>JAPDNY010000008.1:115767022-118695772 GCA_029375565.1 Gekko gecko
AGTAGACAATAATTAAAAATGTTGCAAATCAATCACATTTGGTTGCGCTAATAGAAAAAGACTGAGCTTATTTATATAGCTGTTTTCCTTTCTTTCTTTCTTTTTAAAAATGATGCTTTCCCCATAAAATAGGAAAATAGATCTTTGACATCTGTATTAATTACCATGGTGTCTTTTGTTGTTGTGCCAAGGAATATTTTTAACCTGCATACACTTGTTGTGCAAATGAGATTTCAATGTCATCCTTGATTACCCTGGCATGTATATGACATATTAACTTGATTTTTATTTATGTATAAAAATATAATGAGCTATTTATTTTATGGAAATGGCAGCTTTATTTTATGGAAATGGCAGCAGCATGATTCTTTCATTAGCAGGAAAACGCAAATGAGGGCTCAAGATCATGATTATATGGGGAGTGTTTTGGAGCATGCTACTAATCAAAGACAAGGTGCAGCTTTGCGATTCATTACAAACAAATGAAGACATCCTTGTCTGGACAGAAGAAGTGCAATAGTTTCAGAAGTTCAGAGAACATGACAGCTCTGTTGAAGTTCCCAGCTCATGAAATTAATGCAAGATACAGTACTGCCTAGTGGGCAGAAAGTCGGACTCTGACCCAGATATCCAAAGTTCAAATTGCTGCTCAGCCAAGTGTGTGCCCTTGGGCAAGTCATTATCCTGAATCCTTTTATTACTAAATCCAAGTTATTCTATATCATGAAATTGTTGAGATGATCGGGGTGGGTGGGGGTTGGGGTGTGTGACCAGTGGCAGGATTTGTTTGTTTGGTGGTACTGACTTCTACCAAGTACTGGCACATTTTTTGGGGGAGGGGGCTCTCCTAAGTCCTGAGAAATTGGTGGAGATCGGTGCAACCTTTTATTTGAGTACCAGTTCCTTTTTTAATAAAAAAAAAGAACTGATTAGAGGTGTCATTTCAAATTTCAATAAGAGGGGCACTTCCCCAGCTACTCCCTTGCAGTGAGTTTCCATCCCCCCCCATACTGTAAGCTAAAGAGTTTGGATTTTTTTCAGTTAAGGTTGCCAGACCCCTTGTGGAGGTGGCAGTCCCCTGCTGCCAGGCCCTAGCCCCTGCTACTGATCAGTTTTGGCCAGTGGGGGCAGGGAGCTTACCAGGAGAGAGAGGGAGGCTGAGGCTTTGTCACTGGCAATGTGGTAACATCTCTTCCAGTGTGCACCGGAAGTGACATCATCACATTGGTGACATCCAGGGGACGTTCTGACATTTGGGTGAAAACTCTCTGCCAGAAGAAATTTTCCCCATAGATTATTTTGCTCAAATACCAGAGTGTTGCCCCAACATCGCGATGAGATGATTTCAGTTACTGTACACACTGAAAGTGATGTAGGCACATTGCCCACAATATAGCCTGGATCTCCCTCCCACTCCTGGTAAGTGCCCACCATCCCCTGCCAATTGCCAAGAGTTTGTGAGCCTCACAGTATGCTATCATAAGGGCAGAATATTCCCCCCACTTTCACAGATTTAAGGACTAGATTATTTAAAAAAACCCAAAAACCTATGGCCATGTCCTGGACCCCTGCACAGATAAGACCAGGATCCCTCAGCTAGTTGGCTGCTCTTAAAGATTTCCTCTCTGTGTCAAAGGCTCTCTAAATGTCTAACTGGCTTCTAACCCACCCTCAAGAGATTTTTTTTACGGAGGTCAGCCCTAGTGGGTCAGTCAGTCAGATTTAGTTACAGTGAATGACCAGCACACTCAGTCATTTTACATAAAATGTAATTTTATTTGAATAAGAAATA
This sequence comes from Gekko gecko, assembly GCA_029375565.1. Taxonomy (NCBI): domain Eukaryota; kingdom Metazoa; phylum Chordata; class Lepidosauria; order Squamata; family Gekkonidae; genus Gekko; species Gekko gecko. The sequence continues at coordinate 115,768,815 of JAPDNY010000008.1, forward strand.
TGGGATAAAACCAACAGTGGCGTTCTTAAATCAAAAATCTGTGACTATAACATAGAAATAGAATAAAACAGCCATAAAACTCATGTATAATTGAGATAAAAGATAAGAACTTAATCTGATTGTCATGTATTTTACATTCCTTGTAAACCTGGGCACAAAATCTAGCCACCTGTCTTGTTGTCTGCTGGTTCCTGTCAGACATGAGGTGGTCGAGTTTAATTTTATTTGATCTGACAGGAAACCTTTCTAACAACAGACTAATAGTCTCCATGCGGATTGCTCTATGGTATATTCAGTTAAAAACTATATGTTCCAGAGAGTCTATTTCGTGGAGGTGGCAGGAGCAGAACCTCAGTGAGTAAGGGGTCCCTTTAAACCTCCCTTCCAATACTGCAGGCAGCAAGGACGTACTTCTGGCTAAAGTGAATGCCATTATAGAGTTATTGGATTCGAGAAAATGTAAATAGGCTGTAGGAGCAACTATGTTGTTGTTGTCGTTGTTGTTGTTGTTCAGTCGCACAGTCGAGTCCGACTCTTCGCGACCCCATGGACCAGATTACGCCAGGCCCTCCTGTCTTCCGCTGTCCGCTGAAGTTTGCTCAATTTCATGTTCGTTGCATCGATGACACTGTCTAACCATCTCATCCTTTGCCGTCCCTTCTTCTTTGACCTTCAATCTTTCCCAGCATCAGGGTCTTCCAGTGAATGCTCCTTCTCATTTGGTGGCCAAAGTATTTGAGCTTCAGCTTCAGGATCTGGCCTTCCAGGGAACAGTCAGGGTTGATTTCTTTAGGATTGACTGATTTGATCTCCTGGCAGTCCAAGGGACTCTCAAGAGTCTTCTCAGCACCATAGTTCAAAAGAATCTATTCTTCGGCGCTCGGCCTTCCTTATAGTCCAACTCTCGCAGCCATACATTACTACAGGGAATACCATTGCTTTGACCATGCGGACTTTTGTTGGCAAGGTGATGTCTCTGCTTGTTAGGAGCAACTATATATCTGGTATTTGCTGGAGAGAAATAGCTAGGAGAACTGAAAATATCCATTTGTCCTAGGAGCCAGTTTAGTGCAGTGGTTAGGAGCACAGACTCTAAACTGGGAGAACTGAGTCTGATTCCCCACTCCTCCACATGCAGCTGCTGGTGTAACCTTGGGTCAGTCATAAATTCTTTCAGAGCTGTTGTCTCAAGAGCAGTTCTGGAGAGAGCTCTCTTAGCCCCACCTACCTCACAGGGTGTCTGTTGTGGGGAGGGGAAGGGCGAGGAAATTGTAAGCCACTCTGAGATTCCTTCGGGTAGTGAAGGGTGGGGTATAAATCCAATCCCCCTCTCCTTGTCCTCTTCTTCTTCCTCTTCTTCCTCTTCTTCCCCTTCTCCCTCCTCTTCTTCCTCTTCCAGGGTCAGTCACTCTCTGCTTAAGACGTGATTTTGCCCGCTCTACACCGAGATCCAGAAGGGCTTGGGGAGATAAACCTAGTTTCTGGATGGGTATTATTTTGCCAACCACAGCTAGCAAGAAAAAATTTCCACCACCCAATAATACACACCACCAGCTTCCTCCAACTGACACACATGAATACATGACACTGTCTTATACAGAGGTCACAGCACTGGCCTTTTTAGGTCAGAACTGTCTACTCAACAGAGTTTCAGATGATGGGATTGCCCCCCTCCAGGCTAGAGATCAGTTCCCCTGGAGAAAAGGGCAGTTTCTGAGGACTGACTCTGTGCCCTCAGACCCCCACTGAGCCCCTCCCCCTCCCCAATACCACCCTCCCCAGGCTCCCCTCCCAGATCTCTAGGGATTTCCCAGGCTTGAGTTAGAAACCCTATCATGTGGATCTCTTTCACATAATTTCCTGCCTGCTGCTTTTAACTAGAGGTCTTGGAGATTAAACCAGGGACTTTCTGCATGCAAAACAGATGCTTTACCACTGAGCCTCATTTCCTCAAGATCCACAGAAAAAGCTGAGAATCTTCCATGAAAACATTGCGGTCTTTGGACTGTGCTTTTCAAGTAGCAGCATTTCCATCTTGTGGCATCATGTTTGTTTAAGTAGATTGGCCATGTAGCAGTAAAAGTTAATGTTTGATGTAATGTTTGGTGGTCACAAGGATCAGCCACTGAAATATCTCTTCTCATTAAAATGTTGATTGTTATTTATGCTGCAAAGTGCACAAAATCTCAAGGGTCAGAGCTCTGTTCGGCTACAAAGCTGACTTTGCCTTTCCTCCAATTTCCTCTTACCTGGCTTAACACAGTCAGATTCCTTTAATTAAATCTGAGAGTGATCTTTTTAAGTACTTTTTAAATGTATACGCTCACTTTAGCTATGTGGGGCTCTGCTTTCACCTTCTTCAAAGTTGTACCAGCAGTTACACTTGGGATAGTGTTATTATGGCGGGGGATGACTCTTTTTCTGAAACTCACTTTATAAAATACAGCCGATTCCTCTTTCTCTCTCTTTCAAAATAGGAATTTCTCTTTTGTTTCTCTTGACCTCTCTTCATATAGAAATTATTGAACCCTTTTGTAACTTCAGCCCTTGTAGTTGTTGTAATTTATACATCACACGGTGGTGCTATAGCAGGAGGATAGGAAGGTTTGGGAAGACATTGCTTGCCTTTGAGCACCTACAGAGTGAAATTCTGAAATTTTGCCAAACCTCTCTTCCGGTCCCTCCTCGCTTTGAATTTCTCTATGATCAAAACAGAATTTGTTGAAAACAGACTCCAAATTCCTAAGAGGGGAACAGAATTGCATTGTTGGATTTCAGGGAGAAACTGAGTCAAGAGGAATTAAGAGTTTTTACAACACAGACAGTGCAATCATAAGAATAGCTTCCTGGGAGTATACTCTGTTGACTAGACCTGATTAGGATCTGAGTAGGCCTCCTTGGGATTGCTCCCTAAATTGGAGATTGAAGCAGTTGATCTTGCAGAAATCCCTACTGACCATTACAATGTGCCATCCTATACTTGGCTAGCTATTAGGAGGATACCTTTCAAGAATCCTGTGTGCCTTTTGTATTTGTTTTTCAATGCCCTGGTTCCTGTTTTTGGACTTTGCAAAGCAGGCCCATAGCTACAGTGGGGCATCTCAGGGCCAGGCCCCCTGACTTACCTCCCAGGCCTCCTGACTTCTTGTGCGCCATGCTGTGCCAAGCCATCACCCTGCCCCACCTGCAGGCAGTGTACTGGGCTGGCTACAGGTGAGGCGCACCACAGGGCACATCTGCTCCATTTCTCTCTCTTGTCACTTTTAAAAAACCTTTTACTCTCTCATTGCTCCTGACACAGTGCCCCCCGACTTATTTCAATGCCCCCCGAATTAAAAAATCCTGGCTACGGCCCTGCTGCAAAGTCCTTTCCACCCCTAAGGCTAAATGTAGATTCATGCATACTTTTAACAGACTGAAACCTGTGAGATTTTGGAGTTCTTAGTGGTCCCACTCACTTCAGAAGTGCTTGTTCAAATGAGTCATTTCTAGTAGTGTAATGAGAAGGCCAAGCTATCCGAAAGCAGCTCTCCATCTGCCTTTTAACAAGGTGGCAGGCCTCTGCATGTTACCGGATGTGACTCCTTGGATGTGTGCACCCATTACACAAAGTCGAGGACCCCAGGCACACGAAAACGAGAGATGTGACGGTTGCGGTTTGTGCAAAGCCACCCACTAAATGAGCTATTTTTAAGCTGGGGCTTTAAGTGGCAAGTTTCTTCTTGTACATTCCACTGGCAATAGAGTGAAGGGAAGTACTCTTCTCTCAGTGCTTTGTTGTGATGGGGGGGAGCCCTTCCGAATCCATTCCCCCCTCTTCCTTTCTTCTTGTTTTATCATATTTCTGTCCTATCCAAAAAGTTCAAGGAAGCACACATGGGGGCTATCCTGTTCAAGGCTGACCCAGCCACACAGCAGAGCTATGGTTGCCAACCTCCAGGTGGTGGCTGGAGATCTTCTGGGATTACAACTGATTTTCAGGTATAGAGATCAGTTCACCTGGAGAAAATGACCACTTTGGAAGGGGGAATCTATATGGCATCATACCCCATTGAAGTTCCTTCTCAAGCCCCACCCTTCTCAGGCTCCACCCCCAAAATCTCCAGGAATTTCCCAACCCAGAGCTGGCAACCCTAAGCAGAGCTAGGTGATCAACCAGGGCACCAATCTTTAGGGGTTAGAGTTGCCAATCTCCAGGTGTGGTTGGAGATCTCCTAGTATCACAGCTGATCTCCAGGCTACAGTGACCAGTTCACCTGGAGAAAATGGCTGCTTTGGAGGATGGACTCTTTTGGCATTGAACTCTGCTGAGGTCCCTCCCCTCCCCAAACTCTGCCGTCCTCAGACTCCACCCCCAAAATCTCTAGGTATTTCCCAGTCCAGAGCTGGCAACCCTATAAGGGGTAAAAAATTAGATGGCAATGAATTCCTGTTCTCTGATTTAAATAAAATAGATTTATGATACCTCTTATGTTCTTTGGAAGGAAGCTGCAATGTGAAATGCCACTGTTTAAAGCACTGACTGGAAACACTGTGTACCACACAAAATGGCTACTGGGTGGTTTTCCCTATGCAAGATAATTGTGTTAGGGTTAATGGAAAGTTTTATAAAAATTAGTAAAATATCTATTTTTATTTTTTTTATTGTCCATTTCACATGTCAAGTAACTAAGCAAAAGTTCATTCTAGACTTCTATTTTTTCTCTGTATTGAATGTCCGGGGCAGGGGCAAAGTCATAGTTTGCCTAGGATGCCTTGGGCTGGCCCCGATCCCTGTTTTATTCTCATGACAGTCTTGAGAGGCCGACTCTGAGAAACTGTAGCTGGGCCAGTTTTGCCTACAGACCACATAGCCAAGCTTTTGGTCTTGTCTAAAGTAATATCGTTCCATTTCTATGTTATTGTTCAGCACTCTATAATTTTTTTAAAAAAAATCTGATCATTAGGAGAGAAGTTCTTCATATTTCATTGTCGGACATTTGGGACAAGCAGTCCAAAGTGATTCCCTTCCCCCACACCCCCACATTGGAAATAGGCATTTTGAGCAATATTTCCTCTGGGAGGGAGGATTCTGTAGCATTTTATCAATATATTTTAAACTCACTAGCAGAGCATACAGACTTACAGAGTAATTCTAAGAACCCTTTCCCCACTGAATAGACCTGAGCAGGACCGTGAATAGGCTTGCTTACAGTTGAGTTGCTTTCTTAGGCTGCACTCCTATGGGCCATTTTCTGGGAGTAAGTTTTATTCAGTAATGTGAGAGAATTCTCAATAGACTTGCTTAGGCTTGTTCCCTTAGGGAATTATTTTGTTGTTCTTCATGTCCCATTACACTGGATATCCTGTCCAGAGGTGAAAGTCTTCATTGGTTATTTGCTGATCCTTGTCATAATTGTATTTGTGCAAAATTATTCTTATATAACTGCTAGAAAGGCATATATACATAGTAAATCAAAGTTATATAAAATGATATTAAAAAGAAATTATTTGCATTCTTTTATGCTGGCTTCCAAATAGTTTGTTTCTGTGTACCTGACAGTGATGATTTTTCAGATGTACAGTCACTTCTAGTGTGCTCGAAGTGGTTGACATTGCAATTTGATTACAAACAATAAAAGTACAATAATCTGCCTTATAGCCCAAGGTAAGAGCTAAATCAGAAGACCCCCAGCTGAAATACAACAGCCATTCCTAATACAGATCTGGTTATAGCAAGGTAAATGGCTTCCAAACAAACCAACTGTGGTTTTGTTTGCCTTTGGGAACTAAAGCAGACAGGTAATCCTCTCTGCTCCTAGAATTTTATAAGTGAGGCTTTCCCCCTGGTGCAAGAGGGAGGAGGGACAATCTCATCCCATTCCTTTCTACATTGCTGGTACAGCCCTTTTGCACCAGTAGAGAAGCTGGTAGGATCCAACCTAGTGCTGGAGGGAGGAAACCGATGAAAACTGTGAATGACATCTTACACTAAAAACTCTCAAAGATGAGAGTTAAGAATGCTGATTTCAAGTCAATATAATTTTTAAAAATGCTGAAGGACATCTCTCTTTCCTGACAGTGAAGCCCACTGAATAAAATTAGACATGCTTCTGAATAGACCTGCTTAGGATTGCTCCCAAAGAGCACTATCCCATAACAGTGGTGTTATTATCCTCTCTCTCCTTGTATTCATTTGGTCAAGCACTATATAACTCTAAGAATTAAAACTGTTTTAAAAAATAAAATCTATGCTTGCTCTAGTTTTTCATATAACACCCCCCCCCCCAATAACATGCTTAAAATAATGAGGAAAAATGTGTAGGATTAACAAAGTTTAATTAGAAGTCTTATTTTTTTAAAAAAAAAAAACAACCTTCCAAGCACTTGAACCCTACTGAAGTGTCTCAATAGATACAAAGTGGATTAAGTATTTTTTCCTCCCACAAAATTGCAATCCCCTCCCCCCCAAATTACATGAGTAGCAATAGCAGAGACAATGCAATCAGGAGTACATCACCAAGGCCTGTGATTAAGCATATTGATTCCCATGTGCTGTAATCTATATACGCCGGTATGTAATTCTGATCTAGTGTCACACAGAGTTGCTACCCATTTGTTTTAGTTCATGAGAGATGACAAATGAATGCATTTGTGCACAGTGCCGGCACGGAGAAACTGCTAATTGTCGGCATGAAGACAGCGATCAGTGGCACTGACATAATGACAGCTGGCTGGTGGGCACACTCATCACCTGTGCTTTCCACAAATCTATTTAAAGAAGCAGGTTGGGAAAGCTGCATAAATTGTAGGTTGCTTTGTCTGTAACTGGATGCATTGCATAGGCTTACAGAAGTCGCAGGAGATCTTTGTTGCAAAAAAAAAAAATGCTCCACTGACTGTTCTAGAGAAAGTTGCATAGGAAATATAAATTCCCTAGCAAAACCCCATATACAACAATTTCCCTTCTGCACAGAACAGTTTCAGTCCTTCTCCTTTTTTTGCATTTTTTTTGTCTGTGTGTGCATTCGTGTCCCTGGAAGTCATGGCGACCTCTGGCAACTCCTACTGGTGCACAGAGGATGTTCAGAGAAGTGGCTTGATAGCATGCCTCTGGCCTCCTGGCCCTGGTATTCTCTGGAGATCTCCCATCCAAATACTTCCCAGGGTCAGCCCTGCTTAGTTTCCAAGATCTGCCTGGGCTATCCAGATCAGGGAGTTCCAGTTCTTTAACATGCTAAAACAAATTAAACAGGGATCCCCCCCGAAAATACATATATCCTATGCATTAAGGTTCCTACAAATATCATACACATGCACACACATGCACACACACACAGAGATGTATATATTGTATATATAATTTTTCAAAATTAAATTGTATGAATATTTACTAATGAGTTCAATGGTACTTATAATATTAAGAGAGAGTTCCTAAGCAGATCTACTCAGAATCCCACTCAGGTGCATTCAATGGGACTTACTTCCAGCATGAAAGTGTTATTAGGATTTTACTGTAAATATAGTTTCTGATCCATTGAGAGAAGCAAAAGCTACCAGGAAATATCAGGGATTTTTAAAAAATCGTCTCAGACCTGAGCATGCTTCTTCAAGGAATCTGATACTGGATTGTTCTCCATTTTCTGAGGGTTGGAGATTGAAAGCCATCCCTGTTTCCTTCCCCAGCTTGACAGGGTTGGCTCCCAGAACTTCTCAAATCCAAGGCCGTCAAGCAACAGTTCTGATCCACATGCTGAACTCTAATCACAACTGAAACCGTGAAGGCTATGGCCTTTTACTCAAGGATGAGTTGTCTTCTGCAGCTCCCAACATGTGGCCGGGTCAAAAGCAATTTCATGCTGCAATGTTTTTTGCAGTGTATTTCCATACCAAGCCACTAGAGCAACCCCCCCCTCAGCTTGTGCATGTGTGCATGCATGGACATTAACAGCAAATGTCTCTTCTTGTGAGCCGTAGGTTTGGGAGGCCAATAGGCTGACTCTGTATAAAACAGTTTTATATGGCCATTTGATTTCATGTATGTTTCATGAAAGTTATTAGGTTTAGCATGGATTTCATACCCTAGTGCCTAAGTATGGGTGCCATTTACCTAGCCAATGTGCCTGATTTGCCACTGTTTAACATACACCTGACAAAAATAATGAGTTAATGCAGTATTCATATCTGTGCACTGTGTGGTTATCATGCATGGAATAAAAGAATAGTAAGTTGTACTTTCACATGGAGATAATGTCTTCACTGAGCTAAACTTTTGGGTTGAACACAGTGACGGCAGATTAATCTGTTTTCATAATAAAAACCCAAGGTGCCTAATGATCAAATAAGCAAAGGGTGTGGGAAGCCAAAAGAGGTAATAATGAAAGATTTAAAAAAAAAAAATCCTGCTGCATATGTAGGGTTGTTAGGTCCCTCCTGGCAACCAGCGGGGGATGTGGGGGGGGAGGACTTACCAGGAGAAAGAGAAAAGCCCAGGCCTCATAGCTGGTATCACATCGGTAGTGACATTATTATGCTGTGACATCACTGCAATTTGGTATTTGGACAAAAACTCTATGGTAAAGCTGGCTTCTACCATAGAGTTTTTGCCCAAATAACAGAGCATCGCCCAGACATTGCTGACATGATTATGTCACTTCCTGTGTAATGCCGGGGGCAAGGCTTGTGTAATGGCCCCGGTGGGTCTGGTGTGGGAGTAGGCAGAAATCCCACAGAACAACCAGGCAGAAGCGACCAGGTAATCACTCACAGTACAGGGGCAAGCAGGAGAGTGGTCAAGAGGCAGTCCAAGGGTCAGGTATCCAGAAAGGGGACTCATCAGTCAGTCCAAGAGTTGGGGGTCCAGAAGTCAGATGGTCCAGTGTTCAGTCCAGGTTCAGAGCAACAGAGGTTCCAGTCAGACAGCAAGGTGGGTGGTGATGTAGCCATGGTATACGTTGCATCCATAAGAAGCTTCCCCCTTCCTGGATTTATAGCTGACTCTCCTTAGACTGGTTAGCTGCTGCTAATTGTGGCACACATCCCTGCAAGTACTCATCTGGCAACAAGTGTCTGTGATTCATCAGATGTTCACTGCAACGGGCTCTGAGTTCTGATCTCCACTGACGGCGCTGGCACTCAAGGGGTGTTGGATAAACACTGGACCCGGCCTCCTCCCTCTACTCTGTGTCTGATGCCGGTAACTTGCTTACAGCTGGAGGAGAGGGTGAATTGGTTACAGATGGTGTTGGTCAAGAGCTTGCATCTCCTGTCCCTGAAGACTGATGGGATCTATTGCAGCTGGCTATTCCTTCCCCTCTGAGGAGGAGATATTGTCATCAGGCTGAGCACCCGTCTGGTCAGGCTGGGAACCAAAGAGATGTATGACACCTTGAGCCTTTCTCTTTCTCCTGGTACATCCCCCTGTCAGCCAGCTGACTGGCAGCTAGGGGCAGAGCCTGGTGTTGGGGGACTCCCACCCCCACTAGGGGGTCTGGCAACCCTATGCATATACCACCTTCTCCACTCTCCTTCCCTATCGGTGGTGTTTAGTGAACATCAGTTATATACTTTGCAATCTCTCTTTTGTGTTAGCACTGGACATGATGTCTTCCTTAAGCTTGTGTGCATGCTCATGCACGTCCCCCACTGCCATATTAGCCCATCATGGAGGGGGAACCCCCATGGCATCAGAGCTTCAAAAGGCTCTTTTGAAACTCTTGAAATTACTAAGCCATAGTAAAGAATCTAGGAAGGAGGAGGAAGGAGCTAGCTAGTCTGGCAGGCCATTATCTTCTTCAATCCAACAGCTGTATGTCCCATTGTATCTCCTCTTTTCTTCAGCTGAGATTCCTGCTCCGACAAGTACAGGATTTTCCCACCTCCACCCCCAGTGTTCCTTCTACTCAGGGTTCCCACATAATTGCTCTGGCTGGACCATTTGAAGAGCCTGTGCACTTAAAATGGTCAGGTTTCAGGAGGCCAGCCTTGCCTAGGACAGGCACAGAGGATTTCCTTTTACTACCCATTTAATGGAACAAGTGATGAAAAAGTGACATCAAAGCAGGCCTTTTGTCCCACATAGTACAGTCTTATTTGATCACTAGAATGCCACCTAATTCTGAAACCACAGTCTTCCGCAAGTCATTTTAATTCATATTGTATAAGAACTGTGATCATAGCTGTTTAAGAGCCAGCCTTCATATCATGAAGAATGAACTGTGAGAGCTCAGGCAGGCCTTGTAGATTTCTTTTTAAAGCCCCTTCAAGTAAAACTTCATTCAATAATGCAATAAATTAGCACATCAGTCTGAAAAGTTTGGCATATCCCTTTCTCTAATGCGCTCACTTACTACTTCATGCACACGTTTTATTTTAACATGGAGGTACATATTAAAAAAATGACATTCCTAAGTTCATGTGCAGTTGAAGTTGTATTGTCCACAGTCTACAGTGGACATCTTCTGTAATGGTTATGATTGGGATGCTCTGAGCTTCATGGAAGGCAAGTTCAGCAGACCTCGGAGTCTCAGATTCGCTTACAAACTCCTTCCCTTCCTCTCCCCACAACAGACACCCTGTGAGGTAGGTGGAACTGAGAGATCTCCAAGAGAACAGCTCTGAGAGAACTATGACTGGCCCAAGGTCACTCAGCTTTCTGTATGTGGAGGAGTGGAGAATCAAACCCGGTTCTTCCACTGCTCTTAACCACTACACCAAACTGGCTCTTGCCAAACTATGGTGGTAATGGCAGTGGAGGCATGGGGACCACTCACATGGTAGCATCTCCCTGAGCTTCCTCCCTCCTTCACTGTTGCAGCTCAGCAGGTTCCCATGTAGGGTTGCCAACCACAAGTTGGAAAAGTCCTGGAGACTTGGTGGGAAGGGAGCTCAGCAAAGGATAATGACATAGAGTTCACCCGCCAAAACAGCCATTTTCTCCAAGAGAACTGATCTCTGTACTCTGGAGATCAGTTGCAATTCTGGGAATTGACCAAGCCTCACCTGGAGGTTGGTGTCCCAACTCCCATGCTTTATTGTGCATTTGCGCCCCTAGGACAGGGAAAGCACAAAGGGGAGCTGCTGACGAGCCCAGTCCTGTTGTCCTGGCATGTAGTGTGATACTGCACAATACACTGTGCTGTACTGTGCTATGTACAGGGAATAGCTCAACAGACAGTGTCAGGCCTTTCAAAGGCAGCCGAGCCGCACACCAAGAGTTCGTCTTCCTGCCTGCGACAGGTGGGGGCATGGAGGAAGTGCTCAGTCTTCGCTGCTTATAATGGCATTTTTGAAGCATGCCAAGTGTCCTCGCAGGAGTGTAGCTGTCATGCCATGCAATCCTAAGCTTGCTTACTCAGAAGTAAGTCCCACCGAACACCTTGAGTTGCCTCCTGTGAATTTTTATATTGTTTCATTAGCAGCTAGTTCATGTTGTTAAATAACCGGGTTCTATTGATACCAGGAGTGGGAAGTTAATGTAAGGAACAAGGACGAGCTCAGTTTTATACAAATGTGGAGAAATACAAAGAAGGACGGCAGAATTGCTGGTGAAATGTATTGTTCTCTTGAAAAAGGCTCTCAAAAGAACCCCTGCAAAGTTTGGTGGTTGTTTTTTTAACCAAACTTTTGTGAGTTAAGAAAGGGAGAAAGCCTTTCAAGACTTGATGTATCACACAGGAAAACAATAACTGTGGGAGAATGTATGTGAAAAATTAATAGGTAACACAACAGCAGGTACATAACCCAGGAAATGTTCCTGAGACTTGTATCCAATAAAATCTAACAGAAGGAGAACAAAAACTCCTCCACCTTTTCATTTTAGTGGAGCTTGTATGGTACGCGTGCCAATGGCTACACTTGCAATTTCTCACAAAATAACATTCAGACAACCAAGACTGTCAAGGCACTTGGCAAATACGAGAGCTGAGAATATTAACAGAAAGCCAATCTAGCCCAGCTCTGATTATTGTAGCAATATTTTTGAACGCCTCAGGCAAAAATCTTTCCCAGCCCTACTGCTTGAGGTCCCTTTAATTGGTCTCTCATATCCCAGTTCCCTACATGTTGTCTTGGTGTGTTTCTCCAAAGCTAAAATGTGATGCAGGGATGTTTTATGTGCATCAGTTTAGCAAACTGGACCTCAGGAGCATCCATTCTGAAGAACAGCACAAACTCCAGTTACCAGCAAACTCTAGTTCTGCTGGTAGACAAACAACAGGGGAAGTCTCACCAGTATAGTTTAATTCAGCAGGACCTAAAAAGATGAAAAAGCCTTCGCCTTACCCTTGTGATGACCAGTTGTTTTCAAAAATGATCAACATGTAAATGTAGGGTGTTCTTCTAACATTAGCCCTGCTCATATGTTACACTGTACATCCAATGAATATATCCTATGAAAGTGCATTAGGGTTGTCAGCTCTGGGTTAAGAAATACCAGGTGCTTCAGGGGGTGGAGCCTAGGGAAGGTGGGGTTTGGAGGGGGGACCTCAGCACAGAGTCCACCCTCCCAAGCAGCCATGTTCTCCAGGGGAACTGATCTTAGTCATCAGGAAATCAATTGCAATAGTGGTATATCTCCAAGTGCCACCTGGAGGTTTTCAACCTTAATGTGTATCCATCTATTTGTAAGAAACAGCCAACATATGTTCTCTTTAAAAACAAAACCAGGGACCCTCACCTGAAGAAATGTGGGTTTTAAATTGTGTTTTCATCCATACATGCACTGAATATATGAATTACTCAGTACATGTACAAAGGAAAAAACAACTGTACACTGTAACATGAGTCTAGAGCTATAGCTGCTGGTAGGGGACCAACATGGACTGTTCAGCTTTAGTTTTCAAGACTAACCAGCCGCTCTAACTCCTTTTTAAGTTTTCTTTAGCAATGCTGTCAAAATCTAGGCAAAAGACAGATTCTGGCGTGAGGTTTCAGGCTCGATTTCTTATTTCTGGATTTTTCTGAATGAAAAAAAAAGTCTATTTTTTAACCAGATTATTTTCCAAATGGAAGCAGTTTCTGAGCTGGCTGGCAAAGCAATGTTTGGCACTTGCTCTGTTTTGTAGTTTTAGCATAGCAAATTCATCCACCCAACTGTAAAAGACAGTCAATCACACAGACCTCTTGGAACAAAGGGAGGATCAGCATTTAAATGAAATCATACACAGTGATACCGGGAAGGGATCATGAATATTTCCCACTTCCTAAAAGCAGACCAAAAGCTACCTTCGCTCGCTTAAATATAGAAACCAACTTCTTTCTACATATTAAAAGGTTTCGGGAAGGTCTGAGGTGGGTTTGGATAACATAGAATGCCTTCCCTCCTGACATTTATTCAAAGGACAGAATAATGTCAGAATGATTTTGGAGAGAAAAGCAGTCATTTACTCCTTTCCTGCCTATCTCAGAAAAGTAGAGTCTGTTACTATATCATTTGGAACAGATTTTCTGGCTGGCTTCCTGTCACTTAAGCCTCTGAGTGCAATATGCTTGTGTCAATATTTCTGTCTATAAAAAAGTGAGCTGGGTGTGGGGGAAGAGAAACTCTGTAAAATGGGACGGTAAAAAAGAGAAACTATTATTGCAGTGTGACAGTGGGGTTCACAAAAGGCTGCTGTGAAGGGCTGCTTATCTGCAGATCCTCTGTGATGATGAAAGTATGCTATGGGGTTTGTGTTTTTTTAGTATTAATTTAAAATATTTACTAGCTACCTTTCTTTCTTGAGGAATGCTGAATCACTGCATGTTAACTGTGGTGTAACAGGAGCTAGAGAAGATTCTGAAGTGTAAGGATGTGTCGCTGGTGACCAAGATCAAGTTAATTCATGCCATGGTATTTCTCATGTATGGGTGTGAAAGTTGGACAATGAAGAAAGCTGACAGGAAGAAAATTGATTCCTTTGAGATGTGGTGTTGGAGGAGAGTTTTATGGATATCTTGGACTGCCAAAAAGACAAATAAGTGGGTTCCAGATCAAATCAAGCCTGAATGGTCCTTAGAAGCTAAAATGACTAAACTGAAGCTATTGTACCTTGGTTACATTATGAGAAGACAAGAGTCACTGGAAAAGACAATAATGCTAGGAAAATTTGATGGAGGTAGGAAAAGAGGAAGACCCAGCCTGAGATGGATTAAATCTATAAAAGATGCCGTGACCCACAGTTTGCAGGACCTGAGCAAGGCTGTTAATGATAGGATTTTTTGGAGGACATTAATTCATAGGGTCACCACCATAATTTGGAAGTGACTTGACAGCACTTCACACACACACACACACCCCGGGTTTTAAAAGCTAGCATTCAGTTGCTGAATTCGACAGGATTTGGCTACAATTCCCGTGTCTTCCCTTGCCTTCTTCTTCACCCTTTTGGTGAGATGCCACACAGCCTGCAGTTCTAGATAGAATCTGGAAGCTTCTGAGCAAAGGGGAGTGTGGCTTATGAGCGAACAGGAGAATCTGGGGGAGGGGGTGATTTGTGGGAATGCTGAATGGTACAGAAGACAGACTTATTATAGTGCTAACACATTTTTATGCCACTGTGCCTCTAAGGAATTCAGGACAGGCCTCTCTTTGGTGTAGTAGTTAGGAGTGCAGACTCTAATCTGGGAGAACCAGGTTTGATTCCCCACTTTTCCACATGCAGCTGCTGGTGTGACCTTGGGTCAGTTACAAGTTCATTCAGACCTGTTCTCTCACCAGCAGTCCTTGAGAGAGCTCTCTCAGCCCCACTTACCTCACAGGGTGTCTGTTGTGAGAAAGAAAAGGAGATGGTAAGTCGCTCTGAGACTCCTTCGGGCTATGCTGCAATGCTGACCCGAATGGGCCCTCCACATACTTGTGAGTTGAATTCTGAGTGCAGAACTCGCCAACCACATCTGTCAATGTCCACCTGGAGAAGTCCCTGGGAAAAATGTGGGTAGACTCTGAGTGGAAATTTGAACGCAGATTTTGTGAATCTAACACCAACACTGCCATGATTTGGATAGCCCAGATGAGCCGGATCTCATCAGATCTTGGAAGCTAAGCAGGGTCAGACCTGGTTAGTATTTGGATGGGATTGGACCAAGGAAGTCCAGGGTTGCTGTGCAGAGGCAGGTAATGGCAAACCACCTCTGAGTGTCTCTTGCTTTGAAAACTTTACAGGATCACCATAAGTCAGCTGTGACTTGATGGCTCATTCCACCAGATCAACATTCTTGCTTCCTTTGTAGTTGTGTGTAACCAAACTTCTATTAAGCAAAAACAGCTTTGGAAAGGGGTGGTTCGGAGTGGAGAAGTGGTAGCAGATAAGGGGATGGGCCCTTTTGCCTCTCTGCCACATTTCTGTTGCAACATCTGCACTTCCTCAAGCAGCAGTGGCCCTTCTGGCCCCCGGGGTGCAGGTTTGAAAGAGTACACACATAAACATATTCCACAATGCAGGAAGGAGAGAGGGAACTTGAAAACAAAATTGCACCAGAAATGTGATAGAAAAGAAGACCATGCTGTTGAGTCACCATTTAGTCATAGCAACCACATCCCTGGGGGTGCTCCAGACAAGGGACAAGCAGAGGTGGTTTGCCACTGCCTTCCTCCATTGAACAGCCCCAGTCTTCCTTGGTGGCCTGTCGCCTATCCAAGTACTAACTGTGACCAGCCCTGCTTTGATTCCAATAGGCAGGGGAAGGTTTAATCATGCTCCCCCTTCATTACCACTCCATTTCAAATTTTTCCTTCTCCGAGCACATTTATGAAATAAAAACAGTCGGTAGAATTTGTTACATTTATTTGCTTTGAATATGCTAATTTCTTTTGAATGTTTTGGTCAGGGTTAACTGTTTCCACATAATGCTGTACTTAGCATTAGTTCTTCCCAGGTTTCGGGAAGTGAGTATATTATTGTCATCCCTTACAGATGTTTCTCCAAACTGACAATTCCTCCACTGCTTGTTACACTGCTGCAAAAACTTCTTGGGTTTTATTGATATCTTCCCTTGCTAGTGTCTCCTAAAATTATGGTGCTGTGTAAATATTTTATGTTTTTTTCTGGCAAAATATATACGCACGGTTTCCACAGTAAGAAACATGTCATTATACTACTATATACAGTTTGTATTCTCAACTGCGGCTAGAAGTCCTCTCTTCCTGAATCTGAGGATTGTTAAAGTGTTGGATGGGGAAACTCTATTAAGCCACTTGTGTGGGTTATTTGATTTTCAGCCCCTTGTAAGATCAGGATGTCTTGAATGACAGTTAAGTAAACTAACCTGTGTGCTGCTTGGTAAAAAGTTAGATAAGTTTGACAAATGGTATTCTGACTAGGATGGGGTACAGAGCTTAATAATATCTATATCATTTGTTTATAGAATTGAAGGTGAATTTATAAGGCTTTGCATCCAACTTTATTTCTACTAAATAACGTTTTATTTAATTTTTATTTAAAATAAATATTTATTTTAATTAATTTAGATAATTTTTAATTTTTTTAAAAAGAGAGAGCACTTCAGGTGCCTTTTGAACTTTTACTCTGTTTACAAAAGCACAACCAGTGGATGCAAACAGGCACCCCTATAAGACAGGGGAGCCACTGGCCCGCAATAGAGCCAGAGGGAGGGAGAGAGAAGGAGGGGGGGGAGAGATCTTATGACCACGGGTGCTTCCCCTTCAGCCCTACTTTTTCTTCCCTTTGCCTCACCCAAAATGTCAAACTGCCGTTGCTTCACACACACACACACACTCACACAACAGACGAACTTGCCACCTCCTCTTGACTAGAGAAGGACATTTTCACCAAGTAGGGTTGCCAGCCTCTAGGTGGAGCCTGGAGATCTCCCACTTTTATAACTGATCTCCAACCGACAGAGATCAGCTCCCCTGGAGAAAATGGCTTCTTTGAAGGGTGGACTCTATGGCATTGTGCCCTGCTGAGGCCCCTCCCCTCCCCAAACCCAGCCCTCTCCTGGATCCACTCCCAAAGTCTCCAGGTACTTTGCAACCCAGACCTGGCAACCCTATCACCAAGTTCTGATAAGCCTTTGAACAAGTCTTTGCTCTCTTGAAGTATTTGAAGGGTGGTCACTTAGAGGAGGGCAAGGAGCTGTTCCTGTTGGCAGCAGAGGAGAGGACTTGCAAGAATGGGTTTAAATTAAGGGCGGGAAGGTACCGGCTGGATATTAGGGAAAACTTTTTTACAGTAAGAGTTGAGCAACAGTGGAATAAGCTGCCTAGGGAGGTGATGAGCTCCTCCTCACTGGCAGTCTTTAAGCAGCAGCTGGACAAACACTTGTCAAGGATGCTCTAGGCCAGGGGTGTTGAACTCATTTCTTATGAGGGCCGGATCTGACATAAATGAGATCTTGTTGGGCCGGGCCATGTGTGTCATAAAATGTAATGGCAGGTAGCGGATTTTTTTTTTACTTAAAATAAAAACATGCTTAAAACATTAGCTCTGTAAGCTGCAAACCTACTTTTGATTTATTGACATTCACCACAGAAATCTCATGCTCAGAGTTCTGAGTCTAGGACCCAGGTTAAAACATGAAATGGCTGAATGATTAAGAGAGTCTGGCGAAGCAAGTTATGATGCAGCAGCAGCAGCAGAACTGGAAGCAGGAGATGGCCAGTTCCACTGAGGGCCTGATAGAAGCCCTCCGGGGGCCTGATTCGGGCCCCAAGCCACATGTTTGACACCCCTGCTCCAGGCTGATCCAGCACTGAGCAGGGGGTTGGACAAGATGGCCTGTATGGCCCCTTCCAACTCTGTGATTCTATGATTCTATTCTATGATTCTAAGACTGTTATCAGGACACCATCTCTTGACAGCTCCCATTTGGGAAACATCTTCAGCCATTGAGGAACCTTTGTGTTCTTTGCCACAGGGCAGAGATCTCCAACATAGCACCCATGGGAGCCCGCCAACACCTTCCCTGGTATCCACCAAGAGCTTGTAGAAAGTGGGAGGGGCTATGTGTGGAATTTGCCCAGCAGGGCTTCTGATTGGCTGTGCAGATTAAAAGGTATCTTGTTAAAAGAGCTTCTGCTCGAGATGTTGAGGAGTTATTATTAGAATGATATATAACCTTGCTCCATGACCTCCTGTGGCAGCCATTTTGTGATTGTGCCCACTGCCCTGTGTCAGAATTCCATGGGCACCTGCAGGCTCAAAAAGGGTGGGAGCCCCTGCCACAGGGTTCACCTCCCACCAGGCATGCACCTTTGGACCTCTTCACAAACCCCCAATAGCAACAACATTATGATACAGACAGACAATGTCTGAAATGCAAGACAACTTTTCAGGATGTCTCCAATCACACGTTGTGAGATGTGGAATCATGGGGGGCAAGTAGGTGGAGCCCAAGACAGGGAACAAGGCCCTGGGGACAGAATCCAGTGGTGGTCCAAGGGTTATAAGGCAAAATATCAGAAGCCAAGACCATACCAAATCACAAGCCAGGAGCTAAAGTCATGAGGAAAGCAAGGTTCAGAAAGTAGGAAAGCAGCAAGAAAGATCAGCATGCCAGGCCCAATGGTAAGTCTGTTGGCTAGATAGGAATCCTCAGTCTTCCTTGAGGCTTAGATAGCACCGTCTTGCTTTAAGAACCAATAACTGTGCTCCATTTGCAGTCTTGCCTCGGCTCAGAGCTTCTTATAGCTCCTGGAACTGGCTCACCCTGCAGCCTCAGTGGCTTGCCACATAGGGCAGCAGGGATCCCAGGCCTCACAGATGGTGCTTTCAAGCTCTACAGTTCTTGACAGATATATATAGGTGAATGCTGGGAATGATAATTTGGCAGTGGTTAATATTCTCTAGTGTATCTCAAAGCTAAATCCTTTCAAGAGTGTCAGCAGTCACATATGACAGGCAATGTACAACAAATTTCAGGCATCCACTGTGATCATATATCTAATTCTGACCTTCAGTTACAGATATCTACACAGTGGGGCCATGTATAGATAGGGAATACGTTTCTATAAACCTGGTACAGCCACAAAACTAGGCCTGACCTGGATAGCCCAGGCTAGCCTGATCTCATCAGATCTCAGAAGCTAAGCAGGTTTGGCCCTGGCCAGTATTTGGAATCTCCAAGGAATACAAAGGGTGTGACACAGAGGCAGGCACTGGCAAACTGCCTCTGAAATGTCTCTTTCCTTAAAAACAAGTCTAGCTCTCCATCTAGTGGTGCATAATGCTAAAAGAGCTAGAACTTCTGACTGCCAGACAGTCTTAAGATCTCTTGGCTATACTATATACACTGTCATAAGATAATTATTAATCATTATTAATTAGCAACCAAATTTGCAAAAAAAAAAAAAAACACTTTAAGAAGGGGGAATAAAATAAAACCAAGAAAAAATTTTAAATGCTGAGATTTTGCAAGACTACTTCATGTGATCTTGGCAGCTGTTCTAGATAGCCTAGGTGACCACAGCAAATGATGCTGATGTTTGTCTGGGGGTCTAGGCAATCCAAACTGGCCATCATTTCATTTTGAATTTCCAGGTGAGTTTGGGAGGGAAGCTGTGGACAGGTAGGAAGGGCAAGAAGGAAAGTGGGGGGAGTGAGGCTGGAGGGAAGGACTCTGGAAAAGTGGCTGCCAGGAGAAGAAAGAACAGAAAGAAAAGTGGCAGATAGGGGGAGGAAAGGAAGGAAGCAGGGGAAAGGAGA
This sequence comes from Gekko gecko, assembly GCA_029375565.1. NCBI lineage: Eukaryota > Metazoa > Chordata > Lepidosauria > Squamata > Gekkonidae > Gekko > Gekko gecko. The sequence continues at coordinate 115,788,437 of JAPDNY010000008.1, forward strand.
AGCTGCGGGGGCAGTGGTGGAAAAAAGGGGGCAGGAAGGAGTAGATAGTATGGGGAGGAACACCAGTGGGAGGAAAAAGTCCCTCCACGAGTCCTCGTAGATCTCCTGCTTGTATAATGTAATACCCCTGTGCAAGCAAGGTAAGCTATTGTAGCCATTGATAACAAGATGATTCATGCATGCACCAAAAGAAATCAGGATTCTAAGAGCTGGTTTGAAAGCTTAATATAAAATAGAAACTTCAAAATATAATACTAGAGAGATTAATCATTATATGCCCCAGCGTCTAATGATTTTGTGTGATGAGGTTTGACTTTTATTACCATCAGAACTCTTGGTCTCATTTTTAAATTGAGTAATTAACTATTAATTTGATCCTTAATGGCCAATATGTATTTCCCTGGTTCTGTATCATGACACACATCATAGTGATTTGTGCCTAAATATTTATATAGAGAGAAAGCAGATCAGCTGGGCATGTATGCATCATTTGCTTCTTCTAATGCTTATTTGTAGTCTCACAGCTCTCTGGGAGCATACTTTCTATGAAGATAATGTTCATCTTTCTTGTTTCTCTCCTTAATTCATTTTAGTGTGTCCTAGCCAGATAAAGAGAAATAATTCTTTTAGCTGGTATGTATAAACTAAGAGAGCCATGTAACATTTACACACCCCTGTAAATTGCACACAGTGTTGCCATTATTCTCTGTTCTAACTGAAATGAAATATGGAGTAAAACAGGACAGGCATTTCACATTTTTTTTCTTCTTGTAAAATGTTCTTGAAGCAAGGAAGCAAATGGACCTCAAAGGTAAGAGCAACTATCCTATGCACTTAACCAGTTGATTTCCGTAACCTGAAGCACACTTAAATCTGTGATGGATTGTGCAACCCAGAAGAAAACAGAAATACTTTGAGATCAAAGTTGTGAAGACACTGAAAAAATATATACCATGCACAATGTGTGCACAGAGGGAGTAGGATTGCACCTGCATAGCCAATCTCCAACATCCACACATGTGTCTTCAGATATCCCTGCATGCATACAATCCAGTGCAGCATTTCCATGGACAGAAGGATTTTCGCCCATGACGTGACTTTTTCAACTGTCCTCCTCAGGCTACAGCCTGAAATGATGCCTGCCATGCTTCTCCTGAGGGTCAGAGGACACCCCCCCCCTCGGCACAGCATTTGGGAGGCATCTGTGGTTGCAAAGGGAGAGGACAGAAGAGAAAGTCACATTCTGCAGGTAGAAATCTTTCCACTCATGGAAAAACTGTGCTGGATCCAAACTTACAAATGAAGGATCTGGTATTGCATTTGGGACTCTGCTTTTAGCACAGCCCGTGTTCAGATATGTATGTATTTGTTTGAATTGAGGGCTTCTAGTGTCCTGGCCCCACTGCTGGACCTCCTGATGGCACCTAGTAGTTTGGGCTACTGTGTGACAGAGTGTTGGACTGGATGGGCCACTGGCCTGATCCAACATCGGCTTCTCTTGTGTTCTTATGATGTTCTTATGTAATGAACATGCACTTATTGGGGGTCTATTCTCTCTATGCATATACATTTTTGAACATCTGCACAGACCTTAAGATTATCTTGAAACATATCCTTCTTCCAGTTTGGAAAATTCCTGGAGATTTGCAGGTGATGCCTAGGGAGGGTGGATTTGGGGTGATGGGCGGGAGCTCATTGGGGATGTGATGCCATGCTATCTAGGGAAACCGATATTGGTAATCTTGAGATCAACTGCAATTCTGGGAGAATTCCAGACCAGCCCTTGGAAGTTGGTAACTCTATCTACTGCTAGTCTCATGGGACTATAATTTAAGCAATAGTTTCATTTTCAGCAACAGGCATGAAATCGGGGGGGGGGGCTTTGACTGTTTTTACTTTGGACTCATATGTAAAACCAGAACAACAGTAACATCACTTAGCAGTAAGGTCATTTAGCATTTCTCACATTTGTTTCAGCTTACAATAAAACGCAATGCAGGATGAGAAATGATCTTTTGTGTGGCAATTCTCCCGATCTGGAGGGACTTCAAACCGAAACATTTAGGTCAGGTCCACATGGTGGTTTCAAAGTGCCTTTGATACACTAAACTGCTAAGGTTCTCCTTCTGTTCCTGGCACTCCACATCAAAGAGGAGGGTCGTCCAGGTTTGGGTACCGTCTGTGCCATTTTCCAGTTTCCCTTGAAGTAGGAAAAATGTGCCATCTTGCTTGATGGAGGCACTTTCCATGCTTCCAAGTTAGCACTACTATGCTAAATTGATAACACTCAGATTACAGATATTCACTTGGAGGTTCATTTTTAGGAGTCAGGAGAGTAGAGCAAATAACAGGATTCAAGCTGAATTAACTTCATTTGCCACAACACCAAGTTCATAGTAGCCAATTTGCTGCTGAATTCAGAGAAAATTAGGGGATACCTGGTTTTAATACCTAGGCTTTGGACCCTAAGCCTTGCTACTGCTTGCACTGCCCCCTAAGGTGATGCATGATGGAACTAAAAGGACTAAGCTTAATTATATGCTGATGGGGTATGAACTGGCCAAGACCAAAAGAAATCTTTGGGCTATAGTGGATAGCTCAATGAAAATACAGGCTCCATGCTGGGGATTATTAAGAAAGGGACTGAAAATGGTTGCATTATCAGAAATGAAAAAGATACTGCATATCAGTGCAGAAGACGGCAATCAAGATGATTAATGGGTTGGAACCACAGTTCCCTGTAGCGTGCGTTTGTGCTCAATCTCGCAGGGATTTCCCCTAGTGGATGCACAGCTTCTCCTTGTCTGCGCACAAGATTCCTCTGGGATGCCTCGCTCTCCCTCCTTCCTTCCTTCCCTCCCTCCCTCCTTCCTACCCACCCAGCTTGACTGCTGGCATGAAATAGGAGCTGCCCCATGCTGCAGTTCCCCGCACTCTCCCAACTCTTCCCGGCTGACTGCTCCTGGAGAACATCACTTCGAAGCATCAGCCAGCTGGGGTAAGTAGCAGATAGGCTCAGGCTGCCAGGGGAGGGCTGTGTGTGAAGCTGTGGAGGGGGACACATGGCCTGCACTCGCAATCCAAGGGCCTCCAGCAGACTCGATGGGGAAGGAGGGGAGCGTGCAGGCTGGCCCCGGTGAGCCCATGGGAGGGGGAGGCAGGAGGGAGGGCCCAGCTTGGACCTGCAGCTGGCAGGGACTTCCAGCAGGCCCATGCGGAGGGGGCGCATGGACTGCACTCACCATCCAAGGACCTCACTCCAGCAGTACCATGGGGAGGAGGGTGTGTGCATCCTCCTGAGCCCACCATCCAAGGCTTCCAGCAGAGATGCCAGCTTCCAGGTGGAAACTGACATGGAATCCTCCCCCCCCCCCCGTTATTACAGCTCAACTCCATATAAATTAGTTCTCCTGGAGAAAATGGATGCTTTGGAGGATGGACACTAGCATTCTACCCCACTGAGGTCCCTGTCTTCCCATTGCTCCATCTCCAAACCTCAGTTTCTCAGTTGGCTTGAGGAATTTTTTAAAAAGCAAGCTGCTGAAAGCTGTGCAGCAAGGACCAAAACCACCCATGGCACTTCATGCATGGATGGTTATTATGGGGTAGGGATGCCAGCCTCCAGGTGGGACCTGGGGATCCCCTGGAACACCTCATTTCCAGACTATAGAGGTCAGTTCCCCTGGAGGAAATGGATGCTTTGGAGGGTGGACTTGGCATTCTACTCCACTGAGGTCCCTGTCCCCCCCCCAGGTGCCATCCTGAAACCTCCTGGAGTTTCCCAACCTAGATCTAACAACCTGGTCCTCCTTCTCCCCCCCCAGCCAGGGGGGACATAGCAACTGTATGCTGATGAAGGAGGGGTCAAAGGATTCTCCCATGGGAAGGGGGTGGATGAAGGGGATTTGGCTTGCTTTTTGCTTCATTTAGGGAAATCCATTCCCATCTCTCTTTTCTCTCTCTGTCACTTTGTAAAGTCTGTAAGATTGCCCAGCCAGGTTCTGGTGGCTTTGGTTCAGAATTAAAGGCTTAAGTAGGTGCACAAGAAGTTAGTTGGCTTAATTTGGTGCACGAGAAGTTAATATTTCAAGGCTGGCAATTTTTGTGTGATGAGTTTCTTGTTCCTGTTCTCATAGACTGTGGTAAAGTGATTGGTAGACTCCCTGTTGCTGTGAGTGACTACAGTGAAGTGAAGGTAAGGCTGTCTGGGAAGGGATGTGAATGAATACATCTGGGAAGGGGTGTGAATGAATACATGAATGGAACCTGTAATACAGCTAGTAGTTTATATTTCATGTTTGTATGTTTTGTATGTATGTATTATTATTAAAATATAATTTAAATATAATTTAAATATAATTTAAAAGAATGTATTCTGAAATTTTTACAAGGTTAGGGAAGTAACCAAAAAAACTAATTTACATGATAGTCAAATGTAGACTTGCTCACAATGTTAATGCTACTATTTTTTTCCGCTCGCAAGGTAGAATTTCTGCTCACAATACTGTGGAGCTTAGAGGGAACATTGGTTGGAACATGTTTTCTATGAGCAAAGGGTCTGAGGCTTTTCTGTTTACAGATAAGATTAGTAAGCAGGAGGGGGAAGGATTTGAGGTTTATGAAATGATGCTTGGTGGAGAAAGCAAATAGAGAACTTTTTCCCCTCTCCCATAATACTTGAACTTTGCAGATAAATCTGTTTAGTGTGAGAGTGGCCCCGATCTGCAGATTTAGATATCTGCAGATAGGGGGCACACTTGGGAAATAGATATATAGATGCATCCAGGATTCTTTACCCAACAAGAAACTTAATTGTGGAATGTGCCGGAAGTGGATGTAGTGATGGCCACCAACATGGATGTCTTTAAATGGGGTTTGGACAGATTCATGGTGGAAAGGTCTATTAGTGGCTACTAGCCATGATGACTAACAGAACATCCACTTTTAAAGGCAGCAAACCTCTGAATACCTGTGTGAGGAGGCAACATTTGGGGAAATCATAAGATCATAAGAGAAGCCAATGTTGAATCAGGCCAATGGCCCATCTAGTCCAACACTCTGTCACACAGCGGCCAAAATATACCACGTGCATTCAGGAGGTCCAGCAGTGAGGCCAGGACGCTGGAAGCCCTCCCGCTGCTGCCCCCTCCAACACCAAGAATAGAGTGCATCACCTGCCCCAGACTGAGAGTTCCCATCTATACCCTTGGCTAATAGCCACTTATGGACTTCTGCTCTATATGTTTATCTAATTCCCTCTTGAAACTGTCCATGCTTGTAGCTGCCACCACCTCCTGTGGCAGTGAATTCCATATGTTAATCACTCTTTGGGTGAAGAAGTATTTCCTTTTATCTGTTCTAACCCGACTGCTCAGCAATTTCATGGAGTGCCCACGAGTTCTTGTATTGTGAGAAAGGGAGAAAAGTACTTCTTTCTCAACCTGCTCAATCCCATTCATAATCTTATAAACCTCGATCATGTCACCCCTCAGCCATCGTTTCTCCAAGCTAAAGAGCCCCAAGCGTTTTAACCTTTCTTCATAGGGAAGGCGTTCCAACCCTCCTATCATTCTAGTTGCCCTTCTCTGCACTTTTTCCAATGCTATAATATCCTTTTTGAGATGTGGCGACCAGAACTGTACACAGTATTCCAAATGAGGTCGCACCAATGATTTATACAGGGGCATTATGATACTGGCTAATTTGTTTTCAATTCCCTTCCTAATAATCCCCAGCATAGCGTTGGCCTTCTTTATTGCAGCTACACACTGTCTAGACATTTTCATTGAGTTATCTACTACGACTCCAAGATCTCTCTCTTGGTCCGTCTCTGCCAGTTCAGACCCCATCAACGTGTATTTATATTTAGGATTTTTGGTTCCAATGTGCATCACTTTGCACCTGGCCTTGGTTTCTATGCTGTCTATTGGCCCTCTGAGGGCTATTGATTAGCCACTGTGTGAAACAAGATGCTGGACTAGATGGACTGCTGATCTGATCCAGCAAGACTGTTGTTGTTGTTTTTGTTCTTGTTATCCTAATATGACTATTTTACAATGAGCCCCCCAAAAAGACCACATGGCAAGGGACCACCTCCACAAGCAACAAAGAGCCACAAACAGAAGCAAGCTTTAGGATAAAAGCCCTAGAGTTAAATTGCTTATGTATTCATCTCTATATGGAAATCTTCCTATTTACAGTATGGATGGGACTGCAGCTCAGTTTAGAGCATTTGCATTTTTTGTAATTTTATTTATAAACTCAGATTAGAGTATTGCATGTACCTTGAGTCTCAGTGAGAAAGACAAACTAGAAATGAATGAATGAATGAATGAATGAATGAATGAATGAAGCATCTGCTTTGTGTGCAGAAGGTCCCAGATTCAATCCTTGGCACGCCCAGTTAATAGATGATGTGGAAGACCTCCACTTGAGACCCCAGAGCTCTGCTACCAGTCAGAGTAGGCAATATTGGCCTTGATAGACCAATGGTATGACTCACTACAAAGTAGCTTCATGTTTGTATAAGTTGATAAACAACCAAACTGACCACTGAAAAATCAGCTCCCTGGTTCACAGCAGGTGACCGGGACATGAGCTGAACTGGCAGATGTTGGCGCACCCCTTGCTATCATTCAAGCAATCCAGAAAATAGGTTTTAGGGGGTGGAGCTATGATCTAGCCAAAATTCAACCCTGAGAGCATTTTCTTGGAGGTTAGAGTGACTGAATTTGGTGGCACTTCGCTGACATTACATCAGATTGGGATTTGCATCTCACTGAATTCAGTAGGAGAGTTCGCTTAACCTTCTCCCACTGAAATCAGCAGGACTTCAAAATATGTTGGATTCTGCTAAATACCCTGGGAAGATGTGAGAGAGAAAAAATCTCTTTCATTTTAGAAGAAACTGAAGCCAAAAGCAGACGCTGATAATGAGGCCTTATGACACTGGGTCATAAAAACTGGCTTAATTGCAGGATCAATATGGGCACGTGCATTAGCTGACCACCTATTAGCACTGCTGTAAAATCCACTGACTCTTCAGCATTCTGCAGATGACAGTCTTCCATTCCAAAGAGCCTTTCAAGTTGTTCCTCCCCCCCTTCAAGTTAAAATATTAATAACATGGACTTCCTGTTCTCTTCCCATTAAATCTAGGAGTCCTGTGGCATTCTCTGGGTCTGTGCTTTGCTGAAAAGAGTTGACTTCACATTCGGTGTCGTCCATATGCCTTCCATATCCACAGTAATGCTATTATGATGAGGTTCTGCATGCATTTCTTTTAATAGATGTTTCCCATCTTTTCCCATCCCTCATGTAGAGCAGAGTTAATTCTGCTGAAATGTTACACTTAATAACAAACCTGGAGGCCAGGAAGATTATTTTTTTTCGTAGCTCATAGAATAGTGTGGTGCTCACTGTAACATTTCATTAGATTTATATAGTGTGGTTGCTAGGCAAAAGAATGATTCTGAGGTTATCTGAGGTCATAGATGGGCTGCTTAATTAAATTTCCTCCTTTTTTTCCTTTGGTCCACAGTCACTCCTGTTGGATTAGAATAGGAGCTTCATATAGTCATCAGAACAAGGTTCTTATGAATTAATTATGGAGTGTTTTTTTAATAATTTATTGAAAGGCTTCTATTGAAATAACGTAAAGAATGAACATACTATAATTCATTTTATTGTCAAATGAGACGGAGGGAGGGAGCCATTTTGAACTCGTATGCAGAAAGGCCTTTGCATTAAAAGGCTTGCAAATCTGATATTTTAATGTAAGCCCAGCAAAAGCTGTTTCAGAAAAATCTAGTTTATATGAATTTAATCTAAATGATTTATCTCGCAGTTTGTTAAACCTGAATCAGTTATTTAATGTCTATAGAACAAATCTAAAGAAATGGTGTTCTGTTCTGTAATGGTTAAGCTTGCCATTTGTCACCTGCTGTGGGCAAACCCCAACCCTTGGCCCAAATCCCCCCCCCAATGATTTGAGGAGCAGAAGAAAAAATGGGGGAGAATAGCATTGATTGTGATGCTTTAGGAATTTCCTGATCTCTGTGGTAGAGACCATCAAGTGTGTAGGGATTCCAGAAGTGGTCACATTCTCCCAACTCTCCACCTGGAAGTGTCATCACATTCTCTATCACTCTGAGAATTCCCCCTGTCTCCATTTTCTTTATCATAGAGAATGGGGAAATGCCTAGAGCACCATGGAGGATGTGATGTCACATTTCCTGAAACTCCATCTTCCTCAGGTGCTCTCCCCCCAGATCTCCTGGCATTAGGGATGCCAGCCTCCAGGTGGGGCCCAGAGGTCTCCTGGAATTAGAACTCCTCTCCAGACTACAGAGATCAGTTCCTCTGTATAAAATGGAAGCTTTGGAGAGTGAACTCTATGACACTGTACCCCACTGAGGTCCCTGTCCTCCTGAGGCTCCACCCCCAAATATCCAAACTCTGGAGCTGGCAACCCTACCCCCACCCCTCCTCACTGGTGGCCAGGGGGATGTGGCAACCCTACATTGGTGATATAGGGCTAGCATCCCCAGTAATTATTTTTGGTCACTTTTCTCTGCATAAAACTGCATAAACACAGGCCATTTGTTGTAGATGTACCTCTCCCAAGTCCTCCAAGTATGGGGTTGCCAGACCCCCAGTCTGAGTGGGGATTTCCCTGATTCTGGGGGCTCCAATCTGCCAGTGGGCAGCTGACCAGCAGGGGAAGCCCCACTCCCAAGCACCCCCCTCCCACATCAATGTCAACATCACAAAGATGTCTTGCAGAAGTGACATCATCAAGCCTGGGCATAGAGTTTTGACCAAAATGCTAGAGTGTCACCGTGTGATGTGCCCAGTGTAATGATGTCACTTCTGCCTAACATCATCATGCTGATGACATTGCACACAGTGACATCACCCCACCCTCTGCACTCCTGGAAGGTTCCCTCCCACCCTCCACTGGCCAGATGAATAGACCTATCCAAGTATCAGTTTGACTTCAAAATATTTATGCACTGGTTTAGGCCCATCTCTTTGTGGGGTTTAGGACACTGGTTCTATGCATATTGACTGGTGAATAAGTCATTTCTCGGTAAGCACACACACGTAGGGGCATTCTACACAGCACCCCGTAGCGCTTCAGAAACGGTATAGAGAAGACCGCTTGGAAGCAGTTTGCAGGTAAAACGGTTCAGAAACACTTCCCTAACGGGACAGAAGCATTTCTGTCTGAAAGTGAAAATATATTCCAGTAGAGAACCATTACTAGAATGGTTCTGTCTGAAATGTCAGATAGAGTCAGACTGCAAGCAATATGAGCAAATAAACTCTCTCAGGAGATATCGTAAAGGGATTCAGGGGAATTGGCAAAAATCAGCTAGGCCCTGAAAACACTGTTCAAGTTTATTGCAACATCCCAAGCCTGAGGAAATAGGCAACACCTAGCAGCTAGAGCTGGCAACAAATTATGAGGAAAAAATCCTGCCTTTGGTCCAGCATACATTACGGGAATCAGAGTCCTGTGGGTAGGGAGATGAATATGAAGCAAACTACTGCTAAATGTGTGTTGGTGGCAAGGCAGGGCCTATCACCTGAGGACTAGCAGCTGGTAATTGCATTCCTGGCACTCCAAAGCAGCTGGTGAAGACTTTGTCTGTGCCATTATGTGGGTGGACGCATTTGTCTTGAAAGCATGTGCATGCACACTGACAGCACCATGCGGTATACTGGATTAACCCTCTTTCATTAGAGTAGAGATAGACAGCCACAGTGCTCCCCTACTTGCTGCCGTGTTCTTGGCTCCTTGCTGAGCTGCTGCTTTGTGCCAGAGCCTGCAAGAATGCTAGCAAAAAGTTAAAAGCTTCACTGTGCTTCACAGCCTGTGTTTCCTTTGTAGGGCAGTCAGAGGCAACCGCAGCCATATTCCTCAGCCCTTCTCTGGGCTTAGTACGAACCATCTTTCTTTCTGATTTTACTTGCCTCAGCTAGGAAATGGAAGCAGTGTATGGACAATAGTAGAAGGACAAAGTACTTGAGCTAGAGCACAGCTTGACTAGGAGCAGGGAATGAATGTCGGAATGGATAACCAGTATGGTGTAGGCAAACAGCAGGAGATCTGGGGGGGGGGCTTTTTGGTGTTGTGCTGATGCCATGAAATCACTTCTGGTTCGTCACATCAGGGTGATGGTCTAGCTTTTGTCCCAAGGTTTATGTCCTAGCTATAGAGTTTTAGGTAAATGTTAAAATGTCACTTGACATAATGACGTCACTACCATGTTGCACCAGAAGTGATGTCATGGCATCAGTGCGGTGCTGATCATTTCCCTTCCTCATTCACTTCAGCATTTTCGCCCTGAGTGGTGGTGGGCAGAGCAAGCAGAGGGCAGGTGGTCTTCTACTGGAATGGGAGACTTGGGCTGTGGTCACACTGGAGGCTTGGCACGATCTGGCCATGCCTCTTTTTGTGGTGGTTTAAATAATTGTGGGCAGTTTTGATCAGACATCCCACCCTGAACCGGTTTCACCACACACTCACCCCATGTTCGATCATTCAGATTATTGTGGCATCCTTTTAAAAAAATCTTTCACCCATGTGCATAAACATGTATCCGAAGCTCCAGCTCCTTTTTGACAGCTCCACAATCCCTCTGCCAAGTACTCCAGCCCCTCTCAGCCTCCTTCCCTTAACCTCTCTTCCTTGGAATACATGGGGGGGATACAGTGCAGATTTACATGAGAATATTCTGATTGACTTCGGTTTATTTACTCTTGTGTCAGTCATGGGATACTCTCAAACAGCAACTCTGATCCAGAAATAGGAGAGAGGGGTTGGGGGGGTTTAGCTTGAAAACAACTCCCCCAGGGATTCCTGATCCAGAATGACTACTTGGCCGCAGTGACTAACAATTCCGGGGGCACTTATGCGCACATAGCTACCTGATCCCCCTCACCAAAAAAAACAACAACCAAGGAGATGGAAATAGAAAGGAAGGTTCAAGCTTCCCAAATGGCTTGACTTTGCAACAGGGGGGTTCAGGTGTCAGGAAATGTGGGGTGGAAGCACTGGCATATGCAAAGACCAGACTTTCCCTGGTGTTGTAAACTCCACTTCCAGGACGCACTGGACCCGGGTGCTGATGACTGGGGCATGGAAGGCAGACATTGTTGTCTGATTGTGCTCTTTATATCCACAAAGGTACTGTGATGATATCAGCATGAACTGCTCATGTAACCACAGCCTCTGTCTCACTAGTGTTGTGCAGTGGTTAGACTGTCAGGCTAGGACCTGGCAGATCCATTGGTTGATCTGGTTAGGCCAGTCAAAGTTTCTGAGCCATAATTTTAACTCGACATGAAGTTTGTCTGTATGTGAAATATAGAACTGTTTAGGCAGATTCTGTCCTACAAGACAGTAAGGTAAAGGTAAAGGTTCCCTTGCTCGAAAGCCAGTCGAATCCGACTCTAGGGTTGCGGTGCTCATCTCCGTTTCAAAGCCGAAGAGCCAGCACTGTCTGAAGACATTTCCGTGGTCATGTGGCCGGCATGACTAAACACCAAGGCGCACAGAACGCTGTTACCTTCCCACCAAAGTGGTACCTATTTATCTACTTGCAATTTCTTGCTTTCGAACTGCTAGGTTGGCAGAAGCTGGAACTAGAGACGGGAGCTCACTCCATCATACAGCACCCTTGGTCTCGAACTGCTGAACTACTGACCTTCCACAGCCTGCAGTTCAGCGTCTTAACCACTTGAGCCACCGCAGCTCCTACAAGACAGTATTGCCCTCCAATTTCCTCTAAATACCTCCCTGCTGTTTCCCAGTATTTTTCTGCTATGAACACTGAACCTTAGACCCAAGAGTTCACTGCAGCCTGACATGATGCATGTTTACTTGAAAGTCAGTCCTATTGTATTCAATGGTGCTTCCTCTCAAGTAAGGCTGCGGTCATACTGGTGGCTTGGCACGGTATGGTGACACCTCTAATTGTACTGGTTTAAAGTGTTGCAGGGCATATCATCCAGACGGCACACCCTGCTGTGGGTTACCCATGCAGCCATCCCATGGTCAAGCATCCACACTACTGCAACACTCAGCCATGGAGTGTGCTGCCCAGCCAGTTTTTTTAATATAAATGCAGGTGGGTGCATGTGCATATGAGCTTGTGTGCATATAGGAAAAAAAACTTTTTAAAAAATCCAGGGCAAAAATGGATCTGCAGGTTCAGATGTCCCTTCCAGGTTCCTTTCACTGCAGGAGAGTTCAGATGTCAGAAAACCTGGAGGGAACTGTGAACAACCCATTAATACTGCGCTTTCCCTGATATCTGTTTATTCCACTTCCATTGTGGAACAGCATGGGTCGCTGACAACTGTGCCATGGAAGGCAAATGTTCTTTTCTGGAAGGACCCATTTATTTTACTCAGGTAATGCTACTATAGCACCACAAACTGCACATGTGACCGCAGCCTAAGTGTGTGTAGCATTGCAGCTACAGATAATCCAGTCCATGTGTCTCCAGTTAAATGCTTGCTGACTTGGTGGATTAGTTTTGGTTAATAACATTCATCTTGATTCAGCAAGAACTGTGAGCTTACTTTTAATTTTCAGCATATTCTTGGCTGCTTGCCAGTTTAGGCTTACTAACGTTAAGGATATCCTGACATTAACAGGGATCAAAAGGCATGATTGTTACAAGCAATGTTGTGTCACTGCATTCTTGCTCTGTCCTTACCTTCTAGCTTTTCAAGTTCCTTGAGAAATTAAAGAGCAGAAGTTTGCCCATTTGGTAGCAGATGTACCAATCTTCTCATAAGAGATTTGGGACCAGCAGTAAGAAGTTTAGCCTATTTGCAAAGACACTAATCAGGTAGTCGTAAATGCAGACATCCCAGGGTGCTAGGGATCTTTATCCGTTAATTTAATGAACCACATACATATTTGCCTTTTTTCTAACTTTCAAGTTTAAAAAATGCCACACAGTTTGGGATAAAAATGGGAACTGCTCATTTGATTCCAAAGCCTCTTCTAAATTAGAGTTTTTGCATAGCAGGAACAGGCAAGGATGAGTATTAATTTTAATGGGGTAAAAATGAATGAGGAGAGAATTGTTGCCAAAGGCTTTCCATAGCTGATCTGAGAAGGACAGCTGTGAATAAATGGTAAGATTGCTAATGTTCTGGTAGCTGGGTGAGAGATGTTAACAAGATTTCTTGGGGTAGATCAGGGAACACGGCCACAAAGGGGAGCAGCAGTTGTAAGAGGAAGTCACATTGTTGGTAGATTGCCCTATTGAAGTCCATCATTGGTAGACTGCTCTACCAAGGTACACTGTTGGTTTCCAGATTGTTCTGCCACCCTCCACCTGGCTTTCATTCAACAGAGCCTGTGGGAGACTGCTTTGAAATCACACCACATGCATGCATCCAGTAGTCTCACATGCAGCCCCTTGTGACACTGTACACTTGACTGATCCCAACAACCTGTGTGTGTGTAACCATATGGGCTTGGCCCTCTGGAGGGAGTTTGAGAGAGAGAGAGAGTGAGAGTAAGAGAGTTTTCTTTAAATCCTTGTAGGGGATTCACAATCTCATGCAGACTAAGAGAAAATAATATTGTATTGACATTTAATTTTAAAAAATCTGGCTCCAGGCCACATTTCTAACTTTATACATATTAGGGGTGTGCATTCAGATACACCTGGACCAAAAATATACCTGAAAAATATTTTATCAGTATTTGGGGGGTATATTCAGCATTTCAAATATATCTAGGAATTTTTGGGAAATCAAAAAAATGCCCCCCCAAAATCCCAGAAATATTTGGGATTTACTGGGAAGATTGGGAGCCTGCATTTGCAGCCTCCTAGGCACTGTCCCCCCTTCCCTTGTTTCTGTGTTGGGGAGTTCTATGTTTTTCCCAGCTGCTTTTGTCAATTTCAAATGTGCCCTATAAGTTTCAAGAGGTCCTTCCTCCTTCTTTGCTGCCTTGCTCTGTTTCCGCTTCACATTTTTTTTGTGCAGTGCTTATAAAATCCCCCTCCCACTTGCTTGGATTTGTTGTGACTCTGTTTTGACATCAGTCCTGTTGAGCTTGCACTGTCACAGTGGCACTGGGTTCTGCTTGGCATTCTTGCAACTGGTTCTGCTGGGCTTGCAAAAATGTCCCCCCACCTTAGTTTCTACTGCAGAGATTCTCTCATTTGATTTTGGTTCTTTTTTGCTTGGCACATTGGCTTGTGTTTCTGCCAGGATTACTGGGTTCTGAAATGGTTCTGTTGGATTTGCTATTAGGTCTCAGTGATAGCTATTTTCAGGCATGGCTTTTTGCCCTGAAAGCAGCTTGCAGGTTTTTGTTTTCTCTCCCTCACTCCACCTTTGGAAATAATGTAGAATGGAGAAATTCTGGAACAACCTGAATTAATATTATTGAATTCTTGGCAGGAAACAGATATACACAACATTCGGAAAGAAATCATAGCAACTCTGTTATTAGCTGCCAAGAGTTTAATAGCAAGCAAATGGAAAGATAAAGACCCACAAACAGTGGGGCAATGGTATAACAGGATGTGGGACTTTTTTGAGATGGATAAAGTTACAAAGGGTATTTCAGGGATGGATAGCTCAATGTAATAGTCCAACGTGTTAGAAAAATGTTTCCCATTATTAGACAAAATGGCACAAGACTTAATTAATATAGGTCTCTTTAAAAATCATAGTTATTACAATATTATGGTGTATTTTTAAAGATCTAATGTTAGTTAATAGTTGGGGTAAAACTCTCTTTTCCTCCTCATATATGTTATTACTGACATTACTCACAATGATACCATGTAATATTTCAATCTGTGCTTAGCTGCAAATAGTTATGAAGATTTTGTTATTAAAGTATTGTATTTAATTTGTTTGTTATATCTGTACTTTATAAGTTTGAATTAAAGTTGGAAAAGTTAAAAAAGAGAGAGAGAATGGCTGGGGGCACCCTGTTCAGGGTCCCATATAATTGGACCCTTTGGTCCAATCAACTTGAAACTGGGGGGTTATTACTGCAGAGCTGCTTGTGCCTGTACCTTTAAAAATAGTGGACCCCAAACATTTAGAACACCCCCCCGAATCCAAATACCATACCAGTAATTGGAATTTCAGCAGCATCAGGAATACTGATATTTTGGGGTCCAACAGAACTTGAAAAAAGAATTTTTTTGCACACCCCAATACATACATTCCCCCACACCTCCAAAGAGCCAGACTGTATTTTGTAATCAACTAACAATCCTAGCAATGGGGCTTCCGCCACCCCATCTACACAAACATTCATACTATTCACAGAGGGCACATGGCTGCATGGTCAAGCATCGGTTTGCATGCAGAAGGTCCCAGATTCAGCCCTCTGCACTCTCCAGTTAAAAGGGTCAAGGAGCAGGTCCTGGCACCCCAGAGAGCTGCTGCTGATCAGAGCTGACAACAGTGACCTAGCTGGACGAATGGTCTGACTCAGTATAAGACATGTTGTGCCCATTCAGTTAAAAGGTAGCCAAGGACTTAAGATTTTTTAATTTATTTATTCAGGGTACATGCAACCCCTCCAGACACCTGCTCAAGGGGACTTATGAGTAAAAACAATACCATATGACTGTTGCTTTGGGAGAGACTGTTTCTGTTGGGGGCAGAGCTCTGCTCCTCTGTTTTAGTCTGAGGAACTGAAAGGGAAGCTGTTTTGAAACCAATGCGATTTTAATTTGTTCATAAGCGATTTGGAGTTGGGGCTGAGCAGGTAAACCGCCAGGTTTGCAGATGACACCCAATTATTCAGGGTGGTGAAAGCCAAGGCAGATTGTGAAGAACTACAAGAGGATCTCTCTGCATTGAGGGAGTGGGCAGCCGTGTGGCAAATGAAGTTTAATGAGGGTAAGGTGATGCATATTGGAACAAACAGTCCCTAATTTTAAATAGACACAGACGGGGTCTGTACTGGCTGAAACTGAGATTGAAAGAGATCTTGCAGTTGTTGGGGAAAGCTCAGTCGAAATGGCAACCCACTGTGTAGCAGCAGTATAAAAGGCAAACTCCATACTGGGTATCATTAGGAGAGGATTTGAAAACAAAATGGCAGATATTGTAATGATATTGTATAAAGCCATGGTGTGGCCTCATTTGAAATATTGTGTGCAGTTCTGGTTGCCGTATCTCAAAAATGACACTGCAGAATGGAAAAAAGCACAAAGGAAGGCAACCAAGATCATTAGGGGACTTACAAGCAGTGTTCCCTCTAAGCTGAGTTAGTGTGAGCTAGCTCACCGTTTTTTAGCCTCCGGCTTACAAAGTTTTGTCTCAGCTCAGGAAGGATGGCTCCAGAGCAAACTAATTTACGCAGTAGCCAAATTGCTTGCTCACAACTTTAATGCCAGTCACTCACAAAGTAGAATTTTTGCTCACAAGACTCCACACCTTAGAGAGAGCATTGCTTACAAGAAATGGGCGGAGAGTCTGGGACTTTTCAGTCTAGAAAAAAGATGGCTAAGGGGAGACATAGTAGAGGTTTATAAAATTATACACGGGGCAGAGAAAGTGGATAGAGGGAGCCTTTTCTCTCTTTCCCATAATACTATTACTCAGGGGCACCCAATGAAATTGTTGGGAAATAGGTTCAGAACAGACAAAAGGAAATACTTCTTTACTTGGTGAGTAATGAAACTGTGGAATTCACTGATGGGGAAGTAGTGATGACCATGAGCATACGTAGCTTTATAAGGGGGTTAGACAGGTTGGATTTGCTAGGCCGCCCTTCCCTACAAGTATGGCTCAGGGCGGCTTACAACAGAGTAATATATTTTGAATGGTTATTAGCCATGGTAACTGAAGGGAGCCTTCAGATCCGGTGGCAGAAAACCTCTAAAAACCCTCACTAAGAGGCAGTAGCAGGGGAGGGCCTTGGCTGGTATGCTCATTTGACCCCCAGGACCACTGCTTGGCTACTGTATGAAAAAGGATGCTGGACAAGATGGACCACTGGTCTGATCCAGCAGGGCTCTTCTTATGCTCTTTCGGAATGAAATGGAGAGACTGGTCATCAAGGCCAGAGCTTTGCAGTCCTGTTCAGCTTCTCCTGTCTCTTACCTGTTGGTTATTCTGGTGACAACAGGTTGCATTAGATGGTTTGTTGTTAAAAGGACAAAAACCAGTTAAAATACCCAATTAAAACTACAATGTAAATGATCAGTGTTAAAAACACATTAAAAACAAGATGTGGACATAAAACCAACATAGAACAATAATAGAGCAGCCTTAAAAAAAAAAAAAAAAACATAGACCAAACTTCAGTCTAGAAGCAGACCATAAAATAGCTAAAAAGAAAAAGGGGGGGGAATTAAAACCTGAATAAAAAATAATGTTTTAGCCTAGAAAGTAGACTAAGCATCATGTGACTGTCAGTGGGAAGGGTATTCAAAAAGCAAGGTACCACCACTGAATGTGCCAGGTGTCAAGTTGCCACAGAGAGCAGGGCTTGAGAAGACGCTCTTAACTGGCAGCTGGACAGTGTGGGGGGAGATGGTCCTTCAAGTCCTCTGCCCCCAAACCTTTCCAAACCTTTGAGTTGTGCCTCGAAACAGGCAGGTGGTCCATGCAGATCTTTCAGTAGAGGGGTGAAATGATCATTGTTTTTGGTGCCCAGCAATAGCCTGACTGCTACATTTTGGACCAGTATCAGCCTGCTTTTAAAGATAACCCCAGGTAGAGCTCTTTACAGTACTGGATAGCATGGATCACCATGGTCAGATCACACCTTTTGAGGAACAGCTGTAGCTGGCATATTGGCCAAAGCTGAGGAAATGAGCAACATGCCTTGTAGGAGACCTGACCCTCCAGCCGTAGGCCAGGATCTAACAGCAGCCCCGGCCTACCAAACTGCTCCTTCAGGGGGAATGCAACATCCTCCAGGACAGGCTGACTCCTCAAGCACCTTTGTCATTGATCAAGAGCGCTTCAATCTGTGTTATATGAAGCTTCAGTTTTTTGGTCCTCATCCATCCCATTCCCTTCACCAGGCTTCAGTTCAGGACTTCCACAGACTCACCTGACTAAGCTGTTAGGGAGACACACAGATGGGTATCGTCCACCTATCAGTGGACCTGAAATTGCTTTAGCAAACTATTATATTTACCAGTGATAAAAAATTGGTGTTGGTGGTGTGATTCCAAGTCCAGCAGGCAGAGATCTTCCCCTTTGGCTGTATTTCCACCCACCCCTCTCCCAACGCATGGATGGGTCAGGTTGGTGTTGAAACTAATTAGGAAATCAGCTTGCCATGTTTAATATTTAAAAGGCTAATTCAGTGTAGCACTTTGTACCTTAAAGACTTAATTGATAAGGCAGCACTTAATTTAAACAATGTTTAGTGTGACAGCTGCTGGAAACATGCCAGAGTACTGCTTATTTCTAGAACTATATGAAAAATTAAGAGGCTATTTCAGCAGAGCCACAATGAAAGGTACAAATGGTTGATGAAGGACAATATGAAGAGACAAGTGGTTACAGTTTGCTCTCTCATTAGATATGAAGACACCCCCTCCCACCTTTAAAATGCACATAATAAGACTTATTCATGGGAGGGGATGTGATGAGGGTTGGGCAATTGTACACAAAGACCTGCCGTATTGATATGCTTTCACACTCCCCTAATATTTATTTCTCCTGAATGCCAAACATTAAGAGACAATAGTCAATTACCTAATTGCACAAAGAAAGCATGTAAGCTCTTTTAATCATCAGCCGTCCCACAAGAATTCCCTGTTGTTTGGAAAGTAACAAAATGCTTTAATCTTAGAGACTGACGGCATGATAAATGCTGGAAAATTACAATACAGAGAAACTGATTCGGCACATTCCATCCCAGGGGGAATGCACAAATGGAAAGGAGAAAGGAGCTTTGCAAGGCTGAAAGATCTGGATTTTTTTTACCGCAAACACTGCAACTTTTTGGCCACTGGAAGCAGCTATTTTAGTTTCCTCAAAAGTAAATGGTATCCACTGTATCATGCAGTGAAATCTCAAGGGTTGTTTTTTGGGTTTTTTTCTGCAGCAAGCTGGGGTGTGTGTGTCTGTGTCTCTGTGTGCAGTCAGGCTGGACGGCAAAGGGAAGGGAGAAAAGCTGACACAAAAGCCTCATAGCTTGCAAAAGCACAAGGACCTTGTCTGGGCATAAATCAATTCATCAACACTTTCTCCGCTTTCCTGCCAGCTCTTCAATTTGAAAGGGGAGAGCCTGGCTTTCAGGATGAGATGCTGCCCTTCTCTTAAATGCTGCCATGAAATAGATAACGGAGCTCATTGATCTATGCTTCTTGTGGCCAGTTTGCAGAGTCTCACCAATGAATCAACCTGTGAACTGTTGTTTTGCATGCATGAAAACTATCTGCTGTGCTTTTCGGACTTGAGCATCATTGCTTGCCAGGAAAAAGGGGAGTGAAGCTGCCCAGAAGAAAGCCGCATAAGAGGGACTCACACATCACTTCTGAGCTGGGACTGGATGCCAAGAATCTGGGTGGGGGCTGAATATGGCACACTGGCTACCAATTAGTTGTCACTAACCTGAAGTAAACAGTTCCCTTAGGGCCAGACTGCTGTCCATGTAGTGCAGCCTGCCAGTTGTATGACTGATTGCCTAACCCTCAATTTTTGCAGTTCCAGGTAGGCAGTCAGACCAGGAAGTCTACTGATTCTGTTGGGAACCACCATTCTTGTGTCCAAGGAGAGGCATCCACCAGCATTTTAAACCAGACCTCTAACTGACCCCGACTTGAAAGTCTGTCCTTTTTTGAAGTACTGTAACATGCTAGGAACTGTAGAAGAAGAAGAAGAAGAAGAAGAAGAGAAGAGATTGGTATTATACCCCGTCCTTCACTACCCAGAGAAGTCTCAGAGCGGCTTACAAACTCCTTTCCCTTCCCTTCCCCACAACAGACACCCTGTGAGGTAGGTGGGGCTGAGAGAGCTCTGACAGAAACTGCTCTTTTTCAAGAACAGCTGTGCCAGAACTATGGCTTGCCCAAGGTCATCCAGCAGTGCAAGTGGAGGAGTGGGGAATCAAACCTGGTGCTCCCAGATTAGAGTCTGTGCACTTAACCACTACACCAAGCTGGTGTACATGACTCTTTGATCACTCAGTATCTCCCTTTCTTTATAAGCAGATATAATATCTAATATTATAACAAAATCACTCCACACACAGCCATAACTTACCTGTGGGGGTGTGTACGTTGGTGGGACACAAGTTATGCAGACCCGCTTTAGTACTTGATTTATGCTCCCTGTTGAGCCTTTTGAAAGCATCCTGAAGCAGGAAGGGTTGCCAGTTGATGGTTGGCATCTGGCATGGGGGCCATCATTGCATACAATGTGACATCACTCTAGGAATCACCAGAAACTCTATGGTTTTACAGTGATTCCTGAAGAGATGTTGCATCACTTCTGGGTTTCCCCTGAAAGTGACATCATGACACACCAACAGTGATATTTTAAGAAAAAAATTATCTGACTACGCAAAGGTGCAGCAGTAGAAACCATGGATTGTGGGCAGGATGTCTCCCACAATAGCCTTGCCACTCTTGAGGCAGGGCAGCTTTTAAGACACATCTACAATCATTTTCTGTCCTCAGTGTCCCAAATACTGACAGATTCAGAAGAAATCTGAACAGATTCATGACAGATGCAGTAGCTTTCTCTCCCAGGGTTTGCTACTCAAAATGAACCCTTTCCATTTGAATGTCCAGGAATGGAACCAATATAGACAAGGACCTTCACTTGTTACATGTTTGCCCTGGTCAGGGCTGGATTACATGGCCTTAAAATATGTTAGTTTATATGATGAAAACAATTATTATTCTCACAGAAAGGACACTGAAAATGTAAACAGAAAAACTATATTTTTTCGTATATGCAAAAGCCTAGAAAGAAAAAAAAACAACTTTTCCCCTTACTTAATGGCCTGTCATATTGTGAAACCCTAGACAGTAGATTGTTAGCCTAACCTACCTCACAGGACTGTTGTGAAGGTAAAATGGAAGAAGGGAGACTGATGCCCATTGCCTTGACCTCCTTGTTGTAACAATAGGACTTAAAATGTACTAAGTAGATATCACATTCTACAACACAATGAACAATAAGCCATGCAGAATTAATATTTATTTACTTCATTTATAGCCTGTCTTCCCCCCCTCCAGAGGGGACCCAAAACAGCTTACATTTTTCTCCTCTCCTCCATTTTATCCTCACAAGAACCTAGGGTTGCCAGGTCTAGGTTGGGAAATACCTGGAGACTTTGGGGTGGATCCAGGAGAGGGTGGGGTTTGGGGAGGGGAGGGGCCTCAGCATGGTACAATGCCATACAGTCCACCCTTCAAAGCAGCCATTTTCTCCAGGGGAGCTAAGAACATAAGTCAATGCTGGATCAGGCCAATGGCCCATCCAGTCCAACACAGTGGCCAAAAATACCAGGTGCCATCAGGAGGTCCATCAGTGGGGCCAGGGCACTAGAAGCCCTCCCACTGTTGCCCCCACATCCCCAAGCACCAAGAATACAGTGCATCATTTGTCCCAGACTGAGAGTTCCTATCTATAGTTTGTGGCTAATAGCCACTGATGGACCTCTGTTCCATATGTTTATCTAGTTCCCTCTTGAAGCCGTCCATGCTTGTAGCTGCCACCACCTCCTGTGGCAGTGAATTCCATGTGTTAATCACTCTTTGGGTGAAGAAGATTACAACTGAAGATCAGTTGTAAAAGCAGGAGATCTCCAGCCCCCCAACCCCAGAGGCTGGCAACCCTACAAGAACCTGATGAGGTTGGTTAGGTTCAGAATGTGCCCTGGCCCAAGGTCATCCAGCAAGTTGCCATGCCAGAATGGTGATTTGAACCTGGGCCTTCCGTATTCTAGTCCAGTGCTCTAGCCTTGAAGCACCGAAGAGCTGTCTCCCGCCGCTATGGAATGCAAGATCAACTCTTCAATAAAATGCCTTAAAATGTGAGCTAACAGACTAATAAAGAACCATCATGCATACCAATGCAAAAGCCCTGAGTAAAGCAAGACGTGTTTTAATCATGTGTTGGTTTACTAGTTCCCCAAATAAAGCTGAGTCAGCAGAATATCTTGTCTTTTGCACACATAAATTGACAAACTCCAAGTAAGGCCTGGAGAGCTCCTAGAATTACAGTTCATCTTGGGACTACAGGTATTAGTTTCCCTGTAGAAAATGGTTGCTTTAAGGTAGATTGCACTGCCTTATGACCCACTTTAGGTCTCTACCCTACCCAACCCATTTCCCCCCAGCTCCACCCTCAGATCTCCAGGTACTTCCCAACCCAGACAAACCTAGATACCATGGAAATGGACTGACTGCATTTAATAAGAGAAATTTGTGTAGGTTATCATCAATAAGCCAGTTCGCACTGACCTTGCTAAGAATGGAGCAAAGGCTAGAGAGGCTAGAAATGTTGGGAAATGGTAGATTGTTTGATGCTTAGGATACATCTAAGCCGCCGTTCTTGAGCTCAAGTAACTAGCTGCTTGGGTGGTACTTTGGATTTTGATATACAGTAAATGGGGCTCTTCATGTAAAAAATTATTTATTTATTTATTTTAAAACATTTCTGTGCTATGTTTCTACCCAACTGAGGGTCCCCAAAGCAGCCAAGATTCCAAACATTTCAAACAAAAACTATTTAGAATAGAAATATATAAAAATATTTAAAATAATTAAAAAACATACAAACACATAAAAAGCTAATAAGAGTCAGGAAGGGAATGATGAACAAAACGAAACAAAATCTTAATCTACTAGTGGAAGGCAATGATAGAGGGAGACAGAAGAAGCTCCCTGAGGAGTGAGTTCCACTGTTTTGGCACCACAACCTAGAAGGCCCTTTCTTGGGCTGCCACGCATCTAACCTCAGATGGTGGCTGCATCTGAAGCAGAGACCCTGACCAGAGTGGTTAGGTAGGTTCATTGGGGACAGCCCTTCAGGTACGCCAGCCCCAAGCTATATAGCATTTTAAAGGTTAACTATAGCACCTTGAATTAGGCCCACAAGCAAATTGGGAGTCAGTAGAGATGGAACAAGCCTGGAGTGATAAGCTCCCTATAGCCTACTCTATTCAGCATTCTAGTCACAAGATTGTGTGCCAGCTGTAGCTTCTAGATAGTCTTCATGGGCAACCCCAAATAGAATACATTGCAGTAATCTAATCTTGAAGTTAGCAGGGCATATCCCACAGTGGCAAAATCTTTCCTGTCTAGGAAAGTCACAGCTGGCTCTCCAGCCAAAGCTGGTGAAAGGCTCCCCTGGCCACCACTGCCACCTGTTCATCCAATTGATGGCCTGGGTTCAGGAGCACCCTCAAGCTGTTAACCTGCTCCTTTAAAAGGAGTGCAACCCCATCCAGAACCGGAGACAGACCTTTCCCCCACCAGTACCACCTCCATTTTGTCTTGAATAAGTTTCAACTTGCTAGCCCTCATCTATCCCAAAACTGCCTCCAGGGACCTGTTTGTGGTTTCTACAGCCTCCCTAGCAGGGCTATTTTTGTGCAGGAACGCACAGGAATGGAGTTCCGGCTGGCTTCAGAGTTAGCCACTCCCATTACAGCCAAAACCTCTGCATGCGTGACTACAGAGGGAAGACCTGGAGAGTGATCCCCCCCCCTGGTGACTCCAAGGTGGGCAGGCCAGGGGGGCCCTGGAAGGATCGGGGAGGCATTTAAATGCCTCCCCCTACCTTCCCTGGTCTGTCCAAGGGCCAGCTTGCCTGGGCAAGCCAAGGGAAGGCATGGGGGTGTGGTCTAATATGCTAATGAGCTACCATGTCTGGGGTGTGGCCTAATATGCTAATGAGTTTCTGCTGTTGAGTGTGGCCTATTAGGCTAATGAGTTCCTGCTGGGTTTTTTCTACAAAAAAAGCCCTGCTCCCTAGGATATGCTGGAAGTACAAGAGAGAACTGAGTGTGTTTTGCATACTGGTGGCAACTTGAGGGCCAGCGTGGTGTAGTGGTTAAGAGCAGTGAATTCCCCACTCCTCTGCAACATGAAGCCTGCTGGGTGATCTTGGGCCAGTCACAGTTTTCTCTCAGAATTCTCTCAGCCCCACCTACCTCACAAGATGCCTGTTGTGGGGAGATGAAGGGAAGATGATTATAAGCCGCTTTGAGACTCCTTAGGGTACAGAAAAGCAGGGTATAAAAACCTCTTTTTCAATGTAAGTGTGTTCATATAATGTCATATAAAGGTATACTTAAATGAAAAGCGTCTATAATGGTCTGCAAGGTGCACCATATAGTGCACCATAATTTGTACTTACTCACAACAATGTTATATTTGCTGATTAAGCATGAAAACTAAAAATGTATGACCAGAAATAAACTAAGAGCCTAGCCCATTGATGGCTCTGTTTTAAAGACATCCTGGCAGACTGGTCTAAAATCACCACAAATAAAGGAAACAACTCTGCACAAATGAAATTCTTGACAGAGAAAAGGGGGCTGTTGCCATAAATCACATTAATGGTTTTGCATAAAAATATGATTATTGTATTTATGAACAATTCACTCTTATCAAGAACATCTGAATTCCTTGCAATCTGTGCACTTGATGGAATTTAATTCAGATTTCTTTTGTACTATTTTTGAATCCCTCTCCATAATAGTAATTACCATGAGTGTTATTGTGCCTTTGGGTAATAGAATAGGGCCTGCAAATCCCAGACTGCTGTAAAATTAGAAGCTATTTTCCCTTTATGCTTATTAAACTGTGTGATCTACAGTGCAATTTAACTAAAATCTGCACATCACTAATAGTGTTTACACTACGGTATGGTAGGCTCCCCCCCCCAGTGGAATTAGCCTGCAATAATTATAACAGGATTTTTTTCAGAAAATCCAGTCTTTCAAATTACACCCCCTGCTTTACAGTGCACTAATTCCATTCACCTTTGTTGATATTGGCGTATAGCCAAATTCTATGCAACAGTGCTTCTTTTTGCTGGAAGGGTTGAGAATGACAATTGCAATTGCAAACTCATAGAGCCAGCAGCATTCAACTGAATCTAACAGCCAACATGCAGGATAGGAGTATTCTTGGGGGGAGACCTCGGTCATCTTAGGTACCCCAAATGTTCATGCATGAACCCATTCATCTCAGCCACAGTCATCTCTAGAAATGTGATCTTCATAACAACACTACGAGATGGCCAAGTCCATTAATATTGACTTAACCCTAAGAGAACCAAAAAAGAGTAACTTGTTGTAGAAGGGAGATATCAGTGGCGTCCTTCTAAGCATTTAAGGACCACTGAGCTAATGGACAATAAATGCCTAGATGGTCCACAGTGAGATGGCGAATGAACTTTAAGAAGCCAAGCACTACAGTCACATCCAGTTAGCAAAGCAGCTGATGGAAGTAAACTTTTTATATTAGATCTGAGAGGTTTCCGTCAGAAAAAAAGAATAATGTGTGTAAATAGCCTTGGGATCTGATATTGTTTTTTGTATGATGGATGGCTACAGAGACAGTGATATTGCTGGGTAAATGCAGGAGGAAAATTGAATGTGAGTTGCTTCTAAAACAGTGTGTTTTCAGATCAGGCTGTTACCTAGCCTCTTGTGGTCTCTTGTAATTTACGACGTCTTTTGACAGCTAGGGAAGAATTGAGAGTAGTTCTCTTCACAGAGATGATCTGGGTAGACTGCTGATTGAACCTCGTAGTCTCATAGGTGGTTTACAAGCCCCCGAATGTGGCAGGTTGCTGCAGAGCCACCACTCCAAATAAATGTGAGCTTAATGGCTGGAAACCTTGATTATGGGCAGTGCTCAGATGCTGATTACATGCTACTATCCAGCCTCCTCTTATCTAAGCTTTTGAGCATTTCACAAGGGAAATTACCTCAGAGTAGCTAATGTAGCTCACCATAAGGGATTATTCCCAAGATTCAAGCAAACGTTCCTTTGCTAATTTTACATGCTGCTTGCCGTTCTGTTTGCCATTCACAGCAGAACCATAAGCTCGTTTAACAATGATCTGAGTCACTGTTAAAACTAATGGGGGGGGAGCATGTTTTGTGAGAAATATGGATTTCTCGGCCTTTATGCTTCAGATTGGGCTAAGAAGAGTGTTTCGATCCAGCTGTTGTGGTGGATAAAAACAAAACTATTGTTGGCAGAAGGGCAAAAGGGGCAGATGAGGCTACCTGATGCTGGAATGGTATCCAGCCACCTTTCTCAAGATGGCAAAACTCAAGGCCTCATTGCAAGCAATGGGAAACTAATAAAGAGTTGGATCCTATCACTCTTCTGCTAAGTCTGCCTTCAAGGGAGAAGACTTCCTCCGCTGAATTACCTTTACTGATGGAAAGAACTCTTTCTCTGTTAGAAGAAGTCTTGGTGAAAAGGAGTTATAGGATCCGGTCCAATGTTCTGGAATGTGTAGAACTGGACTGTTTTGTGACTTTCCTTACCTCAGTGAAAATGTAGTATTAATGCCATCTGGCTGATCTGTGTGATGATCCTGAAGAAGAACCCTTGAAGTCACAACCAATTCATGGCAAACCCACCTACAGGTCATTCCAGGCAACCCCACCATAGGTCATTCCAGGCAAGGTTTGCTGTTGCCTTCCTCTGCACAGTGACCCCGGTCTTCCTTGGTGGTCTGCCATCCAAATACCAACTATGGCCAACCTTACTTAGCTCTCAAGCTCTCATGAGCCTGGACTAAGGTAGGTGATTTGAACTGCTGGAAAATCCTTAAAGCACTTATTAAAATAGATATTTTTTCTGCTTTGCATGCTACCTAGAGAGATATGGTTGCCAGCTCTTCTGTGATTATGGTAATTAGTCCACCTTTGGTCCATGTGGCTAGGCCGAGTCACAAGGTTGGTTACCACACTGGCAGCATTGCCAGCAACTACACAGCCCACTCTAACTGTATAGGCCCAAAGATATATACAAGAAGCAGCTGCATTGCTATGTTTAGGCATCATTCTATTGCTCTAAAGTGGTGCTACAGAGTTCATTCCAGGAACCCTACAAGTCAAGTACATGTTCTTGCTCAGAAAAAAGAAGGAAGTATTTCAAAATAGAATATCGACAATAGAGCAGATAATCAGGGAATACAGGAAGGCCAATTCCATGCCACAGTTTTCAGCCCCAAGGTGTACTGTACTTTGCCATCTAGGGCAACGTATTGTTGAGAGCAGGCACAGGGCTTCCAGACCCCACCTTTGCTAACTTTTGTTTCCAGCTGTATATTCCATTCTGTCAGTGATGCCATTCCTTGGCTTATCCAGCAATTTTGTAATTGAACAGACTTCTGAATTCCAGCAGGTATGGCCCCAGCTCAGGCTTTATGTCAGGGTTAAAGTCTCTCTCCCTGCTTTTCTCTACATATTTGTATCCTGGCCAGCCACTCATACTTTACCTTCCCATTTCTCAAGGTAAACAGGAAGTGAGGATGGGGTAGTATTTGAGGATAAATATACAAAATGGAATCCAACCATTTCCCCAGCACGCTGTTTTTTTCTAGTCACGGTGTTTGGCTGACCGTGGTGGTTATCTTCAGACACCACAAC
Source organism: Gekko gecko (assembly GCA_029375565.1). Classification (NCBI taxonomy): domain Eukaryota; kingdom Metazoa; phylum Chordata; class Lepidosauria; order Squamata; family Gekkonidae; genus Gekko; species Gekko gecko. The sequence goes on from JAPDNY010000008.1 coordinate 115,816,044, forward strand.
CAAGTCACAATTTGTTTGTAAGATGAACAAGGCTCAAATGATCCTGGTTAATTCAAGGAATTCAGGGCCACACACGTGATTTTTTCCCTCCACCATTTTATCCTTCAGCAACCCTGTGAAGTCAGTTAGGTTGAGAGAGAAAGAGAGAGATTGTGGCTTGTTTATTACACGGAATGAAGTCCTAGCTCATCCAGAGCTAGGGAAAACAAGAACAGCAACACTGTTTTACACAGGTCTTTAAAAAATCAGAATTTTGGAACTTGGAATAGCTCCTATGTTGAACCAAATGGACTGTACTCACATGTACAGCACCGACAGTGCAGCCCTATAAATGTAGTGAGTTTGGACTGGAGCAACTAGGATTGCACTGCCTTAAATGCTTCCTCATAAAATAAAATAAAATCCCTGCTGAGTGGGGTTGCCAGCCTCTGGCTGGAAACCTACAGGAGTCCGAGGGGGGCGAATGGGGGAGTGCTGTCAGCACAAGACTGTTATATCACTTTTTTAGGAAACTCAGAAGTAATGTCATGGAGAGTATCAAGAAAAAAATTGTTATAGTTTTGGATCTGGCTGGGGTTGGTGGCAATTTTTACCATAATTGCTTATTTCCAGGTAGAATGTTACTGCTTCAGGATTCAAATCTGTATGGTTTCAGCATTTAGGACCATTATTTTCAACAGAGGATGTATAGAGGTTTGGGGCAGCTGTTTATAAAGGTAATGGCACCAAATTTGCCCAGAACATACTCTTCCCACTAATCTAAAGATCCACCAAATGTCAAGTGAATTGGATCAAGAGGGCAATTTTGCAGACACCCCCCCCCCAGTAGATGACTCTCAGCATGGACTCATTTTTCTCCACTGATTCCTAAAATGGTGGTCAAGCAGCAGCTGAGCATGAGAGCTCCAGCCAGCCAAGGCATCATAAAAAAACAACTGCCTTCATTTTCTTACATTACAGAGTGGCTGACAATAAAAATGTCTTCCTTCACTGAAAACTCTGCATTTGCCTTCCTTGTTGTGGCCTGTTTGTTTCCTTCCACAAAGCTCAAAAGGCTTCCTTTGCTGACTTCCCTATCTCTTTCTGTCATTATGGCAGATCAACAGAAAGGTATGGGAAGGAAAGCCACTTTTACTTTGTGAAAGGAAACAAACAGGCCACAACAAGGAAGGATAGCAAACACAGAGTTTTCTGAGGCAGGATAAGAATTTTTTATTATCAGCCACTCCATAAGAGTAGGGCAATGCATTCATTTTAGTACATCCTGCCCCAGCTCTCTATTTAACCAGAAGAACAAAAGGGCTCTGCATCCCCCCCCCCAAGAAGGAGGGTAAGAGAGCTGCACACTCTATGGCTTGTCTCAAAGAATGGCTTGTCTCAAGGATGAAAGCTCTCTGTGCTCTTCCCTTGCAATGTTCCAATTGGAAAGGAGAAGTGCCATTGCTTGAGAAATCAAGGAAGAACATGAGCAGATATTGCCTGAGCCCTCAAAGTAAAAAACAACATGGCTTTCTTCAGGGAGGGTAGTTCACTAAGAATCCCAGACTCCTAAAAGCATTCTGGAACATCACAGTAATGACCTGAAACAGCAATTTCTTTGTATATCTTCAGCTCAGGTATTTTGTTATGCACACTCCTAAATTTATTTAGGAATTGCTGGAAACACCATGGCTTTACCATAGAGTTTCCAGTGATTCCTAGAGAGGCATGATGTCACATGACCATATTAGTATTCCCCACTGCTCCCTCCCTGGTTTCAGGAGGTTTATTTACAAGTGCAACACTGAAGTTGTTCTCAAACTGACCTTTCTACTAGTGACTAATGAACAACCATTTGCATTTTATGTAGCATGTAGAAGATAATGTAGGAGAGCCCATGATCTAATCAAAAGAAGGTTATTAGGGATATGTCAGTTTTGTTGTTCATTAGCATTTGCAGTTTATAATAAATGTCTTTGTTGTTACAATATGAACCTGCAGTTTCACAGTTAGACAAAATGCATGTGATAGTACCCACATTTACAGTGCTATCCTTTCCTTTTATCCAATGAAAGCTCTATGATACATCAATCTTGAGCAGCAGATAGTTGTTAATCACTTATCAACCAATAAACAAAAGGAATAAAAAACAAATTGCAACTGCTAAAGTTCTTTTTGGATCCCTGTCAGAAAGTAAAAAGGTAACTAAGTCATAGGAATTGAATGAACTTGCAAACACAGTAAAATATAATGCCTCCTGAAATTAGCATACAAAGGACACTCCAGAAGGGTATGTGCTATTGTGCTGATCTTACCTAAGAGACAGGGGCGGATTCCTTCTGAATAAGGTAAATGCATGAACCTACCCTTTGTAACTGCCAAGGAGTGAGCATTTAGTCTGGCCAGAATGACCACCTTGAACTGGCTTTGGGAAGAAAAGAGACAGGTACACAAAGGAAGAGATTTTGGAGATGGGATACCAAAAATTGGGATGAACAGGTGCAGGGTTCTCTAAAGGCAGAGCTTTGGTGAATGATTGATTTTACATGATTTCTCACCAAAGTAAATGTTCCATGAAAACCCAGGGCCTGGATAGTGTCCAGGTTAACATCAAGAGCCAACCAGGGCTATTTTGGGGCAGGAACGCACAGGAACGGAGTTCCGGCTAGCTCCAGAGTTGGCCACACCCAGCAGGAACTCATTAGAATAACAGGCCACACCCAACAGCAGAAACTCATTAGGATTGGCTACATTAGGGTGTGTGGCCTAACATGCAAAGGAGTTCCTGCTACAAAAAAGCCCTGGGTTTTGACAACAAACAAGATAAACAGAATAAGAGGCAAAAGGTGGGTGGTTTCACAGGGGCATGGCCTAATATGCTACTGAGCAGTGCTGTCGGGGGTGTGGCCTAATATGCTAATGAGTTTCTGCTGTTGGGTGTGGCCTACTATGCTAATGAGTTCCTGCTGGGCTTTTTCTACAAAAAAAGCCCTGGAGCCAACAGTGTCTCAAAGACAATTTTAAACCACATTGACCTATAAGAGTCTTTCAGGAGTGCCAGGTAGCCCTTGTTGCTCAAGTATGACTTGATGAACAGTCCAAAAGCTTGTAACCAAGCCCTTGCCTCAAGGGAAGGTTGGCCAAGTTCTGAACAGAGAGCCTCAGCAAGGGAGGTTTAATAACCTTCTCAGAAACTATAAAAGAAGATGGTCAATGTTTTCATTTATCAAGGCAATCCTTATGGCAACTACATTAAGAGAAATAGGAATGACTTTTAGGTTAAAGACTTGAACAGCACCTGGAACATAGTTCCCATCTCCATTTTGAAAAAAAGTTAATATGATGTTGGCAGAGGTTTTTGCTTTTCTCCTTATCAATGACTGATGAGGCCTCCATTTTAGGTTAGATGTGAAAAGGATACCCAAATATGAACACTCTTTCACTTGCTGAATTTCCTCCTCATTCAGAGTCCATCTGAACACTGAAGGACTCCTTTTTCTTTTTTCTTTTTTTTTGAGAAAACAACTACTTTAGTTTTCTGGTAGTTTATTTTCAGGCCTTCCTTAAAACAATATTTCACGAAAAAAATTAATGATCTCTGCAGACCAACTCTTGTTCGAGAGAGCAGAGCAGTATTATCAGCGTAAAGTAGAATTGGAATATTGCAATTGGCCAAATGGGGTGGATGACAAAGCTCATTAAAACATTCATATATAAGCTGAATAAAAAGGGGGCCAAAAGGCAGCCCTGACTAACCCCTTTATCAAGGTTAAATGGCTCAGTCAGCTCTCCACCATAGTCACAGCAGACCTGAGCGGTAAGGTCCACATGATGTTGCTCCATAAGCCATAGCAGCCTTTTATCAATTGTGGTATTTTGCAGCTTTTCCCAGAGTCTTGGTCTAGGGATGGTATCAAAAACCGCTTTCAGATCAATAAATCCTACATAAAGGGTACCATTTGGGAAATTGGTGTATTTTTCTATTAGATGATATAGAACTAGACAATGGTCGAAGGTTGAACTACCCACCTGAACCATCTCTGCCCCTGGCCTTGAATATCACCCTGTTCAAGCCAGTAAATTAAGGCATCTAGCAAATATGAAGAGTATAATTTGCCCAAGCAAGATAATAAACTGATTGGACAATAGCAGCTTGGATCCAAGCACTGACCCTTCTTGAAGATAGGAACTATTATTGTGTGCCTCCAGAATTTTGGGATGACACCAGACATGTTTATTTGCGAAAACAGTGGAGCTAGGATCTCTGCCCACCAAGATGGATTTGATTTGAATAATTCATTTGGGATAAGGTCTGCTCCAGTGGCCTTACCTGAGAGGAGGCAGTGGATTAAGCCTTCAACTTGAGAAGGGGTCACCTCAGGCCTGTCAGGAAGAGGGCCATCAGGTTCAAATATCACCTGGAGTAACAAACAGGTTTTTAAAATATGACTCCCAGAGCTCTGGATGAATACAGAAGGAATACTGCCATACCTTCTTGTGCCCATATTAATAATTGCCCAAAATGCTGAGTTGTTAGTTTTTACAGACAAAATTAAAAACCTCAGTTTCTACATAAGTTCTCCTTCTTCTTATGCTTTATTAGATCTCTATAGTATCTATTAGGAGAGAAGAATTCCCTCTGAACAAGTATGGTATTATTGCTCTTTAACTCCCTATGTTTTCATTGTAGTTCTCTTTTGATAAGTCTCTGGTCTTTATCAAACAATGTCCCAGAATTCTTGGGGACCAGGGGCCTCACAAAGGAGCACTATCAGGCATAATTTTAGAGTACAAGGGCTTGAAGAGAGATGACAGCCAATACAAGATAGCGAGAGAGCTCCTAGCTACATCAGACCCAAGTAATGATCTCTTTAAAGACAACAAACAAGATTGGAAGGCCATCATATCTTGGGCCAAGCAAGCAACATTGTCATTCCAGTGGATGTGACACAGGGAGTTTTGATTCTCAGATGTACAGTCTTGCCTGATAACAGAGAGTTTGACATAAGGTATATTCATGGGAAAAACAATAGGCAGATGATCACTGCCTCAAAAGGATGGAACTCCAAGGAAGCTGGCCATGGAGCTGAGATCAGAAGAAACAATGAAATAATCTATAACGCTAGCTCCCTTGAAGCCCAAGAAGGTATAATCCCCTCTTGGATCGATTCTCTGGTGGCCATTCAAAATTACTAAATTCATTTGGATAGCAAAAGTGGCCAACCTCAAGCTCTTGGCTTTTATTACAACTTCTTTCGATGACTGACAAAACTACTAGGGCAGAGGGGGTCAAACTCATTTGTTGTAAGGGCCGGATCTGACATAAATGAGACCTTGTTGGGATGGGACATGTGTGTCATAAAATGTAATGCCAGGTAGTGGAGATATAAACTTTATAAAGGACACAAACACAAAGGGTTGTTTTTTTTTTACTTAAAATAAAAACATGCTTAAAACATTAGCACTCTTGCAATATTTTGTTTATTTAACAGTGTCTGATAACTGACACCTCTTGCTCTGAATTATTACATCAAAATGTCTGTGCTGTTGCAATATTGAGTATGCTGTCCAGGTATGTATCTGTAAGCTGCAAACCTACAAAGACACAGCAGCAATAGAACTGGAAGAAGACGCAGAAGACAGCCAGTTCCACTGCAAGCCTGATAGAAGCCCTCCGGGGGCTGATCTGGCCCCTGGGCCACATGTTTGACACCCCTGCACTAGGGGCTAAGGAGATTTTCATTGTTAGGACCATACTTTTTTGATTAAACGACCATCGTCAACCCGTTCTTGCATTAAAATCACCTGCTAGGAGGAATGAGCTGTTTGGGAAGTTGCTTTTAGTTTTAATGAATATTTCATCCAACAAGGCCCAGTTATCATTCAATTCATGTGAAGTTGCAGGTGGCAGACATACTGTGAATGAAATTATAGAATGGGACCCCAGTGTTAGCTTAACTACTAAAACAAAATCCTGTGGTATAATCATTTCAGAATCATGAATGGGCAATGCCATAGAGATTAGACAGGCTAGCCCTCCTCAAGGATGGCCCAAAGGGCCATTTATTGCATGTTGAAAGAAAGCTAAATAGCCAGGATAATATATCTCCTCCACCATCCATGTCTCCTAGATAAATATAATATCAAAAGTAGATTAGAATTTCCTGGTGTCTTCTCAAGAAACCTTGGAGACTAACCTGCCACATTCCACCTTAACATTCTTGTGGAAGGAGACAAGCAAGCCAAGCGCTAGGTAATTCTGTCAGCACTGGGGTTAACAAAATGAATGAATGGATGGATGATTTATTTATTTATTTATTTCCACTTTTTCAGCTGCTCTTACCTGGTAAACCAGGCTCAGAGTGGTGCACAGCACAGTCATAAAACATCAATTAAAATCAGGTTATGATAGTGGGTTCCACAGGAACAGGATGAGTTTCCCCCTGTCTTTCCAGACAAGGCACATGTGGATAACTATTTATGTGGGGGGTATTTCACAGGAGGAATTTTTAGCTGGACAGGAATTAGTCTCCTTCATAAAGTTAGATTGGGGTGGGGTTTCCAGTTTTAATAAACTGTTGTTAGTGCTCTCTACAGGAATGAGGTGAACTGAACTCCCATACCATCACTAGCCTCATTCTTAGTAATCAGCTTCAAATTTTCTTTAAGATTCTCTAGCCTGTCAATGATGTTAATCTGTTCCACTTCTCGGCAAGACACAAAAAGACTGCATTAGTCTCTATATCCTTTAATAAGTTTGAAATTGTGGAAGAGGGTTTTTTTTTGGGGGGGAGGGGTTTGTGCTGAATATAAACCTAGAAACTTTTATCAAATGTTGGTGGGAAACTTAGAAATGTTTCCCATTAAAAACAATAGAAATGGAGAAAGATCACAAACATGAACATATGCAACAAGAAACATAATAATAAACCCTACACCAGCATGGCATAGTAGTCAGAGTACCAGACTAGGATCTGGGAAACCCAGGTTCAAATCCCCACTCTGCTGTGAAAGCTTGCTGGGTTACCTTGGGCCGGCCACATACTTTCAGCCTAACCTACCTCACAAGGTTGTGACAATAAAATGCAGGAGAAGACAATGACATGTGCAATTTATTTATTTATTTATACTTTCGATTTATATACCGCTCTAACCCCGAGGGGTTTACAGAATTCAATTCAATTCCTATCTAGGGCCACAATTATAGAGGAGAGTGACGTCCTACCAGCACCCAGGTAGCAGGGCTTTTTGTCTCCTTCCGGGAGGCCTTCGATGTCCTGGGACAGATCTTTTCTGGTCCAGCAGCTTCTTCCCAGCAGGCCCACCTTGGTGCACAGCCTCGTGTCAGCTGCAGCTCCGGCTAACGTCCTTTCCGGCTCTGCCGTGCTGCGCCAACACGCTGCTTGTACCTCCGTGGCACTGCCTTCTGCCGGATTCAGCTGCTCAGTGTCACGCTCCCAGGGACACTTGCCAATCATTCCTCTCTGTCACCGTCGCTTCTGCTGCCACCGCCACTGCCGCTGATGCCTCCGCTGCACACCCCAAGGAGGGACGGTGCCCCCCGCCACCTACGAGCAGGTACCCATTTATCTACTTGCTATATATTTTTAATGCTTTCGAACCACTGGGTGGGCGGGAGCTGGGACTAGGGCCGGGAGCTCACCCCGACCGTGGTGGGTCTCCAACAGCCATAGTGGCTGTTCATTGATGTTACAGTGGGCGTTCTTTTACTGCCTGCACCACCACTCTCCAATTTTGTTTCCCAATGGGAAGAAAGGTGGGGCAAAAATGAAGTAAATACAAGATAATGGCATGCCTGAAATGAAAATTACAGGTATGGGGAAATGAGCACCAGATGTTTTTGAGCACAGGCATAACATTAGTGATTTGATCAAGACATCTGTTTGCATCTTCTGTTGATTTTCAGAATCACCTCTTGCTACAAATTTTTACCTTAGATACTTAGCAGTAGCCAAGCAACCCTGCTTACTGCAGCAGGAGAGCTGCTGGTATTAGAAAGAACCTGTCACTATACTGTGAAGGAATACATTTCTCTGACTCATTTGCCTTATTGTTCTGATAAAAAAATGGTCCTTCACATTGCATGGTTTTATCTGCAACATTAACTCTAGCATTTTCTGCTGTCCATCATTTATAAGAAGGATGTTGAAAAATATTGATTTATTGTCACAATAACAAACGCACTGACTACTTTACAACCCTAGTATATATAATCTCCTATTTCATCATCCTGGTGTTTGCCTGTGTGCAAAGGCGGCCTTAGCCAATGGGTAATGGGGCAGCAACCCCGAGCCTCATGCATGTGGGGCGGGGTGTCAATTGCCCATGGCCCCACCACTTGAAGGAAGGGGGAAAAGAAGAGGAGCTGGCTCCTCCCACCATTGGTACCTGCTCTATCTGGAGGTTGGGGAGCTGGCTTCTGGGAACAGCAGTGGCTCCCACTCACCTCACACAAGGCAAGGACAACCCCTTGTTTGATCCTGGTGGAGAAGCTGGCAGTGGGGTGGTAGGGATTCTGAACTTTTTGCCCATGGCCCTGAATCACTAAGACCACCCCTGACAGTATGGCATACTGGTTATAGGGTTGGATCAAGCCAGCTTTTTCAGGCAGTCTCCCCTCCTTACTGCAACCTCTGTCTTGCTTGGGTTTTGCCCATGTGATTTATTTATTTATTTATTTCATTTATACTTTTATACACGGTGGGGACCCCCAACAGCTTTTACACTGTAGTCTCTTCCTCCATTTTATCCTTTGAGGCAGGCTAGGCTGAGAGTATGTGACTGCCCCAAGTTCACCCAGCCACTGCCCCGAGTTCCTTGTCTGAGTGAGGATTTAAACCTGGGTCTCATAGAGCTGAGCCTGACTCTGACCACTCACCATGCTGGCTGTCAGCATAGATCTCTCTTTCTCTCAGCACTGATCATCAGCATAGCTGTTTTGGAGGTTTGCCCCTTTTCAACAGCAGAAAAGCTGGCTGTATCCAACCCATTCTGAACTAGGAGCCGAGAGACCAAGGGTCCAATCCTCACTCACCATGAAACCTTGGATCAGTCATTCTCTCTCAGACTAACCTATCTTAATCAAGTTGCCCCTTAGAGGCCAACAAGATTTTTGCGGTATGAGCTTTCAAGAGTCAAAGCTCCCTTCATCAGATACATTAGATATTTGTATCTGACAAAGAGAGATTTGAGTCTTGAAAGCTCATAGAGAAAGAGAGAGAGAGAAAATGGGGGAGGACTTATCCCAAACAAATGACTCAAGTACCTGAAACGTTAGTTACATACAAAGTAAAGGACCAATAAGTAAAAAATATAATTATAACTTAAATATTATCAAAAATGCATATATTTATTATCAGTTAAAAGCAATCGTGGGCCCTATTGTAGTCTCATGCAGAATAAACGTGTATGATATACACAAGTGGGACTAATTGTGACCAGATGCATTTCGGCCAAAGTGGCCTTCTTCAGTGGTCAAGCAATGTTTGTACATATAGGCTCAAATAAGTTAATCAACGTAGGACCAAAAAAAGAGTTTCATAGCTACAATCAATTGACTCAAGGCCTGAGAATATTGGGGTCCTGAATAATATTACTATTGTAAGCATTCCTATTTTGGTCCAGAAGATACAATCAAATCAGAGCCAATATACCAAAATGTTATGGCACAACAAAATAGGAAGGCTTACAATAGTCATAGATTCAGAACATATATACCTGACCATGACACAAGGCGATACTCTATGAGGCCTCTGAAACAACTTCATAATGTTGTTGTGCAGACAAAATAGATGAGGGGAGAGAACCATGTCTGCCCTCTTGGCTCATTAGAAGAAGAGCAAGGTAAAAATAAATAATAGTTTTCAATTATATTTGCTAGTAAGCCCACCTTGGCCCTGAAAGAAATATCTGTATTGTTTCCTATAGTCCACATATAACTCTGCATAAATTCAGGGGACTGAAGAGTGATGCTCAGTGTGCCCTTAAACTGACCCTGGATCTCAGCAGGAGGGTCTGTGGCTCAGTGGTAGAGCATCTGCTTTGCATGCAGAAAGGCCCAGGTTCTGTCCCCGGCCTTGAGACCCCAGAGAGCTGTTGTCAGTCAGAAGAGTGGACAATACTGACCTTGATGGACAGTATAAGGCAGCTTTGTGTGAGGTGATTCACACAAGCAACAGTTGTCTTGAATTCTAGGAGCAGCTCCTTCTGAGACCTGCTCATAAAATTCAGGAAAACTTTGGGACTTTCTCGTGTATTGCACAGTGCATGGGATTTGGAGAAAGAGAACAGGACAACTCTGGCTGTTACATACACAGAGACGCTCAATATTCTGCTGAAATTTCAAGCTGCAGCCGTCCTGGCACGCATGAGGTCATTGAGTTAGCACCTTCTTTCTCACAAGATCTGTCTTTGCCTCTTTCCTTGTCCCTCCTGCTAATGAATACATGCTTGAATTTCATGCTGTGGATAGCGGGGGAGGGAAGGCAAACTGCTGGGTATGTCTGATAAGGTATCTGGAAGCAGGGCGTCTTGATTCAAGGCCTCTGGCATGTTGCTGTCTGGAAATGGTTCTGTTTAATGTCACCTTATTTTATAATCCATCTGTTGCAGACTGATACAGAGTTTGACTGTCTCAATAGGTTCCATGTTTTATTTAAGTATGTTTTCATCCTAAGAGGAAAGTTTAACAATTTGTTTTAACTTGTGCTCTAGTATAACCTCATTCCTTCCAACCAGATGTAAACTATTGCAATGGGCTGTACTCTGGGATTATTTAACTACTTACTCTGAAGCCATCCCATACTCTTCAGTGTACCAGCTTTTGCATAAGTGGTTTGAGGACTGGCCACATAGTCACATCAACGATGTCTGGCACACAGAAATTGTGCTCTGCATTCATTTGGATATTTGTGCTCACTACCACTCCCTGTCCATTTTTCCATGCTCACTGCTCCTGTTTTCCTGTAATTGTGGAGCGTGCAATCAGGGGTACACTGGTTTCTGTCACATGATCACAGGCATAAATAAGGCACATTGTGAGATAACTGTGTGCATACATGACCCAATGGCATTGTGTTGAAGAAAAGTAGTGGCAGTGGTGTGCTTCTGAGCCACATTGCATTACATAGGAATGTAGGCTTTACCTGCTTGTTTTGGTTCCAGTAATTTCAGCAGAACTTCAGCTGAATTTAACTAAACTATGCCAAAGGAATGTTAAGGGCAGATTCACATGTTTCAGAGTAGAGTATGAGATCCCCATCCTCTATAACAATCAGATGTGAGCTGTGGATTCCTCTCAGTTCCAATGCACAGGGTGCCTGATTCAGATCACGACCACAGTGCTACTGAATTCCCCCTCCTGTTATACCTACGCTCTGTGTCATGCCTAATGTGCTATACTTATTCAGATTTTCTGTTCCTTGGTTCCATCATCAACCAAAAGGGAGACTGCAATCATGAAAGATGATCTCCAGGGAGAGTCGTCCCCCCCCCAACCTCTTCAGGGAGCCCATTTCATGGAGCCAGAGCCATGATGGAAAAGGCCTGGGCTCTGGTCAATGCCAGACGGGACACCCTAAGTGGTGGGATAGCTAACAGATGGCTGATTGATGACCGTAGTTGGTTTGTAGGAACATATGGAAGGAGATGGTCCTTCAAATATGCATGTTCCACATTGTGAAGGGCTTTAAAGGTCATAACCATCACCTTGAATTGAACTTGGAAACAGACTGGCAGCCAATGTCACTGTTTCAAAATGGACAACATATGTCCCCAGAAGCCTCTGACAATAGTTGGACTGCCATGTTCTGGATCAGTTATTGTTTCTGGGCTATCTTCAAGGGCAGCCCCATGTAGAGTGCATTGCAGTAATCCAGCCATGAGGTTACAGAAGCATGGATCAGCATGGCCAGATCAGCTGAGTCTAGGTAACAAGAGAATCAGATGCAGCTGATAGAAGGTGCTCCTGGCTACCATGCCAATCCGCTTTTCAAACAGCAAGGCAGGGTCCGTGAGCACTCCGAAGCTCTTAACTGGCTCTGAAAAAGCCAACATCATTCCATCTAGGACAAATGGATTCAATCCCTCTAGAATATCAGCCTTCCCAATCAGCATTAGATCTGTCTTTTCTGGATTCAGTTTCAGTTTGTTCTGCCCTAGCCAGCTGACCACAGCCTCAAAGCACTGGTTCAGAACCAAGGCAGATGCGTCTTGAGGATTTGATGATGAAATATAGAAAAACAGATGATGAATATAAATATCTGCATATTTATGACATCCAACCCCTAATCTCTGGATTATCTCATTCAACAGCGCCCTCCCCTCCCCCACACACAGAGCATGGATGACAGAATAGAATCCTGTGGCACTCCACAAGATAAATTCCACCCAGTTCATTCTGCACCTCTGGTAGAGATTCTGGGTCAGCGTGAAATCACCTCACCCTTAATAAGAACATAAGAACATAAGAGAAGCCAATGTTGGATCAGGCCAATGGCCCACCCAGTCCAACACTCTGTCACATTGTGGCTAGAAATACCAGGTGTCATCAGGAGGTCCACCAGTGGGGCCAGGACACTAGAAGCCCTCCCACTGTTGCCCCCCAAGCACCAAGAATACAGAGCATCACTTGCCCCAGCCTGAGAGTTCCTATCTATACCTTGTGTCTAATAGCCACTGATGGACCTCTGCTCCATATGTTTATCCAGTTCCCTCTTGAAGCTGTCCATGCTTGTAGCTGCCACCTCCCGTGGCAGTGAATTCCATGTGTTAATCACTATTTTGGTGAAGAAGCACTTCCTTTTATCTGTTCTAACCTGACTGCTCAGCAATTTCATTGAGTGCCCACAAGTTCTTGTATTGTGAGAAAGGGAGGAAAGTACTTCTTTCTCTACCTGCTCTATCCCGTGCATAATCTTGTAAACCTCTACCATGTTACCCCTCAGTCATCGTTTCTTCAAGCCTTAACCTTTCTTCATAGGGAAAGTATTCCAACCCTTTTATCATTCTAGTTGCCCTTTTCTGCACTTTTTCTAATGCTATAATATCCTTTCTGAGGTGTGGGGACCAGAACGTCACACTGTATTCCAAATGAGGTTGCACAATCTCCAATTTAAACCAGTGGATAAGAATGGAGTGGTAAATCATATCAAAAGTTCCTGAGAGGTCCAACAATATCGTCAGGGAAGATTGTCCCTTGACAGGATATTTGGGAGGTCATAAATTCAAAGGGTCACCATAAGTTGGAAGCAGCTTGACATCACATAATACACACAGCTGCTTGCAATACTAAAACTGGCCCCTTTTCTACCAGTATAGGGGGGAAGCATCAACAAAGGGTTTAGTGCCACCTAACAGTACGGTATTTCAAACAGAAATTAACAATACGGATAAGTGAATTAATTTTGAATGGGTTGTAACTGTTTTCTTCTTGGCAAATTGTTTGGGATCAGATTTCATAAGGTTACATGATGACGTACTCGTGGGTTCAGTTGGCTCACAATCATTGGATCTTTTGCCCGTTAACATTCATACATCTGGGAATGATCAAGGTGGCAGGAGGAGCTCTCAGCCTATGGGAACACTTTTGTTTGTGGGAAACATTATCCTTTCTGTTAAAAGATGAAGATGTATTTGAAAAGTTTATGTTTTCCCAGGATTATATGCAGCAGGAGAAGCAAGGGAACATTTCTAAAATAGCTGTGCATTTGGAAGCCAAGAGAATCTTTCCTAAACTGTGTTAACTTGGGTGTCTTGGCTGTTGCATCCAATGTGAACAGTCATTACAAACTCTTTATCTCTAAAGCAAGCCCTTTTATTGTTATGGTGAGAAGTCTTCAAATCATTTCAGTTTAATTTGATGATGATTTTTATTAATCACTGGGACTCAAGACAGATTACAAGTATGATTTAAAAAAAAAACCTTTTCAGCCAATCAGTCAGTAAATGGATTACAGAACATGGCAACATCTGCCAATCAGTTAGTGGATTTCAAGACATGATGACAACATTTGAATCTAACAAATCTAACAGCAAAGATTCCTGGAAAGACCAAATAATGCACTTGGGCTGCATTATTGTAGAAGCAGAAGGAGGGACAACACCACTATCTTTTGAGGCAGGAAGACTGCTGTAATTCCACAGCACCTGGTACCAAAACAGAATTTCATTAGAACACAGGCAAGGCCTGGTTTGGGCCCCGCTAGGCCATAACCAGCCATAGCCAGCAACCAATAACCCAAGTGAAAACTGAAACTAAAGCAAAGGCTTTTACCTTAAGGGATCATGTTTAAAAAGTTATCCCATACAATAAGGGGGCATCAACAAATTCATGACTGCCCACTATATAACAAAGATGATCCATGTAGGAAAGACTGTTCCTAATAAACATCACCTCCTAAGCTGAACCATTACACCGCAGCTTTGTTCCTTCTACACGAATGTCCTCCTGAACAATTCTGTTTTGCTCATTTTGCAAAATGATAGAAGTGTGGGGGCCTTCCTAATAGCTTCCTGAAGACCATTCCACAACGTGGGAGCCGCCACAAAGAATGTGCATGAACAGGCAGTTGCCGATTTTACCTGTTTGCAGTAGAGTTGCCAGCCTCCAGGTCCAGGTGGGGGTTCCAATCCATGGCCAGCCAGCTGGCCAGTAGGGGAAGCCCCACCCCCAAGCCATGGCCACCCCTCTCTCTCCCTGCTAAAAGATTTAAAGGGCTTCAGCTGATTGGCAGGAGCACATGGCCCACTGAACAGATGGAGGGCCCTTTAAATCTTTTAGCAGGGAGGGAGAGGGGTTGTCATTGGCCATAGCTCCACTTTTGCCAACACGGTGGGGGACACAGCATGTGTGGGGCTCATTTCCTAGTGGCAATTCACCACTTGGGATTCTGGCCTCTATGCACCACCCTGAATCACTACCCTGAATTGCCACCCAAATTGCCACCCCCTGGAACATCCCCCAAATCTTCCCACCGGATTGGCAACCCTAGTTTGCAGGGTTGCTCAGATGAGCAGAGCTGTTGCAATGGAACATAGCAGGAGAGGCATTCCTGCTGGTGTGTGGATCCGGTGCCTTTAAGGGCTTTGTAAGTGAAAGCTACAACCTGGAAATGAACTCAGTAACTGATCAGTAACCAAAGGTCTGTCTGCTGAAAGGGGGTAATATGCAGATTCTGCTTAGCACCCGGTAGTAGCCAGGCCAAGGTATTCTGTACCAAATGGAGATTCTGAGTTGTCTTTAAGGTCAGACCCCTGTCAAGTGTGTTACAGTAGTCCATCATCAAGGTAACCATAGCAAGGATCCATGTGGTCAGGTCAGCAGAGTCACAGTAGCAGGGCGTCTTCCAGGCTAAATAGAGTTGGTAGAGAATGCATTTTGTCCAGCTGCATCAGCTTACTTCTCCAACAGAAAAGCTGGATCAAGTATCACAAGTATCATGCTCTTAACTGAGTCAGTGAGATCCAGCTGGTCCCCATAAGAAGCGGGGAGAACCATGTCCTTCCCAGCTGACATTACCTCTGTCTTGTCAGGATTCACTCTCAGCTTATTAACAGCCATTTAACTACAGCAGTCAGATGTTGGTTCAAAGCCTCTACTGCATCACCAGACAATCTCAATAAAGAAATATAGTACTCGATAAAGAAATATAGTATAGTATAGTCATAAACATAATTCTAAAATGATGAGTTATTTCTCCTAAGGGCTTTGCCTAGAATGTACATCTCAATTTTTCTAATGGCAGGGGAAATATTGGGAAATAATATTGGGTCAGGCACTTGTAAAACAATAAGACAGGCCCTGCTAGATCAGACCAGGTCCAGCTAGTCCAGCACTGTGTTTCCAACTGTGTCCATCTTAATGTTTCTGGGAAGGAGATGAAGTCAACAGCCTCACCCTGTGGTACTCAGAGGTATATTACATGTGAACTTCCAGGTTCCATTTGTCTTCATGTCTAATAGCTATTGATAGACCGAGGCTGATTTCCCACTACAGCTGCCTTGGGGTTGCGCTGCCGTTTGCCCCGATACTATTCGTCAATTTCACACCTGAAGCCATGGGGCTGCATTTTGACCCGCGACTTTGCCTGATTTCCCCCGCAGTTTTGTGATCCTGTTTTTTGAGGATTACGAAACTGCAGGGGAAATTGGGCGAAGCCGCGGGTCAAAATGCAGCCCCGCGGCTTCGGGTATGAAATTGACGAATAGTATCGGGGCAAACGGCGGCGCAACCCCAAGGCAGCTGTAGTGGAAAATCAGCCCTAGTCTTCCTGAAATTATCCAACCCTCTTTCAGAGCTGTTCAAGCTAGCAGTCACTATTACATCTTGTTGGTGTATGGTGAATAGCATAAGTTAATTATACATTACAAAGTAAAGCTTCCTTTTCTCAGAGCTGACACTACAGCCAGTGAGTTTGGTTGGATTTTCCTCAGTTCTAGTATTATGAGAAGGTGAAAAAAAAATCCTATCCACTTTTTGTGAACATTGTATAATTTTATAAACCTCTGTCATACCCTTACCATTTGTGTTTAGGAATAATCTCCAAGAACCCAGAAGAGGTTTTACACTCTTGGCTTTCCTTTTCTTTTTCATGGGGAGGGCTCAGTGGTAGAGCATCTGCTTTGCATGTAGAAGGTACCAGAGTCAATCCCAGGCATCTCCAGTTAAAAGATCTGGCAGTAGGTCATGTGAAAGACCTCTGCCTGAATCCCTGGAGAGCCACTGCCGGTCTGAGTAGACAATACTGACTTTGATGGACCAATGGTCTGATTCAGTATAAGGCAGCTTCATGTCTTCATGTGTGTGTTCAACTATTCCTTAATTTTGGGCAACTTCCTTCATCTTGAAATTAAATTTATAACCATGTTGAGCTCCTCAATAGAGATATGATCCTGATCAGTTTGAAAACA
The DNA here is from genome assembly GCA_029375565.1 of Gekko gecko. Classification (NCBI taxonomy): domain Eukaryota; kingdom Metazoa; phylum Chordata; class Lepidosauria; order Squamata; family Gekkonidae; genus Gekko; species Gekko gecko. The sequence continues at coordinate 115,832,952 of JAPDNY010000008.1, forward strand.
TCTCCATCTTCCAGCTGATCCTGGGAATCAGTCACAGGTGGACTGGGAAGTTAGCCGGGTAACCAGCTGAGCTGCTGGTGGTGAGAATAGGCTTGCCTGCCACATTCTCACATGTTGTTCTGTTTGGTCCAGCTGAGCAGTCCCCTGGAAAGTGTCACAGGAATTTCCCAGTTTAGACCTAGCCAGTGGTGGAGGAAGAGAATGTGATCCAGCCACTGTCATTGCTGCCAGCCAGAAATAAGTGGCCCCAGTAGCACTACCAGTGTCCTTTAGACTCAAACCAGCTTGCTGCTAGCCACCAGTGGTCCTCTGGGACAATATAGCACCCAGAACTTTCTTAGCCCAGCCTAAGGTTGCCAGGCAACTTGGCAGGAGACCAGGATGGGGACCTGGTTGATGGGCATCAGAAACAACGTGATGTCACTTCCAGTTAAAACCCAAAAGTGGCATCATGCCTTTCTAAAAATCACTGGAAACTGTATCATAAAACCATAGAGTTTTCAGCAATTCCTAGAGAGGGCAGACATCACCTTTGGGGTTCTCCCAAAATTGACATCAGTCCTCTCTAGAATTGCTGAAAACTTTATGGTAAATTTTACGGTAAAGCCCTGTTGGATCAAACCAATGGTCCATCTAGTCCATCATTCTGTCTCACACAGTGGCCAGCCAGTTCCTCTGGACAGCCAACAACAGGGTATAGAGGATGAGGCCTTCTCCTGACGTTGCCTCCTGGTTCTGGGATTCAGAAGTTTAGTGCCTCTGAAGGTAGAGGTTTCCCTCAGTCACCATGGTTAGTAGCCATTGATAGACTTATCTTTCTTGAATTTATCTAATCTCCTTTTAAAGCTGTTTATTCCTGTAGACATCAGTACATCCTCTGGCAGCAAATTCCACATTTTAATCACTTTCTGTGTAAAGTAGTATTTCCTTTTGTCCATCCTGATTCTACTGCCCACATTCAAATATCCTGGGGCAATGTCATACTGACAGCAAAGTCACCCCTGAATGGCAATAAATCTATGCAGAAGGTACCATAAAACCTGGTGAACAAAGAGAGCGAAAGTGGCATGCAGTGTGGAGGGTACCATAAAATCTGATGATCAAAGAAAGTGACAGCAGCATGCAATGCAGAGGGGAATTTCTGTTCCAACGTGGGTTTGGTAGAACAACAGAGGGAAAAGCCAACGCAGAATCACCCCCTGTCTCTCTTAAATCAGTTTTTAAAAACTGCTCAGCAGCCTTTTTGAAATTAAGTGCCAGCAATTCATTGCCAGTCCAAACCTTCGGGGAGGGCGGGATATAAATCTAAATAAATAAAAATAAAATAAAAAAATAAATATGGGGAAACATGCACAAGAAGACATGTGTTCCTGAGACATCACACATGCACGCACGTGCACACACACATTTTGGGGTCCTTCTCACAGGGCACAAAAAACATACACTTACATCACAAAGTTGGAACTGTTGCTATTATACAGACAAGCACATACTTTTGTGTACTCCTGCTCTACAGTCCTTTGATGTGATGCCTACATGGTCTTTGGGGAATACTCCTTCAGACAGTGAGTCTAACTGACAAAGACTGTTTTACATTACCGATATTTGAATGTCTTCCCCACCCCCACCCTTTGGGAGAAAATGAATGAACAAGAATTGAGTTGGGCAATATGGACAAACAAACGTCACAGTGGAAACTTTGGCTGAAGCACAACCTCCTGACTCTCATGTCAGATGTGCATGAGAACTACAGAGAGCATGTCCATTTTTATCACGCGCAGAACCCGAGCTGGCATTATATTTTAATGAAAAATTCATAGTAAAGCCCTGCAAGACCCAGCAGAGGACATCTGGAGCCACTTAAATAAAAATAGTGCATGCTTTGTCAAAATTACATGGCTGTCCAAATGAAACGCTCTAATTAAAGGGGAATGTCACCATGTGCAATCCCTTCTTCTGTACATGCTAACCTTTGGCCACAAAGATGGTACTTATTTGGCTACCCTGTTCGTTTCACTTAGTCTATTTTGGTGACTGTCTTCCTAGTCTCACATTATTAACACACTTGTGCTAGACAATTTTTGGAAGAAAAAAAAGCTATTCTCAAATTAACTCTTGCTTATATGTGCAGGAGCCTGACCCTCTGCAAATTTACTTAGACATTGACAAGCAATTCTGAACCCCTTCTAAGTCCATCCAAGTCCCATAGATCATAGTTTGGCTGACTCACAATTATGTGTGCAAAGGAATGCAAACTTTTTTGGAGAGGGAGGAGGTTCAGGAAAATTCAAATGACAAGTGCATGAAGTCATTGATACAGCAACTCTTCCACTTATACAGCAACTCTAAGGTGTATGATGGACTAGAAAGATAAAACAAAACATTCTGGGGGTCCTCCTCCCACCATGGGATTTTGCAGTGCTGGGAAATCAGGGAGTGAATAAGTACAATAGTTGTGGCAGAATTTGCGTTTGAATGAGCCTGGGCCTTTTCTTATATATATTATATAGGTTTTGCTATGGCTGACTTCTGTTTCTTGGTTCTGAAGTCCCATAAGCCTTTGCTGTTTTGCTGGCAGCCTAGGTGTAAAAGCTAAAGCCTTGCCCTGTAGATGTACCTTTGCCCAAATTCATATCTGACATTCCCCGGCCTCCCAGTGCCAAGCTAAACAGCCTAAACATTTCTGACATCGCAATTAAAAAAATATTTCTGGGCAAAAGTTCATGTTAGCAAAAGTTCATCTTATCAATTTAGGATGGGCTGGTATTTGGCAAGTCTGGGATATTTTTAATTGACTTCTCCCTTGATTCCTGTTGGCTGAAAAAAATATAAAAAGAAGGCTTTGGGCTTTGTTTGAGGCTGTTTGGCTAACACCTCACCTAAGGTTGAGTGATGTCTTGATCCACAGTCCAGAAATATTCCTTGTTCTTTCTGAAGTGTACATTTTATCAGGTATTGGGATTTTCTATATGATGATGGGTATTGACATTGAATATATGCTACTGCACATTACTTGTGTATGGTTTTAGAATTAATAAATACTTCCAGTTAAAAGCAACTGTGCTCTCTCTGTTTTTCTCTCTCTGGGGTCCTAGCCAGACACCACCCACCCATAGAAAAGAACCTTAATGGGGTTGGGGATCCCAGGCAGAGGCCTGAACCCCTAAATTTCCCCTACAATAGTGCAATACCCAGTGATGTGTGGCTGCTGTGCGTCCACTGTTGTTGCTGTGGGAACAGTGGATCATCCATTCCTGAGGGACTTCTTCGATGAAACAGAAACTATTTATTAATTAAAAGTCTCTGTAAGGAGACTGCTGCTTATCTTAGACTGCCTCTCAAGCTCAGATGCCTAAATCCCAGAGATGATTCGGCAGTTAACTTCAAGGAAAATGCAGCTATTGGCACCAGGTTGGGAGGAGCACAAGAATAAGGCAAAGAAGGAAGTCATGGTGGCCATGGGGGTGGGGGCAGGGAAAGTGCATGTAAACCTGCCGTGTGAAGCTTAGTTTGCAGCAGCAGCAAGAGCCCATTGCCACATGGATGTAGTTTCACCGCTTTTGCTGACACATAAACAGAAAGTTACCTGTCTTCCCCCCTTTTCCCCTACGGCTAATAATGTGTGTGTGTGTGTGTGTGTGTGTGTGTGTGTGTGTGTGTGTGTGTGTGTGGGAGAGAGAGAGAGAGAGAGAGAGAGAGAGAGAGAGATTACATGGCTGTTTTCTAAATAAAAATAGCAATGTCAAGAGATCCTAGGAAACTGACCTTCCCCTAGAAAGATCTTGGATAGTTCCTCAGCACAGAAACCCCTGCACCTCATCTGGTCTGATTCTGCCTTTCAATGAAGGACAAACATTTCTCATTATCCCTCTCCACTCTGCTCTGCAGAAGCCTGCCTGCCTTTCAGCAGGTAGAAGCAGCGCATTTGCTTCTTTCCCTGCAGTCAGCAGTCTATCCTGAAAGTGCTCTATCCAGCATCTGAAACTAATAGACCATTCATGGATTGTTTCTGATGCTTAGGGTCCTATTAAAGACAGAACAATACCCACTCCTCATTATAAATAAACAAGGCAAGTTAAATATACTCGTGGAAAAAAATGCACGATGAAATTATGATTTCACCATGTTATATTAGAAGAACTAATTTCCCCTTGGTTGTGTGTTTGCTTATGTGTATTGAGTGCATCAGGAAGTAAACCTAAACTCTAAATAATTAGAACCATACTGTTTTAAAAAGCTGGAACATGTTTGCTATGAGCTAATTTCATGAGTGCTATTACAGAAGTGATGATATTCCCCTTAGGAACCGTATGTTCTTAGAGCAGCTATGTTGCTTATGCAGTCATTTTCAGGCAAACTGGGAATGTGAGAGAGAAGCCCTGAAATGAGCAATGGGCGCATGCAGAGGGCATCTGTCAAGTTATTTATTCAGGACTCTGCAGGACATTACCTAGAAACACTATGAATGCTACCTGGAGGGGGGGAAAACATGTTTTGTGAAATATTTCTGTGAATTCCACAGCAAATTGTCCTTTTCCTTTTTTTTAAAAAAAAATGTCTGTATGTATTGTGCAGAAAATACATGTTTGGTGCCTTGGGGTAGTTTTTCACTAGACACCGATCAACTCATTGATTGCAAAAACTGCAGATGATCCAGGTCCATTCTAGGTCAGCAAAAGTGCATCCTGGCCCCAAGAGCATCACACTTCATTTGACTCAAATTCAGGGTTGGATGATGAGTTATGCTAAGCACTCCATAGTAAAACTGCAGCTCAGCTGGCTCAGATTTATTTCTCTCGTATGTACATTCTGTCCCTCTCCCAGCCCCCCTTTTGTTGGGTTGCTTTAATATGTCTGAAATCTCACAATGTCCTGACTGCCTCACCATCATAAGATACCTCATGATGAGGGGCAGAATAGAGTTTGCACTGAAGAAGAATGAAGGAAATCAGAGAGGTGGGGAGAAGAGAAAATGGAAAAACTTTTTATGAGTGTGGGGATGTTCTCTGGATGGAATAAGGGTTCAGTTACGCGCATTGGATACTTCTTAAAGTATTAAAAATATTTGTTCTGTGACCTCCCCCCCTCAACAAACTATTTGTCATTCTGGATTACATCTCTATTTTACATGTCTTAAAATATAAACTTAAAAAAATAAATAAAATTGTGCTAACACAGTGAAAAGCACCCCCCCCCCCAAAAAAAGAGCACAAGCGCACCCTCATCATGCTGGGGGGGGGGATCTGCTGTGGAATCCCTGTAATGGAGGGCAGAATGTTCCAGAAAAGACTTTCCTTGTAGTTATACCTGACAACAATCAATTGTGTCATGAGCACGGACTGCTCTGATTGGCTGTCTTCAGGTGCTCAGCCAATTGAACACTAGCAAGCACAGCTCATATGCAGCTGTGAACTGGTTCACACAGTGCTCAAGCTGTTTGCTGCTGAACCAAAACAGTCTGGAGATTGGCCTACCCTGATCTCAGCCACTGAACCAGGTAATTCTTTCAAATGCATTCACCATGAAATTTGTGCCATCCCTAGGTAGAACACTTAGAAATAAATAATAAAATTCCTAGCAGCATTTACTTCAGTATTAATGAGATGCAACAACTATATTTGTGTCCATAAATTCCTTCTTTATCTTCCAGTATGAATATTTGCTTCATTTCCTCCTCTTTCTTTCAGCTGATGCTAATGTCTCATGCACTCTGTCTACTAGCACAAGATGAGCAGTATTTACCACAATGTCACACTTAATTGTGAAAATTAATGCTGCTAGGTAAGAAAAGAAGCTAGGTAAGAGTTTTCTTGATGTTCATAATTTCAGGGTCTAACAATACTTAATACCGCTGAATGTTATACCTGTACTTGTAAATTCTCATCTGCTTAATTTGGTATATTCCATCTGCAGGTTTTCTTTGTTCCATGATTTCAGACAGCATCTAAAGCTGAACAGTTCACATCTTGGACATGGACCTTCAAATCTGTGAGTGCAGGAGGTTAAAACTATTTGCATGTATCCACTCTTTTGCTCCAGGATTCCTTTTTGGCTGGGGCCTGCTACTGCCATTACTGCTGCCTGCCAGTTTAATGAGAACAGTTGCTGTAAACCCACAATCTATAATAAGATATACTAATTATGCAAACCCTGAGTTCCAAGTCCCTTCCTTGTCTAGTAGGTCCTCTGTATTTGCTCTCAAAGAAAGGAATATGGAAGATGGTCTTGCTGATCTCTGTTTCAGAGAATGTTCTGTCACAGTGCTCTTGATTTTCTTCTCCGAGAACACTTACGTTTATGTAGGGAGGACTGCAGCAGCTGGTTGATCCCATGCCTTCCTCATCTGGATCAGCACTGTAGTTTGTCCAACCCTGTTAAGCATTTCTTCATCCACAAAAAATGAAGCAAAAGCCACCATAGATTTGAGGGAGGGGCTTCTCCTTTCTTTCTTCTTTCTCTTTCCTGCACAGTGAAAAAAAAGTCATTTAGTAGTCACAGTGGTTTGTTCCCACCATATCACCACCAAAGTGCATGAGTGACATTTTAAAAGAAAATTACAACCCAAGCCATCTGGCGTTTATTTCTGTATATTCCCTCGGAGAGGGGAGTTCCTCTCTGGCAGATTTCCTAGGTGGAGATCAAGTGGAGTCAGAGAGTTTCTTGGTTGCTTTCTGAGGCCTCTGAGGAATGATGATAAAACATGTTATTTTGGGGGGAAATTATCTTGGTCTTAGTTTGTTATTCTGCAATACTTTGAATAGATGTTTGCACAAAGTAGATTCAGATTCTTTTTTAGCATTTTTCTGGTTCTGGTTCTAGCTGCTAATGTAAAAGACCAAAATCAAAACATTCAACATTACTTTTTTTATCACAGCTTTTTTCCAGCATGTATTTCTTCCAACAGATATGACACAACCACCTCAAACCAACAATTCATGAAAACACTTGTGTTGCTGTCTCCCTTTTCCCTGCCAATCAAATGCTCAGCAGGAGGGAAGATGGCAAAGCACTTCCTTAAGACATGCAAGGAAGGGCTGAGGTAGAAAGTCAGGTGACCATGTTCCAGATCCAAAAGGGAAAGGCTTCATAGTGCTGTGGGGAGCTGCCAGCTGGAATTCTTTCCCACCAGTAGCCTTTCCTTTCCCCCATCCCCAGCACACAAATATCTGTTTGCAGGAAGACTGACAATCTACCATGGAAAGAGGCTGTTTCGAGGCCTTCACTGCTAACAGACCTACTTGAGAGGGGAACACCAACATGTTGTTTCACATGGTAACATAAGAACTTGCGAGTAGATCGGCTTGTGTTTAATGTTTCTTGGGATAACTATCTGCCCAGCCCCCCCCCAAAAAAAAAGATGGACGACCATCTTTTGGGTATGTTGTAGGTATGTAGGGCTATCTTTTGGCTATGCTCCTGCAGAGTGCAGGGGGTTGGACTAGATGACCTGCAAGGTCCCTTCCAACTCTAACATTCTATGATTCTACGAAAACCTGGAACTGGCTCTAACTGCTCCACTCCACATTCCTCTGTGTGCATATTCTGACTTATCATGGCAAATTTCTAAAATAATTAACATATTTGGTGTCCATGCCAAATACGTAGGAACAGTTCCTACTGTTCACATTTCCTGACCCCTTCTTGTTTGTTAACGTGCACAATGATGAAACAAAATGCTTGTCCCTATGGATAAAACACATAACGGTTCCTTTTTGTGCTGTGTTTTACCCAAACCCATAAGCGTTTCTGCATGTCAGTGATCTATGCAAATGAGCAGAAAGAACTGAAAACTCTGGCAAACTGAGCATGTTCAGCAGCCTGGGTGAAGTCTGGAAATCAAAAATAGAAGAGCAGCAGCTTGTGTGCAGAATGTGACCACTCTGCTAACAAGGCCAGGTAATCTGGAATCTCAGCAGCCAATGAGAAATTCAGGTGTGAAGAATTTTCATATGGACCAATATAATGGAAGGGCACTGGAACAGAGATACAGAGCAGCAGCAGGCAGACAAGCTGGCATGAAAGCTAGAAGACTGGAAAGGAAGCAGACCAGACAAAGGCCAAAGGAGAGATTGATAGGCTGATCTAACTTGTGGAGACACCTAGAAATTAAAGAGTATAGAATCATAGAATTATAGAATCACAAAGCTGGAAGGACCATACAGGCCATCTAGTCCAACCCCCGGCTCAATGCAGGATCATCCTAGAGCATCCCTGACAAGGGTTTGTCCAGATGCTGCTTAAAGACTGCCAGGGAGGGGGAGCTCTCCACCTCCCTAGGCAGCTGATTCAACTGTTGCACAACTCTTACTGTTAAAAAGTTTTTCCTCATATCCAGCCAGTACCTTCCCACTCTTAATTTAACCCCATTATTGCGAGTCCTCTCCTCTGTTGCAGACAAGAACAGCTCCCTGCCCTCCTCTAGGTAATGGCCTTCCAAATACTTAAAGAGAGTAATGCTGACAAGGTCAGGATCTGGCTGTTACCCAGGAAAACAGAACAAAAAATTAATGAGTGCAAAGCTAATAAGGTAAAATAATAGTTAACACATACATATATTGTGCTGATCTTCAGGAGCATTTATGTAGTAGTTAAACGAATGTTGCTTTCTTGTAAGACATAGAAGAGCTATATCTTCAGATATTTATTTATTTATTTATTTATGACCATATGTGGTTGCCAAGAAATTAGCATTTATAATCAGACCAGACTGGAAGGTCGGTAGTTCAGCAGTTTGAGATCTGAATGCCGCATGACAGAGTGAGCTTCCGTCTCTGGTTCCAGCTCCTGCCAACCCAGCAGTTCGAAAGCAAGAAATTGCAAGTAGATAAATAGGCACCACTTCGGTGGGAAGGTAACAGTGTTCTGTGCACCTTGGTGTCTAGTCATGCTGGCCACGTGACCATGGAAACATCTTTGGACAGTGTTGGCTCTTCGGCTTTGAAACAGAGATGAGCACTGCATCCCTAGAGTCAAATTCAACTGGCTTTTGAGCAAGGAAAACCTTTACCTTTACCTACATGAGGAAGAGTTCAGTGGATCACCCGGGTGGCTTTTCCACTGCTCTGCCGCCTCGAATGAGTCCCCACAAAAGGCAGTCCAGTTTGAATGCCAGCCTGACAACATGGTGTCAGTGGAACAGTGGAGTAGATATCAATAGGACAGGGTTGGTAACTTTTTTGCTTCATATTGTATATGTCATGAGCATAATCAGATTGGCCCCAAGATTAACAGCAAAGCATAGGTGTTGGGCCAGAATAGAAGCTTGCTTGAATTTTAGACTTTGGAGCTGGTCCTCTGCCTGAAGGTTTTATATCAATGGATGAGTAAAATCATGGCCTGTTGAGGATCCCCTGCCAGTGGCAACCCTGGTAGTAACTATGTGAGGGTCGTCCAGGGCTCTTTTTGTAGCAGGAACTCCTTTGCATATTAGGCGACACACACCCTAATGTAGCCAATCCTCCAAGAGTTTACAGTAGCCCCTGTAAGAAGAGCTCTGTAAACTCTTGGAGGATTGGCTACATTAGGGGTATGTCACCTAATATGTAAAGGAGTTCCTGCTACAAAGAGCCCTGGTCATCTCTTTAGTTGCCTGAAGAAGGTACCTTCTGGGACCACCCAAGAAGCACTGTCCCATACATTGACAGCCCTGGGTCAATGTTTCCATGGGCACAAAGATTGTTGCTTACCTTTTCCTGGGGGGGGGTCTCCTTTTCCTCAAGAACAGGACTATGAGGGATAATCCAGGCTGCTTTGGGAGAGGAAGGCAAGAAAATCAAGTTCTGTGGGTGGAAATCCTTGTGCCCACAAAGACATGAGTCTGGAGCTGAGCCCAGTTGCTTAAGAATATACAACTGAATTCTGGATTGTCACCACCAATGCTGTATGGTTTTACAGAATAGTCATATGGAGAGGTGATGTTGACTGTAGCAAGTTCAATGAGGTTTAAATTTTAAAAACAGCAAAACTGATACTTCTTTGCTACTTGGTGCTAGTCAATTATATTGCAGATGTGGTGCAGAATAATAGCCCAGCCATCATGGAACCATGAATGTCTTGGGGATATGGGTGTAATTCTGATCATTGCTCTTGTTTCAAATGTGTGCCTTTGAATATGAATAAATATTATTTCAATATGCTGTTCTAGTTATGGAACAAGCACTTTTGGCACACTGAATAATTAGCGGTGTAAAAAAGTCTCTTCCCATCTGTCTGTGGTGGAAAAAACATCTGTTTAACATCTGTTAAAAGTAAAACAGACATCAGAGATGAGGAAAATCTGTAAATTAAGGAAATTGCCAGTATGTGGTAATCAAAAATCATCTGATGAATCAGCATAATTTAAGTTTTCATAGTTTTGTATTTTTTTTAAAAAAAAGAAAGAAAGATGAAAAATACGAGGACGGCACTTACCATGTAAACATAAGCACAGCTGTTCCATACAATTCAACTTTATTACAAAATCTCAGTCACCAGAGAATTCTTTGTTCATGGAGATAAGGTTATCTCAGGACAACAATGCTACAAGAATAGTTTCTGTATCTTTAGTGTGTAACAACAAAACTTGTCCTTTGCTTTTGTAAATCCATATCCATGGCTGTTACTGGAAATCCTGCCCCTGTCCAAGTTTGATTCTAGTGTATGAAGGCGCAACCAAAATCCTATAATCCAACATTCTGTCTCATGTGTGGTTTGGTTATGGTGGAGTGTTGGCTATTATTAGGAAGAAAACTTCAGCTCTTGATCACTGGATGTTAAAGTGTTCCATTTTCAGGGTATGCTAGTAATCAGAATTATGATATGCATCAGAGACTTTTCCCCCACCAAGTTAAAATCTTCCTCATGTGAAAGATGACATCCTCTAATGGAGGAAGCATCTTACTTCATCCAAAGGGAGTCTTTGGATCTACTCTAATATATGCAACTTATATTTGTTAGTATGTAAATTTAACTATGTTGGGGACACTTCAGGTTTTGAGAGAGAGATGTACAAATGACCTGCGCTGATATTAATATAGTAATCTTGAACCATGTGTGTTCAAAATTCAGATTTCTAGGTGATATATGTGTATTTTGATCACCCTCAGATAGTCCCAAGGAATCTTTAAAAATATAAAATGAACTAGCTCTGAAACAAAACACAAAGGGAAGATGGGTGGCTTAACACTGAACACTCTTATCATATCCAAAGAAAAGGAGAGGGAGTGTTAGGGCCATCTGCGCCCCTATTGTGTTTTCAAGCTTCTAGGGAGGGGAGTCCTAAGGAAGAAAAGGCTACTCCGAAAACTGAAGGGGTTTCCAATCAATGGCTTGTACTAATAACTAACACAAAGAATAGTCTTGTTTAAAATATACTCACACAATAATTTCCATAAATTCTAAACCAAGAAAGAGTGCTGTGGGTTTGTAGACAACCTTCCAGGCCAAGAAGGGTGCCACATTTCCAGGTGGAGGCTTCAGTGAAATGAATGGAGATCCAGTAATTTCATTACCAACAATGGAGTGAAGCTGCTGAGTTAGAATTCATGACAAAGTTTGGCACTGTCAAATCTGCATATGAATTGCACTCCATTAGAAGTAGACAGCTCACAACAGAAAGTAACTGTCCTACAGAATTTCAAGTACACCATTCATCTTACTCTCCCAATTCACCATTATTTGGGACACCCATTCAGAAGGCACTGTTTACTCTTTTGACTGGATCTTGTTTTCATCTGTGCTTTGCAAGGTAATGTAGCTGCCCCATCCCTTTGGTTGCTAGGCTTTCTGGTCTCACTTTATGGAAAGTTCCCCTCCTCTAGTTTGTACACTTTTATCTCTTTGCATCTGACAACACGAGCTCTTGGTCACTAAAACACAACATGTTTGTTAGTTTTAATTATTTATTTTATTATTTATTACTTTCAATGTGTATATTGCCCAGTCCCTGCACACACAAGGCTCTGGGTGATGTACAACAGTTAAAACACTGTCAAAATTCATGAAATCTATGTCAATTACATAATTTCAGATAGCATCAATAATTTCCTTTATACCCACTCCAGAATGTGTTGCCATCTCATGGGCAGGGCAAGGAGGGGGCAAAAGCACAAAGATGGAGGAAAAGAAGAAAAGGATGCCAGCCATGATGGAACCATTGCTGTCCTCAACCGAGAGCCTGGCGGAACATCTCTGCCTTACAGACCCTGTAGAATTGCATTAAGTCCCACAGGGCTGTGGTGGTATTTGGCAGAGAATTCCATTCTAACAGGACAGAGCCAGTGCTGAAAAAGCCCTGGCTCTGGCCAAAGACAGGTGGATATCTTTGGGGCCGGGGATCACCTGTAGAGTGTTCTCAGTGGAGCTTAATGCTCTCCCAGGGACATACCAGAGGAGGTGGTCCCGAAGATATGCAGGTCCCGGACCACTCAAGGCCTTGAAGGTCAATACCTTAGGTATTGAACTTGACTATGGTATTGAATTTGATTCGGTATTCCACTGGGAGCCAGTGCAACTGGCACAGCACTGGTTGTATATGTGCCATCCATGGTGTTCCCATCAGGACTTGTGCCACCACATTCTGGACCAGCTGGAGTTTCTGGGCGAGTCTCAAGGGCAGAGCAGCACACAGCAAGTTATACTAACCCAGCCTGGAGGTAACCGTTGGATGGATTTCAGTGGCTAGGTCAGGGTGGGACAGGAAAGGGGCTAAAGGCTGAGATTGGAGTAAATTGAAAAATGCCAGTCTGGCAATATTCATGACCTGGGCCTCTGTAGTTAAGGAGGCATCCAGGATCACACTCAAACTCCTGATGGATTATGCCAATGCTAATGGTGCCCCATCAAGAGTGGGAAGTCTATGGCCCAATCCTGAAGCTCCCCCCCAACCACAGAACCTCCATCTTTATTGGATTCAGTCTCAATTTACTCTTTTTTAACCATCCCACCATGGCCTCCAAACCCTCAGCCAGATTATGTGGAGTGGTGTCCAGGTGGCCATCCAGTAGCAGATATAGCTGGGTGTCATCAGCATACTGGTGACACCCCAGCCCAAAACTCCACACCAACTGGGTGAGGGGGCACATGTAGATGTTAAATAACATATGGGAGAGGATTGCCCCCTGAGGAACCCCACACATCAGGTGGTACCTTAGCTGACACCCTCTCCCCTAGCACCACCCTCTGTCCCTGACCACAGAGAAATGAGGTAAGCCATGTTAGGGCTACCCCACAAGTTCCCACATCGGTGAGGCAGTGGGTCAGAAGATCGTAATAGACTGTGTTGAAAACTGCTGTGAGATATTTGTTGTTTATGGACTTCTGTAGACCTGTTGGCAAACTTGAGTGTTCCTGTTTATTTTAGTGTCTATCAATTCTTCGCATCAGGAGCTTATAAATGGAATCAGTTCAAAAGTTTTTATTATAGTGAACGCCTTCCTGAAACAAATAAATAATAGTTTCCTTAACTGTACAGTTTTAAGCAAAGTTACACCCTTCAAAGTCTCTTGATTTCAGTTGATTTAGAAGGGTATAACTCTGCTTAGGACTGCACTGCAAGTTTTTTCTTATTTCTTGTACCATCTACCTGTGTATGAACACATGAAACTGCCTTACACTGAATCAAACCATCAGGCCATCAAGATAAGTATTGTCTGCTCAGACAGATAGTCACTCTCCAGGATCTTAGGCTGAAGCTTTCCCCATCACCTACTGCTTGGCTGTTTTATCTGGACATGCCAGGGTTTGAACTTGGGACCTTCTGTACACCAAGCAGATGCTCTGCTATGAAGCCATGGCCCCTCCCCAAAGTAATAGACACTGAAGGGGATTCCACCCCACTCCCGGAACCATGTTGGCTTAACAATGGTGATAGTGAGCTTTCCACAAAGTAGAAAACCCTTACAAGGTAGAAAACAGTGTGGGTTGAATTCAGAGTACTACAACAACTGAGGGCAGCCAGCACTACCATAAGAGCATAAGAAGAGCCCTGTTGGATCATATTAGTGGTCCATCTAGTCCAGCATCCTGTCTCACATAGTAGCCAACCAGTTCCTCTGGAGGTCCAACAGGGCATAGAGGCTGAGGCCTTTCCCTGATATTGCCTCCTGGTACTGGGATTCAGAGACTGACTGCCTCTGAATGTGGAAGTTCACTACCAGATAACTTTAAAAATTGTATCTCCATCTACTTGTCCTGTTGTGATTGAAAGCCTGTTACTCTACTCCCTTCCCCATCTTAGGTGGGGCCAACCAGTGATCATATTAGGGAGCTGCACCCATTGGCCACATCCTGACTAGCCCTATTCTGCATCCTGGCCCAATATTTTTAGGATGATGTGGGAAGAGCTTGGCCCTCCCTGGGGAACTTCCCATGCTTTCCTGCTTAGATAATCTATGTTTTAAAGAAAGTTAGTGGAAATAAATATACCTTCTGTAACTTGGCTTCTCCCTTCATTGGCAGTGGCAAGCGTTTATATTTTCTGTAGCCTGAAGAAGCTACAATGATACATTTATAACATAACTGCAATAATTAATAACAACATGACCATGTTTTGTATAAGATTATTGCAATGGTTTCATAATTACACCATTGGCCCCTTTACCACAAGCTGGTTTTCTCCGTAAGCTATTTTTGCCAATATTATAAGCAGAATGCAACAAGAGAAGAGTTTTCCTGTGATGAATTTAATTATCATGTGGCTGGCAGGTCAGCGAGTCTTCTGAAAGATCAGTTACAGTTTTTGAGATGACTGCTTGCTCTTGCAGCTTTCATCTCTTGGACTCTGGCTATGGAAATAGTCACCAATGCAAGTTACTTATCGACGGTCTCATGAAGAGTTGCTGTACTTTGCACCATGATGGTGCAGAAGGTGGCTTAGGTATGGATTGTGCTTTCTACAGTACCTTTTTGGGAGGGGAAGGTGACATGGTATAGTCCATTCTTGTCAGATGTCTGAAGTTGGACACCCAGCTCTATCTGTTGTTGGGTGGCCGGTCTGACTTTACATCAGAAGATCTAGACCAGGCATTGCAAGCTGTGGCTGGTTGGCTTAGACTGTGCTGATTGAAATTGAATCCAATAAAGAAGGAGGTCCTGTGCCTGTGTTAGGGCAGTCCGGGGGTAGAGAGCCCACTCCCGACCTTCAATGGGACACAGCTGGTGCCAGAGCTGGAGGTTAGGAGTTTGGGAGTGCTCTTGAATGCCTCCTTAACAATGGAGGTCCAAGTAGCAGCCACTGCCAGGTCAGCCTTTTATCATCTTCGGCTGATTAGGCAGTTGGTTCCCTTCCTTGAACTCAATGACTTGGCAACAGTGATCCATGTGATGGTCACCTCAAGACTGGACTACTGTAATGCTCTGTTGATGGGTATCCCCATACAGGAGCACATCCAGCCAGTACTGAAGGCACTGCACTGGTTGCTGATAGCATACTGAATTTGCTTCAAGGTGCTGGTTTTAACCTTTAAAGCCCTATATGGTCAGTCCACCTGAGGGACCACCTTTCCCCACATGTTCCCCAGAAAGCACTGCGTCCAGGGGCACAAAATCAGTTCCAGGCCCCAAGGATGCCAGGCTGGCAACAACCAGTGCCAGGGCCTTCTTGGTGGTGGCTCTATTCTGGTGGAATGAGCTCCCAGAAGAGATCACGGCCCTGTGGGACCTCTTATAGTTCTGCAGGGCCTGCAAGATGGAGCTCTTTTACCAGGCGTTTGCCTTACAGACCCTGTAGAATTGCATTAAGTCCCACAGGGCCATGGTGGTATTCGGCAGAGAATTCCATTCTACCAAGTCAAAGCCAGTGCTGAAAAAGCCCTGGCTCTGGCCAAAGACAGCTGGATATATTTGGGGCCGGGGGTCACCTGTAGAGTGTTCTCAGTGGAGCTTAATGCTCTCCCAGGGACATACCAGAGGAGGTGGTCCCAAAGATATGTAGGTCCCGGACCATCATACATCGAGGAGTGTCCCTGTGCCCTGGCTTTACCATCTTCACCAGCCAGTGTCCAAGCCTTACCATTGCTATCTTCAACCTGTGCCCACCGCATAACAAGTGATCTAACTGGCATGAAGTTGTGGGAATTATATGGTCTCCTAAGTCATATTATTTGCTCCTGTTTACTTGATAACATTCCAGCATTTTAGTTGTATTTTAAATGATTGGTATTTTATATTTATGATTATGTGTTATGAGAGGTTTTAATTGTATTTTATGAAATATCTGTAAGCCATCCAGAGCCTGCCTTCGTGGGGAGGGTGGGGCATAAATTAATTAATTAAATAAATAATAAAAAATAAATTGGTAATTAGATAGAGGACCACCAAAGAAGGCTTTCAGAGGAAAGCAATGGCAAACTACCTCTGCTTCTCACTTTCCTTGAAAACCCCTTGCCGAGGTCACCATATGTCACTTGCAACCTTTTATGCAGACAACCATTTCAACAATTGTTAGATGGCTTAAAAATGTGATGTCTGCACTGCCCTCCAGGCATCTGACTGAAGGACCATCTCCTCCAATAGTGCCCAGCCCTCCCCAGCCCTATTCTCTTTGCTTCAACCTTCAGAGGTAAGGTGGGTGGTATCTAGAGACAGGACTTTTTAAGTGGTGACTTCTTGCTGTCTCTTTTTGAGGCTCACCAGCCACCTAACCTATTGTCTTTTAGAGGCTATATCAAAACATTTTTTTAAATCAAGGCCTTTAACTAATGGGTTGTATCTTCTTAGCTGTTTTATAGTATTTGTCTAATACGGGGTCTGTTTTATTGATATCTTTATACTCTTTTAACAACCTTGGCTTGGTTTTAATGGTGTATTTTGTTTTCTATATCAATAATTTATGATGTTTTTTATGGTATTTTTATTTGTAAGGCCACCACCAAGAAGCAACACAAAAATCTTCTCAATAAATACATGAACAATGCATGGAAGCAGGCATTAGTGTCATGATTCCTAATTAATCAAGACCTCACAAAAGAGCAGCCAGATGCCATTTTAGCCCACTCTCCCTAGATATCACATCCCCAATCTACATTGGTCCCCCCTGGGCCTGAGAGTGACATTTTAGGACCAAACTTCCACAAAACATCTGGTTTTATGGGACCCGGGACAAAACCAGAAAGTGTAACAAGTAGTCTATGTCCAACGATTGCAGCAATCCAGTGATATATTGGGAATTCAAAGGATGCACTGAAGGCATTCCCACCTACAAAGGTGCCTCAGTTCAGCTCAGTGGAGCTTGTTGGAGCAGTACATATTGGCCTCTAAGACAGAATTCCTGTGCACTGAAGATTTCCCTTTGTTTCTTTGATGCATGAAGGACTAAATTAATTATTATATTTTCTTTGGTATGGTACCCCTTTGACAGGTTGTCCAAAAAAAAAAAAAATTAAGAAACATTGCATATTAAGTACCACCATTTATGACACTGATACAATGAATCTGAAATAGAAAGGGATGTTTTCATGTAGTAATTTGCAAGTTCTGAATTATGTGATAAAACTTCTTGGTTATCAATAATGGCCTGTTCTTAATGTGTCAGATTTACAAATGAATTTTCATCATTAAGGCAAGCTCATTAAAAGATACACATTACGCTTCAGATTTCATTGAGCGGTATATTAGTAGTTCAGTATTGTGATGATTATTAATGAAATTATATTCTGCTCAGTTGAAGAGAACCTAGAACTGCATTGGATAAGTATATACAATATCCTTCTGAATAACATATAAACGGAATATAGCATTGAAACTAATGAGAAGCAGAATCATTTCTAATGGATGGCCCTCCATCCATGTACATGAACATCTGTATATAACCTAAATTCCAAAAAATCTTTGATAAAAAGAAATGTTTTGTAATATTTTCATAAAATATTGGCCTCTTCTCTCAGACAATGAAGGAGTTTTATAGAGAGTTTCAGGTATGCAAGGGCCAGAGAGTTTTCTCAGTGCTGCTGAGTCAAAATATAGGGGGTTGGTTCATAAAACAGGTTTTGTCCCTGAAATATGGCATTTTTTGGTGTACTTTATTTATTTAGAGAATATCTATGCCACTTCTCCAGAAGACCTCCTCAAGGTGGCTTACAAAGTAACACATGATCAAAATAATAAAATAGCTTTAAAATTTAGTTGCCTTTGACAACAGCTTTAAAATTGTTTAAAATTAACAAACTGTGTAAAAACCAGAATTAAAAATCCAGCTAGAGCATAAAAATAGTGTATAAACTGTTTGTAGCTTAAATGAGTCTCAGGAAACAGTTATCAGGCTAGAAACAGACTGTAACAAAAACAATTTGCAAGGTTTGTTGCCACCATCATAAAGAAGATGATGAGGCACACTGAGGTAAGCACAAATGAACTGTACACCGATTGCTCCATTCTTAGTCATTGGCCATTGGATTGCAAGGGATATCATCATGGTTTTATTTTGAGATCCTGTGTAAATGATAATTGTCCATTTTAATTTCTTCTGTAAAGATGTGTGGAAATTTCTTTTTCTTTGATAGAATTTCGTAGTTGTTATGGCTTATTCGCTCATGCAATAAAGACTGATTGACTAAAAACAATTCTAAAAGTTCAACATCCTAATTAAAAGCCTGATTAAAGATAAATGTTTTGGCCTAGCACCCAAAAGAGAGTGGGGTAGGTGCCAGGTGAACTTCAAAGGGAAGGGCAGTCCACAGGAAAGGTACCACCACTGAAACTGTGAGGCAGACAGGCAAATGACTGTTAGTCCGGTACTGCATGTGGTGAATCTGGTAGCATCCCACAGAAATGTTATCCAGACTGGGGAATGCAACTGTTTTGGAGTTTTAAATCAGACAGTGAAACCAGATTGGCCTTCCAGTGTCACCTGACTCCCTCATCGAGAAAGATTGTGGGCAGCTTTATGATCGTCCCAACCAATATGTTCAGGAACAGAGAGAGTCAGTTCCTGCTCCTTGTCAGGAGCAGTCTCAATCCTTGGGTAACTGGGGCAGCTGCCACAGGCCTCACACTGGAGGGGGCTCTGAACAACCCTAGCCCCCAGTAGAGTGGAGGAAAAAGAGAAGACTCCTACTGTTTGTGGCAACCCTGTTCAGGGCTTGAGCAATTGGCTTTCTGTGGCGGCAGCAGTTGTTGCCTGTTGTGTGGGGGAGGAGGGCTGCCCCTTGCTTAACCCAACAGTCACCCTGGAGAGGAGGGTCATCCCACTATCCAGGTTGGCAGGGCTGGTGGCAATGATTCTAGGGTCCCATCTTGTACTCTTTGTCCAGGGCCCCAGAATCACTAAGACCACCCCTGCTGCATGGGCTCATAGCATTTGTCTCAGAGCATCAGAACAATGACTGCAATTTTATTTCTTCGCACATTCTGAAAGCCAAGGGGAGTTTGGAACATCACAAAAGACACCTGTAGTAGTTCTCACAGAATGGTTCATGTCACCTAGGGTTGCCAGTCTCCAGGTGGTGGCTGGAGATCTCCCAGAATTACAAGTGGTCTCCAGGTTACAGAGATCAGTCCCCCTGGAGAAAATGGCTGTTTTGGAAGGTATGACATTATACCCCAGTGAGGTCCCACCCCTTTCCTAACCCTGCTTTCCCCAGACTCCACCTCCAGAATCTCCAGGAATTTCCCAACCCAGAGCTGGTAACCCTATGGGAGTTTAGAGAGTACACTGTAGCTATACTTCCTCAGGAGGGCCTAACTTATTGCCACACATAGTTTGCACTGTGTCTGGGTCTGCACCAACCACTGTCTATCATTCCCAGGCACATGGGAGCCCAGTTTGGATCGCCACTGTGGTGCATGGGGAGAGGGGTCCTGAGCCTTGTCCCCGGAGCCATTTCTTCAACCTGGTATGGCCCCAAGGAGCCACTATTTGCCCCATTTGGGATACTGATGGGGTACACACAGGGGACTGTTTGACAGGTCCTGCTGTCCTCTGGACTGCCTCTGGCAAGCCATTCATTAAAATTTGTACTGCAGTCAAAAAAACATGGCTGCTTGCCAAGAAAAACACAACCTCTGCCTGTAGTTATGTACCCAGAATTCCATGCATAGTATGGCATCAATTAAGCAAGCAATTACGGGACTCTATTGAACCCACCGTTTAGAATGTCACTGCATGCTCTGTGTCACCCTAGCCTTGTCAATGAGTAACATAACTAGTAATTGGGTTTCACTGCAATATAAATATTAGTGATATGTGCTGTCTTAGTCAATCAGTGTTAGGTGAGAAATAATCAAGTCCAATTTCTCTTCCTAATCAACTTTTTCAGGGGCTGATCACTTACATATTGGACTGTATTGTTACTCTGGGAAACAGGCTGCTGTATTGGGAGAGTTTCTTTCTTTTTTAAATATTCATTTCCTGACAGCTCTCAGTATAAAATGATGAAGCTGGTCAGCCAAGGAGGTACAGAGCACATACCATAAGAAACTTTGCCCTCAAAAACATGTAACTAATTAAAATATTCCAGACATATACAAACTCACAAGAAACGCAGTGATGATCAGGGTAAATTTATACATTCATTACAGGGGAGAAATGACATGTGCTATGTGGACTCAGGTGTTACCTTCTATCTACAAATGGGTGAGGCCATAGCTCCTGAGCATTCTCCAGAGACATTGTAAGGCCTTGTGAATTTTTTAAATGCAGCTGTTGCAATGCAAAACCACCTGCTCACCTTGATGTAGGTAGCAGGTGGGAGCAGTGCAGGAAAATGTTGCGTCAGTGGTACACGGAACAAATAAGGTGAGCACCCTGAGTCATTCATTTGGAAGGTGAAGGGGGATCTCCCTCAGAACAGAAGCCAGGGGCCTGAGGGATTTCATGAACCTGGGACAGGAGCCCTCTGAGGGATGCCATTATCCTTGACCCATAGATCTTACAGCTAGG
This sequence comes from Gekko gecko, assembly GCA_029375565.1. NCBI lineage: Eukaryota > Metazoa > Chordata > Lepidosauria > Squamata > Gekkonidae > Gekko > Gekko gecko. The sequence goes on from JAPDNY010000008.1 coordinate 115,853,806, forward strand.
TGGACTTGATGGGGTGCACCTCCCTCAAGCACTAAAGAAGGCTTGGCAAGGAGAAGCATGAATCATGAGTCATATCCATGTGACAGCTCAGGGCTTGGAGCTAGGGAGGCCTCGCCCATAAGACCAGGGATGCCCAAAACAGAGGCATCCCACCAATGGCCTCACTGCAATTAGGTCTGGGATGGGGGGGTTGGCCTGTGTGTGCTGCACTGCTGCATATCCCCCTTGAGCAATGAAAATAAAGTTGTCCCTTTGCTTATTCCAGCTGACAGTGGATTTATTATGCTGCTGTTACAGTACAAAACCAGGAGCTCACCTCTACACACGATTAGCTGTTTTTCATAAATAGGTATCCATGTGTTTTGGATAGGTTACTGCTATGCAAAGGGGGGGGGACACATATTTTCTAGGGGACTTTGAAGCACTGTTATAACCTTAAACATTAAACCATCCTAACCTTATATTTGGAAGGAAGCGTCAAACACTTGCAAGATCAGCAACAGGGAGTAAACTAAATGAACCTCCCAATAAGCATCAGAGTGCTGTGTAGCTGGACTGTGTTGCTTATGGAGGAATGCACCCTGGGATTATATGCATCGTGATCTGGAGGGAAATGCACATGTGAGTGCATCTAAAGCAATGGTGTGAGGATAGACACAACCAATGCATTTGGAAGCACATCTGATTTCCCATTAGGCTCAATCAAGCAAAGAATACCTGCTGCTGAATGTGAATCTCTATGCTGGATCAAGGCACCTGGCTCTTTGTTCTAAGGCTCACTGTGCAAAGCCTTAATAGAAGCTACTTGTCACCAAATTTTGGAGACGCAGTCATGCTTCAACCTAGTGCTTCATTCGAATACAAAGCAAAACTATGTAAATTATTTATTGCTAGGCATTGTGACAGATGTTTTAGTGTGCCTTTTACAATAAGATTGCACCTCTGACTATTTGTGTTGTTGTTGCTGTTTTCGTTTAATCATCTGCACTGTGACTTTGGGTTTGGTGATTTTGTGCAGAATTTTCTCATGGGAAGGAGAAATACCAGAATGCAGACACGTTTCCTTCTCTGTCAAGAGACAAAAATATATATTTAAAATTTAATATCCACGAACAGCTCTCAAGAAAGAGTGAGTCAGGCAATCCTAATTTTAGGCTTTTCTCCTTCATTAGTACCATTTAAATATTAATGCTGTTCTGGGACTTCTTTATATGCATGTCACATCACTAAACTATAATTATTCACTCAGCATTACACTAATTCCTACATTCGATTTTAGCGTACTTTCCCCCACTATTGGGAATACCATGAAGATAATCTTAGATATGAACAGCCTGATTTTCAAAGAGTCGATAAAGCACAATCCAAAATGAAGTAAATTAGATTTTTGTCAGTGGAGCAAAATATATATATATAATATGTCACACGCTGCTTAAAATGGTTGGCTGTTCCTCATTTCAGAACCCTAATTGCTTAAAATGCAAGTGATTGATCCTAAGCTTTGTTTTGCTGTGATATAACTAACATAAGGCCAATCTTCTTCATGCAGTTTACCATGTGTGCGGCCTCTGCAAGAGCAATGCAACCACTTGGGTAGAGTTTGGAAATAGCTCTCCAGGTTGCTCAGGTAGATTTTAATCATGGCAACTCGAGCCAGTAAAAACAAGAAGGGTATTGACATAGTTAAATTAAGTAGCACAAAATAGGCACCCGTTCACGCATGGCCCAATATATGGAGCTCACCTATGTGATTTCATTACTTGTGGCTACTCATCTGGGTGGCTGCAATGTGTTAACCAGAGGCACAGCAAGCTTCACAAAAAATGTGATCAGCATTTGACCTCACTATGATCAAACCAGTCATATTCCAACACTCACAGTGGTACAACTTTGTACAAAAGCCATAAATGCTGCACTCATTTGGAAGAGTAATATCAACAAAGATGAGCTCCTGGGTAAGGCTTGTTTCCATGCTCGTTAAAGTATCTTCTCCAGTCTGTATAACCAAACTTCAAACTTCCAAAAATGGTGGAAACAAGGAAAACAGTTCCTACTTCATCACACAAAGAGTTGTGCTTTGTAGTAAAATCTTATATAAAAGATAATTTCATCAAAATCGACTATTGTTTCTACAGACAGAAATATAATGTTAATATTGTTCTTATTGTCCAAATGTAGTATTTAAGTTTTTTGTATATTTATTTATTTATTTATTTGATGTATACCCTGCCCTCCCCGCCAGGGTACATAAAACTTGACAAAACAATTATAAATAGAACCATAAAAACAAGACTTAAAGTGCTAGTTATCAGCTTATATGGTGATGGCGAGGTAGTAATAGCAGCAGATATACTAAAAAATACAGTCAGCACCGCAGTGTGCCTTGTAAGCTGTGGAGTCTTGTGAGCAAAAATTCTACTTTGTGAGCTACGAGCATTAAAGTTGTGAGCAAGCAGTTTGGCTATGCTACTGCATACATTAGTTTGCTTCCTGAGCTAAGACAAAAATGTGTGAGCCGGAGGCTAAAAAACTGTGAACGAGCTCACATTAACTCAGCTTAGAGGGAACACTAGTCAGCAGTTGTTATTACAATTTGGCGAAGTACCATCTATCAATGGTGGCATTAGGCACAGGGTCTTAGTTGTTGGTTGTGGCTCCTTAACTAAAGGCCTGGTGGAAGAGCTACATCTTACAGGCCCTGCAGAACTGTAAGAGGTCCTGCAGGGCCCTAGTATCTTCTGGGAGCTCATTCTACCAGCATGGAGCCACCACTGAAAAGGCCCTGGCCCTGGTTGCTGCTAGCCTGGCATCTTTAGGACCTGGGAGGGCCAGACAATTTTAAGACCCTAACCACAGTATTCTCTGGGGAACTTGTGGATGGTTTTTTAAAGAGGGGTATACCACTGCTTCCTTGAGTGTCTCAGGGAGAGGGACTTGTTGATAATATCCCTTAGGGCACCTCATTGCCCATCACAGCTGGCTTTAATTAGCCATGATGGGCACAGATCAAGGCTGCAGGTGGTTGGGCATATAGTTAAGAGTAGTTTGTCAACTTTCTGTAGCCTGAGCAGACTGAAATAATCCAAAACCTGACTAGAAGACATGCGTGGAGCCTCGAGTTCACTTACTGTCTCAACTGTGGCGGGGAGGTCATGGTGGAGTGACAAGACTTTATCTGCGAAATAGCTCACAAAAGCCTCACAGCTAGTGTCCAATTATCTAGCGTTTAATCTGCCCTGTGGCAGAGTAGTTAAGGACTGAATCATTCTAACTAATTGGGCTGGGTATGAGCTTGCAGACATAATCGTGGCTGCATAGTACTCTCTCTTAGCAGCTTTGACTGCCATCTCATAGGATCTCATAAATGGCCTATAAGATGCTCTTGTTGCTGCATCACAGGTGCACCGCCACTGTCTCTCTGGTCATCTAAGCCTTTGCTTCATCAGCTGCAGCTCCTGGGTAAACCAAGGAGCCAGCCTAGAATGAGGGTGCAGAGGGCATCAGGGAGCGATCTTGTCAATGGCTGCTGAGAGTCGACCATGCAAATCCCCCACTAGCTCATCCAATGAGCTGCCAGGGGGCATTAGATTCTGCAGGGCCATCTGAAGCTGCACAGGGTCCATTTGGCTCTGTGGGTGAGCTAAAATGTGGTCGCTGCCGAAACAGAGTTGGGGTGAAACATTCACATGGGCCTTCAGGGCATGGTGATCCAACCATGGAACTGCCATAGCAGTAATCTGGTCCACTGTAACCCCCGCCACAAAGATCAAATCAAGCATGTGACTGGTTTAGTGAGTGGGGGCCATTACATATTGGGAAAATCCTAGCATCACCATGGATGACACCAGGTCCACCGCCTGTGAGGAGGTTGCCTCATTGGCATGGACATTGAAGTCACCCAGGACTATCAGTCTAGGGTGCTCCAGTACCCAGCCCAACATAGCCTCCACCAGGGATGACAGGCTATCAGTCAGTGCATTGGGCAGATGGCACACTAACCAAATAGCCAAACTCTCCCTGGTTTCCCACACAAAGCCAGCACACTCTGTGCCTGCGAGCTTCGGTGGCAGGAGAGCCCTGAAGAAGTAAGCCTCTTGAATGAACAGAGTCACTCCCCTCCCGCCACTTAGTCTGGGATTGGTGGAGGACTGAGAACCTGGGCAGAGCCAACTGGGAGAGAGCTACTGTCTCCTCATCTCGAACCCAGGTCTCAGTCATGCACGCCAAGTTGACATCCTGCTCCAGCAGGAAGCCCCAGTGGACCATGGTCTCATTATTTATGGACCTGGCGTTACACAATACCAATGACAGAGACGGGTCTTTTATCCTAGCCCCACTGTCTACCACCTTCGGGATGGGATGCAGGCTGGAAGGGGCCGAAGGTCCTCTATTTCTCCATCCCCTTCCCTTCCATTTATGCCTGGTCCCACCTCTGTACTTTCCCCTCCCCAGGGGCACTGGTATCCCTTGTCCAGTCATCGTCATTTATTAGGCTTTTGCAACGTGCAAACTGATAGGCAAACTGATGGATGGATACCTGGTATGAGTGCTGCTAGGAGCAGTTAGCAGTTCTCCCAGTACTGCAATCCCTGACCAGTCCTAATCTATCCTAACAAAAATCTCTTATTGCTTGACTAATCTTAACGATTTAGTTGCAATAATATCCAATTCCTATGGCCATTAACTTAATAAGGCCAGTGACAATATACTCAATTTGTTCTAGTTCTATAAGGTTGTGCCATTGTAGATATATTATTACCAAATACCGCACAGTTTTTTTCCTTGTCTTGTGATACAGCCTTTGTTATTTTTGCAGTTTGTATGAGGCCTTGGTCAGATGCAACACACATTTTTATTTTTTGAAATCTAGTGGCAAGTGTGTTTCGTCATAAGATAGGGTTTCCAACCCCCGCAGGTGGCATCTGGAGATCTCCCTCTATTACAATTGCTCTCCAGGCAACAGAGATCAATTCACCTGGAGAAAATGGCCACTTTGGAAGGTAGACTCTATGGCATTGTATCCTGTTGTACCCTCCTCTCCCCCTCCCAACCCTCCTCAGGCTCCACCCCCTCAAATCTCAGGTATTTCCCAATGTGGAGCTGGCAACCCTAACTATGTTAAATACAATTACGTGATTAGGTAGATGTTTTGTATACACTTACATTGTCTGTTGCTTGTTGGAAGCCAACCCAGCTGAGCATGGTACTGCTAACCACTAGGGACAGGAGGCAAGAATGGATGTGGTGAGCTGCATACTTCACTGTGCCCACTTTCATCAGGCCTCACCAAATGAAAGTCATCCATACCACTAGGACCAGGGTGTGTTCCAATAATACCCTGAGATTGCACCTATCCAGTTGTGGTGTCTAAGTCTGTTATCTGCAGAATGTGTTGGAAAGGAATCATAGTGGGCTTCAGTGTTCCCTCTAAGCTGAGTTAGTGTAAGCCAGCTCACAGTTTTTTAGCCTCTGGCTCACACACTTTTGTCCTAGCTCAGGACGGATGGCTCCAGAGCAAACTAATTTATGCAGTAGCCAAATAACTTGCTCACAACTTTAATGCCAGTCGCACACAAAGTAGAATTTTTGCTCACAAGGCCCCACAGTTTAGAGAGAGCATTGGTGGGCTTGTATGTTTTCCAGGTCAACATCCTCTGCGGCTTGAGATAAGATCCCCTTTACAAACCAGACAAGTGCCACTGGTCAGTGTTATTGTGCATTGTGAAGACTCTACACCATCTTTTCCAAACATGCTGGGATACATTTACACCCCAGCAAATTCTAATATATCTTGATTAGAATTTGCTGGGGTGTAAATGTATCCCAGCATGTAATGTACATAAGATTTTTTAAAATCTTTGTTTCAGGATTTCAAGCAGTAGTCTGTGCACTGGACAAAGTCTTTACAGTACCACAAGACTCTGTTATTTTGGCTTCAGCATAATAACATGGCTACTCCACTGGAATTTCTTAAGAGTGTAATAATTCAACATGCTATTTTGGGGGAGTATCTCTTCTTAACTTCCCCAGCCAGATATTAAATCACCTTTTCAGAAAGGTCACCTGCTTAGACAGATCAAAGTATTGTGCATTAGTTATGTAATAATTCTTTTAACTGTCATGGCTGATTACATCGGAGTATCTTTTGATCTTTCAAGGTCCAAAGCTATTTTGTTAATATTTATTATTTTGATAAATGGGACCAGGAAGCAAACCCACTGAAACAGAACTTTTACATAAGGGACAAATTTTGATCCAGGCATTAGCAGTAACTTGTAAAGGTTAATGTGTACTTTCTATATTTTTGATTCAGTGTTTTACGATTAAAAGATTAACTGTGCAATTCTATGCAGAGTTACTCCAGTCTAAGCCTGTTGAAAGCAAAAAAGATAAAAGGTCCATCAGTGGCAACCAGTACCTGCATAATAGAATGCTGTGATATTTTCAGAGCTGAAGAAAAGCATATAGTTTTACCCTAAGAGCTAAAATTAAAAGACTGCTCTATATTACATTCAATGTTCCCTCTAAGCTGTGAAGTCTTGTGAGCAAAAATTCTACTTTGCAAGCTACTGGCATTAAAGTCGTGAGCCAGCGATTTGGCTCTTGCATCAGTTAGTTTGTTCTGCAGCCATCCTTCCTGAGCTAAGACAAAAATGTCTTAAACTGGGAGGCTAAAAAACTGTGAGCTAACTCACACTGACTCAGCTTAGAGGGAACACTGATTACATTGATCTCCTTTGCTTACTTCAAGATCCCATTGCTATATACTATACATATGTGTTATGCCCTTAACCTCAGATTGTCTTCTATCCTTTTCCAGTTAAGGGCTCCAAAACTAGTCAGCTGATCAGCATCAGCAAGGTGTCAAACAATCCTTCATAGACCTGGAGAAAAAGTATTTGATGTAAAACTTTTTCAAGACATTTGACTTTAAAATAGCAAGGTCTACAACCTTCTCTTTCCACTACATTGTACTGTGTAGACTAGGGGTGCCAAACATGTGGCCCATGAGTCAGATCCAGCCCTCGCAGGGCTGGTATCTGGCCCACAAGCAACTGCTTCCTTCTCTCGGCCACTACTGCTGCTGCAAAGGGGGAAGGAAAAAGAGAATGCACACGAGCACACCCTCTGCTCTCTCCTGCTTCCTCCTCAGGGGCTGCTGTTGTGTTGCAAAGCTTCCTTTAGGGAGGAAGTGAGGGGGAAGGGAAAAAAGAGCACATATGCGTGCACCAGAGAAAAGCCCCCTCTGCTCAAGCCTATTGCCGTTCGGCATCTGAAATCATCTTTATAATGTTTATATCTCCAGTACCTTGTGTTACATTTTATGGTACACATGGTCTGGCCCAGCAAAGTGACATGTATGTCAGATCCGGCCCTTGTAACAAATGAGTTCAACACCTCTGGTGAGATGATATGACAAACTTTTCAACTAACCTGTATAATATATATTTCTGCATTAACAGGCTCAGAGTGTAGTGCTTTACGTAATCATTCTAAGCAGCTGTATTCAGAAGTAAGTCCTTTGTTATTCCATGGGTCCTTAGGATTGCAATCTTTAGTGAACAAAAGTTGCTCTAAAGAGCTTGGGAATCCAGTCTTGCAGTCTTCAATAGACCTGAAGCCTTGGGCTGCTCATCGGTTGTATGATTTCAGAACAAGTAAGCCACTGGTATCCAGGAGGGGGTGGGGGGTCCATGACACTCCTACTGGCTAATCTCCACTGTAACATCAAAGCAAATCAACCAGTGGCATCCTGGGATGAAAAGGAAAAGGTGGCAAAAGTGAAGCTGTTCAAGTAAGATTGAGGTTGCTGAACAAAAACTACTGAGGCAGACTCAGCATGGGTTCTGTAAGGGAAGATCTAGTCTTACTAACCTGTTAGCATTTTTTGAGGGAGTGAACAAACATGTAGACAAGGGGGACCCGATAGATGTTGTTTACCTTGACTTCCAGAAAACTTTTAATAAAGTTCCTCATCAAAGGCTCCTAAGTAAGTTCAATAGTCATGGGATAAAAGGACAAGCCCTCTTGTGGATCAAACACTGGCTAATTAATAGGAAACAGAGTGAATATAAATGGGCAATTTTCTCAGGGGAGGGTGGTAAGCAGTGGAGTACCACAAGGATCAGTACTGGGTCTGATGCTTTTTAATTGTTCATTAATGATTTGGAGTTGGGAGTAAGCAGTGAAGTGGCTAAATTTGCAGATGACACAAAGTTGTTCAGGTTGGTGAGAACCAGGGAAGATTGTGAGGCACTCCCAAGGGGTCTGTCAAGGATGGACGAGTGGGCGACATCATGGCAAATGGGGTTCAGTATGGCCAAGTGCAAAGTGATGCACATTGGAGCCAAAAATCCTAGCTATAAATACACATTGATGGGGTCCAAACTGGCAGAGACTGACCAAGAGAGAGATCTTGGAGTCATAGTAGATAATTCAATGAATACGTCTAGACAGTGTGCGACTGCAATAAAAAAGGCCAACCCTATGCTGACGACTATTAGGAAGGGAATTGAAAACAAATCAGCCAGCATCATATTGCCCTTGTATAAATCAATGGTGTGACCTCATTAGGAGTACTGTGTACAGTTCTGGTCACCACACCTCAAAAAGGATATTATAGCATTGGAAAAAATGGAGAGAAGGGCAACTCGAATGATAAAAGGGTTGGAACACCTTTCCTATGAAGAAAGGTTAAAACGCTTGGGGCTCTTTAGCTTGGAGAAACAACGGCTGAAAGGAGACTTGATCGAGGTTTATAAGGTTATACATGGGATAGAGCAGGTAGAGAAAGAGGTACTTTTCTCCCTTTCTCACAAAATAAGAACTTGTGGGCACTCAATGAAATTGCTGAGCAGTCGGGTTAGAATGGATAAAAGGAAGTACTTCTTCACCCAAAGAGTGATTAACACATGGAATTCATTGCCACAGGAGGTGGTGGCGGCTACAAGTATGGACAGCTTCAAGAGGGAATTAGATAAACATATGGAGCAGAAGACCATCAGTGGCTATTAGCCACAAGGTATAGATAGGAACTCTCAGGCTGGGGCAAGTGATGCACGGTATTCTTGGTGCTTGGGGGGGGCAACAATGGGAGGGCTTCTAGTGTCCTGGCCCCACTGCTGGACCTCCTGATGGCACCTGGTATTTTTGGCCACTGTGTGACAGAGTGTTGGACTAGATGGGTCATTGGCCTGATCCAGCATTGGCTTCTCTTATGTTCTAAGTTCAGAAACAAGGTGAAGAATACTTACAGACTTTCATTATGACCTGCTGTTATTATAGTAATAACCTAATTCTTGATTCTTTAAATATGCAAGTCAAGAGTGAAAGTCAAGAAACAAAGTGTTTGTGACTTTCTCAAATTCAAAGAGATCATTTCTGTACTGGGAATATAATCTAGTGACCAGGGCTTTTTTTCTGGGGGAACACGCTGGAATGGAGTTCCAGAACCTCTTCAACAAAATTCTTTTAAAATGTTTAAAAGTTCATGAGTTTTTCTTATACAGAAAACTTTTGAGAGTTCCAGGACCTCTTTTTCCAGCACCTCTTAAAAAAAAAAAAAGCCCTGCTAGTGGCCATCATAGACATCCCATTTCCAAACCAGTTTTGCTTCCAGTAAAGCAGATACAATCTGCACATATATTAAGACTGTAAATTTTTAATGTCCATTCACAATCTTAAAGAACATTCCTTATGTCCCTTAAAAACGAATGAGAATCCACTGTAATCTATTGGCAATGATTTCTGTTCCACTCTCTGATTCAAGATTCAAACAGAATTAGCACATAAATTGAGCGCTCCAGATGTCAGTCCTACATTTAGCCTGTGTGGGACAAACAAGGAAGTGCCACTTTGTCTATGAATTCTTCATAAGTGGAATGTCTAGAATAACCAAAATACTTATATGAAATTCAACTTGATGGAGAAAACTGAAGTAAACTTTACTTTTGAACCATATTGGGGGGATGGGGTTTTTCACCACCAGTGACAGAACAGGCACTTTTTGTTTCTGATGGGTAGAAATCAAATTTTACCTCCATTACTGACAGCAAAAATGATGGCCGCAGGACACTGAGCCACTGTGTATCATAGAACAGTGTTCTTTTATTATCTGAATGAGGTTGTAAAGGAGCTGAAAAATCCAGAGCTCTGTTCACTTCTGAGAATCAGGCTTTAGAAATCAGTCTAACTGTGTAATAACAAGGGGCAAGTCAAGCAAATGGGAATATGTTAGAGAGAATTTTGCCTTGGCTGAGAATCAAAGGAACATATAACAGTGTTGATGTTAATCAGCACAAGCAGTGGGAAGATCATAAGAAGGAAAGAAAGAAGGAAGGAAGGAAGGAAGGAAGGAAGGAAGGAAGGAAGGAAGGAAGGAAGGAAGGAAGGAAGGAAGGAAGGAAGGAAGAAGAAAGAAAGAAAGAAAGAAAGAAAGAAAGAAAGAAAGAAAGAAAGAAAGAAAGAAAGAAAGAAAGAAAGAAAGAAAGAAAGAAAGAAAGAAAGAAAGAAAGAGGGAAGGAGGAAGGAGGGAAGGAGGGAAGGAGGGAAGGAGGGAAGGAAACTTATCCAGCAGGACATTCTTTTCAATTAGGTGCTAAGGAATAATATTTAAATGTGTTTAAAGCCAAGGAATTTCTCAAACGTCACCTGGGGACTAAAGAAGACGGCGAAACTGGTTCGAGTGGTTCTGTTCCCTCCGAGACGGACGAGGACCTGGTGGCAGAAGAAGGCGCTGATGCCCGAAGACCAGCTTATTTACTTAGGGACAGGAAACTTAAGTAAAGGCAGAAGGCCTCTGAAATTGGCCTTTATGAAGCGAGTTTGAGAGATGCTCTGGAATACTCTCATAACAATTAATCAGCTAATTTTGAGACAGGGAAAGTTAGACAGGAACTCGCGGTATTCATGCATGCTAACTGTGTTGTACTAACATAGATACTAATGGGGTAGAATGATCTCCTACTCTTGGGTTTTTAGCTTAGTGTGGGTTTGCTTTTCTTTCTCCCTTAGTGTTTAGTTCCCCCTCCTTTTTTCTTTAGTTTGTAGTCTATATAAAATGCAAATAAATAAAAAATCCCCTTCGGGGGGGGTTTGTAAAAAAAAAAAAAAAAGGGAATAATATTTAAATGTGGTAAATGCAGGATGCTTGCAGTGTTATCTCTGAGTTTAAAGCAGGCCTCTGTAGTTAATCGTGCCAGGAAGGGACAATATGGGTTCCATAAATTATTCCAGTCCTCAACATAATTTAAACAAATACAAGGAAATGATAGATGGGATTATGTACTTGGAATCCGGGGGAAGGGGGGAAAGCATTGCATCTCTGCAATGTGAGAGAAGAGCCAAACAACATTTATTATAACCAATCCTATGAATTGCCATTAAGGAAAATCACATTGTTTATATAAAAAATATTTTGCACGTGATCAGTCATGTTTGCCCTAAATTTGCTACACACATTTAATAGTTTGCAAAGGACTGTGTACTTTTGGAATAAAGGAGGAACACCTGTGATTCATTAACGCATCCGTGCTTTTTATGGAGAAGTGAAAAGGCAGAATGAGAGGGAGTGTGGTAGAAATGGGAGGACTGCTTTATTTCAAAGGCAGATCTGTGCATCCAGGGGAGAAAAAATATTGCATAGCTGAAAGCTTGTGGAAGGACAGTTCTATTAGGCACACAGAGAAGCTATACTTGGGATCTGCTATAGTAATTACTACTCCGTCACAAATAATTATCCCAGAAAGGCCACAATTACATGTCACACACACATTCATAAGGTAACTAAAATTACAAATGTGTAAAAATAACAGCAAGTATCTGAGACTCACCAACAGCAAGTAATGTCAGAGTTAAAGGTACAGATCTGCCTCTCATATAAGGCTATTAGGTTTCATCTTCAAAATGCCTTCCTTTTGGAAGAGGCAGAAAAGATGACACAGCTCATAACTTTAAAACTTTGCATCTAGTCATAAAATATGGAGAGTGATGTCACAAGGAAATGGTTCCCTAGCAATGACCCCAGAAGTTTGGCCAAAGGTATTGGGTTACCAGTTCCAGTTTGGGAAATTCCTGGGGATTTGGAGGTGGAGCCTGGGGAGGACAGGGACATCAGTGGTATACAATGCTAGAGAGGCCACCCTTCAAGGCATCTATTTTCTCCAGGGGAACTAATCTCTGTAGTCTGGAAATGAGCTGTAATTCCAGGGGATCCCCACCTGGAGGCTGGCATCCCTACAAAGGTATCACCAGTGTTGTCATGCAATTCAAGGAACAATCCTAAGTAGGTCTACTTGGGCCTGTTCAATGGAACTTACTTCTAGGAAAGTGTTCTTAGGATTGCATTGAAAAATATACAGATTTAGATACAGATATCATATTCATGATAAGTGTTCTGATGTCCTTTGTTCCAAACAAATTGTCCATATCTGGTATAACTTGATTAGTGGAAGATGCAAAGGTTACACAGAGCACATGTAGCCAATCATATTAGCCTACTATTGGGATGGAGAATCCAGTATCTTATCTGGAGAAAAGGCTACACGGAAATAATGATGACACCCTGTACCCACTAAAAGTCCATTTACACATAGGTAAAGCAGATAACATGGATTGGTCCTCTGGCCAATGCATGAGTTGTTGTTGTTGTTGTTGTTGTTCAGTCGCACAGTCGAGTCCGACTCTTCGCGACCCCATGGACCAGATTACGCCAGGCCCTCCTGTCTTCCGCTGTCCGCTGAAGTCTGCTCAATTTCATGTTCGTTGCATCGATGACACTGTCTAACCATCTCATCCTTTGCCGTCCCCTTCTTCTTTGACCTTCAATCTTTCCCAGCATCAGGGTCTTCTCCAGTGAATGCTCCCTTCTCATTTGGTGGCCAAAGTATTTGAGCTTCAGCTTCAGGATCTGGCCTTCAAGGGAACAGTCAGGGTTGATTTCTTTTAGGATTGACTGATTTGATCTCCTTGCAGTCCAAGGGACTCTCAAGAGTCTTCTCCAGCACCATAGTTCAAAAGAATCTATTCTTCGGCGCTCAGCCTTCCTTATAGTCCAACTCTCGCAGCCATACATTACTACGGGGAATACCATTGCTTTGACCATGCGGACTTTTGTTGGCAAGGTGATGTCTCTGCTTTTTATCATGCTGTTTAGGTTTGCCATCGCTTTCCTCCCAAGGAGCAGGCGTCTTTTAATTTCATGGCTGCAGTCACCATCTGCAGTGATCTGGGATCCTAGGAACGTGAAGTCTGTCACTACTTCTACGACTTCCCCTTCTATTTGCCAAGGAGTGATGGGGCCAGATGCCATGATCTTAGTTTTTTTGATGTTGAGCTTCAAGCCCACTTTTGCACTCTCCTCTTTCACCCTGAGCAAGAGGCTCTTTAGGTCCTCTTCACTTTCTGCCATCAGAGTGGTATCGTCTGCATATCTGAGGTTATTGATCTTTTCCCCAGCAATCTTAACTCCAGCTTGTGATTCATCCAGGCCAGCATTTCGCATGATGTACTCTGCATATAAATTAAATAAGCAAGGTGACAATATACATCCTTGTCGTACTCCTTTTCCTATGCTAAACCAATCAGTTGTTCCATATCCGGTTCTAACTGTTGCTTCTTGACCCTTATACAGGTTTCTCAGGAGACAGGTGAGGTGGTCTGGTACTCCCATCTCTTTAAGAACCTGCCATAATTTATTGTGATCCACACAATCAAAGGCTTTAGCATAGTCAATGAAGCAGAAGTAGATGTTTTTCTGGTACTCTCTTGCTTTCTCCATAATCCAGCGAATGTTGGCAATTTGATCTCTAGTTCCTCTACCTCTTCGAAACCCAGCTTGTACTTCTGGCAGTTCTCTATCTACGTACTGTTGGAGCCTAGCTTGTAGGATTTTGAGCATGACCTTGCTAGCGTGTGAAATGAGTGCAATTGTGCGATAGTTTGAACATTCTTTGATGTTGCCTTTCTTTGGGATTGGAATGTAAACTGACCTTTTCCAATCCAGTGGCCACTGTTGTGTTTTCCAAATTTGTTGGCAAATTGAATGCAGCACTTTAACAGCATCTTCTTTTAAGACTTTGAATAACTCAGCTGGGATACCATCACCTCCACTAGCTTTGTTGTTAGTAATGCTTTCTAAGGCCCATTTAACTTCGCTTTCCAGGATGTCTGGCTCGAGGTCAGTGATTATACCATCGTGGTTGTCAAGGACATCGAGGTCCTTCTTGTATAGTTCTTCTGTGTATTCTTGCCATCTTTTCCTAATCTCTTCTGCTTCTGTTAGGTCCCTACCGGTTTTGTCCTTTATCATGGCCAGCTTTGCATGGAACGTTCCCTTGATTTCTCCAATTTTCTTGAAGAGATCTCTAGTCCTTCCCAATCTATTGTTTTCCTCTATTACTCTGCATTGTTCATTCAGGAAAGCCTCCTTATCTCTCCTTGCTGTTCTCTGGAAATCTGCATTAAATTGGGCAAATTTTTCCTTATCCCCATTGCCTTTAGCTTTCCTTCTTTCCTCTGCTATGTGTAAAGCCTCATCAGACAGCCACTTTGCTTTTTTGCATTTCTTTTTCTTTGGGATGGCGGTGAGTGCTGCCTCCTTTACAATGTCACGGACCTCTGTCCATAGTTCTTCAGGCACTCTGTCTATCAAATCTAGTCCCTTAAACCTATTCTTCACCTCTACTGTATATTCATCGGGGATGTGATCTAGGTCAAATCTGAATGGCCTTGTGGTCTTCCCAACTTTCTTCAATTTAAGTCTGAATTTTGCAATGAGTAGCTCATGATCTGAGCCACAGTCAGCTCCAGGTCTTGTTTTTACTGACTGGATAGAGTAGGAGCCATTAAAATGTATGGCACTAGGAGTAAATGCCATTTCAGGAAAACATAGCTAACATCTCTAATTTATGGCTCTTCTACCCAATTAATGTATCTTCATTTGTCTTCTTTATTTTTCCCAGTTTTCTTTTCCACATGTTCAGTCTTTATTCTCTCAATGTGTTTTTCCCCTCTCTTTTAATTTAATTCTTCTCTCCTACTATATATTACCTTTACAAGCAGAGTTCGTATAGTCTTCTTCTGTAGATGAAGCATGGTGGAACTTGAGACCATAGTCTGTCACTGGTATACAAAAAAGAACTAAAGATTATAAAGGAATTACCACAGCCCATTCAGGAACAAACTCTTTCAGACATACCACAGGAACCTCAGCCAGGTACCTTTTATTTTCTACCAAAATTTTCTACCCAAAATACCTGGCAACCCAGGACACCCCATTGTCTCAGGCATAAGCACGATCACCATGGGGGTATCTGGATACATGGACTCTGTTCTAAGACCCTATGCCACCAATGCTCCTAGTTATGTTTGTGACACCACAGACTTTCTGAGGAAAATACAATCTTTGAACAACCTTCCAGAGAATACTATTTTAGCCACCATGGATATGGAATCTCTGTACACCAACATCCCACACAAAGATGGATTACAAGCCATAAGGAACATGATTTCTGACAACAACATAGCTGACTTTGCCACCAAACTGTGCCATTTTGTTCTCACCCATAACCACTTCAGATTTGGTGACAACCTGTTCTTCCAGATCAGTGGTACAGCCATGGGCAACCACATGGCCCCACAGTATGCTTCCAAATCTCCCACCCACTCATACCTCTCTTATAACCTGTATTACATTGATGATATTTTCATTGTCTAGATACATAGTAAAGAAACCCTGGACATATTACAGCAGGCATTCAATGACTTTCACCCCACCATCAACGTGACACTGAACCAATCTATGCAAGAAATACATTTTCCGGACACTACTGTAAAAATATACAATGGACACATAAACACCACCTTATACCAGAAACTTTCTGACCAACCTACATACCTACATGCCTCCAGCTACCATCCTAAACATACCAAGTGATCCATTCTATACAGCCAGGCTCTATGCTACAGCTGCATATGCTCCAATCTTACAGACAGAGATTCTTACCTGAGGGATCTACAACAAACCTTTTTGGAACTAAAGTATCCACCTGATGAAGTCAGGAAACAGATTAACAAAGCCAGAATGGTACGCAGAGAAAACCTGTTTCATGACAGGCCCAAAAGAGACAGTGACAGAACACCAATAGTGGTCACATAGAACTCTCAGCTCAAAACAGTTCAACGCATCATCAGTGACTTACAACCTCTAGTGGATAATGACATTTCTCTTTCACAAGTACTGGAGGGGCAAACCTTTTCTTGTGCACAGACAAGCCCCAATCTCAAACAACTCCTCACCCACAATAACGCAACATCTAATTTGAACATGGATGCTGGTACCAGAGCTTGCAATAAAACCAGATCCCAATTTTGCTGCCACATACTCCCAGACAACACAATCACCAGACCTAACAACATCAACTACACCATCTCAGGTTTATTCACTGGCTCATCTTCTAACATTGTATATGCCATTAAATGCCAACAGTGCCCTTCGGTTCTCTATAAAGGTAAACAGGTCAAACCATACACCAAAAGATAAATGACACAAAACTGATATCAAGAATCACAAGACTGATAAACCTGTAGGAGAACACTTCAACCTTCCAGGACATTCAGTGAGTGACCTCAAAGTAGCTGTTTTATTGCAAAGGAACTTCAGGAACAGCCTAGAAAGGGAAATTGCTGAATTACAAATTAGGACAACATTCGGAACAACCTTCCCATGACTTAACTGGTATATTGGTTTCATAAGCTAAATTCATTCTCACCAAGAAGGGCTTTACATCCTCTTTATTTTAGTTTATGTAATACAATGAATATTGGAATGTATTTCTCTAATCCAGTGACAGAGAAGACTGTACAACCATTCACCCCATTTCAAAGAAAAGGATGCTGTTAGTTACCTCCCTGTTTGAGAGGAGACAAATGCAGCATACCAACAGGATCTCAGTTAATTACTCTTAGCATTCCACAATTCAGAATGATACATTTACACATTAGTCTCCTATTTTGACATATTTATTTGCTTCACTGTGTTTTCCCCTGTAATTAAATCTGAACAAATGGTGACCACGTAAACATAGCTTGTTATTCCTGTTTGGTCTTTGCATCTATTAAAACATCTTCATTATGTTGCATGCTAATTTGCTGTTCACCATCTGGCTATACATATATATATATATATATATATATACACATACATATATATATATATGGACTGTTAACTTCCATTTCAATGTATCTAAGGAAGTGTGCACACACATGAAAGCTCATACCTTGAATAAAACTTTGTTGGTCTTAAAGGTGCCACTGGGCTCAAACTTTGTTCTATTGCTTCAGACCAACATGGCAGCCCACCTGGATTTGTCCCCTCAGTAAGACAGTTTGGTGCTAATGGTATAAGAGTTCAAAGTACCAAGGAAAGAGAGTAGTTTTACCTATTGGATGGCAGCAGTAGCTTGATTAGGCCATTGAACTATTCATATAAGGATGTGATATGTGAAGGACATGATGATTAGGGTCTGGAGGATCGACAAAGTAGAAGCTGCAGGCCAGTAGGATAGACATTAGACAACTGACAGTATGCCCATGACAGCTCAAGCAACCTTATCTGCAGCCATCTTTTTAAAAAAGAAGTAGAGTGAAGAGTGCAAAGGTCAAGTCAGAAAAGAAGTCAAGCCATCAAAATACGCGACTTTTCATGTAAGGCCAGTGAACCAGCATGTAGGAAATGAAATGGAGCAGAACAGCTTGTTCCTTTGTATTAAAGAAGCTTTTCAGTACCTTCCAAACCAACAAATCATATGTCAAAACTTGACTGTCAGGATCTTGTTCTGACAATTTGTAGAATCAGACCTGAAATCTGGAATTTATTTTTCTTGAAGACTTTGGCTCATTAACAAATCACCACATTCTTTGTCTTCTTTTGCCCCTCAAGCTGGAAAGAAGAGTCATAACTAACAGGCCACTTTATTAACTATTACATAACACAAAAATACGGCAAAGGCCAACAATAACTGCATTGCAGACAGGCCAGGCCAGGTGTCAACAAGACCCCTCCCTTGCCATATATGTAGGGTAAGCAGCCATGCCCCAGGCATTAGCCAATCAGTGCGGCTCACGCCTAGTCAGCATAATTGGGAGGTCGCCCTGAAACTCCCTCCCCCAAACTGCAAGGCCCAAAGGGAAGTAATCCAGGATGGTCCCTCGGGCAGTCCGCTTTCCCCACCCCTTGCTGCAAGGCCCAAGGGCTATACTCACAAGACCCCCATGCCCCAATTGGGGGTGTTAGCAGGTGCTTACCAGACCACAATTAGTCAATTAGTATCATTAACAAAAACCTTGCCACTAACAAGGCCAAGCCTCTGCTTAGGTCCTTGCATCCACTGGGCAGCCCTTGCCGTAGATCTTTAAGAAAAATATCAAGGCCCGCTTCATTCAAATATATCCCATCACCCCTGTACATGCCAATGTCACAGGCTCTCAAAACTGGGTGAGGAAGAAACTGGCCCCCACTACCATCCAGGTACCTCTGTAGTTCCCGATTAGCCTTTCGGCGAGCCTTATCAATGGCCAATGGGTTGGCGACACCCTGCCACACCAAATGTGGTATCATGGCTAACCAAATAATCCTGGTCCCCGGCCAGTGGTGCCGAATCTTCTGAAAATCCGCCTGGGCCTGAAGGATCAAAGCCTTGCCTTTCATGAGCCCCAAATCATTGCCACCCAAGTGAATGAGCAGGACATGAGGAAGAGGTCCCTCCCTCCCTCCCCTCAAACAGCAAGGGCAGCAGGCTGGGCCACTGCAGCCCCCGATGCCCCTGCCACTCCACCTTAGCCCATTGGCTTAGACCCAACTGCATACCAACAGAAATTCGACGTGCTCAATGTGCAGCCCAAAAAATAAAACTGTGGCCACATATGAGGATTTTCAGCTTCTCCTGCCAGCCAAATCCTGAAACACAAAGAACAGTGAGCAACAGAACAGATAAACTCTAACAATACAACCTAAATCGGCTTACAGCTTTGCCATGGGGTGCACGTAAGATTTATAAGCAGAAGAATGCCAATGGCCCAAATGTTTGATATCCTGAACTGAATACCCCATTGCTGCAGCTGTGGAAGCCACCCCAATGTGAAAGGAATGAGTGCAAAAGAGCCTTCCAGACAACCCAGTCCTTTCAAGGGCCTTTGATGTTACCGCCCAAAATTGATGCTGGGTCAGTGGAGTGGAATCCATATGGTAGAACAACACTCCAGCACCTCGCCCCCAGGCCACCAGGTAAGCCGCAAAAGCCAACACTGGGCACAACTCCTTTTCTGCACATGCTTCCAAGGTGACCACTGCCCCAACTCAACATTGGTCTGTTTTGGAACACCGAAGTGTCAGGTGGTTGGCTCTAACCTAATATCTTGAGCTAAAAAAGCCCTGCCTGACCTATCTGTCTTGGACTGTGCAATGAGCTCACCTATGCGAAAGGCTCTGAAGGCTACCAGAGCAGCTGCATGAAATAAAGTACCTTCATATGGAGACCCACCAACATCCTTCCACACTGCCTGTAGGCCTCTGAGAATCAAAGGGGAAATAGGACGCCTGAGGTCAGCATGCACCTCTGCTTCCTGTATCCATCCCTCTAACATCTTACGAACCCTGAAATCCCCAGTGACATCACTGAATCCCTGAGTTTTACTAGCATAGGCCACCACTGATAGCAGCCCCTTAATTGAACTAACTGCCAATCCTTTATCCTTAAGAAAAACACAGAAATCAAGCAAATGGTCCACAGGTACAGGCCATGAACTGGGGTACCCTACCTCCCTTCTAAAGTCAGAAAACTGGTGGACCGCAAGGTCATATGCCCTCTTCGTACCTGGTGCAATGGCTAAGCCCACAGCCCTGTTTACCTCTGCCTTCCAATTGACCAAAACTCCCTTGGCATTCGCACTGGCTGCTGATCGGCTTCTGGGGCCAGCCAACAGAAGCTCTCCATCTATTTATGGGAAAGAGCGTCAGCCACCCCATTGTCAACCCCCAGCACATGCCTGGCCAGAAAAAGAATGTTCAAACGAAGGCAGCAGAGGGTGAAGGCCTGCATCAAACCCATCACATGTGGCAATCCAGATGTAAGAGAGTTAATGACCTGTACCACCACCAAATTGTCACACCAAAATGGACCATGTGATTGGCCAGTTCCTCACCCCACAGCTGTACCACCACAAGAATAGGAAAAAATTCTAGAAAGGTAAGGTCCTTAACAATATCAGTTCCAAGCCAATCTTCAGGCCATGATCCGGCACACCAATGGCCTCTGAAATAAACCCCAAAGCCAGAGGATCCCACAGCATCAGAATGAATTTGAAGCTCAGCCTCAAGTCCTCCCTCCAAAAGGAAACCCCGTTAAAGGATTCAAAAAACTCCAACCACATAGCCAAATTGGCCCAGACTCCAGCCGTGATGTGTGCCCTGTGATGAGACAATCTCAAACCCTTTGTGGCATTACAGAGTTGGTGCAAAAAGCCCTGCCAGGTGCCACCACTTTGCAAGCAAAGTTAAGGTGACCCACAAGCTACTGGAATTCCCACAGGGTAGCCTTGATCTTGCTTCTAAACTTGGAAACCCGATCCCTCAAATCCTGCAACTTATTCATGGGAAGGCAAGACACCTGAGCCACCATGTCCAACTCAACTCCCAAAAATGTCAAAACTTGTGATGGACCCTCTGTTTTCTCATGCGCCAAGGGCACACCAAGATCCTTAGTGAGGTCAAGAAAGGCTTGCAATAACTGTGCACAGTGACCTGAGTACTGGGAACCTACAAACAAAAATTCATCTAAATAGTGCACAACAGTAGCCAACCCCGAACAGCGACAAAGGGTCCACTCCAAAAATGAACTAAACTTCTCAAATGAAGCACAGGACACTGCACAACCCATGGGTAAGACCCGGTCCATATAAAACAGACCCTCAAAAGAAAAACCCAGCAACTCAAAATCCTCTGGGTGAACAGGTAGAAGGTGAAAGGGCGACAATGTCACATTTAGCCATCAATGCCCCCAAACCACATTGCCGAACAATGTGAACTGCCCGATCAAAGGAAGTGTATTTAACTGAACATAATGCATCAGGAATGGAGTTATTAACTGACTCCCCTCTGGGGTAAGACAGGTGATGTATAAGGCAATATTCTCCCGGGGCCTTTTTTGGAACAATCCCCAAATGGGAACCCGCAGGTTAGGAACCGGTGGGGTTTGAAAAGGCCCCAAGACCCTGCCTTCCACTATTTCCTTGACAATCTTAGGCTTAACAATCCCTTCCATATCCCACACAGAAAGCAAATCGGGGGCAGAAGCAGGGGTCCTAACACCCTGGAAATGGATAAGGAAACCACACTGGAACCCCTGCAACTAGTATGAAGCATCAGCCCGCCGAGGTACCCCCTCAATAGTTCCTCAAGAACCTTCAGATTTATGGGACTGGGTCCCTTTTCCAGCCTGCTGTCCAGGCCCACCCCCTTCGGGCCTATGGCATCCCTTCTGTGGCTTTGCTCAGAAACAACTGGAGAATAGGTGTGGGCTGCTGCAGAGCGGGCACTCATGCCTATACTGACAGGCCTTCCTATTGCACACCCCCTGTGAGCCAAATTCCCAGCAAAGCTGGTGGGGTTGAACCACCTGCCCCACCAAACTGTGTGTACTCAGCAGGCTAAAGAGACGTTGAACCAGGTGACCACTGTGCGATCAGTCGCCCAAGTTCGGCTTACATGGATATATCACTTGCAACCATAAATGTGGGTGCACCTGATCCCAACAAAGCAATGGGTTCATAGCAGCCCTCATCTGGAACTCTTCATCATATTCTAACCAGGCCAGTCCATTGAACCCAGTATAACCCTTGTATACAATATCAAAATATTGAAACAAGGATGCTGCCCGCCATGGTTGAGCCTGTGAAGCAAGACCTGCATAAACCAGGAAGCCTGCTACCCAATTGGCCCAAGTCCTGTCAACCCTTTTCTTTTCAACTTATCCTTATCCTCCAAGTCCTTCTTTTCCTTCTTCTCCATCTCCCGGTAAAGGAGGGAAAAGAGGTCCACATAATCGCCTCGGCATATCTTCTCCCTAGTCACTGGAAGCAAATGGTCACCCAATGGGAGAGCCAAATCCCCAAAGGGGGAGGCCGTAGGTGGCACTGCTGAGTATGTAAAACTGCTCTGATCAACCCCGGAGGGCTGCCCTGAAAGGCAGACGAAGCACCTCCCTGCCCTGGCATAAGCCCACTTGCCGAAGCAACCTGACCCAAAGCTCCTGCTTCATATGTTGCCTGGCCATTCCAAGGAACCCATGGCCAATTCGCACCTGTGGGAGGCAAAGCAAACAACCTACCTGCTGCCACCGAAGAAGCAGCACCAGAAGGCACTGTGCTAACCAAGCCCTGCTGCTGAGCAGTCCCAACCTTGGCCTTCAAGCCGGTTGCAGGAGCTTGTCTTTCCATGTTACCAGTCCTTGAAGTAGAAGGCCTGTTCTCTAGAAAAGACAAGCGTGTGAGAACCTCAGCCTGAAAACGCTTGTTAGAAGAAGCCTGGGTTTCCTTCCTTCCTGCAGCCCCAGCTGCTGTGGCCATGTTGGGTACTGACACCCCCCTAGCTTCCTCCAAGGCTTGCAGCCTGTCCATAATGGCCTGCTGGACTACATCCTCCCCTTCATCCTCAGAAGAGGAAAGAGCAGGAGCAGGCCTCTTGAGAGGGGCTTTAGGAGTGGGCTGCTTCCCCTTAGACCGCCCAGTGCCCTTCTTTGGAGCCATGAGGACTAAAATCAAAATGGCCCCTGGCACTCAAAATGGCCACCACAAAGTGAAACCACCCACTCAGGCAGGCTCTCCACTCTACCCTGGCAGCAAAAGTGAAACTAGCACCAAAACACCCTTCCAGGCACCAAGGCAAATCTTCCTTCACGGCCCAGCCCGGAAGGAACCCACTGATCACCCAGGAGTCAAGGATAAGGCTAACCCCCTGAGGCCACAATTGATACCCCTTGTAGGGCCTACAATATTCCAAAAAGCTGGGTCCACTCCACCAGAATGCTGCTAAGAGCAGCCCAGCACCCCACCAGGTAATAAACTGGCCCTGAGCCCTGATTGCAGCTCCCAACACCGACAGCCCCTGCTACTGCCGCAAAGCCCACAGGTGCCTGTGCCTCCAAGAGCCACCCTGTAGACGCACCCCCCCGCTCCCGGTACTTAGCAGCCAAGTCCACTACTGGGTCCACACGCCACTGCCGAAGCCAACACACAAGCTGTCACACTGCACAGCCAAATGCCGCACCAGGCGCCACAGGTACACCCCAATGCTGTCCCCGATTCAGTTGTTGCCACTGCCACGAAGGCCCCGCTAAAGCCTCGCCCAGGAGCTCAATCGTGAGCTCCTCTCCATGCTGCGATCCGATGAAGACTGCTGGGGAGGAGGCAAGGGCCATTCCAAGAAACTTCCGGCCCCACCCCTCCAATTGATTCAATTACGGCTGTGCAATTGCAGCTCTCTAGCTTTTCTTTCTTGCTGTGAGGCAAAGGCGGTTCCCGGGCTGAACGGCCATGTGGCCTGCATCCAGTTAAACCAGGTTCCAGGAATCAAGCAATAAAATGTGGTTGCTGTGTATAACATCTCAGTGCTCTTACTCAGTGTTTTCCAACTCCACCAATCATCTCAGAAGTTCATCAAAAACATTAGCTTGTATTGCCCTGACCTGAATAGCCCAGGCAAGCCTGATCTCATCAGACCTCGGAAGGTGAGGTGGGTTGACTCTGGTTAGTATTTGGATGGGAGACCTCCTTGAAATACCAAAGGTGGGAGATGGGGGCAAGCTTTATACAGCCACCTCTCTGAATATCCTCCATCCCCGCAGTAGGAGTCAGGCACCAGAGGTCACCATGACTTCCAGGTGCACACACACACATACACACACACAAACGAACACATAAAAACTAGAAAAAATACCAAAAAAACCCCACTGGCTTGTATCCAGTGATGTGCAAGCAGGAACATAAAAGGACTTAGCACAGCCTGTACAAGATCTTCTGCATCACCTAGTGCTTTCCTCCCAGTATATTGTAGGGCCCAGAAATAGGTTGCACAAAAACCTATGCGAGCAGAAACTCAACTGGGGACACCATTAAATCCTGAACCTAGGGAAATTTCATCAAGCTGCTATTCAGCCTTTATTAAAACAGCCATTTGCCAGTTCCAGTAAATCAGTTCATCCCACCTAAAAGCTATCTTCCCACCTCCCCAAGTTTAGCACCCAATAC
This sequence comes from Gekko gecko, assembly GCA_029375565.1. Lineage (NCBI taxonomy): Eukaryota > Metazoa > Chordata > Lepidosauria > Squamata > Gekkonidae > Gekko > Gekko gecko. The sequence goes on from JAPDNY010000008.1 coordinate 115,878,106, forward strand.
TCTTGAACTAATCCCACTGTGAATTCCAACCCCATTGTTAGGGGTGTGCATCCTGAAATTCCCTAACTGAAAATACATACAAAAATCACTGGTACCATGATTTTCTGAAATAGCAAACCCAAATCAGGGATTCTTATGCTTTAGGAAAAACACTCCCTGAAAAGAACTGTGCTATTTTTTCATGTTCAGATACTTACCAGAAGCAGCAGCAGCAGCAGTGTCTTGTTTTTCTTTGATCCTTCTGACTTCTCAGGGAATGACATTTCTCCCTTGCTGCTGAAGAGAAGAAGAGGAAGAGATTGGATTTATACCCCACCCTTTACTACCCAAAGGAGTCTCAGAGTGGTTTACAAACTCCTTTCCCTTCCCCTCCCCACAACAGACCCCCTGTGAGGTAGGTGGGGCTGAAAAAGCTCTGACAGAAACTGCTCTTTTTTGTCAAGAACAGCTGTGCCAGAACTATGGCTTACGCAAGGTCATCCAGCAGGTGCAAGTGGAGGAGTGGGGAATCAAACCCGGTTCTCCCAGATTAGAGTCCACGCACTTAACCACTACATCAAACTGGCTCTTGAAAGGGATCTTGCAGAGGATCAGGAGCATTCCCAGCCGATCACCATTGGAAAAGTAATATTTAAGGCCCACAGCTGCTTTGAGCCAGAGGATATTGTCTGAAGAATGAGAGACCCCACCCACCAGGAACTCTTTAAAGAGTAGTAGTAGGTCTACGGTGGATGCTCAGCATGAAGATACATGTCTCATAGCAATTGGATGATTGATTCATCACATGCAAACACACACACACTTTTTTTTTTAATTCAAACTATTTTTAAAGATTGCAGTGACATGGGGGGTGGTTCTTTGCAAAGGAAGCCTTCCTTACTTTGTGAAAGGAGCCAACGGACTACAAGGAAGGATGCCAAATGCAGAATTTTCAGATGGAAGGGTTAAAATATTACTGGCAATCAATCATTGCAAGAGTACATAAACAAACCAAATACAGTCAATTTTTTTAAAAAAATGCTGGTGGCCAGCATTCTGCTGCTGAGCTCCCCACCCCAGCCCAGGAAACAGTGGAGCACATCAAGGGGCACCTATTGGAGGTTTTTTTTGTAAAACTGAACCCCTTTGTCTAAATTGCAGGGGTCTTTAGATTAGAAGGAGGTCTATGTTCAGTGCAAATTTGGTGCAGTTATTTTTTAAAATAGCTGCACTCAAATTGGTTCCTCATTTGAAAATAATGGCACCAAAATTCCAGAACCTGGAAGAAGATGAAGATTTTAATCCATAAGGAATAAACAGTAAAGGTGTCTTCCACAAATCTTGGATCTGAAATTTTGACAAAAATTTTATTGGTTTCTTAATTGAGATTATCTCTCTCATTTGTTCTTCCTTATTGGAATGCTGTGACAAACTGAGACCCAGGTATATACCAGACTATTCAACCCTGAATAATTACCCCAGTGAAATGGTCCAACTCTCCACAGGTAAAGGCTACACTTTGCACATTATGGGCTTGACTTGTGTATTGACTTGGATAACAACATTCACTGTATGATGATACAAATGTGGTTGCCATAGATGGTATGACTGAACTGTATGCCACTGCAAGCAAAGCAATATATTCACTTGCTATTATTTGAATATGTTAATATGGAAATACCAAGAAAATATATGATGAATAATGTCTTATATTTTATATATTCCCAGAAGGATAAACAGACACTGTGCAAAAAAACATGGACCTTGAAGAGCTAGACATATTCAAAGAAGACTAGGCCCTTAAATGTATGAACTGTTCCTATAAAGCCCTTCTCATTCCAAAGCAAAGGATAAGTGAATTCCATACGTATCAGAAAAGTAATCACAGAATACAAAAGAATCATCCAGGGAAAAAAATCATGTTGCCTGGTGACATGACGAGGCAATCTCTCATTGTTCAACGGACCACTTTAAGAGCTCATATGAAGAGGCTGAGGCTGGGATTGTTGTATATGCAGCTGAAGGGGAAAAGAGCCAACCTGCTGGTATTTGCTTCAGACACAGATGGGTTTGTGCTTTCGATACAATTTTGCTTGAATCTTGTGAATTATTCATTCCTTATTTCAAGATCTGGAGTATGTGAAGTTTATCTCCCTCTGAAATATATATAGACATTTATACCCTGCTGTTCTTCCCAGTGGGTTCTCAAAATAGCATGCATCATTCTGCCACTCCAGTTTATCCTCATGACAACAACCTTGTAAGGCAAGTTAGAGACAGAATGACTGGCCCAAGATCCTTCAGTGAACTCCAAGGTAGAGTGGGGAGTTGAACTTGGGTCTCTCCTAATCTGATACTCTTATGCTCTGCACTATACATCTATAGCATTGGAAGACTTCAAAAACAGCAATAGTTTGCTGCAGGTGTAATCTTTCCTGATATATTAGCTGTGACTGAAATATCTTGATCATGAATCAGAGATTCAACTCACACCCTCCCTCTCCCTCTCCCTCTTCTTCTCCTTTCCCCTCATGCTGACACTCTCCTTCTTTCTCATGCTCTAATTTTCTTCCTCCAACCTTACATAAGAGAAGCCAATGCTGGATCAGGCCAATGGCCAAAAATACCAGGTGCCATCAGGAGGTCCAGCAGTGGGGCCAGGACACTAGAAGCCCTCCCGCTGTTGCCCCCTCAAGCACCAAGAATACAGTGCACCACTTGCCCCAGACTGAGAGTTCCTATCTATACCTTGTGGCTAATAGCCACTGGTGGACCTCTGCTCCATGTGTTTATCCACTTCCCTCTTAAGGCTGTCCATGCTTGTAGCTGCCACCACCTCCTGTGCCAGTGAATTTCATGTGTTAATCACTCTTTGGGTGAAAAAGTACTTCCTTTCATCTGTTCTAATCCGACTGCTCAGCAATTTAATTGAGTGCCCACGAGTGTGAGGAAGGGAGAAAAGAACTTCTTTCTCAACTTGCTCTATTCCTTGCATAATCTTGTAAACCTCAGTCATGTCACCCCTCAGCCGTCGTTTCCCCGAGCTAAAGAGCCCAAGCATTTTAACCTTTCTTCATAGGGAAAAGTGTTCCAACCCTTTGATCATTCTAGTTGCCCTTTTCTGCACTTTTTCCAATGCTATGATATCCTTTCTGAGGTCTGGTGACCAGAATTGCACACTGTATTCCAAATGAGGTTGCACCATAAAGTGTGGGTGGAGGAAGTACTTTAAATACTCCATCCCTAAGTTCAGTGCTTTGAATGATGCCTAAAAGAAATAGGCAGTCAATGCAGTGAAGTGGTGATATGCCTTCTATATCTTGCGTCTGACTAGGGATGGGAACAAACCAAAAAGGGCAGGCTTATGGAAGACTGGATCATTGCCGGTTCTCCCACTAGATCTGGGAGGCTCAGGGGTTCCTCAGGAGCCATCCTGGAAGCCCTTCAATGTTAGCGGAACACAGACCAGAAGTCCATGAGGCTGAATTTGAAACTTTCAGTTTGTGTAAAATATGATGTCCAAGATACTGTCAGAGGTAGGGATGGGCATGAACCGGCTGCCAAATTAATTTTTCATGAATTTTGGCTGATTCATGGTTCATGAAGCAATGCTCATGAACTGAATAGCCATGAACTTTCATGAATTCTGATGCAGTTTGTGGTGGTTCATGAAGGTCAGGAAAACAGCTGAGCGGTGGGGAGCACCCCTCCACTCAGCTGTTTGTTTTAAATGGCTGTAAGCCATTTAAAACATTGCTTTCTGTTGCATGCAAAAAGGAACAGAAAGCAGGGGTTTAAATGGCTCTGAGCCTGGGGCTGGCTGCCCAAGAAAACCCCTTTAAACAGCTGAGGTGCATGGAACAAACTGCTCTCATGGCTCAGCTGTTTAAAGGAGCTTTCTTTGGGAGCCAGCCTCTGGAGTCAGAAACAACTCAGTCGTGGGGGCAGCCTGCTCCTGTGGCTCAGCTATTTAAAGCCCAAAACAACTGAGCCACAGGGGCAGGCAGTCCTGCAGCACAGCTGTTTCACAAACCCAGTTCATTTTGTATGTGAGCTGACTGGGGTCATGAGGTTCATGCTTCAGTTCGTGGGTCACCCATAAATCACAAACTGAACTGATTTTTTTTGGTTTGTGCCCATCCCTAATCAGATGCAAGATATAGAAGGCATATCACCACTTCATTGCATTGACTGCCTATTTCTTTTAGGCACCATTCAAAGTGCTGAACTTAGGGATGGAGTATTTAAAGTACTTCCTCCACCCACACTTCTAACCCACTAGTTCAGATCTGCCTCCACAAACCTGCTTTCTGTGTCCCTCCATACTGCAGTAAGCTAGATGACAACCACAGGCAGGACTCGTCAGTGGTGTTATCTCACCTTTGGAATACCCTCAGTCTTGAGTCTTTCCTTGAACATAAGTTTTAGGTGCCAAGTCCAAAATTTCTACTGATTCAGGCTTTTAATGGAAAGATTCCATTATTTTAGACTGAGGGCTGCCTATCAATATTCTTTTTATGCTGCTGAACACAGTAAGTTCTTTTCTGTCTCTAGTGAGCTCCTTGCTTATGTTATTGCTGGTTTTAATATTAATAATTTTTAAGCTTTTGGTTTTAAAATTGATTTCATTGCCTTGAGAGCCATCATATGCATTTTCTAAATAAATAAATAAGAATATAAAAGAAAAAGGAGAGTAGATGTTTAAAATATTTAAACTACAAACATTTAAACTATAAATAGTTTATTTAATTCATGTATACCCTGCCTTTCTCTCCAATGGGGATCCAAAATGGCTTACATAAATTTCCTCTCCTCCATTTTATCCTCACAACAATCCTGTGAGGTAGGCTGAGAGAGTGTGACTGGCCCAAAGTCACCAAGCGAGCTTCCATGGCACAAGTGGGGATTCAGACCTGGGTCTCTCAGGTATTAGTCCAACAGTCTTAACTGCTACACCACAATGGCTCGCAGTGGTTCTCACTACGATCCAGTAGTTCTCCTCTCAACAAACAGGATTATCTCTTGTTCATACTCAACTATGGGTGATTCTGCATCTGGTTTATAATCCACACTCTCTCCGCTGTGGAGAGAGGTGGGGCGAAGGAGGGGACATCAAAAGAATCTGTGTCAAGTAGTCTGCATATTGTTCATGGCGGATTGGTGGTGGGGAGGAGCAAATGGACTGGCGCAAAACCACATCCAAATAACATGGGGAGATGCCATGGTGAACACAGAGTCACCACTAGATGGCAATAAAATGATGCAGACGCTCAAAAGTGGACCAATGCACAAGGACACCAGTAGCAGCATGCAATGCAGACTGAGATTTGAGTTCTGACTTGAGTTTGGAGATGCAACAGCAGGAAAGATGAGTGCAGAATCTCCCCATTTCTTAGGGATACCCAGGGTTCTGGTACTCTCTGTTTCTCTACAGGTTGTGATCCTTATTTTTATTTCCAGCTGCATTCAAACTAAGTTTAAGCTTGTGAAGGAAAGAAGCTCCTCCTGTAAAGCTCAGTCTGCAAGTGAAATTGGAGAAATCCTGGCCTGTCCTGAAGAAATGGACCATTGATGCATAATAATGACAAGCTCCAATAGGATCATTTCTCTCTATTCAATGACTAATTAATAATACTGACTCAGAGCTCGCAAAAAACAAACAAACAGCTGGCTGTCAAAAAGCATTTGCAATGCTAGCTTCAAACAGATGCATGCAAATAAACTGCTTTAGTGCCACTTTGTGGTGAAATTAAGAAATAGAAGCTCTCCTTAGGTAAAGGCAAAAATGCTTTTTCCAGACAAAGACCCAAGCAGTTGTAAATTTCAAAAATGAGAAATGCCAAAGCCAACACCCCAACCAGACATCACTGTCTGAACCTAGAAGTCCTTTTATCTAGTCCCAGGTTGTGTGTGCTGATTGGATGCTTGGCGATTAGACTAAAGCTCTCTCTGTGCATGTTAGGAGGAACACTTTGTGGCGTCTTGCTGCAGGGCAGAGTCTCAGGTTCTGCAGATAAATCTAGTGAGACCTAGTACAGTAAATTCTGGTCTGATTTAAATGCAGATTAGGGACTGATCTGGGAAAGGCTACTCCATATTAATTTTAAACTTGGTGTATATTATTGCAGTCTAAGAGATGGCTCTGCTTTGTCTGTCCATTGATCTATCTAAACATGTTGTTATTTGAGATTCTGCAAAGTTTGCTGCAAATACCTGTTTCAATGGCTGCAATTAAGGTGAACTGATCCTCAGATTTCTCTTTCATTACAGGGATCACACAGCTACCCTAGCCATTTGCCAGGTGGCAGTGGGCAAACACTTGCCCTTGTTCTCAGTCCCCACCCTCAATAATTTGAAGAACGGGAGAAAAACAGGAATGGAGTCAATAGAAATGCTCTAGAAGTTTCAACCAATCTCTGTGTAAATATTAGGGGGATTTCTAAAGCATCATCTGGAAGTGATGTCATACCCTCCATTCTTCCCAAGGTATTCTCCAGTCTCTATGGTATTTATCCAGAAGTAACATCACATTCTGCTGAATCTTCACCCTCTCAAGGCCCAAAACTCTCCCCGCATTTGTTGGCACAGGACTGGCAACTCTATGCATGGCAGAAATTTAAACCCAGCACAATCAGGGTCCCTAAGGAATACAAACAATAACAATGAAGTGTAAGATTTCTTTGAAAACACACACATTGATTTGCCAGCAGCTTTTATGCTAGATTATTGATTTAGTGCTGCATTTGTTGTTGTTGTTTATCTGTGGAGCAAAGCAGTATGCAACACTGACTGTGGGGAAGAGAATTCCATTGGGCTGTGTGATAATATGGACTAATGAAAGCTGATTGTGCTATATTGTGCTGAGTACGAAAGATTACAGCAACCCTTTGATCAGCCACAAACAAGTCATGCTAAACACAATGGGACCACAGAGATTGACTTTTATTCAGAGAATGTTTAAAATTACAATCATTGATATCATGCAGCAAATATAAGTAAACTCTGGAAAACGCAGGTGCATGCATGTCATAGAAAAAACATAAAACAGGCTTAAAATGAGATATTGTCGCACACACGCTATGTCCAGCAACTCAGGGATCGTTGAGAGTCCGTAGGGCAATAGTCCATGGCAGGAGAGCAGGGCAGGGCCCTGGTCTCCCCATCGCGGCAGAAGTTGAAAATCCAAGAGACGATAGTCCATGGTGGGGGAGCACGGCGGAGCCCTGGTCCCCCCATCGTGGTGGCCAGCTGCGCATGGCACATCCGGCCATTCAGTAGAGGTTGAAAGTCCAAAGGATGATAGTCCATGGCGGGGAAGCAGGGCGGAGCCTGGTCCCCCCAACGTTGCGGCCCGTGGCAATCGGCCAGTCTTCCTCACCGCTCACAGCCTTCAAGGGTGGATCCTGGACGTCACGGCTGTCTTCTCCGGGCACAGGGGTCCTCCTGGGGTGGTTGCGGCTCCTCCGGTCGTCGCAGTTCTCTCTGGGTTTGTCCGCTACCATGGGCCACCTATGGCCCCCTCCCGGTTGGAGGGGGATGAGGTGGCCGGGGCCCTCTCCTCCGGAGGGAGGAGAGGGCAAGTCCTGGGCTCACCCCCTGTGGATAGCGGGGTGAACCCGGCATCGGTGGCCCCCCTCCTCTGGGGTAGGAGGGCAGGCCGGGAGGGTGGTCCCCCTCCTCTGGGGTAGGAGGGCAGGCCGCGTGGGTGGTCCCCCTCCTCTGGGGTAGGAGGGCAGGCCAGGTGGGTGGCCCCCTCCTCTGGGGTAGGAGGGCAGGCCGGGTGGGTGGCCCCTCTCCTCTGGGGCAGGAGGGCAGGCCGGGCGGGTGGCCCCTCTCCTCTGGGACTAGGAGAGCAGACCGGTGGTGGCCCCGTTCCACTGGCTTAGGGGCGGGGCCTGCCACGGGTGCATCCCGTGGCTCCTGTCTTCCGGGGTCCAGAGGGCGAGCTGGTTCCTCATACTGACGGTGGCCAGACAGATGTTCAATATAGATGTCTCTGGACCACCGTATGGTGTCCGACACCATGAGCTTGTGCATCAGCTGGGAGTACTTCTTGCCAACACCACAGGCACGCAGGACCCGGTCGTTCTCGGGATCCCAGCCACCCAGGGCTCCCACCAACAGGGCGTGGACTGTGGCTTTGTAGCCCTGCCGCCTGAGTACCTCTGCCAAAGGGGTGTATTTCTGGTGTTTCTTCGCTCTGGCCTCTTCCATGGCGGCCTTCCTGTTCTCGAAGGGGATGGAGATGTCCACCAGGACGATCTTCTTCTTCTCCTCGTTGCGAAAGACCACGTCGGGGCGCAGCTGGCTTCCGGTCCCTGGCACCGTTCTGTTCAAAGTGACGGTGCCTTTGGAGTCGGGGATGGCTCTGGCTAGGCGGTGCATAACCGCGTCGTGTCGAAGCTTCCAGGCAGTAGAGTGGACACGGCAGCCACAGAGGACGTGGGGCAGGGTCTCATTATCATAGCCGCAACGGCGACAACGTTTGTCCTGGTTCCCAGACTTCATTGCTCCATTGAGGGGGACGATGTTCAGGCGGGCCCGATGGATGAAGCGCCAGTCGGCGAAGCGTGTGTAGTCGCCACGGGGCAGGAAGTGGTTGCTGGCATCGCACAGGGCAGTGACCTCGAAGACTTTGCCCTGGCCTGGCTTCCGTCGGAGCTCTGCAGCGTACTTCTCCCGGGTGACCTCCTTGAGGAGGTGCTCCAGGGATCGCCTCTGCCTGGCCTGGACGATGGACAGCCGGGGGTGTTGTCACGGCGGAGGGCCACGGCAAGCGTGCTGGACCCTTGGTCCCAGGCCCACTGACAGCCGATTCGTTTGTTGAGGCGCCGAGTGGCATTCCTGGCACGCGTCCAGAGGGAGGCAAAGTCCCCCCGTCCCGGCCAAAATCACCCTCTAGGGAGCCGCTCAGGTAGGTGGTGAGGTCTTCGTTGGTGGGATCCCTTCTCAGTCTCCTCCGGGCCACGGTGCGGAGGGCGTCGTTTGCAATGGCCTTCACGGTGGAGTCAGGGCAGGTGAGCAGGCGGAAGGCGTGGGTGACTGTGGCGATGTCGCAGAGATCTCCCATCTTTGGCGTTCCGGCTCCCCCCTGGTGATGGGGGATGCATAGGATGTCGTTGGTGGCTCTCTTTGGGAGGTTCAGCCATTTCTTCAGCAGGGCCGTGACGGAGTGGTCAGCCCTGTTCAGGGGCATCTTGGCCATGGCAGAGCCTCTCAGAACGAAGGAGATCCTGGGCAGCAGGAAAGTGTTGAGGGCCTCGATCTTCTGCCAAGGAGCCAGTAGTGAAGCGTCAATCTTTCCGGCGTCGGAGACAATGGCCTGGATGGTGGCCTCTGGGGTCTGCGCGGCTCGGAAGCCGGTGGGGGTCCCCAGGTGCCTGTAGGTCTCTCCGTCGGCCAGGTGGAACATGGGCTGGCCCTGGATGGAGAAAACAGAGGGCAGGACGCGGTCTTTGAGGCTCCCGTCGATATGGAGAGAGGCGCACTTGCCTGCGTTGAAGCGTAGGCCCATCCAGTCAGCAGCAGTGGAGGCCATGTTCAGCATCCGTTGTAGCTCTCCAGGAGTCTCTGCCACTAGCACGAGGTCATCTGCGTAGGCTAGGACACTCACTTTCTGGTTTTGGAGTTTGAACCCACCCGGGCCGTTGGAGATGTGGCGGAGGAGGGGTTCCATCGCCAGATTGAAGATGATGGGGCTTAGTGGACAGCCCTGTTTCACCCCTCGGCGGATCGGGATCTCTGGGGTTTCCCCTTCCACAGCCCTGATGGTGGTGGTGCAGTCGGCGTAGACTTCCCTGACCAGGCCCAGCATGTCTTCCGGCAGGCCCATCTCAGTCAGCGTGGCGAAGATGTGGCTGTGTGGGATGGACCCAAAGGCATTGGAGAGGTCCAGCCAGGCCAGTGCACACTGCCTCCTGGAGCGGCGGGAGGTGTCGAGCACACTCTGCAGGACAAAGTTGTGTTCGTAGCAGCCCTCGCAGGACATGAAGCCTTTTTGCTGGGCGCTGATGGCGTCTCCCGTCACGGCCCAGTCGGTGATGCGTGCGGCAATGCAGCTGGCATACATCTTGTAGATGGTTCCGCACAGCGAGATGGGCCTCCAGTTGCCAGGGTCCGCCGGGTCTCCTTTTTTGTGGGCCAGAACTGTCATGGCCTTCTTCCAGGCGGAGGGCATGCGGCTGAAGCGCTTGCAGGCATTGAAGATGGCCGCCAGCACATGGCAGTGGGGGTCCTGGCGCTTGAGGAGGCCGTAGCGGATGGCGTCTTTACCTGGGGCAGTGTTCTTTGTCCGGCGCAGTCTAGTCTCCACTTCCTCGGCGGTGAATTCTCTTCCCAGGTAGGGGGAAGGCTCAACCCTGGGCAGAGGAGGGAGGTCGTCGGGGCGTTGGGCCTCGCGTCTGTCATCCTGGTCAAAGATGCCAGAGAAGAAGCGATGGAGGTCTTCGCCAGGGATGGTACAGAAGGGGGAGGGGCCCTCCAGGACCTCTCGCACAGCCTTAGCTCTATTGGCACGGTAGAGCTTTTGAATGCGGGATGCGGCCCTGGGATCATAACCGCGGGCTGGGTTCCGCCTCCTGCCCCCAACCCTGCGGGCGGGGGGACAGGGTGCTGGGGCCGCGTTGGGAGCAGCCTGGGCAGGCCTACCCCCTGCTGCCCTCGGCAATCCGGCTGCATCTGAGAGCTCTGCCGTGAACTCCTGGACGGCCAGCTCCAGCTCCTCGAAGGTGTTGCCCCCCCCCATACGCTCCATCCACTCAACTTGCCACGGTGTGGGCGCGTTGGCCTCCTCTTGGCTGTCTGGGATGGACTGGGACAGCTGTGCTGGTGTTGCAGGCTGGGCTGGGGCTGTTGTCGGACGTGGACTCGGCTGCAGAGGTGTTGGGGCGGGTGGCCGGTCTGGGAGAGAACTCGCGGGGGCCGGGATGGCAGTGGGAGGTCTTTCTGCAGTGGGTCTGGTGGGAGGGGGTCCATCAGGTTGGGGACTTACCTGTGGGGTTGCCGGTTGGGCTTTGGTCTTGCGTCGTCTCTTTAGTGCCTTCGTCCGTCCCGCTGTTGGTTCAGGGTTGACAGTTAGCGTGGCAAGGGCAGGCAGGCGGGGTGGCTGGTTGGCTGGAGATTGTTCTACCTGGTGGCCTGGAGAGTGAGAATCCGGTGCATCGGCGGAGGAGGTTACAGGCTCAGGTGGAGGTCCGGGGAGGGAGCCCAGCCGCAGGATCTGGTGCAGGGCGAAGCGGTTGGCCTCTTCTATGTCTCCCTCCATGTGCTGAGCTGTGGCGGTGGGCGCCTGTGCGCCTTGGAACCTCAGGTCGCAGGAGCGATGGTGGAGGATGACATCCTTGAGGAGCTTGAAGGTGATTTCACAGTCTGCGCAGGCGAAGAGGACCTCCCTATTGTGGATGCGCCTGAAGTGCCCAGCCAGGCCGTGGATGGTCACGTACTTGTTGTAAAGTTGGCAGGGTTCGCAGCCGAAGGGGCCCGTTTGTGGGTATTTGATCCGCATGGGTCCAGAAGGTGTCCGCTTCTCTCTCAGGTCCAGGGAGCAGGCCAGCGGGGTCCCCTCTGGCTCCCTCCCAGCGAGGTCAGGAGGCTTCTGCCACGAGGTGGGGCCTCCACTGGATGGCGGTAGGGAAGCGGCCTGCTCAGCATGCCTGGAAGATGCCTGCCGTGAGGCAGGGTCCCCAGTGGGCAGAGGCTGCGAGGCGGCTAACCCAGCACACCCGGGAGGCACCCGTTGCGGGGCAGGGTCTCTGCTGGGCAGGAGCTGCATGGCAGCCATCCTGTCCCGCCAAGGGGAGGGCCACTGTGAAGCAGCATACCTGGGGAGTGCCTGCCGTAAGGCAGGAGCCCCACCGGGCAGAGGCTGAGAGGTGGCCCTCCCTGAGCACCCAGAGGACACCCGCTGCGAGGCAGGGGCTCCATCAGGCGGAGGTCGAGAGGTGGCCCGACGCGTCCGTGTTGCCGGCCCCCCAGCGGGTGCTGGGGTTTGAGGCTGGCCAGCCCGCCCTTGCGTGGCTGCCACCTGGCTCCCTCCAGTGGGAGCCGCCCTGGCCGGCGGAGCGCGTGGCGGGCAGTCCAGGCGGGGTGCACCCTCTTCTCTGGGGCTCAGGTCCAGCAGCATCTTCGTCGTCTTCTCCAGGAGTTCCTTTTCTGCGTCCATGGTAGGAGAAGCTGGAGGGTTCTTCGGGTGGAGTGAAGAAAGTGATTTCAGCAGTTGCCGCCATGGGGCGGGAGGTGATCCCTTCCAGAGAAAGTGATTTCAGCAGAGGCGATCCCGGCGTAGATCTGCTCAGACATTAAACTGATAAGAACAGACACTACACTTGATCTTAGCCAGTACAAACCAAAGCCAAAATATCCCATATAAATAACAATTGTGCAAGGTCTACTAACACACGCTGGCTGAGTTCAGACTGGCAATTTGCCCCGCTATAGCCACTTTTCAGCCTCATTTCCCAAGTGGATTAAAGAGGGCATTCACACAGGCATATCTGCCTGGCGTTCCTTACCTGTAGGCAACCCGTGCTGTTCCACTTCACTCCCACGTTTAAAAGATACCTGTTACAAGTGGTAGCAAATCCTGGAGAGTGCCTTTATCCCACATCAGTCCACTTCCTGGAAGTGTGAACGCTCAGCTGAAAAGCCAGGAGCAACCCATGTTGCTCCCGGCGCATATGATTGGCACATAAGTTTGGCTGTGCTCCGCTCTACTGCATAAGGCACATATGATTGGCTGTGTTCCGCTCTACCGCTCAATGCGCAACGGGATCCTCCCCAAATCGGCTGGATGCCTATGTGTATATGGGCGCACCTCCTCCCGGTATGCTCCTGCATCTGTCAGCCCCATATGACTGGGAAAACCTGGAACAGTTTATTCCAGGGCTTTTTTGCCACAACTGGCTCCCACTGCAAACTGCCAGTCTGAACTCAGCCAAAGTTTTTACTAAAGGCGTATGTCTCAAACACAGTGCATGAATCAAAAACAATACATGAAATAAACTGTAACTATTCTAATATGCTCCACTACTGCTTATAACTATTTAAACGCTAAGGCTTGAAATGATAAAAAGAAATCCTTCCCAGGTTAGGCCAATGAATAGGCTGTGCACAGTCTTTGAATACACTACGGTCTTCTTGGCTGTTTCTCAGTTGCCAACTTCCAGGTCTGCGGGGAGGCTGTAACAGGCTGGCTGACTTCTCCTGTCAGCCGAGAGAGTTTCGATTCTGTTTTCTTCTTCAGAACCAATATTCTTATGGAACTAATATAATAACAAAGCAAGCAAACATCTAGTATACAAATGTTGATAAACCAACAATTAATTGTTTCACAATCTGGAACCCGACTTACCCACACAGTTTACATATTCTGCATGCTTTATCTTTCTCCTAAATGGGCTCATACACTCCTAACGGCAAAATGGTTCTTGCATGCACTGCCTCAGCTTGCATACTTAAGGCTAATTGTGCCTGAATCATTTCAAATCACATAGTACATTTAAAGTCACAGAGAGTATTTAACACAAAGTATAAGACTACAAATTGGAGGAAAAATCAAGTTCATTATTTAAACCATAAGGTGCAAAAGTTCTATATTCAAAGATGTACCTTGCTTCTTTTTTGCAATAATTTTTTTTTATATATCATGACAACTATATTTCTGTGGTGTATATTTGTAAATAACAAAAAAAAAATAACTTCTCTGGGTCATGGTGGGTCATAACAAAATGCTCAATGAGGGGAGCTGACATAATGGAATTCCTAATGTGAGAAACATGTTCCAAAATTCTAACTTTAATCATATGCACAAAAATATCAATGTATCACATTCTACACTCACATTCCAAAAGGTACACAGACCGGCATACAGTAATGTGGAAGATGAATCATATATCCCTTCTGTGGATGTGCATATGCCTTAATGTCCAAAGAATACTTACAGGCTGCACAATTCTGAAAACATTTATGATGCCCTAATATGACTGGAAATCAGATCTAATACTAATTTCTCTACCCCTTCTGTATCCAGTTTTTGGACTCCCCAAACATCCATCAGTTCCTGACACTAAATGCCAATGTTTATGAGTTATGTGACTAATCTGTTTAGCTATTGGTGAAAAATTAAGAGCAAAGGACAAACCCATGGCCTTTTGAATGCATTTATCCTGAAGCAAAGTCTTCCTATCAGTATGTGCTGCTCTTCTCTTAGCCTTGGTTACAACATCTTCTGAGTATCCTCACTCAAGAAAATGAGCTTCCATAATCCTGGCTTCATTGTTATAATCATGAGGGTTGGTGGAATTTCTTTTACTGCACAGAAACTGACCATATGGTAAATTATTTCTGAGGTGGATAGGATGATGTGATTTGAAATGTAACTACATATTTCTGACTTCCTGTTTTTGGTGCTGCAATGGCGGTCACTCTCCCCGACACTTGGGGGAGCAATTCGCACACCAGCAGCATGGAGGGAAGCTGCCAATGCAGTTTCCCCATCGAGCCCTAGGGATTGGCTCCAAGCCATAGGGCTTTTGAGGAGTAACCTCTTCGATGGTGTAATGCCAGAGAATTGAGGTGCCCCTCCGCTCTGACAGTCCTGCCACTGTGTGGCCTTCGGGCACAAGCTGGGCTGACAGGAACAAGCACTGGAGATCAAGCAGAATTGGGAGGATGTAAATGCGGTCAAATAGGACCGACAATGAATGTGAGTCAGATGTAAACGAACTTTGAAATAAGCGGAAAAACCCCTTACCCTCTCCTATCTTCAAGGTGAGAGAGAGGAGGGATGCCTCCGACTTGTGCAAACAGATAAGGGGAAAAGGGGTGGGGTGGGGAAAATTAAGCAATTGGCTTGTTTTGAGAGACTTACCAGAGCGCATTTCATCCAGAAGCGATTTTCAGAGGTGGTGAAATAGTGAGTGGCTTAAGTAAACAATATGCCATGTTGGCGGGGGCGGGGAAAAAAGAAAGAAAAATGAAACCAACAGGCAGCCAGAGTCCAAGGCTGGAAGAGGGAGTGGATGTCATGAAACTCCTAGCGGATACCATCAAGCCCTTGATGGAACAACTCACTGGTATTAACCACAGTTGGTCACACTAAATCAAAACTTTGCATCACAGCAACTCCAGTTGGTGGAAACGGCCAAAAAGACAGAGCAAGCAGTGGTAGTTGTGAAGGAGATGTATGCCACAAATAAGAATATGAAGAAAAAGATGGGAGAGTTAGTGAATAAGCAGAACTACCAGGAAACTCGTTTGCTGCAATTACAAATGGAAAAAGCTAACATGGTCCTTAGATTCCAGGGAGTTCCTGAATCAGCTAAAGAGGACCTGAAGAAAATACTCAGTGAAAATATAGTGCCAGTAACAGGCTTGAAAGCGGAAGAAATTACACATGCTATGGAAACAGCATATAGGGTGTATTCTAATTACACACACAAAAAAAATAGCCTGCCTGGGGAAATAATGGTCAGATTCTCAAGAAGACAGACCAGAGATGCAATCTTAAAAGCAACATCAGCAACTCCACTGAAACTGGGAAATACAACTATCAAGACCTTAAAAGACATTCCATTTGAAATTCGTCAAAAAAGAAAGAACTATAAGGACTTAATAAGGACTTTTTCTCCAAACCAATCAAATTCCATACAGGTGGGCGGTGCCTGAAGGTGTCATCTTTAAAATCAACGACAAGAGAGAGAAGATTGACTCCATTTCTAAAGCCAAAGAATTTCTAAAATGCCATCTGGGATCTAAAGGAGAAGGAGAAACCGGGTCAAGTGGCTCCACCCCCTCGGAGACGAATGAAGACCTGGCCGCGGAAGAGGGAGCTGCTGCCATCAAATCATCTTATGACTTTGGAGATAGAAAGCCTAGATAAAGGCAGAAGGACTCTGGAAATTGCCTTTACGAAGTGAGCTGGAGGGGGTGCTCTGGAATCTCCTCATAACAAGTAACAAATTAACAATTTAGCTGAGATAGACAGGAACTCACAACACGCATTGTTTATTAACACTAAAATACTAACATTTAGTTTAACACGGATATGATCTCCTTCTCTTGGGGTTTTAGTATAGTGTGGGTTTACTTTTCTTTATCCCTAGATGTAGTTCCCTTACCCTTTTTTTCCTTTGTAATTTTAGTAATATATATAAAAATCAATTTAAAAAATCCCCTTTGGGGGGCCAAAAAAAAAAAAAAGTGGGCTTTTTATAAGATTTAAATGCCAGTTTATTTAAATGGTCCTTATAAATAATGGTATCCAAAAAATTGATTTCCATCTCATTGGCTTTGCCCTCAAACTTAATAGAAGGGTGTAAACTGTTAAGCCACTTCAACAAATCTTTAAAAAAAGCAGGTTCAGTAAAGATCATGAACAAGTCATCAATAAGTCTGCGGTAAATATGAATGTATTTTCCAAACCTGTTAGACTTATTGTTCAAAATATATTTGGATTCAAAAAAATTCATGAAAACGTTGGCCAAACTGGGAGCACATGGGCTCCCCATAGCAACCCCGCAGATTTGCAAATAAAAATCCTTGCAAAATCTGAAATATTTTTTTCTAAGATGATGTCTAGAATCTCTATGAGAAAAAAAGTGGGCACACTAAGATCTTGTCATTTTATCCGGACAACAGCTCTGAGAATTATGTGTGGGATTTTCCCCCCATTGATGGAAACAGCATAAGGTCAGGGAAAGACAGAACTTTTTAAATGTCTTTCTTGCCCAGAATGGGCAAGGTTTGTTATTTTTATAGATTACATTAAAAAAGAGCAATACATTTTAACATATCTAGCTGAGTGTCTCGCTCACAGCATCATGTTTACATACATATTACCATTTCCCCCCTTGTTTTAATTTGTGTTCCACTACCTGCATAATTAAACCAAAGATCTAATTCCTGTAAACAACTAATTTTTCTATATCCTATCTGCTCTATTTCATTTTATCTATAATATACTATTATGAATCAGTTTTATATCTTAAAAATAGAGAAGGAAAGAAACAGGTGTTTCTTAGCAGTTTGACAGTTCTAAATTAGGTACATATTTCTTGTATGTTAACACTCTAGAGCCTTTAAATTTATTCTTACATATTTTTAGCAAAGTTAGCTTTCAAAATCCCTTTTCCTTGCACACCTAAACATATTAGATTGTATTTTCTCCACAGTATCAGCTCTCAACCTAACAATGCCAAAAAGCTTTTACCTTACACTGAATCATCCCATCTTTTCTCTTAAGAGAGTTAAGTCATTACGCATTCTCTAGATAAACAGCCCATTATTTATAATTTTTCCCTGCAATACACACTCTACGATTCAAACTGCCCTATATGTTTTATCATCTGTCAGTTAGAACATTACATGTAAACAAAATATATTTTTTCAGATTACACAGCCATTATTTATAACTTTCACTAATCAGTTAAAACAGTACAGATAGTCAAGGTATATAGTTTCAGGTTATGTTCTTAGTCAATTGTATATCAAGTAACATAAGTCGAAAAAACAGAACAAAAAAAGAAAAAAATATATAAACAAATATTTTGCAACAGTTTAACAGTTCCAGTTTGGATGATCTTTTATCTCAATCAATTAGAACAATACAGGCAATCAGAGTATGTTACTTCAGATTACTTATAACGTTTCAGTTTCTTTTGCTTTCTTTGTAAATGTCTCTTCAGAATTGTTTTCCTTATGTGTCTTTGATCTTTGAAAATCTCGTCCCCTTCAAGCTTGCTTGTGTGACAAAACAGACAGCTCTGTCTCTCCAGCTCTGCAAACACTGTATTATATCCAACCGTCTCCAAAGCCAAGATCTCTGAAAAATCATCATAGTGACAGGTGAATAAATCTCTCATTATGGGTATTGAGTGTTGAAACAAGACATGTCGCTCGTCGCTTTGTGTCATATGTAGCGTCCTCTGTACTTGGCAATCTTGCGCTTCCGGAAATACAATCTCCTCTCTCTCAGAGCCAGACAAGATCCCTCCCAGTGCTTGAAAAACAGCAACTATAATCTTAGTCTCCATCTGTAGTTTTATGAGATCCCAAAAGTCATCTGACAACTGCAATATATCTCCGTTTCCTTGGAAATCCTTCTTTTCAATTGCAGTTAGAGAAGCCATCTCGTTCCTGAGCAGGCAGTTTGTAAACAACAGTCAATATGTAACTACCCAGGCAGAGAGCTCACAGTCCATCGCCATTTTAAAGTGATAAGCCTGTTTTCCTTTCCGTAAGTCAAATAAGCCACTTTAAAAGTAAGATAAGTCCCTATGAAAATATTTTTCCAGATAGAACATTTCAGCATGTTATTTTGCCCCTATATTTTTGATGCGATAACTCCCCTAAACTCTGCCAAGCCGCTGGCCGTGGGAGTCTCCACCTCCCTTTGCCTCTGGGGAAGATTTATGGGGGCAATCAAGTGTTCTTTTCCAAGTTTGAAGGTTGAAAAAAAGAGGAAAATACTCACCTAAGTCTTTGCCAAGATGATTGTGACAAGGTAGAGGGCCCTTGTATGGGGTTGTTACAGCTTTCCAGCCTTGCTCCCAAGACTGGTCTTTCGGAGCTCCTTGCTCAAGACACTCTGACTCCTACTCCTGCTGTTGCCACAAGCGGGGGGCTCAGATTAAAAGTCTTCGGTTGCCAATTCCTGCACCGGAGGAACTAGAGGGACCCTTGTCCAATCTGAAAAAAATCCGGAAAGGTCAATAAAGTCCCCTAAAAAGGCTCTGAAAGCTAGTGAGACTCAGAGACTCCTGAGTACTTGAATAGTCCGCTGCACAGAAGCCCTGCCTCCTTTAAATGTCTTTCTGATAGGTAGGGTTGTTATTTGCACATTAAAGTTATAGGTGTTTGTTGATTTGTACTGATAATTTGTAAAGTTAGTTGTATGTATTATAAAAAATATATAAAATATATATTTTATATGTTTATAAAATATTTTTTAAATGAAAAAGTTATGGGTCTTCAGCTATCATTTAATTATTTATTCACATTATTTTATTATTTATTTACATTATTTCTGATCCGCCTTTCTCACGAGCACTCAAGGTAGATTACATAGAGTGAGTCAATACAGTGAACAAAATGGGGCATTGGATAACCAATGTATTTGTCTGGAACCACCAGAAAGAACTGAAGCATAATATAAGTATTCACATGACACAGTAAGTAGTACAGAAATTACATAATAGGTTCCTATTTGCAATATGCTATACATGGCAGTATAGACCACTGTCCCAATCATTTATCCAGGTAAGTTTGTGATTGTACAATGCTAACTATCATTGCCACCACTACATTTTTTTAGCCCAACTAATCATGAAGAAGTTTACACAATTTTAAAAATGTCTATGCTGACTCTCTTGGAACTGCAGATATCACTTTGGGTTCAGGGTGGAAATCCATCCTCTAGAGTGTGGCTTAAAAGCATAGGTTGAAAGCGCGGAGGCTGAAGCTAGAGATAACAGCAGTGGGTGTCCTTTTCTTCTCTTCCAATAAGATTTTCATGTTCTTATTGTTGGCTAGTCAATAAAACAATTAGCAGCTATCTTCTTCTAAATCTTACCTGGCTTACCCCAATGCCACACCATTTTCTAATTATCTACAGGGTTTTGTGGTACTAGCAGCATGTACATCTCAGTAGAATTCTAGCCAATCCTTACAACATCCATATTCTTCCACATTCTTCCATATTCTGTCCTCAGTGGAGGTTTCCACACCTTTCCAGTCCTTAAGTGCTTTAGGCAACACCAGGAATGATGTTTTGCTTGTTCCTGCCAATATATCAGGGCTTTGTAGATGAGGCTCCAGAATTCCAGCTTAAGGGCTTCTACGCTAAGCCACATGTGGCCAAAATGAGGCCATTTGTCTGGTGAAATGTAGTACCTTTGAAACAAAAGAGACAATTGATGAAATAAAGAAGCTCCCCCCAATTTTGCATACTACTCATATATTAGGAGTTTTTATTTATTCATTATCTTTACTGTTTTTGCAACTGTAGTATTTTAGGACTTCTTAAAAGCCCAGCATCTATTAGAGCCTTCTTCTGGAAGGCTTATCCCATTCATTTTCTTCAGCATCACATTTCCAGCTACACTGCAACATGCCTCAAAGGAAGCAGCTTTGGGTGTGGGTGGTATTTGAGCGTGTGGGGTTATCACTTTAACCATCTGTTGTTTGTAAAACTATTGATAGGGGGGAAGTAGAGGCAACAAGCAAATTCTACTTAGCTTAAATTGTTGCTGTATAAATTTGGCCCTTCAGAAGATCCAATTTGCAATAATAACCACACAAACAATCTGATCCAGCAAAGAAGGAGCACAAGAGTGTGTCAGATGGGAGAACTGTACCCACCCTTGGATTGTTGAAACAAGGCAACTGTCCCTGTTTTGCTACATTGTGCTGTGGCAGTTTCATTGCCTGTCCTTGCAAGGCAGTGCAAGAAAGCAGGGAGCATCCGACTAGTTGCCTCAGCAATTTGAGTGCGCTACAAGATCAGGCAGAGGGAGTGTGGCAAAGAATCTCATCCCACTTCACAAAACAGTGTATGTTCCTTCTTTCTCCCTGTTATGTATCTGGTATACATAAATAACAGAGCTTGAATCTCACTCCTATCTAGGCCTGGTATCCAAAAGATCAAACTCTGATTGGCTACTCTGCGTAGCAGTCCAATCAGGATGCTAGAAGGTTATGGAAGGAGACAAATGTATTGGTTGTTATGTTACTGTTTTGATTGGTTATTTATGCAACAAGGGGTGTGGCTATGCCAGCCTGGATAGTTT
This sequence comes from Gekko gecko, assembly GCA_029375565.1. Taxonomy (NCBI): domain Eukaryota; kingdom Metazoa; phylum Chordata; class Lepidosauria; order Squamata; family Gekkonidae; genus Gekko; species Gekko gecko. Next base: position 115,898,868 of record JAPDNY010000008.1, read on the forward strand.
AAAAGAGGGCCTGTTGCTCTCCTGTTTTCGTGTTATGTCCTACCTTTGTAAATAAAGCTGAATCACTGTTCATGAGCTGCTGCCTTAAGTCTCGAACTTAACACTCCCCCATCCCAATTTAGTCCTGAATGAATACATTATGGCTGAGGTCAGACTGGCAGTTTGAAGTGCGAGGGAGTCATGGCAAAAAGACCCGGAACAGGGTTTTCCCGGTCACACTGCACCAACTGATGCGGGAGCATACTGGGGAGGAGGCACAAGGGAGCGTTCGCACTGTTGGCCCACCCCTGGCAGAGGCACGGCTGTAAGCGGCTTTTTGTAATGTAATCTGACAATATGCACATAAGTGCTCATGCATATAAGTGTTCATGCGCATCCCTACCAGATCAGCTTGTTCACGTTCATACTTCTGGGAAGTGGGATGAACCTGGAATGAATGCGCTCTCCAGGGTTTGCTATCACTTTCAGCTGGTATTTTTTAAACTCGGGAGGGAAGCATTACAAGATGGGTTGAGTACACTGGGGAACGCCTGACAGCGGTGCCTGTGTGAACTGGTCCTTTAATCTATTTGTGAAACATTTCTGAAATGTGCCTATATCGGGTCAAACTGCCAATCTGAACTCGGCGGATCATGGTTTCATTTGCCTTGAGTGGCTTGCCTTCGAGATTAGGTATCTGACATCATGACATCATATTCACTCATGGTCCATGACTGTCTTAGTTTCATGCAGTCCAGGAAGAAGGCCTAACAAACTGGATCAGGAGGAATTATACTGAGGAAGAGCTGAAGTTGCAGACCCACATAAAAGGAGACAAAAAAGGTGGGTGTCAGGAGCCATCATGACCATTCAAAACACCACTCTTTTAAAACCAGAAATGTTCAAGGATGAGAATTCATCTCAGCTGTGTTACAAGTTTCTCTCTTCAGGTTTCTATTTCAGATTAACAATGGTCACATACTCATATAAACAGCGAAAGGCACAAAAATGAGTTTAGCCTCATGTTCTAAAACTACCATGCACTGTCCACCACTTATATTGAGGGGAGGAGATTGCGGGGGTTTGCCAAGCACATAATAAAGAACAATTTTGTTCTTCTGGCCATTTTCTTTTTCCTGTCAAAAGAGTTGCCACACACAAGGTTTAGTAGCTTATCTTTTAATGTGCTTGAAGTTCCATATGACCGCTTTCACCTCTGATTGAAAAATCTATGTTGGCACTTTCCTCTCCACAGCAAGCTTTTGATGGCACAAAAATGTTGTTAGAACCAGTGAGGAGGAGTTGTTCTTAATGACTTGGCTATGTTTCATTGCAACAGTGTTCTGTCTGCCAGTTTTTGTTGCACGTAGACTCTTAATACTTTTAGTTTGAATTAAGTTGAAGTTTTTTCACAAATGCTGTGCTGAGTGAACTCAGAATCCCCATTCACATGGTACCCAGCTGGCCCTGCCCCCAAACCATGAGGAATTTCCCAGTCCAGAGCTGGAAGCCCTATCACTCTCAGTGATACTAGTAATAATAGCCCTGCCCTATTTCTTAGCATGTCAGAACAATGAAGCTGGGGTCAGACCATGGGACAAGGAGCAAATAGGTAGAATAAAGCATAAGTTTATTGTTTATTTATTCATTTCATTCGATTTATAATCCTCCCTCCCCATGACGGGCTCAGGGAGGCTAACAATCAGGGCACACGTGCCAGTTATTAAACAATAAAACAGTCAGGGCACAAGTGCCAGTTATTAAAACAATAATACAATAAAAACAAAATAAAACAATCCATTTCAACCTTAGAGCCTTGCGAGTTCACATATTACAGTAGAGGCTCTACCATGGCAGGGTGGCGTCTTAGTCATTCAAGTGAGCCTGTAAGAACAGGTCTTTTTCTACCAGCTCAGGTATGCAAAGAAAACTTTTAGCGGGTAAAACAGTATCACTGGACCTAAGTTATTGACATAAAGGGCACTTTCACACATGGTAAATAATGCAGTTTCAATCTACTACAGCGACTGTTTACAAGTGCATTTTGCCATTTCACACAGTAAAATCCAGTTGCAAAGTATATTAAAAGTGTCTTGAAAGTGCATTATTTAGTGTATGTGAATGTGCCCAAAGAGGTATTCTTAGCTGAGTTCACCAAAAGAGATGCACCAAAAGTATGAAATTCCCTCCCCAAGGTGATCCTTCTGACCCCTTCTATCATTGTCTGCCACCAATGGGTGAAGATTTACCTGTTTCATCTAGCATTCCCTACCTCCTCTGTGTGTGTTTTAACTGTGTATATGTATTTTGTGTAATTGTAGTTTTTAGTTGTATTATTATGTATTCTGATAGCTTATTTTCATGTTTTTGATTGTTCACGGCCTTGGAGATTTTAAGCGAGGTAGAAAAGCAGCATAAAAGATTTTAGATAAATAAAAAAAATAAGAGCCTATAACCATCAGAACACCAGTCCAAGACCCACTACCCATGACGTATGGTTAGAATGAGGCCGTAACTTTTTTTTTTGGTATCTCAGTTTTTTTATTGGATATATCACATGTTCATACAATTTAAACAAATCACTACATATCCATTTTTCTTACTCCCTCTCCCCCCCAAACAAGGCTTCCCGCACTGCTCCAACCCCATTAATGTCTCTCTTATTCTATTACAATTACTTCTAAACTTATATTCTCTTACTAACGGTAACAATTCAAAAAACTAACTCTCTTTCATTTTCTTCTTAATAACTATCAAAACAAATCAAACCACGTTTAATATCCCAATTTTTCAACAAATATTCTCGAAAGTCTTTCCAGTCTTCAAAAAAAGTTTCATCTTCATCGTTGTTTAACTTTCTTGTTAGTTTGTCCATTTCTGCCATAAACAACGTCTTTTTAATCCATTCCCATGTTTCAGGTACTTTATCTTGTTTCCAGCATTGAGCAAAAGTCAGTCTAGCTGCTGTAATCAAGTACCATAATAGTGTTCTCTTGGCTACATTTATTTCTTCCATTTTAAGACCTAGCAATAACATCTGTGGGTCTTTCTTAAAAGTACATTTCAGAATTTTTTGTATCTCATTGTGGATCTTAGTCCAATAACATACTGCTTTATCGCATGTCCACCACATATGGTAAAAAGACCCTTCATGTTTCTTACATTTCCAACATTTGTTAGACATACTTTCATTTATAATAGCAATTTTTTTAGGCGTCATATACCATCTATACATCATTTTATAGCAATTCTCTTTAACATTTACACATGTTGAAATTTTCATTGACCTTTTGGAATGAGGCCGTAACTTTAATAGCACAAGCTACTAATCAAGTGGTGGCCATGAGAACATATACACAATACTGGGGTCCACCAGTCAATGAAATCTGTGGTGGTCATAATTCCTGGTCACTGCTTATCTCAAGCCATACTCATTGTTAGGGGGAAAGCTGTAATTTTTTTGTAGAAATGTTCTTGTTTCTGTTTAACCACATTGATTAGGACACAACTGGGCCACTTAAAAAGTGCAAGATGAAGACTCATCGGCCGTGTCACAGTGACTCCTCAGCTTGCATAAGCTGGCATTCCAGGGAGCAGTTTCCACATGATTAAGAAAATGGGTGGAACTTTTTTAAAAAGTCAGCAGTCAGCACTGGGCTCATTAGGTATTTTAAGGTAGCTAGCTCTCTGTCTGCTGATGGCCCCAGTGGAACCACAGTGAAGAAATAAGTGAAATGGAATCAATATCATCCCTGTTTATTTTTGTTAAATACCTGCTTTCAATGACCTGTCTGTGCTGCCATAAACAGAAATACAAAATGAGTCACCACCTCATTCCCTCAAGAAGATTCCCAACTGCCCTATTTCGATGCCTTGCCTGACGGCAACAGAATACTGTCTGCATGCAGCTACAAAGGTATTTATTACCATTAACAATTAGCATGGAAAGTGGAGAGAATTCTCTTTTTCTATTAATGTGATTCTTTTTCCCCCCTTTAATCTCAAAAACGGGAAAAGAAATACGTCTCACTTTTCCTTTTACCATCAGCTTTGTGATAATTTTGCCCCCAGGTCCTTTTGTAGTAGAATGCCCTAGCATTTAAAACCTTGGTTAGCCAAACTCATTTGTATCCAAATTTCTTCCATATCCTATAAGGAGCCCTTCCCATTCTTTTTCTTCTTTTTATCCTACTTCCAAGCCAATAAAAGACTGGTAGAGGCTCAGATCTATCACCTATCCCATGCAATAAAACAATAAAATAGTCAACATAATGCTGCAAGTAAATTGGCTGTCATACAAGAGAAGCACAAAGCCAGGACCATTCTAACCAGTCACCCATATCCTATTCTCAGTCCTCTTTTGCACAGTAAATATCTCCTTTGGAATCCCCCCACACACACACGCACACATATACCTTGAGGCTTACCCACCTTACTATCTGCTAAGTACTGGGAAAACCTTTTTATTAAGGCTTTAACTGAAGGGGGGGGGGTTCCTTCTTTTCAGACTGGTTTTTGTGGGCTCTTACCAGCCTGAGGAATATTTTATTAATATAATTTCACACTGTAGAATGTTGTTCTGTGTTGATTTTTATGCCCGTGGGTTTTTTTAAAAGACTTGTTTTATTATTGATAATTCTTCTTTTGCCAGTTTTTAATGATATATTGTTGTATTGTTTTACTTTATGAGCCGCCTCAAGCAGGAATCTGGGGAGGAGGCATTTAAGTTCTCCAAATAAATAGATAAATACAGGAAGACCTTAACTACCTTCCTGCAAGACAGGTGGCCAAGCAAATATCCCTGGAGAAACAGTTTCACACAAAGGGAGCCACCACAGAGAAAGATACAGATTCAGTTGCAGAATCTCAGGTGGCAGAGACACACAGGAATACACGTGAAACTGCCTTCTACTGAGTCAAACCGTTGGTTTATCAAGGTCAGTATTGTATTTAGGCTTCCTAGCCCACAGGTCTGGGCAGGAGATCCCTCAATTTCAGGGGCTTCTCCCCACCACAGACCAGTTGGTTGGTGGGGGAAACGCCACCTCTCAACAGGGATGTCACCATGCGACATCCCCAATGTGATGACAACAACCAGAAGTGATGTCATTGTGTCAGGGATGCTCTAGTATTTCGGCAACCTCTATGATTTGAGGGCAAAAACCCCCATAGAGTTTCACCCAAATACCAGAGTACCCACCATGTGACGTCCCGATGTGATGATGTCACTTCCAGGTGATGTCATTGCATCAGGGACATCTCACAGCATCCCTACCCACCCCGGAATGCCCCCTACTTATTCTGCTTCCAAAACAGGGCAAAACAGGGTGGTGACAACTTGGGCATGGAAGGCAGATGTTGCTGTCTGATCATGCTCTTTAAATCCACAAAGGTACCACAACAATATCAGTGCAAACTGCTCATGTGACTGCAGCCAGTGGCTGAATCTGCATTTGGCTTTCCCAGCCTTTTGACTCTGTCTTCAAAAAAGCTGTCCACATTTGGTGTCATTTTTGCACCTCAACAGTGCTAGCATCCTTTCACACGTCCACATATGTTTATCATCCTTTCAGGGCAGCTCCACTGTCACTGCATCTCTGCACTGCTTTAAAAGAATCTTCTCCAAACAGCATTCAAACAAGCATAGAGAAAGACGGCATCACAGCAGCACGCAACTGATTTAAAATGCAAATGCAGATTTGACCAGTGTGTGCTAGCCCATTTTCTAGGAAAGATCTGCTCTTTTCCTTCAGATATGGCCAGTCAGCTTTGCATGGGATTCACATAAGCCAAAATGAAAAGCCTGTAGGATGTCGTGCAAGGGGACAGATAGAACTTCTCTTTGGGCCAGTATTTACCATGGCTGGTAAGAAATCTTCTTGATTTAATAACACTGTTACTAAAAGAAAAAAGTATGAGTCCAGTGGCACCTTTAAAACCAACAAAGTTTAACTCTGGGTATACCCAGAATTAAACTTTGTTGGTCTTAAAGGTGCCTCTGGACTCAAGCTTTGTTCTGTTGTGTCAGACCAACATGGCTACCCACCTGAAACTGTTACTAAAGTCCATGGAGGTGATAACAATAGCTGATTACTGATACTGGTCAAGGAAGTACGGAAGACACTCAGAATAAATGCCAGAACCATGAGAAAGATTTAAATCAAAGGATTAGTTAGTTTATTATTATTATTACGGTCTTAAGACCAACATACAGAATAAGCATAACATGTGACCAAAGGATTAGAAATTGATATGAACATGAATGTGTGCTTGTGCACAAAGTGCCATCGTCTCAGTCGACTTATAGCGACCCTGTAGGGTTTTCAAGGCAAGAGACTAACTGAGGTGGTTTGCCATCACCTGTCTCTGCATCAGGACCCTGGAATTCCCTTGGTGGTCTCCCACCCAAATACTAACCAGGGCCAATCCTGCTTAGGCTTCTGAGATCCTATGAGAGCAGGCTAGATTTGGCTATCCAAGGCTGGGCAATCTGAACACAAGGGATGCCATTTAGCATTGATGTTCAGGAAGCCCTGCAACTTGGAGGCTAGAGCATAAGTGAAGAACATGGATGGGGTAGGAATTATTCTTACTGTCACTCAATGATAAAACTTGTATCAATGGCAAAGGTTCTGAGTGCATAGTATTTCAAGAAGTCACAAAGCTCCATCATCCCATAGCCTGAGGAAAAATAATAATCTGTGCAAAGATCCTTTGTGAAACCTCCCTGACAAAACCTCTCCCACGACAATTACACCAAGTTGCTGCATCCCTGTCATTTTTACTCTGGTTACTTTAGCTTTGCCGTTTTTCCTCATAGCCTACCAGATTATCTGTAATTATTTCTGTGTCTGAGAAGACACAACCACACAAACGTTCTTCATCTGTCAGCTCTCAGTTGCAGTGCTTCTGCGGGGTCACGCATGTTCACAATTCTCACACGGCAACAGCAGTAGCAATGTGGTATAGTCTTAAAAGAAAAATAGTTGCAGTTTTCAATACAGTTTATAGAAGATTCTCCTCTACCCAGCAAAAATCTGAAAAAGTCTTTCTTCTATATACATCCCTTTCAATTACTAGTGTATTAACACCTCTCTAACTGTGAGGCTTAAAGTAAGATAAAGAGCTCTTTCTAGTGGCAAATGGAATAATTACACCAGCACAAGCTAATCCTAAAGGGAGCCAAGCTCTTAAGGATAAGTTAAAGGAGTAAAATAATCAAGCATGTGTGCATGCAAAGAATATCTTAAGTTCCTACTTTACATAAATGTATATTAAGCATTTTGAGCTATATTATGAAGTAAAGTCTTACAGAATCAACAGTGCAATCCTATGCAGAGTCCATCCAGTCTGAGCCACTTACTTTCAGCAACTTCCTACTAAAGCAGTTCTGCATAGCATTGCACAATAAACTCTAATGTGGTGTATCTTGCACCAGAAACATGATGTTTTGTGACTCATTAAACTGCACACTGTTAGTAGCAGTGACTAATCTGTTATCCCTAGAAGCTGCAGAACTGACTTGGAAATATCATTAAGATCAAATCTTTGTTTTCCTCGAAAGATCTGTCTTCATCTTCTGTGATGAATTAATATGAAGGTTTGCAAACCTGGAAATGCAAACCTGAAAAGGAAGGATTCAGGAAAGGGCTGTATACTCTTTCAATAGTCATGCAGGTTTACAAGGCATGGGGAAGGAGAGTCTGTCTCTTGTCCTCATCTTTAATTGTCACACATCAGTCTGAAGGTTGGGACATAGGTTCTATGCATATGTCCCCTCCACGTAACCAGGGACCCTGTATTTTGCAGGATTTTCAACTATCCATACAGACTCTATAGGCGTACAATTTTTCTGTTTAGTTCTCAAAACACTGGAGTTGTCAGAAAGATCAGCATTTGTTGTTTGAATGTATTTATTATTTAGCAGGCAAAGAGAGGTAGCCTGCTCCTCCCCTCCCTTTTTCTGATGCTAAAAGAAATCCAAGGACAGTCTAGATCAGAGAATCAATGCAGGGGGAAGCATTAAACCCGCTCTTCCCCATGGACATGACCTTAATCTGACTCAGGCCCCTCCAGGCCTACTTTTTAAAGCTAAACTACATGCTGGTGCTCCCCTAGCCCAATTTCATCAGATCTCAGAAGGTAAGTATGGTCTGCCCTGGTTAATACTTGGATGGGAGACGACCAAGAAAATCCAGGATCACTACGCTGAGATAGGCAATGGCAAACTACCTATGAATGTCTCTTGGCTTGAAAATCCTTTGGGATCACCAGAAGTCAGCTACAATTTGACAGTAATTTACACACACACATACATGTTGATGATGACTTCTTATCAATGATCTGGATGAAGGGGTAAAAGGGCTACTCATTAAATTTGCTGATGATACCAAATTGGGAGGAGTAGCAAACACCCAAGAAGATAGAGTTAAAATTCAACGAGACCTGAATACTCTGGAGAAGTGGGCAGTTGCAAACAGGATTCAATTCAACAAAGATAAATGCACAGTATTTCATCTGGGCCACAAAAATGTCAAGCATAAATACTGGATGGGGGATATGTTTCTGAGGAGTAGTGTATGTGAAAGAGATCTTGAGGTAAGTGTGGACTATAAACTAAATATGAACAGTCAGTGTGATGCGGTGGCAAAAAAGGCAAATTCAGCCTTGGGTTGTATTAAAAGGGCCATAGCATCGAAATCGCAGGAGGTCATAGCCCCTCTGTATACTGCCTTGGTCAGGCTGTACCTTGAGTACTGTGTGCAGTTCTGGAGACCTTGCTTCAAAAAAGATGTGGGCAAAATCGAGAGGGTGCAGAAGAGAGCAATGAAGATGATCAGGGGTCTGGAGACGGAGCCCTACGAGGAAAGGCTAAGGGTCTTGAGAATGTTTAGTTTGGAGAAGAGGAGATTGAGGGGGGACATGATTGCTTTCTTTAAATATTTGAAAGACTGTCATTTGGAGGAAGGCAAGGAGCTGTTCCAGTTGGCAGCAGACAACAGGACCCGAAGCAACAGGTTTAAATTACATGCAGAAAGGTATCGGCTGCATATTAGGAAAAACTTTTTCATGGTCAGAGTGGTTGAAAGGTGGAAACAACTACCTAGAGAGATGGTTAGCTCCCCTTCACTGACGGCTTTCAAGAAGAGGCTGGACGAATATTTGTCAGAGATGCTTTAGGCTGGTCCTGCATTGGGCAGGGAGTTGGACTAGATGGTCAGTATGGCCCCTTCCAACTCTATGATTCTATGAATCCTCAGTGGAAGATTTAGTTTGGCTGTGGGCTTGAGAAGTTAACTGTTGAGTATTCAAGCCCAGCCAATGAATTGGCCAGTATTCGAGCCTTGGGGTTGGGGCTGTAGTTCAGTGGAAAGGCATCTGCTTTGCATGTAGAAGGTCCCAGGTTCACCCTCTGGTACCAAGAATCAGGTAACAGGTGATGTGAGAGGCCTCTCTCTGGGACCCCTGGAGAGCCACAGCTAGCTGGAATAGACAGTACTGACTTTGGCAAGCAATGGTGAGACTCAGTATAATTTATTTATTTTATTTATATCCTGCCTTTCTCCCCAGTGATGACCCCAGGTGGCTTACATCATTCTTCCCTTCTCCATTTTATCCTTACCACAGTCCTGCGAGGTAGGTTAGGCTGAGAGTTTGTGACTGGCCCAAGCTTACCCAGCGAGCTTCTGTGGCATGAGTGGGGGTTTGAACCCGGGTCTTCCAGATCCTTTTCGAACACTTGAAGCACTACCGCTGACTCTCATATATAAGACAGCTTCACATGTTCAAATATACCTTCTGAAGAAATAATCCCAAATTTCAGCTCCCTCTCTTTACATCACTGTGTAAAACCCAGCCAACAATTTCCTAGAACAGGTATTTTAGATATACCTAAGCCTGTCTTTCCTGTGGACCCTGATCTTCTAGTTTACAATCTGTATAAGGGCAAAATATCATCTAGCTACGTTGGGGGAGGTGCTGTGGCTCAGTGGTAGAGCATCTGTTTAGCATGCAGAAAGTCCCAAATCCCTGGCATCTCCAGTGGAAAGGATGAGATAGCAGGTGATGTGAAAGACCTCTGCCTTGTTGGGCTAACTGATATAGTTAGTCCAATTCCCACTAATTAGTTTAGCAGAGTGCTTTAAGCACATACAGCAATAGCAGCATCTTTTGTTCTAGGTATTCAAGCCAAGTTACAGAGTTACACAGAGCCACTCTTCAGTTTGAAGACTAATAATAGTCTCTCTATTTAGGAACTACATTCTAGATAGGAAAGCTTAGGGATAGTATACTAGGGCTGCGGTCACACACACTAAATAATCCACTTTCAATCCACTTTCCAACTGGATTTTGCCACTTCACACAGTAAAATCCAGTTGGAAAGTGCACTGAAAGTGGATTGAAAGTGGATTATTTAGTGTGTCTGACTGCACCCTAGGCTAACTTACTGAGGATGGATGCAGATGGTGAGAGGACCATCTGCATCATGGTGCCAAGATGGAGACAGCATGTCCTACCTCTTGGTGTGTGCAAGGAGATGTATATTGTGGGAGAGGATGAACAGAAGGAAGTTACTCCCTGAGAATCCCATTCTCCATATCAAAGGGATAGAGGCAGAAAAGTAAACAAGAAGAAAGCTTGGTCTGCCTATCTAGCTGTTTCACCCTCTTGCCATGCAGTCTTGGGGCTGAGACAGGGGACAGTGTCCAGTCCTTCACTTCCAACATGCCTGACATGCTGGAGAACTGCCACCAGTCTGAGTAGACAATACTGACTTTGACAGTATAATATGTCAAAGTCAGGAGGAGGAGGAAGAGATTGGATTTATACCTTGCCCTTTACTTGGAATCTCAGAGTAGCTTACAATCTTCTTCCCTTCCTCTCCCCACAACAGACATCCTGTGAGGTAAGTGGTGCTGAGAGAGCTGTGACTGACCCAAGATCACCCAGCTGGCTGCATGTGGAGGAATGAGGGATCAGACCTGGTTCTCCAGATTAGAGTCTGCAGCTCATAGCCACTACACCAAACTGGCTCAGTATTAGGTAGTTTCATGTGTTTATTGTAGATATCTGCATGTGACTGATAGACTTCGTAGAACATTGCCTTGGAAATGTGGCAGGTCAAGGTCTACACAGTAAAAGTATTATATATGTCGATCAAAATGTAAAATTTACCCTGGAAGCAACTTCATGCAGAAGAAATGTAGAGACTTGTCCTTCAGCACATGTAAGCTTGCCCTACATGCTGTTGTGGGTAGGAAGATGGGGGAGTTGACGAGGTGAATCAGAAGGTGAATCATAAACTGTTTCGCTGTGACAGGCTCTTTTCTACTTCTTGGTCTAAATGAGGATCCACTTCCAGTTTCTGTACATAGTGCTAATTTTGTATCTTGGTGTTTGTGTATCTCTGACTTAAGCCCTGAATCTAGTAAAGTTCTTTTAGCTTGCATCAAATCCAATTGATTCCACAGGTATAGCAGGAAGATTTTAGATTGGCAGCGGGAGGGTTGTAGCAGAAGAACAGGAAGAATTTAGGGAAGATTGTTCCACTAGGTTTGTAACTAAAGGCTTCAGGATCACAGCTGTCCATTTCCAAATGCAGCAGGCTGAGAAAAAAGCTGAAAAATAAAGGTATGGGCTGTGATTCAGAGGAGCTCTGTAGACCACAGGCAAGCCTTGCATCAGCTCTGGTGGCTAACAATTCACACAGGTGTTTGGTCTAAGGAAAGATGTGCTTCTTCAGTTGTTGGGCTTTGATATTAGAAACAAACAGTGTGTGTTGTCCTTTACAGCTTGATACAGATCAGTATGTCTTAAAAAAACAGATTAGCCAGATTCATGGTGATGCCTATCAGTGGTGACTAGTGATAATAATGAAAGGAAACCTCCATGTCCAGAGACAGAAAACCTTGTAATACAAGCACGGAGACCCAGCAACATCATGGGAGGGCCTTGGCCTCTATGCCATGTTGTTGTTTTTTTACCTTCCAGGGCAACTGGTTGGCCACTCTGTGAAACAGGAAGTTGGACTAGATGGACCACTGGTCTAAGCCAGCAGAGCTCTTACATTCTTCACATGAAGTAAAGAGGTACCTTTTCTACATTTATTTTTAGTAGGGGTTGTAATTTAGGTTTGCCAACAAACCTGGAGAAACATGCCCTTCCCCTTTAATAGAAGCTTTAATGTGTGGGAAAGGGCAGCTGAAGCTTTTCATGGCACAGAGGTAACTAACATCACCTGGAAAATTACAACCCATAAAGTCTCTGTTAAAAGGTCAGGACATTTTTCTTTTCTCCAGGCAGTTGGCAACAACCCTATTTTGTGCTTTTTAAAAAACATATTCAGTGGGGCTTTATGTTAAGCCTACAGGGCAGAAGACTCCCAGGCTAGCAAGGCTGGCACTACAGCAAGGGGCAGATGGGGAGAGAAGCAGCAGACTGGTGATCTAGGGTTGCCAACCTCCAGGCAGGGGCTAAATATCTTCCAGAATTACAACTGATCTCCAGACTATATCGATTGCTTATTTATTTAGTATTTATTTATTTAAAACATTTATTCCACTTCTCCTTGGGGACATGGGCACTTTGGAAGGTGGACCGCATGGCATTATACCCTACCGACGTCCCTCCCCTCTCTAAACCTCACTCTCCCAGGTTCTAACCCCAAATCTCCAGGTACTTCTGAACCCAGAGCTGGCAACCCTAGAACCCTCACCTACAATGCCCTTGCCTCTCATCCAGGAGCCCACACAGCTAACACCGCTGCCCTTCTTTTCTCCCAGGTGCTTCATGCTATGTGTAAAGGTGCCCATGGAATGCAGAGGGCAAGTGGTATGAGGTGATCTCCTTCGTAGGTAGTGGGGGAGGGGCAGCAAGGCTGAGTGGGAGGGGGCAGCAGCCTCAGGAGGCCCCACTTATTGGGCCACCACTGCAAACTAGAAGTCCTATTCACATGTTACAGTTAGGGTCACCAGCTCTGGGCTGGGAAATACCTGGAGATTTAGGGGGGTGGAGAGCCTGGGAAGGGTGAGGTTTGGGGACAGGAGGAACATTAGCAAGCCATAATGCCATAGAGTCCACCCTCTAAAGCAGCCATTTCCTCCAGGGGAACTGATCTTGGTTGTCTGGAGATCAACTGTAATTGTGGGAGATCTCCAGGTGCCACCTGGAAGTTGGCAAACCTAGTTACAGTGAATGTGCGTACATCCTGCCTGTACATGGGTACATCTATTTGTAAAAAAAAGGGTCAACACACATTCACTTTACAAATCCAACTGGGGGCCAATACCTGGATAAATTTGATGTTTCAATCACATGTTGAGCTGTACATGCACTGAACATAACATGAGAATTTCTCAACGCACATCTAAAGAAAAATCAAGTTTACGGTTTACACTGATAGTACATGTGTTCGCTGCAACTTGTGCACAGGGCTAAAGTGTCACGTTCCCAAAGTGTTTCAGATTTATTTCATTTTTAATTTCCTTCACTTATACTCCAACTTTCTTCCCAGTGGGGACCCAAAAAGGCTTACGTCATTCTCCACAAATTGTGTGGACTGTGCAAAAGAGGGATTGAAGGGTTACAAGATCACACTACAATACATACCTTTGTGTGCATATAAACAAATACCCTGTTTGATTGCAGATGTTTTGTAACTGCCAATAATATTCTTTGGCATGATTTCCCGCAGCTGTGAGAAGCCTGCAGAGGACATATGTTCATAAAGATTGCGTGCACAGAGGGCCTTTGGATCACAGACAGCTAGTGTCAGGCCCTTATTGTTCAGTAAAATTTGATATTATAAGCTGAAAGCCATAACAAGAATAGTGGTGGTACAGATTCTTTAAAAACTGCTGGGGGAAACATGCAAAGCTGTGCTACCTTTGACTTTTATACAGAGATGACCATAAGCATTCCTTTCTCTTATTTAAGTTTTATTCTATGCAGTTTCCTGTCTAAAATTCCCTTTGTTCTCTCATGGTTTCATATTTTGTTGTTGTTGCTGTTGTTGCTGCTGCTGTTGTTGTTCTTAATCTACATACCCTAGATGACCCAGGACAGCTCTTTCTCATCATATCTCAGAAGCTAAGCAGAGTAGGCCCTGATTAGAACTTGGCTGGGAGATCACCAAGGAAATCCAGGGTTGCTATGCAGAGACAGTCAATGGCAAACCACCTCAGGTCATACCTTGCCTTGGAAACCATACAGGATCACCATAAGTTCGGGTCACCATAGTACCGATGCACATGATACAAGAAAACAGGTCTCTTCTGGTTTAACCTATAAGTCAAGAGTGAAGTCAAAAGGGAAAGGGAGGGAGGTGCACAAACAGGCGAAGAATATACGTTCACTCCAGGCACCATCTATCAGAATCCCCTCATGTTGTCTCAGGCCACTGAGAGTCATTGACCCTGGCTGTATGCCATTCGCCTGTGGAAAACATACTGGGCACTTCTACCCCAACATGATTGGCCGAGAGGGAATGTAGAGATTAGGCGTGAAGAACTCTCATGTGATTGTAGGAAACGACCTAAAGAAAGCTTCCTTTTCTCATGGATGATGAGCCAGCTAAGATTAACTGTAGAAAACAAAGATCATAGGTTTTGAATTTGAAGTCCTATATTAAATATACATCTTTGGGAAAAAAAGATGGACAAGACAATAAACGACTAATATAGCTTCATAAATTCTACAAGGGGGGCCCATTTTCCCTACCTCTGGCTTCACTCCTGTTTCCCTCCCCAGCTTGTCCCCACCCCCCAGAACAGTGAGGGGATCAAGGGGACAGGTGGGAGATAGGCAAGCTTGTTTCCTTCTCTCACTTAGTCTTGGTGGCTGTCACTGCTGTAATTCCATGAGCCATTTTTAGGCTACTATGACCACTGTAATTTCTGCTGTAATTTCATGAGCCATTTTGGGGTGTCATATTTTTGTAACATTTGCACAGTTTTGCAACATTTGCTATTCACTTTTTTTGAGCGGTTTGGGACCCCTCAATTACTATTTCCCCCCAGATTAAGATTTCCCTTCTGCAAATTGGGGGGTCCATGTGTACAGGGGCCAACCCTTGGATATTAAGATTTAAAGAAGTATCCAATACATGTTGCTCTGCTGAGCATATTTCTGCCTGTCTCACTGTAAATAGTTGTCCCACCTTTCTTCCAAAGCATCCAGGGCTCCCCTCCTGCACTTAATCCTCACAACAGCCCTGTGAAGTAAGTTAGGCTATGAGGAAGCGATTGGCTCAAGGACACCCAGTAAGCTTTGTGGCAGAATGTGGCAATATTTTGTGGCGTTGTTTTATTTCATCTTGTGCTGCTTTACTATTTGCATGTCTGTAACTCTTTGGCCACAGTCAAGGGTGCTCATTTAATGAACAAACTTGAGGCAGGCTGCTCTGCCAAAATTGTTCTCAGATTCATCTGCTTATGTGTAGCCAAGATTGTCCGCCCACCCAGCCTCTAAGGAGTTTCAAGAAGCACCGACTTCAGAATTATACTATGGGGGAGAGGTAATCCAAAGCTCCTTGCCTACGCCAAAATGGTTGTGCAATACAGCTGCCACAGTTGCTAGCAGCCTCTATATTAAATATATGCCAGTAGAGGGAGACAAAGAAATAAACCTCTAGCTGACAGTTGGAAGTAGTTCCATCCAGAAGAAAACTAATTGTCCTGAATTCCTTCTCTGCACCCAAGATTCCAGCTGACACTCCTGTCACTGTTGAAAAGAAAGGCATGTGCTAGTTTCTGTCTTTCTTCTCCGCAAAGCATCTCCCATAAGGCACACCTTCTTCATTGCCAGAGGTCTGATTGATTGGAAGGGCTGAGACAATAAGCTGGCCTTGCTGAAAACAGATCAGGATTTTCAGCCTCTTTCTAAAGAAGGAATTTTGTTTCTCGCTGTAGCCAATAGCACTGTAAATGCATATCCCCCCCCCCCATTTTATTTTCCTCTGCTTTTTGGTGGGTCCAATGGAATTTGGTATGCTGGGCTTTCTATCTATTTTTATCATGCCTTTCTAAATGCCTTAAGTCTTGGAGCTTTCCTCCTTCCCTCTGTCCACCCTTGCACTGGCTTGTTTCTTTCTTCTATCTTCTTTTATAAGCCCTGACTCATTTCACTCACTTTGTGTGTTCCCCTTTCTCTCTCTCACTTGGCATCTCCTCAAGCAAGTTCCTGCCAACTCCTCACAGATCTCCATGTCTGTTTTTTCCACTCGGTATGCTTTCTGGCTGCCAGTCAATTCTCAGCCTGTAACGTTCTGGTCTCTCTTCTCAATAAGGTTTCTTTCTTTCTGACACCCTGACCCTTAATCCATTATATGGAAGTAGCCTCACTGATTTCAGTGGAACTGATTTCCGAGTAAGTTTGCTCAGGATCACATCCTTGTTTCCCATTAATCCCCAATTTATTAACCATTTTTCTGTCTCCTTTGATCTCTATAAGGAATGAGTGAATATTCCCCATTTCCTTTCCTTTTATATTCATTTATATTTTTTCCAGTGGTGTTTGCAGGGCTCTTTTTGTAGCAGGAACTCCTTTGCATATTAGGTGACACACCTCTAATGTAGCCAATCCTCCAAGAGCTTACAGATCTCTTCTTAGAGGGGCTACTGTAAGCTCTTGAAGGCTTGGCTACATTAGGGGTCTGTCGCCTAATATGCAAAGGAGTTCCTGCTACAAAAAGAGCCCTGGTTCTCTGCTATTTGGTGTTGTTTTTGTAGATTTGTTTGTATTGTTTATTTTTATTTTATTTTTTACTTTCTGCAGTATTTTTAAGTATGATGTACAGCATCTATATGTACTTAGATCCTACGGCTTGGGTCCTGCAGAATGCAAGCAAAGCTCATTACATAAATAGCAATTTTTCTGTCTCCCACTGTGGTTTTCTGTGTCCCATGTCATTGTGTCCCCATTGGTCAGTGGAATCCTGGGAACCCATGAGGATCAAGGGGGGAAGAGCTGCAGTGATAGGAGGAACTGGCAAAAATGGCCTTCCCCCTCTTCCATAAGCACACGTACCTGGAGCAATCAGAAAGCAAAGTTTCTATCTGAGCCATAATGCTTATGTATTGTCCCACAAATAATGTTGAAAATCTACAACAAATTTAGAGTCCAGTGGGCACTTTTAAGACCAACAAAGGTTTATTCAAAGTATGAACTTTTGTGTGCATGCACAGATGTAAGGAATCAGAACATGGTGCCAAAAATTTTAAATTTTTATTTGGTTTATCCTCTGCCTTTCTCCAAAGCAGCTTCCATCATTCTCCTCTCCTCCATTTTATCCTCACAACAGTCCTGTGAGGTGGGTGAGGATGAGAGTGACTGGCACAAGGTCATTCAGCAAGCTTCCGCAACAGAGTAGGGATTTGAACCTGGGTCTCCCAGATCTTAATCTGAAACCCTAACCGCAAGACCACACTGCCTCTCAAACAGTCCCAAGTTTGATTTCCACTAAGAAGAGCTGATGAAAAATTGATTTTCAAGAATAGCAAAAGGGGGGGGGATTTTTTTCCCTACTCTAATCAGCTTTTGCTGAGATATGGGTTTTTTTAAATCCCTGGCTTCCCTGCCGGAGCTCCTCCAGGTGCCCTGCGGCCGTGGGGCATCTGGAGGAGACTGAGCAGGCAAGCCAGGCATGAATCCCCACCTCCTTTTCCTTCTCCAGGGAGCCTGCTGTGGTGGAGGCGGGGAGATATGCCCTTCTTTTCCCCTGAGCTTCTCTGCTTTTGCGAAGGGGGGGTTAAATCCCTGGCTTCCCTGCCAGAGCTCCTCCAGGTGCCCTGCAGCCAAGCCAGGCATGTCTCCCCACCTCCTCTTCAATCCAAGATCCAAGCCCCTTACAGCCTTGTCTCCCCCCACCCAAGTCCGTAGGAGCCCAGAGCAAGGCTGAAAGGGGCTTGAATCTAAGAGATCCAAGCCCCTTTCAACCTTCCCCCTCCAAGCCCGTGGAAGCCCAGAGCAAGGCTAAAAGGGGCTTGAATCTAAGAGATCCAAGCCCCTTTCAGCCTTGTCTCTCCCCCCTCCCAAACCCGTGGGACCCGATGGCAAAGCTATGTGTAATGGAACAGTCTGCTCTTCCCTTAATATCTGGGTGATTTAGTTTGGTCCTCTTGGAGCTCTTGTTTCACTTTGGTTTTTATATGCTGAATGGACCTGAGAACAGGTGGCTGAGTGTGTACTGTAGCCTGGGAACTGAAGTGGGACGTTTCAAATGTAAGCCTTCAAGTTCCTTTTTAACTGCTGGTGGGGGGATTTAGAACTTGGGGAAATCAAACATACACAGAGGCTTTCATTTTCTTTCCCTTTCTTTCCATTTTTTCTTCCCCTTTCTTTCAATTTCTTTGCTCCCTTTCTTTCCCTTTTCCCCATTTCTTTCCCCTTCTTCCCTTTCTATCTTTCTTTCCTTCCTTCCCTTTCCCCCTTCCTTTTCCCCATTTCTTTCCATTTTTTCTTTTTCTTTTCCTTCCTTCCTTCCCTCCCTCCTTCTCTCTCTCTCTTTCAGCTAATGAGTTAGGCTATAACCAACTTAAATAAAGGTTAACAGCCAATAAACACAAAATGTGCCAAACAAAACTTGAGTCCAGTGGCACCTTAAGACCAACAGAGTTTAATTCTGGGTCTAAGCTTTCATGTGAATAAACTTTGTTGGTCTTAAAGGTGCCACTGAACTCAAACTTTGTTCTGTTGCACTGGAACAGATATTCTTAAGTACCACTGCTAATGAAACATTGAGCTGCTACCCTATCTTAAGCATGTGTGGACAGGAGGTGTTGAGTCTACCCTAATAATTTGTTCAAGTAACTTTGTGATGTCTTTTGTACAGTGTAACCTTATTGCCTGTGTAGAAGAGCCCTCTTGAATAATTCTGGTTTGCGTAGACTCAGGTGGGTAGCCATGCTGGTCTGAAGGAGTAGAACAAAGTTTGTGTCCAGTGGCACCTTTAAGACCAACAAAGTTTAATTCTGGGTATAAGCTTTCATGTTCATATACTCATTTTCAGATACATTGAAACAGAGTCATCAACCATTACATGTAGGTAGCAAGTGAGGAGGATGTTGCCTGTATCTGTAGACTTCTGCAAATGTGGAAACTGTAGCCTCTGTTCATAACTGGGTCAGTGGTCACTTCTTCAGCTATGAAGTATCTGTAGAAGAGAGCAGTGGCTCACAAAAGCTGATCCCCTGCTACAAATTTTCTTTGTGCTTTTGTGGTATTGAAGCAGTTTTTCTCCAGGTAGGCTCACCAGCTGAGTTGGGAAATACCTGGAGATTTTTGGGGTGGAGCCTGAGTGGTGGGTGTTGCCTTCCGACACACTTCTGGTGATGTCAGGGGGTGTGGCATATGCAAATAAGTTATGCTAATGAGTTATGTTAATGAGCTCCTGCACCTCTTTTTCTACAAAATGACTCCTGGTCACAAGGGCAAGACTAGGGTTCCAGACTCCAGGTGGTGGTTGGTAATCTCCCACTATTATGACAGAGATCAGTTCACTGGAGAAAATGGCTGCTTTGGAAGGTGGACTCTATGACATTATGCCCCATTTAAGCCCCTCCCCTCCCCAAACCCCACCCTCCTCAGGCTCCATCTCCAGGTATTTCCCAACCTGAAGCTGGCATCCCTAGGCAAGACCAACCAAACACCCAGAAAAACAGTTAGATCCAAGTCCCATAGCACCTTAGAGACCAACAAGAGTTTTGAGAGTCAAAGGTCTCTTCATCAGGTGTCAAAGGGAGCTTTGTCTCTCAAAAGCTTCTGCCATAAAACTCTTGCTGGTCTCTGAGGTGCTCCTGGACTCAAATCTAACTGTCGTACTGCAGACCCACAGGGCCAACCCTCTGAAACAAACACCCAGAAAGCCTCTCTAGTTTCCTACTCCCAACTGGGGGGGGGCAGGGTTGGGTGTTACAAGCACATGGTTTCCCAGGAAACTAACAAGCCCTCAGTCTAGAAGGATCAAAAAATCAGTCTTGACGTATGCCCTTTTTGCTGCACACCACATCAGAGACCTGGCTAAGGCCTCACTCCGCCCCCCTTTTTTCATGAACTAGATTGAGGCAAGAATTTACACGAAGAAGCTGGCACGCTCTTGCACCAACTTTAATTGGGTCAATAAAAATATGCTATTCGTTTTATTTACGTTTGTATCGCCACAAGCCTGAACTCTCCCTGGAAGCTAAAATGACTCAACAAATCGGCTCGGGAGTGCAGCATGAAGGAAAAGGAGTGCTTCAGTTCCTCCCCCCCCAAAAAAAGAAACCTGCTTTTCCTGAGCTGAAATGGCGGGGCACATGTTTGTTGCGCTATTAGACAATGTGCACGATCTAGACTGTACATGATATGAATTATCAAGCTTGATATTACCTCTGCCAGCCAGTTGGTTCTGGTCTCCCAACTGTTTGACAGGTAATGAATGCTCCCAAGTATAATGGGGCACAAATCAACTCAGGAGGGTAGCACAAAGTCCTAAGCTGAAACAGTGGGGTGCATGTTTGTTGTGTTATAAAACCATGCGCTCAAAGACAGCCAAGTTGCTCCTCTGAAGCAAGCCGGATGTTTGCGAGGAAGGGACAGAGGTGACACTTATTGTGTGCACATGGAGCAGACCACATCCACCGCCCTGCCATTAGTATGCCACTGGATACAGCTGTGTTCTCCTAAGCTTTTCCAGCATCTTGAAGTTTCTATAGTGTTTCCTTGGCAGCTTTTGCCATTGCTGGCCTTAGCGATGACTAAAGGCAAAGTTGCTGATGCCAGTGGGAACTGCAACAATATTGATTGACAAGAGGTTCTACCTGTCTTGGTGTTTCCTGTGTTATCATGAAATGAGCTAGATCCTATCAGGGGTTTTTGTTGTTTATTCATTTTGCAAATTCCTCCATCTCAGGTAAAATTATTGTAAAGCAGGATGGAGGAGACAAAAAATGATGTTTCAGCACTTCTTGTACCATGGTTGACTCTAATATAGGTGCAAAGTGTTACATCTGCAATGTAGACTGCATTACAAATATGACATTACATTCCTTTAGCTATGTTCCTTATTGTTAATGGACATTTGATTGTCTTTGGTCTATCAATTACATTTTTAATATATTGTCAGGACAGCCTACTATTCCTCCTTACAAAAACTGTGGCTTGAATCCTGCCTAGATTTTCTGCGGGCAGATGTAGGGAGAACAGTTTTTGCTGATTCCACTGTCCTGTGGTGTCCAAAAATACCCTCAGTGAGACACCAGGAACAGCACAGGGGAAATCATTGGAAGAGGGAATCTAGAAGAAATCACCCCCTTCCTTGCACTTGCAGAAAATCTAGGCAGGATCTAAGCTCCTGTGTGGTATATTAGGCTGAGAGAGAAATCGGCCAACAATCACTGTGGTCATGGCTGAGCAGAAATTTGAACTTAGGTCTCTCTAGTCTGCCATAATAATGACTGCACTCCAGTAGTAACCACCACACTTCAGTAGTGGCTTTCTTAAAGACTTTGCCACTTTGAGAGTCCATTTATTCTTCTTTGTACATTTGCTACTACTTCAGTTTTTTGTGTAATTATGATTTTTGCTCTCTGTTTTAATGCTTCTTTTGTTTTTTGTTAATCCATACATTTATTTGTGTTATAGTTCTCCCTTAAAAATGGACTGAGAATATTGTCTGCTATATGGTCTTACATAGCCCCATATCTTTGTTGATATCTGTCAGACAAGCCTATGCAGTCTATAAATAAAAATTCATTTGATATATATTAAAAATATTTTCATGCTGCCTCTCTGAAATCTTGCTTCAGATGGCTAAAAAAATGGAAGGTAAATAAAATAGAGTAAACAATACCTATTTAACAATAAAATTAATTTTAAATCATTCAAAATGTATTCAGAAAGAAAATTGTTAGTAGGAAAAACATTTCAGTTAACTCAAGAAAAGATAAACTGGATTTAGCATTTCAGTGGTTCATTTGGTATAGTATTTTACTTATGAAAATACAAATGCAGTTCTGGATCCTATATCAAACTTCACTATGATAGCTTCAAAAAACAGATAATGTCAGACCCCGGAATCCCCAGGAGGAGTCACATTACAGATGAGACAGGAAATCCATGATTGGATATCTCAATCTTTCTTTTCCCTTATGCTTAAAAGCAGTCATGGGAAGGAGACCATGATAGAGTCTACTCAGTAGAACTTACTCTCATGAAATCCATATAGCATTGCACTGTAAATTTCTTTGGGGCAATGGTACTGGGGAAGGGATGTTTACCCTGCGCATTTCTTGTGTCAGATACAGTTTGGCTTTAAATGACATCCTTATAATACTGTTTAAATTCACCATTTCCTTATAAAATCTGGGCCTGCATTGCTTGTCTAAATGGTTACATAGAAACTCCATGAGAAAGTCTAACCCCCACATCTATTTCTGGACTGCAACAAACAGGGCTTCCTGCCAGTCAAAAGGTGTTTGTGTCAAGTGCTTGCTTCAGTGTTTTATTAGATGGGTAACAGAAAGAAGAGAGAAACAATCCTAAGCAGGTCTAATCAGAAATAAATCATTTGTCCAAAGTAATGGGAAGCTTTTAGAAATCTGTAACTTCTTAATTAAAGAGCCTCCCTTAGAATAAGATCAGCTAGGGCATGTACAGAGGAGGGGCAGAGGAACTGCATGTTTACACCATTCTTTTGTATTCCTTGCTCAATCTATTGCTGTGCAGCATGTGTGTGGGCATTTAATGTTGAATAAATTCTTTACTGATTTGAATGCTCATTGTGGCTTTCCATATTACATAGACCTCCATATGCTATTCAAAACAGATGACAGGGAAAGTTTACTGTTTCTAAGTTGCTATTTCCCTGGGATTGTGCAAATGCAATAAGCTATCCCCGTGGCAACCAGTTTCTGGGTAGCAGGAGGCACAGGCACAAGGCAGGGCCCTAGAATGGCTATATGGGAAATTGAAAAAGAAGCTGGGAGCACCCTCTCGGCAAGTAATTCCAAAAATGGCCAGATGGTGGCAGCTGTAATGAAAGAGGGAGAGAAAATCCCTCTGAGGGTGAGGAGAACCAGGAGAGAGTGGCATTTCACTGGGTGAAGAATTAGGTGGCTCCCAGTGTTCAGCAGGCCAGAGAGAGTAGCACTTGCATGATCAGAGGGGTCGTTCCACCATACATGCATTACACAAGTTGGTTGTTCTAATGATCCAAAAGACCATGACCATGCAGATACATGCCTGTTTCCCAGTATTCCTTGAATGTGAGGAAAGGATCCATGAACTGCAAAGTCCAAGTAGTTACTCTCCAGGTGCAAACTGCTTGGCATGATGCTGTACTCAAGATGTTCACTGCAAGATGAACATCAAGGCAATCTGATCAGGAGCTCATCTCATGTGTATCTGAGTATGAATAAAGTATGTTTACCAGGCATCCATGTTTGCTGTGTAGTTCTCAGAACACCCAAGGAACTGGAAAGATCATTCAGACAGCAGTCAGGTGGCGAGAGGATACAACTTTATGGGAAGGAAGTTCCAGAGTTACACTGCCCTGACTGAGAAGACCCTAGCCTGGATTACAAAAGTAAACTGGATTATAATCATTGTGTTAAACTTGACTAGTAGATCAAAGTTGTTTTCTTGATCATAGTAGGAGGTAAATGTGAAACATGTCATAGCTGTGCGAGATGACATCTGTCCTAATTATTGATGCTATTTTTGTAATAGCAGTGATTCATTTCCCCACAATCAGTTCCTCCTTATGCACACTAGAATGTTCCAGTCGTTGTGGTTGGCCATGTATTTTAAATGCAGTAAGGAGTCTTTTTTCCTGGCTGAAACATAACGGGAGAACATAGTTATCATCTGAGCTGAGGAAATGATGCTATTAAATTCCTTACCATTTTTATTTCTTCCACTTTTCCATATAGCACATTGAACTCCTTTAGAAGTGAGCATTATGCCTGCACAAGTGGGAACCCACCACAAAATGATGCAGATTGGGTTTAGTGCACTCCTTAACTACCCTTTAAATTCAGCCCTGTTTGTAAGCTGCATGTGAATGAGTGAATTCTAGAGTTAAAGGGGAGTGTGTTAAAAACAGGCTTTCCCATTTGCTTTAGACCTCTGTTGGCCTAGGTCCTCTCCCTAAACATTTTCTTTTTTCTGCCATCTTCTGTCCTTTTCTCCCTTCCCTGCTCAGATTTCCACTCCTGTCATAAAAGTGGGATATATCTTTATTTCTAAATTAAATTACTTTACAACTTAAAAAACCAAAGGCTTTTCCAACCAAACCAAAGACTCCCTTTCTGCAATCTCTCTGAAACTGTGGGATATTCTAATTTCCTCTGGGAGGCTATTCCACAACATGGGAGTTGTTGAGATAAGAAAATGCAGGAATTGCTGTTTAACACACATGGGAGGCATGTGTGTCTCAGTCTTTCCTGAGAACAAAGCAGGAATAAACTCAGCTGAGATGATTCCCCTTCATGGAGAGAGATAGGGAAGTGATAACCATTTGCTCACTCTACCAGGAAAGGGTGATAGATCATTGTTTGGATATACTGAGTGTTCCCTCTAAGCTGAGTTAGTGTGAGCTAGCTCACAGTATTTCGCCTCTGGCTCACATTTTTGTCTTAGCTCAGGAAGGATGGCTCCAGAGCAAACCATGCAGTAGCCAAATCGCTTGCTCACAACTTTAATGCCAGGAGCTCACAAAGTAGAATTTTTGCTCACAAGACACCACAGCTTAGAGGGAGCATTGGTTAGGACCACAAAAGTTGAGACTGTGTGTCTAGTTATGATTAGGCAACTGTGCAGGGAGGGCAGCACATGTGGGAGCTCACATCCCATTTTTTTTGGGGGGGGAACCCTTCCAGGTGGGAGAGAAAGAGTTAAAAGGTTTAACACACTCTGTGAAAGGTGCAAAAGCCAAGGACCAGGGAAGACTGGAGTGAAATCTGCCTTGACAAGCCTTCATTTCAAAGCTCCAGCTTAGGCTGTGTTCATTGCTCAGAAAGGAATGAATTGGTTGGCCCTTGCTTGGGGTGTCTATTGTATTAGCTTCTGTAACATTCCTGCTCATGTTCTGATACTAGCTTCCTATGCTCTTGTGCTCCTAGAAACTTGAGGTATATGTTAGTAAATAAAGAATTTGTTTCCTTCTAAAGATCTCAGATTGTGACCAAAGAAATTCTTACTCAAGTGCCCGGCCATTCAACCAAGGCTAAACCAAACACCTGACCAGGCTAGAAGGCAAGCAGGGCAGAGGGAAGGGAACTATATAGCAGCAAGCACTCATGCATGCGAAACCACTATTAATACCTCAAACTGCTGATAGCAAGAGAAGGGCAGATAAATTTGAGTGATGGTAGGGATTTACCCTGTATGATAGGTATCTGGGATAGCCCCCTCGCTCACCTGTAGATCACCCATTGCCTCACAGATACTTGTGGAAAGCAGGGAGGATGGATCATCACTGAAACAACCACAGAAAAAGCCCATAAGTGAGCAGCAGCATAATATATTCTTTCAGGCACTGAAACATTCAAAAACCCTTGCGGAGCTGAGCAAAGTTGCCCCATGGACCCATGCTGTTGCAGAACCAGACCAGCTTTACAAGGATAGCTCATCTTTAACATTTTTTCATCCAGGTGGGAAATCAGAATATAGAATATTCCTTGTTAAAAAATTGGATGCAAAAGGGCTTCAGGTAATAAGCAAATTCTAATCCCAGCAGCCCAGGGGGAGATCCAGATTTAAACAATGCTTTGCTGTTGATTTCAGCCTGAACATTGTCAGTTTCAGTTGCCTGCAATTCTTACTGCCACAGCGGTTTGAACTGGCAATGCAGAATAAACCTCAAACGTTTCTGTTCTTTTTCATCCACAAATGGGTAAACCAAGAGGAGGCACTCCCATACTTAATTAGTGTCTATTATTCTGTGGGACTGACACAGCTCTATATACTAAATAATAATTAATGAAACAATCTGCATTCTCCCTTGTTAAATGTCAACTTTATGTTTCCTATCTGGGAAAAAATCCAAACAGCTTTAAGTTGATGGTGGATTTCCCTCACAAAGGTTTGGCACTGAGCACTTTGAAAGATTCTTATTATTTCACTCTGGGTACTTTGTATTAATATTGCCCAAATGAAATGGAGAGTGATAATTAGAAGAGAGGGTTTTCATTAAACATCTGTTCTGGCTCTTTGTAGAATGAGGAAAATGCAGATTTATTATGTGCTGAGTTTTTATGCATATTGTTGATCCTAGTAATAAATGTATAGCAACACATCATGTCGAGGGGGAAATCTAGAAGAATTGAATGCTCATTGTTTTCAGAACTTCAAATTCAATTGCTAGGGCAGGATTTAGCTGGCTTCATTTCCCATATCTATGGCAACAATCAGGGGGGAAACTTGTTTTCACCACGAGAAAGTGCATTAGTAGACATCTAATGCTAATTCATCAGTTCAGTCAGCCACAGCTTATCCTTTGCCTGAGACTTTACATCCATCAAATAGCCTTAGGTACAAATACACAGTTGATACCGAGGGTGGTTTTTTAAAAAATAAGTCTAGAATGAATTACACGATCAGGTGTCATATAAGGCAGTAGAATACTGAAGACCATGGGTGTAGAGTAAAATGATATATTCCATGTAGAAAGGTCATCTTTTTTTTACTGTATTTTTATTTTATGAGGTGCACGGTGGCGGAGATTTAGAGAGGAAGAGCAACTCAGAGAGAGGGGGGAGGGAGACAGAGAAATGTTATCTAATTTTCTTTATTTGCTGTGTTTTCCCACACAAAACAACATGGTGGATCTTCTGTCCCATGAAGGTTCTTGATTCCTCCCTAGGTCCACACGATCAGATGTGTGTTGCAAGTTCCATTCTGCGAGCTGAATTCTCAGGCACTCACTGGCTGCTTTGGATTGGGAATATGGTACATAAGTAGAAGGGACTTTTAAGCCTTTTACTCTGCATAATTTTCTTGACCTGAAACAGGCTCTGGGGGACTATTTGCCCCATTGGGGAAACTGTATGTATTGATGGGTTGTGTGTAAATTATCCCAAGGGGGCAAACAGCAGCTCACTGTGGCTATGTCAGCACAGGAACATTCTAGAAAGGAGACCATGCGCCTTTGTCTCAATCTGAATCAGGTCCACATATGCCTGTGAATTAAGTTTCCAGCAAGGAACTTGATGTTCACATCTGATCACTCAGCAAAGATGCAAGAAAAACATAGGGGGAGATCTTAAGCGGGTCTACTCAGAAGTAAGTCTCATTTAATTTAGTAGAGTTTATTTCCAGGGAAGTGTTATGATTCCAGTCAAAATGTATAGTTAGGGCCTTGGCTGGGTAAAACTTCCATGTACAATATATTGGGCTTTTCAGCATTCTTATTTTCCTCACGTATGTTCCTGTTGCTGCATGATTTTTTTTCCCTGTTCCACATATGTTTTGCTCCTTCTAGTGCTTGATTTGATATTACAGCACGTTATGTCCAGCATAAAAGCCTGCAGTTTAAATCTGCAGGGAGATATGCCAGACATAACGAAAATGTAATATCGAATTGACCAATAGATGGTACAAACCACATGTGGAACTGGAAAACGTCCTGAAGCAAAAGAAATGACATGTGAGGAAAATGAGGATGTGGAAAAACTCCCTGATACCTATAGAGGCTTCTGTGTAAACCCAGGTTGATAATCTCAGCTATGAGGAAGTGATGTTCTTGCTGCTGGTGTTGTTTCAGAAAGGTCTCCTCTGTCTTCTCTTTTTTCCTTGCCAGAGGTCTACATTTCAGTGTGTCTGAAACCACAAAAGATTTATCTTGGGGAACCAGATTTTTTCTTCTGTAAAGGAGGAGAAGGCATTTCCCCTCCAAAAAAATCTGAATATGAATGTGGCAAACAGTAGGCCTGTGATCCTTACTATTCCCCCTGCTTTTTACCACACCCTGGATGCTGAGAAATCCCCCAAGTGATATTATTCAAGAGTCGTGTGTGTGTGTGTGTGTGTGTGTGTGTTCATTTAGTGTTTTCCATGGTCAGCTCTTATCTTTTTCCTAAGGTTTAGATATTTTGGCTATGATAATCCAAATTTCAGCCAGAATTAAAAGTGTTTGGTGTCATACAATGAATTCAGCCTGTGATATTTATACATCAAATGTAGATACTATCATATGAAGGCTGAGTGTGTGTGAAATTATGTATTAGCATGGTTTCTGCTTGGAAACAATATTACATTTCAGTATTGAATTACTGATTTAGAATATTTTAAACTTCAGAGGACAGCGGAAGACAGGAGGGCCTGGCGTGAGCTGGTCCATGGGGTCGCGAAGAGTCAGACTCAACTGTGCAACTGAACAACAAAACCCTCCCCCTCCTCCATGATAAGAACATAAGAGAAGCCAATGTTGGATCAGGCCAACGGCCCAACCAGTCCTACACTCTGTCAGACAGTGGCCAAAAATACCAGGTGCCATCAGGAGGTCCACCAGTGTTGTATTCTCACAACAATCCTGTGGAATAGATTAAACTGAAAGAGAGTGACTAATCCAAGTTCATCTAGGAAGGCTCACAGCTCAATGAGGACTTTAAGATGCATCTCCCAGATTCTAGTTCAGTATTAACCACTATGATCATTAATGATGCATCATAATTATATTTGCTAATTTTGCATTGTGCTCTGAATTTTGCATTTGAGAATGAAATGGCATCTGACAGTGCAAAAACTGCATACCCCATTGTCACTAAGTGGGACATACATGTTGCTTCATTTGTGCAACCCTGGGGGGGGGGGAATAACTGAAAATGGATGATGATATGGAGTGGGCATTTCAACTTAGCCATTTTTCTGATTATTACTATGATTGCTAGTACCTTTTATAGAACAGGGATAATACCTGGCCAGTCGCAGCAGGCAATAGTAGTGCCCATTTAGAAGAAAGGGGAAAGAACTGACCCTACTAATTACCACCCTAGCAGTCTTCTTTCAGTCTTGGGTAAATTATACGCCTCCCACCTACACCTCTAACTGGATGAAGGCAACTCAGATTCTGGGCCCGGAGCCTTTATAAAAGGGAGCTCTACATGCATTGGTTTAATCTCATTTGGTTGAGAAATACTCTTCCTTTAAAAGGGGGAAGCTTTATGCTGCGTTCCTTGATATATGGGCAGCATATGACTCAAGCTCTAGAATGCATCCGTGGAAGAAACTAGAAACCACAACTATACCTTTGTTGGCGTCCTTGCCATCAAGTCACAGCTGACTCATGGCAATCTTGTAGGGTTTTTAAGGCAAGAGGTGTTCAGAGGTGGTTTGCCATTGCCTGCTTCCACTCTATGACCCTGGTTGTTCTTGGTGGTCTCCCATCCTAGTACTAGCCAAGGCTGACCCTGCTTTGCTTCCAAGATCTGACAAGACCACACTAGCCTGGGCTATCCTTCCTTCCTTCCTTCCTTCCTTCCTTCCTTCCTTCCTTCCTTCCTTCCTTCCTTCCTTCCTTCCTTCCTTCCTTCCTTCCCTCCTTCCCTCCTTCCCTCCTTCCCTCCTTCCCTCCTTCCTTCCCTCCTTCCTTCCTTCCTTCCTTCCTTCCTTCCTTCCTTCCTTCCTTCCTTCCTTCCTTCCTTCCTTCCTTCCTTCCTTCCTTCTTTCTTTCTTTCTTTCTTTCTTTCTTTCTTTCTTTCTTTCTTTCTTTCTTTCTTTCTTTCTTTCTTTCTTTCTTTCTTTCTTTCTTTCTTTCTTTCTCCTCTCCCTTCCCTTCCCTTCCCTTCCCTTCCCTTCCCTTTTCTATCATCATCTATCCTCACCTATCTACTACCTATCATCTGCCTGCCATCTATGTGTCTGTCATTTATCTATCCATACATACATACATACATACACAGCCTATGAAGTTGGAGTCCAGTGGCACCTTTAAGACCAACAAAGTTTTAATCAAGGTGTGAGCTTCTGTGTGCACACACACTTCCTCAGATGCGGTATCTCTCACTGTGTCTGAGGAAGTGTGTTTGCACACAAAAGCTCACACCTTGAGTAACACTGGAACATGGCTACCCACCCAGGGCTATTTTTGTTATTTCTAATAAAGACCCCCTCATTAAAAGTATGATATAATTCCTAAGGTTCTCTTTCTAATTCTATCACAGTCACGGGGGGGGGGAGGTTAGGATTGCGTTCTTGTCCCCCATCTTTTTAATCGTTTCTTATATTGTCACCCAGTCACTGCTCTTTTATATGCCAGTCTTGCCTTCACTCTCTGTAACTGGTAAGCATCAGACTTTAAAAATAGTCTGAATCCTTATCTGTTAACTATGAAAAATGAAACATAATGGGATTTTTCCCCTAAGGTCAAATTTATGTGCCCCATGACGTGGCTGATTGATGCCCATCCTTTTGCACAAGTCCACTTATTTAATTACCTGGGCTTCCGTTTTCATTTCTCTCTTTCCTGGAACCTACATTACAAGCAAGCTTTGGTCAGTACCAGAATTGAACTTGCAGCTATTTTGAAGTTCTTTTTTCCCCCTTTGCTGGGCATTATATTCCCTCACCCTTACAAATGAAGAAGAAGAGGAAGAAGAGGAAGAGGAAGAAGAGGAAGAGGAAGAAATTGGATGTATACCCTGCCCTTCACTTGGAGTCTCAGAGTGGCTTACAAACTCCTTTCTCTTCCCCTCCCCACAACAGATATTCTGTGAAGGAGGTGGGGCTGAGACACTTCTTTCGAGACCTGCCCTTTCAAGAACAGCTCTGACAGAACTATGGCTTGCCCACGGTCATCCAACAGCTGCAAGTGGAGGAGTGGGGAATCAAACCTGGTTCTCCTAGATTAGAGTCCATGTACTTAACCATGACACCAAACTGGTCATAGCCCAGCTACTATATGGATCCTCAGTTTGGAGTCAAGCTCTTAAACTTTCAGTTGAACACATCCCAACTGCCTGTGGATTATCAAACTCACAAGAACTACAGAAACAGTGGCAAAATTCATTTTATGGGCCCTAAACATTGTGACCAAGTCTTGAAACTATCTTAACTGAGTAGGTTCAGACGTCTGATCTAATTTGGATAGTGGGCTTATTAATATTTTACTTAATGTTAAAATGCATTACTTCTATCTTTTTATGATGTAAACTTTTGAATTTGAAATGTGTGCATCTACTTATTATATTTTACTGAAAGTCTGTCTTAGGCCTAGCCTAAGTAAGTCCAACAAGCTGTTCTGCTTTATGGACTATTTTATTGAGAATAAACTGGAACTGGACTTTTTATTAAAGCATTTTGTTGTATATTAAGAGGGCCAGAGGTGAATTCTCTTTTTCTTTCTTTCTCCAGCATGGAATTCATTTTCAATGTATGTATTTTCTTGTTCACTCTGTCAGAGTGATTCCATTCCCAGTTTGGTTGTTAAGGAAGTAGACAATGAAAGCAAATCAAATGAGTGAAATACAAAACTTATGTAGGTGAAATAGTCGTGTATAGCGTAGAATATAATGGAAAGCAACATTTTTCCAACACAATTTTAAGGTTTTTTTAAAAAAAATCCAAAAGAGGCTAGCTTGTTTGTTTCAGAATGCAAACCCCAGCATAGCTGCTGTTTCTCTTAGCTTGGACAAGAGCTTTTCATAGCATATTTACATTTTTTTGAAAAAAAATCGTCACTGAAAGAAGACCATGCTGAGTTTTTCTTTTGATTGAACTGTAGCTATTATGCACGTTCAGCAGCTCTCTTACCCACTTCCACTTGCTTGTTTACTGTTTAGACTTTAGGAGGGAACTCTCTTTTTTGAGGATGGAAATAAAGAATGTGAATCTTTGCCATGCTGGCAGTGCACTTAGTTTCCCAGAACCAAGGATTAGTGTTCCATTAGGTTTAACAACTGATTTATAATGAACTATCAGTGCTTTCTAGAAATCTATTTCCTTTTATTAGAAATGTCAGGGACATCCAGGCCCCCAGATCACATCCAGCTCTACTAGACTGCTAACCTGAAT
Source organism: Gekko gecko (assembly GCA_029375565.1). Lineage (NCBI taxonomy): Eukaryota > Metazoa > Chordata > Lepidosauria > Squamata > Gekkonidae > Gekko > Gekko gecko. The sequence goes on from JAPDNY010000008.1 coordinate 115,930,836, forward strand.
TCTGCAGAGGAAACTTGGTTTACAGGAAGAAGGATGCGAAGAGGCTGCTCAGCGAAAAGGACCAGATGAGTGACTAGTCAGTGCCCATGAACGCTAGGAATCTTTCCTGTGTTCAGGGCTTATTATTTCTATGAAACAGGTTTCACATTGTGTAATTTCCTCATCAGCATCAACAGCATCTTTTCCCAGACTCTATATTAACATATTCACATTCCATCATCTTTATGGGACAGGAACAGTGGCATATATTAATCTGCTGCTACAAATTGGGGAACAACACAAGGACTTGGTGTTGCATGTGCCATGGGAGTTTTGCACCAGATGCTGACTGGCTCTTTGTGACCCAAGCAGGCAGAAAGAAACAGCTTTAGCCTGTCTTTCCCCCACTGTTGTTGTTGGTTGTTGTTGTTTTGGTATCTTTAAGCCACTCTGTGGAAGGCTCTGTGGTAAAATCATGTTACACATGTGGCTACATGTACACAATAAAGCCAATAGCATTTCCATGGGGAGGTCCGAGGATATGAAAAAGCAGGAGGGCAAGGCTAAAGTTGCTTCTCTCTGTGTGCTTTGGTCACAAACAGAAAAGAGTGCATGTGTGTCTGGGAGGCCCAAAGTTCCTATTGCACATGTGATACAAAGTCCTCGGTTTGTTCTCCAACAAAAGGGAACTTTGTAATGTTGAGATGGAGCCCTGGGCTGAAGGCAGTTCCTCCAATCTAAGGAGCGATCTCAACAATGTAGTAATCTATTCGTACTGGTTAATGAGAAATATGTGAGTAATCTATATAACGGGAAACGCAACTCACAAAACTGCATTGCTTTAAAAAATACAGGTAAAAGGTTGTGATTGTAGGGGTGGTTTGGGGAGGAATTGTTTGTTTGGTTTTTTAAATGACGATTCAGTCTTATTATCTTGAGATCATCAAGTGGGTTTGTTAATTAAGAAGTACAGCTGGCCTACACAGCCAAAGGGCACAGGAAGATTGGGAGCCATTCTTTAATTAAATCAGTCAGGTTCAGGTTGGATCTTTGCCAGTGAAGGAGGAAAGCAGTGAAGGAGAACAAGACTTCACACCTGATAGAGCAAATCTCTGTTGAAAGTAGCCCGCACTGTTTTTAATGAATCTTTCTTCCTACATCCTCCAGCATCAAAAGCTTTTAGGTTCACAAGCACCTGTTCTCTAAATTGATCTCTCGCAATTTCTCTCAGTGCAAATCACAGCTAATCACAATATATAGTTATATATTCCCAGGTTGGGATTTGGTTGCTGACTGCAGCTTTATTTATTTATTTAGCTGTTTGGACATCCTAAAAATATTAACATTGAATTTTTAACATTCTGAGGTCATGCTTGATAATATGATGACTGCTAATTCTCCTAAGTACCAAGAAGCTGGATTTTCCTTTGATATTTTTGATCAATATAAATAATTCTCAATGTGGCCAAATCTGCTAATACTTAAATTCAGAAGAGTGGAGTCATAAGCAGACAAGATAGGTTTTTCTACAAACCTGAAAAACACTCCTTGTTTGCAGAAAAATCTGAAGTCTCAAAAAAGAAAAGAAAAGGGGGGGGTAAATTGCTCCAAACAGAAGCAGCACCAGTAGCTTTAGCAAATGGATGCCCTCAGTGGCTATTGCTAGGCAACCACACGCTGTTCAAGCCTTGGTTTCTGTCAACAAAAGGCAAGGGCAGTGCCATTTCCAGACCTATTTTGGCCTTTGAGGGAGGACTCAACAGGGTTAGGCCTGGTAGCAACCACTAGATGACTTGCTACAATGTGATTTGTTTGCATGACTCACCCAGGCTGAGCTTCTTGCCAATGTTCAAGAGTGGCCTACACAGAAACCAGTGTGGTAGTTTCAGACTAGGTTCTGGGATACCCTGGTCTAAATCCTCACTCTGCCATGGAAAATCACTGGGTGACTTTGAACCAGTTATACATTCTCTGTGTAACTTACCTTATAGAGTTGTTGTGAAGATAAAATGGAGGAGAGGAGAATGATGTAAGCTGCTTTAGGCCCCCATTGTGGAGAAAGGTGGGATATAAATGGAATAATATAGCTGAAGATAAAGTGTAGGTTGTGTTGGAAGTGAAAGCGCTGTCCCTTGCCTCAGCCTCCAGACTTCGTGGCAAGAGAGGCAGATAAGCTAGATAGTCACACTGACCTTTCTGTTCTGTGTTTACTCTCCTGTAGATTGGAGATCTCAGGGAACAACTTCCTTCTGTTCATTCATTCTCTCCCCAGAACTTCTCTCTCCTTCCTCTTGCACTCACCAAGAGGGAGGACACACTGTCCCCATCTTGGCACCATGATTCAGATGACCTCTCACCATCTGAGTCTATCCTTAGTTAACTAGACTATCTTAGCTCTCATCTTTCCTATCCAGATTGTAGTTCTAGAATAAAGAGACTAGAATAAATAAAAGTGTAAATGTGGCTCTGGCTGCGGTCACACTGGAGGCTTGCAGCGATCTGCCTGTGCCTCCATTTGTGGTGGTTTAAATAATAAGGGAATTTTTGATCAGACATTCCACCCTGAACCAACTTCACTGTGCGCTCTCTCCATGGTCCATCATTCAGATTGCTGTAGCCTTTTTTTGCGGGGGGGGTGTCTCTCACCCATGTGCATAAGCATGTATCCAAAGCACCGGCTCCTTTTTGACAGCTCCTCAGGCTCTCTGCCAAGTACTCTGGCTCCTCTCAGCCTCCTTTACTTTGCCTCTCTACATGGGGGGAGTTTAAAAGTGATTTACACAAGAGTAGTCCCATTGACTTCAGTGCATTTACTCTTGTGTCAATCATAGGATACTTTCAGACTCTGATGCAGAAACAGGAGAGAGGGGTTTGAGGGTTGTCACTCAAAAACAACTTCCCTGGGGACTCCCAATCCAGAATGACTACTTGGCCAAGGTGATTTCAATGCCAGGAGTGATTATGCACTTATGTGAACATTGCTACCTAATCAAAAAAAAGGGGGGGGGGAGCAGAAAAGGAAGGGAAGGTCCAGACTTTCCAAATGGCTTGACTTTGCAAGAGGAGAGTTCAGACAGCTGGAAACACATGGTGGAAGCGCTGGCATCCCTAAATTCCAGTCTTTCCCCGGTATCTGATTATTCTGCTTCCAAAGCAAGGCAAAGTGGGGTGTCAGCGACTGGGGCACAGAAGGCAGATGTTGTATGATCATGCTCTTTAAATCCTCAAAGGTAACACAACTATATTGATGCAAACGGCCTTGTGTGACCGCAGCCTCTGCGTACCTTTGTGGCACTCTAAGCTTTGTTATTCTGATTGGGTATGCTCCTGTGCTAGAAGCTTTATGTAGCCTGCTAAATAGTCTGTGGTTACTGGACTAACTATACCAGCTAACCCCAATAGGTTGGTGGGTGGGAAGGAGATAGGAGGAGGAAGGAGGAAATAGTGTGGGGAAGGGAATTTGTGGAAAAATGAGGTGCCACCCACAAGACCTTGCAGTTCCCCCTCAACAGAACTGGGACTAGACTGGCAGCCGGCACTGCTCAACTTGAATCCAGGGAGAAGCTGCCAAGGATAGGGAAGGAGGAACAACTGAAGATGTGGTGGGGAGATAACAGGTTGGCTGCTGGTTGGGATGGAAAAAAAGACAGATAAAGGGAGAGATGGAGGCTTTCATGGAAGGGAAAGAGAAAATCCTGGAGGAGGAGAAATTGGATGCCCCTGAAAGTCCTTATGGGTCCCCCCTTGTTGCTTTATAATTTTATTTGCCCTTTTCCAGATCTTTGTGGCCTGTAGTGACCTCACGCTAATATCAATAAAACAGCTGGTTGATGTGAAGACATTTCCATTGAATTTATCAGAGACCTCCCTTTATGCAAGGCAGAGCTTAAGATTCTAACTAATTCCTCAGCCAATGACAGTATATCAAGAGCAGTATTTAAAACCCAAAAATGGCACCTATGTTTCAGATGCTTCTGCATAATACCATGGGATTCTGTATAAATCTGGCCTCACATTGATCAAATTTATGGCATTTAAGTGGGGGACTTTGGTAACAGGATCTGTGGTGAACAGGCACTTTGCACAAAAAGGGAGCATTTAAGTACAAACAACCCTTTTCTTCTCAGAACACTGAAGCTGACATTCCAGGGACTCAAATCCATTGAATCTCTTTAAACACAAACACATGACAGACCTTCATGGCAGTTTTATTTCCCCCAACAATTTGGCAGATATATGTCCCACCGCACCCCCCCAATAGACAACATTCTATGTGATGTATTTTTCAAAGTCTTAAATAAATATTTTCAATATTTTCAACAATAAATTAAAAGACTTAAATATGTCTTAAATATTCTGCATAATTTTAGTTATATCAATAGAATGGCAATGATTTTCTTGTGGACACTCCCGTAAATCAGGATATGTTTCCCCTTCTCCTCACACCACCTTTTGTCACTTTCACAGTCACTCCCTGCATACAAAGAGAGCAAAAAAGAAAAGCCAGGCCCAGAAACTGACATCCCTTGATGGCAAAGACTCCTCGGTCCCAGCATTGTTTTGCCGATTTGCAAGCTTTCTTCAGTTTCCAATAGCAACTGCAAACTCTCTTAGAGTACAGAAGACAATGTTTCACATTTTCTTTCCTATTTTGTTCAGGGAGTTAGGCACTTTTAAAATGCTTGTCGTGTCTTAGCACTAAAACTGTTGCAAATGGCAGCTCTGAGGGCAGTTGATTGTAAATAAGTTATTATCAAATTTGTCCCTAAATATTCTCCAGTCAGAATCTGAAGTGATGCACCTGCCAATGTTTTACAGAGGAAAATAAGAACACGTGTATGATTTAAACAGGAGACTGAGAATACCTTAAACACTGGCAGCTTCTTATTCTGGCATGTTTTTGTGGCATACACTCATTTCATTAGAGGCTGCTAAACTTTGGGGGTTTTATCGCTACCTGGTTGGAATGGGTCTATTTCTTTTGGAACTTTGGTTGCTCATGTTTTTCTGTTTGCTTTTTTTGTTTCAGGGCTTCAAAGTAAGGAGAGACCCATGAGGGTGTATCTCATTTCCCCTTACCCCTATATTTCCTGTTTCTCTTCCTTGAAAGCCCTCATAGGCTGTGGTCACACACTAAATAATCCACTTTCAGTGTACTTTCCAACTGGATTTTGCCAGTTCACACACAGTAAAATCCTGTTTAAAGTGGATTATTCAGTGTGTGTGATTGCAGCCATAGTCTCTCTCCTTTTCCTGATTCTTTCTGTCTTTCTTATCCATCAGCCATCCTACCTTTATCTTCAGCTTTCTCTCCATCCCTGTCTCAGGCAGCTTCTACCCATGAAAAATATTGCCCAGATATGAGGTGCCAGCCAGTCCCATTTGTGAAGTGGGGAACCTGCCAGGACTTGTCGGAGGCATCTCCCTTTCCCCTGTATCCTACTACTTATGCTATTTCCCCTTTCTCTCCCTCTGGCAACCTCCATATCCTCATCTTTCCCTGTTTCCTTCTCTCCATTCTACCCATCAACCCATCTTTTATCTCCCCCCACACAGTATTCAGCTTTATTTAATATTTATTTCACTTATACCCCACCTTTCTCCACAATGCAGACCCAAAGTAGCTTATATCATTGTCCAGTCCTCCGTTTTATCCTCATGACAGCCTTGTGATGTAGGCTAGACTGAAAGTATCTGAATAGCCACAGTCACACAGTGCTACATGTCATGTCAGAGTGATAATTCAAACATGGGTTTCCTAGTCTGATACTCTAGCCACTACACCACACCAGATTTGTGAGGTGGCTGCTGTTGAACAGTAGCAAACATCCAGTCCAGATGAATCATGCAAGTTGCATGTTATCAAGTTATCCTATGGTTGCTGCCAGGTCCATTCCTGATAATTCCTCCCTTAGAGGCCAAAATAGCCCTGGAAAATGCCTCATCACTTTCCCTTTATTGAGAAAAGAAGAAGAAATTGGATGTATACTCCACCCTTTACTACCAGAAAGAGTCTCAGGGCGGCTTATAATCCCTTTCCCTTCCTTTCCCCACAACAGACACCTTGTGAGGTAGGTGGGGCTGAGAGCGCTCTCTCGAGAACTGTCCTTGAGAGAACAGCTCTGAAAGAACTTATGACTGACCCAAAGCCACACCAGCAGCTACACATGGAGGAGTGGGGAATCAAACCTGGTTCTCCCAGATTAGAGTCCATACTCCTAACCACTGCACCAACTGAGGCTTGAAGGCTGGCAAATTTTGTGGTTGCCTAGCAACCTTACAAACACTACTGGGACGGTATTTGTTTCTTAAATCTATGGATACTGCTTCTATTGTTTTGGGAGGTTTAACATCCCCAATGTATTTAGTTGTTGTTGTTTTTGTTTTAGATTTGGATTTCACATTTTTGTGCAAACCTGGGGCTTTTTTACAGGTTTGTAAAATGATCTGTCCCGTCTTTCTCCTCCGGCTCCAGTCTCTGGATCTAAGGGTGTGTTCAGACGGATCTTTTGATCTGCCATAGGAACGACTCCCTTGCGGATCAAAAATGCACGACCAGACAGAAACATCTGTGAAATATTCCGGTCCCATAGGCATCCCGTTCTGCTGCGCCTCCAATCCTGATTTTAAAAGTAGCAGTTTCAATGTAGGGTTTTCGCTTACCCGCGCAACAACTGCAGACTTTCTTCCGTCTGGTCACTCCATTAGCACGCGATGCTCCCGTCGGCTCGGTCTGACGTCAGACCGAGCCGACGGGGGGCGCGATTTTTTTAATTAAATTGAAACCCCATGTGCGCTTTAACGATAAGCGCTACGAGGAATGTCATATTCATGCTTATTTCTTTTAGGGACAAGATGTTACCGCGATGGGAGATGGAGGGGGGGAAGGACTGTTCTAACTTGCAAAATAGTCCCTCCATTGATCACGATGGCAATGGCAAGGGGGAGGACCGGGACTTTGCTGAAAACCCTCCACGATCGCCTCAGTCCTCCAAGGAGGCGCAGCCTTGCCTATGCGAATGTACAAAACTTTTTTTAAAAAAATCCTCGGTGGATGCCGTGTAGACAAATCACGGCGGGAACAATGCGCGGTGAGGCTATTTCGTGGGGGGCGTCTGGTCGTGCTAGGCTGGATTAAAAAAATCGGGATAAAATTTTAGGAGGGCTCATGGCGCGATCGACTGGCCGTCTGAACGCAGCCTAAGTATCCACAGATTGGGCCACATTGATAATTAGATATATTGACAAGTGAGAATTCACAAGGAACTTATGAAAGCAGCCCTCTCATTCTCCCTGCTTTGATTCCTCCCTTCTCTTCCACCCCTTCTCTCAGGGTCCGGTCACACTGCCGTTTTGATCGGGATTCGCTGCTGTTTCCTTGCGCATGTCAGTTTCACGTTCACACACGCCAATCCGCCTCCCGCCCCGAAGCAGGCTCACACATGCAATGATGCCGGGTTTTCCTGACCCCTGGAAAATCAAGTGTTTTCCTGGCACTTCCGCTTTGAATGCGCGATTTCGCCTATCTGGACAGCCCATCTTTCGCAATGATTGCGATTACGGCCGTCTGAACACTCTTTGTGCTTTTTTTTTTTAAAAAAAAAAAAGCTTCCAGTTTGAGCGCTTGAGCAAACATGTGCTTAATAAATCCATTTAACGTTTAATAATGGATTTATTAAGCACATGTTTGCTCAAGCACTCAAACTGGAAGCTTTTTTAAAAAAAAAAACAAAAAAACACAAAAGACGGCCCTGGAGGCGGGAACGAGAGGTGGGGGCTCCGGCAGCCTGGATGGGGCCAGCAAGAAGGATGGCAGACACGGTGGACATGGCGGAGCCTGTTTTCGTGGGGCAATGGTGGTGGCACCCCCCCCCCCAAAGTGTCAGCAGAAGCAGCAGCTGCCCGAGCCTCCCCCGTGGCCAGCAGGATCGCCTGGAGGGACGGCGCAGCAGCAGGCGAGCAGATGCTATAAGAGGGGCTGGCTGCATCTAGTCAGCCCAATGCGAAGAAAAATGTTCCCGATTTAAACAAAGCGGGAACAAAGCACAATTACCTTTGCAGTGTGACCAGAGCCTCAGTCTCTCGCCACCCCTTATCTAACTTTCTCTTTCTTCCTCCCCCCACACCTAATGTCACTTTCTCTTTTCTTCTCACTTTCTCTTTCTCCCTTCCCCATGCCTTCTGTCACTTCTTTTCTCTCAATATCTCTCCCTGTCTCCCCCTTTTCTTATACCTACTGTCACTCCTCTCTCTCTCTTTCTGTCTTCCCTCATATGTACTGTCACACCTTCTCCTGTCCCCTATGCATACTGTCGCTCCTCTTTCTCCCTCCCCCCTGCCTATTGTCTCTCTCCCTCACCCACCCATCCCTTTATCTTCCTCTCCTGCCTCCATTTATTTGAATCTCACCTACTGGCAGCATTGCCACTCCTCCCACACATGGCTGGAGCGGGGGGGGGAGTTAGCAGGGGGCACCTCCTCTTCCAGCATCATGGCAGGCAATGGTTCTTCCTCCCCTGCCACACCACTGCCTCTTCCACCTCCCCTACATGAGGCATTGCTGCCACAGAGGCTGATGAAGGGAGACTGTGATGGTGGGGCTTGCTGCATCAGTAGTTGGGTTAAGTTCGTGGACTATTATCTGGGAGAACTAGGTTTGATTCCCCACTCCTCCACTTGCAGCTGCTGGATGACCTTGGGCAAGCCATAGTTCTGTCCAGGGCCAGCCTGTTATTGTTAAATTTTAGACTGCTGCCTAGAGCAACGGCTCACTGAGGGCACCATTCTGGCTGGCCTCGTCCACTCCTTGCCCTGCACAGGAAGCCTCCCTTGCCCCGGCAAGAGACTCCCCTCTTTGCAGCCCCGCAGACAGAAAGAGAAGGAAGCGGGGGGGGACAGGTGCAGGGAACAGCCTGGGATGATGGGAAAGTGCCGCTTGCCCTCTGCTGCCTCTGCCCCCGTGGTCTCTTTGGAGCTCCTTTTGCAGCCTGGCACAGGCCCCCTCCCCCTCCCCTCAAGCGATCCCACTCCCCCACATGCATTTGCAGCTCACCCCCTCGGCCCGCCTGCTGTGGCTCTGGTGCCCACCCCCACCCCGCCCCACATGGGTGTGTGTGTGCCAGAATGTATCCTCGCCTAGTGGGCAAAAAAACCTGGATCCATCACTTGTTCTGTCAGAGCTGTCCTTGAAAGAGCAGTTTCTGTCAGAGCTCTCTCAGCCCCACCCACCTCACAGGGTGTCTGTTCTGTTCCCTCACCCACAGAGCTGCTTTCAGCTCCCTTGCCTGCAGCATTGCCACCCCACTGCCTCCAGGGCTGGTGAGCAGTGATGGTGGGGTTCTTGGCATCAGCACCACCTCTTTCTTTCCTTTCCCAGAGCACCACCATTGGCTCCCCCACCTGCAGTGCCATTATCTCACAGCCATAGATACTGGTGAGGAGAGGCAGTGATATCAGGACTCACTAAGTCGGTGGTTCTTTCCTGCCCTCAGCACTGCCACTGCTGTCTCCCACCCACATGTAGTATCACTGCCTGAAGTGTGGGAGCAGGATCACACAGATCCCTCCCCGGCACGATCACATGCTGAGGAGGAAGCAACAGGATGATGGGTGAGGTGAGGCAACCGCGCATTTGTGGGCATGGGCAGTTTGGCAGAGCCTTGCTTACAACAGGAATCGGGAGCGTCGGCGATCTCATGCACAGCTTTGCTGCGGATCATTGGCTAGGTAATGCATTTTGCCTAGTACCTTTTTGATCTGTGTTTTCGGCCAGATGGGACAGGTTAGGGGCGGGTGCGCAACACTTGCCAGATGTTGACATCTGATCACGCTGGTTTGATCCACCCTTAATCCGCCCCATCCGCGTAGCTATTTCTCCATGTGACCGGGACCGCAGTTTACTTTTTCAGTTAGATGAGAGTGGTTACATGGAACAAAGAAAGAGTATTGGGTGAGATTAAGAGAAAAGGCTGGCTGGATCCGACCCTCTTACTAGTACTCTTTACTGGCCCAGACTGGCTTGCTTTTACCCCTGTCTACAAATGTAACCACACAGCTGACTATTTATTTGCGGTTTTGGAAGATGAAATGATGTTTGTGTGCACAGTATAACCATAATGTAACAGTATATTATCTTAAAGTAAAGATAACAAAGTACATAATAAAAAGGGGGGGGAGCTCCAGTTCTCTTGCTGGAGAGAGCTTTAAACAGCCTTGGAGCAATTCCAAAAGCACAACTAAGTACTTCCTATTATATTCTGGGCACGATACTGATGTTTATTAACTTTGAATTGCTTTCAAGCCCATTATAAGTTCCTTTTAATAGACTCCCCACAAAAGACCTTCCTGATGCTCTTAAACATACTTACTTCCAGTTTAGGGTGTGCTGTGAAAATGTCTATGGGTCGGCCTCCGATGACAGTCAAGGTAATGTGAAGACCCTTTGCTGCACGAGCTATGGGTAAGTCTGACCCAAGTATATCATTCGTTCCTGAGTGGAAGAGAAAAACATCAGGAGAAGATTGTGAATGGTGAACTGTTAGCAATAATTCACATTTACTTACCAGGAGGCCCGCTAGCTGAGTCGGTGAAAGTGGTCTCAGTGCTTCTTTTTCTGTGGAATCTCAGGCTAACCTATTAAAAAAAACCCAGATGTCCTATTTATTTAAGATAATTCTTCGCTGATTTTCCAGAACACAGCTGCCCAAAGCAACTTACTTACAGTCAGTCAATCAAAATCTTTATTGGCATAGCTTTTTTGAACTTACTTACAGACGGTGGACACACTAAATAATCCACTTTCAATCCACTTTCAATCCACTTTGCAACTGGATTTTGCCAGTTCACACTGTAAAATCCAGTTGAAAAGTGCACCAGCATGCCAGAAAATAAAAAAAAATGTATTTTATTATTAATTTGAACATTTCTGTGTCATTTTTCTCTCCAAAGAGAATCCGACAGAAAATTCTAAAATACAGTTAACGGCAACTAATTTAAACAATGCAGTTTAAATAAAGCAAACGGAGATTACACATATCGGGGGCTGGTAGGTAGGATAAAAACTCAACTAAAAGTTTGGAGAATGAAAAATGCTGCTAGGGTTGAGCAGTAATCCCCCCAGCATGACCTTCTGTAAAAGAGTGCCAAATAGGGATGCAACTGTTGGCACATGGTGCCCCCAGTCCCAACATGGCCAGCCTAACCAAAAAGATGTGCGGGTGTCAGTGGTGGTGGAAAGTGCCATCAAGTCACAGCTGCTTTATGGTAGCCTTGTAAGGCTTTTAAGGCAAGAGACATTCAGAGGTGGTTTGCCATTGCTTGCCTCTACATCACGACCCTGGTATTCCTTGGATGTCTCCCATCCAAATACTACCCAGGACTGACCCTTCTGTTACCAGAACTGCACACAGTATTCCCAGTGAGTCCAAACCATAGCACTACACACAGGTATATTATAATATTGGTCATTTTGTTTACAAGCCCTTTCCTAACAACCCCCAACATAGTTTGCCTTTTTTTTTTTTACTGCTGTAGCGCACTGGGTGACATTGTCATTGAGCAGTCTTCTACAATGCCAGGATCTTTCCCCCTCTCAGTCTCAGCAAGCTCAGACCCCATTAGCATATACTTGAAGTTGGAATTTTTGTTCCAGTGTGCGTCACCTTACACTTACCGACACTGAACTTTCATCTGCCGCATTGATGCTCGCTCACCTAATTTGCTGAGATCCTTTTAGAGCTCTTCATATCCTGAATAACTTTGTGTCACCTGCAAACTTGGCCACTACACTGCTCACCTCTCGGTCCAGATCATTTATGAACAAATTAAATAGTACTGGCCCCAATGGTGGGCCTTGTGGGACCCAACTGCTTACATCCCTCCAGTGTGAGAACTGTCCATTTATTCCTACTCTTTGCATCCTGCCATTTAAGGTAAAGGTAAAGGTTCCCTTGCTCGAAAGCCAGTCGAATCCGACTCTAGGGTTGCGGTGCTCATCTCCGTTTCAAAGCCGAAGAGCCAGCGCTGTCCGAAGACGTTTCCGTGGTCATGTGGCCGGCATGACTAAACACCAAGGCGCACGGAACGCTGTTACCTTCCCACCAAAGTGGTACCTATTTATCTACTTGCAATTTCTTGCTTTCGAACTGCTAGGTTGGCAGGAGCTGGAACTAGAGACAGGAGCTCACCCTGTCATGCGGCACCCGGGTCTCGAACTGCTGAACTACTGACCTTCCACAGCCTGCAGTTCAGCATCTTAACCACTTGAGCCACCGCAGCTCCTTCCTGCCATTTAGCCAATTTTTAATTCACAAGAGAACCCAGGCTCTTATCCCATGACTGCTAAGTTTACTCAGGAGTCTTTGGTGAGGTACCTTGTCAAAAGCCTTTTGAAAGTCCAGGTATATAATGTCTACTGTGTCAGTGTTATCTACATGCTTGTTCACTTTCTCAAAGAACACCAAAAGATTGCTGAGGCAGCACTTCCCTCTGCAGAAGCCATGCTGATTTTCCCTCAGGAGGTTTTGTTCCTCAGAGAGCCTAATAATTCTCTCTTTGATTACAGTTTCTACACATTTGCCTGGGACAAATGCTAACTGGCCTGCAATTTCCTGGTTCCCCTCTGGACCCCTTTTTAAAAATCAAATAACATTTGCTAGTCTCCGCTCTTGTGGTGTCGTGGCTGAATTTAACAGTAAGTATGTGGGAAGCCCTATGCACTCATGTACAGATGACTGGACAAATTAGAAGAGACTCTGTACCCCATTGTGTGTCTTGAACAATTCTGTTTGGGCTTAATGCAGCATTTTGTAGGTGAAGGGATTACCTTCTCTGATTGCCATTAATACAATTGTATGAAAATTTGGGGAAATTAGACTGAAAGGGTTTTAATGCTGTTCCTTGCCATTCCATTTTATAAGTGCACAGTTTTTCTGCTTGCAAATGGAAAGCACATTCCCTTTGGCTGCTCAAGTATTTCCATTTATTAGGACTCATTTAATATTATTTTAATGCAATTTTTGCTAATGCTGAATTTGCTATTTTTAAATAGTTCCAAATGAGTACTGTGTCCATAGTTTAGTACTGAAGATGCAAAATACCTTGTTTCATGCATGCCTAAGTCCTCAAATGGCATTGTTTTAGTGACTATTTTGTTTTCAAAAATTACTGTTAGCAGTTAGTGTAGTGGTTACAGCACTGTGGCAGAAGTAAATTTAAGTTAGTCATAATCGTTCAGATTATCTCATAGGGTACTTGTGATAATAAAATAAAGGAAAGAAAGAGAATTCTCTATACAACTCCAAGCTCCTTGGACAAAGGATGAGATTAAAAAAGCCACAATGATATATAGCTTGGCTGAAAAAATTATTCCGGACATTATCACACTTTTATTCATTTCAGTGAAAGTATATTTGCTATTGCCATCCAGATCAATTTAAGATTAGAGACTGTTTCCATTGAATTTTAAAGTGTCCAGTACACAAAAAGGGTCAGATTTAAAGGCTTACAATCACTCTGTAAACAGATAAAAACCCATTAGACAATCTTTATGTGAACACATATATACATTTTGTAATACTGAAATTTACTTCCTGATCATTGTCTACCTTATATTCAACTCCATATTTAAAAGCCAATAGCTACCTTTATTAAACAAATATAGTATACTACAGTAGTGGCATATGGTGTTGGAAGACCTAATGAAAAGATTTACTACATGTTTGTGAACTTTGTTGCCTTTCCAGAGACTTGATCTAGGAGGCTCACAAAGTAAAAACAAATACAATGACATCATAAAAAATACCAAAAATCATCAAATATCAATATTCAGAGCTACCAAGCTCCCAGTCAGGGCCTCTCTGAGGGGCAGCTGCATTGTTTTTACAAAATGCCAGCTGTGGCATCAATTGACTTCCAATAAAAAACTGCAAATGACAGAGTAGCTCTAGGAATTGCTATGGTTTTACCAAAGAGCTCCCAGCAATTCCTAGAGCCACCTATGTCACTTCCATTTTTTAACAGTTTTTGCTAAAAGTGGCGTGACACAGCAGCCAGCATTGTAGTCCCCCTCCATATACTTGCCCACAAGCACTGCCTGGCAACCCTATAATTAAGACAACCCACAAAACAACACTAAGCAGCCTAAAAATTATACCCATAAACAACCCTTGGGCTGGAAGTATTGCACAGACACAATGGTGGCAGAGAAGGATGAAGTATGCATAGCAAATATCTGGGATCCAACTTCAACCTCTACCCTACCTGTCCTGTTTCTGGTCAAAACTAGATGTTGTATGCTTAATTAAGGAATATCACCCTTAGACTGCTTTTTAAATCCAGAGAGGTCATCAAGTCTCTGGAAATGTGCACTGAGTTCCCCAGCCAGTGAAATGCTGAGGGCGGGGACAACTTGGAGCCTTAAGACACCAAAGGGAAAGAGACAGCTACCTCTGCTCCATTTCTCTGACTCCAAACATCCTTTTATCTTCTGAAGCCACCTAGAAGCACACATTTCAGACATCTTTTCCAAAGCTGTAGCTTTGTTCATGGCAGGTGTGCCTATGAAGCCACTTCAAGTAGTGCGCTCTACATCCTACTTCTCTCTGATGCATTTAGCCAAGATTTAAGATGTATGCTGACATGGTGGCAATTACACTCTCAACTGACCTTACTTTGCAAGATGCTGTGAGGATAAAGTGGGGAGAAGGAACTATGGATGCCATCTTGAGTTTCATGGGGGAAGGGGAGGGTAGAACTTTCATAAACCAATGGGCCAAAGAAGCCAAACAAAAGTACATAGCCAGGGTGACGTGATCATTTATTTATCAATGAAACCTGCTTTTGTCAGAAAGGCTTCTAGAATTGCCCAGACTTTCCTAGCTGTTATTTGCTAGGAAATGAATGCTTTTCTCTTTCCAGAGCATTTTTTAAATCCCATATTGAAGTAATGCTGAGCTCATTGAAGCATTCAAGGACAGAGCCGGGGAGTTCCCAAACTTGCCAGCAGCTGTGCAAAAGCCTGTTCTGCAAAAGTCCTTTTCAGATTGTGCAGCTGCAAGTATCAGTAGCCTGACGATGGGAAGATGCACTACTTAACAATGCTCCCAATAGGCGGAGTCACCATTTCCTGTGAACGGAACATTGCACGGGTTCTCCATTCACACACAACTTTACTACATGCAAACAAGAACTGTGGAACAGAGCTGTACAAGCAAGGGAAATAGCTAAAAACACTTAAAGGGATTGCCAGGGCAATTCGGAGCGCAGTTGTACCCTTCTGTCCATTGAAATCGACGAGCTCAGAAGATTGTGACTCTGCTTCGGGTTACATTGTAGATTCAGGTCAGCTGAACAAGAAGGCAAGAACTGGCAGGCGACTTCTAATGGATTCAAGCATCTCAGACACTCTTTTTCCTCCTCCAGCTGGTTAGTCTACCAAATGCTTAAGTATTTTTCTGTATTTTCACTTAGGCGTGCCCCATATTCTCTGTTATAAAATGTGGTTCTCATTGTGTTGCTGTCATAGTCCTCTAGATATGTGTGCTGGCAAGGAACATAAGCTCACTTGAAACCACTTTACTTTAAAATCACTTTACCCCCATTTTCATTTGCAGAGGCTGCAAAATCTTGTGCACACTTAGCTGGAAGTAAGCCTCATTTCATTCAACGGAACTTACTTTTGGACTGCGTAGTCAAATACCTTATGCAAACATGTGTTTGGTAAATGTTTGATTGTGAATTGTCATTTGAAATGCTACTCTTCAGGACTTCCATTAAATGTTGGTTTAGATTTGCTAATAAGCATTTACTGTTACTAACAGGCAAGGACCTTCCTTTAAGGAAATGTGTCCAACACTATAGAAAAAAGAGTTTCTTATAAAGGAAGAATTTGAATTGTTAAATCAGCTTATCAGTATATTATCATTTATATCTGTTACATTTGCAGTGTATATTGCTGGGCCACAGGGTACAGTTGGAGGGCACAGAACAGCACCTTATACAACAGTCTTACTGAAATAAAAAATGTTTTCAGCTAAACAGTAGGAGGAACTTCCTGACAGAGCGGTTCCTCAGGGCGTGGTGGGTTCTTCTTTGAAGGTTTTCAAACAGAGGCTAAATGGCCACCTGACAGCAAAGCTGATTCTGGGAACTTAGGCAGATCATGAGAGGGAGGGCAAGAAAGGTTGCATCGGTGCTTAGTTCTTGTGACCCTTTCTTACATGCCCAGGCAAATGCTGATCTCCACTTTGGGGTCAGGAAGCAATTTTTATCCAGGCCAGTTTTTTGTCATCTTCTGGGTGTGGAACAGGGGTCACTGGGGGTGTGGACAGGAGGTATTTGTGAATTTCCAGCATTGTGCAGGGGGTTGGACTAGATGACCCTGGAGATACCTGCCAACCCTATGAGTCTATGAAGGTGATGCTTTTGCCTGTGTCTAGAGGGTGGTGTAGTGGTTAAATGCATGCATTCCCAACCTCACTGAACCTTCTCAAATTGCTGGAAATTTGAGAACACATGGGTAGACATTACACTGTTGCAATGGGGTGGCATGAAATCAATCACAAAACACTGGGAGGTTACTCAAACTGATAAGGTTGTTTCAACTGAAGTATGCTGCTATGATGGAGGCGGCTGTTTTCAAATGGGTACTCCAGACAGACACAAAGGTATTACCTCCTGGGATCTTCTGAAGCACTTCCTACTCCAGTGAAATGGATGAAAGCCAGGACTGGCTCTTTTGTTTCAGGGAAAGAAGCAAGTGGATACCAGTAAACACTGAAGATCACTGTATTAGATTAGGACCAGGGAATCTTGGTTCAAATAGTTTCTTAGCTGTGAAGCCAACTGGCTAACTTTTAACAAGTTATACATACTCCCCTGCCCCTGCAGCCTGAATCTAATGGGGGATGAGGATAAGATGGGGAAGGGAAAACCATGTATGCTGTCTTGAACTCCTTGGAGGCTACAAATGATTGGATGGATGGATGGATGGATTGGATGGATAGATAGATAGAAGGCCTCTTGGGATTTTGGTGTACAACATATTGAATTTCATGGTGGACAGAAGGTGGGATATAAAGCAATCGATAAATATGTGGTAGTGTTTTCATTTATGTGCAGCTTTTCAACTATACTTTTCTGAATATCACATCAAAAGAGGGCAGGAGTCTTTCCAGAGTTACTTGCAATTTAATTTGGATAGTTTCCCCTTAGGTAATGGCATCCTACATACTCTGTCTGAAATTGTTTGTGCCAAATTTGCCCAGAGCAATCTTGGGGTAGGATAAAGGGGTGGAGTAGAGGTGTTCAATGCCCATGTTGTATTGAAGTCTGTGAAGTGGAATCTGAAGTTTCTAAAGAAACTAATTCCGGTTGGTTTCTAACTGGCACATTTTTCATTTCCCAATAAATCTTATGTATTGAATTACTTTTGCACACTGTAAAATGAGCTGGCTGTGGTCTCAAGTCTGTGTCAAAGCTTTTGTTGTGTGTGTTTGTTTTCAAGCTCCAATTCATGGCAAAGCAAGCTCACTTCTCACAGGTAATGAAAGCAGAGTGCCCTTTGGTCAGGTACAAGGAAATTGGTATCAAGTATACCAAAAGATTTTGTTAGGTTGCACTTTTAAAAAAAAAAAATCTGTTTCCTTTAAACTCAGTATCAGAAACTGATGACCTAGATACTTCAGAATGAATTTAGGTGGCAAGAAATGTGAAGGTGCAAGCCAAGATTAACAGTAGTAAGCAGAAGGCATGTGGAACACATTCCAAAATAACGCCCTTGCAATGCAAACTCAGAACTGGAACTGAGTTTCACATTGAGGCAAAGGGGATTGATTTATACTCTTCCAGAGTTTAAAAGGAACCCAATAATGTCATTTTAACTAGAGGCTTCCAATATTGTGTTTTATACTCATGATGTAACTTTTTAGGGTCTCTTCACACATTTCATTTTTAGGCATACACCTAAACATGTAAAGTATGATTACAAAAAACTTCTGCTGGTCAGTGTGGCATAGAAGTCAAGGTACTTAGAATATGGCTGTCTGTCCAAGTACATTTGTTACATTGTTTGTTACATTACATTGTAATGTGTGTTACACTGTAATGTGTGATTTTTTTTAAAGGGCCCAAGCTCTGATCACCCATCTATCAGAGTTTATCATCTCTCTCAGCCTAACATACCTCACAGGGTGCTTGAGAGGATAAAATGGGAAAGGAAAGAACTATGTATGCCACACTGACATCCTTGGAAGAAGGCTGTGATAAACAATGTCATGGAGACTGTTCACCCTTTTTACAGCCTACAGGAACAACCTAATCAGCACTGCTTTGCACATTTCTTCCCTCTGGTATCTTAAAATAATGAGCAGGGAAAGAAGGCAAATGCCAGCCAGACACACAAATGTTCAGAAAGTCAAATACAACACTGAGCTAGATTCAAGTCCAGTAACACCTTAAGAGTTTTTTTGGTGTATATGCTTTCAAGGGTCAAAGCTCCCTTTGTCAGACACAAGTAGGAATGGAAATCCCCGAGTGTGTATATCCTATTCTGATGGCGGGGTGGAGGTGTTCCAAAGAAAGGAGTCAGGATGCAGAGGTAGAATGCAAAATGTAATCAGGATGATTAGAGCAGAGGAGAAATGCTTAGGGACAGAAAATTAGCATCTGTAGTGAGATAAGAATCCTATTCAGCCTTGGTGGGTCCATTGTTCTGAATTTGTCAATGAACTCAAGTTCAGCAGTCTCACATTGTAATCTCCACTTGAAGCTTCTCTGTCTGAAGACAGCAATGGAATGTCCTGGAAGATTAAAAAGTGAAATTAACTCTTCTACTGCAGGCCAGCATAGCAAACATCCTGAAATTAAATTCAACACTGACATACAGATCTCCTTACTCAACTCTTTTAAGATGGGCAAGTAAAACTAAAGTGGTTTTTAGTAATACTAGCTTTTCTGCAAAGTTGCTTGCTTTGCTTCTGTGTCTTTCTATCTTATTTCATTTATTGAGGGATGAAACATGATTTATATTAAAGCAAGTGTTTGTACAAAGTGTTCTGTATTGCACAACATGCATTTATCCAGCTAAAAAGTCCTGATTGCCATATTTGTACATGTGTGATTACAGCACACTCAAAGGTTTTATAATGACAAGTGTATTAAAAAGGCACATTGGTGTTTAAACATATTCACTGAGGCAGCATTGAGGGATGGGACCAATTAAGAAGCTGGCACTGATGTGGCAAAGCCTAGTTCCTTCTCTGCTGCCATTTTTTTAAGGTGGTGCGGGGATTTCTCCATCATAAGCTTCTGAAAAACCTTATAGAGCACTCTGGATTGAATGAAGTGTTATTTAAAAAAAGCCAGGTCACATCTAGGGTTCCACTTGTACTCCCCACAGCCAGCTGCCAGCTGCGGGGAACTAATTTCTCGAGCACTGCAGGGGCCTGATTCAGATCTGGAGCTCAGTGCAGGGGGAGGAGGGACTTCAGCCTTCCCCCTGTGCTGTTTTCCTGACGCAAAATGGCCCTGGAGGAAGTTATTTGCATCAAAGAGGTTTCACATGCACTACAGAAACTCTTCTTGGATTCAGATCATGTTCATCTATATACACACAGTACACTGGGCCACACCCCTCCCCCAGAGCCCGAACACCCCTTCTCTCCCCTTCCCTTCCTCTACCAAACCATACTGTAATGCTACAGTGTACTAAGCAGGGAGAGAGAAAAGCCATTTAAAGGGCTTAGGGGGAAGGAGGATGCAAGGCAGCAAGCTGCCCCGTTGTATTTTGAAAGCACTCCTTACCTTTGCCCCCCTCCCATCCTAGCAGCAGTGACAGAGAGAGCATTCACATGGATGCTCCCTCACAGTGACTCCAAAGATTCCCCTTTAAACCAGAGCAAAACACTTTTATCTTTTCTCTAGAGTATGAGAAAGTCCTAAAAATGCCACGTCATGTGGACATTCCCTTTTAATCCAGGAGCCTCCCTCTGTCCATGAAGGGGTGGGGAGGGGAATCACCATGTGGAAACAACTGGGGTACTCTTTCTCCTTAATCTCCCTGTTTAGAAGGATAGGATTTGGTCCACAATATGCAGTTGCCCATGCAGCAAGAACCCACAGTATCAGCACAGACCCTTTTCTAGCAATTGTACTAGATCTTTGCCAATAGATTATCTAGTGCTATGAGAAGGCCAAGAAGCTTGGCACACCACTGCAAGAAGTAAGACCAACAATGACATCAATTGTTTTGAGCTTGGTAGTGAAAGAAACATGGGGAGACACTTTGTAGCCTCTGAGCTATACACTAAATGCTGCAGTCTAAAAGCAAACTGAACAGAATTAAGGGGGAAACTTGAGTTGCTACTAGTGGCATGTAATGAGGCTATATAAACATGTCCTTAGGAAATGGGAACAGTGTATTTGGGCAGAGAAGGGGGTAGTTAAGTTTCTTCAGGAAAAATTATTTGAACCACATCCCCATCATTTGATAACCCTTTTGCTTTTGTTTTTACACAGTGGACTTGGACCTCATGTTGATAAAGTCATATGAGCCAATTTTACAACATGGGAAAATATCTTTGGTGTCTAGATGTAATCAGCAGATAGATTATTGCTGACTGGGTATTTCAGGCACCAGTATTTGGTTCATTTCATAAGGTGTTTTAATGGTCGGATCACTATGGTTTTATTTATAGAGTTCCTATTCAAGGTAACTGAATGCAAATGACTGAGGAAATGCTCCTAGGTATAAGTTCTATTGGCTACTCGAGGGATGCAGACTTGCCAATACAGCAAATGTCATATGTATGCTTGAGGGCTAGGGGAAGCCCTACATTCTAGTCACTGGGGTTGGGTTTGTGCCTCTAGTTAGAAGACTGAAATAATCCCTACCTTATGTCATTTACAGATATATTTTTTCAAAATGAAAACGTGTATCTTGGTGTGTTGCTTCAGGATAAACACTAGCGACAGATGCATCTACAGTAATTAAACAAGCACAAAAATGGCAACAGCACTCTACTACACACACACACAAAATCTATATCCATGCAGTTCCACCTTAAAGCCTCCCAAATTTGTATCTGGTCAACTGAGCTTTGACTCATGAAAGCTTATAGCTTGAAAAATTGTGTTGGGCTGTACAGTGCTACTGGATTTAAATTTTATTGTCATGCATGTGTGTGTACAGGGAGGGGCCATGGCTCAGTGACAGAGCATCTGCTTGGCATGCAGAAGGTCCCAGGTTCAATCCCCAGCATCTCCAGTTAAAAGGACCAGGTAGGAGGAGATGTGAAAGACCTCAGCCTGAGACCCTGGAGATCCCCTGCCAGTCTGAGGCTGCGTTCAGACGGCCAGTCAATCGCGCCATGAGCCCTCCTAAAATTTTATCCCGATTTTTTTAATCCAGCCTAGCACGACCAGACGCCCCCCCATGAAATAGCCTCACCACGCGTTGTTCCTGCCGTGATTTGTCTACACGGCATCCACCAAGGATTTTTTTAAAAAAAGTTTTGTACATTCGCATAGGCAAGGCTGCGCCTCCTTGGAGAACTGAGGCGATCGCGGAGGGTTTTCAGCAAAGTCCCGGTCCTCCCCTTGCCATTGCCATCATGATCAATGGAGGGACTATTTTGCAAGTTAGAACAGTCCTTCCCCCTCCATCTCCCATCGCGGTAACATCTTGTCCCTAAAAGAAATAAGCATGAATATTACATTCCTCGTAGCGCTTATCGCTGAATGCGTTTCCTCGTTAAAGCGCACATGGGGTTTCAATTTTTTAAAATCGCGCCCCCGTCGGCTCGGTCTGACGTCAGACCGAGCCGACGGGAGCATCGCGTGCTAATGGAGTGACCAGATGGAAGAAAGTCTGCAGTTGTTGCGCGGGTAAGCGAAAACCCTACATTGAAACTGCTGCTTTTTAAATCAGGATTGGAGGTGCAGCAGAACGGGATGCCTATGGGACCGGAATATTTCCCAGATGTTTCTGTCTGGTTGTGCATTTTTGATCCACAAGGGAGTCGTTCCTATGGCAGATCAAAAGATCCATCTGAACACACCCTGAGTAGATGATACTGACTTTGATGGACCAAAGATCTGATTCAGTATAAGGCAGTTTCACGTGTTCATATACATTGCCAAACACATTTCAGCATTTTATATGGACAGAGGGAGTTAAACAGATTAACGGAGGATAGGCCTGCCAGTGGTTGCTAGCTACAGTGAGTAAATGGAACTCCCATATTCAGAGGCAGTAAACCTCTGAAACCCAGTGCTAGGAGCCAGCATCAGGACAGGGCCAGGGTTGGTCACTGTATGAAATGGAACACTGAACTAGACGGACCACTGGTCTAATCCAGCAGGATTCTTCTATGTCTTTAAAAAGAAGAAGAAATGTGACTAGCAGACGTGGCGGTAGAAAGTGCCCTCAAGTCACAGCTAACTTATGGCAACCCTGTAGAATTTTCAAGGCAAGAGAGGTTCAGAGGTGCTTAGCCATTGCCTGCCACTGTTTTGCAACCCTGGGCTTCCTTGGGGGTCTCCCATCCAAATCCCAATCAGGGCCAATAGCCTCCAAGATCTTACAAAACTGGATTAGCCTGGGCCATTCAGGTCAGGACTACTGGCAGATAGAGAGATTATAGAAAACAGGCCTTTGGGGAAATGCCCTTTTCCATTTCAGCCACTCCACAAATGGTCCTCTTGGTTTCTAAGATGGACATAATATACCATTATGGTATAAGAAACAAAACAACACCCTTGCTCTTGTGGCTTGGGCTGCAGAAATCAATAGGTAAGGCTTTTCACAGTATTGAGATAAACCTTCTCACCTGATAATGTCTGCACATCAACATCGCTGTGAAAGGTACAGCAGCAGGGGAGGGTGGCAAGAATGAGGCAAAGCTATTTTGGAATTGCCAGGGGTTTCTTTACTGGAAAGTTTTCTAACACCCTTAAAACCTCCCTAGGAGGGAAGGTGGCATAGTATAGCTCCATCTCACAAGATAAGCAGGGTCAGTACCACCAAGGGAGGCCCTGCAGGGAAAGGCAATGGCAAACCACTTCTGCTTCTCACTTGCCCTGAAAGACCTTTGTGGGGTCGCCGTAAGTCAGTTGCGACTTGATGGCACGGACATACATATGTAAAAGCTGCACAACACAGAGAAATCCAACACTTGAATATTTTCCCATCATAGAGATGCAAATATGGTAAATTTCAACTGCTCAACTTATGACAGTTGAGCATCTGTTAAAGGCACATGTGCCTTATGAACAAGTCACAGATAGCAAACCTATATTTGGTGCTCTGAAGCTGCATCCTTTGAGAAAGGAGATGTTTGGACGGCTTTTAGGGAACATGTGAAACAGCAGTCTTGATTGTTTTTTATTATCTATGATACAATTTGTCTTAGAAGTTACACTGTGTACTGAGGCCTTATTAAAAATTGCAACATCCTCAAAGCCAAAGTCCTTTGCACTTATGTCATTTGCAAAGACTGCCAGGTTTGCTTCTGTTTATTTCAGTTGCTATTATTACCAGGGTTCCTTTCCTTAGCGCTTGTCCTAGATTTCATTCTGAATTCTGAACACTAACACAAGCTGGACACAGTAGAACCAGGCAGAGGATCACGGATTAGAATCATCACTAAAGACAGTAACAGGAGAGATTTGGAAAAGCCCTCTTGTCTACCATATTTTGCCCTGGCTTGGATGCTATTGGGAAGCATGCTTTTGACCCCACTTCCACACCACGTCATGATGCTTCTGTGTACCTCCCATGTTTCCCCCATCTTTCCTGCCTTCGTTCCCAAACCCACTTGGCTGTGATGCTTTGAGAAAGATCACCACAAAGCCAGGGTGGCACTGATGTGGCCAGGAAAGTCCAGATCCTTCCAGTTCAGCCTACATTATTGCCATTTTCCTCGTCACAATCACCACCCAGCAAAGGAGGACTTTTTAAGAAACACTCGCAACTGACACGTCATTATACTATTGTAATACTTTTAACAGTCTCTCTGTCAGGTTCTCTGAAATCCCAGCTTTTATTTTTTAACTCCTTTCTCTGTAGTAAAAAAAAAAAAAAAATGAAAGCTGAGAATTCAGAGAACCCGACAGAGAGATTGTTAAAAGTTTTACAACAGTACAATGGTATGTAAGTTGCTGCTTTAAAACAAAAACAAAGCTCAGTGGCAGATGAGGAAATGGCTCCTCTGAGGGACTGTGAGGGGGAATGTGAGAAACTTGCAAGTGGAAGTCCTGTTAACTCCTGCAAAAGGGGGAAACTACCCAAGTCTGTCCTTGTCCGGAAAACACCTTTCTTTCACCACCAAATGGAGCACCCACTCTCCAAGAAACAGGAGATGTGCCTGTTCCATCCCTCTTCAATTACTTTCACTAGAACCACCTACATGCTCTTTGTTGGGACCTTTACTGTGATTAGTAACCCCTGGAACATTGCGATTAGTTGGTCATAGTTTATTGTGAGATTTGAAAAGCCTTAGAAATAAGGCTTTGAGAGAGTAAGAAAATTGTGAAAGCTTTAAAGAACACCATTAACAAAAAAGTTCCAACACTAATGGCTAAAAAAATGTTGACTTTGTAAAACAGTCCACCCCCCTTGTGCTTGGGAGTACCTGAAAGGCAGTGGGGAAGGCTGCATGTATATGAGAAGGCTTGTCCTTCTTGTCCACTTCCTCCCTGCTGTACAGGGTAGCATGTCACCACTCAAACTCTGCCCTTTCGTTCACTGACCACAGCTTGAGGTGCAGATAGAGGCTACAGGCATGCATGTGAACTGTTTCACACCCACTCCTCCCTGGTCAGCTAACTGACTGTAGCCCAGTCAGAAGTTTCAGGTCTATGCTGTAGTAGTTAAGAGGGGTGGCCTCTAATCTGGAGAACCAGGTTTGATTCCCCACTCCTTCACGGGAAGCCTGCTGGGTGACCCTGGGCAGTCACAGTTCTCTTAGAACTCCTCCAGCCCCACCTACTTCACAAGGTGCCTGTTGTGGGGAGAGGAAGAGAAAGGCAATTGTAAGCCACTTTAAGACTCCTTGTTGTTCAGTCGCACAGTCAAGTCTGACTCTTCGCGACCCCATGGACCAGATTACGCCAGGCCCTCCTGTCTTCCACTGTCCGCTGAAGTTTGCTCAATTTCATGTTTGTTGCATCGATGACACTGTCTAACCATCTCGTCCTTTGCCGTCCCCTTCTTCTTTGACCTTCAATCTTTCCCAGCATCAGGGTCTTCTCCAGTGAATGCTCCCTTCTTATTTGGTGACCAAAGTATTTGAGCTTCAACTTCAGGATCTGGCCTTCCAGGGAACAGTCAGGGTTGATTTCTTTTAGGATTGAATGATTTAATCTCCTTGTAGTCCAAGGGACTCTCAAGAGTCTTCTCCAGCACCATAGTTTAAAAGAATCTATTCTTCGGTGCTCGGCCTTCCTTATAATCCAACTCTCGCAGCCATACATTACTACTGGGAATACCATTGCTTTGACCATGTGGACTTTTGTTGGCAGGGTGATGTCTCTGCTTTTTATCATGCTGTTTAGGTTTGCCATCGCTTTCCTCCCAAGACTCCTTAGGGTAGAGAAAAGCAGATATAAAAAGCCAACTTTTTTATATGTGGACAAGCGGCCAGGCATCCTGGGTGAGATCTTTGAGCCTGAGATCTTTTACAAGGAAAAAGATCTTTATTTACTGAAAAAACAGTCTTGATTCACTAGAGCACTGGAAACACTATATCAAAACACAACAAAGAGTTAACAGAACTAAGATAAGAAACAAAAATATGAGACTAAGTTATACAAGTCACTTATGTTACCCTGGCATTCCCTCCCGTGAAATGGATACAAACCGGCTGAATCTCTGAAACAGAGGCTGATCGAGGCAGGTTTCACTCCATTTCCCCTGCCCGTTCTCAGATTCTTGTACTGCACACCTTCTGACCTTGTGACCTTTTAACTCTTCTTCTCCAAGTTGGGATGGTTTCACTTTGATTTCTCCTGAAACTGGATTTGAGTCTCCAATCATATCAAGGCGCACATCCCCAAAGGTTTATGGCCCAGCTCAGGATATCCAAATAGCTGTCTATATTAGGTTAGGTGCACGGACTCTTATCTGGGAGAACCGGGTTTGATTCCCCGCTCCTCCACTTGCACCTGCTGATGTGACCTTGGGTCAGTCACAAGCTCTGGCACAGCTGTTCTCTCAAGGACAGTTCCTGTCAGAAGTTCTCTCAGCCCCACCTACCTCACAGGGTGTCTGTTGTGGGGAGGGGAAGGGAAAGGAATTTGTAAGCTGCTCTGAGACGCCTTTGGGCAGTGAAGGGCGGGGTATAAATCCAAACTCTTCTTCTTCTTCTTCTTCTTCTATATTGCACCTTTTTGGCAGGTGGGGAAATGGCCATCTTCATGCTGTCTATTTGTCTTCATAAAGGGAAACTCATCTCCTCTCAGCCTGTAATCCAGGGAGTTTATTGATTCATTCCTGGGAAAGAATGTTTTATCTGAGATAAGGGCCTTGTTAATCAAGGTATTCTGTATTCCTTCATCATCACACACCTTACCACAGAATTCTCCCAGGTATCCAAACCCCCACTACAACAGCTGTCCAGATTACTTCCAACCTGCCATCCAGCATTACCCTGAAATGACAGTTTCTGCAGGCTTCCTTGGTGGTTTCTGCTCACACTTCAACATAACAGAGGTCATTCTGAAGCTGTGACTGTTGAAAAGCACTTACCTGTGTAGACTATAGAACAAAGATTGAGTCCAGTGATATCTTTAAGACCAATAAAGTTTAATTCTGGGTATAAGTTTTCATGTGCCTGCCACTGGACTCAAACTTTGTTGTTTCAAACCAACACAGCTACCCACCTGAATCTATATAGATTGTAGTCAGTGTCTGAAAGTGCCACATGTCAGCTCACATGCATATGGCATCTGCATCCTGGCTTGGTGTCTGCCTGAGACTATTCTACAGCCATCAGAAGGAGCCAATGATTCCAATTGTCATTTAATACTGTTTATTACATCCCTGAGCCAGAGGCTGCTGATGTGTAATGGCTGTATGTATTTGGATTAGTTTATGAGATACCCATTTGGAGTCCCTCCATAGAAAGTGCTTCATGGGCCCTAGATGCATTTAAATCATCCAGACTCTTATGCTGGGTAAAGAGTAGTGAAAGGCAGATACTGTCTAACATAGAGCTAGGGAACAATTATTATGGGTAATTCAAACAGAATATAACAACATTTTCTGAGAGCCAGTTTGGTATAATGGTTAGGAACACAGGCTCTAATCTGGGAGAATTGGGTTTGATTCCCCACTCCTCCACATGCAGCTGCTGGTATGATGTTGGGTCAGTCATAGATTCTTTCAGAGCTGTTCTCTCAAGAGCAGTCCTTGAAAGAGCTCTGTCAGCCACACCTACCTCACAGGGTGTCAGTTGTGGGGAGAGGAAGGGAAAGGAGATTATAAACTGCTCTGAGACTCCTTTGGGTAGTGAAGGGTGGGGTATAAATCCAAACTCCTCCTCCTCCTCCTCCTCCTCCTCCTCCTCCTCCTCCTCCTCCTCCTCCTCCTCCTCCTCTTCTTCTTCTTCTTCTTCTTCTTCTTCTTCTTCTTCTTCTTCTTCTTCTTCTTCTTCTTCTTCTTCTTCTTCTTCTTCTACTACTACTACTACTACTACTACAGTGAATTGTGTGCATTGAATGGTGCTTCCAAATGGATTAGACTTTCCCATCTTGATCATAATTCAGTGGTCTCCAGTCTTTCCAGATGTAGTACCCATCTTTATCCCCAGGCTGCAACACAGGATTTAGGAAGTTGCAAGCATGTGGTAAGGCTGTCACACGACATCAGCCATGTAACAAGGCAGAGCCCACCTGAACCCGTTTGAGCTACAAAGGACTTCTCTCCACTGCTTAATTACATTGCCCTGCTGTGTGCAAAGAGAAGCAGGACGCATTTGCTCACTGTGTAAGAACACTAGTAGTACTTCCTTCCAAAAAAAAAATCAACAAAACAGTGGCAGCTCTACAGCTTTTTTTTGATGCAGTGGAGTTGCAGTCACACAAACTAAATAATCCATTTTCAATCCACTTTCCAACTGGATTTTGCCAGTTCACACAGTAAAAATCCAGTTGGAAAGTGCACTGAAAGTGGATTATTTAGTGCGTTTGACCGCAGCCTGGATGAGGTTTCCTGACACTCCTGAAGGCCCTGGCCCCTGTGTTGAAGACTATAGTCAAAGCTGCCCTTCTTAAAGGGCCACTCACCTGATTTCTGGCTAAGCATGAATATGTTCCACAGGAGTGGGGAAGGGATAATTATTAAGCTCTGCTTGTATAAAAAACAGGAACCCCCCCCCAAAGTATCAATTAAATGCTATTGATCAGAACATAAAACTTTGATAGATGGCTGGAATTTTGTTCTTTAAAGCTGTAATGCAATGCATGCTCATTAAATTTTTAAAAAATTGAATCGAAGCACCTAATAAAAACCCTATTAGATCAGGTTCAAGGTCCATTTGATGCAGCATCTTGTTTCCCAGGGCAGCCAGATAAATGACTCCAAAAAGCTCATAAGCAAGGCATGAAAACAACTTGAGCCAACTGATATTTAAAGGGCCACTGCTCCTGAACATGGACTTTCCCTTTAGCCTGATCTTTGCACGTGCTGAACGCCCCTTCCGTACCTCCCACGGTGATCATCTGGTCTGATCCCATTCAAAGCCCTAGCACAAGGTCTCTGGGATCCCTCCGAGCGAAGCCCAGACAGCGCCGGCGACGACGGCGTTATCCGGACAGGCACCCGCAGGGCGGCAGCCTCTCCTTTCGCGGGACTCCGGGGCGGTGCTTGGGATCGGCGAAGGCGGTGCTAGGAGGAGGCAGAGGCCGCGGTAGCGCCCGGCGCGGGAGTACTGTAGCGCCGCGAAGGGAGGTCAGCTTGCAGCCGGGTGTCTCGACTCGCGAGGAGCCCTGGTGACGTGCGGGAGCCGGCGTGGCGCTGACCCGATTCTTGGGCGAGGAGCGCGCGGGAAGCTACAGGTGGGGACGCCCCAGGTCGCCCTGCGGAGACTCGCGGCGGGGGAAGAGGCTCGCTTGACCCCCCCCCCTTCTGTGCCGGGGTGGGCGCTGGAGTGAGGTGAGGAACCAGCGGGGTCTTTATTGGCGGGAAGGAGTGGCGGGGGGGGGGGGGGGCTGGAGTTTGCTGGTCTCGGCGCAGCCCTGGACGGCTTTCCCGCCTCCTGGGGGAAGTTTGAGTTCGACTGAACTAATGAGGGTTACCTGGCGGAGGAGCGCGTGTGACTTTTCCCAGCTCCTTTCTCTGCCTTAGGGAAGGGGGAGTCGGGGACGGGCATTCCTTTTACAGCCCCCGCCTCGCCCTCAAATAAACCTCGGAGGGAGGCTGAATGACTACAGCGAAGGGCGATGAGAATGCTAATAAGGGGGACAATGATGAGAGAGTCGCCCAGTTCTTGGCTGTGCATGTGGAGATACGTGGGAATTGCAGGAGAGCCCGGGGGGGAAGGAGGAGTTCAGCCAAGGAAAAGGAAGGAAACTAATCCTCCTCACCCTCGAAGGGTTTTAGCAGATAGCAGTATAATGATAATAAAACCCTAACTATCAGATAGGCTGTCACAATCCAACTAAAGCGTACCAGATCGTTTAAAAACCCCATCCTCCAGGGCTTTTATCATCTGTATGAGGATGGCTTCTAGAAGAGGAGCCCTGTGGCTGGGAAAACAATCACAGTCCAGTGGCTTCTTAAAGGCTAACATGTTTTATCGGATGTTTACTTGGGTGGCTGGTGAAGTGGATTCTAGCCTCTCAACACTGGTGCGGTGCCATCATAAATGTGTGTATGTTAAAAGTGCAAATAGATGCTGCTGTGTTATCCGTATCAGGTCTGTTTATGATGTGAACCTAAGTCCGGAGTCTAAAGAAATGCGTGCCTTAAGTTCAGTGCTCTTCTGGGGACTTTGACTTGTGGTTCTTGGAAGAGCAGCCTTATGCCAAGTGTGGCAGATGGTGTTTAAAACAAGAATTTGGAAAGTAATTTGTGATAGGGCAGGGAGGTCTGTATTCAAAGAAAAACAAACAAACAACGGGTTGGATGCAGGAAAGCCCTTGGCTGCACTTGACTGAAGTAGTTCCTTGGGTCACAGCCCTAATTTTTAAGCAGCAGCTTCATTCCCAGAACCAAATCATTCATTCACACTTTGCCTTTGCTGGAAACTGCAGGGTGCACCTGGAAATGCACTAAAAGTATGCCTTGATGGTATGGGTGCTGAGTGTCACCATGTGTCAAAGTCCAGATTTTTCAGCATGAACGAAAGAGCTCAGAAACAGTGGGAAGTATATGCACGGGGAAAGAATTGCAACAGATTGCAGTTGCTTGTAAGTAGCCTGCCTGAGCTCAGTGCTGAAACACCCTTTCTAGGTGTTGCATTACCATTAGGTAATACAAAAAATTCTTCACCTGCCTGACTGATGAAAAGTTTTGTGTGACATGGCACAGGCTCTTTCACTGACAGAAGCTGATCCAATTGGAAAAAAAACTCCACCCTACCTGTTTAGTTTCTCTTTTTCCGATGCAGCTGTGGCAGCAGCAATGTACTCTGAACTATTCTTGGCAAGTATTTCCTTCTGTTATTTAGTAGTCCCTGAAATATGTTGCTCTTTATGGCAGATGTCTGTGGAACAAGAAGTGACCTACCATCAATACATTAAAATTAAGTAAACAAAACGACAAAAAGATCCTTTTTTTAAAAAAAGTTTCAAGTTTTTTGCTGTCATTATACAGCTAGTCTTTGAATTATATTGTTTTTGTGGGGATGGATGGAATCTTTCTGTAAGTAACAGAACAAAGTTAGAGTCCAATGGCACCTTTAAGACCAACAAAGTTCTATTCAAGATGTGAGCTTGTGTGTGCATGCACACTTTGTCAGACAATTAAATGGAATTATATACCGTAGTTGTGTATATATAAGTGGCTTGTTAAATTAGCATGCAAAATAGTGAGAATATTTTTTTAACAGATCAAAAGAATGACAAGCTGGTTTCTGGTTATAATCTGTTTCAGTTCAATTGGAGGGAGGGAGAACATAGGTAATAAATATGTTAGAAATGGAGATTGATCTGTCCTAATTTGTGAGAATCCCGTCCTTGATCTTTCTGTAAGTAAATTTTAGATTTTCAGATTGTGAGTTGCTTCTGAATGATTAATTTTTTAAAAATCTCCTCTTCTTGTTAAGAAGGACAGATCACATTCCTGTCTCAATGTTGGGTTGACCCTAGCACTTGATTATGGATGGCCAAAATGAAGTGGACATTTCTAACAATAACGTTACACCATTGTGGCGAAGGAGGACAGCCCATCAGGTCAGTTTGCATGCAAAAAGCAAACCCAGGCCCCAGTCCTATCAGAGCTCTACTGGGGTCCTCTTCACGGATTTCCCTGTGGAAGACAGAGACATGTTCACTTTAACTCAGCCTGCTGAAACAATAATTACTTCTCCGGACAAGAAATCTGCTGAGAAGAGTCCTTTACATTTCAGCTGCAGCCTCAGTTCAGTGCCAAATGGGAAGGTTCGACTTCCAGAGAGCAACTATATCTCCCCTGGGCTTTCTGAAAGGACATCTCAAGTCCTGAAAATGGTTTCAAATAATTCTATAAATTGTACAGCTAATGGTTCTATAAGTTTAGCAGGCAGCAAACTGGCTCATCCAGCAAGGGATTCCGATCAATCATCACGTAGCCCCGAGAAGGAGCAAATTGTTTTCACATCGAGGCTTGGATTTTCTCCCACAGAAAACGTGCATTCACCAAACAACAGCAAAAGCACTTCATCAGCATTTCAACCAAGTCAGCCCTCTAAAACTTCAGAGAAGGCACCTGCTTGCTTGTCTCCTTCTTCCGAACAGCAGCTTCTATCTCTTCAAAAACTGACATTGAATGAGAATGAGCTCACAGAAGCACAACCTGTGGTTTTGAGTACGAATAGTCCTGCTGCATTAAAAATGGGGAAGCAACAGATCATCCCTAAGAGCTTGGCTTCTGAAATAAAAGTAACGAACAAACACAGTAGCCAAAATGGGGAGCCAAATAGGAGGGCTCTTAAAGTTCGCAGCATGGTGGAGACTGTTAATGTACCTTTGGTAGCTGGTAAAGATGAAGAAGGTGATGTGGATAGCCCAGGAATGCTGAGACGTGGTTTGAGGTCGACTTCATATCGGCGAGCCGTTGTGAGTGGGGTTGAATTTGACAGTACAGCCAACTTTAAGAAGAAGAACAGAATGTCCCAGCCAGTGCTGAAAGCAGTGGTTGAAGACAAGGAAAAATCTTCTAGTTTAGGAAGAATAAAGGTAAGTAGACAGACAATATTTTATTTTTCACCAACATAATCACTGTTTTTCTGAATTATATAGTACAGTCTTGTGAGATGGACTTGCTCAAAGCCATCCTATGAGCTAAGCTTACCTGCCAAAATATTGATTCATGCTTTAAGTGTGCACTTGTGTCTGATGTGAATACTGTCAAGTGGGAAAGAAAGATGCACATCTGAAAGCACACAATAGACACACAGGGCAAAGACAAGGTTCATACACATGCTCTTTATGTAGAAGTACCATTTTTTGTCTGGGTGTGTGCACCTATACTCTGGAAGAAGATGATGAAAGAGTTAGAACTCCTTTCCCCATTTATCCTGTCTGCCTTAAGTGCACTGGCTCATACATGATGATGGAGGAAATTCAGTTCAGCCAGGAAGTGATAGAAGAGGGTGACTTGATCTGCCCAGGGCACTTTCTCTCCCCCTTTGAGAATGGGATATGTTTATGAAAATGCAAGAGGAGAGAAGTTGGTGACTCGGGAATTGGAGTAGAGTAGAAAGAAATGTCCTCTACAGGAGAGTATCTGAGGGCTGTCATCTTCTAATTTGCAGCAATGGCAGCTACTTGGAAATGGAGAAGACTGAGTAGGACTTTCTCTCATCACCTTTTTGGAAATAGTTTGATTTTTGTAAACGTTTTCCTTGGATTACAGTCTAAACTTAGATATGTTAAGACATCCACTTCTTGGCCATTGAGGTTCACTGTCATTTGATTTTTGAACAACTTATTTTTTAAAAAAGGATGACTTTTACTTTCCTTTTACTGTGTCTGCTATTCTGCTATTTAGATTGTGAAACTGGTAGGAAGTCCTGTTTAAACACGTGCATGGTACCCATGGCTTCCATATAAAATGAAAATTGGCCCAGATGAGGATTTGAACTAGGTTTTCTCACATATAGATAGACCCAGTGTTGTTTTCACCAGAGGACACCAGCTCTTTGTGTTGTTGTAAATTTCTATATAGCCCTTTCCAAAAGCATTATTTGCTTAACATTTTTGTATCTTGTACAATTTTATCTTTGTATCTTTGTGCAATTATCAGTTTTAAATCAACTTAGTATACTTCCTGCAGTGCTTATGTGCTGAACTAGAATTGGGAAATTTGAAAAACACAGGAGGCTTTCTTCCTGTACTGGGTAGAAAGATTCCCACTGCATATTTTGCACAACCATTGTGGATCTTGGAATATAGATTGGCCAGGACTGGCTGGGATGGATATCTTAATTGGGGGAGGAGGAGAAGTGCAGGGTTGGAACATCTCTGTCCCTTCAAAACCACTAATTAAGGCAAGCCTCCCAAAAGATGAATAAGAAACTAATGATAGTTCTTTACCTGTTGCTGTATGCCTTTGGGTTGTCAGGTTTATTAGCTGCATTCAGTTTGCTACAATTCCTGTTGTTATGTGAACAAAGGAAACTGACATATCCCAAAGGATTTTCTACACCACGAAATAAATGAAGTGGTACAAAGGTGGGTTACCATAAGTCAGCTGTGACTTGACAGTACCCCACTAAAGTAGTACTTACTCCCAAGTAAATGTTATTGGCATCCTTAATAAACAGTCAGGATTATCTAGACAGGCTACAAAAGAATGCTCAAAACAGCCTGGCATTTTTGATAAGTACATAAGAGAAGCCAATATTGGATCAGGCTAATGGCCCATCCAGTTCAACACTCTGTCACACAGCGGCCAAAAATGTAGAAGCCCTCCCACTGTTGCCCCCCCAAGCACCAAGAATACAGAGCATCACTTGCCCCAGACTGAGAGTTCTTATCTATACCTTGTGTCTAATAGCCACTGATGGACTTCTGCTCCATATGTTTATCTAATTCCCTCTTGAAACTGTCCATGCTTGTAGCCACCACTTCCTGTGGCAGTGAATTCCATGTGTTAATCACTCTTTGGGTGAAGAAATACTTCCTTTTATCCATTCTAATCCAACTGCTCAGCCATTTCATGGAGTGCCCACGAGTTCTTGTATTGTGAGAAGTAGTTTGTATCGTGGGAAGTAGTTTTGGTATATTTCAGGACCTGAATGTTTTCAATCATGTTGGATTAAAAGCTCTTCAGGGTGTCTTGAAATTGCATGTTCCATTGATTTAGCCATGTTGATCTGTTGTAACAACAAGAAGGATTCTTGTTGCACCTGTAAAAGACTAAGACGGGCAGGCAAACTCCAGTACATGTGCCAAAAAGCATGTGCCAGGCCCTTTAGCCCAGCACACAATGCCAACTCTCCCTAAAGGACTGGAACAAGCCCCTGATGTTCTGGCAGTACTGCTGTCGTCTCTTGTTGCTCTCTTTTAATGTCTGGCCAACCTTCATCTCATTCACCCTGCTCCTCCCCCTTTTGTTTGCTAACATACTAACCTTGAAGTTTTCATAGGCTACAACCCACTTCAACAAACTGTATGATAAAAGACTGAACATATTAGCTGTTGCAGCTTCTGAAGACATGTAGCAAAATAGACTGTCATGTGGTTTTTTCTCCTCATACTATTCAACATTTGTTTGTTCTATACGTAGAGTAAGCCCATATCAGTAAAATATTGTGTATAAATGGCCCAGATTCAACAGTTTAGAAGCTGTTGCTCCATATTAAGCTCTACACAGGAAATAGAAGACAAGCCTGGTTTGTTTCTTATGTGAAAGCTGTGAGCTCTAAATATGATTCCAGACTAATGAAATCATTGCATGTTACTAAACTGTATCAAAATGAACTGAGTGTTCTCCCCCTCCCCCTCTTTTGGAAGAATTTATTCATAAATAAAATGCACCATGTGATCTAATCTGATGGGCATGTGCAATTCCTCCATTTGCAAAGCTGCTCCATTAATTTCAATAAAGGAAGCAGATTGACGTGTGCATTCTTTCAGAGGGGTCTGGAAAGCTCCAACCAGGTCAGAATTTTTCTGGAGTCAAAGCTCCACTGAGGGGGCAGCTGTCAGTTTGATCTGCTTGTTATCAAATGTTTATTAAGATTTGAGTCTTAGATTATGAAATATAGTTTTCTTGATGATGCCACTTTGTGCGCATTCTTATTTTAACCATTGCCCTCTTCTTTTTTTCTCGCCTTGTAATGTAATTTTAGAAGAAAATGCTGAAAGGACAAGGGACATTTGATGGCGAAGGTAAGAACTAGTTTTTGGATTGTGATACCTCAAAAGAAAAAAAACATGCAGAAGAAATCAAAAACAAATAAGTAGTACAATATGAGCAAACTCTTGCACCCATAGAGCTGAATTAATTGTGTTGTTGCAAAAAAACTTCCTTCAGTTCAAACTTATAGGGGCAGGGTTGAAGAAATCAATTATGAGGTTACCAGGTTGTGATTATTGTGTCAGATTTCTCAACGTATATACATTTTTGGATATGCCAGACTGCACTGTATGTTGCTCTAGTCTGTTCTGTCATTTCTCTTTTATCAAGCTGTATTGTTGCTCCTTTATCTCTGCTGCAAACTTGGGTGAAGAGGATCTCCTCTGCTTTGACTTTCACTTCTCTGTGTATCCTCAAGGCTGACTTGGAGATCCAGTTGTCATTACCATTATTTCTCCTCCTTTCATACTTATTTGTTTTTTATTCTCTTGGAAGATACTTAATTTTTGTTTGCTTTATCAGGCAGATTAGCACTTTGCTTTTTTTTCTCTCTCTCCACATACAAATCCTGCTTTCCCTCCTTCTTTACTATTATATTTGCTGCTTCTGTCACAACTTTGGCTAGCATTCTTTGACTTGATTGCTACATAAAACAGACTTTTGAGGTCAATTTTGATTTTCTTTCTTCCTGCCATGCCTCAGTTTGAAACACCATCATATTCCCTTTACTGACAATGAGGATAAAATACATGTTTAGTATGTTTTAAATTGTTAATGCTTTTTTTGGATTGTGAATTTACCAGAACAATGGTTTAGTTGTTTGGCAGAGTCATTACATTATGTGCTGGTACTAATATATATTTACAAATGACATGCACTTCCCTACACTTTATAAATTCAAGGCCTTCAACCCAAGCTGTAGAGGTTACAGCAGCTGAAACGAATCTGACTTGAGAAATTAAAAGCAGTGGGTGACAGCCCCAGGAAGAGGTCAGATTCTGTTTCCACTCAATGGGTAAAGGAAAAGCAGTGATTGTGCTATAGACATTCAACCTGATCCTGTGTATATATGCACATAAATAAGCACTACAGAATTAAGTGTAGCTTAATCCTAAGCAATGTTGCAGAGGATTGCAGGACTGAAGACCCACAGTATAGCTTAATCCACATTTGTAGAGGGCTTTCTCTTGGCTGTTTAAAAGATGTTCAAGTCCTTGTTTAATATGCTTGTGTTGGAGCAAAAGTTACATAGACTTCTCTAATCTGTATCATTGCACACTATTTTCAAAGTACTAAACTAATATATGTTATGACCTCTTTTCGACCTCTTCTGGATTTATGTCTCCAGAAAGATGGAAGGCTGGAACCTCTGTCCCCAGTTTCTTTGGTGGCACCAAAAAGCCACATGTAAAAATCCTGTGTGTTGCTTTGCAGTCATTTTATAGATGAGGCATGTAATGGCTGGACTCCTAATAGTGAAGTCATAAGTAGAGTTATACCCTTCTAAGTCCACTGAGTTAATAGGCTTAAAAATCTGTAATCCTGTTTAGGATTGCACTTGGAAAAGGCTTTTAAAAGAAGATTTTTGGGGACCAGGTAATGTAGTTTGTCTAGTTCTGTCGACTTTTGCTAGACAGAGCAATGACTTCTGCAGTGCAAAGGGGCAGCAAAAATGGAGCTACTGTCTAGCCCTTGCTCGCCGAAAAATGTGAGTCTGAGGACATAAGGCAGGATAGAAATGTTATACATAAATATTTTTGATGCTATTTATTGCTTTTATTAATTTTTTTAATGGTAATACTTATGTTAGCTATTCTTTAGCATGATGTATTCAGTGAAAAGGTGGGATACAAAACTGCTTGGGCTCGTCATGTGGTGAAAGGCAGGATATGATTAAATAAATACATTTACTGAAATAAATAAATCAGAAGACTTGTGATCTAAAACCACAAGTTTGCTGTCATGTGTATGTAAAGTGCATGTGCATGCTGGTTTCCCCATTCATTTTGGTCCCTTAGCATTTTGTAGAACTGCTCTTCATTTAATGGAGAAGGTGAGATGAGGAAAGGCTTCATTGTGTACAGAGGGTTACTGGACTGAAGTACTGAAAAAAACTGAGAAGAATTGATAGCAGTTTCCATTGTACAGGGAACGACAGTTTGGTGTTGTGGCTAAGAGTGATGGACTCTAATCTGGAGAACCGGGTTTGATTCCCCACTCCTCGACATGCAGCCGACTGGGTGACCTTGCTCGCTCTCAGAGCTGCTCTCTCAAGAGCAGTTCTCTCAGAGGTCTCTCAGCCCCACCTACCTCCCAGGGTGTCTGTTGTGGGGAGAGGAAGATTGTTAGCCACTCTGAGACTCTGAGTGAAGGGCAGCGTATAAATCCAACTCTCCTCCTCTGAGAAATGATGGTGCTTCTTTAGCCTTGGAAAATAGTGGAATGGATCCTGGAATGATCCGTTCTACTTATGATGGGGCTTTCCTCCAACACAGGAAAAACTCTGCTGAAACAGAGCCTTTTACCTTCAGAATATTCTTTGCAGTGAAGGAATAGTAGAATAGATCTATGGGATCCAACCCATCAAAACAAGTTTCAGATCCTTTTAAAATAAAACCAAAAAGCTGCTGTGAATTTGCAATCAAAATAAATGGAATCAGATAAAGTTATATATGCTGGTTTATCTGAATAAATTATTCCAGTGCCAGAATTTGATGCCTATATTTTCAGAAATTGGGATTTTTAATGCAGAATTCCAGTTACCATTAGAGTCCATGGGACTTTACCCTGACAATTTTCATGTACGAGAACACTTTTATTTTACAATATTACTGTGGATTTGCAGCATAATTCTATGAGATTATCTGATTCTTGGATCATTAACCTTTCTTTATTACTGTTTTTTTTGTGTGTGGTAGATTAAATTAAAACAGTCAAAGGCTGCAGTCACACAAGGAGTTTGCCGCGATATAGTAGCGTTACCTTTACAGATTTAAAGAGCACGATCAGACAGCAGCATCTGCCTTCCGTGCTCCAGTTGTTGTCACACCATGTTGCCTCATTATAAAAGTGGAGTAATCAGGCACTGGGGAAGGTCTAGTGTTTATGGATGCCAGTACTTCCACTCCACTTTCCTGGATGTCTGAACTCTCCTGCCACAAAAGGAATGCGGAAGGGAAGTCTGAACCTGCAGATCCGTTTCCACCACTGTTTTTTTGGAGTTGCTGCCTATATGCACCTGAACGCATATGCGCATGCACCCACCTGCATTAAAACAAAAACAACCAAGCAGCATGCTCCATGGTTGAAGCGCTGCAGTAATGTGAATGCCTGACTACCAGACAAGTGCATGGGGAAACCACCCCAGGGTGTGCTGTCTGATCGGTCTGCCGCACAACACTTTAAACTGATACAATTAGAGGTGCACCCAGATCATGGCAAACCTCTAGTGTGACTGCAGCCTAAGACAAGAAAAGATTTAGTAGGTTATATAAATTATGAAACTGAAAATGCTTATATGTATTTGTTGTGTTTCCCACTAGTCGCTTAGAAGGGGAAGGACAATTGTCCCTCAAAAATTCTTTGCTCTGTTTTTTGTCATCATAAGGACTAGAAACTTGAAATATAAGGTGGTGATTCCAGATATAATTCTTTGTTTGTTTGGAATGCCCACAACAGTTTTTAGTTAAAACAAAAGTCTTTCACTCTACCGCTTTTTACAAACACAAGCTGAAGGAGAATAAAATTGTTTCTCATTTTCTTCAACAAAGAACACAAGCGATATCGAGTTTGGATGGAAGGCATCTTTTTAGTAATACAGTGATCCATTGTTACTGTATATCTATTATGCTGTTGTACGTTCCAAACAAGAGCCTATCTTTGTCTACTGGTTATGGGTCTGATATTCATAATTTTGTAGTTTCTATACTACAGAAAGTCTTCTCAAATCAATTTCTTTTTCATGGTGTTGTAGAAAATGCTGTGCTGTATCAGAACTACAAAGAAAAAGCCCTAGATATAGATTCCGATGAAGAGGCAGAATTGAAAGAACAGAAGTCAGATGAAAAGATAGTTATTCAATACAAACCTCTGAGATCAACATGGAGTCAGTTGTCTGTGGTAAGTGCCATAAAGTTATGTAGCCCAAAACCAAATTGAAATGCAGTCGTGCATGTAAGCAAGTCTCTTATCTGCCAGTGTCCTTTTCAACTTGAGGTTTTATGGCCTTTTATTCCCCCTCAAACTACCTCCCAGAGTGAAATGTTTATGGACATGGAGATAATACTCAGAGCTGTAACTGACAAAGAAACACTGCTGCCAAATTTATATTCTTGACGTGGGTAGACTTATGCAAACAAGTCAACTGCATTAGCTGCAGGACCCATCACTTTTCAGATCCTTGAGCCTTTGTCAGTAAAGTAGCCATAAGGAGAGATTTTAATGAAAATCACATTAAAAAGATGAACAGAATTCCCAAGGATGTGCACTTCTTTCCCTACCCCTTTGTCTTCTACCACCCTTTCTTCTTTGTACTTTCTGTTATTTCTGCATCAATGCAACCATGGTTAATGCAAACCAATATGTGAGAGATTTGTAACCATGATTTGGTTGCAAACCCTTTTTGATTTATGTTAACTATGGTT
Organism: Gekko gecko; assembly: GCA_029375565.1. NCBI lineage: Eukaryota > Metazoa > Chordata > Lepidosauria > Squamata > Gekkonidae > Gekko > Gekko gecko. The sequence goes on from JAPDNY010000008.1 coordinate 115,970,958, forward strand.
TCTTACTGCATATTCCTGTGGTAAATGCTCCAAATTGCTTTTTAAAACTCAGGGCAGTTTAAAGAGGGCATCTTTGCCACATGGTACACCCAGTCCCACTCCCCACATTACCAGAGAAGCACAGAAAATGACCATGTAGAAACAGCAACCATACTACTGAAGGCATGCAAGAATCTGACCCAATATGATACAATAACATTTGCATGTTTCTCTGGTTTTGCAGATGTTGGCTTAGTTAAGCAAATATTGAAGAGGTTAAGGTTCTCTTTTTTGTTTGTATAATACAGTCTGCTATGGTTACAAGTACAATTTAATTAACGATGTAAAAGGATTGTAATTGACTTCCTATCTTTAATGTTGACTATTGGTAGTATCTTTTCATACTAGAAGTTTTTTTTAAAAAAAATTGTAATAGCAAACACGTCAAAAGTAAATGTTTTTAACATCCTGAAGAATCCTCCGCCCTCCTCAACCCACGAGCAGCCACTCATTTTCCTGTGCTTGCCAGCCATCCAAAAGAGTCCAATGGCACCTTTAAGACGAAGGTTTATTCAGGTACAAGCTCTCCCTCCTCTATGAAGGCAGGTCTGTGCCTTCCCCTCCCCCATAGCTAGCAATCTAAAACATTCCAGTGGCACCTTTAAGACCAAGGTTTATTCAGACACAAGCTCTCCCTCCTCTCTGAGGGCAGATCTGCGTGTTCCCCCCCCATAACTAGCAATCCAAAACAGTCCAGTGGAACCTGAGCGGTGGGTGTTGCCTTCTGACACACTTCTGGTGATGTCATATGTGGAATACGCAAATAAGTTATGCTAATGAGCTCCTGCACCTCTTTTTCTACAAAATGACCCCTGTCTGTGAGTATTTTGTGTACCCTTTTGAGGCTTTTCAGAGAAAAACAAGCAGGAACCCACAAGGATTTGTGGGGAACATCTCATTTCCCCTTCCCAACTGTTTCTTTTTTCCCTTCCCTGAAGGCCCTCATAACCTTTCCTAACCTTTTAATTAGGCCCTTTCTTGCCTAATTCTCTCCTTCACACCCACCAGCCAGCCTACCTTTAGCTGCCTCCCCCCCCCCCCCGCCTTCAGCTTTTCCTCCTTCCATGCCTCTGGAAGCCTCTACTCAGGAAAACTGGCCCAGTTGGGCTTTGCCAGTCACCAGGCCGGGCCTGGTTTCACAGAAGGAAACTTCCAAGGACTTGTGAGGGGACCTCTTTTTCCCCTGTATTGCCTTCGTCTTCACCACACTAAGCAGAGTGGGAGCAGGGATAAGAAGGAAGTGGAGTGGGATCAAGTGATCTAAAGGCAGGACAGGGAGCTAGCAAAGGTAGGGAGAGTAGTTGCTGGAGCCATGGAGAAGAATAGAGCTAGTGTAGGGAGCAGGGCAACAGGCAAGGGAAGCAAAATTTCCCATTCCCTGGAAGTCCTTTCAGGTCCCCAATTCATAATAATAATGATTTAAAAGCACCAAGGGAAGTGTGAAATGAGCTGTGTCTTCTCTCCACTCTGTCCTCTTGCCCTTTGCATCAGGTTATACCCTTTCCGTTATGAAAAGGGGATGCAGTGAAACTGGAATGGAGATTGCGAGTCAAGGGCCATAAAATAGTTGGGCCATGTTTTCACGAAAGGTTTGGATAAACCCACTGTCAAGTACTGTTCTGATCTGAGAGAAATGCTATGTAAACAGGCTCTTCTTCCTGACTGTGTGCCAGACAAAAAGAAAGTGGACTTAAAACTTCCACTGTTGTATGCACAGTGTCATCTTTTTTAATCTTGGATTACTTAGTTTAAGATTGGAAGACATGCCAGCCTATTTAGACAAAAACAGTCTTTTGGGACTGTTTTTGAACTGGAGGAGCTGCAGTTTTTGAGCCTGGATAGAAAAGAAAAAGTTTCTAGCTGAATGCTGTGGTTGGCACAGAGACTAGACCACTTTTGGCAGTCAGGAGGCTGCCTAAGTGAAGTAAATGTTCTGGCTTTTTATCACAGGATGTAATAGGGAAAAAGTAGAGACGCTCTGGAGTATATTTACATAGCAGGCAAACACTGTAAGCACACTAACTTCTGTCTCTTTCTGTGTAAAAACTGAGTTAAGTTGGAAGGTAGGAAGGAGGTAGGGTATTGTGGAATGTTTTATTTTAGTAGGTCCACATATTTTAAAGCAAATTCTACAAGAATGGAGATGTATTCTGCAAGAATTTTGTTTAGTTTGGGGCGGAGGCAGGAATCACAGTTCTGCTCAGTCTCAGATATTAATGTACAGCAGTTTTTAGTTTGAACCTTGATCATGAATTTTGATAAGCTTATCTGTCTGAAATAATGCTCCTGCAAGGGTGGAACAATATCTTGATTTGGAACACTGCATTGGTACAATGGCCCAAATATGTTAGATTATAGGCTGGCAAAGTGCCCTCCTATATGTAAGGACCTTGTCTAAGGCTGGCTTAAGCATACTTATTATAGAGTATTTCCCACTGAAGTTGGTGGGAGTTACTCTTGCATAAATACAGATTTGGATCTACTGGAATGTTTCTATAGACAGAAGGATTTCTACATACAGAAGATGACTTTTTTGCTTGCTGCTGCAGTCTAAAATGCATCTCAAAATTCTACTCCTTGGGGAGAGGAGACCCCCAAGAGCAGTAGTTTGGGGAACATTTGGTGCTGAAGAGGGAAGGGGAAGGCAGGAAAGGCATTCTTTGAGGGCAAGCATCCTTCCATCCATGGAGATACTTCAATGGATCCAAGCCATAGTTAGGATGGTATTCCTCAGTATCTTGGAAATACGGAACTAGTTGAATTATTTATTTTTATTTTATGTAACGTCCACCTTTCCTTGGGTGCTGGCCATCTTCCTAAACTGTGTTCTTCTGTTCTAATGATTAAGTTGTTTGTTGTTTTGTTAACTTTAACAAGATTTTAATTTTTTCTACTAAACTTAAAATACCACCAACCCCCAAATTTGATTTCAACTAATTTGTGTTAGTCTGTTAGAAAAGGTGAAATAGTTATTTTCATATTCTTGAGAGAGAGAAAAAACCTATATTCAGCATTTATCATTTCTTTCAGGTGAAGAAGAATGGCCTATCTCAAACTATCAGCCAAGAAGAAAGAAAAAGACAAGAGGTATTTGAATGCACCAAGTACATATAAGCTGCAGTCACACAAGCAGTTTGCCATGATATAGCAGCATTACCTTTGCAGATTTAAAGAACATGATAAAGAGCCTTCCATTCCCCAGTTGTTGGCACCCTGTATTGCCCTGCTTTGGAAACAGAGTGATCAGGCACTGGGGAAAGGCCGGGGGTTTACGAATGCTAGCGCTTCCACTCTATTTCCTGGGCATCTGAACTGTCCTGCCACGAAAGGAACTCGGAAGGGAAGTCTGAACCCGCAGATCTGTTTCTGCCACTGTTTTTTTTGGAGTTGCTGCCTATATGTGCACATGTGTATGAGTGCATATGTGCATGCACCTGCCTGCATTAACACAAAAATGACCGGGCAGTATGCTCCGTGGTTGAGGCACCCAGTAATGTGAATGCCTGACCACCAGACGAGTGCATGGGGAAACCACCCCAGGGTGTGCTGTCTGGTTGGTCTGCCCTGCTACACTTTAAACCGGTGCAACTAGAGGCATGCCTAGATTGTGGCAAGCCTCCAATATGATTGCAGCCGTAATTATTAATTAGTACAGTGCTTTAAAATGTATGCTTTCAGGAGATCAGCCTCAATAGATTATGGTTTCCTGTTCCATTTCATCTCTCTATTATGGTACAGCGGTGCCTTTTTTATCCAGACTTCCTAGAGACATGAAGCATGCTAGAATAAAAGTTGCTGAGGGATATAGAAAGTGTAAACACATTGGTATCTGGTATGCAGTAAGTATTTAATGATCAGAGTGTGAGATAAAAAGGATGAAGTGGCTTGATTGGAATCTTTCCTAGATCATGCAAATGCATGATTCTCTCTGTTACCTGAAATGTGGTCTGCATAAAAAATGCCTTACATTTAGCCCCATCCTACTCCTGCAGTTCGAAGTATAGAATCATAGAATCATGGAGTTGGAAGGGTCCATACAGACCAACCCCCTGTCCAATGCAGGACCATCCTAAAGCATTTACTTCTGAACCGGTTGTGTGACCGTCATCCTCACATTCCACTCTATATGCATTTTCAGATAGTGAGAGGATATCTTCTGTTTTCTAAAATATAATATGAGGAGTGATTCTAAAAATCTGTTTTCTCCTCCTCAACCCTCTCCTCTGTTCTGTAGAGGCTTCTGCTGTACAGTTGATGAATATGGATAAGCTCCTCCACTTCCTTTTGGCTTGAGAAACTCCTGAAGAGAGCTGCCCCTCAGATCAATCAGTCCTGCTAATTCAGTGCAAGAGCATATGGAAGGACCTAAAGATCCTTTTGTGAGTGTAAGTCATCAGATTTTTAAGCTGAATATGGTCACTGTTAGAGAACACCTGGAGACTTTGTAGTGGACAGAGAAGAGCCAGAGCTTGGGGCAGTTCTTTTCAGCTGCAATTCAAGCCCAAAGGAGAGGAGCCTGCCAGAGGAGTGAGGAGAGCCTGGCAAAACAGTGAATGGTTTGCTCAAGCAGGGTGGTAGAATGAACCGCATAAGCTCTTAAGTTCAGATTTCACACCGTTAAAACCTGCTTTGAATAATCCTTAGCATTAAAAACAGCCCTTAATGAAAGTAGAAAGCTTCCATAATTCTTCATTTGAAGTCAGAAGTGGCACAGAAAGTTCTGCCTTCTCAGTATTGCCTCTTGTAGTTCTCTCCCATTCTCCTCACACTCAGCTGCAAGATGGGATAGCCCAGCTGGATGGCACAGGTATCGAGGTGTATATGACATGTGGCTTACGGAGAAGAAGAGGAGATTGGATTTATACGCCGCCCTTCACGGCCCAAAGGGGTCTCAGAGCGGCTTACAAACTCCTCCCCCTCCCCACAACAGACAGAAAGAACAATGACAGTAGCTTGAGAGGAAGAGAGCCTGAAAGAGATTGTGATGAGTGATGGTGGGAACAAGTTGGCTGTTGAGAATGTCCTGGAAGGATATAGGCCTTCAGATTTCTCTGTAAACCCTTCCTGCTCTCTAGCCAGAGGACACAGAATAAGTACCAGTGGGAAATGAAAGCAGTCTCCTGTAGCATACCCAGAAGGTATCTTCAAGGTCAAATTTCACCATGAATGAAAAACAATAGTTGGTGGTTGGAATAGGTAACTTGAGTGCCATTTCACTTGTGAGAGTGGATTGTTTAAACTCAATAAACTAATATTATGTTCAATGGCATGAAAGATAACACTATTAAGTGGTATTTCAGAAAGGGGGAATGCCATCACTTTTGTTGTAGTTTGTTAGTTCTGCACTCTCAGTGGTGTGCTAAACTGAGGAGAATTATATAGGCTGGCCTAAATGTTAAGGGTGGGTTTTTTCCCCTTTCAAATCACTGTCAGATTAAATGCACCTGAATTCCCTAGTGCCATATGCAAAGCTTCACTACACATTTGGTCTCTAAAGAGTTCTACAGAGCATTCACAAACTATGAAGCGTGAGACATCTGTTTGCATTGATGCCATGCAAATTAAGTATAATTCTGTTTCACACTGTTGCTCATGGGGGGCTGTCACTTATCTTCACTAAGAAATAGTAATTGGTAGATACGTTCTCATTGTTCATCTCTGATTAGACTCACTGGGTTACGCAGTAAGCTTATACATTTCTTGTTTATTTATTTTGAGCTGATCAAGTATTCAGAGAACTGCTGAAACCTTCCCCCCCTCCCCATTTTAGAGTAGATGTAAGTGGCCAGCACATACTCATTTTGACTTTCAAACTGGTATGGTCATCCTTGATTTTCTCAGCTGGGAAGGAATCAATGAAGGCTCTCATCAGTACTGGGAACAAAGAATCTTTAAATAGTGTAGTGAAGACCAGGGCTCAGATGTCCTTTCTCTGAACAAAAAGGAACAGATTGAAACAAATTAGTCACGGAACTCTGCAGCTCTTTCTAGGCAAATCCTTTCCTCATGATTGCAGGGAAGGGGACAAGGGCAGCAGAAATTTGAAGGCAAGAATATTTGTGGGAAACTAGCACTAAGGCTTCTTCCATCCCCTCCAGTCGTTTATACATATCTTTCCTTGTGCTCAATTCTGAAGTGTGGACTTCTTTAAAAATAATAGTACAACTGCTTATCCAGTTTATGAGTGTGATGTAGTAATGTATATGACAGCTAAAATGACTAACCTGAGGCTGTCGTATGTTGATCACATCATGAGAAGGTAAGGCACACTGAAACAGACAGTAATACTAGGAAAAATTGAAGGTAGTAGAAAAGAGGAAGAGCTGACATTAAATGGATTGACTCAGTAAAGGAAGCCAGGGCTCTCCATTCACAAGACTTGAGCAGGGCTGTTAACGATAGGGCATTTTGGAGGTCATTAATTCATAGGGTCACCATAAGTGTGAAGTGACTCGATGGCATAAGATACATGGCATACTTCAGGGCTGGCATAGTTTGAAAGGTAATGGTAGTGCAAACCATACCAGAACCCAACTGGAATGCCGAAACATCTTTGCAGGCACAACAGCTAGATACATCTTTTACTTTAATGGTGACATGCTACTTGAATCAAACCTCACCATCAAGTACTCTAACGATGATCTTGAACTGAGTAAAGCAAAAAAGCAGAGAAGGAGGATGATATGCAGGACAGTGTACAATTTGTCAGGCATGGGTTTGTGTGGGTGGTTATATGTGCATTCTGCAGACTTACCCTTTTCAGCCAGCTGACCTTTTGAAAAAGATCTGGCACAGCTGCTTTCCACTGCTTTCAAGAAGCTGAATCTTTAACTGTCGAGAAATTCTTGTGTCCCTAGAGAGGCTTTTCATTACTTGGAAGTTTGTTTATACAAGGTTTTCCAACAAAACCAATGGATTTCTCTCTTTTCTTTCAAAATAGACTTTAGTGTTCTTTATGGTAATACTGTAGAGCTTCCCTTGAGTTCCAGAAAGAGACAAATTTTTACAGATATCACCTTTTTAATGTTTCTCAACACTGGAACAAACAACCATTTTTCATTTTTATAGCAGCTTAAGTATGGAATGTTTTTTAAATTTGCTACCAATATTATTCTCACCACACACATCTGAGAAAGATTAGACTGTAACCAGCCTGTTGTCACCCAGCTGACTTCGTACATTGTAAAAATGGGTTTCTGACATTGAAATCCTGGCACTGGCATATGTGACGGTAGCGAACCAGTAATATGAGGCAAAACCATGGGTTATTTAATTACAAAAAAACACGCTGCAAACACTTGGCCATGGGTCAGTACATTATCATTTTGATGTACATGTATGCTAATTTTAAACATCTGCATCACCCTTATGCTTTTTTTTTTAAAACCAAGATACACTCTAAATCTGTAATGTGTGACATGGTCCTGAAGTGGCATGCCTTTTATACACCTTTGAGACATGGGTCTAATGTATGGTTAAAGGCGTACATACAACAACAGTTCTGATGCTAAGCAGGCCTAGGCCTGGTCAATGGTTGGACAAGAGGCTTTCTGGAAACCTTAAATTCAATGTGGGAAAATGGTAGTGTGCAAATGAGCTCAGGAAACTTTGAATTATTTTTAACAGAGCAGTCCCAGAACAGGAGTTCTAAAACTTGGGTGTATTTGTCTGATGCCCATTATGAATATATGCTACTAGGATATAATTTTTCATCTAAAGCCAAAAGGATTGACTTCAGCTTGTCTTTCTCATCACGCAGGCTATATTTGAAGTAATATCTTCAGAACATTCATACTTGCTTAGCCTGGATATTCTGATCCGGATGTTTAAGAACTCTAAAGAACTCAGTTCCACAATGACCAAAACGGAAAGTCATCACCTTTTCTCCAATATTGCTGATGTCTGTGAAGCAAGCAAGAAGTAAGTATTGAAACAGAGATGCCTTTAAAAAAAAAATGAAAACAGCCGATTCATTTATGACAAACCTATTTTTAAAAATTATTATTATAGGAGAAGAATGTATGTTCTGTGTAAACAAACATAGTCTTTATGCAGTAGCAACTGAATGAGAGAACTGTAATCTGTACCATCAGGATCCATTTGTCGAATGAGTGTTCACAGGGAAAACGAATGGACATGTCCCTTCCCTGATGTACTTTTGTATTTACACTCTCACCCTTTTTTTTGGTCACATTATTTGAATTTCAGAACTCAAGTAACTTGACTGAATAGATGCGGAAGGCTGAATGGGGGCATGGGAGATGTTTGCAGATCTCCCATTACTGGCAAAGGAGGGGGGAACAGGGCTCACAAGCTGTTGTGGGGGGGGTCGCTCTGTGTCCCGGTGCTGCACCCTCATGGGGAAGGATCAAGTCCTGTGTGTTCAGCTGGAACTTTGCATAATGTTTTGATATTCTAGCTCCCACTGCCAAAGAAACAATCCTGAAGTGGTTTTAAAGTGGTTTGTCTCATCAGCAGTGGGAACTGCTACAGTGGAAACATAAAGCAAAGTTCCAGGTGACCCCCTGGTTTTTTACTCATGTGAGTATATCATGTGTCAATCTGAGCCTTTGTTTGATCAGTTGTGTGCCTTTAAGTCTTGTGGATATCAGTGGCACCTAAGCATGTGTAACTGGCTGTAGGATGGCAGTTAAAACTAAAATATGTGTAATTCTTTAAAAAATGTAATTTATATTTTGAATGGTTGATTTTTCTAGCCATTCCTTTTAATAATCTAAAATACCTTGAAAGAGTGCTTTCATAGAGAATGTTGTGTTTGTGTTTGTTTTTTTTAAAATTCAGATCCATAAACAATGGATTTGCTAATGTGTTGCTATAAGTGATTAGGTTTTCGAAACAGTTTCCTCTTGATCAATAATGTATTGCAAAATCAAGTTGTGCTTAAAGCTTTGATAGATTTCTTTAATTAAGATTTTCTGGTTTGGAATATCCATATCTCTTTTGGGTCTAAACTAAACAAGTGGTCTCTTCCAAATACTTAGAGTTCTGTGGGAACAAAATGCGCCCAAGTGAAACCCATATTGCCAGTGATTCAGTTGTTCTTCAGTGACTGAAAATTGGTGATTGTGAAATTTTTATATTTTCTGATGCTCATCTTTCAGCACAAGTTTGGGGAATAGTTTGTTCATCCTTTAGGCTGTGTTCTGTATCAGGTGTCTCTCTGTGTGTGTTGATCCTCATGCAGTTTTAAAATCTTTCTTGAATTGTACTGCAGAATTAGTATTTTTATTATTGTATCTATTTATTTAGTCTATAGTATAAATCTCTGTTTTTCTTTGAGAGCAATGGGATGTATCTGAAGTACCATAGCTGGTGCTGCCTATCTTTGACCTCTACACTAGCAAAGGGGTTACAATGCCATGTTTACATTGGTGTGGAGATTGAATGACATTATGCTGATATTCCTTTGTGTTACTTTGGCACAAAGGCTTCATTTCTTTGAATTTCCAGAGTGGCTTTAGACCTGAACCTGAAAAACTTGTCTTTATATCTAAATCTACTCAGAACCTCTACAGGTTGGTTACTTAGTTATTAATATTAGTTACTATAATTTTATTTAGAATATGATGGAAAGGTGCAATTTTTTTTCTTACTTTGAGAGCTTGTGTTACTTGAAAATAATGGGAGAAATTGGACAGCTCTATGTCTTTTTGTTTTCTTTGTATCAAATTAATTTTCTCCTTTCAAATGAGATTAAGATATTGTAATGCAAACATAAAACATTGAATCTAGTACCTTAAATGAAGTAAAAGAGTTGAAAGCACAGCTGTAGGGTTTCTCTCTTGCCACATACTATTTTAAGGGGAAAGCTTTCAAAATCTCCTGTAAAATGGAATACTATAATTCATTTGGCAATTACTCTGGCAGATTGCTACCATGATGAGAATATTTTGTCATTTTTAGTTCCTCTGGCATTATTCTTTTGGTTGAGCTCTGTTGCTTCTTTCTGGCCCAGAAGATACTGACTCTTGCCTGTCCTTCAGATATTGGTTTTTATCGCTTTTCCTAGTTAACCAGCTAGCTCTGTATGTTCCTTTTTCTTTAAGGGTTTTGAGTAGGTAACCAAATAAGGTATTTCATTTAAATAAGCTTTAACAACGTAGCTACAGGTAAAATGAGAATTAACCAAATGGGTAAAACTCCTGAGAGGCCTGTTTTAAATGCTGGTTTGATTTTTGTTTCAATATATTACTTTTTATTAATTTATTGTTTTGTTGAATTAATCCATTTAAATAATTAATTTTATTTTTCATTATCACAAATATCAAAGTATAATATAAGTCTATTGAAAAATGACATGTTGACATTTTTATTATCACTTTCTTCACACCCTCTACTGTTCTCCTTATAGAAATCCACCCCCACCCCCCAGAACTACCATATTTTACATGATCAGTAATCCATACTGGGGCAATTTCTGCTGCAGAGCAGAATGCTGCTATTTCAGCATAGATGCCTGGATCAAAATTGCTTCCCACCTTTGAAGAATTAAAAAAGTCAAGAGATCCAGATGTGGGTCTCTGACATACTGGAGATTTAATCAGGGCTTTTTTTGTAGCAGGAACTCATTTGCCTATTGGGTGACACACCCCTAATGTAGCCAATCCTCCCAAGAGCTTACAGTAGCCCCTGTAAGAAGAGCTCTGTAAGCTCTTGGAGGATTGGCTACATAAGGGATGTGTCACCTAATATGCAAAGGAGTTCCTTGTTAGGCAGAGCTTTTAATCTTAGACTCTGTGGCTATGGTCCAAAATTCTTGCTGCTGTGGGAGATCCAAAATTGGGTTTCCTGATTAAAAAAAAAATCTTCAAAAGTACCTGCAAATGGGGATTTCACTTTCAGAGGAGTTACTATCTTTGGCTGCTGTTAAGAGTCCCTTTGAATGCATGAAAAATCTTGCACTAGGATACACCAAGTCTTTCTCACCACTCCTCATGTATTGGGTGCTGTTTTTGGTGTTCCACCAAGTATCAGGTTAAGAAAGGCACAAATATAGCAAAAGGCATGGTTAACAAACAAAGTAATGGAAGCTGTAAAAGGTTAGAAGGATTCATTTAAGCAGTGGGAAGCTAGTCTCAGTGTGGTTGTTAAAAGGGAACACAGGCTGTGGCAAACAAAATGCAAGTCTGTGATCAGGCAGGCAAAAAGGGACTATGAGGAGCATATCACAAGAAACATAAAGATCAACAATAAAACTTTCTTCAAATACATTAGAAGCAGGAAACCATCCAGGGAGGCATTGGGGCCCAAGGAGTAAAAGGAGTACTGAAGAATGATAGGGAAATGGCTGAGAAGCTGAATGCAATTTTTGCCTCTGACTTCACTGTGGAAGATGAGAAGTACTTGCCCACTCCAGAACCATTGATTTCGGGAGGGACGTTGAAAGACCTGAGCCAGATTGAGGTGACGAGAGAGGAGGTCCTACGACTGATAGACAACTTAAAAACTGATAAATCACCAGGCCCAGATGGCATATTTCTGAGAGTTCTGAAAGAACTCAAATGCAAACTTATGTATCTCCTTACAAAAATATGTAATCTTTCATTAACATCTGCCTCCATTCTTGAGGACTGGAAGGTAGCTAATGTCACTCCCATCTTTAAATAGGGTTCCAGAGGAGATCCGGGAAATTAGAGGCCAATCAGTCTGACATCAATACTGAGTAAGTTGGTGGAGACTGTTATTAAGGAAAGAATTAGTAGGCACATTGATGAACAAAAACTACTGAGGCAGACTCAGCATGGGTTCTGTAAGGGAAGATCTTGTCTCACTAACCTGTTAGTGTTCTTTGAGGGAGTGAACAAACATGTGGATGAGGGGGACCCAATAGATGTTGTTTACCTTGACTTCCAGAAAGCTTTTGATACAGTTCCTCATCAAAGGCTCCTAAGTAAGCTCAATAGTCATGGGATAAAAGGACAAGTCCTCTTGTGGATTAATAGGTAACAGAGACTGGGTATAAATGGGCAATTTTGTCAGTGGAGGGTGCTAAGCAGTGGGGTACCGCAGGGCTCAGTACTGGGTCCGATGCTTTTTAACTTGTTTATTAATGATTCGGAGTTGGGAGTAAGCAGTGAAGCGTCTAAATTTGCAGATGAAACAAAGTTGTTCAGGGTGGTGAGAACCAGGGAGGATTGTGAGGCACTCCAAAGGGATCTGTTGAGGATGGGTGAGTGGGCGTCAACGTGGCAAATGGGGTTCAATGTGGCCAAGTGCAAAGTGATGCACATTGGAGCCAAAAATCCTAAATATAAATAGACATTGATGGGGTCCGAACTGGCAGAGACTGACTAAGAGGGAGATCTTGGAGTCATAGTAGATTACTCAATGATAATGTCTACACAGTGTGTAGCTGCAATAAAGAAGGCCAACGCTATGCTAGGGATTATTAGGAAGGGAACTGAAAACAAATCAGCCAGTATCATAATGCCCCTATATAAATCAATAGTGCGACCTCATCTGGAGTACAGTGTACAGTTCTGGTCACCACACCTCCAAAAGGATATTATAGCATTAGGAAAAGTGTAGAAAAGGGCAGCTAGAATGATACAAGGGTTGGGACACTTTCCCTATGAAGAAAGGCTAAAGTGCTTGGGGCTCTTTAGCATGGAGAAACGACTATGCAGTGACATGACTGAGGTTTACAAGATTATGCATGGGATAGAGCAGGTAGAGAAAGAAGTACTTTTCTAGCTTTCTCACAATACAAGAACTTGTGGGCACTCAAGGAATTCACTGCCACAGGAGGTGATGGCGGTTACAAGCATGGATGACTTCAAGAGGGAATTGGATAAACATATGAGCAGAGGTCCATCAGTGGCTATTAGCCACAAGCAATGTTCCCTCTAAGCTGTGGAGTCTTGTGAGCAAAAATTCTACTTTGTGAACTACTGATATTAAAGTTGTGAGTGAGTAATTTGGCTATTGAATAAATTAGTTTGCTCTGGAGCCATCCTTCCTGAGCTAAGACAAAAATGTGTGAGCCGGAGGCTAAAAAACTGTGAGCTAGCTCACACTAACTCAGCTTAGAGGGAACACTGGCCACAAGATATAGATAGGAACTCTCAGTCTGGGCCAAGTGATGCACTGTATTCTTGGTACTTGGGAGGGGCAGCAGTGGGAGGGCTTCTAGTGTCTTGGCCCCACTGATGGACCTCCTGATGGCACCTGGTATTTTGGGGCACTGTGTAATAGAATGTTGGACTGGATGGGCCATTGGCCTGATCCAACATTGGTTTCTCTTATGTTCTTAGCAGAGATGGCTTAAATGGCTTTTGGAAAAACCAAATCTGGCATCTCTGAGTGCCTAGTGCTTACCACATATCCCCCTAGCTTAGTCTTTGAACATTTCCTTTACAGTCAAGTGTCTGTATCTATACAGGGGGAAGTAAGATGATGCTTAAAGTATTTCTAGAAAAAAATAAACAAATTACACATGGTTGATTCCAGTGCTTTCATTCCAAGCAAGCACTTTCTGTATTAAGCCATACAGTGTTCCTCAGGTTTTGTGTTTTTTCCCTACTTTGTCAGTGGTAGAGTCTAAATGCTTTGGGCTCCCATTCAGCTTGCAGTTTAATAAACATTTAAGCATCTCTCAGTATGTGGCCTCAGTAGCCCTTGTTCAGTGAAGATCTATTTTTCTCATAGCACTTAAGAATTTTTCTTTCACCACAGTGTTACCAAAAGAGAAAGAAGAAAAATGAATTGGTTGCTGTGGTATTGTTAGTCCTACCTAGGCAGAACAAAGCCTTGTTTGTGTTTTCAAAAATCACACTCGTATTCCAAGACTATCAATCTACAGTATCAGTATATAATATCACAATAGTACTGACATTATGTTGATCTGATTTTATTAATCAGAACTTCTTGTAATATACAGAGTACTTTTCAGTCTTTCTTTTATCTATCCTCACAATAACGCCATAATGAGAGTATCTTTTTATTCTAGGATTTCTGGTAGGGGATTCAGATTGAACAGAACAAATTTACTCCATGTCACCCACCTGGTGAATTTTCTTCTTTTTATTATAACTCTAAAAATCACAGTATATTGTACAAAATATGCATATTGTAATTCTTTTGATAAGAAATCCACATTTATTTTTCCAAAATGGAAGGTTCAAAATGATTAATTTTCTAATTTTGAACCTTCCATTTTGGTAGATGCTAACAGTGAACATGTGTGCATCATGCATGTATATGCGTTCATCTGTTTGGAAGGAAAATGCCAGTGTGCATTCATTTTACAAATGAAACTAGGGCCCAGCACATGGATAAATGTGGGGTTTAGATCACACAATGTATGTATAAAGAAAAAATCAAGTATACACAGCAGCCCTGTACACACAACCCCTCCGATCACAGGGAGGACTGTACATGTGTACAGTTCCTCTGTGTACAGCCCCATGCTCATAATCAAATACAGGTGGGATTTGAGGTCAGTCTGTTTATGCCTACTCTCCCTTGTGTTCAGTCAGCATGCAGACTGAACTGCGTGCAGCTGTAGGTTGTACATGTGCTCACTGTAACTTGTGAAAAGGGTTACTGAGTTTATCCACCATTTGTTGAATTCATAGCTGATCTAGGATTTGAACCCAGGTCATTTTGCCTACTTAGATCAAAGTTAGTTCATGTTGTGATTCATGAGATTATGCTGGCAAGGGTTTGATATTTATTTATTGAGCAAAAAATAAATCAAGCTGATAGCAGCAGTGGCAGAAGTGGGGAAGATCCTGCTAGTTGGCTAGCAGCAGTTATGATTTAGCTGAGTTTTTCTCACCCAGCCTCCTAACCTCCGGTGCTGACACCAGTGGTGCCCCACCGAAGGTCAGGAGTGGGGTCCCCACCCACGCACTGCCCCGGCCCACACACAGGACCTCCGTCTTCACCAAATTCAATTTCAGCCGACTCAGCCTAAGCCAACCAGCCATGGCCTGTTAACGCACAGTCCAGATCTCCAGGACTGGAGTTTGACTGGCTGCCCAGCATCAGATAGAGCTGGGTGTCATCAGCGTACTGATGGCACCCCAGCCCATAACTCCTGGCCATCTGGGCAAGGGGGTGCATAGAGATGTTAAATAGCATTGGGGAAAGCACTGCCCCTTGAGGCACTCTGCACTCCACCGGGTGTCTCCTGGACTGTTGCTCCCCAATTGCCACCCTTTGTCCCCGACCTTGGAGAAAGGAAGCAAGCCACTGTAAAGCAAGCCCCTGTATTCCCATGTCAGCTAGGCGGCGGAGCAGCAACTGATGGTCAACTATGTTGAACACAACCGACAGGTCCAACAACAACAGCACTGCCACACTGCCCCAATCCAGATGCCTCCGAAGATCATCAGTTAGAGCGACTAGAGCCGTCTCCGTCCCGTGTCCTGGGCGAAAGCCGGACTGGAAGGGGTTGAGCGTGGAAGTGTCCTACATAAAGCCCTGTAGCTGTATCGCTACTGCCCTCTCAAATAATTTGCCCAAATAGGGCAAATTGGAGACCGGCCGATAATTAG
Source organism: Gekko gecko (assembly GCA_029375565.1). Classification (NCBI taxonomy): domain Eukaryota; kingdom Metazoa; phylum Chordata; class Lepidosauria; order Squamata; family Gekkonidae; genus Gekko; species Gekko gecko. Next base: position 115,986,518 of record JAPDNY010000008.1, read on the forward strand.
CCAATCCGGCCGGATCCAGAGATGGTTTCTTTAAGGCGGGGGGGGGAGACTGTTGCTTCCTTGAGTGCCCCCGGGAACAGTCCCTCTAAGAGGGACTTGTTGATAATTTTCCTCAGGGCACATCGGAACCCCTCATGGCCCGCTTTAATGAGCCCGGAAGGGCACGGATCAAGGCTGCACGTGGTTGGACGTACAGTCAAGAGCAATCTGTCAACTTCCTCCCGGCTGAGTGGGCTGAAATGATCTAATGCTGAAGCTGAAGATGTGCTTGGGGCCTCGAGCTTGCTCACTGTTTCACCTGTGGTGGGGAGGTCGTGGCAGAGCGACAAGACTTTATCTGCGAAATAGCTTGCAAATGCCTCACAGCCAATATCTAATTCCTTAGCATTTAGTCTGCCCTGCGGCAGAGCTGTTATGGACTGAATTGTTCTACACAATTGGGCTGTGTGTGAGCTCGCTGATGCAATTGTCACCACATAGAAATCTCTCTTCGCAGCTTTGACTGCCGTCTTGTAGGATCTCATAAATGTCCCATAAGATGTTTTTGTGGCTTCATCACGGGTGCGGCGCCACCATCTCTCTAGCCATCTCGGCTCTCGTTTCATAAGCCGCAGCTCCTGGGTAAACCAAGGAGCAAGCTTGGAGCAAGGGCACAGAGGGCACCGGGGAGCGATCTCATTGATGGCTGCAGAGAGCCAGCTATGCCAGTCCTCTACAAGCTCATTCAGGGGGTATCGGATCCTGTAGAGCCGTCCGAAGCTGCATTGGGTCCATCCGGCTCCGTGGGTGAGCAAAAATACACTCACCGCCTAAACAGGGTTGGGGTGGCACATTCAGGCGGGCCCTCAGGGCATGGTGGTCCGACCATGGGACTGCTGAAGCAGTAACTTGGTCCACTGTTACCCCCGCCACAAAAATCAAATCGAGCGTGTGCCCAGCCCGGTGAGTGGGGGTCATTACATATTGGGAGAGTCCTAGTGCCGCCATGGATGACACCAGATCTGCTGCCTGACTGAAGGTCGTGTCATCGGCATGGGCACTGAAATCACCCAGGACTATAAGTCTGGGGTGCTCCAATGCCCAGCCTGATATGGCCTCCATCAGGGATAGTAGGCTATTGGCTGGAGCGTTCGGCAGTCGGTAGACCAGCCAAATCGCCACACTCTCCCCAGCCTCCCACACCAGGCTGGCACACTCAGTGCCCATGATCTTCGGCAATGGGAGCACCCTGAAGGAGTAAGCCTCCCAGATTAATATAGCCACTCCCCCCCCCAATCCTGGGTCTGTGGTTGGTGAAGGATCGAGAACCCGGGAGAGGCAGGTTGGGAGAGAGCTACTGTCTCCCCATCCTGCACCCAGGTCTTGGTCACGCACACCAGGTCTACCTTCTGTTCTTGCACAAAGTCCTGAAGGATCATGGTCTTATTATTGATAGACCTGGTGTTGCACAACACCAATGTCGGAGAGGGGTTCGTCATCCTAGTCCCGCTGCTGACATCCCTTGGGATGGAGCGCAGGCTGGAAGGGGGCCAGGCTTTCCTATTTCTCCACCCCCTTCCCTTCATTCACTGCCTGGCCCCACCGCTATACTTCCCCCTCCCCAGGAGCACTGGAATCCCCTGCTCAGACATTGCCGTACCCGGTGGTCTTCGCTAGCCTAGCCAGCTAGGGCCTTAGACTGATTAATAGAGCTGACGATGTTTAGAACCCTATGCATTAAAATACACAGTAATCTAATGACATGATTATTAAAGAACTTATTGTAACTTGAACATAGTTCAGAAAACTGCATATCTAGAAAGACTTGAATCATTCCTTAGCCATGAAAAAAGCAGAGATCTATGATCCAGGAAGCTTATATGAATAAATTTATTTAATCTAACTTGGTGTTGTTGTTTTTAAATGATGCTGAATGGATGTTGTGTTTTACACAAAATAAGTCATAAAAGGTAAGTTCAGTCAAAGTGCATTGAACTCTTTTATTGAACAACAGTTGTCACCTCCTCTACCACCACCCCCGACAAGCACTGACTGAAGCTAGAACTTTTGCAGTGTAATCCTGAATGGAGTTACCCCTTCTAAGCCCATTGAATCCAATGGATTTGGAAGGGTGTGACTCTGTTTAGTATTTCACCATTTGTCATTTAAGTTTCTGTTTACTTTCTTTTAGTAGAAACTTACTGTACAGGGTTACATTTTATTTGTTATCTTGAGTAAATAGAACAGTTACCTCCTTGTGTTTTATCAGTCTGCCTCGCTACAGCACCTAGCTAGAGAAAGATTATTTTCTTCTTTAAATTGACAGGAATTTTTTCAGCCCTATACAGTCTGTGAAGGTTATTTTTGTCAACAAAAATGTTGATGTTAGGAGCAAGCAAATAATAAGTAAAACATTTTTTTCACACACACACAAACAGAGATTGCAGCTTAAATTAATTATTATGGTCAGCCAAGGGGTATGGAGGATTTTTTAAAAAACTGACCCTCTTCCTTTTCACCAAACTGCTGGAGATACAAGCTACCACATGCCGATCTGGGAGACAGAGAATAATGTGCAAGAGGAGCCATCCGCAGTTCCATTAATATTAGACTAAAGGAAAGCAGCCTCATTCAGCCCACAGTTTAAAAGAGGGGAGGGACTGAGTTATGGCCTGCATTGCATGCCATCAGGTGCATGTCTTCAATCTAAACCCAATTTCAAGTATCGGAAACGGCAAAAAATGTTTGACATGCTGAATGGCTGACATGGGTCTTTTTGTTAATTATTGCTAATTGATTGAATTATAGTTTATCTCATTGGAAACTGTTAGAATTCATAGAAACTACTTTTTACAGTGGTATCTGAACCAGAGCTAAACCCTTCTAAATCCATTGCAGTCATCACTTTAGCAGAGTACGTATTATCAAGATTATCAGGTACATATTATCAAAATCATACTGCTTTCCAAGGTGCTACTGGACTCGAATCTAGCTGTTCTACTGCAGACCAACACAGCTACCCTCTGAAACTATTGCCATACTATCAAGGTTGGTGTTGTCTTTTTTTTTAAATTACTGTGGCTACTTGCCATCTCTGTCTAAATAACTAAAGATATGCATTAGTTATTTTAGTGGTGCAAGGCTAGTGAAAATTACAAGCTGTTGTCGATTGTTGCAGTATCTGGAAGACTAAAAGATAGCTGCATATGTTTGTGTGTGTTTGCTTTTTAGTGACCAGGTTCATTCATGTGCTAGAAATGCAATACTGAAACAACCAAGAGTTATCATATCGAGAGCTCCAGAACTCATGAACAAGCTAGTTTCATTATCAAATCAGTTCCCTTCTGCACCAAATACTGCCTTGTAAATATTGACTGTTTCTGATTTTACAGAAGAAAAAGAAAATTCATTTTAAATACCAAATTCTGATTGAGATTTGCTTATGGCATTGGTACAAGAATTACAGAATGTTCTTAGAGAAACATGTGCCTTGGACGTACCTGTTGCCCCTTGATTCTGTGTGTAGTAGTGGAGCAGTCCTAGAAATCAGGGTCTAATTTAGAAAATGATGACCACAGAGGTTTGGAGAAAAATTGTAGTCAGGAATGGATCAAGGTATTTTGCATCTTCAATGTACTGTGTACCTCCTACTGCGGGTCCCAATCAAATCCCACTGGTGTTAATAGTTCTCCAAGGATGAGGTTTTGGACCCAGATGGGTAGCATGTACCTGGGAAACAATAGATTTATACTGTATACATTGCTTCCTTCCATAGTGGTGACAGCTGCGAGAGGGATGAGATCAAGAGGCACTGGCTGCCCATATCACCACTGGTTGCATCAGTGCCCTTGTCTCCCAAAGCAGCCCCTTGAGCAGTCCTGGTTGTAGCTGCTTAGTAGTGAGTACCTAGTACTCAGCACACCTCAAGACTACTCTTTACTACCCTGTTTCACCCATTTATGATTTGATTGATTTGATTTATTACATTTTTATCCCACCCTCCTGGCTAGGGCCAGCTCAGGGCAGCTTATAAAAATGATGTTTTAAATTTTAATGTTATTACATTAACTAATATATTTTGTATAAATGATATGCTATTACCCACCCTGAGCCCACTCCTGGGAAGGGCGGGCTATAAATGTGAATGAATGAATGAATAAATATTTGGGAGCTGAGTTAAGGATTTTAAGTTTTGTAACTAAACTTTGTTTCAGATTTAAGCTCCATGAGTGTAATTTCATGTATAACTGTTATTCAGTGCTGTAGTAGTTAACTCTTCAGTGTACTATTTCTGCATATATCTTATTTTCAGCATATATCTTATTTTCTATAATAGTCTTGCTTTTTCAACAGTGGAAAAATAATCACCTTTAATTAGATTGGCTTGTATTCTCCTTCCATAGAACAACATACATTTACACAGAGCCAGGCTGGCTTTGGCTCCCCCCCCGTTCAAGGCCCCCTGAGGCCCAGCCAGGCAGGCCTTGGCTCTCCCACCCCCGTTCAAGGCCCCCTGAGGCCCAGCCAGGCAGGCCTTGGTTCTCCCACCCCTTCGTTCAAGGCCCCTGCAGCCCAACCAGGCTGGCTTTGGCTCTCTCACCCCCCCCGTTCAAGGCCCCTGTGGCCCAGCCAGGCAGGCCTTGGCTATCCCACCCCCTGTTCAAGGCCCCTGTGGCCCAGCCATGCAGGCCTTGGCTCTCCCACCCCCATTCAAGGCCCCTGTGACCCAGCCAGGCAGGCCTTGGCTCTCCCACCCCCCCATTCAAGGCCCTGTGGCCCAGTCAGGCTGCTCACAGCTCAGCTGCATACTTGGGAAGTCTTCAGGGCTCTGGGAGGGGCTGGGACAGGCAGTAGCATGGAGGGACAGTAGGCAGCAGCCTCAGTGCAGGAGGAGGCCGAGCCAGGAGCAGCAGCAGTGCAAGGTGTCAGGGCCAGAGTCACTGGGAAGCGAGAGGGCCGGAGTTTCCACCCTCTTTCCTGAAGTGAAATTGTCTTCTTAGGTGAGTTTTGGCTCCTGCTGCTTCTGTGGGTGGGACTCAGGCAACTCAGCCAGTGCCTAGGGAGTCGTTTTGAATGACAGATCAGGCAGCGAACTGATTTTGCCATGCATAGACCCTTGCCAGACCACTTCACATTTATATAATAGGACAGGATAGCAAAGTCAGGATATCTTTGGATACTTAAATCCAGTGACTGGAGCTGTGAATGGGCAAGACAGATCTTCCTACAAACCTGAAAAGTGCCACAGGTATGCAGAAAAATGTGAAATCTAAAAAAAAAAAAATACACTGGACAGTTTAAAAAGCTGAAAAGGATAAAAGGAGCGCTTGTAGCTTTAAGCAATGGATTCCCTCAGTGGCTGTTGCTAGGCAACCACAGTATTCCAAGATGGGTTTATGTGAGGAAAAAGGCAGGGTAAGAGGGCAGGGCCCTTTCCAGGCCTATTTTGGCCTTTGAGGGAGGACTCAATTAAGGCCAGACCTCGCAAGGATTGCCACCTTCAGGCTGGGAGGTTCCTGGAGAGTGTGAGGAGGGAGGGCAGGGTTTGGGGACAGGAGAGGCCTGAGCTGAATATAATGCCACAGAGTCCACCCTCCAAAGCAATCATTTTCTCCATTATACCATAGATCCCTCCCCTACCCAAATTCCACCCTCCCCAGGCCCAGTCCTAAAATCTCCAGGTATTTCCTCACCCAGCACTGGCAAGCCTAGAAGTATTAGTAGTGCTTTTAAATATATAATTTAGCATTTATTGCTCATTTTAGGAATTGAAGGTAGTGACATATTGCTGTGTGTGTGAAATTTACAGTATGTGAAAAAAGTGTGCAATTTATGTTTTGCAGAACTACTGTAAAACTCTCATTACAGTAGTTTGCTAATGTTTCTGGCTTGTGATTCTGAGCCTTGCTAGAAAATATTTTTGGAAATGTACAGAGATATATTGAAAGAGGTCATTACTTTTTATCGAAATGTTTTCATTGAGGATTAGGCCTGGAATATGACACGTGGCTTGAAATAAAAGCCTTTGTTACATGGCAAACAAAAGGTTGCTATGGAAACCAGTTCTACCTCTGTTGCTCTGTTATTGGGAACAAAGTTCAGAAATCTGCTTGCTTTTTTGGTCACATACAGTGTAACATTAGTGTGCAGTTCTGTTCCAATTTTTGGAACTGTTTTTACTAACTACTTTGGTGCTTTTCTGTTTTATTGTTTTGTTGTTTTTATATGTTTGGGTTTGTGTGTTAATTTTTAAATTTGGCGTATCAAGTGAAGTATAATCATAGATATCAGTGTATTCATGAGCTTAGATATCAGTGTATAATAAATATTCAGTCAGCTGGTGATGATAAACATATGTGATGAAGTGCAGCATGTGAAACCTTGCCAGATTTGTTTGTGCTGATTGGTATTTTTTGTTTTGTCTGTTTTTTCCCTACATATCTAGTTCTTAGGGTTGCCAGGTCCCTCCCTGGCATCCAGCGGGGGTCCAAAGCTCTGTCACCAGGAGCTTCATGTGTGTGTATAACGTGCACACGCTGCAATGACATCATCATGTTGGGCACGCTGTTGAGGGACACTCTAGCATTCAGCTTTAAAACTCTATGGTACCATACGATTTTAACGCCAAACACTAGAGCATCCCCAGACGATGTGCCCAGTGTGATGACGTCACCTCCAGGTGATGTCATCATGCCGGGCATGTCGGTCCAATTCCAGCACTTTGGGGACAGGGTTCCCTCTGGCAGCCAGATCCAGGCTGGTGGTTTGGGGGCCTCTAGAGCTGGCAACCCCCCCTGGGTACCTGGCAGCCCTACTAGTTCTGTATGTAGTGAAGTTCTTGCCTATATTCAGCAAGGGAACTCATAGTGCAAAAGTAAATTGATCTGTGGACTGATGTTCTTCAGTTTAACTTTTAAAGAAATAGCAAGTTATGATTCTTTTGTAAAGCTTCTTGATCCCAAATTATCATGAGTAAATATACAAAAGGCAGAGGTATCTTGTTCTTAATGGATAGCTTGTGTAACTGAATTGCTTATGTATTCACCCCCCCCCACTCTCAATGCAACTTGTAAAGGAAGTAAAGGATGCTCAAGCAGGTTCCTAGAGAGCCAGTGTAGGCATCAATTTTCTAAACAAATAATGCTCATATAAAATCCAGTTTAAGTCATTTTTTAAGATTATTGTACAAATGCATTAAGCAGAGCAGCTAATCAATAAAAGGATCACTTTAGTTAGGAGGAAAGTTTTAATGAATTTCTGAAATTCCAAATAGGGTAACAACATATATGGAAGGGTTTTGTTCTGTTTTCTCCCACTGTGATGTGACAGTGATGACAGCCAAGCCCCATCTATCCTCAAAATACCTAAGGTCCCTAATGGACTCGCTGCCTAGCCAGTAGACCTCCTAACCCTTCTCCCACAAAAATCCATCAATCCCCTCACTCTGTCAGTTGGCCAGCAGTTAAACTGTCAGACTCCCCCCCCTTTCCAATATTTCAGTCCGCCATTCGAAAGTGATTGGCTGAGGCTTCTGGAGGGTGGAACTTGAAACCTATCCATCACTCTAACCCATTGCAGTTCTTTCTTGACTGTCTGACATTATTTTGGCGTGACTGAAACACAAATAATGGTTCCTTTGCTCCTGTGTTACAGTTCATCTACTAATTCCAGATATTAACAAGCTTTCAAAGTAAAAGTTATTCACCAGCCATAGGTTTATAGAGTTAAAAACAGGACCATTCATGTGCCTGGGTTAATCATTACCCTGCTGGTTAAAACATCTATTTACAAAAAGCATAAGACACCACCACATAGCCCGACTGGACCTAACGGTTGAATAGCTTTCAAATTCTTTCCTCAAACATCAGTTTATAAAGAACATTATGGGTTTGGTCCCCCTGTACATACAAAATACCTTCTGCTATGTCCACCTTTCAATAATATACTATTGTCCAGGGACTCCTTTTTGACATTTTGTTGTGCTGCCTAAAGCAGCATTGACTTAGCTTTGCAACAGCATTGCAAGAGACTGTAGGAATCTTAGAGAATGTTTTTAAACCCAATACAACAGTTTTATTAGTGGCCCTATATATATTGTATGTTTCTGAAGAATTTTTGAATAGTTATGATAAAACTGAACATTTTGAAAAAAATCATAAACACCCTGGTCCATTTCCCCCCATGCATTTTATTCACAGAGCACAATACGATTGCCATGAGAAGGAACAAGTTGTGCACACAGGCAACTGGGCTGCAGTCTGCTTTGTGAGAAGGAATGGAAGCTAAGAAGCAAGTGGCTAGAAAGCTTGGGCAAGAAGAAAGACCTAGGCTGGGCCAACCTGCACACCACCCCTTCCCCTGAAGTGATATACAAAGCAACAGCATTTGAGAGTAACACATTTACGATTCTCTGTGTTATTGCCTTGATATTTTCATGATTAATAAAATGGCATGTGCCATTTATAGAAAGCTAACAACTTATCACAAGAGCCTCTGAAGCTCATGCAGGGGAAGTGTTGTACATTCCATGGACACTCTATATTTAGGAGGTTCAAAGGTCATTTTCAATTAACAGAAGGTACTTCCACTGCCATGACCCAGATAGCTCAAGCTAGCCCAATTTCGTCAGATCTTGGAAGCTAAGCAGGGCTGGCCCTATTTAGCATTTGGTTGTGAGACCATGAAAAAAATCCAGAGGCAGGCAATGGCAAACCACATATGAATGTTTCTTCCTTTGAAAACCCTACGGGTTCACCATAAGTCAGCTGTGCCTTGATGGCAGAGGAAAAAAAAACCCACCACCATAATATAACTTTCACAGCTCTCCCTACCTACGGCAGCCCACTGTATACCTTGAAATGCTATTCCTGGAGAATAGGGGTGTGACGAAAGGCTTCTAGTTCCGCCATCCCTGCATCACGGCCAGTCCCTGATTCCCTGCTTTGTATGCTTACAACCAATGGGAGGCTGTGAATTTGTCAGAGAGAGAGAGGTGGGAGAAAGGGTGGGAGAAGAGACAGGGAAATGAATGGACAAATGGGAGAAGAGACAGGGAAATGAGTGGACAATAGCAGGAAAAAATTCTTCAGTCAGGGTGAAGAGCTAGGTGGTTTGGGCTCAAAAGCCTATAGTCAGGATCCTGTGATAGGCTGCCTCAGAGAAACAGCATATATGTGACTTGTGAGAGGACTGGAGAAATCCTGAGAGAGAAGCTAATACTTTTTCAAGAGTCTAACATTCCTGGGGTTAGTAAGCAATTCCAAGTAAAGTCCATCCATCTCTCCAATGAAAACAGCCTGTCATTTTGAGTGTGTGGTTCTGTAACCCTTCTAAAGCTTACCTTTCTGTAAATTGTTACTATGTTGGTTTACCTGTTTACTTGCCCACCCAACCACTCTTAGTAAAAGCTCTTTTAAATAAAAGACCAGAGGGAGAGGAGGGGAGGGAGGAGTAGCAGTTATCTCCAATAAACAATGCAACAGGGTTTGGATTGCAGAAATTTGAAAATAAGCAGAAATCTGCTACAGAGTTGAAACAATGCTGAAACAAAGCAAAAGCACAACATGTTAAACGATGCAGAAATTACCTAGTAGAAGCATATTTACAGCAACAGATAATACCCAGTAGTATAGTCTATATAGTCTCTATCCCTTTACCAAAGCATCTTTCTGAACCTTTTCATTACAGTACAGCCCTATTACTTTTTTTTTAAAGCCCTCCTAAATAATTCAGTTTTGCACAGTTTGCAGAAAGTCCAGAGAGTAGGAGCCTTTCTAACCTTGTCATAAGGCAGAGGTCACAAGAAAGAACGCAGACATACAGGCAGTTGTTAATTTTGTCCGTTTGCAAGGTGGCACCTGCAGAAGGCCCTGCTCAGTCTTGTTGACCATTCACAAACATACTAAACCCATAACTGCTTGATCTTTGCTGCTGGGATTATGACAGATGGGAGAAAGCATCGTGTCATCACAAAGGGATCAGCAGGAACAGCAAGGGTGCCCTTTCTGCTGGCCAATAACCACCTTTTGAATTCAGCTCATTATATTTCAGTTTTCACATATAAATAGTATATTTGGTTATTATTGATTCAAATTAGGTTCTTTTTAAGTAGTCCACAAAACATGTTGATGTAAATATTTTAATACAATATTTTATGCTTTAATCTGATCTTTATGTTCTCCCCACAGATACAAATAATCAACCCCACTTCCACTGACAATAACAGTACATGTGTACTGTTTGAATAAATAGGTAGTTCAAGGTTCTTCACTTGCATGGTATTTCATTGTAGGTTCAAATATCTCTGCCTGGTTGCTTATCATTGTTTGGTTATAAAGCCGTTTAGGCCTCTTAGCCTCTTACAAAATAAACCATAGTGAAGTATGTTTTGTGAATTTGTTCTCTTCAGATTCTTCAAAGAGCTTGAAGCAAGGCATCAGAATAACATCTTCATAGAAGATATCAGTGATATTGTAGAAAAGCATACTTCATCAACTTTTGATCCTTATGTAAAATATTGCTCAAATGAAGTCTATCAGCAGAGAACTCTACAGAAACTACTGTAAGTAATGGATACTACAGTGTTTATATTCCAACATCACACCTTCAACAGTATCAGAATTGCCTGCGACAAAAATAGTTGACCTGTCAGTTAGCTAACAAGTATTGAATCAGTGGATACCAGACCTGCACAGATTTCAAGGATGTATTTTCATGTTTGCTTAAGGTATTATGTTAATATTATTATTATTATTATTATTGTTATTATTATGATTATTGTTGTAGATCACCAAGAGGATTGCAGTTTAATTTTGTTGTACTATGTACAATGACAATAAAGTATATTATTATTATCATTATCATTATCATTATTATATTATCTTTCCTAATACAAAATATTCCCACAATTTTCCTCTCCATGTTGTTATGGAAGGGGTTTGTATGTGTCTCTAGTATGCTGCAAGTAAGATCCTTGCCACTGCTAAGTAAGATCAATTCTTTTTTTGCCTTGTTAGAAAAAGAATCCTTCTATATTCCTAAGAGAATAGTTACCAATATCAAGGGTAGGTTATAGGCAGCCCATTATTGTATGTATTTCCTGCAACATTTGTCTCCAGAAAGTATTAACATACGCACACCTCCACCAACAGTGCAGAAAGTTCCCTGTTTGATCACATTGTTTCCAACATTTTTTGTTTGTGGCTTTTATTCTATTCAAACCTGTTGGTGTTATTTACCATCTAATTGTCATCTTAAACATTTGGAATCTGACGTTAAAGATAACTTGATTTAAAGCTAGGAGAGTTCCATATCCTTGTCCAGTTGTCATCTGTTAGTCTAATGCTACTGTTATGACATCAGAACAACATAGCTAACACTGTAATATTGTATTGTTTTAATGAATTGTTTTTAAATGTTTTATGGCAATTTTGATTATTAATGTGTATTCTATCTTGTGTAAGCTGCCCTGAGCTTGCTTTGGCAGGGTAGGGTGGGGTATAAATTGGAAAAATAAATAATAAATAAATAAATTTTGGCAGTCTATATTCCATCGTTTTTGACTTTTCCCAAAGTCTTGATGCTATCAATGGAAAGCAATATCTGATATATTTTAGAGATGAGGCCTGATGAAGATCCATCATGTTCTTTCATTAGTTGTTCAAAATCTGTTAAGAATCTGGGCCTAGGTTGTATTGTTTGTGTGCTCCTTAACATATATGCAATTTACAGGTATCTATACCAGGGAATTGTTTGCCCCACCTTTACTTCCAGTTGACTATTTTCTTAGATCTTGCCCTTAACATATAAGTCTATTAATCTGATTATCCCTGCCTGATGCCATTTCAAGAAAGCTGTATGTTATTTCCCTGGGGAAAACCACTCTTGATTTAAAAAGACTTTAGCAGTGAGTTCTCTGAGGCGAAGATCTGCCTCCATGTATCCCAATTTTTGCAGGTTATATCTAAGAGATTATTATCTTTAATGCTTAGAGGTCTGTGTTTAGATTCCCCCCAGTAAGCTTCTGCAAGTGAAAGTGGAGATGAGTAGAAACTTCCAATTTGCAGCCAGTTTTACTCTACATTCCCTGTGCATTATTGCATAAAATTTGCCAGAATGGAAGACTCATAATATTTCATTTAATATGGTATTCCTAACCCTCCTCCTTCTGTTGGTCTACAAATAGTTTCAAAGCTCACTGCTGGGGTTTTATTTGCCCAGAAAAAAAAATGTGTCTTGATTGTTGCCACTTTTGTAAGTCTTTCTTTTGGGGGTGGGCAGGGATGTTGATGCAAACAGGTAATTCGACAGGTATAGGTAAAATGAGGAAGGTTGCACCACACCAAAGGGTGGTAAATGATAATGGGATTCAAATAGAAATAATTAAAGAGCATAACCAAGATTCTAGCCATGTACAGACAAGTGAACATGTGGGAACATCCTGGCCTCTGCTCATGCGCATGGTGCCTATGTGCAGAGGAAGTTCAGAAAGCAAGTGTCTCTGATCACAGGGAGGGCGCTATCATGGATCCTAGACTGCAGTTCTTTCTCTGTGTTTGACCACCTTTTTTGTAGCCTGTCGTCCCTCTCCAGGAAAGGCTGAAGTAGGTGCTGTTGGAAAAAGTAGTCCCTAGCATTACTTGCAACATATGCTTAATTCAGTCACATTTGCGGGCGGGGTGGGAGAGGCTGCAAAGTGAGAGCTTAAATCTGATGAAGTGGTGCCTTCAATGCTATTCATAGTGATTGATGAAAAATTACTATAGAGAGAATTGCAAGTTCCTCATCTGGAAAGGGTACCAATTATCTTTTAAATGCACAGAGGCTTTTAATTAGACTTCTATTGTTGCATCTCCTACTACTCCTTCAGTTTGCTCCATACCAAGAAAAGGGGATGGTTAAGAAACCTGGTAGAGAAATAGGGCAGGAGAAGGTCTGGCTGCAACTTTACTGCATTTAAAAGTATAGACAATCTCTCATGGTATAACCCTGAAAACCTTATCAAATCTGGTTATATTATGGTGGTATTGTATTGTGAAATTTTGAGTACTGTAACGATAAACCTACTTCCCCAGATTCATAACTGATTTCTAAACTAATGTTGCCTCTTAGAAAAACTACTTTTATTGTTTATTGTTTTGTTTTTGATCAGAGCTATAAATCCAGCCTTCAAGGAAGTTCTGTCACGGATTGAGTCCCAAGAAGAATGCAGGAACTTGCCTATGATTTCTTTCTTGATCCTCCCAATGCAAAGGGTCACACGACTTCCACTGCTGATGGATGTAAGAACAGCATGCTTTAAACACTATCATAGTTGTTAAATATAAACTGTTCTGCAGTGGTTGTTACCACATAATTTCACTTTTCATTGGAGTCAGGCAAACCTGTAGGATTGGCTTCTTTTCTTAAGGAGAAATGCTGATTTTTGGAGAGACAGTTGCACATCCATATGCACATCTAATTATGCACATTGTTTTAGAAGGGTTGGGTTTGCTGTACCCCTCTGTGGTGTTTTGGACAGCCATGTTTTGCAGCCATTGTTACCCATGCACATTTACCCACTGATTTGGGTTTTCTTCTTATGTATTTTATGCTGCTTTCTTGTTTTATCTGTGGTATGGCTGTAATGGGAAGGAAGGAGGCTTATAAACTGATCTTGTCAGATCTCAGAAGCTAAGCAGGATTAATTCTTGGAAGGGAGACTGCCAAGGGAGACTCTGCTGAGGAAGGCAATGGCAAACCACCTCTGCTTCTCATTTGCCTTTGAAAGCCCCTTGCTGGGGTCGCCATAAGACAGCTGTGACTTGATGGCACCTCACACACGCACACCCACACGCCATGGCTGTCATATTTTGCTCATTAAATGCTAGTCAACAATGACTATTATAGCTTAGAATGATTCTAATGTAAGGGTGAGCCATAGTGAGAAAGAGGATATTACTACTGATTTTTTTTGTGTGTCATCAAGTCACAGTTGACTTAAGGTGATCTCGTAGGGATTTCAGGGCAAGAGATGTTCAGAGGTGGTTTGCCATTGCCTGCCCTCATGTAGTGACTCTCAGCAGGGTGTAATGCTTCTAAAGCATCCATTATCTCCAGCAGAATTGATCTCCATAGTCTAGAGATCCATTGTAATTACGGGATATCTCCAGGCTCTACCTGGAGGTTGATAACTGTATTTCCTCTGATGGAAGACTCTTGGATCTGCAAAGGCTCCTTGTGCTTGAGGAAAATGCCACCTTAATCAGAACAGATCCATGGAATCCAACCCCTATTAATTTAAGTTTAGGGTAGCCTTTCTTGATACACTTTTCCCTCTAATAAATTACTTCAGATCAGAGTCTCTACCTTCAATCTCTCATAGAAGCAATTACTGTCTTAAATTCAAAGGACTACAAACAGTAAAGTTCGCAGAACTGCTGTTTGTTAATTCTCCTCTTTTGCTTCAGCACCTTATGTCTCTAAAAAGGCATTTTTAAGGGGTAGGAGACCCACAGCAGAGGTGTGGAATACAGCATAGGAGAGTTACAATGGGAAGGGAGGGAATGAATGATGCGGTTTCTGCTTATTCCCTCTTTCACAACCCTTGCCATTCCCAGGAGGGTCTTGGGTGGGGGGTATATCTGGCATTACAGTAAGATTAACAAAGTTCTATTGGCAACATCTGCTCTGTTCACAGCTGTTTGGATCCAAGGCAGCGTTTCCTCCCCTGGAATGAGAATCTGGGGGCCAGGAAGGGTGCTATAAAAATCACACTCGGACTCCTTCCTTTTAATGTATAATGTTACTTCAAATTAGACACATTAGAAGAGGAAAAATAAGCTGAAACCTATGGGCATGTTCCAGCCAAGTATGGATTGTGTGCTGATCCTCTGTGTAGTCTTTTGCTATTGGGAAGGATTCCTGCATCTTGAATTCTCTGTTGAACCAAAAGACAAGTGTAAATCTGGTATCTGTTGTTGTTGTTGTTACTGTGATTGTCAGTAATGTAACCTTTACACGCTTGAAGCCTTTTACAGACTTTGCTCTTTGGACACTAAATGCTTTATATAGGTAGATTATTGTTTCCATTGAATAGAGACACTAGACTGAAACTAGGTGTGGGTAACTCAGGACCACCCAATGAGTTTCCTGGGAAACAGACTTGGATCTCCTCTTAGTAGACCAGCTATGTCATTTTATTAAGAATTTTGATTATTTCACTGGGTCAGCAATTTAGGAATCAAGACCCTTTTTATTACAACCAGACTGAAAAAGTACCATTTTAGCAGAAAATGGTTTTGTAGTATTTTGGCCACTCACAAAAAAAGTATTCTACATCCCCCATCATTAGAAATATGTCAGAACAGGATGTTTGTTTTGGTACTGCCTTGCTCTCATAGTTTACCTAAAGTCTATAAAATGTTGAGTTAGTGATCAGACTCTCTTTTTACTTTTCTGGTGTTTCTGAAAAAAGGAGATCCTTCAGTTGCATCCTTTGTTTCATCTAGACTTATCTAATAAGTTCACTAAGCCTTCAACTATTGAAATCTATAAGGTCGCTGTGTTCATATTGGCAATGCAGAATGTTATATTCATGGTCTTTTGGTGCAACAACCAACAAAAGTGTGCATCTCTTTGTTTCAGACAATTTGCCAAAAGACACCTAAAGAGTCATCAAAATATGAAGTTTGTAAGCGGGCACTAAAAGAAGTAAGCAAGGTATGTTTAGATCCTGTGTTTAAAATGAGGTCATCCCTGTTGTCCAAAATGTTCATATGGCTTTGATGGTGAGTCTGCAACACCTATGTGTATGTACTCAGAAGTAACCATCATTGAATACCATGGGTTCTTATAGCCACAGTACTGCATAAAACAGTTATATCTAGACTTTTAATCATTATGCAAAAAAAAGACATGGTTCAAGAGAGCCAGTTTGATGGAGTGTTTAGAGGGCCTGGCGTGATGTGGTCTATGGGGTTGCAAAGAGTTGGACTCGACTGTGCGGCTAAACTACAAACAGAGAAACCCTGGGTTCAACCCCATGCTGAGCTCACTAGGTGATTTTGTACTAGCTGGTCTTTTTCAGTCTAATCTACCACACATAGAACAAAGTTTGAGTCCAGCAGCACCTTTAAGACCAGGTCCTGTGCCTGAGTCGGAATGGCCCGAGGGTAGGGATCTCACTCCTGACCTTTGATGGGGCACCATTGGTGCCACTGCTGGAGGTTAGGAGTTTGGGAGTACTCCTGGATGTCTCCTTAACAATGGAGGCCCAGGTAGCAGCCATTGCGAAGTCCGCCTTTTACCATCTTCGGCTGATCAAGCAGTTGGTTCCCTTCCTTGAATGCAATGACCTAGCAACAGTGATCCATGCAATGGTCACCTCGAGATTGGATTACTGCAATGCTCTCTACATGGGGCTGCCCTTGTCCCAAATCTAGAAGCTGCAGCTGGTGCAGAATGCAGTGGCCAGGCTGTTGCTGAGTCTCCGTATGCGGGAGCACATCCAGCCTGCACTAAAAGCACTGCACTGGTTGCCTCTAGTATAACAAATTCCGTTCAAGGTGCTGGTTCTTACCTTTAAAGTCATATATGGTCAAGGGGCCTACATACCTAAGGGGCTTTTCCCCACATGTTCCCCAGAGAGCACTACAATTGGGGTCTCAAAATCATCTGGCCCTCCCGAGTCCTAGAGAAGCCACGCTGGCTGTGACGAGGGCCAGGGCCTTTTCAGTGGTGGCTCCGCGTTGGTGGAATGAGCTCCTGGATGACATCAGGGCCCTGCGGGACCTTTTACATTTCCACAGGGCTTTCGAGTAGGGAGCCGCCCTAATAAATTGAGACCCTGGCTCCAAACTAATATCATCATTAACATGTCAATGTCAGATTCAAATTACCATCATCATTAACATGTCAATATTAGATGCTGCTACTGCCCGCCATTGGCCACGAATAGCACTAGCACTTTACACTGTTGTTTTATAATTGTATTGTGTGGTTTTATCTAACTTTGTGTTTCAGTGTTCTAAAATGTTTTATGTAAGCTGCCCTGAGCCTGCCTTGGCAGGGAGGGCGGGATACAAGTCAAACAAACAAACAAATAAAATAAATTCATCTTAGGAGAATATGGAGGCTTGCAACCTCCCACCATTTTGTGATTGGCTCCAGTATCTGAGGGAGGCCATGTTGTGATTGCTTCCCCTGGCAGTCATTTTGTGGTGGTACTCCCCATCATCAAAATTCCCCCCCCATCATCAAAATTCCCCCCTCCCCATCATCAAAATTCCAATGCCACAGGCTCAACAGAGAACATGGTGTAGGATCAGCTTTATTTTCTCTGTAGGTGTGCAGGTATCCTCCAGCTTTAGTGTAGTGGTTAAGTGGTTAAGTGCACGGACTCTAATCTGGGAGAACCGGGTTTGATTCCCCACTCCTCCACTTGCACCTGCTGGATGACCTTGGGCAAGCCATAACTCTGGCACAGCTGTTCTTGAAAAAGAGTGGTTTCTGTCAGAGCTCTCTCAGCCCCACCTACCTCACAAGGTGTCTGTTGTGGGGAGGGGAAGGGAAAGGAGTGTGTAAGCCACTCTGAGACTCCCTTGGGTAGTGAAGGTGGGGTATAAATCCAATCCAATCCAATCTCTTCTCTTCCTCTTCTTCTTTGGTTTCATTTACTAGCCAAACCAATATTTGTGATTGCCATGTCCTTGTGGCTTTTGTGGGCTGCTCAAGGAGGAGGAAAGTATTTACTTCTTTGCTGGTCTGTTGTTGAAAGTGCTGCTGTTGGCCATTCTAAAAATGTGATGGAAAGAAAGCACCTTTCTTTTTTCCAGTTTATATTGGTACTAGCAGTAAAGCCCGTTGTAGAAGCAATACTATGGGATCTAGAAAGATGTGATGCGTAATGAATGCATAGAAAGGTACAGAAGTGGAAGTAAAGTCTCACACATACAGCCAGGCATGCCTTGGCTCTCCCACCTCCACATTCAAGGCCCCTGTAGCCCAGCCAGGCTAGCCTTGGCCCTCCCCCCACCCCCGTTCAAGGCCCCTGTGGCCCAGCAAGGCAGGCCTTGGTCCCCCCCCCGTTCAAGGCCCCCGCGGCCCAGCCAGGCAGGCCTTTGCTCTCCCACCCCCATTCAAGGCCCCTGTGGCCCAGCCAGGCTGCTCACAGCTCAGCTGCCTACTTACCTTGGGGAGTCTTCGGGGCTCTGGGAGGGGACGGGACAGGCAATGGCATGGAGGGGCAGTAGGCAGCAGCCTCAGTGCAGGCCAAGGCTGGGCCGGGAGCAGCAGCAGTGCAAAGTGGCAGGGCCAGAGTGACTGGGAAGCGGAGGGCCAGAGTCTCTGCCCTCTCTCCTGAGGTGAAATTGTCTTCTGAGGTGAGTTTTGGCTCCTGCTGCTTCTGTGGGTGGGACTCAGGCAACTCAGCCAGTGCCTAGGGAGTCATTTTGAATGACATATCAGGCAAAGAACTGATTTTGCCAAGCATAGAACCTTGCCAGGCCACTACACATTTATATAATAGGACAGGGCAGGAAAGGTGAGGTAGTTTGTCTTCCTTCTTTTCCTGTGGAAGCTTAGTATATAGGAGAGTAACCACCCCTCTTTTTTGCCCCAACTTCTTAATGGAGGATAGATATTATGTCTACTTTCATAACCAAAAAAAGGGAAAAAGAAATGAATGCAAGTGATTCTGATCAGTTGGACAGATATCCTTTTAGAAATATGCTTTCCTTCCACATTAAATGCAGACAGTGCCTAAGGCCACAGACACTTCACTTATTCATATTCATATAATGTCAGTTTTACTCCTAGAACTATGAGAGACAGAAAGGGCCGAAGTTCTAAATCTTTTTTCCCCCTCCCATCGTAATTATTTGGTGGCCAACTTTGTATGCTGGTCTTGCAACATTATAGTATTCTGCTACCATTGCTGGAACTCCTTATGAGAACAGGATATCGATGTGTATAGTACTCAAACTGGGAAAGTGGCTAAAATGGAGAAGGGGGGGGGAGCCTTGGCATTTCCTCTGACAAGTACTTCCTTTTACCCTGTGTGGATGTCACTAAATTATCACTGATAAGTATGACTTTTATCCTCGGCTTATAAAAATGCTTCTGGTGCCTTGCTAACAATTTGCCAAGTGGTTCCCAGGCAAAAGATACCCCTAGGGCCTTTTTATAAAGGCTTTATCTTCATCTTCTCTAAATATCTTATTACTTGTTCTGAATTCATTGGCTTCTCGTGGAAGAAAATAGCTTAATATACCTCCTACACACAAAATTGCTGGAAATAGAAATTGCTAATATTCTGCTTTCTGTCTCAGTAACTCCATGTGAACTTTCCCCAGAAAAACAGTAAGACATTTGTGCTGCTTTTTCTCTTCTCAAGCCTTCTTATACGGCAATTTTAAAACAATATGACACATTCCAGACAAAGGTTTGAATGCACGTTGTAGATCCATTGTGTCGTGTCATGGCTTAATTTGGAATGGGGCTGTGGCTCATTAGTACACTATCTGCTCTGCATGCAGAAGATCCTACATTCAACCTTCAACATCTCCAGTTAAACAAATCAGGTAGTAGCTAGCTGATGGGAAAGATCTCTACCCATGATCCTGGAGAGCCACTGTCCTTTAGAGCACACCAGGAATTCCCAACCTTTATTGAATCTGTGAATGCTTTTGGGATACTGGGCTTTTTGTATCCAAAGATTTTTACCTTACCTATCTAAAAGAAACCCTACTTGTGGTTGTTAATGTGGCTTGTTACTTAAATTCAACAGCACAAGCATATTCACTGTTAAAATAGAATTGTGAAGGAATCTGTGAAGTCTCTCTCTTTTTTTAAACTAAACTACAATCCTACAGGGTCAGGGAGGGGATACAAACTAAAATAAAGAGTAGCAAGGATCATAATACAAATGATTAAAATTTTCTCTTTTGCACACGTAATAAAAAGTGAGTGTTATATAAAAGTATAAAGTATAAAGCAAATCCCAGTCCCTTTCCAAAGTAGAGTGTAAATCTTAGTTTTAAGTGTATAATGGGCTATCAAAATTAGTCTATTTTGCTTTTTTCTTTCCTCTAAGCTTCTTTTTATCTTTAACTTTTAGAGGTTTAGGAGCTGCAGCTCCTAATTCTGCTTCAAAATCGGATGATTCTGCTGAGCTTGTCAAGCTGTTGTCACAGCTTTCCTCCTCTTTATCTTCTTCAGCTTCTGGTATTTTGTTATCCTCCACTGTCTCAGATCCCTCCGTCACTTTCTGTTGTTGTTTTAAGAACCTTTTCTCTTTAAAAACAGAGTCAATCTTTTCTTTTTTTCCATTGAAGTTGAAGTTGAGCCCTTCCAGTATTATCCATCTGTATGGTGTGTTGTTTTGCTGTAAGAACATTGCCAAGTCTCTGTATTGTCTCCTCTTTTTCCTGATCTCGAATGGTATGTCTTTTAGTACTTTAATTTGTTATCCTTTAATTTTCTGGAGTATTCCGTTTGTCACTTTCAATGTTGTATCTCTTGTTGATCTTTTTGAGAATTTCACATATACTTCCCCGGGTAGCTTGGGTTTTTTTTGATAAATTCTGGATATATGTGATAAACCAAGTCAGTATCATTTTGTAGAGCATCCTCTGTAAAGCCACCCATGGGAGCCAATTCTTCACTTAAAATCTCTTTTAAATTCTCACCCTTCTGTTCCAGGATGCCTTGAAATCTCAAGACATATGCTGATTTTTCCATTTGGAGGAGAAACAATTGCTGTTGTCTGGAGATTTTTTTCTTTTTCCACTACCTCCAGTCTTTGTCCAAATTCTTTTGACTTAACATCAACTTTTTTCAGCTTCTTTGCTATCTTCTCTCTTTGTTGAATTTTCTTTGAGCTCGTTCTGCAATGTGTCAAACTTTTTGTTGAGGTTAATCATCTGGTCCAGGAGAGGGCACAAAGCCGCAGCCATCATTTTAGGAAAGTCTGTTGTTACTTCCAGTTTGGTGGCCAGAGATGATGCGCTGGCAGTTCCTGCTGCAAGTTTCCCTTTAGCCGCCATTTTTTCTGCTCGCTGTGTCATTGTTTATATTAAGAGAAAAGTTTTAAAAAGTCTCTGAAAGCCTGTATATTTATCAGTTTCTTGCTGCTTTCGTCACACTAAATGGGATATACGGTCCTTTCAAGCCGCCTTCTCAGACCCTGCTTTAAATTCAGTCTTTTTGGTATTGGGTATTCCCCCTCCCCCTTCCGCTTGATTGAGGCTTTCGCGCAGCTTTACTACTATCGATTCGGTGGATTGTTTGCTAGTACGTGGATCAACTCACATTTTTATTCATGCTTCTTCAAAAGGTAGGGAAGATCACCTTTCTTTGGATCTCTTGCATGCTCTGTCCGGTGTGCACCTCTGGTGCCATTGCTGGCTCCGTGCCACGGGAACTATCAGGGCAAAAGGCGCCTCAATCCCTTGGTTTACTGCCTTGGGAGAGGACTCCCACGCACCCCAGGCTACAACTCCCCTACAAGGAATTGAGAGAGTCCAAGATCAACTTGGACACTTCCCCATCGGCACGGTTCATGGGTCGCTCACATCAGAGCATACCCTCTTGCAAGCTGCCAAAAACTGGAATCGAATCTGTGAAGTCTCTTAACCTATAGACAAATCCTACCAAACTTAAGGACATGAAAATCAGTATGAATTAGAAATGCTTAAGTTTGGCAGACATGCAGTCAAGTGATTCCAATAAATTTTAGTAAGAGTGGGATTTTATTTTGCTGTCTACAGTGCTTGTTCAAATTGCCCACTACAAGAGTTTTCAAAAGACAGATGATAAAATTATATTCACTTAAATAAAGCTCAGAATGTATAGGTAGTATCCTCATACAGTCTTCAATTGGGTGCCTGTCTTTCTGTCAAATTATCCACACATTAAATGTCCAAAAGAGTATCTGCCATTTTTGTTTATTCTCTGAATGACTGCCAGCATAACTGCCCATTACATCTCAAAATGGGGGTCTCAACTCCGTGACTGTTTTGCAGTGCTAATCTGGCGGTGAGAGGGGCATTTGCAGCAGAGAAAAGGTAGGCAGGAAAAAGTATTTTAAGTCTTCCTCCAGCTACTGATGTGGCCCTGCAAATTCAACCTCACAGGCCATTTTCAGCAGCTCCCCCCACCCCCACAGCTGAGAACAAAAAAATGGAAGTAAGTTTGGTTAGAGGAAAAAACTGGCTTGGTAGGCATTTGCAAGAGAAAGTCAGTGGTGAGAACTGGTGCCCTTTTTCTGACTGCTGATTTTCTCCTTAGTCATGATACCCTCAGCAAATAATTTTGGGATTGTATGTTTGTCAGGGTGACCTGTAGTTCTTCCCTGAAGGAAAGGGAACAGCTATAGACTTATCAGTATGTTTCATATTTGACAGAAGGACTGCAAACTTTAATAAGGCTATTCCATATATCACTTTTGCAAGACACAATTTCTCAGTTACAATGGTATCTCAATATAGTTAATATAAAGTAACACGTAGTTCTGCATAGCTGTGTCAAGTGATGAATGAGTTTGTTGTGGAACAAAGACATGCACATTCCAAGACAATTTGTGACAGGAGCCATATGCAGTCTCTTCTCTAAAATAGGCAAATACATCTTACCTTTCCAGTGCTTATTTTCAGGCATTTGAAAATAGAGTTGGAAATATGTTATATGTATTTTTGTGACTTTTTTCTTCCAGTCTTTCCCCCCCTTTGAACAGAATAGAGCCTTTGGCTACAATTTAAGAAGGGAGGCTGTTAATCAGTTGGGCTGATTAGGTTTAGACGTTTATATCCTTTCATGTTCTACTGAGGACACAAAGCAACTTACAACATTGTTCTCCCTTTCTTCATTATATCCTCACAACAACAATCCTGTGAGGTTGGTTA
This sequence comes from Gekko gecko, assembly GCA_029375565.1. NCBI lineage: Eukaryota > Metazoa > Chordata > Lepidosauria > Squamata > Gekkonidae > Gekko > Gekko gecko. The sequence goes on from JAPDNY010000008.1 coordinate 116,009,377, forward strand.
GGTGAGAGACCTTGGCCCAGGGTCATCCAGTAAGCTTCTATAGCAAAGTGTGAATTCAGACTTGGGTCTCCCAGATTCTAGTCCAATACTCTAACTACTATATGACATGAGCTCTCTGAAATAAATAAATTTATATCAGAACTGACATATGGAAGGGAAAGTGGGGCTATAAGCTCTTTCCCCATGTGCTGTTTTCTTGATGAATTTTCCCCAGAAGGGGTGAAAGCAGCATGAGGGTGGAAGATGTCTACAAGGAAAATGTCGTGAGAAGGAAGTTAAAGAGGTGCTCTTGTTCTGTATATCTCAGCCCTATGGATGCATTTCATTTTTTTAGAAAAAGTTGTTCTGCACAGTTATATCCCTGTATTCCAGAATTAATGTGATCAGCATTGCTCATGATGGTTCACTTACGAAAAAGATTAATTTATAATTTTACCTGTAAAATAAATGCTTGCATAGTTTCTTTAATCCCCTTTCTTATTGTTAAGACTTTATGAAAATTAACAGTATTGAAAAGACTACCAAAAAGCTTGAAATGTTGAATAGAAATATATTGGGTAACTAAAATGTCTTCTTTCCCAGTTGGTTCGGCTCTGCAATGAGGGTGCTCGGAAAATGGAAAGGACAGAAATGATGTACACTATTAATTCCCAGTTGGAATTCAAGATCAAGGTACAACATTTTCTTGCAAACTGTTATTGTACAAGCTTTAACTCTGGGTTATTATACATTTTCTAAAAATGCTAAACAAGTCCATATTCTGAAAGAAACTGTAATGTGTGTGTGTATATATTTATTTAAAAGATTGAAATTATTTATTCCTTACCCTTATATTGCACCCTTTCGGCAAGGCTCTGAGGTAAGGTTTTCTGTCATGAAAATCTCATAGGATAAGTCAGGCTGAGAGAGGACAGTTGGCCCAAGTTCACCCAATGAGCTTCATTACATAAGAACATAAGAGAAGCCAATGTTGGATCAGGCCAATGTTCCATCCAGTCCAACACTCTGTCACACAGTGGCCCAAAATACCAGGTGCAATCAGGAGATCCAGCAGTGGGACCAGGACCCCAGAAGCCCTCCCACTCTTGCCCCCCCAGCACCAAGAATACAGAGCATCACTTGCACCAGCCTGAGAGTTCCTATCTATATCTTGTGGCTAATAACTACTGATGGACCTCTGCTTCATATGTCCAACTCCTGGTGATTCTATTGGCCAGTTCACTCCACATTTTCTGATCTTGTACTGTTTCTTTGAGTCATTCCAGGCTCAGGCTGGTGTCAACTTTTATGGTGTCTAGCCACCATGTTCTTTGACGGCCCAGTTTCCTTTTGCTGCTAACCAGTCCAAGAATAATTGCTTTTTGTAGTGAGTTCTTCTGCATGATATGGCCAAAATAAGTCAGTCACAGTTTTATGGTTTTTCCTTCCAGTGACGTGTCTGGTCTTATACACTCCAGTAGTTGCTTGTTTGTCACCTTTGCTGTCCAAGGAATGCACAGGAGCCTTCTCCAGCACCACTGCTCAAATGAGTCGATTTTCCTCCTGTCTTGCTTCTTCATGGTCCAGCTTACACAGCCATAGGTTGCTATGGGGAACACAATAGCATGGACTAATCTGCATTTGGTTGCTAGGTTGATGGCCTTTCTCTTCCATATTCAATTCATGCTCATCATTGCTGTGCAACCCAGTGTGATCTGATGTTTTATTTCTGGACTGCATTCGCTGTTTTGGTTGATCTGTGATCCTAAGAAAGTGAATTCTTCCTTAATCTCTACCCTAAACTAATTGTTTAGACATGTAACCCAGATAATTAGACAATAATACTTCTGAATCTATTTTATTCTATTCTGTTTTACTGTTTAAAGAAGCCTACCATCTCATAACAAATGTAATATTACTGCTGTATCCTAAATGCACTTGGTGCTCAACAGCAGAAAAGTCAGCAGAAAAACTTAAAAAGCCAGGCCTATTCCCCAAGAAATAAAAGGACTGCATAAAAAAAGAGTTCACATTTCAGTGTGCGAATGAGAGATATTTAAAGTATCATATTTTTAAGAAAGCCAAAAACCAGTGCCATTTAATAGCTTTTATTAATACCAACCAAAATAACACAGCACAGTATGAAAGCTTCCAACCACTTCAGAATTTTTCAAAAGGCTGGATACTGAAAACCAAATAGAAAGGGTGGTCTCTCGGGCAGTGGGCGGGGGCAGGATTTGCATTGCAGTCATAAACATGTTGACTCACATGTCCAAATGGGTGCAGTGGGGCTTACTCGCTAGTAAGTGTGTTTAGGACTCCATCCTTTCTGTACTGCATCTGGAGTGAAACTAATTATATAATGGGTGGCACACACATCCTTGATTACAGCAGAACAGCAAAACAAAACAAAAAGTTCCCTCTGCATATCTGTAGAGAAAGTGTCCTTGCTTTTAATAAAAAGTAAATAAGTAAAAGTCAGCTCTCCATGGATTGTCATGGATCCATTGCAAGTAAAATCACACCCACTGACTCAGGCTTCACTTACTTTCCATTGTCACAATTGGAAGCTGGGCAGCAGGCTCCATAAGAATCCATTGACCAAGTCTTTCAATGTTTCTTTATTTTAATTTGCCTCACCCGCTTTCTGTAGTTTTCCATTGAGCAGCCAAGGACTTTTCCTCAGAAAAAGAGCCTGTACCTTTAAGAAGGAATGATGGGGGAAAACTTGGCAGAGGACTAAAGAGACAAGCAGGCAGAAAAACTAAGACTGGTTAAGGAGGGAACTGACAGTCTACAAGCTATGAACTGGTAATGAGTTCAGTAAGGCTTTTACCTCACATTTACAGTACAGGAGGCAAGCAGCAAGGAACTGAGGGTGGATCAGCTGCCCTCTGTTGGCTTAACGTACCAGCCACCCCCATTCATTTTAAATGTGTACAGTCTGTAATAGAAAGCTAAGTGGAGCACAGTGTACAAGGCTTCACTTACTTGCAACCTCTCACCTCCAGTCCAGGAGATAAGAAAGGTGCAAGTCCTTGTTACTATGCCAGCACGTGGAGAATCTCACGTCTGTCCCACGCCCCTCCAGGAGTGAGAGATGCCAAAGACCCACGCACTTCAGGAACACTGAAATCAGTATTCTGACACCAGGACCTATTTAAGGACATTCCCAACTCAGACAGGAGAATAGGTCCCACCTCCTGCCAGGTTTCTGGGAATTAACAACTTATCAGCTCTGGGCTAGAGCTGCAGATAATTAACACACTGTAGTAGCTTTATAGGCGAGCAGCCCCAAGCTACGAGATTTAGCCCTTGGAGATCCAGTTACAGCACATAAGTCAAAATCAGATAAGTTTAATCTATATAAGATCTTTATTAAGCAAAGCAGTTATATGACAAGAGACTTGCAAAGATTAGAAAACAAAGAACAAGCCTATAACTTTGTACAGCTTTTACTAAACATAAAAATACATCATAATTACCAATCCTTGGTCCAGTGACCAGGTAGAACAAAGTCCATTACCCAGGGAATCTTCAAGATGAAAGCCATGCTTGCAGTGGGCAATTAAGGCCAGCGTTGCCCACTAGCCAAATTCAGTGTTACAGGTTTGTAATCCAAACAGAGACTAACTCTTAGAAAGGGGCCCTCCTTCCAAGAGAGTTCTGTGTGTTTTTAGATAGGCTAAAGACAATCCCCTCCTACCCTTGTCATGACTGAGCATGGCCATTTACCCAATCACGACAGAATAGAAAGGCGTGTCTAACTATGGAGGAGCCGCTATTACCTATGTGCTGGAATCACACGTCTGCTGTGCTTTGAAGTTGGGAAGAGCCTCAATGTCTGGTCTTCCGCTCAGAGGTGCCAAAGTGGCCTTTGAAATGGATATCTAGGCCTGGCATCTGTGAATGTCATTTGTGCAGGTGACAATTCACAGGGACATGTTATCAGCTAAGCCATTTGGGCCTAGTGTGACTGAACCAGGGAAGTTTATTTTTCTATACACACAGATACCTTGATCCTCCCAAAAACCAAGTCTAATTTTCTTTTTCCACTAGTGTAGAAATGTTCTTTCAAGAATAATCAAAGGTTGCTATATTTTTGAACCATTATCTTATCTCTTTGTCTGTGTTCTTTTTTTAGATTTTGATGTAAAAATACAGCCAGATTCTAAAAACCAAAGAGAGTGTTTGGTGGTGAAAAATCAAACTCTGCTCTGAGAGGCTGAAAAAAAACATACACAGACTGAAATCTTGTAGTGATTTATCAAAGTAGTAAAACTATCAAGTGGCTGCTTTTCATCCAGAGTCCTAGAAGTGATTTACAATGAAAAAATACAGTAATTTAAATAAAAATAATAACTGTAATTTAAAAAGTACAGTTTTCATATTGAAAATTAAAATAGTCAAGCATAAGGCACCAACAGCATAGCTGTTAGAAAAGAACACTCAGGCTGCAATCACACTACAGGCTAGGTGTGATCTGGCCGCACTTGTAATTATGCCATTTTATCTTGTAACGGGAAGTTTTCATCAGACATCCCACCCTGAACTGACTTCACCATACGCTTACCCCATGGTCGATCATTCAGATTGTTTCAGCATCCTGGGTTGTTGGTTTGTTTGTTTTTTTGTCTTTCGTTCATGTGCATAAGCGTGTATCTAAAGCTCCAGCTCCTTTTTGACAGCTCCACAATCCCTCTGCCAAGTACTCCGATCCCTCAGCCTCCTTCCTTCATCTCTCTTCCTTAGAACACATGGGGGGGATTAAGTGCAGATTTACATGAGAGTAGTCCCATTGACTTCAGTGCATTTATCCTTGTGTCAATCATGGGATGCTCTAAAACAGTAACTCTGATGCAGAAACAAGAGAGAGGGAGTTGGGAGGGATTTGTCACTCGAACACAACTGCCCCTGGGACTCCCGAATGACGGCTTGGCCATGGTGATTGACAACGCCAGGGGTGATTATGCCCTTTTGCGCACATAGCTACACACACACACAAACACAAAGGAGGTGGAAACAGAATGGAAGGTTCAGACTTCCCAAATGGCTTGACTTCGCAACAGGGGAGTTCAGACAGCCAGAAATGTGGGGTGAAAGCGCAGGCATCTGTAAAGACTGGACTTTCCCTGGTGTCCGTTAACTGCTTTGAAGACAGGGCAGAACAGGGTGGTGATGACTGGGGCATGGAAGGCAGATGTCACTGTCTGATTGTGCTCTTTAAATCCACAAGTGTACCACAGCACTATCAAATCAAACTGCTCATGTGACCACAGCCTCAGAAAAGAAATGTTTCCAAACCATCATTAAAAAGGTTCATAAACATTGAACATTTCATATTGAGCTCACCTTTGGTAGAAGCAGATTTGCAAACTTGCTTTTTAATTAGTCGTGATTAATATTACTTTTCAATTCGGATCCTTGTATTTACACCTATCAGCTTTTATCAGAATCTAATGACTCAAACTGGATTACCTACATAGAATCGAAAATTAAATCTCTGGAGATTACCTTAGATTCCTTACTCCTTACTTCTGAATCCGAGGCTTTTTCAATTATAAGAACCAATCTACTTCACTCTGAGTCACATTCATTATATAATGCCACTAACAAAACCTGTTCACCTCTGTATTCTGGAATATTCCCCAAAGTTGGCCAAGTTGCCTCTTATCTCTATCAACTTCATATTCCCAAACTCCGTAGAGCCCTTTCTGTGGCCAGATTCATTGTACTTCCTTCGGCCTTATTATCTGGTCACTTTCAGGGTGTGCCCTTTTCTGATAGATGCTGCCCATGCACAAACGTTCATATTGAAACGATCTCCCATGTATTGTTACAGTGCCCCTTCTATTACGTGCCGCGTCTGGATTCTTAAACCCTATTTTGACTCAAGTAGAAGAGTATTCTGATGGTTTAAAGATCCTTACTCTCCTTACTCTCCTTGATATTTCAAATTGTGAGATAACAGAAACTGTTGCAAAATTTCTTTCTGGGGCTACTCTATTTACCCTTTATTTAATTGATCGGTTTTCTATCGCTGGCATATTTATATGGCAATTCCTTTTATATCTGTTTTTTGTAGTATTATTTTATGTCGTCGTTATTATATGAGTTTGCGAGTGTTACATGCTAATAGAGGTAATTGTATTGTATTGTATTGTAACACTGCACTCCAAAAAGTGGAGAGGGGGAGGATATTGTGCGGAGGAGTTTAGGAAGGGAGAGGGTCATGTCAAGTGCTCTTCTGATGAGTAATCTAATTCTCAATGTTGCCAGATATCTGGATACTTAAATGCAGAGACTGGAATCATGAACTGACAAGGCAGATTTTTCTACAAACCTGATAAAAACCCCAGGTTTGCAGGAAAATCTGAAATCTAAGCAAACAAACACACTGTGAGTTAAAAAACAAAACAAAACAATAGAAGCAGCACCTGTAGTTTTAAGAAACAAATGCCCTCTGTGGTTATTCCTAGGTGGCCACAACAGTATTGTGACTTTCAAGGTTTGGTTTCTGTCCGTAAAAGGCGAGGGGCCCTTTCTAGGATTGTTTTGGCCTATGAGTGAGAACTCACCAGGGCCAGCAATACCCCACTAGTCCCCTGATTTACCCATGCCTAGCTGCCTACTACTGTTCATCAGCAGCCATCACACAAAAGCCAGTGTGGTGTAGCAGTTAGAATTTTAGACTAGGATCTGGGAGATCCAGGTTTGAATCCCCATTCTGTCATGGAAACACATTGGGTGACCTTGGGTGAGCTACACATTCTTAGACTAACCTCACAGAGTAGTTGTGAGGAAAAAATGGAGGAGAGGAGAATGATGTAAGTTGCTTTGGGTTCCCAGTGAGGAGAAAGGTGGAGTATAAATGTAGTAAATAAATAATAAATATAGCTGAAAATAAGGGGCTGCTTAGGTGGGTGGGAAGGAGAGAAGAAAACAGAGAATGGTGAGCATATTGGGGTTGCCAGGAGGAAGGAAAGACAAAGTAATGGTGTAGGGGAAAAGGAGATGCCCCTGCAAGTCCTTTAGGTTCCTTACTGGAAAACTTGGCTTAGCTGAGCTGGCCCAATACAATTTAGCCAGAGTTTTCCCAAGGAGAGGCTGCTAGGGGGAGGAACAGAGGGAAAGCTGAAGACAGAAGCAGGTAAAGGTGGGTTGGCTAGTGGGTGGGAAGGAGAGAAGGAAGGAGGCTGAGGGGTGGAAGAGAAAGAGGAAATAGTGGGGGAGGGGAAAATGAGATGCCCCCTGCAAGTCCTTGTGGGTTCCCTGCTTGTTTGCATTTTGTACATGATATATGTGAAAACACTAATAGGCTGGGATTAGAGATGGGTCTCAATATCATCTGAACACAGTTGTACATCATGGAACCAGTGAAGCAGCCACACATGCTGATGAAGCTGCCTTATACTGAATCAGACCCTTGGTCCATCAAAGTCAATATTGTCAACTCAGACTGGCAGCGACTTTCCAGGATCTCAGGTTCAGGTCTTTCACATAACTTACTATCAAAAATTTTAGCTGAGATGCTGGGGATTGAACCTGGGGCTTTCTGTATGTCGAGCAGAAGCTCTTCCCCTGAACCACACACCCCTTCTCTGTTACTTGACATTTAAGTTCACTGTTCTTTTATATAGTAATGGCCTTTCCCTCCAACCATTTGTAGGTTTCAGACACCATGAGAATAACAAATTGTTTGCTTGTGTCTTTTTTCCTTCTATGTCGCCTCATTTTGTATATCATAAACTGAATATTGCCAGAAAATGTTGTTTTACTGATGAGCCAAGTGCTTTCCAAATGGATTGTAAAAATTACCAATGTACTTGGCAGAATGTCCAGCTCACTTTATGGGAGAGGGTTTTTTTAAATCAGAAAAATGATAAGTGAAGTCCAAATGAACAGTAGAATATGTGTGTTCAGGAATTTAGCCAGATACATAAATTGGTTCTGAAAATCAGAAACATACTCAGTTCACATTGAAGAAAACTTTAGAAGCATTTCCTAATTGTGTTTATATGAAAACAATGTGTTATTAAATTTATATATTTGGATTTTTTGTGTGTGTCCAGTCCGTACGCTGCCACAAATCTCCCTAAATCCATCAAGGCTTTGGCATTATTATGATGATTTTCACTCTTAATAGAATCCAGACAATATGATTTAGAGATTAATTGCAGATTTTTCAAAGCTGAAATGACAACCTATTTCATCCGGTCTTCTGGAGCATTTCTTCTCTCATTCTACATTCAAAATCAAAGGCTTGGAAGGAACCAAGAAGCCCTGAATACCCTGCCGCAACTAGAAGCAGACTAACCATTTAACTTACTGAGAAATTTCCCATTGGTTTACTAGGGGCCAGGAGCAAACAGAGCCAAGGTCCATCTCAGGCCTTGCCTGGTTCACACCTTTCAGCAGCTTACCAATCACCTTCTCATGCACTGCTATCAGTGTGTGAGAGAAAGCAATGGGTGAGCTAATGCCGATTGCTGGTTCTGTACAGCTCAGCATTGTACCTCTGCAGAGACCACTCAGCTTGGCTTTTTCCAGGGCCATTTTAACTTCCTTTTAAAGCAGCATAATCTACTTAGTAGCCCCCCACCTAGATCCTGGCCCCATGTGCAGAATGTTAGATTCAGGTTAACAGTTGCTACTTTGGAAAATAATAAAGGTACAATCCATTACCTCATGCACATGCAGCCAAAGAGGCATGCACAACAGAATACACTGCAACTCACTTGGCCATTGCCTGGTTCCATGCATGCTCAAAGCTTGAGTTGCCAGCTGATGTGGAATGAAGTTAGCTGAATCACCCTGTTAGACATATGTACTGAAGTACCATTCAGGGTAATAGCCAGTGAACCTGTGCTACACAGTCTTCATTCAGCCAAAGACCAGCAGAAGAGAGGAAATTACAAGATGTCATTGGAAGGTACCTGATACAGTAACTTCTCTTAAATTAATCCAGCGCATCTCTGGTCAGTGTCTGAATGGAAGACCACCTTGGAATATAAGCCATGTTGACAAAAGAAAAGTGGAATAAAGCAGTAGTGATTTTTTGGAAATGTTCATTCAAAATAATGGATTTCATAGAAGGGTATGATCTATACCCTAACTTTGCATCACTGTAAGCAGCCCACTGAAATCATCAGCACCATATATTGTTCTCAAAATGTCCAAAAATTTGCATTTTCAGTTTTGATTTGAAGCTTCTACATAGAATATAATTTAAAAGATTGTAATCAAAACACCCATTTCTCTCCAGGGAAATCTGATTGACTCGAAGAAAAAATTAAATTGCAATTTTTTTACTTTATAGCCTTTTCCATTGGTGTCTTCTTCCCGGTGGCTAGTGAAACGGGGTGAATTGACAGCGTATGTGGAGGACACTGGGATTTTCTCTAAAAGGACCTCCAAGCAACAGGTGTACTTCTTCCTTTTTAACGATGTCCTCATTATCACTAAGAAGAAAAGGTAAGAACTTTACTGAATATTTACTGCTTACAGTGGTGAACAACTATTAATGAATAACTGCAAAATGCCTCCCCCCTTTCCCTTTAAACTTTATTTTTATTTATTAAGAATATTTTTACCCTGCCTTTCTGCACCCCCTAGGACCACCAGTGAAGCTAACAAATTAAAACATGCACATAAAAATCTCATTTTAAAAGCCAATCAAAACCAGCACACAAATACATCATTAAAAGAAGTTAAAACCAGGGCTTATAATAAGTACAAAAGATAAAAAAACAACAACAGTTAAAGCATTGTGGAGGAAGGAGGGATCACAAGGGCAGCCTCACATAGAGTACACTGCAGTAATTAAATCTAGGTGTAACCAGGTGTAACAGCCTAGATGGCTAACCAGCTGAAGCTGGTAAAAGACAGTCCTGGATGTCTGATATTTTTCCTGTGACAGATCTGGCACTTAGCAGCAGGATGTTAATTCAAAATAAAGGATTTCATATCAAGGATGTTCCGATAGAACATCACTGTGTTTTTATACTTTTGACAGTGACTGAGGTTCATGTGTTTATATTTACTGTGGTAGTAATAAAATAAAATTACTTATTTAGATTTCTTTCCTGTGCCATCCCAAGAGCATGTTCTTATATACCTGTATGTCAATTTTTTTCTCCATGGCGCACCTTAAAAGCTGGTCACTTGGCAACATAAGAGTCACAGGAATTTTAAATCTGAGTTTCCTCTGTTCATACTCATCACTGCATGCTACACAATTATTAGGGGTTTTTTTTCTGCACGAAGTCTTAGCTTCATATGCTGATCCCAAAGTTACCTTTACAGTCAGACAAATCACTTACGTTTATGCTGCCTCCACTGACTGGCAGTCATTTTCCGAAGCCTTATGCTTGGGTGCCAACTCAAATGGGGCCTGGAAATCTCCTGGAATTACAACTGGTCTCCAGACTACAGAGATCAGATCCCCTGGAGAAAATGGCTTCTTGGGAGGATGGGCTGTATGGCATTATACCCTGCTGAGGTTCCTTCTCTCCCCAAAACCTACCTACCAGGCTGCACACCCAAATCACCAGGAATCACCAGAGTTGATTTTATTCACAAAATGTATATGCCACCTTTGCAACCATTACAAGAGCTGCCAAGGCAGCTAAGACATACAAGATAAAACACATTCTAAAACCAATAAAATAAACCCCTCTTCCAAACAAACCTCATTAAAACAACTTTAAAAAGAGGGTTGGTTTTTTTTTAAGATACATATAAAATAGTCAGAATACAGACAAAACATAAAACCTTGGTTGGGAAGGAGGGATAATTGAGGAAATGCCAAACAAAACAAAAAAGTCTTCACCTACTGGCAGAAGGTGGCAACAGAAAGGGACAGACAAGTCTCCCTTGGGGGAGAGTTCCAGGCAGCTGGTAGTGCTATTGGAGGCAAAAATCCTCAACACCGTCACCCAAAATCCTTTCTGCTGGAGATGTTTTAAACAGAACCTGTGATCCTAAAAGACACAAAGTATGTGGTCTAGGCTTGCTCCAACAGCCTTACCTTTTCAAAAATCAGCTAGCTGTTCAGAAGTAATTGGAAGGATTTTGTTAACACTCTTTTTTTAATTAGAAAGGAATTTTAACAGGCTCAGTTTTTAGAATGTCTAGAAAATTCATTGTCCTATGTATTCTAAAATGACTGTACAGACTAGTGCTTTCCTGCTGTCTTGTAAAATGTTTGTCTGTTTAGTCAGACCAACTATTTACCTGTAGATGGGAGCAGAACCAATGAGGACCAATTAGGCACTCATTCCAAAATTAATCCCGTCTGAGATTGCTAACATGTGCCAGAATTATCCAGGAGATTGTGTTGGTTTAACATTGCATGTTTAACAGTTGTTAACATTGTCTGTGTATTTAAAGAAAGCATTTGAAAATGCTTCACATACCAAAGGTGTCATTAAAAGAATTACATGTAACACATACATTGAGCGATCAAGCTGAAAGGCATCTGAGCAATGAGATTTATTCAAGTTTAGCTGTAAGAAGCTATAAGAAGGATAAAGTGTAATCTCAAAGCCTGAGGCATATTCTGATGGATCTTTATGCTTTAGTTGTTTTGAACATCAGTCGAATATATGGTTACTTGTTTTGGAACCTATGTCTTTGGTCCTGCATTTTATGTGATGCTATAGGTATATGACTTAATTTGTTTATGCTGTCAGATCTTCAGATTATAGGTGGGCTATAATACAAAGGAGTAAAATAAATACATTATTTGTTTTGGCCTGAATGTTTAATTTTGGGTATCGCTCTTCTACTTTTTCAAGTAATTAACTTATATTTAATGTGTGCATTGTAATTAAATTACATGGCATTCTACAATTAGGTTTTAAGATCCTCTTCTAAGGATAAGTACATTGTATTTGGTTTTGAGGAATTCACTTAAAGCCTTTCAGGTTTATTTCTTCACTCTTCTATAAATAGTTCAGGACATGAAAAAATTCAAATATGATTATTGAATAAAGGTAGCAGAGCATGTTTGAATTAATGAGAAAGTTTAATACCAAGATAAATCATAGCTCTGAATCCACTTGGATGTCAGATTTTCTCCTCTGAATTTGTACCTCAGAGAAGTCAGAGAAAACCCTTAGGCAAGCATCAACTCACTTTGTTGTGTGTGGAAAAGTAAATGCCGGAGATGGAGCCTGTTTTGCCTCCCTATGGGAAACAAAATAACTACCCAGCTCAGGAGACCCTATGTTTTTATGAACTTGAGATACCCCCAGAATACTGTATGAATAACCCCAGATACTGTATGGTTAAACCCAACTGAGGAGCAAACAAGATCTTTTATTCAGAAACGATAGGATCTCCCAGTTTGAGCATTTACCTGTAATGAGGATAACTGGATAGAGGAACATGACAAGGGGATTGCCTAAACTCTCTTTGAGGAAAATCTCAGAGGGAGAAAGTAATATCCGTACAAATTCTACATTAGGCAGCAGAAAAAAAGAGAATGTTTTTTTGAAAAAGTTACTTCATAAATTTTTTAAAGCTCTGGCTTGGAGTATACAATATTGAATTCATGAGGTGAATTCATATGCCATACTTTGCATGCAATTCCCAGGATAAGTAAGTGATGTCAGTGTCTGTCAGTCACCACAAGATTGTTAAGACTGTGCACAAAGTTTTAACTAGAAAGGATGCCTTAGTTTTATTTTGGCAGCTTTTCCTGGTTGGGAAATGGCAAGATAAAGAATTAGTGCCATCTCTAAAATATCTCATAGAGAAATAATTCTGGGCTGCTATTATAGCCACTTATCTCATCCTTAAAGGATCTGAAGGGAGTCACAGTAGCATCCACTGTCCTGTTTTAGGGAAGGATAAAAGCACAGATAGCTTTAAAAGAGGATTAGACAGATGCATGGGGAAGAGGTCAATCAGTGACTATTGGCCATGGTGAATAAACAGAACCTCCAACTTCAGCTGAAGGGCTTGGCCTCTATGTCCTGTTTGTTATCCCTGCAGGGCAACTGATTGGTCACTGTGTGAAATAGGATGATGACAGAACATTGGTCCAATCCAGTAGTGTTTTTCATATGCTCATAGGTATGGGCAAAAATAGGTAATCCAAAGAAAATTCACAAAGAATGAGTTGGTTTGCCTATAGCCTTTTAATAGAAATAATGTTCATTTTCAGAAAGCGGATTTGTTTCTTTGCTTCTTTATCTATTTAAATACTTTCAGCCCACTTTTAACCCCAGCACCATCCTCCCCAAAAGACACTGGGCAACCATACTTGGGTTTAACTAGTTTATTTAAATGGCTGGTCTACATCAGAGCATATTTGGAAGCTGTAAAAGGTAAAAAGGATTCCTTTAAGCGGTGGAAAGCTAGTCTCAGCAAGGCTGATAAAAGGGACCACAGACTGTAGCAAATAAAATGCAAGTCTGTGATCAGGCAGGCAAAAAGGGAATATGAGGAGCATATAGCAAGAAACATTAAGACCAACAATAAAACTTTCTTCAAATACATTAGAAGCAGGAAACCAGCCAGAGAGGCAGTGGGGTCCTCAGATGACCAAGCGGTAAAAGGAGTATTGCAGGATGATAGGGAAATGGCTGAGAAGCTGAATGCATTTTTTGCCTCTGTCTTCACTGTGGAAGAGGAGAAGTGCTTGCCCACTCCAGAACTGCTGATTTTGGGAGGGGTTTTGAAAGACCTGAGTCAGATTGAGGTGATGAGAGAGGAGGTCCTACGACTGATAGACAACTTAAAAACTGATAAATCACCAGGCCCAGATGGCATACATCCAAGAGTTCTGAAAGAACTCAAATGTGAACTTGTGGTTGGAACAAAATATGTAATCTTTCATTAACATCTGCCTCCATTCCTGAGGACTGGAAAGTAGCTAATGTCACTCCCATCTTTAAAAAGGGTTCCATATGAGATCTGGGAAATTAGAGGCCAGTCAGTCTGACATCAATACCAGGTAAGTTGGTAGAAACTGTTATTAAGGAAAGAATTAGTAGGCACATTGATGAACAAAAACTATTGAGGCAGACTCACCATGGGTTCTGTAAGGGAAGATCTTGTCCCATTAACCTGTTAGTGTTTTTTGAGGGAGTGAACAAACATGTGAACAAGGGGACCCAATAGATGTTGTTTACTTGGCTTCCAGAAAGCTTTTGATAAAGTTCCTCATCAAAGGCTCCTAAGTAAGCTCAATAGTCACGGGATAAAAGGACAAGTCCTCTTGTGGATTAATAGGAAACAGAGACTGGGTATAAATGGGCAATTTTGTCAGTGGAGGGTGGTAAGCAGTGGGGTACCGCAGGGCTCAGTACTGGGTCCGATGCTTTTTAACTTGTTTATTAATGATTTGGAGTTGGGAGAAAGCAGTGAAGTGGCTAAATTTGCAGATGAAACGAAGTTGTTCAGGGTGGTGAGTACCAGGGAGGATTGTGAGGCACTCCAAGGGATCTGTCAAGGATGGGCGAGTGGGCGTCAACGTGACAAATGGGGTTCAATGTGGCCAAGTGCAAAGTGATGCACATTGAAGCCAAAAAAAAAATAAATAGGCATTGATGGGGTTCGAACTGGCAGATACTGACCAAGAGAGAGATCTTGGAGTCCTAGTAGATAACTCAATGAAAATGTCTAGACAGTGTGTGACTGTAATAAAAAAGGCCAACGCTATGCTGGGGATTATTAGGAAGGGAATTGAAAACAAATCAGCCAGTATCATAATGCCCCTGTATAAATCAATAGTGTGACCTCATCTGGAGTACTTCTGGTCACCACACCTCAAAAAGGATATTATAGCATTGAGAAAAGTACAAAAAGGGCAACTAGAATGATCAAAGGGTTGGAACACTTTCCCTATGAAGAAAGGTTAAAACGCTTGGGGCTCTTTAGTTTGGAGAAACAACAGCTGAGGGGTGACATGATCGATGTTTATAAGATTATGCATGGGATAGAGCAGGTAGAGAAAGAGGTACTTTTCTCCCTTTCTCACAATACAAGAACTCGTGGGCACTCAATTAAATTGCTGAGCAGTGGGGTTAGAACAGATAAAAGGAATTACTCCTTCACCCAAAGAGTGGTTAACACATAGAACTCACTGCCACAGGAGGACACTGCTACAAGCATGGACAGCTTCAAGAGGGAATTAGAAAAACATATGGAGCAGAGGTCCATCAGTGGCTATTAGCCACAAGGTATAGATGGGAACTCTCAGTATGGGGCAGGTGATGCACTGCATTCTTGGTGCTTGGTGGAGGGGGGCAACAGTGGGAGGGCTTCTAGTGTCCTGGCCCCACTGATGGACCTCCTGATGGCACCTGGTATTTTTGGCCGCTGTATGACAGAGTGTTGGACTAGATGGCCCATTGGCCAGATCCAACATTGGCTTCTCTTATGTTCTTATTTAAAGGCAGGATGTGCTAGGTAGTCTGCAGCAACTGCCATTAGGCAGTCCACCCTAGCTCTAAACATGGCTAGCATTTTTTGTTTATCTTCACCTGCATATTAATTGTGCTGAGAGGTGTCAAGCCTCATCTCCTTTCCTCCATGTGCTGCTCAAACAGCTAGGGTTGATTGATGCTGCTCAGCACCAAGGGTCGTTGCCATACAACATATGATGGTCTGTTGCAGGAACATGCATAAATTTCTTCTGCTATACAGACCTGAAGTGGCTTACAAAATAAAATATACTGCACTTCAAAAGAGATATACAACCCAACAGACACCCTTGAATCTGGTGATGAGCCACAGCCATTCCAGGTTGATGTTGGTTCCACCACTGCCACAGCTCACAAAGGCCCACAGCCGAAAGCCAAAGGGCCAAGAGCCAAAAGCTTGTGTCTCTGGCCATGCTCAGGCTTTAAAATACCTGAAGAAAGGGTGGGGCCGGGGGAAATGCTCAGCCTAGGACTTATCCAGCTGGATGGGTATTACCAGTTTCCTCCCTCTTAGGTGTTAACAAAAGTCATCCAGACACAAAAGAAGCATCTTTCCAGGAATCTAGAAATTTGGTATTTACCCAGGGGATGCTTCTAATGGAGAAAAGTAAGTTGCATAGAGAAACTAATGAAGGTGAAGAGTAAATTCCATGTAGAAACTATGTTGGAAGCTCTATTGCATACCATATACCTATACAAACATATAATTATCCTCTTGTGTGCTACAAAAATAAGTCCCCTGCCCTAAAGTTTAATATGTCATCTTTGATCTTCTTCAGTATGTTTTCCCCCCATTATACACACCTATATGTCATTTCTTTTAAAACAATTACTCTTTGGGCTGCTCTAAGTCTTCTTTAATGGTTTGCATAAGTTTCAAGACCTCTGTAAACATATATAGAGGCAGTGATTATGGAACAGTCTTACTTCATGTTCTGCAATTCCCTGAGGATACCACTAAAATTCTCTCTGTGCCTAATGACTTGTCAGCCCCTGAGATAATCCTTGAAGTGGAATGCAGCTGGACTTTTTAAGTGGGAAGCCAGCCAGAGGTCAAATAATACTTTGGAATGCTACCTGTCCACAGCTGGTGCTGCATTCACCAGGAAGAAATTGAGAATCATGTTAAGCCTTTGGGTTCCTAATTAAACAACTTAAGTGACTGAGGCATCGGTTTAAATAACTACCATACAACTTTTGTGAATCTCAGAGCCAGAAATATTTTTAAAACAATTTTTTGTAGTTAAGATGTTACCAGTGAAGCAAATGTTTGCATTTTAATGATACAAGAACATCATTGCAAACAGGGGAGGAAAAATAAAATGGGAAAATATATTTATCTGTGGAAGAAAAAAAATCCTCCCTGTATTCTCTGGCATGTAGTGATGTGTGCATATGGTGACTGAAATGTAAGAAGTAGAACAAACTCAGCACATCTTGTTTCTGTAGTTGTAATGAGGGTTTTTTTCCTTTATAAACTGGCTCTTACATATCCATTTTCATATAATGTCTGCTAGCCATCTTCTCCAGAGGAACACCCATAATAGTGCTTATTTTTTGGCATTGATCATATATGGATTGTGTACTGTAAATACATATATCCCCCCTTGGAAATTTGGTTCTCTCATTCCAGAGCAGCAAAGCTCTGGATTTCATTGCCTTTTTAAACTCCAGGAAATTGACTATTTAAGTAAAGATAGCTCTATAATTTTTTATTTAAGTTATAATTTCCCTCTCATGTTTGTTGGAATGAGCAATCAAGCTGAGCTTCCATAGACTGCTGAAGTTTGGTTTGCAATAGTACAACTTTGAATGCCACACAGCCATGGAGGGTAAGAGGGCCAATGTGCTGTGGTGCTCAGAGTGCTGGACTTGGGCCTGGGAGACCTGAGCTCACATCCTCCCCCTCTGCCGTGCTGTGTACTGTTACTCATTCTCAGCTTGCCCTGCCTCACAGGGTTGTTGTGAGGAAAGACTGCAGGAGAGTAGAATGATACATGCCATTGATGAAAAGGCAGAACGAAAAGGATAGTTTTATAATGGAGCAAAATTTAGACATACCTGTGTGTGTTTTGAAGAATTTATAAGTCAAGGGAAAGAATTATGTATGTGGCATTTTGTATGCATTTGCTTTGATCAACAGAAATTCTCTTTGGCTGCAGACTGCTGTCTCGTGGGTCTCCTGGTATGTGGCAGCAGACATAATTGCAAAATTCACAGTGCTTATCCAGCCTATATTTTCCTAGCATTCGACTTTAAATTTTCCTCTTTGGATGATGCGAGAAATGTCAAACTATTTCTTTGTTTAGAAAATGTATATACTGCCTCTCCAGATACCTGTTCAAGACAGCTCACAGCAAATACAATAAAACAAAAGCAGATGAACCAAGCCACAAAAAACAGCATAATAAAGCAAACATTAAGGCAGCTAAAAAGGTATTAATGAAACAGTGCTCAGCCTAGAAGCAGACCATAAAACAACCCAAAAAAGATGCACTTTGGATAGGCATTTAAAGGAAAATAGGTTAAGTGTCTGATAAGCCTTAGGTGGGAGAGCATATGAAAAGTAAGGTGCCATCACTGAAATTGTCTCTGAAATCACCCATTTCACCGGTACCTACAGGCATGGGGCACAGAAAGCATGGCTTGAGAAGAGGAACATGGACTGAACAATGGAGGAATAGGCAATCCTTCATTAACCTAGTCTATACAGGCCTTAAAGCATTCATAGTAGTCCACAGTGCTTTGAAACATGATAGGTAATGATGGTATCTGCAGCAGCTACATTATTAATATAAGACGTGAGTTTGTTTAGAAAACAGGCTATTTGCTGGTTTTGGGGGGAGTTGTTTTCTGAAATGTAATTTTGAAATGAACTCAGCAGGTTCATAAGAACATAAGAACATAAGAACATAAGAGAAGCCAATGTTGAATCAGGCCAATGGCCCATCTAGTCCAACACTCTGTCACACAGCGGCCAAAATATACCAGGTGCCAGCAGGAGGTCCAGCAGTGGGGCCAGGACACTAGAAGCCCTCCCACTGCTGCCCCCTCCAGCAACAAGAATAGAGTGCATCACCTGCCCCAGACTGAGAGTTCCCATCTATACCCTGTGGCTAATAGCCACTGGTGGACTTCTGCTCCATATGTTTATCTAATTCCCTCTTGAAACTGTCCATGCTTGCAGCTGCCACGACCTCCTGTGGCAGTGAATTCCATATGTTAATCACTCTTTGGGTGAAGAAGTATTTCCTTTTATCTGTTCTAACCCGACTGCTCAGCAATTTCATAGCGTGTCCACGAGTTCTTGTATTGTGAGAAAGGGAGAAAAGTACTTCTTTCTCAACCTGCTCAATCCCATTCATAATCTTATAAACCTCGATCATGTCACCTCTCAGCCGTCGTTTCTCCAAGCTAAAGAGCCCCAAGCATTTTAACCTTTCTTCATAGGGAAGGTGTTCCAACCCTTTTATCATTCTAGTTGCCCTTCTCTGCACTTTTTCCAATGCTATAATATCCTTTTTGAGATGTGGTGACCAGAACTGTACACAGTATTCCAAATGAGGTCGCACCAATGATTTATACAGGGGCATGATGATACTGGCTGATTTGTTATCAATTCCCTTCCTAATAATCCCCAGCATAGCGTTGGCCTTCTTTATTGCAGCTACACATTGTCTAGACATTTTCAGCGAGTTATCCACTAGGACTCCAAGATCTCTCTCTTGGTCCGTCTCTGCCAGTTCAGACCCCATCAATGTGTATTTATATTTAGGATTTTTGGCTCCAATGTGCATCACTTTGCACTTGGCCACATTGAACCCCATTTGCCACGTTGACGCCCACTCACCCATCCTCAACAGATCCCTTTGGAGTGCCTCACAATCCTCCCTGGTTTTCACCACCCTGAAAAACTTCGTGTCATCTGCAAATTTAGCCATCTTCTGTGATAGTCTGCCCCTTGCCACAAACGTGGGAGGGTCCCTCTTTTCTATTTGGGACCCATATGAGGTTGCTGTGTTTGCCCTACTGCAGTCTACATAGATTCTGATATATATTATTGACCTGGGGAGTGGCTGTGGCAAGTTAATGGAGGGCTTCTACTCTGATCCTTTCTTTAGGCATTCTCTTGGTTTACTGTAACCGTAGGGCACAACAGTACCTTTTTCTGTGGTTCTTTAAGCACTAATGATTTTCTTGTATTTGTATGCTTTTGTGGACTAGAGCCATAAGCTGCGTGATGTATATTCTTGGTTGGTGGATGTCTCTCTTTATTCTGCTGTGATGAATGCAAACTAACTGATACATTCTACTGTAGCAGTTAGTAATTTCATGATGAAGTCTTCCTTTGAATTTCCTTTGCTGCTTATTTGACAGCATAATTCTTCATCAGTTCCTGGAAGACTAATAGTACAATCCTAAACAGAGTTGACTTCAATGAGTTTAGAAGGATGTAACTATTTAGGCTTGTACCACAAAATTGCATTGAAAGTGTTGCTACTTTTATTTCAGATTTGTCTCCCGCTTTGCATGATGATGATGGCAGAAGGGCATAATTGCCAATAACCTGTTTGTTTTAGCTATCTTAGTGGCCCTACGGGCACAGAAAGATGGGGTAAAAATCTTGTGAATAGTAATGATGACGACGACGACGATTATGATGGCGGTGGCGGCAGAAGGGCATTATTGACAATAATTGTACCAGAGAACAAGGAACTGAATGATCTCCTGTCTGATGTTTTTAGATTGTATAATGGATTGCCTGAATAGATACTAGGTGAGATCTAGGTTTATTGCAAAGTTTCTCACTGACATCATAAGAACAGGAAGACTCCCAGGGGAATTCAAGAAAGCAAAGATGGTTACTGTTCTGAAACCTGGAAAAACAAAACATCTGGCAGAAAGTTACAGACCTATTTCCTTTCTGAGCTCCTGTTATAAACCCCTCAAGAGGCTAATCCTGAATTTAATCAGTGACAGAATTAAAAACCATGTCCCTGTACAGGAAGCAGGATTTAGACCCCATCGTAGTTGTGAAGAACAGGTTCTCAGTTTAACAACTTTCACTGAGGCAGGGTATCCAAAGTATCTGAAGACATCAGCAGTTTTCATCAATCTGACTGTCTCTTATGACACAGTCTGGAGGGATGGTCTGTTGTACAAGTTTTTACAAGTTTTCCCTGCAGAACATTATTTCAACTCCCAAATAACATGCTGAGCAATAGAACCTTCTGAGTAATTATGGGTCAGTTAATCAGCGAGCAGAAGAAACTGAATAATGGTCTACACCAGGGCTCGGTCCTTGCTCAATTTTTTTTCGATCTATACATCTCTGATGTTTCCAAGATGATATCCTGGAAGTTCATTTATGCCGATGACCTGGTGATTGCAGTAAGGCACAAATCAATTAAAAGAACTGAGGAAATACTGTCAAGATCTCAAAATTTTGGCTGACTACTACCGTAAATGGTGGCTTATCCCAAGTCCAGGAAAAACAGAATGCTGTTTCCATCTCAATAAAAATCTTGCCGTGAACTGAATATCTATCTTAATGGCACCCAACTTATACACAACCGTACACCTAAGTACCTTGTCATTACCCTGGACAGGACCTTGAGCTATAAACACCATCGTACCAATGTAGCAGCAAAAATATGCACACGAAACAACGTTCTCCAGAATGTATGTGGTACAGTTTGGGGTGTATCTGCTATAACACTTAGATGCTCAGCTTTGGGGTTGGTGTATAGTACTGCAGAATATGGTGCTTCAGTGTGGCTCAAGAGCCCTCATGTCCACAAACTTGATGTCCAACTCAACACAACAATGAGAACCATCAGCGGATGTATTAAACCCACTCCAACCTATTGGCTACCCACATTGTGCCACATCACTCCCCTGCATCTCCAAAGCCAAAATACTCTTCTTTGTGGATATAGAAAGATAATAAAAAACAGAGAGTTGCCCACCCACAAAGACATGGCTGACACCCAGCAATAATATCTGCATAAATCCTGCAATCACAAAATTTCATTCTAGGGAATGAATGGTTGTGAACATGGATGCAATCAGTTCCATCCAATATCCGTAACCTGATAAACACCAGTGAGAGGCCCGCAGGATTTGACTTTCCATGTAAAATATGGAAGATGGCTAATTCAATACGAACAGGTTTGGCAGTTATGCAGATCCGTTATTTAAATGGGGCAAAATACCAGGACCCCAATGCAACTGTGGTGCAGCCCACCAACCTGTTTTCTATCTGTCACAGGAATGTGAGCATCATGCTTTCCTGAGAGATATGATGGAGCTCTTTGAACTCTCCCCAGCTGCGTCTGAGTGGATTGAAAATCTAGATATTAGTATTTAGGGGGATTGCCCAATCAGTCTGCATACCCATTGTACCAACTTGGTTACATATTTTATATTATATATGTCCTATGTATAACTCTGCTATACAATAAATAAATAATGCAGGGTCATGGGGGGGCTGTACATATTCAATTTCGTGGCCACATTGTTTACAGGTTTTTCCCTTCTATACATGTGTATATGCTAACTTGGGATATATTTCATGTATCTGACTCTAGTCATCAAAGTCTATGCAAGTTACAACAATTGATCTGGTAAATTTTGGCATGTTAGCAATATTCCAATTTGTTTTGCTGCAATAGGACCTCTCCCAATAAAGTTCCTAGTGTTACAGTTTTAGTCTCTATCGATATAGGTGTGCACAAGTCTGATTATACCTAGAAATTACTTGCATTCCAAAGGGGGAAGTCATAGGCAAGCTTAGAGGCACAAGGTAACTATCAGAGCTCCCTGAAATGAATGTGTAGATGTAACAGCTATTAGACTTTGTGTTTTAAAGTGGTTAAGAGTATGTGACAGACATCATGGGTATACCATATGATTTACCAAATTATCAATAAAGGAAGGAGAGTTGCAACTAAGCCACTGCAGTTGCTGCACATCTTTTAATTCAGTAGAACTTTTTTTGTCTTCCCCTTCTCATTTCACTGTCATATTGGAAACCCCTTCATCTTTTTCATCCATAAGGGGTTTTTCCCATTAAGATCTGAATAAGTATTCTTCTGTTGAACATCGCCAAGCATAATTCAGGTCTTGTCTATGCTAGTGAAAAGGAAGCAATACACAAAACATTTCTTTTTTGTTCATTTGAGTGCAAATGTAATTTGTGGGTCAGCCTGCCTCTCCATTCCAAGATCCTCAAATCTACTGTAAGTAAAAAAACAAAATTCTACAACTTAGAAAACCTCATTCTAAAACAGGCCTGTACAATCTGGGACCCACAAAATTGAACACAGCCCACCAGCTGCATAAGGGGACCTCCCAGGGACTTTTATGAGCCTTCTAGTTTTACTGCAGGCATAAACAGGAGGCTTTCAGACATCTGGAAAGCAAGAATATCACCATGGCTCATATTCTGTGTTCTTCTTGGTGGGTAGCAAGTTGGGCACAGCTGTTCTAGAAGAGCTCTTTATCTCCCATGTTCTCCTGCATTGTAATCTGTATGTGGATGTAAGGAACACTTACCTACACCCTATCCTATCCAGTATGGTGGATTGTTCTGATGCACTCAAGATACATAGACTCCTAAATGATCTTGATCCTGGCATCACTGAGAAGGTGGCTCAGTTTCTCTATTTGGCTTTAAAGCTGCGCCAAAGGCACCCAGAAATATAATACCCTTATCAGTCCCCAATTGCACAATATCGAGTCACAGAACTCTTATAGATGTATTTTAACCGTTTTTAACTATATAACTTGCATTGATAATTTATGCCAATAAAGGCCAACTTGACTGACTGACTAGAAGAGCTCTTCTTGTGATATAAAGAAAGAAAAGATACCAAGAGTATTCCATAACATCTAAGTTTAACTATATTTTCTGTAGTTCATCCTTACATAGTTGTTGCCTTTGTTATTCTTCCTTTCTCTCTGTTGTTTTTATCCTTGATTCCCATCCTTTCCATCATTCTATTGTTTCTTCCTGTGGGTCCAGTCTTGGACTGTAAGCTCTGTGGGGGGAGGTTTCCTGTTTCCTGAGGAGGTTCTTTTGTATATGGATTCACTGCCCTGTATAATCTGACAAGGCTGGACAACACTTCCAATTACCATGTCAAATTACACAGGGAAGCCATTGAAATTCATAAACATAAACACAATTTCAACAGGAAAGAAGAGAGTTTAAAAATAAATAGGGCATGGTTTCCTGTCCTGAAAAACGATAGCACTACAGATAAGATTAGAATTTCAACAGCCAACCCTCATACAAAAGAACCTCCTCAGGAAACAGGAAACCTTCTCAGGAAACAATCCATAGACAAAAGAACCTCCTCAGGAAAGCTCCTCCATTAGCATGTTCATAGCCTGGGAAACTCCTACAAGATAATGACTCAACCCCACCTTCCAGAGTAGATATAATTACCTGCCTACCATTTTTCTGCTCACCTTGACACAGAGAGTAGTCCATCTTTCTGTGTTACCTCTGAGGATGCCAGTCACAGCTACTGGCGAAACGTCAGGTCCTACAATGCCAAGACCACAACCATACAGCCTGGAAAATCTACAGCAGCTAACCACCTGAAAGTTTGTTTAGTTATATTATCCTGTAAAAGTAACATACAGTGCTATGTACATTGATAATGCTATTTAATTAACATTATTAAATTTTTGTTGTCCATTCTTCACGTTTGAAGAGCAGCAAGAAGCTTCTTGTAATACCCTTTTCCAGATTTCTTGTTCAGGCTCCATAGACTTTACAGTGTGTTGTTTTCAACATTTTAATTTTTATTGCCCTGATTTGCTTTTTTAAAAACAAAGCCAGCACTATCAATGATCTGATGGATGTACTGGATATCATCTGTTCTGTGGTGCAGATGCAGCTATCAGAAAGAGTACTGGTTCATGTTTAATGATATGACTTGGCAGATTCAGCTTCCTTGAAAAGCAAACTAAGAAAGGAATGCTGCTTCTAACTTATTCTGAAATATGAATTATGCTTGTGTATTAGAAAGCTTGATAAAATGATAACAGGGCAGCCCCTGTCAGCCATTTGTTCTTTGCTTGACATTAGACTAGTCTCCTCTCCTCCTTTAAATGGAACAAAGTGAGGGTGCTCACATCATCAAAAGAACATTAGAGACATGTAAACTGCAGCACTGAATGGAATTCTGTGGGGCTCCAAAGATTAACTTCATTTGTTTTCTTGGCAAGCGGATGCTTTGTAAACATTCTGTATTTTCCCCTTCTTTGCTGAAAGGAAAATGTCTGAATAATTATGTGCAATGGAATGTTCTCAGAAACGGGCTGTGCTGCAAAACCTGGCTCCCAATGCATTTAGTGGTGATTTGTCTTTAAGCAATTGTCTGTCTTCCCTCTCTGCCTTTGTTTTTGCAGTGAAGAGAGCTACAATGTCACAGACTATTCCTTAAGGGATCAGCTGTTAGTTGAACAGTGTGACAGTGAAGAGCTGAATTCCTCTCCTGTAAAAAATAGCACAACTATGCTTTACTCCCGGCAGACTTCAGCAAATCACCTCTTCAGATTAACTGTCCTAAGTAACCACGCAGGAGAGAAAATTGAACTACTGCTGGGAACTGAAACTCAGTAAGTAAATAACACATTTTTTCTCAATCTGCTTTTCACATCAAGGCTTCATCTTTTGGAGAAGAATAGACAGTTTCCCAGGTTCCTCTGTCCTTTGCAAAGTGAATTAAAAACAATACCATATCCCTCCTTTTTAGTGAGCCAAGAGACGTTTCACAATGGGTAACAATCTCTTATTTCTCACGGGAATGCCAAATGTTGTTCAGCAGCTGTTAGTAATGAACCGATCAAGTGCGGTCATTAACAGCCTTATTTTGGCTTAGAGGATACATATGTTGCCACCTCTGTTTATTTAATTCAGAGTTCTTAGGATTTGTTTCAAGGAGCCCCCTGATGTCAATAAAATGACAAGAAAAACAGAAAGAGAATAGTAACACAGAAAATTTGGTTACTGTTAACTTGTATTTGGGGACATAGGAATGGCTAAGATAGTGTAGCTTTTTTCCCCCAGTGCAATGTTGGAATGTGTTGCCTTGTATTATTGGTCTTGTGAAGTGGATCTGACTGGCTCATACTTCTAAGTAGTACAGGGTTTCCCCCCATTTATTCTCCCAGCAACGCTTTGAGGATAGGTTAGGTTTGGCCAGGCTAAGGGACAGCAACATGCTCAAACTCACCCAGTGAGCATCATGGCTGAGCAGGAATCGAAGTGCATATCTTCCTAGCTGAGATTTGACAGCCTACCTGCTATAACATACTTGCTTTTACTATGTGGTAAAAATACCATTCCCATTTGTTTCAAAATCTAGGCATTTTTCCACCTTACCATATTGGGGACTTATTGTAAGAATGTTTTACCACATGAATACTGTGGATAAAGATTACCTTAAAGTGTCTCTTCAAAATGATTGCCTGAATCCACTTTCCTGCCTTTTCCCCTCCCACTGCAGCCTGTAGATTTCTCTGAAATGCTGCTCCTGGGGTACAGAGAATGTCAAGAGAGGAAAATTGGGGGTCTGCGGCAGGTCGGAGGAATTGGTGAAACTTACATCTTCCCTTCTGTTAGTGGAAAACTTAGTCTGGATCCAACCAACGATCTGCAAGAATCCAAATTACTAGCAACCATTTTGTAGTGTTCTACCGTGGTCTGCAGTTAACCATTCAGTGGCTAGTAGCAGCAATTAATTATTTTTGTGCCTATTTTTAATGTTTAGGTTTGCATTCTTTAGGTTGGACAAGATTGAACATCTGGAAAATGTGATATTAGGCTGTTCAGATAGATAGGAGAACCTACTCATTGGGGAGAAGGTTAATACAGTCATTTTTCTCTGTGGTCTGATCCCACATGTGGGTGGTTTCTGGTTGTATTGAACGGGAAGTAGAATAGGGAGACCTACAGGTTTTTTTGTCACTTCAGTGACACTTAAACTCATATATTTGAAAAAATACTGTATTAGTTCCCTTGAAGTCTGTTCTAAAGATTAATGCCTCATGTGCTAATTTACTTGATCCCACATCTCATGAGAAATTGTCACAGAATGAGGCTAAAGTAATCATTATGTGTCCATATGAACAGTGTGGTAAATAATAAAACTTACGAGTTCAGATGGGCTGATACCTGCTGATATCTGTTTTCAAGGCAGTGAAACCTTGCCTGGCACAAAAATCTGGATTTTGCCCAGCCGTATTTATTTTTGGTATTAAAAAAAGTAATATGTCTTAGTCAATATTCTTGCAGATGCTACAGCAGTGGGAGGACTGGAGCTAGACTCAAGACTGTGGGTGGTGATGAGCCAGCTCCCTTCCATTTTAGCCTGTTAAAGGGCTTTGCCTCCTTCCCAAGCTAAGGCACACTGTAGCATTACAGCATTACTTTGTAGGGAAAGGGAATGTCAGGGTTGCAGGGCATCATGGCACGATTATTGTCATCCTTGTTCTTTTGTGCAAGTGTGACAGCAGAAAAAGGGGGGAAATTGGAATAGCAGGAAGTTTTGCAGGGACAGATGTGTGTGGACACTGGTTGGTACTGTTGCCGTGGCAGGGGCACATTTTCACAAACTCCTGTGGACACAGACTACAAAAGGCACAGGAGTTCTGTGACTGCTCTGTTAGAGGGAGAAAGCTTTCCTTACCATGTGATACCTCAAGATTCCATATGTGCACTTAGCTACTTAAAGCAGCATGGCAGAACTTGGGAGGGGAAGAAAAAGAGTGAGATGGTGTCTCTTCGACATGTCAGGCTTTTGTAGCATGGTCTGGAAGAAAAACCATCTTCCTTTCCTTCCACAAGTTCTTTATAGTTCGCCTCTCCTTTCACTAGGCTTCTGCTGGTGATGGTGGCAATAAAACTCTGCAGCTGGCACTTCCTGCAAGAATCCAGCTTGTAGGTGATAGATTAGATTTCTTCTTCAGTGTCTTCCTTCCTTTTTGTTGGGTTTTTGGGGGAGAGAAAAAACACTCACCCTTTCTTCCATAGATAACCTGAGGGAAGGAAAGAATGATGGGTGGTGGTTCCTCACACTTGATGCTTCTTATGTCTTCTCCAGAAGTTCAGTATAAGGGCAGACTGACTTTCTTGAGTTGTCTGTACGTGTCCCAGGAGGAGCCAGTGAAGAGTGGGGTCACTGGTAACTGCAAATAACACCTTGGCTAGTAAACTTAACTATGGCCCCCTATGGCTTTCTTCTCCTCAGTCTGTAAATTTGTGAATGGATAGTTGGCAAAAAAAAATCTCAATTAGAAAAAGAGAGGCTCTTTGGCTTGGCCACTTTGAAGTGACAAATGATTTTGTCATAAACATTGCTCTTGGTCTAGCTGAGTTGCTACTTTTGCACGCTGTAGTGATGAAGTATATTTGTCTGTAATTTGCCTAGCAAAAAGTTGTTACATAAATTGAAAGCGATTATCTCCCCCTTTAATACAATCAGACAGAGTACTACTTATTTGACATAAACTATTCATACATAATCTCCTCTGCAGGCAGTTTGTGTGACTGGTTCTGGATTTCTGTCTTGCTCCATAAAGAGATTCCTGTTGGAGGTGCACAGGGTCACTTTATGCCATAACGTTGGCTGCTCTGCTGACAAAATTGCTAACGTGCAAGGGATTTTCTGGCTGATGGTCAGGGGCTGCTTTGTGAGCAATATGTCCTTCTTCAGCAAGCTCATGTCCAAGACAGCATGCTATGAAGCCATGAAAATTGTGTAGTAAATTTTTTTGTAGCTTGAGAAACAACTGAAATACTGAAGGGTAACTGTCAGTCTTGTTTTGCTGGACCAGTTCCAGGGGTGTGTGCTGCGTTAAACAACAGCAACAAGAAACACTTTGTTCTCACTGGGGTAAATCCCAATGAGAGAGAGAATTCCTTGCCTTGAGATGCCATTAGCGTCCAAGCAGAATTCTACAAAGCCCTAAGATTGTATCTGTCACCATAGAAACTAGGGGGCTGAAGGGATTTTATCTGTACAGTAGTCCACATGTCATCTTGCCCAGGAAGTTTTACAGGGGTTTTCCCTCCCCATCACATCTGAAATTTCCCTGAAACTACGTTAGTGAATCTGAACAATGTTAGAGTCAACCACTGAAAGCCACAGCATCAGATTAATAAACACCATAATGCAGCCAGTGAATTAAATCAATTTCAAAATTCATAACCAGCGGTTTCAGAAAATCCATCCTACGACTGGCCATACTTTGAAATATGTAAGTATTCAATAAAGCCTCTTCAGAGGAAAGGAAGTTGCCAGTTGTAATCTATAATGCTTGATTCACATTGATACTGCTCATGGCTTTTAAGCCAGGACAGAATGAGTAAATGAAAAAGTGAAAGTCCTTTGAATGTTGCTAAAGTATTCTGTTTCCTGTGCCAAGGTGCACATCTTGTAACCTAATAGGCTAAAAGGCACTGATGAAATTCCCATTTGTCACTCTCACTGTATTCTATTAGGACTGGTTTAATCCAGTTTCCCTTTTTCATTTCCATTTTTTTTTGTACTGAAGCTTTGTATGACGTGATAATACAATTTTGAGCAATTTGCTGGATTCATGTTACCCTTTCTGATCTTGAAGATGAACCTTCAACCTTCTTACATGTGCCATGAACCATCTTTGAAATGTAATTGGGATTTCAAGGTTTTAAAGAGAAGCTATAACCTTTTCCTGAAATGTATTTTTCCTTTTGCATAACCATGTGAATACGTGAGAAGCTCTTTGACAAAGGTTGCACAGAAGAACATATTTTACTGAAATAAGCTTTCTACAGTGCTAGGACATAATGACAAGTTCAGGTCTTAAATCTATTCATTTAAAAATGGTTGTAGCCTAGCTATTTATTTGAATAGTTTGGAGACAGATTGTTCTTGACCACTCTGTCAGCTATTGTTACTTTTCTTCTGATTTTTTTATAAAAGTGTTCTTTTAACAATGTGTCGCTTCTATGGGCTTGATTGTATGCTGCTGGGTTTCTTTTTGCATAGATTTCCCAGAATATAGTTCTCTATATATTTTAAGTTTTCCAGAGATTTCCAGTGGGGTACGCGCGCACACACACAGTTATTTGCTTATTAAATCTGAATTTATTTTACTGTTTTAAGAACAACTTTTCTTATGAGTAGTACAAATAAAATTATACTTTGAGGCATATTTATGAAATTATAAAGCCTTAGTTCTGTTCAAACAGAACTATGACTACATATCAAGTGCTAGCTGCAAACTGCAAAAGGAGAGTTGTAAGCTACTGTCCTGTGTGCTACTTAAACATCACAATCTAAGAAGCCAGAAGACAAAAATTGAAAATAGAAGCTGTATATTTTGTAGTAAACAAAACTTATTTTTATTTGGACTTAGAAGCAGTCTTTATACAGTAATGATCAAATATTATCAAATATTAAGTCGCAACTATGATGCACTCCTGCTAAAAGTAAAGGCTGTTAGGTTAGCAAAAGTGTATGTTCATGCAGTAATTTTAATTTAGAATTTATTAATGCAGTTAAAGGATGCATTTTCTTTTTTTATATAAGTATTTTATTGATTTTGCAATACTACGGGATTTGGGGAATGGTTACTAAATTCCTATCTTTAAATTCAATAGGAAACGGGGAAGGGAAAACTAATACAACACAAACTACTGGAATGGGGGAGGGAGACTACCGCCTTAACTCTAAGCCAACTAATGGTTATAGGGAAGGGAAGACTAACAAGGTGACACGATCTGGTTGCATAGGTATATATCCCTGTCACCTAGTGATACAGCGCTGTTATTGCTTGTAAAAATTTAACAAAAAATAATAAAGAGTTGCATTAACTAGCTGGATAACAAAAACTGCATTATCAACAATTAGCTTGGTTTTAGAGTCTTTTCTTCTGTTTTCAAAGCAGAACATGCATGATAAACGCTTCTAACTGTGCAAGAATCATGCCTTGTGTAGCACTACCACTTGCACAATGACCCTTACTAGGGTTGCTAGGTCCAATTGTCCTGGTGGCAGGCGGTGGGAGGGAGCTGTCCGGGAGTCTGGTGCAGGGCAATATCATTGCATACAATGTTGTTGGTGTGATGATGTCACACGAAAGTTACGTCATCACTCTGGGGACATCACACGTTGACACTCTAGCATTTTGGCCTAAATGTTAGAGTGTCATCCCTGGCGTGATGACATCATTTCCATGTGATGTCATCATGCTGATTACATTGATTCATGACTGGCCTCTTCAGGGGTGGGGCTTCCCCCACCAGCCAGCTGGCCAGTGGCAGATTAGAGCCCTGAAGATCAGGGGTTCCCCTGGCTGAACCGGGGGTCTGGCAACCCTAAGCCTTATATTAACAGAACACCACTTACTTGGAGATGAACTCTGCTGACATTTTGTTAGATACACACCACTGTTCTCTTCAACAATGAAGTAACATCATACGTACAGTATTCCATATTGTCAGTCACATTTAAACAATAAATTTATCCTTAAAATCTGTTATATGTAGGGGCATAGAGACATTACAAGAAACTGAGAGCTTGTCAGCATCAGCACAAACACAGCAGATTACTTCATGTGCACGCTGAAAGCTTCCTGGTTTGATCAAGCTCCAGGTTGCTGTGATGCCGAAATGCAGGTGCCTTGGTTAAATCAGAGGTTGTCTGCTCCTCACAAACTGGGATTATAAATTTGAATTAAATTAAAGCTTAGAATCCCATGCTGTAAGGAGTAAACAGACTCCAGTTCCCCTGAAGAAAATGGCTGCTTTGGAGGGTGGACTCTATGACATTATAGCCCTCTGAGGTCCCTGCCCTTTCCAAGCTCCACCCCCAATCACCAGGAATTTCCCAACCCAGTTGAATGAATGCCTGTCGGAATGGCAGAGAAAGGAAGGCACTCATAGGTCAGCAGCTTTGCATAGTCAAGAGATGCCTTGTATGTGTAAAATACCATCAAGTTACAACTGACTTCTGGCAACCCCCAGCAAGCAGTTTTAAAGGCAAGTGAGAAGCAGAGGTGGTTTGCCATTGGCTTCCTCTGCAGAGTCTTCCTTGGTGGTCTCCCTTCTAAGTACTGAACCTGCTTAGCTTCTGAGATCTGACAAGTTCAGGTTATACCATGCCACCTTCCCTCCCAAGAGATGCCTGAGGTATTCGGGGGGGGGAATATATTGTAAGTTAAAAGTTAACCCAACCCCTGCAAAAAAAAATTGACCTGAGAGAGAACTGACCATGCTCATTGCCCTTGGGATGTTGATGGTCAGTGAAATGGGAGGATAGGGAAAAGGGTCTGCTCAAACCCTAAGAGTGTGTGGTATCTTTGAAAGGTAAGTAGGGTCAGGATGGGAAGCAGCAGTTCCTTGTGGGCCTCTGGGAGTTGTGAAATCATAGAATATAAAAAGGCATAAATATTAGTTATCCAAAAAATCCAAGCCATGGAGAATAAATCTGTAAATTCTTCCTCCTTCAGGAATGAGCGTGCTCGCTGGATTACTGCACTTGGACAGTGCAGTGATAGACGTACCATGGATAGAACAAGTAAGTGTAAAACATGAACTTTGATATAAAATAGAAATGTATAGCCACTGTTGATCTCCACTGGGGAGAAAAGCAAGGTAGTAATAAATAAAAATAAAGTGGCTTTTTGGTGTACAGGTTTAACAAATAATGGCAAAGTTAATATATTGCCTTTGATTTTGCCTTTCAGTGTTTGTGGGGAAGAGGGTCTGTGTGTGATGGAACCCTGAATGAAAAAAAAAAATCTAAACAAAATCTGAACTATTGCTGGTAAACTGTTTTCCAAAGAGTTTTCTTGAAATCATTGTTGTTTTGTTTAAGCAAGATTTGTTTAATTATCTCTTTAAAACATGTATAAGCCACCCTTTCTTCCAGAAGACTGGGACCCAGTGCAGGTAACAATAAAATCTATATATCATAAAAACATCAGGTGACATCCGTGGCAAAATCTATGGGGGCAGTAATTAACACAAATAACACTTAAGTAAGGCATTGTCTTATTTTATAATTTTATTTTCTGCTCAAGGCTATCACTATATGAGCAGTAAGAAAAGGAAACAAAAAAGCGAAAACATCGAAAATAATTAACACCAAGCAATAACATGTTTTAAAAGATTGTTATGCTTATTTTTTGTGTGTGCATCATGGGAAATTTCAAGTGCAATTCACAATTGCCCTCTGCACTTTTATTGGCCATGGGAGGACAACCGGTTTACAAAGCTGCAAGCACTACGGTTTTGCATTTGGATCTACCCAAACCGAAAAAATTTCCAGGTATATTTTGGCTTCCCAAATGTATCTGGGTTTTCACAGGAAAACTGGGTGGAAATCCTGAGAAAATCCCAGATATATTCCAGAATTTCGGGTAGATCTGAAAACAGCGGAGAGGCAGAAGCAATCTTCTCCTGCCTCTCAGCTGTTTGTTGAGCAGGCTTATGCATTCCCTTTAAAGGGACTGCAGAAGTCAGTCTGAGGATCAGCCTTGGCTGTGGCTGGCCTCTCTTGCAGAACGGTTTAAACTGGGCTGCAAGAAAATCCAGCCCAAGAGCAGATGAGTCAGTGTGGAGTTGAGAGCTCCCCCCCCCAACGCAGGTCTGTACTGCCTTCTGCTGCCCGATTTAAACCAGGAGGCAAGGGAGGGTAGCCCAGCTGGGGTCGCTGTGCCCACAGGGTACTGATAGCTCCCTGCAGGCGCAGCTTTGTGCTGCCTTGTCCTGCAGGTCGGTTTAAACCATGCTGCAAGAGAAACCAAGCCAGCCCCAAGATCAGGCTGGTATCGGGTCTATTGGAACCCCCCCCCCTTGGGATTTCCGAAAATTCCCAGCTCTGAATACCATACCAATATTTGGATCCAGGATTTTTCAGGAATCCTGGAAGTTCTTCAGGTGCAATAAACCCAAACAAAAAAATACTGGTAAAAAAAAAATTGCATGCCTCTAGCACACACATTGTTACCATTTGGTGAATGATCGTCTGTATTTGCAGGCAGGCTCTTCTGAAACTGTGCCTGCTGGGTAGGTGGGCGTGGAGATGAAGCTCTATTCCAAAGCCCTATATCCAGAGACAATTACACCTAACTCCCATTGGAATCAATTGGATGTAAATATTTTTTCTCCTGTGGGCTTAATTTTCCATTTCATAAATGCAGCTTCACTATCTTGAGTATGTGAAGCAGGCATTGCAGATTGCCTGCCACAGAACATTGCCTCAGATCAATCAGCTAATTACCCTAAAGCAAGCTAAGTAGGAATAGGCTTGTCATATGTTTCTTGTCACTTAAGCCGAATTTGTGAACTCACCGCTTAGATTCACCATGTGGATCAGTAACTATTCTTCTCAGCACTGACACAGGTAGAGATCATCAGATCGTATACTGCAAAGCAATCGGATGAACTCTCTCTGCAAGCTGCTGATGTGGTTCTGGTCTACCAAAAAGTGAACGATGGTGAGTGGGTTTCTTTGCTGTTTAGCTTCCATAAAGAAAGCGGTCCTTTTCTGTGGTGGTACTCCAGTTGTGCAACTATGCTCTCATGCACAAAGCCAAAGATATGTTATTTTCTTGAGCGTTTTAGTAGGTGATCCCTCTCCCCACTTATTTTTGTTGCTTTTTTTAGTGGATTGTGTGGTGATGGATTTTAGTTAGCACTCACTGGGGTTTATTGTTAATGGTTTTATTCTGGTTTTGTAGCTGACTTGAAGGTGCAATGGCAAGGTTTAAATATTTTAAACAAAGCAGAATAAATTGTTGGGGTGGGGAGCTGATCCCAGATGTTGTGATCTGAGCCTGAAAGGTGGCTACAGGACTCTTAGGAGGATAGACACCGTCCACTTTCCTTCCCTAGAGGCTAGATTTTCTCTCAATTTTTCTGACCCTACACTGACTGAGTAGCCCTGGTAGTGTGTATTCTTCTCCTCTGAAGAAACCTTGGCTGTCCCACCCTATGACAGTAAGATATATTGGCTATTTGCTCAGTCCAGGAACCTGAGGGAAGGGTTAGGGTCTCCCTTTAACTTAAATCCTTGAAAATGGCACTTGAGGCACTTTAAAATTCAAAAATAACAAATGGTTTTATTTAACACTGAGGGAGGAAAGGTCAAGTGAAATCAGGGGTTGAAATTACTGAGGTAAAATCGGTTCTTGCACAGACTTTAGTTCTTATGTGTAGCTTAAAAAGAAGGTATCTGAAGAAGTGAGCAGTGACTCATGAAAGCTCCTACCCTGCCACAAATTTTGTTAGTCTTTAAGGTCCTACTGAACTCTTGCTCTTTTCTACCACTACAGACAGACTAAAACGGCTGCCCATCTTGATCTATCTTAGGCTAAAGAGAGTTTCTTAAACTTTTTCAGTTTCTTTAAACTTTATACGGAGAGGCTTTTGTTCCAGTGTTTCCCCTAAGACTCCAGCACACTTTCTTTAGTATCTCTCAAACTCTTTTGGTTTCCCAGAAGATACATCTGTTTCAGTACCCAAAAACCCTTCTCTTGAAACACCAGTTTTTGACTGACTTTTTAGGTCACTATGGGCAGTTTTTATTCACACCAGACCAGGGATCTCTGTACTCTACAGAGCTTTTTTCCTGTTCAACTGGGTAGGGAATCTTCTTCTCTCCCTAGAAGATCGTTCTCCTTTCCTTGGTCTGAATGGGAGTCTCCGTACACTTCCCAAACCTCCTAGCCACTTTTCTCCAGTTCTCCTGTCTGTGTTAAACTGCTCTCAGCCAAGGCTGATATCATACTCTTTCAGTCAAAGCAGAATTCTGACTTTCTCCAGTCAAAGCACAAGTCTGAAGTGAAATCTCCTCAGCACTGAGCTCTCTCAAGACAGTGTCTGTTAAGCTGATGTTGTCCAATAAAATTGCTTTGAGCAGCCTGTCACCCAAGGCTCTCTGGCTTTGTGAACAATTAACCCTTCACAGTCCTTTAGTTGTTGGTACAGCACTTTTAAACCTCTTAAAAAGTGCAGTCTGTCACAGCAAGGTTTAAATGTTTTAAACAAAGTAGAATAAATTGTTCAGAGGGGGAGAGTCTGATCCCAGCTGTTGTGCTCTGAGTCTAGAAGATGATTACAGGACTCTTAGGAGGACACATTGCTCCTTTTCTGAACGGGGCTGTAGTGTAATGGAATGGTTTGAGAGGACACTCTTTTATAAAAGGAACAGGACTGTAATCTATTTCACTTCATTGTATATATTGTACAGTTCTCTTATTGCATTGCTTTCTACTTTTGCAGTTCCATTTTTTTTGTATTGGTGGTAGATTCAAAAGAAATAAAAGTGATCTTTACACAAGACTGAGTTTGCTGTCAAGATGTGGTTATAGTGTAGCTTCAGATGTGAATTGAATTCAGATATGTAAATGTATCTACAGCTATTTCCTATGTAGCGACATTGAACCTCCAGTGTGCTTCTGAATTCCATCTATTGGATGCAAAATATTGGAAAAGATAGTGTCTTTATGCCTTGCTTGTTGGCTTTGTGGAAGTGTTTGGATGGCTATGGTGGGAGACAGGGTCTTGAACTGAATGGACCTTGGATCTGATCCATCAGTCTGTATCATATTGAGATCTTTATTATTCATTGCAGGTTGGTATGAAGGAGAGCGATTGCGTGATGGGGAGAAAGGCTGGTTTCCAATGGAATGTGCCAAGGAGATCACGTGTCAAGCCACGATTGACAAGAATATGGAACGGATGGGACGTTTGCTGGGTCTCGAAACAAATGTTTAGAGCCTCACTGCCTTATCTTTGTTCTACGATTTGCACTTCATCCGCTATGTGGTTTTTTGGACTGTTCTAGGTGGCTACTTAATAAGCTGTAGCATGTGAAAAAAGGGTAACAGCTATTTGGAGTTGAAGCAGCCCAGGGCGACTGCATGCAGATAGGAATCAGCTACCATTATTTCAAATGATAGAATTTTGTTTTATTTTGTTTTACAAATAAACACTTTAATTTAAAAAAGTTAAAATTTTATATAGATTCCTGATAGTGTGATCGCTTGATCTATTGTGGATTAGCTGCTTTTGAATCTTAATCTAGTGCTTTTGTTTAAAGAAAGTCGTTTTAAGGTCCATTCATTTCATTTGCCATTTTACTTTGCTATTAGACCCTTTTCCTTTGTCCCTATCCATGAAGGCAAATCCATGTGAAAAAGCAGGCTTCCATTACACATCACTGATGTAGGTTCTGGACTGAATCAGCTGGATATGTGTATCTTTTGATGTACAACTGGAGTTGGTGTATGGCTGAGAACACAGGCTGCTGAGCATTAGTTATAAATCAATCTCATTAAATTCTGTGAGAATGGAATGTACAGTTAAGTGTTTAATTGTGTTCATTTCAGTAGAACTCATAGTTAACTTGTTTGATTGTTACCTGTAAGTTCTACTGAAATGAACACAATGGAGTTACCATGCCTGCTGCATAATGCTCACACTTGTGACTCTTACTTTTCAACTTTAATATACTCGCATTATGCATAATATTTATCGGTAGCTTTCTACTATCAGCTTCAGCCATTTTCCTACTTAGATCTGTCATCGACAAAGCAGGCTGGCTGTGTCCTGTTTCAAATAATAGAGAGCAGGAGGAGAGAAAAAACAAAGCAGGTGGCCTGAACTGTCACATTTGATGATACTTAACCAGCTGGTCAGCAGTAAACACAATGCTCTGAGCTAGCAGCAGCCACCGGTGGCAAGTTTTTTAACCATACTCAGCACCATTCAGAGCTAGGAAACAGAACATGAGGTCCTGTAGCTCCAGAGCAGGTATTCCTTACTACTCACACCACAGAGCAGAGCTGTTTGACACTTCAAGGTCTGAATATGCTTGGTAAGAAGCTCAGAGCTCATGCTGCAACATTTCCTCTCCTTCTCATGTAATGTCTAGTTGAACAGGTTGATGTGATCACATTGTGTGCTTTGGCCCCTGCCACGTGGCCACACTGGCTGATGCGTAGTGGTAGCTCTGAGGGTAAAATGAAGGAGGAGAGAAAGAGGGTGTTTAACTGCTTTGGGTCCACCTTGGGGAGAAAAGCAGGGTAACCTTTCTGAAAAGAATCTGATTTAACTGGAAATTAAGAGGAAGACAGGAGATGAGATGTGGAACAGCAGCTGCCTTGTGTGTTGCATAACATCTTGTTAAACCTTCAGTCTTATTAGTAGAACACAAAAAACATTCATTGCAGAATAGTACAAAAAATCTTCCAGAGATGTTCATCTATATCCTTAAAAGTTTTGCCAAGATTTCACTGCTCAATGTAAAAAATTGTGGAAGAATTACAAGACTGTTGTACATGGCAGTAATGTGATCTGTCAAGTCTGTATTTAATATTTTCAAAGTGTGAGACTGCCCCTCCTGTGAGTTGGTGTAGAGTAATCCTGGTATTGATTGTGAATACTGAACCTTGAGCAAAGTAATGATGTTGTTGACGGCATGAGGTCGCATCCCAACAGTGAATTAGGCAATTAAGCTCCTTGGCCCCACTGCACAAAGAGTCAGTTGCTCTTTCAGCTGAAACCAACAGGACCTTAATCAGATAAGCTGGCCCATATGATTTCATGTGTGATTTTCCACGGGCTGGGGGCTATTGATCCTTGGCAGGGTCTCTTGGTATCTTGCCTGCCTGGAAGAGGAGCCTTGCTGTGATTTCTGAATGTCTCATTATAAATCTCCATGTTGGAGTTTACAGGCATTTATTTATCAAACCACACTGTAAATAGGAATTAATTTGTAATTGCATTTGTAATTAATGTATACATAGTAGTGAATTTGCAGCTTCCTTCTTTTCTTGTAAATAGGAATCTATTTTCTATGTCATGTATTATAAGTACATCTCTGTCCTGCTTTGGTACAGTTTCTTCCTTAACAGGAATGACAAAAAGCAGATTTTAGGAGAAAGTGATAAGGGTTGTTTTTTTAAAAAAAACTTATGCTATTTTTTCACTTTGGTAGAAATCACATATTGTAATATTTATATATAATGGACTTGAACAGTGAATGTTTGGATAGAGGTAAATCTGCACTCTCATGTGTACGGAAGCATATACTGGTTACAGTTTAGACTGCTGGAATCAGTGGTGTAAGACACATTTCTAAGCATTCAGACAGAAAGTGTGTAACTTTTGCAAAGCTGTAGAGTAAATCCAAACTGTTACACATGGATTTGAAGTGATGTTGCAGTTGTCAGCCTGTCCAGAATGTATTGTACATACTCGCGTGTAAATACATCTGCTACCCACCTACACAGTTTCTTAGAGTGTGTTTGTTAGCAGTTCTGAAATTAGTGCACATTAACTGTTGTTCTGGGTGGAGGGCCTTCCTTTGGAATAACAGCTATTATAAAGGTAGAATCACGACTGCTTTCTCCTGACCCAACAAAATAGTCATAATCAGGGCTATTTTTGGGCAGGAACGCACAGGAACGGAGTTCCGGCTGGCTTCAGAGTTGGCCATGCCCACTACAGCCAAAACCTCTACATACGTGGCTACAGAGGGAAGGCCTGGAGAGCAACCCCCCCCCCCAGCAACTTCAAGGCGGGTGGGCCAGGGGGGCACCTGGGCAAGCCAAAGGGAGGCAGTTTAAACTGCCTCCCCTCCAGAGGCCAGCTTGCCCAGGCAAGCCAAGGGAAGGCATGGGGGTATGGCCTAATACGTGAATGAGTTTCTGCTATTGGGTGTGGCCTGCTATGCTAATGAGTTCCTCCTGGGCTTTTTCTACAAAAAAAGCCCTGGTCGTAATGCCCACATGTTACTGCAGGACTAGCTACTGGGAGAGGCAGAAGAACAACTAGCAGCTTTAAGGACTATCCCATGAGTAGGGAAAGAGATTTCCCATCAGTCTTCATGCTCTTAAAGCCCTGTAAGTTCATAACAACCTGACAAAAGACTGTTTGGAACACTGCAATGCATTCATACAATTAATCAGCAGTATCTTTGACTTACAAAAAACAAAATTCTGCTGCATACTGGCAGATGTGTAGTGCAGCAGGGCCTCCTCGTCTCCAGATGTGTCTGGAAGTTCAACTTAGCCAGCTTGGCTTCAATGACTCCCCCATGGACCTATTCATAGAATGATAAGATTTGAAGGGACCTCTAGGGTCATCTAGTCCAACTCACTGCACAATGCAGGAAATTCACAAATATTCTCCCACACACACACACACACACACACACCTAGTGACCCCTGCTCCCAGCCCAGAAGATGGCAAAAAACTTTGAGAATCACTGGCCAAACTGGCCTGGAGAAAAATTGCTGCCTGATCC
Source organism: Gekko gecko (assembly GCA_029375565.1). Lineage (NCBI taxonomy): Eukaryota > Metazoa > Chordata > Lepidosauria > Squamata > Gekkonidae > Gekko > Gekko gecko. Next base: position 116,049,110 of record JAPDNY010000008.1, read on the forward strand.
CAAAGGCTGCTACAAATCTTCCTGCTAGGAAGAAAACAACAAAAGAGAGGTCAGAGACCTGCTCTGGGCTACAGAAATATTCTGCTCCTACCAGAAATAATGTCACTGCTTTTGAATCTCATTTCCATTTGCTTTTCTCACTACACTAAAAATTTCGACTTGCCTTGAATTTCAGCCTTTCCATTTGATCCATGCGCAGATGACTGCAGCATCCCCTGGGACTGTTCCTTGGCAGGTTCAGTGATTTCTGCATCTCTTGAGGATGCCTTTCTCATTGTTAGATTTTTTTTGTCCCCTTCTGTACACCAACACTGTAGCAGTCTTTGGGCAAGTACACAATCTAAGAGTGTCAAAAATTCCACTGTCCCATAGTTACATAGCAAGAGGGTAGGGGAAAGAGAGGCCACCCTTACTCCTTGGTATCAGACTTTGTGTCCTGCCTTCTGACACATGAACAGAGACATTAACCTATTCCTGGGAGCCTGTCACTAGACCAGAACAGGGCTAAGTCCAGTTTCCCATCTGACCTGGAGCCCTACTGTGCTGTAATCTTGTCAATGGTAACTGATAGCAGTGAGTACGGTCAAAGCAGTAACATCAATCTGACTGCTAACTATAGGCACACTTAGCTTCTCAAGGCGGGCTGGAACTGGCTGGGGAGACAAAGTCATGCAGAGTGACTTATTTTTACAGTTTTACAAGGTCAGTTACAAACCTAATTATTCACATATCAGAAATTATAATTCACATAACCCTTTCACACTGATCAGACCAGGCACAGACAGTTTCTAGTAGAGGTTAATCTCCACACTAGAATAAGTAATGTGGTTCACCATGTATGGTACATTATATTCATTACAGTGCCAAACCAGCCTTGCAAATGAGTCTACCAAAAACCCCTTTTATGATCCCACCTATGAAGGCCAAGGGAAGTCAGCCTGAAAAAGAGACACCCATTCTTAAGCAATTTACAAAACTTAACCACGCTAGCATGGAGGCAAGTGTTTACTTGCTGTCTACGGCAAGTAGTTAGATTTTTTTTGTTGTTTAAAAAATTTCAAATATCCAAACAGAAAATTCATATTGTTCTGCCAGGCAGGTGCTCATTCCTCCTCAACCTTTAAAAAAGATTTAGTTGCAAATGCTCCATGGCAGCCATGTCCTCTTTTTTTTTTAATCTAGGCACAGTAAATTTATCAGACCTTAGAATGATAGGAAAAACTGATAAAGGGGGGAAAACTGGTTTATGAAAAGGGCTCATGACTCTATTGACCCAAGGAACTGGGCACATGTACAAGTTTAAGGCACAAGTTCCCTATTTCCTTATTTTTGTGCTCAGCGGAAACTTGACATAATTCAAATAAGAGTTGCCCGTTCTGGATACTTTAGGAGCTTCCTGTGACTTTAAATATCTGTGCACCAGCAAGTTCAAATGGGGGCCACCCCTCACCCCCCACATTGTGATCTGAGAAGCTGCTCTTGCCAAGTATCTCCTCTGCATTTACCTCACTGAAATTGCAGAAATTCCCATCAGACAGTCATTGTAGTAAGTGCACAAACACAGAAATGAACAACTCTTTGCAATGATGGTGCACATACAAAGAGTACAACTATACAAGGTTTATGTGGACTTGAACTGGTCAATTAAATATGTATAAAAAGAATTGCTAAACCAAAAAACCCCTACATTCTGATTATTGAAACAGAATTCTGGCTGCCACTTAAAATCCCGTTGAAACCAAAGCGATTGGTTTCTCAGCCCCAAACCTAAGTTAGAATCATAGAGTTGGAAGGGACCTCCAGAGTCATTGAGTCCAAACCCCTGCACAATGCAGGAAATTCACAAATATCTCCCCCGATGCCCAGTGACCCCTGTTCCATGCCCAGAAGATGGCAAAAACACTCCAGGATCCCTGGCCAAACTGGCCTGGAGAAAAATTGCTTCCTAACCGAAGCAGTGAACAGCATTGCCCTGGGTGTGTAAAAAAAGGACATGAGAACTAAGCACTGATGCAACTCTTCCTGTTCTTCAGCAGAGAGTGACATCAAGTTCTTAACCTCCACTTAGTTGTGTCACATAATATATAGGGACATAAACAGACAATTAGCAGGATTTAGATTTTTCTAATGGGGATTCTACAGGTGTGCAGCCTAAGATGAATGATCAGTACATGTGAGTCCCCACCCATCTAGTGTATGGCCTCTAGAAGGGTTGGAGTGCAGATGCTGACTCAGACATCTAGAAAGACCTGAACACTGACTTATCTCAAGAACAGCCTGCCTTTCTACAACACTTTTATTTAAAGTAGAAAAAAATTGCCTTTACATATTAGTCCTTGGATCTCTTTTGGAAGTTCAGGACTCAGTATGTTTGTTTGTTTTACAGAACATTACAACTTCCCAGCAACGTGCTTCCTGGCTGCTGAGACACACTTATCAAGCATTCAGAACAGAACACAGAGACAATGCTTATGGCTGAAAATTTCAGTTATTTGCCCCACTTTAAAAAGTGACAATTGCTCCACAGACAAGTATAAACAGCAGAATAATGTCAAAAATGTTTTCTGTTCAATTTCATCCAGCTTGCGCCTGGAAAAGTTACAGTCCTTAACGAGCACTATATAGACTTGACGATACAATACATGAGACTGTGTCACACTAGCAAAAGCTATTTTATATGTTGCATGCCATACACACGGAGCCATTCTGAACTACTGAAAACTACTGACACTGCGTATTCACTATGTGTGACATTTCAAGATGCCCCAAGATAAACTATCAACAACAAAAAAATCCGGTAGTGCTGTCATTTCTTCAGCAGCAAAGGAACACCGTTAACTGTACAGTTCGTTCTCGAAACGGGGGGCAAAGTTTCTGGCTGTTTCATTCTCCTGTGTTGTGATTAAGTCTATAATGGCTGTCAGCACTGCAGTGTCTCTTGATTTAGTATTGTTCCAGTCCACAGGGTGTGGGTTTTCTATTTTCTCTTGCAGAAGGTCATCCAATTCTTTCTTCAAATCCTGCAGATAAAAAAAGGATAGTGGTTGGAAAGAACTAACAAAGCAAGTTTTGACAGTTATTCTACTTTTTCTACAGTAGTGTCAAAACTTCAATTTTCTCCCTGGAAATAAGAGTGACCTACTTTTCTTTTTTTAATCCTATGTCCAATTAAGTATCAGTCTGTAAAGGATGTTGAAAAATTCAGCTGGCTACACAGTTTGCTGCCGAGCTAAACTTACAAGTTTTAGAAATAGCTTTCTCTGTTAAGTTCTTCAAAAATGCACTGTGTATATGTGCACTCTGAAAGCAGTAATTTATTTTGATCTTTCCCTGAAAACATTGCCCATACATTAATATTTAGGAAGACCCTATTGCAAGCAGAATGTTTAGGCTTTTGCAGTTTGACTTATTCTTACCAAGAAACTGCTGATCAGCATCACTTTTCAAATATACCAATCCCTAATCGGGCTGACATCTTGGATCCAAGAAAGCACTTCTGCTGACAGAAGGAGCAGCATTGGGGGAGAGGGGATTTGAGGATTGCAGCAAGAAGTGAGAGATGAGAAAGTCTTGTTCCACTTGTGGAACTGCTCTGTTGGATACATGTGAGCACTTCTACATTGTGATGAGTGACTAAAATGTGGAATCTGCTGCCAGAGGATGTTGTGATAGCCACAAACACAGAAGGCTTGAAAAGAGGATTAGACATTCCTGGAGGTTAGGTCTACTAGTGTACCAGTGGCTACTAGCCATAGTGACTAAAGGGAACCTCCACATTCAGAGGCAGTAAACCTCTGACTACCAGTGCCATGAGGCAACATCTATGCCCTGTTGTTGGCCCTCCAGAGGAACTGGTTGGCCACGGTGTGTGAGAGGATGCTGCACTAGATGGACCACTGGTCTGATCCAGCAGGGCTCTTCTTATGTTCTCAAGACTGTAACAAATAGACTAAGAAAAAATAGCAGTCTCTAAGTGTTCAGAGGAGCAAAAATTCTGAACAGCATTCAGATAAGTAACTTTAATTTAACAAACGTAAGGTAATTACGAATTATACATCTCACTTTCCTTTGCCACACCAAATTACAGCCCTGCTCAGTCACCAGCATCTCTCCATAATGTAAGGTAAGTCTTGCAAGCTCTTCCCCAACCATGATTGCAAAGAAAAAGTAACAAATGTGTACTGGGCTGTGCCACATTTATTTGAACATGGAACCTCCCTCCCCTCACTGTGAACCCCTATTGTTGGTGAGTAGGTTGCAAGGAAGATGCCATTCTCAAATAAATGGGGGTTATCCAGTTTGTTATTCTCTCACCCACAATGACAGAAAGAGGAGCAAAAAAAAGTCTTGAGATAAACATTCTGATGAGTGTTCCCTCCAGAGTGAATTGCTCAAAAACGGGATGAAATTTTCAGAGCCGTAAACGCGTTCATGTTAAAAAGGGTTCTCTTTAAGAAGTCTTGACTTTCATGGCTTTGGTTGCCAACCTGGATAGAAGAAAGGGGTAGCACACTCACCTTCACTAACTGGGCTATCCGTGCTGGAGACTGGAAGACAATCCATTTGTCCACGGCAATAGTGTCCTGTTCTTTATCCTTCTCGATAGAAATGTCTCCTCCAAAGAACAGCAAACAGTACGGCGAGACTTCTGTGCAATCATACAGGTATATCTGTAACAAGAAATATATTCAACACAACAGGAGTATGCTAATACAGTCATAACAGCACCAGTATCCTTTCAGAATCAGACATCTTCAAATTATTTTAAGTTTGTTTAACCAAAATGGTAATGCGATGACAATTTCCATCAACTAACTGAATGCAGAGTTTTTAAATGAAAGCAAGACGATCTGCCTTCTGGGACACTATCCAGCTTTGTATGCCACCTCAAGAGCAACAACCAAGGAGGTGGGATACAAATGTTTTAGATTAAAAAAAAGAATCCAACATTTTAATTACAAAAGCATTAATACAATCAGGGAAAAACAGGACTAAGAATGTATATAAGCAATGGTGAAAATAGTAAAAAAATACACCAGGGTCGATTCAAAGATCCTATATCAGGACTTCTTCCATTTCACTCTCTTGCAGTAAAAGGCAGGTAAAATGAGAGGCACAGAATCTCGAGAGGAAACAAGAGGGCATGAGAACTGGTGCAGAGAAGTATAAGAAACCCCAGCAAGAAGTACCAGATGAACAGAAGAAAGACTGTGAAGGAGCAGTAATAAGAGGTTGAGAAAGCCACAAAGATTGGCACCCGGTGAAGTCTGGATTCCATGCTCCCATCATTTCTGTATTCCATAGGGGAAAAGTTTTAGCTTACTTCTTGAGAGAACCAGTGTGCTATATATGCTAGTATGTTAAAACTAGGACTTAGATTCAGATCCCAAATTGGCTGTGAAGTCTTTGAGACCCTTCCTCCCCTTAGCCTAACCTTTACTTTACAGGGTTGGTTTTAGGAAAAAAGTGGAGGAGAGTACTGGTTACACCACCCTGAGCTCCTGGAAAGGCCACCCTGAGATAGACAGAGATAGCAAAGGTGCACCTGTAGATCAGACAGAAGCATTAAAGCAAATAAGTATGTCACAGCATCAGCAAAACTAAATGTGACATTCACAACATGAGAAAATAATAATAAGTTTACACACATTTATAAAAGTGCTAAAACGATATTCACTTACGCTGCTCGTTCTCATTTTCAAGTGATAAACGAGCCAGTTGTAATGAAACTCTGTCTCTTCAACATTGACAGATTTAGGATGAATGTAAACTGTTCCATCTGTTTTAGTGGAAACTTTAACCCTTAAAGACATAAAAAGTTGTATTTTAGATGTAACCTAGACAAGAGTATTTTTGGATAAGATTTTTTCCTCTCACAGCAGTCATCTTAAAGTCTGCATAATTACAACCAGCGCTAAACAGGAGACCATAGATTAGCCACTAGATTATTTGGAAAAGAATCAAAGATCAGTGTAAGTGATGACATTTTAAACATCTCCTCTTCTGAACACTTGACATTTCTCCCATTTAGAATCATGGCATAAAACGAGTTGTACGTTGTTGATAAACACTTGCAGAAGATGTACTCAACCTCCCTTGGAATCTGTGTTTTATTTTTGTATTCTAAGGAATAAGGTTCTATTTATACGAAGATAGTTTTGTTGATTTGGCGGGAGGTGGGGTAACAACGCCTCCTAATTGCATTCATAAAAGCTAATGCATAAACAGCCTATGGAAGGTTATTGTCTAAAACTTTTCTTGCCTACTCTAACATAAGCATTTAGATCAAAAGAAGGTATCATTAGTATATTTTTTGGTAGCCATTTACTGAATAAAAACATTCAGAACAGGGATACCATGGAAAGGAGAAAAACAGAATGAAACCACTGAGATAACTATCCTGTTCAAGAGTACATTTGCAGCTCTACCTGGTGGCAAAACGACACTATTGCATGTAGCTCAAGTCAAATGGGGGAATATGTTAATAACCCCTAGCAATACTCTCTACGTTTCTTTACAGTTCTAGAACATGACAGTCACTTTGCTGTTCCAAGCCAACCAAGAGGACGTAGAAATGCTGATATATACTAGCATGATTTACTATATGATAAGGCCACTAGGAGCTGGGACAAGCATTACATAAAAGCAAGGAAAGAGAAAATTGAGCGAGTTGCGTTCTTGTTGTCACACAGAGACTGGCGGATACAGAGTGAGGACTTTACCCATGAGAAGACCCATGAACTCAGAACTTATTTAGAACTCAGGGAGCTCGGAAAGTGTGACCACCTGGTCACAGCAGAAGCACAACTGGGGAAGGCCAGCACCTTCAGAGGCACCGCGGTATTGTACTACCCACTACTGGAAAGAGAATATGGGACTAGATAGCCTTCAGACTAACCCAGCAAGGCAGAAGTGTTACATTTGCAGTTGGACTAAATGAAATCAGGTGCTCAGCCCATGCTCTTCACTGAAGCAGTTACGCAAACCAATGCAACTGATAAATAAAAAGGAAAGAGAGGACTATGTGGCTACCACATGCTTAGGCAAGGCAGGCGATATTCAGATATCCAAGTCCTCCCATAAAAACAATTCTCCAACTTTAAGGATTAACACAAACATTCATTTTCACTCTGTTTCCCAACACTTTGTTGTTAAGGTATGAATGGTAAAGGTACAGATACATAATTTAGGAAGCTGCCCTCAAATTAATCTGTTTGATCCATGCAATAGACTTGCACCATTTTAGAAGCAAAATACTCAACACATCTTCCCCTGATATTCCCATCCCCAAATCTGTTATCATGCAAATGTACATTTTTTTTTAAAGGAAATAACAAAGCTAAGAATAAAAAAACTGGGGAAAGCCTTACATTTTCCTTCTTTTGCTGAAGTTTGCTCGGATCTTTGCAACCTTTGGATATAAACCAGCACATATAACAGCTTTGAGTAACTTCTCATTGTCTGTGGAAGATAACACGGCCAAGTAAGACAGAATTCACAAAGGGAGAATTAAAGAATACCCACTGGACTATTCCCTTCTCCAGTTACCTGAGTTAATGTTGGATTTGGAATCTTTGGGGTTTCTGCTATTCACAAACCCAGCGGCAAGGAGATGTTCTGCAAACTGCCCTTTCATGTTACGCAGCATCTGGAGAGCAATACAAATCCACCGATAATAAGCTCTGCCACAATATGTTAAACAATTTGTTTTCCTTGATTTGCAGTGCAATCCTAAGCAGAGTTGCACCCTTCGAAATCCACTGAGGACAATGGGCTTTAGAAGGCTACAACTTAGTCTAGAATTACACCTTTCAAATACAAATAACTGTGTTACCTGCAATGTATTCGGAGAAAGAAAATATTCCCAGCAATAATCTTTCTCACACCTGAATCCACGGCGCTGGGCATCTTCCCAACCCTGAAGAGAAGAGATGTTCAGTATAGATCTGGTTCAATATTTTAGACCTGTCAGCCACACCAGGGTCAATGAGATTTTGATCATTTTTTCCCCCTTAGGTTCTTGTTGAATTGAATTGCTAGGGAGCAGGAAGAACTAGCGAGCATTGTACAAGGCACAAAGGAAATGGAATGCAAGTGTCACAATAGATAATTATTTTTAAATTAATATTTTAATACAACAGCTATCCCACCCACAATTAAACAGTACATAATAATTTAACAACAAACAAACAAAATGCCTATAAAAATGGGATAGGGATATAACAAGGATGGGAGGAGGAGAAAGAATTAATGGGATGGGTAATAAGCCATGTTAAACACTGAAGCATAATAATTCTTTTTTGTAAAACTGTACATCTGTGCCAAAACAGCTAAATTAGAATATACGGGACAGACCAGAGGTAGAAGAGCAGAAAAACAGAGCTACAGTGCATTGACTTCAATAGACTTGGAAGGGTATAACTCTACTTGGGACTGTATTGCTAACTGTTTCCATTTCCTTCTTCCAGCTGGTATAAGACAATATGCTCCAGAACTGTATTAAACCAATTCCAAAGTGAGAGTGAAAAGGCACTTCATGAATTTGTAACAGGGAGGATGTGATTACAATTACATCTGCATACGGTACCAGTGGAATATATATCAGAGCAGAAAATAATACAATCATGGCTTGGAATAAAAGTAATGACAAAGTCTGCTCACATTAGTAATATGTCTACGGGAAGCTGGAGCAAGCAGTACCCAGCCGATTTCAGTTAAGTGGAGACTGTCTACATAAAGCATCTGAAGTCTCTGCCAGCTGTGTAATTAGTTTACAACTAAAAATTAATTAGCCACTGTGAGTCAGGCACATGTTGTCAATCAGAGTGTACCTACCTGGAAAGCATTCACAACTGTGAGATGGTCACTTTTGCAGTTCTTGGACAGTTCCTTTCTTCTTGCATCTGCTACTTTTTCCTTACCCTTCAGACAAAAGAAGCACTTGTCAGGCTAATACCTGTATATTTTCCCCTCACTTTTAAGATACAAAGTGAATAGGCAACAATACAATGGATTAAAAACTGTTTTCAGCTGCTGGATCTACCATGACAATAATAATAATTTTAAAAAACCAGGATGGAAAAAGCTTGACAAACCCAGACTTTTGCCACTCATTGACTCCTGGCTCTTTCAGAATGAGAAGCATTCTGTTTTACTTCTTAACTGTCTCTTCAGATACATTACCAGGGGGATGACAAACGGATCCTTGAAGCTGAGGCTGGCTGCAATAGTGAGGACAGGATCTAAGCAACAGAATAATGCTCCAAAGAGAATCATTTTCCCAATGTGTGGCTCCACCGGTAACCGTGCCAAATGGACCCCAAGTGGAGTCAGTTCTTCTTGTCTATCCAAGGCATTCTGTTAGAAAGAAGACAGGAATATCAAGAAGACCAGGACCAGTAACAACTGAATGATGCCAGGATCTATTAGACTTGCTATGAAGCAACGGAAGTAAAGTTGTGAGAAAGATTCATTCCTTTCATTAAACTTGTAATATTAATGCACTGTACGAAAATAGTCATATTTACGTGCTTCATACACCCACCTTTCTGCATTTATGTACACATATACTTTGACTATGTGCTGTCCCTACAACAAATTCCTCTTAGATTTTCCTACTTGTATAGTTTCTACCTCCCAACTGCTCAACTTATTTTAAACCTTGTACTAATCTTCATTAAATCCATCTTTTCCCAAATGCCCTTTTGCCACTTTGCAGATACAGCACATATTCAGGGTAGTGCTGAGTACTGACAAACAGAAGACCTATTTCTGGGCAAGACTGCGGGTGGGAGATCACACAACTGAATGCTCCTCTACAGGGGAAAAAATCCCTACACAGTAAAAGATGCCAGGAAGAAACAGTCTCTGCCTTTGGAACAGTGGCACGTTTAAGAAAAGACTAAATTAGACCCTGTCAAATAGAAGACGATCTCACAATAGGCTACCTTGTCTATGACATAAAAATCCAGAAATAACTTAACTAACTTTTCAGTTTTTATAAGAATTATGTCCAAGAATACAAGCATGTCAAAGACATTCAATTCTGCACATAAAGTTATCTGACCAATTTCACAATGGTCCATGAGTAATCTCAAGTTGTTTCACAATGGCCTTGAATAATTTCATTTGTTGACAAGAACAATTTAAAGATCATTTTTGTGTGGGACACGGAAAAGTGTGTGCAATTTTGAAACTTCAAATTTGCCTACATTTCCCCCCTCAGTGAACACAAGGTCCAATTTCCTTGCTTCAGCCCCCAGCCCCAATGCCACGTACTACTCAGTAACAGATTTACTGACTGTCAGTTAATGAGCACGGGAGCTCAATACAGAGTCCTGAGTATAAAAATGTATGCCTTGTTTCTATAATTTATATGTTACGCTCTCTCTCTCTCTCTCACAAACACACCCCACTTCATAGAACTATTTATTTATTTATTTCAATTTATAGCCCGCCCTCCCCACAAGCAGGCTCAGGGCAGTCACAACAATAACATTACAAAATATTATGAAACAGCTATAATAATAAATTAAAACAATTAAAAGCAGGTAGCACAATAAATTAGAAAAGTACAGCAGTCCCAAATGGCTGGAGGCTACTAGGCCATAAACCAAAGGACAGCGGAGATCTTATTAATATAGGCCGTATACAGTTGGAGAGCTTCAGCCCGGGGAGGCCTAATAATTGGGCACCTGCCGCCTCAACCAAAGGCCTGGCAGAACAGCTCTGTTTTATAGGGCATGTGGAACTGTAACAGGTCCCACAGTGCCCTGATCTCAGAGGGGGCGTGTTCCACCAGGCTGGGGCCAGGGTGGAAAAAGCTCTGGCCCTGGTCAAGGCTAAGTGGATGTCCTTTGGGCCATGGACAACCAATAATGATGGTCCGCTGAGTGCAAAGATCTCTGGGGCACACTCAGGGAGAGGCGGTCCCTCAGATATGTTGGTCCCGGGCCACATAGGGCTTTAAAGGTCAATACCAAAACCTGAAACGGATCTGGTACTCAGTGAGTAGCCAGTGCAATTGGCATAGCACCGCATAGACATCGCAGTCAGCAGGCGTACCACTGCATTTTATACTAGCTGGAGTTTCCAGATCAGCTTCAGGGGTAAGTCTGCATAAAACAAGTTACAGTAATCAAGCCCTGGAAGTGACCACTGCATGGGTCACTGTAGACAAATCCCAGTGGAAGAGATAGGGAACCAGTTGCCTGATCTGCCAGAGATGCTACAAGGCTGACCTGGCAACTGTAATGACCTGGACCTCCATAAAAAGTGAGGCATCTAGAATCACCCCTAGGCTCCTCAACCTTCTGAGTCGGCACCAATGGTGCCCTGTCCAAGGCAAGGAGCCTGATTCTTGACTCTACTCCCCCCGCCCCCGGCTCAGGTACAGGACTTTCACCTTTGCTGGATTTAGTTTCAACTGACTGCTGTAGCCACTCAGCCATGGCTTCCAAAGCCCTATCCAAGTTCTCTGGAGTGGAGTCTGGGCAGCCATCCAACAACAGATAGAGCTGGGTGTCATCTGCATACTGGTGGCAACCCAGCCCAAACCTCTAGACCGACTGAGTGAGGGTACGCATGTAGGTGTTAAATAGCATTGGTGAAGGATCGCCCCCAGTGGTACTCCACATTCCAGTGGGCATTGCAAGGAGACCCTCTCACCAAGCACCACCCACTGTCCCCGACCACGGAGGAAGGAGGAAAACCACTGTGAGGCAGTCCCCCGCACCCCTATGTTGGCGAGGCAGTGGTTCATAAGGTCATAGTCGACCCGTCAAACACTGCTGTTAGGTCTAAAAGCAACAGCAGCACCTCCCCACCCCAATCCAGATGTCTCTGGAGGTCATCCATGAGGGCGACCGATGCCGCCATCTCCATCCCGTGGCCAGGATGGAACCCCCCTCAAAACGATTTACAACAGAAGTAATAAAATAAAACAATTTCAACAACTGCAGCACTTGATAAACCAATAAATGCAAATGTTTTAAACCTGAAGTGACCTTCTTTACCCTCTACAAAGACTTTACAATGGAAAAAAAATATATACTGACCCATTTTGTTTCAATACTCTAAGTTTTCTAGTTAAGTCTGTAGTGAGAAAAAGTAGACCAAGAACTTTTGCACAATTCTTAGAGGAAGAATTAAGACTTTTAAAAAATATATTTTTATTGCATTTTCTAAACTACAGACCTATAGGGATGGGGGGATGGGATAAGCCTAAAACTAAGAGTAGCAAGGATCATTAATACAAAGAGTTAAAGTTTTGATACTACCCTAATACACAAATAGTAAAATATGTGAGTAAGCAGTATAAAGGTATAAAAGTATAAAGCAGGCAATCACAATCATACTAGGCTATAGTGTGGGCATCTTAGCTTTAAAGTTAAGTACTAAAAGTTAGCATCAGATTATCAGAGTTAATCTGTTTTGCTTTCTTCTTCCTTTTAAGCTTCTTTTCAAAATCCATTTTAATTTCTAAAGGTTTAGGTACAGCTGCCCCTAATTCAGCTTCAAAGTCATAGGATTCTGCTGAGCCACTTGAGGCGTTTCAGAACCTTCCCCCTCATTGAGTTCTTCCTCTTCTGTCTTTGTTATCCTCTTCTTTCTCAGATCCCTCCATCGCTTTCTGTTGTTGCTCCAGGTACTTTTTCATTTTCAAAACAGAGTCAATCTTTTCTTTTTTCCCATTGGAGTTGAAGATAAGCCCCTCCAGTACAATCCATCCATATGTGGTGTTATTTTTTTTGCAAAAACATAGCTAAGTCTCTGTATTGTCTCCTTCTTTTCCTAATTTCAAATGGAATGTCTTTTAAGGCTTTAATTTTCAAGATAATTCCATTTGTTGCTTTCAAGATTCTGTCTCTTGTAGCCCTTTTTGTGAATTTCACGTACACTTCCCCAGGTAGCTTATTTTTTTATATAATCTGGATAAGTATGATAAATCAATATCGTTTTGTAGAACTTCTGGTGATAAGCCTACCACAGGAGCTATCTCTTTGCTTAAAATTTCTTTCAGGCTCTCTCCTTTCTGTTCCGGAATATCTTGAACTCTCAGGACATATGCTGATTTCTCCACTTGAAGACGTAGTAATTGCTGGTTCCCAGACACTTTTTCATTTTCCACCACCTCCAGTCTTTGTCCAAACTCTTTGGACTTAAGCTCAACTTTTTTCAGCTTCTTATCTATCTTCTCTGTTTTTGTTGAGGTTTCTTTGAGCTACTTTTGAAACACATCAAACTTTTCATTGAGATTTGATAACTGGTCCAGTAGAGGGTGCAAAGCAGCAGCAATCATTTTGGGAAAGTCTATGATTACTTCCAGTCTAATAGCCAGAGAAGATGTGCTGGCAGTTCTTGTTGTAAGTTTTGCTTTCACCACCATTTTTTCCACACGCTGCGTCATTATTTATAGTTAAAGAAAAGTTTTTAAAAGTCTTTGATGTTCTGGTTTTAAGTTGCTTTCTTGCTATCCCACCCCACTCTCAGCCACTCTCCGTTCTCTTCCAGTCTCTGCTTTAAACTCAGTCTTTTCGGGATCGGGCGTTCCCCTCCCCTTCCGCTTGTTAGAATTAAGACTTTTCATAAATCTGTCTGTGCTATAAGGGTTTTGATAGTAATCAAACAGTAATATTTGACTCCTCAAAACTATCAAGTTGTTCAGTTTTTCAGTCTAACTGCAAGGTATGATGACATAAATATTCTGAATTCTGCACAGGTTTAGAATACCATGAGGGCTACACAGAAACTTACCAGCTGCATAAGATGATCTATGGACAGCAACACAGCATCCCGAGATGGTGGATCCATTAGCTTACTCAGAAAGTGAGCAATTCCTCCAAGCTTTAAAATCTGGAACAACATCAGGTGCACACAGATGTTATAACATCATATACTGATGGTAAGCTCCAACAATATTGTAGGGTAATTCTATACATTTCTTTCCAAAAGTCATTTTTATATAAACTCAAGAGGACAGTAAATAAACTTTCAAATGGTGGGTATTTTCCAATACACTTTCCAGTAGTCAATATTTATGGTCCCGTATTTATAAATGACTAAACTGACTTTATTTATTTCATTTATATCCCATCTATCTTTCCAAAAGGATCTCAAAGTGGCTTACATCATTCACTTCTCCTTCATTTCATCCTTACACTGCAATCTTAAGCACGTTTATTTATTTATTTATTTATTTATTTATTTATTTATTTATTTGGATTTATATCCCGCCCTCCCCAGAGGCTCAGGGTGGCTAACAGTTTAATCAGAAGTGCATCCCACTGAGTTCCTCTAGCAGGTTTGTTAAGGATTGCAGCATTCAAAGTTTATTATATAACCTGAATGACACATCAATATGACTCAAGATGAGGATAGTGAAAAAATGTACTAAGTGGTAGCCAGAAGAGGCTAACCAAGGATTTTTAGAGGAAAAAGAAGCTATTTACACACCTCCTGGCTGTTCTGTAACTCAGCCACAAGTAATATTGGGTCAATTAAGTTCTAAATAAGATGGGATCCCAGAGTCAAAAATAAAATCACTTGGCCAGAACCAAAGAACTGTGAAGCCAGTTCCCACAATGCTTAAGACATCTGCCTGTGAGCAGTAACCACCCTCCCCATTAGGGATGCCAGACCTCCTGCTGCCAGATCCCACCTCTCCACTGCCGATCAGCTGGCTGGCCAGGAGGGTTACCCCCCAAACAAGGGAGGCACAGCCAACATTTCAGTAATGTGCCTACATGACTTCAACATGACTCGGAAGTGACATGGGCACATTGGGGAGATGCTTTAATTTTGGGGCAAGAACTCAATGGCAGAAACTAATTTTACCATAGAGGTTTTGCCCAAAAACCAGAGCATCATGCCAGTGTCCCCACATCACTTCTAGATCACACTGGAAGGTATGTGGGCATGTCACTGAAACATGTGAAGAAACTCTCAGCTCCCAGTAAGCTCACTCTCCATCCCCCGCCAGCTGCCTGGAGGGACCTGGCAACCCTACTTCCCATCCTGCATGGACTGCTCTTGCAATCAAGAGAAGCTGGACCAAAGAAAAAGGGAAAGAAGATGAATTCCACTGGAATAATGAAACAGCTCTGGTAACAGTCTATGCAGCTTTATGATCTCAGCTTCTAACTAGTAACCTACAAGTACACAAAGACTCAACAATGTGGTAAAAAATGTACCTAATCTTTAATGTTATAAACTAGCAGATAGTAACCTAAAGCCCCAAAAAGATGGCAAAAGTCAGAAATACCAGAGCAGTGGCAATAAAATTTCAACAGCCAAAACCCATTTGGAACCTAGAGAATTTACCCTTCCTTGAACTCCACGCAACACTCCAAGGGTCATTCCATAGATTCAGCACCATTGCAGCAAAACTTGTTCACCCCAGATGATATAAGGTCATGCAATACAACCACAATCTAAAGACAGTAAAGGGCAGCAGGGATGAAGCCCCACTTCCTATTGGTAGTTAGCTAGGGCAGTAGAATCCTCTGCATTCAGGAAGCTCCATATGACCATGTAGCTCCCAATATGTGATTAACCTGTGATTAACCTGAATTGCTACCACTTTAATTAATTCTGAATGTTGGTGCTTAAAACAAAATCCTTGAACAGATCACAAAGTTTTGCAACCCACATGATTTACTCAAATAGCAGATTATCACCTTGATTTGTAAACAGAGTTCCTCCAAAGGTGTCCTCAAGATTTCTGGCAACTGATAATCGTCCAGCAAACTGGCACGCAGACCATTGTACAAATGATAGCAGTGACCCGGCTGGACTCTGCAAAGTGACAGGAAACATTTATGAAGTTATTTGCTTCTCCAACCTGCAAACATTATTACAGAGATGCTTTGTAATGTTTATGCCATCCCTTGTATATTAAAAATACACAATTTATTATTTAAATCAAGAACCTTACTGAAATTAAGGAAGGAGAATGAGAGGCTTAAAGACCTGACCTAATACAGGTTGTTCACATGATTAACTTGAAGTTAAATGCCTCTGAAGCACATCTAGAGGTATTTTAACATTTTCAGTTTACATGAACGTTAGTGTTTCCAAATTTACAGTGGTAGACATCATTCTTACCTTCCTGCTCTACCTTTCCTTTGCTTGGCATTTGCTTTACTGACCCACTCCGCAGCCATTGTACTAATGTTGTTCTGGGTATCAAAGTGAGTTTCCTTTATCTTTCCACCATCTATCACATATACCACATCATCTATGGTGATGCTACAAAATTGGGAAGCAAAGAGAAGTAATTAATTTTTCCAACTTCATCCAGAGACATCCTTAGTACTGCAAAAACAGATATAAGGCACCTGCCCACTCTAAATGGAAGGTTACACAATTCTAACAACTCTTAGTTGCTTCAGTGAAACTACTTTTTAAAAATGCATCTGTTAAGTGGGAAAAAGCAACAAAAACATCAAGCAAAAGTCTGCTCGCACTGTTGCCAGAACATTTCCATTGATCACGCATCAAAAAGCTTAAATTCTCACCAGAAGGCACAAGTTTACACTGTAATACTAGAGAGAACTTTAGATCCAAGTTGTCTTCCACTGACATTAAGAACTTCCACCAGTAGACTGGAATGTTCCCACCTTTCTCCTTCAGCTAGAACCAACTAACTCCCCCAAAATACTGCTTGTGAGGGACAAGCCCTCAGAAGAAAGAGGGGATCTGGACGGAGAGAGGGAAATAGCAAAACAAATCTCTCACACTTCTTCCATTGGTGGAAAAAAATCACCTATGGATTCATAGAATGTGCTTCTAATCAGGTTTCATGCTCAGAGTTCCAGACTTATCCTATACTTTAAGCATTTTTATATGAAAAGAGGAAAATCTGCTCTATCAAAACAACAATTAAGGCTCTGACCAGCAACTGGTTTTGCAGCAGACATAACAGAGCTAAGCGACAATAGTCAAGTCTGCCCCTTTCTTCCTGGAGCAACAAACACTGAAGAGTCTGAAGTACCTTAACAGAGTTCACCCCATTGGGGGAGCATGGCCTGGACTATCTAACTTCTTACTAACCTTCAAAAACCAAGTGGAAAGCCCAGCAAAATAGAAAATATTAAACACTACTTTCAGTTTTTTTCACAAGCTGACTTGAAGTTTAGGTTTAGAGTCAGACCAATAAAGGTATAGCTATCTTTGTATAACCATTTCAAACCAAACTGATCAGAAAATATCCTCACTGAATACCTTTTTCATTAATTATTCCTTCAACTGTGCACAGGTATTACAAGTATTAGAAATTTATATGTCTTCATTACAATAACTCTGATTTTGCTAACATGCTCATTTCAACTGTTGCTAGTGGCATAAACAAAAACGTACCTAGTTTCAGCGATATTGGTAGCTATTACAATTTTACGAACTCCATAGGGGGTCTTTTTAAAAACCTACAAAGAAAAAAAGTTTAAACAAAACAACGAGCATGAGTGTTCCAGGAAATCTGTTACAATTTCTCAGTTAATTACTCTGAGCATTCCACAATTAAGAATACATCTGCCCATCAGCCTCCAATTTTGACATATTTATTCCTTTACTATGTTTTCCCCCAGAATTAAACCCAAACAAAGCTTCTTATTCCTATTTGGTCCTTGAATCCGGTAAATATCTTCATTATGCTGTATGCTAATTTACTGCTCACCCTCTATCTATATGTATGGACTGGTAATTTCCATTTCATTATATTTGAAGAAGTATACCTTGAATAAAACTTTGTTGGTCTTAAAGGTGCTGCTGGACTCAAACTTTGCTCAATTTCTTAATGTTTGGCTGATTTAGGCTTTGTCAATAGACACACACACACACACACACACACACACACACACAGATTCTAGTTTAATTTCACCCCAGGTCAACTAAGCATCACCAGACATCCAAAACTTTGTATTCAGTTTATTAATAAAAGCTTATTAGGATGACAACAGCAGTAAACCTGAAGTTCAAAGCAGGCTATTCAAAATACAGGATACAGTCTTTAGTCTTTTAAAAGCAGGTACACTCTAGAATGAGGGCTGTCCAGTGTTCAAACAACTAGGCTATCTCCCAATTAAAGTACTGGCTTGGGCATCATAAGAACTTTCCACCAAGGAAAGGGAACAATCCTTGCAGATGCCCCCCTTCCTACTCAAACTACCCCCTCATGTTGTTTCTGAGGGTAGCCTATCCTACAGGGAGTAGCAGAAAACATTTGGGAATACGGGATGGTGGTGGCAGTCCCCTTCTGCTAATCAGAGCGTTTCACAATTAGCAGACATTTATTGTGAGATCTAACTCACTGTGGTCTATATTTCTGAGAAGGGACAGCTCATATGTGAACCCAATTTCATTATACACAGGGACTCCAGGGGGCGAACATGTCTTTTTTGATTTCAACTTTTTGTATTTAAAACATTCATTCTTTTGGTGCACAAAGTTAATAAGAAAAGACTCAGTAATAGCTGAATAGCTCAATCATTCTAGTTTAGTTTAAATATTAAACAGCTATAATGTAAAGGTAAAGATTTCCCTTGCTTGAAAGCTAGTTGAATCTGACTCTAGGGGGCAGTGCTCATCTCCATTTCCAAGCCGAAGAGCCAGCTTTGTCCAAAGACATTTCCATAGTCATGACTAAACACCGAGATGCATGGAATGCTGTTACCTTCCCACCAATATGGTACCTATTTATCTACTTGCAATTTCTTGCTTTCGAACTGCTAGGTTGGCAGGAGCTGAGGCCAGAGATGGAAGCTCACTCCATCACATGGCACTAGGGTCTTGAACTGCCGAACTACAGACCTTCCAGTCTGCTGGTCAGCGTCTTAACCTCTAAGCCACCATGGCTATACCCTATAATAAATGCAGTGGCCAAAGTACAAATAGCCAAAGTAGCAAGTCTGGGCCATCAAGAGACAAGGAGGACTCCCTACAAACTTAGGAGACTCTCTGGATAGGAACAATTAAAATCAGCCAAGGGAGGAATTAATATACTCTTGGAAAAAGAAAATGTTAACAGGTTAGTGTGTGTGTGGGGTTTCAGGCTAGTCAAACACCTGAGATATTCTAAAAGTCTGGAGGGGGGAGACCTGGATTGAGATTTCCAAACTGTCTTTCCCATGATTCTTTGCAAGCCTCTTGTTTGTACTACAGATTTAGGCTACAGTACACAAACAGGTTTCTTTTAATCATATGCAAATACGCGTTAAAATTATTATTGTTGATTGTAACACTTACCTGGGTCTGATTAACAGTCGGCATTAATGAATGCAAAGGAATGATAATGAACCTGTCTGAAAATGAACATAAATATTTATGTAAAATTCAGTGGTAAAACTAAAAACTAGAGACCTGATGAATAAATGAAGGTATAACTGCATAGTCATTAATATAGGTTTTTTTTCAACTGGGCATGTCAGCTAGAGACACAATTCATATCAACTACTAATGCTTGTACAACCTCACACAGTAGTCATAGTCTTTTCTGAACAGCCTAAAAGAAAAATACTTATCTACTTTTGTACACAAATCTCTAGTATTCCTTAGAGTAAAAACATTTTTCAAACAAGCAAACCATCACATGTAACTTAAATATTCTAATAAATTTAAATATACTGGTAGCTTCTGTCTTTACTTATTATACCTTGGATGCAACCAGTTCCAGATATCTGTTTTCCAGCTTTAGTATTTCCATATAGGTGTGTGTCTGTGCTATCAAATCGCAGCCAACTTATGGAGACCTCAAAGGGTTTTCAAAGCTAGAGATGTTCAGAGGTGGTTTGCCATTGCCTTCCTCTACACAGCAACCCTGGACTTCCTTGTTGGTCTCCTATTCAAATACTAACCAAGGCCGACCCTGCTTAGCTTCCAAGATGCAACAAGCATGGGCTATGCAGGTCACGACAGCGATTAGATACCTGGTTAATAATCAGGAGCTGGTTTTTAATAGCTGATAGATAGCAAGCGAGGAGTGTTGATGATGAGGAAGATTTCCAGGACACAGCAATAGTTAGTCTGGCCATTGCCAACAGTATTACTATAAGATCCTTTCTTATAGTGTCATTTCTTACCAAATTGCTTTTTAATAACCAGCTTACTCTAGGGAAACATTTATCAGCCAACACTCTGACTGCCACCACAGATGTTATCACTGCCTGCCTATGCCACACTTGGGCTACTCACAGTGACTGCCTGTAGCACAGTTCCAGCCAAAATATCATCTCAACACAATACACATACAGAAAAAGGTCTTCTGGGACATTAAAAGACATAACTGGCTTGGCTGTGTAGATTCAGTTGTTCAGTTCATTTAAGAACACATTTAAGAATCCAGCAGTCCTTTCTAAGCAAGACAGCAAACTTGTATGAGCTTCACATATGATGTACATACAGATACACTATCATAATTTCACAACCTATGATGCCATGCTGACGTTTCTCAAGCCTGGGTGACAGTTTAAGCAAAAACAACTGAGACCATACTATACCATACTTGCGAAATGAATAAGGTTTATTTTTAAAAGAAATGATATATTTTTGAGATATACATATGTATTTAAAGTTTGGTTATATTGTTTTTTGTTAAATCGTGATGATATTTCTATTGGATAAAGGTATGCTATTCATAAATGATGTTGTAACATTTTAAAAACTGTTAATAAAAATAAGATTTATTTTACCTGACTTGAACATAACTTGAGACATCAGAAGGTCATGCAGAGTGCTAATGTTATCCCATCCAGGCAAAAATACTAATATTGCACCATCCTGTATGAATAAAGGGGGGGGTTTCAAACAAACTTGAATGCACACCCACTAATGGAGAAACTACAACTTACATGTTGGAATTTACAAAAATTTACAAAAATTCTTATTTCAGCAACTACGAAGATTAATTCCTTTACTGTCTTCGCAGTGCAAAACAAGAAGGAACTGATCGAGTTAGAGCTTACTTAACATCACATTTATACTCCATTTTTTAAAAGGTCTTATTGACTTCACTTCCCATAGTACATACTCTGGTCATCAAATTCACTTGTGATGGACAGGAGGCTGTCCTGCCCCTGAAGGGGAAAAGAGCCACTCAGCTGGCCTTGCTGCGGCAGTGCTGCCTCAGCATCCAATTGCCTTTCTGAAGGGGAATGAACTGTTGGAGGGAAGCACAGGAGTAAGTTCAGGTCTGCCTCAGGAAAGGTGCAGAGTGGAGTTCAAATCTGCCTCTGGGAGGTCCAGTTACAGTTCAGGTCTGGCTCAGTAAAAGAGCAGACAGCTTGAAGACAGTGCCCACTGCAGACTAGTTTAGCTCTTCCTCTGGGAGAGAATGGCGTGTCATTAGGTGTGTCTCTGATGATAAGCAGACCTTGTACCACTTAGTTTAACTCTTGGGAAAGGACAGGCTGGTGTGGTTGCAATCTTGTGCTGGTAAAAGGATTCATCCTAGTGGCTAGTCGGTGAAAGCCTGTTTGTACTTGTAAGTATTAAAGAGCATTCAAACCACACTCTAAAGGCATAACTGGCTAAATGTATGTGCCTCAGCCAAGTTTCTCCTTTGACTACCTGGAAACCTGTGCTGCTGACCTGTTCTTTGAAAACAAACTATAAATAAATATTTGTTACTTACATACAACTCCTGCCTCATGATCTCCATGTTCTACCTGCTCGCCACAAAACTTACTTCATGGCAGTGAACCTGCCCTAAGGCTATCTTGTAACTGAGGGGAAGGTTTACAGTTTAAATCACACATGGTTCTTCAAAATAATAAGAGTCTGTGTGGGTCCCCTCTGGCTTGTCACAACACCTCTTTAAAGTTTGTTGCATTATGGCTTCTGGTCTGGGATCCATGGCATCCTGACGTGCTCTGGCTCTGCTCCCAGAGCATACGGAGGGTCTTTATGACAGGGTGGGCTATACAGCCTGCCGCAGATCTCCCCAGGCAGGGGGGTGACTAGCAACGAGCATTGGCCCGAGTGGGAGTTGAGATCGGCTGATAGCGGGGCTTTAAAGAGCGCTGCGACCAGCCTTGATCCCCTCCCCCCAAGAGGGCACTTCGGAATCTCTCTAAAAGACCCCACCGAGTTGGATTCTCAACATAAGAACGCATGACCCAGACCTCCAAGACATTCTACGGAAACTGATACCTATGGAAACACTGCTATAACAAAATACAGACTTTGAAGGTAACTTTTTAAAATTGCTCACCGGAAACGCGCTGATCCCGAAAATAAGCAACACCCGATGAAGCGCATGATCATGCGGCATACTGTGTACTAACACCAACTCTGGAAAACGCGGTTGAATAGCAAAAAAAGGCCAAAAAGCCGGTTTGTTGATCATTCCTGCGGTTGGGATAGTGACTTTAAAATAGAAACTAACACCAAGTCCTGCGAGAAACAGTGTGGAAAACTACTTAAGCTGCGACAGAAATCACCAGAACAGGAAGTGACCTCAGACCAGACAAGTAGCGCTTCCTAGAGATGACCAAGGAGGCCGGAAGAAGGGAAGAACCAGAAGTCAAGGAGGACGACTAAGATTGCCGGACAGGAAGTAAACAACAGGAAGAGCTATTTACCATAGAGAAATTGCGCCCGCCATTTTGAGAAGGTCGAAACGATTTATTCGGATTTTGGCTAAAAGACTCAACAGAAAAAAGCTGGGCACAAGAAGAGCTTTAATTTGATGTAAGTTTTGTGATAACTGTAAACAACGGCTTACAATCTTCGGCACCGACAGAGGGCGAACTCTTGGTCCTCCCCGAAAATGGCTGCTAAAGAGGAGAAGAAACTACAGGGCATGATGGAAGCCATGGAAAAATGGGTGATGGATGCTATACAAAAAATGGGAAAAACTCTAGGTAAAGTGGCTGATGAAGTAGCTGATTTGAAAAAAGACTTGGCTGAGATCACAAAGGAAATACAGACACTGAACAAAAGAACAGATGAGGTGGAGGAGAGAGTGAAAGGAGTGGAAACTGGCGTAATTGAGGTTGCTAAAGAAGCATCAAAAGCTAATGTAATGGTGGAGTACAATGGAATGCTTAACCATCTGAGATTTAGGGAAATCCCTGAAGATAAAAATGAGAATATCCACTCAGTCATGGTGGATGCTGTTGCAGATTTCTTAAAACTAGAAGAGGAGAAGGTGGCGGCACACATTGATTTGGTATACAGAGTCAACTCTGTGATTGCACAAAAGAAAAAACTACCCAGAGATGTGATTGTCCAGTTTATATCCAAAAGATTGAAAGAAGACTTGTTTAAGCAACAATTCCAGGAAAATTTCATAATTGACAACAAGAAAATTATGATACTAAAGGAATTACCCAGAACGGTTCTTCAGGACAGACGACTTTTTAAAGATCTGATCGACAAACTGAAAACAGAGGGCATTAGATACAGATGGGAAATTCCAAAAGGTGTCAGTTTTACATTTAAACAGAAGAGAGTCACCATCAAGTCAGTAGAGCAAATGACCAAGTTCATTAAAGACAATTTTAAAGACTCTGATAAATAAATACAAAGCCAACATGGAGAGTCAAATTATTTCATGGAATGTTAATGGACTTAATTCACCCCAAAAAAGGAAAAATGTTAGGCTATGGTTGGAAAAACAAATGTGATATTGTTTGTTTACAAGAAACACATATTAAAAAGACTGAGGTTAAATTTCTGATTCAAAGTAGATTAGGAGAGGAATTCTATTCCCTCTCCTCACAAAAGAAAAAAGGAGTCGTTACATATGTAAAAAAAGAGTTGGAACCAAAGGAAATTTTTAAAGACAAAGAAGGAAGATTCTTGGCAGTGGAAGTTATGTTTCAGAATAAAAAGACTTTAATTTTAAATCTCTATGCCCCGAATGGAGCCAAGGAAAAATTCTTTCAAGATTTGTGGGAACAATTACAACAGTTAACCTATGAACAAATGATACTGATGGGTAACTTTAATGGTACTGTTAATAATGCTATTGACAGAAAATCCAAAAAAGGAAATGAAGGTATAGGTAAGCTTCCGAAAGTATTTTTTCAAATGGCGAAACATGAACACCTGGAAGATGCATGGAGAGCTAAAAACCCTAAAGACAAAGACTACTCTTTTTACTCATCAAGACATGAGTCTTTCTCAAGAATAGATATGATGTGGATGATCGAGAACTTGATTTTGCAAACACATAAAATTGAAATATTACCTAGAATTCTTTCTGATCACAGCCCAATAAAGTGGTCAACATATGCTAAAAGAAAGAAATTTCGATGGAGACTCAATGAGGATCTACTGGACAAACAAAACATTGTGGACAAAATAAGGACGGAAACCAAAACGTATTTTCAACTAAACTTAAATAAAGATGTACAGACGCAAACGGTATGGGAGGCATATAAGGTTGTGATGAGAGGACACCTAATTGCAATTAACAACAATGAAAGAAAACAACAATTCAAAATAGATAATGAAATTTTGGAAAATATCCAAAAGAAAGAAGTAGAACTCAAGAAGAGACCTGGCAAAAAGAAAATTTTGAGAGAGCTGAGGATCCTAAGGGAACAATATGATGCGAGGTTAAATATAGAAGTGTATTGGAACTTGAAAAAATTGCAACAGAAGTCCTTTGAAGGAGCGAATAAACCTGGGAAATATTTGGCATGGCAATTGAAGAAAAGAAGAGAGAACAAAACAATAATTGAATTGAAAGATGGGAATAGAGAAATTATAGACCCAGGAGGGATCCGGAGAGAATTTTACAAATACTATGCTACTCTTTTTCAAGCAAAACAGGTGGATCAACAAAAAATTCAAGACTATTTATCAAAGGTGAATTTGATACAACCAAGTTCAAAAACAAAAGGAATGTTAAACGCTGCGATAACTAAAGAAGAAATCAGCAAAGCAATAGGAGAAGCAAAAATCTCCAAAGTTCCAGGACCAGACGGATTTTCAGCCAAATTTTATAAGAAACTTCAAGAAGACCTGGTACCGGTTCTAGAGATTCTTTTAAATGAAATTAGAGAAAGTGGGGAGGTTCCAGATTCCTGGAACGAAGCAGCAATCACCTTGATACCGAAAGAGACCCAAGATTTAACTAATGTTAAAAATTATCGACCAATTTCACTTTTGAACAATGATTATAAAATCTATGCAAAAATTCTAGCAGAACACCTCAAAGGGTATCTGAAAGACACTATTGCCGAAGATCAGGCTGGGTTTTTGCCAGGTAGGCAAATAAAAGACAACATGAGCGTTGTTTTAGACGCAATAGAATATTATGATAAACACCCGGAAAAAGAGGTTGGCTTTTTATTTCTAGATGCGGAGAAGGCATTTGATAACTTGAATTGGGAATTTATGTTCAAAGTGTTTGAAAAATTGCAGATGGGCGTAGAATTCACAAAAATAATTAAATCAATATATAAAGAACAAAAGGCTACGGTGATTGTAAATGCAGAATCAACAGAAGCGTTCCGGGTCAGAAAAGGAACCAGACAGGGCTGTCCCTTATCGCCATTGTTATTCATCTGGATTTTGGAGATATTGCTGCAAGTGATTAGAGATGATAATAATATAAAAGGTTTGAGTATTAAAGGTTTCTCATACAAATTAAGAGCATTTGCTGATGATATTATGTTTATTATTGAAGATCCTGTCAATAACATGCCTTTGGTATTTGAAAAAGTAAAAGAGTTTGGTGATCTCACAGGGTTCTATAATAATAAAAATAAATCGAAAATATTGTGTAAAAACATGAATGTTACAAAGCAACAAACTTTACAAAATATGACAGAATGTGAAGTGGTTAAAAAGGTTAAATATTTGGGAGTTGACATTACAATGAAAAATATCGATTTGTTTAAGAATAATTATGAAAAATTGTGGGGTTTGATAAGGCGTGATTTAGAAAAGTGGGAAAAACTCAGATTATCTCTTCTTGGAAGAATTGCCGTTGTCAAAATGAATGTACTGCCCAGGTTAATGTTTTTGTTTCAGACAATACCAGTTGTGAAAGATGTGAAAGTGTTGGTGAAATGGCAAAGAGAAATTTTTAAATTTATCTGGGCAGGAAAGAAGTCAAGAATTAAAATGAAAATAATATATGATATTAAAGACAGAGGTGGCTTCCAAGTTCCGAATTTGCGTTTGTATCATGAAGCTGTATGTATGTCTTGGTTAACTGACTGGGTTAATTTGGAAAATAGAAAACTTTTGGCCCTTGAGGGTCACGATTGCAGATTTGGCTGGCATGCCTATCTTTGGTATGGGAAAAATAAAGTAGACTCAATGTTTAAGCATCATTATGTAAGGAGAACATTGTTTGATTCATGGACCAGATACAAGAATACAGTTCCTGATGAGAGGCCTTTATGGATTGTTCCTGCTGCAGTTATTCATCCTTTTTCAGAATATAAAGGTAATGATTGGTTGAAATACCAAGAGTTGCTTCAAAAGGAAGGGAAAAAATATATTTTAAAACCAAATAATGAATTAGCATTTGAGTATGGATGGTTACAATATTGCCAAATATGGGACATTTACAAAAAAGACTGTAAAGAGGTTGGTTTTAGAGCTAAGAACGATGAGTTTGAAGATATATGGTTGAAAAAAGGGCGAAAAATGATATCTAAGTTGTATAAAACCTTGTTGACTGTATATACTCTGGATGAAACTGTTAAAGAGCAAATGATAAAATGGGCCATAAATATGAATAAGGAAATTTCTATAGAATCATGGGAATTTCTGTGGAAAAAAGAAAATTGTTATAAGATGATGTACAGGTGGTATATGACTCCAAAAAAGATTGCTAATATTTGTATGGATAAGAACTTGAGTAATAAGTGTTGGAAATGTAAAAAAATAGAGGGTTCTTTTTATCATATGTGGTGGTCATGTGATAAAGTAAAAGTATACTGGTCAAATGTACATTGTGAGATGCAGAAGATACTAAAAATTCCTATCAGGAAAAGTCCGGAGCTTCTTCTCTTAGGTTTGACAATGGAAAAAATTCCACAAGAAAAAAGGACATTACTATGGTACATGATCACATCGGCGAGAATGGCTTTTGCGCAACAGTGGAAAGCGGAGAAGGTGCCAGATATACAAGATTGGTTAAGGAAACTGCTGTTTTTAGCCGAAATGGACAAAATGACGAAGAAACTAAATGGACAAATGGCAGAACAATATCTAAAAGACTGGGAAGGCCTGAAACTGTATATGGAAACCGAATATAGAATGAAAGGGAAAATGTACAATCTTGATTCGTATTGAAACTGAATGAGAAATGAAATGAACACTTGATTGTACTGTACCTTTATTGGAAACTATGTTTGAAAGAGTCAGGCTTTTATGTATTGGAATTGTGTTACCTGGTTTATCGATTGTTATAAGTTTAAACTTGATTACCTTTTAACTCTTTTTTTCCCCCTGTTATTAGCAGTGTTGGAAGCCTATTAGGGGGGTGGGGGGATGGGATGTAATCTTTAAATTGTATTGGTAACGATGTTTAACGATGTTGAATATACTCCAATAAAATTTTGTTTCCAAAAAAAAAAAAGTTTATTACATTATTGTGACTTCTGCATACAAGAGCATTTGCTGCTTTTCATGTTTCTGCATCAACGGAGTATTGATTATTACAAATTCACTCCTAAACATCTACTGTCATCTAGCCAGAACATCTCACCTAATACACCATCACTGTTTGCAACATTGTGATGGTCCAGTAGTCCTAGTGGTAAGCTGATTATGTCTTTGCTAGTTGCAAAATCGTAGGAACCTGAAGGCCGCAGATTACTCCAATTATTAAACTAGCATTCAGTGCTTTTATACAATCCCAGCAGTTATCTACCAGTGATAATGCAACACTGTTTTCTAGAATAAGGAGAAGAGATTGGATTTATACCCACCCTTCCCTACCTAAAGGGGTCTCAGAGTGGCTTACACCTTTCCCTTCCCCTCCCCACAACAGACACCCTGTGAGGTGGATGGAGCTGAGAGAGCCCTGTCAGGATCTGCCCTTGATAGAGCAGCTCTGAAAGAACTTATGACTGATGCAAGGTCACTGTTACAACTTTCTCCAGCATGTGGAGGAGTGGGGAATCAAACCCAGTTCTCCCAGATCACAGTCTGAGCTCTTAATCACTACAGCAAACTGGCTCTCAAAAAAAGTGCCATCAAGTGTGTGTAAAGTGCCATCAAGCCACAGCTGACTTATACTGACCCCATAGGATTTTCAAGGCAAGAGATGTTCAGAGGTTGTTTGCCATTGCCTGCCTCTGTTTAGCAACCCTGGAATTCCTTGGTGGTCTCCCATCCAAATACTAACCAGGACCAACCCTACTTAGCTTCCAAGGTCTGATGAGATCTGGCTAGCCTGGGCTGTCCAGGTCAAAGCTCCATACACTTGTATGGGAGCATAGACAAAAGATTGTTTTCACTAAGGTCACAAAATTTTGTCTCTAATTATCAAACAGCCAGTCATAACAAGAGAACTATGTTGACATAATAATCCCGGTTATTTCACATACCTCTTTGAAAACCGAAAAATCTCAGTAGCATACCTGCATATAGAACTATTTTTAGGAGATATTTTCCTCCACCAGCTCTGCAGAGCACTGCCATACAGACATTTTCTAGCAATGACAGGCATCATCCAGCCAAAGCTGACATCTTATAAAGACCACTCATTTCAATGGATAGACTAAGCACTTGCTTAAATCACTCCTAGTGAAATAAACATGACTGAAAAGTGATTCACTCTGGCTAGATGGCACCCAACCTAATCAGGAGCAAAGACTTAAAAACCAAGGGTCCACTAACCAATTAAAACTCACCTCTTCCTCAAGAGCAATTTGCCTGATCAGTGCAGCAATCAAGTCAAGGTCAATTTTATCATCATCCATCATTCCCAATGCCTCAATTGTACCTTCTGAATACCTAAAAACCACAGGTTAGGTAAAAAATCCTTATTTAATCCTGTGCAAAACTGTGAATTTTACCACATGTACAGTGTTTCTCATTTTATTCAAAGTGGGGGAAAGAAAGTGGGTAAAAGTATTGTCATGGCTATTTTAAAGTTGGGATCTGATTGTTATAAGACTGGGCTAACAACTGAATACCATGCACTAATACTAATACAACAGCATGGGACAGACAAGATGGTTTCCTATGTATACTGTTACAACTTTCTCCAGCATCCTGCAGATTTGAGTAGGTATTCCATTCTGCTAAATACTGCAAAATTACACTGCTACATTTGCATGGTTAATGTGCATATAGTACAAGTCTCAGGTATACAGGAAATGAAGCTGCGCAAGTGAAACAATGAAAGTACCTTCCTGTCAGTTGCTTTAAATACTCTGGCCATTGCTCACGATAGATTTCTTCTTTTTCTTCCTTTTCTGGCCTGCTTACACGTCCTTGCATAAACCTCTTTGTCCAACGTGGTCTGTGATCTGCATTTTCTGGAACATACCTTCAAACAGAAATAGAAGTATAAGTAATGAATAAGGCCAGAAATAAATATGGCTCTGAGAGACAAATTCCAATAATTTTGATTAGGACCTTCCTATGAGGTTAATTTATTTTACTCATGCCATTTTTCCAGAAGCTGCCAAGTGTCCTGTAGGAAAAAAAACCCCAAACACAGCGGGGGACGGGGGATGGGACGACACCACTCCAATGGGGAAAACATCAGGGAAGGTATCACCACTATCCACTTCATACCACAGTCCCCAATAAACCTTTCCCCATATAAACTATCGCTGCTTTCAGCTAAAAAAGCCAGAAGTTAATCCAGTCACATATTTCCTGGTCTAGTTTGGACCCCTGCAGTTTACCGTAGCAGTGTTCTCCCTCAGTCTACTGGTTAGGGGAGTTTTGCCTTCATGTTTACTATAACTTGTGAGATCTGTAAAACCAGAGGATAACTACATAGACACACAACTAAAAAAAAAGTTATCGATACATCAAAAAGGCATTACTGGGGCAGACATCATACTAACCGTAGTTTCTCAATTACATCTTCCAAAAGGTATTCCTTGACAGGATAGGTGAACCCAGGAATATGGATCATAGGACACTGATCTGTCACGAAAGAGAAAAATGCAGGCATCAAAACCATTTATTGTATTTTAGCACGTTGCAGTGCATTTGCAGAAGAATACTAAGACATAACATAAAACAATAAGGGAACATTTACATCCAGAGTGCCACTTTTATGTTTTACTGCAGCAATGAGAACACACACACACCCTATAAAACAAACCAAGCTGGTTTAGAACCAAAAACATATTTTAAAGTAGATGTTTGCATGCATTAGCAGGTGAGGAGGAAGGACGGAAAACAAGAGAAGTACAAATACTACAACCTCTTTTTACTTAGAAAACCACAGCAAGCTACCAGTTCAAGCAAAGACCTATTGAGACTTGGTGGAAGCCCCTTTCCAAGAACCTGTACAGGCTGTCAGGTGGCATTTAGGTGGAGGTGCTGTTTGGACTGTAATCTTTCCTGTGAATGCAAGGGATTGAAGAAGTTCTACTGCAATCACAGCAGAAAGCTTACATTATGTTGGTTCTATGGGCAAATGCCAGTACTTCAACATGCACACAAGTTAGGGGCTGCGTCAGATGCCCAAAACACTTTCAGGGGAGTTACTGTCAAGTTCACATCAACCTGAAGACACTGATAAAGTGTTTATTGGCCACATATCCTTGCAAAAAGAATGGTATGGCAAATACCACAGGCATCCAGTAGTCTGGCTCAGGCCAGAAAAACTTAAACTAGTATTTTAAGATGCCTCAAAGGTAGCTTTGTGAAAATCCTAAACTAAGAATCCAGGACGTTTTTCTCCTGCATTTGCTAAAGAGAAAACACTCAGTTTGAGTACAATATTTATAAGGCAGATGGAAAAACAGTCTAGATTTTATTACAGGAACTTGTTTTTAATTAGACTGACACTGAAAATATAACATGCATTGGAAAAGAATAAAGGCTCTCATTAACAAGTAGGAGCACATACCAAAATATTCTGAAAACTTCTCAGCATTCAACGTTGCACTCATTAGTATTACTTTGAGGTCTAGTCGTACATGTAGGAGATCTTTAATAACTGTCATTAAAACATCTGATTGAAGATTTCTCTCATGGATTTCATCAAGGATTACGTGACTAACACTGGACAACAGCCTGCAACAAATACAAAAGTGCAGAGCTGACAACCCCCGTGCTTATTACAGAGTTAGAAATAAATGGGAATGAGGGAGCATAACAGATACAACCGTCAGCAGCAACTGATTCACAAAGGAAACACTAACAAAAAGGCATTTGTCACCTTCATCTGAAGCGGAAGAGACTTACTTGTCTGACTGGAGCCACTGTAGGACAATTCCAGTTGTGCAGTACAAAATTGAACCTTGTCTCCTTGGTAACCGGCTGAAAAAGATCCATTAAGAATACTTCAATTCCTTCTTTTTCTTTGGAAGAGGTTGAAAAATAACAGAAAAGCCAGAAGGAAGGCACATACTTTTCAAGTGTTATAATGCAGCAGCACCACTCACCTATTGAGGATCACATAATCTATGGGTAGCTGTGCAGACTGAGGATTAAGGTGAGCTACCAGCACACGATATGATTGATGGAGAATTGTGTATGCATGTCGGGTATACCAGAACTCCTTGTCGTTCTGTTCTACCAGTCCTTGCTCATGCAAACAGCATGTGTAAATTTCAGTGATGCAGTCTTGGGTGTTCACCTTTTTATCTATACATGCTGATTTCAGGCCTACTTAAGTGAAGCTGAACCAGATTTTAGCTTAACAAAATAAATGAGGAAGCATAAGAGTAACAAGTGAGTAATACAGTCTCATTTCTTAAGACTATCAGGAAAGGAATTCAAACACGCCTATATAAACCATAAGAGTGAAGTGTTATGCAGTTTATGACTGGCCACTCACATAAAATATCGACCAAGCCAGCCTGACTCAATTGCAAATAGACTGGTTAACCTCTGAATCAAGGTTGTTTTACAAGCTCCTTATATCCAATAGCTCCATCCAATAGGCATCTACGCAACAGTCACATGAGTTATTACTATTTTAACTCCAAAAGCACACCCACTAAAAATTATAATGTTGTGCCAGTGCACAGAGCAGATCTCTGTCCAAGAATCTGCACACCCCAATGATGTAACCTTGCTGAACAATCATAAATTCAATGCTGCACAGTGTAGCATGTACAGGAGTGTAGGGGACTATCATAGGCCTATCTCCCTGTCAAGGTATTGATGTATTAATATCTTATCTAAAAGATCTGAAAAGACTGCTAAGACAGTTTACTACATGGACGGGTAAGTAACACTGGACCAAAATTCCCACTCCAACTAAAAACAGTTCAGAGATATTCATTTGAATTTTCCCTTGGCGCATAAAACCTACTAAAAAAAAAAGGAATTTGTGATTGCTTCTCTGCCTTCTGGCTAAGATCACGTGTAGAAAAGTAATATGTACCTTTCGAGCCGAATCTGATATCCAGTGCTCTTTCCGTTGCCACACACTTCAGCCCTTTCTGCTGCAACTCTCTCTGCTACCTTAACATTAAAAAAAAAAAGTTTTAAGATCTTCATATCTGTTTGTGAACATGGTTGTTATTTTACGGCAGGATGAATATTCAAAGGAAAGACTCGGGAGTTCTACTGCAATACTTACAGAGATAGCACTGATCCTCCTCGGTTGAGTGCATACAATCCTGCAGGACGACCCCTTGCCTCTTTCGATGTAGTCATCCAAAATGAACTGAGTAACTTGGGTTGTCTTCCCACAACCAGTCTCACCACTTATAACAGTTACTTGACTACTGTTTATAAGTCTCACAAGTTCCTGTTTTAAACACAAAAAGAAATAGAGTACATAGCCCTTTTTTTTTTTTGATCCATCCTCTGACAACTGAAAATTTAAAGCACCTTCAAAAACTATCCAGTTAGACTGATGTCTATTCTTGTTTCAGTTTTGCCTGTGGTAGAAACCAGTTCCCACATTCCAATTCATATTTGAGCACTACCTATGCCTGGAAGAGCCTAAGTAAGCCCTTTCCTGCTCTTCATCTCCAGAAGCAGAACACAAGACAACAGAAGTAGTTGTATAGAGTTAAGAGTGGACTTCCTAACTTTCTTCCTACTACAAGTCTTTTAAGAGCCTAATATTTCTGCCTGGTCCAGAACCTAGAGCGCCTAAGAAAGAGAGGGAGATTAGCCTTCTGGCTTCTCACAAGAGCAAAGCCATAAGTGCTGGAAGAGTCTTCATGCCATCCCACCTACTATCATTGAAAAGTGAGGCTAGAACAGCCATCTAAGCCATTGTAAAGGACATACCAAGGTATGTATTCATGCAAACTCACAAGCCAGTTATAGAAACAACTGATACAACAGAATACTGTGGTTTGGCTACTGATTCTGCACAGAGAACATAAAAGCTCAGCAGAGGATAGAAATGCTGACATTCTTGTTAGATTGATTATATCAATCTATAACATTTGTGTATGAGCTTTAACTCATTGCAGTCTTTAAGCTAAGTCTGGCAACTAATGCAGAAACAGATATATTAAATTCCATAAGCAATTGAGCATAAATACTAGGTAACAGGGTTGTTGTTTTTTAAAATTATCTATAAATTCAGTGCTGTGCCATTAAGTACTTACACCTTCATAGAAATGGTCTATCCTATAGCTTCGACAGGTTTCCTTCCAAATCTTAGCGTTCATTTGAAATAAGTCTTGTTTACCTTAAAGATTAAAGTATATAATTTCATAATATGTATTTACCTTTCTCATCCCATAAGAAGGCAGCTTTTCACGAAATTTCTGTCAAGTAAAAAAAAAAGTTCAATGAAATGAAAGGATCCAATGGAACTAGTAATAAATGTGGTAACATTCAAGTTTAATACAGCTTGAACAACAGTTACTAGTATTACTTTATGAGCTTTAAGCAGCAATCCAATATAATTTCAGAGCACACATGTAGCCAAGTCTGATAACTATATTCTGTTAATGACAGAGCTATCCAGAGAAATGCACCTCACATTTTCCAAGCCAATTTGATCACCCCCAAATTAATGCTTTCTTTTAAAGAGAAATTATGAATACGAGCAGAGGAGGAAGTAGCACTGCTATGAGTCTTTAGCCCCCAAGTAAGACCATTGCTGAGAGTAGTAGTTTTTATACCACCCTGCGCTTCTTGCCTGTGAGCTCCTCCTTGCACTTCACGAAGAACAAAAACAGAGATGTCCTGTGGTTTTTCCTCACATCCTAAATGGCAGATGAGTACAGAGAGATCCTGTGAGCCCACTCTGATGACTGACATGTCCACCACAGCGAGGGAAACAATCTGGATCACAATTCATTATATTATAGTCCTGTTTGAGATGCTAAATTAAATAACACATACACATTCCACTCACAGTTTCTCCGTATACAACATTTAAAAATCCTAAATAATTAAAAATACTAGTTAAATATATTTATGCAAATTCTACCAAACAAGAGGCTTCTTTGATTGACGGAAACAGTTGTATGTTCTTAAATGTAAGTGATACCTGCATTTCAATATATCTGGGATCAGATCTTTTCTTTTCTAATTCTTCTTTAAGTTGCTCATCTGAACCAGTATCTGGCTTATTCTCTTCTAAGAGATATTCTGAATCTCGATCTAGGAATGTTTTCCCCAAGATGGGTCTTGTTTTCTCAGGAGCCTTCTCCACAACAGGTTTCTCCACAACTGGTTTTGGTTTCATAGGAGCCTCCTTTGTATACCTAGAACAAGTTATATTAGTTGTAAATATTTCAACTCCTAGAAGGATACATGTCAGTAGTTCAGATGAATTCTGTATTTAAAATTCCAGACTAAAATTCTGCCACGACTATCCATGATCAGCTGACATCAACAGATCCTGCAAATAGTTACTCAGGTGGCAACTTGCTGCTTGGCTTGCTTGCACTTTCTTCTCCTCTCCCCGCCCCCAGCCCCACCAGTCCCCAGGCTGTCCTCTAGATCAAAACTAACTACAGGGATGACAGTTACACATTTTGCTTTCTCTCTCCCTTAGAAGGACTCTGACAGAAAGAGACCACCACCAATTCAGTCACCATGCCACATCTGGATGGAAGGTGCAACTTAGGAATCTGCAGCTTACTTGGTGGTGGGGGGATTACTCTATCAAGCTGAGCATCCAACAGCTGTTAGAGCTCAGTACATAATTATGCCCAGGATCCTCTATCTTCATTTTTAATTCTCCAAACCTATCAAATTTAATTTAAAAACGTCATGGTTCAGTGGTTGAGCTTCTGCTTGGCATGCAAGGTCCCAGGTTCAATCCCCAGCATCTCTATTTAATAAAGGACCAGGTTTTAGGTAATGTGAAAGACTTCTGCCTGAGACCCTGAAGAGCCGCTGCCAGTCTGAGTAGACAATGCTGACTTTGATGGACCAAGGGTCTGATTCAGTATAAGGCAGTTTCATGTATTATTTATTTATTTTATTACATTTATAGCCCGCCCGCCCCGCAAGCTATTGTATCAAATAATTCCAGGTAGCTGGATAAATTTTATTTATCAGCATTACTTCAGTCATCACAATGTTTGCCAGCAGCCTGCTATGCCAATTCTGTTTTTGTGATGTGCTGCTGCAGAAGGGCAAGGTTCAATGAAATATAGTACACAAACACATAACAGACATTTGTATGGAAAGTTTCACCATTGCATAAGACAAATTATCTTTCACTTTGTTTGGAATTAAATTCTTCCCTGCCTGTTTACTAAAAAAAGAAAGAAAGAATAATTTCAGCCAAGACAAAAAGCTTTATTTACCCTTCCTCATCAGACCACCAAGACATGGCTTCTTGTTCTTTTTCATTTTTGTTCTGGACAGTGTTCAGCAACTGCACAATCTGTTCTTCTCTGCGCTCATCCATACGCACCACAGCTCTCTAGTGTATGAAAGAAAAACACACTTTCTTCAAGGAAACTGTAAAAAGACAGCATGCTCAGGGTCCAAGATGCAATTATATTCTTGCTTTAGCTATATGAATGATCACTGCTATCCAAAAGTGTAAAAGCAGTGAGGTTGAGTATTCTCCCACTCTCCTATCTTTTAGGGGAAGAGGAAAGGCACAATTCTTAAAAAAAGCCTTTAGAAGGGTATATAATTGTTGTGGGGGATAAACCTATATGTGTGGCTTGACCGGTGCTGCAGGCCTCCACTGGTATTGTTCTACTGGTTTTGTATGATTCTTAGTGTTCCGAACATGGGGAAAGGCAGTGTCTGTCTCTGTGTGTGTATTACTATTCTAAGATAGCAATGCAATATACACTATAAATATATTTTCATATAAAGCTCAGGAAAACATTCTGAGCAGCAAGCACTAACCACACAAACACTGGGAAACCCCTGAAATTATCAAAGAAGAACTAATGTGATATAGTGGCTACACAATTCACTTTCGATTACAAAGCCTCGGATTAAAATTTCCACTCAGGCATTACAGTCACTGGGTGGTTTTGAGCCAGTCACTGTAAACAGATATGAACTAGCTCACAGGGCTTCCAAGAAGATGAATTTGGGGAAGGTGACATCCCGTCCCTGGAATTAAGATCACAGAGACAGGCCCTCCTGACTGTCCCATCAATCAAAGAAGCTCATCTGGCGGGCACATCAGAGAGACAGACTTTCCAGTGGCAGCTTCACAATTACGAGGTGCCTGGTCCCCTCACTTCACACGTTGCTCTTTCTAAAAATCCCACCAAGTAAATAAATAATGTGGTTGTTTGTTCGATTGGATTGTGTTGCTTGGAGACTCACCTAAGCAGGTCTCTGGATAGCCAGCATATAGATTTTTAAAATAAATAAGTAGGGTAGATAGTTCACAGACTGCAAACTGAGAACTGGTGCCACACCACAGTGTCAGTTATACTCAGGTGCCTCCCTGAGATACGGTATAATAAAACACAGGTAACCATAAGAATAGAGAATTTTGACAGGTGCTAACTCTACCACAATATTACAAGAGTGCTGGAGACATCTACACCAAAATTCATGTTTCTGGTAAAGCCGTACAGTTCATATCACATCATCAGGCCATTCTACTCAGATCTCTAGATTACCTTTGGGCTAGCATTTTGAGACTGGGCCTTACACTGAGAAAAAGTGAGAAAATATCTGTTAAGT
Organism: Gekko gecko; assembly: GCA_029375565.1. Lineage (NCBI taxonomy): Eukaryota > Metazoa > Chordata > Lepidosauria > Squamata > Gekkonidae > Gekko > Gekko gecko. Next base: position 116,086,307 of record JAPDNY010000008.1, read on the forward strand.
GGACAAAGTTTTATAGTTTCAGATGGCAGTGGATGGATTTGATTTACCATCCCAATCCTTTGCGATGGAATGTGCTGTGTTAGATCTCACTACCAGCACACTTGAAGGGTCGGGTACATGGCTCAGTTGTAAAACATTCTGCTTTATAAAACCAAGTTCAATCCCCAGCACCTTCAGTTAAAAGAATCAGATATCAGATGATGTGAAGAGCTTCAGCCTGAGAATTGCTGCTAGTCCCAGTAACCAATACTGACCTCAACAGACAATAGTCTGACTTAGTATGAAGCAGTGTCAGGTTGTTCACAGCGCCAGGTTAATTTAAAAAAAGTCCACAAAGGGATAGCCAATAAAAGTAAACCACAGAGAGCGAGAGGCACTGCCTCCATCTACCATGAATTTTCAGGGCTATGACTTAAATGGGACGTGTGAATAAGGCAGATACATTTGATACATCTACAATAAAGCATACATACATACGACAGTGATGTCGTATTCGCTCCTTCAACCAGGACTGACAGCAGATCGCTATCTAATTCCGTCAAAAACCCACATTTTGTGTCATAACGAGGGGAGTGTTTTAGACAAAAACGCTAGTGGGGAACCCGGTCTGATAACGGGCTGGGCTAACGTGTCCGGGGAGGAAAGTTGGGAGGGTATATCTGCCGCCCCCCGCTCTCCTGGTGACGCCTCACCTGCTGCCTCTCAGCCTCTTTGCTCTTCTCGCCCTGCCTCCGTGCATACCATAAGCCTATCTCGCGGCCCTTCAGGTGAGGAGGTGGGCGGCCGCGGCCGCCGCCTCTTCCGCCTCCACCGCCACCGCTCCGGCCTCCGGAGGACGAGGAGGAGGACGACTGGGAAGAGCGAGGCCCGCCGCCTCCGCGGCTCCAATCCCGACGATGTTCGTAACTCATCCCGTCACTGGCTTCAGGCGCCGCCGGTCAGGCAACAGAAGAAACCGGTAAACACAAAGAGCGCCGGAAACAGATCCCATAGGGCTCGGGCGAAACGGATCACTTCCGCTGGTAAACGTCAGTGGCTCACGCGCAGGCGCAAACAGGAGCCGAGGTGTTGTGAATGCCCGCCCGTCCCTTCCCCTCCCATACAGGCGGGGAAGGGACGGGGCTGGGAGGTGTCCAGTGGTGTCTCCTGAGGGGGGAAGAGAGAAGGGCGAGAGGAGGAGGTGGCCGCGGCGAGAGAGTCGCGCACTGACAGCCGTTATGCGCGTGCCAACGTTCCAGAAGTTTTGCTTTCGTGTTCGCCTTGGTGCCAATCGCGTCAGCCTTCGGCGCCTCATAGAGCCTGGGGAATCCCATCCCCATTCGTGGCAGGTAGACAGTTTGCGGGGCTGCGCTGCTTCCCGCCAGCTGATGATCCAGTGCAAGTGTTCAAGTCCTGCATCACTTCTTCATCAAGCAGGGTGTTAGAAACAAAGGGGTGGGGGGAGGTTTCAGACTCTGATCTTAAGAAGCCTTCTTTGTATCTTGAGTAGAATTCCAAGCAGCTTTGAATAAAGCGCTGGGTGGAGCTTGGATCAGCTCCCGTCCTGTCAGTCTAGCATCCTGAATATCTATAGCACGCTTACTTAACTGTTCAGTGGACCTAGTTTTGAATAAACATGCATACAATCGGGCTGCACATTTGCTTGGAAACTGAAGTTACTTAACATCTATTTTTACTTTTTAGAACATACTCGTGCTGCCTCTCCAGAGTATCAGCAGGAGGCAATTTACAATAAATAAATGTAAATTAAGGTGTAATTCTTACCTTATTCAGCATTTTTATTTCTGAATAGAAGGAACTGACTACATAGCTTGCAAGATGTCTGTAACTAGCAGGACTAGAATTCCCTTTATTCAGTTAAGATGTTCCAAGTAGCGATGGCATAGGTTCACATCCTTCTTTATCTCACTCAGATCCCAGTTCTCAGCAGATTTTTGCAAAGACCTATTTTAGGAAAAGTCTGAACCGTATTTGGAAGTAAATTTCATTTTGTGTGTGTCTAAAATTGAACTATTGCAGCTCTAATAATAAGTATTCAGAAATGTGTGTCCCAGAGGGCAGTGTGATTTAATTAAAGGTAAAACTGCAAAGGATTAATTGCACCTAGCAGATGTGCTAAATATGCATGGAATGGTTTTGTAATAGGGTTACCATTCTCCAGGTAGGGACTGGAGATCTCCCAGAATTACAACTGATCTCCAGGTGACAGAGATCGGTGCCCCTTGGAGGGGTGGAATCTATGGCATTATACCCCACTTAGGTTCCACCCCTGGCCTCCCCAGACTCCACCCCTAAATCTTCAGGAATTTCCTAATCCAGAGTCGGCATCCCTATCATGTAAGGTTTAATGGGATTAAATAACTGTGGAGGGGATTGGGCTGCAGGCTGCAAGCCTATACACATTTACTCGGCAGTAAGCACTGGTGATTGCAGTGAGACTTACAGTGCACGTAACTGGATTGCAAATTGGACAGGATATAAATGAGATTACCTTTTCATGGCTTCTGTTTAAAAAAAATCACTCCCCCAGTAGCTTACTTATAATAGGCATTGATTACAATAAGTGATGTGTAATCTGAGATCTGTTTAGCATTTTTTAATATCTGACAGAATGGCTGTTTTGAAACTCCTACACGAGAGCAAATGCTGTGTAAGACATGATCAAAACTGATTATCCCACGGAAGTATATCTCAAGTGGCTGTTCATAGCACACTACAAAGACACAATCAATAACTTCTTTCTAGCATGAGTAATCTCAGCGCCGTGACCTCTGGAACTCGCCTTATGAGATGCACTCTATTTGCAGACTGAAAGGTGATGCTCTTCCACATATGTATTTCTTTATTGTTTTAAAAATAAAGATTACAAAAATACAGTTTTAAACAATCTACTTTTAAGATTCAAATATACTGTTTAATAATTTTGGAAATTCTGCAAATGAAATACTTTTCTATAACAATAGTGGGCTTAGATAATTTGTTTTTATCTAATCAATGTGGTCCTAAGCTTGCACATTTGATTACACTTGTGAGTCAGACAGCAGAAGCAGTGTTTAGAATACCTGACTAGGATCTGGGAGGGCCAGGTTTGAATCCCCACTCTGCCAAGGGAGCTTACTGGGGCACCTTGGGCCAGTCATATGCTCTCGCCCTAACCCACTTCACAGGATTGTTTGGAGGATAAAATGGAGGAGAGGAGAACACGGTAAACCACTTTTGGTCCCCGTTGGGTAGAAAGACCGGAAATAAGTGAAGTAAATACAGGGCCGGCTCACTAACTAGGTGTTCACCTAGGGTGAGCCGGCTCTCAGGATGCCAAACTGCACCTGTCCCCCCACCAAAAGCTCCTCCGCCCCTGCCAAAAGCCCTGACTGGGTGATTGCCACCGCCTCTTTCTCCCCGAGTCTGGCAAGTGCACCCAGAAGTACTGACTGCAAATGCAGCATCTTCTGCGCCAAACCCCCCATTTCTCCTCTCCCTGAGATCTGGGATGGTGCCCCCTGTGAGAAGGGCCTCCTCAAACGGGAGGGGTGGGGGAGTGGGTCCGTGGACATGAAAGAGGCTGGGGGAGGAGTGGCGAATGAAACCCTGGCAGAACAAGCTGTTTGCAATTTGAGGCTTTCGCCTTCCAGTGCGGGTTTCCCCTTCTGCAAAAGCGCCCAGCTGAGGCACCCACCGGCCATCTCTGGGGAAGTTCGGCGCCCCGCCGAGATGTCCCCCTCAGGAAGTGCTCCCCACAGAGCTGGCTGCAGGGCTGGGAAGAGAGTGGCCCAGCATTTCCTGTTGGCCTGGCCTGGTTGGACCATCTGGGGCTTCCAGATCCCAGAAAGCCAGAGAGGCCTGCCTTCGCCTGGTGCGGGTGGGCAGTGACACTTTGGAGAGAGTCCCTCCTTCGGCCTCCTCCCACCTCAAAATCTCCTTGCAACGCCTGGCTGGGGGTGGGTGGGCACTGAAGCAACCATCCAAAGGGATGACACTTGGTGGGGGAGGGGGAATTTCGGATGTGTGCGCGAAAGTGTGTGTGCAGACCGGGAGTTGTCTTGCTAAAGAGTGTGTGTTGGGGAACAGCTGGTCTGCCTGCGCTGCACAAAATGCTTTTAACAAACTTAAATGGTTACACTCCTGTGCAATGTTCCCTCTAAGTTGTGGAGTCCTGTGAGCAAAAATACTACTTTCTGAGCTGCTGGCATTGGGGGGAAGGGGGGTGCACAGGGGGAGGGGACAGCACAGGCGGGGGGCGCCAGAAGGGATCCTCGCCTAGGGTGCAAAATAAGCTGGGGCCGGCCCTGAGTAAATAAATAGCTGTTTATTGTTGGTTTATAGATATTAGTAGGGTAATAATGCGTAAACATTTCTTGCTTTGTTTTTAAATGTGCATCTGTGAAACTGAGTTTAGGGTGTGTTTTGGGAGGTCCCATTCTCTCCAGCATTTCCTTCTAGCTCTGTGATTTAGTAATTAATAGTCCTCTTGTATAAGGATTCTGAAACACCTGCCGGTTATGCTTACTTCTCATTTGCCAGTGGTGATCAGGTAGTCAATTAATTAGCAGGCTGTCTGGCTGTTTGCAACCTGTTACACATGATGCTGCTTTCTACTGAATCAGACTGTTGGTCCATCAAGGTCAGTACAGTCTACTCAGACTGGCAACATCTGTCCAGGGGCTTAGGCTGAGGTCTTTCATATCACTTACTACTTGATCCTTTTAACTGGAGATGCCAGGACCTGGATACTTCTCCGTGCAACCTTCTCCACTGAGCCACAGCCCCTCTCATCTCTTCACAGGAACTGCCGCCATCAGATGTAGACTTCCAGCTAAACAGAGATCAGCTGGGAGCCAGCTTCTGAGCTCTTGCTGGGGAAATTTTGCTCTGCACCTAGCAAAGCTTTTGTTGGGGGTGGGGGGAACCAGGAGCCAACTTCCAGCTGAGCTGATCAGCTGGAAGTTGCTTTCTTCCAATGTCCCATCCTAGAAATTTTGCTACCAGACTAGGCAAGGTGTAGCAAATGGCAGGGCAGATAAGAAATTTACCTAATTTCTCCCCACCCCTAGCTGTCAACTGTGGTTGTAGAGAGAAGAGATTGCTCCTGTTCTCTGCAGTTCAAGCTCTGTTGGTTCTCTTCTCCTCACTCCAAGCTGTTGGCTTGGGTTTCTGTCCCCACCCAACTTGGAGAGGAAGGAAGACTTCTCCCTACCTCTTTGTAACCTCTCGATGTAGCTATTTTTCTAAGGATGGCAGGTGAATCAGAGCCCAACTCCCAATCGACCAGCAGGCAGCAACAAACTTATTTTAATTGCTTGTTGCAATCCGGATATATCTCCAGTTGGCTCACTATTTGATTGCAAGTGTCAAATGGGAAATTCAACTACCAATTAGATTCCTTACTCTTGTTACCTTGAAGATTACACCGTCATGCTGATCAGTGGTTCCAGAATGTCATTTTCTGCAGAGGATATGGGAGGTTACATGGGGTGCACAATGAAGGCATCAGAAAGAAACTGTATGGTTGATGTCCTTCACCAAGTCCATAGTAATAATCTATGTTCTGGAACTGGTACCATGTGTGATGAGGGAGTAATGTTTAGCCCAGAGTCATTCTAGGATTGCCTGAGCAGAACGAAGAAAATCTGCTATAGTCACATTCTTTTACTAAAGGAGCAGCTGATTTAACACAAATGGCTGTAAAGGGACCTTCAGACAAAGTGGCAAAGCACCTCCATTTGTTTTGAAACAATGCTAAAAGAGTGGAGTCAGAAACAAAGTTTATTGTGTGGGGAATAATACACGAAGTTGGCCTGGACAATTAGCAACCCAAGCAGTTGCAACAATAGCAGACTTGCAGCAATGCAACACTAAAAATGTTGAGCATTAAATGTTTCAAGTACTCGTGCAGACTGTGCAATATACTCCATTCAAGAAGGAGGAAACCACGGGTGAATGAAGTAGAATGGGAATGTCCTGTTACCTATCTATGCAGGTTCCAAGCAGAGGTCCAAAATAATCCAGAAAGTAAAAGCAAAAAGAGAATGGGATGTTTTACATGCACTGAGAATGGCCACCTTCATATCTACACAAATGAAGACAATCAAAACTATCCAGGCAGGATCTTCAGCAAGAATGTTGAACCGAAGCAAGATCTGGAGAGAAGAGTCCTGAGCTAAAAAATATCCTTTTCTTTCTAGAAAATGGGGCAGGTGAGTCCACACACTGGCCAAAGGGAGTGGAAAGGGACAGGTCCTGGGGAAGGATTGAGGCAAAATGTGTTTGCAAAGTGCCTTGCAGTAGAATTCCTCTACAGAGTCGTTCCAATCTAAGTCTATTGACTGGCATAACTGCAATAGGATTGCCCTGCTAGATATTTCATTACCCTGAGTTTTTGGCAGGAAATTCCAATAGCCTTAATTACATTACTGTGCTGTCTGAGCTCTTCGTGAAGGACGCTAATGTGGGCAGGAATGTTAATGTGGCTAAATGTACCTTGATTAATTGCTTGAGAGGCCCTGATTAATGGTCTGGTTGCCTGGTACCAGGATCTCTGTACTCTTGGTCAAAGCACAAGCCTTCGAGGGCTGTCCATACGAGCCCCTTGCAGGAATGAATAGTTACAGTTTCATCATCTTGAATTTCCTCAGTAATCTTGCTGTGAAATCCAACAGCACAATCCGAAACAGAGTATTGCCCTTCCAGCTTTTTCACCGGTCATAAAAGGAAAAAGGGAGGCCCCTTTGACCACCCACAAAGACTATGCCAAGGACTGTAAAACAACATGGACAAAATAATCCATACAGGGCAGGGACTGTAATAAGAAGGGGAATTGTAAGAGAGTGACAAAACTGGCTAGATCCAACCCACGAACTGAACCTGCTCAGGGTTGCACTGTAATTATCAAGTTCAGCATCAGGGAAGCAAGGGGTAATAGAGACAATAGGAGTGGTCTCCCCATGTATTTCTCCTTACTATTGACTTTTGCTAGATGCTGAAGATACATAGACACAGGAAAAAAAGATTAAGAGTTACATGCAGCTTGAGCTTCCAGAGTTCAATTTAAAGACACCCTACGAATGGTACATTGCTCTACCCCTGCAGCTCAGTGATGAAAGCTTTGTAAGACCCTGCCTTGTAAGCAGAGTGAAGTCAAAACGCAATTGCAATCCCGTCTTCCTAAGTGGTCATCGGTTAATTCAGAACTTTAATAAAAGTGCACTGAGATGGTCTATTTTTCATACGTGCACACCAACTAAGGCTAAGTGCTCTAAGGGCCATGTATGAACTATGCTTTGTCATTGGGAACCAATGTGGCAACCAGTTCAATTTAACATCCATTGTCAATGAGGACTGTTCTGTGGTTCCATTCTCTGAACACTGGTGGGCTCCAGAATGTGATTTGGAATGAGGCTACCATACAATTTAGAGATTAATCTTAAACAGGTCTACTCAGAACCTTCCTCCAGCCTAATCAGTGGGGCTTACTCCCAGGAAAGTGCTGTTAAGATTGCCCTGTTAGTCTGGCATCCATAGGAAAAGACCCATATGGACTGGGATTTAGGGAGAACTACACAGCATTTGTTATGAGCAGCCAACATGGAGAACATATTTTGTGTCTTCCTTACACTGTTTCCTTTGCAAAGTCTGGTTCTCTGTGCACGTCAAATTACTGAAAAACAGAATGGTTCTTTTGCTGCCTAGGTAACCATAACATCTTATCTGTCTAGTTCAGAGTTATTTATGTCATCACTTCTGCTTATGTAAATTGAAGATACTTCCAGCAAATTTTTACAAATAGCTACCGAAATTACAGTGTCCTTTTCTCAAGAGAGTTCCCATAAAGCCAGAACATCCCCACCTCTTCCCTTCATCCTCAAGATGCCATGAAAGCTTGGTTTAAACCTCAGACATTGGATTCACTTCCTGCGTGCATTCTCCTTGTGGGAATGTGATAACATCTCCATTGTAATGTTGCTCCTTCTTAATCTCAGAAATTGATTAATGGCAATGGGATTGCTAATTATGCAGAAGAGTCAGTTAGTAAAAGTGTTACACTTTATCTCTTTGTTTTTGAATGTGCAAGTGCTCCTGGAATGTAATTAAACATTCTGGATGAGTTGGCTGCCAGGCAATAAAATGCCTCAAACCATGAAATGAATCAACTGAATTTGAAGCATAATTTAATTTTGACCATTTTCAAGTTATCTGTATCATTTATGTAGATTCTCATTCAGTACTTTTGTGTATTTTTTATGAGTGAAACAGAACAAAAATGTAAGATGGCTGGCAAATAGGGATGAACTACACAGCGTCAGGTCATAGGCCCACCTTTGAAATTATTTATTTATTTAAACCTTTATCCTGCCTTCTCCACAAGCAGGCTCAGGGTGGGTTCCATCGGTATCAATGCAATATAATACAATTCAATTAAAAATGACTTTAAAACAACAATTTAAGGCAATATAGAATCATAAAATACTGTGTAAAATAAATCAGATGTCGATTAAGATGTAAATCAATTAATGTGCACCCTAGAGGCAAGTTATATGTTGCATTTATTGATCTCCGCAGAGCCTTCGACTTAGTCAATAGACAGACTCTGTGGGGAAAATTACACAAATTGGATCTTGACCAACGCCTTCTGTTTTTGTGGTGTAAATTTCATCTCTCTAACACTTGTCAGGTTAGATTTGATGACAGAGGCTCCTTAACACAAAAAATTCCTGTGACCAAGTGTGTAAAGCAGGGTTGTGTTTTAGCCCCCTCTCTATTTAATTTGTTCCTTTCAGATCTCCCTTCCTATTTGGCTAAAATTGATGGACACGCTCCCAAATTAAACACAGCCCTGGTTCCTATTTTATTATGTGTGGGCGATGCAGCGGTCCTTTCTTTTACTAAAATAGAATTAAAGCGCTCCCTATCAGCATTTATTTCGTTCTGTAACAAGAACTCCTTATTTTGATAAGACTAAAATTTTGGAATTTTCTAAATCATGGAGGTGTTCTGTCTGGAAGATCAATGGAAAAGAAATTGAACAAGTTAAATCTTTTAGATACTTGGGTACTCTCTTTCATTATAATCTAAAATGGTCCATGCATCGGGAACTTTCTTTTAGCTTGGTTAAGAACAAGATGGCTGCTATAACCCATTTTCACTATCAAAAAAGTAACCAATTTGTCCTGGCTGCCCTACGGATTTTTTGGACTGCCGTGATTCCCCAATTACTGTATGGGGTTCCTGTGTGGATTCAGGACCTTAATAAAAAGGTTGAACAAGTTAATGCAATCTTTCTGCATTGTATTCTTGGCATTCCCAACTTGGCTAGTTATTCTATTTTGTGTGCTGAGTTGGGTCTCTATACCATAGAATCTAGAGCTTGGATTGCTGCCATCAAATATTGGTTACATCTTTATTTTCAGCCTCCTCCAAATAGTCTTATTGCTTTTCTATGTTTCTAAATGGTCCCAATTAATAAGGGAGAAAATTAATTCTTTAGGTATTGACTTAGACTCCCTGGTTAATTCCAATTAAGCCTATATATTCCAAATAATTCAAAGGAGAATCCAGAATATTGATTTATAGTTAATAAAAGCTAGAGCAGAGGGAACTTGTTCCCTCCATTTCCTGGGACTTGCTTTCCCACAAAACTTTATGGCTCAGTACTTTCAAGCCTAACAATCCCATCTCAATGCAGAGTATTTATGCTGGCCAGATTCAATATATTTCCCTCAGCCATGGTCACAGGCAGATACAATGGCATCCCCTATGAGGCAAGATTCTGCAGAAGTCTCTGCAAAGAACCTGGCTCCATTCAGCATATCCTCTTAAACTGCCCACTGTTTACTCAGCTATGTTTACTCAGCTATGTTGATTAGCCCTCTCCTTCAACTCTCTAAGGCTATGACCATAGAGGTATTGATTTCTTGCTAGCAGATAAAAACCCCACAGTTACTGAGCAGGTGGCAGAGTTCCTGGCAAATGTACTTAGGTAAAGGTAAAGGTTCCCTTGCTTGAAAGCCAGTCGAATCCGACTCTAGGGTTGCGGTGCTCATCTCCATTTCAAAGCCGAAGAGCCAGCGCTGTCCGAAGACGTTTCCGTGGTCATGTGGCTGGCATGACTAAACACCAAGGTGCACGGAACGCTGTTACCTTCCCACCGAAGTGGTACCTATTTATCTACTTGCAATTTCTTGCTTTCAAACTGCTAGGTTGGCAGGAGCTGGAACTAGAGACAGGAGTTCACCCCATCATGCGGCACCCGGGTCTCGAACTGCTGAACTACTGACCTTCCACAGCCTGCAGTTCAGTGTCTTAACCACTTGAGCCACCGTACTTAGGGGCCAAGAAAAAGAGGAAAGAAAAGAGGGAAGAGGAAAGGAGGTAGAGAGTGTGTGAGAGAGATAAGGTGTATCTATGATTCCTCTTCCGATAGTTAAGCTTCTTACCACAGCTGTTTTAATTACTGTTCCAAACCTTTATCACTTTGCCCTATTATTATTACTATATACAGTGTTACAAATCTCTGTACTCTGATTGTTTCTCTTTGTTGGCATATGGGCTGATTTCTATTGTTTCTTCTTTGTAAAGTTATTGTTATGCCAATAAAGATTACTGGAAATTGGAATTGGATCAACAAAAGCATGGGTACCCAGATGTCTATTTGGATCCAAGCTATTGATGGGAGATCAGCCATCTTACAGGCCCTGTGGAATTTTAATAAATCCCACAGGGCCCTGATCTCATATGGGAGCTCATTCCACCAAGTGGGGACCAGGGCCAAAAAGGTCCTGACCTTAGTGAGCAAATCAGGATCCGGGGCCAGGGACTACCAAAAGATGTTGATTTGTGGACCTCAGTGCCCTATGGGGCTCATAAGGGGAGAGGCGGCCCCAGCCATATAGGGCTTTAAAGGTAAGCACCAGCACGGATCTGGTATTCAACAGGCAGCCAGTGCAGTTCACACAACACTAGGTGGATACAAGCTTGCACAGGCGTTGCCATCAACACCCATGCTTCCACATTCTTCACTAGCTGCAACTTCCAGAGCAGAGTCGAGGACAGACAAGGAGAGAGAGTTACAGTAATCCAGTCTGGAAGTGACCATTGCATGGGTCACTATAGCCAGGTCCCAGGGGATGAGATATAGGACCAACTGCCTGATCTGCCTCAGATAGAAGAAGGCAGACCTGGCAGTGGTGGTGACCTGGGCCTCCATAGAAAGGGAGGCATCCAGGAACACCCCAGACTCTTTACCCTCAACAATGACACCAATGGAGCCCCATTGAAGGCTGGAAGCCTGATTTCCCAACTCAATCCCCCACAACTCATGTGCAGGACCTCTGTCATGGATGGATTTAACTTTAGTCGGCTCTGCTGCAACCATCCAGCCACAACTTGAAACTCCCCATCCAGACCTCTTGGGCCATGTCTGGGTGGCCGTCCATCAGTAGAAAGAGTTGGGTGTCATCCACATACTGCTGACAACCCAGCCCATACCTCTGGATAATCTGGGCAAGGGAGCGCATATAGATATTAAGCAACATGAGAGAGAGAATTGCTCTCTGTGGCATACCACATTCCAGTAGGTGCCACTGGGATAACTCCCCTCAAGTGCCACCCTCTGTCCCTGACCCTGGAAAAAGGACATCAGCCACTGCAAGGCAAGCCCCCATATCTGAATTTAGATATAAATTTGTGTTTCACAGGTGATTTCTGTCAATCTTTGCTGAATGTGTTCCACTCGTATTGGTCTGCCACATAAGAAAATTTCTGATGTAAAATGATGAAGTACTTACATTTTTTTAATGTAATACCATATTCTTTCTTTAGAAATAGGAAAGATTACTGCTTTTTTGACAGTTTAAAAGGACAAACATTGTGATCGAAGAGAATCCTAATCTCTGTGAAATCCAATTACTAAGCATTTGAGATATCTCTGTAATATACTTAGGGATGTTGCAATTCTGGAAATAAGTGGAATCTTGAATGGATCTGTGAATCCACTGAAATAGATTTTTTTGAAATGTAGCACAGATGACATTTGCTGTAGACTGCCAACCATTCAGTTTAATTTCTTCAAATGTTGAGTTGTGCAGGAAACTGTCAAAACATGGACCAAAACATGGAACAAGAGTAAGATGAACTATCTTGTTATTGTATTTAGAACTACAAGAAGGAGGAGGAGGAGGTTGGATTTATACCCCATCCTTTACTACCCGAAGGAGTCTCAGAGCGGTTTACAATCTCCTTTCCCTTCCCCTCCCCACAATAGATACCCTGTGAGGTAGGTGGGGCTGAGAGAGCTCTTTCGAGAACTGCTGGTGAGAGAATAGCTCTGAATGAACTTGTAACTTACCCAAGATCACACCAGCAGCTTCATGTGGAGGAGTGGGAATCAAATCCAGTTCTCCCAGATTAGAGTCTGCACTCCTAACCACTACACCAAACTGGCATCGCTTGGGAGACATCAGTCCCAATAGCAAGCTTGATGGAGTATCAGTAGGGCAGTGGTCTGGCCTCTGGGGGAGCTGATCTCTGTCAGCTGGAAATCAGTTGTAAAAGCGGGAGCTCCCCAGGTCCCACCTGGAGGCTGGCAAGCCAATTTCTGCATTCAGGGCAATGTGTAGGGCCCAAGCCTTGGGAGAGCAATAGCGCATTTTGCCAAGGCCAAGAGATTGCAGGGACCCATGTTGCATCTTCATTATTATGAGGAATAAACCTCAGGCTAAATTGTAGATTATGCATGTGGTTCTTTATGGAAACTCCCTCCCCCCCTTGTATCTATGAGCTGTATCTATTATGCAGTATTCAACTCTTGTGAGATTTGCTGGAGCCAATGAAAAGCTGTGTTAGAGCAGAACAAGCAATGTATTCTGCAGAGCAAATTGCTGACTGAGCTCAAGGCCTTCTTAGGTCAGAGAGAATATGCTTGGGCAGCTAAACCAGGAATTTTAAAAAATGAAACCATCCCCATGAATCCTATTAAATGACATTTACAACTTTCAGTGAAGTATGCAAAGCCTTGGTGAAATTTCAGAAATGCAGAAAGGATGATTTGAGGGTTAAAATCAAAGCTTCCCTCCCTTCCACAGGATGTGACTGTATATATGTATGGGATGGGATCATGATTCATGAATGCCTATGGTTACTAGTAACCCCACACACTGCAAAATAAGAAGATCCCTGCTGGCTCATATCTGTGATCCATCAGTCTAGGGTTGCCATTCCAGGCTGGGAAATTCTTGAAGATTTGGGGGACTTTGGTGGGATGTAATACCATAGAGCTCACCTTCCATACCAGCCATTTCCGGCAGAGGAACTGATCTCTGTAGTCTGGAGATCAGTTGTAATTCCACCAGGCCCCACCTGGAGGCTGTAGCATCCCGAGCTGCAATGTTAGGAAAGTCAAGTAATGAATAAATATACACTGCAAGAAACTTTTGTAAATTAATGTGTTCTGTTATAATTAATATTCTATAAAGTGCATTGTATGTTCTTATAGCATCCTAATCAGGTATACACATCCAATACATTCAATATAACAAAATCATACAGTTCATACAATATAACAACTACCAGTCAATTTTACATCAGTATTTTAAAAGTCAAACCCCAATGGGAGTTTCCAGAATTATATGCCCGCTTCTACTTATAAGAACACACAGGGCACCTTATAGAATATTAATTATAACAGAACACATTAATTTACAAAAGTTTCTTGCAGTGTATATTTATTTGTTACTTGACCCACCGGGAGGCTGGCAACCCTATGGCCAAGAAACTGCATAAAGAGGCGAAGGCCCTCCCTGCTGCTGGGGATTGGGCCCTGAGTAAGCCCTGGCTACATCAGAAGTTTCCCGATCACCTGGCTTCTACTCTTGGAAGCCAGTGCTGTAGAGCAAGCACATTATAGTAGTAGAACACTAAGCTTCAGAACTAGGTGATGTTAGCCAAATTGCTCTATTTTAAATATAGCAATTGGTATTATTATTATTATGGGTTCTCGCCTGTATATACAGAGAATGTTGCTGCTTTGTAATGGTTCCCAGTAAAAGACACAGAGACCAGGTATAATTAATAAAATATTATTTTACTGAATATAATCCTTATTTATCCATACACAAACAGTATTCAAACATTCACACACATAAAATAGAACTAAGAAAGCAGAGGGGATTAATGGCTTATGGAGAGGTGATACTACCTGTCAGATGTGCAGAAGTCCATGAAAAAGGATTGTGGCCTAAACCCAGAGGGTTCAGGGGTGGACTGCCATTTTGGCTCATGGCAGAGACACACACTCTAAGGCCATGCTTCTGCTGGGATATACCCACTGTAAGACAATGCAAACCAATGGGTGGCCCAGGAGGCTGGACAGAGGAAGCTGGCTGGCAGGCAGACGATCTCTTCAGGTAGCTGATGGCTCTTCTATTGTTCATGTGTGGCTCGGGTGGGGAAGGCACTTAATCTCATCATGCAAACGACTGGCAGAGGAAAAGTCCTTTGTCTGCTGTATGGCCCTTAATCTATGTATGTGACATGCGGCAGGTATGCAATGGAGTCCCTCAGAGTAAAAAGACAGCTTTTTCCCTTTTCTATGGGGTTCTCCTTTGGCATCCATTTTACAGTCTAGCAAGTACACAGACCGTGTGGCAACAGCAAACAGTCCATAGCAAAGCCCCATAATGGCGTCGGGGCTAACAGTGAGAAGACAGCAGCTACTTATCTTGCCTTGGTGTCTTGTGTTACTGCACTATTGGGAAAGACAAGTCTCCCTAGTGTTTGAAGCACCACCTACTCCTGTACCAACATGCTCAACTTAAATGCCATTTTCAGAGACCATTTTCTGAGATAATGTATATGACTACATGAGGCAAATGTCCAGTGGGATCAGCTGAAGGCCTTGGCCTCTATGCCCTGTTGTTGGTCCTTTGTAGTTACTGGTTGGCCACAGTGTGGGACAGGATGGTGGACTAGATGGATCACTGGTCTGATCCAGCAGAGCTGTTCTTACATTCTTATGTTCTCGCCTTAAAGACTAACAACATTTATCCCCATGTGATTTTTTGTGAGTCAGAGCTCACTTTTTCAAATACAGTGGAAAAAAAGGAAACCAATTACCTAATTTTAAGAATGTTCAGAAGGCGAGGGGAGGAGCCATTGAGCAAACCAGTGTTCCCTCTAAGCTGTGCGTGTGAGTGGCCGCTCATGAACACAGGAAGCCCTGCCCAGCAGCGATCTGGAGTCATGTGGGGTCTTGCACTGCCCATTGCCCATGTTTAGATTACAGCAGTTATATTCTGCTCAGGATGTGAACTGCTCTGCTCAGTAGGGGGGGAAATTAAAGGGAACATTGCCTGGGGTCCAGTCACAGTGCCTCTGGTTTCCTGAGTCTGTTGTTTTCCTGGATGGAGTTTCTTCCTGGGTTGTGGTCTCAGGAATTCCCTAGTTTTCCTTGCTCCTGGATATAGTGGGAGCCTGTGGAAAATAATTCCTTTTATACTCATCCTTGTGCTGGGTGGGCCCCAACAGATTTGTTTTAGCTGTTGGAATTTTTCATGCAATTTTTAAAAAGAGGGGGGGGAACACCTTGATATTGCAATGTGTAAAACAAGCCGAAAATATAATTTGCACTGACTTCCAGCATCTGTAAGAGCCACATAATGCTGCCAAAACACTGGCTGTACGTTTTGGGAGCTGTTGACTGAAATGTTAATTATTTGTTCAGAAAGCAGAATTTTAAAATAGGGGTTACGTATTCATTGTTTGAACTGTAAGCATTGTGTAATATTACAACTCAAGGCAACAAAGAGCTTTCAGCTGCTTATCACTCCACAGCAATCTTGTATTCCTTATTCTGCTAAATGCTACAAGGTGTTTATTGGAAACATATAATTAGCACAACAAAGCCTATTAGAGATAACAGGATGTAGTTACAGATTGGAATTAATTATCAATTTAGAAGGGCTAATGAAAAATAAGATTTGAAAAGAGTTTCCCCCCTCAAATGGGAGAAAAACCTGTACATGTTTTATTCCTCATTCCATAATACTGGACTGACAATTTGGCTCCCTGTTGGAACATTTCCTGCTTGGTCCTAAGTGGCATTTCGTGGAAGAAAGCCCCACTGAGTTAAATGGAGTTTACCACCGTCTATATTTGCTTGTTTGGGTTAAATTTAAGGGGCCAGGGTTATGCAGATAATTTTCTGTCATTATAGTATGTTACATTTTGTATATTTGTGGTTCTATCATTCCTCATATTTTATTTCCCTCCATGGTTTTTTTAGCATCATTGCCCTTCCCAAGAATTCAGGATTGATCAGGTAAGATGGGGTGGTGGGGGAAAGCAAATAAATAATAGAAGTAGAAGCCCCTACTGGCAATGAAATTTAGCTTTACTGAGGAAAAATGCAGGTTTCCAAATGCTCAGAACCATTGAAGTTTGATATTCTTCTAAGCCCTGCCAACTAACTATACACAGTGGAAGTCTTTGGGAAAATCTGGCTAATTTAACAGTGACAATCTGAAATTTGAGCTTCTTGTTTTTCAGTGTGATATGAAATGCATTATTCAGTAGCTTAAAGCCACTGCTATCCATTTGGCTCAGGAGCAAGGTTGCCTGGTTCTTCCATTTTTCCCTAAGATTTTTCTTCGTAGGGATTCATTTATACATGGAGCTGGCCAGATTTCATCTCTTTGAAGTCACCTTCAAAAAGGTCACTTTGACAACCATCCCGTTAGCCACAAATGTCAAGTCCGTGTTCTGATGCACGTTAAAGGTCACATGGGGGAAAAGAGAATCAAAGAGGAAAAGGATGAAATCATTTCTCATTAGATATTTAAAAGTGCTTTAAACATTTAAATCCAACTGGGGGGTTCTAAAAATGATAAGCAATGCACAATTTCCAGTGTTCCCTAATGCACAAGGAGAGGGGAACATAAGCAAGGTGTCTTCGTGAAGATTGTGTGATCACCTCTTGACTGATGGGGGGGTGGGGAAACATACCCTGGCTGTTCACACTGCTGAAAAAGTTTGATTTTACCAGGGGTTCAGAAATAAAATACAAATCAGTAAGGCACTGAATAGAGAACAGTTTACAGAACTAGTAGAAGGAAATTTATTCATTTTCCATCATACAACAGCAGCACAGAACTTTACAATGAGGCTGAGGTGAGGATGTTATATTTCAATGCATCTAAAGTCTAAACCAAGATAAACACGACTAGCCAGCATTTAAAATATCATATGTGATTTTGTTTCCTACATAAAAATATTGAAATCTCTTTAAAAAAAACCCCTAACAACAGGACAGGACTTGAAAAACTGAGATGACTTCAAATATTTCTGATGCCTTAGGCACCCAGTGTTCCTTCCAGATCCCTATTGGCATTTCATATTTCAGATGTCATTTTGCCCAAGAGGCTAAGGACCTATTTATAGGTCATTGCCTTTAGTGGAATACCATGAGCCACATCAGTGTGAGTGGAACCACCACACAGTTTTTCCTGGCATTAAATTTCAAGATTTATTTGGAGGTTCCTGCTGGGGAGAAACATCAGAGCCATTCTGGAGAAAGTAAAAATGAGATTCAACAAGACTAGTGATATTTCTGTTTTTTTGGAGGAGGCACACCCCTGGTAGCAAAAAATGAAAACTTGAGTTAAATTTGTTCACACATCTGAGAAATTTCCATGAAATAAATATAGAATATTTGATAGAACTAGTATATTCTTTTTCCACACATTCCTGAGTTGCAATCAAGTTGAATGTTTTTTCTCAGGAGAAAGCAGAGAGACGGAATGAGAAGGTTTTAATAACTTCTTGAGGGAATTTCTTACACCCCAATGTATATCTGATTCAGCTCATTATTTGTTTTTTCTTCGGTATATGTACACCACACGTGGCTTGGTTCTGATGTAATGCCAAACCATGATACAACACAGATTGAATGAAACATTGAAGTTTCAGGCTTGCCTTACTAGGGATGGGCACAAACCAGGAAAAATGTGCTTCAGCTTATGGTTCGTGGCATTCCCAGTTCACGAATCATGAACTACCACAAACTTTAAGAGCCAAACAAACCAATTCAGTTTGTGAGATTTGTTGTGCAGTACAACAGCCCCTTGGTGTGTGAGAGGCACCAAACTCACAGGGGATCTCTGGCTAACTCTGGCTGACCTAAGAAGGTGTCCCATCCTCCATTGTTTCCAATGGAGGAAAAAAAACAGCAAAAAAGCAAGGGCAATAGAAGCCCAGCAGAACAGAATCAAGTCTCAGAGAATCTTTGCAGTAAAATCTAAAGGTGGGGGGCATTTTTGCAAGCCCAGCAGAACCAGTGCCACTGTTGCAGTGCAAACCCAATAGGACTATGGTCAAACCAGAGATTCTCTGCAGTAGAAACTGAAAAGGGGGCATTTTTGCAAGCTCAGCAGAACCAGTGCAATGTACTAGTACTCAACAGAACCCAGTGCTATTGTCGCAATGCCAGCTCAACAAGACTGAAGTCTAGCACAGAATCACACTCTAACAAGGGGGTTGCAAGCCCAGCAGAACCCAGTGACAATGTGGCAATGTCAGCTCAATCACAATCGAAGCAAGGGTTTTTTTTTTGCAAACCCAGCAGAACCAGTACAATGTACAGAGTGCCCGGCAGTAGCAGTGTAATCACAAGATGCAAGCAAAAGGAGGACTAATGTCAAACCAGAGAATCCCTGCAGTTGCAATGTTCAGAATGCCTAGCGAACCCAGTGCCACTGGCATTGCAAGCTTAAAAGGACTGCTCTAAAAGCACAGAGTGACAACAAATTGGGGGGGGGGGGATTTTGCAAGCTCTGTGCAAGAAAATGGGAAGGCAACCCAGGAAGGCCACAAAGGGGGAAAGAAAATCTCTTGAAACTGACATGACAGTTTGAAATTGACCAGAGTGTTTTCATGACTGGATAATTCCATCCCCCTGTTGCTTTGAAATTTGGTAAACATCTTGATTGAGTGAAGAGAGTCTGTCTGGAAATATATTCATTCATGACCCTCCAGGAACAGCTTGAAAGTTTGTGGAAAGTTTGTGCTGGTTGACCTGCCATGAACTTCCCTTTGCAAACCATTGACTGGCCAAAGTTCATCACAAACTTTAGTTCATGAGCCAGTTCATGCCTATCCCTATGCCTTACTTAATTCCCCCTTTCTGGCTCACACTGGGAGCTAATTGTTTACTTTCCTTCAAGTGGCAGACTATAGTTTGGCATCACATCAGCAGTTGCAATCTATGGGCTGCATCCTATGACTCATCAGTACAAGGATTTTGTGGAAGTGGACACTACCCTACATTCTTCTGTCCCCAGTAGCCTCCTCTAACCTCCAAAAGCTAATGGTGCTCATTAGGTCCTGGATAAAGCTGTATGTGGAATAAGAGGCTACAGTAAGAAGAAAGAGAACTGGGTGAAATCTCACATTCCTCTTTATTTATTTAGTGTTCTTCTCCAACAAGGACCCAAAGCCACTTACATTATTCTTCCTTTGTCCAGTCTATCTTCACAACAACCCTGTGAACTAGGTTAGGTTGACTAGCCCATGGTCATCCAGCATGCTTCCATATCAAAGTGGAGATTCAAACCAGGGCCTCCCAGATCCCAATCCAGTGCTCTAACCACTACATCATGCTGTTTTTTTATACTAGCAGATAGGTTTCCCTGCTAGTGGAAGAGGTGCAGTTGATTTCATCTGATTTTCCTCCTCCTTAAAGCAACACCCTACACAATGTAGCATTTTGTCCATAGGGTTCCCAGACTCTTGGCATTGGCTTTTTGGATGTTCACAGGTATTGCTAGAAGAGGAAGGTGGGGAAGACCTGCCTCAGCAAACATTGTGCAGTCTATTTCAACTTTGTGGTTTCTTTGCCTCTCAGACCAGGACTGCAAACAATGGGTCTAGTGTGTAGTCCTGGATATACAAGGCAAGAGCAACCCATAGTCTGAGGCCCTTAAAATATTTGGAATGTGTGGGGGAATAGTGGCCAGGAGTATCATTTTATGTTATGATTATGCTGTGAGACACTTTGAAGTTACTGTTAAAGAAACCATTTCAGAAATATATGAAATGATGAAATAAAAGGAAAACATGCAGTCGAAGGAAAGCTGTAGGATTCCATGATGAAGGATGGAAGCAATGTAATTTTGGGGCCCCAGAACATCAGGTGAAAAGATTGGGAAAGATACAGTGGAGATTATTGATGAGGCTGCCTTATATGAAGTCAGACCTTCTGAACCATTTTACCCTGCAGCTAGGGGCAGAGCTGGCAGCCTTTGGAAGGTGCCGTTCTGGCAAAGGACGAGGCTTGGCCAGGGGTCCACTGACACAGTAGTGGAACCTCCACAGTAGTGGAGCCCGCAGCATATACTTGTTACAAACTTAAGAGGGAGAAAAGAGGAAGCCGAGGGCAAGGGTGGAATGGACCAGGAGACCCACAGCAGGGATGAGGGCTTTCACTAGCTCACCCGAGCACCTTCCCGTCTGACTTCTCTGATGATCATTTCAAGTGATATTGGAGGGGACAATGATCTCACTCCAAAACATCCAATTGGGAAGAAAGTGAGGAGAGAAAGTGTGGCTGCTAGGCTTTTGCTTATGCGTTGGCTTCATTCATAGTTCCCTTTTCTCCTCACTGGGAACTCCTACAGTGGCTTACGACATTCTCTCTATCACTATTTTAAAAGGATTCATCCCTCTGTTGGCTTGGCCTTTACAACTCCGCCACCTCCAAAAATTATGACCAACATATTTTTAAATTCCACCTCTCTCAGATCTCAACCCCAGTTAGCTGGGTTGTTTCAGTCATGAGGGAAACATTCAATAAAATAAATAATTAAAAAACATCTTCTCTCAGCAACCCTGCCAACTGGCCAGGAAGGGGAGAGGATCAGACGTGGCAGTACAAAACTGGCCAGTTATCAATCCTAGGCTAAGAATCTAAGAATCTTTTCCAACATCTGCTACCTAAAATACCGGGGATCATCTGAACATAGAGCTAGTCCTTCCCTAATGAGCTACAGGCCCTAACAGTAAGCCACAAACTTAATTTTGCTGGGCCCACTGCAACCTTGTAACATTGGCCCTACACATATACCCCCACACCACCCATATAATCTAATGAGCTGTGAAAGGTTGCAATATATCTGAACTGATATATGACCCATGTGAGGCAACCAGTGGGAGACTCTGGGAACATAAGAACATAAGAGAAGCCAATGTTGAATCAGGCCAATGGCCCATCTAGTCCAACACTCTGTCACACAGTGGCCAAAAATACCAGGTGCCATCAGGAGGTCCAGCAGTGGGACCAGGACACCTCCTACTGCTGCCCCCCCCCAGCACCAAGAATAGATTGCTTAACCTGCCCCAGACTGAGAGTTCCTATCTATACCTTGTGGCTAATAGCCACTGATGAACTTCTGCTCCATATGTTTATCTAATTCCCTCTTGAAATTGTCCATGCTTGTAGCTGCCACCACCTCCTGTGACAGTGAATTCCATGTGTTAATCACTCTTTGGGTGAAGAAGTACTTCCTTTTATCTGTTCTACCCCGACTGCTCAGCAATTTCATGGAGTGCCCACGAGTTCTTCCATCGTGAGAAAGGGAGAAAGGTACTTCTTTCTCAACCTGCTCAATCCCATTCATAATCTTATAAACCTCAATCATGTCACCCCTCAGCCATCATTTCTCCAAGCTAAAAAGCCCCAAGCGTTTTAACCTTTCTTCATAGGGAAAGTGTTCCAACCCTTTTATCATTCTAGTTGCCCTTCTCTGCACTTTTTCCAATGCTATAATATCCTTTTTGAGATGTGGGGACAAGAACTGTACACAGTCACTAATGTCATTTTCATGCAACCAGAAATTACATCAATCTGTCACTGGGGATGCTCTAGCATTCCATTAAAATACTCCCCCTCTTTCCCCCTTGTTTTTCTCCCACTGCCTAGCTGAGTGCCAGCAGGAAGGGCCCATTGGCAATGGAGGATCCCCTGCCCCCACCTGGAACTTGGCAGCCATAAGACTATAGCATCATAATATGCTTAAGGGTAGGGTTGCCATTTGCTTGCTGAAACTGGGCAGTCCCCTGCCCTCAATAATCTGAGAAGTGGGAGAAAAAAATGGATGTGGGAATAGTGGTGCTTTAGGAGTTTCCCCAACCTCTGTGGTAAAGACAATAGAGATTTAAAGGGTTCCTAAAGCATCACCTGGATGTAACATTATATCTGCAAAACTCCCACCTGGAGGTTCCGTCTCATCCCCCAAGTCTCCACCCAGAAGAGATGACACATCCTCTGTGACAGTCCAGGAATTTCTGCAGTCTCTACAGTCTTTACCATAGACTGGAGAAATTCCTAGAAGGTCATGGACAATGTGATATCACATCACCTGAAACTTCACTCTCCAGGCACCATCCCCAAATCTCCTGGCATTTGCTGGCTGGTAACCCTACTTGGTTAAGACGCTGAACTGCAGGCTCTGGAAGGTCAGTAGTCCAGCAGTTCGAGACCCGGGTGCCGCATGACAGGGTGAGCTCCTGTCTCTAGTTCCAGCTCCTGCCAACCTAGCAGTTCGAAAGCAAGAAATTGCAAGTAGATAAATAGGTACCACTTCAGTGGGAAGGTAACAGCGTTCCGTGCACCTTGGTGTTTAGTCATGCCGGCCACATGACCACGGAAACGTCTTCGGACAGCGCTGGCTCTTCGGCTTTGAAACGGAGATGAGCACCGCAACCCTAGAATCGGATTCGACTGGCTTTCGAGCAAGGGAACCTTTACCTTTACTAACCCTACTTGAGGCTCAGGATTTCTGGACTCCTGGGGCATGGTAAAATGCCTCCCCCCCTCACACACACCTTCTTGTGCCCTGCCAACCCAAAAGGATTCCAAAAGAAAAAAAAAATTCTGGGGGGAAGTCATTGTAGAAAAGGAACATCACCTCTGTCAAACAATTAAATCTCAGTCAAAACACACTCTGTTCTGTCATTCATGGATTTCAGGTTGCGACTTATATGTTTGTGGTTTTTTTTTTTTTAAATGTCAGCTACCTTGTTGACCTGTGAAGAAGACAGAAAGGCAATATATAGTATTTTAAAATATATGTGCTAAGTAGGACTTAATTTAATAATCTGAAAGGTTAAAAAAGTCCAAAATGAAAATTTTATTTTTGTGTTGCTGAGAATTAGTAGAGAATGAAAGATAAATTAATCTCCATGATTAACAGACTGATGGCTTCAACACTGATTAAAAATAGAGCACCAGTGAATCACAGCCAAACATCTGCACCTCTGCTGTTGCCATCACAGGAACATGACCAGATTCAAGATTTATTGATTCATGCAACTAGATGTTTCCCTGTAGGTGTCCACTTTTGCAATCATTGCACTCTGGGCTCCCCATGGAAACTGGCCCCCTGAAGTGGTCTAATACGTAACAACTCCCGCAGACTCAAAGCTTTCAGTAAGCACAAAAAAACAACATCAGAGAACTTGAAAACTAACTATATTCTCAAATGATGAATTAGGATCAACTATGAAATTGAGGAGCCTTATGAATTGGTGTTTGGATTCCAATGGTTGGGAGTGAAGGACTACACAATGTCTCTTTGCACCAAGCGCACCAGTACCCAGAGGGGGCTGTAGCGCTAGTAAGACAGATAGGTTAGTTTCCTCTGTATCCTTCCTTGTCTGTTCTGCTGCTGTGTCTTTGTTTACCCAGAATGCTATTCTCAGGGAGTTCCTTCTTTTTGACAGACTGAGGGTTTCCAGGCAGTGCCTGGCAAGTGGCAGGAGTCCTGTGGGCAGGGATACAGGGGTTAACCATAGGGTTTTGAGTGATTCCTACAGGTACCTTTGTCACACCATTTCTTTAACCAGAGGTGATGTGATGCTGCAGCTGACTTTTAACATTTTTTTTTCTCCTGCCACCACTCTAAGAGGAAATAGAAGCAGGGGGCAGGAGATCCTCCAACTTGACCAGGGGCTTGGCAGCCCTAGAATGACTCTTCTGCTTCTTTGCCTAACTTCCAGGAGGACAAGACATACTCTCAGTATCTCTGTCTGCCTTAACTTAGGCAGATAGTTAGACTGCCTATTCTTCTTTTCCTACATAAGTATGGATTTCCTTAACAATAAAGAACATCCATTTCTCCTCTAAGGCAACAAGCCTTGGGTGTACTTTATTCCTAAAGTAGCTTCCCCATTCTGCTTTGCAAATCAGGTCTAAAGCTAACACCAGCCAGTATGGGAGAAAGCAATGTTGCACAGGCAGGATAGGTTCTTCCTTTATATGAGAACTAAAGCAAAAGGCGGGCCCCTCGTTCAGGCAAGAATCTGTTAGTGGGTTCCCCTTCCAAAATGTCCAGGAGCCATTTTGACTCTCAGTTTTATAAATTTAGTCTAAAATCGGATGATATGTTGCACCCAAGTGATTCTGTGATAGGTGAATGTCAGCATATGTGGACATAATGGTCTCCTACAGGCCGAGGGTTTGAGTGTAAACACCAAGTTTCCAGTTTCAACAAAGGAAAAAGCACAATATGCACACAGAGATATGCAAACGCTGGGCCCCTGCTCTAGTCTGCTCATACAAGAGTAGACATAATAGAGTGCATATGAACATACGAATGCATAGGATTAATGGGGCCATTAAAAAGTGGGCATGATTATGAGTAGTTCCCCAGCATCTTGCTCCCATGTTTATTGAGATATGCATCATGAAACCAGCTTTTCTTTCCTTGTTGTGTTAGCACAGTGCTGAATTTGTGTTGTGCAATTCAGTTAAACTGAAGCTTTTGTATTGGACTGACTGGTTTTAAGTGCTGCGGGACATGAACGTGTTAAAAACTTTAGTATAGTTGGTGCAATGCAATATGAAAAGTAATTTGTGTGACCATATTTACAAGATGTGCATACTAAAATTTGGGCTACCCAGATTTAGGGACACTGAGTTGGATCCCACAAATCATTTTGGCTGATGGAAGGGGGGGTAGCTTTCACCAGTTCCCCAGTATTGCAGCAGACCTCGGTCTCCTCTCCTCCCTCATACTGTTCCTGGGGGTCCCCTTTCCCCCAGGAGCAGCATTGGGAGTGGGGTCATCTTGGGCTGTGGCAGGCAGGAGAGGCAGAGAACTGGCACTCTGCTGATGGGTGTCTTTCTGTCAGTGGAGATTTTCAATGGGATCCAAGCCACAGTGATGGCAAATTACATTTGAATTATGTTTATTAACACTGTAAAATGAGAATACTTATTGTAATGTTTTAGCACTGTTTCCCACACTCTGTATGATGAAGGCTGTGGGTAAATGGCAGAGCTGCAACAGATGATCTGGAACAGAATAATTAGGTCGCCTGACAGATCCGGTTTCAATGCGGACTGTTATTCAGCTACTGTGGCAATTTCCCCAAACCCACCTTCTGTCTGATTCTATCCAATTTATTTTCTAGTGGGAGAAAGGTATCAGTGGTTGGATGTGTGAACTCAAGCCTGGAAAGATTTAAGATTAGGGATGCATGTCCAAATGCTACTGGAAACCAAGGACATTATCTGCATTTGATGAGCCTCCCATTGAAAGTAACATTCTCTTTAAATGGCTTCACAAGATCTCCCTCTTTTATTCTGCTGGCCTTGGGGAGCTGCCTAATATGAATAAAATGTCCATGAACCTGCAATTTGGTGTGACATTGTACTTGGGGAGCTGTCACCAGCAGAAAGGAGGGAGGGAAGATCTCTCAAGAGGGGAGATCACACCCCCCCTCTGTTTTGCTAGTTTTGGGGAGCTGCCCCCAGCAGGGAGATAAACAGGGAGGTTTGGGGAGGTTTGTGATTTGTGTGATCTCATGAACCACAAACCGGGATGAACCTCCATTTTCCTGGTTTGTGTCCATCCCTAATTGTAACCTTGTCACTTCTGATCTGCAGTACTACCATAAATGCACCAGTGCTCACCACTGTTGCATCAATAGCCTTAATATTATTTTATTGTCAAAGCAAAAATTAACAGAGTGAACCATCTTGACTCGGAAAACAACCAACAGTACTCATATCTGACATATAAATATTCCTAAGTGCTGCCCCCATCTTCTTCTCTTTTTCTGTATGCTTTGTTCAGCACTTGAATCTCTTCCTGATAACCATCTTTCTCCATGTGTTGCTTTTTACTGTTCTGCCTGTGAGCTTCCACAGTGTCAGGGATTGATATGTTAATATCACTGTCAGGATTGTTTGATGGTATGAAGAGGGAGTAGGAAGCTGTTTCTCCTAGATCACAGGACACAAACCTGTTTTCTTTCCGTGAATAACGCAAGGATGGAGACCGGACTTGGGTAGAGGATTGGCTGATATTACTGATGATCGACACAGTGTCCATGGCTTCTTCATTGTCACAGATTTCAAGCACCTCTAAATGAATCTTCACACTTGTATCAGCAAATGTGGTTGGGGAATCCTCAGCGTTTGGCTCATGACCCACACTCTTGGAACGATATACTTCAATTTTTTTTGGACGTAGGGGTTATTTTCTGTCCTTCTGTACTTACCTCATATGTAGATAAAGAGAGGGTTTTTCCTGTAGGTGCATGGAGAGATACGGTCCCTTGAAATGCACACAAAGGAATAGCTAAGGAACCACCTGAACGCTGGAAAGAAACAAAATTGTCATTATTGAATGTTGCTTCAGCAAGCAAGAATCCATTTTCAACAAGCCAATTATGCTTAGCTTATTATTTCCATTACTGTTCTCTTGAGTACACTCGATACTGTATAACAATCTTAGATGCCTTGGATTTAACCGACAGTGTGAAAATAATTCTTTTAACCAAGGGAAAGAAATATGGTTTAAAATTATACCTTTCAGTAACATTTAAACACAATATCCAGAGTACTATTAATAAACAAAATCTCACTCACTTAGATGCAGAGGTACAAAAATGCAAATGTT
Source organism: Gekko gecko (assembly GCA_029375565.1). Classification (NCBI taxonomy): domain Eukaryota; kingdom Metazoa; phylum Chordata; class Lepidosauria; order Squamata; family Gekkonidae; genus Gekko; species Gekko gecko. The sequence continues at coordinate 116,113,255 of JAPDNY010000008.1, forward strand.
TAATCAACCCCTGGAATGTAAAACTGGAGCTTAGATTGTTGAAAAGGGCAAGACGCTGGTTTCTCTTCATTCCAGGTGTGTGGGACTGGCAGCTGTTCCATGGAGGAAGGAGATCCCTGTCACTTTGAGCTTCCAGGAAGGCTTGAGGCCAGCCACTTCACCATTCAAAAGATAAGGAGACCAGAACCCCTCACACCCCAAAAAAAACAAATGGATTTCATCTTACAGGTACAACTTAGGTCTCTTTGTCTTTCAAGTGATAAATTTGAGTCCTGCAGGACCTCAATGACCAACAGGATTTTCAGGGTATAAGCTTTTAAGAATCAAAGCTCCCTTTGTCTGATAACCCAAAAAATCATGTTTGTAAGGTGCTACTGGACTCAAATCTAACTCTTCTACTGCAGACCAACATGGCTGCCCAGCTGAAACTTTCTCTTTCAAGTCAGCTCCTTGGAACTCTGCTTAGTTCCTACATATTTACAAAAATATTTGCACCTCTAGGTATATACATGATCATAAATCAATCCTGAATATATCTGAAGAGGTTTTATTTGGAAACTATTCAGAATACCTTCATGTTAAACTTCAAGTAACCCAGAATGGAACCTGCTCTGCCATGGCCATTGCAGTCTCTGAGATGACTGACTAGGAAGGACCTATGTAACCTACTCTGATTGGGTTCTGCTGTATTCAAATAAAATTCCGTATAGGTCTTGCTCTTCAGGTTGGTACCCTGCTACCTCAATCCTATAGGTGAAGAGTGGGCAATCCCTGGCACACATGCTGACAGTGGCACACCATTGTGCTGGGCACTCAGGGCCAGATTTCTACCCAGGCAGCCAAGGCACTGACAATACTGATATAGGATATAGGAGAAGGCAACAGGCATGGCTTATGTATGACATTTCCACCCAGACCTGCCAAGTCCAAATGGAATCCCTCTGTGACGGACTACACTTTTTAAGAGGCTTAGAAGTGTTAATTCCCTGAGATGCTTGTAATGCCACTGGGATTTGGCTTGCTCCAGCCATGTACAATCAAGTACAACCCTTGTCTCCCCTTCAACATTTTCTTTGCTGGCAGACAAATATCTTCACAGGTAGATCTGCACTTGGCCTGTCCCTGCTATAGCAAACTTTAGCTACAGAAGCCTACAGAGATAGTTGCATTAATTTCCCACACACCAGCTCAGCCAATTGGTGGCAGAGGCTTCAGTGCCAGTTATTTATTTATTTATTTATTTATTTTAATTTATACTCTGCCCTCCCTGCCGAGGCAGGCTCAGGGTGGCTTACACAGAGTTCCATATAAATTTCAATTAAGAACATATAAATTACAAATAAATCACAACAATAAATTACAGTAAAATATAGATTTTTAAAAAAACTCAAGAACAGTTTCAGTCTAGGAACAGAATTAACACACTTATAGATACACTCATGTTCCAAAAAGATGAAGATTGTGAGTTAAGGATACCATCTTAACTTCTGTGCCACAACAGCAGGACAGACCTTGTAAAATTTGTGCTGAATTAGACCAATGGGACAAAATTGTGATTCTATGATGAGTCCCATATGGCTGAACTATACAGCTGTTCCCATGTCCAAAAACAGGTAGGAAATGAACCAGTTATATTATAATAGTTTCTGTTTATTGGGTTAATTTGTAATTTTACCAATGATTGGGCATTGTTTCAGTCATTGATGGAAAAGCATTGATGGAAAAGCAGTAAATAAATAAAACACTGTCTGCCTGCTTCATTGGCATGAGATAAGTTCGTGTGATGATCCTGTGTTCCATTTGACAATGATGCACTGTTCCAATAGCATTGCCAAATGACAGTCATTCACCAGCGCAATTCCCTTGGCTGATCTGCAACTTCCGCACAAAACTGCAAATGTTCTTGCCTATCCATGACATGAATTATTTGAATTGTAGTGTATCACTGGACAAAATCATTAGTTAAAATAAAGTAAGATCTTGTTTTCTTTTTAAAAAACATTTTTAAAATCATTTTTCAAACACAACAAACAAACAAACAAACAAACATAAAGATGGGATAGTACATATCTCTCTTCGTTTCTAAAGCCTCATACATTATGCAATGTATAATTTTTTCCACCTTATGCTAAAATCTAGATTTTTGCATATATATATATATGAATACATTTCATATTTTCTTCTAATTTGAGTTTATGTCCAAGAAATTTACCACATTCTACAATTTTCTACCAAAAAAAAAGAAATGATTAGTTTTCTTGTTCTATACCTTCTATTTAAATGATTTTATAACTACTATAAAAGTTCTTAATTCACCATACCTTTTCAATCAAAATACATAAGTGAAATGAATCAATACAAACCTCTATATTATCTACTATGGAGTGTCATAGATTATACATTATTTTTATTTCTCTATTTTATACTAGTGTCTAAACCTTTACATATATGTGCCTACATTCCATATTCTCTTCTATTTAAGTTTTTACCTAAAACCAGGGCTCTTTTTGTAGCAGGAATCCCTTTGCATATTAGGTGACATACCCCTAATGTAGCCAATCCTCCAAGAGTTTACAGAGCTCTTCTTACAGGGGCCACTGTAAGTTCTTGGAGGATTGGCTACATTAGGGGTCTGTCACCTAATATGCAAAGGAGTTCCTGCTACAAAAAGAGCCCTGCCTAAAACAAATTTTGTCTGATTTTTCAGTTATATATAATAGAATAAACAATCCTTATTTTCTTCTTTTATGGATTATAGTTGAACACTCTCCAGTCTAATTTAGGAGATCCTATTTCACAATACAATCTCCAGAAATCTTACAACAATTTAAGTTTAAACTTTTGCCTAGGAAGTTTGCTACATTTTTCAGTTTCATATAAGAGAGTAAATAGTTCTTTATAATTTTTTGTGGATTGTGTTTAACTATATTCACATCTGCTTTTAGTGATCTTATTCCACAATATAATCTCATAAAATCTCACAACACATTTTAAAAGTTTTTGTAATATTTCATCATCTTTTCCATTTTCTGATTTCTTTCTTGATTTTTAAAATTTTTATTCTATGTCTTTTTTTCTTGTAAATAGTGAAGTTTTCTTCTTGAAGTGGCCATCTATATTCCATTGTCACTAGAATTTGGAATTCTGAAGATTCTTTTCTTTCCTTTTGTAGTAATGGTGTGTCATTCAAAATTTTAATGGTTTCTTCACCTATCAATTTTCTAGACAGTCTCAAGTATATTTCTCCAGATCTTTTATTTCTCTTTGCTGGAGGTAAATCCACGCTGTTGATATCCACTTGATTGTAGACCTCCTCACTGTGTTCTATATCTCTGAAATTTTGTTCCTCTTCCTTCTCTGGCTTCCAGACTGTTTCCATGTCAGTTGGAGCCTGCTTTGGCAATATATCCAGTTCAGCTTGCATAGCATCAACAATCTCTCTAACTGCCAGTCTCACAGCCAAGATCATTGAGTTTTGGATTAAAAGTTGGAAATCTTTTAAAGAAATCTGTGTCCAGTCAATATCTAAAGATTCCACTCTTGTTGAGAATGTATCTCCAAACATCTTGTTTGAACCACCAGGTATTCCACAACAATATATTAAAAACAGAGAGTCTCAATTTTTTCCTGTTCAATAATAGTTTAAAGTCACACCAGTTCCCATCATCCACCAACACTAGTCACTGTAGCCATATCTGGGGAAAAAAAACATTCACCATAGCTTAGGAGTCTTATCAGTTGTTTCCAACACAATAAAGTATAATCAGAACAGCATGTACCTTTATAGTAAGAATCACACTATGTTATGAGAATGTAACACAGAACCAGTTCAAAGCGGAATCCAGGTCTTCTTTTTCTCCTTTTCCATAAGGTGTCCATTTCTAGTTCAGTAAAGTTCACAGAGAAATATTATAGACTTTTTTTAAAAATCCATATAACAGAATTGTGGTCTCAAACAGTGGCTCTTTCTTATCCTTTTGCCCATAGCTTAAAAAAAATTGCTTGAGATTCTCTTCCTAACTGCTTGCAAGAGGAGGGGGGGAAATAGTTTAACCCCCTCCTTTCCTTTGACTCTTTAAAATTTTAAAGGGGCAATCAATCAGTCCATATCTAAGAATGTTGCATTTACATAGACGTACGGTGATTTTTCTTCATCGGTGTTATGGATGAGGTCCTTTTCTTCTTCCCTCTGTTGGGTGCTTGCGGTTACACTTTCCTGTCTGACATGGAGAGCTCTTGCTCAGCTCTTTTCTTCAGGACATTTCTGGGGCTGCCAGTCACTACTGTTGCACGTGAGGTGCCCCGATGGAGTCCTCTGACTTGGGTCCCTCTCCGGGGGAACCCAAGGGGCTTGAGAGCCCTCCAGCACCCCCATAGAAATGGCAATTCAGTCGAGGGAGAGAGCCCTTGGTGCGACCAACTTCATCGTGGCGAGACCCCACCTCCAGATCTTATTTTCTAATGTGATACTGAAACATTGCTGTTACTAAAGTAGTGAAGATGAAGATGCAGATTGGTGCAGAGGGAAATTAATCTTTAATAATTATTATAATTTAATATAATAATTATTATACAGCCTCTATGTGTTTATTTTTCTTCGCTGTTGCTGAAACAGTATACTTTTGGCTTCCCATACCAAATCAGCACTGAAGGTGCTGAAACCAGTACTGTCTGGAAATATACATATTGACCTTGAGCAAACTCTAGTCATGTCATGCACAACTACTTCTTAGTAGCAACTAGAAGGTACCACAAGGGGGTTGCACATTGTTGTGAGTCTGCCTCCCCATAGGGACATCCTGCATTTGTATACCTCAAAAAGAGCCTTTGATTTAACTGCCAGAGGCATGAATAAAATTATCTAGCTTGATATCAAAATGGGGGGCCCTGAACTGCTGGAATTTCTTAAAACTCTCCATTAGGAGAGTAACCCATGTGCTGGAATGCTCCAGAAAAAAACACTGATTAAAGGTCTATTGTCCTCAGCTTCCAGAAGCTCTATCATACCTGAGCCTGTTTGACTAAAGTTTACTGCCTAATAACCTAAGGCTATAGAACTCTTGTACTCCTCCAGCCTAACCTTGAAATTCAAACCGGAACCAAAGGGAATATCACCAGGTTGCTATTCAGCCTTTATGAGAACAGCTGGAGCCATTCCCCATTCCCAGTAATTCAATCACCCCACCGAAGAACTCTCACTACCACTTGAGTTTAATGTCCTACACTCTTGGTCTAATTCTACTGTGAATCAGAACCTTGTCCTTCCCAAAGCATTCTTAGCTGGTTTCAGTTTGGATTTTTCTTTCATCCTGGACCAGCTTTCCTTCTCTTTTGTCCTAGATCCCAGCCCCGCAGACATTTCTCTTCAATATAGGACAGTACACGTTTTTCTTTTCATCCTTTATTTCCCTTAAAATTTCCCATTCAACCCACCCAGGCCACAACCCAGAGTAGCACTGCAAGGTTTGCATTACTGTATTGCAATGTTGTTTCATGGTTTTGCTTTCCCTTGCATTTCACATTTCTGGCATCATGCTAGATGAATAAATAGTATTTCTTTTTGAGATTCTCTCTATCTAGCTCATTTTTTCCCTTAATCAGAGTACTGTGCCAAATTGGGACCCAGGTATACACCAGAATGTTCGAACCCCAAATAATTACCCCGGTGACATAGTCTGACCCTACAGGCTCATCATGCATATCAAAATCAAAAGACAGTTCAGTAGAAACTGGATGGGCATCATGATGTTAATATGCAGGCACTCATGGATCCACAATCACAGCAACAACACACCAAAATCTGGCTCTTTGCCTGGCTATTACATGGCAACAGAACTTGATTGGAAGCCTTTTTAATGTGTACGGATTATACAGCTGTTGGCCTGCTATCTCTCACTTCCTTGTCAGTTTAGGCTTTTTGAAAAAATAGCTGGTGGTTAGGACAGGACTGCAAAAAAAGAGGTGTGGTTATATGGGATTTTTTTTACCACTATCCAAACTCAGTTTGGTTTGGGCTGTACCAATCCTGATGACCTTGGCAATCCCTGGCCCATTTTGGCTAGTGAGGAGAGATCAGCACTATTTTTCACTACATCAGTGCCCCCAATGCACAAATATTTCTCCACCTTGATAGCAGAAACAGAAATCTTCATGATCCAGATTTTCTTTCCACAGCAAAAATAATATCAGAGCCTTCTGCTTGCTAAAGTCTGCTGGTTTCCAGGGTAGATATGCTTGCAATTTTCTTTTTACCCTTTGCTAGGTATTTTATAAGCCTCTGCCACTGAAAAGAAATAAGAGATGGGGGAAACCCTATCCTTATACGTAGGTGTAATCCTGTCCATGCTCGTTTGGGGCTAAGTCCTGGACTATTAAACCTATTTGATACTTAGACAAAGAGTCTGGTTGTTTTAACAGGTTCTTCAGAGGAAAAGTGAATTTCAAGGACTTTTTCCTCAATATGTCTGAAGCAGCAGAACTAACCCATATCCTGCAATTGGGATCTACTCTCTTTTCTTATTTCAATACGTGTGGAAAAAGCTAGGTTAGCAATTAATGCTGTAAAATTGAATTGTTGGTAAAAGGAAGAAAAGGGCATCTTGTCTCACAATGGAGAGTGGCAAGCCAGATGGTGAAGTAGCTTAGAAATTCATTTCCATATAATCTGTATGAGATGAGCATCCATGAAGTAGTGATCAGACAGTCACCTCCTGTTGCCGAGTGGCTGCTGTGTGCAGCTGTCAGGGCTCCTGCCGTAACCATCTGGGGAATCTCTGCGTACAAGAATCAATTACTGCATGCCCACATTTTGGTTAATGAATCTAGCTCAGAGCACAGTCTAACACCAACTTAGTAGATCTGAAGTATACAGAAAACAAGAGATGAGTGAAGACCAGTTGCTCCAGTGCTGGTAGATTCCAAGACAAGGGTAGGGTTTAAGGTTTTTGAGATTAGAAAGACAGAAGAGTTGCTAGTTTTGCCTCTTCTTTACTTCCCCTCTTTTGTATTTAATTTCCACGTTGCCCCCAATTAGCACGCAGTATCCTTGGGACAGGAGCAAGTATGTTTCTTCATTTAAAACCACATATTCCACCTCTCTGTAACCTGCGCGTGATTTGGCTGTGTAATTCAGGTAAACATCAGTTGCACTGTATATAATTACTGGCTCCCAACTTCTTGTCTCTTTGTCTCACACAAATATGTCTGAGAGATGGAATCCATGGAATCTATGGCCATGCTATGCACATGGGGGGGGGGTATAAATGTAGAACCAGCTCCGTTCTCAGTGGTCCCCATTGAGCTTTATGGGGCAAAGTACCCAGGATGCAGTTGGCAAAATAATTGATTAAACAAACTGTTCTTGTCCCAAGATACTAAAGTCACCAAGTTCCTTTGCTTTTCCCAGATTCTCTGCAGGTGTATAAAAATCTTCCCACTGAAAGAGTTACCATGACAAGAAAGGGATGGTGGGGAGAGAGATCCAAGATGCACAGCAGCACCTTCAGAAGGCTGTACTCAGATGAGCAAAGTTGTCAGAGCAGGCCATATCAGAAGAGGTAGTGCTGTGGACATGTGGGTTCAAGAGGACAGATGAATTTATAGGTAATAACCACCACTTTGAACTAAACTTTAAAACATGGTAGTGAATGGAGTAATTGCAGAATATGTGTAACCTTCATACTCCTTCTATTTCTTAATAGTAATTGAGCTGTGGTGGTCTATAGCAGCTGAAGTTTTCAAGTTTTCTTCAGGGGCAGACCCATGTAGCATGCACTACAAAAATCTAGCCTGGAGTTTTCTGAGGCATCAGCCAGGTCAAGGTAGGGAGACATCTTGGGTTAATTGAAGCTGGAAGAAAGCATTTTTGCTTCTGTAGCAAGAATTCTGGATCCAGCATAACCCCTAGACTCTTAATTTAGCCATCAAGGGCCAGCGGAACCCCTTAAATGTGGGAAGCATAATACCCTTCAAGACCATGGCCTTTCTTACCAGCTTCAGCTCCATGTAACCAGGATTCAGTTACAACTTGTTTACCCTCAGCCATTTAATCACAGCAGCCATAGTATACTGATGACACCCATTATCCAAATCATGAATGATCTCTAAACAGCATGGGTTCCCTGTGGAACACCAAAGAACAAGTCTCTCACTTATGCAGTATGAATGGGAATTTTCTCATATTAAGATTTTATTAGGACGTAACGAAAGCGTACTAAATAGTAAGGCCTTTCTCTTGTAGGTTAGAGTATCTTTTTAGCCGATGCTAGCGGACAAGAAAACAACATTCTTTTCCTGGTACAGCAGAAGATAAGTTTTTGAAGAGATGTATCTACTTGAAGTATAGAGTTAGTTGTTTGGGGTAAAACTCTGCAGTGCCTGGGTCAAAAAGGGCTTTAGTTTCATATCATTAAAAACACCTTTTGTTTGGTATGAAAAATCCATGGGGTATTATTATTAAAGTTAGGTTAAATAAACATTTAAGATATCATGTAGGCACACCTTTTTCTGTATTTGACCAGTGAGTGAATTACTACTCGGATGATGCTCTGTAATTTTGTGACCAGTTATGATTTCTGGATATTATCTTCTTGGCTATGTCACTTTGGGTATAAAATGTCATGTACTTCCTTATTGTGCCCAGAAAGCAGTCAATTTTTGATAGGCTGGTTTGGCCTAACTGTTTTCACTTGTTTTAATTGCAATTAAAATCAATGAACATTCCTCCTCATTTTGGCTTCTCTTTTTCGCTGGGAATCTGTTTGTACAACACTTATGAGAACTGGCCTCTAACAGCAACCTTCCAAATCTGATCCAATAAGGAATTATTTATACCATCCCCAAACATATCCCTTGATACCCATTTCCGCCTCCAGATGTCTAAACTCCATCAAATTAAAATCTGCTGATGAATCCAATAATAAAAACAAAGAAGCACAACCTTTGTCGACATTCAGAAACAGTCAAACAGGCACCAGCATTGTCTCTATCCTGTAGTGCAGCCTGAAACTTGACTGAAAACATTCAAGAACAGATATGCAAAGGACATGGCTGTACCAGTGCCATCCTAAGAAGGGTTATCCAAGAGGTGTCAAACTCATTTGTTATGAGGGATGGATCTGACATAAATGTCACTTTGTCAGGCTGGTCCATGTGTGCAATAAAATTTAATGCCAGGTACGGGAGATATAAACTTCAAAATACAAACATGCGTAAAACGTCAACACTCTTACAATATTTCCTTAAAGTCTCTCCCTGATGCCCCCCCTCCCACTTCCATCACCCATTACTCGTTAGCACTGGGACAGTATACAGGGACATAATGCATAACCTGTGTCAACTGGCAATAAAGGTAATGACCAGTTGCTTGTGGGCTGGATAAGTGCCCTGGACGGACCAATTCTGGCACGTGGGCCATCTGTTTGACAACCCATACCCTTTTAAATCCATTAAAGTCAATGGGGTTCCTTGGGACTGCAGGATAAGTCACAACTGGCTTATTCTATTACTTTCAGTGGGATTTAGTCATGACTAACCTTAGGTAGCTCAAGCCCTCTCTCTCACACACATTGCATATTGGGTTTTTAACTCCAGGTTGGGAAACTCCTGGAGATTTGGGGAAGGTGGGGTTTAGGGAAGGGAGTGACCTTAGCAGGGTATAATGCATTGAGTCCACCCACTGAAGCAGCCATTTTGTCCAGGTGAACTGATCCCTGTAGTCTGGAGATCAGTTGTAATTCTGGGAGGTGTCCAGACCCCACCTGGAAGCTGGAAACCCTACATCCATATATGGAAACTTTTACCGTATTTGTAAAACTTGAAGCATGAATATGTCTGAGTAATTCATAGTGTTAGTAAAACATATTTTATTCCATTCTGGTTTATAGTGCTGCTGTTTCACAACAACCATAGAACAAAAATATCCACAGTTCTAAGGAGGATACAATTGAAGTTTGAAAGGAAACACCTGAAGCTAGAAGAGAAAATATTTTGTTCTTCTTTTTATGCACAGATATTGTGATTCCCTCTACTTTAACTCTAATATACTCTAAAGAATAATTATTTTCTCCATAGATGCTTCTTCTCTTATTATATCTCAAAAGTAAATTTGTATTCTCAAGTCAAGGAGCATTTAAGGCCCGTATCCCAATTACTTACATATTTCTCCTCCCAACCATTATACTGCACATTTAGTTCTTGAAAAGTGTAATTATAAAGATCCTTTTTTAAAAAAGAGGAAATAAAGGCAATAATGTAGCATCTGCCAATTTAGCTCTTGGTCTATTTCAGAGCAAGATATTTTTTGATGACATGATACAGGGCTCTTTTTGTAGCAGGAACTCCTTTGTATATTAGGCGACAAACCCTAATTTAGCCAATCCTCCAAGAGCTTACAGTAGCCCCTATAAGAAGAGCTCTGTAAGCTCTTGGAGAATTAGCTACATGAGGGATGTGTTGCCTAATATACAGAGGAGTTCCTGCTACAAAAAGAGCCCTGATGACATCTAAGTATTTAAAGACACCAAGGGAAACCATCTTTTTGCATAAGGGAAAAGGGAAGTTATTAGTAACTTTTTAATGTTAGGGCTCTTTTTATTCATAGCCAAAATGTGGGCATAATAGCACCATTCTAATTTAATATATTAACCTGGTCTCATCTGTTAATGTTATACTTTGAATGGCATGCGTAAAATTAGTTCTAGTTATTTATCACTGGTATTTGTCATCTATCACATTCCTGTCATATTGGTTCAGAAGCTGAAAGTCAGTGGGAGATCTTAAAATATCATTTTCCTGGCTCCTGATTCTAGCTGGCGAGTGTTTGTAGTGAACTTGAATTTGGAATCAGGCCCACAAAGGCTTGGAATCAGCCCCAGTTCTAAGTATGTTTACTTAGAAATAAGTCAAAATGACTTCAGGGTAAAGTGAGAAGACATTTCCTTCCTTCCTTCCTTTCCCCTCCCTTTACACTACTAGTCATACCTCCCAGCTATGGTTGCCAACCTCAAGGTGGGGCTCAGAATTCTCTTGGAGTTACAACTGATCTCCAGACAATGGAGGTCAGTTCCCCTGGAGGAAATGGCAACTTCAGAAGGTGGACTCTGTGGCATTACATCCCTATTGTGGTGCTTCCCCCTCCCCAAATTCCACCTTCCTCAGGCACCATCCCAAAATCAATAATAATTTCCCAAAATGGCACCCTCTACATCCCAGTTCTATGGAGAGATGGTATTCCCCAGCTTGAGCAAAGATACAGATTTGTCACAACTCCCTTTCCTTCCACTATACAAAAAAGGGGGTCAACAGCAATGAAATTGGGGTTGCCAACCTCCAAGTGGGACCTGGAGACTCCCTGGAATTACAACTGATCTCCAGACAACATAAATCAGATCCCTTGGAAAAAATATCTCTCTCTCTCTCTCTCTCTCTCTCTCTCTCTCTCTCCCTCTCTCTCTCCCTCCCCTCCCTCTCCTCTCCCTCCCTCCCTCTCTCCATATGTGTGAACTGTATGACATTTCCCCAAACCCCACATTCCACAGGCTCTATCCAAAAAATTTCTGGGAATTTCCCAACCTGGAGTTGGCAACTGTACCATTTCTGAAATAAACTAAATTGACCATCTCAGGTTGCAGTCTACATTAGGTCCTCTTGGATCGTAGGCCCCACTAAAGCCCAGGTTGGGCCCCTCTGTGCATGTCGGCACAAACAGTAGCAAGTCCAGGACCAAAGGGGTTGTATGTGAGGTAGTTCCCACTGTCTGTTTGGCCTTGAAGCAGTTGTAGGGACTTGCCTTAGTATCCAGGGCTGAATACTTCAAGGGGCATTTATTAGCGTAGTCTGAAATGCTCAAATGCCAGTAATGGCATAAAGACTGAAGAGAGTGAAGACATTTTCGCCAGTCCCATTTGTCCATTCCCTAATAATAAATCACTTATTTATTATTTATTTATTTAAAACATTTATTCCCCTTCTCCTGGAGGAAATGGCTGCTTTGGAAGGTGGACTGCAAGACATCCCACAAAGGCTCCCCCCCTCCTTTAACCCCACTGTCCCAGGCTCCACCTTCAAATCTCCAGGTGTTTCCAAACCTGGCATTAGCAACCCTACCTCACTCAACCATCAAGAAAGTCCAATTGTATGGAGAGAGCCTTACATCCGTACACTTGTGTGGCTGTACACTACAATGAACATGTAGGGACATTGCTTGCCACCAAAACAGCACTTTGCTGCTTGATCCACTTTCACTCCTCCCACTTTCAACCCCAGAAAAGGACTAAGGAGATTAGACAAGACTATGGCTCAAACTACATTACGCTTTTAAAAAATGAGTCAGGTTGGGTTGCCTTGATGGTTGCCAGGTTCCTCCTGGCCACTATAGGGTTGCCAGATCCAGGTTGAGAAACTCCTGGAGATTTGGGGATGAACCCTGGGGAGGACAGGGACCTCAGCGGGGTACAATGCCATAGAGTACACCCTCCAAAGCATCCATTTTAACCAGAGGAACTGATCTCTGTAGTCTGGAGATGATCTGTAATTCTGGGGGATCCCCAGGTCCCACCTGGAGGCTAGCATTCCTACCTGACCCAACTCACTTTCATTATAGCCGCAAGGCAATTCAGGGAACTTCATTCCCCACTTACCCCCTGCTCAATTTGGATCAGGACAATGGTGGCAGGCGAGGAGGGACTCAGTTTTCCAGAAATGAAATGGCCTGTAGCTGAAGATATGTCATTTCCCTCTTTGTATTACATTCTGTACATGCAGCCCAGTATGTTTCTATGTGCATTCTGTAAACATTTGGTATTGCTGTTTTTAATTTTTACATGTGTGTTTTGAATCTAAGGAAGTGGATGGTTCTGGACTAAGCACTTAACATAGTCCAGTTGTTTATATGGAGATGCTATTTTGACAGAGTGCATATTGAATAAAATCTGTCCATTTTCTGTTTTTGATATTTGTACTTCTCTGCTTCATGTTCTGCGTCTTATAATTTTCTATCCCAATTATAACAAAGAAAACCCAGTTGCAAAAATAACTTATACTGGCATTAAGAAGACAAAAAACAAATTGAATGGTAAGGGCTTTAACCTCCCAATCATTTCAGTGGAATGTAAACAGTAACTTTATGTTTAGAAAGGAAGAAGAAAACAATTTCCTGTTCCCTTTCTTGGAACAAAGGGTTAGTATTCTGGATTACTGAACATGCACATGCACAAACAGCATGCTAAAGATACTACCATAAATTTGGAATGACATGAGAAGTGACATGAATATATTAGACCACCTCTAATGGTTTGGGAAGCCAGCAAGCATACAGAACAATAACAATCTGTCCATATTTAGATCTGGAAACAAATCCACATTAAAAGATGCAGACGAAGAAGAAGAAGAAGAAGAAGCAGCAGCAGCAGCAGCAGCAGCAGCAGCAGCAGCAGCAGCAGCAGCCACCATACAACCAAAATTGCTTCCTGTGACATTTATATCGTCTCACTTCTGTACAAAAGATAGCTCCTTTTCCATCATAGTGGCTGAGGCCTGGCAGAAATACTGCATGCAGGCTGACAATGGGAAGAGATGTATGTAATTCTGAAAAATAGATAAATAAAACCATCTCAGGGAACTACAGGCCAGTCAGCCTGAACTTTGTCCCAGGGAAGATACTGGTGCAGATTTTAAAGGGATCAGTCTGTGAGCATCTGAAGGCAACTTGGTGATCTGGGGAAGTCAGCACAGATTTGTCCTCAGCAGGTCCTGCCAGACCAACCTCATTTCCTTCTTCGATCAAGTGATGTGCTTACTGGACCAAGGGAATGCTGTTGATATTGTTTACCTGGATTTCAGTAAAGCTCTTAACAGGGTTCCCCATGATGTTCTGATAGGTAAACTAGAGGACTGTGGACTGGACTCTAGGACAGTTAGGTGGATAGGGAACTGGCTGGAGAACCGCACTCAAATAATAGTTGTCAATGGCATTTCATCTGAATGGAGGAAGGTGTCCAGTAGGGTGCCACAGGGCTCAGTTCTGGGCCCAGTACTTTTCAATATTTTTATCAGTGATTTGGATGAAGGTGCGGAGGGGCTACTCATTAAATCTGCAGATGACATCAAATTGGGAGGAATAGCAAACACACCAGAAGACAGAGATAGAATTCAACAAGATCTGAATACACTGGAAAAGTGGGCAGATATGAACAAGATACAATTTATCAAGATAAATGCCAAATTCTACGTCTGGGTAACAAAAATGATGAACACAAATACTGGATAAGGGATATACTGGGTAGCAGTTTGTGTGAACAAAATCTTGGGGTACAGGTGGATCGAAAGTTAAACCTGAGCAGCCAGTGTGATGCAGTGACAAAAAGGCTAATGCAATCTTGGGGTGTATCAACAGAAGGCATAGCATCCAAATCATAAACTGTCATAGTCCTGCTGTACACTGCATTGGTCAGGCTGCACCTGGAGTATTATGTGCAGTTCTGGAGGCCTCACTTCAAAAAGGATGTGGACAGAATGGAGCACATGTAGAGGAGAGTGATGAGGATGATCGTGGGGCCTGGAGACCAAGTCCTATGAGGAAAGGCTGAGGGACTTGGGAATGTTTAGTCTGGAGAAGAGAAGGTTGAGGGCAGTCATTGTTATGTACGCAGACCACCACCAGGGGTCCGCAACTGCAGTAAGGAGCTTGGTCCCAAAACACAATAGGGGCCAGGGATCCGAGACCACCCTGTGTTCACCAATTGGACCTCTGGCGGGAAATTCAAACCCTTCAGTGGGACTGTGGATGTCCCAGGTGGAGTGTACATAGTTGGCCTTTGCAGGGCTAGGTTTCAGTCTTGTGTGTGAAGTACAATAAACACGTCTGAATGCATGTCGTAGTCTGAGTCTCCATGCTGCAAACCCAGTACTTTACAGATATGATTGCTCTCTTTAAGTATTTGAAGGGCTGTCACTTAGAGGAGGACAGGGAGCTGTTCCTATTGGCAGCACAGGATAGGACTCACAAGAATGGGTTTAAATTAAGGATGGGAAGGTACTGGCTGGATATTAGGAAAAACTTTTTAAAGTAAGAGTTGTGCCACAGTGAAATCAGCTGCCTTGGGAGGTGGTGAGCTCCCCCTCACTGGCAGTCTTTAAGTAGCAGCTGGACAAACACTTGTCAGTGATGCTCTAGGCCAATCCTGTTTTGAGCAGGAGGTTGGACTTAATGGCCTGTATGGCCCTTCCAACTCTGTGATTCCATGATTCTATATCCTTGGAACATTAAGTGTCCAGTTCTAAATGATTAATAAAAGTACTGAAAAGTGGTCTTGAATGATAGATCTCTAGAAAACGCGGCACAAGGAAGTCTTTGTACAAACTTGTAAGGCATAAATGGGTGGCTTATTGTACTGCTGCTGGTGGAATGTTCCTTCCTGATAAGGCCACCAGCTCCAGGTTGGCAAATACCTAGAGATTTTGGGGGTGGAGCCAGAGGAGGATGGGGTTTGGGGAGGGACTTCAATGGGATTTAGTGCCATAGAGTCCACCTTCCAAAATGTCCATTTTTTCAAAGTGATCTGACCTCTGCCTCCTGGAGATCAATTGTAATCCCAGGAGATCTTCAGCCACCAGCTGGAGGCTGGCAGCCCTGCTTCCTATGTACTTCTTAAATATAGGGTTAGCAATAGGTTATACCAAGATCATAAAGTAGAGCAGTTGCAGCTACAACACAGAATGGAATGTGGCTGATCAAGGTGCTTCACACATGTTTATATGAGTACATTTGGTTGTAAGGAACAGCCAGAGTTTACTCACTTTAAAAGTAAAACTCAGGGCCAATCCCTAAATAAATGTGGGGATTAAATTACAAATTCAGCTATACATGAGTTGACTGTGTCCTAAGAATTACTTGACATACATAAAAATTAAAATCATAATTATACTGTACACAGATTGTACATACATTTGCTGTAATATGTACAGGGAGCTGTATACCTAATTCAGTTTGCATGTGCTTAGATGGGCAAGTGGCACGTGTACACATGCTGAGTCCTCCTCACAAGCATACATGGGTTGACTCAGTGCACATGCATCATTATGTGCAAGCTGGACCCTAGATTTTTCAGGGTACTGGTCCTCAGAATGAATGGGTATTCAGATATCCATAGAAATGACTCAACACGTGTACAACCTGAATGCATGTGCATATAATGTAACATATAACAAATAAAGAACCCTTCAGGGAATCAATGGCTGCATCAGCAGAAGAGAATGGACAGTTCCAGTGGTGATAGGGATGGAGGAATCTTTGAAGGGTAGCTAATGGGCAGCATCAGTAGTGGAAGGTGACACTGGTGGAGGTTCTGTCCTAGACAATAGCAGTGCCACTTCAACTAATCCTGGTGAGTACTGAGCAGAAGGCGGCAATGGTAGACCACTTCTGATCATCTCTTACTTTGAAAACCTGATGAAACAACTGGAAATAAAAAAAAAATTCTCTTTGCAGGTCATTAATTCACAGGGTCTGCCATAACTCGGAAGTGACTTGATGGCACTTAACACACAAACACATAATAAAAACCTGGGCAAAGTGATTCAGGAGGAACAGGGCTGTTCCAACATTCTTAAAGATGCACTCACAGATATGACGGGAGTCCTCTTAAACTAGTTGTAGATTTTTCGGGCTGTATGGCCTTGGTCTTGGCATTGTAATACCTGATGTTTCGCCAGCAGCTGTGACTGGCATCCTCAGAGGTTATAACACAGAGAGATGGACCCCGTCTTTCTGTGTTATACCTCTGAGAGTGCCAATCACAGCTGCTGGCGAAACGTCAGGTATTACAATGCCAAGATCACGGCCATACAGCCCAGAAAATCTACAACAACTAATGAACTGCAGGCCATGAAAGCCGTCGACAACATATAGTCCTCTTACAGTTTGATCTAGCACCCTACCTTTTATGGGCTTGTAAAGAGACCCAGTCACAAACACAGGAGCTTATATACAGGAGGCACTCAGCACATTGGGAGTATACTAGCAACTGAGGCCAGGATGGCTTGAACCAATAAGTACAGCATATGGACATAACTACTAGTTGCAAGTGACTTCAGCCTTCTGACCTGTACATCAGTGTCATTTTTCTGACACCTTTTTGGCAACCTGACGAGTTATTCTGCCACTCACTAATCTCACCCTGAATTTAGTGCCACATCTTGAGATACACCACTTCTGCTCCATCTGGGAGAAATAAACTAGACCACATCCTTTGTTTCCTTCTATTTGTCGTGTGGCTAAATGGGTTCCAAGTACATAACTGAGTCTCTTGAAATAGGCTGCTTATTTGGCTGATGAGACTGTAAGTCAAGAGAAAGCAGAGTGTGGAATTCTCAGCGGGGACTTCACCAGGGAGAGGAGTCATCCTTGAGTATATCTGCACCCTCCCTGTTAATCAAAAGCACTCAGCTGAGAAGCAGCCCTCCCCACACAATAACATTTTGTCAAATTCTGGACACATTTCTCTGACACTAAAAGGCAAAAAAGAGCTAGTGGATGACTAATATAATTCCTCAGAATCCTTACTCATAAAGTGCATGTTTTCCTTTCTCAGTTGCCTAACTATATAGATGGGAAGTGGAACGGTACAGTATAGCCCAATCCCATCAGACCTTGGAAGCTAAGCAGGGTCGGCACCTTTGCAGATTACAGCAATGGCAACCAGGCCCATAGCAACAGTGGGGCATCTCGGGGCTAGGCCCCCTGACTTACTGGCAAGGCCCCCTGACTGACCACACCGCTCAGGGCCTCAGAATGGCAGTGGGTGCAAGGAAGGAGCCTGTGCAGCTGTCCGGTGCAAGGGTCCAGATTAAATTACCTTTATTTCGATTAGCCAGTGCCCCCTAAGAAATTTAAATGCCCCCTGACTAAAAAAATCCTGGCTGTGGGCCTGATGGCAACCCACCCAGGCCACGATTTTGTGGCTTGTAGGGCAATTTTTTTTCTGGTGGGGCTGAAGTTCTCAGTTCAGAAAGAAAAGCCAGAATTGTGAGGGTTATGACTCAGCTACTCTTTTCTCTTTGAATCTTCTCAAGCTGTCTTTTCTGCATAGGTGTTCTTATGTTAGTAATCAATCACCCTTAGCCTTTTAACCATTTAGCCAAAAAAAAAAAAAAAGCTGTTACCAGGATAGATCTCTAAACTGCAAGCTGCCAACCACTTTAGAGGACAGTTCTCAGCCGCTGCAAGTTAATCACTTCGGCCAGGGTAAGCAACAATTCTAATAACAAACCAGCAGGTGAGAGTGATGACTACTATAATCAATAAAGCTTACACTTAGGCAGAAAAACACTCTTAAAGGAGACCAGTTTCTAGACACAGAGTTAGAAGGGATCCTAGAAGTCCCCCACTCCAACCCCCTTGTTCAGTGCAGGAATTAGTCAACTATCACATCCCACTCTGTTTAAAGGAGCAGGTACAAGAGAAATTATTGAGGGGCTGTGCCTTTAAGAAAGGGGGCAGAGCCCCCCAAAGCCCCACCGTAGCTACGGACCTGAACCCACTCCTGCTTCTCACTTGTCTTGAAAGCCCCTTGTTGGGATTGCCACAAGCCAGTTGTGACTTGACGGCACTTATGTACATAACTCTCTCTATATTATGCACCCTAAGCAACTTTCATGACCTGCCCTACACTTAATGGAATTGAAGTAGGTGGGGGTTAACCTTTGAGAAGAAGAGCTGGGACAACAAGAGAAGTTCAAGGAGATGGGAGCCAGCTGGGGAATGTGGTTTGAGTCTCTTCTAGTGGCTGTTGCAGGATTCTACTCTCCACTGCTCAGTTAACTCATTTGCCCCTCTGTCATATTGGGATTAGTCCTTGAACATCAAGAAACAGATCCATGCTCATCAAACAGTGATTCTTAATGTCATTTTCCACCCCCATCATCTCTATTAGGCCTCCTATCTATATCAGTTCTGCAAGGCCCCAGCAGCTGCTAGAATAAACAGGAAAGGGGAGGACCTGAGGCAAACCCCCAGACTCCAGGTCCACCTGGAGGTTGGCCCCTCCCAAAATGCCCACCAGACACTGATTGGCTGACCAGGGCCAGCTGCAGGAAGCCCCCCCCCAGGCTCCTCACCCCAAGACCAGAGCTGATGAAGACTTTCCCCTGACTTGCTCTGGGACCTATCAGTTCTTATATGGCAGGGAAAGAAATTGAATAGTTCTGTTCACTTTATAGGAAAAGCCACTGTTTGCTTGTTTTATTTTTAATTATTACTATACTAGGAATAAGGCCTGTTGTGGAAATAAATACAACGGACTCTAGAAAGAGGCTCTGGGAGAGTGCCCCGGCTTTGGGCACTCAGTGACAATTTGCTGTGGCAATCTCAGCAGGGTATAATGACAGAGTCCACCATTTTCTCCAGAGGAACTGATCTTTGCTACCTGAAGAGCAGTTGTAATTTTGAGTGATCTCCAGCCCCCACCTGGAGATTGGCAACAATGGTTACACATCAGGGAATGGCTGGATTGGAGGGTGGAGTCTATGGCATCGTACCTGTCTGAGGTGCCACCCCTCTTCAAACCTCACCCTCTCCAGGCTCCATCCCTCAAATCTCCAGGAATTGCCCACCTGAAGTTGGCAACCTGATCAGGACTGGGCCCAATGAGTTTTCTCCCAAAGGCCAACATAGGTGTGGAAAAGGCCTTTTACTGACAGAGGAGAAAGTACAGGTGCCAACTCTGATTAGGGAAATACCTGGAGATTTGGGGGGGTGGATCCTGTGGAGGGCAGCATTTGGGTGTGTGTGGAAGGACTCCGCAGGGTATAATGCCATAGAGTCTACCCTCCAAAGCAACCATTTTCTCCCGGGGAACTGATCTCTGTCATCTGGAGGTCAATTGTAACAGTGGGAGATCTCCAGGTCCTACCTGGAGATTGGCAACCCTAGGGAAAGTCAGCCACACAGCGGGGAGTTGAAGGAAATGGTTTTATGGTTGCTGGCCCACCTCGTTAGCCAGCCAGCCATGCTGAAGCTAAGCAGGAGAAAGAGCTTTTTTCCATTTATTCTGACAGGAAAGTGGCCATTGAGGAGGGGGTTATTGGCGGGGGAGGGGTTATGCTGAAAGTCCTTTGTTTTTTTACTCACAGAACCAAGCTTGGCTGCCTACCAACAGCCACTGAGGGGACAGTCCCTCATAGGAGTCAAGAGAGCTGTCTTCCTCAGGAGAGAGAGCTGGTCTGCCAGTAAATCTGATGTGCAAAAGGGGGAGTGGGTGGGGAAGAGGAGCAGACCCAGCACCCAGCCAATGGCATGCGAGTACTCTTGAGTGGCGGCTGATGGGCCAATGGCTGAGGGAGGGCATTTTACAGCCAATGGGAGCGCATGGAATTTTATGAAACCAAAAGATAAATATTATAAGGAGAGATTACTGTTATGAACTTATGATTTAAAAATCAGTGGCTACTCCTACAAAGTGAGAAGCAGTACTTAATTCTTCCCAACCCCACAACTGATAATTGCGAATTGATTCATGAACACTGAGCTGGTTCAGGAGAGAAATTAAAAAGAAGGGGTAGGCGGATGAGATTGGATTTATACCTCACCCTTCACTCAGAGCAGTTTACAATCTCCTTCCCCTCCCTACAATAGACACCCTGTGAGGTAGGTGGGGCTGAGAAGATAACAGAAGATTACTTTGATAACATTTTTTTAAAATTGCTGCAAATCAGGTATGAGGAAATACAAAAGAACCACAGGAAAAAACACATGAATAGAATAGATTTATGAATGATATCACCTGTATTCCCTGTTAAAACTGAATGAACAAATCATATCAATTCCAGATGAAACAGCTAGTTGTGAAAGCATCCTTAGATTAAAATGCAGTATTTTTAACTAGTTCATGCAAAATATGATTTCCAACTGTGCATTTGAGTTTATGTGGGTCTGTTTCTTTAATCCGCAGCAATGACCTTCAAAAACTTTAAAACTCCCCTTCATTCTCTCTTCCTGAATCAATGGAACATTGTCTTGGCCAGTGGAAACTCATTTTGCCTTTACAATCATTTGTTAGCACTATGCATTTTTTTGTTCAAATTTGCTTTTAAAATACTTGTGCATTCTATGTCGAGAGGAAGGTCATACTATAACTCTCAGCCTTCAAAATCATGGGAAAAAGCAATTAAAATGGTTGACAATGATAAGTGTTTTGTTGTGAATTGTGCCATAAAAGAAAATTTACAATGGACATTGCAAAACTGCCTGCATTATGTGCATAGTTATCAGATAGCAATGGAGACTAGAAAGTATATATCTTCTATAATTGGATAAGGGAAAGAAATGGGATAGTGGGGAAAATAGTAGGGGGATGGGATATTCTTGACTGAAGGAGAGGAAGCCAGTTGCTACAGAAGATATGGGAATTTGCTCACAGACATTTTTGGTGGTACTCAGATGTCATTACTTAGCTTGGTATACTGATTTCAAGAGATATTAAGCAGATTTTAACAACCTAATTGCTGATATGTCTTCAGATTCTTGATTGAAGGAGAGGCAACCAGTTGCAAGAGGAGATGCAGGAATGTCAAGACCCATTTCAAGCTGGTGGTGGAAAGTGCCATGAAGTCACAGCTGACTTCTGGTGACCCCATGGGGTTTTCAAGGCAAGAGACATTCAGGGGTGGTTTGCCATTGCCCGCCTCTGCGTTGTAACCCTGGACTTTCTTGCTGGTATCCCATCCATGTATTAACCAGGACCAACTCTGTTTAGCTTATGAGATCTGACGAGATCAGGCTAGCCTGGGCTATCAAGATCAGGGAATTTCAGGCTAAGTACCCAGCTTCTCGGTTTTTTCCAGTCACAACACAGCACATAGATTTTATGCTTCATTCCATGAGATATTGCTTATGAAAGATGAATGAGATATGTCAATCTGTCTGCAGATTTTTTCTGGATTCCCTGAATTCCCTCCCCCAGGCACCTTAAAGCATAGGTAAAGATAAAGATTTCCCCTTGCTTGAAAGCCAGTCGAAGCCGACTCTAGGGGAAAGTGCTCATCTCCGTTTCCAAGCTGAATAGCCAACACTGTCCAAAGACTTTTCCGTGGTCATGTGGCTGGTGTGACTAAACGCCGAGGCACATGGAACACTGTCACCTTCCCACTGAAGTGGTGCCTATTTATCTACTTGCAAGTTCTTGCTTTTGAACTGCTAGATTGGCAGGAGGTGGGACCAGAGACGCAAGCTCACTCTGTCACGCAGCAGTAGGGTCTTGAACTGCTGAGCCACCGAACTTCTGGTCTGCAGCTCAGCGTCTTAACCTCTGAGCCACCGCCCCCTTACTTTAAAGCAGACATTGGTGCTTTGTGTCCAAATGGAAGCACTTGGTCAGAAGCTGAGAACAAGAACGGGTACTTCAGATTCCTCTCTTAGACTTTACTACTGTTACATCTGAAGGGTGACAAAAATTATCATCTTCTTTGGGGGAGTTCTTAATGACAACATTTGAGAATCTATTTGGCATTTTAACTTAATATAACTGATGGATTTTAATTCTATATGGTAAGAACCTTGGAGCACACATTAGAGTTGAATGGTGGGTTACAAATTTCTGAAACAAGACAAAGGCCATGTAGTACCAGCAAAGATGTCTTGGTATTGTTACAGAAAATGTTTGTGTATGATTTCGGAAACTCAAAGAATGTAGCAAGTTTGCCTTATAGCAGGGGTCCTCAGCAATGATGCCCACTAACAACTTTCCTGGTACCTGCCAATTGTTTTAGAAAGTGGCCAGGGCCACGTGGAACTTTTCTCCAGCAGGGCTTCTAACTAACCATTGGAGATCTGATTGGATGTGCAGGTCTTAAGAGCATCTGCCTGAAATGTTGAAGAGTTACTATTAGAGTTATGCATAATGTAACTCCCTGAACTTTTGTGCTTGGCTCCACTGCCTATGGCTGCCATTTTGTTGTTGGCGCTACCTCCTTCAGTAGCCATTTTTTGGGTGTGCCCACTACTCTGTGCCAGAATTCCAAAGGTACCTGCAGAATCAAAAAGTTTGGGGACCATTTTTTTTTTTTAGCTGGAGAGGTCTTAGCCAATGGGCAGCAGGGGAAGGGGCAGTTGCCCTGGGCCCCACACTGGGAGAAGCATCAACCACCCACAGCCCCATTCCCACCCTTAAGGAGAGGGAAAAAGAATAAGAAAAGCAGGCTTCTGCTGCTACTTACGGTCACTGGCTTCAGTGGCAGCTCCTGAGCACATCGCATAGGGCAAGGGCCATCCCTCATTTGATCCCACTGGGTGGGGGTGGTAGAAGAAGAGTTGGTGGTTATATCCTGCTTTTCTCTACCCTAAGGAGTCTCAAAGTGGCTTACAATTATGTTCCCTTCTTCTCTCCACAACAGGCACCTTGTGAGGTTGGTGGAGCTGAGAGAGTTCTGAGAGAACTGTGACTGGCCCAAGGTCACCCAGCTGGCTGCATGTGGAGGAGTGGGCAATAAAACCCGGTTCTTCAGATTATAGTCTGCCACTCTTAACCACTATATCATACTGATACTGCTATTGAGCTATTTATCTGATCAGCAGAGCAGTTTGAAAGTCCATGTCCATAGCTCAGGACTCTCTGGAGGAAGTCTACAATACAAATGCAATTTTAAAAAATTGTATGGTGGGGGATTTTACTTTTCCCACCTAAATTAGGTTTCATTGGCCTATTGAACTCCTGACAGTCTGGTATATCTTCTTAGGAGAAGTTAGGAACTGTATTTACATCCCAGTTCATGCATTCAAAACATTTCTTTATGTCATGGCCCAACAGCAATGTGAGCCAAATAATATCTGAGATGGATGCTCCATACTAACAGCCAAAGCAGGCACTCCCACAATTTCTGTTAGCTTGAGCTTCCTTTGCACAAGCAGACGGGAGGCTGCCTTAGGATGAGGCTTGTTGTCCACATGAGGCTTGTTGTCTTAAGAAAGGAAAGAATATATTTATTGGTAGATATCCATACTGTGATAGGAAAGGTGAGATAAGCATTCTAATGAGCTGTCTGACTAGGACAGACAAAAAGTACACGTTGTCCTCCTGGAAGTTGGAGAGTAAGCATAAAGTTTTTATGTTTTTATCCATTGTTGTACATCCCCCAGAGCCCTGCAGTGGCAGGGATGGCTGATTTGATGATGATGGACAGCCGGAATGAATTCCCTAAAATTAACTATCTAGGTAGCAAGGGAAGAGCTGCAGAACAGATGAAAGGAGAGCAGACAGAAGAGTTTGACCTGTTCAGTTTACTAGTTTTAATGCCCCTGTCCCAGGACTGGTATGCTTGCTGCACAGATATACTGCATTGTTCTTCACTTCCAACAATTTCTGTCTTTAACGGGGAAGGATTCTCCATCAAACAGGGCATCCATATGATTGAACATCAGCACTCATGAAGCACCCAGCTAACACACTAGACATGTCACTTCCCTTTCGTGTATGAGGTGACAGCATGGGTCAGAATGGATGGTGGTGGAGGAATTTAAACTAGGTCTACTTGATCAGAATAATCACACACTGCATCTGAAGATGATACACTGACAATCTGCTGCTTTAAAGAATGGGGAAGATTCCTCAAGGTTTACCCTCTGTGTTCTTTTGCATTCAAGTTTTTGTGCCTGGGTGTGTTTTGCAGAGAACTAATCCCTGATTTTCACCCTTCAGCCATTAGGGCTGTGGAAAGTAAGAAAGGTAGTGTCATTAATTCTGAGAAGCTCTGACTCTGGCTCTGTAGAAAGATGCTGAAAAGGAATTCAAAGGATAAGGGATAAGGATCTCCACCATGGGCCAGGCCCTCTCAGAGATCCAGAGAGGCCTGGGTCACTTTCAGCTTGTGAGGGGCATAGTGAAAATAAACATTAAAAAATGGCATGTATATCAAAATAAGCCACCCAAAACAGTGACAGAATCAGTTCACCCTGTCACAGCTCAGTGAATGGGCCTTTCATCTAACCCCAACCAATGTTCCTTCTAAGCTGCCAGCTGTTGTGAGCAAAAATTCTACTTTGTGAGCCAAAAAATCTATGAGCATAAAAGTTGTAAACAAGCCTACATTTTTTTAAAAAAAAATAATTTTCAGTTTGGAAATGGAAACAAAGAAAGGGAAAGAGAGGGCAAGCAAGAAAGGGACAGAAGGAAAGAAAGGAAAAGAAAGAAATGTAAAAAAGAAATGGAAGGAAAAGGAGAAAAAGAAATGGAAAGAAAGGGGGGAAGAGAAAAAGGAAAGAAATGCAAAGAGGGGGAGAGAAAGAAAGGGGAAAAGCAAGAAAGAAATGGAAAGAAAGGGAGAGAAAGAAAAGGAAAGAAACAGAAAGAAATGGAAAGAAGAAAATGGAAAGAAATTAAAAGAAAGAGAAAGAAAGAAATAGAAAAAAGGAAACAATAAAAATAGAAAGAAAGGGAAAGAAAGCCATGCAGTTGGAGAAAACAGGCTTGGAGAAGAAAGGCACTTAAAGGGACAACCTCTCCAAGCCCCCTCCTCAGCCCCCTGCACTGAGATGAAAATCTGTGGGCTGCAGGTTGGAAATTTGTGCACTAGTGCAGGTTAGTGCACCTTAGGAGGAACCCTGATCCCAACTCATATTTGGTTCAACATTTCCAGCTCAATGCTGAGAAAGTGTGTCACATTTTAGTCAGATAGCGATGTGTGTTAAAAAAAACCCTACAAAACTTATCAAATGCTATTTTTTTTTAAAAAAAATCTAAATTTAAGGTTCTCTTCAAGCTTGAGGGTCAGGCCAAATGGCCTCTCCCTTGTTGGCCCTGCCACTTTTAGCCCCATCTACATCAACTTTGTCATTGTTGCAAATCTTTTATGATGTAACCTAGCTGGCATGGACGCCTTGTGCCATTATTTCTCTTCTGGCACTATTTTTGATGGCATCAAAAAGTCTATCAAGAAACAGCACATAGAGTGTGAAATGGAACGTCTAGAGACAGTTTGGTGTAGCGGTTAAGTGTGTGGACTCTAATCTGGGAGAACCGGGTTTGATTCCCCACTCCTCCACTTGCACCTGGCTGGATGACCTTGGGCAAGCCATAGTTCTGATAAGAGCTGTTCTTGAAAAAGAGCAGTTTCTATCAAGAGCTCTCTCAGCCATACCTACCTCACAGGGTGTCTGTTGTGGGGAGGGGAAGGGAAGGGAGTTTGTAAGCCGCTCTGAGACACCTTTGGGTAGTGAAGGGCGGGGTATAAATCTAATCTCTTCTTCTCTTCTTCTTCTAATTCCAAGATGGCCAGTTTCTGTATTCCATATGCTCAGGGCCAATACCTAGGGATACCTGGGGATCCCCTGGAATTTCAGCTCATCTCCAGACTACAGAGAGCAGTTCTCCTGGAAAAAATGGATGCTTTGAAAGGTGGTCTGTATTGCATTGTACCCCAAAGAGGTCCTTGTCCTCCTTAGGCTCATTCTCTGAATCTCCAGGAGTTTCCCAGCCTGATTCTATCAACCCTAACCTTCACATCATCTGCCGGTAGCCAGGAGGAACCTGGCAACCCTGTTACTATCTCTGAACATGGAAGTTCAATTTAGTCATCATCTATAATATTTTTGACTAATTCACTTTTCAGCAAATCAAACTACTCAGCTAAATCATGTGGTTGTGAATTCTTCAAGTTCCCTGTTTTTGGCTAAAACAATATGAACATTATGAAGATGACCCAACTGTGTACTAAGTTCACATCAATCAGGACCTCATAAGTATGCAGCTCATGCACTTCAATCACTCTTGGAAAGATTAAGGTGTTTCCTGGAAGCATCTCTCAAGAGGGAGATAAGGACTGGTCTGTGACTGTTCCAGAATATACATGAGATAACAACACAGTAAGAAGTATTTGAAAAGCATATAGGATATCATTACTTCTTTTCCTTAAAGGTAAAAACGGAAGCAAAACTTAGAAAGGCTGTAACAGATGGAGCAAAACTGGTGAAGCTACTTGTTACCCAGGCTTTTATCTACAGCGTTTAATCCTTTTTGAGATGCTTTTATCTGATTTATTTTTTTTCGTGGCCTGCTTCTAGCCTGTGTTATGAGGATGGTTTTAGTCTGCTCAGTGTTTGTTTTATGATGTTTTTATGTTCCAGGCCTGTTTTTACTACTGATAATTTATGTTGCTGTTTTTATTATCTCATGGTGTTGTTTTTACTTGTGAGCTGCATTGAGTAGGCCTCTGGAAAGGTAACATATACATTCCCTAAATAAATAAATCTGTATCTAATGTCAATCACTAGTGGATATAAATGGGTTCCCAGCCTCCAGGTGAGGTCTGGAGTTCTTCTGGAATTACAACTGACTTACAGACTATAGCAATCAGTTCCCTAGAAGGAAATGGAGGGCAGGGTGTATGATATTACATCTCTGCTGTGGTCCCTCCACTTCCCAAACACCACCCTCCCTGGACACTGCCCATAAATCTCCAGGAAGTTTCCAAGCTGGAGTTGGCAACCCCATCATACACATTGGCCTCAGAGGGAATTTTCTGCTGGCTCCAAACCAATATGACCTACTTTACACAAGGGTTGTAAGGACTACAGTATAATGTATGTGAAATGCTTTGGCCATTTCAAAGTGCTATTATTAAGGGCTCTTTGTCACATGCATATTAGACAAGCAAAGATTGCTTAGCAAACAACTCTATATTTTTTGTGTGTCACACTGAAAATTGCTGCTTGAGGAATTACCCCTACAATTTTCTTCCAGTATCTATGGATTTCAACATTTAAAAGCAAAATAACAGTTGCGTACATTACTAAAAGGTTAAGCCACTTGCTACCCTGCAGAACGTATGTTACTAATTAGCATTTACTCTGAAGTGAAAACAGAAAACTGTTAAGGCTCGGCAACAAGAGAAATGGTCCAGGTGCTAGAATTTAAATGAAACAAGGACTAGCAGTGTTCAATTCTTCTGTCCTGCCCAAGGGTCCAGCAGTTGGTTCTGCTATTGAGCCTCGTCAGGATTTCTGCTTCTTTCCCAATTTTGCTCAAGAGAACAAATGTCAGGATTGTGACAGGCTGGCAGACGTTACTGGCTGCAGGAAGCAAAATGACCTCGCAGACATAAACTTTGAACTCTGGAACAGGCAGAGCATGAGGGCATGACAGCAGTGCCCAGAGGAGGAACTATCTGGAAAATGTCAAAGTAAAAAATAAAACAAAGAAGGTAAGGGACTGGAAAGCAGGGAAGAAATCTGGCTAGGAAGTGACAGATTACATCTCTAGGTGGGGGGGGGATGCTGGACACAAATACATCTTGGTT
This sequence comes from Gekko gecko, assembly GCA_029375565.1. Classification (NCBI taxonomy): domain Eukaryota; kingdom Metazoa; phylum Chordata; class Lepidosauria; order Squamata; family Gekkonidae; genus Gekko; species Gekko gecko. Next base: position 116,141,536 of record JAPDNY010000008.1, read on the forward strand.
TGTTGTAGGAATGTGAGGTTGGACAAACACCGGGTCTGCCTGGTTCCATTCATTTTGTTTGGATGCCTTGATGTAATTGTGAGGAGCCACTGCTGCATTCCGTTGATGTTGCCTTTGGTGTTAACAATGGGGGAGGAGGGATTCCCATCAGTAATTTATTTCCCCCCACACACGATTAAAATGAAATTCTTCAGGCCCATGTCCCTCACCCAGAGGATCCCCCTGCACAACGTCAAGCAGATAGAAGAAACTTTCTGCTTTACAGAAATTCTCATGGGCATAGGAGTGGAACGATACACAGGAAGCTGTCTTACACTGAATCAGACCAATGGTCCATCACACTCAGTATCGTCTACTCAGACTGGCAGCGGCTCTCCAGGGTCTTGGGCTGAGGACTTTCACATCACCTCCTGCCTGGACCTATAACTGGGGATGCCGGGGATTGAACTTGGACCTTCTGCATGCAAAGCAGAGGCTCTTCCACTGAGCCATGGCCCCTCCCAAAATGCTTCAAAAAGCCACATGTGTGGACAGGAAGAAAAATGGGAGGGGCAGACAGGTACAGTTGCTAACTCCAGGTTATGAAATTCCTGGAGGTTTTGGGGGTGGAGCCTGGGGATGGCAGGCTTTGGGGAGGGGACAGACCTCAGCAGGATATAATGCCATAGAGTCCACCAGCCAAAGCAGCCATTTTCTCCAGGAAAATTGATCTATGTAGTCTGGCGATGAGTTGTTATCAATGTTCCCTCTAAGCTGTGGAGTCTTGTGGGCAAAGATTCTACTTGGTGAGCTACTGGCATAAAGTTGTGAGCGAGTGATTTGGCTGCTGCATAAATTAGTTTGCTCTGGAGCCATCCTTCCTGAGCTCAGACAGAAATGTGTGAGCTAGAGGCCAAAAAACTGTGAGCTAGCTCACACTAACTCAGCTTAGAGGGAACACTGGTTGTAATTCTAGGAGACCTCCAGGCCCCACTTAGAAGCTGACAACTCTGGAGACAGTGATAGCTTCCCCTTCCCTCAATTCTTCACTTAAAAAACCAGACCTGCTAATATACATGTGATCAGACATGGAAAATTAAGTTACTCCAGAGCTGCAGTTAAATGAGGAAAGAGGTCCTTTTTTCGCAAAGATCTTTCTATCAGTGCAATCCTGAGCAGAGTTACGCCCGTATAAGCCTTTTAGCATTGCCAGTGTTGGCTGGCAGGGAGAGTTTGGGGGCATGGATAACCTTCTTAATGTTGTATTGATGCACAACATCACTCTAGGCAAAAAGAAAAAAAAAAACAAGGTGACACATGAAGATTCACCCGAAACCCTACAGTAAAACCATAGAGCTTTTGGGTGAATCCTAGAACATCACCCCAGTGAAATAAAATCACTTCCAGTTTTTTTTGTTAGAAATGATATTGTGTGTTGGCATGACACCAAGAAGCCCCCTTAATTCCACCCATCAGCCTATTAGATGGCTGGGAATTCTCCCTTTATAGCAGGAGACTTGGCCTCCTGAAGCCCATTGATTTCAATTGACTTAGAAGGGTAAAACCTTTGGCTCTTTGGCTGCCTGCCCCAAATGACTTTGTAGTCCCTCCCACTTTACAGAAGATGAAGGCAAACCATTTGTCCAAGAAGATGCCAAGTGGGGGGACAAGCCAAAAACCTTATCTTCTCCTAGTAGTTCCAGCAAAGCACTAACCTGCCCCTCCAATATGGCTAAAGCCCAGAAATTGAACTGACTATGGCAAACAGCATCACTGATTCTATTAAGAGCCCTCCCCAAGCCATTAATTTGATGGAGAATGATGCTGTACATCACATGCTCTTTTTGGACGATGAATATGTTTGGCACATATCTGCTGGGTCACACTCTCCTATCCCACACTAAAACTGGAAACAGGTTAAAGATGGTGCAAGAAAAGGGGGAAGGAGCACAGCCACAAGTACCCTGGTTCAGGCAGAAAAAATGATTTGGGTCTAAAAACCAGACCAAATGCCATTTGGATTAGTGGCCTTCCAAAGTTAACAAAACAGCATGCATTTGGGATCAGATTTGATTAATTTCATTTGAAATACACACCTCTGTTAGACATGAGCTAACCTAAACTGATATGCCCCATTTTCGAGATATAACCAGGGCTCTTTTTGTAGCAGGAACTCCTTTGCATATTAGGTGACACACCCCTAATGTAGCCAATCCTCCAAGAGCTTACAGTAGCCCCTGTAAGAAGATCATAGGCTACATTAAAGGAGTGTTGCCTCATATGCAAAGGAGTTCCTGCTACAAAAAGAGCCCTGACTGTATTATATAATATATTAATCTATATACCATTTTCCAAGTGTGGCCCCCATCTATGGATATTTAAATCTGCAGACTGGGGCCACACAGAAAGAAAACTGCTATTTTTGAAAACCTGAGGGACTCCCCATGTTTGCAGAAATCTGAAATTGTTTAAAAATTATATTGGAGGAGGCACAGAAAGAGAGAGAAAGAGCGACAGTAAGCATAAGGGAGAGAGAGAAAGAACGACAGTAGGCATAAGGGAGAGAGACAGAGGGCGATTCTGCATTGGCTTTTCCCTCCACTGTTTTAGCAAACCCATGTTGGGACAGAAATTCCCCTCTGCATTGCATGCTGCTTTCACTTTCTTTTACCATTGGATTTTATGGTACCTCCTGCATAGATTTATGGCTGTTCAGGGGTGACTTTGCAGTCAGTACAGTGTTGGCCCGGGGTTTTGTAATTCTGAGCTGCACCTTTTCCTCAGTGTAGAGAAAATACGGAGCAAATGCCAGATGCAGAGCCAGCCAGAGAAAGACCGAAAGTAGGAGAACTGGTAGTGGTGGGGAGCAAGAGAGAAAGGGAAATGGAAAGAAGTGGGGGGAAAGAGAAAGAGGGGGGGTGTGATACTGCAAGTTTCTTGCAGGTTCCCATTTGTACTATATAATTTTAATATATTTAAATTTAATGTACAATTTAATGTACAATGTACAATATTATAAGATTTTTAAAAATATTCTGAATAGGGAAATTAAATTAACCACCTTTGGTAATATTAATGAAAACATCTGGATCTGTTTGTATTTTGTCACCTAGATATTTTGCTTGAAGTTCAGAAGACCAAAGTGGGGAGTACAGACGAAGCCAGTTACTTATTGGATGTGTGAGTGATAGGATCATCTACAAATCAGTAGAGCAATATGCTAATGTTGCCACCAAAGAAGAGTGTGCCAGTAGCAGCCATGACTCAGTGTGATAGCATCTGCCTTGCAAGCAGAAGGTCCCGGGTTCAATTCCTGACATCTCCCATCAGAAGCATCAGGTGATGTGAAATAATTCAGCCTGGGACTGTGGAGAGTTGCTGTCAGTCAGAGTGGCCAATATTGACCTTGATAGGCAGTTTCATGTGTTCATATGATAGGTTTTTCTACAGTGTTCCATACACTAATCATTGGCTGGTATGCTTGTGTGTGCGTGTGTGTGTGCATGCACATGAGTGCTGTTTTATATAGGTATGGTACCCCAACTTACTTCTATCCCACGCTTTTTGGTCTGTGCTTGCAGACACTGGCACACAACAGGCAGTGCTGTAGATGAGAGGCTGAGAAGAATGACATCAAATGCCTCAGCCGTGTCCCCATTGTCAGCTCTGCAATAAGGCAAGGTAAGGGATGGTCACAGGCTGCAGGGGTTTTTGTGGGGGGGTGGGGGTGGCAGTGGCTGCCTGAACCACCACGTCTTTTCATGCTTCTCATGCAATAACTGGGCATGCACAGGTTGCTGCACTGCCTGTAAGAGCACCTGAATGAACATGAAGAAAAGGAGCACTGACTGTTTTTGCTCCTGGGTGGAGATAGTAAGAGATAATAGGAGAACCAGGAAGTGAGAGTTGTGTGAGGAGAATAGTGAGTGGCGATATGTGTGGCTGCAAGAGGTAAAAGACTGGGAGGCACTGTTCATCAAGCTGCTACTGTGTCTACTTCCCTGGCACTGGCAGCATCTACCATGCCATTTTAATGTATGGGAAGCAGAGAGAGCAGGAGAGACAGAGCGGACATGAGTGATCAGTGATAATGACAGATCTGAAATCTGCTTCAGTGTGTTCCATTGCCTTTTGGCAATGCCATTTGAGGAGAGTTGGCCTTTTGTCCTAGTCTATTTCCCCAAACAAAATCACCTCTGCTGCTATGTTTTCCCCAACAGGGCCAAAAGATAACCAACCTGGTTAAAAGTGGTAGATAACTGGGGCAATCTGAATGTTAGTTGCAATGAATTTTGTTGTTAACGTTCTGTTAAGATGCACATTTTAATGATATTACCTGCCTGTGCCTTCACAAGATGTTCTTTTTAGTCAGGTCATTGCTTAGCAAAGATTTGACACTACATGGGGGACAGACACATGTGAAAAGTTAGGCTTACTTTGAATTTACTCTGGACACTTGGCATCATAACATTTCCCTAAATGCTCAAGATGTGTATAAACATTTCTGATAAAGTCAGGTTCCATGCTACTGTTGTTGGAACATGCTTCCACTAAAATGGTGGTGTCCATTACATATGTTTGCTTATTCACTTCAAGAAGTGAGTTAATGCAGTTGGGTTGCCAACTACAAGTTGGGAAATTCCTGGAGACTTGAATGGTGGAGCTTGGGGAGTAACCTCAGAGTTACAAGGGCACAGAGTCCACCCTCCAGGGGAACTAATCTCTGTCATCTGGAGATCAGTGTAATTCTGAAGTCCCTGATTCAAAGCATCTCTCATTCCTGAACAGAAAGCTACTTCTCTTCAGCCCTTTTCATAATAAAGTGGATCTAAGTTGCTTTGTAAATTAGATACTTGGCTGTTGTATGGATTACAGTGATAAGGTTGTACACTTGAGATTATGAACACTTGTAATGAGCTATATAAATGTTAATTATCATTATCTTCCTTAATTGCTACAAACCTGTTGAGGTGTAGGAAGCTGACTCACTGGTTTAAAGCCATTTTTATATGAGATGGAACCGAACTAATTAGTCACTCAATCCTGTCCTAAGCAATTAGGATAAAGGTCAGGAGCTTTTCTTATTAACATCACAACCGATCTGTATCTTGAGGTTCAGACTGAATAAAATGAAGAATCAAATCATCCACTAATTAAATAACTTGAAAAACAACACACATAATTTCCTTCTATTTTTTCCCTTGTGTTCTCTCTGTATCTTCCCAGTGCAGTCCTAAACAGAGGTACAGCCCTCCTATTGACCTCAACAGACTTTAAAGAGCATAACTCTGCTTTGAATTGCACTGTTAATATTCCGAAATGTGTTTTTTTTTAATGGGAGGCATTAGCAAACTTGGACATTGCAAAATTAAGGGATAAAAGTGTCTCAGCACTACTTTAGAGAAGCAGTTATATGCTGAAAGTTGTAAAAAAAAATTAGAAGTCATAAGAACATCTACTGGATTGAAATTAAGAATGAGTTTTCAATATTACTGTAGGTTTTAAGTGGTAGCCCTTAGAGCTGCATAAGGGCTAGCACTGCCCATTAAAGAAATTATAAAACCCTTTGGGCAGGGACCATGTCAAACAATCACAATACTGCATAATATTCCTTATTAACTTCTAAGTCCTAGTTCACACAAGATTCAGAATAAGAATGAGGTAAGAAAGAAACACTTTCTTTCACCTAGTGAAAGAACCACTTTTTTCACCCCTGACAGGACTTCACTAATAAGGAAGATCTGTCGAGAGCTAAGAGCTATTTGCACATAATCAAACTATCATGGGTAATAGTGCCTCTCTGTATGCCAAAGAGCCAACGATGTGACAGATACATGAGGGAAAAGTGCAACAGGAGTAGGGTTTCATACCTCCAGGTAGGGCCCAGAGTTCCCCCAGAATTATAAATGATCTCCAGATTACAGAGATCAGATGACTCTGGAGAATATGGCAGCTTTGGAGGGTGGAATATATGGTGTACCATAGACTCTAGGTGAAATCCCTCCCCAGATTCCCCCCTTTACGGGCTTTGCCTCCAGATCTCCAGATTTCCCAGGCCTGAGTTGGGAACCCTAGATAAGAGAACAAGCATCAAGCCTCTGGAGGAGTCAAGGTCCATGAAGCTGGTAATAGGAACTGCAGCAGCCAACCTTAAGACATTTAGGGAAGATGATTGTAAAAGAACAGAAGAAATCATGCTTATCAAATTGATATTAAAAGGACAGTTAGAGGGATAAGTTGAAAATAATAATATACTTTATTGTCATTGTACATAGTGGCAAACCTAACTCTAGCAGCTTCGGATGGTGCACCAAATGGCAACTCCTAACATCTCTCCTGTCTCTAGTTCCACACTGAATAATATTTTTAAAAAAACGTTTTAAAATCATGTTAGTATATCAGTAGCCACCTGAACCATTTTTTCATTCTTGGTTGAGAGGTGGGCTACAAATACTTAGAATAAACTGGGCATCCCTAAACTAAACCAAGTTGTGATCAGCATATATGGACTGATTAGGTCTTTTATCCATCTTCATTCCCATTTTCCTATCCCCAAGGAACTGAGTAGTAGAAGAAAGCAATGTATTCCACATAATGATGCTCTAGGAATTTTCCTTAGTCTCTATGGGTAAACTCTATGGAAAGGCAGCCGAGAGCATCGCCTGCAAGTAAAATCACATCCTCCCCAAACTCTACCATCTCCAGGCACTGCTCCCCCACACATCTCTGGGCATTTGCCATGGTGGTTTTGGGAACCCTAGAACTGCTCCAGGGCAATACCCACACAGGAAAGAAAAAAAGTTTTCAATCCCTGCTTGCTCCTTAGTAAACTGTAGAATCACTGAAGAGCTGTACAAGTTCATCTGACTAATGGAGGAGGAGAAGGGATGTGGTAGTGAAGGCAGCTGTTCCCCTTTCAGTTACCAGTCAGGGTGCAGGAGTCGCAGCTGGAGGTGGTATAAACCGAGGGAAGAAACTAGGAAATTAGCTTGAAGAAGTCTGGATGGAAACGAATGTTTGGAAGGAACTATTCATCAGTGCCCTGGTATAACTAGTTGACCTGTCAATGAGTGTGTGCGCGCTTCTGTGTGTGTAATGTGAGATTCTAGTGAGAAGACAGAATAGGCTCCGTTACCAGGGGTGAGGCAAAAATAACACACATAACCAGCTTCCCTGCTTTTTAATGCCTCCCCTGGCATGTCCTTTCACAGCTTAACATATGGAAAGGGGAACACAAACAATATTTCTGCAGAGGACAGATTCAAAAACAACAGGTGTTCTCTTTGGAACATTTTTTTTTTTTTTGCGAATGTAGCTGGTGAGTCCAACAGCTATTCTCAGAATGCATTCGGTCAGTTCTTAATCATTAATTATTTTGCAGCAGAGTATCAATGGACTCACTGTGTTCATAAGATAGGAAAATTCCTGCTAATGGAATGTGGGAGGGTATTATAAAAGGAAAGGGTAAGATTTTTTGCCAATTCTTTCCTCCTGCTGCAGACCACTGACACTCACACTGTTCCAGAGGAAGGACGGTTCTCTGCCCTCTCCAAGATCATAACTCACCAACATTTTGGGCTGCAGTGGGGCGAGGGAGTAATGAAGTCCCAGGCCACTGACTGAAATTGCTTCTGTTAGCAGACATTTCCCACAGGATCCAAGCAAACATGCTTGTGTGTAGAAGGTCTCAAGTTCAATTGTTGGCAACTCCAGTGAAAAGATATCAAGTTTTACAGTTACCCTCTCATGGATCACTGTCTTGATGTGGCAAGGGGGCATGTGTGGTTTGATGACGCTGTGGGCTATGCCGTGGAGGGCCACCCAGGACAGACAGGCCACAGCGGAGAACTCAAACAAAATATGATCCACTGGAGAAGGGAATAGCAACCCACTCCAGTATCTTTGCCAAGAAAACCCCATGGACAGTAACAAAAGGCTGAAAGAGATGACGCTGGGAGATGAGCCCCTCAGGCTGGAAGGTGTCCATTATGCTAGTGGGGAAGAGCAGAGGGCAAGTACAATTAACCCCAGAAAGAATGAAGTGGCTGGGCCAAAGCCAAAGGGATGTTCAGCTGTGGATGTGTCTGACAGTGAAAGGAAAGTCTAATGCTGCAAAGAACAACACTGCATAGGAACCTGGAATGTAAGAATCAAGGTAAGCCGGACATGGTCAAAAATGAGATGGCAAGGCTGAATATTGAAATCTTGGGAATCAGTGAACTACAGTGGATAGGAATTAGTGAATATAACTCAGAAGACCATTATATCTACTACTGTGGCCAAGAATCCCATAGAAAAAATGGTGTGGCCTTTATAGTCAAGAAGACAGTGAGAAAGGCAGTAATGGGATACAATCTCAAAAATGGCAGAATGATCTTGGTCCGAATCCAAGGCAAACCATTCAACATCACAGTAATCCAAGTCTGTGCCCCAACCACTGACACAGAAGAGGTTGAAGTGGACTGGTTCTATGAAGACCTACAACACCTCATAGAACTAACACCAAAAAACAATGTCCTCCTCATCATAGGGGACTGAAGTGCTAAAGTAGGAAGTCAAAAGGTAACTGGAATAACAGACAAGTTTGGCCTTGGAGAACAAAATGAAGCCGGGCAAAGGCTAACAGAGTTTTGTCAACTCTAGTCATAGCAAACAACCTCTTCCAACAACCTACGAGGTGACTCTACACATGGACGTCACCAGATGGGCAATATCAAAATCAGATTGATTATATCATTTGTGGTCAAAGATGGAGAAGCTCTATGCAGTCAGTAAAAACAAGACCTGGAGCTGACTGTGGCTCAGCTACTCATTGCAAATTCAGGCTTAAACTGAGATAGTGGGAAACCACTAGCACAGGTTGACTAGATCCATCCCTGATGAATATACGGGAGGTGAAGAATAGGTTTAGGGACTAGATCTGATAGATGAGTGCCAAGAACTAGGAAGAGGTTCGTGACATTGACAGGAGTAGAATCAACACCGATGCAAGAAAGGAAGTGAAGTTCTGCAGAGGAAAGGAAAGCAAAAGGCAAAGGTGAAAAGGAAAGATTTACCCAACTGAATGCAGAGAACAGCAAGGAGAAATAAGGAATCCTTCCTGAATGAACAATGCAAAGTAATAGAGGAAAACAATAGAATGGGAAGGACTAGAAGTCTCTTCAAGAAAATTGGAGAAATCAAGGGAATGTTTCATGCAAAGCTGGCCATGATAAAGGACAAAAATTGTAGGGACCTAACAGAAGAAGAGATTAGGAAGAGGTGGCAAGAATATACAGAAGAACTATAAAAGAAAGATCTCAATGTCCTTGACAACCACGATGGTGTGATCACTGACCTTGAGCCAGACATCCTGGAGTGTGAAGTCAAATGGGCCTTAGAAAATATTACTAACAATAAAGCTAGTGAAGGTCATGCTATCCCAGCTGAGCTATTCAAAGTCTTAAAAGATGATGCTGCTAAAGTGCTGCACTTCATATTCCAGCAAATTTGGAAAACACAACAGTGGCCACAGGATTGGAAAAGGTAAGTTTACATTCCAATCCCAAAGAAGGGAAATGCCAAGGAATGTTCAAGCTATCGCACAATTGCACTCATTTCACATGCTAGCAAGGTCATGCTCAAGATCCTACAAGTTAGGCTTCAGCAATACGTGGATAGAGAACTGCCAGAAAGTACAAGCTGGGTTTCAAAGAGGTAGAGGAACTAGAGATCAAATTGCCAACATTCACTGGACTATGGAGAAAGCAAGGGAGTACCAGAAAAACATCTACTTCTGCTTCATTGACTACACTAAAGCCTTTGATTGTGTGGATCACAACAAACTGTGGCTTAAAGAGATGGGAGTACCAGACCACCTCACTTGTGTCCTTAGGAACCTGTATAATGGTCAAGAAATGACAGAACTGGACATGGAACAACTGATTGGTTCAGAATGGGAAAAGGACTACTATAAGGATGTATACTGTCATCCGGCTTACTTAATTTATATGAAGAGTACATCATGCGAAATGCCAACCTGGGTGAATCACAAGCCAGAATTAAGATGGCTGGGAAAAACATGAACAACTTCAGATATGCAGATGATACCACTCTAATCGCAGAAGGTGAAGAGGACCTAAAGAGCTTCTTGCTAAGGATGAAAGAGGAGAGTGCAAAAGTTGGCTTGAAACTCAACATCAAAAAAACTAAGATCATGGCATCTGGCCCCATCACTCCTTGGCAAATAGAAGGGGAAGTCATGGAAGCAGTGACAGACTTCATGTTCCTGGGATCCAAGCTCACTGCAGATGGTGACTGCAGCCATGAAATTAAAAGACGCCTGCTTCTTGGGAGGAAAGTGATGGCAAACCTAGACAGCATAATAAAAAGTAGAGACATCACCCTGCCAACAAAAGTCCATATAGTCAAAGTGATGGTATTCCCAGTAGTAATGTATGGCTGTGAGAGTCGGACCATGAGGAAGGGTGAGAATCGAAGAATAGATGCTTTTGAATTCTGGTGCTGGAGAAGACTCTTGAGAGTCCCATGGACTGCAAGAAGATAAAATCAGTCAATCCTAAAGGAAATCAACCCTGACTGTTCCCTGGAAGGCCAGATACTGAAGCTGAAGCTCAAATACTTTGGCCACCAAATGAGAAGGCAGCACTCCCTGGAGAAGACCCTGGTGCTGGGAAAAATTGAAGGTCAAAAAAGAAGGGGATGGCAAAGGATGAGATGGTAGGACAGTGTTACCAATGCAGCGAAAATGAAACTGAGCAAACTCTGGAGAATGCTGGGAGAGCCTAGCGTGATGTGGGGGTTGCATGGGGTTGCGTGGACTCGACTGTGTGACTGAACAAACAACACTAGAGTTGAGAAAGACGTTTCGCTGACTCAGACTGTGCAACTGCGCCAACCAAAGCAACACTAGAGCTTCGCACGCTAAACAGCACACTTTCAATCCACTTGCACTCAGACTGCTATGTGAAATGGCAAGACTCGCTTGCAAACAGTCACTAAAGTGGATTGTAAATGCATTATTAAGCATGTGTGAAAGCAACCGATGTTAAACCAAAGTATGCTCAATGATCTGGCTCTAGATGAGGCAGCTTCACATGTCCTTTCTATGTGTGGCTCATCTGGCCTCAAGTCACTTCTGATTTATGGTGACCCTATGAATTAATGACCTCCAAACCATCCTATTGTTAACAGCCTTGCTCAGATCTTGCAAACTGAGCTTCCTTTATTGAGCCAATCCATCTCATATTGGGACATCCTCTCTTCCTCCTGCCTTGAACTTTTCCTAGTATGTTTGTCTTTTCCAGTGAGTCTCATCTTCTTGTGATATGACCTTTCTATATTAACTATCCTTTTTTAGAAAAGAGAGATTTCCCATATTACCATTTGTATCTGAATTTCAGTGGAAATAAACAGGTTTAATTATTGAAATATTTATACCCCACTTTTCCTCAGCTCCAGACAGCTGAATAGATTCTTCACAAAAATACATGCCCATGTGTGTACTCACAATTACTTTTTACTGTGGATATCACATTTCTGCAAAAGAATCCCACACAGTTCAGAACTGCACATTTGGTTGAGGTAGATCATGCCATAAGGACATGCATGATCTGCTAAGCTCACATGGATGCAACCTTTACACTCTAGTTGCATGAGATCACATCACAGAAAAGTGGCATCCACGTGGCTGTGGAAACAACACCATTTCCACTACAATCCTAAACCAAATTACACCTTCTAAGTCCATTGAAGAAAATGGGCTTACCGAAGTGTACCTCTACTTATGACTGCACTGTCTTCTACTTAGTAGATAATTTTATGTATTTATTGGGTTACAATCTGTATAGACTGATGTCCAACAGCAAACTTTCACAAGGCAGTTTTGCAACCATTTAGAAATAATTTTAAAACCATTCAAAACAAGAAATATACAAATAGAAACACACAATTAAAGGACAATAAAATTAAAAAAGAATCTCCATTAATTCCCAAGCACCTGATGCAAAGGCAGACCCACAAGCTGTGAATCAGCCCACTAAGGGGTAGTGTGATCCTCTTATGGACTAGCTAATCTATTGAGTTCTCCTCTATTGTGTCTGGGATCCACTTCACCACTAATCTGAGATACACCTTTAGAGATGCACTTCTTTTGTTTGGGCTTCATGAAAATGAGAAATTGAATTGGGTTTCATCAGTGCAATGCAGCAGGAGTGAGGAAGCAGGAAACTCCCATACCGCTGAAAGAAATGCCTTCCATTAGTGGAAAATTACTGCTAGATCTATATCAGTACTTCCCCTTCAGACAGTGAGCTGAAAGATTATCTCCACTCTACCTTAAAGAGAGTACCAGGAGGTATAAAGCTCTAAAGCGATAAGACAAATGCCTTGTAGCCAGCCAGAACATAATTGCTCATAGTGTCATCTTGTGAAACAAATAAAGGGGCACTGTAAACAAAAGTATTATTGTCTAATTAAGCAAACTGAGCTTATTCAGCATCCAAATTATTGGGTAGCAATAGACCATTTTCAATATTTTCAGCTGAGAAACAAATGTTGGAAGCTGGTGTTTGCAGCTTTCTTAAAACAGGAAAGGATATAAATAGATTGCATGAAACCTATTAAGTACTAATAAGTCCATTAGAAAGATGAACTCACCGACAAGGAAATATCAGTTAGAAAATGGGAAAGCAAGATGATATTACTTAGAACCAGATAAGGTATAGCTATTGATGGAACCTTAGCTGCAAAAAAAGAGACCCCAATGGTACCATGCATGTTCAAATACAATGCTTCCCAAAGTGGAGTAAGCAACCATCAAGTAAATTGTCCTGCAGTACAAACAAGAAGGAGAAGTTCAGTCTCTCTTTAGAACAACTGGCCAGTTTGACTATCAAGGAACCACAGCAGCTATAGATGAATACCTCTTCTTCCCTATAGGTCCCATAAGAAAAAAAATAGAGCCCAGGAAGCTCATGCTTAGGAAACTGGGAAAATCAAAAGTTATAATAGAAGTTATGAGTGGCCATCAGTGGCTACTAGCCATGGTGACTGAAGTGAACCTCCACGTTCAGAGGCAGTCGACCTCTGAATCCCATTGCCAGGAGGCATCATCAGGGAAGACCTCAGCCTCTATGTCCTGTTATTGGACATCCTGAGGAACTGGTTGGCCACTGTGTGAGACAGGATGCTGGACATGATGGGCCACTGGTCTGATGCAGCAGGGCTCTTCTTATGTTCTTATTAATGGTAATTCCCCAAGTCATATGATAACTTTCCCCACATCTCTGAGGTTCTAGGACTAATTGCACCCATTTCAAGAATACTGTTGCTGATAGAGAGGAGGCTCTCTCACCTTACTCTTAATCGCTAGAAAAGGCTGGTAGGCAAACTTATTTCTAGACATACAATACAGGTAACACAGAGTGAATGGACATTACTGATTGCTAGTGAAATAAATAGGAATACATTTCTTTTAACCCATTTAAACTACCCATTAGAGGATTCTTACATTTCATATCAATTTAAGTATCAGAAAAAATTGTACTGTTTCAAGATATTACTGGGAAGACATAGAAATAAGGTGGAAACAAAGCAGCAGGACTTTCAGATATTCATTACTACTGCAGTAGATTTTAGGATACTGCAAAATTAAACAAACAAACAAAAAATACTACCTGTCGAGGGGTCCTTTCGGATTTACTCCTGCACCACTCCCAGTCAGAGAGTTCTGGTTTCCGACCTTCCTCGTGAGAAAGTCTTCTTTCCTGACCTTCAAAAAAAGTACCTTTTTCCATATTCCTGACCTCTTCTCTTTTGTGTGTTCCCATTTTGTCAGAAAGCAGGCGGTCTGTAATCTTATCCTTGCCAAGGTCTTGTTTTGTGTCTGTACCGACTGTTTTTTTGCACCTTGCAGAGTCTTTAAGCATGGAGCTGTCCTCCAGGGAAATGGTGCTGAACTCAATTTTGCTGTTATCCTTTTGAGTTCCTTTCGTATTCTCACAATCATAGTTCAGCAAGCTGTGATATGATATAGAGTTGCCATCATCACTATGATAGTTGTCATGGGATATCCTATAGATTCCATAACCTTGCTGAAATGACAGATTGAATTCAAAGCCTCTTCTTTTGGCTACAGAAGTAAAAGACACGATTGCATTAAACACAGTCAGAATATTGAAAGAATGCAAATGACAAACATTGGCATTAAAACAAAAAACTGAGCAAGCACAATGAATTTTATCATAACACAGAGGAACAAAGTTCCAAAAGATCAAACAAAATCTGGTTAAGATGAGGTAGATATATGCTTAAAGGGTAAAGACAAACAGACATTTTAAAATGGGGATGGAGTGGTCTGAACATGCACTCTTTGTTCCAAAAACAAGTCCACTAGAATGCACCTGATGTGTGTTCAAACCACTCCCACCACATTTCAGGATAACTGTCCAGGCCTTTTCAACATTTCTAATGGAGAATCATTAATATGGGTAGGGAGAAAGTGATCAGAGCAGCAATTCCAGCTTTAACATATGCACACTTACTGAAATATCAGTACAGGATCCATACCTGTAGATGTGCTCATGAAGGGCTCTCTCTGTGTGATCAGGAACCCTAAAGAAAGAGGACTCCCAGTTGTGAAGACTAAGCCATATGGAGCCTCTGGAAATACAGGTTCTAGACTGTGTGAAGAAAGACCTAGGCCCATTCATCTCTACTTGTATAGGCTCTATATGGCACTCCCATGAATGCTCATCATTTCAGGGCACAGCTTGTTGCCATGACCCCTCTTCCATTCTTTGAATAGTCATAATCTCTTCTCTGAACAACTGAAAAGGGTGTCTGTATTCACCCTTATTTACTAAAATGGAAGGCTAGGAATTCAATGACAGTTTGCATGGACACCACTGAGACTTTCCAGGTGTCTCATTTTTAACTTCTGCTTTCTAGAGAACGTAACACATGAAGCCCTGTAATGTTCACAGTGCAAGCAAACTTCTTTGACCTTTTCATGATAAGAGCCAGAAGAGCCAGGTTAGAACATGTCCTTGTAGCATCAATATCAGAAAAATGAAATTGTGAAATGGAAACTATTAAGCACTAGCCCCTGTCAGTCAAGGTATATGTAAAAATAGGTAGTTGTTTCTGTCCATATAGTTTGGGTTCCTGAAGCATTGGTCATAGTTGGCTCTCTTCAGGGGCTGGGTTTTGCTTGTATAATTTGTAAGCACATCAAGAAGCTCAGCAACTACATGTCTGGACTGGTATGGAGCAAGAGTTCACATCAGGACAGCCAAAGTATACTGATTTTTCAAAGCAATGCATATATTCTTGCTATGTATTTTTATTCCTAACTTTCACTCTGGGAAGCTGAAGCCTCACTCTTGAAACTGAGTTTTGTGTGTGTTCCAGACCCAGTTCTAAAACAGCCACTGTTATGTGCCCATTGAAAATGCTTTTCAGTTAATGACACCTTTTTGAGTCTGTTGGAATAAGTCATTTTATGCTGTGCCAGGCCTCACCCACTGAACTCCCTTTAGGGCCATGAGATGGCAGTCTCTAGGCACCTTGCCTCGAGGGCCTGCTTTCTGTTGGCTTCAGCTTCAGAGAGAGGAGGCTCTTTGTCATCTGGTTCCTTCTCTTCTGCACCTGGCTAAGCCCTTCTCTGGATGGAAGGAGCTGTCCCAGAATCAATTCTCAACATCTCCAATTAAAACAATGGTTCGTAACCTTTTTGGGGTCATCAATCTGATGAAAGATATGGACCCCCACTGCAGGAAAAAAGTCATAGTGAGGAGATGATGAATGTTATCTGAATGTGCACAGTAGTATCCCATGCCCTCCTACATTTGTTTGGAGTAAAATATTACTGTAATAACATAATAAAGGATGTTTTTCACATAGACAATTTTCAAAGTATAGCCCTGGTATAACCCCCAAAGGGCATCACACTCTGCGGATAAGAACTTAATTGTGGTCTCCAGCCTGAGAGATATCTGGCTGTCCTCAACCTGGTGGAACTCTCTGCCAAGTAACATCTGTGCCCTGCGGGACTTGATGCAGTTCCACAGGGCATGTAAGGTAGAGATGTCCCTCCAGGAGTTCAGTTGAGGACAGCGATGGTGTCAATCTGGCTGGCACTCACCCACACCCCATAGGGCAGTAGCATAATTGGAAATCTAGTTTGTTATCTGATTTAGTTTGATTGAAATCTTATTGTAATTTTAATGCTTAACTGAAATGATATGTCATTTTAACTATTGTTATTCACTGCCCTGAACCCTGTTTACAGGGAATGGGTAGTATTATATGTATGTGTGTGTGTATGTATATGTATATAAAATTAAATAAATAAACAGGAAGGAAATCAGAGAAAAAAATAGGGTTTTTTTGTGCCTGGTTCATGGACCCGCTGAAGCCCATCCATGGATCCCCTAAGGGTCCATGGACTTCAGGTTAAGAACCCCTGAGTTAGAGGATCTGGCAGTAGGCAGTGTGAAAGACCTCTACTTGAGACCCTGGAGAGCTGCTGCCAATCTGAGAAGACAATATTAACCTTGATGGACAAATGTTATGATTCAGTATAGGGCAGCTTCATAAGTTCATGCCTTTGGAGAAGCACAGTGGTGCATCTTGCTGGAAGGTTCCTTTGTGCACCCTCTGCAAACCATATCCACCTCTCCAACCACCCATGAGACAGAAAGATCTGCTCTGATCTTCAGTGCTGAGGCCAGGTTGGTTGCTATAATAATGAGATGGATCACATCAACTCTGCGTGTGCAAGGAGGATGGGAACCCACATGTTATTTGACAGAGTCCCCTGCCCTCCAGAAGCATCATCTTAAGGGGCACTTTGGGCTGTTTCAGGAAGGCTGCAGTGCAGAAGTCATGCTCCACTAATGGAAAACTTTCCATCAATAGAGATTTTTTACTGGATCCAAGCCAGGTCTCTGTGTCCACAGCCAATCTGCTGTTCTGCCTCATGATCTACTGTTGTCCAATGTATTGGAGCTGTTCATAGCGGGGTTGCTGCAGGATGTGGCCCATTTGCCTGTTTAATGGCCAGAGCTTTGCACTGTGGTAGAATAAGTACTGAAATTGTATTGGCGTTATTTATTGAACACCACTATGTATATTAGCTTTTGTGGTGTATATATATATGTGTGTATATATATATGAGACTGTTCCTGCAATCACGGGTGCTTATGTATTGTTAGGGAGAAGGCAAAACTTCATGCATACAGTCAATTTCACCTTTGAAGTTAACCAAAATTCTATTCAAGGAAGCTGAAGGTAATAACTTTGTTTACCTTCTTCATAATCTGAAATTTCAGGGACAGGGAGAAGGGAAATGAGGTCAAGGGTAGTGAAAGATGAATGTGGACAAATGCAATTGCACAGCGTTAGGCAGTTTAGGTTGGGAGCTGAGGCCAATGCCCTCAGAGAAAGGATGGGTTTTTGACGAAGAATTTTAAAGAAAAGAGAAGGAAGGCCATTTAGGTGTCAACATGGGGAATTCCAGGCATAAGGGGAAACAAGGGAGAGCTGTTTAAGTGCACGGAAAACCTCTTGGCAGTTCAAAGTGGTAGACTTGAAGAAGCAATGTCACACACGGAGCTATTTGAGGAAAAACAGAAAAAGCAGGTGGGTGAGATTGGGGGGAGCTTGAAAGGTAAGGACAAGGAGTTTGCATTGAATGCAGCATGGGGAAATCCCCATATGGGTGGGGGCTGAAGCTGAGAGAGTGGGTGCCACCCAAGGCCATGTACTGGGTACGCAGCTAAGATGAGATCCCCAGATCACTGTCTCAACTTTCCACCATACTAGCCTTGGCCATGCAGGTCCAGTGATTGTCATCAAAGCTTTTTTATTGGACTTCCCTTTCTTAACCAGTAGAAAAATGAGTTGTATCCAAACTTAGGTATGCAAATTATGATCATTATGTTGACTGGGTTTTGCATCTTGCAGCAGCAGGTAACTTTAAGTGTGACAGATGCTAAGGTCAATTGAATTTTAATTCAGTCTCATTTTTATTTTGCCTTTGTGCCTTGATCCTGGAAAGGAAATGAACATGTGGAAGAAAGTTTTGGCACAAGAATTATAGCTGAATATATGAAGCTGCCTTATACTGAATCAGACTGTTGGTCCCTCAAAGTCAGTATTCTCTAGTCTGGCTGGCAGTAGCTCTCCAGGGGTTCAAGTAGAGGTCTTTCGCATCACCTGTTACCTGATCCTTTTAACTGGAGATGACAGGGATTGAACTTGGGACCTTCTTCATGTTCTATTACTGAGCCAGGGGAGGTTGCAGGGTTTTATCTCAGGCTGCATGTGATATCTCCAGCTTAGGACTGGCAGCTGTGCAAGTATTCCTGAACAGAAGATTGGTTTGTGTAAGCTTTGGTAATGTCCACCATGGGGACCCCTCCTTGCTCATCAAAGGGAAGGTGAAATTGTAACCTAGATTCCAGCTCCTCATCCAGTCCAAGAAATTGCCTGCCACCCTAGCAGCTGACAACTCTAGACGCCAGTTGAATGGCTAAGTGTGAGCAGCACATGGTGGCACGTGAACAGCCCATGCATGTACAAATCTCTGACTCAAACTGTTAGCTTCTTGGAATAAATACAGTGCTCCAGAAAGGTAGGATTACTAGCCTATAATTTCCAACAAATCTGCTGAGGAAAAATGACATTTTTATAGCAATGCCATGCCACTTTCCCAGTGCAGCATCAATGCAGACCACACAACACTCTATGCCTAAGTTATTTATTAAATTCTGCATGGAATCATGAGCTCAGTAGACATTCTGTTGGGGAGGGGGAAGTAGAAAAGCCTTTAGCATCGACATAACACAAGTAGCAAGCTCAGGTTTAAATGATGGCGTAATTGTTGCCTCACCATCTGCCACATATTTCACTGTGTAAATATTGAACTAGAGCCAGAGCCATGTGGTATCTGAAACAACTCAGTTCTTGACACACAAAATATGCTGTGGTTCTAAAAGATCCAGAAGGAAAGACCTTTCTCTGACATCCCTGGGCCCATTTTGCTCTGGTATGTGAATGAGAAGAAACAACCACTGAGACCAGATGATGCTCGGTAAGAATGAGAACCTGAGTCCAAACAAAAAAAAGTTCTGACCCCTAGAATTTTCTCTCAAAGCCTAAGGCTCTACGCTATTCATGAAGGGATAAGCCCCATTGCATTTAGTGTGTGACCCAGAGTCATTCACCTAGAGCTGGATTGTAGAGAAGCAGGGAAATGGAAACCCCCTCTAGTCATAAATACCTAGAAGCAGAGCCCCCTGTCTAGCAGCACTATCTAGTCAACACACTTTAGCTGTGAAAAATTCTGCCAGTTATTTGCTGGGTAGAGTTTAATTGAATTGTGTTTTTAACTGAATTACCTTTTACCCTGTATCTTAATTATTTAAATATTTGAATGCATTTATGTTCACTGGCTTGTGGGGAAGCAGCATCAAAATGCCATAAATAAATAAATGTCCCTGTCTTGAGAAAGAGGCAGTAGAGCAGGGGTATCAAACATGTGGCCCGAGGGCTGGATCAGGCCCTCGGAGGGCTGCAATCGGGCCTGCAAGGCCCTGGCTGTTTCCTGCTTCCTTTTCCAGTTCTGCTGCTGCAATAACTCAGAGCAAGAGGTGTCAGTTGTCAGAGACTGTTAAATAGACAAAATATTGCAAGAGTGCTAGTGTTTTAAACATGTTTTATTTAAAGTTTAAAAAACCTTTAATTATGTTTGTGTCCTTTATATCTCTGCTACCTGGCATTACATTTTATGACCCACCTGGCCCGGCCCAACAAGGTCTCATTTATGTCAGATCTGGCCCTCATAACAAATGAGTTCGACACCCCTGCAGTAGAGTGTCAGCCTGGAACTGAGGAAGCCCCGCTTCAGAGAGCTGCTTGGCCATGAAGCTGTCTGTGTGTTCAGGGGCCACCCACTGGCTTGGGTCCTCTACCTTTGCTCTGATTGTGCTTTCCTATGGGCATTGAGGAGGCCGTCCCCCACCAGGTTCCCACAGCACTGGCCACTTCTGCTTGCACAAGACCGGTGCTTTTCAAGGAGCCACACAGCACCTAGTGGGAGAGGAAGGTAAACCTGCAGCAGAGGACTGCCTCCACAGCACCCAGAGAGATGTGTGCCTGGAGCAAAGGTATAGGATCCATGCCACTGTCTCCCAGTATAACCTATTTTTACACCGGTGGCATATCTAAGAGATGCTGTCACACCTTAAAGATTAACAGATTCATCATGGCACAATATGCTACAATCGACTTCTTAGTAAAAGAAGTCACAAGGCTCCTTTTTGTTTCTACTTCACAGGACTGTCCTGAGGATAAAATGCGGGTGGGGCAAAGCATATATGTCTCTTCAAACCTCTTGGGGGAAGAGCCTATTCCTTTACAGGACACATCGGAGCACCAATTCACGTGACTTTCTTTTTCTTCTGTTCCTCCTCTGTGACTTCTCTGTTCATGGTAATCAGAGGGTAATCTTTCTTTCATGGCCTCTGAATGGAACCTTACATGTGACTAAGATGAACATAACCAGCTAGGCCTTGTGACCTGGCAAGCACTTCCACTAGGGTTGCCAGTCCCCAGTTGGGGGCAGGGGATCCCCTGATTTGGAGGCTCTCTCTCCCTTCAGGATTATCTGAAAGTGGGGGAGAGAGGGGGAAATGTCTGCTGGGCACTCCATTATACCCTATGGAAACCAGTCCCCATAGGGTATAATGGAGAATAGATCTGTGGGTATCTGGGGCACTGGGGGGGCTTTTTGAGGTAGAGGCACCAAATTTTCAGCATAGCCTCTCCTCAAAAAGTCCCCCAAGTTTCAAAAAGATTGGGGTCTGATTCTATGTGCCCCAAAAGAAGGTGCCCCTGTCCTCAATTATTTCCAATGGAGGGAAGGCATTTAAAAGGAACACAGTCCTTTTAAATGTGATGGCCAGAACTCCCTTCAGAGTTCAATTGTGCTTCCTCCCTCCCCTCTCCCAGAGGCTCCTGGGAAGTCCTCTGACAGCTTATCAGCCTCAGCTAGCAATCCTGAATGGTACCAGCATGTGTGGCTTGGCTAGAGAATGAATTAAGAGCAACCACTGTGTTAGAAGCACAAGCTTTTACCATGGAATCACAGGATCCTTCTGGACATGGGGGTGGACCTGGAAGTGCTCCTGGTTCCACCCCAAAGTCCTCAGATATTTCCTGAGTCAGACCTGGGAACCCTAACTTCCACCCTTGCAGTCCCGGTCTGCCAGGAACACAGGAAGTCCATCCTACCTCCAGTGAGCCACCATACATGGCTGTGGGGGATGATGCCTTTGGTGTGATGGTTCAGTTGTTGGGTGGGTCTAGGGAACTCCTTGATTTCAGCATTTGAGACCACTGCAGCTCCAGAATGAGACTGAGAGGCCAAGGAAGTTGCTGTGGGTGAAATTCGCTCATTCCTGGACTTACACATTGCAGAGCTTGTATAAGAGGAGAAACTAGGACAAAAATACCATGTGGACCAGCGTTGACTAAAATAAACAGCACAATGCAAGATATGTTTAGCTTGGCAATATGCTACACAATCTGCTGAGGAAGAGCATGTGGTTCCACTGACAGGCAGAATAATAGTACTATATCCCTTTCCCGCCATTCTTCCATACTTACGCTTGCCTTCTTGTGAGGAGACTGTGTAGACATTCCTCCTGCAGTTAATGATACAGCCGCAAGGAAGGTGGCTCCAGTGTTCTGACAAAACAAACACTGGGGTGACCGTGGCAGCAAGTAAAGTTAGCAGGAAACTGAATATCTCAAAGGGAAAGCTTTGAAATGCCACTGTATGTTGAACAACCATTTGTATCTGAAAGACAGAGAAGTTTAAAGTCATTAAATACACTCTGCCCTAACCTGGATAGCTCAGGCTAGCTCAGTCTCATCAAATTTCAGAAGCTAAGCAGAGTCAGCCCTGGCTAGTATTTGGGTGGGAGACCTCCAAGGGATACGAGGATCGTGACGCGAAACCCGGCAGTGGCAAACCACCTCTGAATGTCTCTGGCCTTGAAAACTCTATGGGGATCACCATAAATCAGCTGTGGCTTGATAGTACTTTCTATCACCAAATATATTCCGGGAAGAACAGATCTTGCTGGAAGGGGGCAACGTGAAAGCTTTCTGCAGCTACCATGGTTTTGCTACACTCTGAATGCTGTCCTTGTAAAAACGAAGGCTCAAGTTAAGCTTTAAGAAGTGTTGTTTATTTCACTGTGGAAGAGATAAGCTCCTACTTAACTCATCTATTGAAATCACTTAGGGGCTGAAATGCATAAGTCCCTTGGCTTGATGGTACCCTACGTGACTTACAATGCAGTTCTGTGCAGATTTATGCCAATCTAAGCCAACAGGATTCAACTCAATACCGGAATACCAGAATAACTCTGTATAGGTTTTTGCTGTTATTGCAGCATGGTGGCAGCCAACTTTAGCAGATGGAGATGATGAAATTTGTTTCCCGATGTTCTTCAAAAATAACCATGAATATTATCCAAATGGAGCACAAACAACATGCATGAGACACTAATTACTAGACCACATAACTCTGCAAGCTTGTTTTAAAAAATGTGGTATTGAGGGAGATCCTGATGCTTCCCACTGGTTCTGAACGTTTCTAGTTTCTAATGGTATCTAAGTAGAATGCCTGTTCTGTTTCTGACATCCTGGCTAGAAGGCTAGAAGGGTTGTTTCACACATTCTATAGGGATTCATAAATTATACAAAATCAGAACATTAGTCTATCGAGGTTAATATTATTTACTGCAAATGGCAGCCACTTTCCAGGTGGAGGTCTTTCTAGTCACCTACTACTCAATCTGTTTAGTTGGAGAGGTCCAAGACCGAACCCAGGACCTTCCACATGCAAAGCAGATACTCCACCACTGAGGCATAGCCCCTCCTCTGCTGACATTCTCAGGAAGAAACAGAAGGAAATTACAGCTCTCAGCTGAACATTTCTGGATGATATGAATATTTGCAAACACTGTTGTTGCATGCACTATTATTTTCAGTGTGTCTTGGATGTACTTCTAAAATATAAAGTGCAAAATGTCCTTATATTTAAATTTTAAAAACTTCAAAGGGAAATAGTGGAGTTTATTAATGAACATGTTTCTGAATTTCAGGTCTTGAACAATGATCAGAGGCAAATGCTTTAGATTGGCAGTATGACAGCAGTCAGTAGGAGAGGGCTGTTGTCTGTGGACCCTGCTTCTGGGCTTCCCTGTGGCATGCTGGACTTGAGAGACCATTGGTCTGATCCAGCATGGCTTCTCTTATGTGCCTGTGTTATTTATTTATTAAATTTATATCACGCCCTCCCCGCCATTTGGCGGGCTCAGGGCAGCTAACAACATGTATATATACATATATAAATGCATACATTTAAAACTCCAAAAACTCCACAAAATATACTAAAAGCAAATGAAGTTAAAATTACAGTATAAAACTGTAGTAGAATTATGGGCTGTTTTATTACAAAACAACTTCCACTTTCCCTCTGTACAGCATGCACAGATGGTTAACACTCCAATATTCAGCAAGTTCCATATCCCCATTACCCTTTATGTATCTTTTAGTCTTTCCTAGACCTCAAGCAAGCATTCATAGGCTTCCCATCCAGGCACTAACTGGATCAAAACCCACTTAGTTTTAGCAAAGTTGCTGCTGCATCATGTGTACCTGTAAACCTCTTGGCATCAGACCACACGTTTATTCTTGCTTGTCTTGTTAAAATCTCAATTCTTAATTTTAAAAAAATCTGCAACATTCTCTACCTTCCCAGATCATGATGGCCTAAGTATCACCTTGGCTTTTGTTTTTACTCTCATTGGCATCCTACCTACCACTGTAAAAGAGTTTCAATATAAATATGATTGTATTAAAAATCAGAAAGAATACATGTCAAAACAAACAGTGGCTCAGAACCACACATCAACATTCACAACAATAGATGGTTGAGTGCAAAGAGACACACCATGGAAAGCCATATGACTCCCTAAGGTCTTTGCAAAGCTACTGAATAACATTCCTGCTCCTCGGGAGCTTTGAGGCTTTCAATCTTGACAGATGCTGGAAAGCAAATGTTCTAATACAACTCCCATCTGTGTTTCTCCGAACGGCAGTTGCTTCAAGTGAAATGATAAATATTGATACCACAGCTCTAACAGGGAAGTCTCTTTCACCCTGAGCTATTAATAAAAGTCCAGTTGAGGCAATCCTGGGAGATGCAAACACAGTCCAAGGATGGTGGCAATGATTGATACAGTGCTACCAATGTATGTGGCACTCAACAGAGTTTGATCAGCAAAAAGGACGAAGAGGAAAGTCTTAACCCCCAAAGATCTTAGCTTACAGGTCAACAATATGAGGATGACAGAGGGAAGAAAGGGGAAAGACAGGGACTGGAAGGGCATGGCTTAATATACAAACCAGTTCACTAAGAACCTACTTAGACTAAGACATACTTATAACTGGGAAAAGACTAAACTAAAGCCTTTATTTTAAGGGAGGGTGATTTTGGAAAGGGTCTTCAAGAGAAAGAGATTCCCCCTCCGGGGCATAGTTGGGATTCTCCTGTGCTATGGAGATAGATCACAGTGGGTAGCTCTGGTAGTCAGTCTGTAGCAGGAGAAAAGAGCAAGAGTCTAGTAGCACCTTAAAGACCAACTGCTCCTGGACTTTTGCTCTTTTCCTGTGCTAAGTGCTATTGAGTGAGATTCAGGAAATGTCTACACCCCAACATCTCACACGACGTCAACCGTAACTGCACCAATGCATGCATCAAGGGGCATTCCCAATAAAGCTCTATACTGACAAAATCATTAAAAAACATACTCCTTTCCTTCAGTGAAATGCCTCAGTTATAGTGCCCAAGGCGCCTCACTGCCAATGGGTGTGCCTGACAGCTGTGAGAGGAAAAGCAGTCTTTAGCAGTCCCTTTGAATAATCTCACAGTCACTCTAGTGCCTTTCAGCTGGCTCAGAACAGACCCCCTTGGTCCAGCTTTCCACCTAGTTCCATACTTTGAATACGCCAGTAATGGGTACTTGTAGAATTTTTTTATGGTAGCACAAAACACAGAGTCACAGAGCAATTATCCAGAGACCTGGTTTTGTTTGACTGTTTCAGTTCCCATGAAAACATATGTAGTGCACATCTGTTCATTCATAGTCTGGCAACAGAGAATGTGCAATTAAAAGCCTAACTAATTCCACATGAATACAGGGTCTTGAAAACACAGTGAGCTCAGATAATTAAGAGTGCCTGATCGCTGGATTTGCCAGTGTACTGAACACACACATTTGACTGAAATTAGAACAAGGCACGCAATCAGTCATCAGCAGCATGTCCATTTAACATCTAATAGCAGAGTTGATGATCTCACAATATGCAAAAGCTACAGAGCAAACAAGAGTATATCATCCCCACCCTCACCCCGGACAACCAATGTTTAGAGGCAAGTGCAAGTTTTCAAGTTACACTTATTTGCTTTGAGATTAATGGCCCATATTCATCACTTTAACTAAATCATTACAGATAGAGAAAGAAACTTGGTTTGGTATTACCATCATTGGGAGCCAAAGAATGACTTTTATCAGAGCCAGAATCAGCGAGAAGCGCTTCTGGGCAAATTCCACAATGAAACTTCGGCCGGTGTATGGCACACTGTGCGTGCCATAGGGATCCACTCCACAGATGTCAGTAGGACTTTTTCTAGTCAGTGGGTCAGAGTTCCGACAAGCAACTTGGCAATGCTTTGAGAGTCTATTCACTGGGTCTTCTGGAGAAAGGGACAGTTCATTACTACCAACTGGAGGCGACCCAGGTGAGAAATAACCTCGGACGATTTGATGATAATCATTGTAGAGATGCTGTTGATCATCTGAACACAGCAGCTGATAAATCAGCGGGATAGAGAGCACAGTGAGGAGGCAGAAACACAGCGAGTAAATGGCAAAAAGAAACAGGACGTACGAACTGGTGCAGTCCATAAGGCATCCCCAGGAGGTGGGGGAATAGGCACCCCAGCCAAACAGAGGCAAAATACAAATCAGCAAACTAACAATCCAGATAGTGAGAATGGCCCAGATCATGCTCACTGGCCTTTTGGTGGCTGCGTGGCTGGTTCCCATTCTGTGGAGGCTGTAGAAGTTATAGGAAACTACAAGAGACCCCATGAGATTGCTCGAAAAACCTTGGAATAAGTACAGCAGTGCTGAAGTTGTGCACAAGGTGTGGGGCAGCATCTCCTTCAACCACTGCTTGAGCATGAAGATGGTCACCGGCACCACGCTGATCAGATCATCCACTGTCAGCGAAGTCACAATCATCGAGATGGTACTTTTATTCTGCAGCCTCAGCAGAGACACCAGTGAATAGATGCTGCCCAGCAAGGCTGTGAACGTTAGAATGAAAGTCAAACAGAATAGAAAGATGTTCAAAGGCTTTTGTCCTTTGGGCAGATCCAGAATCCCATGTGTCTGAATCGAATGGCTCGTCCCATTTAATGACACATTGCTAAGAGTCACCGACATCGTCGTTCGAGGAGCGGGGCGGGCGGGCAGATCCTGCTTTGCCTTTTCACCCACTCTGTGGGTTCCTATACGAGGATGCAAAATTGTTAGCTCCACGTTGGAATTCTGATCTTCTTGACCACATCTATTCTTGGGCTACACAGACTCCCCACCCCCTTCTGCCTGAATACTTGCTCAGGATGCATTCAAGTACAGCTAGCAAAACTCTTCCTTGAAAAAAATAACACATGGCTAGAAGAAAGACTGAGATATGTACCGGGGGGGGGGGGGAGATCCAGCAAAGTAGTTTCTCCTTTTCCCGTTCTGCTGGGTTGTCCTGGTCCTTTAAATCCTCCCAAGATGCTCAAGTTTGGCTCACAGAGTAGACAAATGCTCCCAGCAGATGTTAGAAATCATGCCGTGGTGGAAAGAAAGAAAGCAGAGCATCAGTCTCGCGCTGCCGCTTCGGGAAGAACTATAGCAAGGGGGGGGGAGGATCAGAAGCTCCTGGGCTCGGTCTGCACTATTCCGAGCTGCAGGAGGGAGGAGTCAGGCGCGATCCGGATAGCAGAAGGGGAGGGGCGCGCGAGCATCTCTCTCGACCGAGCCATTCGGAGGTCTCCAGCGAGCCAGGATGCCCCCGCCAAGCCACACCTCCGCTGTGCTGCTGACACTTAAATCCAGTGCAAACAATGCCAGCCGTAAATGTCATCCCTTCCAAGCCCTGGGCTGCTCCGCAGCTGCGTGTGGCAAGAAGATTAGGCATGGCCATTCATTGGGATCACATCTCCTGCCCTTAAACCACACAGAGGGGATACAGCCAGGCGAGTCCTTTGGGGGGAAGAGTTCCTTCTAGGTTTCAGGGAAGACGTGTCCTCCTGACCACCCCAAATGTCCCGGGGCTTTAGGACACTCAGGCACACCGCTGAAGCCCTGCTTTGGCACGACTGGTAAATCACAGGGGCTGCATTTGCCCGTCCAGAAGCGCCACTTCAGTTTATTGGGCAAGCTTGCCGCTATTTCATTCCATTTACATTTTTATTCTTTACACTTTATTCCTGTGCATGCTTGTTAGGAAGTCAGTCCCACTAGAGGCAGTCAGCCTTACTCCTGAGTAAGCATGCAAAGGATTGCCAACTGAGTCTGATTTGATAAATGATCTTGCAAATACCACCTTGCTGCTATCTTTTTAAAAAGGAAATATTATGAATTTGGAAATATAAAATGAGAAAAACTACCATTTTTTTTAAAAAAAACCCAGAGATATTCCAGAGAGGAAATGAGGCTAATTTCATTGATCCAGTGGATATACACCAATCGCCATTTTTGTCAGGGATGCTGTGAATTTCTCAGTGAATGTGGTCCACAGGTGAAGTAGGGTTGCCTGGGATTACAGCTGATGTCCAGGTGACAAAGATTAGTTCACCTGGAGAAAATGGCTACTTTGGAATGTGGGCTGTATAGCATTGTACCCCACTGAAGTCCCTCCCTTCCCCAAACCCTGTGCTCCTCAGATGCCACCCCCAAAATCTTCAAGCATTTCCCAACCCAGAGCTGGCAGTCCTACGGATATATGGTGTTCAATTGTGATGCTCTGATGGGAGAAGAGCACTGGGTCTTTTGGTTCACCACTGACCAACCCAAATGCCTGTTGAACAAGTTCACATCAGGCTTTTTGCAAAACTGTGCGTGTATGAAAATACTGCTGATCTAAGCAGTTCAACAGCCATTAACATTCCTAAAGACTATTTAGGCAAACACTGTAGGGTAGGATTATTTTAAACATAGTGTTTATGACTGTTATATAAGATTTGTGATTGATATACCTATCTATTTGAACAATTGCCTGCCAAGTGGAGCAATGACGCATCAAGGAGGGGGGAGTAGAACTCCATCACATTATCTGAGAATGTGCATGTGAGAAGAGCCAGCTGTATAGTATTGTACTGTTAGGAAGGATTATGTTAAGAACATAAGAGAAGCCAAAGTTGTATCAGGCCAATATCCCATCCAGTTCACCACTCTGTGTCACACAGTGGCCAAAACCCAGGTGCCATCAGGAGGTCCACCAGCAGGGCCAGAACTTCAGAAGGCCTCCCCCATTGCCCCCCAGCACCAAAAATACAGAGCATCACTTGCCCCAGACATAGTGTTCCATCTATACCTTGTGGCTAATAGCCACTGATGGACGCTCTGCTCCACATGTTTATCCAATCCCCTTTTGAAGCTGTCTGTGCTTGTAGCTGCCACCATTTCCTGTGACAGTGAATTCCACAGGTTAATTACTCTTTGGGTGAAAAAGTACTTCCTTTAATCTGTTCTAAACCTGCTGCTCATTAATCCCATTGAGTGCCCATGAGTTCTTGTATTGCGAGAAAGGGAGAAAAATATTTATTTCTCTACCTTCTCTATCCCATGCATAATTTTGTAAACCTCTGTCATGTCATCACTCAATCATTGTTCCCCCAAGGTAAAGAGCCCTAACCTCTTTAACTTTTCTTCATAGGGATGGTGTTCTATCCCCTTAATTGTTTCAGTTGACCCTTTTCTGCACCTTTTCCAGTGCTACAATATCTTTTTTGAGGAGCAGTGACCAGAACTGCACACAGAATGCCAAACGAGGCTGCACCATCAATTCATACAGGAGCATGATGATACTGGCTGATTTGTTTTCAGTCCCTTTCCTAATAATCACCAGCATAGCATTTGCCTTTTTTATTGCAGTTGCACACTGAGTAGACATCTTCAGTGAGTTATCTACCATGACATGGACTCTAATCTGGGAGAACTCGGTTTGATTCCCACTCCTCCACTTGCAGCTGCTGGATGACCTTGGACAAGCCATAGTTTAGTCAGAGCTGTTCTCTCAAGGACAGTTTTCGAAAGAGCTCTCTCAGCCCTGCCTACCTCACAGGGTGTCTGTTGTGGGGAAGGGAAGAGAAAGGAGATTGTAAACCGCTCTGAGACTCCGAGTGAAGGGCGTGGTATAAATCCAATCTCTTCTTCTTCTTCTTCTGGTTAGTTACTGCCAGTTTGGACCCCATAATGTATATTTATAGATAAGATTTTTGGTTCCAATGTGCATTACTTTGTACTTGCCCACACTGCACCTCATTTGCCATGTTCACCCGTTTGTCCAGCCTTGACAGGTCCCTCTGGAGCGCCTCACATTCCTCCCTAGTTTTCACCACCCTGAACAACTGAGTGTCATCCACAAACTTAACCACTTCGCTGTTTACTCCCAACTCCAAATCATTAATGAACAAGTTAGAAAGCACCGGACCTAGTATCAAGCCCTGCATTTGAAGCAACGTACCAAACAGATGAAGAAGAGTTGGTTTTTATACCCTACTTTTCTCTACCCTAGAGTCTCAAAAGGGCTTTCAATCACCTTTTCTTCCTCTCCCCACAACAGGCTCCTTGTGAGGTGGGTGGGGCTGACAGGGTTCTGAGAGAACTGTGACTGGCCCAAGGTCACCCAGGAAGCTTCATGTGGAGGAGGAGTGGGGAATCTAACCAGTTCTTCAGATTAGAGTCCACCACTCTTAACCACTACACCATGTTGGCTCCTATGAACAGCTCTGACCCATGAATGGGTCTGACCCCTGATCCTGGGCAGGGTCCTATGGGTGGAGACAGTCTTTCAGAAACTTTGGGTTCTCCCCTTGTAGTGCTCCAGAGCTGGATGGAACAGCAGAGTATTTTCAGGGTAAGTTTCCCAGTTTATATGTGTATCACTGAGCTGGGTTGGGCATCTGTGCCCTGACACATATGACACATGACATCTAATCTGACACACAGTTCCTATGCATTCATTTCAACTAGGCTTCCACAAGGGCATTTTCCAATGCATTGTGCCTCCTGGGCCAGCTCTGCCTCCCACCCTGCTAGCCCCTTAATGCTACATCTTTGTGACAGAGCCCTCTCTGCCTGTGGGATCACAAGTGCAGTGGTAGTGAATTGAAGCCCCAGCCCCCGATTTTCCCTTCTGTGCATGACGGCACTGCACACTGTTTCTCTTCTCCCCGTTGCCTGATGAAATGCAGACATCTCAGCACATTGAGTGTCTTTTGATAAGAATAAATGCTGTAAATTTAAAGAATGCCTTGGTGATCAAAGGGATAAGCTGACAGCAGAGGCTAGAGGCAAGCATCGTGGCAGGCAGGTGCATAATGCTATCTTTCTGCCAAGCTCTCCACACCACCAGAAATTCAATTATAGGCTTTGGGTGTATCTTGAGCATGACAGGCTGTTTGTGATCTCAGATTTCTATAGCGCTGCATGACAAAATGGATCAATACCTCAAACTGAATTCTGGGTTATTTTCTATGTCACATTTGGCCAAATATACAGAATTGTGAAAGATTCAAAGGTCTTTATGAGCAAAAAGTTGCCTCAGTGCAACATCCTGCCTGCACTTAGCCACCTGCACATTAAGCCTGCATAATCCAGATGATGACATACTACAAGCAGAGAGCAAAACAGGGATGCCAGCCTCCAGGTGGGACCCAGGGATCCCCCTGAATTACAGCTCATCTCTAGACTACAGAGATCAGTTCCCCTAGAGGTAATGGATGCTTTGGAAGGTGGACTCTATGGCACTTTACTCTACTGAGGTCCCTGCTCTCCTCAGGCTCCATTCTTAAATCTCCAGGAGTTTCCCAACCTGGATCTGGCCACCCTACACCCCATCCCGTGCTGGTGGCCAGAGGGGACCTTGCAACCCTAGATCAAAACAACATGGCCCAAGATCTCTCTTAACAGCTTCTCCACCTCAGTTTCCCTACCATCTTCACACATTTACCCTTCTTTCTGTTGTGCTGCATGTCCAAAGGTTCCATCTGAGGAAGAAAAGCTGGTTGTCTCAACAGGACCCACCCAGTTTAGTGGGGGGATGACAATCTTGAAGTTACTGGAGTTTCTTTTTCAACTGCTGACTTAGGCGATTTAGGGGATTGATGTCAAACGTTTATCAGTTATCAACTGGTCTTAGCTTTGGAACCATGGAAGGACTAGCATGGGAAACAGAAATGGGTCTCTTAATTCCAGAGCAGCAGTGGGATGCCATCTGGGATGAAATCCCCCAAAGAACAGTTTCATCAAAAGAAATGCATAATAGGGCATAAGAAACTGTTTGGTACTCCAAATGCTACAGACAGGATAAGTGTCAGCATGCCCTCAGGTGGGGCAGCTATCTGGGCACAACCCCTCCCACACAACAGGCCCTTTCCAGTTTGGTGTAGTGGTTAAGTGCGTGGACTCTAATATGGGAGAACCAGGTTTGATTCCCTGCTCCTCCACTTGCAGCTGCTGGATGACCTTGGGTAAGCCACAGTTTTGTCAGAGCTGTCCTTGACAGAGCAGTTCTATCAGAGCTCTCTCAGCCCCACCTACCTCACAAGGTGTCTGTTGTGGGGAGGGGAAGGGAAAGGAGTTTGTAAGCCAATCTCTCCGAATGAAGGGCAGGGTATAACTCCAATCCCCCCCTCCTCCTTCTTCCTCCCCTGCCTGCATGCTTGTGAGTGCTTTGCCACACCTGTGTCCAGCTGCGCACATTGCCCAGTGCCATCAGGGAAAGGGCTATGGACAGTGCAGATGGCTGTAAAGATTAGCAGTGGGAGGGCTTGTGAGGTGGGTAGGGAGGGATGCCCAGGTGGGTAGTGAGACACATGGGTGAGTGGGTGGGAAGGGCCCCCCCGGGAACTCTCTGCCCAAGGCCTTGCAAAATCTGGAACTGGCCCTGGCTAAAGAGACAATGATGACAGGGATGGTGGTGAAATAACTATGGGGAGAAATTCAAAATACTGGGTGAGATTATCGATCAAGGTATTGCTGCTGAACCAACAATAGCTAACTGAAGTGTTTTTGAAGACACATATTTACATTTGGTTACATGAAGTTGTATCGGTGATCTAATTAGCAATAGCAGAAAATGGAAACAGTACAGCACCCAAAGCCTATTGATATCTTCTCATGACCCCTAAATGCTGCTCTTGGGGGATGGAGTTCCAGGATCATTTTGGATTGCTGCCGGAGAGGGGAGGGGAGAAAGTAACACTGGGGTTCGGAGCTCTCTAGACGTGTGGAAAGGCTATCACGATGTGGGCTTCCCTGAAGGAGGCCGTTTTACTCTCTGGACTCTTCAGTGGCAAATCAGCTGTGTCTGGTCACACTTTTTTTAGGCAAGAAGAGAGTCAGAAGTAGCTGTTCTCATGAACAGAGCTGCAGCACTCAATCATACAAATTATTTTTCAGATAAAGAGGATTTTTTTAAAAAAACCCTTTGCTGATTAATCTGTTTGTCGAAGCATGTCACTAATACAATCAATTTAATATATTTTTATCCATCACTTCCTCCAAGGAAATCAGGACAGTATACATAGGTCTCTGTTGCCCCTTTAAACCTCACAACAAGCCTGTGAAGTAAGGGACTGGCCCCAGGTCATCTAGTGAGCTGCAGGACTAAACAGAGATTCAAACCCAGATCCTAGCCCAACTTTCTAATCACTATGCTCTCAAAAGCTTTCTGTTACACATTCTGAAACTGTGTGTTGGGTGGGGGGTTACAGAAATAACAAATGCCTGGCTGCAAGAACTTGAATATAAATGCTTCTTTCTCTTGTTGCCAAATTCACTACCCAAATACTTTGTGCTATTTTTAATCATATTATGGGCATGTGTGTAGTAACTAAGTTCAATTGTAACACACAAGTTCAATTGTAAAACATAGGAAGACTGAAACAGGATTGTAAATCAACATCCCATTGATTTGAAACCCTTGTAAAAGTGCATTTAAATCTGCCATTCATACTTGCACACTGACAATGGGAGAGGGATTATAGGTAGTCCTTTTAGTGTATAGAAAATATACTTTTCAATATAGAAAAGCATATTGGCATGTGGAACTCACTGGTGACTAGCTGAGTTGACTTTCAAGAGGGATTAGTCAAATTCATGGATGTTCATTCGACCAGTGGCTGTTAGCCATAATGACAACATGAAGCTCCATCTTCTGAGGCTGAGTTCTTCTTTGTACCAGTTCTGGGGAAGAGCAACAGGGGAGATTTGGGCATCTGTGTCTTGCTCGTAGACGTTCTTGGGCACCTCTTTGGCTGCTGTGTGAAACAGGGTGCTGGTGTGATCCAGCAGGGCTACTCTTTACTTTGTATGTTTTGGGGGGTAGCCGTGTTGATCTGCAATAGAGCAGCTAGTCCAGCAACAACTTAAAGACCAACTAGCTTTTCCAGGTATAAGCTTTTGAGGGTCTGACAAAGGAAGCTTTGAATCTTGAAAGCTTATTTCCTGAAAATCATGTTGGTCTCTAAAGTGCTACTGAACTCAGATCGAGCCATCATTACTTTGTGGCACAAGTGAATTTGGCCTGAGCAGGCAGAAGAGCTTCAAGCTGTCTAAATTATGTGATAAGTGATTTACTTTTTAAAAGAGGAAAGAAACTGAACCACTTGAACTGAAACTCTCTGATGAAACAGAGACAGCAAAAGCCTTTATATTTCAGGGGGGGGGGACTGGCACAGAATTAGGTCCCCTAATAAGTTTCCTTCTTTTTTTAGTAATAGGAGAAAGTGGCTCTGTTGCTCTGAAAATTCTCAGGTTTATGAAGCCTGGTCAGCAAATCTGCTTTAGCGCAGCACTTAAGCAGCAGTACAACACGATGGAGAGATATTTGTGGCATACATTATAGGGAGCGAAATTGAAAATGCTTGGCTATGCTACAGGCATAATGAACACAACAAATCAAGTTAAAAAGTATGAGGGTATTTTATTACTAAATTACTAAGATAATAAGCAGAAAGGAGCACTCGGTTAAAAACGTAGGGTGTTAAAGTAGGTTCCTATTAGAGTTGCCAATTCTGGGTTGGGAAATCCCTGGAGATTTTGGGGGTCTGAGGAGGACCTCAGTGGGCCACTCACGCCATCCTCCAAAGCACCCATTTCCTCCAGGGAAACTGATCTGGTGTCTGGAGATGAGTTTTAATTTCCAGAGATCTCTAGGCCCTTCCTGGAGGTTGGTAACTCTATTTCCTATAAACCATCATTACAGGATTTCAGCATTAATAATGAACTGTGTCTCAAAAACATCATTTAGCTCAAGCATTGTTTGGAAACCAGTTGATAAGTTGGTTTGATTATAGAATCAGTGGCACATAATACTGTGCTCTATCATGAGATGAGGCAAAAGGAAGCAAAGCAAAGCACCTCAAGGAGAGAAGTGACCAATCGGACTCTTAGAGTTAGCCAAAGTAATGTACAGCCCTGACCTGGCTAGCCAGATCTCACCAGATCTTGGAAGCTAAGCAGGGACAAGCCTAATCAGTAGTTGGATCGGAGACCACCAAGGAGTGTCAGGGTTGCTACCTCTGGACACCTCTTGCCTTGAAAACCCATAGGGTCACCACAAGCTGGCTGCAACATGGCCGCAATTAATGTATACTCTGATGCTCCCTGCTAGCATTACTCTATGCAGTCATTCTAGACCAGTTCAATGCATGGTGGACATAGCAAAAGCAGAAGCAAAAGTATCAAATAGGGGAAGAACAACTGTGATCCAATAGGTAAACTGTCCTGCCCGCCCATCCCATCCATTAAGATCTGCTTTGCAAGCCCTG
The DNA here is from genome assembly GCA_029375565.1 of Gekko gecko. Classification (NCBI taxonomy): domain Eukaryota; kingdom Metazoa; phylum Chordata; class Lepidosauria; order Squamata; family Gekkonidae; genus Gekko; species Gekko gecko. The sequence goes on from JAPDNY010000008.1 coordinate 116,176,712, forward strand.
CCCTCTGTTTTCCTGCCCATTAGAGATGAGGCGGTAGTGACCAGAGAGAGGGCTTTTCAATGGTGGCAGTTCACTTCTGCAATGCCCTCCCCCTTGAGGGTTGCCTGGTGCTGACCACACAGTCTCTCAGCCCCCAAACATTTCTTTTTACCCAGGGTTTTAACTAAGCATTTCTTTTTTTTTCTTTCAGCTTTTACTGTGTGGTGTTTTATGGATACCTTTTAAGGTGCTCAATGTTTTTATGCTGTTTTAATGACTTGTGTTGTTTTCATATTGATAATTTACTATGTCTTATGATTTTATGATACTATTTTCTTCTGGTAGGTCACTTTGAGCAGGACTCTGGAAAGGTAACATATACATTCTCTAAATAACAAATAAATAGGGCCATGTCTATAGTCCTTTTCAGTCATGACAGTTCTGGTGCTCCTATCTTTTATATTGGGACAGTACACTTGACCTCATCCGCTCAGTATGCATATTGCTGTTGTGTGTGAACAGGGCAACACACATATTTTCCAGTTTTATAGCAATCAGAAACTCAGATTTGTACGGGTGCACGTTCATGCATATCAAAACTGGAAATGCACGCATTGCCCTGTACATACATAAAGGCAAGTAAGCATATCAAAAGGAATGTGTGCAGTGTGCTCTTCCAGTAGGAGTGCAAAAATCATAAAACTGAAAAGCGCTTGTAAAGTATGTTACAGTTTTAACCCCCTACATTGTCACAACTTTGCTACTTTGCTACCACTCATTATATACTTCCCTGATGATCCTTAGAGCTTTAGACTTGGATTTCAGAGAGTTTCATTCTGTTTCCCTGCTCAACAATAACATCGGTTCCGCCAGAGTGTACTGTATTTGCCAGTCTGTGGGATTGTCCTCTTGATCCCACAATCCCATCTCTGAACTGAAAGGGAAGAGTGATAGAAGAGTTGGGAAGACACTGTAAATGTGTCATAACTCTAATAGAACCTGCAATTAATTGTGTGTTTGTGTGTGTGTGTGTGTGCATATATATAATCTGCAGACTCTCATTTTAAGAGGATCTCAAGACAGCTTCTAAATTAAGCTTTAAAACAATCATGAGTAAAATGGCCAATAATAATAAAAGCCTTGTTAATTAAAGCAAAACCCAGCAGCTTCAAATGTCAAGTATAACAATAACAATAAAGCCAGCCTAATGGCAATATACATAAACAAGGATAGTAGAGTAATTTAAACATTACTCAAAACCAATATATGGAGGAACAGGAGAGAGAAAAAAATGGCAAGATGGACAAAAAAAAAATGCAGCTACCTGCCTTAGACAGGCACATCTCTTGCACCTGGGTGGATGGGGGCAGGAGCAGGAGAACTTTGGGCAATCAGTCCTCATTTTGGTTCTTGCCTGAAGGTCCTGCATTGCCTTCCATAGTCCCTGTGATGAAATGCCTTTCACCCCAGGATTAATGGCTTTAAGGGGCTCTGGGGGGGAGGATCATGGTGGCCACCTCTGGGGTAGACATGATGACCACACTCCCAAGAGCCTATTGAATAAGGGGCTCTGCTGCTTCTTGCCTTATATCTGGTTCTCATTCCCTTTGGTCAATTTTTTTTTTGGGGGGGTGATACCAGCAGTCAGGCTGCCAGTGGCACCTGATGCTCTGCATCTATGCTGTGTCAAAACCTGAGGAGTCTGTGGTCAATGATGTTGTGACCTGATTTTCTTCATGCCAGTGTATCTGTGTTGTCCTCTTGCCTTCACTTCCTGGCTGGTCTCTGCTCCAGGCACAACAAATGTTTTCTCCTAGTACCTAAAACTATGCAAATTAGGAGCCAGAAAGACTTTTTTTCTATAGGGGAAAGTTCCAAATAGGAAGAGACTGCTCATGATGGCTGAGGCAAATAGATCTTTAAATTGTCTTCAAATGTACCGGTATATATGAGAACAGCTGGTCTTTTCAGTATTTGATATCCTGTTCTTACTCCTTAGAACTATATAGGTAATAACAAGAGCCATAAATTGTGCACAAATGTTTTGAGATAAACACTGTTGTGTTCCTTCTCTCCCTGTGTGTGTTTGTTAGACTGGAAGACTATCATTCCTGTCATTTATGTCAAACACTTCTGCACAAGCTGAAGCTTCCAAATGACAATGCAAAGCACATTACAGAAGCTCAAGCTAACTGTGATCAGAACACGGATAACTGTGGCCATAAGGTTAAGTCCAAGTAGATAATGTGAGATAGAAAAGTTATAAATAAATAAATAAAGTGAAGAAAGGCTGCTGAGCCTGGGCTGAATATCACACTCTACCCTAAGGTTGTCAGCCTCCAGGTGGTGGCTGGATATCTTCTGGGATTACAACCAGTGTTCCCTCTAAGCTGAGTTAGTGTGAGCTAGCTCATGGTTTTTTAGCCTCCGGCTCACACATTTTTGTCTTAGCTCAGGAAGGATGGCTCCAAAGCAGCCTAATTTATGCAGCAGCCAAATCCTTCACTCACATCTTTGATGCCAGTATCCCACAAAGTAAAATTTTTGCTCACAAGACTCCACAGCTTAGAGAGGCAGCATTGATTACAACTGTTTTCCAAGCCACAGAGATCAGTTCACCCAGAGATGAAGGCTGCTTTTGAAGGTGGAATCTATGGCATTATTCCCCATTGAAGTCCCTCACCTCCCCAAACCCTTCACTCCTCAGGTTCTACCCCACCTCAAATCTGAAGGTGTTTCCCAACTTGGAGTTGTCAACCCTACTCTACCCCCCCAAGTTGCAAACTTGCCCTCTTCAGAGATATTGCATTCCATCCAGAACATGCAGCATCTGAAATATCTGATTAGTTATGCAGTCAACCAACAGGACATTTCATAGGTTAAATTTCAGTTTGGTGGTCCAGCCATTTACCACCTCAAGGAACAGATTTAGGACTTCTATCAGTTCATCTCACTAACCTGAAAAGAAGAAGTAGAGTTGGATATCATCAGCATAATGACAACATATTCCTCCAAATCCCTAACAACCCATCATAGCAGATTCCTCTACTGGTACTGATCTGTCAGAAAAGACCAGGATCAGGTAGTAGGAGTTGTGAGTGAAAAAGACCCTGGAGACCTACTGATGGTCAAAGCAGATAATACTGATCTTACTTAGTAAAGGTAACTCTTGTGTTCAATGTGGAACATCAGGTAGCACCCCTTATCCCCTGGCTCAGCCATTCAAACCAGAAGGATACCAAGATGGATGCTACTGAAAACTGCCAAACAGTTGAGGAATATCAAGAGGATCATATGCCCACATTTCTCTCCCAGCAATGATCATCCAAGCCTGCCTCAAAGCAATATTAGACCAGAAAACAAATAGAGATGGGTCTAGACAACCAGTTTTGACCAAGAAATCTTGAAGTTGTACAAAACTATTTTCCACTTGCTGACAGTTATTTATATTGTTTGGGTCCAAGGAGAACTACTTCAGGAGGGACGTTATGGATTTATCTCCTTTGATATCTGTCTGAGGTTTAACTTCCTAGGTCACAACCAGGGAACTGCCTTTAGCTCAGTGTTAAAAACCAAGATGGCCAAGAAGTGGTCAGCCACATTCCTTTCAGCAAGTGCTGCATCCTTGGACTGCAATCATTGAAATGCATCCAAGCAACTGTGACTTGACGATGCACTGATTATACTCTGCACCTGACTTGCTGACACAGCATTTTCCATGTCATGATGGATATGAGTGATTTTATCTGGCAAATGCCTAGCAAACAAACCATGACAAGCAACTGCCTTATCTGCCTTTAAAGATGCAGATTCTGTGTTGCCTTTTTCATAAGCAGAGAAACGTCTAACAAGGCACTCACAGTATCAATTCCCTACCCGGAATCATAATTATTGAGATATTTAATTCTATATTCTAATAGTAATCTTATAGTTTAATAATAATGTCAGGAAATCTTTGGATATTTAAAGGCGGTGCCTAGAGCTGTGAATGGGCAAGACAGATCTTTCTACAAACCTGAAAAGGGCCCCAGGTTTGCAGAAAAATGTGAAATTTAAACCATCCCCCACTGGGCAGTTTAAAACATCTCTAAATGATAAAAGGAGTGCCTGTAGCTTTAAGCAATGGATTCCCTCAGTGTCTGTTGCTAGGCAACTGTGAGTAAAAAAGCAAGGTGGGAGCAGTGTCCTATTTTGACCTTTGAGGGAGGACTCACTGGGGCCAGGCCTGGTTCAGATTGCCAGCTCCATGTTGAGAAATTCCTGGAGATTTGAGGGTTAGAGTATGAGGAAGGCAGGGTTAGGGGAGGGGAGAGGCCTCAGCCAGACATAGTGCCATAGAGACCACCCCCTAAAATAAGCATTTTCTACAGACTCTAGAGGGACAGATCTCTGTTGTCTGGAGTTCAATTGTAATTCTGGGATATTTTGAGTTGTCATCTGAAGGTTGGCAGCCTTACACCAGAAACAACCTCTGGGTGACTTGATACTATTTATTTATTTATTTATTTATTTATTTAAATTTGTATCCCGCCTTGACAAGGCAAACTGGCTCAAGGCGGTGTACAACAGTTAAAATGCGATAAAACAATAAATACAATAAAATTCACAAACAACAATTACATAAAGTGCTAGTAAATATAGATGGTGGTTACTATAAAATAGACAAATGAAGGAAGGCAATATCCAACATTGTAACATAAGGGCCATAGCATGTTCAGTTTCTGATAGCTCATTCGTCAGTGATAGCTCCTAATTGAAGGCCTGGTGGAAGAGCTCCATTTTACAGGCCCTGCAGAACTGTAAAAGGTCCCACAGGGCCCTGAGGTCTTCTGGGAGCTCATTCCACCAGTGTGGAGCCACCACTGAAAAGGCACTAGCTCTAGTTATGGCCAGTTTGGCATCTCTCGGACCAGGGAGATTCAGGTGATTTTGTGACCCTAACATCAGTGCTCTCTGGGAGACATATGGGGAAAGGCGGTCCCTCAGGTAGACAGGCCCCCGACCATATGGGGAAAGGCTTTAAAGGTCAAAAACAGCACCTTGAAACAAATCTGGTATGCTATTGGCAGCCAGTGCAGTGCCTTCAGAACAGACTGGATGTGATCTCATATAGAGAGACCCATCAACAGCCTGGCTGCCACATTTTGCTCTAGCTGCAGCTTTCGGATTTGGGACAAGGGCAGCCCCATGTAGAGAGCATTGCAGTAGTCTAATCTCAAGGTGACCATAGCATGAATCACTGTTTCCAGATCATTGCATTCAAGTAAGGGAACCAACTGCCTAATCAGCCATAGATGGTAAAAGGCTGCCTTGGCAGTGACTGCTACCTGGGCCTCCATTGTTAAGACGGCATCCAGAAGCACTCCCAAACTCCTGACCCTCAGCGCTGGCACCAGTGGTGCCCCATCAAAGGTCAGTAGTGGGATCCCTACCCCTGATCCGCTCTGACTCAGGCACAGGACTTCTGTCTTTGTTGGATTCAATTTCAATTGGCTCAGTCTAAGCCAGCCCACCACGTCCTGGAGTGCCCGGTCCAGGTCATCTGGGGTAGAGTTGGAATGACTGTCCAACAACAGATATAGCTGGGTGTTGTCTGCATATTGGTGACACGTTAGTTTATGCCTCCAGGCAATCTGGGCAAGGGGGCGCATGTAATTAAATAACATCGGGGATAGCACCACCCCTTGAGGAACCCCACAGACCTACTACCCAGATTGCATGACTGAACTAGGCCTGGCTGCTTCCAACAGCAGCCACCCTACGAAATCCAGTGTGGTATAGTGGCTAGACCTTCAGAGCAGGGTCTGGGAGACCCAGCTTTGAATCCCCATCTTGCTGTGGAAGCTCACTGGGTGATTTTGGACTAGTCACATACTTTTGGCCTAACCTACCTCACAGGGTTTTTGTGTGGATAAAAAGGACAACAGAAGAATAACGTGAGCTGCTTTGGTTTCCATTGTGGAGAAAGGTGGGGTATGAATGAAGAATATAAATAATAAATGTAGCTGAAGATGGGAGGTAGATAAAAGGTAGGTTGGTGAATGGCTGAGAAGGAGGGAATGAGGCAAGAGGAGCATATGAGGATTGCCAAGATAGGATAAAGAGGAAATTAGTGTGTGTGGGGGGAGGAAAGTGAGGTGTGTTCCCACAAGTCCTTGAGGATTCCCTGCCATGCAAGTGGGTCTTGCCCAATGGCCAGCACCACACAACTGGGCCACAGTTTTCCTAGGAAAAGGCTGTTACAAGGAGGGTTGAAAGCTTAAGACAGAAGGGTAGATAAGGGCAGATTGACAGCTGGGTGGGAAGAATATAGGCTTGCCAACTCCAGGTTAGGAAATTCGTAGAAATTTGGGAAGGTGGAGCCTCAGGAGAGTGCAGTTTGAGGAGGGGAGGGACCTTAGAGGGGTATAATGCCATAGATTCCACCCTCTAAAGCAGCCATTTCCTCCAGGGGAAGTTAGGGTTGCCAGCCTCCAGGTGGGGGATCACCCAAAATTGCAACTGCTCTCCAGATGACAGAGGTGGAGAAAATACTTTGGAGGGTGGGCTTTTTGGCGTTTTACCCTACTGAGGTTGCTTCCCTCCCCAAACCTCGCTCTTCCAAGGCTCCACTCTCAAATATCCGGGGATTTCCCAGCCTGGAGGTGGGAACCCTAAGACTGATATCTGTAGCTGGGAGATCTGTTGTGATTCCAAGAGATCTCCAGCCTTCACCTGGAGTTTGGCAGTCATAGAAGGAGAGAAGGAAGCAGAAAAAGGGGAGAGACTATGGGGCTTTCAGGAAACAGAAAGAGGAAATAGTGGGGGAAGGGGAAGTCAGATGCTTCCTGCAAGTCCTTGCAGGTTCCCACTTGTATATTAATATTGTTTCACAAGAATTTTTTAAAAATTATTAATGGTAAAACATGGTGAAGAGTGCTATAGAAGTCACCCTCCTTGAGAGTGGTTGGCTGGCTAGAAGCAAAGAGAATTTTCTGAACTGAGCTTACTTTTGTAAAAGCTTGGTTTGTTTATTGTACCACCGAGGATCATGAGCAAGAGGGATTCATAGACGACAGCACAAATCTCTTTGAATGCTCTTAGCTTTATTAGTTCTTGTTTTGTTTTGTTTTTAAAAATCCAGTGTGACACAATGCCACAACCTACTTTTTTATTCTCTCTCGCCTGGAATAAATAAGCAGAATAGAAGCACCTTGGTTAAGGTTGAGAGTGCTGATTCATCGGCTACAAGATACTTGACGTTATATGCCTTCACCATATGTTGCACTTTGGAGAGACATTCAAGCTGTTGTCCTTAACACAGGATCTGCACCAAGTCGTGAGCTACACATGGTCATCTAATTTATGGCTTGATTTCCATCTGCACTAGAGAAAACTGCTACTTTAAGGGTGCCAGCTGTATTCTTCTTCTTCTTCCATTTCTCAGAAGGGGATCTGTCACGTAGACAGCCTGCCTCAATTTAAAAGCGTAGGTGAAAGATCAGCATGTTCAGCTGTCATTCATTATTTTGCGATCAACAAATGTTATTTAAATGTAGCACTTCCCTTTTTTGCCCACAGAGTTTACCAAGGCAGAAGTGTGTATGAGACTGCAGTTTCCATACTTTCACTTTTACTCTGTTGTGGTAGAGGAAACTGTGACATGGAAGACAAGCCTTTCAGATGCCAGTTTACTCTCCTAGAAGTTAAATGCTTAGTCTCAAAGACCAACACAACTATACAGTAGCCCTCAGTACCCTTGCTCTGCCCTTCCGGCTCTGTCTTTCTTGTAAAATCTGCTAATTCACACCACCCATAATATTTCTTAAGTCCAAATAACAGTAAGCCCCAATTCCCCCCAACAATAGGGTTGTCAGCCAGCAGCTGGCACCTGGCAGGAGACTGGGGGAGCAGGACAAGGGGGATGCCAGAGCTCCAACGGTTTCACCATAGAGTTTCTGGTAAATCCTGGAGCATCATGTCTATTTAAAAAGGTCACTTCTGGGTTTGCCCCGGAAATGACATCATGCCATCAGAGTGGCAATGATTTTCACATTTCCCCCACCTCTGCTGCCCTACTGAATGGCAATGGTGGCCCTGCCCCAAAATGAAACTGAAAGAACATACACCTTAAAACAGCAGTATAAATTGTCTGTATAATAAGTCTCACCCCATTAGCAACCTCCATCAACTATAGCCTCAAGACTACAATCACAGCACTCTGCTGAGTTCATATCAGAGATTATGTTACTAAACTCATCATCAGTATGGAGTCAACAAACTATTGAAGTCTCTTTTTTCCTTCCATATGATGTGGCCATACTCATGTCAACATATAGCCTGCTGTGTTGGCTTTGAACAATTGCAAACAAAGCTTCACTTGAGAAAAGGATCTCCTGTTGTCACAGGACTAAGGAGAGGGTACAGGTGTGTTGCCTTTACAGGTGCATCTTCCAGTCCTGGCAAGGGATCTTGCCTGTGTATATACAGCCACAGTCTTGGGGGTAGGGTTGCCAGGCCCAGTCTGGCAACCACTGGGAGAACAAGGAGGCAGGGCATGGGGTGGAGTGGAGTGGCCATCAGCAATGGTGTGGAATTTCCTCCCAGAAATGATGCTAAATCTCTCTAGGAATCACTGTATTTCCCTTGGATGTGATGTCAGTCATCTCTAGGTGATTCCTAGAGAAGCTTGATATCACTTTCAGGTTTTTCCCAGAAGTAAAGTCTTGATAGTAGCGTGTTGTTGTTGTTTTTTAATCTCTGACACTGCTTAGAGTGATGGTGAGAAAGCATAACTGGGAACAGGGAGGGCTGGGTTTAGAGGCACACAACAGGTTTGTATTGAACTAGTTTTGAGCTTTAGTGAACATGGATAAAAAGAAAGGAAAACAAGGAAGGAAGATGTGAAGGCTATGCAATACAATACACTAAGATTTGGAACATACTAAAAATCACAAAAATCGTGTAGATTTCAGTCCAGCAGCACTTTGGAGACCAACATGATGACTGGGGTATAAGATGTCGAGAGTTAATGGCCCCTTTGTCACATGAATCACATAAACCAGGGGAATAAGAACTCAACAAGCAATTAAAACAATTCCTAGTGGATGGAATTTCCTCCCCTCCAGTCCTGGAAGTTTAATGGTGAGCTGCCTTTGGAAAGGAAGGACGTACCTGAGCCATCAGGGGCAGAGCTTTTGACATACCAGCTCTGCTCCCTTTCCTTCCCCTGTGCATTCGTTTGTTGCTGACTGGTAGGCTTGTTGTATTTAGGCCCTGCTGCTTTCTCATATCATAAGCTGCTTTGATTCCACATTCAGTGAAAAAAGTGGGGTAAAAGTATATAAATAAAGTAAGAAGATATTTTGCTTGGTAGAAAGTTTTGTTGAAGAAAGTAAACAGATGTATCAGGCTGGCTTAGCCTTATTACGTCATTTTAAAACGGTTGTTTCTCAGAAGTTGCATTATGTGACTGTCCCAACAAGCCTGTGGCAGGACTCGTGGCAGGGCCCACTGGAGACTAGCCCAGACTCCCACCCACCATTTTGGGTGGCAGTGAGAAGGGAGGAAGCAACAGAAATCTTCTGCATCCAAGCCTGCGAGAACAGGAAAAGGCATTCTACAAAGTTGCATTATGTGGGCAAGTAAAATTATATGCCACAAATAGAAAAGAAAGAATAGAAAATGCGGGTGCCACTTTTGGTGGCAGACCTGAGTCTGCTACTCAGATCCACTCTGAAGAAATTTCCTTCCAAGTGTACATTATTTTCAACTGGTTTTAATGAGAGCAGAAGCAGAGCTTTGCGTGACTTTGATGGGCAGCAATTCTTGACGAGGAACTGCTCTTTTCCTAGCAGACGCCACTTTCATACAGACCGCTTCCATGAAAGCCACAGAGGAAAGTAATTAGGCTTAATAAAGACTGCCTATTGTTCTTGATTTTAAATCTTCCGAGAAAAATAATTAGATTTGATAGGATTAGTAGCTTCTGAACATTATGTTGCATATGTGTATCTGTGCGTAGCATTTTAAAGATGATTTGCTAGGCTGATTTTCTTTGCACAAGCTGCAAGGGCATTCTGACACTGCAAGAACACCAGTATCTTCACTAATCACTAATTCAAAATCTCTAATTGTTATCTGTAAGTAAGGATTTAATTATGAAGGCTGACACTGAGAGGCAGTGTGGTGACATGGTTAGAACTGAAATGCTCTCTCCTGTGAAGCTCACTGGTTGGCCATGGTCCAGCTATCCTTTCTTATCCATACTTAGCACACAAGGTTGCTGTGAGAATCAAAATGAGAAAGACAGGGGGGCCAAACTAGGAAATATATTTGATATGAGTCGAGCCAGGGTTATGTACCAAGAGGGAACTAATGTTCCCAAGCACTCCAGTGCCCCATTTAGCTTGGGAACAAGATGCAGGGGAAGGGGAGGCTTCAGACAATTTGACTCATGCCAAATATATTGGCTAGTTTGGTCCTGAGTTCCATGGAGGAGGAGTGGGATTAAAACATAATGGATTAGATCCAGAGGTAACTTCCACTGACAGAAGGGATTTCCACCAGCAGAGTGGACTTCCCTGCCATCCCCTCCCACTTTAGCCCTGGAAGGGTGAAGACCTGGAAGTGACATCAGTGCCTCCCTGACACTCTAGGAAATCACACAAAATCTCTATGGTATTTTCCTTTCAAAATGACAGCTGTGCTTTCTTTGCCCAGGCCCTTCCTCCAAACATCTCCCAGTGAATGGGGCCCTGGAATCCTTATCTTACGCTTTTCCTCTGTTTCCCCTCACTAAGGGTCAGTTGACAGTAACAAAGTCCCACCTTATCCCCTTTCCCTCCTTCCTTCTCTCTTCCTCCAGGAAAATATCTAGAAAAATGTTTCAGCAACAGAAGCTCAGGTGCACTTGATCCTGGGAAGCCAAGATCTTTAGGACTTCTGAGCTCAACAGAATGGTCTTTGAAGTCCTAGTGAATGTATCCTAGAGTTCCTTGCAGCTAGGATGCTGTTGTCATGACATTTTTGAAAAAAGATGAAGAAAGATTTTGCTGACATCATCATTGCCAACCCACCACCCAGTAAATCTGAGCAAAGGGAAGGCAAATCAGAGAATATGGAAGGGACTGCAGGAGCTAAGTGGAGGAGCACACTTGGGACTTGCTTTGTTGCAAAATTCTCTCCAAACACTTATTAAAATTTGATTTTTAAAAAATGGCCATAGGGAAAGTTGGAGAAAAGTGTAAGTCAAGGAGATTTGCTCATAATGCAGATATCAAGGAAATCGCAGACAGTGGAGCAATTTACAAAAGGAAAATGTGAGGTAATTGACATTTACCTACTGTGCTTATTTGAAAGCACCAAGTGCCTAAATACAAACCTGTCCACTTTGAAGTCATTTTTTTTTGGGGGGGGGGGAGAGCAAGAGATGAAAATTGCCTGTTTTCAGATGGTCCAAAAACCCTTAGCTGGGCAGAAAAAATCAATTGTATTGCCAGGGCTGTTATCTGTAAGTAGGTTCTTTATCATGTCACAGGATTTTCCTTATAATCTTCCTTTCTTTTCTTTTGTACATTTGGATGCTCTGCAAAGGAAAAGGGGTCAGAAACCAAAGACATAAGATTCCATTATTTGGGTTGAAATGTTATTTTAATTTCATTCTACATATACCCTTTCACTAAGTGATTTTATTTTTCATGTGAGGAAAATCCCAGTTTGGAGAACATTGTGTGGGAGACTGTTTTTGGAGGCTGGTCCTCTGGGAATGTATTTCTTCGAAAAAGAAAAATCTATCATAGACGTAACTGCAGGACACAGAACCTTCCTGAAACAACAGTTTTTTAAAAAATCCCTTTTTAATGCATTTATGAAATCTTCGACTGTGGAAGCAATGCTGCAGGAGAAACCCAGCTAATTAATTTTGATTGGCAGGAAAATGGTATATTAACTCTGCTGATGTGAAGGATGGCTGGGCTTCAGAGGGTGCGAATGGAAGCAAAGAATAACTGGAGAATGAATTGATTTTTCCCCCCTTCGAGAAAAAAAAAATGCTGCAGAAAAAAGACCTATTAGTGTAATAGTTTAATTAAGGTTTAGTATAAAATCCATGCACTATTGATGTCAGGGAAGGCTTAATGGATGATATTCCACATAAAGCCTTATCTGAAGAAAGTGTGCTCTTGAAGCTGAGGAGCCAGGGGTTAGGGGCAGAGCATGTGTTTTCCATGCAAAAAGGCCCAGGTTCAGAGTGCAGGCAGAGCTGCGAAGGCGCTGCTAGGAAGAAGAAGATCCCCCACCCCATAGCTGATCTCAGAGAGAGAGAGAGAGAGAGAGAGAGAGAGAGAGAGAGAGAGAGAGAGAGAGAGAGAGAGAGAGGTCCTTTTTGCACTTGGATGTCATCCCTGGTTTTATCAGAGTTCAACTCGCGACACAATACCTTGCATTTATCCCTGGTTATAACAGCATCCGTTTATCTTGGGACAAGTATGGGGCAAAATCGGGGTGACAATGTAATGTGGAAACAAAAAATACCCTGAGATAATTACAGGGGTGAACTTGAGTGTAGTGTAGAAAATACCCTGATATAATTACAGGGGTGAACTCGAGTGTAATGTAGAATGTAAGTTCAGGGACAGGGCTGAACCAGGATTTAAGGTCTAGTGTGGAATTGCCTTGTTTCAATCCAGTCCAGCATTGGTTGTCTGCTCCTTTCTCTCTTCCAGCATCTACACTTGGCCACAACCTTTCCCCAGCAATGAAAGCCCATTGAGGAAACCACAGCCACGGAGACACATTATATTCCTTTTTTCACTTGGGACATATTGAGTCACAGACTTTGATCAGAAACCAAGCTGCAACTGGCAGCAAGTAACCTGATTTAACACTGCTGGTTCTTGCAATAAAACAGCCTGATCTTTTAGCAGTTTATAGCAGATTTTGGGGTGGAGCTGTGGAAAAAGTGAAGTTGCCAGTTCCAGCTTGGGGGATTCCTAGAGATTTGGGGATGAAGTTTTGAGAGGGGAGGGCATGAAGAGGGAAGGGACCTTGGGTATATTACCATAGATTCCATCCTCCAAAACAGCCATTTTCTCCAGGGGAACTGATCTTTGTAGTCTGGAGTTCAGTTGTAATTCTGGGTGATCTCCAGGCCCCACCTGGAGTTGGCAGCCCTAAGAAATGTCACATTTATTCTAGCAGCCGCTGGACAAAACCAGTCATTTCTAAGGAAAGAAGCCACTACTTACGCTGTCCAGCCCACCAGCTGAGATCCTCTTCTGAAGTCCTGCTCTCTATGGCTTTGCCCGCAGAGCTAAGGCAGATGGTAAGCCGGGATTTCTCAATGGTGCCTTGCCTTTGGAATGCCATCCCCTTTGAGGCTTGCCTGGTGCCTACCTTACTTTCCTTTAGGTGCCAGGCCAAAAGATTCCTTGCTCCCCAGGGTTTTTATTTCTTTTAGCTGTTTCATGGTATCATTTTAGGTTGCTCTATGTTTGTGTTAATGTGGACTTTATGACCTGGTTTGTTTTTAATGGGCTGTTTTACTGGCTTTGTTTTTAACGGTGGTACTTTAATGGTTTTGTGGTACTGTTTTAGTTGCAATTTGAGTTGGTGGTGAGGACGAGGTATCCCCTGCCACTAGCTCCCAGGAAAATTAAGTTAAAAAATGGCTGTTGGACCTAAGGCATAATGTCACTTCTGGGGAAAACCCAAAAGTGGCCATACCTCTAGGGATCACTGGAAACTCTATGGTACAACCAATGCCCCTGGTATTGTTGTCACTTGTGATCCCCCTTGAGCAGTTTTATGGAGATGTGACTTTATAAATATTCCAAATAAATAATTGAAAAACTGAATATTCATCAAAGGTGTAGTTTAAAAACAAAAACAAAAAAACACAGCTGTGAGGAGATGAGGAGAAAGCCTTGTCACTTGGTTTTCTAATAACTAAACAGTCTTCAACGCACACTCAAAATCCTTCTCAGTAGGTGGCTTTTCCATGAGAAAAATTCTGGTTTAGGACAAAGCCCTCTATCTATTGCAGAATTAGGCAATACAGATTATTTTCAGCCCCAAGTGCTTTCATTTCTAAGAGGCAAATTGTATGCCATATTTAGCTACAAAGCTTTCCTAAGACTAAATGGCTAAATATTTGTGTGGTACTGACAACTTTGGATGGCGCATGATCAGGTTTCTGTGGAGTAACCAAAATGTTATTGAAAATCAAGCAGCAGCATATCCACAAACCCATGTCAATGGCCACCTAAGGGCAAAGTCATGGTAGAGGACCAGAGTTGTCACCTGACATCTTAAAGAGACTCTTGAAGAAGCTAGCAAAACTTCCAGATGGAGCATTCCAAGTCTGATGCCCTTGCAAAAAAGTGCCCTATGACTGAAAGAGGTAGTGGCTTTGATCACTTACAAGTTGTGTAGGTCTGAACTATGTACACAGAAGCATCCATCTTTATCTGCATAAGAGCTGATGGTCATGTTATTTAGATCAATGTGACTGCTATATCATCTGGGGGTCGGGGAGGTCCACATCACCACATTGCAGATCCATCATAACCTGCAGGTGTACTACTACACTGCAACTTGAATACAAGTTTGATTGTCATGATTTGTCCCAGGTTACCTTGAGATTTGTAAATTTGAGAGCATGTTGAAAATTCTATGTTAAAAAATCCCTCTCCCATCACCTCACTGTTCTGTGGCTGTCAGTGGACTTGAACAAGGTGACATGACAGCTGGGCATAAAACTGTTAGTATAGGTAGTCAGACCAATGAGAACCCTTCAGATTTGCAGAACCAGTCTGCAATATCACCATTTGATGGCCTTCTTAATAATATATCAAAAGTGAATTTATCAGCATCAGTCAATGTCATCCAAATATATCTAATTACTATGAGTAATGCTTATTTTCTGCCTGTCTGTACGTGTTGCTTCCGTGCACCAAATTTGTACCCAGTAAGGGAGCACTCTCTTCCAATGCATCTGTTTGGGTATTGGATGTATTTATTGCTTTGGCACTGGCCGACTCTAAAATTGGGAAAGTCATTATTCTCAAAGAGAAAAGGATGAGAGCCAAAGCATGAGCTCATTTTTTAAAAAAGACCTAGGGCACATCCCTAGAACCAAAGAAGTGTCATACAGAGAACAAATAAGGCAGGTGGATGTAAATACTGAGTGCAGCATATATTAAATTGTCAGCCAAATAAACAAAGCCTTGTAAGCAGAAAAAAGATCAAGAGACTGTGGTACAGATTGTTTTCTTCACTCAATCCAACCCAAATCAACACATTTTTAATATATTGGGTCAAAACAGTGGCATAAAACTTCTGCAGCTGGTGAAAGTATGACAATTATGAACTACAGTACCCCTTCTAAGGAATGGGGGGAAATGAATGCACAGAGAAGGGGTTGGTGAATGTCAAGCTCTGCCCTTCATCTATAGGAGTTCACTGGAATGTTTATTTAGATCAATGGCTTGGATCCAGAGATGTGCAAGCAGAAACATGTACAAGAAGTTCGACAGTACGAGTGGCAACCAGTGCATTTCATCTTGTACAAGAGCACTAACAGAAGAGGAAATTATGCACTGGATCCAACCCTGTATGTATATTTATCTGTTTATTTGCTTTATAGTTTGTCTTTTTCACTGAGACCTCAAGGGGAATTACAAAATTAGAAGATCATAAAACTTTAAAAAGCATAACACACACCATACCATAAACAATGCAAAAGTAGATTATGAGAACTAGAAGACAATTCAGTAAAACTGAGATAATGTGTACAAAGCACAGTGCAATAAACTAGACTGTCGTGTTTGGGCCTAGGAGACAGTGTGCCAAGTGGCTTTGTATTTGTGTTATCACTGCTTGTGCAATGGAGTCCAGATGGTGCTGTGCTTTGGTGAATAAACTACATTTGTACAACCAGAGGCTACATTTGCTCCTGCACAATGACAGTGAAATTCTAAACAGAGTTATACCCTTCTAAATCCATTGAAATCAATGGGCTTAGAAAGGCACAACTCTGTTTAATATTGTATTATCAGAAGACTACATTTTGTAGATCACCAGAGAAGGCAGCATATATGGTTGAGTCATTAAAATGACCTGCATGTCAAGCACGGAATCACTTAGAGTTCATGTATGCAATGCACCTGTCTGTACAAGCACCAAGAAGGGGGTCCTCTCTGTGCATGTGCAGGCAGAGGCGCAGCTGGCATAGGTGGTTAGGAGGTGATAGAGAAAAACATAAAAGCCAATTAAAACTTACAGCAGCAGACTAACAGTGAGGAACTTGTATACATTAGGTTGCGGTCACACTGAAGGGAGAAAACGTGGGCAGGAAGCGAGGCTGTTTGCCCCGCCTGCAATGACGCGTGTTTGCGTGATCATACTTCCCGCTGCATGCCCGCAGTTCCCAATAATACTAAGTTTTCGGCAGTAGCTTTTTACCACGCCCCGCCGACGCCCCGCCGACGACTCCGGGACACCAGACAGATGTGTCTGTCTGATTGCGTCCCTTTAATCCATGGGAGAATCGCATGTCTGCCGCGGCTTCTGGTACGTAGACTATTTTCCTAGCTATCTGTCAATGTGATAAAAGCACTAGAGGAAGAAATGGGCAAAGAGATAATAAGGATGAATAAATGACACAATAACTTCAAAATGCATTCCCCGTTACTATGTTGCAGGTGTTGCTATTTTACATACTTTCTGGATTGTCATGTACATTTTTCAAGGTCCCTGAAAAAATATTCATTTTATACTCTGTCTGTGCAATATTTTCTTCATCATTTTAATCAATTTAAAAGGTAATATTTCTGATTCAGCTGACTTGGATTGGTTTTAAAACTAATTCTGTTTGCTTTTCTGCCTTGATCACAGGAAGAGCCGAAATGTGATCTGAATATACTTTCAAGCCAAGATGATAAAATAATGGGATTCACTGAAAGACAGAACGTGTCATGGCCACCACACACTGAAGGGCTACCTTCACAGCTGTGACTGGCTTAAGCTGCTCTGTGCTTTTTCATGCCATTTGAAGATGTAATATTAAAACTTATATCTTATTCATCAGTTTGATCTTCATGTAGTTACAAAAGAAAAGAAAAAGCTGAACTGGTATTAGCAGATGCTACATTTCCCACCACTCAAGTCAAAGAAAACATTTCATTCAGTAGAGATGTGGTCAATGGGGAAGCAATGGGTTTCACTAAGCCAGCCACTGAAGCAAGCTGAACCTTATGTAAATGCAAATGACTTGAATATGAGCAAACTGTTTTCTTTTCCCTTCCCTCATTTAGGAAATATTGCTGCCTTAGTGGAACTCAGTAGTAGGTTAAGCTCATCTCAGCATGTTGCACTGAAAAAGGCAGATTCAATGAGAATCACAAATGAAGCCGTTGTTCTCTCTGTTACAGTTGCCAGATCCAGTATCATAGTAGGTTACTGTGGGTGTCCTTTAAGGTTCTATGGATCTACAGACAGACAATTTCTGGAAATTCTGAAGTCACAGAAAAAAATGGAAAGGGAGGGGGATGAAATATTTGCAAAACTTATTTTCCTATCAATAACAGCTTCTTTTATTGATTTAACAATACAAAATGCTTTATTTATAGCTTAGCCTGCCTATAAAATTGCAATATTTGGCATATTTATAGCGATTACAAGTATGAATATCTTCATTACTATAAGAAAAATTGCAAGTATATCCAGTACTTGAGAAAGGGTAGCAAACTGTTGCACCCAGTGCTACTGTAACACATCTCTTTAATTTTTGCCATCTGAGAAGTAGGAAAACAATAAAAGTTGAAGGAGAAAACAAATTCTGCAGTAAACAGAAGAAACTGTATTTGAACAAAGTAGTAAAAAGGCCAGTAGCACCTTTAAGACTAACAAACTTTATTATAGCGTAAGCTTTCAGGAAACACAGTGCTCTTTGTCAGATGCATGGAGGGTATGAAGAAACCGGCCAGAGATATATGGGTGGTAAGCGGAGGGGGGAGAGGATGCAGAAAGTGCCATGTAAATGCAAAGCAGTTGCAAAAGTCATAAAAAAGGGTTTTCATGATTTTTGCAACTGCTTTGCATTTACATGGCACTTTCTGCATCCTCTTCCCCCTCCCCTTACCACCTATATATCTCTGGCCAGTTTCTTCATACCCTCCATGCATCTGATGAAGAGAACTGTGTTTTTCAAAAGCTTACACTATAATAAAGTTTGTTAAAGGTGCTACTTGGCTTTTTACTATTTTTCAGCAACAGACTAACACACCTAACTCCTCTGTATTTGGACAGAAACTCTTTCATAAAGTTATTATAAGTGTCTACACCATTAGATTCTTTTTTTAGTGTCCTTCAGTTTCCGATATTTCCATTGGAAAACTGAGAACGTCCTCAGACTTTTTCGTGCTGTATATTTGGAATGAGTGAAATTCTTTGTGAGACAAGGTTTTTTCCACTTAAAAAGAGATTATTTTGCAGGAGGTTGCTTTTTCAGTGCTTCCCCAAATTCCCGGTTTTTCCAGTGGAGCTGAATGTTCTCAAGAGTTTTTCATGCTATACAATTTAAATGTGAAAAACACTGACTTAAGAGACATTTTACTTATTCTAAAGAGAAAATATGTCATAGGAATTTCTTTTCAGTGTTCCCCCAAATTTTCCATAGGGAAAATGGGGGGTAGGCCTTGAAAAGAATTAAGGGAACACACAGACATACACTCAACCCCCCTCTCCAAGCCCTCATGTGTGTCCATGCAGACCTAACTGGCACTACCCTCCATGGAGCTGGCCAGACAACTGGTATATTTTCATTCGAATGCAGTAAAGAAAAAAGACAGAGAAGATGCATATACTCACCCAGCAGTTTTTTTTTTTTAAATTGCAGCTTTGTTCAATATATGCTAAGCCTTGTTCATTGCCAGAGGGGACCTGCCTTATTTGCATGTTTATGTTTACTAGTTTACAAGTTATACAAAAGAGAGAATTGTTCATGCACCATTTTCCAGAGAGCACTCTGTTCTCTCACCAGCCTAAATTAGAAGAGAATCTTCCACCCACTCCTGACATTCTTTTGGATTAGTAAAACTTTACTCATGTAGATTTCTTGTGACACCATCACATTTAGGGAACAAGTGGGTAAGAACAGGGAATCCAATTAGATTTAGACAACTTTCTCTCACTTTCCGGTGAGGATTTCTACTGTTAACAATAAAGCTCTCTCACTAAAAATAGAAACGCTAATACGCACTTGCCACTTCCATCTGAATTAGCTTATTCTACCTGTTGGCAAACTGGTAGTTAAAGGAACTACAAGGCATGCTCTTCTGAAGTTTCTGATTTCTTAATCTTACTAGAGATGGCATGAGAAAAATCTTGCCATGCATTTGTTTTACATTACTAAATGGCCGCACACATAACCCAAACTAACCGATGCTATGGAAGATATTCTATGTTTTAGCCTCCTTGAACTTTTATGAGGTGTCAACAAATCAAGCACATTTAAGGAAATAGTAGGAATTAATGTTCAACAGCCCAGGCTAGCTTGGGATTGTCAGATCTCAGAAGCTAAGCAGGGTCAGCTTTGGCTAGTATTTGGATGGGAGAACTCCAAGGAATACCAGGGGCATGACATGGAGTCAGGCAATGGCAAACTACCTCTGAACATGTCTTGCCTTGAAAACCCTCTGGGGTCACCAGAAGTCACCTGTGACGATGGCACTTTCCAGCACTGCCGCCAATGTTTGCCAATTGGTTAAACACGGGGGAAATGATGTCTCTTAACCAACAACCTGATACTATGGTTTTAGCTGTGTCTGCCTGGTGGATGGTTTGATAGAATGTTTTAAGAATGGGTTGGATCCAGATTAAATTGGCAATTTTTGCTGTTCCCCCCTTCCTACTGGAGATCCCCTACACATTGTTCCCCTGGATTCCCTATCCCCCAGGATCAGTAGGCTGCAATAGGAATGGGGAGGCAGGAAAATTCTACTCTGACACTGGAAAGTTTAGCTTGGATCAAATCCAGTATGTCCAGGAACAGGTCACAGGCAATGGACATTGTACAAGTATGAGCTCCTGGGATTGTCAAGGACACTTGAAAATTACCAGTCTGAATGTGTATGTTGTATGCTGTCATTTCCAACTTATGGTAACCATATGAATTAATGGCCTTCAAAATGTCATTGTTAATAGCCTTGCTCAAGTCTTGCCAACTGAGAGCCATGGCTTCCTTTACTGAGTCAATCCATCTCATGCTGGGTCTTCTTTTTTCCTGCTGCCTTCAACTCTTCTTAGCATTATTGTCTTTTCCAGTGAGTCTTGTCTTCCCATAATGTGATCAAAGTACAAAAGCCTCAATTTGGTCATTTTGGCTTCTAGGGAGTGTTCAAGCTTGATTTGATCTAGAACCCACTTATTGGTCTTTTTGGCGGCCCATGATATCTGCAAAACTCTCCTCCAGCACCATATTTCAAATGAATAAATTTTCTTCCTGCCATCTTACTTCATTGTTTAGCTTTTGCATCCCTCCATAGTAATGCGGAATAGAATAGTATGAATTATCTTGATCTTGGTCTCCAGTGATACTTCCTTACACTTAAGGATCTTTTCTAGTTCCTTCATAGCTGCCCTTCCAACTCTCAATCTCCTTCTGATTTTTTGGCTGCTGTCTCCCTTTTTGGTTGACAATTGAGCCAAGGAATAGAAAATCTTTAACAATTTCAGTTTCTTCACTGTCAGCTTTAAAGTTGTATAATTCCTCAGTAGCCATTACTTTTGTCTTCTTGGTGTTCAGCTGTAATCCTACTTTCTCCTTTAACTTTCTCTTCACTGACACACACCAGCCTGAATATAAAAGGAAAAAGGCAGGGCTGGACTCTTGCTCAGCTGGCACAACTCCACATATATTTTTCCCCCTAGAATGGAACAGGGGTAAGAGACATCTGGATGGCTTTGCTGTTACTTCTTGTAACATTGAGGATGCTGTGATTGCAGAGGATTGGGGTGTATAGGTAAGATGCTAGAAACAAAACTCTAGGGCAACTTGAAGTTGGGCAGCAGATGTGATTGTTTGCCTATAAGGTTTAGGTTCAGTTTGGTTGCTTTGAGAAGGTCCCAGAGAGAATCTTTGTCTGGATGCTCCCTGGTGGCATTTGGCAAACTAACTGCAAGATAGGAAGAAAATGGAGAAGTCTTCTAGCTATTGAACAAAGCTATGCATCAGAACTTTGAGCATTTGATTTTAACTGGTGTATACTCCCCAAGGAAGAGCCACTGTGGTGTGATGTAATAATACTGGAAGCAGGAGCTAGGAGACCTGGCTTTAAAACCCTGCTCTACCATTGATCTTGCCAGGTGACTTAAGACCAGCCTCAGCTATCTCACAGAGTTGTGGTAAAGATAAAATGGGAGAAATTATAATTTAATGTGCAAGTCAGCTGTCTCCTGATCTTGGAGTTCCTGCGCGTCCAGGGACTTTTTGATGAAACCTACACTATCCTATGCTAAGAAAATAAGGCAATTTGGCTAACAAAGGGGTTTGTATTTAACACCCTGAGCCTCTTGGCAGAAGTTCAGGGTAAAAATGCACAGCATTGTTAAATAGTTACACAAAGCTCATAAAAATAACAATGTGGATGCATGGAAGTCTCAAATTCCTTTGTTAGATTTCTGTAGACCGATGGGTTATTATACAAAGTTCTGGCCAATCGTATACAGAAAGTCCATGCCTATTTTGGAGACTAGGTATCTCCTTTGTGCACAAATGACTAGGCTAACATTAGGATTTCAGATTAACTGGATTGTGATGCGGGCTGACGGAGTTTTTTTGGGGGAAGAGATGGTGTCTTTGTCCAAATCACATTGTGCATAGCAAAATTCATTGAGTGAGCTCCCTAGAATTTTGTGCCCAGTGGTCACGAGACCATCACCAATACCAATCTGTTTGTGTGAGGGGAGTGGAGATCTGTGGTAGGAGTCAGTAAGAATCATGCCCCCCATCCTTAGTCAATAGAAGTGATGTTATATGGACATAAAAGCCCCTACATGCTGTAATGATATTGATTAATTCAACCCATGGTGTGATGGAATAATATATTGCAATTTTATATTTGTTTACTAAAAGCTGTTCTTCCATTGTTCGCCCAGTAATTAGGTCACTGTCCAAAATTATCCTTTACACATTATTGTTCTCTTCAGCAGAAGTAAACTTTTGTAAGCTTTTTAAAAATTTCCTTCCAATGTTGCTCATCTTTTATAAAGCTTTTTCGGCTACCTTTTAAGAAGAAAGAGAGGTATTTACAACGCAGTTTTTGTATCTCAGGTGAGAACAGAACTATAGCGTAGGTGGCAAAAGATATGTTAATAAGCCAGGAATTGCTAATTGGAATGTAACCTTGAGCAAAACCATTTGGCTTCATGGTTCTGTATTCAATGATTCTTCAGACACAGAAGCTGTTTCAGCTTCATAATGAGACCACTAATGATCACAAGAATGTATGGTAGGTTTTGCAAACAAAGTAAAACCATGGTGTTTCACATATTCAAATGCATGCCTGAATTATACATGGTTTTCACAACTGGTTATGGTGACCTCTATCATTCTGCGACAGTGGAAGCACATTGATTCCAATATAAAAAGAAATCTGAGCAAGAAAAGATTATGCCTTGTGTCCAATGGAGCTATTCTAGAAACTGAACAATTTCTGCCTATGGAGCACAACTTTATGGCCTCCCTAGTCCCTCAGTCCTAAATAGCCCCTGAAATTACATTCTCCTGGTCCAACATTTCATGGGGCATTTCATGGAGATGCAACAGGAAGAGAGAGACAAGAAAGTCATAGAAACGCTGAGCTGGAAGGTACCTTAAGGGTCATTGACAGCAACCCCAATGTAGAAAATTCATAGCTACCTCACCACCACTCCCCCAATGACCCCTGCTCTATGCCTAGATGCCACTAGGGGAATGTTCATTAAAGAGAACGGTCACTGTAAGTACTATTGAGCTAATGAATTGATGAATGTGTACTGGTGGAATGCTTAATACACTATAAATTGATGGTGTTTTGATTGGAAAACTGCATTCACATGAGCTCTGGTGAATGATCCACATTTTAATACCAAGAGACTTCAGCGACAGAATATAAAGTAATGAATTGATAGATACAAATGAGCTACTGAACTCCTAATTTTAATAGGGGTTAATAAAATCCTAGTGTGTAATTTCATTATTCCATTATTGCTGATTAATGGATGGTAACTGTTGAAATGACTTTTTAAAAAATATACAGACGTTTATCTCTGTTGAAAACAACATTAATAACAATGATCAATAATTCAATACTGAATGTCATCTTCCTTTGATGATAGTGTATCGAGAATGAAATTACTAATGTATGGTAAATAAGAATCTAAAAAATGAATCACTCGTTATTTAGAAAGTATGTCATCCCACTAAGGGGTAAAGTCTGAAAATGAGAGAAGAAAGAACTACAGCAAATATTAATAATAAAATAATTGTCTTTATTAACCAAGAAATAGTTAATGTTGTCCCTTTTACACCAGCAGTGTTGTTTTTGAATTACTGGCAAGATGATAAAGTCCCAGAACTAAGAAAAGAGCTGATTTCGCTTCTTCTAGTAGCAGCAAAAAACATCAATATCTGCCACATGGAAATGCTCACATGCTCCTACGCTATCATTATGGCACCGTAAGATATGGGAGATATATGTAATGGAAAGAACTACTTATAAGGCAAAACAATTTGAATCTAATCCTCCTCATTCTGACTTTGTCAAAGTGTGGTCTATTACACTGAATTACTTGTTACAGGTAAGAGTGGTTCCAAAAAACACAAAATACTTAACTCTGTCATAATTTGAGCAATGCATGAATTTCTAAGTTGTGATTTCTGGTATTGCTTATTTCTTTTAAATTTCATTTGTTGATTGTTGTGTTTGTGGTTTTATTTCATTGCAATCTTATTGGTTGTTTGGTGACTGTAAAATTGTGGAATTGTATTAATTATGTTGTATTAACTATAAAATGTTAAAAAACCCTAAGAAATAGTAAATGATTCCCACCTATATTCACGAAGGCCTCTGAAGACAGGATCAGAACAAAAAAGAAATGGAGACAGAGAGTATGAGAGGACAAAGAGCCCAGATTAGAAGATTTTGGGGTGTTTCAGAAGAATAAAAAATCTTGCATCTAGCAGAATTAGTATCAGCAAGTGGTGTAAGTTTATGGTGTATTGAAGCAATATTATATGGCTGTTTTAAGGACAAAAATAAATATTGGCTTTTATTTTCAGTAATATTATAATCCAAATATATTAAACTTCAAATTTTCTCAGTCCCATATAGACTTTATTCCCCAGGTGACTACTAGTGGTTAGATATTTTCATAGTTAAATCAAACAAGTATTACCATGTCTTCAACCATTTTTTCAATAATTTTGACTGAGCTCCTGTATAAAATGACATCAGTAAGAGGTAATAGTGTTTAAATATTTTTTATCTAAGAAGAAATAGTGTTGGAGGAGAAAGGTAGAAATGGAAGCACTGAACCAGGGACTTCCTACATGCAAAGCATTCACTTTACCACTGAACTATCTTCTTCATTCAGATGGCTGTTAACATATTCTTCCTTTGTAGCAGAGTTGCTGTCGTGGCTTCAGAAAGAAGATGCCTTTGGAAATGGAAGGATGATCCAGAGCCAGCACATTTTAGTAGTTAAGAGCAGCAGACTGTAATCTGGAGAACTGGGTTTGATTCCCCACTTCTCCACATGAAGCCTGATGGATGACCCTGGGCCAGTCACAGTTCTCTCAGAACACTCTCAGCCCCACCTATCTCACAAAGTGCCTGTTGTGGGGAGAAGAAGGGAAGGAGATTGTAAACTGCTTTGAGACTCCTTGGGGTAGAGAAAAGTAGGATATAAAAACTTCTTCTTCTTTTTCTTCTTCTTCCTCTTCTTCTTCTGGCACAATAGTTCTTTTCATGAGGCATGCTGACCTTCAGTTGCCATTACTTACAAAGGTAACATTTTAATATACCTGAGATAATCTCTAAAAATGTTTCTAACTATGAAAATTGTGCTTCCTGGTATTTTAATGTCTACTACCAGTGATCTAGACAGAAGAAACATATCGCTTTATGTTGCAGTTGTCAAAACACTTGTTAATTTAATCCAGTGGCATTGCTTTGGTATAATGGCTGGAGGTTGGCAGTTCCACTTACCTTATTTTAGCACGGTAATGATGGCTTCCTTCTTTAGATTAGATTAACTGAAACAATGCCAACATGGGAACTACAATGATCTAATCAGTCTGGTTCACTGATAGACTTAACAAGCTTTTAATTGCCAGTTGTCAAAGTACTTCCTTACTATGTCACAAGGTTTATCTGTTCTGCTACAATTGCAGACTTATAGCCAGCATCACAGCTGTAAAGGTTAGCTTATCCGGCCTGCGTGGTCAAGGGCCAACAGTATAATAGTAGCTGACTATGAGAAGTGTCTGGCTTTCCATGCTACTGTAAACCTTTTCAGCATGAAGTGAGCTGCAGCCAACAAAGATCAAACCCTGCTCATGGCTGACAAATCAAATGACATATTTACATCAAGAAGACAACTGGCAAAACCAGTCAGGAGCAATGCTACTCACCTGCAGGGGCCTGAATTTGCCACAGCCACTCCTTCAAATAACACAGAATTGTCCTCCACTTTTTATCTTGAAAGATCTTGCAAAATGCTTTCAGCTGTATCACAGGCTAAAAATTTGACCTTTTACTAGCTGCATGGGTCCAGGCACATGCAGACTGCTCTAAGGAGACTTCCAAGGGATCAGAGTCCTGTGAGGGGCTAAGGCAGAGCTGCAGTCATGATGAAAAAGTTGCAGACAGGATCGTTTAAGAAACAATCAGGGAGCGGTGGCGCAGGGTGCAAAAGCACCTGCTTTAACATCTAGCGAACAGCTTGTAGGCTGTTTGATACCCACCGTGGCCGGGGTGAGCACCCGGCCTTAGTCCCAGCTCCCGCCCACCCAGCGGTTCGAAAGTCTTAACAACTCATGAGTAGATAAATGGGTACCTGTCTTAGTAGGCAGGGAGCGCCCTCCTCCATTGGGAGGTGAGGTGGGAACCTCAGCAGCAACAACTCGACAGGCGGCGGTGGCGGCAACAGCGGAGCAGAGCGGCGTAATGGCAGTGATAGTTGAGGTGGCGAGTGGACGAAAAGGAGATGCGACATCTAGCAGTGAACCGATGGTGAAGGCAGAGCCCAGAAGGCGTGAGGACGCTCGGCGCAGGCGCAGCGGAGCCTGAGGGACGGAGCCAGTGCCGCGCCACTGCGATCAGCATGACGAACGGGCCCACCAACTCCCAAGGAGCCTGAAGAGAGTAGAAGGAAGATGCCGATCCGAAGCCGAGAAGCTGAGCCGAGATGAGCTGGAGACATGTCAACTAAAGCCCACCGGATGCCGTTAGGTAGTCCTGCCCCTAATACGTTGTGCCCATAGACAGGGATGATACAAGCTGTGTAAGCCGCTCAGAGACCCATGGGAGGGGTTCGAGCGGGGTAGAAATTGAAAGATAAATAAATAAATAAATAAATAAACAAACACAGGCTAGGAGACTATGGAGAGCATGCAGGCAGAAGCACGTAACCATCTAAATAGGCATGTTTGTTGCTCAGGCAGACCCACTGCTGAAGCCAATATGGGGGCCAAGCTGAGGAACCAAAGGGAGGGAGAACAGCAGCAGGTGGGAAGTTGAGCAACACCTTGCCTTCAGAGAGCATGGGGAGAAGAGGGAGGGAAAGAAACCCAACAGCTGACAGTTGCTGAAGGCATGGTTTCCCATGATCAAGGAGGACTCCCTGGTTGGTGACCTGGATCACTCACAGGGTGGCCAGCAACATGGAGGAGAAAATGAATGAAAGAAGGAAACTCCTTACTTACAAAGAGGCTGGTGGGGATGAGACAAGTGGTGAGAGCTGTTCTAGGGCTCCAGGGAATCAAATGTACTATACTGTGGAAACCATCTTGGGGACAGGATATTGCAGCCAATTTTTCTCACATTGGCACAGAGAAACAATGATGTTTCCTCTAGATTTTGCTAAATCGGGGGAAATTTGGGGAGTAAATTTGGAAGCTGGAAAGACAGTGGTCAACCAGAATTGTGCAAAATATTCTCTAGTTTTGATTTTCTGGTTTTGATTCTCAGGTAGAAATGAGTTATTTTGGCAGGGAGAAAAATATTCCTGTTCACAGTGTTTTATCACTCTACCTGTGCTTATCCGTCATGTAGATATGCAGGGGGACTGTAAATGAAATGAAAGAGCTGAAAGGTGTGAAAATCTGCACATCCATTTGGAAATGAAACAAAATAATGCATCAGTTCCATATCAGAAATAAGGCCAGGTAACTGAAAATTCCAGAATTAGGGGAGAAATTTGGACAGGGAGAAGTTTTGAAGCACCTCTTGGTAGTTTCAGCTCATATCTTAGCTATCTTCAGTCATTCAATATCAACCTGCAGGTAGTCTCCAGAATGCACAGCTGTACTCCTTGAGAAAATGGCAGCATTGGGACTCAGACTCTATGGTATCGCATCCCTCCTGAGCCATCTCCCCAAGCTATAATCTCCCCAGGAGCCTCTATCAAATCTCTAGGAGTTTTCCAAGATGCAATTGGCAATTCTAACATAGGAAAGAGTTTGATTCTGCAGGTATAAATATAACTGAATATCTGCAGTGAGCCCCTGTGTATATTCATTAATACACACACAGGCAACTCTACATGGTCAGAGCCCTCATTTTTGCAGCATTCCTGATCAAACAGAGGTGCCTAGACATGTGCAACTATACCCATGTGTGGGTTAGGTGCAGAGATTTCACTGTTTTACAGCTGTCTGGGGACAGGGCCAACGGGCATGATCCTGCCCATTTTGATGCATCTGAGGCAGAACAACTGAACAGAGCTGTTTTCTAAACAGGAGCTACTATTTCCAAATGCCAAATAACATTCCATTTTTATTTTTATGTCATTTATTTAGGTTAGTTGTAGTCTCACTGGGACTCAAGGCAGGGTCAATACAATCAACAAGATGGGACATTCAAGAAACAATGCAATAGGATTAGGGTTGTAGAACCAACCAGAAGTCTAAAAACGGAACTGAAGCAAAGCTTAAGTATTAACATATTAAATGATGCAAAATTCCATATCAGGATCCTAGTTTCAGCAAGCTATACACAGTAGTAAAGACCACAGTCCCTCATAATTTTTCCAAGTAACTTTGTGAATCATTTAATACTGTGCAACTCTATTGCCTGCATAGAAAAGTCCTCTTGAATAATTTAGTTTTGCATAGTTTGCAGAAAGCAAGGTGAGTGGGAGCCTTCCTGACCTCCTCAGGCAGGTCGTTCCACAAGACAGGTGGCCACAACGAAGAAGGCACATGTTTGGGCAGTTGTTGATGTTGCCCATTTGCAGGCTGGCACCTGCAGAAGACTCTTCAAGAATAATAAGTCTGGACTATACAGCTCTGGATTTCAGTGACACCAGCATTGGGGATTATACAAAACTGATGTATATTGTTTTAAATGTTGATTTAATGGCTTTAATAAATTATTACTATTACTATTTTGTTGTAATGCCACAAGGCCTAAGTGTGAATTGTGATCTGCCCTGAACCTGTTTGTGGGGAGGGCAGAATATAAATGTGAATGAATGAATGAATGAATGAATGAATGAATGAATGAATGAATGAATAAAATAGTATGGTTGAAAAGCTCCTCCATCTTGTGTTGCCCTGCAAGGCTTTTTCATGCCTTCTATGAACTGTAATAAAGTAAGGACTGTGCAAAGTCTGCTTAAGGAACTGTAAAGCATGGTGACCCACTATGAGGCCAGTTGAGACTGCACCCTGAGAGAAGAACACATTCCTTTCTTCACTGCTGTTCCAGTGGCCATCCAAGGTTGCCAGCCCTCTCACCTGATGGTGAATAAATCAGTTCCACAGTATGCACAAAGCACCAAATGCCATGCCATGCCAGAGCATGAGGACAAAGGACACCAAAACGCCATTAGGAGACCTCTACAGCGCATGCAGGCAGACCCCTTTCCTCCCCCCTCCATACCTGCAAAGCTACACATAGCTCAGAGACTCTATTCATAGTTGCTTAGCAACTAATCACTTGCCCATCAAGGATCCGGCTAGGACTATCAAGAAGACAATGGCCTTGGCCTGATGACTCATCTCACCTACACCCAGGTGCCAGCCACAAGTTAAGCTTCTAGTTCTCAATATTGACCACTCCTTAGCTCCCCTCCCTTATTCCTCCTAACCAATAGTATGTTTTCAGGGATGGATTAACCAGGAGGTGTGACCAGGGGATATGGCCAACCCCCATACTCCCACATAAAAGGGGAAACCCAACCACATGCTCGACTCTTCTGCTCTATGACCCCTATCTAAGTCTTATCCCTCTTATGTCCAGCTTGCTATCCCAATACCCTTCCTCCATCTTTAAACTCTAGGTCTGCAGCCAGAGTTCCATGTGCTGCTTGCTGGTTCAAGCCACGTGTTTCTTTTTCATTTCATCCCCATCTTCTTCCATTGGAATGGCTCATTCAACAAGAACAGATAATTATTGCCCCACCAACGAACTCCTGCTATGCAACCTTGATGAATATCTCTCTTTATTTTCCTAGTCTTGATTAATTGAGTGTGTGTATATGTATTGTTTGTGTGTGAAGAAGATTTCCAGTAAAGGACTTTAATTCCAGTCTAATACAGTCTCTGTGTCTGTTACTGGTACCTCTGGAAGGGTGGGACCTCTGTATAAACAGGTGATTGCTCCCTTAGCTGATTGCATATTGATAATAACTCACAAATCCCCTAATTTTAATAATAACTAAGAGCAATCAGGCTAACACTTGGCAGGACAATGTGACTCACACCTTAGCAGAAACAATGACCTTAAAAAAAATGAATTGGCTGATATAGATGGCAGAAGCATTAAAATGACAAGACCATCTTGATACAAACTACCATGAACAACAAAACAGTGATTTTTTTTTTTAATGATATGGACAGCTTGTTAAGAATAGTGAGGGCTGGCCTCTTACCTCTTTCCTTTTCATGTAGGCAAGAGATCACACATCTGATGGAAACAGTAATGACCTTCATGCAGGAGTACTGTGACCTAGCACTTGCTAATTCCAAAGAAAAATCCCACGGGTTCCCTAAGACTGCTTTTTCAGCCAGTTGTGTCGATGTTAATTGACTTTAGATGGAGATGCCTTTTTTCTTGAGCATTCAGCTCTTCTGCCAATTGTACATCCTGATTTCTCTCCCGTGTTTGTTTGTGCATTACAGTTCTCATTTGTGTCAGCTCCCGAGTGAATCCTCCATTCCCTTTGATCATGCTACACATCTCTTGTTTTTATTATTCACATCATCCGCTTCATGTTAAGTCTGTTTGCAGAGAACTGAGTCGTCACATCTTTTGACAAATATAGAAAGGGAGACGTGCTCCAGGGTCTCCCCTCCCCCCCGAAAAGAGATAATTTTTGTTGGCTTTTTAGCATTAACACAATTTATTACAGTTTAAGAGCCTGTCTTATAATGAGTAGAGAGATGTTTCCATCAAGTAGAATAATTTTCTAAAAAAGACAAAAAAGTTACAGATTTATGTGTTTGAAATTTCTTAATATATTTTATAATTGTGAGGTTATACTGTCAAAATGTTTGACAGCTGCCATTCAGTCTGTGTTGTTGCAGAAATGTTTTGTGATGTGTAAATCAATCATTAGAGGGGAAAGAATTAAACTTGCTTGTGAGGCCCTATTAGACCACAGGATGTGGCATTTTTTGCTAACAGCCTGGTCAGCTTCCTATATCAAGCAAAGTGTTGTCAACATTATCCTGTTGTAAGGGAGAAAATGTTGCTGACAAGATATAGAGATAATGTTGGAAGGGGAGGCTGAGGTCTGGAGGGACATTGTCCTTTCCACTTTTGATGAGGTCCAGCTGACACTTGCTGACTCAGGAGCCTAGGGGTAATACTGGACCCGACATTATTGCAGGAGAAACAAGTTAATGCCACTGCAAAGGAAAGGAAAGGAAAGGAAAGGAAAGGAAAGGAAAGGAAAGGAAAGGAAAGGAAAGGAAAGGAAAGGAAAGGAAAGGAAAGGAAAGGAAAGGAAAGGAAAGGAAAGGAAAGGAAAGGAAAGGAAAGGAATCCTTCCAGCTTCATTTAACCAAGTAGTAGACTTCCTACCTTGACTCAGCTGTTCCCTACACTGACATGGATCCATGCTATGTTTACTTCAGGGCTAGACTGTTGCAGTTCACTCTGTGTGGGTTTGCCCTTAGAGTCAACTTGGAAACCAGTTGGTACAGAATGCTACAACTCGATTGTGATCCAGAACTGGGCAGAACATGCCTGTCACCACATTGATTACTGATCAGTTTCTGGGTCCCACTCAAGGTTCTGGTTATCAGCCAGATTCCCCACTCCTGTGGGACCACTTCTCCTGCTGTGCCATGCCATAACAACTTGGCTAATGTGAGCAAAACCTTCTGAAGGTGCCACCCTGCAAAAGGGCAAAACTGGCAACTGCTCATTCACATCTATTCTCCATGGTGGCTCCCACCTTGTGGAACTGCCTGCCTGAGGATTCTTCAGGAAGGCTTCCACACTTCTGTTATCCTGCTGAAAGTGCAAAACCAACATGTTCAAAAGAGAGTTTTTGCAAAGGGGTTAGTACTATGGCATAATGGAAGAGCATAGGAGGTCCAAAACCCATCTAGGAGTAGTCAATAAGCATCAAAAGAAATCATACTGAATATGGTCCATTCTCTCAGAGGCAGCATCGAAATTTCCACTTCAGATAAAAACTGGTTTGTGACCTTAGCATTATGTACCTTTAAAGCCGAGGGGACAAATGCACCTCCTGCTGTATAAAAATATTTTTACAATTGTCCTCCCAACTTTCAAGCAGTGTTTCTCACCAGGTCCAAGTGTGATTTCCATGCAAGAAGTGTGTTGGAATAAATTCCTAAGTATTTAAATTTATTAACTTGTTCCATAGATTGGCTTGCTATATTCCAACTAAAATTTTTCTTTTTTCCTTTTACTGAAAACTAAAACCTTAGATGTAGGTTTTGAATGATCCATTTATGGAAGCCCTAAAACATTGAATTGCATCATATGTAGAATTTAAACATCCTAAAGAGTTCTAGCATATGGAAACTATACACAAATCATGCATAAATTCACATTGGAAGGTTAATTAATTTGAAATGTTGAGATTTTCAGGGAAAAGGTCCTTCCCCAAATTAATTTCAGTACTTGTCAGAATGTTGCAATACATAGCCAAGTACACTAAAAATGGTGGAAAGTACTGTCAAGTTGCATGTGATTTATGGGAAGCCTATAGGGTTCGCAAGACAAGAGATATTCAGAGGTGGAGTGCCATTGCCTGCCTCTGCCTAGCGACCCTGGACTTCCTTGGTGGTCTCCCATCCAAGGGTTAGCCAGGGCCAACCCAGAGATCTGATGAGATCAGATTGGCCTGGGCCATCCAGGTAAGGGCACACTGAAAATATTAACATGTTATCTTTCTCATCAAGAAAACTGATTCAATATATATATATATATCTGTTGGACAAAATTGCTCTTTAGAAATGCTTGGAATTAAGATAAAAATTTGAGTTTTTAAGTTATTTTGACTATAAGTTAAGGCTTCATCAAAGGATTTTCAAGACTGATACAACGGCCCCCAAAAGTCCACACTTGAAATGCAGAAATATATATATATATATTAAAATGACAGTTTGATATCCTTTGTCAAAAATTTAATATCTTTATAGCCATCCTCTCCGCCATCTGCACACTGTATTTGCAAAACTCAGGAAATAGAGCCCTCCCCCTCCCTTTTTGGCCCAGATCTGAACATCAGAACTATTTCTTTAAATTATGGGCTCATTTGCCTTAATGTATTCTAACTTTTTAATTGCAGGTGGCTACGGAGCTGCGGTGGCTCAACTGGTTAAGACACTGAACTGCAGGCTGTGGAAGGTCAGTAGTTCAGCAGTTCAAGACCCGGGTGCCGCAAGACGGAGTGAGCTCCTGTCTCTGGTTCCAGCTCCTGCCAACCTAGCAGTTCGAAAGCAAGAAACTGCAAGTAGATAAATAGGTACCACTTTGGTGGGAAGGTAACAGCGTTCCGTGCGCCTTGGTGTTTAGTCATGCCGGCCACATGACCACGGAAATGTCTTCGGACAGCGCTGGCTCTTCGGCTTTGAAACGGAGATGAGCACCGCAACCCTAGAGTCGGATTCGACTGGCTTTCGAGCAAGGGAACCTTTACCTTTACCTTTACGGGCAATTAGTCACCATGGAGAATTGTATCATGGCAAGTTCACCTATACAGTAATGAGAAGTTTATCACAGTTCTCTGTTTTACGCTTAGGACCAGTGCCAGCTCTAGCATTTTGGGGTCTTCTAGTAAGACACCTTTAGTGGACTCCCTTAACTTGAAAAATGAAGAATTGTGCAACCAAGCAATACTTCCTGGGGATCAGTAGATATGGGGATCAGCAGATTTCCAGGAACAGCACTGGGGCTAAGTCTGCAGTGAGAGGTGAGAATTGACAGAAATCATTGGCTCCTCTTCCAAAGACTTAAGCACTATTTGGAAGTGCAAGGTTGGATACTCCACACTATATATAGTTACTGGGATTATATTGCCTCTGTGCTGAAAGATCTGCACTGGTTACCCATTTGTTTCTGGGCACAATTCAAAGAGCTGGTGGCTTGAAGGCAAGGTACCCGAATCACTACCTCCTTCCATACGATCCAGCCCACCATCTGCTTTTCAAGACTTGTTCTCTGTGGCTCTGCCTGCAGAGGTGTGCCAGGTGGTGACCAGAGACAGCATTTTCTGTGGTAGTACCTCCTCTCTGGAAGGCCGTCCCCCTTGAGGTTTCCCTGGTGCCTACTTTCCTTCCCTTTGGGCACCAGGCCAAAATACAACTTTTTAAGAAGAAGAAGAGATTGGATTTATATCCCACCCTTCACTACCCAAAAGAGTCTCAGAGTGGCTTACAATCTCCTTTCCCTTCCCCTCCCCACAACAGACACCCTGTGAGGTAGGTGGGGCTGAGAGAGCTCTCTTGAGAACTGCCCTTGAGAAAACAACTCTGAAAGCTCTTGTAACTGACACACCAGCAGCTGCATGTGGAGGAGTGGGAAATCAAACATGCCTTTGCCTCCCAGATTAGAGTCTGCCCTCCTAGCCACTACACCAAACTGGCTCTTTTAACCCAGGCTTTTAATTAGAGATTTTATCTGGCCAGATTTTTAAAAATCCAGCTTCTGTCTTATGGATAGTTATTATGCTGTTTATGTCCAATGGTTTGTTTTTAATTACTTGTTTCTATTCTGTGCACTGTTTTAATCATAAGCTGCCTTGAGCAGGACCCTGAGTAGGCAGCACAGAAATAGCTTAATTAAGTAAATATAAAGAGTTGTCTAGGATGCTGTTTTTCTGCAGTTTTTCACTTGTATTTTGTAGTTATGTTCTGTGTTACCTCTAAGCTGAGTTAGTGTGAGCTAGCTCACAGGTTGTTTTTGCCTCCGGCTCACACATTTTTTTCTTAGCTCAGGAAGGATGGCTCCAGAGCAAACTAATTTATGCAGTAGCCAAATTGCTCGCTCACAACTTTAGTGCCAGTAGCTCACAAGGTAGAATTTTTGCTCACAAGACTCCACAGCTTAGAGGGAGTATTATGTTTTATACTTGAAAGCCAGTAAGAGATTAAAGGTTAAGAAACATTGACCATAACCTTTTTAGGCATTCTATGCAAAGTAAGAACAGTAGTTCTTGGAAAAGGCCCAACCATATGAAGCTCTCATGCCATTCCTAGTAGCAAAACTCTCCACATAGTAAAGGCCATGATTAGAAACAATTCAGTGTACCCATTTTCTTTAATGTATGCTGTGATGTGTCAGTTGTTATCTCTAGCTTCTGATGATTTAAACAGTAAATGTAGCAGGGAAAAAAAAAACAACTGTGATTTTTCCGGCGCTATCTCCACTTTGGTAGATACGTGCCCCATATTTTTAATGTCATTAGTTTCCACCTTACCATTATTCATTTCACAGATCCATTAAAAAAAAAACAACAACAACAGCCCCGGCCTGACAGATTAACTTGCAAATTGGGACTCTTAAACATTTTCCCTCTGCACTCCAGTTACTTTTTTGGGTGGTGGTGGAAGACTACCAATAACAGAGGCTTTCTAAGATGTCAGTATGAAGTCAAACCTTTTCAGGCCTTACAATCATGCTTACCAGAAGCCCCCAGCAATGCATAATGGCAACGTGCACTACCTGTAATCCTTCTGAAACATGTGGTCCCTGTTATGGGAAGAACAGGGACGTTTACCATGGGTGTACAACTTCAGTGTGTGAGACCCAACCTCTGGATTTTTCAGAACTTGTGTTTATGTGTATTGAGGCTTTATGCACGTGATGAATAAGCACATTGACCCTGTCCACCCAGCATGGTGACCATGCATTATGGGAAGATTGCAGATAAGGGTGTGTTCCTATTACACATGGTTGGTGGGCTGTCACTATACGTGGCTGGACAACTTCCAACAGGATTATGTTAAGTACAGGACCAGAATCCCTCTGCCTTTGCCTCTACTTTTTTTTTTCTTTTTATAATAATTTACAATAGATATCTTGTAATATACACATTTATATCATTTACAGGATCTCATACCTGTACAAAAATGTGTCCCTGTCTATTTATTTCTCATGAAGCAATTTGATGACATGGCAAGCTGCTGTCCAGAAGCTGAAAAGGTAGGAATGCTCACCATAAGAGGAATACAAAGTTTGGGATTCAAGGATCCTGATTCTAGTTCCATTGGCTACAGACACCTAGCTCATTCTGCAGCTCTTCAGATGCCATCTGCATGGAGCAAGAAAATACTGCTGATAAATAGGGAGGAAAGACACTTGCCTCTGTGTTGGTAAACAATGAAGTCACTTTATCAAAAACATGGTCTCAGCCTGAACAATGCCTTCTGAGAATAAAAAGACTTATTTCAAAATCCCACAAACCACTCTTTTCCATTTGTCAATATTTGGTTTGCATGGGATATCTGAAATAATTGGGAAGGGAATCAACGGCTTATGTTGCCACTGATTCATCAACAGATACATTGGTGAAAAAGCACTGAATGACATGACACAAAACAAGTAATGATGTACTTGATGGAAGTGCACTTTGGTAGCACACATGATAAACTGAACATACAGAGTTACAATATCCAACACCTTAACATCACATGCAACAGTTTCAGCTTATTTTACAGTTTTTCAAATCTGACTCTGGATACAGGCTTGGTCAGAATGTCAGCCACCATCTGTTGAACAATACTCCATCTCTATTGCGCCTTTCTCAGTTAGGTCATGCACTAAGTCAAACTTCACAACAGTGTGCTTAGTTTGTGCATGCAGCCATTTTTTTCTGATTGAGAGAGAAATCTTAATGCAGCCCTGGTTGTCTTAAGTTAAATTGGCTTTTGCTCATCAGCTCCAAAGTCCTTTAGTAACTGGTCTGGCCACAAAAGTTCTCTGCATGCTTCAGCAGATGCTATATATTCAGACTCTGTGGAAGACAAACTTACTGTAGTTTGCTTTCTACTGGCCCAGGAGATTGGTCCATCTCCGTACAAGAACAAGTACCCCCTTGTGGATTTATAGTCTAAGTTGTCTCCTGCCCAATCTGCATCCATTACTACATCCTGCAACCAACTAATTTTGGATTACTAGTGGATGGCAATTTTAGTTTCAAGTTTAAAGTTCCATTTAGATATCTAGCCACCCTTATCACCACAACTCTATCTAGCTAGGTGTGCTTGTCTTTCTGCTAAGGATCCCAATAAGGGTTGCACTATTGGGTCTCCAGTGGTGTGTAGGTATAGAAGTTTTCCTATGGCATTTCCTATGTACTGATTTTCTTTAGATAAAGGCTGACTTAATTTGGTGTTCTTAAGAAAGTCAGTTTCCATTGGTGTTGCCACTATGTTGGCATTTTCTAGACCTAACACCTCTAAGAGTTCAATTATTTTCTGTCTCTGGTTTAAGAGAAATGAAACATCTTCCTCCCTTCCAATTTGTATGCCCAGGCAGCAAAAAAACATCTCCTAGCTCCGTAATTTCTATTTCTCTCTTTAGGCACTCTACCACACTGTTGTAGTCCGTTTGCCTGTCTAAACCCAGAATCAAGTCATCAGTATAAGCAAGAATAAAAGTGCAATGCCCATCTTTGTGTTTAGTGTACAGACTTAAGAACATAAGAGAAGCCAATGTTGGATCTGGCCAATGGCCCATCCAGTCCAACACTCTGTCACACAGTGGCCAAAAATAGCAGGTGCCATCAGGAGGTCTAGCAGTGGGGCCAGGACACTAGAAGCACTCCCAGTGTTGCCTCCCCCCCAAGCACCAAGAACACAGAGCATCACTTGCCCCAGACTGAGAGTTCCTATCTATACCTTGTGGCTAATAGCCACTGATGAACCTCTGCTCCATATGTTTATCTAATTCCCTCCTGAAGCTGTCCATGCTTGTAGCCACCGCCACCTCCTGTGGCGGTGAATTCCATGTGTTAACCACTCTTTGGGTGAAGAAGTACTTCCTTTTATCTGTTCTAACCTGACTGCTCAGCAATTTCATGGAGTGCCCACGAGTTCTTGTATTGAGAGAAAGGGAAAAAAGTACTTCTTTCTCTACCTGCTCTATCCCATGCATAATCTTATACACCTTGATCATGTCACCCCTCAGCCATCATTTCTCCAAGCTAAAAAGCCCCAAGCACTTTAACCTTTCTTCATAGGGAAAAATGTTCCAACCTTTTTATCATTCTAGTTGCCCTTTTCTGCACTTTTTCCAATGCTATAATATCCTTTTTGAGATGTGGTGACCAGAACTGTACACAGTACTCCAAATGAAGTCGCACCATTGATTTATACAGGGGCATTATGATACTGGCTGATTTGTTTTCAATTCCCTTCCTAATAATCCCCAGCATAGCACTGGCACACTGTCTCGACATTTTCATTGAGTTATCTACTATGACTCCAAGATCTTGGTCTTTGTCAGTCTCTGCCGGTATGACTCCAAGATCTCTGTCTTGGTCAGTCTCTGCCAGTTCGAACCCCATCAACATGTATTTATAGTTAGGATTTTTTGCTCCAATGTGCATCACTTTGCACTTGACCACACTGAATCCACTTCTCCTTGCTTGAAGCCTTGGGCTATGAACATTGTGTGTAATTTTTCATTCCAGACACAGGCTGTCTGTTTTAACCCATACAGCCCCTTCTGCATTTTGCAGACTCAGTTTGGTTGTTTGGGGTCTATAAAACCTTCTGGCTGCTCCATGCACAGATCTTTCTGGATCTCCCCATGAAAAAATGCTGTCTTTTTATCTAGATGTTTGACCTGCATCTTCTCGGATGCTGCTAAGCTCAAAAGTAATTTGATTGTAATATGTTTCACCACCGATTCAAAACTATCATAGAAGTCCTGACCATATTTTTGTGCAAAGCCTTTAGCAACTAATCTTGCTTTGTAGGGTTCCACATTTCCGTCTGCATTTTGTTTGACCTTAAACACTCACTTGCATCCAATAAGTTTCTTTCCTGGTGGTAGCTTTGTCAAAGTCCATGTTTTATTTTTGTTTAGAGCATCAATTTCCTCTTGTACTGCCTTCTTCCACCCACTGGCTTCAGTTGCTGGCATCTGTTCTACTTCTGTCCAGGTAGAAGGTTCAAATGCTAATACCAATTATTAGCCACTTATTCTCTTTTGATCCTGATTCAGCATCATCATAAATAAGGCTTCTCTGGTCAATATGCAAAAAAACTAAAAGAATTGCAGGAGAAATATTCAAAACAGCTTATTGAATTTTAATCACTGAATGGCTCAAGTTACATTTTCTAGAAAGAACTTGAAAGAGAAGTCCCACTCAGAGAAAGGGAGAAAAAACCAATTGCTGTGTTGCTTTAAATGCAACAAATGGGACCGCTTTGCAAAGGACTGTAGAGAGCCACCAGCTAATAGTAGTTTTTCTAAGACACACACAGGAACAGCAGTCAAGCTATAAACAAACAGAGGTAATTTTAAAAATGAAAAGCATAATGGTCCTAATGCAGCACAGAAAGAATGGCATAGAGAGAATAGTAATCTGTAGAGTTCAAAGCTAATACAGCTTTCACATTTTCATTGGTATTTTTTTGTATTTTTCATATTTGTGCATGTGTATGTGTGTGTGCGTGAGTATGTGTGCACCTGGAAGTCATGTGACCTCTGGTGACTGATTTCTACTGGGGGCCTGGAGGATATTCAGAGAGGTGGCTGACTAAAGCCTGCCCCCGCCTCCCGCCTCTGGTATTCCACAGAGGTCTTCCATCCAAGTACTTGCCAGAGTCAACCCTGCTTAGCTTCTGAGATCTGATGAGATCGGGCTTTCCTGGGCTATCCAGGTCAGGGCACACAGACACACATTTTCCATTTTAATGTCTGCAAGTTCTTTTTTGTCCCTACTACAACTGTATCTACAATTATTGCCTATAGTAAAGGGCATTTTGGCCACTCACGTGATCATCTGCTTTGCCTATGGTTGAGCCAGCCCTGAGCTTAATGTTTTAAATCATCATATGAAAAAACATAACAAGCTTTTCAATATTGTCACAGACGGACTATTGACCCACAATGTTTTTTTTTTCTTTTTCCTCTCAGCAGCAAAGCAAGTAATGGATCTTAATTGTTAACCACAGTAAAGTATCATCTTGTGGGATTACTGATGTGAGTAAAGCTGTGCTTGTAATTAGGATCTGTTCTCCTGTGATAAGGAATGCTTGTCTTTCTTTAATGCTAATAAACATGTCTTCTATGAAACATCAAAAATTGAACAGCCTTGTATTGTTTTTGCTAATCACCCCAGCGTTTCTTTTTTAAGGGTGAGAAGTGAGGGAAGACACTGCTATTTGAGTAGGTTGTTTTGATTTTCTGATGTGAGCAAACAAGATTAAAAGCCAGAAAGGTACATGAAAAAAATCAAGGCACATGGAGTCTAAATAAACACATTGGGACTATAGAGGATAAGGGAAGAAAAACAATCAAACTTATTAAAAAACCTTATCATTTACCAACTGGATTTCTAGCTACACTGAAGAATATTCCTAAATCACATCTGAAGGTTATTAGAATGTTGTCTTGTCAAAGGGATTTACACATAAGAAAACAACGAAGAGTCCCAAAATAGTGCAAAGATTTTAACTTGACCACAAATAAAAAGAATAAAATGTTAATGGGGGGGGACTTCTAGGACAATAGTGCACACTTGGATGGGCAAAAATACCAGTTTGACAAGAAATGTCCTGACCTTATTAATCTGGCATGGAGATGAAAGATACCATAAAAAAAAAACCCTGAGCAAACAGAAAGGTAATCCTGTACTCTTTATGACTGCTGATAAGGTGTCAGTATAGTTTCTCCCACTAAAGTGCCTCCAAACATGGTGCACCACTACCTTCCAATGCACACTTCACCCTGGCGGGTCCATTCCTTTAAAAGGATACCCCCACATGCCATTTTAGAACATCTGACAGTCGATTTGTGCTCCAGCCTTCACCCCCCAGAACACAGCTGCTCTTGGTAGAAGCAGGAGCAGAGGACCAGGCACAAGAGTGGACAAGTGAATATTTTGAAATGATGTTGTGGAGCGGTAGAGTTCCCATTTCTCACTCTCTCGCATGTTAAACATTTGACTAGATATACCCATTCTTCAATATAGTCACTAATACTATTTTTATGGAAGACTTAACATTTCTCCACATCTTGAAACACCTTTGGTTCAAGCCAGAAAGCATGTTACGGTTTCTGCTCTTTCTCATGGAAACACAAGTAAGTAAACTAGGGTAAATGACATACATATGACTACAGAGTATATACAGGTAAGTACAACTTTAAGGCAAGTATAGTAAAAACAATCCAACAGGTGAAGATAAATACAATGGTCAATATAGTTTCAAAGTAAGTAGACAGGTAAGTACAACTTAAAGGCAAATAAACAGCCAACAGGTGAAGGTGAATACAATGGTCGATATAGTTTCCAAGTAAGTAGACAACAAAGACTCGGGAATGATACTTCGTTTCGCTGAAATACTTCATCAGGAGTAAGAATAAGTTGCTACAGAAAATATGGAACAGTTATATCATAAACAATATGTTTAATAAACTGGCTGGACATTAATGACATTAAATTATAAATACCATAACGTGGTTCTGTCGTTGCTTTCTTTCAAGAGGGTTCCCCCCCTTTACTGGCATTCCTTTGTGTTCTGTTCCTATTTTCTTGTACTGAGCTTGCAAAAATCCCCCCCTTGGATTTGTGACTCTGTGCTTTGAGATTAGTCCTTTTAAACTTTCAATACCAGTACTACTGGGTTTTGCTTGGCACTCTGTGATTCCACTGGTACTGCTGGGCACTGTATACATTGTATTGGTTCTTCTGGGCTTGCAAAAATGTCCCTTACCACCTTTGGTTTCTACTGCAGAGTTTTTCTGGTTTGATTTTAGTCCTTTTGCATTTGCACTGCCTGAAATCCCAAAAGTGACATAGTGATGTTACACATACCCATGTCCCTGCCCCCAGCCCTTGCATCGGGCACAGTCTAAAGAAATACACGTTGCTCTGAAAATTTAGTCATATGGATTTCTACCAAGTGCAGGCTATACCTGTACATGAAGGTGAAGTACAGTCCTATCTATGTTTACTCAAAAGTCCCAGGGTTTTCCATAGATTTTACTCCCAGGTAATGAATTATACAATTGCATTCTTTTACCCTTTATGCACCGGGTTTTCTTCTGAGTGAATTTTTATAGGTCCGGGCTGTATACTACATAATCTCTTTGCTAGATTGTGCCCAGTCTTTTATAAACTTTTCAATGTTTCTTCATATATTGAAGAAAAACAAGCAGGAACAGGCAAAACTATTAGGCTGTGAAACATCAGTGCCTATGAAAACATTAAAGATTTTGTGACAAGCTGTCACGATTTTCATAAGCTACACATCCTTTTAAGAAAAAAAAAACAGCCTTTTTTGCTATGAAAACTGGAACTTCAGCTCTCTTCAAACTGTCAAGCTGTGCTATACTGCTTTTAGAAGAGAGTAGTTCTGAAGCCCTTCTAGAAACTGCTTTGGGTGGCCACTAAGCCTTTTTGCCAGGATGCCGTGGAGATATTCTAGCACATATGAAATAAGCCCCCTGTTACTGCCGCACCAGTGTAAACCCAGAGCTGGCACAGCTGTGCCAGCATAGATGCCAGAAACAGGAAGCCCTGGGTGGGGTGTCATGGAAGGAACAGGTCCTCTTGTGAATTAAAAACAGGATTTGGTTAATTAACAGGAAACAGAGAGTGAGTATAAGAGAGCAGTTTTCACAATCAAAGGTGGTCAGCAGTGGGATACCACAGGGGTCAGTCCTGGGTCTGATGCCTTTAAACTTGTTCATTAATGATTTGGAGTTGGGAGTTAGCAGTGAATTGGCTAAGTCTGCAGATGACAATAAACTGTTCAAAGCGGTGGGAACCAGGGAAGACTGTGAGGTGCTCCAGAGGGATCTGTTGAGGCTGGGCAAGTGGGCATCATCACAGCAAATGAGGCTCAATGTGGGCAAATGCAAAGTAATGCTCATTGGAGCCAAGAATTCTGACTATAAATATATGTTGATGGAGAGAGATCTTGGTAGTCGTGGTAGATAACTCACTGAAAATGTCAACTCAGTATGAGACTGCAATAAAAGAGGCAAATGCTACACTGGGGATTATTAGGAAAGGGATTGAAAACAAATCAGCCAGTATCATAATGCCCCTGTATAAACTGATGGTGTGGCCTCATTTGGAATATTGTGTACAGTTATGATTACTGCAACTCAGAAAAGATATTGTTCCATTGGGAAAGGTACAGAAAAGGGAAACTAAATGATTAAAGGGGTGGAACAACTTCCCTACGAAGAAAGGTTACAGGGCTCTTTAACTTGGAGAAACGATTGAGGGGTGACATGACAGAGGTTTACAAAATTATGCATGGGATAGAGAGGGTATAGAAAGAAGTACTTTTCTCCCTTTCTCACAGTACAAGAACTCATGGTCACTCAATGAAATTTATGAGCAGTAAGCTTAGAACAGAACAAAGTGTAATTAACACGTGGAATTCACTGCTGCAAGAAGTGGCTGCAAGTACAGGCAGCTTCAAGAGGGGATTGGATAAACATGTGGAGCAGAGGTCCATCAGCGGCTATTAGCTGCAAGGTATAGATAGAACAGTATGTCTGGGGTAGTGATGCTCTGTATCCTTGATGCTTGGGGGGCAACAGTGGGAGAGCTTCTGGAATTCTGGCCCTGCTGGTGGACTTCCTGATGGCACCTGGGTTTTGGCCACTGTGTGACACAGAGTGTTGGTCTGGATGGGCCATTGGTCTGATCCAATATGGCTTCTCTTATGTTCTTATTCTACAACTGCATGGATCCCTGGTCTTTGTACATTACTAGCTATGCCACAGGGATATAACTGAGGGTACTGTGTTTCATTTACATCTTCTGGGTTCTGTTTTATTTGTATATTAGGGCATGGTATCATGGACATGTGCTGCATCACTGTACATTTAAGAACATAAGAGAAGTCAATGTTGGATCAGGCCAATGGCCCATCTAGTCTACCACTCTGTCACACAGTGGCCAAAAATACCAGGTGCCATCAGTGGGGCCAGGACACTAGAAGCCCCCCCCCCAAAGCACCAAGAATACAGAGCATCACTTGCAGTAGCCTGAGAGTTCCTATCTATACCTTGTGGCTAATAGCCACTGATGGACCTCTGCTCCATATGCTTATCTAATTCCCTCTTGAAGCTGTCCATGCTTGTAGCCACCGCCACCTCCTGTGGCAGTGAATTCCATGTGTTAATCACTCTTTGTTTTTTCCAAGCATGGCTAATATACAAGAACTACTGACACAGCGCCCTATGCTCACTGGGTATCATCCCTGTTGACATGGACTCTGCTGACAGTGTTGCTGTGCTCTCTCTTGCACAATGTGTTGTAGTTTTATGCTTCATTCAGTCTCCTTATTGGGATAGCATAGAATGACATTTAAGCCAGGCTGTAGTAAGCAAGCCGCTAGTGTTGTTAAGGCTGTAGGAATTTCCAGGTCATGGATGATCAGATTCAGGAGGGAGGTAAAAATTCTACTATAATTGATTTGTTGCAGCCACACTGTGCACACTGTTGCACCTATGATTGAGCTTGGGGTCTCTAGGGGGATATAATTT
Organism: Gekko gecko; assembly: GCA_029375565.1. Taxonomy (NCBI): domain Eukaryota; kingdom Metazoa; phylum Chordata; class Lepidosauria; order Squamata; family Gekkonidae; genus Gekko; species Gekko gecko. The sequence goes on from JAPDNY010000008.1 coordinate 116,221,099, forward strand.
GCACCCCCAGTCACCCTACTGCTCTGTCTAGTCCACTCAAGCTATATCCACAAGTGGAGATGCAATGCATTTCTTGGGAGAAGACACTGACAAACAAACTTGCTTAACTCCTAGTTTGCTTGCCAAGTTGCTGCAGTAGGATTCCTAACCGTGGATGCTGATGGCAATAGTTAATTCTGCTGGGAAGGTGACATCGCATCCTGAAATATTGATAGTACTGATACATTTTACCCATTGCCATGGGCAAAACAGGGCATTCCGGAATGGTATAAAGTTCAGGGCTTAATCTCTAAGTAGGCAAGGTCCAGGCTGGCTTTCTACCCATGCACGGAGCAACAGCATTGCATCATATAGAAAGGACTTAGCTTAAGTTATATCAATGTCCAATCAACTGAGGAGAAAGTAAAATGTGCAGTCTTAGCAATTATTAACTAGCCTGTTAAACAGCAATTCTTGTGCAATGTGACTCTGTGTTTGGCCGACTATGTTTGTCATAGCTGTTTACTCTACTAAACACAAAAAGAGTTGCTCAAATAATACACACAAATGAAACAAATCATCGAAGAAGTGAGATTTGAAAACTCCGCTTGATCCAATAAAGGTTACTTACTAGTACATAGCTCTGTATACAAAACAGCTCAGAGTAAGTCCACTTAATCCACTGATAAATGTCAGGGGAGGAAGTTCCGAAGAGTTTGTGTGGCTGCTAGCCATAGCTGAGTTGCATCTGGGCTGATTTTGTATTCTATGAGAATATAGATCACAGCTGAGGGACTGAGGTTCTATACTTGGTCAAACTGTGTTTCTTAATACTATTTTGGAGATTATGGGAATGGTTATCCCACTTCAGATAGTATTTCATCCCACCCATTACTGATTTATGTACATTGCTGATCTTACTGTGCCAGTTCATGAACAACTGGAACTGGTGCACACTCAGTCTGATTATTCTTTAATTAAATTGGTTTTATCAGTGCCAAACACTGTAATGACACACAAACACCAGCCAACAGGCTTGGAGAAGATGCCTTGTCTCTTTAAAAGGGGCATGATGGGATATTATTTTCCAGGCGATGTTATTTACCTCAATGGCCTCTCTACATATTAACTACCCCTTCTTCCCTTCTAACCAGTTATTGCTAGGGTTGCCAGCTCCATGTTAGGAATACCTGGGGGTGGAGCCTGAGGAGGGTGGGGTTTGGAGAGAGGGGACTTCAATGGGGTATAATGCCACAGAGTCCATTTTCCAGAGTGGCCATTTTTCCCAGGTGAACGGATCTATTTCACCTGGAGATCAGTTGTAATCCCTGGAGATCTCCAGCCACTATCTGGAGGCTGACAATCCTAGTTATCATGCAACCCTAAGAGCACTTTCCTGAGCGTAAACCCTATTCAAACAGACCTGAGCTGGATTCTCAGTAGTCCTACTTAGGATTGCTCTCTTAACATAATGCATAAACATAATGCATAAATCTGACCAAGTGCAATTGGTCTCGTGGAAGCTTTTGCAACAATAAATTCATTTGGAAAGGAGGCTGAAACTAATAAAATCAGCTCTGAATCTAACTCCGTTTTTGTCTTTACTCACGCATACAAGTGCCTCATGCCTCATGTATTAGTATGGGAATAGACATGTGTTTGGGGCAAGTTCTGCTTCCAAGAATCTTTTTGATATTGCAGCAGCCTGCCTTCAGGCTTTTTATTAGAGTTTGTCATCTACTACAAATCTCATCATCATGAATGAATAGATATATATTTAAAAAGAAGCTAACTGGAAAATAAACAGCTTTCCAGAAGAACACTGAGCAGGAAAAAATACATAATTAATAGTGGGGAAAATCTGGCAGTAGGATTCCAAAAAATATAAATTGCAGGCACCTTCAACAGAGTCTCGTTTTTGCCACAGCAATGATTAAAACAGGCACTGCAATATGCAACAGAAACTACTTTCATTTTGATAAAGGAGCAAAACAGAGATGGGAATTCATAGCTTAATACCGTGCTGCAATTCGTTATATTGCATTTGCTTCGCATACAGAAGCCCGTATGAATTATTCATGGGTTCAGATCATTTGATTAGGGTATAGTTTTTCCTTCCTTTGCATTGAAACTGTTGCGTGCTCCCCATTTATTGCCCCCATGAGAACCTTGCTTAAGGGACAGGATTAACCAAGGACTACATTTTTCAAAAGCCTTTTTGCCTTGTTGTAGAAAACTTAAATCACATTACACATTTGTCAAATGACCTGCATGGACACAAAACCCAGGATGGTCCTCCCTGTGCTGTGCTTGAGGCTTGATTGTGAAAACAGGCTGGAGTAGGATTGCCAGATCCCCCCGGACACCAGCAGAGGATGGGGGGGAGGGTAGAGTTGCCAGACCCATGTTGGGAAGCTCCTTGGAGGTTTAGAGATGGAGCCTGGGGAGGACAGGGACCTCAGTGGGGTACAATGCCAAAGAGTCTACCCTCCAAAGCATCCGTTTTCTTCAGGGGAACTGATCTCTGTAGGCTGGAGATGAGCTGTAATTCTGGGGGGATCCCCAGGTCCTACCTGAAGGCTGGCATCCCTAGACTGGAGGTTCCAGCTTAAAAGGTCACAGTGTCTTGTGGATGCTCCAGAAAGATCTTGCACAGGGCAGGGCTCTGTGTGTTTGCCTAATGAGGTGCTGCCTCTCTACCCAAGTGCTGTACCTCCATGGTAATGGTTGGAGCTGATGGAATACATTGCAGGCTGTCAAACCTCTGAGCTTGGTCAAACAACTTTGCAATGTTGTGCCTGCCAAATCAAACATTACCATGCTGCATAAGAATTGTCTTGTTGAATTTAGTCCACAGTTCATGTAATTGAGCATTTAGTTTCTATTACCAACATTTGCCAGCCTGATGCTTGTGGGCATGAATAAGAAGAGTTGCTTTTCATACCTCACTTTCCCCCTACCCGAAGGAGTCACAAAGTATAGGGTTGCCATCCTCCAGGTGGGGCCTGGAGGTCTCTCCCTATTACTACTGTTCCCCAGACAACAGAGATCAGTTCCCCTGGAGGAAATGGCTGCTGTGGAAGGTGGTCTGAATGGCATTATACCCTACTGAGGTCCTTCCCCTCCCCAAACCCCACCTCCCGAGGCTCCACCCCCAAAATCTCCAGGTATTTTCCAACCCAGATCTGGCAACCCTACTCAAAGCAGCTTGCAATCACCTTCTCTTCCTCTCCCTACAACAGGCAACTTGTGAGGTAGGTGTGACTGAGAGACACCTGAGAGAAGTGTGACTGACCCAACATCACCCAGCAGGCTTCATGTGGAGGAGCAGGGAATCAAACCTGGCTCTCCAGATCAGAGTTCGCCACTCTTAACGACTACACCACACTGGCACACAGAGGCAGGCCTGGAGCACAGAAGCTAGCTCTAGGAGTGAGTTCTTGAGATCTGATAGAAATGGAAGGTATATGTCCGTTTTGAATGCAGCAACTATAAAGAGTTCCAAATGATATCTCCAAAATGCCCAACAAAATAGACTACAAGAATGCATATGATATAGTGTGAGTCATTGCCAAGCAATGCACATTGTGACAAAATTCTTAAGTGAGCAAAACAGATGGGAAAATTAACTGGACACAAAAAGAGATGGTAGGGTCATGGAGGACAGATCATTGGAAGTATGAGCTCAGCTACCAACAGGAGTCATTGGGCTTCAGGAAGACTTGCATATCTGAATTTTTCAAAACCACATCCCTCAATTGCTCAGATAGATCTGAGTCTCTCTTTTTTTTTTTTTTTTTAATATAGTTTTTATATAGTTTTTGGTAAGTATTACATATTATCTTTTATCCCGTACATTTCGTAACGGTTTTTTATCCCTTCTCCCTCCCTCCTCCCCCTCTGCTTTTCCAATGCTTTAGTCCTTTGTTCCCAGCCACGGGCACAAGGTCCGAATCTTGCACTGAATGTCCTTTCTTCCTTCTGTTGGTAGCCACTCCAAGTAGGTCTTCCATTTCGTGCTGATTGCTGTAGTCCTGTCTGCCCATTTGGTCTTCCAGTTCAGTTTCTCTATTATGTCTGACTGTATGAAATCAAACAAATAATTATGCCAGATTTCTACTGTCCATTTACTCTTGTCCTTCCAACCCAGAGCAATCACTGCTTTCCCTGCTAGTATCATTGCTTTGAATATAGCTTGGTTCTCTTTACTTACTCCTGGGTTCCCTATTATGCCCATTAACATTAAATTAAAGTTAATGGACAGTGAAACTTTGCATGTTCTCCTTATAATTTGCAATATTTTTGTCCAAAAGACACTGACCTCTGGGCATTCCCACCACATATGGGAAAACCATCCTTTAGCCAGTTTGCAATGCCAGCACATGGGGCTCATTCCTGGGATCATGTTTGCTATTTGCGCTGGTGTTTTGTACCATTTTGTAAAGAATTTATGCTCCATTTCGTTAAATTTGATCACTTTAATTCCCTCTATTCCTTCCATTATTTTGCTTGCCAAGTTTTCTGATACCTGACCTTCTTTGGTCCAAGTGTTCTGTAGGTAAGATATTGTCGTGTCTATATTTGATATCAGATAGATCTGAGTCTCAAGCCATCCCTCACCCTGCATTATCCATCCCAGTCTATCATGTGACACAGACATCTCTTCCAATTCAGGGCTCTGGAAGTCCCAAGGAGAGATCACCCTTGCTTTCACCATTTCAAATGGAAGTCTCAACTTTAATTTGAAACAAAGATCACTTCTTCCTTTCTCTTCATAGGATTTTCATTAATCCACCCAGCTTCTCTGTCTCTTTATATGATACATCTCTCCTTATATATAAAAGAGTTTTGGTGTCTCTCCTGGACATGCTTCCACAGCCTTTGGCCCGCTCAACTGTCACTCTCACCATCTCCCAATCCTGTGGCTGCATTGGCTTGTTGCATTGGCTTGGCTCCACCCACCGAGCTGGTGGGCATTGTTTCACCCTCAGTCTGGAGGGAGATGGTGAAGGGGATGGACACTCTGCTGAGAGAGTAGCAACCCTTTCGTGGGGGAGAAGGACGCAGACCCTGCGAGCAGCAGTAAACAGGGGAAACACTCACCTTCACTGCTCCTCGCAACCTCTCTCCCTCAGCCACAAGGCCTACACTTGTTCAGGATGATAGCTCAGGGAGCTTCTGGTCTTGGCGATCGCCATGGCAGTTGTCTTCTCCCAGGGCTCTGGGAGAAGCCTGCCAGCGCCTGTGGCTGGGTGGGGGCGCGATCGTACACACCACCCCAGGAGTCCTTGGGTTGGACTCCAAGCCATGGGGTGCTAGAGAACCCCCTGAACGAGACAAGCCGGAGAAGGGGGGCTCCTCCAAGCCCCGATGGGCCCGTCGCAGAGCTTCCTGAATGGGAGCAAGATCAGCACATCAAAGCAAGTGCACGGTGATCAAGTGATTTTAAACACAGAGAGACAATTGCTAAAAATGTGAGTTGGAGTAAAAGCGAGAACCACCCGCAAATACCATGCTCCCCTAAAAGGAAACGAGAGGGGAGGGGACTTCCCCCCGCTAAGGACTGCTTACAAGCGATTCTAAAGTCAGAAAAGGGGGGGTAGTAAAAAGTGGATGAATGGAAATAAAGAGACTGTGGGAGCTTACAGTTTGGATTAAGAACTTCCAGAGACTTTGACAAACTTTTACAAAAAGTAAACAATCCTCAAACATGGCACTGCCGAAAGACTCTAAGGATAAACTAGCGAAAGTTAAGCCTTCTTCAGGAAGTTCCAGCCCTTCAAGTTCTGTTCCTAGATAGGACTCAATGGTGGAGCTCCAAAAGCTGCTGCCGGAGGCTCTGCGCCCTCTGCTGGAGAAAATTACAGCTATTGATAACAAGCTGGATGCACAACAAGCCCAAATGATGTTAAACACACAGAAAATTGAAAAAGTGGAGCAGGAGATTAAAGAGATTGGTACCAGCTTGAAAAAGATTAATAAAAAACTTACAGCACTTGAAAAGAAGTGTCAAATCAAAGAGTCTCATGTGTTACAGCTGCAAATGGAAAGGGTGAACTATGTCTTGAGACTTCAAGGGATCAAGGAGGAGAAAGGGGAGAATCTGAGACAGATTGTGGTTGACTTGTTGGCTCCCTTGGCAGAGGTGATGTCGGATCAACTTCAAAGTGAAATAGATACGGTCTTTAGATCATATTCTGAATTTGTCAGAAAGAATAATCTGCCAGGGGAAGTTACAGTAAGATTCTCCCGAAGAAAAGTGAGAGATCAGCTATTGAAAGCGACCAACGGAGTTACCTTGAAGCTGAAAGACAAGGAGATTAAAGTATTGAAGGATGTTCCATTTTAGATAAGAAGGAAGAGGAGGAAATACAGAGACTTGGTGTTATTTTTACAAAGCCACAAAGTTGCCTACTGATGGTTGGTACCCGAGGCACTAATCTTTAGATATGCAAATGGCAAAGAAAGGATAGACTCTGTTGAAAAGGCTTGTGAATTTTTGTGCCAACATGGTCGACTATCAGGAGAGGGAGAAGGAGCCCCCAACAGCACCACGGAGAGCGAAGAAGGAGAGACTGGATATTCTGATGAGGACTCGGCCTCTAAGTTGGGGACAGTAGCCCACAAAACAGGCTATCATTTGAGAGGAGAAAGAGGGAAAAAGTAGATTGTTATCATTCTCTGGAGTACTCAACTATGTTTATTATAGAGCAACGCTCTTTATGAAACTAGGATTGTTGGGGAAATATTGAAATGTTTTATTAGCTAGATGATTATTTTTGGTGAAAGTCAATTTGAATTCAAGAGGCAGGATACTATTTTAAAAGCTTGGTACGATCACCGATTCTTGGGTTTTTAGAGGTTTTTCTTTCCTTTAGTTTCCCCATCCCTAGTTTTCTGTGTATTGTAGTTTCTTTTCTTTTTTCTTGTACGTAGATTTAGAAAAAGCAATAAAAAAATCCCCTTCGGGGGGGCCAAAAAAAAAAAAAAGGATGATAGCTCAGCAGGCTGCACCATAGGGAAAGCTGCCCAGTGCCTTTCAAAGGCTCCCCTACCTTCCTTCAGCAGTGGCAGCAGCGTCAGGGAGGGTCTGGCCTATAGGAAACAAGCTGCAGTTCCTGGGAAGCCAAACTCTCTCCTGAGGAAGACACTTCTCTTGGCTCCTGTGTGGGACTAACTATGACTAACTGTCTCCTCAGTAGCTGTTGGTAGGCAACCAAACAACCAAGCTTGCTTCTGTGAGTAAAAAAAGGACTTTCAGCATAACCCCCTCCCCTGCTTGGCCACTTTCCTGTCAGAATAAACTTAACACGCCTCCCACTCCTTTTTGGCTCCATGATGGCTGGCTGGCTAGCTAATGAGGTGGGCCAGCAACCATCAAACCATTCTCTTTAACCCTCTGAGGTGTGGCTGACTTTCCCCTAGGGTTGCCAATCTCCAGGTAAGACCTGGAGATCTCCCGCTGTTACAATTAATCTCCAGATGACAGAGATCAGTTCCCCTGGAGAAAATGGCTGCTTTGGAGGGTAGACCCTATGGCATTATCCCCTGCTGAGTCCTTCCATCCCCCCCCAGTGCTGCCCACCATAGGATCCACCCCCCAAATCTTCAGGTATTTCCCTAATCAAAGGTGGCAACTGTGCTTTCTCCTCAGTGCTTATTGCTAGGCAACCAGGTTCTGTCAGTAAAAGGCCCTTTCCGCACCTGTTTTGGCCTTTGGGAGGAAACTCATTGGGGCCAGTCCTGATAGGGTTGCCAACTCCAGGTGGCAAATTCCTGGAGATTTGAGGGATGGAGCCTGGGGATGCTGAGGTTTGAGGAGGGGTGGGACCTCAGACAGGTACAGTGCCATAGACTCCACCCTCCCAACCAGCCATTCCCTCCTGGGGAGCCATTGTTGCCAATCTCCAGATGGGGGCTGAGATCACTCAGAATTACAACTGCTCTCTTGGAGGGAAGGGGCAGAGATGGAAAGCTGAAGTCAGGAGGCAGATAATGGTAGGTTGACAGTTGGCTGGGAGGGAGATTGGGTTGCCAACTCCAGGTTGGGAAATTCCTGGGGATTTGAGGAATGGAGCCTGGAGAGAGTGAGGTTTGAGGAGGGGTGAGACCTCAGACAGGTACAATGCCATAAACTCCACCCTCCAAACCAGCCAATCCCCTCATGGGGAACCATTGTTGCCAGTCTCCAGGGGAGGGATGGAGATCACACAGAATTACAACTGCTCCTCAGATGGCAGAGATCAGTTCTCCTGGAGAAAATGGTGGACTCTGTGTCATTATACCCTGCTGACGTCGCCACAGCAAATTGACGCTGAGTAACCAAGGCTAGGGCACTCTCCCAGAGCCTCTTTCTAGAGCTCGTTGTATTTATTTCCACAACGGGCCTTATTCCTGGTAACAAATAATTCATTTCATATTTCACAAGTTGTGGGTGTCAGTTTTTCTTGAATCTTCCTCCTCAAAAGCCTCACTAAGGAATATTCAGGCTTTATCTTCTGAGTAACAAATCTATACAGAGCTAATCCTTAAATATGAGACTTTAGTGAATTTAAGAAGTAATCTCTTTCTGCGTCACAGCACAATGAAAATTAAATTTATAGCTGCAAGAAATAAAAAAATGAGAACACCCATTCTCAGCAAGGCATAACCTGCTATTTTTCATTTTTGTACGGAGGCATTGTGTAGCTCATTAGAAATTGAAAAGAAATTGCTTCCTAATAATTCTTGCTGTATTGGCTTATATATCACAGCAGTATAAGTACTGGAACAACTCATCAATCATAAATGTAATACTTTTCTCTCAGAAGAAATCATGTGAACAGAATTTAAACAAAGAATCTTTACAGCAAAATGGAGCTAAATGGTTATTTATGTCTACAAATATGTTTATATGTGGCTAAATATCCCAGTAGCTTTTGGTCCTTTTGACCATTTCTTTGTTTTGTGGGGAATAAAGATACTGGCTGCAAACTTTCACAGAATATCTTAAGTCCTGTTAAGAGATAGTTAATTTGATGTTGTGCAATGGACGGACTGAAGTGACTGAAGAACGTGTGTGAATGGGAACTCAGATAATATTTTGAAACTGACGCCTGGCATCACTTTTGAGATATGACTTCTGATTAATTGACCTATTAATCAATAAACATTCCTTTAAATAGGTGACAATAAATCATCTTAAAATTTAAGATCAAAAACTTAAATTCTAGAGTTACCAGCTCTGGGTTGGGAAATACCTGAAGATTTTTTTTGGGGGGGGACGGAGCCTGAGGACAGTGGAGTTTGGGGGGAGGAACTTCAATGCAGTATAATGCCATAGAGTCCATCATCCAAAGCAGCCATTTTCTCCAGGTGATCTTATCTCTGTAACCTGGAGATCAGTTGTAATAGCGGGAGATCTCCAGCCACCACCTGGAGGCTGGCAACCCTTCTGAAAGATTAAATTAACAAATATTGAAAGTTTTTGAATTTCACTCCAGCTGTAAGCACCCAGTATGAGGATCCCCCCATCGCTGATATTTCAGAGAGCTTGCCAATTCCAAATCCCCTCAACCTGTGCTTTTCCCACCATCCCAGTTAGAGCCTAACCAGCTTTGCCAGGCCTATTTAAACCTCACCCCCTTTGACCACGTGAAGCAGGCGAGAAAAGGCCCCCTCATGGTCAATCTGAGAGAGGCCCCCAAAATTCCTGCTTAGTCCTGCAAAAAGGTGACCAGGTATTCCCACATGGTGCAGAAGAGGGCAGGCGGGTGGGGAGCTTGCGCTGGGCCAATATGAGCAGGGGGGGCAGCTGCTGCGAGACCTGGCCAGTGAGCTCACCCTTGGTTGGCCAGCGCTCCCATCCTGAGCCATGATTGGCTCACCCCATCTGTGCTTCATCCAAGAAGATATGGGGGGGGGGCAGGCAAATGCTGCCACCTGCTCCATGTGCAGGCACCAGTCTTGTACGCTGTGTTGAACCACTCTAGTGTAGTTGATAGAGTGTTGGAGCTGAATCTGGGAAAGCTGAGTTCAGATCCCTGCTCAGCTCATTAGGTAACTTGGGTCACTTAGCATAACTGACCTCACAGAGCTATTGTGAGGAGGGGGTGAATAGTCTACATAGCCCTGAGCTCCTTAGAAGACAGGTGGGGGGAAATGTGATAAATGAGAGAGAGAGAGAGGCAGACAGACAGACAGACAGACATTATATGATACTGTGGTTCTGACTTGTGACAAAGATATTGTGTTTGGATGTCAGAAACCCTCACTCAAATCCTTGCTCAGCTATGAAACTGTTCAGGTGGCTCTAGGAAAGCCACTTTATTTGAGCCAAACCTATTTCACATGAAGATAGATCCAGTTGGTTAACCGTGTTGGTCTGAAGCAGCACAACAAAGTTAGAGTCCAATGGCACCTTTAAGACCAACAAAGGTTTATGCAAGGTATGAGCTTTTGTGTGCACGTACACTTTATCATGTGCATGCACATGAAAGCTCATACCTTGAATAAACCTTAAAGCTGCCATTGGACTCTAAATTTGTTGTACTATTTCACATGGTGGTTGTAAGCTTTAAAAATCTATGCTTTTCTATAGTACAGTATCTAATTTGTCTGAATGAATATTTTGCCCTATCCCAAAACCCAGGGTGAATAAATAGGAAGCATCAAATATAAATCACAGAGCTGCGGTTGTTGCAGTCAGTCAGTTTAAACTAGATATTCTAAGCTAGGCAGAGCTATGGAAAGGTTTGGAAAGTCTTATAAAATATTTCTGTTGTGAATTTTATTTCCATAACTGAATCCAGGCTGTCTAATGTAAACTATTAATTAAAGTAAACTGGAGCTATATGATTTCTGTTTTAGTTCATGTCTTATATTTGTAATAATTCCACAAAAACCAGTTAAAAGGTTGAGTACTTTATTGGAACCAGACCAGGCCCTTTTCTGGCTTCTGTTGTGACTCTAACCCAGTCATCAGGTTTACGTCCTGGTTATTCAAGTGCTGAGGAAATGGCATTAGCTTTGATTTTTAGAGCTATGGAGATGTAAATAATGACAGTGAGAGTCACTGCCAGTCTGAGTAGACAATACTGACCTTGATGGACCAATAGTCTGTGTTATGTATTAAAGTGTGAATCCATGCTATGTGATTCCATGTTAAGCTTCAGTCTAAATATGGTTCTTCATCTGTCGCATTACCATTGGCTGGTTTCTGAGAAACCTCTGTAAATATCCAATCATTATATGAGAATGTATCAAAGAGGGAACGGTCCTGATTGGCCTTTATCCCTGCATTGTTATTGGTTCTTATCCTGTAATGGGTGTGGCTTTGACTGCCCGGGACAGTTTAAAAAGGGAGCTGTGCTCCACTTGTTGTTGTGTGTTCCTGAGTTGGTGTTTGCTGTTACAAATAAAGCTGAAATCACTTTTTGCTGAAATCCTGCTGATGGGTATCCCCACGTGGGAGCACATGCAGCCTGTACTGAAGGAGCTGCACTGGTTGCTGATAACATACCAGATTCACTTCAAGGTGCTGGTTTTAAACTTTAAAGCCCTATAAGATCAGGGTCCAGCATACCTGAGGGACCTCCTTTCCCCACATGTTCCCCAGAGAGCACTGCGTTCAGGAACACAAAATTGGTTGGCCCTTCCAGGACCCAAGGATGCCAGGCTGGCAACAACCAGGGCCAGGGCTTTCTTGGTGGTTGCTCCATTCTGTTGGAATGAGCTCCCGGAAGAGATCAGGGCCCTGAAGGACCTTTTACAGTTCTGCAGGGCCTGCAAGATGGAGCTCTTCCACCATGTGTTTGACTAAGGAGCCACATCATATACCAAGGAGTGTCCCTGTGCCCTGGCTTTACCACCTTTGCCAGCTTGTGTCCTGGCCTTACCACTGCTATCTTTAGCCTGTACCTGCCACATAACAAGTGACCAAACTGAGCTGGTGTGAAGTTATGGGAATTATATGGTCACCTAAGTCTTATTATAAATAATCTTTGCTCCTGTTTACTAGATAATGTTCCAGCATTTTAGTTGCATTTTAATGACTGGTATTTTATGTTATATGTTTATATGTTATGATAGGTTTTAATTGTATTTTTATGAAATATTTATTTTATGAAATATTTGTAAGCTGCCTTGAACCCGCCTGGAAGGTCATCCAGCAAGCTTCCATGACAAAGTTGGATCTGATCATGGGTCTGTCTGACTGTAGTTTGACAGCTGAGTCTTCTCTCTCCCTCTCCTCCCTCTCCGCCCCCCCCCCCAGAGCCTGAGGAGATATCAGGAGGAAAAAGGAAGCAGAAAAGGCAACCAAAGACAGCTGCAATGTTTAGAGAAGTTCTTTTGAAGAGCAGAAAAGTTTGGGCTGAAAAAGTTAAAATCAGTAGGCCAAACTTAACATTGCAAGGTCATAAAGGTGCAGCGTGGTAAATTCCTTTCCTGTAAAAGGTACGAAAAACAGTTAAAACCCAATCTTCTTTCTGTGGTGAAACTAGACTAAGGTCCTGGTCACATGAATGCCGGCTGGATTTTACAGGCGCGTTCACGCAGACACATCTGGCAAGTGTCCCACACCCATCATCAACTCGTAGCAGGCAGCCGACAAAGTGGAGTAAAAAAACACCATGGAAAATCCACTGTCAAAGAGGTCGCGATGGGCCAAAGATGGAGATGCCAGTGTGATCACTCTGGCGCACTCTGATCACATCACTGGTTCCTGGATGCAGCTCACCAGAAGCAGACTGCAAGAAAAAACGCACGCTTCACCCGCTGTTGTGTCGGATCACGCAGCGGCGGATCAAATTACCGCGGCACAAATAGCCTCGCTTCCCCCCTGCATTTTCCAGCAAGTGTGACCGGGACCTAACACTCTCTACTGCCTTTTTGACCTAGGTATGGCTTTCCACTGATCTCTACATTTATTTCATTTTCTGCTACCACCATTCCAAGCTTCTCTCTGAGTATGCAGAAGCAGCCTGACTCACATTTATTAGGAAGTTGCAGTCTAAGAAAAAAAATCACATTCTGTACAATTCCCTGATATGTGAATAGTAGATATGAGAGTTTAACAAAAAAACAATTATGAAGAAAATCACCTGAAACATTAAAACATCATCATCATCATCATCATCATCATCATCATCATCATCTTAACAACCTAGCAAATGGACTGATTCAGAAGTTTACACTCAGACTTATACATACATACGTCTCAGTCATCTAGGTTGACTGTATTCTATCTTAAACATTTTACTGTAACTGTTTTTGTCCAGTAGTATCTTTTAACAGTGAAACCCTTTCACTGCTTAAATCCCTAGCCTAACTCTGTACTGTACTCTTCAACCCTAGCCAGTACATTCTCCCTCTCTCTCATATATCCTCAACTGTCATTGTTTCATGGTCAACTCCTTAACTGTTTCTCCTTCCCAAGATTCTTAACAGGGTTTCCCAATCATATCCCCTATGACAATTTTGCCCTCCCTCACAGGATTTCCCTTTATTTTGTTCTTAGCTGAGCAGCTCTTTTTTCTTTCTTCTTCTTTGGCAGTCCCACCCAGTCATTTGAATGTATATTGGTGAATGCTGACCCAGCCTAGGAAACTGAGGGAAAAGACTAAAATCCTTCTTTTGTACTTTGATAATGTCACCTGAGAGGCTGATGGTAAATCAAAACTAAGAAACTGGTGTGTTTTTTTCACTTTGAGGGAAAATGGTCAGGTAGGAATCAGGTTTAGGACTTATAAGGTGAACAGGCAACAGGAATGAGGTAATTTTGTGTAAAATAAACACTAGATAATTTGTCACAAACAAGTAACTGTTTCTGTTATTCAGGCACGTCTTTAAAACTTGAGGAGAGAGATTTCTTTGCAGTCTCTGCTTACATAAACAAGCATAAACTTCTTGGTCTCATAAACACCAAAACTGGTGAAGGCAGGAATATTCACACAATTTCCAGTTTCCTTCTATCCACTGTCAAGGGATCACTCCCATCTTCTACAAGCTATTTCCCCAAGACTTGATAGGGATCAGCTACTTGTCCCACTTCCCTAACTCAGGATCTTTTTTGATCCTCTCACAGTCTGCTTCTTTCTCCCACTGTCATCTCCCAACTCCTAACTGACAATCTCTAATATAGAATTTCATTTGAATCCCCTGTCACTCAAGGTTACAGCATTAATCATTTACTGTCTGTCACACCTGTTTTCCCTTAATCAACGAAGTCCTGTTTTACAGTTTCAGGTAGCAAAGCTCAGTATTCACTCCAGAGATATATATTTAAAAGCTGCAAAGTGTACTGAGAAGAAGAATGTGCCTTCAAGTCTCACAAGAGACTCTTGGTGACTTCATCCTTGAGGCATTCTAGGCAAGAGATGAGCAGAGGTGGTTTACCATTGCCTTCCTGTAAATAGCAACCCCAGTCTTCCTTGGTGGCTTCCATCCAAGTACTGACCACGGACAACCCTAGTTAGCTCCAAGGCTCTGACAAGCTGGGGCCAAGCTGGGCTATTTGGGCTGCCCAATATATAGTAAACATATATCTAAAATATGCAGAATGGTGTGATGAAGTCTTCGTGTCACACTTCAATAATATACATATTTTAAAATCTTCATCTGGCAATGGGCTGGAAGGTGGGTAGGGAACTGATCATGCCAGCAGAAAACTTGCCTGTTCAGTGTTCAAAGTATTTTGCTTATCTTTTTTTTTACAATAATCTTTACAACAGCCCCATAATTCAGCCTTATTTCACTAAATTGCAATTAAGAGACTGAGGCTGACAAGAGATTAGCTCACCAAAGATCACCTAGTCAGATTATAAGGAAAATGTTGAACTAGCAAGAGTACATTGCCCAGGATGTAAGGTCTTTGTTTGCCTACCATTTCTTGACAGAAATCCACTGCCTGCCTGAGTCCAATTGTTAAGCAAGGAAAATAATTTACTGAAGGCCGCCTACGGTGGTTGTTCTGATGTTTGATAGTTTGGAGTTTAGGCCAAGAAGTCTCATCAGTTTAGTGAAATGCACATATAGGTGTCAGAAAAGAATAAAATGTGTTTCATTCCAATCTTCCAGTACCCTGTGGACAAGTACGATATTTTTGTAACATGTTACAACTTGCCCAGTGTTATGATGAAAAAGACATAACACAATTTACTGCTTTCAGTACCAGGCAGACATTGTCTACCTGCCCAATGTTCCCTGAGTTTAACGGCCAATTATCTGAAAACCAATTTAAACCACATTGAATGTTGATTGAAAATAGCTTCAGGCTCAGCCTATACCTATGGTGGAGGAAGCTTGGAATTCCTTCACCATGGCTCCCAAGTCCTGAAATGTCATTACTGAGTCTATTTTACAGTGCCGTGACCGATCATCTTACAGAAATACTGTAGCTGATTGGAGTATCCACACTGAAAGATCAGAGCAATCACACAGCCAGCTTCCCATCCAAATTCACCAGCTCAGTCCTGATTCATTCAGCTCAGTGAAACCAGATGTCCTGGTATAGTGGAAGACTTCCCAGCAATTCCCCCTTTCCCCAACCAGGGCTTCAAAAATTGGTGGGAGACAAATGGAAGGAAACATGGTGGGCACCAATGTCATGCTGGCATGAAATATCACTTCTGGTAAAAATCATAGAGTTTTGAGCAAATCATAGAACATCACTTTGCCATCATATCGTCCTTTCCAGTTTTTGCCAGAAGTGACGCTGTGTGCTGGTGTTTTGCCAGCATAGCTATCCTCAACCTCAACCTCTAAATCTTGGCAGCCCTAGTTCAACTCACTTTTCAATCCCAATCCCAATAAAATGGCCACCAGTTTAATCTAAAGTATAGATCAAAGAAAGTGTATTCCAGAATTTAGGACAGGCTGGTCCATTAGGGTGAATAGGATACTGCAAGTTCAGCTACCCACAATCCCTTGTGCCTGCCTCCTTAACTTATTTATTTTACAAAATTTATATTCCACCTTTCTGCCCTCATAAGGGTCGCCAAGGACACTAAGAAATTAAAAAAGACACTAAGAAATTAAAAAAGATAAACAATAAAAAAATAAAATCACATCTTAAAAACATTAAAACCAACAGAAACACATCATTAAAACAATTAATACTAGAGCTAAAATACTTATAAAAATATGGAGAAGGAAGAACGATATTCTAAAAGCAGCTTTAAGTCCCAGCTGGAGAGAAAAGTGGGATATAAATAAAAAATTCATAAATGGAAATGCAGTCCAGTCCACATCCTGGCTGCAACATTCTGTACCAACTGAAGTTTCTGAACACTTTTCAAGGGCAGCCTCATGTAGTGTGCATTGCAGTAATGTAATCTAGATGTAACCAGGACATGCACCTCCGTGGCTTTTCTTCCAAAGAAGGATACAGTTGGCTAGCCAGTTGAAGCTGATAAAAGGCATTCCTGGCTACAGCGGCCACCTGCTTATCCAGTGGTAGGCCTGGATCCAAGAGCATTATCGACCTGTTTCTTCAATAGGAGTTCAACCCCATCCAGAACAGGTGACACCTTGAATCCCAGATCAGACCTTCTACTCACCAGTAGCACTTTCATCTTGTTGGGATTAAGCTTCAGTTTATCAACCCACATCTGCTTCAGAACTGCCTCCAAGCATCAGTTCAGGGTTTCTACAAGCCTCCCTTGGATCAGAAGAAGAAGAGATTGGATTTATACCTTGCCCTTCACTACTCAAAGGAGTCTCAAAGCATTTTACAATCTCCTTTCCCTTCCCCGCCCCACAACAGACTAGGGGTGCACATTTGGTAAAGCCAAACCGAACCCCCACCCCCAATGCCTTTTTGGCATTTTTGGGGTATTCGGCATAACGAATCAGATTCCATGATCAGGTTCGGTTGCCAAATATTGAATGCTCGGGGAAAAAAACCAACCCCAAATATTTGGGTTTTTCAGCTTTTTTCGGCATCACTGAATTCAGGCGCAGTAGGGGTTTAAACTTCAAGAAGCTCCGTTTATCTTCTTTTCCCTGCCGTTTTTGTCTCTTTCTTACCCTTTGCTCTGCTTTCCAGGAGGGAGGGGGAAGAGGGACCTTACAGACAGCTAATCACTGCAATGTATTAGTAAAAGCCATTGCAGCTTGCAAGGCTGTTGTTACTGCTGGGTTCATTTGTTGCTTTCCCAGGGGGAGGAGCACTGGCCAATAGGAGTACAGGTAAGGGTAGCATACTGCTCTTTAGCCAATGACAGAAGTTTGGGGTTTTTTTTAAAATTCTTCTGTGTGTGCCCAATGAGCATAAACCAAGGGTCTCTGGCTGGCTGACTACATTCCTGCTCCTGAGACAGCCTGGGTTGGAGATTGTGTGGCTGGCTTCTGCTTCAGCCACTGCTCTGAGCCTGCTTTCCTGCTGCTGACTATTGGACTACTTCAGAAGAAGACTGATGACATCACTGGTTTGACTTATTAGGGCCACTTTTTAGAAACTTTTCTTATTTTGTTGTGGGCTGGTGGGTTTGGGGTCTGGGGGTGGCGGCGGTGGTGGTGGTGGGTAGGCCTCTGAGGCCTCTTCCTTTTTTTGGGGGGGTCCTCTAGTTTGTGGTTTTGTTGCCAGCCTGTTGCTTTCAGTTTAAAAGTTATATATATATATATATATATATATATATATATACATATACTGTGCTTGATATTTCTTGGCTTGTTGGGTTTTTTTTGGGGGGGGGTACTGACTAGGCCTTCTGCTTGGGGTCTAGGCTCTCTGTTTTTAGTTCTTCTGTTTTGTGGTTCTGTTGCCTTTTAGCAGTTTAAATTTTTAAGTGTTTTATATTTCTGTTTTGTAATTTATATTTCTGGGCTTGTTGGTTCTGCTGCTGGCCTTGCAAACATGCCCCCTCACACCACACCTCACAGTTTCTACTGCAGAGATTCTCTGGGAGAAACTGCTGGGCTGTTGGTTTTATATCTGCCTGCCTTTTTCTCCTTCCATAGGAAACAATGGAGGATTGGGGGTATCTTTTTTGGATGCCCCTAGAATTGGACTTCCTGGTCCAATATTTTCCACATTTGGAGGTTCTTTTGGGGAGAGGCTCCAGCAGCTACAGGACAAATATTGGTGCCTCTACCTCAAACCCCTCCCTACCAGCCCAGGAAAAACTCCTGAGAAGATTTTTGCATTGACCACAATGGCCCTATAGGATATAATGGAGCCAAATATATTCAGGAATATCAAATATTTTCAGATACCAATACAATACCAGTATTGGTATTTGGGTATATTTGGGAATACTGAAAAAAAATGGCTTTATTATACCCAAATCCAAAAAAAATGATTTCCCCCCCCCCTGCACACCCCTACAACAGACACCCTGTGAGGGAGATGGGGCTAAGAGAGCTCTTTTGAGAACTGCCCTTGAGAGAACAGCTCTGAAAGAACTTATGACTGACACAAGGTCACACCAGCAGCTGTATGTGGAAGAGTGGGAAATCAAACCTGGTTCTCTCAGATTAGAGTCCACACTCCTAACCACCATACCAAATTGGCTCCCTACACCAAACTGGCTCTAGAAGTTCAAGAGGGCATATTGGTGGCAACTGTCCAAAACTCCAGCTGATCTCAATTACTGCTAGTACAGGAGGTGGCACTCTCCCCTTTTTAGTCTCAGCCTTTCCTTCATGGAACTCTGTAGCAAACTTCTCACATGCACATCCACCCCCCAAGATACAGGGTCATGGAAGTCTGTTCATCCTTGAAGAATCACTAGAGGAGGTGGAGTCCTCAGGGAAGCTAAAGATAGATTGGTAGGTCTGGTCACTGGATTCTTATGAAAGCCATTGACCCATCAGTAGGGTTGCCAGTCTCCAGGTGGCATTAGGAGATCTCCTACTATTACAATTGATCTCCAGCCGACCAAGATCAATTCCACTGGAGAAAATGGCTGCTTTGGAGGGTGGACTCAATGGCATTATACCCTGCTGAGGTCTCTCTCCTTCCCAAACTTCACCCTCCCCCCAAAACTTCAAGCATTGCCCACTCCAGAGCTAGCAACCCTAACAACCAGGGCTGTTGATTATGCCTTTTTACTGATCAGGTACCTAGTGTGCTGCTGAGTGGACCTATGTGCATGGTCAGGTAAGTGGGCTGCTGCTGCTTTTGCTTTCTGTATGAGGCACAACTCTTTCTGACTTGGGCATGAGTCTTGCTGTAGTATGCTGTATAGAGAGAACATGTCTCACACTTCAGTGGAAGAACTCCCACCCTCTGCTGGCTTTGCCTCCTGCAGCCAAGCTGGCAGGCAGAGGGACATTCTTAGGGAAATGAGGGGAGGTGTCATCTGGAGACTTACTGTGTGTTGGGGTCTCTCGCCAGTGACATGGTGGCATCACGTCTGGCACAACCTGGAAATGATGTCATTGCACAGGGTGGCATTTTAGCATTCACTCAAAACTAGTCTACAGAGTTTGGAGTGAACGTTAGAGCATTACCTGTATGTGATGACATCACTTCTGGGTTGTGCTAGTAGTTATGTCCCTGGTGAGCCTCCCCCCCCCATTCATTAAGCCTCCCACTGGTTGCCAGCCTTGGCAAACTAGTTGCTTTTCTTAGCTGCTGTTCTGCTCACTCAGGTTATGTAGGAAGTCAGTATATTTGTTCAAGTTAGACTAGTCAGTGCATTAACAGCCTATACTCAAGCTCAAATTGGATGCAGTTTGTTTTCACTTTTTATTTATTTTGCAGATTGGAAGTGCAGAATCCCTCCTTGCCAGCCTCAGTGAGCACCAGCCACCACTGAACTCAGATATCTGTGCCCTGTGTTGTTGTTTTTTAATTGGATTTCTGTGTATTTAAGTTTTTTGGTGAGGGACAGAAATCTAGTAGGTGTTTTTCTTTCCTGGCATATGAATTGGGAGGCTGCAGTGGTATTTCAAGACACATGATCCTACCAGAAAACTGTAGCCACCCTAAATATACAACAAGCAAAGATATGGAAACACTTCTGTCTCATACCAGGAGCAGCAGTCTTGAACATGGTTTGCTTTTGGTGTATGCTTTGTCAAGCAATTGGCATTGTTCTAAGTTGTATCAGAAATGTGTTGTTCATGTGCATCTCACACTCCCTTCCTGCAGCTTTCCTTTGCCCCCTTCTTCTATCTTTCCTATCTGTATGGAAGGGAAAAAATGTACAAAAGAGGAGCTGCACTTATGGTCCTGTTACAGTGGATGGAGGAAGAGAGAAATGTATTTTCTCCTTTCCTTTCTGCCTGGTATATTTCACCTACCTAACTTCCAAAGCTGGGAGTGTTATGTACAGGAATTGCCAGCAGGCCTGGGAAAAATGTTCTTTCCCTCTAATACAAGTTTAATGTGTAGAAATGGTCAAGTGAAGCTTTTCATGGCATGGAGGTAAATAACATTATCATGTAAATAACATCCCATCATGTGTGTGTTAAGTGCACTCAAGCCACTTCCAAATTATGGCAACCCTATGAATAAATTACCTCCAAAATGTTCTGTCGTTCACAGCCTTGCTCAGGTCTTGCAGACTGAGGACACTGGCTTCCTTTACTGAGTCAAACAGGCCATTAAGCCTCTATTAAATGGTCAGGGCATTTTTCTCCAGGCCTTTTGGAAATCCTAGTAGGTAGGTATTCTTATTTTTGCATAAGGACAGCCAGTATTTATTTTGGAATTTTGACTTCTGTGCTGTTCTGTACCTATGTTTGCAATTCTTTTTTTAAAAAAACAACCTTATGCAATAAAACTGAGGATATTTCAGATGCCATACACTGAAGAGAAGAACCTACCTCAAAGAGAGAACCTATGGAATCCATGCTGTTTTAGGAGCTAATGTGATAGAGATTCCAAAGCTATGAGCATCTTGCAGAAAAATGAGCTATCCATCTTCAGTGCAAATTCCATGGATTTAGTAAAGGTAAAGGTTCCCTTGCTCGAAAGCCAGTCGAATCCGACTCTAGGGTTGCGGTGCTCATCTCCGTTTCAAAGCCGAAGAGCCAGCGCTGTCCGAAGACGTTTCCGTGGTCATGTGGCCGGCATGACTAAACACCAAGGTGCACGGAACGCTGTTACCTTCCCACCGAAGTGGTACCTATTTATCTACTTGCAATTTCTAGCTTTCGAACTGCTAGGTTGGCAGGAGCTGGAACTAGAGACAGGAGCTCACCCTGTCATGCGGCACCCGGGTCTCGAACTGCTGAACTACTGACCTTCCACAGCCTGCAGTTCAGCGTCTTAACCACTTGAGCCACCGCAGCTCCTGGTTTTAGAGGGGTGTAAACTTGGTTTAACTCTGCTTAAGTGTGGACTGTTAGTCTGCTGTAACAAAAACAGAAGAGGAGATCTGTAGCAATTTAAAGGTGACCGATTTTGTGGAAAGCTTTCATGAGCTTCAGCCCACTTCATTAAATGCAGCAAAGTGAATCCTAAATCAGCAACAGATTTCATACAAAGAAAGGGCAGGGGGGGTGGTATGATTAAAAGGCCTGGTTTCTGACAGTTCTCAGTACAATTGAAAGGTCCATAGATAATCTTAAGGATGCTCATCTTAGATGGCAACAGATGGAGAAGTCTCATCAAAGACGCAACATTATTATGGACAGGGCTATTTCTGTAGACAAAGCCCAGCAGGAACTCATTAGCATATTAAGCTACACCCCATGTTACCAGACGTGTGGACATCCAGCCACACCCACCTTTTGCTTCTTATTCTGTTTACCTTGTTTGTCAAAAACCCAGGGCTTTTTTTGGAGCAGGAACTCCTTTGCATGTTAGACTACACACCCTTAATGTAGCCAATCCTAATGAGTTTCTGCTGATGGGTGTGGCCTATTATGCTAATGAGTTCCTGCTGGGCGTGGCTAACTTGGGAGCCAGCCGGAACTCCGTTCCTGTGCATTCCTGCCAAAAATAGCCCTGATTATGGAATATAAATACTAAAAACTGATTTGAGGTGTATAGTTTGAGAACAGATACTTAGGAGCATCAAGGTAGACTTTACATCTGTATGAACTGACAGACTGTCAACTGTGTGCCTTGGAAGTGTGCAGACACTGTGAGGCACCCAGTCTTCATGGTCACTATTCATCATACATATCACAGGGACCATGCACTCACAATACTTAATCTCAGTTTGCAGGGATGTAACTTCTGAAAAGAGCTGATACATTTTAAACATTCTCCAATAAATTGTCACCAAAGTACATTCCTGAAAGAATCAGCATTTTCAGATCACTGATGGTTCGTGGGTGGGAAGTGGAATGCAGTGCAGTCACTGCCAGGTTATGTTTCCCTAACAAACTGAAGTGGCAGGGCAAAATTTGGCTTTGATTCTGTTGATAATGTGCTGAAATGAAGTTTGTGTGATTGGCTTAATTGTGTTTGCTGTAGCACAAAATAAACCATATTGTTTTCCAGTGGATCCTGATAATGAGCTTCAAGTATACTGACAACATTCCATGATGAAAACAGAACAGCTTATCTGACTGAGAAATCTTGCATGTCAGTTAAAATGTGCAAATATTTCTCCCGATGAAACCTATAGAAATCCCATTTCAGCAAAGCTGTTCTGCTTCTTTTAGAACACCATTAAGCTCTTTGGTGTGTTCTGGATGGCCAAGATGGGTGTCAGATCTTTCTTTGACCTTGAAAACTGAGCTAAACTTTTCCAGCTTAGAAAGGTTTACTGATCATCTGATTTAGTGAGTTGAAATTGAATTTGCTGCATACCAATCCTTTTTTCCCCACCCAGGGAAGTGGATACTCCAGGATAGCCTGATCTCATCAAATCTCATCAGCAGGGTCAGCCCTTGTTAGTGGTTGGCTCGGAGACCACCAAGGGATTCCTATATAGAGGAAGGCAATAAAAAACTCCACCTCTCTTAGTTTCTTGCCTGGCAAAACCCTATGGGGTCACCATAAGTCAACTGCAACTTGACAGCACTTTACACAAACACACACACAGTGAATTGACTGTCATGGTTGTGTAGACAATGAGAAGGGTAAACAGAACTGCAGGACATAGGAGGGAAGTTCCTATAAAAAGCTAGACAAAAATTGAGAAGGCAGAATTTAGAATTATTTAGAAAACTGACCAGGAGGAAGGCAGGGAAATGGCTGGTTCAAAGGCTGTATGAGGCATAATGGCAAATGCAAGAAATCAGTACAGAATCTATCCAGTCAAGCACAGGAGGCTGCCTTCCACTGAGTATGACACTTGATCTAGCAAGGTCATTGTCTACTCTGACTGACAGTAATTCTGTAGGATCTCAGGTACAAATCTTCCATATCACGCACTGTTATTTTTAACCGGTGATGCTGGGGATAGAATGCTGTGGGCAAATGCTGGGGATGGAGGCTGGGGACCTTTGTATGTAATTCAGACATAGTTGCATCATCAATGAAACCATGGTCTACCTGCAGGTGCCTTAACATGTTAAAATGTGTAAGTAATAAATGCTGGCATTTATTTTTCAGTTTTAATCTGGAATGTTCCACTTGTGAATGCAATACTTTAAAAAACAGAAAGATAGCATTTTTAAACTGGGTCTACAATCTGTAGTCAAATAATCTATTTAAAATAATACATTTTAAACATTTTGTTTTTCACTCCGAATTATTGTTTGTTTAACATGCAGATTTGTGAATCAAAGCAAGAAAGAGAGTTTAGCAGATGGCACTGGAGGGCATCTTGTTGAGGACATCCCGAAACCTGGAGCCAGAGCACAGGGGAATTGTCTCAGTGGGAGGAAGACTGCTTCATTTAAAAGCCAAGCAGGGAGAAAAAGGGGTAGGGAAGGAAATGGGGAAGACCATAATGGCTGGCTCTCAGCAGCTGTGCAAAGCCTATCTGAGTTTGTTTCTCCTTAGCTACAGGTATGTAATTCTGGACATGTCCAGAAGTGTGAAAGCCAAAGGGCACTTGGCTTGAGGGTCATAGCTAAGTGTTGGGCAGAAATCCACTAGAGTGATGGGACAAAGGACCTGTTCTGAATTTAGAAACCTCTTTTCTCCTTCTTCATGTTTCTATTATACATTTTTATTTATAAACTGCTTTGTATTCCAATCAGGGAGAAAAGTGGGATCTGAATAATTAAATAAATATCCTGGTCTGATAAGAGAACCCTAAAACATGGAACATCCCAGTAGCTATCAAAACATTTTTTTAAAATAACCCTTCCTTTTAAAAGGATTTTGTCCTACCTTCCTTAAATGAGATCAGAGTAGTAGATCCGATTCCCTCTCCTATTTTAACTTTCTCCATCCTTTCAAGATACTTCAGGCTGAAAGGACAGATGACTCACCTGTGGTCACCCAGAGGGACTCATGGCCAAGCAAGTATTTAACTCAGGCCCTCCCGGTCCTGGTGGTGGAAAGTACTTATCAAGTCACAGCCAGCACAGCCACAGACAAACAGAGGTGGTTGGTCATTGCCTACCACTGCATAGCAACCCTGGACTTCCTTGGTGGTTTCTAATCCAAGTACTAACCAGAGCTGAACCTGCTTAGCTTCCAAGATCTGATGTAATCAGGCTAACCTGGGCTATCCACATCCTAATCTGGCACTAACACTACACCCAACACAATGCTGTAATAATTATTGAGGATGTTGAGCACGATGGAAGACAGGAGGGCCTGGCTTGATGTGGTCCATGGGATTGTGAAGAGTCGGACTCGACTGTGCAACTGAACAACAACAATTACTGGGGATATGTATTAGTTATTATAGCAAAGCTGCACAGTCATAGAAGCATGGTATTGCATGCAGTAAATAAACTCCAAAGTATATTGCAAAAAGGTCAAACTTACATTTATTGGGGTAGATTCAGTTCATATACATGTTGCCTTTGATAGGACAGAGAGAAGCCTAATCTAAAAGATTACTATTTCCTACAAGTGGCCAGCTACTCTAGCATCATGTGTGGGCAAGCAAGATTGCATGTCTTCGACAGGAGATACCTGTAGATGCATTTTGTAGAATCACAAGGAGAGAGAGAGACAAAGGGCTGAGGAACAGAAGGAGGAGTCAGAGAGAAGGTCGTAGGTTAAGACAAAGAAAGACATCCTATTTGTTAAGAGATAACACCTATACACACCTAGAGCAATGAAGAGCCCCCTCTGTGTCCAGGCATGCTGCATCACCTTACTCCAACAATTGTTGTTGCTGTTATTGTCCAGTCACACAGTCATCTCTGACTCTTTGCAACCCCATGGACCACATCATGCCAGGCTGTCCTGTCTTCTGTCATCCTCCAGAGTTTGCTTAATTTCATGTTTGTTGCATCGATAACGCTGTCTAACCATCTCATCCTTTGCCGTCCCTTTCTTCTTTTACCTTCAGTCTTTCCCAGCATTGGGGTCTTCTCCAGTGAGTGCTCCCTACTCATTTGGTGGCCAAAGTATTTGAGTTTCAGCTTCAGTATCTGTCCTTCCAGGGAACAGTCAGGGTTGATTTATTTTAGGATTGAGTGATTTGATCTCCTTGCAGTCCAACAATACTCCAGCAATAGCATCATCTTATTAAACTTTATCTTTAAATATTCATTTCTGAATTGCCATTTTTATAGTAAAAATACTGGCAAAATGATCAACAAGATTCACAGAACAAGGGCATCATTAAATCTGAAATGTTGCTCTTGACTCAGGAAATACTAACAAAAACAAAATGTGTTGTCCTTGGACGATGAATATTAATGTCTCCATGGTGTCTTTTTCTTTTAAGTTGGTGGACCCTTTAACAGAAGTTTGGTGTGAATTAATAAGACAGAAAAGGTCACTATGCTAATGAAAACTGCATGGAGCTTAATTCAAAAACGTATTTCAGTCCTGAGGGAAATTCATTCTTGGCCAAGCCACCATAAATTATTGCTATAAAAACACCACTTTGAAGCTCTATACAGTGTTAACTGAAGTTCCACTTGTGCCTAAAAATCAGATCCTATCTCAGTTTCATACTACAAGGGCCAGCCTTAAACCTCTGTCAAAAACATATTTCAATTTTGTTTAAAAAAATTATTTGTGGCTTAATAGTAAAATTTTCCTCATAGACCAATGTCTGGAACTCAATCTGTTCTAGTATACACAGCGCATGTCCATGGATTTCCCACTATTGTTTCAGACTCTGACATGCATCGGAATGACTCTTGAAGCTGTCCCAAATTCTAATAGTGGCTTTTGTGTTTGTGTGGTACTTTTAGATGGGGCATTTCTGAAGCCCCATCACATATTCAGAGCATACTAGCTACTTTATGTCAATATAAATCTACATAAAGCCTAATAATTTTTATTTCAACATGATAATGATTGACTACCAGGTGTTTGATAGCAAATAATGATGAGTACTCCTTGGATCAACCAGAATCTATAATATTTCTTTTAAGAAGAATCAATATCTTTTCCAAATTTGGTCAAACCCCCATGTGGACAACAGATGATGTAACAGTAGAGAGTCAGGAAAAAGAGCTCTTCAGTAGGAGAGTCTCCATGCCTTTGCAGAAAAAAAAAGTGTGTTTTTATGTTTGTGTGTGTGCATACCAGTGGTGGTAAAATCAGTTCTATCAATCTCTCCAATGAAGGCCATTCTTACACATTGTTTACTGGTTTGTGGAACACTGGTTTAGCATTGGTCTATTCAGCCGGTTCCGGCCAGAGGCAAACGTCAGCAATTCCTGTCAGCTTGTGATACTTGCTAACTGTTCCCTTCCTGTATTTCCTGTAACTTCCACAACTGCTTGAAAAACAGAGAAACTGGAGAGAGGAACAGAAAGTATGTGTGTGAGAGAGAGACAGGTGCAGGATCAGAGATGATTTGCATGTGCGCCCTTCATTAACTGTATATAAATTGGTTTGCATTAGCAAGTACAGGTGCATGTACATACAGGTATAGGGAGTGAGTGCAGATCCATTCATCTGTCTGAAGGGAAGGGAAGGGAAGGAACCAAGTGGAAGGGACAGAAGAGAATGTACTAAATTGGTCCCAGTCAGAGTTCCCTCTAAGCTGAGTTTGTGTGAGCTAGCTCATAGTTTTTTAGCCTCCGGCTCGTACATTTTTGTCTTAGCTCAGGAAGGATGGCTCCAGAGCAAACTAATTTATGCAGTAGCCAAATTGCTCCCTCACAACTTTAACGCCAGTAGCTCACAGAGCAGAATTTTTGCTCACAAGACTTCACAGCTTAGAGGGAACATTGGTTCCAGTCCTGAATCCTGATGACATTTTTAAAGGAATGTGTCAATGATGGCAATGGCAGTGAAAGCCAAGGGTGCCTTTCAGCAGTTTCAGCTGCTGAGCCAGCTGCGGCCCATCCTGGGCAGAAAATACTTGTGGTACATGCCCTGGTAACTGTAAGTGGGGCTGCTCTTGAAGACTGTCCGGAAGCTACAGTTGGTACAGAATGCTGCAGCCAGAGTGTTGTCTCCAGTCTTGTTTAACCTATAGTGGCTTCCAATTTGCTTCCAGGCCCAATTCAGGGTACTGATATTTGCCATGAAACCCCTATATGGCCCGGGACCAACATACCTTAAGGACTGCCTTCTCCTATATGAACCTACCTGCTCACCCTGGTTATCTGCAGAGGCCCTGCTTCTGTTGCTCCCACAATCTGAGGCTAGATGGGTGGTGACCCAAGAAAGGGCCTTCTCTGTTATGGCACCAAAACTTTGGAACTCCCTGCCCAAGGAGATTTGTCTGTCTCCCTCTATCAGTGCCTTTCACCAGCAGGTGAAGACCTCGTTGTTTCATCTGGCATACCCTAATAATGGTGTTGGCACTCCTTCTAGTGTTGTGTTTTTACACATTTCTAATTGAATTTTATAAAGTTATCTGTATTTTTAATTGTTTAGATGTTTTAATGTTCACTGCTTGTGAACCTGCTTGGGTGGAAAGGCAGCATAAACATGTTTTAAATAAATAAATAATATTGCATTCGAAAGCTTCTCAAATCATCCTACAATTTCCTGGTTTAATTTCTGTTTTGGGTGGAATTTAGTGTTGGTTCCGAATGATGTATATTAGCTAGCAGTGTCTCTCCTGCAAAGTCACTCACAGTAAACAGAGGTCATGTCTGTAATTCATTGTCAAATCCAGTTTGCAAAAGGCGAGGAGATGATCTATTCATAATGTATTAAGGCTGTGGGACAAGGTAAAATTCTTGGCTCCCTTCCATGTATTCAGGCTGTAGATTTTCTGACAATGTGATGTGGGCTGCCCTGCTATAAACCTCTTTGGGCCTCTCTGGGGCTGCTGCCATAGTTAGTGATTTCCACCTAATGATAGTGACTTGCTGTAAAAGCATGTACCTATCACTATAAAGATGCATGCTGAGTGAAACAGGAGAGGAGGGAGGACGATACAGACCTGAGGATCCCCCTCCCCTTCATTTCTCATAACTACAAAACATAATTTGCCTCTTTAATAACAATCACGGGCACAGGATAAGCAGCCACGGAATTTATTTTCTAATAAAGCCAGTGCTGACATTCCCATGCAGCTAGGGATACGGAGAACTCCACTATGATACCTGTTCACCAGCCAAACATAGCATTTTCAAATACTACATGATAATGTATTTTGGTGCATTACTGCAAGTCAAGCTGCATGTGATTTGTTCCAAAAATGTAGTTCCAGAGTTACTCCCTGCTGGGCCTTTTAGGTCAGGAAAATGGCATGGGGCGGGGGAAGCAAGAGCCCCATGCTGTGGTTCTGAGCAAGACTGAGCTTCTGCCAGATTTTTCTTTTTTAAAAATAACAGTCCGTACAACTGCTGTGTGCTTGCAGAGAAACTAAGTCAGTTCTGGGAAACCTGGACCGGACTTGCCAAAATAAAAGTAGTTTGGCCCTAAGTCCTGAGCTAAACCCCAGATTATAGAATCACAGAGTCAGAAGGGGTCATACAGGCCATCTAGTCCACCCTCAGCTCAATGCAGGATCAGCCCAAAGCATCCCTGACAAGTGCTCGTCCAGCCACTGCTTGAAGACTGCCAGTGAGGGGGAGCTCATCACCTCCCTAGGCAGCCAATGCCACTGCAGAACTACTCTTACTGCACATTTCTCCGCCTAATATCCAGCCAGTACCTCCCTGCCCATAGTTTAAACCCATTATTGCGAGCCCTATCCTGTGCTGCCAACAGGAACAGCTCCCTGCCCTTTCAAGTACTTCAAGAGAGCAATCATGTCCACCTTCAGCTTCCTCTTCTCCAGACAGAGCATTCCCAAGCCCCTCAGCCTTTCATCACAGGGCTTGGTCTACAGCCCCCCCCAATCATCCTCATACTCTCTTTTCCATCCATTTTATTTGCTTTGGCACCTCATAACGAGAAGCTGCTGAACAGGTTTGCAGCTGCTCTACTGCTGCTGCCTTTGTTTTTAAAATTCACCTATCAGGTGAGAATTGGCTTCTGATCGCTCATCCTGGGAAAATTCTTGCTACTTCCATGTAAGGGTGGGATGAGGTGTTTGTTTATTTATCTATTTATTTATTTTTGAGATTTCTGTCCTGCCCTCCCCCACAAGCGGTCTCAGGGCAGATCTCAACAAGTGAGTAAACTGTTAAAATACATGATACATATAATTTAAAAAGTAATAAAACCCATAATACAGTACACGACAGGGAGCTCCATGGTGTATGCTGTCTACGTGCCCAAGGGCTGGCCTACCAGAGGTGGGTAAAATGTCCGCCGGTGGAGCAATTAAAGTGCATAGCAGCAAGGCAAGTTGAAGCGGAGTAGGACAGAGGAGGCCGATGTAATTTGATATCCTTAGCCTCAGTGAAAGGCATGGTGAACAACTTCATTTTACAGGCCCTGCAGAACTGTACTATTTTATTTATTTATTCAATTTATACCCCGCCCTCCCCGCGAGCAGGCTCAGGGCGGCTTACACGGTTGGTACAAAAATACCAATAAAACCACATAAAATCATGTTAAAACAATTCATATGAATCATAAGGTGCTAGTAATCCTTCATTAGTTATATAAAGTGGTGTACTAAGAATGTTTCCAAGCAGACAGTCCAGCTCAGTGGTCTTCCTGAGCCATGTGATGGTATAGGCCAGGTGTTAAGGCTGAGGGCCAGGTTCGTTGATGGTAATAGTCAGGGCAGCTCCTAGTTGAAAGCCTGGTGGAACTGCTCTCTTCCGGGAGCTAGTTCCACCAGTCAGGAGCTGCCACTGAGAAGGCCCACAAGACCCTGATCTCACTAAGGAGAGTGTTCTCAGAGCATGAGAGCAGGTGACTCTCAGCTGATCAGCTGTGCCCAATTATGTGAGAGCCATGAGCATAGGACTAGGATTCACACATTCTCATCCTAACCTATCTCACATGGCTGTTATAAGGATAAAATGGAAGGGAACAGAACAATGTAAATCACTTTGGCTCTCCTTTGGGGAGAGTGATGGTGTATAAATAAATATCCGAGTCAGCTTCTGATCACCTGCCCTAGGCAACTTCTTACTCAGTCCCTGCAAATCCTTGATTCCTTGTAGCCTAAACATACTAGGTGGAGGGGATTTCAGATACCAGTCAGCTCCTTAGACCCATACAATGGTTTACTGGTTAAAGTCCAGCATGCTCTGGTCAGTGTGGGTGTTTCCTGTGATCATCATTGGTATGTCCAAAAGAATAGCATGGCTATTTTCTTCTGGGAATGCCTGCTGAAAAGCACGGCTACTTTCTTCCATGTTTCTAATTGTATATGTTAGGCTGGATCCCATGGGTCTATTCTGCTAGCAAGGAACTTCCTCCCCCACAAGGAACCTTCCCTTGACCTGAGGCTCTCCATTTATTGGAAAAACCTCTTGAGTCAGGGACAAACTTCTTGTGCTAGCAGAACAAAGCTCTTGGCTCTAACCCAACAGATCTGAATCAATAGCACAAGAAGAAGCTGATTAAAACAGCCTTAGAATTTCAAAAATGATTATTCCCATGAAGAGTATGTTTCTATTACATGAACAGATAATCCTTTGCTTCACAAGCAAATGTAGATACAAGGACATTAAATAGTCATTGACTTTTGGTCCCTCCCAATTACTTTCAGAACTCAGTTCAGCTCAAAAATAAAACACTGGATTCAAATGTGATGGGACAATGCTCCTTCTCGCCTAACGTTTGCTAGTCTTTTGATCTGAAGCCAAGGCTTTTGTAGCAATCCCATACAGAGTGGTAATAACAGGATGAGATTCAACTCGATTGTGTTCAGAGTGGAACTTAATACAATTTCAGGACTTTTATGTTGACCTGGAGACTTTACAAGAATACAGCGCTGAATGAATATGCTACAAGAAGAGGTCATTTGTAATTGATCTGTCTAAGATGCTCTGTATTTATCAGCATCTGCCTTCTGCTCATGTCAGTGGCACAGCTGCCTTTTAAAAAATAAATGCAACTAGTGTCAAAGAGGGAGGCTTCTTTTCTTTATATCCATCACCACTTCTGCAGCCCAAGTATGAATATATCCAGGGTCATTTCGTAGAAAAAGAGGTGCAGGAGCTCATTAGCATAACTTATTTGCATATGCCACACCCCCTGACATCACCGGAAGTGTGTCAGAAGGCAACACCCACCGCTCAGGCTCCACTGGACTGTTTTGGATTGCTAGCTATGGGTGGGGGAAGCGTGCAGATCTGCCTTTACAGAGGAGGGAGAGCTTGTACCTGAGCAAACCTTGGTCTTAAAGGTGCCACTGGACTCTTTTGGATGGCCAGCAAGCACAGGAAAGTGTGTGCCTGCTCCTGGGTTGAGGAGGGCAGCGTGGAGGATGCACATGGCCTCAAGCAGGTAGGGGGCCAGGGTGGTGGCGGGGCAGAGGTGCAGGAGGAGGCTGAGTAGGTGCAGGACACCAGGGCAGAGCTCCTCACAGGCCTCACAGGAGTAGCCAGGGCCCACCTTGCAGAGGCGCCATGCCAGGGCTGGCATGAGGGTGGGCAGAGCCTGGGTGGCCTCGGTGCCATGGCCCAGGCAGTGGCGAAGCAGCTCGAGGGCCAGCTTGTGTCAGTGCTCCATTGGGTTGACCAGTGGGCCGGGAAAGGTGAGGGGGGCTGCTGGGAGCAGGGGGGTGGGGCTTGCTGCATGTCCCCGCCCCCTGGGCTCCTTACTGCCGGAGCTTCGCTCCTGTGAGCTCCTGCAGGAAATGAGCCCTGAATACATCATAAATTCAGCATAACTATGAGACATAAGTGTTCCATTTCCTTTGACACCTAGGGAGTTGATGCTAGGCATTGCTTAGCTGACAGCAAGGACATCATGAGAAGGTAATGGATGATTATGGGTTTTGTATCCCATTTAGATCAGCTATCCTGCTGCCCAAAATTACTGCCATTAGAAGATTTTGTACTTATCTATTCACATTTCCATAACATGTTTATGTTGTTCCACAGCCTAGGTATATGCATAGCCTTGGTCTGCATAGAAAACAAGAGAATGTTTCACGTGCCAGAAAGCGCCAGACTAAGTCTTCTTGATTGGTTTTATCTTTGGGTCAGGGTTGGTTACTGATCAAGGGGAGATCAAGAAGAGATTATTTATGCAAAACTATTGTGGCTGGGGTTGCATCCTAGGATTTTATGAGCTCTTGTGATACGTAGATGTAGATGTCTTCATGTCCTTCAATGCATAGGTTAGAGTCTTGAGCAGTGTCTCTTAAAATACCATATCCATTCCCTCCCACACCAAGATCCCCTATATTTTTACCACATTCCTCCCAGTGTTCCTGACTAGAGGTCATGTAATGCAACAGAGCAAGCCAGAAGTGCATTCTCTCAGGCTACCAAGGAGTAGCAGAGGGCAATACCTGTTGAACTAGGAGGCTTTCATTGTAACAAATCTGTTTCTGGGGACCTTGTTTTTAACATGGCATTAGAGGGAAAGCAGAATACATACACTCAAATACAGCAGCTTGGCCCACAGCTCAGTTAAGCACTCCCTATGAGAAGGGGGATATAGCTGAAAACTGGGCCCAGCAGAAGGCGCTCATGGAACTGATATTTTCAGGCCCTGGAGAGGACAAGTGGTCTGCAGAACAAAAGACTGCACAGAACAAAGTCTGAGTCCAGTGGCACCTTTAAGACCAACAAAGGTTTATTCAAGGTACAAGCTTTCATGTACATGCACACTTCTTCAGATACGATGAAATGGAAATAGAAATAACAGTCATACATACAGAGGGTGGGCAGTAAATTAGCATACAGATTAATGAAGATGTTTTTTTAACAGATTGAAAGAACAACAAGCTTAGTTTATATGGCTATCATTTGCTTGGGTTCAACTCCTGTGGAAAAACATAGCAAGAAAATAAAGATGTCAGGACTGGAGACTGATGTATCTTTAATTCTGGAATGGTGAGAGCCTGTCATTAGGTTCCATCCATCTCCGCTCAGGCATGGAGGTGACCAGACTGCACAGTTCTAGATAGCACTGGGGGAAAAGGCAAAGGTGTCTGCAGGACCCGGGGCACAAGTGGCAAGCTATCTGCAGGGGTGTTGTGTGCAATGTTTGAAGGTGGGATTGTGTGGCTCAGAGTAGGGCCATGGCTCAGCAGTAGAACATCTGCTTTGCTTGCAGACAGTCCCAGGTTCAATCCCTGGCATCCCTAGTGAAAGGATTGGGTAACAAGTGATGTGAAAGACTTCTGCCTGACAGCCTGGAGAGCTGCTGCCACTGAGTAGACAATATTGGCCTTGATTGATCAATGGTCAGACTCAGTGTACGGCAGCTTCATGTACTCATGGGTCAATAATAGGATGCAACTGGTTTTACAAAAGGGACAGCAGAATCAGTGATCACTGCCTGGGACTTTTTAGGACCAAACACTAAATATTGTGATTTTCAGGATGGTTAAATGCTAAAGAATAGAAGGCGGAGCGACGTCGTTGATGGCAGTCGCATAGCCGAGGAGCTCCCGCAACCAACCCCCTTACCAGCTACAAAACACATCATTCTGAGGCGATTTAACAACAAAACATAATGGGAAAAACTGGTGGAACAAAAAACAACTCTTCAAGGAGAGATTCAGAATCCATGACCAGTTATTTTAACGCTGAAAGAGCAACAAGAGCTGCAGGCCTAAGAGACGTAACTACAACTAAAATGGCGGCCGCAGCAGAACTCGACCATGACGCAGACGCACCAATCTGCAAAAAAGATTTAAATGAACTGAAAGCGGACATTCAACAATTCTTCAAAGAATCAATGACTGACCTACTCCGTCCAGTTCACTCTAAACTGGAGGAACTCGAAGAAGGACTACAAGAAGTTTCAACCACAGCAGAAGAAGCATACCTAAATGGAACAACTATGCAAATGGAATTAAAAAAATTGCAAGACTCTGAGAAGGCTATGAGAGAAAAAATGCTATTACTGGAAAACAGATGGAGACTACAGAATTTGAAATTTCACGGGATAGCAGAAAACGCTGAAGGTACGTCTGATTTGGCTATATTCCTATCCACTTGGCTAGTGAAATGTTTAAATACAGAAAATGGCGTCGCCCCGGCGATAGCTAAAGCACACCGATTAGGACCTCTAGCCTCGGCTCGACCAAATCGTCCTCGGGACATATTAGTTCAATTTATTTACGTACGTACCAGAGATAGAATCTTAAAAGAATCACGTCAATCTCAAGCCTTAACTATGAACGGAAAACCAATACAAGTGTTACTGGACTTACCTCAGGAAGCCCTAGAGAAAAGAAGGCAATTGAAGTTTGTTTCAACCAAACTCGTTTTGGCCCAGATCCGATTTCGTTGGAGCCCAACATCCAGCATTATGGTCTATAAAGAGGGCTTGTCGTATCAAGCTTCTGATGTAACAACGGGAATAGCTCTACTTTCGGCCTTAAATTTACAACTTTCCCCAGAAGAAGAAAAGGCCTTAGGTCGTTAAGCAATTCTTGAATAACTTATAAGGGAAAATAGAATTTTTACTAATGAAGATAGACTGAAATATTCAAGCATATATATTCTTAATGTTGGACTAAATGTGTTAAAATTGTTAATTAAATTTCTTAGGCATATAAGTTTGAAATATTGAACCAAAAGTGTTATAACAGTTAATTATAAACCTTTCTGATTTACATTTACTGGTAGTATTGAAGTCCTACTGATGTTTTGAAAGTTATACTTGATTGAAATAATTGTGGGTTTTTGACTTCTGTGGTATAAACTTTGATTTAGATATATAAACCTCAGAGTTAGAAATCTAAGATTTTTCTTTGTGGCTGGGGGGGAGGGGACAGTGCTTATACTGACTTTAATCAAGTTGTTTGTTTTTCAGGTTAAACGTTAGGGTGGAAGGAATTTAACTCACCCTTATCCTTGCTTGGAAAGCAGGGAGGAACGAACCTAATCCTCTCAGTAGAGTGGAAGTGTTAAGTTAAACTGTAGTTGTGTTACACAAGTTAAGAATAGCAGTTGTTTGAATTTTTTTTTTTTATTTTATATATAAACAGATAAAGTTAAAGGTATTTGGTTTTTGTTACTAGTTATTATAATTCATTAGAGTAGATAAGAGTTAAAGGAAAGTGGGTAAGGACCATATTCGTAGCTTGTAAAGATTTATAAATAATATACTTTCATCAATGGCACATCAATTTTCTTTTTATACCTGGAATTGTAAAGGATTAAATAATCCTATTAAACTTAGAAGAATCACAAACAAATTAACAAAAGAAAGACCAAATTTTGTATGCCTCCAAGAAACTCACTACAAAAAACCTGTTAAGCAAGTATTAAAGTCAAATTGGTTCACCCAAACTTATCAATCATCAGGCTCCTCTAAGGCACGAGGAGTCGCCATACTTGTATCCAAAAATGTTCCTTTTCACTGGGAGGCTACCAAAAGTGATCCAAAAGGGAGATATCTATTTATTAGAGGAAAACTAAATGGGGAGCCATTAACAATTGCCTCCATTTACGCCCCAAATACAGGGCAACTGATCTTTTTCCAAGAGGTATTAGAACTACTACAAACATTCCAACAAGGGGAAGTAATAATTGGGGGGGATTTAAATTATATTATAGATCCTAAAATAGATAAAACATACAAACCACATCAAATATCAAGGAAAGCTTCCCAAGTAACAGAATTGAAGGAAATGTTAAATAAATATAATTTAGATGATGTCTGGCGATCCCTTAACCCTGGTACAAGGGAATATACTTTTTTTCAGAAGTACATAAAACATACTCAAGAATAGATTACTTATTAATTTCCAAACCTTTATTAAATCAAATCACAGAATCAAACATAGGAAATCATTGTATTTCAGATCATGCATGGGTTACATGCCAAATTTTAGACAAAACTCAAGATGGTAAAGGTTACAATTGGACTTTAAATAAATTATTGCTTCAGGACGAATTAACATGTGATAAAATTTCAAAGGAAATTAAGGAATACTTTGATTTCAACACAAATTGTGAGGCTTCCCAAGATAATATTTGGGATGCATTCAAAGCAGTTTTAAGAGGTAAGCTTCTTTCTCTTGCTTCGACCTATAAAAAAGAAAAGAATAAAATTATTTTGGAATTAAAAAACAAAATAGATATTCTGGAAAAAAAACATATGAGATTTGGAGGCAACAAAACTTTAAGAAAATTAAATTTAGAACGAAAAAAACTAGAAGTATTAGAAATATCTAAAGTACAAAAAAACATTTTATATTTAAAACAAAAATACCTTACTAAAACTCAAAAATCTTTAAAATGGTTATGTTCTAGAGTAAAACATAAGAGGTCTTCTACATTAATCCATTCAATTAAAAATTCACAAGGCAATATAGTAAATACCTCTAAAGATATAACAGAAACATTTTTGTATTATTATAGTAAACTATACAAATCAGACAATATTGATAAAAAGGATATACAGAACTATTTAGATTCTTCTAAATTCAATATCAAAATTACTGAAGAACATTTGAAATATTTAGATCAATCCATTTCGGAAAAAGAATTAACTAAAGCCATTGCTAAAATTCAAAATAATAAAGCACCAGGTAGGGATGGACTACCTATTGAATTTTATAAAAGATTTCAACCCCTTATCATCTCACCCTTATTAAAAACCTGTAATTTTTTATTCTCAGAAGGCAAATTACCTAAATCATGGACAGAAGCAAGAATGGTAGTTCTCCCTAAAGAAGGCAAGGACAAACAAAAACCTGAATCATATAGACCCATTTCAATATTGAACCACGACTTCAAAATATTTTCCACTATTTTAGCTTCCCGTCTAAATGCAATAATAGCCGATTATATTCACAATGACCAATCTGGATTTATACTAGGTAGGTTGTTACAGGATAACATACGCAAAACAATAAACATTATACATTATAGTAAGCTAAATAAAATTAATTCTTTGATTTTAGCGCTTGACGCGGAAAAAGCCTTCAACAAGGTTGAAATACCATATCTTTTAACAGTTATGACTAAAATGGGATTTGGTCCTAATATAATGAGAGCAATAGGAACTTTATATCAAAAACCATCAATTCAAATTTCTATAAATAACTTTAGATCGGAGGAATTATATCTTTATAGGGGTACCCGCCAGGGATGCCCCCTGTCCCCACTTTTGTTTGCTTTATCCCTAGAGCCATTAGCCTGTGCAATAAGACAAGATCCATTAATCTGTGGGATAAAGATAGATTCACAGATTCATAAACTCAGTCTTTTTGCAGACGATGCAGTTTTGTATTTAAGCAACCCATTAACTTCTTTGCCCAGATTAATGAATATTATCAAAGACTTTAGTAAAGTCTCAGGATTTACATTAAATCATAATAAAACCGAAATATTTCCCATAAATTTATCAAAAGAAGATAGAAAAAAATAACTACTCAGTTCCCATTTAAATGGGTAACAACATCATGGAG
Source organism: Gekko gecko (assembly GCA_029375565.1). NCBI lineage: Eukaryota > Metazoa > Chordata > Lepidosauria > Squamata > Gekkonidae > Gekko > Gekko gecko. The sequence goes on from JAPDNY010000008.1 coordinate 116,258,907, forward strand.
ACATTTAGGAATACAAATTCCTTTAGATTTAAAAGACCTGTATGAAATTAACTTTAAACCTATAATTAAAACAATGAATAACACACTGTCAGATTGGCTGAAATTGGGACTTTCTTTACTAGAAAAAATAGAACTTATAAAATCTATTTTATTTCCAAAATTTTTATTTCTTTTTCAACATATTCCACTTCAAATAAAACCCCAAGACTTACAACAATGGCAATCAAACATTTCTAAATTCCTTTGGGAAAAGAAAAAAGCTAGAATAAATTATAAACTGTTAACTAGACCGATAAAATTAGGAGGACTTGGTCTTCCAAACCTAAAACTTTACTATGAAGCATCTCAGTTGAAAAACATTTTATACCTTAATTCATTAAATCAACCTAAGGCTTGGGTCCAAATAGAGAAGTCTTATTTACTTCCCGCATTAATACAAGAAAGCATATGGAATCTAAAGACAGAAAGACCAATAAGAATACAACACAATCCTTACTTAAAACTTACTTTAGAAATATGGGATAAATATAGGAGAATATTAGCTCCAGATATCTCACCTGTCGCATCTTTTTGGGTCAACAATGGTTTCCTCCGGGAAAAGAAAGCACTTCTTATTCCAATTGGAGAAACTTAAAGAAATTTAGAATTAATGATATTTGTCAGAATGGTAAACCTTGGTCACCAACCCACCTAGAACAAAAATACAACTTTAAAATCCCATGGTTCCAATCACAACAAATCTCCCATGTAATTTCAACTAATGACCTTTCAAATCAGACAAATAGACCCCTCACAAAATTTGAAAAACTTATACAACAGGAAGAAACAGGGAGAAAGGGAACAATATCTATAATATATAAAGAATTAAATCAAACTTTCTGGGCGGCAACCTCTTCACAACAGCAGGCCTGGCAGAGGGATTGTAATTTAAAGTTGACTGAGAAACAATGGACTAAAATGTGGTCTTCATTTCTTTATACCTCAAAATCTTTAAATTTTAGACTTCAGAATTACAAGCTTTTTGCCAGATGGTATATGACACCTTTGAGGTTATTTCATTCAAGGGTGCTTAAAGATCCTAAATGTTGGAAAGGATGTGCGCAAATAGGTTCGTTTATGCATTGTTGGTGGGCTTGTCCTAAAATTACGCAATTTTGGAACAATATTCTTTCAACAATTGAAACCATTATAGACAAGAAGATCCCAAAAACTCCAGAATCCATCCTGTTGAACGTCTGGGAAGATGACTATTTTACGAAATCCACGGCAGAACTTACCTCAATAATGATATTGGCAGCAAAAACTTTAATAGCGAAACTATGGAAAACAGAGAAAATTCCGACGGTGAGACAATGGTTCTTAAAACTTTGGGACATGATAGTGATGGACAAAATAACATCACAGTTAACGGCAGCAGAGAATCCTCTTGCTTCATCAAAATTTGATGAAAGATGGTTTACCTTTTTTTCTTATATTTCTACAACAAATACAAAAGACAACGCCTTACCTGCTAAATACAAAGATTTTATGTTTTTTTGACTTAATTATATGTGAACATCATGTACTGTTAAGTAGTTTTAGAACGTTATATAAGGTTTCATGTTTATGTATTTGTTATATTGAAAAATAAAAATATATAATTATAAAAAAAAAAATGCTAAAGAATAATGAATGTGATTCTGTTCAAAAGAGAACCAGGAAAGAATATTTCAGAAGGATGACTTGACCTTAAAGAAAGCAGTAAGAATAGTTGATAGCCCAAGCACAGATGAAAATATTACAAAATAAATCCACTCTAATGCACGTTTCATATTTATTTGATTTATTTATAGCATTTATATGTTGCATTTCCACCCAAATAGAGTCCCCCAGATGGCAAACATCAAGGCATTAAAACATTTAAATCAACAAGATTGCACTTAAAATGCATATCTGTAAATATTTAACAGCATAACAGGAACATGTAGACATATACAAACAACAAACCCACACAGCCAGGGAGGAGGCCCAATAAGAGTTCACTGTGGGTGCACCAAACCGAACAAAAAAGTCTTCACCTGCAGGTGGGAGACCGTGACACAGAGAGACAGATGAATCTCCCTGGAGAGGGAGTTGCAAAGCTTTGGTCCCCTGACAGAGAAGGCCATTTCTCAGGTTGCCACCCATCTAGCCTCAGAAGGTGGAGGCTCCCAAAGCAAAGCCTCCAAAGTAGAGTAGATGGGTAGGTTCATATGGGAGAAGGTGATTCTTAAGGCATGCAGGCCTCAAGCCATGGGGCTTTAAAGGAGAATGGCAGTAGGGATGGAGCAAGTCCTAGGCAAGCTGTGAAGGAGAATACCAGGACTCACGAGAAAAATCTGATAAAAGAGACTAAAGACTACAGGAGGTGTGGAAGGATGTGCCAAATGCAGGGGAAAAAAACCAGTTTTGACAGAATATGCACTGCAGGGACTAGAAATACAAAATATGATACAAAAGAAGAGGAACTGGTAATGCAAATGCAATATTTTTGGCCTCATAAGCTGAAACAGCTGCAGCCATGACCACTGTTAAAAGAAATGGAATGAAATAAGAGGACCAGGAATTCTTTTGTGTGACATGTGCACGGGTGTTTAGAACTTTGGAGAAGCTTGAGGCCCAGGGTGTCCTTGGATGTGTTTTTGTACATGAATGCTCCTTTAGTAACGAATACATCTTTTATTATAAGCCAAGGGAGAAAAAAAAGATATTTGCTTTCAGTTTTCATTTAAAATAGGGAAATGGTTTCCAGGGACAGAAAGCTAACTCACACAGATTTTTAAAATTATTATTCAGTCCTAGGGAGTTTATCAATAGCAGCAACTTCTGAGGTACATTCTAGCAGAGCCAATGAGGAGAATAATTGCAATGTTTACATTCAGTGTTCAAAACGTTTATTTTGTACATGTGAACGTCATCTAATGTAGTAGCTTTCTTTGAAAGTCTTTTACAAGTGACTCACCACAGGCAAAGAAGAAAGGGACAAAGCAGAGGGAGAGAGAAAACAAGGAGTCTCTAGCAATGCTGGTACCACTTGGGCTGGTCCAGGTCTTGATGATGACCAGGGATGTTTTCCTACACTTTCTGGGAGATACAGATTTACAAAACCCATAAAACTTATATGGGGACCAATCAGGAAAAGTAATAAACGTGGTCCTAATGGCAAGGTAGGTTGACTTTACAGAGTTCTGACAAACCTGAGGACTGTTTGACTGTTGGAGTGAGCAACTCAGCATGCCTGTTGGGGGTGTTGGGGGATGCTATATCACTCAAAGAGTGTATAGGTGTTATCTCCTTGAATGGGATACCCGGGAGCTGCTCTCTCCTCTCTCTCTCTTGCTTTGCCCACTCACTGTCTGCACATGGCCTTCCATGGAGACACATGTGTCCACAGTTCTCTCCTGTAGGTACAATGGTCTCATACTCCCACACACATAAACCTGAATGTGAACTGGATCTACTCGAATAAATGTATGGCCCTGGTCACACAAGAAGAGTTGCCACGCAAGAGGGACGGATCGGGGGCGCATCAAGTGGGCACGATCATATCTCAACATCTGGGAAGTGGAGCGCACCCGTCCTCGATCCATCCCATCCCAGCAAAACTGCGCAGCAAAAAGGTAGCACCAAAACAGTGCTACCAACTGGTTGATGCGTAGCAGGGGCGGGCATCTGATCGCCCCCACCCCTCTCCATGCAGCTTCCCGGGCCCTGTTGAACTGCCCATACCCGGGCATGTGCAGCAGGGTCGCCTCCATCACCTGTCCGTGGCTTCTTCCCAGCATCTGATCATGCTGGGGAGCAACTGCGTGGCGGCTCGGGGGATCCGTCTGATCCCGCCGCCGCGTGTCTCTTTTGATACGGCTCTAAAAAGCTGCACTTCAGCCGTGCCTTTTCCCCCAGTGTGACCGGGGCCTATGTTTACCTTTCTTGCAATATACTTCTTGGGATATTTATTTACTGCACTCAGTATCACACATCTATGACTGGACAAACTCTGCTTTATTAACCAAATATCTCAATATTGACAACATGGCATCCTCTTTCAGCCTTTCCAGGTTGCTCTCATCAAACTGGATTTGTAGGATGTGTAGCCTGAAGAACAGTAACAGATACATTACTTTATTTAAAATAGTTATATGCCCACCTTTCACCTGAGCATCTCAGGAACCTTCAGAAGGAACTGAATAGTATTCAGTAATATTAGATAGTAATTAGTTTCCACACAAAGCCAAGTCATATGTTGGAGTGCAGAGCATGTAAGAATCCAACAAGAGGGATATTTGGAACAAGCAGTAGTAACAGGAATTGCAGGAATGCCACATTCATACATAGTGCAGTCCCAGAAAGGAAGGAATAAAGATGGAACAGAAGACAGCTGTGTTATGGAGGGAAAAAATTGACAATCCACTTACAGTTTCATGTGTACATTCTACGTGGCACAGTCCACAATACCAGACAATACTGAATCAATATGTGCACAGAAAGCAGTTAGGTTGTATTAGGTGTTTGCATAGCAGAAGGGGAGTAAATAAAAAAAGAGATAGAGGGGAGTCATGATAGGGTAGATACCGCCTCTCCCTAAGAGCAGCCAATGAGAGCTAACAGAATATTGGGCAACAGCAGTTGAGCTGGCAGCCAAAGGAGTTAGCAGTTTAGGATTGGGGTGTGTGTGTCTGACTGAGAAGAACTGTGCAGAAATACTGCTTAGCACAGGCTGAAAATAGTCAGTTTGTAACCAGAGGATCTCTGTCTCAGGAACAGGACCTTACTTCATAACTTCAATGGAAGTGACACGTCATTACTTATACCTTACTTTCCTCAGTGTTATGTTCATATGATAAATAAAAGTTTTCTTGTTTTGTTTAACCCCAAGGGTTCCACATCTAAAAGAAAGAAGCACACGCACAATTCCATATCTTGGTCTATACACATATTATAGGATATGAATTAACGGTGACAGCATGTGACCGGAACAGTGTTTGAGCCCCAATCCCAATAACTCTTTGTGAGTGAGGGTTTGTTATTAAAGGGGGCTGGGCTACCCTGTCTGTGGATGTCTTTGGGAGTGAGAGAGAGGACTTGAGGTATGAAATGGGCATGGCTGTATATTTTAAATGAGACAAGAAGGGTGGCAAATCTGGCTCCTGATCTACCGGGGTGATGCTTCCAGCTCCTGGAATGTCCCCCCCACCCCAGCATCTCTAACAGACCAGGCAATCTAGTCCCTGTCCTCCCCCTGGCAATCTAGTCCCTGTCTACCCACAAATCCATAGAAGTTCCCCAAACTGGAGCTGGCAACACTACCCCCTTTCCAGTAGCCAGGGGGGACCTGGCAACCCAGTAAGAAACAGAAAACTGTAGCATATTGTTTGTTTTGCTTGCTGGGTTCATCTGGAATGATTGTTCTCTAGTCACCATTCAGAGCTTGCGACTGTTTATAACCCATCATTCCCATGATGTAGGTGATTTGTGGGGATCCTGACTGATAGATGTTCTTCCTTTGGAACCAGAGACTGGACTGATCTTTTGGTGTATAAGAATTTTTTAAATCAAGAAAAACTTAAATGCAGTCCTAAGGCCAATTTTCCTGGGAGTCTGAGCCATTGAATAGACCTGAATAAGAGTCTGAGTTAACATGTTTGGGATTGCTCTTTAAAATATGCAGCCTAATCCACAACTCAGATCAGTAAAAGTATCAGGGATCAAATAGACAACAAGCGAGCTTCCATAGCTGACTTTAGCTTTGGCCATGTGACAGGTGGCCTTTCTTGTGCCCTTTCACAGGCCTTTCTAATGCTCTCTCCTGCACTCAACAGACAAGTTTTTGACTATACATTCTAAGCCATGCTGAGAAGAAGCAAAAGTTTTGCAGAGATCGCATCATGTCAATTTTAAAACAAGTCCATGAGCTTCTTCTTTGCTTGCAGGCTTTTTTTCAAGGTACTTGTTATCACTTTCAAAGCCCTAAACAATCTACGATCCTTCACCAATGCATATCTGACCTTGAAGATCAAGATTTTTGAGCCTTTTACTTTTTTCCAGATACCCAACTTCTGCAGTCAGGTGGATGGTGTCTGACTGGAGAAAGGATCTTACCAACAGTTAATTCACTTGCATTTCCTCCCTGCAGACTTTGCCTGCTGTCTGGCCTGTACACTGTTAGATGAAAATGTTTCTTTTGGTCCAGTCCTTTGGTTGACTTTTCCCTCTGTTTTTTTTTAATAATCTTATTTAAAAAAAAAAACCCTATAATTAGACTTCTTGTCATTTTTAGCTAATGCTCTATTTAATTCCAAGTTTGGCTTAATTTCTGACTGTACCAGTAACTTAGTTTGTTTTCATGGCTGTTTCTATATATTGTTGCTTGGCTGATGTTTAACATATTATCATTTTATTTATTATTAGAGTTTTATGTTGGAAGGCCCCACCTGAGCTCGTGATGGCTAAAAGTGTTGAGTATTTAAATTAAATAATAAGGCTGGATCCTACAAACCATGAGGCAAAAGGATTTTGTGGAGCTAGACCTTCCCTGTCCTCTGTTTCCCATATTGTGCCCCTGTAACTCATGAAAAAGTACCCAGGGAGAATCAGGATTTGATCTGTTAGCGCAAGGGAATAGGAAGCAATTACCACAACACCCCTCCATGCCACCTGGAATTTTGTCCAAGTGGGTTCCTGGATCCTCAGTACTTCACTGAAGGGGAAGTTATAGGGACCCTTGAGGAAAGGCAAAGTTGGAAAGATCTACCTCTGTCAGTAGTTTGTAGGATCCAATCCAACAATCATAATTCATCTGCTGTTAGCACCCGCCACTTGCTTGTGCAGCATAATAGTGCTGTGTGGATAAGGCAGGCAGGATAATACAGAAGCACCCATCCATGATTGTTTCTATGAAGACACACAAAAGATTCTCATGCAGATTGTTCCCTGCCCTAACCCTGTTTGTGAATTGTGATGGTCTCAGAGCATTTGATAAGATGAAGGCAGTGGTCAGCAACTCTGAAGGGAATTAATATGGAATCTTCAGAGCACTCCCTGAGCAGTCATTGTCCCAAAGTCAGTGAGTCTCCTGGAAAAGCAAATGGTTTGGTAGTTGCAGATCAGTTCTCTTCAGGGTTATAGCACTGGTCATATGAAGCAAACCAGCTTACATCACATGCCAATTATGTGTTCTTGTCCTAGTCCACTTTGAATGAGCAATAATGGCTATAAAGGTCCAAATACCCTACAATTTATAAAAATGATAACTTTGACTCCTCTTAAATTGATCTTGAAGTTACATGGCATTTCTCAAATTACTTGAAGTTAAGGGCATGCAGCACCTTCAAACTCGATTTTCTACCATAATATAATACTCAGTGTCTGAGAAGACATCTCAAATGAGACTAGGACTACAGCGGAGAGAGCCTGAATCTTCGTTTTTCAATTCCCCATTCCTTTCCTCCACTCCACAAACAAAAGAAAAGGCAAGATAGAATTGATGGCTGAAGTCACCAGACAATATCCTGGGATCCTTTTATTCTTCTTTAGACAGCTAACAAAAGATTCAGATGAAGAAATGAGGGAAAGAAAATGTCAAAACTGCTCTCTCAAAAGCATTTTTAAAAAATCTAAAAGAAGAAGATGGAAATGAGAAGAACATCAGAAGCAGCACATCTGAGTGCATTTTAAGTGTTCCATTCTTCCTGATGTGCCCAGAAAAAACTTCTCACTTTCTGGAGCGACTTTATATGATCTAGCTAAGCCTTTCAGGCAATAAAAAAGACTGACTCTTCAATTAATGCAAGACTAATGGTTGGTGATGCTTAAGGATTCAGGACTGTTTGGTGGGGGTTGGGTCATCATTAGAGCTGTGCACAGTGTCAGGAATTTATTCTTTGGTTTCTAGTGTTTCAAATCCCCAGGTCTGAAAAGCTAAAAGACCATTAAAAAAAAATCATAGTTTTAGTTTGATGCTGTAGGCAGATCTAGTCATTCAAAGCTAGCATGGTGTAGTGTTTAAGAGTGGCAGACTCTAATCTGGAGATGCAGGTTTGATTCCCCACTCTTCCACATGCAGCCAGCTGGGTGACCTTGGGTCAGTCACAGTTCTCTCAGAGCTCTCTCTCAGCCCCACCTAACTCACAGGGTGTCTGTTGTGGGGAGAGGAAGGGAATGTGATTGTAAGTCATCTGAGACTCTTCCGGGTAGTGAAGGGTGGGGTATAAAACCAACTTTTATTCTTCTTCTTTTTTATAAACCAAATGATGCTCTCATAGGAAGAGCATAATAGCTGGTCAGCTTTAGAATGCCTTGTTTATATGGCATTTATAGCCAATTTCATGATGCACGATTTTCGTACATGATCTCTCTTCCATATAATGTTCATTAACAATAACAATGGAGGATAAATCTATCAGCGGCTATTCGCCATGGTGACTGAGGGGAACCTCCATGTTCAGAGGCACTAAACTTCTGAATCCCAGTGCCAGGAGGCAACATCAGGGAATGGGATCAGCATCTATGCTCTGTTGCTGGCCCTACAGAGGAACTGGTTGGCCACTGTGTGAAGCAGGATATTGAACTAGAGGGTCTAATCCATCTGATCCAGCAGTGCTCTTCTTCTGCTCTTATGTGTTAATGTTGCTTTGATACTTCTCAATTTATTTTTTAATGTTTTTTTTTAAATATCTTATTAAGAAAAATATTCAAAAATAACATCAATCTGTGACAAAACATCAATCAGTAACAGAACATTAACAAAACATCATCAACAACAGAGTTGAAATACCTGTACTACAAGACAGCCCAATACTACCTTATTCAAAACTTAATTGTTACATTAACAAAATAAATTTGAAATAACAATGATTACTAAAGGAATACCGGGAATCTACATTCTTTAAAAGTTTTTCTAATACCGGGTACCACTTATTCAGGAGGTTTGACTCAAACATAGGATACTCATTTGACCTCTTAACATCCACTATTTTATCAAAAATTACATAGTCCCACAGACACATATACCACTCCTTTACCCCAGGTAGCAGGGAGGCCTTCCAATGAGAGGCAATTACTTTTTTGGCTACCAATAATAGTGTCACAATTAAAAAATTTTTGTATGTCAGGAATGTCTAAGTCAGGCCAAATGTTCAACAGTACTGAGTGTATCGCAAAAGGAATTGTATGTCCAATAATATAAATGATTTGTTGTGCAATATCTTTCCAAAACTTAAGAACTATTGGGCAAACCCACCAACAATGAATGTATGTTCCTTCCCCTCCACATCCTCACTAACAATGAGAACTGTATCTCGAGTTTATATGCACTATTTTAGTTGCCGTGGAATACCATTGGGTGATAAATGTGTATGTCTGGTATACAGAATTTAAAGAGCTGATATGGAGGGAATGAGAGGACGAAATACTTTCCCAAGTTTGATCTGTTAAAGAATTCTCACAATCACACATCCAGGCTTTCTGAAAAGATAATGAAGTGGATCTGCCATAGCAAATTAAAATATTATAAATTTTCAAAGTCAAGCCTTTTGAAGATGTCAACAGAGTACTAAGCAGTTTTTCAAAGGGGTGACAGGTTTTAGCAAGTCTTTCTTAATCTCTGGTATGTTGCATAAATGCTGTAATTGGAAATATTCTATCCAGGGGGTTGTCTCCTGGATTTTAGATTCGAGTTGCAATATACTGCATATTATTCCAATTTTAACAATATCAATAAATCTTATGTTGTTTGTTTTTCCCCCAGAGCATATAAGAAGTACTACCCAGCACAGTGATACTTCCCAATTTCTTGGTCGATTTTCAGGGTACTGATAATATCACAATTAATCACAAACAAGATGTTTGATCTATCAACTTGTAAATTTCCCCTTGAACAAAAAACAAAGAACATTAATGCAAAATTGATCAACTAAAGATCAAGCTACTCCTGTGGGCCACAGTACCTGTGCGTGTACAAACTGTGCATTCTTAGGTTCTCTTCTGTTGATCATCTATTGGACACCATCTTGTTTTAATTTAAAGAGTAACAGCATCGAACACTTTATGTAATCCTTGGTATTTACTTTGTTTTATCCTGTTTTATCTGGTTTTTATGCTTTGGCACTTGGTGCCCCTGTCTGTTAGCTGCCCTGAGCCCATTCACAGGGAGGGCGGGGTAAAAATTTAAACAAATAAACAAGAAAGGCTGTTTTTCTTAATGTTCCTAATCATAATGACAGAGCCTACATGCTTATAGTTTGTCTGTGCAGGGGCACAGTCAATATACTTGACTAGGAGCAAGCAAGGTAAGCACGATCAGCCCTATTTCACCCTATACATGTTAGCCTGTACAGTAGCTCTTTTTCAGGCTATTTTTTGGCAAGCCAGCATTGCATAATAGGAACATGCACTATTGCATAATCCTCCCAAAAGAATTACATTTTGTTTGAATGGAGCAACATGGCTATCAAAGCTGCACGGGCATGGCAGATACATGCATTACTCAGTTCACCCATGGTTGTAACTGTGCCTGTTGGGAGGATGCATTCTCCCATTGCACATTATTGGAGTACTGCAACTGAACATCTGGAAAGGACTGATATATACCGGGCTAGAATCTTTCATAACTAATAGAACATTCTGCTGCTTTTTCTGAAGAGCAAGATTGCCCAACCCATAGCTACTGTGTTACTCTGTGAAAAATACAGTGGCTAAGACATTGCCAGACTGGTGTTGTTTCATGTCCTAAACCAGGGAATCATTCAGGTCACCTTGCATCAGTTGCACAGTTAGCTTCCTAACAAATATACAGTCGTGTGTTCTCCTAATAACATCTTCAGGTCTCCAGGAACTGTGCTTCTTGGATTCTGTGCTGCATCCCCTGCTGAGCAGGTAGAAATGAAGTCAGTCTTCTGTAGTCATGTAAGATATCACCCACTTGCTTATTTAATCAGCAAAGATATTCACTCTTTTTTATTTCCTTGACTATAGGTCTGTGTTTTGTGAGTTTGTCAGCAGGGCATAGGGTTGCCAGGTCCCTCCTGGCCACCGGTAGAAGATGGAGGTGGTAGGGTGGCCAGATCTAGGTTGAGAAACTCCTGGATATTTGGGGATGGAGCCTGGGGAGGACAGGGACCTCAGTGGGATACAGCACCAGAGAGTCCACCCTCCAAACCATCCATTTTCTCCAGGGGAACGGATCTCCAGGTCCCACCGCCCTAAGCAAGGGTGACTTCTTTGATTAAGTTAGCCTGTGCACTTTGAACTGAGGAGAAGCTAACTAATTTTATTTCACCCTATAGTCCTTTTCAGCCTAGTATGCTAACAGCAGGGATGGATAGCCATTACAGCCACCACCAGGGAATTTCCTGGTGGGCCAGTGGCCTGCCCCCACAACTTGGGCAGGTCTAGCCCATGTTAGAAGAGTAGTGCTAGCCCAGGAAAGGTGGCTCCTGGCATGAGTGAGCCACATCCATCTTGGGGCAGGTGGCTGCCAACTGACTCAGGTTTTGCCTTGTCCAGGGAAGGACGTTCCCAGGCACAGGGCCTGGAAGAGCTGTGAGGCTGACTGGCTCTTTCTCCCTCCCTCCTCCCTCCTCCCTTCATAAGGATTTGGCCTGGGCAGCCTGACAGATGGTATCCTTCTCCAGGGCCATTTTTTCCCCTCTCAGTCTGCCCCTGGCTAGCACTCAAGGGTTGTAGTATGCTTAGAGACTGGAGGGTAGCAGAGTAGTACACTGCACCTCAGTTAGATCCCCCCTCATAATACATATGCGAACTACTGATCTTAACACAGTACAATAACTGATGGTGGCAGCTGCAGCTTTTTATGTCTGTTAACCCCATTCACTTCATGGTGTCAGGATAAGGAATCTCACCAGAGGACCCTGAGCAGACCATTTAGTGTCGCCAGATCTCTGAATATCACCTAATGTTTTATGCATTTAGTAGCCTTCTTTTCAGAGTTGCCAGAGGAAGAAATTAAATGTTAGAGGCAGGAAACAGAAGAGCACAAAGCATTTCCCACAAAGCCTTGTTCCTTGACCTTTGCCTCCATTCTAAAGCCCCACAGACAACTCATCTCGATCTCTCAAGCAGTGCTCCGTCTCTCCCTTGTTCCCTTAGTGGAATGTGAAATGTGAAAATCCCTCATGAGGGACTCAACGAACAAATAGCCCCAAACCAAAATACTTCTGAATGGTGTCCTAGAAAAACCAATTCCACAATCTTCATGGGAATCAATATATCATCTGTGCCAAGAGACTGGAAATGGACTAACAATTAAGAAGGGCTGACAAAATCCCCCATGGATCCCTGGAAAGAGATTCCCTCTGCCCTACCCCCACATTTGAAGGAGGGAGAGGGACAGAGATGAATAAGGAAAGGATGGAAGGAACAATCTTACTAATTAAACTCTCTAGGAATCCATAATCCCTCGCGTTAACATTTTTGCTTAACTGGTAAATATGGCAAATGTTCTCTTGTTATTGTTTTAAGTCAAGCAAAAGGGCAGATTCTTAGTGAGGCTTCCACCTGTTGCTGAAGCCTCAAGATGACAGGCATTGTGTTAGGTGACAGCATGAGAGCAGGTGAAAGAAGAAGAGTTGTTTTTTATGCTCCACTTTTCTCTACCTAAAGGAGTCTCAAAGCAGTTTACAATCTCCTTCCCTTCCTCTTGCCACAACAGGCACTTTGTGAGGTAGGTGGGGCTGAGAGGGTTCTGAGAGAACTTTGACTGGCCCAAGGTCCCCCAGCAGGCTGCATGTGGAGGAGTGGGGAATCAAACCTGGTTCTCCAGATTAGAGTCTGCTGCTCTTAACCACTGCATCACACTGGCTTCTTAGACCCATAGACCCAGGGAATTGCTTAGTAGCCCTGCAACTAGACTAGACGCTGACAAAGCATGAGTCACTAAACAAAATGCAATCCAGAGACTATGCATTACAGCTTGCCAGGTGTTTGAAAGTTCTCTCTGCTTTATATCCTTTCAGGCAAGCAGCAGGTATATCAGATTCTTGGTAGGTTATTGTACGTGGCCAGTAAGCTGAATTAGGCTTGGTGGGTCATATTTTGCACAGACCTGTACTAGACAATCTTCATTCTGTCTGCAATATCCCCTGATCAGGAAGCTGAAATGAGAGACATGAAAGAAATCTGAGCACTTCAATAACTCTAGTGTTGCTGCCACGTCAAAGATACACAGGAGGCTGCTACTGTCCAAGCAGCTTTGTATAGGACAGCTCCTTTATGTGATATTCTACCCACCACTTAAATTTTTCATGTGTTGGTTGTGACTCTTTTGCAGTTTTAATATTAAATACTTGTAATACCTCTGACTGTAAACCATTGTTGTCACACAAGGCTAATCTTACGAGGCCTGCCACATATTGTCTTTTCTGCCCGTTTACTCATATTTAATTTGCATTAATTGAAGCCAACGGTGAGCACAAACAGAGAGGAACAGTAGTTTTGTCTCATTCAGTTATCTGTTAAGTGCCCAACTTGGTTGGTAGCATACGGCTTTGCCATTGACAAGATATTGTTTGTTTTTTAAAATCCCTGGCATTTGGGTGTTCATTGTGAGAATCATGAGCAATGCTCCCTCTAAGCTGTGGAGTCCTGTGAGCAACAATTCTACTTTGTGAGCTACAGTGATTTGGCTACTGCATAAATTAGCTTGCTCTGGAGCTATCCTTCCTGAGCTAAGACAAAAATCTGTGAGCTGGAGGATAAAAAACTGTGAGCTAGCTCACACTCACTCAGCTTAGAGGGAACACTGATCATGAGAGTGAATTTTTAAAAAATCCCACCATCACTGAGTATCTGCTGTGTGTTCCTGCTGCTACAGACATTGTAAAGGGGGAAGAGAAGGAACACATTTCTAGACCTTAGAGGTATTAACTGAGGGAATGCGACACCCTCAATGGCTTCTTTTCTTTAGTGAACTCATGAATGTGTTCAACAGTCAAACTTACCAGACACTGTCTGATTACCTGGTCTGTTTAATTTGTGCCAAACAACTTGAACACCTTCCAAAAGAGTCTATATTAGACTCTCTCAAAACTGTCCAGGTGCAAAAATACGGCAGGTCAGCACATGGACACGCATGAACACATGAAGCTGCCTTATACTAAATCAGACCATTGTTTCATCAAGGTCAGTGGCTCTCCAGGGTCTCCAGTCTTTCACGTCACCTTCTACCTGGTCCTTTTAACTGGAGATGCTGACCCCAGGACCTTCTGCTTGCTCTACCACTGATCCACAGACACTCCCCAAGAGAAAATGCAGCCATTAATATCACCAAGGACTGCTTAGATGACCACCATGGTAGGATTTTTTTAAAAGCAGTCATTAATTATTGGTTTATATTATTTGTGTCTGATTTAACTGTCTATTTAAACAATCTCCTGCCAACTGAAGCAGTGGTTCAGTGTTGGGGGGGGAGTGGGACTTCATCAGGTGATGTAAGAATGTACATGACAAAAAAGCGGAATGTACTGTGCTGTACTCTTAGGAAGGACCACCACAAAGCAACCTGCTGAACAGGTACAAACAGGTTGATGAACAATCTGTTGAAAAATTGGCTCCCTGTTTGTTCCTGCCAAACAGGACGTGAGTCAAACTAGAGCATGTTTGATTATCTCTAGATTCCTCATGTCAAAAAAATATTCCTTCACATGGAGCATTGGAACATCAGGGAGAAAGAGGTTTATTTAGATAACAAGCTTGTCTTTAAGCAGCCATGGGCTTCTAGTTAGCTTTCCAATATCAGAACATTAATCTCCTGGCAAGAAGGACACTCAACAATGTACCTGGTCTGTTGTTAGTATAGTACACAAGTACATACTGTTTTTGCTTCTGTTTTCTCTTTTATTAGGAAAATCTGTAATGCCTCTAGTACTGACTAACTTGTTGTTGTTCAGTCGCACAGTCGAGTCCGACTCTTCGCGACCCCATGGACCAGATTACGCCAGGCCCTCCTGTCTTCCGCTGTCCGCTGAAGTCTGCTCAATTTCATGTTCATTGCATCGATGACACTGTCTAACCATCTCATCCTTTGCCGTCCCCTTCTTCTTTGACCTTCAATCTTTCCCAGCATCAGGGTCTTCTCCAGTGAATGCTCCCTTCTCATTTGGTGGCCAAAGTATTTGAGCTTCAGCTTCAGGATCTGGCCTTCAAGGGAACAGTCAGGGCTGATTTCTTTTAGGATTGACTGATTTGATCTCCTTGCAGTCCAAGGGACTCTCAAGAGTCTTCTCCAGCACCATAGTTCAAAAGAATCTATTCTTCGGCGCTCAGCCTTCCTTATAGTCCAACTCTCGCAGCCATACATTACTACGGGGAATACCATTGCTTTGACCATGCGGACTTTTGTTGGCAAGGTGATGTCTCTGCTTTTTATCATGCTGTTTAGGTTTGCCATCGCTTTCCTCCCAAGGAGCAGGCGTCTTTTAATTTCATGGCTGCAGTCACCATCTGCAGTGATCTGGGATCCTAGGAACGTGAAGTCTGTCACTACTTCTACGACTTCCCCTTCTATTTGCCAAGGAGTGATGGGCCCAGATGCCATGATCTTAGTTTTTTTGATGTTGAGCTTCAAGCCCACTTTTGCACTCTCCTCTTTCACCCTGAGCAAGAGGCTCTTGAGGTCCTCTTCACTTTCTGCCATCAGAGTGGTATCGTCTGCATATCTGAGGTTATTGATCTTTTCCCCAGCAATCTTAACTCCAGCTTGTGATTCATCCAGGCCAGCATTTTGCATGATGTACTCTGCATATAAATTAAATAAGCAAGGTGACAATATACATCCTTGTCGTACTCCTTTTCCTATGCTAAACCAATCAGTTGTTCCATATCCGGTTCTAACTGTTGCTTCTTGACCCTTATACAGGTTTCTCAGGAGACATGTGAGGTGGTCCGGTACTCCCATCTCTTTAAGAACCTGCCATAATTTATTGTGATCCACACAATCAAAGGCTTTAGCATAGTCAATGAAGCAGAAGTAGATGTTTTTCTGGTACTCTCTTGAGTTGATGTCCTTGAGTATACTGTTGTGTTTTTCTAGACACTCTCTGTACTCTCTGCCCAATATACAGCTACATATTTCTTGTATCTATTGATATGAACTAGTGTGTCTCTAACCTAAACAAGGATACACTGATCTGAACTCCCTTTTGTACTACTTTTCTACTACATCCCCAGTGGCATCTCTGAAAGCATTCAATTCATTTCTTGTAATTTGAGTGAAAGGCTTTCCTTTGGGGACACAGCTGGGATAAGGCCAAAAGCTTCCTCCCACCACTGTCACTGGATGACCTGACCTCACTGAGAGGGATCCTATAAGAGGAAATGGTGGAAGTGTGCCCTTAAGCACCAAGTTGTACTGTACACTCTCTCGCTCAATGCATCTAGATGCCCTGTTTCCATTGGTGTGTCCTGCAAATGGTTAACAGCTTTTTACCAATCAACTTCCTGTCATACCTTTGTTAACTGTGATGGTGCTCATTGCAATCACCACCACTTGTAGTAAACAAACTAATACAATATGGATGAGGAGAAAGACCCCAAAAGAATGTTCCAGGATTTTCTAGGTGGGAAGGAGGAGGAGGAGGAGGAGGAGGAGGAGGAGGAGGAGGAGGAGAAGGGTTGGTTTTATATCCTGCCTTTCTCTACCCAAAGGAGTCTCAAAGCAGCTTACCATCTCCTTCCCTTCCTCTCCCCATAACAGACACCCTGTGAGGTTGGTGGGACTGAGAGAGTTCTGAGAGAACTGTGACTGACCCAAGGTCACCCAGCAGGTTTCATGTGGAGGAGTGGGGAATCAGACCCAATTCTCCATATTAGGGTATGCTGCTCTTAACCACTACACCATGCTGGCTCTCTGATTATGTGAAGGCATTCAGTATTCAGTATTTGGTGCATTTCTATCCAGCCTTTCTTTGATGGCTTCTTTATTAGGGATGCTGTGAATCTTGTCACAAATGTAATTTGATGGTCAAACATATCAATGTTCTAGAGAAGGTCAACCAGCTGGTTTGGTTTGTGCTGAATAGCCATAAATACAACCACACAAGGTGAGCTACTCAGTAACAAGATCAGAAAACAAAAAGTGTGTACCAACACTGCAGCTTTTCAACTACAGGGCTATGTCTCAGTTGAAATTGTAACAAATTATCAGCTTGGATCAAAATTTAATCAGATCTGTTTTTGAGAAAAGATATGGGAAACATGTTTGGAATAAGGTAGCACTCACAACAGAAGGAAGATCTGTATGGTGAAAGAATTTCTGCAGACTGTAATTGAACAATTAAGGAGTTGTTTCTAATAGTGTGACCTGGAACCACTATACTCCTTCTTTACATCCTTTGAAGAAAATTGTAGTAGATAATTTGCATTTATTTGTTGGTACAGTCCTCATGAGGGGCCACAGTGGCTCAGAGGTTAAGTTGCTGAGCTGCAGACCAGAAGATCTGTAGTTTGGCAGTTCAAAACCCTACTGCCACTTGATAATGGAGTGAGCTCCTGTCTCTGGCCCCAGCTCCTGACAACCTAGCAGTTTGAAAGCAAGAAACGGCAAGTAGATAAATAAGTACCACTATGACGGGAAGGTAACAGCATTCCGTGCACCTCGGCATTTAGTCATGCCAGCCACATGACCGCAGAAACATCTTCGGACAGCGCTGGCTCTTCAGCTTGGAAACAGATGAGCACCGTCCCCCTAGAGTTGGATATGGCTAGCTTTTGAGCCAGGGAAACCTTAACCACAGTCCTCATGAACATACAGAATTTGCTTGTAACAATAACTATATTTGAATTTTATGTAGTGTTGGTGCACGGATTTTGTTTTCTGAATAGCCATGAACACCTGCTGAACAGATTTATATCACGTTTTTGCAAAACTATACATGCACAAAGATGCTGTTGATTCAAACCAATTGGTATCAATAGACACTACTCAGATGAACACAAAAGGTTAGGATCATATTAAAACACAGTTTCTTTATGACTGATTTATATATCTTGTGATTAATCTGTCTATTTGAGCAATAGCTTACTCAGCAGAGAAGTTATGCAGCAAGGACATGGGGAGTAGTTGAACTAAACTGGGCTGGTATGAGAATGCACATGTGTGAGAAGCCAGCTGCACCGTACAGCATGGTTAGGAAGGAATCCATTGAGGCAGGTTGATGAACAATGGAACCGATCATCGAACCATCAGCTCCCAGGTCATGACTGATGAACAGGAGGCAAGCTGAAATGGTGGGCATTTGAGCATTTTTACTTTTTATGTTAACAATCCAGACTGTATGCAAGTGAGTGTGCAGTACAGCTTTGTGTAAGAGAGATCCAATGCGGTATAGTGTTTCAACATAAATTCAGATCTACATTTGCCATGAAACTTATTGGGTGATCTTGGGCTAGTCATTCTCTCTCAGGTTAGCCTACCTAATAAAATGGTGGAGACCAATGTATGCCATCTTAAGCTTTTTGGAAGAGGAGGAGGAGAAGAAGAGGAGATTGGATTTATACCCTGCTCTTCACTACCCAAAGGAGCCTCAGAGCAGTTTACAATCCCTTTCCCTTCCCCTCCCCACAACAGACACCCTGTGAGGTAGGTGAGGCTGAGAGAGTTCTCTGGAGAACTGTCCTTGAGAGAACAGCTCTGAAAGGTCACTCCAGCAGCTGCATGTGGAGTGGGGAATCAAACCTGATTCTCCCATATTAGAGTCTGTGCTCTTAATCACTACACCAGACTGTCTTTCTGGAAGGGCAGGATACAAATGTACTAAATGCAGTCCTCAATATACCTATTTCTCAACATGGCCCCATCTTTGAGTACTTAAATCCAAAGCCTGGGACCATGAACAGACAAAAAATATCTTTCTACAAACCTGAAAAAGCCCCAGGTTTGTAGAAAAATATGAAATCTAAATAAAAATACATTGGGGGGGGGTTAAATCACCCAAAATAATAGAAGCAACACCTGTATCTTTAAAATAAAGATTCTCTCAGTGGTCATTCTGGGGGTTGCTAGGCAACCACAACAGTGTTGTTAGCTTTCAAGCCTTGATTTCTGTAAGCAAAAGGCAAGGGAAGGCTCTTTTCAGGGGTGTTTTGGCCTTTGGAGGGGGACTTATCAGGACCAGGCACAGCAGCAACCATTGGGTACCTTCCTACCACATGGCTTGCATGATTCACTCAAGCCTGGCTGCTTGCTACTATTCAACAGCAGGCACCCCACAAAAGCAAATGTGGTATACTGGTTAAAGTGTCATACTAATGGCAGGGAGACCCAGGTTCAGATCTCTACGTTGCCATGGAAGCTCACTGGGAGACCTTGGACCAGCCACTCACTCTGCCCAAGCTACCTCTCACGGGTTTGTTGTGAGGGTAAAATGAAGGTGAGGAGAATGATGTAAGCTGCTTTGGGTCCCCATTGTGGAAAAAGGTGGGGTATAAATTATGAAAATAAAAAATAAATATAACTGGCAGATAAATGGTTGGGTCGGTGGGTGGCTAGGAAGGAAAGAAGGAAGCAGAGAAAAGGGGCTGCTAGGAGGGGGAAAGATGAAATTGTGAAAGGAAGGGGGTACAGGAAAAAATGAGTCCTTGTGGGTTCCCCACTTGTACATGGATTTGATAAATTTGGCTAATAGATTACTTACTCAGGCCAAGACTGCTCGGTGAGCTTGTGACAGAAGATTTTGATCCATATTTCGATATATGGAGCCTTCTGTAGTCTGTTTGATGCTCGCTAAGTTTCTAGACTTATACATGTGCTAAATCATTTAAGAAGGTACAGGGAGCCCTAGAGATAAGAAAAGAATGAATTCTTTGAAGTAAGGGACAGTCTTTTACAACTGACATGCATCAAATAAGTGATTTCCAGTAAGCACACAAAGATTAAAGTTGCTGGGGAAACTCCACTCTGTGCACAAAGATGGACATTTTTCTTTAGTTTGGAAATCACTTCTTTGAGGGGTTTATGCATTGCAAAAGACTGTCCCTTTCCAAAGCATTCACTCATCTCTTGTCTCAAGGGCCCATCTGTACTTTTGAAGTGATTACACTTAGTAAGTCTAGACACTTTAATTTTACTGAGAACAACTGGAGAATTTTTTTAGCATATCAAGGGAAGTCTATCTTCGAAGGAATGCTCTCAGTATCCCTGACTATGGGAGTCTTGTTGCCACTGGGTGATACTAAATTAGCCTCTTAGATTGGTTCCACTCCCAGAAGCCAACACCCTTGAGGCTGGTTCCCACCCACCCCTGACTAGGACGGCTTTGCAAAAGGAGGATTTGGGAAGCATTTCTGGCCTTTCTGTCTATTAGAAGGTGCTGAGAGTGCATTTTAAAAGGTTAGTGTGACAGAATAAATTTAGAAATGTTAATGGTCAGAACATCATTTATCATTTTATTCACTGGCTGAAGGAATGTATATATCCCCCCCCCCCGGGCATATTAAATGACTACCAAAAACATTCACTTTTGAAATTCAGGAATGGGCACACTATGGTTACAGATCCTTGAAATTTGCATAGTAGATGAACTGACAGGCAGTGTGATCCAATCAGCTTTTGACTTGTGTCCTTTTTGACCATCAGGAAAGGCTACCCTGGAGGTGATGGGATCTGTATGGACAAGAATTGTGTAGCATGGGAATGAGAGTAAAGAGAGGAATTGGGCAGGGTTGGGTGAAAAAGCTGGTTAGATACAACCAATGTTCCCTCTAAGCTGTGGAGTCCTGAGAGCGAAAATTCTACCCAGTGAGCTCCTAGCATTAGAGTTGTGAGCAAGCAATTTGGCTACTGCATAAATTAGTTTGCTCGGGAGCCATCCTGCCTGAGCTAAGACAAAAATGTGTGAGCCAGAGGCTACAAAACTGTAAGCTAGCTCACACTACCTCAGCTTAGAGGGAACACTGGATACAACCCAGTATGTTTCACAGATACTACTTTTGGGGACAGATTAGAATATCTGTGTTTCTGTCTCACAATTTGTGGCCCTAATGTGTTAACAACGTTTGCTATCCATTTTTAAATGTAGCGTAATTGGGACATATTAGCCTGAAAAACAATGTAATGGTTTGAGAGCTCAAGAGCATACTAATCACATGGATCTCTCAGTTCTAGCTTATGAATATTTGATCTGCTAAAATCACTTGAAAATTTAGGAAGGCACTGCAGAAATCCAATTGGAACAATTAGCCTTCTTTGCAAAAGATTGCTCTTAAATCTTTTAAACTGTGCCTCTTAATGAGCTGTGAATGACAGAAAAAGCACTTAAAAACTCTATAACCAGGAAATAGGCTCCAAGAGCTTATTCTCCAGAGAAGGAAACCATCTTTGCAACATGCCTGCAGTACTAAATTCAGAAGGGGCCTAGTAGGTCCCCACAGAAGCAGATCTGGTGTTGAGAAAACTTGTTCAAAGTGAATAAGATTTTCCCATGCATGCCATTTTTATACAAATATGTACTGAATGGTGGAACTTAACATTTAAAATAAGCACAACAATGAGTACAAAAGTGCTCTGTTTCATAGAGTAAGGAGACCTGTGATTAGAATCTCTGCTCAGACATGAAGGCTGATTGTCCTGAGATGGCAGTAAAGGTCTGGGGTGCTTTAAATCACTCACAGTGCAATTTTATTCAAAGTTACTCCAGTCTAACCCCATTGAAATCAATGGGTTAGGCAAGAGAAATTCTACAATGCATTGCATTGGACCGGCAGTGTTTAAGCCTTCAGCCTTTTATTTGGTCTCAGTGCCATAGAAATTTCTTAAAATAAAACACTCAAAAATGCAAGGGCTATACATCCCTAAAAAGGCAAAAGTCTCACACTATGGCTGAGTTCGGACTGGCAGTTTGCCCCGAGAGGCACGTTTCAGCAACGTTTCCCTACCGGATTAAAGGGGGTGTTCACACAGGCACATCTGTCTAGCATTCCTCACCCGTAGTCAACCTGTTGTGTACCACTTTGCTCCCGCATTTAAAAGATATCTGGTGAAAGTGGTAGCAAATCCTGGAGAGCGCATTTATCCAGCTTCATGTGAATGCTAACCCAAAAAGCCAGGAACAACCCGCAGTAATATTGTCCGCCGGGTGTTTCTGCACAAGGTGCACTTGATTGCACTGGAGAGGCAGCAGCGATATGATTGGATGTGCACCGCTCTACTGCCCAATGCGGTGCCAGCACAATGGGATCCTCCCCAAATCACCCTGATGCGCATATGCACACATATGCACACATGCGCACATGCTCACATAGCCGAATTACCAGGGAAAACTTGTTTACAGCCACACCTCTGGGCCAGCAGTCTGAATGCTCCCTCACACCTTCTCCCGGTATGCTCCCGCATCAGTCGGCGCAGTGTGACCAGGAAAACCTGGAACAGTTTGTTTTGGGGCTTTTTTGCCATGACTCGCTCCCGCTTCAAACTGCCAGTCTGAATTCAGCCTATGGCTTTGCTGTCCCCCTTCATTAGTGAGAAAAATGAGAATAGAATGAAAGTACTTTTTATGTACTTGGTATTTGAAATGAACAATGTGCAAATAAAAATAGGCATTTTCATTGATTTTTTAAACTTTTCATTAATTCTAACAATTTTTGAGTTGTAACCATTGTACACTAGGCCATTAATTTGTGCAAACATATTGAACTTTGCTTTGTGTGCTTTTGTATTCACAAATTGTGTAATAAATTGAGACAAAGGTTTGAAGTGCTTTTGTGTTCTGTCAAGATGGAGGCCAGTCCAGCAAGCTTGTCTTGCAAAATGACAAAATAATGTGCCAGTTTTGAGTTCTCCAGAACTCTTAATCAGGCTCAGGCATAATCCTGAACCTCCTTCTTTCCTTCCTTCCTTCCTTCTCAATAGAAAAAAGAATAAGAAAGGGGGGGAAACCTTAAATTTTTACTACTACTACCACTACTACTACTACTACTACTACTACTACTACTACTATGGTTGCCAGGTCCAATGGGGTGATTTGGGGGGCATTCTGGGGGTGGGCAGGGATTAGATTAAAGGTTCTACTAGTAACCTTTAAGGCCAGGGACCAGTGTACCTATGGGACCGTCTCTTCCTGTATGTGCCCCAAAGAGCCTTGTGTCCCTCTGAGCAGCACTGCTTAGCAGTCCCTCTCCTAAAGGATGTCTGCCTTGCCTCAACCAGCCTTCTCAGTCTGCCTTGCCTTCTGAGCCCTGGCCCCTGCCTGGTTGAACAGGCTCCTGGTTGAGATCAGGACCCTGATGGAGCTGTTCCGCCAGGCTTTTGGCTGAGGCAGTGGATGTCCAAGGACATCGGCCTTCCCTGCTCAGTGCGATCAATCTGTTAAATTGCCTCATCTGCCTCATCTGTGCTAACCTGGCAACAGTACCAGCTGACTCTGTTTTCTCTGACAGAAATGTGCCCCCTGACATTGTTGCAGCAGGCACTGTAGTTATAATGGTTAAGCTGTCATCAAATATTTTAACTGATTTATTTTAGATGGATTGGTTGTATGAATTATTATTTATTATTTCACTATATGTTGTGAGCTGCCCTGAGCCCCCTTGTGGGGTAGGGGGGGTTACAATCTTATTCCATTCATTCCTGAGCCTGTACATATCATATTTATTTGATTTCTGCATTGGTTCAATTAGAGTTCCCAGGAGCAAAGGGAACTTTGAAATATTTAATACTGCAGGGACATATCACAGGTGTAATCTTAAACGATTACGAGTTCTGGAGAACTTGAGAGCTTGCATACTGTTCTGTGCCATTTTGTAAGAGAGACTTCTCCCTAACACCTCTGAATCCAGATTTTAGTCAGGGAATTGTTTTCATTATGCGGATTTTTTAGGGAAGTGTTTTACCAATTCCCTCCCCCAATGACTGCATGTTGTTGTTGTTGTTCAGTTGCACAGTCGAGTCCGACTCTCTGCGACCCCATGGACCAGATTATGCCAGGCCCTCCTGTCTTCCGCTGTCCACTGAAGTTTGCTCAATTTCATGTTCGTTGCATTGATGACACTGTCTAACCATCTCATCCTTTGCCGTCCCCTTCTTCTTTGACCTTCAATCTTTCCCAGCATCAGGGTCTTCTCCAGTGAATGCTCCCTTCTCATTTGGTGGCCAAAGTATTTGAGCTTCAACTTCAGGATCTGGCCTTCCAGGGAACAGTCAGGGTTGATTTCTTTTAGGATTGACTGATTTGATCTCCTTGCAGTCCAAGGGACCCTCAAGAGTCTTCTCCAGCACCATAGTTCAAAAGAATCTATTCTTCGGCGCTCAGCCTTCCTTATAGTCGAACTCTCGCAGCCATACATTACTACAGGGAATACCATTGCTTTGACCATGTGGACTTTTGTTGGCAAGGTGATGTCTCTGCTTTGTATCATGCTGTTTAGGTTTGCCAACGCTTTCCTCCCAAGGAGCAGGCGTCTTTTAATTTCATGGCTGCAGTCACCATCTGCAGTGATCTGGGATCCTAGGAACGTGAAGTCTGTCACTACTTCTACGACTTCCCCTTCTATTTGCCAAGGAGTGATGGGGCCAGATGCCATGCTCTTAGTTTTTTTGATGTTGAGCTTCAAGCCTACTTTTGCACTCTCCTCTTTCACCCTGAGCAAGAGGCTCTTGAGGTCCTCTTCACTTTCTGCCATCAGAGTGGTATTGTCTGCATATCTGAGATTATTGATCTTTTCTCCAGCAATCTTAACTCCAGTTTGTGATTCATCCAGGCCAGCATTTTGCATGATGTACTCTGCATATAAATTAAATAAGCAAGGTGACAATATACATCCTTGTCGTACTCCTTTTCCTATGCTAAACCAATCAGTTGTTCCATATCTGGTTCTAACTGTTGCTTCTTGACCCTTATACAGGTTTCTCAGGAGACATGTGAGGTGGTCCGGTACTCCCATCTCTTTAAGAACCTGCCATAATTTATTGTGATCCACACAATCAAAGGCTTTAGCATAGTCAATGAAGCAGAAGTAGATGTTTTTCTGGTACTCTCTTGCTTTCTCCATAATCCAGCGAATTTTGGCAATTTGATCTCTAGTTCCTCTACCTCTTCGAAACCCAGCTTGTACTTCTGGCAGTTCTCTATCCACGTACTGTTGGAGCCTAGCTTGTAGGATTTTGAGCATGACTTTGCTAGCGCGTGAAATGAGTGCAATTGTGCGATAGTTTGAACATTCCTTGACATTGCCCTTCTTTGGGATTGGAATGCATACTGACCTTTTCCAATCCTGTGGCCACTGTTGTGTTTTCCAAATTTGTTGGCAAATTGAGTGCAGCACTTTAACAGCATCTTCTTTTAAGACTTTGAATAACTCAGCTGGGATACCATCACCTCCACTAGCTTTGTTGTTAGTAATGCTTTCTAAGGCCCATTTAACTTCGCTTTCCAGGATGTCTGGCTCGAGGTCAGTGATTGTACCATCGTGGTTGTCAAGGACATCGAGGTCCTTCTGTATAGTTCTTCTGTGTATTCTTGCCATCTTTTCCTAATCTCTTCTGCTTCTGTTTTTGTCCTTTATCATGGCCAGCTTTGCATGGAACGTTCCCTTGATTTCTCCAATTTTCTTGAAGAGATCTCTAGTCCTTCCCAATCTATTGTTTTCCTCTATTACTTTGCATTGTTCATTCAGGAAAGCCTCCTTATTTCTCCTTGCTGTTCTCTGGAAATCTGCATTCAGTTGGGCAAATCTTTCCTTTTCACCATTGCCTTTAGCTTTCCTTCTTTCCTCTGCTATGTGTAAAGCCTCATCAGACAGCCACTTTGCTTTCTTGCATTTCTTTTTCTTTGGGATGGCGGTGATTGCTGCCTCCTTTACAATGTCACAGACCTCTGTCCATAGTTCTTCAGGCACTCTGTCTATCAAATCTAGTCCCTTAAACCTATTCTTCACCTCTCCTGTATATTCATCGGGGATGCGATCTAGGTCAAATCTGAATGGCCTTGTGTTTTCCCCAACTTTCTTCAATTTAAGTCTGAATTTTGCAATGAGTAGCTC
This sequence comes from Gekko gecko, assembly GCA_029375565.1. Classification (NCBI taxonomy): domain Eukaryota; kingdom Metazoa; phylum Chordata; class Lepidosauria; order Squamata; family Gekkonidae; genus Gekko; species Gekko gecko. The sequence goes on from JAPDNY010000008.1 coordinate 116,284,911, forward strand.
ATGATCTGAGCCACAGTCAGCTCCAGGTCTTGTTTTTACTGACTGAATAGAGCTTCTCCATCTTTGACTGCAAATTATATAGTCAATCTGATTTCGGTGTTGCCCATCTGGTGATGTCCATGTGTAGAGACGCCTCTTAGGTTGTTGGAAAAGGGTGTTTGCTATGACCAGCGTGTTCTCTTGACAAAACTCTGTTAGCCTTTGCCCTGCTTCATTTTGTTCTCCAAGGCCAAACTTGTCTGTTATTCCGGTTACCTTTTGATTTCCTACCTTAGCATTCCAGTCCCCTATGATGAGGAGGACATCATTTTTTGGTGTTAGTTCTATGAGCTGTTGTAGGTCTTCATAGAACTGGTCCACTTCAGCCTCTTCTGCAGCAGTGCTTGGGGCATAGACTTGGATTACTGTGATACTGAATGGTTTGCCTTGGATTCGGACCGAGATCATTCTGTCATTTTTGAGATTGTATCCCAATACTGCCTTTCTCACTCTCTTGTTGACTATAAAGGCCACATCATTTTTTCTACGGGATTCCTGGCCACAGTAGTAGATATAATGGTCTTCTGAGTTAAATTCACCCATTCCTGTCCACTTTAGTTCACTGATTCCCAAGATGTCGATGTTCATTCTTGCCATCTCATTTTTGACCACGTCAAGCTTACCTTGATTCATAGATCTTATATTCCAGGTTCCTATGCAGTATTGTTCTTTGCAGCATCGGACTTTCCTTTCACCGTCAGACACATCCACAACTGAGCGTCCTTTTGGCTTTGGCCCAGCCACTTCACTCTTTCTGGGGTTACTCGTACTTGCCCTCTGCTCTTCCCCAGTAGCATATTGGACACCTTCCGACCTGAGGGGCTCATCTTCCGGCATCATATCTTTTAGCCTTTTGTTACTGTCCATGGGATTTTCTTGGCAAAGATACTGGAGTGGGTTGCCATTTCCTTCTCCAGGGGATCACGCTTGGTCTGAGTTCTCTGCTGTGGCCTGTCTGTCCTGGGTGGCCCTCCATGGCATAGCCCACAGCCTCATAGAACCACGCAAGCCCCCTCGCCATGACAAGGTAGTGATCCATGAGGGAGAATGACTGCATAGACATGTTCATTCACACGTTCTCCCCCAGGTATGCATCTTCATTCTGTATGAAGTAAATCCACATATGAGAAAATATGTTGCAATACAGATTTCACATTTAAATATCCTTCACAGCTAAAAGATAACATGTCATAGATCAAGAGTCCCCAATGTGGGGCTCATGGGCTCCATGGTGCCCAGCAGCACCTTTCCTGGTATTCGCCAGGTGTTTTTAGAAAGTGAGGGGAGGGCAGGTGGGGCTTTTGCACAACATGGCTTCTGACTGGCCATTGAAAATTTGATTGGCTGTGAGCGCAGCACAAGGACAGTCACTGTGTGGCTGAATGTAAGTCAGAGCAGCCATTTTGTGACTGGCTCTGCTTCATGTGGCAGCCATTTTGTATCTGAGCTCACCACACTGTATCAGAATTCCCAAGGTGTCCTGAAGCTCAAAAAGATTGGCAACCCCTATCATAGACACACATAAGCTCAGATCCTGCTTAGAATGTGGGTGAGTGCAAGGAAGGAGGGTGATTTCTGCCAGTTCTCCCTTCCTGCAGCAGACCTCTGATTCCCTCCAAGACGGCCAGGAATCCGCTGTCCCCCACAAGCAGCATTTCAAGCTGGTGTTTTGGACTGCTATGGGAGGCAAAAATCATTCCTCATGTGTGCATGCGGAAGGGATCCAAGCCATATTGTTTAAAGGGTCTTACTGAAATCACTTCATAAAATGACACTTCGTTTTCCTTATCAGCTCTGTAAAAGGAAAAGTTTTGTTCACATTTTGCTTAGAAGACAATACAGATAAGCCTGTGCCACAGCTTTCACCAGGGAGATGTCTGAGAGGCCTTTGGCATGTGCCCATCATAAATGCTGTACTGAATGCATTGTTCCTTTTCAAATGAAAATATAATTTAATATAATAAAGCAGACAAAGAATGTTCCCATAAAAGATGAAAGTTAAATTGATGGGAGAGTAGTAGACCACCACTTACAGATGAGCAGTGCCTCAAGAAAGATTCAGAATGTGTTTTTGATGGACTGTAAGCATATTAGCTGTGGATATGGGTAGAAGCACCTTGTAATTTTCCATTCTGTCAGGCATGGATTTTCTGTCCAAATATCTCCTGAAACACTACATACACATCCTCGATACTGGAGGCTTTGGTGCTACTCCCAGTGCTACACTTATAGACTTCATAGAATCATAGAATTGAATCACAGAATCATAGAGCCAGAAGGGGCCATATCCCCTACTCAATGCAGGATCAGCCTAAAGCGTCCCTGATAAGCATTCATCCAGCTGCTGCTTGAAGACTGCTAGTGAGACTACTACCGTCCTAGTAGCTGATATCCCTGCTGAACTACTTTTACTGTAATGCCCCCCCCCCCATTAAGCCAGTGCCTTTCTGGACATGATTTACATCTGCTGTTGTGAGTCCTGTCATGTGCCGCCAACGGGAACAGCTCTCTCCCTGCCCTCCTTTAAATGATAGCCTTTTAAATACTTAAAGAGAGCAGTCCTGAGTCCCTCAGCCTTTCCTTGTAGGGCTTGGTCTCCAGGTCCTCCAGTCAGACAGACACATTCTATAGCTTTGATGACGTACAGATATGTGCAGAGACCTCTTTCACTGACACAGGATAGCGATGTAGTGCATTGGTTACACAAGCTGTCTGAACATGGTGTAGAAGCTTAGTGTGTCACTGAAGATTTCAGGATATGTACCCACTGTGCCATTTCACCGTAAGCAAAATTGCAATTCCATCACCAGCTTCTATCTGGAGCAGAATTCAGCTGCATCTGTAATTACAAAGTCCTTCAAAATCAGTGGTAACTTAAGACATAGCTAACCTCTAATGGCAGAATGCACAGAAAAATGTTCTGATATGTATCAACAAACACAAATGATATACTGTCGGACAATTATCTTCACCAGGTAGGATGATATATTCACCAATTACAAGACATGGTGATGTGTGATCTGGGGTCAAAATGTGTCTTGGTACAGTAAATGATCTCTTTGCCTGTGCAGCATCTCTGCACCAGTTTCCATGTTGGTTGGCCACATAACATTCAAATGGGTCCTGAATACACAGTCTCTCACCCCTTCACTCCACCTCACAAAGGGCTTAAATGCCTGGAAGCATGCCCTTCTCTGACCTAGATGGCCCAGGTTTACCCAATCTCATAAGATTACAGAAGCTAAGCAGGGTTGGCCCTGGTTAATACTTAGACAAGAGACTTCCAAGGAAGTCTGGAGTTGCTACACAGAGGCAGGCAATGGCAAACCGCCTCTATTCATCTCTTGCCTTGAAAACCCCTTGAGGGGTCACCATAAGTCGATTGCTACTTGACAGCACTTTCTACCACCATGATCAGAGCTAGAACATCATGGGAGAGAAGTGTCTGCCGCCATCATTTGTCCTTTTCTAACTTGTCATCTGTTCCAGTAAAAAAATCATTATTCCTTTGCTGTAACATCCAAACCATTACAGTGGAGATATTGTAGGGTACAATTCCCAACAAGATTTACAGAGACAGTTAACACAATGCAGAGTTGTCTAAAGAAAACTAGCCAAGCAATCAAAAACCATTTGGTATTGCAAATTGTGATTAATGATATGTTAGTATGTTGCAAAGAATCCAGAACCAAACAATAGGCTATTAAGTTGTCGGGGAGCCATTTACTGTGCCAGTCATATGCATTATAGAATGTTCTTGTACTACCAGTACTAAATGCAAATTTTCACGTCAAACTGGTGTGATGCCAGCAGTCAAAATGAGGGCACTGGGATTCTCTCTGCCTCTACATCCATAAAAAGTTTTGATTTTGAACTACTGTTCAGTGGTACTTCCGTCTTTATTAATATATGGATAATGCATGAGAGATGAATTTGGCAACGTAAGGAAGGATGAAGTAAGAACAAACACACTACAACTGTATGCAGTTGTATCATTGTAGCAAGCAGTTAGCTCAAAACATGCCCCCCCCATGACTGCAGTCTTCAAATCACTTGATTGAGTGCAATGTCTAAAATTGTATTACCATTTAATGCACACAGCTGAGTTTTCTTTGATATAGCTGGTGGCAATGCAGTAAAGCAGATAGGATGAACCTTTTCATGAGCACACTTATTATTATTATTTCCCCCCCACTCTCCTGGGGGGCTGGCTCAGGGCAGTTTACATAACAAGATAAAATTCCAACAATAAAGCATAAAATCATCAGCATCAATTAATATAAATAACAATGTTAAAACCAGCAACATAATAAAGTGCTAGCAAACATACTTTCCTCATTTTACAGTCAGCTGTTTTGGTCTTCTTCAGTTGTCTTGGGTGATTAGCTCAGGCAGCAGTTAAAGGGTCCAGTGGAACAGGGCTCTCCCACCATAAGATGTCAGTTGTTGATAATAGAGGTGGTAGTGGTAATGGTGGTAATGGCAGTGGCTCCAAAGGTCTGGTGGAAGACCTCCGTTTTACAGGCCTGTGGAACTGTAAAAGGTCCCGCAGGGCCCTGATCTCTTATTCTCATTCTACCAGAGTGGAGCCACCACCAAAAAAGCCTTGGCCCTAGTTGTCACCAGCCTGGCCTCCTTAATGCTTGAGAAAGTCAGCCGATTCTGGGTCCCTGAACACAGCGCTCTCTGGGGTACGTATGGAGAAAGGTGGTCCCTCAGGTATGTAGGTCCCTGGACATAAAGATAAGCACCATCACCTTGAAGTGAATCTGGTATGCTATAGGCAGCCAGTGCAATGTCTTTAACACAGGTTGGATGTATTCCCGAATAGGGAGTCCCATCAATAGCCTGGCCACGGCATTTTGCACCAACTGCAGCTTCTGGATTTGTGATAAGGGCAGCCCCATGTAGAGGGCATTACAGTAATCCAGTCTCAAGGTGAACATCTCATGGATCACTGTTGCCAGGTTGTTGTGTTTGAGGAAGGGAGCCAATTGCCTAATCAGCTGAAGATGGTAAAAGGCTGACTTAGCAGTGGCTGCTACCTGGGCCTCCATTGTTAAGGAGGCATCTAGGAGCATTTAGGAATAAATTCTGCCACACTTGCAATTTCATTGCTGCATAATGGATAGAACGTTGGACTTGGACCAGGCAGACCCAGGTTAAAACTTCCACTAAGTTTTGAAATTCAGTGGGGGACCTTGGGCAAAGTTTCAGAGAGTCACCATGATAGCTTGCAGTAGAATAGCTAGATCTGAGTTCAGTAGCACCTGAGATCAACAAGATTTTCAGGGTATAGACTTGCAAGAGTGAAAGGTCCCTTAGCCAATGGGATAGCACTTAGGCAAAGAGCGATTTCTCAGTCTATCTTAGCTATCAGAGTTATTTTGAGCCTAATGAGGGGAAGGGATATGACTCCTGCCAGATCAGACAGTGGTCCATCTAGTCCAGCATCCTGTCTCATACAACCAGTTCCTCTGGACAGCCAATGACAGGGCTTAGAGGACAAGGCTTTCCCCTGATGTTGCCCCCTGCACTAGTATTCAGAGGTTTACTGCTTCTGGATCTGGAGGTTCCCTTTAATCACCGCATCTAGTAGCCACTGATAGATTTCTCCTCCATGAATATCTAATCTCCTTTTAAATCTGTCTATATCTGTGGGCATCACTACATCCACTGGCATCAAACTCCACATTTGAATCACTTGTGAAAAGAAGTATTTCCTTTGGTCCCTCATGAATCTACTGCCCAACGGTTTCATTGGATGGCCTCAAGTTCAAGTATTTTTGGAGAAGAAATAATTCTCTATGTCTGGGTGTGTATTAGAGTGGTTAGGGCATCAGACTAGGACCTGGGAGACTCAGGTTCAAATCCCCGCTTGCCATGAGTCTTACTGGGTACCCTTGACAATCTCTCATCCTAACCTACCACAGGGTTCTTGTGGGAATACAATGGAGGAAGGGAAAGAACCACATATATCACCTTGAGCTCCTTAGAAGAAGGGTGGAATAAGAATGCACAAATAAGCCACCATGTATGCCTTGGGAAAGGGTAGGGTGGCATGAAGTCATTATTTTTTATTATGATTTCAATATGACTTCACTAGTTTAAGTCCACATCTACATCTTTATTTGAGTTATGGATTGGAAAGTTGTGCTGCTAACATTCCGTGTTTTGCTTTGTTTCCTTCTCAGTCATCATAAAAGCAAGAAATACTTGGAATGATCTAGGGAAAGGTAACTTTCACTGAAGAGTTGACTTACATTGAAAATGATGGTCTTCTGCAATGTATCAGCCGTATAGCTCAATTTGTAAAACAGGAAAAACAATGGGTTTAAGCAACCAAAAAGAGTTTTGGCATAAAAAAAAAATAAGATGTCCCCAAAAGAATAACTATTAATAAAAAGTCTGCAAGAAAGACAACAACGTATTGACTACTAACTCTATCAAAATGAGGGGTATTACAATGTAATTCAGGTTTACAGAGCTTAAACCAAATGTACACATTCTTTAAAATAATATCTGTTAAAATTTCTGGCTTTCCCATTTTCTGATTTCTCCCAGAGAGCAGCCAGACATTACAATATAATCCAGACAGTTTCAATATATTGAAGATCACCCCATTCTTAACTTTCTGCCTCATTAATGTTTGATTTCATCACTAAACAGTCTCTCGCATGCTGAAATCTTTTATCAAATTGCTAGCAGTACTTACAATGAGAAGAAAGAGCCTCATTATGGATCTGATGCAATCATTTTCAAATATCTTTGGCTTACCTTTGATTGTAGGAGTAATGTTTGGATCTTTCAGTGCATGGTCTGCCTGGCTCACATTCTTACTTTTCATGCCAGAAGGGTTTCCAACCTCAAGCTGGAGTCGGCAGTGCTCCCAGAATCACAACTGATCTTCAGACTACAGAGAGCAGTTGCCCTGGAAAAAGTGGCAGCTAGGGATATGCATTTGGATATTTCTGGTCCAAATATATATCTGAAAAAATATTGCATCAGTATTTTTTGATATGTCCAATATCTGGATTTTAAAAAATACCAATTATCAGGTCCTCAAAAATTCCAAGAGTGTTTGGGACTAGTATCCTGGGCCTTTCCCCTCAATTTTACTGATTTGGTTGGGTTTGCAAGAGTATCCCTTACTCAAGTTAGTTTGGCTTGGATTCCCTGGTTTGACATTGGTACTGGCTTCCCACACTGACTTTGGGTTCTGTTTGGCTTCTGAGGTTCTGCTGGCCTTGCAATAGTGCCCCTTGCTTAAGTTAGTTTGGCTTGGATTCTCTGACCTGACACTGGTTGTGTTCAGCTGGCCTCTGGTTCTTCTGGGATTCTGTTGGGCTCATTGATTCTCTTTTCATTTGGAGACTTTGGGCCAATGATTTCTCTTACGTGTTTGGCTATTGGCCTCATGGGGAACATTGTACCCAAAATATTCAGAACTGATAAAAGCCCAAATCCACTGTTTACTGTATGTATTATCTTACTCTTACTGTACTGTTTTCTACTTTTGTAATTCCATTTTTGCATTATTTATGACACAACATGTCTGAAACATTTATGACACAACATGTTTCTAATTGTTTGTGATCCTAGTCTTGTTGCATTGCTGTTGGAGCTTTCATGCTATTTGATTGCATTGTTTTGTGCTATGTAAACTGCCTTGAATCTCAGTGAACAAGGAGGGTTATAAATAAAGTAAATAATAAAATAATATTGCAATCAAACCAACAGACACTGCCCAGACTGACTAGAGAGGTTTCTAGTTAACAAAGTCACTTCACCAATAAATATAGGGAAACGTCCATGTTGTGTCCGCTGACCACCACTGGGGGGACAGCGACAGAGCCGGAGCTTGAGTCCCAAATAACAATAGGGACTAGGCTCCTGAACCTTCCTGTGGGGAACCAATGGGAACTCTGGTGAGAAGTTTAAACCCGCCAACGGGACTTAGGGGTGTCGCCCCCAGTCTGTATATAGTTGGCCACCCGGCTGGTATTCTGTGTTCTTGTTGTGTCCAGTAAATAACTATGTTTCACATCACACTGTCTCGTGATCTCTAATGCATCGAACCCACTACACAACAATGGCAACGAAGGTGGGATCCCGCTGAGTCAGCCCGGCAATCAGGGTGCCAAGGAAGACCACACACTGCCACCTATGCTTCATTCATGAGCACCGAGAGTGAGCAAGCTGCTTCTGTCCATTCGCCACAATTGATCAGCATTATGGCTTTAGCTCCGGGATCTGGTCTGGTACTGCCATTCGACCTGACCTGTCTGCAGCAATGGGGAGCTTGGGTCACCAGCCTCAAACAAGTCCTCATCTTCTGCCAGGTGACAAACGAGACCAGGAAGAAGGGCCTCCTCCTGGAGTCCTGCGGCCCCAACATTATGGATCTGGCCCAATACCTCCTGTCTTCCAAGACACTGGAGGACAGCACATTCGACAAGATCGTGCAGGCGGTCCAGAACCATTACACACCAAAGCCCTTGGAGATGACGTGCCACATGGTCTTTCATCAAAGGAGCTAGCAGGGCCATGAAACTGCCATGGAGTTTATTGCTGAGCTCCGCCGCCTTGCAGCTGACTGTACGTTCGGGTCCCAACTCGACCCAGCCCTTTGGGACTGCTTCATCTGCAGGCTATAGAAGGAGAAGTTAAGATGGCGCATCATGGAGAGCAAGAAGGTAACTCTGGCTTCAGCCCTCGTGACGGCCACCATTTGGGAGAGGTCTCATCCGTCCACCGCTGTATCCACTCACATGGCAAGCTTCGGGCCAGGGAATCTGCCAGGGGAGGAAGACATCCATTGCACTCAAGCCTCCACCAGATGCTGCGGCGGACAAGGCAGCAACCAAAGCAGCGCGGTAAACCAAGAGTGTGCCAGCTGTGGGGGGCTCCATGAAAGGATGACCTGCAAGTTCCAGGATACCACATGCCAAGACTGCAGCCTCGCAGGCCACATTGCCAGGGCCCGCCACTCCAAGGGACCCTGAGCACCGCAACTGCAGCACTGCTGCAAGGCTGCCGCACACTATGAGGAATATGCAGCTAATGAGGACCTCTACCTCCTCACCAACATGCCTACTTTGTCAGAGCAGGTACTGAGACTCCCTGACCATTTGTCCACCCCCAAAATCCAACTCCAGGTTAAAATAGAGGTGTCCCCCTGCCTCATGGAACTTGATTCCATCTGTGTGTCCTCCATAATATCCAAGGCCACTCTCAAATGTTTGTGCCCTAAGGGGGGACCCTGCTTGCGCCCATCTTCTGTGACGTTCATAGACTTTCAAAGGAATCGCATGCTGATAAAGGGGGTCAGGCGTTTCTGGGTACAGTATCAAAGCTTTAAGGGTTTATTGGACTTGATCGTTGTCGAGGGTGACCTAGTCAGCATCCTGGGGCATGCCTGGTTCAAGCCCCTAGGAATCTCTGTTGAGAGAGTCCAGCTGTGCATGGCCCATGACTTCCAAGAGGTCTGCTGTGAATTCCCATCCATTTTTGATGGAAAACTGGGACTACATGGCCCCCCAGATCTCGCTGCAACTAGACCCCAAGGTGGCACTCATTAGAATGCATTCCAGGATGATCCCATTCACGTTGAAGCCAAAAATCAACATGGAACTGGACTGCCTAGTGGCCCAGGGGGTCCTGGAACTGGTCTCTCACGCAGCGTGGGAGAGCCCTATAGTTACACCCATGAAGCCTAATGGGGATGTCTGCATCTGCACGGACTACAAATGTACGCTTAATAAGGCACTGCAGGACCATCAGCCACGTAGTGGCCACCTTGGCGGGGGCAAAGATCTTTGGAAAAGTGGATCTTGCCCAAGCATACCAGCAGTTGCTGGTCAATGAGGCAACCACCAAGGTGCAGACAATTGTGACCCACCAGGGGGCTTTCTGGGTGAACAGACTACAGTTCGGGGTGAGTGTGGTGCCCGACATATTCCAACAACTAATGGATTCTCTTCTAAAAGGGATACCCGGCATCACCCCATTCTTTGATGATGTAGTGATTGCCGCTGCCATGCTGGCTGAATTCACTGACCGACTCCGCACAGTCCTCTGCCGCTTCCAAGATGCCGGCCTCAAAGTAAAAAGGGAGAAATGCCTACTCAGGGTGCCCTCGGTGGATATTTTGGGCTTTACTGTGGACACAGACGGCCTGCACCCAGCCCGGGACAAACCAAAGCCAAGCTTCAGGCTTTTCTTGGACTTCTTAACTTCTACCACGCCTTCCTCCCCCACAAGGCGGTGGTAGCTGAACCCCTACATCGCTTACTAGACAAGCAGACCTCTTGGTCATGGGGCCCCCATCAGGCTGCCGCATTCCGGGGTGTCAACGAACTGTTGATCTTGAACTCCGTCCTGTCCCATTTCAATAAGTCCTTGCCCATGGTCCTGGCCTGTGATGCTTCGCCCTATGGTGTCGGCATGGTGCTAGTGCATCGTCTTCCAAACAGGTGGGAAGTCCTGGCTGCATATTACTCGTGAACCCTGTCTGCGGCAGAATGGAACTATGCCCAGATAGACCACGAAGGACTGGCGATTGTGGCAGGGATCAAGAAGATCCATGACTTTGTCTACGGCCGGCCCTTCACCATCGCCATGGACCACTGCCCCCTGCTGGGTCTCTTCACTGCAGATCACCAGATGCTGCAAGTCCTCTCCCCGCAGGTCTTGCGGTGCTCCATATTCCTTGTGGGCTACAATTACACCCTACAACACTGCCCAGGAAAGGCTATGGACCATGCCAATACCCTGAGCCATCTCCCCATGTCAGACATGGACGAGGATCCGGCCCCCGCACACTGCATCCTCCAGATGGAAGGTCTCCCTGATGCCCCTCTCCAGGCTGTGGACATTGCACGCTGCTTGGCCAGGGACCCCATCCTATCCTGGGTTCTCGGCTGGGTGGTGAGGGGGTGGCCTGCAGCTACAGCAGGACCAGAGCTCACCGCATCTATAGCCCGGTGAGAGGAGCTTTCAGCTTACAAGGGCTGCCTGCTATGGGGGGACAGGGTTGTGGTCCCCAGCGCCCTTCGGCACCACGTTCTACAGGCCCTGCACGAGGCGCACCCCGGGATTGTGCGCATGAAGGCCCTCGCCTGGAGCTATGTCTGGTGGCCTGGCATAGACAGCGAAGTGGAAGCCTGCCAGGCAGTCAGGCCCAGCCCACCGAGTGCACCCACACAATCCTGGGAATTGACACGGACCCCATGGTCCCGACTCCACATTGATTTTGCCGGGCTCTTCCATGGACTGACCTTCCTTGTGACAGTGGACTCCTACTCTAAGTGGCTGGAGATTAGTCCAGTCTCTACCACGTCCTCCAGAGCCACCATTCAGGCCCTCCTCAAGATCTTCGCCACTCACGGCCTGCCTGACACAATCGTATTGGACAACAGGATGGCATTTACTTCAGAGGAGTTCCAGCAGTTCCTCCTTGATAACTCGATCTGGCACATGAGGTCAGCGCCCTTCCACCCCGCGACAAATGGACAAGTGGAGTGCATGATCTGCACTGCAAAGGAAGCACTCAGCTGCCTGATGGAAGGGGACTGGGAGTTTCGCCTCACCCGTTTCCTCCTGGCGGTACAGACCACTCCCAACCCAGTAAGCAGTCACTGCCCCGCAGAACTCCTAATGGCCTGAAGACCTGCAATCCTCCTGGACCGCCTACACCCTGACAGGGCTCCAGAGTCACGCACCCTGTCCAAGCAACGGGAAGCACCTCGGGGGTACTTCCCGGAAGACCTGGTATATGTTAAGAACTACGGCAAAGGCCAGGAGTGGATCCCAGGCACGGTCATCTGCCCCACAGGACTGGTGTCGTACAAGGTCTTGACGGACTGCGGACAGGTCCTGCGATGCCACGTGGACCAGTTATGGCGGTGCATGCTTCCAGAAGCGAGAGAGATCCAGAACCCAGGGGACAACAGAGAAGCGCCAGCTGCCGCTTCAGACCAGGAAAAGGAACCGACTTCCCTCACAGCAGCTTCTCCAGAGATAATAGCACCAATCCCGGTGCAATGAGGCACCACAGCTGCCGCCACAGCCAGAGATGAGGGAAGAGCAGGCACCTTCCCTGGTGCCACCACAACCGAACATCTGGGACACTCCAGTGCCATCCCCAAGGCGGTCCATTAGGGAACACTGAACCCCCTCTTACCTGAAGGACTATGTTACATAGGCAGAGATCAAACTATGGGGGGAGGGGTGTTGTGTCTGCTGACCACCACTGGGGCAGAGCTGGAGCTTGAGTCCCAAATAATAGGGACTGAACCTTCCTGTGGGGAGCCAATGGGAATTGTGGTGGGAAGTTTAAACCCGCCAACAGGACCTAGAGATATCATCCCTAGTCTGTATATAGTTGGCCATCCGGCCAGAATTCTGTGTTCTTGTTGTGTCCAGTAAATAACTATGCTTTACATCACACTGTCTCGTGATCTCTAATGCGTCAAACCCACTACACAACAGTCCCTCAAATAATGGCTGGAATGGAAGCCATGTCCCGATCCAGCATTTCCCTAGAACATTGTGGTGTGTGTGTGTGTGTGTGTGTGTGTGTGTGTATGTGTGGGACCATTCAGTAGATTTTTAATTGGGAAAGAAAATAGGTTAGGAAAAAAATACTATGAAATAGAAAATCATTATTTGATCAAGATAAATGCACTTGGGACTGAGATGCAAATAAAGGTCACCATCAGAGTGGGTTAGAGTAGAATGCAAACTAGGACTGACAATAGATCTTGCAAAATGTATCATTGTATCTTGGGAAAACAGACACATCCCAGCATAGGCATGCTGAAAGATGCCCCAGAGGAAGCCTAAGCAGCCCAGGTTTCCATTGTAAATGCCACTTTGATCCCTGAATGGGTAAGGGGAGTGCCATCTTTAGGAATTTTCAGGAGGCCCTGGAAGACCATTTTATTTGCCAGCACATTTAATGAGGTATAAAATGCAGGCATCTTGTGGCGGAGTACTTGGGGTTTTATTATACTGGTTTTAAACTGTAACATTTTAATTGTGAGTTGTGAACCAGCTGGAGCTATGAGGAAATATGGGTTATAAACAAATTTTAAAAAGTAAACAACTGGAATTCTAACAGGATGGTTATTCCTTTGCATTAGCATATACATATGCCAATAAAGGTCTGTGTATGTGCGTGCATTAGCATATAGCTTTCTTTGCAGAGCATAGATGGCTCCTGGAATTTATTCTGCACTGATATTTGCTACCCAACACTTTCTCTATGTATTTATGTAATTGTATATTTGTAAATGTATATATGTTTATAATAAAAGAAAAATAATAAAGGAAAAGAAGCTGCTACCTGACTAGTACTGCTTATTTTCATTTATAAGCATCCCTATTCCCTACATTCAAGGCTTGTTACACCATTAAAGTATTTCTTCTTGTTTACATTTTATTGATGTACCTGGATCAATTAGTTATTTTTTTTTAAAAAAAGTGATAAAATTTAAGTAGATGGGGCCAGGATGTCTTTATCCAATAATAAAAAGGGTCGATTTACCAGGGCCTACCACCAGGCTCATAGGAATGTCTCCTCCAGCAGTATCATGCACCATAATCTCACTCGAGAGCTCATACTTTCCTTCTACCTTGCAGAGTGTCAGAAAAGCTTATTTGATGTTTCTCACTGAATCCATTGTTATGTGTTCCCTAACCCGCTTTGCGCTTGCGTAGGTATGCAGGCAGTAACGTGGGAGCTTCTTCCCTGCCGCTCTTCCTTATCACGGTGGCCTTGAATGTAGGCTTTGGGCTATTCTTGTGTTGATGAGAATTTTCCAGTTCTGGGAAGGTGAAGGGAGGGGGGAGTCGTCTCCCGCTCATGAAGTATATCTCCCGCCGGGAGTTTCCGCGCGCGCACTCATAGCTTATTCGCTAGTCGCTTTTATGCATCACACTATAAGTTTGCTTGCATTGCTTTTGCCCCCCCATTCCTGACAATGACCTCCTACTGTGGGTTTTAGCATTGTAATCCAATAAAGCCTTTCTTTTGAAAAAGAATGCCTGGACCTACTTGCTTTTGAACCTGACACAGAGGTTGGAAGGTTGCAGCACTGTGCACAGCCATGGGGAGGGGCAGCAAACACTGCCACCTTGAACTTAATTTCCAACCGGGTGGCATCTTGCAAAAAGATGTGGTGCATATTTCCACATGCGTTTGAGTGTGTCAAATCTCAGCCCACTAATGGCAACCCTGTAGGGTTTTCAGGTCAACAGCTGCTCAGAGGTGGTCGGCCACCGCATTCCTCTGCCTGGCAGGCCTAGGACAATCTTGGCAGTCTCCCATCCAAGCACTAACCAGGGCTGACTCTGCTTAGCTCCCAAGATCTGACATGACTGGGCTAGCCTGAACCATCCAGGTCACAGCCTATAGCTCCGTATGAGCTGTTAGATATTACATCAAAATTATTTCAAAACAGGGGTTGGGTACCCATGAGGAACAGCAATTAAACCGTAGTCAGTGAAGCAATTAAGGTTGTTGTTTGTTTGTTTTTTTAATCTTTAGGATTGTAATTCTGTTTAAGTTTGCCATAAGGCTTGAGTGAATCTGTAGCTGAAGAGCAGGGATTTTTTTTTCTCTTTCAGTATAGGCCATTTTTCCAGTTGTGTCAACTTCAGGAAGGGTAAGCAAGGGGGCCATTAGTTTATATTTTGTCGAGAGCCCACCAGTGCCCGTTTGAGGCCCAGGCCACATGGGGCTTGATATGTCAACGCAAGGACTGGATGGAGAAAGGGGAAAGCACACACACACACACGATTCTAGCAAGCAGCTTCACCCCAGCAAGACTTTGTGCTGCTTTGACTTGTTTGTATAATTCATGAATGCCCAATGTTGTGCTAGTGACAGGGCCAATTTCCATTCTGCATTTCCAAGTCGTTGCACAAACCTTACATGTGGCTTCAGACCTCTCATTAAACCCAACTCCCTCCTTTATCCATCCAGACCTTGCCCTTTTAACTCTGAAGCTTTGCCCTCAATTTAATTGCATTGCTTACAACAGAGCATCAGGTTCCTTTTCTGCTCCCTTTGGTATTTTGTACAAACTGGTAAAAACAATCAAATTTCACTCTTAAGTGTTCCTTTTCATAAAATTATATATTTGCTACATTAACAACTTTAAAAATAAAGCATGTATGCAGGATTTCACATCCAGTGACACATTGGTCAATAGAACAGTAGCAACACTAGGGATCCCATTAAATAAAATAAACTTGTGTTACCATGTCTCTGGGGGATTTTCAGGACACTGAGCCTGAGATTTAAGAATATTCTTGTTTACATCAGTCTGTGGAGAAGTTTGGGGTTTTTTGCTCGTTTGTTTGTTTTAAGAAAGAAAAATCTCAAGATTCTCCTCCAAATTATTGTCTGGGGCAGAATTATTGATTCCCCATTCAAAATATATTGGGGGGCGGGGGCAGGCTGGGCCCCATGCTAGCCTCCGGCTACTTTCTCCTGAGTTGTAAGCCTAGGAACCCTGAGAAAAAGACTAAAACCAATAATCATTTGTTACCAGTTTGAAAAGTTTCATGAAATGTAAACAAAATCCAGCTACAGCAATTCTTCCCTTATCTTCTAAAAACCACAAAGAACACATATAGCCAACAGCAGAGGTATGAAAAAAATGGTTTTTTGGTTTTTTTTTTGCTTCAGGTAGATTGGATCCCAAAAATATCAGTTTCAGAGCTTTCTCTCTTCTGTTCTTCCCCCAGCCTGAATTATGTCACCAAGCTAAAGGAAAGTTTCTTTGTGTCACACCAGCTTACTTTCTACAGGCTGGCACTATTGTAGGGCTGTAAATCCACACACTTTTTCCAAGCTGTATGATCCTGAAAGTAACACATTCCTCACATCATGTTCAAAGGCACCTTAGCTGAACACAACCACATACATGCACCCAGACCTTCAAGGGTCCAACAGAATACAACAGTCACATGTGTCATCACACCATTTCTAACTTCCCTTAGACACTGTCTCTGTGATATGGGGGAAGTAGATGATACAGTACATTACATTCTCAGATGCCCGTGGCATGAAGCTCCAAGGTTAAGGTACATCAGTCCTATTACTCCACCGTGTAAGGGACTCTCTGATCTGGAGCTGGTCAAATTTTTACTCTTGGACCTTGATCATTATGTTTCTACCAGAACAGTGTTATTTGCCTTAGCAGCAAGGAAAATTAGAATGAGTTTAGAATTTTATGCATAGTAGAATTTAGGACTGAGAGTATAGATTATAGGAGTATAGATTATAGGAGTAGAATGTAGGATTTAATGCAGATATTTTATTGCTTTATATTTTTTATTGTTTTATATTTTATTACTCTATAGTCCGATGTATTTTTATGCAATCATGGTGTGATTTGTTATGGCCTATGGCTAAGACAATAAACTTATTTCATATTTGTATTCATTTGTAACTTTATTCCATGTATTCTGCCACTGGAGCTCACCAGTTCAGTGTAGTGGTTAGGAACGTGGACTCTAATCTGGGAGAACCAGGTTTGATTCCCCACTCTTCCACATGCAGATGTTGGTGTGACTTTGGGCCAGTCATAAATTGTTTCAGAGCTGTTCTTTCAAGGGCGGTTCTCAAGAGAGCTCTCTCAGCCCCACCTACCTCACAGGGTGTCTGTTGTGGGGAGGGGAATGGAAAGGGATTGTAAACTGCTCTGAGATTCCTTCAGGTAGTGAAAGGTGGGGTATAAATCCAATCTCCTCCTCCTTCTTCCACAACAATGATGATGAGACACAACTGGAGAGGAGGTGACTGACACACATCCAGTATATTGCCCTACCATAGAGTGAGAGAGCCAGACGTGTAGCTCTGCATTAGTGAGACAAGTTGTGGGTGGAGTGTTCCACCTCTCAGACTTGCCCTGCTTGGGTGAAACAAGCAAAGATTCCCTTGATTGCTGCTTGTACTTATGAAGCCTGATAGCCTTCCTGTAGCTTCATGTTGCAGAAGAGATTAATCTCAGGGAGCAAGGGAGACTATTATTGAGAGGCAAAAGCAGATTCAGTTTTGAGCAACTCTTTCCATGTAGCCTAACACAGTGAGGAAAGACCTGTCAGGATTTAGGCTGCAATCATATGCACCTTTAGATGCGACATAGCTGCGAATGCCTGATGGATCTAAAGGGCACAATCAGACAGCAACAGCTGGGAAATGTCCCACAGTCGTCAGTAACCCATGCTGAATTACAACACAGGAGCAGAGTTAAAAGATACCAGGGAAAGTCTGGCTCTAGCTAATTCCAATGGGCTATGGACGGACTTTCCCCTGTCTGATCATGCAAGCACACTCTCATGCCATCAGGATGGTCTGATCATTCCATCCCGACTTGGTGCCATTTCCCCCCTTTCACAGTATGCACATAATCACATACTCCATAGGGAGCCCTCAGTGTGGAGGTGCAATTCCTCATTTATGCGCATGGAAAACAAACAGCAAAAAAACCAAACCACTCACCCATGGTTGCGTCTGATCACACAGTGATGGGCTGAGCCCGCAGCTACAAAGGGATGTGTGATTCTGCAAATGTGTGTCAAATTCCTCAAGGGGAAATAGCCTCGCTTCCCCTCCACTCCATCTGGCACATGTGACCACAGCCTAAGTCACATAATTGCATTGTCTGTATTTTATTATGTATTGATGTATATTTATTTTATGTATTGTTGTTATACATACATGTTGTATACTGTCCTGCGTCCTGCTTGTGGGAAATGGAGCAGGATAGAAATTTATTATTGTTGTTGTTGTTGTTGTTATTTAAACCATAGTTAAAAGTAACTAGCGTCAGATCCTGGTTTCAGATCCTGTTTTAAGGAAGTAAAACTAAGCAAACTGTGAGAGGGTTAAGTTCAGGTGATCCATTAACTATAGTTAGTTTAATTAAACCATGACTTTGTGGAATATCTGAACTAAGCCAGTCCCACAGCATCACTGTCTTCTGAGCACTTGAACATTATTAGCTTTAACTGGCTAGTATGCAGCAGGGATACTAATACGGAGGAAAGATTAGCAGTCTTTCTAAAAGCAAACAGGGTTTTTCTAAGGAAAAGAGCCCCTCTTCTGTTGTCACTCTTTAAGTGTGCCTGCATTCGAACAAGGAGAAAACAAGAATAGATGCCAAACATTTAAAATATAATATGCAAAACACAATATTCACCTACTTAACACGCTCTGTGAGAAATGAATCCATCAATCATACAATTTAACATTTCACTGCTCCATTGTTGTGTCATGTTAGTGCTTCCAGATAGATTGAGTTAATATCTATAAAAATATCTATAACAAATCTGGGTCCCTACACAATATCTATAGCAAATCTGGGTCCCTACGCAAGAACAACTCCTTAGAACTAGAATAGATGGCAAACATTTAAAATACAATATTCACCTAATTAACAAGTTCTGAGAAATGAATCCATCAATCATACAGTTTAACATTTCAGTGCTCCATTGTTGTATCAGTGCTACCAGATAGATTGAGTTAATATCTATAACAGATCTGGTTCCCTGCACAAGAACAACTCCTTAATAATCTCCCACATTGATGCCCACAACATATGGTTTGTTAATCCAGTTTATTGCTTTAGTTATTGCTTTAGTTGCAAATGAACAATCTCAAAACTGATTAACAGCTTACACAGACAGGGGCAGCAGTATGACTTGGCTGAAGTGTAGGCAATTCCATTTTTGACTATCATTTGTGTACAGTCTGGCCTCCTTTGCATTATGCTTGCAGAGGCAAGCATATGGTAACCAAACCTGGATTGTCCAAGAGTTTAAATGCTGACAGAAAGAGTTTGTTTAGAATAGATGCTATGTAAGGTTGGAAACCATTTAGCAACTGCACCTACAAAGCAGGAAGTCCTATATCAGGAAATGAAGCCAGAAAGTTAAAAAGGAAGAATATAGACAGAGCTGAGGCCTACAGGATAAAATAAGGCACCCACTGTGAGGGTCATAGATGGAACATTCCATCTACCTGGAATCCCTCTTGGAAAATTCTTTCTCTTTCCTGAGAATTGTTGGAGTTTGAGAATTGGTTCATTTATTTATTGTTTACCTTTCTCACAGAGAATCACCCAAGGCAGATTGCAGTCAAAGATCGTAAGTCAAATATGATCAACAGAATGAGACATCCAATAAACTGTGCAATAGGATTTGGGTTTCAAAAATCTAAGAACAAGCAAGATGGAACTGGAACCTAATGAGTCTTCACAATAAAACAACATTCTTGAGAATTCTTAAAAGCAATCTACCTTCCCTTTCTTAAATTATGAAATGTAATTAAAATGATGTTTTTTTCCAGTACACACCCCTAACCACTATCAAAGGGATTAGATATGAAGTGGCCCAACTTAAGTGTCAACAAAGTGACAGCTAGAGGACAACAACTGGCACTTCAGAATATATTTGAATTAAACATAGTCCTCCCTCTAATTTAAAGACCCCTAAGTTTCAAATAAATTGTGACACTACTCCCCTGTGGACCACACCTGCCACCCCTCTGTCATCACCGGTCATCCCTAGGGGAGACTTTCCCTGGCCTCAAGTTGGGGGGCTTAGCTCTTGTCCTTTCTTGAAATGGCCAGACAGCTCCAGCAACCTGGAGCTGATTTAGTCTGCATCCTCCTTGGCCTTGAGGAAGGTGAGAATGATTTAAAAGTTGCCTCTACCCCCTTCACTTGGCTGCAAGCCCAGTCTACCAATGGGGATGGGGCCCTGGGACCTTTCCCTTTCCCCTAAAGTTTCCCTGGTGGCTTGCTCATCCCTGAAGCCCCTCCCCCAAAGCACCACCCATTACCTGGTCATGCCCTCTCCTCTGTGAGGATCTGTAAAATCGGATCCATTTGTCCAAATCATTTGAAACTTGGGAGATTTGTGCTGGGTGACTGAGAGCTGCCCATTGCTTTCCACTTGTGAAAAATGACAGATTTTCCTAAGCAGACTTCCCCCCCACACACACCAAATGGTATAAATATTTCAGGGAACCTAGTCCAACCTCTCTTTGCATAGCAGAAAAAGACACAAGAATGGCCACTGTTTTTCTGGAGTGTTTTTTTTTAAGAAACCCAAACTTAGTAACTGTGATTAAAAGTAATCCTTCTACTGTGTCTGTGACATTACCCCAAATCAATAAATAATCTGAAAAAGAAGGGAAAAGGCAACCCACTAACTTAAAAGCCAACAAACCAAGGGGAAAAACCAGACAGTGATAAACAAGAAATAAACTCCCCAGAAGTATGAAAAAGGAAAGGGAGAAGGTCAAAACAAAACAAAAATTAACCACACAGAACACATAACAACAACAACAACAATATTTTTTTCTGAAATTCTCTCCAGGACTAAATGTGGTCCCCTACTAACCCTCCCCTGGGAGGAAAAGATGGAGGACAGACCAGCTAGTAGTAATAATAAATTAATCAGTCGAGTTTGCTGAGAAGCACAGTGCAGGCAGAATCCATCCATCGTGGGTCTAGCCAAAAAAGGCTTCTCTCCCAAGATGCAAGGAACAGCGAGTACAGCCCACACAGCACATACACAGCCCCAAATGGTCAATGTAATGGATGGCGGCAGTTTAAAATTCCCCTTCCCTCCAAGACAGACTATGTGGTTGGCCAACTCAACTTGTCTCACTGGTCTAAGGGTTAAAATTGGCTGGAAGAATTGCTGCTTCCCAGGGAATGGTGACAAACATTTTTTTAAAAAAGACACGCAGGCTCTGTTAAATTCCTGACAATTAATTCACTGTAGTAAGAGATCTTGGAGTCATTCTGGGAAAACTCTGACTGCCTTATATATAGCTGAGGATGCAAGCTGACTTTTAGGACAGGCAATATTTGGCTGCACACCCCTAGTAGTGGCTCTCACCTTGTAGAATAGGTTCCCTGAAGAGATGAAGGGAGTGGCATCTTTAGAAGCTTTGAGGAATCACTAAACCATTTTACATCATGATGATGATGATGATGATGATGATGATGATGATGATGATGATGATGATGATGATGATGAGTGATGATGATGATGATGATAATGAGTGGTGTTTTTGGTACATGCGTTTTTGGTGGGGCAGTAGATGGAATTTTATGTATTATGTATGATTTTAATTTGGAATTGTAAGCTGCCTTGAGCCACTAGGGAAAGAGAGAGTATAAATATTGTCATAAATATTTCCAGCTTCAAGGGGCCTAATGTAGGGCATCATATCCCCACTGAGCTCCTCTCCCAGCCTTCAATTTCCGGGAATTTCCCAAACCATAATTGTCAAATCTAGTCAGGAAGCAGATTGCAAAAGTTGAGGTAATCCAGAGTGCTTCTATTAACATTTTGTGGCTTGGCTATGTGCCCAAGCCTGTTGGATGGTATTTAATTTACACTTGTTCTGTTCATCTACTGGATGCCAAATGAAGCACAAGCTAAGGCCATTTATTTATAGTCTACTGAAAAGACTCTTGTTGATGTCTGAAGATTTGGGGTCAGGTCTCCAGGTGGATCCAATCAGTTTGTCATGTCGCAAATAATTGACATGTCTTTTTCTAGCCTGGCTTCATGCTAATGTGTTAGTCTGATACTTAATATATAATGTAAAAGTACCAAAAATAGCAGGATAGTGTCAAGAGAGGGAAAGTAGAAAAACAACTGTGATGGAAAGGGAAAAAATGCAGATTTAATTATATTTTAATTCAGTCCATGAGTTAAAGTGATACAGTTTTTAAAAAGAAGAAAGGGCCTTGTAGAGCTGTGATGTGTTATATACCTCACAGGGTATCTGTTGTGGGGAGGGGAAGGAAAAGGAGATTGTAAGCCGCTCTGAGGCTCCCTCAGGTAGTGAAGGGTGGGGTATAAATCCAATCTCTCTTCTCTCTCTTCTTCTTGAAATCACAGGATTTCTTGACAAAAATACATGAAAACTGTAACTAGAAGAGTATGTTCCATGGGGGAATGAGTGATAATTTAAATGTGACTGCACCATTTTGAAGTGAACAAGCTATATCCTTTCAGTGCCTGGTATTTTCTGAATTAAAAATTAAAAATGTAAAAATCTGCTTGATCCCTTAGCATCGGATTTATGCCATGATTTAAAGGATGGCATTCATTTAGGATCCAGCTTCCTAATATAAATCTACTTTGACCTGAGCGTCATTTTATTTAGAAGAAAATCTTAATTTTCCATTGGGTGTGCTTGGATGGCCCAGGCTAACTGGGTCTGGCCAGATCTTGGAAGCTTAGCAGGTCAGCCCTGGTTAGTACTTTATTATTTTATTATTTATTTTATTTATTTAATTTGTACCCCGCTCTCCCCGCGAACAGGCTCAGGGCGGTTTACATTGGTTGGTACATAGAAACCATTAAAATCCACATGAAACCATTTAAACAATCCAATTACAAGTAAGATCATAAAATCATAAGGTACTGGCAATGTTTCATTAATTACTTAAGATGGCGTACTGAAGAGTGCATACAGACAAACAGTTTTTCAGTAAGTCACGTGGTGGCACAGGCCAGATGTCAAAATTAAGGGCCAGGATCCATAGCTACAATTGTTCGTGGTAGTAGCGAAGGCAGCTTCTTAGCTGAAAGCCTGGTGGAAGAGTTCCATCTTGCAGGCCCTTCAGAACTGTAAAAGATCCTGCCCTGATCTCTTCCGGGAGCTAATTCCACCAGTATGCAGCCTGCCTCTGAGAAGGCCCTGGCCCTGGTAGTAACGAACCTGGCATCCTTGGGACCTGGGACCCAGATTTTGAGACCCCGACTGTAGTGCTCTCTGGGATATATATAGGGAAAGGCTCAGGTATGTCAGACCCTGGCCATATAGGGCTTTAAAGGTAAGTACCAGCAACTTGAAGCGAATTCAGTATATTATTGGCAGCCAGTGCAATGTCTTCAGCATGGGCCGGATGTGCTCCCATCTGGGAAGGCCCATCAGGAGCCTTGCCATGGCATTCTGCACTAGATACAGCTTCCAAGTTTACATCAGTTAATTGTGGCTCTTTCTCTAGAGCCAGTTTGGTGTAGTGGTTAAGTGTGCGGACTCTTATCTGGGAGAACCGGGTTTGATTCCCCACTCCTCCACTTGCACCTGCTGATGTGACCTTGGGTCAGTCACAAGCTCTGGCACAGCTGTTCTCTCAAGGACAGTTTCTGTCAGAAGTTCTCTCAGCCCCACCTACCTCACAGGGTGTCTGTTATGGGGAGGGGAAGGGAAAGGAGTTTGTAAGCCGCTCTGAGACGCCTTTGGGCAGTGAAGGGTGGGGTATAAATCCAATCTCTACTCTCTCTCTCTCTACTCTAGTGTGTGTACCTGTATGATAGACACATTGGTTTGTGTTTGTGAAGTGACATAAAGTTGCAGCTGACTTTTGGCAAGCCCAGAGGGTTTTCAAGACTAACAAAAGTCACCCTGGGCTGGATAGCCCAGGTAAGACTGATCTCTTCAGATCTTGGAAGCTAAGTAGGGCCAGCTCTGGCAAGAACTTGGAAGGGCAACCTCCAAGAAATCGCAGAGGCAGGACACAGAGGCAGGCTACCCAAACCTCCTCTCTGATATACAACCGGGCCCCCAGTAGGGGTCATCAGAAGTCACCATGACTTCTAGGCAAGCGCGTACATGCGTGCACACACACACATAATGACAACAAAAAAAGACTGACAGAGGCCATTTGCCATTGCCTTCCTCTGCATAGCAACCCTGGAACTCTTTGGTGGTCTCCCATCCAAATACTAACCAGGACCCAACCTGCTTAGCTTCCAAGATCTGACAAGATCAGGCTAATCTGTACACATGGCTTTATTACACTTACATTTTCTGGTGTATAAATATACCATCTTTGATGTGTACAAACAATAATGCAACATGAAGTGGCTCTCATATCAATCTTCAATAGAAAGGCCTTTAAAAATAATTCTTATTTCAGGTATTCACTGTTTTTTTTTATCATCCAGTACAAATTATGCTCATTTCTGCTGCATTGATTCTGTTGCATTCTAATTTTTAAGCATAACTCTGACTATTTCTTAAAAATATATATATTCATTCCATCAATTTGCTTGTTACTCATTATACAGAAGGCAATAAAAAAAGATTAAACAGCTCTGCAATTTCCATCTATTATTCGACATTAGTCTATTGTTCCAGAAAGTCTTTTGTTTAACTTTCAGAAAAGTACTTGAATAGATTCCATTACAATTTGTAGCAAATGCGTCGATCCCATACTGCTTTGAAGCAAATTAGTGATGAGTACATACATCTGTGAAAAAAGAAGACTACGTCCTCAGGGTTGGGATATTCTGGGCTAAAGAAAAGAACAGTCCAGCCTCCTTTAGGAAATATTCACTTTCTCCATGAAATTAAATGTGGATAACTGATGGTGTTGATAATTATAATGGGAACCCGTGAAACATTAATAACTGTCCTAAATCGGAGTAACATTTACCACGTTGTCTTTGAAGATCTCTGAACAGCAGCGATAATGAATAATTTAGGCACCAGCCCTGCAGATGACAGTATTTGGAATGCTTTTTCTGCCTGCTCTGCCCCTCCAATGTGGTTTCTATTCATAGCTCATAGAGAACCGCAGAAAACAAATTAAACTTTCAGATGTTTAAAGTGACATTTTTCATATGCTGACGGCCAAGGACAATGCACAGTCCCAAGAAGGTTTTACATCCCATCTTTGAGTGACACCAAAATAGCTCTTCTATAAACAGCTATAGTGTTGCTGGATTTAGTCAAACGTTTGGCGACCGGTGTTCCTTGTTTAGGTATGTATCCCTTCTTCCAGAGGACCTTGACCCTGGAACTGCAAATACAGTTGCTAGATTCCACAGAGCTGCCAGAGTCTGCCATGCTTCTGTGCAGATTCAGTGAAATATATCTCTTTTTTATTTTTTATATAATGGTTTTCTGTAAATGTTTTTTCTAATGTATGTTTTGCACTGCTTGCCCATGATAACATACTAAAACAAACAGAAACTACATCTTTTCTTGTTCAGCAGTGCAGTCATAGACTGAGTTTCCCATTATAGGCCTTCTGAGTTGCCAGCCCTGCACCAGCAAACACCAGGAGATTTTTGGGCCGGTGCCTAGGGAAGGTAGAGTTTCAGGAGAATGTGAGGTCACTTCTGGGTGATACTTCTAGGAATTTCCCAGAACTCTACAGTCTTGATGTCTATTGGCCTTCCACCCAGAAGTGACATCATTTCTGGGTGATTTTTTTGGAATCTCCCCAATATCTATGGTCTTTACCATAGATACTGAGGGAGAGCATCACCATTGACATGATTTAACCACATTTTTTCTCCCACTTCTGAAATTATCATGGGCAGGGAACTGAGTGCAGGGCTGGCTATTGCCTGCTGACAATGGGCAAAGGGAAAGTCAGCTTTAAAACCCTTCTAAGAGTGCTTATGGTACAATCCTAAACAGACTTAACACACCTCTAAATTCATTGAAGTCAATGGGCTTAGAGGGGGGTATCTCTCCATGGGGTGTGTCTGTGTTTTGTTAGGGACCGCACTGTAAGGGACCTATTATATCTCTCTAGTTCTTAAATTTAAAATTCCACATCTGGTACTAACAGGAATAGCTCTGTTTACATCTGTTTAAAGGGTCAAACTTCGTAAGATCATGCTCCATTATTAAGACAAAGGCAAACTTAAGATTTTTTTAACTGAAACATTCCTCTTTTATTCTCCTATGAACTGCCATGTGTCCACAACAAAGAAGAAACAGTGCCATGTCGCGTAAAATGATGACATATTCCAAGTTGTGCAGGAAATTATGGCACCATGTTTGAAAATCAAACTACTCTCATTCTCCATTTTCTCCCAAGTAAAACATCCCCTGTGTTCATACTGATGACTCATTTGCAATTTAAAATGAGCACTATTTTGAGTGGCTTTGTGTTTGCGCAGTTGGCAGCATTCAGCATGGCAGCTGGCTGCTTAGCTGTCATTGGCACATGCTCACAATGGTCTGGTTTGCTCAGATTATATATGCCATGGGTCATCATGGGCAAATTGGTCATGTATCATTAAAAATCCAGCTTCATTTTGAGTTCATGGGCTGCTTTTTTTGCCCGTACATTGGCGGTATTCATCACCATTCATGCTTTTTCAGCCTCAAGGTGGGGCACGGAGTTCTTCCAAAATTACAACATCTCCAGACTACAGAGATCAGTTTCCCCAGAGAAAACGGCAGCTCCAGGCAGTGGACTCTATGGTATCGTATCATATCCCCTCCCCTCCCCAAACTCTGTTCTCCCCAAGTACTGCTCCCAAATCTCCAGGAACTTCTCAAACCAGAATTGGCAACCCTAAATGTAGGTACATGTGCTGAAGTTAAAGGATCAAACTAAAAATTGTTCCTGTGGCATTGCAATTGTGTGCTACTAAAACGGTTAAACAGATTTTGCACATAGGACCGGTATAGGCACACATGGATGGTTCTTTTATTGGTTTAATACAATTTATATTTCTGAGAACACTTATTAAAGTGCCTAGATGTCCCCCACTATGGATCTTAAACAGGAAACTAGTCTTATTTCCCTTTTAAACTCAGTTTGGCTAGCAGCTTTTAAATTCAGAATCTGGCTTATGTTTTTTTTACTGAAAAATCCTTTCTATAATTTAATGAATGATTATCATGTCCAGGTTCAAATGGCTTGATGAAAAGTTGACAGCATTGGGTCTTTCACCCTGTTTTTTAAAAACCTGTAGGAAAGAAAAAAAAATTTATAGCAATCAGTGACTGTATAAAAGATGCTGATTATCAAGAAACATTGATTAATGCCCATGGAGCACACTCCCCTCTTTTATTTAGAACCACTGATTCCATTTTAGTCTGCAACTCTGCACATTAACTTTCAGTTCTAACAACTGCAAGATGATGCTGGCTGGATTCAATTCATTACCAAAAGCCAGGGTGATAGGAAAATATAGGAATATTCCAGCTAATCACAGATTTTATCCCTGTTCAGATGATTTGATTGGAACACTGGCACATGAATCATGTCACTGTAATTTTTACTGGACTTATTTATTGTACTTACTGGAAGGAAAAAACTTTTTGAAGCAGAAAATTCTTGAAATGTTAGTGGCTGGAGTTAATCAAAGAGTTACTGTGCAAGTCACAAAATTTGTCTCCATTGCCATGAAAATTCAGGGGGAGATAATTTCTAGTGTACAAATTTTATGTTAATTTTAATTCTATCGTATAGGTGAGAGTGGTGTGCAGTATTAACATTTTACTGATTTTATTGCATACATGGCTTGTGGGCTGATTGATTGTGGGTTGGTTGATTGATTGATTGACTAAAGATTGTAATCCAGTTTAGAACATAGGAGACCCCCAGCTCTGAAAGTCAGAAGGGGAAAATGGCTTTTCTGCCCTCCCTGAGGTAACCATATCCCTCTGTCCAGTCTGGAATGGAGAATCCAGGAACCTGCTTTGGCGGGGAGGGCAGGGTATAAATCAAATAAATAAATAAATATTGTGATAGCACAATATCCAATGCATGTGGATTCAGTTATAGTTTCCATGTCACCACCAGTCAATAAAAACATCAGTTGCCCTAGAAACTCTCCTTGTGCCTGGGACACTGCTGAGCATATTCACAACAGTGCAAGTAGCCCTGGGTCATGTAGCTGTTATATCTATCAAGTACTCAGGGGCTCTTGAAAAGTATATCTCCCAGAGTTCTAGTGCTGAAGATGCCTGTACTTCAAAGGAAGTGTTTACATCCAATGGGACTTCCAGATTTGGGGACTGGATTCAGAAGGGAAATGAGATTTCAAAATGAAACCAAACAATAGCATACTAAATAACGCATGTGCAATGATAAAACGAGCCAAGGAAAGTTTGCCCACAACATCAGTGGCAGCGGGAAACAGAGGCCAGGGCCAGGGAATCCCCACTCCTAGCAGGAGGTTGGCAGCCCTGCCAGTCGAGAGCATTCAATGTGACAAAGTTGATGTCATAAATAATAAATAAATGTGTTTACTTTTCAATGAGGCTTTTGGTTGGCGGGTTTTAGAAGCAGAGAATGCAAATTTGGTTGGAAGAACTGCAACTGCAAATCTGCCTGGGTGGGGGGGAAATGCTTCGTGCCGTTCAGGTCTAATACATCAATACAGACTGTTGCCAAACTCATCTGAATCAGTGGAGAGCTGCATCACAAATGTGTATTTGTCCGTCAATTTTTTCTGCCACTTATCTTTTGAAACTCAATCCAGTCTTTCCCCCAAGGAGCTTAAAACATTACCCTTTATTCTACCATTTCTTGCTGGAAAAGCCCCCCCCCGCAACACCTGAGCCATTTCTACAACCAGTGGGCAAAAAAGAATATGGGTGCTTATACATGTTCCCTAGTGGAAGCAAAAGCAGTTTAGGAAAGAATTCCAGTGAGAAAACAGCAAGGGAGGAAGACATTAAAGTTTCTCCATCCTCTTCTCTCCCCGTGCTCGTTTCCCATGCTCCCTCTCTAAAGCAATCCTGCCAACTAAAGTTGAAAAAGAAAAAAAATATGTTTACAATTAGCCTGAAAGTAATTGTTAGGTAGTTGAGCCCTTAGCATTGGCACCAAGATTCTGGAATGCCCCTTCTCTATTAATGGAATGACCCATTCTCTATTAATTTTTAAGAGGATGGCAAAACCTATTCTTCTCAAGGAAGCATTTGGCCAGCTGGATTGGAATTTGCTTTTTTTATTTACTTCATTCATACCCTGCTTTTTCTGCCCAGTTGGGACCCAAAGTAGCTTATGTTGTTCTCCTCTCCTCCATTTTATCTTCACACGATCTGTGAGATGGCTTAGGCTGAGCATGTGTGACTGGCGCAAGATCACCCAGCAAGTTTCCATGGCAGAGTGGGGATTTCTACCTGGGCCTCCTAGAACCTCTGACCACTTCACCACACTGACTCTTGCTATGTGAGTCTGAGTTAACTTTTTGTGGGAATTTTTTTAAGAACACAAGAACATAAGAGAAGCCAATGTTGGATCAAGCCAATGGCCCATCCAGTCCAACACTCTGTCACACAGTAGCCAAAAATACCAGGTGCCATCAGGAGGTCCATCAATGGGGCCAGGACACTAGAAGCCCTTCTGACTAGTTTTAAGATGATGTTGGCTAAGAGCGTTTTTGTGTCTTCTGTTGTTTTTAGATTGTAGTTGTGCATTAATTTATTCTGGTTTTGTTGCCAGGATTTTGTAAGCTGCTGAAAAAGGGAGCACCTTTGAACTGGAAGGTGGCATATAAACATTGTAATGAAATTTAAAAAATTATGCTGAGAGATAATCTAGCCCAGGATCATCTAGTGAACTTTACTGATGAGTGGAAATTTGAATCCAGGTTTCTGTGATCAACATGCAGTGAAACACCCATAAAATATACTGATTGAAGGCTGACTCTGAAGAAGACTGTTATGTGCTCTCTGCTTCTCCAAACATCTCCATCTCTCATTACAGCATGTGCTGAGTTGTTATGTTTTATACTGTAATTTTAATTGATCTTATTTATGTGTATTATGGTGTTTTAATGTATATATTGATATTTATGTTGTTAGCCACCATGAGCCCACCATATAGTGGGGAGGGTGGGATATAAATTTAATAATAAATAAATAAATTTCTGGGTTTACCTAGGATGGTTTCCTTTGGAGGAGAGAGACCTGGAGATTAATGGCATTTTTGCAGTATTTGCATTTTTTTACAAATATACAAGTGGTGTATTTTTTACAAATATACAAGATGGGAACAAAATATACAAGTAGACAAAATAGAAATATATAAATATATTTAAAAGGGGGACAAAATGTACATGTAGATGAAATATAAATATATTAAAAAGGGGACCAAAAATACAAATTGTGCCCAAATGGGGACAAAAATGCACTCCTATGGGGCAGCAAATCTGTAACTCCACATCAACTCTCAGACACAGAGAGAGAGGGAAAAAACCCTGCATTTTCTCAGGTACTTCAGCTGACTCACAGCAGTGTCTGTCTGCTTTGCTCTGTGTGTCTTCCAGAACCTAAACTACCTTTTCATCACACACACATCTCTCCTGCCGTTCAGCTGGTGAGGTCATGTCTTCTAAGCCCTGCTAGGTGTTTGGACAGAGCCATTTCGTAACACTTGAAGCCCAGCAGGAAATATCCACAATCCTTAGAAAACATTATCTTTCCTTTTGTCATGGACTCTGGCTTCCTCCAAACATACCACTTTTGGGCAACCCCATAGGATACCGCCACTTATTGTAATCAGAGATTCCAAACATACATCTATACTGTATACAGGATGCTGGAGGGCAGGAGGGTTGTTGAGTAGATGGACATTGGTGCCTTATTTCAACTCTATAGAGGTTCCCCCACCCCTTTTTACCTCTAGGTAAGGGTTATTTTCTGTCAGCACTCCTGATACTTCTTTCCATAAAACTCCAAGTTAAATGAGCATATTTAATCTCTAAAAATGTCACATATTGTACAAAAGTCTCAACAACCAGTTTTCTTTCCATGATTCCCCCCCACACACACACACACTGATGTGAATGTAAAGGAACAAGGCTTCCCACAGGGTTTTGAATGAAATTTCAACCAGTTTCAGAAAGAAAGATTTCTTGAGTGAGTGTGGTAGTCGGAGACTATGCGAGATGCCTTTGGACAGTATCTTTGGCTAGATGCCCATCCCTTGGAAACAGCTGAAGTCATTCACTGATGGGTTACCTGATCATAACAAAAAGAGAATTTGAGGTAGGTTAGAGCTCCTTGAGAATAACTGTAATATATATGTTGCTGCAACAGTAGGTGTTACCTGGCAACAAGATTGGGACATTTCTGTCTTCAGAAACTGCTAACATTTTTCAGGCTGAGAAAAAACAGTGAAGTTCATGTGACAATAAAACTGAATTACGCTGTTGTCTGACAGGTGAAGGGTGTCAGATAACCTCAGAGGTTCCTGGATTATTGCATTTTAAAGAGCAATGCAACAAATCATTAGAATAGTTGGTCTTGGTAATGGATCAATATGGGATGTTGAGATTTCAAGACTGTTTCAAGAGGGATGCACTTTCTATCGAGAGGACTGTAATTTTTCATTGAAGTAATATATAGGTGTAGTGATTAGGATGTAGGACTAGTATCTGGGAGACCCAGGGTTGAATCCCAACTCTGCCATGGAAACTTGATGGGTGACCTTGGGCCATTTGCTCTCTTTCACCCTAACCTACCTCACAGAGTTCTTGTTGTTAGGATAAAATGGAGCAGGGGACTGCTTTGGATCCCCACTGGGGAGTAAATAAAGATATAAATACCTAGAAAAATAAATAAATAAAACTAACAAAAGACCTTGGAACTAGGCACCACAATCCTAAGGCCATCAGAACCATGTGCTGCTGATGCCAATGCAACAATATTGCAGCTACGGTTGAGAAAATAACAATAGTCCTAGAGCCCATAGGTACACCACCAATGAACACGAGTCATGGAGGAGCTTTAACTGACCTCAGATTCTCATCAACAGCAATGAAGCTGCCATATATTGAATCAGATCATTCATTCATCAAGGTTAGTATTGTCTACTTAGTGGCTCTCCAGGGACTCAGGTAGAGGTCTTTCACATCATCTACTGCTTGGTCCTTTATCTTTGGAGATGCTGCTGATTGAAACTGGGACTTTCTGCATGCCAAGCACAGGCTCTCCCAGTGAGCCACTGGCCCAAAGCCTTTCCAGTGAAGAAGAAGAGTTTGGATTTATACCCCGCCCTTCACTGCCCAAAGGCGTCTCAGAGCGGCTTACAAACTCCTTTCCCTTCCCCTCCCCACAACAGACACCCTGTGAGGTAGGTGGGGCTGAGAGAACTCTAACACAAACTGTCCTTGAGAGAACAGCTGTGCCAGAGCTTGTGACTGACCCAAGGTCACATCAGCAGGTGCAAGTGGAGGAGTGGGGAATCAAACCCGGTTCTCCCAGATAAGAGTCCGCACACTTAACCACTACACCAAACTGGCTCTCTAAAGTGAGCCAAAGTCCTTCTCTTTTAGCTATGATCAGATGACACATCAGAGAACGACTTCAGCCAAGTGATGAGCATCTAGTTAAACATCTAGCAGGTCTGTGGCCTGAGGAGAGTGGGTACTGCCTAGCCTCACTGCCTTCATACCATGCCTCACTGTTACCACATGGCATGAGAGGCAGGTGCCACCTTGTCTTGCCACCTCTGCCCCTCACTGCCACACAGGGGGAGGAGACAGTCACCTTATTGCCATGGGGGGGCACAGGTGTTCCTTTGCCTCACAGTCTCTGCATTTCACCTCACTGCTGTGGAGGGTGTCATCATGCCTCCTGACAGTGGGGCAGGAGGGCAAGTGGTCAGCTTGGGCACCCTAGCCTTTGGTGTCACTCAGGCAGAAATACTTCAAGATATCTTTGTATTTATCTTTAAAAAATTATAATGAAGGGAATGTTGGGAAGAAATATTTTCTGTTTTATACACTCTGTAATGTATAATTATCTTTGACATATACAGTTATGTTTTCTTTTTTTATCCCTTCTATACTATTACTTTGTTTTCTAAAATATAACATATATATTAAAAACTGTATCTTTGTATCATATTGTGAGTTATGTTCTATTCTACGTTACTTCAGAATGGCCTTGGGAGTGCTCCATCAACCACAACTTGCAAGAAGAAGGAGGAGGAGGAGGAGGAGATTGGATTTATACCCTGCCCTTCACTACCCAAAGGTGTCTCAGAGCGGCTTACAAACTCCCTTCCCTTCCCCTCCCCACAACAGACACCCTGTGAGGTAGGTGGGGCTGAGAGAGCTCTTGACAGAAACTGCTCTTTTTCAAGAATATCTCTTATCAGAACTACAGCTTGTCCAAGGTCATCCAGCCAGGAGCAAGTGGAGGAGTGGGGAATCAAACCCGGTTCTCCCAGATTAGAGTCCGCTCACTTAATCACTACACCAAACTGGCTATTCCGAATGTTTATGCCTTTCCTTCCACAGATGTCCTCAAAAACAGCGTTCTACTATGAAAAAGTTCTGAATGAAGCAATTACATTCCAAAAGTAAAATTGTATGTGTCTGTTTTTAGCTCTGAACAACAAAATTGCTTGGATTTTTCTTTACATCAAGCAGAATGAATCAAAAGCTTCAGTACTTGTTATATTGTTCAGGGACACAGAACAGTCGTTCACAGGGGGCTTTTTTTGTGTGTGGCAACAGTAAGACAAATGGACAGTTAGTCTGCAAACAATTATCATCACCTGGTGCCTGGAGAGTCCTTGGGAAGTCCTCTAGGAATGATGTTCATAAATCAAGGATGGGAGGGGGCAAAGTAGTGACAAGTAGTGGTTGAAATTGATTGTCACCATCATATTAACCTCTCTCTATCAAAGCCATTTATTATAATGCTGTTTGCTTGGATTCCCTTGAACTCACGACTGAAGTTTTGTCATCTTGAGAGAGAGAGAGAGAGAGAGAGAGAGAGAGAGAGAGAGAGAGAGAGAGAGAGAGAGAGAGAGAGAGAGAGAGAGAGAGAACTGTCACATCAAACAATGACTTTCATGTATGAAACAGATACCATAGATCAGATCCCAGAGGTACAACTTTTGTGTCCCTTAACATTACCTTAGACCCAGTGTGTTGGTTTCTATGATCCCATTCCACCAAGTCTTCTTTTAACAGAGAAAGACTGACTTCAAGACTTTTCTACATCAGAAGAAGCCCTTCTCCATCAGGGGGAAAAATCATTTTCTGTTTTTGTCCCTTGAAGGATGACTTAGCAAAAGAGAATCAAAGGAACCAGCTTAGCAGAAAGAAGTCATAGACCCCAACCAGATGCTTTTAAGTGTATTTGGTTCACAATCACTCTGCATGAGACCTGGAGCTCAAACCATGAGTGGCGTGCCTTTAAGTGTGACTCAGTCCTCCCTTTTCCAGGAAGCCATTCCGGCATTGTGCCCTGACCTGGATAGCCCAGGCTAGCCTGATCTTGTCAGATTTCAGAAGCTAAACAGAGGCAACCCTGGCTTGTATTTGGATGGGAGACCTCCAAGGAATACCAGGGTCATGACACGGGGGCAGGCAATGACAAACCATTTGGGATAATGTGTGCAATTCTGGTCACCACTCCTCAGAAAGGATATTATAGTATTGGAACAAGTGCAGAAAAGGGCAACTAGGGCTGCAATCATACGGAGGGGGGAAGAGGTGGGCAGGACGCGAGGCTGTTTGCCCTGCCTGCAACGACGCGCATTTGCGCGATCAAACTTCCCACCACACATCCGCAGTTCCCCATAATACTGGGTTATCGGCAGTAGCTTTTTTTCACGCTACTGCCACGTGCAATGATGCCCCGCCGACGACTCCGGGACGCCAGACAGATGTGCCTGTCTGATCGCGTCCCTTTAATCCACGGGGGAATCGCGTGGCTGCCGTTGCTTCCAGTACGTATGATCGCACCCTAGAATGATCAATGGGTTGGAACACTTTCTCTATAAAGAAAGGTTAAAGCACTTGGGGCGCTTTAGCTTGGAGAAACGATGGCTGAAGGGTGACATAACAGAGGTTTACAAGATTATGCATGGGTAGAGCAGGAAGAGAAACAAGTACTTTTCTCCCTTTCTCATAATACAAGAACACGTGAACATTCAATGAAATTGCTGAGCAATTGGGTTAGAATGGATAAAAGGAAGTACTTCTTCACCCAAAGAGTGGTGGTGGCTAAAAGCATGGATGGCTTCATGAGGGAATTGGATAAACATATGGAGCAGAGGTCCATCAGTGGCTATTAGCCATAAGGTATAGATAGGAACAGGGCCGTGGTGGCTCAGAGGTTAGGATGCTGAGCTGCAGACTGGAAGGTCTGTAGTGCGGCAGTTCAAGACCCTGGTGCTGCATGACAGAGTAAGTTCCTGTCTCTGGACCCAACTCCTGCCAACCTAGCATTTCAAAAGCAAGAAATTGGAAGTAGATAAATAGGTACTGCTTCAATGGGAAGGTAACAGTGTTCCGTGCACCTTGGCATTTAGTCATACTGGCCACATGACCACAGAAACATTTTCAGCTTGGAAACGGAGATGAGCACCACCCCTTAGAGTTGGATTCAACTAGATTTCAAGCAGGGAAACCTTTACCTCTACCTTTTATAGATAGGAACTCTTGGTCTGGGGCAAGTGATGCTCTGTATTCTTGGTGCTTGGGGGGCAACAGTGGGAGGGCTTCTAGTGTCCTGGCCCCACTGCTGGACCTCCTGATGGCACCTGGTATTTTTGGCCACTGTGTGACAGAGTGTTGGACTGGATGGGCCATTGGCCTGATCCAAAATTCGCTTCTCTTATGTTATCTTATGTTCACCTCCAAATGCCTCTTGCCTTGAAAACTTGACAGGGTTGCCATAAGTCAGCTATGACTTGACAGCAGCCCCCCCCCCCAATTGTGGCATCGTGGTACTGAAGCACCTATTGTACCTGCACAATGGTCTCAGGTATCTAACGACACAAAGGTTGTGATACTGTACACTCAGTACTTATTTGTGAGCATAATGGTTAAAGTAATGAACTATGAAGTACAGAGACTGAATAGCTCATTCATGACGTACGTCATCGTGATGCACTGAGCTTATATTAGCCAGAAAAGATGCACGGCTGCTCTTTCAGAGGAAATACTTTGTCTAAGCCTAAAATGGAAGTACATTTCACTTTTGCTTTGATACATATTTTTCAATTGTTGTATTTGGCATAATTGACACTTCTTCTGCAAACCCTTTCATTTTTCTTTCGGGAAAAACATCTCTCTTCTCTCAACATTTAAAGTAACACTCATTCATTCTTTTAAAAGCTATAGCATTAGGCTTTTGTCTTTCTCCTTTGGCTTACTTTTCTATCATTTATTTTTAGTATTTACCTGAAGAGATCCTGATAATACACACAGCCATGTATTTTTAGAGAGAGAGAGAGAGAATCGTGTTGGATGAGAAAGTAGCTCTTTATATCTTGAGATTTCTTTAATATACCCCAGTGTAAACTCAACACTTGGTTCTGTTTTCTGCATACATTTTCTCCACAGATTTTCACACAGTACCTGCACAGCAGAATCTCATTCACAACACAGAGAGAAATCAAAAGCTCACACAAAGGCCTTGAGTGGACAAGTAGAAGCAAATAACTTGCAGAATTGGTCCGATAAGTCATTTGTTCCTATGGACTGATTCGTCTTCATCAATTTTAATGATGAAAATAGTGAATAATAGATGTCATTATTCTATTCTTTAGGGTGACCAAATAAGCAAATACTCGTAACGAAGCATTTTCTCTAATTCCAGCTGAGGAAACTATACCCTAGAATCATCATTATCTCAGCCTTACACCTTATTATCAGGTTCTTAGTCTTCTTCCCTCAGCCAATGCAATGTGTAAACAACCGAAATATTTGTATGATTTGCAAAACGTGGGGGCCAAGGTTCCTGTAATGCCGCCACCGCTACGCAGATATTTGCACATTCATAAATAATATGTACAATTTACATGAACCTCACCAGTGGCGCTGATAGGCCTGGACTTCAGGGGACTGGCAAATGGGCTCAGTAGCAAGCAAGATGTAGATTTGCATTTGAAATATATATTAGCATTTGAGGAGGGGGCATGAGAGCATTAAATTGAAAGCAGTCTAGAATTATCAAATTCTACCACTGAAGCTCTCTACCAGCCATGAAGCCCTCATGTAGAGGGATAATGGACCCTGTGCCTGTTGGGTTGCAGGCTGCAGCTGGAGGAACCGGGGGGGGGGGGCTGGTACACTGCTGGTGCAGTAGCAAGCATACATCACTTTTGATTAAAACTGGAAGTAACAGGGGGACTTTCTAGCATTTTGCAAAATCTCTGTGGTTTTACCATAGAGGTTTTTTTGTGAAATGCTGGAGTGTCCTGCATGGGACTTCTGGTTTTAGCTGGAAGTGACATAAGTGTTGGCACAAAGTTGGAGCGCATTCCTCCCCCACCCCCATTGCTCATACTGGTGCCTGAGGCTCTGATGGACAATGCAAGGGATTGCTGGGAGTCCTCTCACTTCTGCAGGAGGACTGGTTTCCCTACAGTAGAGGAAGTGGTTTAGTTGAGAAAAATCTGCTCTTAACTAATGGTAAAAAATGACAGCAGGAAAATAATATTTGAATAGTCTGTCCTCCATGATCAGGAAGTATTTTTACTTAGGACTAAAGGAACAGATTTACCTGCATTGTGTCCTGAAATACTCACAAGAAAGGCAGGCATTTAAATATTTTAAATGAATAAAAATATATTAATAAAAGGGAAAAGGATGTGGAGAAGACATGAAAAAGAATTTGACTAATGCAGAGATAAGAATAATAACAAAATAATATTGAATCTATTAATAACTCCAAACCTGGGCTTGGTTTTTTTGAGCTCCACTAATTAGATGGCAAGGCATCTGGCTATTTGGGTACCAGGACCAATGTCCTTTATTTTGAATTAAAATGGTTGTCATACCACAGATGGCTCATCCATCTTTAATGACCAATGCAGTGAACGTATCATGACCATGTTAT
This sequence comes from Gekko gecko, assembly GCA_029375565.1. Lineage (NCBI taxonomy): Eukaryota > Metazoa > Chordata > Lepidosauria > Squamata > Gekkonidae > Gekko > Gekko gecko. The sequence goes on from JAPDNY010000008.1 coordinate 116,322,571, forward strand.
TTAACACCATGTCATTGTGTGATATCAGTAGGTAATCATTACGTGACTCCCAATTGCCATATTATTAAAAGGGCTAGTCTGCAATTTAGAATTTGTAAGGCAGAAAAAGTCACCCACAGTTATAAAATCAATAGACCAAATAATATTTATTTATTCCACAGTCAAGGTACATAATATCATAATTTTTTTTAATCCACAATAAAATACTAAAGTATAAAATAGTACTGCCAAGACCTTGGGTCAGTCACGAGCTCTGGCACAGCTGTCCTTGAAAAAGAGCAGTTTGTGTTAGAGTTCTCTCAGCCCCACCTACCTCACAGGGTGTCTGTTGTGAGGAGGGAAAGGAGTTTGTAAACCGCTCTGAGACTCCAAGTGAAGGGTGGGGTATAAATCCAATCTCCTCCTCCTCCTCCCAAGAAACAAATCTGCCAATTCACCTACTTTCTACAAAATCTTTACCCCATATTCATAAAAAGACATATCATATCCACAGAATATAATAGAGCCCTTCAAGCGATCAATTTAGCTACCTGTTTCTGTCATGTTTATGAAAGCCCAAGTTTCCTTAAAAGATCAGAGTTCTCTATCAACCACTTTCCTCATGCTCCTATAGGAAATCCAACAAACTCTACCAACCTTGCTCCAGTTAGCTCCTTAATTTGATTCTCTAATCCCCTATAGTAATTAACCTTTTCCTTTGCCGCTTCACTCAAACCATTATTCTTGTATTCAAATTGAACTGTCACATCTACCACAATAGCAGCCCCATCTTTAACATAAACTAAATCCAGCTTCCTTAACACACCTTCCTCATTCCTCAAGTGTGGTTCATGAAACCTTCCACTTTTTCTCTAACCAATATATCACAGATTTTATTATGCCTTACAATTCTTAATCCCTGGATTACTGGACTCTGCCCCAAAATATGGGAAACCATTTCATACTTTGCTTTACACTTTCTACAACTTCTGACACTATCTTTCCTATCTCTACCCAAAAACTCTCTTGTAGGAAGTACATTAGCCTTCAATTGCAAAGCAGTTATAAAAGACTCTTCTGAAAAATCTCTTTTCTCCTTAATCCAAGCATTACTAATCAAATCGTTCTGAAACAACTTCACACTACTTCCTTGACATATCAATGAACACCAACGTTCAAACTCCTTGTCCCTATAGTCCACCAGAACGGGACAACTTCTCCTACCTTCCTCATCCTCTAGCCACTCATCTCTCCACCAGAGCAAATGTCAGGAACCTCATCACCAATATCTCCTAAACCCATCCATAGTTTTGCATTCCACACCTCTTAGCTAGATATAACCTTCTATCCAAAATCTGTTTAGCCGTTTTAGTAGTTAATTCCTTAGCAATATCCTGATTTATTCTCCTGCTACCCTTATACTTCCCTTCTAAACACACCAACAATTCCTATTCCTCTTTAGTCCAGCAACTAGTAGCCTGACCTCTTTTTGATGTTTTATTTCCTACTTCCTTTACTTCACCAATTCTCTCCTGATTCTTCAGGTCTTGATGCCTGTGCCTCTTTTGTTGAGATAATCCTACTTTTGCTTTAAAGCTCTCATCACAATTTGAACAACTAAACTCCAACTTCTTTATTTTACTATTATTACTAATTTCTTTCCGGTGCATTTTCTTTCTACAGGTAATCTGGTATACCACAATTGATTGACTTTGCTCATCTATTTTTCCACACAAGCTAGGTACATACCTCACCCGACACTCACCATGTTTATCCCCAAGATGTGCTTTCAAGCCCATAGGCTTCCCAAACACATCGCTACATACTGGATTTATCAGCTTTCCCTCAAGTAAATATGTAAAAATCTCCTTACCACCTTTAACAACCTCACCATTCATAACTTGCTCTTCCTGACCATCTGCCCAATCCGTAATAATCAAAGCGGTATCAAATAAAGCAACCTCTCCACATTCATCATTCTTATCCACATTCTCCTTATCTTCCAAACTCATACTCTCATACTTTTCCTCTTCCTCCACAATAGGGTCTAAATCTCCAAGAGTTTTTGATCCTATATCCATCATCCTCTCCTCCCTATTTAACTTCCTACCACACCTCTTCTTAAAGTCATTATTTGTTATACTTACCCCTTGATCAACCAGACCAATGGGATCAACCATATTAATGGGATCAACCATAGGATCGGGATCATGTGTCACAACTGGGTTACTTGTCTCTCTATCATACTCTGGTTTGTCAGCATCAGATACCTGAATACCAACAGAAACTTTCTGGGCAGACAGCTTATGGAGATATAATTGCTTCTTTTCTGCACTGCTTGACCAAATCAGAGGCAGTGTGGTTACCCACACATAAAAGTAGGGACATTTTGGGCTGCACAGATTGCACACATCTGTACCGATATGGTAGAATCACAATAGACAGCGCTAAATCAAATTAAAAGTAGAGTAGCAAAGTCCATGTTTAGCCAGAGATTACTCTGTTTCCAGTGGGGCCATGAGGTTTCCAGTGGGGCCAATTATAGTGCTACTCCCATAACTCGATAAGCAGTCATAGTTACTCTCCTTTGTGCTACCAATTGGCCGGTGACTTAACCCCAAATATTTCTGTCTGTCTTGTATTGTGAAGGTCTCTTTAGACAGGTACAGACAGTTATTCCCTAGCTAGAATAATAACTGTGAAAGCACAGAATGAGACATGGAAATATCAGGAGAAATGAGACTGAGAGAAATCTGAGAGACTGACAACTGAGAAGGGGCCTACAACTGAACATAGGGAGAAAGAAAAGGTAGGAAAAGGATTATGAAGGCTTCCTCTGTGAATCAGAAAGTATTTTGCTCCACACAGGCTTATTCCCTACCTAGAACAACAGCTGTGAAAATCAGAGAATAAATGTCACATTACAGACTAGCTAGATTCTGAGAATGAATTGCTACAAACTCTCAACCAGAAACTGAAGTAGAAGAGACCATTGACCTTCATTGTCCTGTATTTGCTGTCTATGAGCCTGCCCAGGCTAGCCCAACCCCTTTGGATCTGGCAAGCTAGGCAGGGTTGGTCCTGGCTAGTATTTGGATGAGCAACCTCTAAGAAATACCAGGGGCATGGTGCAGAGGCTGGCAATATCAAGCCACCTCTGAAACATCTGTTGCCTTTAAAATGAAATGTAGTTCACCACCTAGTGGTGCATAACACTAAAAGAGCTAGAACTTCTGGCTGACAGCCAATCCATATGCAAAAGAACCTCCTCAGGAAAGCTCCTCCAATAGGATGCCACAGCCTGGGAAACTCCTACAAGAAAATGACTCAGCCCTACCCCATCTTCCTAAATAGATATAAATTACCCGGCTACCATTTTTCTTCTCACATTGACACAGAGAGTACTCCATCTTTCTGTGTTATACCTCTGAGGATGCCAGTCACAGCAGCTGGTGAAACATCAGGTCCTACAGTGCCAAGACCACAGCCATACAGCCCGGAAAATCTACAACACTGCCATACAATAATTAATTAATGCAGTTTATTGAAATGAATGGGCTTACACTGGTGAAACTGTATAGAATTGCCCTGTTCCTCTCAGAGATTTTTTCCTTCCTATGTATTAATCCAGATATCCATCTCCCAAATTCTGTTCAGCCTCATCTCTCCTGACACACCTATGGCTCCTTCACTGGGTAAAATGATTCTTAAGCATGGGAACACCCAGGACTACACTTGCATGAAAAAATGTATTGCCCAGATTCATGGTGCTTAAACATTTATTCAAAATGACTCCCAGAGAACATCTAACAAGGAGTGCCTGACTAGAGACAGGTGAAAAGTCATGTATTACCACCTTTAAAGTCCTAAAGAGACTGGAATCAGAATACTGAAAGAACCATTTGTTCCCATATGAACTTACCTGGACTTTTTATCTACCTCAGAGGTCCAGATTCATTTGCCTTCTGAAGTAAGGTGGGTTGCCAGTAGAGTTGGGACTTTCTCTATAGTGGCAACTCAGCTCCACAGAAATGGCTGCCTGGTATCCACAGTTTTAGGCTCCATTCATCCAGGTCTTGATTCCCTCCCTTTCTTTTCTTCCTCTCTTCTTTTCTAGCCTAATTTTTGAATACTGGGTATTATTTTTTTATTTCTGATTCTATATTTTTAGTATATATTGTTTTTACCTTGATTTATTAAGATAAGTTATTACTGCTAGGTGTCTCAGATACCTTTGGGCTGGAAAGTCTTCTAGATGTCTGTTCTATAATTTTTGAATGTAGGGTATTTTTTGTATTTCTAGTTTTGTAAATATTTTCTCTGGAGAGATTGTTTTTAACATGATTTATTAAGAAAAGGCAGGGCTATTTTGGGGCAGGAACACATAGGAACAGAGTTCTGGCTGACTCCCAAGTTGGCCACACCCAGCAGGAACTCCTTAGCATAATAGGCCACACCCAACAGCAGAAACTCATTAGGATTGGCTACATTAGGGCAGTGCGGCCTAACATGCAAAGGAGTTCCTGCTACAAAAAAAGTCCTGGGTTTTGACAGCAAACAAGGTAAACAGAATAAGAAGCAAAAGGTTGGTGTGGCTAGATGACCACACTTCTGGCAACATAGGGGTGTGGCCTAATATGCCAATGAGCTGTGCTGTCAGGGGTGTGGCCTAATATGCTAATGAGCTTCTGCTGATGGGTGTGGCTTATTATGCTAATAAGTTACTGCTGGGTTTTTTTCTACAAAAAAAGCCCTGAGAAAAGGTATTACTGTTAAGTGCCTCAGGCATCTTTGGGCTGAATGGCATGATGGCAACTGTTAAGTATGAGCCTTAACAAGGTAGTGAGTTCAACAAAGTGATTTCAGCTTTATTTAACAGCAAACTCGAAGAACAGACAACACACAAACTAGTGTAGCACAGCTCCCCTTTTAAATGATCCGGGCTGTCAAAGCCACGCCCATACAATAGTTATTAACCAATAGGAACACAGGTATAAAGACCAACGAGGTCTGTTCCCTCCAAAAGCATGTGTACAGTTATGATTGGTTATTTACAAGGTTTCACAGAAACCGACCAATGGGAATGTTATAGCTTACAATCCCTTCTTATGTCTGAAGTTTAACATAAGAAAAGATATGGCTGATTCCAGCTTCAGAACATAACAGAAACTTTTAGAATAAATACATAAGCAAAATACAAATAAATGTTCTTATGAGGTTTTTTGGGAGATGAGACTGCTCAGGACTTCCAGCTGAGTTTAAGAACCAATAATGTCTCAAACTTACATCTCTGTCTGTGAATCTCTCTAGCTATTGAATGGCAAGTGTGCCAAGTTTGGTTTTAGAATACGGTTGGCGCAAAATGTATTCTTAGAAAACGAAGAAGATAGATTGCTTTTTGCTGCAAGAAACACGAACTGGAGACAATGCTCTGTGAAAGTCAATACCAAAATACTTATGGCTTAGTCGGTGGTGCTCCCATTAATCTATTCGCTTAAGATATTTTTTAGCTTGTCCTTCTCTTAAAAAGGACTCTGTGAAGACAGGAGAATAGTATCAAAACAAAACAAAATGAGGAACCACTTTCTTAAAACTGGAGAATTATATTGACTAATTATTGCTCAGGTTTTTCTCTGCTTAGAATCCACTGAGAGCACTATATGTCTTCCTGCCGCTTGCACACTGAGCTGCAAATGCCTTAATTGCAGTAGTCCCGCATTCATCATTCTCAAGAAGCCAAGCTGAATCTTATTCCATTCAAGCACCAGGGGATGCCCTTTTATTGTGAGAGGTTTCAGATGCCCATTCTTGCATGAAAGTGGCTGTTACCTTCCATTACTTTTTCTGGTGGTAGTTTGGCTGTTCCCTGCTGTTAAAAAACCTTATGGTCTGACCCAGAAAAACCAGCAATTATCGGCTTAGGAATCCACAGCGTTTGCCTGTCTGGAGCAATATCCTTTTAACAAAGATATATGAAATTCAGTGCAGGATCCTGGTGTCTCATCTCCTGCATCTGTAGTAATATCACACTCACAGCCTAAGAGCTGCCATGCAGGCAACACAAAGAGACGGCCAGCAGAGGACACTCTTCGTATATGACTGGCTGTCCAGGTGGTTTCAAGCGTTGTCACAGCAGCAGGATAAGCCAAATGGGAGAAAGCAAGGCACCCGCACATCATGCTTGGCTGATAACACTGCTGGGAGGCCCCACTGTCCATCTTCCAGTTGCCACTAATTAGGCTATCGAGGAGAGACAGAGAGGGAACAGAAGGCCATCAAGCACCTCTTGCATCAAGCTTGGAGATAGCTAAGCTGAGAATCCCATCCCCATGCATACTTGTGTTTTCATTTTTTTTAATTCCTGACAGTCATTTGGGGAGCTGATCTTGGCTGAAAAGTCTCTCTTTTTTGGCCATCAAGTTGCAGCCAACTCATAGCTACCCTGTAGAGTTTTCAAGGCGAGAGATGTTCAGAGATGGTTTGCCTATGCATATGGATCCTGGTATTCCTTGGCAGCCTTCCATCCAAATGCTAACCAGGGCCAACCCTGCTTAGCATCTGAGATCTGACGAGACTGGCCTAGCCTGTGCTGTCCAGGTCAGGGTGTCAAATAAATATTTCATCATCAAAAGTAAGTTTGAATGGCCAAATAGAGAACCAAATGGGTTGCATTTCCACATGTCCAGTGCATTGAACTCTCCTATTTAGATACCATTTTGACCAGTATTTTGTTCACATAATAAGATCCTAGCCCAGCATTCATGGCTGTTTGTAAACATCACATTAGAGATAAAATTCCCCCAGGGTGGGAATATTCTGCAGGGCCTGTAAAACAGAGTTATTCTGCCAGGCATATAGTTGAGGGCGGCAATGGTTTTCCATCTTGATCGACCTCCCCCTTCTCCTCCTCCCCTTTCCCTTCCTCCCTTTTTCCTTCATACAAGACAGTTTTTAGATACTTACTCAGCCTGAGTTTTTACACCATCTATTTGTAGATTTGTTGAGTGTATTCTTGTCATTTTATCATATTTATTGTACTAGAACTGTGAATGTTTTAGATTGTATATTGCATTTTATTGCGATGTTACTCGCTCTGAGCACATTCGTGGGGGAGAGCGGGCTAGAAGTCTGATGAAATAAATAAATAAATAAGATACAGATTTTGAGACAAATATTTTACTTTGAGTACTGAATTTCAGCTGGCCTGAAGTTTGTAGCTTTCAAGGACAGAACTACAGTTTTTCCTAATTTGTAAAGACCCAGAGGCCCTCTAACTCAACCTCCTGTTCTTCGACAGCCACATATCTTATCTTTACAGACTCAAATTTACAGGCAAGTGAGAAACTGTCCATTGACTCTGAGAATGATTACAAAACTAGCTGTGCAAATCTCTGGGCATTTGCTTTAGTTGTAGCATTGCTATGATTTAGTTCTCAGATACCACCACTGGATTTCCCCTCCCCCCACCAGTTTTTTTCCCTTCAGTTCTTACCCTACTTGGAACAGTAAATACTAAAGTTGTTGTTGTAAAGCTTGTATGATAGTTGGAAGCTGAGACGAGGTGAAAAGGAGGAAAAGAAACTTCTGTTACTCGATTGGAGTGATTGCTCTATTTGACCTTGACTGTTCTATTCTGATCCACCTTGGCTCCTTTCAAGTTCTCTGAGTTCTGGATTTTGAGATCTAACACAGGAATTTCCTCTGTGTATATTCACCTACAACAGAGACATTCCATCAGCAGCTAACAAACTTCTGAGGAGACTCCTCTGCTTCCTATTTTGTTTATACATCATCATCATCATCATCATCATCATCATCATCATCATCATCATCATCATCATCATTATTTTAATTTAATTTCTACCCCACCCTCCCCGCTGAAGCAGGCTCAGGCAGCTTACATATGATAATAAATGGATAAAACAAATTTATCTAAAATCACAACAGAATACACATAAAAGTGCTAGTGCTGAATTAATTCATATATATATATATTTTAATTTATAATTTTATTGTTTTAGATACAAACCAAACCAATAACCAGCATCAACATAAGTTTAGAAATAGTTAAGAAGGAGTTAATACACACATAAAAAAGTACTAATGCATGTTATCATCAACAAATACATTCAAAATAAATAAACTTTCTGATTAAAAGTACATTAAACTCTGATAATATTTGTTTTTAGGGAGAACCCCATTATCCGTGAGGTATTCAACAATAGGGAACCAAATTGTATGAAAATCTTTCTGGATTTTTTCCCCTGTATAAGCAATAGTTTTACCAAGCACAAAATATTCCCATAACTTATTTTGCCAGTCATATAACGAAGGACCTAAATTATTTCTCCATTTTTGTGCAACACTTATTCTAGCAATAGCAATTAACGTTATAATTAACTTCATATTTGTTGTTGTTTCCCCAAGAACTTTTGGGCAGATGTCTAACAAAACCAACTCAGGTAACACAGGTAAGTTAATGCCCGTAATAATATAGATCTGTTGCAATATTATTTTCCAAAAAGAATTAATAACAGGACAGAGCCACCAACAGTGTAAATAGTCTGCCACCTGGCCACATTTTTTCCAGCATAAGTTGTTAACTTTTGGATATATTTTATGTAGTCTGCTAGGAGGCATATACCATCTGTTTAAAACCTTAAAATAATTAAACTTAATAGTAAAAATTCTTGACCTAAAATTATAAGCAGACTTCATGTTTTCCCAATCTTCTTCTTCCAGGCGGTCTTGACAGTCCTTTTGCCAAGCAGAAAAGCTCTGATTATTCACTACATCAGAGGAAGATGATAATAAAATCTTATAGATTTTAGAAATTAAACCTTTAACCTCAACTGAGCATTTTGATAGTATCTCTTCAAATGTAGATACTGGTTTTGAAAAAACTTGTTCTCTATGAAAGGTTTGAAGAACATGGGAAACTTGGAGATATTGAAACCAGTGTACACTGCCACCTATCAACTTTTCAAGATCAGCTTTTGTACGTAATTGCCCTTTATTTGTTAGGTCAACAAGTCGTGTAAGTCCCACTTTTCGCCATTTTTTAAAGGCCATTTCATCTGTCCCTGGAGGAAACCAATGTTGGTTCAAATAAGAGGAGAATTTAGATCTGTCTGGAAGTAACTTTTTCCTGTTTTTGTCCCATATACGTAAAGATGCTTGCAAGAACTGATTACTCTTAAGCATTACCGGTCTGTGTCGCGCAGAATTCCAAATAATATCTTGTAATGGAATTGAGCCAGCCTCCCATTCTTCAATTTGTTGCCAGTTCAGTGAAGAATTATTATTTAATATTCGCACAATGGTGGCCAGGTTAGCCGCTTCATAATAAGTTTCCAGATCTGGAATACCCAGACCGCCTTGTAAAGGAGAGCGTTTCAGAATGGAAAATTTTATTCGTGATGTTTTGTAACTCCAGAAAAATCTGTTTATTTCAGATTGCCATTTTCTAAGTTCCTTCTTAGGAAGAGACACTGGCAAGGCTCGAAATAAAAATAAAAATTTAGGCAAAATAAAACTCTTCAACATGCTTACTTTGTCTGCCCAGGAGGGGCTCATGCGATTCCATTTCTGCAGCATATTTTTTGTTTCCTGGAAAATTTTCCTGAAATTACAATCTATCAAGTCTTCCAATTGTGGAGGTATCCATATGCCTAAACATCTCCATTTAGAGTACCACCATTGAAACGAAGAAAGTTTTTGAATGCGTTTAATAGTGTCTTGCTTAATCTGAAGTGGAATTATTTTAGACTTAGACTGGTTTACCTTCAGACCGGAGATTCTCTGCATATCAGCAAAAATTTGTTGTAATTCTAGAATTGATGTTTCTGGGTTGGAAAGAAAAATAATTAAATCATCTGCGTACAAACTAAGTTTATGAACCGCCTGTCCAATTTTAATGCCCTCGATTGCTATGTTGTTCCTTATGGCCACAGCCAGGGGTTCAATAGCCAGAGCAAAAATGAGTGGGGACAGGGGACATCCCTGCCTAGTGCCTCTGGCCAGGGAAATAGGTCTGCTTAAAAAATTATTAGTTTGTATTCTAGCAAAAGAGTCCATATACATAGTCGACATAGCCAATCTAAATTTTTCTCCAAAATTCATGCATGTTAAGAGTTGTTTCAGATAATTTGCTTCCAGGCTATCAAAGGCTTTTTCTAAATCTATTGTGAGCAGGAGGGTTTCTTGCTTTTGCTTCTTACTGTATGCGATTAAGTTTAAGACCCGACAAATATTGTCTGTCATGGATCGATTCGGAATGAATCCTGTCTGATCTGGTACAATGTAGTCTGAAATGATGTTTTGTAATCTGTTTGCAAGAACCTTAGAGAATACTTTGGCATCACAATTTAATAAAGCGATTGGCCGGAAAGCAGTTGGGTTGTCTTTTTCCTTGTTTTCTTTAGGAATTGGAACTATGAACGATTCCCTCCATGAGGGTGGCATTTTTCCGGAATTTAACAAATAGTTACATGTATGAGTTAGGTATTCACCTAATGATTGTGTAAAGGTTTTATAAAATTCTGGGCCGTATCCGTCACTGCCAGGTGCAGTTTTGGATTTTGTCTGTTTTATCGCCTGCTGTACTTCATTTACTGAAAAAGGTTCATCTAGTTGTTTGCTATGGTCCTCTGATAATTTTACTTGTATGTTGTGTTTGTTTAAAAAAACTTTTACTTCTTCTTGCTTTGGGTTCGTTGAAGAATATAGGTGTTCATAATAATTTGCAAAACAATCTGCAATTTCAGCCGGATCTGTGATTTTGGTATTATTTTTAGTCTTTAAGTAATGTATCTTATGTCGAGCTCTTTTTTGTTTGTAACGCCAGGATAAGATTTTAAGACTTTTAGGGTTTGATTGCCATTATTGTTGCTTCACAGTTAAGATTTTTCTCCTGATCTCAAGTGTCTGTACATCTTCCAATATTTTGCGCTCAGCTAAAAGTTTTTTATATATTTTGTTGTCTCCTGTCTTTTTATGAAGAGCCTCTAAATTCTGTATTGCTGTCAATAATGATTTAATTTTTTGTTCTCTCTCTTTTTTTAGATGAGATGCCAAAGCAATAAATTTCCCCCTCATTACAGCCTTGAAGGCATCCCAAACAAAGTGCGGCTCTACTTCACCATTATTATTTTCTTTAAAGTATTGCTCCATTGTCAATTTGATTTCCTCTCTAAATTCTTCTTTTAATAAAAGAGAAGTGTTTAGTTTCCATGTGTGGTTGCCCTGTGGTGTGTCTTGTTTCAGTTGCATTTCCACGAAGGCATGGTCAGTCCACATGGTGGGCCCTATATCTATTTTAAGAGTCCTGTGCATTACATCCTGAGAAACCAGTATATAGTCAATACGTGTATGGGTTCGAAACCTTGGAGAAAAAAAGGTATAATCACGTTCTCCCTTATGCAATTCCCGCCATGTGTCACATAATTGATATTTATCTAATAGCTCAGGAAGTATTGTGAATCTCTTGCCTTTTTTGGATTTTCTAGTTTGATTTCCTGATCTATCTAGCTTATGGTCTGCAATTAAATTGAGGTCGCCTCCAATGATTACCTGGCCTTCCTTGAAGGCCTGTAGTTTGCAAAGTGTTTCCTCAAGAAAGAGTTCCTGCCCTTCGTTGGGAGCATATATTGAGGCCAAAGTGGTTTTTTGTTGATTTAACATACCTTTTATAAGAATGTACCTGCCATGAGGGTCTGCTAGACTATCTTCGCAAGTGAAAGAAGTTACCTTGGAAATAAGAACAGCTACCCCGTGGGATTTTGAGGATCCCCCAGCATAAAATTGTTGATCATACCACGCAGTTTTCAGAATTTTTGTTTCTGTATCTCTCATATGCGTTTCCTGAAGGAAAAGGACATTAGGTTTACTGTGTAGAATAAAAGATGTCATTCTCTTAGCCTTGATAGGGTTATTCAAACCGCGAACGTTGACCGATCTAAATGACGTCTCCGCAGACATTATCAGCAACAGAACCAACGATTTTACTTATATCAGAACTGTGTTTAACTCACACACCTAACCTTACTTAACTATTTCCTATGAGAAGCCAACTACCCCCCACCCCCAAACACAACAAAATTAAACCCTTATTGTGTGAGACAAAGCTTAGAAGAAACCACTGGCACTGGTTCCTCACACTAAATACACACACCCTCAGCTCACCAGTTACAGCACTGGTGACTCAGAGAAAACCCTGTTTTTGAGAGTGTTAACACTGGGGAACAGAACAGAAATTGTCACTACCCCCCCCCCGCCCAGGATATAGCATTATGCATTAAAATTGGAAAGCAATTGTAACATTAACGTCAATTAAGCCATCTTCATCAGTTATAAATGCACATAAAATACCTCTTCAGAAGAAAGGAAACTCAGAAAAAATACAACAAGTCTTTCTTAGGAGCCGGATGGACTTGCAGGAACTGGAATCTTGCTGGCTTTCTGCGGTGAGTCTGGGAACAGATTTCTTCGTTTTAACTGAGTCTTGCCGTCGTGTTCCATAGGTGCTTCGCCCAATATGATGTGAAGTAAGTTTGCCCCGCTGTCTTCGTCCCAGGCATATAATTGTTGACCGCGAAAGGCGACAAAAAGTTTTCCAGAGGGAAGCCAGCGATATTTCTGTTTTATGTTTTGTAGTTTGGTTGTGATTGGTTTTAAAGTACGACGAATTAATATTGCTTCTTGTTCTTGCCAGGTTTTTCGGGTTACTACTGCCCCAACTAGTTGTTCTGGGGTGAACATAGACTCTCTTATTTCTGTCCTCTTACAAAGGTGTTGGGGAAGGCGGGAGAGAGCATCTGCCAGATGATTAGATTTACCTGGAAAATGGTGGAGGGTGAATTGAAATTTGGAGAAAAACTCAGCCCACCGGAATTGTTTTGCATTTAGATTCCGAGGCTTCCGCAGCACCTCAAGATTCTTGTGGTCAGTCCAGATTTCAAAAGGTACCCGGGACCCCTCCAAGCAGTGCCTCCAGGTGATTAACGCTAAACGTATAGAGGCTGCTTCTTTATCCCAAATGGGCCAAAATCTCTCCGTATCATTAAACTTTTTGGACACATAGGCAAGGGGTTGTAGTTGCCCCTGAGCATTCTCTTGCAAAATCACCCCCCCCATAGCAGTATCCGATGCGTCTACTTGGACCACGAATTTTTTTGTCTCATCAGGGTGTGCTAATATGGGTTCAGACGTGAATAACTGTTTTAGTTGTTCAAATGCTCCCTGACACTGGGGAGTCCAGTTCAAAGGGGCCCCGGGCATTGAAGCCTTAGCCCCTCTTCCTTTAGTCTTCAGAAGGTCTGTGAGGGGGAGGGCCACCTGGGCAAAATGAGGCAGGAATTGACGGTAAAAATTGGCGAAACCGAGAAAACTTTGGAGCTGCCGCCTGGTTTTGGGGGTTCCCAACCCAACACATCTTGGACCTTTTTTGGGTCCATTTCTAACCCAGCGGAGGATATGCGGTACCCTAGAAAGTCAATGCATTCCTGGTGGAATTCACATTTTGACAGCTTAACAAACAGTTTGTGTTCTAATAACGTTTCCAATACTTCCCGCATAAGCGTGGTGTGAGATTCTTGATCTGGGGTGTAGACCAAGATATCATCCAAGTAAACAACCACCCCCTTGAATAAGTAGGGGTGTAACACCTCATTGATTAAGTTCATAAAGACCCCGGGTGCCCCCTGTAATCCGAAGGGCATAACCCGATATTCAAATTGCCCCAGCGGGGTATTAAATGCAGTCTTATGTTCATCACCCTGTCTAATACGGACCCGAAAATAAGCATCACGTAAATCCAGTTTAGAAAACACTTTCCCTTTTGCCACCTCTGCCAACAAGTCCTTGATGAGGGGCATTGGGTAGGCATTGATTGCAGATACCGCATTAAGACCCCTATAGTCCGTGCACAGTCTGAGCCCCCCATCCTTTTTTTTACAGAACAACACAGGTGCTGCGAAAGGGGACGATGCTGGCCTAATAAATCCACGGGCCAGATTCTTATCGATAAATCGGCGTAGTTCTTCCTTTTCTATGGGACTCATGGCATAAATCTTTCCTTTTGGTAATTTGTGGCCCGGAAGGATTTCAATCGCACAGTCGGAGTTACGGTGGGGAGGTAGTTCATCCGCTTCCTCCTCCTCAAACACCCTGGTTAAGTACCGGTATTCTTTGGGGATGCGATTAAGGTCCTCTGTGGCTAGGCAAGCCCGTGGAGGTTCATTGCATGGGGGTTTTCCCCACCCTGGGTCCCATTTATGCTCTGCACACTTCGGGGAGATAAATCGTACGCTCCCCTCTTCCCAAAGTATATAAGGATCGTGACCATGTAACCATGGGCTACCCAACACTAATGGGAACTGGGCTTGAGGGGCTATTACAAACAAGCGTAGCTCCCAGTGTTCACCAATGCCTACTCTCAAAGGAATAGTCTCAAATCGACATGGTTCTTTCATCGGTGACCCATCCATTTGAGTAAAAGTTATCGGGTCTTTTAGATTGACAACGGTCACCTCCAGCCCCATAACCATAGATGGGTTTATCAGATCCCTCCCGCACCCTGAGTCAATGAGGGCTCGAACCCTGCTATGGGTCATCATCGCTGGATTCATCACAAGTACAGTCACAAAGAAGAGAGAGGGGTAATTGCTCACCAGTTTAGGCGCCTCAGGGACCGGGTCCTGTTTTGTAGCGCCATTCACAAACAGGACCAATTCGTTTCCCTGCATCTCACTCTCCTCCTCCAGCATCATGGTATCCGCTTGGTCGGGGCTGGCGAAAAGGGCTCGTGTGCTGCGTGGTTTCGCTGTTCCCTTTCTTGGAGTAGGGGTTGGCCATCGTCTGGGCTCCTCTTGTGGTAGGGCTCTGTTGGGATCCCCTTTCGGACAGGATGCGGCGAAGTGCCCCCTCTCTCCACACCGCAGGCAAAGGCCCTGTCGCATGCGCTGATCTCTCACCCCGCTCGGGGTGGAGGTTGGTCTGGGTCTGGTCTGGCCTGCCGAGAGACTCGGACGGTTGTTACCCAGAGATAGGTCCAGTTTCATGACACGCAAGCGGCTTTCAGCTTTTTTGGCCTCCTCCATCCAGCCTTGGAGAGTGCGAGGCTGCTGAGAGCTGAGGACATTATTGCGGACATCAACAGCTAGTCCCATTCGATATTGTTGAGCCAGCACAGCATCAGTCCAGTCTCGAATTTTCACTGCATGCCTTTGAAATTCCCTTGAATATTCCCGCACGGTGAGTTTGCCTTGTCTGAACGTGCGAAGGAAGGCTTCTGCCTTCTGGGCCGCCCCCGGATCCTCGAAACGGTTCCTCAAGGCCCACATGAAGTCATCGACATTCCCCAGTTCCGCTGCCTCCAGATCATGAAGGGCTACGTACCAGCTGGTAGCACTCCCCCGGAACCTTGAAGCGATAAACTCCACCTGTTGCTCCTCATCTGGGAACACATAGCCCCATCTCTGCACAAATTTCCCTACTTGCAATATGAAAAAGGACACAGTTTCGGGATCCCCATCAAAAGTGATCTCCAACATGTCCTTGGGGCGGATTACTGGAGGAACAGGGGCCATGATCGGTGCAGGAACTGGCTGCGGGAGGGGTGCTGGAGCAGGGGGTTGAGGCGGAGGCAGAGCTGGTGGCTGGATAGGTCCTGGCTGCCCTGGCCCGGGTCCCGGTACTGGGCCGGCCGGTGGAGGTGGGGCCGGTGCCGGTTGGCCCGTCCCCGGGGCCGATGGAGCAGGAGGTGGCTGTCCCAGTGCCACCGGTGGTGCAGGCGCTGGCACTGGTCTTGGTTGCGTCAGCGGATGGGCTCGAATTGCTTGATCCATCATCTGTGGTAGGGATTGCATTAGTTTGCCCATGTCCCGTACCAAATGTCGGGTATCCTCTTGAATAGAGTCCATGCGAGCCTCTGGATCGGAACCGGATCCTGTTCTGGGAGATCCTCGAGACCTCCGTCCCTGGGGAAGTCCGAAGCTCCCTCTGGGATCCAACAGGCTGTCCCGGCTCTGGCTCCCCGGCATGGACCAGGTCATCTGGGTAGTGTCCAACAGGTTCTTAGTCCAATCGCGCGACCTGCGGTAGGTCACCCCTTTATCCCACAGTGTTGGGGCCCCCGGCACGTAGGGTCATGGAATGGCTCCCCCCTGACTCTGCATTGGCCCGGCCGGGCTATAGATTGGGAGAGTGTATGAAGCTCCCACTGTGCTGATCAATGGAGGGGTGACCAATCCTGCCGCGGATTGCGGGGTCGGCGCTGCCAATACCGAAGTTGTAGTCACTGGAACAACGGTGGTAGTCGGAGTGGTGATCACTGGAGTTGCCACAGTGGTGACCGGGGCCATGGCTCCTGAAGTGGTAGTCACTGGGACTGCGCCTGAGGTTCCCCCCCCAGCTCCGCTCATCGTGGTAGACGGCAGAAACTGACGGTGGGGAAATGATGGTGATTCCTGACAATTTCTGTCAAGTTCAATAACAAGTGGATCCAGTCATTCTTGTACAAAGAAAGGTTTTATTGGATTATCTTGCTAAAACCCACAGTAGGAGGTCATTGTCAGGAATGGGGGGCGAAGCAATGCAAGCTAACTTATAGTGTGATGCAAAAAGCGCCTAGCAAATGAAATATGAGCACGCACGCAGGAAACTCCCGGCGGGAGATATACTTCATGAACGGGAGACTACTCCCCCCTCCGTTTGCCTTCCCAGGACTGGAAAATTCTCAGTAACACAAGAATAGCCCAAAGCCTACATTCAAGGCCACCGTGATAAGGAAAAGCGGCAGGGAAGAAGCTCCCACGTTTCTGCCTGCATAGCTACGCAAGCGCAAAGCAGGGTAGGGAACACATAACAATGGATTCAGTGAGAAACATCAAAGAAGCATTTCTGACAGTCCCTTTGGTTCTTTTTCCTGCCACTTCATTCCCCATGCTCCCCCATTGGTTGGTGCCCCAGCCTCCCTTTTAGCAGGACCCACCCCTTCCCCATTCGATCTCGTTGGGCATCTAGACATGCTTGGGCCTGGACTCCACCCTGCTGCTTGCCGCTCCTTCCTGGCTGCCTCTGCATTCACCTGCTGTGGGCTGGGTAAGCCTGTGCCGTGGATCTGGTCAATAGTTGATCCCAGGTGCACCTCTCACAGCCACGGTTGATGCAGCACCGCTGCTGCACTGGTTCCCCAGGCCTCAGAGTTTGCCTTAGAGGGCCCTGCCACTGAGCCTGTCCCCACTCCCAGGCATGCATCTGGGGGCCTCATAGAGGAGAGCTGCCCCTCTCTCCTGGGGGCTGTTAATCGTGTTCTCAGGTTGTCACCCCACTGGGTCCAGGACCACTGCAGCTTGGGTGGCACAACTCTCCTGCAATCCCATTTCCATCAGTGGACGAGCGTTTCTCCTTGGACCCGGCCAGGGTGAGGGCTCCCAGCCTTGGGCCGGGACAGATGGTGAATTTTATAATGATAGGAAGAATACAAAAGATTCTTTCGTTAATAAACCTGGGATAATCTTTAACCAATCAATTAATAAGCTTGGCTTTGTAATATTAAATGGCAACTTCGATGGAGATAAATATGGAGAATTCACTTATTATAACCATAAGGGTATAAGTGTGATTGACTACATATTAATAGCACCATCGCTTTCTAATATTATATTACACTTTGAAGTAGGGTCACTCCCAGAAAACAATCATAAACCACTTATATTTTGTATTTCTGTATTTGAAGCTCTGTGGGATTGTGAGATAGCAATATCTCATATAGAAATGACAGCTAATATTTGTTTGAGATGGACCTATGCACTTCAAAATGAACTACAACAGGTGCTGGACAGTGAGTCACTCTTTGAGATCAGGGGAAAACTGCTAGTTGCAAAAGATACAGAGACTGCCCTGGCACTATATAGAGACTTAATTGAATTATTGAGACCTTTCCTGGTCAAGAGTGGTGGAATATCTAATGGGAGAAGGCAACCTAAAAACTACTGGTTTGATAGAGAATGCTTAAATATAGGGAAGGGGGAAACAACTCAGATGTGATATTAGGGTATTTAAGCAAAAAGAAACAAGCTGTTCACCCAAATTTTTCTTTGAGCTTCATAATAAATATGAACATCTACTCAGGAAAAAAAGAGAATCTTGGTAGGAGCTTGCCTTGGCTTTAATTCAGAAAGACATGGCAAGGTTTTAGTATATACTTGCAATTTTAGAAGGGAGGGTACGACTTGAGTTATATTCCTCTATATCCAAGGATCAATGGGAAGAACATTTTAAAAACTTTTTTAATGATCAAACCCACAAGGATAGTGTAGTTAAATGCCCTGAGGTGAGATCATTAACTAACTCACCTGATTGCTAACTCATCTATCAGCAAAATAAAATCCCTTATTTCTACAATAAGGAATAATAAAGCCCCAGGTGAAAATTTTATCCCCCTGATTTGCTTAAGGCTTTTCAAGACTGGTGGGCACCTGTTGTAGCCACCCTGTTCACTCATATGAAGAAGAAGAAGAAGAAGAAGAAGAAGAAGAAGAAGAAGAAGAAGAAGAAGAAGAAGAAGAAGAAGAAGAAGAAGAAGAAGAAGAGAGGAGGAGGAGGAGGAGGAGGAGGAGGGTTGGATTTATACCCTGCCCTTCACTCAGAGTCTCAGAGTGGCTTACAAACTCCTTTCCCTTCCCCTCCCCACAACAGACACCCTGTGAGGTAGGTGGGGCTGAGAGAGGTCTGACAGAAACTGCTCTTTTTCAGGAACACCTCTGATAGGACTATGAGTTGCCCAAGTTCACACCAGCAGCTGCAAGTGGAGGAGTGGGGAATCAAACCCGGTTCTCCCAGATTAGAGTCCGCGCACTTAACCACTACACCAAACTGGCTTATAAAAAGATGATGGGGCATGCTGGTCATAGTATGTCTGACCTGTGACTGCTTCACTCTGGGTCAATTGTTATTTGTCATCTTTTATTTGATTGTAAGGTCTTTCTCTTTTACTTTCAGATATGCAATGTTAATGATGAATTTGTATTTTAATACTAATTGGAAGATGTTTAATTTTTAAATTATTTTTATTATGTTTTTCCCTTTTAATTTTATCTTCGTGGAATCTCCACCTTATTCTGTATTGTTGCTATAGCTTTTCTTTGCTAATGCAGTAAAGACCGACTGACTGACTGACAGTTTTCTGCTCACCTTGACACAGAGAGTTCTCCATCTTTCTGTGTTATACCTCTGAGGATGCCAGTCACAGCTACTGGCGAAATGTCAGGTCCTACAATGCCAAGACCACGGCCACACAATCCGGAAAATCTACAGCAACTAATGACTGACAGATTGATTGAGCAAAGGCAAAAATGAGACAATGCAACATCCAAGCAGCAGCATGAAAGAAGTGTGACCTCAGATGTCAAATAAGACCTTATAAGAGATGTGTGCTTAGCTTTCTAAAAGCTAATGAGCAGTACTTTATTGCTACTTTGATGATGGAGAGGCATCACAGGGAGAGAAGGATTTGTTTCTTCTTGAAGGATTCTTCCATTCTCTGCAGCTGCAATAGGAGAGAAAAGTCTTATTTTCTTTTTCTTTTTTTCCTCCTGTGGAACAAGCTGCATCTTCAGAGGGGCACAGGAAGGTCTCTCACTTTTTAAAAAGCTAATTAGCAGCCCCCCTCAGCTGCTTTGAAGATCAAGGAAAGGTTGCTCCCTTCCTCATCAACCTTTCCCTGATCTTCAAAGTAGCTGTGTGGGATTGCTAATTGGCTTTTTTTTAAAGTGAGAGATCCTAGTCACAGATCTCTTGCATTACATCTGTTTTGGACCTCAGTGGTTAACACCACATACTTTCCAGAGGAAATGGTTGGCTACTGTGTGAGACAGGATGCTGGGCTTGATGGACCACTGATCTGAGCCAGCAGGGCTCTTCTTATGTTCTTATACTAGTGGAAGCAAAAACAGACAATGTGTAGAAGAAATAAGAAGTACAGAAGCAGTGTTCTGAGATACAAGTCATGCTCCCATCCAGGCTTAAGGTCATTGAAGAGATAATGGGTGATCTGTGATCAGATCTTCAGCACATTTGTTTTGTAAACAGCAATGACAGGAGACCTTGATTTGGAGCTGGACTGAGGCAACGGGGCTTCAGCTTCAACTTCTCAACTTCAAACAGTTCCCTGTAGGTGATTTCCCCTCCCACCACCTTGTGGAAAACACGTAGCACTAGAAGCCAACCTGGAGTCCCATCCATGCATTACAATGACTGCAGTGCAATCTGTGCAGTGTACATTTGATTTTTCTTAGTACTCACACTGAATAACTCACACTGAATAACTTAGTACTCACGCTGAATAATTCGACACCATGTGCAGTTGGTTGTGTGAGTTAAAACCCACATTTATCCAGATACTGCTCCTGAGCTTTATTTTAAAAGCGAATGCACATTGGCTATTGGACCCAGGAATTGAGGAGCCTCCTGTTCTAGATGGGGCTGCACTCTCCATAAAATAACAGGTTCATTGCTTGGGGATGCTGCTGGACCTGAGACTACCGGTGAAAGAGCAGGTAGTAGTGGCAGCCAGAACCACCTTTCATCATCTTGGGCTAATGACTGAGCTGTGGCCATTCCTAGGAAACCAACTGCCTGAGCCCCAAAGGGTATGAGCATGCTCAGGAATGGCAGTAGAACCCTGCTTCCTGTTCTTTCATCTTCCATTGGGGTGGTGGAACTGTGGGTGTTCAGGCCTCTGCCCAGCCTTTGCCCTAGGTCAGCTGCCTGAGACACCCCATGGCTAAGAGACCACCCCTGCTGTTCACATGTCTATGTATTTTGGGCTGAGGTCACACTCACTAAATAATCCACTTTCAGTGCACTTTCCGATTGGGTTTTGCCAGTAAACACAGTAAAATCCAATTGGAAAGTGGATTGAAAGTGGATTATTTAGTGTGTGTAGGGTTGCCAGGTCCCCCAGGGGGATGGGGAAAACTCCGCTCGATGGGTCCATTACCTGCTGGCCCCGATTGGGCTACTGGGGGAAAACCCACTCCCAAAATCCTAGGATCGCAGAAACGTGCCTGGCGTGATGACGTCATCCGGAGGGGACATCATCCTGCCGGGCACATTGCGGGGGTCTATAATTCGAGGGAAAACTCTATGGTTTTCCCTCAAATGATAGTGGTCCTGCCCCCAATGTGCCTGATGCAATGACATCACTTCGGATGACGTCATCGCACGTGCACCAAAGATCTCCAGGATGGGGCCCGGGACTCCCCTGCTAAAATTAAGGTAAGACTTGGCAACCCTAAGTGTGTGTGACCACAGCCTCGATTAACTATTTTCTGTGTGTGTGTGTGTGTGTGTGTGTGTGTGTGTGTGTGTTGAGCCTGTTTTAATGTTTTTATTGTTTGCTGCCTTGAGGACCCTACATTGGATGTTTTTTTAAAATAAAAAATAAATACCACTTAGAATCAGGTATATGTGTACATGAAAGACATAATCACATTCATCATAACAAAAGAACAAGGCCATATATAATAGATGCTGGGGTGGGCTGGGGTCTGAGGTCAAAGAAAGGTTGTGAGGGAGATCTACTTAATCTTTGGAGCTCCCTATGTCTGCTATTTACAAATAGACACACATAAACAAACCAGAGATATGAGCATAATGCCAGATCTCCCAGGCTCTCTTCTTGTTTGACCCTCAACCCCAACCGGGCATATTTCCTCCTGATCATTGGCCCAGCATTCCAGTCCTGGTTCAAACTTCCTGGCTTCCTTTCGTTTCTAGACTACTAGACTATAAAGACTACACTTATGCAGAGTGGGGATTGTGTGTGAGGGGGAAGCTGCTTTCTGAATAATGAAAACTAGCATGTCAGAGAAATGATTTAGCTTAACTTTTCCTGACATAGAAAAAAGCATTATGCGCCTAGGGCTTTTTCCATGTGAAAACCTCCAAACACATAATTCCTCCAGCAGTAGCCTGAAGCAATCTAGTTCAGGAAAGTCTTTACTATTTGATGCAACTGATTATATATAAATTGGACGTGTGTCCTGGGTCACATCCTTAATGATGGAATCATGGGACTGCCTTTGTCTCCTCACTTCTCCTTCAATTTGTTCTTGGCCAAACAATCCGCTTCTTCCTTGTGACTCCTTTTTCAGCACCTCAGTTTTGCTGGTGGTAATAATTCATGCTAGTTGCAGAATCATGATTTAGAAAAAATGATTGCCAGCAACTTGCTGTAGGTTATTATTTTATCATGCCATAAATGAAAACAGGTGCAAGAGCCATATTTCACAGCAAGTTCTAAAAGTAATCAAATCTGCAGTGTCCCAAAATGTTACTGCCTGTGACTTTCCCTTCCCAGTCCTGGCATTTCACAAAGCTGCCTTGAAAAATTGCTTTTGGTTTGTGTGTGTGTGTGTGGGGGAGTCTCTATAGTTATCATTTTCAGAGCATTTTGGCTTCCAAGAACTACACAAACATTCACTGAACCTTTCACAACAACATTAAGCAAGATAATTATGTCTTCTTTGGCTGACGAATATTTATTGCAATGTTCATTTTGCGGAACTTCCATTCACTATACCCAGAGCTCTGATCCCAAAAAGAATCCAACCGACGTGTGATTGTGGATAGAGAGATGGCCATGGAATTGGCATGAGGGAGGCAAGAAGGTGAAGAAGTAGCAGTGAGAGACAAAAAGCTTAAGGAATGCTGCTCTGAGGAGATGGGACTGAGGATATAGTCACGTTTGATGTGTATGAACAGATAGGCTCTTCATTTGAGTTCACTGGGCTGATACCAACATTGTTGCTGTGAACCAGACACTTAGAATTATTGGTCAGGAATGTCCATTTTGTCTCAGAGAGAAGAAGAAGAAGAGTTGGATTTATACCCCACCCTTGACTCAGAGTCTCAGAGCAGCTTACAATCACCTTCCCTTTCTCTCCCCACAGCAGACACCCTGTGAGGTAGGTGGGACTAAGAGAGCTCTGAGACAACTGCTTTTGAGAGAACAGCTCTGAGAACTTTGACTCACTCAAGATCACCCAGTTGGCTGCACGTGGAGAAATGGGGTATCAAACCCAGTGGTCCCAATTAAAGTCCACCATTCTTAACCACAACACCAAACTGACTCTCAGGAAGGACATGTGATTGATTGACTGAGCTGGTCTGGTAACTGAACAAAGACCAAACACGATCTGAAATGCATTACATCCATAATTTGAAATCAGCCAAAAGTTAAATAGCCATACTTTTGTGGACACTGATCAAAAGTGTGGGGGAAAGTAGGGTTACCAACTGTGGCTAGAAAAATTCCTGGTGATTTGAGGGTGGTACCTGGGGAGGCTGGAGTCCAGGGAGGGGAAGGAGTCCAGTGGGGCTGTGATGTCATCGAATCTGCCCTATGAAAATGGTTTTTCCTCTTGAGGGACTGTAATGTACCCAAGCTGACCTTGTGCTCCGACCAGTTCTAACCGATCCAACATGTGGCCAGGCAAAGTGCCTGAGCTTGGACCTTGAGGACAATAGACGCTCAGCTCCTAAGTCCCCTCCAATCGGGGAACTAGGATCCAAGATGTTAATGTAATTACTGCAAATAGACCACTCACGGATGTTTGGGGTGTGTTTTCCTTGGGGCATATAAGCTGGCCTGCGAGCAGGCTACTTTGTCTTGTTCCTGATCTTCAAATAAAAGTATGAGCTGATTTCACTTTATGGACTCATCAGTCTCAGTACTTTTCAGGGACTCATCTCTGTAGTCTGGAGATCAGTTGTAATTTCTAGGGAGCTCCAGGCCACACTTTGAAAATGGTGTTCCCAGGAGGAGGATATGTTAAGGCCACTGTCGGGCCAAGTAAAGTGCTTTCCCTTTCTACTTATTGGGAACAAACAGGAAACGGATTACCCTGAAACCTTATAGTGGTGGTGGAAAGTGCTGCCAAGTCACAGCCAATTCATGGCAACCCCATAGGGTTTTCAAGGCAAGAGATGTTCAGAGGTGATTTGCCATTGCCTGCCTCTGCATTACCACCCTGTTATTCCTTGAAGGTCTCCCATCCAAATACTGACCATGGCTGACCCTGCTTAGCATCTGAGATCTGATGAGATTGGGCTAGCCAGGTCAGGGCGTAATACCAATAGGACAGTAGAAACACTATTTTGCTATGGGGTGCATGAGGATACTCCAGAAGAGAAAGTCTACCCATGTCTGCTCTGCAATGTCCAATCATCACTCTATGGTGGACCATGTGATCTTTAAATTACCACAACTGTTATAAGCTGGAGAGATGAGCTGAATTTTCATGTATTAGGCTTGAAGCATGATGATGTAGAGAGTGAGGTTATCTTTAGGACTGAGGAGCCAAGTTTCAGGTGTTTACAGTATAAAAATGATCCTTAAAATAGCAATACATGCCCAGAATTGCATAATGTAACACCTGCAAATTATTTGTTCATTTTTCAAAGTGATAGCCTAGGCAGTAATTAGAGCAAGGAAAGACAGCCTGCATTCATTAGGAAGATGTTAAATCAAAGCTATCTTTCCTTGAATGACATTCCAAAACTCTTGGAAAAGGAAAATATTGCATGTTGTTTTCACTGACCCAAATATCAGCCTACATTGTTAATTGGTAATGTTCAGTTTAATACTTCCTCCAGCACAATTGGCTTCCCATTGATAAACTTAAAAAAAGAATCATCAGTCAAGCAAGACATCATGAACAGTTAAAGCTGGGGCATTAAAACCTCTTTAATCATGATAGTAGCTGAAAATACAGGATGGACTTTGTTTATCATTCATTTGCACAATGGATTATGAACTCACTGCATTATTCTCTCCTTTTCACCACAAAACTTAATCAGTATGAATAACAAACCAAAACCTCCTTCCCATAAACTTTCAACTGTGTTCCTACTTTTAATGCCAAATTATTGCTTTAAATTCAAACGAATAGCACTTCAGATAAAATGTTTTGAAAGTTTCTTGCACTTTTATTGTTGGAGATGATGCAGGTTTTTTTAAAGCTTGAAAGCAGTCGTAGAATTTCTGTGAAGAGATAATAACTCAGTGCTGTGCAACCCTTGAAGCAATACTTTATTGATGAAAAAGCCATCTTAGAAGTTTTATTTACTGCCTTGGAAAACCGTTCTCCTAGTCCCAGATGTTTGAGAGGCTCCAGGTGATTACTCAGAAAGGAAGAAGTAGTATGCCTCACCTGCCAAAGGGGCACTCTTCCTCATTATTACTTTACCTTACCCTGGTCTGAAGCTGAAAACAAGTTCCAAAATTAAATCCTACTGAGCTCTAATCCAATTAAGTCCTACCTTCAATCATTTATTCTGCAGCAACATTGATTAATGAGGTTAGTGGGGCTATTCCAATGTGAATTCAGATATCTGATTATTTTTATCCAGCTTTCCCTAAACATGCACAGCCAAGTAGAAACCCCTTAGGTTTTCATTAGCTGTATTGAGTGAAGAGCAGTGAGTCCAAGTGTAGTGGTTGTATGGAGCAAGATGGCAGACTGCCTAAGAATAACAAAGGGACATCACAGGAGAGACAGCTGGCCCACCAAAGTTGCTGAGACAGCAGCCTTTTGTGACACAGATACTCTCTGGTTCACAGTTGGACAATTATGTGTGGCTGTGAGTCTGTGTGTTTGTGCATTCTCTCACACTTCCCTTCTCTCACACACAATACAAGGAAGCTGCTGACTAACAAAACAGCCTAGCCTATTGTTTTCCTTCCTCTTGGGGAGGCTCTGGCATGATGGCCCTCCAAAGAAGAGACATTGGGGAAGACTAGTTTTTACTCAAATGAAAGTGTGTCTCTTCTAGACATCATAGTTTCAGATAGGCTGCCAGATTAGTCTGTAGCAAGTCCAGGAACTCCTTCATCCAGGCATTTCATGATGTGAGCCTGACCCACAAAAACTTATACTAAACTTTGTAGCTCTTTAAGCTACTACAGGACTTGAATTTTAGGTTGCTGTCACACGCTCCAGAAAAAATGGGGAGGGAGTGAGGCTATTTCCTCCGGAGGAATTTGACCCGCAGTTGCATGATCACGCCTCCCTTTGAAGCTGCAGATGCAGTCTGGCAGTGTGTGATCAGATGCAACTGCGGGTGAGTCATGGGGTTTTTTGTGCCTTTTCCCCCATGCGCTTAAATGAGGAATCGATGAATCGCACCTCCGCATCAAGGGATCCCTATGGAGTTTGCAAAACATACTGGGAAGGGGGGGAAACAATGGCACGGAGTCAGGATGGCCTGATCAGACCATCCCAACACCATGAGAGCGCACTGGAGCAATCAGACACAGGAAAGTCTGTCCATGGCCTGTAGCAACCCATTTACTACTGGATTCTCCTTGGTGTCTTCTGCGGTGGAGCAGAATGGGTTGCCAACAGCTGCAGGGTGCTTCCCAGATGTTGTTGTCTGATAACACCCTTTAAATCCACCCGGCATTCACAGCTATGTCAAGTCTAATTGTGCGTATGATCACAGTCTTAGTCATGATAACAGAACAATGATAAATAATGGAAAAGAGGATGAAATTGAGTCACTTGGTGAAGGCATGTGATTGATCTTGCACTTTAGCAGTAAGGCTTCAGTCCTATACACTTTTGTTACTGGACTCCATTGGGACTCCAGTGAGATTTTCTTCCCAGTGATAAAATTGGGCTGTATATGTCATAAATAATTGAGTTGTGAATAATCAATGTTTGTTATGGATATTTCCCTACAAAGCATATTGGTAAATTTTGCCCTTTCATGAAATTGATGCCTAGACAGACTTGTAATGGGACTGTGTTTCTTCTGACACATGAGGGAGGAGATACCACTGTTAACACCACCAAAAGACTATGCCAAAAATTGTGGGATGAGGCTGTTAGCTGGGGGATCAGATCAGATCATCTCTCAGCTTTTTCACACCAGTAGAATAGGTGGTAAGTTCCAATCTCATAAGTTTAATAGCAGGGCTAATAATAACAGGGCTGGTCATGTGCTAGAGTCGCAAGAAAATGGAGATTATATCCAAAATAATCATATTAAACAATGGATGTACAAACAAATTCACTATCCATTTGTGAAAGATTTGCAAAATTCTACATTCTTCAACTAACCCTTCTAGTAAGTATGCTAGTTCAAATATCGACTGGGCTATACTTCTACAACTATATGAAGAGCAAGATTTACATCCAAATAAACTAATGAATAAAGAGGAGCTTAGAGCTATCATGAATTAAGATCCGTGAAGTCCCTAACAGATTTGTACCAAAAAAAAAATGAAAAAGGTGATACAGTTGGGAATTTCATATATCTATTGAGTGACATTTGTTTTGGACAGTTACCAACACATCTTTTCCCAGCAAATGGTGGAAATGAAAAGAAATCTGATTATTTAAGCATTTGGTTCTCCTTGAGATTTACTAATACTTTTTTTTACATTTTATACTTGCCTCCTGACATTCCAGTTCACAATAAATGTTAACATATGCTGTGTTTCTGACATTTACTAGTTTCCATAAGCATTAGCTTCACTGTTCATACTGAAAGACAAGTACAACTAAAATAATTTTAAACTGGGGTATTACTTGGTTGAAGAAGTGTTGGCCAATTTGTTTCCAAAGTTTTAGTCAACTGATAGATTGGTTTAATTTGCCTATGAATAAATTGTACATTAGAAAGAAAACTGACTTTTTAAAATATAGATATATTTTCCAGGAAATGGGGAAAAAAACATATCGTTGGTTTAGGTTTTAGAACATTAAAACATCAACTATCTGACCTTGTGATGAATTAGGTAACTTGTAGTAGTTTTGTCCTTTATCATGGCCAGCTTTGCATGGAACGATCCCTTGATTTCATTGCAAAATTCAGGCTTAAACTGAAGAAAGTTGGGAAAACCACTAGGCCATTCAGATTTGACCTAGATCGCATACCTGACGAATATACAGTGGAGGTGAAGAATAGGTTTAAGGGACTAGATTTGATAGCTAGAGAGCCTGAAGAACTATGGACAGAGGTCCGTGACATTGTACAGGAGGCAGCAATCACCACCATCCCAAAGAAAAAGAAATGCAAGAAAGCAAAGTGGCTGTCTGATGGGGCTTTACAAATAGCAGAGGAAAGAAGGGAAGCAAAAGGCAAGGGTGAAAAGAAAAGATTTACCCAACTGAATGCAAATTTCCAGAGAACAGCAAGGAAGATAAGGAGGCTTTCCTGAATGAACAATGCAAAGTAATAGAGGAAAACAATAAAATGAGAAGGATTAGAGATCTCTTCAAGAAAATCGGAAAAATCAAGGAATCATTCCACTCAAAGCTGGTAAAGGACAAAAATGGTAGGGACCTAACAGAAGCAGAAGAGATTAGGAAGAGATGGCAAGAATACACAGAAGAACTATACAAGAAGGACCTCAATGTCCTTGACAACCATGATGGTGTAATCACTGACCTTGAGCCAGACATCCTGGAATGTGAAGTCAAAAGGGCCTTAGAAAGCATTACTAACAACAAAGCTAGCGGAGGTGATGATATTCCAGCTGAGCTATTCAAAGTCTTAAAATATGATGCTGTTAAAGTGCTGCACTCAATTTGCCAGCAAATTTGGAAAACGCAACAGTGGCCACAGGATTGGAAAAGGTCAGTTTACATTCCAATCCCAAAGAAGGGCAATGCCAAGGAATGTTCAAACTATCGCACAATTGCACTCATTTCACATGCTAGCAAGGTCATGCTAAAGATCCTACAAGCTAGGCTTCAGCAGTATGTGGATAGAGAACTGCCAGAAGTACAAGCTGGGTTTCAAAGAGGTAGAGGAACTAGAGATCAAATTGCCAACATTCGCTGGATTATGGAGAAAGCAAGAGAGTACCAGAAAAAGATCTATTTCTGTGTCATTGACTATGCTAAAGCCTTTTGATTGTATGGATCACAACAAACTATGGCAAGTCCTTAAAGAGATGGGAGTACCAGATCACCTCATGTCTCTTGAGAAACCTGTATAAGGGTCAAGAAGCGACAGTTAGAACTGGATATGGAACAACTGATTGGTTTAGCACAGAAAAAGGAGTATGACAAGGATGCATATTGTCCCCTTGCTTATTGAATGTATATACAGAGTCCATCACACGAAATGCCAGCCTGGATGATTCAGAAGCCAGAATTAAGATTGCTGGGAAAAACATCAACAGCCTCAGATATGAAGATGATACCACTCTAATGGCAGAAAGTGAAGAGGACCTAAAGATCTTCTTGCTCAGATTAAAAGAGGAGAGTGCAAAGATTGGCTTGAAACACAACATCAATAAAAACGAAGATCATGGCATCTGGCCCCACCACTCCTTGGCAAATAGAAGGGGAAGTCATGGAAGTAGTGACATACTTCACATTCGTGGGATCCAAGATCACTGCAGATGGTGACTGCAGCCATGAAATTAAAAGACACCTGCTCCTTGGGAGGGAGGAAAGCGATGGAAAACCTAGACAGCATATTAAAAAGTAGAGACCTCACCCTGCCAACAACAGCATATTAAAAAGTAGAGACTTCACCCTGCCAACAAAAGTAGAGACATCACCCTGCCAACAAAAAACTTTTGTTGGCAGGGTGATGTCTCTACTTTTTAATATGCTGTCTAGGTTTGCCATCATACGGTCAAAGCAATGGTATTCCCCGTAGTATTGTATGGCTGCAAGAGTTGGACTATAAGGAAGGCCAAGAGCCAAAGAACAGATTCTTTTGAGTTATAGTGCTGGAGAAGACTCTTGAGAGTCCCCTGGACTACAAAGAGATAAAATTAGACAATCCTAAAAGAAATCAACCCTGACTGTTCCCTGGAAGGCCAGCTACTGAAGCTGAAGCTCAAATATTTTGGCCACCAAATGAGAAGGGAGCACTCACTGAAGAAGACCCTGATGATGGGAAAGTTTGAAGGTCAAAGAAGAAGGGGACGACAAAGGATGAGATGGTTAGACAGTGTTATTGAGGCAATGAACATGAAATTAAGCAAACTCCGGAGCACGATGGAAGACAGGAGGGCGTGGCGTGATGTTGTCCATGGGGTCGCAAAGAGTTGGACTTAACTGTGCAACTGAACAACAAGTAGGTTTGTAGTTGAATTCAGAGAAAAGCACCTTGTCACCTATACAAGCAATAAACAATATCCCCACAATACAGTTATTTACCACTTCCAGTTTACTTTATGTAAAAAAACAAAACAAAAAACCTGTGGCAGAACATTAGTCATCAAATGTACCTTTCTACCCCATGAGTTTATTATCCAGGGAACCATTTCATAGAATCATAGAATGTTAGAGTTGGAAGGGACCTTGCAGATCATCTAGTCATTACTAACCACTACAAATGCACACTGAGAGGGGTCCGAGAAGTCCCTTAAATGCATACAAAGTTGTGCTCTATCAGATGGCATGGTCCTCTGATCACCGTTGCTGTGATAACCCCCTACAGGCTTCACAATAAGAGTGAGATCCAAAACAAGGGTTGCTAGGCTGAATAGCAGTAGTCAGTGGTAAATGACCTCGTGAATGCGGAAAAGGAGGTTTGCATATAAAGATGCAAAGCAAAATGTTTACAGAATAGGCATGTAATGGTGCAAAATATCAGCTATGCCAAGCACTTCTTCCAACACAGACTGAGATAACAACTGTAGGGCTTGAACTAAGACCTCAGGTACTCTAAAGCCTGTGCTGTTCCACAGAGTTACACCTTACTCTTCAACCCTTCCTTATCTGGTATCTGTTGCTGCTTTTGATACTGGGGCCAATGGAGAATTCCAAATGTTCCAAGGCATGGTTTTCCCCCATGTCCTCACTTGGCTATTTGTTTAGGCAAATGCTGTATGGAATTGGACGCTAGTCCTGTATCTTTGTTTTTTCCCCCATTGCTCTTCCTAGTTTCCATCATGGTGGGACTCATGAGTAGGGATGGGCACAAACCGACTCATGAGCTGAAATTTGGCATGAATTTGGGCCCGTTTGGAACTCTTTGAACCAATGTTCGGAGAAGGCACTTTCCTTGAATATTTACTGGATGTTTGTCTGGTTCAGCTGTTTGGGGCCATTTAAACCTAACAGCTGAGTGGTGCAGGGTCCACAGCTGAGTATTAGGTTTAAATGGCTGTGAGCGATCTCATCAGTCAGTTTCGCTTCCCTCCGCTTTGAAGTTGGGGAGAACAAAACAGACTGCTGAAATGGCCGCCACTTTGAAGTGGGGGGGGGCAAAATGGATGGGTTAAATGGCTGGCAGCCATTTAATCCTTCCCATGCATTCCCCCCTTTCTCCCAGCTGCGGCAAGCCACAGCCGGGAGAAAGGGGAAACTGAACTCACCAGAACAGCTCAGTTCAGGTGGGGGCTTTCTGGCTTGGTCCAAGGTTTTGTTCAGCATTCAGTTCTGGGCCACCCTGAACCCCCAAACGAACTGAGGGTTTTATATGTTCGTACCCTTCCGTATTCATTAGTGCTGTTCCCCAGTAAGCTATTGGAGATATAAAAGGAATAACTTCAATGAATAAGTGGGGGTATTTGCAGGAAGAAGTTCAAAATTCCAACTATACTGCAGAGTTCTGAGGGACATTGTAGGCACAGGACTCCTACTAGGCATGCCACAGTTCTCCATATAGCTTCTCATATTCCTTAAAACACGTCTCCCAGAGCTTGGTGGGCCCTCAGAAATGGTGTGAAACACATCATGAGATATGCAGTGGGAGGGAGGAATCAATAAAAAATTCTAATCTTGTACAAGTGGAAATGTGGTCTACATGAACAGTTGGTCTATCCCTCTGTTTTTTTGATGAAATGTATAGCATTGTTTTTAAGGCCTTAGTAGTCTGAGTCCAGAATGTCTATCAGGATGACTATTCCAATATTAGCCTACTACCACACTTCAAGATCTTCCTGGGACATCACTTTCCTCCCAACATCAGAAGCATGGCTACACAGGAGAGGACCTTTTCAACAGTGGTGCCAAGAGTGTAATGGTTTCCTGTTTCTTTACTTGAAAAAAAACCCTCTTTTGCCAGCTATTTTGTATTTTACATTCTAATGATCTGTTGCAGAAGTGCCTGGAGTTATCAGAGAATTATTTATGTGTTGGTTACTGCCACAAAGAGGAAAAATAAGCTTGTTAAGTTTATTTTTAACACTGAAGGAAACTGTGTTATTTGAAGATGGAGGGAAATGGCTTCATCCTAGACCTGAAGAGAATTCAGTGTTGAAACTGATGTGGGCTTAAAAAAAAAGTTTGTAAAATTTTATCTCAGTATTGAAACATCAATGTGTGATGACTTTGTTGCCCTTTGTTTAAGATGTGCCCGCTTCTCTTCCCACCACCCAAAGAGAATACCACCAGAAATAACACATTCTAGATGGACAGCTATGTTAGGCTGTTGCAACAAAAACAAACAAGAGTCTTATGACACTTTACAGACCAAGAGATTTACAGTGCAGTCTTAAACAGAGTTGCAGCCTTCTAAGCCCATTGAATCTAATTGAATTAGAAAGCTGTAACTCTGTTTGGGACGGCGCTGTAACTTGAGCTTTCATGAATAGAGTTCACTTCATTAGTTGCAAGTGGCAGGTATACATGGTACAGAGAAATAAAATTGTAAACAGCAAGGATATGACATGGAAAAAGAACAAAGAAGTGATATTGTTATGTATAATTAAAATGTATTCAAGCTGAACAAAATCTCAATAATTGCCAATAAAACAATTATCCTAGTTTTGCTACACTGATATCACCAGGAGTGGGTGAGGAAAACCTCATTTTTGTTAAAGTCTTAGAAAATGCAGTCAAATTTCCTAATCAATTCTAATTCAGAAGATTCATGCTAAAGTCTTGAAGGCACCACAAGGGTACAGATTGCTTGTACTATCAGAAATTAGTTAATTATGAGTAGAAGGGAATGATAAGGAGTGCTCTCATATTTTAATCTTGGAATGCTCAACCATACAGGTTTAATGTCTGCAAAGTGCTATTACTTCCTTATTAGAATTCCATTTTATTTTATTTTCTTACCTATCTCACCTAAGAGACTCAAGCTCTGTCTTAGTACATCTTCTTGCCAGCACTGCATCCCATTCTGTTAGTTGCCATGGACACCATGATTGAAGGTCATCCAAAGCAAGTGGGACAACAAGAGAAAAGAGGCATAAACAATCAACACAATGCAAAATGGGACATGACTGGTATAGCATAGTGTCAGCTTTTTACATTTTAATAATAGGAGCAGATTGTTTGTCTCCACTGTGTACTTCCATGAAACATAAATCCAGTCACTCTCATAGGCAGGCTGAATTAATATCAAATTCAGTGACAAAGGTTGCTGTTTCCCTTCCTCGTAGTAGATGGAAGTCTCATTGAACAAAGAACAAGATCATAAACACATGGGAAGTGGGCCACTCTAGGAAAACAAAATGGCCTTAATATGAAAGGCAAGTAGGTTCAGGGAATGATTACCTGATATTCTACACATTCTACACATACTTTTCCACTTTGAAATACCAACAACAAATGCATATAAAGAAAATAGAAATATGGGAATCTGGCTTATATGGAGTGCATTCACTGAGACATCACCCCGGTCCTCTCTATAGTGATTGGAAGCAACTTGCCAGAGGTCCTTGGCAAGAGGTCCTTCATCCTGGTACCTGAAAAACTCCAAAATGGAAAAGTGTGAAAAGATGCCATGGGGAAACACTCCTTACGTTATCATCAATATGTAAGAAACAGGCCATAGAGTGTCAACTACATCTCTCAGTGATTATATCTGTGTGTGTGGCAAAGAGTGGGATGGGGAGTCATAAACCAGTCCATTTTCATAATGGATATTAGAACATAATACTATTTCCCTGATGACGGTGGCCAGCATGATATCAGCACTGACTGTGTGACCTGAACAATTTGCTTCCTGTGTTAAATGCAGGATGGGAGAAGATTCCTTCTTTTCCATTGGACAATTCTTTCACTCACAGGTTGTGCACATAATATTGGGAGGGGCCATGTGTCAGTGGTAGGGCATCTGCTTTGCATGAAGAAGGTCCTGGGTTCAGTCCCCAGCATCTGCAGGTAAAAGTACCAAGTAGGAGGCGATGTGAAAGATCTCTTCCTTGAGACCCTGGAAAACTGCTGCCAGTCTGAGTAGGCAATAGTGACCTTGATGGACCAATGGTCTGATTCGGAATAAGGCAGTTTTATGTATTCATGTAATGTTATGTGAATTGACCCTTTAGTCTGCCAATAAATTTTGAGTTTATTTGTTTATGATATTTTCTCCTTTTTAGCAAAACTGGCTCCCAAATGGCTTAAATGGCTAAGCATTGTATTGGACTAAAATTCCAGTATAAAAGATATTAATTGCAATTCACTACAAATATTCCTTGTAGAGGGGTTTTCAGCTAGAACTAAGTCCTCGCTATGAATGTGCAGCATGAAATTTCTGAGCTGAAGGGATACATGGAAATTGCTGGTTCAGGTCATTACAGTAATTTCCTAGAACAGGAATATAAATCCAGTATTTTGGGGAATTATGAATCCTCCTCTTCTGAACACTCTCTGTGTGTTTTTTAAACCCAGCAATGCAGCATGCCCTCATGTTTTCCTTTGATTCTATTGATTTCCTGAGTAGTGGTAGTTCTCATTTCCTATCAGTCCTTGAAGGGAGGAGCCAATCACCTTTGGAGACACACTGCAGACAGAGAACCACAGTCCTCCTTGCCTTTCTCCTTTATGGGGGCGTCCTCCTTTTTTCTTTGCAAGTATGATTACTGGGGGCACCTTGTTCAGGGACCTGTAGAATTGG
Source organism: Gekko gecko (assembly GCA_029375565.1). Classification (NCBI taxonomy): domain Eukaryota; kingdom Metazoa; phylum Chordata; class Lepidosauria; order Squamata; family Gekkonidae; genus Gekko; species Gekko gecko. Next base: position 116,357,377 of record JAPDNY010000008.1, read on the forward strand.
ATCCCTTTTCCCTATTTGTTTGAATCTTGGGGCTTCTCTAGTGGACTGCTACGATTTTGGTGACATTTGATTGAAATGCAGCCACTCCACTTCCACCCCCATAAGTCCCTGCTTCTGCACTTTGTAAACGAAAGAGACCACAACAAGGAGGGATGGCAAACACAGAGTTTTCAGCAGAAAGGTAACTTTTTATATTAAGTCTGTTGTATACTAACTATGGCCATGCATGTGGTTGAGGTTGCATGCGGCCATGCAAACCAGCCGAGCTTCACTCTCTACAAACAACGACATCACCTTGGACAAGGCACTCTATGCTGCCACGGCTTCTGAAAAAGCCCAATGGGATCACCAGGCACCCTCCACACACCAAACCATGGAATCCCCGGCATCTGATGCATCAGACGGAGAGGATATTCTATAGGTATGCTGTCCAACCCGCCAGGAGAACTGACAGCCACCGACAGCCACTTCGCAGGCTGCAAAGCCCAGCAGCCAACTGCTGTGTGCCAGCTGTGGGGAAGTGCACAAACGCCGCTCATGCCATTTCTGAGACGTGATCTGCAGAACCTGTGGCAAGGCCAGACACCTAGCACAGGTATGCTGCACCTGAGGGTCCCAGCAATGGATGACAACTCACCACCAGGACATGGTGGAACACCACACAATGATCTCAACCCAACAGCACCAGGTAATGAATTTGCCCTGGGACGCCCCTAATAAAATTAAAGTCCAGGTCATGATCGAGGGGTCCCCATGTGAAATGGAGTTGGACACGGGCTCTTCCTTCTACATCATCTCAGCTGAGACTCTTAGGAGGATCTGCCCCAAGGGGGGACCCCTCCTAGAGAAACCGGCCGGCCTCATCTTAAGGGACTTCCAAAAGAACCCAGTCACCATCAAGGGGTGGGGCAAATTCAGAGTCCATTATGAAGAGTTTAATGGACTACTAGACTTGCTGGTCATGGAAAGCGGACTCACCAGCCTACTTGGCCTGTCATGGTTTTGGCCCTTGCAGTTCGGGGTGACTGGAGTAAACCACGTACAGCCCCAGGACTTTGACGTAATGTGCAAGGAATTTCCAGCCATAATTTGATGGGCTGCGTGGACACTACGCGGGCCTTCCAGTCTCCCTCGACCTCGACCCCACAGTACAGCTCATTTGAATGAAGGCCAGATGGGCTACCTTGGCCCTACAGCCTAAAATAGACATGGAACTCGACCACCTGGTGGCACAGGGGGTCCTTGAACCAGTACCACACACCCGGTGGGAAATGCCAATTATCACCCCAGTTAAGCCCAACGGGGACATCCGGATATGCGCGGACTACAAATGTACGATTAATAAAGTGCTACAGGAGCTCCCATATCCAGTCCCCATTGTTAGCCATGTCCTAGTATCCCTGGCCGGTGCAAAGGTTTTTGGAAAATTAGATTTGGCTCAGGCATATCAGCAGCTGCCGGCGGATGAAGCCACTGCTGAGGAACAAATGATAGTTACCCACAGGGGGGCGTTCTGGGTCTGGTGGTTGCAATTCGGGATATTCCAGAGATATTCCAGAATTTAATGGACTGTTTGCTCAAAGGTATCCCTGGGGTCCAGCCATTTTTCAACGAAGATCTAATAGTGGCCACCGATGCTGTGATCTTTGCGGCCTGATTGTGGGTTGTCCTGCAATTCTTCAATGACGCCAGCCTCAAGATAAAGCACGAGAAATGCCTGCTGGGAGTACCAAGAGTGGAGTTTTTGGGGTTTGCCATCAACGTGCAGGGCATCCATCCCACAGAGGACAAGATCCACACCATCGTACAAGCGCCCATCCCCTCCTTGAAGGCTGAACTACAGTCTTTTCTAGAACTTTTAAACTTTTACCATTCCTTCTTGCCCCACAAAGCCACCATCGCGGAGCCCCTGCACTGTCTGTTGGACGAAAACACTCCGTGGGCCTGGGGTCCCAAGCATGCCACAGCTTTCCGAGCAGTAAAGGATCTTCTGACCTCCAATGTGGTTCTCGCCCATTTTGATGAATCCCTTCCCATAGTCCTAGCATGCGATGCCTCACTGTACAGGGTAGGGGCAGTCCTGGGCCACCGGCTTGCAGACGGCTGGGAGGTTCCTATTGCTTATTATTCCCAAACTCTCTCTCCAGCTGAGCGTAACTACACTCAAAGAGACAAGGAGGGCCTGGCAATCGTGGCTGAGGTAAAGAAGTTCCACGATTACCTCTACAGTCGGCCCTTCACTGTGGTAACAGACCACAAGCCTCTCCTGGGTCTGCTCACCCCGGACTGCCAGACACTGCAGATGCTAACCCTCTGGGTACTCCGCTGGTCCATCTTCCTGGCCAGGTACCAATATTCACTTATCCACTGCCCCGGTAAAGCGATGGGCCACGCAGATGCCCTCAGCTGCCTTTCATTGCCATCCTGCGAGCCGGCCCCAGCCCTGGCTCACCACATCGCTCTGCTGGAAGACCTTCCTGACCACCTTGTACAGGTAGCCAAGGTGTCTCACCACACCGCTCGAGAGCACACCCTCTCCCAGGTACTAGACTGGGTGGGAAGGGGATGGCCCACTGGCCTGGTGGGCCCAAAGTTTGTGGACTTCTCGGCACGGAGAGCCAAGCTTTCATCCCACTGGGCTGCCTGCTATGGGGAAGCTGGGTGGTGGTGCCTGTCCCACTCCACAAGCAGCTGCTCACGGCACTACATGAAATGGACCCCAGGATCATGTGCATGAAAGCACTAGTCCTGAGTTATGTGTGGTGGCCCGGGATGAATGGGAACATCAAGGACCAGGTGAAGAGATGCCAGACTTGCCAGGAGTCTAGACTGGAGCCACCTTGAGCCCCAGTGCGGCCATGGGAGTTATCCCACAAGCCATGGGTGAGACTCCACTTGGACTTCGTGGGCCCCTTCCAGGGACAAATATTCTTTATACTGGTAGATGCATATACCAAGTGGCTGCAGGTGGTGCTAGTCCCGTCCACCTTATTGATATCTGCCATCTGGGCGATGTGGTGGATCTTCAGCACACACGGCATCCTGGATTCCCTTGTGACTGACAATGGGACAGCATTGACCTCAGCGGAGTTCGAGGAGTTTGTGCACTATTACAGGATTAGGCAGGGGTCTTTTTTGGGGGGAGTGCACCGGAGCACAGCTCCGGGAGCTCAGGAGCAAAGCCCCGCCCCCAGCCGGTGTCCCGGGGAGTCTTTCAGGCAGCCGAATGTCAATTTCAGCTCCATTATATCCTATAGGCCATTGAAGTCAATGGTGAAAACATAGGGTATATTCTGGGGGCTGGAGGGGACGGGGTTTGAGGGAGAGGCTCCAAACTCACAGGGTAGCTGTTGGAGCCTCTCCCCAAGATACCCACCAAGTTTCAAGAACATTGTACCAGGGGGTCCAATTCTAGGGGCCCCAAAACAGGTTGCCCCTATTCCCTCCATTGTTCTCTATGGTGAAAGTGACTCCAGGAAAATACTTTCTGGGGAAATGACAGGAGCAGGTTCAGGAAGTTCTCTGCCCCCCCCCCCCGCATCTCTCCCATGCTCTTGTCAGTTTCACATGACTCTTGTAAGTTTCTCCCCTCTTTGCTGAGGTTCTTTTGCATTCCCATTTTCTTCCATAGAGCTTGCAAAAAACAAAACAAAACACCCATGCTTGGATTTCCTATTTTCTTGCACAGGGCTTGCAAAATCCCCTCCGTACTTGGATTTCTTATGACATTGATCAGTCATTTTAAGCTTGCTTTGACAGCATGGTACTGGGTTCTGCTGGGAATTCTATACACTAAACTGGTTGCACTAGGCTTGAAAAAATGCCCCCCTTCAGTTTGTACTCCAAAGATTCTATGGTTTGACATTAGGCCTCTTTTGCTTGCATTGCTGCAGTTACAGGAGTCTATGGAATGGCTCAGGAACAAGCCAGTGACTCAGACCCTGGTCACACGGCAAGGTAATTGCGCTTTGTTCCCGCTTTAATTTAATCGGGAACATTTTTATTCGCTTTGGGCTGACTAGATGCAGCCAGCCCCTCTTTTCCAGCACCTGCTTGCCTGCTGCTGCGCTGTCCCTCCAGGTGATCCTGCTGGCCACGGGGAGGCTCGGGCGGCTGCTGCCACCATTGCCCCATGAAAACAGGCTCTGTCGTCTCTGCCATCCTCCTTGCCAGCCCCATCCAGGCTGCTGGAGCCCCTGCCTCTCGTTCCCGCCTCCAAGACCATCTTTGTGCGTTTTTTTTAAAGCTTCCAGTTTGAGCGCTTGACTAAACATGCACTTAATAAATCCATTATTAAACGTTAAACGGATTTATTAAGCGCATGTTTCCTCAAGCGCTCAAACCGGAAGCTTTAAAAAAAAAAAAAAAAAGCACAAAGAGCGTTCAGACGGCCCTAATCACAATCATTGCAAAAGATGGGCTGGCCAGATAAGCGAAATTGCGCATTCAAAGCGGAAGTGCCAGGAAAACACTTGTGGGGTCAGGAAAACCCAGCATCATTGTGGAAGTGAGCCTGCTTCGGGGCGGGAGGCAGATTGGCTCGTGTGAACGTGAAACTGACATGCGCAAGGGAACAGCAGCGAACTCCAATCAAAACGGCAGTGTGACCGGGCCCTCAGAGGGTAACTTCTACCACTCCCCTTGCTTTGAAGTTTGCTTTGAAGTTGGGTAAACATTCTGGCTGAGCAGAGACAGTCTTTTGGGAAATGTATCCATTCACAAACTGCAAAGAACCTCCACAAACAGTTTCAAAGTTTGTGGAAAGTTTGTGCTGGTTGACTTGTCATGAACTTAACTTTGCGATGCACCAACCAGCCAAAATTCATCATGAACTTTCATTTGTGAGCCGTTTTGTGCTCATTCCTAACCCGGGTTTCATCCCTGCCTTAAGTACTGGCCTAAGAGAAAGACAAACATTCAACATGGATCTTATAAGCCAGCAGCCATCTCCCTACAATTTCCCCTCCTGCTGGATTTAATTTGTATCTTGCCTTCTCAGAAATCCAAAAAACTGTTTACTCAGCTTGCTTTACATACTATGTTTTCTTCATAATAAAAGGGGGCAAAGCAGCTCCTTAACAAGTGAAAGAAAGACATAGTTGTTAAATATTTTAATAGAAATGGCTCACAAATTATTACTGGGATTTTGAGAATGCAATTTGTGTGGCGCAGCACATGCTGAAAGAAGTGGGTTTTGACGGATGGAGCTTCTCTGAATACTTTGTCATAATGACACATGATAATAAAATTACCCTTGTCAATGTCTTTCCCTGGGCGTCAGTGCTCGTTCTGATTGCTCGCTGTCAGAGATAGGTGTACAGCGAGCCTGTAATTTGCTAATTAAGATGTCAGATAAAATGTGGCACAATCAGACCCAAGTGCTAGCTAATGTGCCTTCCATGCCATCAAGGATCTGGATTTGTATAGAACGTAGAGGTGACCTGTCAATGTGAGTTAGGAGCAAAAGAGACTAATTGCATCTTCATTGGTGCTACAGAAATGTATACCTAGTGGTGGGAATAGCTTTTCCTTGAATTTCTGCCTTTTATACAGCTATTGAAGACACAGGAACCTTGCCAGAAAAATAGGTGCCATGCAGGGTACCCAGGTCATAAGAACTGCATCACTGGACAGACCAAAAGCCCATTTAATCCAACATCCTGTTTCTAACAGCAGCCAACTAGGTAGAGTTGCCACATGTCCCCTGAGGTTGGGAGATCTCTTGCTTCCAATGGGCCTTGCTCACTGACACTCCAGCTGGCAGTGGGAGAAAGAACAAATTTTAAACATTGCCATTTGGAAGTGGCATAATTTCTAGAGATCACTAGAAACAATTCCTAGAGAGGTGTGGTGTCCCCAGAAGTGATGTCATACCACTGCTGTCTGCCTCCACCCCCATTCTCCTGTTGATGGCCAGGTCAGGCCTGGCAACCCTACAACTAGGTAACCCTGGGGAACTCACTAACATGAAACAAATGCTCTTCCCTTGCCATTTTCCACCATGATCTGGTCCAGAGTTCTATTGTCTCTAAACATGAAAATTGTATTTTGCTATCATGGTTGTCCTTCTGGTCATAAAGAAATCTCAAAGTGGCTTAAACAGTGGAAGCGATAACTGGTGGAGAATACAGCAGCTAGACTGATGATAAGGATGAGAGCTAATAAGCTGAAACTTAATCCTGAAAAAAAGAGGTGTTACTGATGGGGAGAAGGTCTGATCCAGAAAATGGGTTCTAGTTAGCGTTGCATGCCCTATAAAAGAGCAGGTACACATCTTGGGTGTTCTCCTGGACCTGGGCCTCCTGTTGGACAAACAGGTAGCAACAGTGGCCAGGGGAGCCTTTTTCCAGCTTTGGCTGGTGAGCCAGTTGTGGCCCTTCCTAGGTGGAAAAGATCTTGCCACTGTGGTGCATGCCCTGATAACATCTAGATTAGATTACTGCAAGGCACTCTACATGGGGCTGCCCTTGAAGACAGTCCAGAAACTACAGTTGGTACAGAATGCTGCAGCTAGAGTGTTGACTGGAATGAGCCAGCAGGACCATATCATACCAGTCTTGTTCCATCTACACTAGTTTCCAATTTGCTTCTGAGCTCAATAGTATTGACCTTTATAGTCCTATATGGCCTGGGACTAGCATATCTTAAGGACTGCCTCCTCCCATATGATCCTGGCCATCTGACGGGGCCTTGTTTCAGTTGCTCCCACCATCTGAAGCTAGACTGGTGGTACCAAAGCTTTGGAACTCCTTCCCCAGGGAGATTTATCTATGTCCCTCTACTTGCACCTTGCTCTTTAAAATTTCCTTCCTGTTAGGAGAAAGATAATAGCTATATGTGCAGGTTAACTGAAGAAACTGTTAACAGGTGATATTTGTCTAGGATGAAGCTTTTTGCATGTTAGCTGGAAAAGGTCATGTTCATTAAATAGTTAGCTTGCTAATGGGGAGATAAATAAAACTGTCAGGCAGAAGCCGAAGTCTTTATCATCTCCTTTTGGATGACGGCGGGTTCTCCAACAGCTGAAGCTGACTCAAATGTGGAGTCGATGAGGAGGAGAGATGGATGTGTGGCCAGCAACACTGGAAGTTTTATTTCCCTTAAAGACTTTCTCTGGAGCAAGAACCTGCTTTTAAAGACAAGGTGATATAGCTTATACATCCGGGTTCTTTTTAAAGTTTTTCTGTTATGGACTCTTGTAAGTACTGATGTTTGTTTTAATGTAAAAATAAATTGTCTTTCTCTTGAAAGATCATGGATATTTGACGCCAGATTTGGGATCTGACAAAGAAAGAGCCCACAGCACCTCTAGTGAATTTCCCTTCCTCAAGGTCGGGAGGAGGGTTATGATCACAGGGTGCATCACAGAGTCTTATGCCAGGAGGCAAAGATCTTTTTGTTCCATCTGCCATACCCACAATAGCGATTACTGGGCCCTCCTTCTTGTATTAGTATGTGTTTTAATTGAATTATTTTATAATTTTAAGTGTATTTTTAATTGCTCAAATGTTTCAGGTTTTTTATGTTTGCTCCCTTCTGGATCTTGATAGGTTGGAAAGGTAGCATAAAAATGTTTTAAATAAATAACTTAAAAAACCCACTGTTAGTTTAAGATTACTACATTGGTTACCAAGTTGCTCAGGCTAGGGTGCTAACCTTTAAAGCTCCTCATGACCTGCGGCCCGCCTCTCTTGCTCCATCAGCACAGGGTCCCAGTTTGTTTCTGGGACCCATTCAAGGTGCTAGTATTGACCTTTAAAGCTCTGAATGGTTTGGGACCAGCATACATTAAGGGCAACCTATCAGACTGCTACAGTCATCTTCTGAGGTGCTGTTTTGGGTGCCCCTACTTTTTGAATTTGGGCAGGTAGCAATGTGGGAGGCCTTCTCACTCATGGCCACATAACTATGGAAATGTCTTCGGACAAGCGCTGGCTCTTCAGCTTTGAAACAGAGATGAGCACCGCAACCCTAGAGTTGGATTCAACTGGCTTTCGAGCAAGGGAACCTTTACATTATTGGCACCAGCACCATTAATCCTCAGCATGCATATACATTATTTTGCTGCAACCTTTCAAGGCAGAACTCTAAGATAGGCTGATATGAGGATCCTCCTATTGCAGATGAGGCGGGTGAGGGATGAGAGTGAGAAGTTTGTCCAAAGCCACCAGTAAGCTGGTGATAGAGGTGAGATTTGAATCAAGGAACCAGCTCATCCTCTTCATGACTAGGCTACACCAGCAAAGCTGCAGGAACTATTCTGTTATGTCAGACATTTTGCTTGTCAGGATAGCTCCACCTCACTCCAGGGTCATGATGATCTCAACAGCTCCTGGCTGTCTTTCTTCTCTGTTCCTGGCTGGGCTGTTCTGTTCAAATGGCAGGTGAGTTGCAATGTTATAAAATATGGATGAAATTCTATCAAACTGTGCCACAAAACACCTTAACTTGCTTTTGCTTTTCCTTATTGATTCTTCTTTCAGATTCAGGTTTCTCAAGGACATTTTCCATGGAAGGTGTTTGATTAGTTTCTTATGCTTCTCTAGCCAATTTTAATAACAAAGTTGTTGCTCCTCCGTTGCTAAAAATAATCAATAAATAGGATGCAAAAATAAGACTGTTCCAATAGAGGGAAGATTGGTATCAAGGGGCAGAGCATCTCTGTTTAAAAGGTACAGTGAAAATGATTGTTTTTATTTGCAACAAAATTATGATGAAGCCGTAATTGCCTTTAATCAAGGCTAGATTAGTTGTATAATTTTTACTCAAGTCTATCTTCTGTAGAAGTTTTCTACTTTGTGGCCAGGGATGGCTAGAACGTTGTCTTTTTTCATGCAACAAAGAGTAGTAGTATTTTGCCTGTTAAAATAGGTATATTTTGTTGTTTATACCAAGATAAGCAATTTACCTTTTATTTCTAAATGCAAATGCTTATCCACACCAAAAGAAACATGAGCAACATAAGAACATAAGAAAAGCCTCTGCTGGATCAGACCAGTGGTCTAGCATCCTGTCTCACACATCCTGTCTCCAGTTCCTCTGGAGGGCCAACAACAGGGCATAGAGGCCGAGGCCTTCACCTGATGTTGCCTCCTGGCTCTGGGATTCACTTAGTGCATCTAATTGTCAATATGACTCCATCTTTGGATACTTACATCCAGAGATTGTAGGCATTGACAAGCAAGACAGATATTTCTACAAACCTGAGCAAACCTCCAGGTTTACAGAACAAACTGAAATCTAAAAAACAAAAACATGGGGTGGGGTAAAAAAAACCCCCAAATGATAAAAGGAGCACCTGTGGCTTTAAGAAACAGATCCCATAGTGGCTGTTGCTAGGTAAGCACAACAGTATTCAACCCTTGGTTTCTGTCAGAAAAAAAGGTAAGGGAAGGGGGCAGGACTCATAGGGGCCAAGCCCAGCAGCATCTGTTTGCATTACTCATGTAGGCTGGGCTGCTTGCTATGGACTCGAAAGCCAGTGGGCTGCGTGGTTTGAGTTTCAGATGAGGCTCTAAAAGAACCAGGTTTGCATCTCCACTCTGCTATGGAAACTCACTTGATGACTTTGGACCAGTCACACACTCTTGGCCTAACCTAACTCAGATTGTTGTGAGGATGAAATGGAGGGGGAAATGACATGAGCTGCTTTATGTCCTCATTGTGAAGAAAGACAGAGTATAGACAAAGCAGATAAATAATGAACATAGCTAAAGATGATGGGCAGATAAAAGGCAGACTGGTGGGTGAGAAGGAGAGAAGGAAGCAGGGAAAGTTTTTTTTATATGGAAAAGTCAATAGACTCAGACTTGCTAACAAATTTGAGTTGAGCCATTTCACCCTGGAGTCTCCAGTCTTTTGTTAACTTCAGCTTTAAATCAGGCTGTATTCCATCAACTGAACAGTTTGCTAGTGTATGCAAGATTCTCTGAAGGTTTCGGGAAATGCAGTGGCTTTCTTTACCAGTAGAGGGAGCTGGCTTCACACGATATTGTCTCAGTAGGAAGCTGGCAATGTCCTCTGTAAAAGACCTGCAAGGGGGAGTGGAGAAACAAAGACATTAAATGGTATTTTAAGAACTGCTGTGTCAAAGTTTACATTCTTTCATATTATACTGACTTAAAGCTGATAACACCAACAACACATGAATGATGAAGAGCTGGAAATGAATCTGAAGACCCATTCTAAATCCGTACCTAAAGCCTTGAATGCAACTCAACATTTCAGCATTCTACTGCAAACAGGTGTTTCTGCATACTTGGGTCACCCCCCAGGTTTGCAGGAAAAAAATGAAGAATTAAAAAAAATATATTTGGGCATTTAAATCACCCCCAAATAAAAAGTATTGTATGTGGATGCACAGACAACACAGCTTACCTTTGAGGGCCTGGCTGCTGCTGCTCCTGCAGAGCTGCTCCGGGCCCAGGTGCAGTGGCAGGGAACTCAGGGAGGCAGTCTGAGCCCAGGTGCTCTGGCAGGGAATGCTGGGAGCTGCTCCAGGCCTGGCCATGGCAGCGCGGTATGCCAGAAGAGACTCTGGGCCCAGCCACAGTAGTGGGGAACACTGGCAGCTGCTCTGGGCCTGGTCACCACCATCACTCCAGACCTGGCCACCACTGGGAGAAGGAGAAATGGCTTGGGGGGAAGAAAGAAGGGGGATTGGCTTGGGGGACAGAGCAAGAAGGGGGTTGACTTGGGATAGAGAAAAAAAGACAAACAAGGGGGTACTGGTGTGGGGGAGAGAAAGAAAGGGAAAGAAGGGAGAGATGGAAGGAAGCAAAGGGGGGGGATGCCTCCCCCCGCAAGTTTCTTGCACGTCCCCACTTCTGACTGGTCTCCCCTTCCCTAATCCTCTTGTGTTCTTAGCAAAATAGCAGCAACTTTCTAACCAGTAACCTAAGATCACACATTAAATGAGCTCACGCAAGGGCTCTTGAATCCCACCGAAATTATTTCTTTGGGTAAGGAATGGCCTTTTTATGCTGGCCTTATCAGTAATTACTGCCATATAAACTTTGCTCAGTGTGCTGACAGTTTCATGTGAAGAGCTAACAGATAGAGGCTGAAAGATGACTGGATGGCTCCCAGGAAATCAGGGGTGACATTTTCCAGTCAACTACTATTTGGCTGCATGTTTAAGAGATTGATTCAGGGCAGTCCTGTGTTGGAACTGATTTCATCCAAATCAAATCTGGAAACACAGATTTTGATTCACTGCTGGTGTTATTTGTATTATCAAGAAAATAAATGATTTCTATACTTTCAAAGTTCTTCCGTGATACATTCCTGTCAAATTGGAGAAGGCATAGTATAGCTACAGAAACCAAGTGGATGTTAGGCATATGAGAAGGCAGTTCAAATCCTCAGGTATTGAATCCATGGGCTTCGGCCTACAACAAATGCTCCCTCTAAACTGTGGAGTCTTGTGTGTAAAAAATCTACTTTTTGAGCTACTGGCATTAAAGTTGTGTGTTAGTAGGGTTGCCAGATCCCTCAGTCCCGTGGAGGTTTCCCGATTTGGGGGGGGGGCTCTTTCCCACTGCCAGCATGCTCATTGGCAGGGGGAAAGCCCCACCCCTGCCCTGTGAGCCATGATCTCACAGCTTGCAGGGCAGGCACCAGCAGCACCCACTCTTTTAAAGCAGGGGCTGCTCATGCCTGCCCTACAAGCAGCAAGATTGCAGCTTGCAGGGCAAGTGCCAGTGGCTCCCACTTCAAAAGAGCAGGCGCTGCACATGCTTGTCCTACAAGAAGCGATCTCACAGCTTGCAGGGCAGGCACCAGTGGTCCCTGCTTTCCCCATAGCATTTAAAGGGACCAATGCTCCCTCTAAGCTGCGGAGTCCTGTGAGCAAAGATTCTACTCTGTGAGCTGTTGGCATTAAAGCAGTCCACGAGCGATTTGGTGGCTGCATCAGTTAGTTTGCTCTGGAGCCACCTTTCCTGAGCTAGGACAAAAAATGTGTGAGCTGGAGGCTAAAAAACTGTGAGCTAGCTCACACTGACTCAGCTTAGAGGGAACACTGAAAGGGACTGGTTGGGGGAAAGGGGGGGGGTATGTGCACACAGTGCTGCATCCCTGCCATGATGACATCACTCTGTGTGATGTCATTGAGTTGGGGACAGCCCCTCCCGGCATGCCCCCCAAATAGGACCTGGCAACCTTGTGAGTGAGCAATATGGCTACTGCATCAATTAGTTTGCTCTGGAGCTGTCCTTCCTGAGCTAAGACAAAGGTGTGTGAGCCAAAGGCTAAAAAACTGAGCTCGCTCACACTAACTCAGCTTAGGGGTAACATTGCCTACAACGGAGGGCTGTTCTGAAAATTCGTGTAAAACCAGCAAAACATTTTAATACTTTCATCCTAATTGGAATAATTTTTCGTAAGCAAAATGGGGGAATCAAAATCTGTTATTCCAGATTTGATTTGACTGAAGCATCGGACTGTCCTGAATGAATCCATTAAACAAGCAGCTTAATAGTAGAACTTTTAAGAACTTAATAGATTTTCATACCAGATCACTATAATTAATTAGAATGGGGGAGAGGCTGAAAATTTAATTAATTAGATTATTATCTACCCTACTTCCAAGGGCCCTGACCTGGATAACCCAGGCTAGCCTGATCCCATCGGATCTCAGAAGCTAAGCAGAGTTGGGTGTAGCTAGTATCTGGATGGGAGACCACCAAGGATTACCAGGGTTGTGACGCAGAGGCAGGGAATGGCAAACCACCTCTGAATGTCTCTTGCCTTGAAAACCCGATGGGGGTCGCCATAAGTTAGCTGTGGCTTGATGGCACTTCCCACCACCTACTACCTCCAAGGAGCTCAAAAACACTCCCTTCACTCCTATTATCCTCACAACAGTCTGGTGAAGTAGGTTAGGCTGAGAGAAGGTCCGCTTCCAGGCAAAATGGGGATTTAAATCCAGACTTGTCCCCATTCTTGCGTGATCCTCCAAACATTCTACTTAAATTTTTGATTAATAAGAGCATTTATGTTTGTGCCCTGAGAAGAAGTCTGCAACATTAGTAACTTAAAATGTGTTACAAAGAATAATTAAGCAACCTGTAGAATCATAGCCATGTTTCATTTTTTACTTATCCTCCAGACTGTGACCAGGAGCTCCCCCTGATTTCCCTCACCTCGATCCTTGTTTTTTGAGATCAAGAGGACGCGAGGGAAATTGGGGGGGGGACTGCGGGTCAAAATGCGGCCACACAGCGAATAGTGTGAAATTGATGCATGCAAGCAGGGGAAACAGAAGAGCAAGAGTGGGGCAGCTTCTTGTGGGGAATCAGTCTGTGATTGTTGTTGTTCATTGCTCTGACTTGTGTGCTGCTGTACATGACATTTTTGCCTTTTCATTACACCCCAGGACCACAAAATCATTTATGTAGCTATTTTCTTTAGTTCAATACTGAAATGCAGCTTCTGGTGCCACTAACGCAATAAAGAAGGTAACGCACACTCTAAGCTAGCTAAGTCTACAGGCCACTCTTTTATTAGAAGTGTCATGGCCGCTGCTGGGGACTTGTAATTTCCGATGCTATAGATGCACTTCCAAAACATACAATTACACTGGATGCTGGAAAGGGAAGGAGAAAATATTCTGCCTGTGTCTCCCACTCTCCCACTCCATCTTATGTCATGGTCAGTGTTCCCTCTAAGCTAAGTTAGTGTGAGCTAACTCACCGTATTTTAGCCTCCAGCTCACAGATTTTTGTCTTAGCCCAGGAAGGATGGCTCCAGAGCAAACTAATTTATGCAGCAGCCAAATTGCTTGCTCACAACTTTAATGCCAGTCGCTCACGAAGTAGAACTTTTGCTCACAAGACTCCCCAGCCTAGAGGGAGCATTGGTCATGGTAGTCTTTGTCAGGCAGCTTGGCGTTACACTGTTTGTTCATATATATTTACTTTAATGATACTATGTAAATACGCCTAATGCCTATTTTTCTACTATGTGTTATCTGTTGCTGGTGTACTAGATTTGTAACAAATGCTGATGTACATATGCTACACAAGGGGAAAGACATGTTTATATTTTGCTGGAGTTCTACTTGGCAAAATATTTGGCATGGTACTTAATTATGCTCTGCTTCTGCAGATCTATCTATTACACTGTTGACCCATCTTTCCTTCAAGGAGATCAAGGAGGTGTACAGAGTTCTCTCCTCAGGAGGATTTCAGTTCCACTGATTCCAGTCCTCAGTTGTCTTCTGATAACATCTCCCAGCATCCTGTATTCCCATACCCCAGCCTCAAGGAATGTAGTCTAGTCCATGACTAGAGAACCAGTCAATTATGGTCATCTTCACCCTACAATCTGCTATCTAAATCCTTAAGAACATAAGCCCTAGTGGATCAGACCAAGGGTCTACCAAATCTAGCCCTAATTCTGCTAGTGGACCCCACCACATTTGACTTTTCCATATAAAAAAAACCTTCCCCCCCCAGTCCTAAAACTACTGCTATTTTGTTATTGCAAGATCAAATCTGTCAATCCTAAAGGAAATCAACCCTGACTGTTCCCTGGAAGGCCAGATAGTGAATCTGAAGATCAAATACTTTGGCCACCAAATGAGAAGGGAGCACTCACCAGAGAAGACCCTGATGCTGGGAAAGATTGAAAGTAAAAGAAGAAGAGGATGGCAAAGGATGAGATGGTTGGACAGTGTTATTGATGCAACAAACATGAAATTAAGCAAACTCCGGAGGACAGCAGAAGACAGGAGGGCCTGGCGTGATGTGGTCCATGGGGTCATGAAGAGTTGGACTTGACTGTGTGACTGAACAACAACAACAACAAAAACTACTGCCAAGTTCTGAAAGCTTACTATGGTGACCCCAAGTTCCAGTGTAAGGAGAGAGGGTGGAAAGTTTCTCCCTCTCCCCTTTCTCCACATTTTTCATAGTTTTGTAAATCTCTATTCTGCAGTTTCATTATTTGAACTTTAGCCCTTTTGGAATTTGCACGAGTTGACCATATCAGAGCCTTCTTTCCCACTTCTCCGTTTTATCCCCAGAGATCTGCTTTTCGCAAGTACCATAAGTACTTGTGGGATCCCAATGAAAACCACCAGCTCCTCTTGGTTTTTGCAGAAGAAACAAAAGACAAATGTTGACTTTCCTCTTGTTTTTGTACTTGCTCATCTGACCTGCTTAACAAAACAAATTTGATGCCAATATGCCAGCTAACTTCCCCATCAAGTCAGGTCTCTTTGTGGTTTAGCAAACTGACCAGAAATACTGTGCAGGCTGGCAAAGCCAGCAGTTCGGAAGTCAACGTCTATGCAGAAATGTTGCACAGAGTTTTGCCCACAGATAAGGTTGCCAGGGCCCCCCTGGCCACAGGGTGGCGATGGGGGGAAGGGTTGCCAGCTCCAGGTTGGAAACTCCTGGAGATTTGGGGATGGAGTGGGGGAGGACAGGGACCTTAGTGGCATACACTCAATGGAATACACTAGCACAGAGTCCACCCTCCAAAGCATTCATTTTCTCAGATAGTCATTTGATCCCTGCCATATCCAGATAAAACGTACTAAGCATTGGGAAAGATCTTTCTTTGCTTGAGGGCACAGCTAGATGTGACAGCATCCCCAGGTTTGATGCTGCCATTTCCAAGATTATTTTAAAAATGCCCAAAGGCCTAATCCTTGATTGGGCCCATGATACAGCAGGATGAGGTGCTCTTGTTATCCACACACTTTTTCAAGTGTTGAAACAGCTATGGGGGGCACGGGGCGGGGGGGTGATGTTGCAGGTCCAATCAGGATCAGACCCTCATGACATTTTTAAAATAATCGCATTATGCTTTAAAATGGTGGTGGTGTCCCTGGGTGAGATCCTAGAGGTGCCATCTGTCACGTCTAGCTGGGCCCTGAGAGTCACTGCCAGTCAGAGCAGTGTGCTCATCTGGACCAATGAACAGGCTCAGGATAAAATGGTTCATAGGTTCAAGCCCACCAGCAGCAGTGAAGCATTTCCTGGGCAGATGGCACAGGGCTTTCTTCTGTACCATAAGGGAATTCGCATTCAGAAATTTTCCTGAATTACAAAACCTGCGGTCATTGCTTGACAAAGAAACCATCTCGAAGGGTGATTAGCATAACATCTCAGAAGGAAGAAACCAAGATGTGATTGAATTGACACATCATTCACAATCTAGCATCTCCTGGATGGCTAGAGAGAAGTGGGAACTAAATTTTGCAATCTCTTCTCCAGAAAGGCATTGGGTCATTTTCAGCATAAACTGAAAGCCACACATAGGCCCAGCATTAGTTACTATAGAATCATCCTACATGGTTAGTGAACTCCCTGCCTCTGTAGATTTGCACTATGGAACAAGCTTAGTAAGAGAAGCTGTGGTGGCTCAAGTGGTTAAGACGCTGAACTGCAGGCTGTGGAAGGTCAGTAGTTCAGCAGTTCAAGACCCGGGTGCCGCATTACGGGGTGAGCTCCTGTCTCTAGTTCCAGCTCCTGCCAACCTAGCAGTTCGAAAGCAAAAAATTGCAAGTAGATGAATAGGTACCACTTCGGTGGGAAGGAAACAGCGTTCCGTGCGCCTTGGTGTTTAGTCATGCCGGCCACATGACCACGGAAACGTCTTCGGACAGCGCTGGCTCTTCGGCTTTGAAACGGAGATGAGCACCGCAACCCTAGAGTCGGATTCGACTGGCTTTCGAGCAAGGGAAACCTAATTGGGATCTAGATACAAAAGAAGCAGGCAGTGGGCCTGAAAACATCAGGACTCTTCTAACTAATGCTACATTATAATAAGGCAAGAGGATGTTTTGCGAATACAGATGTGTGTTGTTGTATGGGATTTTCCTGTGAGGTCAAAAGAGATGTCCAGAGGGAGACCAAGTTGATCAGTTGCCTTCATTAGGAGGGTATTTTATCACACTCTACTGTCCTTTGCTGCTAAATGGGGTTTTGTTGCCCTCTCGTAGATGAGAGCTGTCATTCTTGGAAGTTTGTCTCAAGGTAATTAGGATCACAACATATCTGATCATCCTTGTCATGGGTGCTATTGCCCCCCTCCACCTTTGGTTCCCAATTGCATCAGGTTGCCTGACTAGCTTAATATGAACAGTTTTTGAACCCACTTAAGGCTAATTTCTAAGTCTAAGCAGCTGCATCACATCTGCAAAGGTGCTGCATTCCATCCCAACCAAGCAAGCCCCATAGCCAATCAGGAGGAGATATTCCTGCTTTTTGACAAACAGGTTGTAATAAGTGCTAGGAGTGCCTTTTACCATCTGAATTTATTTGAGAAAGTCTCCTCCATTCTAGACTGTACTGATTTAGCCTTATTGATCTGTGCTTCCGTTATCTCCAAACTGGACTAGTATTATATATTCTATATGGGATTGCCCTTGAAGATAACACAGAAACATCACCTGCCCATGATTTGATTGGTACTGGGAGGTAGTCATACGTACTACCAATTTTATAACAACTGCAATGGGTTGGGAGTTTTCAGATGTAATGCAAAGTGGGGGCGTGGCTCACCGGTAGAGCATCTACTTTGCAAGCAGAAGGTTCCAAATTCAATCCCTGGCATCTACAGTTAAAAGGATCAGGTAGGAGATGATGTGAAAGACCTCAGCCTGAGACCCTGAAGAGCTTCTGCTAGTCTAAGCAGACAATATTGACCTTGAGGGACCAAGGGTCTGATTCAGTATAAGGCAGCTTCTGATCGTTGCAGTATTATGTTATTTTAGAGTACATTCTTTAAAATGCAGCTGTTGTGTTTTATTGTCCTTTATGTTAAACTGTTTGAAGGCCACTTTGATTGAAAAAATATAAGCAGGATGCAAGTTTTACAAAGTACTTGACAAACGTTCAAGCAGGGCATCTTTTCTTGGAGTGAAACTTCCATTCCTTTTGCAGAGGATGATGTTGGAAATCTAATGCTGTTTGTATGCAAGAGTGTGCAGGGGGAAAAATAGAACAAAAACCTGTTCAGTTTTATCTTTCTTCCTGCTGCAGCTCAGTCCTCTTCCATATCACCCAAACACAGAGTAGCAACAGCACAGATCTGGTGATGAAGCAACTATTCACTAGGAAAGGCTGAAAGCTAACTGTAGTAGAAACCCCCAATTTACTGCATGACCTCGCCTCCTTACTGCTGCATTCAAATGTCCATGCTAACATAACTGGGCTGCAGTAGCCCTTGACAGCAATTGCACCAGTAAGCACAATATTCAACAATGTGACATTAAATAAAAGAAAATGCCAGTGCACTAGCCATGAAGAACCTAGAGGGAGAAGGTATGCTTTTGGGGGGGCAAGTGTTGCCAACTTTGAGCCTCTATAAAAGGGGCAATTTTCTCTAGGCCTTTTGGCAACCCCAGGGTTGTGTCTTAGAATAAGTCAGGGAAAAAGGAAATACCTTATACAGGTGTGAAAGTTGGCCAGTGAAGAAAGCTGATGGGGGAAAAGTTGATTCCTTTGAAATGTGGGTTTGAAGGAAAGTTTTGCAGATATCATGGACCACCAAAAAGACAAATAAGTGGGTTCTAGATCAAATCGAGTCTGAATTCTCCTTAGACGCTAAAATGACTAAACCGAGGTTATTGTACTTTGGTCACATTGTAAGAAGACAAGAATCACTGGAAAAGACAATAATGCTAGGAAAAGTTTAATGAGGCAGGAAAAGGGGGAAACCCAACATGAGATTGATTCAATAAAGGAAGCCACAGCTCTCAGTCTGCAAGACCTGAGCAAGGCTGTCAGTGGTAGGACATTAATTCAGAGGGTTGCCATAGGTTGGAAGTGACTTGACAGCACTTAATACACACCTTATATTAGCTTTTAATTGGAGTTGGGTATGTTGTGGTTGCAGCAGGGCCCTGCGTTTCATTGCCCTTGATCTGAAGTGAGTAACATTCTAACGCACACACGCACTTGCACACAGACCACAGTAAGTCATCAAAGTAGCTTGAAACAGGCTTAAGTTTAAGCCACTTCATCTTGCATCTCACTGAGGTCAATGAAAAATGTCTGACTTGAAAAAAGTTATAATGCTTTTGCATCATACTCTTTGCTGTGAAAAGACCCAGTATATTCTAATCAAAGTGGGATCTAGTTAAATAAAAGCCTACTGACTTGCTTGTGGTTATCAAGTACTCCAATATATCATCTTCCCTATGAAGTCCTAATTTAGACTCTCAGATCAATAGGTCAACAATATCCCAAGGATCGTTTAATTATAGGCAGATTGAGTATCTCAATGACCTATTTTTAAAGTTATGTTTCTACCTTTCCACGTTCTTGCCCGGATAATTATTAGTGCTCCAACTTGGAACCACTTTGATTTCATTAGGTGTACAAACTGCAATTAGTGGTCTGAAAACTTATTTAACTTTTTGGGGTTTTTTGCTGATTTGCACTTCAAGAGGATTTCAGACTTGCAGTCAATAAAGCTGATTTTCCTTCCCTTTTCTTCACACAAACCATGGTGGGATTTGGGGCCATTCCAAATGATAGAATCTCAGGTAAAGTTACTATCAGTACAGGGTGCAATCCCCAGTAGTCTTACAGGCCTCAGCCATAGAGAGACAAATCCACAGTGCTAGATGTGTTTTTTAAAGAGCAGGGTACGTAACAAGGAGGAGAAGGACTGTGGAGTGAATGATGAAAGCAAGGGACTGCACAGCTGCCAACTTGTTTTTCTGGACCTCTTCCTTGTGCCTTCAGTAGCTGCTTTTCACGTCACTAGATAAAATTATGTGAAAAGCTTTGTCGACTTGATTAACTTATGTCCTGCTACTCACACACAACAGGATCCATGACCAACATCACAGGTGCACAGCAGGAAGACTGAAATGCAGTTGTCACTTGGTCCTTCTGCATGATCACTTCCCCTTCCTTATTGGATGCTTCCATAGAAAGGTGTAAAGCAGGAGCACCGAGCAAAACTAGATGCTACTTTTTACATGAGTTTGTGCCTGAGACTTGCAGCCATTCTGCTGCTGCAAGTTCTAGTGGCAACTGCTGTGTAAAACATGCAGATGGGTCTGATTCTGCTCAGGACCATAGTAAGAAGGAAGGCAGGGCTCCTGTCTCCCTCCTCTTAACATCGGCTTTGGCAGCTCAAATGATCCAAGATACGTTGAGAGGATGCCTCCCAATTGAGTGAATAATCCCCTCCTGAAGTTTCAGTATTTCAGTAGTTGTACCTTACTCTCCTCCCCAATGGGGCCCCACAATGGCTTGCAGTGTTGATCCCCTCTCCTCTATTTTATCCTCACGACAACCCTGTGAGCTAGGTGGGGATGAGAGAAAGTTGTCAGAGGGGTTGACGGAACACACGTGTATGCCCTGACCTTTTTATCTACCTCCCTAATGCTTGAGGAGGTGTTCCACGCATGTGTATGGGATGTGTGTGATCTAGCTCCCACCTCACTTTCTCCAGCCCGTTATCTGACCAAACCCAGCCAGGAATCTCTGGCTTCTGCATGGGAAAAGCAGCCAAACGTAAAGGTGAGAACACCATCTGAGCTCTTTAAAGAGAAAGATCTTTATTTACCACAACACAGACTTTAGCAGCTAGAGCCCAAGTACGTGGGGTCTACAAAGTATATCAAAGGTCTGCAAAGGGTATCGCAGAACTAAGGAAAATGAAACATTGGTGGCTAATGTGGTGTAGCCTTGGAAGCCCCTCCTTAAGATGGACACAACACAGCCAGAACACTGGAAACAGTGGCTGGTCAAGACAGACGCCACTCGATTCCCACCCTTGCTCCTGGTCTTGGCTTGAGCACTTCTGACAGGGTTTTCAGTTCTTTTAACCTTTCCTGTCCCAGCTGGGTGGGTCTCCCTTCACCCTCTTTTGGGTTTGGAAACGAAACCCCACGTGGATCCCTCCATACCCCTTTCTCCAATGTGTACATTTCAAACTTTTTTGGCCCACCTCAGATTGTCCAAATAGCCATCCATTTTATGCCTTCCTGGCAGTTGTTCTGTCCGCACAGCCATCAGCCTCCACCCAGCTGGCAATTTACACAGTTTCTTCCCCTTCCCCGTTCCCAGAGACAATTGGCGATTGGGCCTCCTGAACATAAATTAAGGCCTCTTGCACCTTTCTCTCACAACCAAAGTGGCTATTTCTAAATCACCCAGCAAATTTAGCTGCCCTGAGCCCATTCGCGGGGAGGGCTGGATAGAGATTTAAGAAATAAATAAATAACTTCCATGGGTCTCCCAGATGATCCTAGTATGACACTCTTAACAATTCCACCAGTCTAGCTCCCACTAACTGCAGTCCCTAACTACAATTCATATTTCCTCTTCCAGAGTTTCCCAGTGGCACACAAAGTTGTCCTTTGATTCCCCTTTGGATGAGGTAAGGGGAGATGTGGTGGCCTATTGCCCAGGCAGGAACAATTTTCCTTGTCCACTAAGGATGGGGTTTTGTTCCTGTCTAATTACAGGTTTCATTACCCTTCAGAATATTTTTTTTAACTGAAACAGATTCCATCTCGCTTTTCATCTGCATCCAAGACTTTTCTTGCAAACAGATGCAAAGAGCAATTTGAGAGACCAGCTTGGAGTATTATGAAACTAATGGAGTCCATTTCCTGAATACCTCAGGGTTACATTAGAGCGTCTTCTGGGACAGCATAGCTAGAACTACCTGGCTCTGTAAAATAAACCTTACCCTTGACTGTGTTGGTCATTGCGGGTCAGATCCTTTGGGTCTGTCCCATTTTTCTGTTCAGCTACCATCGATTTACGTGCTCTTACAGAAGATTGCCTACAAGGGCTGCAATTAATAGACTTGATTTCATTATACTCTATTAATGTGCTTCATGCATGGCAGCTGACTGTGTGAATCAATTCTAAATCAACAGCACTAACTTGGTTCTGAAGCAATGGCAACCCAGAACCTGGACACAATGTAGCATTTCTGGGGGGGGGAGGGTTCACTTGCAGAGCATGAAGTCCATGACTCCCCTTCCCACTGCAGTTTGAAATGCCCTGCACTGCTGCTTCTGGTGCAGAAGGGACCCCTAGGAGTAGCATTTCATGGGGCCCTGTGGGCAACAGTGGCAGGGGGAGGCCAGAAAGTTGCACTATGTGGGTGGAATCTGTTACGTCTCTGTTGGCTCCCAGACACTGGTTTGCCATTATAAAAGTGAACACACACACACACACACCCAGAGCCAAAGGATTGCAGCTCTTCACACACTTTGAATATATTGAAATCATGAGTTATTGCTAGATTTTCAGCAAGTCATCTTTTCCTGTTACATTCAAACCAGCAAACTATGGCTTGTGTGTGCATGTTTGCAAACAAGCATTCCAAGATAGCAACTAACTATGAAAAACCCATGCCAAGGTTATCACATAGGTCATGTTTTTTGTTTGTTTCTATCCACTACATAGGAGCTGCGGTGGCTCAAGTGGTTGAGACGCTGAACTGCAGGCTGTGGAAGGTCAGTAGTTCAGCAGTTCGAGACCCGAGAGTGCCGCATGACGGAGTGAGCTTCCATCTCTAGTTCCAGCTCCTGCCAACCTAGCAGTTCAAAAGCAAGAAATTGCAAGTAGATAAATAGGTACCACTTTGGTGGGAAGGTAACAGCGTTCCATGCACCATGCACCATGGTGTTTAGTCATGCCGGTCACATGACCACAAAAATGTCTTCGGACAGCGCTGGCTCTTCAGCTTTGGAACGGAGATGAGCACCGCAACCCTAGAGTCGGATTTGACTGGCTTTCGAGCAAGGGAACCTTTACCTTTACCTATCCACTACATAAAATAGAAAAATCACTACCCATATTTACCTGAAAAGGAAGATAACTGTGAATTGAAGATGACCCTGTTGTACACATTATACGCATGTGAATACACATACACGTTATACACATTTTTTAAAAAAATTCTGAACATATTTGTACTTTCTGTGTGAATGTAAGACAATATCTTCTCTTGCTTAACAGCACACTTGAGGAGAAAAAAAATAGTCTTCCTTTTGGGTATTTACAGTATTCTGAATGAATTTACACAGGCAGAAACAAACCATCTTTACTCAAGGTCTCATGTTGTTGACTCACACTGGCAGAAGTATATTCATCCCTCCACAACTGTGTTTGATTAATTTCATGTATCGTAGAAGATCGATAAAATTTGGAGAAGAAAGATTGCATGGATATGATGGATTAAATCAATGCTCCTTTAGGAAGGCTCAACTTTTGTGGCAGGAAGGTTTAAGATATTTTAAAATGGTAGGTCACTGATGATTAAATTAACAGATTTGAAAAATCCTTGTGACTGAGAGTACATTTCATCACAGTGCCAAAAGGGGAGTGTGTGTGTGTGATTTATAGGCTAAGTCATGCTGCATTTCCCATACCCAGAACATCATAATTTTTGTAACCTATTTTAAAAATAGGGCTTATCATCTTTTGGCTTCCATGGCTATGTATACCTTGGAATCTCACAGCAGATCAAACTGCTTATGTTTGGCACAAATGAGTAACCATTGTATCAAACAGTAATATTTTCTTGGCAAGGGGAAAGGCCACATCTCTCCTTATATATAATTCTGTTTTCAAGTGGTAAAGTTCCATGCACTCCCAAATCAGTTGGCTCCATGATGTGTCAATCACAAGGTGTCTCTATCCACTGGCTGCGTTGTCTGAGTTCTCTCCCACCCACTGCAGCCTAGGCTATTCTTCTCTGATTGGGCCAGCGTTTCAAGGTCATTTGCTTATGGAAGCTGATTGGACTTCACTCCATTCTGCACCTCAAACTCCCCCCCATCATGAGACAGTTGGACCGGTCAGTTGCATATGCGACCTGGTATATTTTGAGGTAAAATATGTCCTCACCCACAACACATCACTTCCCCTTCAAAAGAAGCAAACCCAATAACACAACTATGCCACACCACAAAAAAGACAGATCACACCACAAGCAGAATACCACAATGCAAAAAATGATAGGAAAAGGTGTCAGAAGTCACCCCATTACTGCCACAGTTATGTACCTGAGAGCACTTCAGAGGATGGTGTGCAGGTCCAAGGTTCATGTTATAAAAGCTGCCTGGGGGATTATGGACCATTCACAGACTTTCTACCTTAACATACCTCACAGGGTTGTTGTGCGGATCATTAGGGGGAGAGGAGAATGATGCCAGATGCTTTGGTTCCCACTGCAGGGAAAGACTGCCCTTTCCCTAGGCAGATGTAAACCTGAAGACAGACAGGCAGATAAAGGTAGGCTGATGGTTGCCTGGAAAGGACATAGGGTTGCCAGCTCCAGGTTGGAAACTTCCAGGATATTTTAGGGATAAAGCCTGCTGATGGTAGGGTCTGAGGAGGAGGAAGAGGGAGACCTCAGACAGATACAGTGCCATAGACCCCATCCTTCAAACAAGCTCTTGCCAATCTCCAGGTGACAGCTGGAGAGCTCTTAAAGCTCTGGTGCTAATTCAAAGTGCTGGGGATGTGTTGCATTCTGGCAGGGGACACTGTGAGTGTACAAAATGAATTATTGACAGTAGTGTTTTGGAAAATCTTTAGGAATTGTTTGGTCCATTTACCATGGGGCACCCATCCAGAGCCTCTGGCAAAATGGAGATATGGAGACTTTCCCATCATCCTTTGCATCAGTCTGTCTTTGTTGACAACCCTAGGCCTGCCAGCACTCTCAGGGTAACTTCATGCCTCCTGACTGGCATTACTTCACTAGCCCTGGCTGCTTGTTCCTGTTCAGCGGGAGGATCCATGCCTGGGTGATTTTGGACCAGCCACAGACTTTCTGCCTAACCTACCTTGCAGGGTTACTGTACAGATCACAAAGTGGAAGAGGAGAATGAGGTAAGCTGCTTTGCTCCTCACTAACAAGAAAGACAGAACTTTGCCTAGGTAGAGGCTGCTGAGAGGGGAGGAGATAAAGTTGCCAACTTTAGGTATGGAAATTCCTGGAGATTTGAGGGGTGGAGCCTGGAGAGGGTGAGGTTTGAGGAGGGGTAGGACCTCAGACAGGTACAGTGCCATAGAATCCACCCTCCAAACCAGCCATTTCCTCCTGGGGAACCATTGTTGCCAGTCTCCAGGGGAGGGCTGGAGATCACTTAGAAATACAACTGCTATCCAGGAGGGAGGGAGAAGGAGATGGAAAGCTGAAGTCAGAAGGAGAGATAAAGGTAGGTTGATGGTTGTCTGGGAAGGAGATAGGGTTGCCAACTCCAGGCTGGGAAATTCTTGGAGATTTGAGGGGTGGATCCTGGAGAGGGTACAGTTTGAGGATGGGGCGGGACCTCAGACAGGTACAATGCCATAGACTCCACCCTCCAAACCAGCCATTTCCTCCTGGGGAGCCATTGTTGCCAATCCCCAGAGGACAGCTGGAGATCACTCAGAATTACCACTGCTCTTCAGATGGCAGAGATCAGTTCCCGTGGAGAAAAGGGTGGACTCTGTGTCATTATACCCTGCTGAGGTCACCACAGCAAATTGATGCTGTGTGCCCAAGACCAGGGCATCTGCCCAGAGCCTCTTTCTAAAGCTCATTGTATGTATTTCCACAGCGGGCCTTATTCCTAGTCAATCTATAAAAGATAAGAGAAACACACTGCCCTTGTTCTAGTTGTAATAAAGAGGGCTCAGTGTTCAAGAAAAGTCAGGTGCATTATTTGTAATGGCCTCCCTATGATAGACTACAAATGAGAAGAAGGTTTTGTGTATAATGCTGTCTGTTGCACCTGGAGACACAAGTGTTGTTTCCCTGCAGAATTCCCATTGACTCTCTAGTGATACTGCTTTATTCACTTATAGATGCATACAAAAAAACACTGTGAATCTGGAATGGAACAGAAACACCCTGTGACTGTTTCAAGACATCCCATGATGGGAAGTTCAGAGGACAATCACTCACATCTAACTCCTGGATGTCATGTTTCAATGACCCATTAAACATGAGACATTTGTGTCCTGTGAGACATTTTCTGAATCACCTAACTCTGAGTCTGGTACATGACTCTAGCTTGAACATATTGTCCTGTATATTTTAGGGTGCATCAGTGGAAATACAGTGTACTTTTGGAAGAAAGAATACCCTGTGGTAAAAGATTCAGCACATTTAAAAGTGTGCAGGAAAAACTAGCATTTCTTATTGGGCTGATAGCCCTTAACCAGAGAATGGAAGCGACTCATCAGTGAATAGTCTGTAACCTGAGTAATGGGAAAATGCTAAACATTTATAGCACTGTTATAAAAATGTATGTGTACCACTTTATTGTGAGGAATGAGGAAAGGGACTGTAAACAAAACTTATGGTATCTTAATACTGTTATATAAATCTATGGTGAAGCCACATTTTGACTACTGCTCTCTTCTTCTTTAAAAGGATACCACAGAGCTGAAAAACATGACGAAAATGACAATAAAAAGATTGCATGAGGAAAAGCTTAAGACTTTGGGCCTTTTCAGTTTAGGGAAAGGATGGGGGGGGGCATGATAGAGGTTTATAAAATTATGGATGATTCGAAGAAAGTGGATAGAGGGAAGATTTTCTCCCTCTCACAGAACAATCGAACACCCAATGAAATGCATGGCCAAAAGATTCAGGACAGACAAAAGAAAGTACTTCTTCACACAACTCATAATTCATTTGTAGAATTCGCTGCCATAGGATGTGATGGTAGCCACTAGTTTAGATAGCTTTAAAGGGGGGCTAGACCAAATTCATGCTTTCTCCAGAGCTATTTATTTATTTATTTATTTATTTATTTATTCAATTTATACCCTGCCCTCCACACCAAGGCAGGGCAGCTTGAATGAAGGATAAAACACATAAATAACAGTTGTAACAATCATAAAACCAACTAAAACAATTCAATAGATAAAATGATTCAATATCATAGAGTGCAGATCTATACTAAATCTATTGCTTAAGGTGGCAATGTTCTGACGTCTGTGTTAATAGTCAGCTCATAGATCTTATCTAAATATATGCAGTGGGCACAGGCTGTAGGTGATAGAACCAGGGAACATGACTCTATGCCTTCCAGTTGTAGGTGGTGGCAGCTCCTCATGGAAGAGCTCATCTTGCAGGCCCTGCAGAACTATAAAAGGGCCCTGATCTCTTCTGGGAGCTCATTCCACCAGTATGGAGTCACCACCAAAAAGGCCCTGGCCCTGGTTATGGCCAGCCTGGCATCTTTGGGGCCTGGAAGGGTCAGTCGATTTTAGGACCCTGACCGCAATGCTCTCTGGGGAACATATGGGGAAAGGCAGTCCCTCAGGTATGTTGGAGCCTGACCATAAAGGGCTTTAAAGGTAAGAACGAGCACCTTGAAGCAAATTCGTTATGCTATTGGCAGCAATAAAGCCAATAGCCAAACACCCAAGAGAAATCACTGGCCAAAAACCTCCAAATGCATACAGAACCAACGAGCCCAACAGAACCAACAGAAAATCCCAACAAAACCAAGGACAAATGTGGTAAGGCCAACCCAACCAATGTCAAACTAGAGAAACCAACTTAAGCAAGAGACGACATTGAAAGCCCAACAGAACTAGCTTCTGAGTTCAGACAAGATCGGGCTGTACCATGCTGCCTTCCCTCCCAGATCCAGAAAATACCAATACAATACTTTATGGATATATATTCAGACCAGAAATATCTGAACCTACACCCCTAGTGGACAGGGAGCATATGGAAAGACCCTTCGTTCGTTTATTCGCACCATGCAGAAGACTTGGCAATTGCACAGAGGCAGGGAGTGGGGCCAGCAAATGTGTACCCACTCTCCCTTTCCACGAGGGAGGTCTTGCATAGAGGCTTATTGTGAGGACAAAA
Organism: Gekko gecko; assembly: GCA_029375565.1. Classification (NCBI taxonomy): domain Eukaryota; kingdom Metazoa; phylum Chordata; class Lepidosauria; order Squamata; family Gekkonidae; genus Gekko; species Gekko gecko. The sequence goes on from JAPDNY010000008.1 coordinate 116,385,196, forward strand.
TGAGGGAGGGGACAACCATGTACTCTGAAGCCAGATGAAGAATAAACGTATGATAAAGCTTCTTGAGTTTTAAAACAAAATTGACAGCTACAGCAGACAACAACTGAAGACCCTCAGCCACACTTTTTTATTGAGTTGGAACATTTGTATGAAAATGTATACAAACATGGAGTCGTGGAAGCTGTGGAGTTTGTGAAATGATCCTTGGTATGAGACAAGAACTTTCCTTCGTTCAAACTGTGAAATGTTGGAGAGTGTGGGACCTGATCCCAACCCCATTAAAAGCAATAAAAAAGGGGGGACAGCAAGAATGTGGCATTCTCCTCATCTTTATCCTGAACAAAAAGGAGCTGTGCTTCGTTTGAAACAGACCTCAGATGGTTCTGCATCTAGCATTCACTCCACATTTTCTCAACTGGGAGGGAAAAGTGCAGCTCAAAACCACATTCAAATACCCTGGGCCAATGCCATACTGACTGCAAAGTCACCCCTAAACCGCCATAAAATGGGCATAAATCTATGCAGAAGGTACCATAAAATCCAATGATTAAAGGAAGCGAAAGTGGCATGGAGTGTGGAGGCTACCATAAAATCTGATGATCAAAGGAAGTGAAAGCAGCATGCAATGCAGAGAGAAATTTCTGTTCCAACGTGGATTTGCTAAAGCAACGGAGGGAAAGTCAGTGCAGAATCAGCCCTCAGTGACTGAAGTGGTGGCTGCTTATCACTTCCACAGAATCATGATGACAAAGCCTGTCCTTAAGAAACCTGAAGGTGGTCTGCTCATCTGTGACATATCCCCACAATTCCCTGTGCCTCACTGCTATTTCTGGTCAAACAGGTTTGGCATATGTCTAAAGCTGCACATTAACCTGAGAACCCTGTGAACAAGTGGTGGCAACAGGTTAAGTCCATACAGGAAAGGAGCGAAACTCGACCATGCAGCTCCAAGAAAACAAAAGACAAAAAAGCCATCCTCCATCACCAGCCTGGCATGATGAATTTGCACATTCTGACTGAAAGCATCTGAATATTGTTCCAGACCTGCATGGCAATTTGTTCTGCTACTGGAGTTTGCAGACATAACATTTCCCTTGCCAACCAAAGCCTCTGTTCATTGTTCAGTGACACTTCACCAGGAAGCCAACTGAGACATTTTACAGTAAATCCATCAGTGACAGTCAGGATAGAAATGAGTGTCCAAAGGAGTCACTTTAAAGTGATTTTAGGTTTTGTGGATGAAAAACTTATATGTGTGGATTGTAAGAAAGGCCTGTTAAAACAGTACATATACTTGTAGTCCACGTTTCCTCTAAGCTAAGCTACTGTGAGCTAGCTTACAGTTTTTGGTATATTCACACACACATCTAAAGTTAAGCATTTTAAAATCCTATTGATTTCAGTGAGCAAGTCTGAAGCAGGTGCTTGGCTCATCCATCCATCTAATTCTGAACCTGGTGGATTGGGGCCAGGTGGTGAGAAAGATCTAGCAAACTTGGTGGCCCCCAAGCTTATAGGGGGGAAAACCCTGAAAACTTACCCCCTAATGAACCCCTCTGTACTTGTACAGAACCACTGCCCCTCCCGGCCCCACTGCCTCTCCTCACCAGCCTCTGAGGCAATGATGCTGCATGAAGGAGAGAAGAAGCCATGGCAAGGGATGAAGAACCACTGCCCAGCATGCCACCAGAAGGGGAGCCATCCCCTGCCATGGGACCTGCCACATCTCCTTGTCACAGCTGTGTGAGTGGGGAGGGACCGATGGCACCGCAGGTCTGTGGGATCCAAGTGAGTGAGGGAGGAAAGAAAGAGGGAGGGAGGGGAGAGAATGAGAAGAAAGAGAGAGGAGTAACATTGTTGTTGTTATGCTATTTATAAAATTTATATCCCACTTTTCTGCCTTTAAACGGGTCACCAAGGTAGCTAACTATTTAAAACATACATGATAAAAATCACATTTGAAGACCATTAAAATCACCCCCCAACACAATCATTAAAACAAATTAAAAACAGAGCTAAAATACTTACAAAGTCAATGAATAGCAATTAAAACATTGGTCAGAAAGAAGGGATCACTAAGGGAATGCCAAACAAAGCAAAAAAAGTCTTCCCCAGCTGGTGGATGATTGTAACAGAAGGGGACAGGAGAATCTTCCTGGGAAGAAAGGTCCAGAGCTTTGGTGCCATAACTAAGAAGGACCTCTCCTGGGTTGCCAGCTGACAAACCTTAGAAGGTCAGCAGGGCCTCTGAAGATGACTGTAGTGACTGGGTGGGTTCATAAGGGCGTACATGGTTCTTCAGGTATGTTAGTCCCAAACCATATAGGGCTTTGAAGGGCAAGACCAGCACCTTGAATGATGCCCGGAAAAAAATTGGGAGCCAAGGTAGATGGGCCAAGACTGGAGTGATATGGGTCCTGTGACCCACTCCCGTCAATATCCTAGCTGTAACATTCTATATCATGGAGGAGGGAGAAAGAGAGTTAAAGACAGAGGCAAAGTGAGAGAAAGGGCTGAGGGGGAGAAACTGAGAGCAGGGTGGGGGATAGGAGAGGAAGCAAAGATGGGGGGATGGGATGATCATTTCCTCAAATTCCTGAGCCATAGATTCACTTTGTACCCTTTTGTGATTAAAACGTTTAACCAAGAGAGATTTTCTTTATTTATAGAATCATAGGGTTGGAAGGGACCTCCAGTGTCATCCAATCCAACTCCCTACACAATGGAGGAAATTCACAAATATCTTCCCCCAAACACCCCCAGTGACACCTTTCCATGCCCAGAAGATGACAAAAAATCCTACTATCTCATGAAAATGTGCAGTTACCTTAGCACTGTCATCCCTGACTGGTAGCTATTCTGTAGGAACTCAGGCTGAGAAAGGTTTTTCCTAATATCTGTTTAGATGTTTTAACTGAGCAGAGGTTGAATCTAACACCTTCTGTAGACAATGCAAATGCTCTACTACTGAACATTGGCCCCACTTTGTAACTATATATACATTGGAAAGAAAATCTAGTGATGTTGAGCTCTTCTGCATTCTCATTTTTTTTTTTTTTTGCTTGAGTGTCCCTCTTGCTTTGTTTTTCTTTTCTGCACATGTTTTGCTCCCTCTAGAGAGCAATTCAATATTACATTGCTGTATGTCCAGCAGATATAAACCACAGGTTTTTATGCTGGGCATACAGCAATGTAATATCAAATCAATCACTAGAGGGAGCAAAACATGTGCAGAAAAGGAAAAAAAAACAAAGCAAGAGGGGCACACAAGTGACAAAAATAAGAATGTGGCAGAGCCCATTGACAGAGCTATATCGACTTTTAACGTGTGCAAATTAATAATTAAAATAGTTAATTATTAGGATATATCCCATAATTAGAATGTCCCAATTTAGCATAAGAGCTACTAATGAATAATTGTGGACTACGGCCACATATAAACAAATTAATCTCTTCTGACAGCTATACTGGTAACCATGTCAGGAATTATGATGGGTGTTAGCAAAATGATTAGTGTCTTCTTGAAAGCCAGACACTTCAGTTAAATTAGTTATTTATGCCCTAATGGACTAATGTCCCTCTATTTATGATTGAAACAGAGTACAGAGAAATATAATATGATGTTTGGCTGATGCCCTGTGCCAGTGATGTGAAGGCTGACCCCATTAGCTCCCGTGGAGTACTGAATGAAAAGTCATTTAACAGTATGTTCTAAGTATCTGTCAGGATCAAATCCTTTGGCTGAAATTTTCTGATCTTCTGCAGTGATTCTTAACTGGGACCATACAGAAAGCAAGAGGCAATCTACACATGGGGGGCTGAGGTCAGAACTTGGGGATGGAATTGGGGACTTTGGATTTTAGGCAGCTTTTCTCCTCCTTTGTAATGGCTTCTGATAAACAGTGGAGGATAATTATTTTATAATGTTCACCCCACTGTGAGGATGGAATCCTACATCTGGTTTTGTTCTTTCCAAAAAGTGCCATTTGGGTCCAAATTCAAATTGACATGCTTGAGAACCTATTTCTCCTTTGAATACGTCATAAACATCATCAATATATCAAATTCTCAATATGGCACCATGTCTTGATACTTGAATCCAGAGACTGGAACCATAAACAGATAACATTTTTACAACCAACCTGAGAAAAGCCCCAGGTTTGCACAAAAATCTGAAATCCCCCTCCCCAAAAAAGGATTAACCTTCTCCCAATAACAGAAGCAGTGCCTGTAGCTTTAAGAAACAAAAGTTTTTAGTGGCTGATGCTAGGTAAATAAAGTATTGCAAATTGAAGTCTTGGTTTGAGTCCATAAAAGGCGAAGAAGAAGAAGAAGAAGAAGAAGAAGAAGAAGAAGAAGAAGAAGAAGAAGAAGAAGAAGAAGAAGAAGAAGAAGAAGAAGAAGAAGAAGAAGAAGAAGAAGAAGAAGAAGAAGAAGAAGAAGAAGAAGAGATTGGATTTATACCCCGCCCTTCACCTGGAGTCTCAGAGCGGCTTACAAATTCCTTTCCCTTCCCCTCCCCACAACAGTCACCCTGTGAGGTAGGTGGGGCTGAGAGAACTTCTGACAGAAACTGTCCTTGAGAGAACAGCTGCGCCAGAGCTTGTGACTGACCCAAGGTCACATCAGCAGGTGCAAGTGGAGGAGTAGGGAATCAAACCCGGTTCTCCCAGATTAGAGTCCGCACACTTAACCACTACACCAAACTGGCAGGGCTGTTTCCAGACCCGTTTTAGCCTTTCAGAGAGGAACCAGTCCTGGCAGCAACCTTTGGCAGGCCCAGCTGCTTGATATTATTCAACAGCAGTCACTGCACAAAAGCTGGTATGGTGTAGTGGTTAGAGTTTCAGACAACGATCTGGGAATCCCTGGTCTGATTCCCCACTCTGCTACTAAAGCTCACTGGGTTACTTTGGACCAGTCATTCACTCTTTAACTTACCATACAGGGTTCTTGTGAGGATAAAATGAAAAACAGAACAATGTGAGCTGTTTTGGGTTGCCATTGGGGAAAAAGTGGGGTATAAATGAAGTGAATAAAATGAGTATAGCTGAAGATTGGGGGGAGTTTTGCTGGTGAATGGGAAAGAGAGAGAGAAGCAGGGAAATGGGACAGGATACCGAGGCTGCCAGGAGGAGGGCAAGAGGACATACCGAGGGAGGAGATACAGGTGGAAATGAGGTACTCCCCATAAGTCCTTCCATGTCCCGCACTTATATAAAACATCAGTCTGAATGTGATTCTCTGTACAATTGTATCACATTTCTACTTTACAGGTTCAGTAAAACACTGCAGAAAAATAATCTCACTGCAGTCTCCCAAAGAAACAATATTTTTTCTGCCACCATTGCATCTGCGCAGTGTAGGCCAGCAGAGCTGTATTAGGTGGTCAGAGGCCTGTTAGGATCTGGCCTGCAGGTGGAAGTGGACTGTTTAGTGGCCCATTGTGACTGTTTTGCTCCACGGTTTGTAAATAAAACCTCTCACATCCATACTGCCTTGGACTCTACATTAGCAGTGGCAGGGTCAGATGGTGCCAGGGTTCTGACTTGTCCAGAAGTTTGGGATACTTTTCAGATCATTAAGTCTGAGGAAATGAGCAATGTCCTTAGAGGCTTGAAGCTTAGCACCTGCTCGTGTGACCTGCGCCCCTGCCGGCTATTTAAACCTGCTGAGGAGGAGGAGACAGGCTGACCGGGTCTGAGAGGTGGGCGATACCGCCCTGAAAAAAATTAAGCAAGGATATACAACACTAAATGAGAAAAAAATCAAGGAAAAAATCAAGTGAAACACATGCAAAGAATAACAGGAAAAGGTACCAATTTATATTTGATTAGCAAAAAATGCCCCCATAGACATCTTATATCTAATAGCAACTGTGGGCCCATCTGCAGATACGTAAACCTGTGGATCGAGGTCACCCTGAAACAAAACAGATGCCCCTGCAAACTTGGGTGACCCCAGTCACATGTGCAGGAAAATCTGAACACGAAAAAGGTGGGTTACAGAAAACCAAAAACAGGGAACAGCTGACTGTGAAAGCTCAGATAACTGTTCTCAGCAGGGGCACGAGGAGGAGGGTGGGAAGGGGAAGAGAGAGATTTGATGAGGGGGTGCTTATGGTTGAGTCGGCTAAGCTGGGCTGGCAGCCAGGAGAGTCACCACCACTGATGGCGCCACAGCAGTGAAGTTGCAGGATGGGTGGGGGGAGCTGGGAGAGTCACTGATGATGGTGGCAAAGCTGCAGGGCAGCCAGGAAAGTCACTGCTACCAGTGGCAGTGCAGCAGTGAAATTGTGGTGTGGGTGGAGTGGCAGCTGGGCTGAGCTGCAGCTCCCAGCCTTGCTACTCCCAGGCCCACCATGGCTCTCTGCCTCAGCACCACCAAGCCCACAGAGCCTCCCTGCCTCAATGCCACAAGACTGGGGGACAGCAATAGCAACAATGGGGGCAGGGAGCTCCCTCCCTCCACAATATTGCTGCTGGGCTCCCTACCCCCCATCACCAAAGCTGCCTCCTGCCCCTCCATTACCACTGTTGGCTCTCTGGCCCAGTGTTGCTCCCTGTTCTATCACAGCTGTGGCCAGGATCCCCGCATTCCACTCTTTGTCTCTTGGCAGTTTCTCTGCAGCTGCTCAAAGCCAGTTTGGTGTAGTCGTTAAGAGCGGCAGACTCTGATCTGGAGAACCGGGTTTGATTCCCCACTCCTCCACATGCAACCAGCTGGATGACTTTTGGATCAGTCACAGTTCTCTCAGAGCTGTTTTCTCAGGAGCAGTTCTCGAAAGAACTCTCTCAGCCCCACCTACCTCACAGGGTTTCTGCTGTGGGGAGAGGAAGGGAAGGAAATTATAAACCACTCTCAGACTCTGAGTCCTCCCTCAAGACAGCCCTGGAAAAGGGTCCTGCCCTTCTCTCCACTGCCTAAAATACTGCTGCAGTTGCCTACCAAAGCCCACAGTGGCAACTTCAGAAGACATTCATGTACTAAAGATATGGGTTCTACTTCTAGCATTTGGAGGTGGGTTAATTTCCCAAGGGAGCTGCGGTGGCTCAAGCGGTTAAGACGCTGAACTGCAGGCTGTGGAAGGTCAGTCGTTCAGCAGTTCGAGACCCGGGTGCCGCATGACGGAGTGAGCTTCCGTCTCTAGTTCCAGCTCCTGCCAACCTAGCAGTTGGAAAGCAAGAAATTGCAAGTAGATAAATAGGTACCACTTCAGTGGGAAGGTAACAGAGTTCCATGTGCCTTGGTGTTTAGTCATGCCAGCCACATGACCACGGAAATGTCTTCGGACAGCACTGGCTTTTCGGCTTTGAAACGGAGATGAGCACCGCAAACCTAGAGTCGAATTCAACTGGCTTTCAAGCAAGGGAACCTTTACCTTTACCTTTAATTTCCCAATGTATTTTAATTAGATTTCAGACTATTCTGCTAATCTGGGGGTTTCTTCAGGTTTGTAGAAAGATCTGTCTTGTCTGTTCATGGCTCCAGTTTCTGGATTTAAGTATCTACAGATGTGACCATTTGGGGAATTAGACATTTTGATGCAAGGTTGTAGCCCTTCACTGGCAACTGACAGAAGGCTAGTGGGGCAGAGCCTGTCCAAAGCAGCATTGCCTGAAACTACAGTGCCACTTCTAAGTTATTATCCAGAAGTGATGTCACTGTATCATGCAGTGCTCTAGGAATTTCCCTGATTGCTACATCCCTTTTTACTCCCACTTTTCATATGAGCAGCAGCGGGAGCCAGAGGCCACCAAAGCAATGACTAATATCATACTAAGTGTGTGCAAATCACACTTTAAAGTCACCCTTAGGATCCTATCCCATATCCTGCCAGGCAAACTGTGGGCAGGTCTGCTGCCAGGCTCAAGCCCCTGTTGCTGGTGGGAGAGAGCTAAGCTCCTCCAGAGTACCGGTGGCCTTCTCATTGTGCCCCCCCCCCAAAGTAGTTGCTTGGGTGGCTCCACCAGAGAGCTGGTCCTAGACATCTCCTGGGCAGGAAAGCAAGAAGGAGCCAACATCGGCTGATTTCAGAAGTGGCCCTTGCTGTCTAGTTAGCTTGTCCTTCACACTTTACATCCTCTTCTTGCGCCATAGTTATGTGCTTCAGGAGGCAGGAGGGTTAACGACTCCTCTCAGGAAGCCATCAGAACAAAGCAAACTGAAGATGTTTTTGTGTGTTTGAAATGTCACAGCTAATCATTTTACTCTTAACAATTGTCCTGCTGGCTGACCTATTTTGTTAGCTGCTTGCTGTCTCCTAACAGCATGCTTTTGTTAGTGTTGCTAGAAATCCCCTGATGAAATACAGCCATTATTTAAATTCCAAATATCAGCTGGGGTTTGAGCAGCAGTTAATATTTATATCAGGCCAGGACTACGCAATGGTGAAAGGAACAAAGGAGAAAATAACGAACATAGAAGAAAATGTTTCTTTAAGCCATGATGACTCAGAAGACCATTCTCCCTCCCCCCCAAAAAATGATAACAATCATTAGTGTTTTCCATTTTTAATGGATGCTTGAATCTTGTATGCTATAAAGTGCAAACTTAAGCAGAGTTACATCTTTCTAAGCCCATTTACTTTGATGGATTTAGAAGGGTATAATTCTACATAGGCCCTGTTCACATGCCGAATTTGCTGCAGGAGAGCCACGAATGCTGGGCGGATTTTCAGGGCACGATCACACTGCAACGTCTGGCAAGCGTAGCGCACCCGTGGTCAACCTGTGGTATGCTGCCAAGCTGTGCAGTTAAAAAGTATCTGAACAAATGTACTAGCAAATGGTTTGCCACGGGCTGCTGACAGAATCGTTCCATGTGATCACACCGGCACACGGCTTTCCCCTCAGCTGTCCTCCTTGATGCGCACACGCTAACGGACAAAACCATGGTGTGCCACCGTCGCATCTGATTGCATTCTGGTGGGTCTAACTGCGCTGGCGCAAAGAGCCATGCCTCCCCCCCCCCCCACGTTATCTGGCCCGTGTGACTGGGGCCATAGAAAGGCACTGTGAGTTGCCTATGAAAAATACCCTGATGTAAGAATAAGTTTAGGTGAAACTGAGGATTACGTAAAATCATGAATCTATATTTCCCCAGTACCATCTATTTATTACAAGAATCTTAAAAAGAGCAGAAGTATAACTAGGGGGTTGCCTGCATATGCTACTGAACAAAGTACAGCCATATAGGAAAGATGGATATGGCGGCTAGCCTTCTAGGAAGAAAAACCAATGGAAAACAAGTTGTTGGATTATTGGGCTGCCCTGGACAAAACCTGCTGGCAGCAAAATCTAAGAACCTTAGAAATGTGACAAGACACACTGTGCTTGCTAAAACCTTTGTGCACTTGCTTGAACAGGTCTGGTATGTCCATGTGAATGAGGGACACATGAGCATGAATTCATGCTCTCAGCCATTATGCCATGCTAGTGCTTTATGAGGACTACGCAATATGTGCTACTGCTTTTAGCATTTTTAAAAAGGAAATCGCAGTTATGCAGAGCCCCAATCCTGATCGGTGCCATAGTGCAGGAGGAGTGTCAGTTTGGACCTTTTCACATGGTCTCATTGATCAAAATCTCCCCTGAGGCACACTGTCATTAACTCTGAATGGAGAAAGGCGGGCAAAGTGATGGTTTCCTCCTACCACCACCCATTTCCCGACAAATGGCAGAGCTGGTGAAGGAGGTGGTTGGTTCTGCTTTTGGAAATCACACAGCTCTGTGTGATGTAGGGAAGGATTAAACTCACACATCCCCACATCCTGCATCCTCATTCGGAACTGAGGTCTTGCACAGCAGCTGTTTCCCTGTAAAAACACTGGTGAGATCAGTTTAGGGTTGCTAGGCCCCTCCTCTATAGAGTTTTTGCCCAAATACCACAGTGTCACTGGTGCGATGATGTCACTTCTTGTGCAATGCCAGCAATGAGGCCTCGGCCTGTCTCTTTCTCCAGGTAAGTCTCCCTGCCAGCCAGCTGATTGGCAGCTAGGGGCTAGGGCCTGCTGGCAGGGATATCCCCGCCTTCACCAAGGGATCTGGCAACCCTAAATTAGTTCAGAGATCTCCCAGCGTCATATATAATTTGCCCTAAATTGGCCTTGTATTAACTGCAATTGAAAAATGCGCATTGAGTACTATTATGTAAGCAAGTGCATTATGCAAGCAAGATTTTTTTTAAAATCAACTTGGTTCTCTTCATTCATTTAATAGGCATCTCTGGGCCTCTGCACCCACAAATCCCACCTGGAGAAAAATAAATGGGTTAAACTGATGAAGCATTTTTCATAGGTGTTGAAAGCACTGTTAAGAACATCTTTAGCAGAAAGGGCTCATTTTATTATTTATAGCCTTATTTAACGCCTTTAATATTTTAGACTTCTAGGAAAGTTTGGATTGAATCCTGGGCAAATGTAGGTTAACCAATTGCTCTAGCAATATGTGATGAAAAACTTAGGGGAGACAGAATCCTGGTCATTTTTAACAATTTCTGTTGACTTAACCTCTCCTCTTTTTAAATGTATTTTATAGAGTAGTGGAGAAAATGAAAGCAAGTGAAATGTTGTGGTTCACTGATAACACCATAAGGATCCTGGGCTTAGATCCAAGGAAGGATGTTCAAGCCTCTGCCTTCGTTTTGCTTCATTTAACTCAGTTATAAATCTGGGTTAGCAAATGGCCTTATCAAAACTTGCATCTTGCACATCAGTTCATTTCTGATAATGTTTCCACTTTTGCATCTATCATGTGATATTGTCCCAAGTCCTTCAGCTGCACTCTTTCTGAGCCCCATGTGCCAAGGGAATGCAGGGGGGCCCCACATGCTCTTCTCACCCAGTTAGCACCCCATGGGGAGGCAGGAAAAGAAAGGATGGAGAGGGGAGGAAGGACCTGCCCCCCCTTGCTACAGAGGGAGGGAAGAAGCACAGGCCTTGGAAGATCCTGAAAGTGTGGGCATGCAGTGCAGAAACAGGGAAGGTTTGTTTATTTAAATGTTTCTGTGCCCCTTTTCCACCCAGTTCATGGCCACCAAGGCAACAAACGTTACAACGTTCGGAACATTAAAACATTTCAGGCATTAAAATGCATTTAATAGATATAATTTTAAGGCAAGGCAGAGATCTTCCGCCAGTCTTTTGGTTGAGGACAGCAGTGGTTTCCATCATAGCTGGCACCCTCCTCTTTACTCCTACTCTGCCCACTTCAGTCTCCTTCAATAACTTGCCCATGAGGTGGAAGAACAGTCCAGAGGGAGGTTTTTAAATTCAAACTCCAGGCACCATCTGGAGATTGTGAAATTAAGATCAACTGTTTGTTGATTTTAATTGGTATTTTTGTATGTTTTAATCTGTTGTAAATCGCACAGAGCCCTGTGAACTCAGGGACTGGATGATTCAGAAATCTAATAAAATCATAACAACAACAATGACAACAAAACATAAACACAAAAAAATCCAAAACATAAAGAAATACAAATAGGGAGGAGCCCTGACCTGGATAGCCCAGGCAAACCCTATCTTGTGAGATCTTGGAAGCTAAGGAAGGCTGACCCTAGCAAGTACTTGGATGGGCGACCTCCAAGGAATACCAGGGCTCTGACACAGAGGAAGACAATAACAAGCCACATCTCTGAATGTCCCTTGCTTCCAAGCCACACTAGGGGTCGCCCAGAAGTCAGCCATGACTTCCAGGCACGTGTGCGCATGCACACAAACACACACACAATAGCAAAAAAAGAAGAAAAGAGTTAGTGAGGGAATGACAAATAAAATGATAGAGGGAGAAAGATAAATCTCCGGGGGGGGGGGGTGTTCCCCAAAGTTTCGGCATCATGAACAAGAAGCCACTTGCCTAGCCTAAGATGGGTGGGGTGTCTGAAGCAGGGCTCCTGAAGATGTCAGATAGGTTCACTTGGGAGTAGATGGTCTTTCAGACAGTCCTCCAGCATCACACTGAGAAGTATAGATTTGAAATAAGAAAAAAATCCATTTTAAAAGGCAGTTTAGAAGTATACTATGATTGGTGGGATCAAAACCCATTGAAAGGTAAAGGAGAATCAACAGGGTCATATGCCTCCAGACCATCTCCTGGCACAAGTTATCTACCAGAGCAACCAAAGCTGGAGCACCTAGCCTGAAACCCAGTCCAAACAATCTGCTTCATTCAGGAATCCCTCAAGTTGCCCAGCATGCACAAGTGGTTACTGGAGCGACTAGTTGTATTCTGACCACAAATAATTGTTTGTGAATGTCCTCCAAAGTTCTGTAAGAAAGTGTAGTCAGCTCCAAGGGAAATAGTTGGAAGAAGGTCAAAAGTTACATTGCGGATGCAGGCTTCCATGTGCCACTATTTCGGGTTCAGACTTATGGAAATAGCATCAGTGTTTTGTATGTGTGGGTGTGTATTCACCAGTTATTTCACCTATACCTTCAGTTGAGGTTTATTCCATATTTTTGTCACTCTAAAGATATAGGGAGTTGAAAAAGTCAGCCAGCTCTGCATCTATTTTTATCCAGGATGTTATTGCTCAAATCCCATTCATGATGTCAGAGCTGGCATGGCTGTACCTCTTAGCACACTGGTTTGAGTATTTTATTTATGAATCTGCAAAAACAGATGTTGCAAAAGCAAGACTTTTTCTGGAGGCTAGAAATCTGAGAGCAGAATTGATGCTGTTACTAGTATGTCTTCTTTCCAGTTTCATTTGGCCCAGAAGATGGATGTTTATCTCGACTCAGCTGATCTAGCTATATGGCTCCATGCTATGGTTACTTCAAGACTGAACTATTTCAGTGTATATTACATGGCTCTCTCTGCCCTGACTAATTGGAAACCTCCACTTGTTACAGAATGCTGCAGCCCAGTTACTATTGAGTGCTGGGCAGAACATCTGTGCCACACCAATTCTACAGACACTCCACTGGTTACCAATCAGTTACCAGGTTCAGTTCAGTAGGCTTGCCAGGTCCTGCCTGGCCACCAGAGGAGATGGGGGACATAGGTTGCCAAATTCAGATTGGGACATTCCTGGAGATTTGGGGATTGAGCCTGGGGAGAAGAGGGACTCCAGTGGGCTGCAATGCCATAGTGTCCACCCCCCAGAGCATCTATTTTCTCCAGGGGAAATGATCTCTGTAGTCTGGAGATGAGCTGTAGTTCCAGGGAATCTCCAGGTCCCATCTGGAGGCTGGCATCCCTAGGTTCTGGATATCGCCAACAAAGCCCCTAATGGCTTTGCATACATACCTGCAGGACTTCCAGGGCTGGCCATTCTACTAGGTGGACCTCAGTGATTGCCTAGAGCACCAGAGGCAGAGTTGATGTTTATGTGTTTATACTGAATGGTTTTATTATTTTAAATGCTGTTTTTAATTGTTCAGATGTTTTAATGCTTTCATGTTTGCTGCCTTGGGGACCCTGATTGGGCGGAAAGGTGGCATAAAAATGTCCACCCACACCTTCAGGATCTGCCAAGGCCTGCAGGGAGCCTGCTTCTTCTCTCCCTCTGCAGTGTGCGACAGGCCCCTCCTTCTCTCTTTGGCCTTCCCTTTCCAGCCTTCCTGTAGTGTGGTAGTAAGTGAGGTCGACATGTGGTGGTTACATAGAATTATAGAGTTGGAAGGGACCTCCAGGGTCATCCAGTCCAAACCCCTGCAGAATGCAGGAAATTGAAAATACCTCTCCCCAAGGAAGCCCCAGGGTCTCAAGCAGACTTCTCCTCCTGCCTGAACCTTTCAAGAGGAGATGCTGGGGATTGAACCTAGGACCTGCTGCATGCCAAGCACATGCTCTACCAGTGAGCCACAGCCCTTGCCTTCCCATGGCACAAGGGACAAGGAAAGAGTGCAGTGGCTTCACACCTCCCCTCCCCATGATGCAGGGGACAAGAGAGCAGGCAATGCCCCTCCACATCTCCATGGTGCAGAATATTGCTGGCCAAGGAGGGTATGTGGCAGCATCCCACCTCTCCACAGTACAGTGAGGACAGAAGGTGTTCTCCCACCTCCTTGAGGCATAGGGTGGCAAGTAGTGCTGGTGGCAGCTTCATTGCAGCACAGCCTAGATTAGGACACCCAAAATTCTTGGTCCAGCACTGAGGATGACCTCTCTTGCTATGCCCTGCCATGATAGCTTTGCATGCCTAAGCTAGGCATTTAGGAAGTGCCAGCCTGCAAGTTGGTAAAATTTAGGATTGCCAAATCCAGGTTGAGAAATTCCTGAGGATTTGGGAGCAGGGGTCGATCCTTGGAAGGGAGGGGTGTGGGGAGGGGAGGGACTTCAGTGAGGTATAACACCATAGAGTCTACCCTCTAAAGCAGCCATTTTCTCCAGAGGAACTCATCTCTGTTGCCTAGAGGTCAATTTCAGTTCCAGGAGATCTCCACCCCACACCTGGAGGTTGTGAACCCTAGTAAGATTGGCAACTGCCCACTCATGCACATTCTTTGTGGTGGCTCCCACCTTGTGGAATGTCTTGCCTGAGGAAGTTAGGATGCCCCTCTCACACACACTCTTCTGTCATTTTGCAGAATGAGCACAACAGAAGTATTCAGGAGGCCATTTTCATCAAGGGATTAGAACTGTAGCAAAATGGAACTCAGAAGGTTGTTTTTAAAAGGCAGAGGATCATAGCCTACTATAATGTCTATTGTGCATGTCATCTTCCTTTTGCTGCACTGTCTCCCTTTGTAACCCACTTCCTGTATTATGACATTGTCATGCCTTTGACAGGCTTCTTTTTGGCTTTGTTGTTTGTTTGTTTGCATTGTTCTGTAATCCTTCTCCTACTGCATTCTTCATTGGAGGTCCTTGCTGTTTGATTTTTTTAAATGTAATCTATTTGAGTCTCAGTGAGAAAGGAAGATTATAAATGAAGTAAGTAAAATAAAATAAAATTCTGCAAGAGGAAAAAAATGAACCAATGTTGTATAGTGTTTAGAGCAGAAATGTTAAATATATGGCCTGGAGACCAAAACCACCACCTCCAGGGCTGTGAATAACTGGGGGAGGACCAGTCCAAATGTGGACTGGAAGGGCCTACATTAGGGTATTATCCCCCCTGCTGAGGTCCCTCCCTTCCCCAAATACAGACCCTCCCCAGGTCCTCCCCCAGATCTCCAGGGATTGCCTAACCCAGAGTAATCAGCCATAAAGGGTGAGGAGGGCTGGTTTGGCCCCACGCTCTGCTGAGGAGGGGTATGGGTCATGGTCAGTGGTAAAATACCTCTGGTACCTGACATTACATCTTATGGCACACATGGCCCAGCCTGTGAAAGTGACATTTATGTCAGATTTGGCCCGTGTAATAAAGCAGTTTGACACCTTTGGTTTAGAGTGTCAGGCAAATTTCCACTCAGCCATGAAGCTCACTTGGTGACCTTGGGCAAATCCCAGTGCCATCCTAAAGCAGAGTTACAACCATCTATTAAAGTCAACAAGCTTTAAAGGGTATGACTCTGTCAAGCTCATCTATCTCCCAACATCATTGTGAGGGTATGACAGAGAAAAGGACAATGATATCTGCCTCCCTGAGCTCCATGAAGGAAGTGCGAGATAAAAATGTGCTATGAGTTAATAAACTGAGCACCAGTCCACTTGTATTCCATGGAAGGTTCTTAAATAAAATTGAAGAAGTATATGCATTTAATGGTTATAAAGAGTTTCTTAAAGGAATTATAAAGTTTTAGTCCAGTGGCACCTTTAAGACCAACCAAGTTTTATTCTGTATGCGCGCACACTTCCTCAATGTATCTGAGGAAGTGTGCGTGCACACAAAACTCATACTTTGAATAAAATTTGGTTGGTCTTAAAAGTGCCACTGGACCCAAACTTTGTTCTGCTGCTTCAGACCAACATGGCTCCCCACCTGAATCTATCTTAAATATGTGAGAGACCGTTCTCTTTTTTCTTCTGCATATGAATATTTTAATGATGTTTAAATCTCTTTGTGTAGTGGTATGAGGAAGAAAAGACCTTACATCGTGCCATATTTTTATTTTTCTTGCAAACAAACAGTATTGACAGTCCTTGGTCTGCAATCATGTGGAGTAACTTTATATGTGATTGATGACTTTAGAAATAGGCATCTAGTTGTGCCTTGATTGGAAGAGCTTGAAAAATGTGGCTTCAGTTGAAAAATTGCTGCCTATTATTTCAGTGATCAACTGGTTCACATATTACATTTCATGGACAGTTTTCTTCCGTATCAAACTCCACAAATATTCAGATCTTGTGAGGCCTTATTCTACCTCTCCCATCACTTGAAATGTAGTAGGGTGGTAACACAGGTCTAGGCTGTTCCATGACTTGACCTTCAACCAAGCTTATTGGAGGCCAGTATTAATTATGCATCTTTCGTGTCAGAAGACAAGACTTTTACCCAGTAATCTTTTTGTCCTGGCTCAATGGGACAGTTTGTCAGATTGGAGTGCATCAGATTTGGATAGAGTATGGTGCTTGCATAATTACTATGAGTTTAATTTTTAAAAAATAATTGAATTTCTAATACTGCATTATCTACCTTGAGAGCGCTAGTGGTAAATAGTGTTGATAAAAAAATAATAAATAAACGAGTTAATTTCTCTGTGAACAGGTGTGAGCACATTCTTGAACTGAGACTCTCACATGCAAAAAGTAACTTTTCTTTGTGGGCTTCCTAGAGGTAACTGGGTGGCCATTGTGTGAACATAATGCTGTACTGGGTGGGCCTTTGGCCTGATCCAGCATGGGTCTTCTTATGTTCTTTATGGGGATGTGCATTTGGCTTTCCCGAACTGAATTTTTTTTGAATAAATACCTTATCGATATTTATCAGTATTTCTACAGCCGAATACAAATTCAGGAAACTTTTTGGCTGCTGAATACAGTTTCTCGAATTTAATCAGCTTTTTCGGCTTCTGCATTAACCAGCATTAAGTGTTCATTGTGACAGCTAGACAGACAGACAGACGAAGCCTATAAGGTATATTTATTTTAAAATGCTTTATACAACATTAATAATAATAAAAATAATAAATTTATAGACCAACTTTCCCCACCCAACTGATAATCATAATGGTCCTTAGACCTTCAAAAATAAAGAACTTAAAAACTCAGCAGGGCAACACAATGAAGGTGTCAACAGATGTTACAGTTTTAGAGTAATGGAGCTGATCTGAAATTACCTTAATACATTCAGTTCAAACCACATTTCCTTTCCATTGTAAAGCTATAAAAAAACAGAAGAGTTTGCAGTAGAATCTAAGGATGGATGGCGCTGATTGGCAGGTGCACATTATGTCACCAAGAAACCTTCCCCTCCATTCCAGCAGAAATTTTACATTTTGTAAAAAAAAAAATACTTCCTTTCATTAACAAAGTAAATGATGGACATATAAATGGCATGTGGAATTTTAGACGTTAAGAAGACAGGCAGCCTTCCTGAAGTCTTGGGGGAAGGCAAAAGTGACAGCTGAGCTAGCATCCAGATTGGTGATAGATATATCTGCCATTCAGATGCAAAGCTGGTAAAAAGCTGATCTCGCATCATGGTTGAGGAATCCATTGTGAATTCACTTCTTATATTATGTCTGTCTTTACCTCAGTTGTCTGGCTTCTGTATTGTGGTTGGCACAAAAGTTCATCAAATTTACATTTTCACTCAGATCTTCTTTCAGCTATTTCTATACAGCTGAAGACAGCTGAGACTATTGATGACCTGACAAAGCAGTTAAAATGCTTCACTTTTGTGCACCAGCCAGAGAAACCAATTCATACAGCACTCCAATCCACAGTGTACTCCAAGGAGGCTCCAAACTGAAGCTATCCTACCCCAAAAGATCTCTTCCTCTTCTCTCCAACCTTTCTTGTACTGAACACCAAGTGTGACAGAGTTTTTAGGGACCTCAAAAGCTTGTGCCAACAGTTTTCTAATAATTCGGCTGGTCCTGTTGCTTTTGGACTGTTTCTATGGACCAACAAGGCTACTTATAACCATGGTCCTTCTAGAAACTAGGTGGCAAGAGAAATTACATTATAACTGACTGTGATGGCACTTCTAGAAAGCCACAGTGGAAATCCTCCTGGAGCTCTTCAAAGTCAGCCTTGGATTTTACCATCCTGAGTAATTTTGTGTGATCTGCCAACTTGGCTACTACACTGGCTGATCTTGAATGGTGCATGTGAAGAACTGGTTACCACCCCATAAGGAAACTGGAATCTACTGACAACATAGGTCTGCCTTGAGTCACACATACCAGCTCTAACATACAATTTACTGTATATATTGCCCTGATCAAATGATAATTTCATGAGCGCGTCAAGGCTTACAGTGCCATCCTAAGCAAGTCTACTCAGAATCCTACTTGTGGGGCTTACACTTAGGGAAGTATTCTTGGGATGGCAATGTAAGTTTGCTCTCCTGCCAACTTTCTTCTAAAATTAGATTGCTGCTCACTGTCTCTGTTCAGCTTTCACTCCTCAGTGTGAATTTTAATGTGAGACTCTTGCCATTTGCTTGCATGATGGTGTTCATAATTTATTTGGGGAAGAGGGGTTGCCTCATCCTTCACTAAACTAGCAGGAGTGCATAATGAATCCACATTGGCCCCTGTTTGTATACTTGCAGCAGCATATGCGATCCTTTTTCTTCGGCAAAGAAAATAATGAAAAACAAATTAATACTGAGACACAATTTTATGTCCTTTTGACTTGGAGATAATTTTAAATCACCGTGAAATCTTAAACATTTATCTTTATTTCTGTTTTGTAAAAATATGGGGGAAACAGCATTTGGACACAATATATCCATTTTAACTCTCTTCTGCATCTCAGAATTGACACCTGCCATGGCACAAAATTTATCAAATTTTATTCTTTTCAGACAGTTGTTCCTTGGAGTACCTAACATTGGTCGAGAGATACAAGCCGATCCCGTAGGCTTACAGAGAGTGAAAATAACATGCACAAGACACACAGGAAGAAAGACTAGATACGAGCCCACCTGGAGTCTCAGAGAGAAAGGCAGACTATAAATAAAGAGAATAAATAAAGGAAGGGGAGTAGAGAGGCAGAGGTAGAGGAAGGGGAGCAGTTTGAGAGCATCAGAAGTCGAAACGTTGGAGCCGGGAACCTGCAGAGGATCTCATTCTCTCTTCAGACACTATTTCTACTTTTCCCTTTTCCTTCCTTTTGGCAGCACCTGCAGCTTCTCCTCTTTTCTCCTCACACACCTAACTTTTTATGCTCCTTCCAGCTTTACGTCCTGTCCCTCCTTCTCTCCCCTTTCCCTGCCCCTTCCTTCTTCCTTCCCTCATTCTCATATTTTATCTTTTTCAGTTTTTTTCCTCCCTCCTCCCCCATTTGATGATTCAAACCAAGGCATAGTAGCTTTGGCAACGTTGTTTGCAGTTGCATTGCAGCCCCTAAAATGGCCGCCAAGAATTCAGGCTGTAATCTCACAAGAACTTGGTCAACTTTCTGTTCTTAAAGTCGCAAGTGTTACTTCTATTATTTGAGTGTTGTTTTTTTTTTAAAAAAAATGTATTTTTATGCATTTTTATAAAAATAAAATCTCCCCTTTTGTACCTGTCTGAAAGATTTTTGATCCGGACTCAGGGACCAAGACCAGAATCAGATATATAGGCATCCAATTTGAGACAAGCTAATTCTGCCTTGCTCGTGTACTTTCCTGGATGGAGGCGGTAAAACAATCCTCTGGCCCTTAGTCTTCTGGATAATAATAGAGACCAAAGAGGCTAGTAACAGAGACAAATCACTTTTGCAGTCTTATGGTAACTGATAGTCAAATAAGATGTCCTTCCTGGTGAAAAAGGGTGAAGCAGGTCCCCTGTGACTGCCCATTCTCTGGCTGATGGCTCGAGCCAGGCTGGTCTGGCCCTTGCTATTTTCTTCCTGGAAGGGAGATGGTTTGAATGCCCAGCAGTCCTTCATTTTCTCTCCAAGACAGAACCACCGTATCCTTCCCTTCATTACTGTCAACTCAAGATAGTTTTATTACTACAAAGACTTTGTTTCATAGTAATTATCACAATCTGGTGGTTATGGTTGTCAGGTCCGATTGTCTTGGTGGTGGGGAGCTGTCCAGGAGTGTGGAGGGGGCAACGTTGCTGCATGCAGTGTCATCAGTGCAATGACATCACACAGAAGTAACATCATCACACTGTCCTCAACCACAGCCAGGGCCATCTTGGTCCTGGCTCCAACCTGGTGGAACTCTCTGCCAAATACCACCAGGGCTCTGCGGGACTTAATGCAATTCCACAGGGCCTGTAAGGCAGAGATGTTCCACCAGGCTTTCGTTTAAGGACAACAATGGTTTTCCATCATGGCTGGCATCCTCCCCTGCTCTCCCATCTCCTTCCTCTTTACCCCATCTACAAGGCAGGAACACAGTCCAGAATGGGTTTAAGAACAGATTAGTAATGCCAATTGAGATTATTTAAGAATGCAATGAATGTTATTTATTAATTTTAACTTGTTCTATTTGATGTTTTAACTTTTGTTGTACATCGCCCAGAGCCTTGTGCATACAGGGATTGTGTGATTCATAAATCTAAAGCATAAATAAATAAATAAATGCCAACCAGGGCCAACCCTGCTTAGCTACTGAGATGTGACAAGATCAGTCTAGTCTAGGCCATCCAAGTGAAGGCATTATAATGTGATACCACATATGTCTTTATCGTAGAAAACTTATGCTTTCTTTTTGAGAAATATGGCAGGCATGTACCTATCTGTTGGTATTTCTGCTCAAACTGATCTGATACATTTGCTTAGGACTATCCAGTGTTAGAAAAATACTGCTTTCTTCAGACCCAGCTTTAAAAGCTTCAGATTCTCAGGAATCTAAGTAACAAAATGTGTGCAGTTAAAATAATTTGTGGTTGCAAATGAACATTAGGGATTTTTATGAGTAACCTTTGGGTTTCTTAGTTTAGGAAAATCAGACTGACGTCTTGTCATCCCATTAAGAAATCTGTTTTGGATCAAGCTATATTAATGAAAAATGCATGAATAAAAGAGTTATGACTGCCCTAAAAGTCCCATCAGGAAATAAAAATGCCTTGTAACATCTGATCCCCCGAAGCGCACACAACTTTTGAACTTTAATGGAAGCCATTAGTGATCTTTGCAAGCATGGATAGTTCAAAGTGGTTTTTTGTTTTGTCCAGATGTGCAAATGATAAATCAGTTGTAATGTGCTTCATTTTTGGAATTACCTTAAAAATAAACATGAACTTGTTGGACATAAGATACATATCCTATGACAGATGAGACTGTCTCTAGTCTGTCCAGAGGGCAGGAAAAATTACTACTGTTGTACTTTTCCAGTTAATGAAGAAAAGGAAACCTGCTTGTCTCTCTTTTTTTGCAGACTCCATCAGTATATATTTTTTTTGCTTCTCACTGTATTCTTCATGCTTCATATGCATAGCCACATCCCATAATTTCTGCACAGCTATTTTGAAGGCAATTTGGGAATAGCCCTCTGCTCTTTTGACTACAGTCCATAGGTGCCGGCTCCTGCAGAGTGTTTGAAAGTGACTGTAGGGGAAATTTTATTGTGCCACATTGCCCTAAAAAAATATAGGGCATTCAGGTGATCACTATGATACCACTATTAATGTTTATCTGTTGTGGCATGTAAGTGTATTAGTAAGTATGTCTCAAGTAGCTATTCAGTTTGGTGTAGTGGTTAAGATTGAGGACTTTAATGTGGGAGAACTGAGTTTGATTCCCCACTCCTTCACATGCAATTGCTGGTGTGACCTTGGGCATGTCATAAGTTCTTTCAGAGCTGTTCTCTCAAGGGCAGTTCTCAAGAGAGCTCTCTCAGCCCCTCCTGCTTCACGGGGTGTTTTTTGTGGGGAGGGGAAGGGAAACAGATTGAGACTCCTTTGGGTAGTGAAGGGCAAGGTATAAATCCAATCTCCTCCTCCTCCTCCTCCTGCTCCTGCTCCTGCTCCTCTTCTTCTTCTCTCTCCCCCCCCCTATTCTCTTACCTTAGAATAACTACTTAGCTGTTCACATCTGTGTCCTGATACATTGCAAGTTCTAGTTTTCCAAAATTACCAGCAGGTTGTATCTAAATTTCCTGGTTTCTGAATTCTGGATTCATCTCAAATTTCAAATCAATCTTATTCTTCTCACCACTATTTACAGAATGACTGGGGGAAAAAGAAATCTAAAAATATTCAATTGTAATAGCATCCTGTTATTTCAAAAGGTGGACTTCATAATATCAGTGTTTTCTGTTACTCCTAACAGAGAAAAGAAAAATAGAAATATTGGAGCCATGATATGGAATAAATGTAAATAAAAAGATTCTACATAAAAGGATAGCACAGAGTAAGAAACCAGACTAATACGTGAACTTTAGTATTGATAGGTGGATTATTATGTGGAGTACCCCATGGGGTACAAGATTATCCACATATCTATACCATGGAGAAGCAGGACAGAGAAACACACGATTCAACCAAGAAGTAGCTATTAGAACCATTCACCTTTAGATCACTGTATATCAAGACTGCCTGATAGGCCTTGGAGCCTGCAGGCCCACAGTTACAGGACAGTTCAAATAAGAAGCCTTATTATTAATATAAGTTGTGGCTCCAAGTACATCTGTTCTTGATCAGCCGACTGTGTAATTTGAGTTAATTAGATAATGGAGATGAGCATCACAACCCTAGAGTTGGATTCGACTGGCTTTCGAGCAAGGGAACCTTTAAGCATTCTGGTATGGATTCAACCATCCTTCAAGTAGCTTTCTTCCAGCCTAAGAAACTTTCATCCAATTTTAGTGTCCCTTCCTCCAACCAAATCTAAAAATGTTCCATTAACATGGGCCAAAAGGAAAGGTGGCATATAAACAAACAAACAAATAACCTGTGCTTAGCGGACTGGCAGGATAGGGGGAGGATTCATCCCTCTAAATAAGTGAATTAATCTTGCCTTCCCTGCTAGGATGCAATAGATATGAAACTTGTAACATAAATGATGGCCACTGGATGGACTCCTTTCAGTGATACAGTGTAAGTTATGTGAAAGTGTAAACCTGATCAATTTACTATAGATTATTTGAGAGTAAGAGCTACAGCTCAATGCATGGAGAAACATCCAGGACTGGCAGCTTCAATGAAACGACTTCAGGTAACAGGTACAGATCCATAGTCCATCAGACCAGAACATGGCTGAGTTCAGACTGGCAGTTTGCAGCGGGAGCCAGTTGTGGCTAAAAAGCCCCGGAATAAACTGTTCCAGATTTTCCCGGTCACATGGGGCCGACAGATGCGGGAGCATACCGTGGGGAGATGTGCGGGAGCATTCAGACTGTTGGCCCGAGGTGCGGCTGTAAACGGCTTTTCCCTGGTAAATCGGCTGGATGCCTATGTGTGTATTAGCTCATGAGCACTCATGCGCCCATACACACATAGGAATCCAGCTGATTTGGGGAGGATCGCATTGGGCAGTAGAGCGGAGCTGATTTGGGGAGGATGAGCATTGGGTGGTAGAGTGGAGCACAGCCAATCATATGTGCCTTATGCAGTAGAGCGAAGCACAGCCAATCGTATGTGCCAATCATATGCACCGGGAACAACACGGGTTGCTCCCGGCTTTTTGGCTGAGCGTTCACACTTCCAGGAAGCAGACTGACATGGGATAAAGGCACTCTCCAGGATTTGCTACCACTTGTAATAGATACCTTTTTTAACGCGGGAGCAAAGCAGAACAGCACGGGTTGCCTACAGGTGGGGAACGCCAGGTAGATGTGCTTGTGTGAACGCCCCTTTTAATCTGCTTGGGAAATTAGGCTGGAAAGTGGCTATAGCGGGGCAAATTGCCAGTCTGAACTCAGCCTATGTTGAGCTGGAGAGATTAATGATCCAAGTTAATGCAGGGCAGCTTCCTATATTTATATCGTTCAGTTGCATCAAAGCAAATTGCCAGTCTGCATTTGTTGAATGAAAAAACATCTTACCTCATAGTTAAGCCAGCCTGATGTACCCATTAGAGAGTCAGAATACAATTGGGAAGACCCGGCTTTGAATCCCCACTCTGTCATAGAAGCTCATTGGGTGACCTTGGGCTAGTTACTCTCTCTAGGCCTAATTTATCCCACAGGATTGTCATTGTGAGAGTAAAATTCGGAGGGGAGAATGATGTTACAAGCTGCTTTGGATCTCCATTTGGTAGAAGAGCAAGGTACCTTAATGAATTAAGGATCAGTAGGCCTCTGCACACAAAAAGTGCACTGCAGATATAGAGATCTGACTTGGGTGCAAAGCCATGAACTTCACCCCACAAATCTATGTGTAAAGACTACATGGCTTCCAGTGCCATCCTTAGCAGAGTTACAGTTTTCTAAGCCCATAGGCTTTAACTAACGTAGGAGAGTGTAATTCTGCTTCGAATGATACTGTTTGTGGGCCATGGGCCTATTTTTTTGGTCAATATGGCTAGCAAGGATTTTTCCTGGTTGTTCACAACTTAGTAGATGGACTGGATGATGAGCATTATGCAGTCTACACACCTGAATGTAACAATCTACCTTGGCTTGAGAAACCACCGAACACAAATGACATATTTTGGTATTGGCAGACTACTCTGAGACTTAATCAGACTCAGTTGATGCTTGAAGAGAACAAAGTTGTATTGCATCACTCCTGACATAAATACATTCCCAATTCATTTTTCCATGGTTATAATAAATGACTTCCACATGTGTTTCCTTTCTAATGAGTATGTCATAGGATTTCATTGTCATAAACTATTACCTTGCTTTTACACTGAGCAGTTACAATCACTGATTTTGTGGGGGGAGAGGGGAGAGAAGAAATATGCCTAGAATGCTTGCCTCCAATGCTTCTTTGAGGGCTGGATCTGCAAAACTTTTAATGAACCACTGTTTCATTACATACTTACATAAAAACTGTCCTTAGCAGGTAATAAATATTTCATAGATTTAAATTTTTTTTAAGAGCACGGTACTTCATCTTAAATAGCTGAAAACAGAAAGTGGGAGAGAATTCTCAAAGCTGTGTTGGAACAGCATGACAAGTTAAAACTGAAGCAGGCCCAATATACTTTTAGGGAGGTCCTAGTCACTAAACAAATTTGGGCCTTTACTTGCCAGACACTACTCGCTCTGGGGCACAGTGAGAACTGTTCATTCACAAACTGAAAAAATTTTTGTAGGGTGCCATTTTTCAAAGATTTGGAACCCCCTGAGAATGTTTAGGCAATATATTGGTAAATCCCACTCTGCCTCAAAACTAGGGTTGCCAAGTTGAAATTAACTTACAGCGGGGGAGTCCCGCGCTGCCCCTGGAGCGCGTGCATGTGCGCAGAGCACGCACGCCGCCGCTATGATGCCACTTGGAAGTGACGTCATCGCGTCGGGATGTTGGGGGCAGGGCCACTAGGATTCAAGGGAAAACCATAGAGTTTTCCCTCAAATCATAGAGCGTCCCACCCCCAACGTGGCTAGTGTGATGATGTCACCTCTGGGTGACATCATCACCCTGGGGACATTTGCCAGAAGGGGGGTGGAGTTCCCCCCGGGGCCTGATTTGCTGGCGGCAGGTAATGGGCCTCTCGGGTGGGGGTTTACCCCCCCTCGGGGGGGACTTGGCAAGCCTACTCAAAACACTCTTCTCTAGGCCTCCAAAATACACCCAACTTAGGCTGTACTACCCACAATACATATAGTCACCATATTTATTTGCTTATGTTATATACAGTGTGCCTTTCTCACTGAAACTCAAGGTGGATTGTACAGTGTAAGTCAAATACAATCAAGAGGGTGGGACATTCAATGAACAAAGTGATAGGGTTTGGATTGCAGAAACAAAGCATAAATGTTAACATGACAAGTTAAATGATCCAGAAATTACTTAACAGGGTCATACTTGCAGCAGGAGACAGTATGTACTATACACAGTAGTATAGTTCCCAGTCCCTATCGCTTTATCAAAGTATCTTTCTGAAACATGCTGTTAGTCAATGCTCCCTTTAAGCTGTGGAGTCTTGTGAGCAAAAATTCTACTTTGTGAACTACTGGTGTTGAAGTTGTGAGGGAGTGATTTGGCTACGACATAAATTAGTTTGCTCTGGAGCCATCCTTCCCGAGCAAAGACAAAAATCTGTGGGCCAGAAGCTAAAAAACTGTGAGCTAGCTCACACTAACTCAGCTTAGAGGGAACGTTGGTTACAGTTCAACTTTAATCACCTGTGTAAAAAAAAAAAAAGCTCTCCTGAATAATTCAGTTTTGCATAGATCCAGGTGGATAGCCGTGTTGGTCTGAAGCAACAGAACAAAGTCTGGATATAAACTGTTTGTGTGTATGCACACTTCTTCATATCTGAAGGAGTGTGCACGCACATGAAAGTTTATACCCAGATTTAAACTTTGTTGGTCTACAAAGTGCCACTGGACTCAAACTTTGTTCAGTTTTGCCTGGTTTGTGGGAAGCCAGGAGGGTGGGAGCTTTCCTGAGCTCATCGGGCAGTCCATTCCATAAGGTGGGGATGCGTATGTATGGGCATTTCTTGATTTTGCCCGTTTGCAGGGTGGTCCCTGTGGGAGGCCCTATTCTGATGAGTAGAGCTGTCATGGTAGAACATAGAAGGAGTGGAGGTCCTGCCATGAAGGGCTTTGTATGGGATAGGCAATACCTTGACCCTGATAACTAGTGGACAGCCAATGGAGTGACTGTGAAATGGGAGTAATATGCATGGCCTACCCAGCTCCTGACTGAGCTGTGAGATTTTCTGCACTAGCTGGAAACCTGAGTTGATTCTAAGGGGAGACCTATGGAAAGGATATATGATCTTACTTGTAATGGTATTGTTTATATGATTTTATGTGGATTTTAATGGTTTCTGTGTACCAACCAATGTAAGCTGCCCTGAGTCTGCTCATGGGGAGGGCGGGGTACAAAGATGATGATGATGATGATGATGATGATGATGATGATGATGATGATGATGATGATGATGATGATGATGTGCATTACAGTAGTCTGTGTTACCATGGCAGGGATCCAGGTGGCCGGGTCAGCCGAATCAACTGACACAGACATAGCAAAACAGCCTAATGACTGAACAAGAATGTTGAGTGCTGATACCTAAATGGTAATAAATTGGGTGCCACATAAATGTCTGTGGGGGACGGAGGTTGTTCCTGTTCTAGATGACCGGAAGACTGGGTGAGAACATGAGAACTAGGAAGAGATGGGGTAGCCACTGTGATGCAGTGGTGGTTGTGACAGTAAAATGAGGACACTGCACTGTGTATCCTGCTTTGAGCTGCTTGATTTATTAGACCGATGAAATACCTGGAAATCCAGCCCCCGGTGCTGCCAGTGGATGAGTGGTGAGGGGGAAACCAGGTTCTATTGAAAAAAATGTCTGCTACATGTGTATTGAAAAATATTGTGAAAACTGCCTGCGCTTTGTATTCTTTGTGTCTTCTCCCCACCACTCAATGATTTCTAATACCGATAGTTCTCATTTTTTACTCTTTTCTTTTATAAATATGGAGATAGACTTATGTATACCCCTTTTGTTAAAATTTTACTAGCAAATACATCATGTAAAATTTATTAGATGAAGAATACAGTGACCTTTTAAACCCTGTAAATTCATTTAAACATGTTTCTATCACTACAGAATTATGCAAAGAGATGGTGTTCAATTTCCAGTCTTGCAGAAATTATACCTTTTCACCTCCCACGTGAACCAGAATTGTGACCAGCAAACACTGGGCTCTCGTCCATCAACTTCTTTAATGCTATCGATTCAACCTGATGACATTGAGTTAGTTGAGACTAGAGCCACTCTGTGTGTAAATTGTTTTAAATGAGTATCATATTCTTAGAAGGAGCCATAACATGACTTTCATTTATGTCTATGATCTGCTACAAAGAAAGCAGCATGCAAATATCACTGGGAAATGTCCCATTATTACCAATAGGTTTGAACCATTCCGGTATCCTCCCTGCAGTCTTTCTTGCTTCATTTGAAATGTAATATTCCTAAGAGACATAATGAAAGAAAAGGTCCTTAGAGCTGTAACTGAGGTTGCTAACAGCCAGATGGGGCTGGGAGATCTCCTGGACTTACAAAATATCTCAGAACCACAGAAATCAGCTCCCCTGGAGAAAATAGCTGCTTTGGAGCTTGGCCTCTATGACACCATACCCCAGTAACATCCCTCCCCTCCTCAAACCCTGACCTCCCTAGGCTCCATTCCAAAGTTTCCAGGAATTTCTCATCCCAGTGAAAATCTCAACCCAGTGGAGAGCCAGTGTGGTGTTGTGGTCTCAGACTAGGATCTGGGGGGCCCAGTTTCAAATTCCCACTCTGCCATGGAAGCTTGCTGGATGATGTTGGTCCAGTCACATGCAGTCAGTATAATCTACCTCACAGGGTTCTTGAGAGGATAAAATGGAGGAGAGGAGAAAATATAATCCACATTGAGTCTCCATTGATGGGAAAGGCAGGGTAAAAATGAAGAAAGTAAATAAGTAACTCAGAGTTATTTCAGAAAGTAGACATGCTGGTCTGCCGTTGAAAAGCTAGATTTGAGTCCAGTAGCACCTTAGAGACCAAGAAGATGGGGGGGTGGTCAAAGCTTTAGAAAATCAAAGCTCCCTTCATCAAATACAAGGAGGTATGAAGATCTATGAGTCTTTATATCGCCATCAGAAGGTGTTGAAGAAAAGAAGCCAGGATGCCAAAGAACAATGCAAAATGTGATTAGCTTGATTAGAGCAGGGGAGAACTGCTTTGGGGAGGAAAATTAGCATCTGTAGTGAGATGAACCCCGGGGGGGGGGAGCCAGTGTTCCAAATCTGTGAATGAACTCAAGTTCAGCAATATCACATGAGAGACTTCCTCTGAATTATTCTATCCTTAATTATTATCATAAAGAACAAAGGGACTAAACAGTTGTGTCATTGAACGCTGTTCTGTGAGACAGCATTGTCACTTGGAGTTGAGCCAACACAGTGAGATCTGTGGTTAGAAAAAGGATAATAATCTCTACAAAGGGGCCCAATTACTATTGACACTATTGGCAGGTACCTTTCCAGTCCAGCATGGTTTTGGTAATTAAAACACACCATATATTGTGCCATTAAAAATGAAAAGGTCTTTTTCACTCATTTCCTTAAATAACAGTTGCATAAAATCATAGAGTTGAAAGGGATCTCCAAGGTCATCTCGTTCAACCCCCTGCACAATGCAGGAAATTCACAAATACCTCCCCCCACACCCCCAGTGGCCCCGGTTCCATGCCCAGAAGATGACAAAAAACCTCCATGATCTCTAGCCAAACTGGCCTGGAGAAAAATTGCTTCCCGACCCCGAAGTGGTGATCAGCATTTCCCTTGTTGTGTAAGAAAAGGCCACAAGAACTAAGCACTGAGGCAACCCTTTCTGCCCTCCCTCTCATGATCTGCCTAAGATCCCAGAATCAGCATTGCTGTCAGATTGCCATCTAGCCTCTGTCTGAAAACTTCCAAAGAAGGAGAGCCCACCACCTCCCAAGGAGCCAGTTTTTATTAGTCAAATCATGCAGGGATAGAAGGGTCAAAGCTCTTCACTTCTGCACTGTGTTATGTCCTTGATCCAAACTGGGACCTCACATAGCAGCTATTAATCTCTTTAAAATATGATGGGAAGAGTCAGTCACGTTGGTATGGAACCCAAATTACAGATATGGATTCTGTTATTAAATGCATCATTCTCTGAACAACAGATTTATCATACTCAGAAGAGGAACAGTTTCAGAGGGTGGCTGTGTTGATCTGTAGTAGGACAGCTAGGCTGAGGTCACATGCGCCAGTTGAAGCAGAGGGAAAGCGAGGCTATTCCCTCCGGAGTAATTCGACCCGCAGTTGCAAGATCACACCTCCCTTCATGGCTGTGGGCTCAACCCATCACCGTGTGATCAGACGTAACTGTGGGTGAATCGGGGTTTGTTTCCCATGCGCATAAATGAGGAATTGCATCTCCACACTGAGGGCTCCCTATGGGTATGTGATGAAGGAGGGAAAAAACAGCACCAAGCTGGGATGGCCTGATCAGACCGTCCTGACAGCATGTGGGCATTCTTACATGATCAGACAGGGGAAAGCCCATCCATGGTCTGTTGCAACTCGTTTACTACCAGATTTTCTCCAGTGTCTTTTTACTCCACTTCTGTGGCAGAGCAGCACGGGTTGCTGATGACTACGGGATGCTTCCCAGGTGTTGCTGTCTGATTATGCTCTTTAGATCCATCGGGCATCCGCGCCCATATCAGATCTACTGGCGCATGTGATCACAGCCCTAGATTCAAGTCCAGTATCCCTTTAGAGACCAGCAAGATTTTGGGGGTTATAAGCTTTTGAGAGTCAAAACTCCCTTCGTCAGATACAGAGAGAAAGGACAATTGCAGATTCAAAGCTTGCTACTTCTTTTTGTAAGACTGAAGTGAACTTCAAAGATGACAACTAGACTGACTTGATTATATCTCATGTAAAATAACCGAAAGTATTTGTTCCTACCAGGAATGGTGCTTTTCAGATATTCTCTTGGTATTGTGTTCTTCTGAGATACTATCCTTTTTCCTGTAATAGAAAGAATTAATCTCCATTACAGCTATAGAGCTGGAGTTCTGTGACTAATATCATTCCCAACCTTATAATAAAGTTCTTCTGTAGTACCACCTTTAATCTGACATTTACATCAAAGCCTTCTAGATGAAATGTCTCTGCCTATCTTTTTATTCTTCAAGGTAATGTGCAACTGAGCAATTGTTTTGTTGTCACAGTCAATGTTTCCCAGCTGCCTAAGTAAAGCTTTAATTAAACAGAGGGGCAAAAATGGTCAGTTTCATTTTAACTGTAGATCTTTTAAAATTTCAGGTTTCTGCTCTGGATTTATGGTGGTATAGGAAAGGGGGGCACAACCAAGGGTCAATTCAGACATGACAGTGGCCACGGGACCAACCATTTTAGAGGCAAATGTAGCCATATTAAAATTACGACGAGGGGAGCCTGCAGCATGGTGACAACAGGTGATCTCCCCCCCTCCCCGGTGTGCCTTTTAAAGTGCTGATACAGCCCCAGGGGAGTTATTATAGCACTTTAAAAAGTACAGAGGGAGGAAACAGGATTTCCTGTTGCCACCGTGCCATGGGCCCGAGCAGGAACGGGAGCTCATGGCAATTTGATATTGCTAAATTGGTGTTGATGGTCATGAATTTGCTCTGTGGCTGCCATCACATCTAGTTTGGCCCTAAGATAGAATGAATCGCTTGAATGTATGATTGTTGTCATCGTTGTTATTTAATAATTGAATTTCTAGTACACTTTACTGCCTGATGCACAAAGAGGCTTATAGAGAAATATCAATAATCATACAAATTGATTATTCAGACAAAAGAGCCAAGCCCAGACTGCAGATAAAGCAGAAAAGAATTCAGAGTCTTCAGTCAATTGGTACTTTTGGACCAGTTCCTTCCTGACCCTGAATTTATCTGCCAGTCATACTCCTCTAGGCACTTTCCAAAAAGTATTCCTCTAATGGTCATTTATGAGAAGTAATATATGGAAAGTCCAAGAACATTTTTTTGTCAATGGAGGGGATTTGTCTGATATCCATATTGCCTATGTATTTGACATACAGTGGAAGTAACTGCCACTGCCTAATCCAAAATAAACCCATTTGCCTGGTTTTTGTTGCTTTTGTTTATTTGCTTGTTTACTCTGCCTTTCCTTTGTGGTTTGAGGGGGCTTACAATTCCAAAAAAATAAAAAACATATTGAACATACTGTAATCCTATTTACTCCCTTCTCCAAGAAAATGCCTGCAGCTTAAACCCCATGAAAAGGCCTCTCAAATAAAATGGCCTTACAGCCCCTCCTAAGAACTTCTAAAGGTGACTACCCCTCACCTCATCAGGGTGCCCATTCTACAAGGTGGGAGTCATTATAGAGAAGGCTGCAGCAGATGTCAAGTTGGCCATCTTAAGTGGGAAACTACTAGAAGGTGGCAACCAGACTATTGTTGGCACATAGAGACATATGGGGACAGAATCCTCAGGTTTGTGTGTTTCGGGCCATAAAGAGCTTTAAGGTCATAAACAGCATGCTGAATTGAACTCAGAAATAAATTGGCAGCCAATGTAGCTGTTATAAAATAGGCAAAATGTGCCCCTGTCAGCTAGCCCTTGATAGCAATCATGCTGCCAGATTCTGAACAAGTTGCAGTTTCCACATTGTCTGATTTCATCTTTCTGATAAAGTGCAACAGGCCTATACAATCTACAATTCACCAAGCTGAACAGAACCCACCAATCAAGTACAGTGGTGCTTGATAACCCTTCTATTTTTGCATTCCCAGTCAGACAGTGAAATGAGGTCTCTAGTGGGCTTCCATACATTTGCCTTGGTAGGTCTCAAGGGGTGGAGGCCAGGTCTTAGGGATGTCAGCCAACATGTCATTAAAAAAAGAGAACATTTTATTATGGACTGGTGTGAGGGACTGCACTTTTTAAAGCTTAGAAATGCTGTGTAAACACATAAAGGACTGTGAAGGGTTAATTCTTCACAGAGCCAGAAAGCCTTGAATGTCAGGCTTTCCCAAGAGATCTGATTGGTTAGCATCAGCTTAGCCAGTGCTTTTTTTGTAGAAAAAACCCAGCAGGAACTCATTAGCATAATAGGCCACACCCCCATGTTACCAGAAGTGTGGTCATCCAGCCACACCTATCTTTTGCTTCTTATTCTGTTTACCTTGTTTGTTGTTGAAACCCAAGGCTTTTTTTGTAGCAGGAACTCCTTTGCATGTTAGACCACACACCACAAATGTAGCCAATCCTAATGAGTTTCTACTGTTGGGTGTGGTCTAGTATGCTAATGAGTTCCTGCTGGGCATGGCCAACTCAGGAGCCAGCCAGAACTCCATTCCTGTGCCTTCCAGACCAAAAATAGCCCAGAGTTTAGAAGATAAACACTTCTGAACTGGATGGTGAAGAAATTCAGTCAGATTTCTGCCATGACTGACTTGAGTACTGACAGCGTGATTTCAGCCCTAGCTGAGAAGAGTCAAGTACTAACAGTTTCAGAATTCAGCTGACTGAGAGCAGTTTAACGCAGACAGGGGAACTGAGGAAAGTTAGCAAGGATGAGTGGGTAGTTAAGATGGGAACTCCCATTTGGGCCAAGGAAAGGGGATAGATCTTCTAGAGAGAGAAGAAAATTCCCTACCCAGTCAAACAGGGAGTTAGCTCTGAAGAGTGCAGCTATCCCTGGTCTGGTGTGGTTGGAAATGGCCTCTGGACACTTTAAGAGTCAGTTAGAAACTCAAGATGAGTACTGGTGTTTCAAGAGAAGGGGGTTGGGTAATGGAAAGAGTGTACCAGCCTTCTGTAAACCAAAAGAGCCAGAGAATACTCAAAGAAAGTGTGCTGGAGTGTTTGGGGAAAACAATGGAACAAAAGCCTCTCAATATAAAGATTTAAGTCACTGTGAAAAGCTTAAGAAACTCTCATTAGCCTGAAACATAAGAACTAACGCCTGTGCATGTACTGGTTTTACCTCAGAAATTTCAATCCCTGATTTCACCTGATCTTTCCCATCTATGTTATATAAAATATTTTGTTATTTTTTAATTTCAAAACACCTCATGTGCCATTTCAGTTGTTTAAGTTAAACCAGGTTCCTGATCCTTCCCTCAGGTTCCTGGGCTGAACCAAAAGTCAAAATATCATACCGTGAAAGGGGGACAACCAGAGTTCTTCAGCAAAGAAGAAAACACAAAGAAGAAAACACATTACTCAGTCAGTAAAGGAAAAGAAAAATGGAGGGAAAATCTTACCTCTGAGGGAGGGAAATGGGCGGGGCTGTCATAACTGCTTAACCTGTAATCCTGAAATAAATAACAGAAATACAGTCTGTCACAATGTCAGACACTTTAAATTTTTAACCTTAACTGAAAAAAACACGCACACAACAGACACCACTATACAATGTGAGATCTCAGTTTTACTGCTGATTGCAAAAAGTGTGTTGTTTGACACCATGTGGCTTCATTGTTTGAAATCTGATTTACAGTACATATTAGTACAAACATAAGGAAGGCCAAGTCATGTGGTTAACAACCTTACGAGATTATTATACTACAGCATTTCAGACTGCAGGTAGGTGGGTTGGAAGGGATATCCAGAGTCATCTAGTCCAAACCCCTTCACAATGCAGGAAATTCACTCCCTCCACAACCCCCAGTGACCCCTGTTCCATGCCCAGAAGATAACAAAAAAAACCTCCAGGATCCCTGGCCAAACTGGCCTGGAGAAAAATTGCTTCCTGACCACAAAGTGGCAATCAGCATTTTCCTGGGCATGTAAGAAGGGGCCACAATAATTAAGCACTGAGGCAACAATTCCTGCCCTCCCTCTCATGATCTGCCTAAGTTCGCAGAATCCTTATTGCTGTTAGATGGCCGTCTAGCATCTGTTTGAAAACCTCCAAAGAAGGAGAGCCCACCACCTCCCAAAGAAGGAACCACTCAACCTATTGGTTCTGGTCCAACCTTCTGGGGCAACAGAAAATAACTCTGTACCATCCTCTATATGACAGCCCTTCAAGTAATTGAAGATTGTTATCATATCACCTCTCAGTCATCTCCTCTCCAGGCTAAACATACCCAGCTCCTTCAACTTTTCCTCATAGGACTTGGTCTCCAGACCCCTCACCATCTTCATTGCCCTTCTCTGGACATTTTCCAGCTTGTCTATATCTTTCTTAAATTGTGGTGCCCAAAACTGAGCACAATACTCTAGGTGAGGTCTAACCAGAGCAGAGTAAAGCGGTACCATCACTTCACACAATCTGGACACTATACATCTGTTGATGCAGTCCAAAATCGCAATTGCCTTTTTAGCAGCTGCATCACACTGCTGACTCATGTTCAATGTATCGTCTACTAAGACCCCTAGATCCTTTTTGCACATAGTCCTGCTAAGACAAATCTCCCCCAACCTATAATCATGCCTTTGATTTTTCCTACCTAACTACATTTCTCCCCATTGAAATGCATTTTATTTATTTTAGCCCAGTTTTGCAGCCTGTCAAGATCATCCTGTATCCTGTCTTCTGCCATATTTGCCACCCCTCCCAATTAAGTATCATCTGCAAATTTAATAAGTATTCCCTCTATCCCTTCATCCCAATCATTGATAAAGATGTTGAACAAAACAGGTCCCAGGACAGATCCTTGAGGCATTTCACTTGTCACTCCTCTCCAAGAAGATGAGGGACCATTCACAAGCACTCTTTGGGTGTGATCTGTCAACCAGTTACAGATTCACCTAACAATCATAGGATCCAAACCAAATTTTTCCAATTTGCCAACAAGAATATTATGTAGAACCTTATCAAAAGCCTTACTGAAATCAAGATTATTTCTACAACATTCCCTTGATTTAGCAAGGTAGTAACTTTTTTGAAAAAAGAGATAAGGTTAGTTTGACATGACTTGTTCTTGAGAAACCCACACTGGCTCTTAGTAATCACAGCCATCCTTTCTAAATGCTCAAGGACTGTCTGTTTGATGATTTGTTCAACAACTTTCTCAGGTATAAACCCGGATCCTCCTTTTCCCCCTTCTTGAAGACGGGGGACAACATTTGCTGGCATCCAATCTTGTGGCACCTCACCTGTTCTCCAAGAGTTCTCAAAAATAATGGACAGAGGCTCAGAAATTACATCCACGAGTTCTTTTAGTACCCTTGGATGCAGTTCATCTGGCCCCAAGCATTTTTCCATGAGTGTGAAGACTTCTCCTCACTCCTGCAACAGCCCCAAATGCCCCCTAAAATATTGTTCCTGTGAGATGAAGGGCCTTTAGTAACAGGATTTGGGGGAGAAGGCTGCCATTGGAAGGGGAAGCAAGAAAGCCATGTTCCACAGATGGACACCCTTCTGTGCAGGGAAAAACTCCAGTGAATCAAAGTCAATACATTTTCACATGGGTTTGATTTTGATTCACAGGGCAAAGTATATCATTTGATATACTTCCCTATTCTGTGCTTTCAATTTTTTGGTAGTTTTGCTCTAGGAGATTTTGTAAAATTAATTTCAGAACTGAACTAATATTTATATGTTCACATATAGCACAAGAATTCTTTAGGGGTGGTGTCTCACCGATGCACACATATATTCTGACATAATTGTAAAATACCACACAATATTCAGTTAATAGTATGTATGAGCACATCAAGATTGCTGTTTTGCAATGTTTTATCAATGTATTGGTAAGAAGGAGAAAAGCTGCAAACAAACAGAAGGGATTTCAGTGTTGTGACAGATTATGCATCACAGTTCTCTTATAAAAACTGGAAATTCAAAAAAGAACTATGGACACTTCCTAATGCATTGGTTCCATTCTGGAGGCATGACGACTTAACTCAGAGGGCAGGGTTTGAGAAGAGGCAGGATCTTAGTGGAGTATAATGCCAGAGTGTGTCAGCTGCCATTAAAGGGGGAGTATTACCTACTCACACTGAATCAGTTTTCTCTGTTTCTGCTATCAGCATGCCAACATTTCTTTTAAGAGCCTACTGTATGGGAACCTCGTCATCCAAATATATAAACTGGAAATAAATTGGCTGTGGAAAATTATGATTACATTGGAAAGAAATCCATAGCTACATTCCAAAAGTCCACTGCTAGAGATTAATGCATGGATGAAGGCAAAAGTACTGTGAGGTTTTTTTTGCCAGAAAAATTATCATTCTAAAAATCACATGTGTGGTTATTTCTGTAAAGAAACAGTGTGGTCCTTGTCTCTTAAAAGGTCTGAATCTGCTCTGATAGACAGAACAAAAAGTTCTGCTGAGATGATATGAAATATAATTTAGCACAGTTAGCTAGCTTTTAAAAATCCTTTTAAAAATTTATTCCTGCTGCTTAATGCTCACTGATCCCACCCCACCTCCCCAGGAACCCAAGAGAGTAAGAATACAAGCCCTGCATTCTGGCATTTCTACTGGATGCATAGCACACTCAGATAGGGAATAAGCATCAGCATCGGCCTTAGGAAGCATGGTGCAGTCTTGGTCAAAATACATGTTACTGTTTTTAAAAAAATTGGGTCTGGGAAACAGCTTCTCAAAAAAGAGAGATAGAGAGATCTGAAACAAGCTCAAAAGATACTGCCAGGGGAGGAAGGGCTCCTGCCTCCCCCTCAAGACATTTTCCCATGCAAACACCATGTGGGAGGGGTATTTCCCCGATTTTCCTGCTCCACATGCACAGATACTCCATGTTGCTCCACAATGAAACAAAACTCCACTGACACAGCTGCTGTGTAGAAGAAGAGGAGGAGGAGGAGGAGATTGGATTTATACCCCGCCCTTCACTCAGAGTCTCAGAGTGGTTTACAAACTCCTTTCCCTTCCCCTCCCCACAACAGACACCCTCTGAGGTAGGTAGAGCTGAGAGAGCTCTTTCAAGAACTGCCCTTTCAAGGACAGCTCTTGTCAGAACTATGGCTTGCCCAAGGTCATCCAGCAGCTGCAATTGGAGGCGTGGGGAATCAATCCTGGTTCTCCCAGATTAGAGTCCACACACTACACCAAACTGGTAGCTAATAAACCATTTGACAGCCATTTAGGGTTGCCAGGTCTGAGTTAGAAAATGCCTGGAAACTTTGGGGGTGGATCCAGGAGATGGTGGGGTTTGGAAAGGGGAGGGGCCTCAGCATGGTACGATGTCATAGAGTCCACCCTTCAAAGCAGCCATTTTCTCTAGAGGAGCTGATCTCTGTCAGCTGGGGATCAGTTGTAAAAGCGGGAGATCCCCAGGACCTACCTGGAGCATGGCAACCCTACATCCATTTGAGGTGCTCAGTGGACAGGCAAACAGATCTTTTTCTCTCTCTTTTGTTGCCTCTATTAAATAAGTACATTCAGCTATCAGACATGTTCACTGTGGAATCCATGGCATCTCTACATTTAAAATCTCAATTATTTTTATCTTGCACCACATGCACACGCACAGTGGCTTACAATTAAAATATATATAAAAACAATAAACTACAAATAAATACAGGTAATATCTAGATATTATTTCCAGTAAAACCCTGAACATAATAAACATTGGAATGATAAAACCATCATGTATTAAAACAGAGACAGCAACATAATGGCCACTGAATTCTGGTTTCCAAAAATCCAAAGCAACAAAACTAACACTGGAGTGGAGACAATAACAAAAGCAATAGTAATGGCAAGCAAAAGAAAATAGCTGCGACAGTAAAACATGTTTGCCTGGCATCTAAAGCTCAACAAGCTTGGTGGCTGGCAGATAGCCATGGAGAAGGAGTTCCTAAAATGAGGAGCCACCACAGAAATTGTCCTGTCTCCACTAGACACCCACCTCATTTCTGAGGTGGTACCTATGGAACAGGGCCTCCAAAGAGGATTGTAATAGACAGACAGGTTAACTTTGAATACATAAAGGAACAGCTGATACAGAATATATTAGAATATATAAAACAGGCAGAGGTCATTCAAAAATTAATTCAGCTCAGTAATGCAAGTTATTTCTAGGTTGTGCTGGCCTCAAAAACAGTAAAAGTTACATCGAATTTATGTTAAGACAGGCAGGAACCTGCACAGACTTATGGGAGACTTCTGCTCCATATGTTTATCGAATTCCTTCTTGAAGCCATCCATGCTTGTAGCTGCCACCACCTCCTGTGGCAGTGAATTCTATGTGTTAACCACTCTTTGGGTGAAGAAGTAGTCCCTTTTTATCCATTCTAACCAGACTGCTCAGGAATTTCATTAAGTGCCCATGAGTTCTTGTATTATGAGAAAGGGAGAAGAGTACTTCTTTCTCTACCTGCTCTATCCCATGCATAATCTTGTAAACCTCGATCATGTCACATCTCAGTCATTGTTTCTCCAAGCTAAAGAGCCCCAAGCACTTTAACCTTTCTTCATAGGGAAAGTGTTCCAACCCTTTTATCATTCTAGTTGCCCTTTTCTGCACTTTTCCCAATGCTATAATATCCTTTTTGAGGTGTGGTGACCAGAACTGTATGCAGTACTCCAAATGAGGTTGTACCATTGATTTATACAGGTGCATGATGATACTGGCTGATTTGTTTTCAATTTTCCCCTAGTTATACTATCTATTGTTACTTTCCAAACTTTACACAGCATTTCCATAATGATAGGATTTATTCCTGGAGAAGAATGTACATTCTTTCTGTTATAAAAAGATTCCAAATGAAAATGTGAAGTCCCTTGTCAGCAGATTTAAAGTACTTTATAGTTAGTAGTTAACTCAATTTCCCCTCTCCCATCTTTGGATATGTTTACTATACAAGAACTAGATAAGTTGTTGGCTTACTTTTGTGTTACTTATTATATTTTTAACCAGCCATGGAGATCAGCTCAGGTTCTCCCTCGACCCAGCAGGTCAGGCTAAGAGACAATGAATAGTGCCATAGACTATATGGATAAATAAAAGGGGATCTGAACCAAGCCTTCTTTTTCCTGGCACTTTAATCATTCCACCACACAAATAGACCACATGCTTTACACAGGTTATTGATCCCTTTGGCAGGGAGTCCTCTAGTCTTCCCCAGCACTGCTAATTGAAACCCTGTAGCCAGGATCTCCTGCATGCTACTGCTCCATGGGGCTAACAGATATTTAAACAAATAATCTATGAAATCAAAGTTGTATTACAGAGGCCAAGGCTTCAAAAACAGAAGAATGAATCTTGTGTGTAAACAAGCAAGGCTACTTGTCAAAGGCCCTGTTTATAAAGAATGTATTTCTTTTCAGCTATAACCAGACTAGTTAGTTTCACTGTTTTGGCTGGTCACCAGAGTTTAACAACCTGTCTTCTATGTTTTAATATAATATGAAATTTTAATTTAGGAGCAGGCTCCAGTTTTTAAAATACACATACAATTGAAACAGATGAAGCCTTTTGATCATGAAGCTTGTAGACTGATTAATTGATTGAGTAATACTGTACACACAGACTAAGATATTTCCAAGCTGATTCCAGCTGCCTAGAAACTGAGCTGTGCTGAATAATTTACATTTTACATGTATGGATTTCTCATTGACAAGCCACTTCCTAAACAAAAACCTAGTTTTTGCTTTTAAAATGTCGGTTATTCCCTGGAGGGGGTGAAAACATGATAGGAGTGGTAGAGAAATAAAGTAGGATTGTACTATATTTGCTGACAGAATTATAATGTGTTCATATAACAAGACTTGTGGTGGTATCCCAAGATGTGTTCAGTGAGAGAGTCGACTCGAGCTGGAGAATCAGAAGTTAGAGAACTACCTCTTACCTCAGTAAAATATGAGTTTCTAAACTAGTTTGTGTGATGCTCTAGGGTTCCGCTGAAATGGTTCGCAAACTGAAGTTTGTGGCAGGTCAACCAGCATGAACTTTCTGCGAATTTTCAAGCAGTTTGTGGCAGTTCGTGGTGGTTCATGAATGGATACATTTCCAGACAGTCTCCACTCTGTCAAAATGTTTACCAAACTTCAAAACAACAGGGGGTGAAATTCTTGCAGGGGGTCCATTCTATACACTTTTGAACCTGCACCTGATGTCCCCCAAAAGCGCTTTCATGGGGGCATTTTCTTTGGGTGGGGCATAACTCAGACTCCCTAAATTCAATCTGCACATAACTTTGGGGACATGTAGAGGAGCATCCCCTGCAAGTTTGATGTCTCTAGCTTGCACAGGGTCTGTTCTATACACTCCTGAACCTCCTGAATCTCCTGAATCTGTGCCTGTCATTTCCTCAGAAAGTGCTTTCCTGGGGGCACTTTCTTTGGGGGGCCCTAACTCGGATCCAATAAATCCAATCCTCATGAAACCTGAAGGGCAGGTAGAGACGAGTCTGCCAAAGATCTCCTGTGAGTTTGGTGTCTCTAGCACACCAAAGGGCCATTCTACTGCATCATGAACCTCACAAACTGAACCAGTTCATTTAGCACCTAAAAGTTTGTGGTGGTTCGTGGCTCATGAACTAGGCATGCCACAAACCATGAACTGAAACAAATCATATTTCTCCAGTTCATACCCATCCCTATTCATGTTCAATGTTCTTTCATCCAGACAAATTCCAGTTCTGCACAGGTTACGCCTGTTGGGTACTCAGGGTCTGTTGCCAACCTCCAGGTAGTTGTTGGAGGTCTCCTGGGATCACAACTGATCTCCAGGCGACAGAGATCAGCTTACCTAGTGAAAACGGCCTTCCAAACTCTGTGGCATTATACATTGCTGAGGTCTCTCCCCTCACAAAACCTGCCATTCCCAGGCTCCACCCCCAAAATATCCAGGTATTTCCCAACCTCAAGCCAGTGGCCCTGCTGTGCATGGAAGCAGAAAATGTGACGCACACAAGTTTTTTCTTGCCTAATTTTGCCCTGATATTAAAGTCATACTATGACAATACATAGAACCCAAATGAGCAGGAACAGGCTTTAAACAAAAAGATCTTGAATTCAATATCAATGAGATTGCCTTGGGGAAACACAGGTTTTTTTTCATTCTTTTTTAACAACATGGAGAAACAAAAAGATTGGCAATACTGACACTCCAAAAGGCCAAATTGTATTTATTACTGGGATGTTTGCAAAGTAAAAAGCAGGAAAAGGAGTGCTGAATAAGCTAGAAATATTCTGTTTTGTCCGGTTGCAATACCCCCCCCCCCTTTTGAAAGCTTGTGTTTGTGCGAAAGGAATGTAGCCAGAAGTCTTACATATCTGTCTCTTGCTGGCCGAACATAAACTGTAAATTTGTAATCCCAAGGAGGCCTTTCTGGTTTCCTCTTGTCCTCCTGTGACTTTATCTCCAACAGTACACAAATCCTATCAATGCCACAGCAGGAACAATGAACAGGCCTCAAAAAAAGTGTGAGACACTTGAGCAAACATCATCAGTTAGTTACCTGGTTAATTGGTTAGTTGATTTCAGGCCTGGATGATGCTGTGATGCCCTGCAAAGAGCCACATGCACACCCATGGCTCCTTTTCAGTCTCAGGCACAAATCAAAAACAGGAGGTTTTGAGAGTCTCTGGCAGGCCAAAAAACTTGTCTGTACAGAGTCTATTAGCAAATAAATTAATAAGTGAATGACATGCCAGATTTAGTCCAGAGACCACAAATGTGACATCTAGGGTTGCCAGCTCCTGGTTGGGAAATATCTGGATATTTTGGAGGTGGAGCTTGTGGAGCACAGGGTTTAGGGAGGGGAGGGACTTCAATGGGGTATAATGCCATAGAGTCCACCCTCAAAAGCAGCCATTTTCTCCTGGTGAAGTGATCTCTGTCACATGGAGATCAGTCATAATAGTGGGAGATCTCCAGGCACCACCTGGAGGTTGGTGACCCTAGTGACATCCTTGCCTTAGTGTAAGGTGGCACTTTGATTGTTTTCATGGCTTGTTTTGCTCTCATTCTATACCAGCATCCTCTCTGAGATGCTGTCATTTGCAACT
The DNA here is from genome assembly GCA_029375565.1 of Gekko gecko. NCBI lineage: Eukaryota > Metazoa > Chordata > Lepidosauria > Squamata > Gekkonidae > Gekko > Gekko gecko. Next base: position 116,427,742 of record JAPDNY010000008.1, read on the forward strand.
AATCCCTAACAGGCATCATCATACCCTGAAAGAAATTTATTCCTACTCCTCCTCTGAGTATAAAATGTGGATCTGTAAAAGCCCTCTGTAGACATTAGGTTACAGTCCAATCACATGTACCAGGAGCTTGCCAGCCATGCATACTGAGGGCATGTGAGTTCCTTATGTGAGTTGGGCAGTGCATGAATTTTCCATGCATGTGCAGCTTCCATTCTTTTGGACCAGAATACTGGAAAATCAGGGTGAATGGAAGCTGAATATACACAGAAAATTCTTGTATTACACTGTTCCTGTACCAAAATTAGAATCCTATATGTCCCAAGGCACCTTGGTGAAACAAATAGAGACTGAAATGCCACTAGTACTTAAGCCCAAAGCTGTTATTTTTTAACATATGCCTGCCTGATTCTAGGGCATGAAATATAAACTTTGCTGTGGCCAGAGTTACACTTCTATCATTATCAACCAAAGATATGGCAGATGGAAATTGTGCGAGCAGCAGGGAAACCTGCTCAATAGAGGCAATATGAAATTGGCTCTTATAGAAGAGTACAGATGGCAACTAAATAGAAAATGAGCTAAAGTTTCAGTTACTGCTCTGCTGCAAGAGCAGAGTCTCTAGGGGTAGCTAATACCCTCAGAGTGACCTGACAATTCTGTGAGTGGAAAGCACTTGTTCTAATCAGGAAGAATAGTTGACGAAAAAGCGGAACCATTAAAAATAGAACAACATGGCAAAACATGAAAAAGAGGGCTGAAAGGCCCCCCCCAAAGAGAGGAACAACGTCTCTTGGGATCTAAATTACTAACCTCCTGATCTAATCTCCTCAACAAATGGAGAACCTTCTTTCCAATTTCTGGTACATCCATGGGGGACAGACACTGGTTAAACCCTAGACTGAGCAGCTTGTCTTTCATTAACTCATCCAAGATGATTTATGAGAATTAGAATGGGTCCATTTTAAAATCTCAAGTAAGGATGCATGTTGTACCAGAAAGAGTTCAAATTTTAAGGCAGCTGCCTAAGCCATAAGAGAAATTTGACTACAGCCTGTTTCCAATAATAAATTAGAATTTGAGATGCATTTGGGGGCACATAAAAGAATGCACAGGGAAGAAGCTTGCATGCTTTCCAACCTACTTAAGGTTGCCGAGATTCAAATTACTCTGTATAGTAGGAAGGACAGAATTTTTGCATGGTAAACTCCATTGACATTGGAACTGATTGGCCTCCATACTGAAAAAAGAATTTCAGAATAGCAGCTAAGTGGACTTTCATTTTTTTCCAAAACATTATTAAGACGAGTAGACTGAAAGTTGGAAGCTGTAAAGCGGAACCTGTGGTAACAATACAAGTTCACTTGGTCTATCAAGTGTCCATTGCTTCTCCAAAACTGACTGACAGTCATAGGAGTTCTCGCTTTCCGAAAGACCAAGATCTTTGATTTACTGTAGTTAATAACTGGCTGATTGTCCTGATAGTATTTTGCCATAGTGTGATGTAAACATTTCAACCCTATTCTCATACAGGATAGTAGTATAGTGTCATCTGCATATAATAAAATCAGCTGGTGATGAGTATGCACTTTAGGAAGATGGAAATTTCTATGTTGTAGCTTAAGAGGCAGGTTGCGGAGATATAAATTTAAAAGATCAGGGACCAAAATACAGCCCTGTCAGATGCCTTTTATTACTGGGACTGGGTTAGAGTAGTTTCTGGTAGCAGGGCATCTAACCTTAACAAACATTGTAGAGTACCGTGATTTAATCAGAGATAATAGTCTTGGTGGCATGTGCAGCTGTTTCAATTTGTTCCAGAGATTCAGGCAAGAGATCAAGTCAAATGTGGTGCACAGATCAATAAAAGCTGCACATAGCTTCCTTCTATGAGAGATGTATTTATCTGCCAGGAAAGAAAGAGTATAGGCAAGATGAAGCATAGAGGAACCCCCCTAGAAACTGGTTTGTTCTGGTCCTATTACTGAGGAATTTGTCATCTACTGGCACAGTCTAGATTTGAGATGGGCACCATATAATTTTTCAGGAATTGAAAGTAAACTGACTGGGTGATAATTAACTAGTAGATCAATCCCTTTTTGTGAATGGAAATATTTATAGCCTGACACCATACATCTGGGATTTTGCCAGAACTATCAATGGCAGTGAATACAACAGTGAAAATTGGAGCCCACCAATCAGTATTTAATTGGCAGGGATCCAATCAGGGCCATGTGATTTCCCAGCATTTAGTTTTCCCAGTAATTAGAAGATTTCTTTGTTAATAATAGGATCCCAGCTTTTCAAATGGCTGGGATTTGTATTCAGAGAAGGGCCTTCTGGCAAGGAGATGGAATTCTTAAAAATGATTTTAAAGTAATTCTCCCAGTCTGTAAGGGTAATTAAACAAGCAGAGTGTCTTTTACTACTTTGGTTTATCAGATGCCAGAATTTGCATGTGTCCTGCACAGAAGAGGCCTGAAGTAATTTCAACCAATAACTCTCCTGATCATTGTTCCCTCCAAGCTGTGGAGTCTTGTGAGCAAAAATTCTTTTTTGTGAGCTACTGGCATTAAGGTTGTGAGACAGCAGTTTGACTACTGAATAAATTAGTTTGCTCTGGAGCCATCCTTCCTGAGCTAAGACAAAAATGCGTGAGCTTGAGGTTGAAAAACTGTGAGCTCAATCACACTAACTCAGCTTAGAGGGAACACTGCTCCTGATAGACCCTTTTCTTTAACTGGCCATACTTAGAAAGCTGATGTTTGGCCTGTAAGTACCACAGAAGAGGGAGATGGGAATTTGTTTTGTGAAAACTGGATAGCAGTTGGGATTTCCTTCTCTTCAAAATTTTACAGAATCTATCATGCCAGAGGGGTCCACAATCCTTTTTTACCACTAAAATTGAAACTGTCAAGAAAGGTTGCAATAATTCCAGGAACTGGAGGAAGTTTTTTAGAATGCATTCAAACAGTCCATAGAGAATCCTGTTTCTTTAATTCAACAGCGTTGGTGCGTTCAGCACTGACAAAAGTCACCATACCAAATGTCCTCCTATATTATTCATAGTTGCATGTACTTTTAATCCTAGGGTCAGTTCCAACTGTAGAAGTGAATGATCATAGGGATTTCCCAGCTAAAATGATCTAATGCCATCAGAGATGGGGGATGAAACCAGAAAACAGTCAGACTATACTCTCTGGAGGAAAGATAAGTAATGTCCTCTGCCTTGTCAAATTTAGCATAGCCATTTACAATTATTAGCCCTAATTTGACAGCTAACTAGATCAAAAAGGGGCCACTGGAGTTCACTTTATCTTTTGAAAAACATGGACTCAGAAAAGAAGAGAGAAATAATTAATCCAGGGACTAGGATTCCAGTCCTTGAAAGATGTCTGGATTAGTACCAATGTGTGTATTTCAATCCTTACCCAGGATAACTGGAACATTAGGGCACAGCAATTCAACATGGTGACACAGTGAAACAAGCTTATTCCAATATAGCTTACTGTCCTTCAGGTTATCCTGAGGAGGTCCATAAGCATTTATTATCAACAACAGCCAGATGTTGACAGAGATCAAACTAGCTTGCGCACTAATGGAGTCTACAATCACAGGTTTCATGCTGGTAATGACACTCTCTTGAAATAGGCTCACCAACCCCCCCCCCTTTGGTCTTCCCTTATTGTTTATGTTGTTAGCTTTAATTGACAGGGATTGATAGCCAGGAAGGGTTATTTCAGCTGCTGACCAAGCCTCCTGAAGAAGGATAACATCAAAATGATTCAAAAGACTTAAGACCACCTTGTTGGCAATCCTTGATTTCCATCCGGCTACATTCCAACTCAACAATGTGGCGAAGTGAAGCAAGAACAAGAACCCTTTCTCAGCCAAATGGCAGTGCCAAATGGCAAGTGTCATGATGAAGAGGAGAAGCTTATGAGGTTTGTTTCCTCCTTGTCCTTGATTAGCAGGAGCCCAGCCTCCAAGCATGTTCCTGCCGGACAAGCTAAGCATCTTCCTTATTTGGAAAAGAAGGTGAGCAAAACAGCTCCCAAGCCACTGGGAATGGGAGCTGAAATTCTTCCAAATCTCTGTGGTTTAACCATAGTGTTCAGGGCAAATGCTAGAGCATCACTAGTATGATTACATCACTTCTGGGTTGCACCAGAATCAACATCGTATCAGGGGTACTGATTGCATATACACACATTTCTCCCAGACATTTTATCCCACTGACCAGCTGAGTGGTGGTGGGCATAAGAACATAAGAGAAGCCAATGTTGGATCAGGCCAATGGCCCATCTAGTCCAACACTCTGTCACACAGTGGCCAAAAATAGCAGGTGCCATCACGAGGTCCAGCAGTGGGGCCAGGACACTAGAAGCCCTCCCACTGCTGCCCCCTCCAGCACCAAGAATAGAGTGCATCAGCTGCCCCAGACTGAGAGTTCCCATCTATACCACTGATGGACTTCTGCTCCATATGTTTATCTAATTCCCTCTTGAAACTGTCCATGCTTGTAGCTGCCACCACCTCCTGTGGCAGTGAATTCCATGTGTTAATCACTCTTTGGGTGAAGAAGTACTTCCTTTTATCTGTTCTAACCCGGCTACTCAGCAATTTCATCGAGTGCCCATGAGTTCTTGTATTCTGGGAAAGGGAGAAAAGTACTTCTTTCTCAACCTGCTCAATCCCATGCATAATCTTATAAACCTCAATCATGTCACCACCCAAGCATTTTAATTTTTCTTCATAGGGAAAGTATTTCAACCCTTTTATCATTCTAGTTGCCCTTCTCTGCACTTTTCCCAATGCTATAATATCCTTTTTGAGGTGTGGCGACCAGAACTGTACACAGTATTCCAAATGAGGTTGCACCAATGATTTATACAGGGGCCTTATGATACTGGCTGATTTGGTGGTTTTCTAGGGCTTGGTAGCTATCTAGGGCTGCCAACTTCCCAGTATGATGCTGGGAACCCTACCAAATGAAGTGAAGATTGCAGGAAGCTGTGCTACAGAATGTAGATTGTGATTTTTATGACTTTTCCAGAAACCAAAGACCAGAAAATGTCTGTTGCTGTAATCACTTCATTATTATCATTCAAATGCTCTGTATGACAAAGTTTAAGAAACATTACCATCAAAACCATGCAGTGGCTGAGGTCCTGTTCCCAGTTCCCAGTGTGCTGAACTGCAAGTTCACCTTAGCCCTCTGCACGCATGATGTGAACCATTCTGTACTGGGAGCCCTCCAGCTGGACAGTCCCTGTCTTGTATTTCTAACTAGGCTTGGTTAAGACTGGTTAGTCCCCACTGGGATTGGCTGAAACAGTAGGGGGTTTTGCTTAATTACTTAAATGGCAGGGACCGTGAAGCATCTTATAATGGGTGGGAGGCTTCCTGAACCAGCCTCTCATGGCTTACCAGTCAGGGGGGTTGGTGATGGGCTCCTCTCAGGACTGAGTTCACCAGTCAAACACTAATCTTTGCCGGAATAGGGCATGTCACAATCTGAGCCGAATACTAATAAGGCTCAGATCAGTTTAATAAATAAATCTGAGCTGAACCCAACCTTTTTATGTGGTGTCCTTATTTTAGGGTTGATGGGGCAGTGCTAGAGCATCACCCCCAGTGAAATGCTGCCACTTCCAGATGACACTAGATGTGATATCATTGAACTGGGGACAACAATGGCACCCCCCCCCAAAAAAAAAAAAGACATAGAAGGGCCTACCTGCCCTATCTCCCACTGGCTACCAGGCCATGCCTGGCAACTGTATGCTGTCCTTGACCTGAAAGCTGAACAGTACTATTGGACCTAGTATTTGAAAAAACTTCTGCTATATCAGACCAATGATCAAGCATCCTTATCCTGTATCTTGCAGTGGTCAACCAGATGTCCCTAAAGACCCACAAGCAGAGGCACAGAAGCCATAGCTTCCCTGTGTTTTGCCCCTCACCCCCTTTAGCAAACTGTCATTAGAGGCATGCAGGAAACAGCCCATATCCTTCCATATTATCAATCATTTTTTAAATCTATCCTTCCACTACAGATGGAATAATATTTCTGAAGTTTCTGTGTTGTGCTACATATTGCATGAAGACACCAGCCTGGATTCTGTTTTCATTCTAAACAGAGGTATAGAAAGAGATTGCTTGAATGCCAGGCTTCCTTTTCGAGGGTCAAGGAACACTCTGCTTTTCTGCTCATGGGAATTCCCAAGCAAACACACCTCCCTTGCCAAGAGAGATGAAGAATGGAAAACTACTCAACAAAATCAATGCAAAACCACACAGCTGTATTTTTAATGTTTCTGTACATAAATAGCCTGTGTTGGTTTTTTTAAAAAAAATATATTTCATTTACAAGTGTTTAAAAAGGGAGGGAGCAACACTATATCCAAAGGCAGTGATGAATAGTGTCTTCCAAAATTAGTTCGGAATGTGTGGTCAGCCCATGAATATGAAGGAGAGTCCAGAGACAAATCCCTGCAATATATCCTGGGTTTTCACACTTAACTATATAAGTGGTAACGGAAGGAAAGAAAAGCACATATCTGCAAACCAGTGTTGCATACATTAGAAATCTCTGTCATTTTGTTTTCGTATACCCTCATATTATTATCACTAAGAATGGATATTGTACAGTATTTCATTATGTAGGTGTGCACAGATTCTCTTTTAGTTGATTTTGGCTCCTATTTTATTAAAATATTGTTGGGATTCTTTAATGTCATATATGTGGCACTGTTCATTTGTTTCCATTGGTTTCAGTGGAAAACACACACACACACTTTTAAGTCCCCCCCCCACTTCTCAGGGATTGGACCCCTTGCCCCAGGAAGCTTCTCACACAAATTTCTGGTAGGCAGGGGAAGAAATCTTGTTATTCTAGAAGCAATGATACACAGAACTCATTTCTACTCTCCAACCAACCCAATTGGGATGAAATTCCAAAGGATTCAGATAATACAGAATGAGAGTATTGACAGTGAAAGCCTGTGCACAAAAACACCAATTAGAAATGGTGCTGTTTGGTGGAAACATTTTATGTTGGTTAGTGCCCATGTCAGGTACATATGTGCAGAGCACTCTTTTCTCACACTGCCCTTTCTGTGTATCCCTTGCTGCTTGGGGAAATTGAAAAAAATATAATAAAGAAAACATGGCAAAGAGAAACTCAAATAGACTGTAGCCATAAATGTGAAGAGCAGTGCAAGGAAAATGAAACAGTCAGAACTGACCTAGTTTGTTCAGGCCGAAACATTAGAAGAAATTTTATTTGGTTTAATTCCCTTTTGAGGTGAATGTGTGTATGCTTTTTTACTAGTGATTCTTTGGCTGCACATTGGTTGTTAGAGTGTTGAAATGACATTCATTAATTTGCAAGCTAATGATTAGACAGTAAGTCATGGTCTTCCCAATGCTCTGCAGATGAAGTGCTACTGGTGACAGTGGAAATCCAGACTACATCTCCCTGCCATGGTGAAACTGCATCTGCACTTCAAACACAAATACATACAAAAAAACCCCAGTCAATAAAAGCATGCTAATGAAATCAGGCCTAAGCCAATAAAAACAAGCCAGGACAGGAAACAGACCAATCTAAAATGATATTGATAAAACAGTCCTCAGGTGAGGAGTAGACCATAAAACAGCTAAAAAAGATGGAATGCCTTAGTTAAAAGCCCAGATAAAGAGAAATGGTTTGGCCAGGCACCAGTGTTCCCTCTAAGCTGAGTTAGTGTGAGCTAGCTCACAGTTTTTTAGCCTCTGGCTCACACATTTTTGTCTTGGTTCAGGAAGGATGGCTGCAGAGCAAACTAATTTATGCAGCAGCCAAATTACTCGCTCACAACTTTAATGCCAGTAGCTCACAAAGTAGAATTTTTGCTCATAAGACTCCACACCTTAGAGGGAACATTACCTGGCACTTAAATGCTAGGCAAGCCTCATGGATGAAGGCATTCTAGAGTGAAGCACCATCACCCTCCTCCCCCCAGAAACGTCTGTCTCTGGTCTGTACCTGCCTCACCTCTGTAGAAAAGGCCACACAGCACTGGGCTTGAGAACAGGATTTTAACTGGCAGTCTGGACAGTAGAGGAGGACAATACTTAAAAGAATCCCAGCCTCAAGCCTTAGGACCTTATAATTAAGAATCAGCACTTTGAACAGTGCCCAGAAGCAGATGTAGATCTTCCAACACCTGAGTAATATGATCCCTGTATCCAGTCCCTGGCAATAATATTCTGGAGCAACTGAAGTTCCCAAACAGCTTTCAAAAGCAGCTCCACATTGAGTGCACTACAATAGTCCAATGTAGATGTGACCTAAGAATGGCTCACCATGGCCAGCAAAAGTTGATAAACATGTCATGGAGAAGACCAGTGCCTCCAATTGTAGACCAGGATCCAGCAGCACCCTTCTGTGTTGTGTAACAGTTCTGTAAAGAACAATATACTAGTGATCTGGGAACAGGAACTGGTTATTGGTTTTTGGATGAAATTGTGTATTGAATTGTTTAGTTACTGAATTCAAAACGAGGTCCCCATCTGGGGGCAGGGAAACCCCTGCTTTTGTGGGCTCCTGCCCCTCACCCCCAGACACCATGCGCAATACGCTGATGTCACCCAGAAGTGATGTTAGCATGTCAGTGCTGTTGGGGGTGACACTCTGCTTTTCGGGCAAAACTCTACAATTTGAGGCTGTTTTTACCATAGAGTTTTGCCCCAAAAGCAGAGCATTGCCCCCAATGTCACCAATGCACTGATGTCACTCCCTGATGACATCAGTGCATCACACAGCTCTGGAATGCCTCCCAAATCCCCCTGCCAGCACGACGAGGGGACCTGGCAACTCAGCCTACATGGCCACCTACCTGAAACTTACTGAACTCAGTTATTGAGTGGAGTTGACTAATTAATAAAAACAAAAATGACACAGAAGCTGGATGTCTGACCTGTTGAATATACAGATAAGTAGCTCATCAAGAGAAATCATATTATGACGCACCAGAGGATGGAAATTAAAAAAAAAGAATAAAGATAAAGAATGTCAGGTAGCTATGACAGATTTTAAAAATCACAGTAATATTTTCAAATATAATTATTAGAGTTTTGAAGAAAGGGTGAGTGAAAAGCAATGACAGCAAAATCTGAGGGAAATGTAAGACAGACAGAGAGAGAGAGATCTGGCTTCAAGAAAGGGATCAGGCATCAAGGGGAAAAGTGAGAGAAGCTATGAGGATTATGTCAGTTATAATGCAGTTCTATGCATAATTACTATTTATTAACAGAGGAGCTGTGGATGGGTTTGTCTGTTACAGTTCTTCCCACTCCTGATGGAAAGGTACAAAAAGGCCTCTGTGACCTCATATGTGTGTTTACACAAGCACATCCCAAACTTGCTTGGCCAGCCAGATGACATAGCTTTTCTTTTGCCCTTCAGTTCATGCCTTTGGTCCCACTCAGGCTAAATACCTGTCACAAGGGAGAAACAAACTCCAGATGGTACAAAATCTTCTTTCTCCTTAATAAAACATCTATCTTTTAAATAGAACAAGAAGGCACTCCATATATCCTAAATCCAGAATATGCTATCTCATTTTGTCTATTTTACTATGGTTCTGTAGATAGAGATTTATCTGGAGATGGGGATTGACTCTCTAACCTTCTGCATGCCAAACAGATGCTCTACCATTGAGCTATAGCCCTTCTTGAAAGCAGGTTTGGGAGGGTAAATCCATGTTTGTAATTCTCCAAGGGGACAAGTAGAAACACGAGGGAAGGAATTTATGACATATGGCAGACAGGGAAAAGATTAGTGGTGGAAAGTGCCACCATGTTGAGGATGACCTAAGGCAATCCTGTAGGGTTTTCAAGGCAGGAGACATTCAGAGGTGGTTTGCCATAGCGGTCCAAGTACTAAGCAGGGCTGACCCTGCTTAGTTTCCAAGATCTGATGAGATTGGGCTCGTCAGGGCCATCCATGTCAAGGCTAGAGAAAGGTTTAGGCATCAGGAAGATGCCCTCTCACACACACACTGCTTTGGAGTCCAAATCATCCCCTCTTGAAGCTATGGTTTTGTTAATTGTAGTTGACTGTAATGTATAGTTAGACCTTCAGACACATCCTGAATGAAGAAAAATTATAAATAGAGGACAGAGGGAAAAATAAATTATATTCCGAAAGCTCAACACTATGTTTACTTCTTATTTGGAAATTTAGCTTTCATGATGAAAGAATTGTCATATTTCCACAGAAACAACACCAGTAAATCACTATATTGTGGAATTTCTCTTCTGTTCATTTGGTTATTCCTATGATAATTATACCTTCTAGAGCAGGGTATTTATACAGTTGCTCATTAAATCTTGTGTGTACGGCACAACATACCTAAGTGCAAGCCACAGCGTAATCCAAAAGTTTTGGAAAAGTACAATTGCTTTTTCCAAACCACATTAATTATGCTGTTGGAATTTTCTGTGCTGATTAGTCTAGTTCCAACTAAAATATTGACTGGCATCCATAACATTGAGAACTTCGGAGGTCTATCAACACAGAATGATTTAAGGAAACAACAATAGCAAAAAGTTGACTTTGGAATCAGTGTTGGACAGAGCACATAACCAAATAAGAATGTCAACCCCTGACATAGTTATGCAACATAAATATGCACCATGTAATACTTGTCTTTATGCAGAAATGCAAAATGAGCATTGGTTCGTTCACTGAATCCAAGACTAGTGAAATAATTAAAAGACTGATGTTACCAATGGGGGAGGAAGAGGGGTTAAGTTCTCACAAATTGGGCAAGCAATTCAAGGCCACAGAGAATTTTGGAAAGGAGATAAGAAAACAAAGTTACAGCAGAGATAGACAAAATACTCAAATGAGAAATCCAGCTGTACTGTTAAAAAAAGCAAATTAGATGTAAATTGCAAGCTCTGGACATAGAAAAGGCAGATTATCAATTAGGTCAAACCTTTGCACACACTTCTTTTTTTTTTCTTTGCACACACTTCTCAAGATGTTTTTCTTAAACAAACATGGAAGAACATAAATCCACGTACTCCCCTACATAGATGCTGGATTTTATCATCACAGTGCAAGTTTGCAATCCTTTAAAAACCTAATTTGTTTAAATGGGGGGGATAGAGTTTGGTGTCATCCAACTGTTACAGGGATTTAGCTGTCAACATGTTTGCTTTAAATTGTTGTGTCCCCTTTTTTCTCCTAAAAAGGATTCAATACTGTTCCAACATATCATTGAGGAACAATCATTTATTACATTTAATGATGATTTATAGCATGCAACATGAGAGCTAAAGCACATTAGAATTATCCCTTCAACATTATAACTAACTAAGAATAAGGTTTGTTGCGGAAATAAATACAACGAGCTCTAGAAAGAGGCCCTGGGAGAGTGCCAAGGCCTTGGGCACTCAACATCAATGTGCTGTGGTGACCTCAGCAGGATATAATGACACAGAGTCCACCATTTTCTCCAGAGGAACTGATCTCTGCTACCTGAAGAGCAGTTGTAATTTTCAGTGATCTCCAGCCCTCACCTGGAGATTGGCAACAATTGTTACCCAGGAGGAAACAGCTGGTTTGGAGGGTGGAGTCTATGGCATTGTACTCATCTGAGGTCCCACTCCTCCTCAAACCTCACCCTCTCCAGGCTGCACCCCACAAATCTCCATGAATTTCCCAACCTGGAGCTGGCAACTCTATCTCCTTCCCAGCCAAGCGTCAACCTGCCATTATCTGCCCCTCTGATTTCAGCTTTGCATCTCCTCCCCTCTCCCTCCTGGACAGCAGTTGTAATTCTGAGTGATTTCCACCCCCCTCCTGAGATTGGGAACACTGGTTCCCCAGAAGGGAATGGCTGTTTGGGAGGGTGGAGTCTATGGCACTGTACCTGTCTGAGGTCCCACCCCTCCTCAAACCTCACCCTCTCCAGGTTCCATCCCTCAAATCTCCAGGAATTTCCCATCTGGAGTTGGCAACCCTATCTCCTTCCCAGCCAATCATCAACCTACCTTTATTTCCTCCTCTCTCTTCAGCTTTCCATATCACACACACACACACACACACACACACACACACACCTGCAGCCTCTCCCATGCTCTGAAGCCCTGACTGCCAGAGTCCACCATTCTCTCCAGGGGAACTGATCTCGGCCGTCTGGAGAGCAGTTGTAATGCTGTGATCTCCAGCCATCACCTGGAGATTGGCAACAATGGTTTCCCAGGAGAAAAAGTAGTCTTTCTCTGCAATTGGGACCAAAGCAGCTTACATCATTCTCCTCTCCCCCTTTTGACTTGTACAACAACCCTGTGAGGTAGGTTAGGCTGAAAGTCTGTCACCAGTCCAAAATCACCCACTCAGCTTCTACAGCAAAAACCTGGATCTAGCAGACCCTTCTGTGAAGCAGTGAGTGCTATGCCTAGGGCAGCCAACCTCCAAGTGGAGCCTGAAGATCACCAGGTATCACAAGTGAACTCCAAACAACAGATCTCTCCACCCCCCCGGAGAAAATAACTGCTTTAGAAGGTGGGCTGTATGGCATTCTGTTCAGCTGAGGCTTCTCCCCTCCACAAACCCTGCCTTCCCTAGACTCTTCCAGAAAATCTCCAGGAATCTCCCTACCTGGAGCTGGCAACCCTAATCATGACTGACCCCAATGAGTTCCTCACAAAGGCCTGCAAAGCATTTCCTTCCTTTGTCTGAACCAAGCTTGGTTGCCTACCGTGGCAAAACAGGCTCCAGTTTACCACTCAGCTGTTTGGCTCCCACCCTCATCCCATGGGTGTATCTCACTCCTTAAATTCACTGCTATGACTCACTGAATTGTCACCGCCTTTTTAGAGGGGCAGTGAGACCCCTCTGACCGAATCTCCCTATTTGGAGATGGAATCCCCAATCTTTGGGGGATCCCTGGAAAGTTGGCAACTGACGGGTCTGGCCTTTCCTTGCCTCCTTGGGCTACCCCCTCCCTTTGGTATTGTGCAGAGTGGAGGAGACTATGTGGTCAGAGCACAACACAGATTATTAGCCCAAATAAAAGAATTTATCTAACTATTTACACAGTTATGGGTCACACACACTGTCGGAGTAAGCACACACTATGAACCAGCAGGGCATAAATCCACAGGGATTAAATGCCATCCTCTTTCCCTACACACTGGCCTCTGGCTCTCTGCTCTAGCCTCTCTCTCTCTTGCCCAAGAGAGCAGGGAAACTTCCATTCATTCCCCAGTCCTGAGGAGTGGCTGAATTTCTGCTGCCTCCCAGGGATGAAGACTGCCTTGGGACAGTCCCCGTTTTCCTGCCTTTTTCTGCCTTGGAGTAGCTGGGAACTGTAGTCCAGGAGATGAGGAAGGCCTATTCAACCCACTGAGTGATACCCCTACAGGCCCCTCTCTGGAACTACAGCTCAATTAAACCTTATGGTGGAACATTTTAAACAAACAACCACAGACAGCAGCCCAGCAGCCATCTTACAAATACAGGTAACTGCTATTTCGTTACACCTACCAACAGCCACTGAGGGAAAAGTTAAGTCCCACACAGGAGGCAAGCAGGAGAAGCGTCTTCATCAAGAGACAAAGCCATTTGCTAGGAATTCTGACAGGGCAGAGTGGCTGAAGGGGGAGTGGGTGGGGAAGAGGAGCAGACCCAGCACCTGGCCAATGGCATGGGAGTACTCTTGAGTGGTGGCTGATGGGCCAATGGCTGAGGGAGGGCATTGCACAGCCAATGGGAGCGCATGGAATCTTGCCACTTTAAAACAGCATTATTATATAGAGAGATGTTTCTTCAATACTAGTGAACTACAACAACTTCGTTCTGCTGATGAGCTCAGTCTGGTGCAAGGGGCAATGATGCAAGGGACCATTTAATTCAACTGATTGATTTAATCCATTTAATGCAGAAGACTTGCACGAGAAGAAAGCTGAAGAGTGGGATGGAATTACAGGCTATGCCCTATTGAATCAATGTTATATTCTAGTAGATTGACCTTTCAGTTATTGACTCCAAGCTGGTTCACATATGAGTCAATTCTAGTGGGATACATTTGTCTGGAGGCAAATGCATTCATGAGCCTACCTTATGCTAAGTCTGCCCAGTGATCTATCAAGGTCAGTATCATTGACACTGACTGGCAGGGTCTAAGATGGAAGTCTTTCACATCACCTACTATGTACATAAATGCCATCAAGTCTCAACCAACTTATGATAACCCCAGCAAGGGGCTTTCAAGGCAAGTGAGAAGTAGAGGAGGTGTGACATTGCTTTCCCCTGCAGAGTTTTCCTGGAAGGTCTCCCATCCAAGTTCCAACCCTGCTTAGCTTCTGAGATCTGATGAGCAGGCTATAAATTGCCACCTTCACTCCCATCACCTAGTACCTGATCCTTTTAATTGGCTATGCTGGGGATTGACCTGGGTCCTTCTGCATGCCGTTCTACCCTGGGCTCTTTTTGTAGCAGGGACTCCTTTGCATATTAGGTGACACACCCCTAATGTAGCCAATCCTCCAAGAGCTGACAGTAGCCCCTGTAAGAAGAGCTCTGTAAACTCTTGGAGGATTAGCTACATTAGGGGGGGTGTCACCTAATATGCAAAGAAGTTCCTGCAACAAAAAGAGCCCTAGTTCTACCACTGAGCCACAGCCCTTCCCCAGTTTCTCTGAATTGACATTTACATGTAAATAGTATATACATAGTGTCCACATTTATGTGATGGCCCCAAAGGGAAATAATATACTCCCAAAGCAATCATCTGGGAACCATCTCACATGTTAATCAGACTTCCATCTTCTCCCATAACAATATATTTTGTTTCATGCACTCTGCACAAACACAGGTCCATCTTCTGTTTTGTTGCTTTGCAGTTTCATCTTCGAGGAATCTTTCATGGCACTCATTATGCCCTGAAAGCCTTCCCCAAGCCCTTTGTTCATCAAACACATTGCAATGAGAATTACCACCACCAAAAATTTTCACCATGAACAACATTATTGCAGTTTGTTCTGTAATATATGAACAGTGGGATTCACACCATAGAGTGTAGTAATCACATTATAGAAGCTGTTCACGTGATCTTGCTCTCACAAATTGGTATATGGAATTCAAAAGGCACATGGAATTTTGGAATGACGATCATTGTAGTTTGTAGTAAGCAACTGAGGATAAAATTCCTTACAAACTTCTGAGGTTGTATTTAGTTTCTTATTAGTGAAGGGGAAAAGTAGATAAATTCAATTTTTTTATAAGATGCAAGCAGCATAACATGTGAATGTTCATAGTATCATGAACAGGATGCACAAGGAATAAGAAGGTTTTTGGATTGCCTGAAATAAATTCGTGTATATTGGAATAAGAACCACATTATCAAGAGAAGGGGAAAATAATAATAACACCTGAGGGAGAACATTATTCTTATGTCAGCATTTCCCAAATGTATTTGTTACATATTTATTAACGTGGCAAATGGGGTTCAGTGTGGCCAAGCGCAAAGTGATGCACATTGGTGCCAAAAATCCTAAATATAAATACATGTTGATGGGGTTTGAACTGGCAGAGACTGACCAAGAGAGAGATCTTGGAGTAGTAGTAGATAACTCAATGAAAATGTCTAGACAGTGTGTAACTGCAATAAAGAAGGCCAACGCTATGCTGGGGATTATTAGGAAGGGAATTGAAAACAAATCAGCCAGTATCATAATGCCCCTGTATAAATCATTGGTGCAACCTCATTTGGAATATTGTGTACAGTTCTGGTTGCCACACCTCAAAAAGGATATTATAGCATTGGAAAAAGTGCAGAGAAGGGCAACTAGAATGATAAAAGGGTTGGAATACCTTCCCTATGAAGAAAGGTTAAAACATTTGGGGCTCTTTAGCTTGGAGAAATGACGGCTGAGGGGTGACATGATCGAGGTTTATAAGATTATGAATGGGATAAAGCAGGTTGAGAAAGAAGTACTTTTCTCCCTTTCTCACAATACAAGAATTCATGGGCACTCCATGAAATTGCTCAGCAGTCGGGTTAGAACAGATAAAAGGAAGTACTTCTTCACCCAAAGAGTGATTAACATATGGAATTCTTTACCACAGGAGGTGGTAGCAGTTACAAGCATGGACAGTTTCAAGAGGGAATTAGATAAACATATGGAGCAGAAGTCCATCAGTGGTATAGATGGGAACTCTCAGTCTGGGGCAGCTGATGCACTCTATTCTTGGTGCTGGAGGGGGCAGCAGTGGGAGGGCTTCTGGTGCCCTGGCCCCACTGCTGGACCTCCTGATGGCATGTGTTATATTTTGGCCACTGTGTGACAGAGTGTTGGGCTAGATGGGCCACTGGCCTGATTCAACATTGGCTTCTCTTATGTTCTCAATTTATTAACAGCTGTTCTGTAGCTCGTTTTTACTTTAATCATCAGGATGTCATCTACTTTCCCATTACCATTCTCCTTGAAATAATTCCAGTATCCTGAATTTCAATTTCCCACCACTGCCAGAAAATCCCCCAGTTTTAAGTATAAAGGTGACCACTTTGTCCCCAGCATTTTGTCTTCCTCCTATCACCAACAAAACCATGTGCACTCTTCAGGACAGGCACAGTATAATGTAACTTTCCCCTATTCTCAACCAGGCCTGTAGCTACAGTGGGGCATTCTGGGCCCCGCCCCCAACTTTCCACCACTTTCCACTTATGACCTGGCCAGCCCCCCCCCCTTATTTCTCGCACTTGTCACCACTGCCAGGGTGGCAAAACAAGCCTTGTGCCGTCCTTCTCCCTCCCAGCTCTCTGAATCTATCCTTTACAAAGAAAGCCCTTCCCTGCACTTCCACACTGCTACTCTGCCTCTCGCCAGCCAGCAAAGCAAGCCCCACCTCTAGTCCTACCATGCTGCTAATCTTGTTGCTATATACCTCTCTTTTACTTGCTTTGCCTCTTGCAGGCAGGCAAAGCACTAGCCCCACCTTGCCTCTTGTTACTGTGTGTTGCCTCTCTTTCGTTTTCTTCTTGTTGGCCCACAAAGCAAGCAAGCCCGCCTCTAGCCTCTGGTGGCTGTGTTGCCATTCTCTCATTTTCCAGGTCCTGTCTTGGAGTCTTCCTCTGACTCCTGCAACCAGACCCCTGGATCCCTGACTTCTGTCATACCCACCCCCCATAAGTGCTTTCCCTCTTGGACTAATCATAGGTGAGACACAACTGGGTAATATAATTTGGAACTGATTAGTTCAGATTTGTCACAGGCTTTTAGTGTGATTTACTAATTAAATGTTCCCAAGTATTTCATAAACATTTGTCAATTGAGATTGCATACCTTTCTTGCCTGTACTCAACGTAACTTCAGTCAATACTTTCAATTTGTTAAAATAAAAGTGTCTCTCTTTTTAGGAGAAATATCACTCCAATCCCTGTCTGCTTATTCAGATACTAAGAATCTGATACCCAGCTTTGGGAAGTGCTTTAACACAGGATGCACAAATGATACTAGTATAGATACCAGGAGAGGTCACTGAGATACTGCTACCTTCCTGAAGGTACTAAGGATTTAAAGAGGCCAAACCCCTTCCTCACTTGCAAAGGTATTGTTTGAATGCACAGGGATTCTTCACCCAATTCCTGAATATATGGAGCTCTTCAACCAATAGAACAAATTTCCAGTTTTAGCTCACCAGATCCCAAAATCTTTGAAAACATCTCCTTAAGACGTTAGGCAAACAACAGCACTTTCAGCACTGTGGAACAGAGAAAATTCTATGGAGGCATGTTCTACAAGCTAGCCAAATACTTATCATGGACTGTTGCCAGATACATGCAATTTTTTAAGTTGATAAAGTAGTAAAACAACTTGGCTAGCACAGAGAGCTTTGGTCACCTTATAATTTAAGTGAGATACAATCTTCAGTCAAAATGCCACAGTATAGCCGCAGGAGTGGCCAAACTTGCTTAATGTAAGAGCCACATGGAATAAACACCAGATGTTTGAGAGCTGCAAGACATGAACAGATAAATGCACACTTTTATTGGAAAAATATGCAAATTTGCTTTTTATTAACATTAAATGAGATTGCCAAAAATAAAAACAAAAGGGGTAAAAACAGATATTGATAATGATGTTTATTTGTCCAATGATATTTATTTGTTTGCTAATCAGGGCTCATTTCCTGCAGGAGCACACAGGAGCGAAGCTCCAGCAGTAAGGAGCCCAGGGGGTGGGCACATTCAGCAAGCCCCACCCCCTGCTCCCAGCAGCCCCCCTCACCTTTCCCGGCCCGCTGGCCGACCCGGCGGAGTGCTGCCATGAGCTGGCCCTCGAGCTGCTCTGCCTCTGCCTGGGCCATAGTACCCAGTCTGCCCAGGCTCTGCCCGTCCTCATGCCAGCCATGGCACAGTGCCTCTGCAAGGCGGGACCCAGCAACTCCTATGAGGCCTGCGAGGAGCTCCGCCCTGTCCTCCTGTGCCTACTTGGCCTCCTCCTCTGCCTCTGCCCTGCCACCACCCTGGCCCCCTACCTGCTCGAGGCCATACGTGTCCTCTGCACCACCCTCCTTGACCCACGAGCAGCCACACACTTTCCTGCACTTGCCAGCCATCCAAAAGAGTCCAGTGGCACCTTCAAGACCAAGGTTTGTTCAGGTACAAGCTCTCCCTCCTCTGTGAGGGCAGATCTGCGTGTTCTCCCACCTATAGCTAGCAATCCAAAACAGTCCAGGGGAGCTTGAGTGGTGGGTATTGCCTACTGACAAACTTCCGGTGATGTCAGGGGGTGTGGCATATGCAAATGAGTTATGCTAATGAGTTATGCTAATAAGCTCCTGCTCCTCTTTTTCTATGAAATGACCCCTGTTGCTTTGTCTGAGAGGGAGAGGAAGAGAGAGGGGGTGGAAAGAAAGAATGAAAGAGGTGGAAAGAAGGAGAGAGAGAGAAACAAAGAAAGCATATGGGGGAGGGAGGGAGGAAGGAAGGAAGGGGAAACAAAGCAAATAGATGGAGGAGGGAGGGAGAGGTGGAAAGAAAGCAACTTTAACTTTAAATGCATCCTCCAAGCCCCCACCCCACGCCCACACTGGCTGGCATGGCTTTGAGAAGGTATTTAAAGAGACAAATGGCTTCTCCAAGCCTGCTGGTGGGGGCGGCTTTGAAAATGCATTTAAAGTTAAAGTTGCTTTCTTTCTCTGCCCTCCCCACTCAAGCCTACCCAGAGAGAGAAACACTGGCTGGGGAAGGGAAGACCAATCAGGGAAGCATGCCTCCCCTTCACTTCCCCAGCCGCTCTGCCAGGAGCCACACAATATGTGTGAAAGAGCCGGAGTTTGGCCACCCCTAGTATAGCCATTAGGCTATATTTATATCAACCAAATAGAAACTACAAAACTATTTGTCCTAAATAACATAATTGTTAAAGATAGCATTCAAGAAAACTGTGCAGGCACATTGACTGCCAACCTGTATATGATAAAATTGATTCAAGACAACATTGTATACATAATAAGAACATAAAAAGAGCCCTGCTGGACCAGACCAATAGTCCATCTAGTCCAGCATCCTGTCTCATGAAGTGGCCAACCAGTTCTTTTGGATGGCCAACAACAGGGCACTTAGGCTGAGACCTTCCCCTGATGTTGCCTCCTGGCTTTGAGATTCAGAGGATTAGTGTCTGAATGTGGAGGTTCCCCCTTAGCCACCATAGCTAGTAGCCATTGATAGACTTATCATCCTTGAATCTATCTAATCCCCTTTTAAAGCTGTTTATTTCTGTGGCCATCACTACGTCCTCTGGTAGCAGATTCCACATTTTAATCACTCTCTGTGTAAAGTAGAATTTCCTTTTGTCCACCCTGAATCTACTGCCCATCAGCTTCACTGGATGCCTTTGAGTTCTAGTATTTTGGGAGAGGGAGAAAAATTTCTCTTTGTCAACTCTCTCCACCCCATGCATAATTTTATAAACCTCTATCATGCCCCCCCTTAGCTGTCTCTTTTCTAAACGAAAAAGTCCCAGACTCTTCATCCTTTCCTCATAGGGAAGGTGCTCCAACACTCTAATTATCTTGTTTGCCCTCCTCTGTACCTTTTCCATTTTTGCAATGTCCCTTTAGAGATAAGATGACCAGAACTGTACACAGTATTCTGAATGAGGCCACACCATAGATCTGCACAGGGGCATTACAATATTGGTTGTTTTATTCTCAATCCTTTTCCTAATAATCCCTAACACAGAGTTTGCATTTCAGTGAGCTATCCACTACACACCCAAGAACTTTCCCCCTCTCAATCTCAGCAAGTTCAGACTTCATTAGCCTATACTTGAACTTGGGATTTTTTTTGCCCCAGTGTGCATCACCTTACATTTACTAACATTGAACTTCATTTGCCACATTGTCACCCACTCACCCAATTTGTGGAGGTCCTCTTAGAGCTCTTCACAGTCAGCCTTGGTTTTCACCATCCTGAATAATTTTGTATCATCTGCAATTTTGTATCATCTGGCCTTTATGTTGTAGTCTGGCTGTATGGCATTCTGCCCTTGTTCGCCGCCCTGAGCCCATGTGGAAGGGCAGGATATAAATCCAATAAATAAATAAATAAAACTTGGCCACTACACTACTCACCCCTAGTTCCAGATCATTTATGAATAAATTAAATAGTACTGGCCCCAATACCAATCCTTGTGGTACCCCACTGCTTACTTCCCTCCATTGTGAGACCTGTCCACACAGACCAGGTCACAAACTAAAGTTCATGACAAATTTTGGCAGGTTCGTGGTTTGCAAACTGACGTTCGTGGCAGCACAAACTTTCTGTGAACTTTTAAACAGTTTGTGGAGGTTCATGGAAGTTCATGAATGGATACATCTCCATTCAAAGAAAATGTTTACCAAACTTCAAAGCAACAGGGAGGCAGAATTCTCCAGCCTTGGAAAAACTCTTGTCAGTTTTGAACTACTCTTCTCATTTTCAAGAGGGTCCCCCCCTTGTGGGTGCTCCCTTGTGTTCCCTTCCCATTTTCTTGCACAGAACTTACAAAACACCCCCCCTCTTGAATTTCTTGTGACTCTGTGCTTTAAGAGCAGTCCATTTAAGTTTGCAATGCCAGTGGCACTGGATTCTGCTGGGCATTCTGCACACTGTAACTGGTTGTGCTAGGCTTGCAAAATCTCTCCCTTCCCGGCTTGGATTTCTTGTTTCATTGTGCTTTGAAATCAATCCTTTTAAGCTTGCAGTGCCATAGTGGCACTGGGTTCTGCTGAGCATTCTGTATGTTGAACTGGTTGTGCTGGGCTTGAAAAAAATGCCCCCCTTCAGTTTGTACTGCAAAGATTCTCTGATTTGACATTAGTCCTCTTTTACTTGCATTGCTACAGTAGCACTGGGTTCTGCTGGGCATTCTGTACACTGAACTGGTTATGCTGGGCTTGCACACACACCCCACTTGGATTGTGACATCACATCAGTCCTGTCACATCAATCCTGTTGAGCTGGCATTGTCACAACGGCATTGGTTTATGCTGGGCACTAGTACATTGCACTGGTTCTGCTGAGCTTGCACCCCTCCTTGCTTGGAGTGTGATTCTGTGCTAGACATCAGTCCGGTTGAGCTGGCATTGCCACAATGGCACTGGATTGTGCTGGGCACTCTTTGATTGCATTGGTACTGCTGGGCTTGCAAAAATGTCCCCCATCACCTTCTCTGGCTTGGCCTTAGTTCTGTTGGGTTTGCACTGCCACAGTGGCACTGGTTCTGCTGGGCACATTGCACTGGTTCTACTGGGCTTGAAAACATGACCCCCCCCCATACCTTCAGTTTCTGCTGTAGAGATTCTCTGGGACTTTGATTCTATTCTGCTGGGCACCTTCTTTGGGGGGCTGGACCCCCTAAATCTAATCCTCACCAAACTTGGAGGGCAGGTAGAGGAGAGTCAACCAGAGATCCTCCATGAGTTTGGTGTATCTATCATGCTGGGGGTGGAGTTCTACCGCATCATGGACCTCACAAACTAAACCAGTTTGTTTGGCAGCTAAAAGTTCATGATGGTTCGTGGTTCACAAGCTGAGCACACCATGAACCAAACCAAACCACGTTTTCCCAGTTTATGCCCATTCCTATTGTCCATTGATTCCTACCCTTTGCTTCCTGTCATTTAGCCTGTTTTTAATCCAAAAGAAAACCCATCCTCCCATTCCATGACTGCTAAGTTTACTCAGGAGTCTTTGGTAAGGTACCTTGTCAAAAGCCTTTTGAAAGTCCAAGTATATAATACCTACAGGGTCACTGTTTCTATTTTCATAACTGCTTAGTGGGTTAAAGGTATCTAGAGTGAGACAGGGTCCTCAGGCTTGATCCCCAGGCTAAGCGCCCTTTGACTCTCACCCTCCAATTTGCACCTTTGCCTAGGAGGAAGGAGAGTTCAGAGGCCCAAGCCCCTGCCTCCCATCAGCAACAGCAAAGGGTGAGGCCTGCAACCAGCCCCAGGCAAACAGACCTTGCTCAATGAGCAATAACAGACCAGACAAAAGACCCAAACAGACCCAGACAAAAACACCACTCTCCAGCAGGCTACAAGCACCCACTCACCCTCAAATTCTATCCTCTCACAAAGCAACCTCAGTTAATACTTCCCAGTAATTTAGCAGTTTAGGAAAGGCAAAAACAAAAACAAAACCAACAACACCATTCCTGAAGTCCTGAAAGGATGCAGCTGAGGTCCAAGTATCAAAGAGGAACAGAGGTGGGGAAAGCCTGCAGAGTGTAGCAGGGGTTCTCAGAAGGAAACCAGAGTTCTGACGAGCACAAATCTGGACCCTAATGACTAATGCACTGTAAGGATTACAGCATGATTAAGTCTGAAATTATCTACTGCTTCTATAACTTGTTATTGTTACTGCTATTATCTATAAAACATAACAATGCATAGCTCACTCTTTGCTTTTCAGCTGGATCTGTTGTTGGATGGTATCCTTGTGAAGAAAGCAAAGGATCCATAAAAGGGCCTGGGGCAAAAGGGAAAGAGACCAGTTGAAGTGGGAGTAAATGGGTTGCTATAAGGTCTGTAATTCATCAATACAGAATAGTAAGCCACTGGGTTACTGCTAAGTCAAAAATAAAACTGGTTGGGAAATATTAAAAACACTTAATAAAAAGGTTAGTCCTTTGATCAGCTTAGGGGGACAGTACATCCATGCTCAGCTCCCATTCATTTCAATAGGACATATGCAGGAGAACTACCCAGAGGGTTATGACCAGGGTCATTTACACAGCCTGTAACACATCCTATAAGCATAATCCCTTTTCCCATAATTTCCCTAGCTATGCAGAGCATTGTGGTGACTTCATTTGTTTTCACAATCTTTTTTTCCTCTTGTGCCCATTTTCTTGGGGGTGAGTGTGGGTAGCGCACTAAATGTAGTCCACAAAGGTCTCAGAAATAGTGATCTACAGCCACCAATTTGAGCTAAATGCAACTTGGAAAGTTTGTAAGGAAGTATAACTTCAGCTGTTTACTACATGCATGCTACAATGATCTTCATGCATCAACATGCAATTTGAATAGACCTCCGAACTCCCCACCCGGGGCAAGCATAGAGCATCATCCAGAAATGACATCACAAACTCCACCCTCCCTAGGTACCACCCTGCCATTGACAGCAAGTATCTCACACCTGGCTGTAGACCTTGGGGGAGGGATATAGTCATTGACATTGCAGCCATATCATGATGTCATTTCTGGGACAAAACTGGAAGTGACATCATCATATCAGCACAATACTCTAGGATTCAACAAAAACTCAATGGTAAAACTACAGAGCATTATGCTGATGTCATAATGGCACTTCTGGTTTCGTTCCAGAAATGTCATCACAGCATTGCCACAATATGTTTTTTTCCACCATTTCCCCCTCACCACCCAATCAAGCAGTGGTGGGTGTTGGGGGCTGCCTAATGGGAGGTCTCCCACTACAGAAGGAGACCTAGCAGCCCTACACTGTCTCCCAAATTCCAAACAATTGATGAGGTAATGTTGGGATAAATCTGGGCCACAATAGTTGCCTTCTATTTGTACTGCTCATGAAATGTTCTAGACCTCACTGCCAAGATTACTTTTATTAGTGGAGCCCATATCCTTATCTGATTGCACATCCCTCATTTCCTGCATTATAAATAAACTGATACTACCTCACTGTTGTCTTTGTGACTATTCAGTTTTGAATCTCAATTTAAGGTTATAAGAACACAGGTGAAGCAACTTTCCATGGGAGTCCAACCACAAATTTGTTTTTTCCCTGTGTGTCTTTTCCTTATGAAAACATCACAGATGGCCATTTAGAAAAGGGATGGCTGAAAGTCACTGAGTGGTATAATTATTTCAACTTCCATGGAAAAGACTGTTTTCAATTTTGTTTGAACTTTCATATTCAAACCCCAATGTGAATAACATAGATGCTCCCTGAATTCGATATTCTCTAGATTTAGAACTTAGCCTAAACCACTTCCTTCTCCTTTCTAAAGCATGGTTTTAAATCTGAGAAACGGACTTTTTTCTACATCTGTATTATCAGTTTCTGTGGTTTTGTGGAAAAGAGGAAGAAAGGAAAGAAAGGGGCTTTATTTTACCTCTGTCCTCACTCTCAGGCATCTACACTTAAACAGTCACACAGTCACTGCAAAACAAAACCTAATGAAAAGCACAGAGGAACAGTGTTCAATTAAACACCAAATGTCTAACTGGATTTCTTTTTACACTGTGATTCCCATTGAAAGAAGTGTCTGAAGGGGGGAGGGAGTATGATGGGGGGGAAATGCAAGAAGTCTGAATGCATTGTACCATGTTCAAGGGCATGCTAGCAACATCAAGTTTCTGGCACACACGCTCATCACAGTTCTAATCAGTAAAGCACAATGATCAAGAGGCTTCACTGAATAAGAAATCCTACTGAAAATTGGTGTCGGGGTTAAGATCCGATTCACCAGCAGTGGAAACTGAGGTGATTCATTGTTTTGAAGCACCAGCCATCCTTATGTGGTAGTGGCAGTGGAATTCACACCCTTCACAAGAAGAGGCAGTGGAGACCAGAGGAAGAAGAAGGGTTGGTTTTTATACCTCATTTTTCTCTACCTTAAGGAGTCTCAGAGTGGCTTATAATCACATTTCCTTCTCCTCCCCACAACAGGCACCTTGTGAGGTAGGTGAGGCTGAGAGAGTTTCGAGAGAACTGTGACTGGCCCAACATCTGCCAGCAGGCCTCATGCAGAGAAGCAGAAATCAGACGCAGTTCTCCAGATTAGAGTCTGCTGCTCTTAAACAGGCTTAACCACTACATCACTCAGAACCAAACAAGCACATGGATGGTGAATGGAGAGTTTCCCCTGGTATAGGAACAGGCTACAGCTGCTAACTAACAGAGAAGCTCTGGCTGAGGTGTCTCTCCAGCCTTCACTGCCACCCTACTGTCTCATTTCTAGATAAGTGCTGGAATTTTCCTCCATTTCTTAATCTTTCTGCAATGGTAGCTGGTACTTCTTAGACTGGTTAACTGCCTCACAAGCTGCTACTGATCTTCAGAAACTTTGAAAATTAAATTTGACTGTGATATCTAGAGTTTAAGGGAGATACCGTTTCTTTCTTGGTCAGCTTAAATGACCATGGCAGTTGAGGAGGTAATTAAATGTCAAATGGATCATAAGTGTCCTCGTGAAACATGCCAAATTGCTCAACATACAGTTGTTTACTCATCACAGTTGTACCTACCATAAGCACGTAGGGACAGGGACATCTTTGACTGTGATTCTGCCATCTGTCAATGCAGCTTTCAAAGTCCCAAAAGTCCTGGAAGACCAATCCATCTGACACATTCAGAACTCCATTCAGAACTCCAAATCTTTTGATTCACTGGTCCGTTACATAAGGATCTATGCCTATTCCCTGCTCCTTACTAGCCTCAGCTGTCTTCAGTGTGGCACTCACATTGGGAGGATGCTGAAAGGGTCCTCCAATGTTGGCAGAGTTGTGTTCTAGCAAGAGGAAAGAACAAGTTCGCAATATCCCTAATTGCTGCTGCTGTGTGATGGGCTATTTAATGGGAATGGGAGATGGAAGAATAACCAGAATGAATAACAGCAGGTAGCAGTAAAGAGCCTCATGAATTCAGAAGAGGGTTAGCTACATGGGAAGGCATTAAGCAATGTGAGGCAGCCAATCAGCATGTGTGGCCTATCCTCAGTGTCACTGGCATCCCACTTCATGATTGGTTGGTATTGATGGTATCACTAGGGACTCCAGTACAGTTTCTGAGCTCTCATCTCCCTGAGACTGAGCCGTTTTTGATGTTTCCTTGCTGAGAAAGCATATAGTACTGACTGCTACACTGGGATCATGCCAACACCACTGTCATGCTTGTGTCATGGGATTTAGGAGTGAGTTTAAGTACAAACTAGCCAGCCCCCCATTTTAAACCTTGTTTCTGCTTTGAACCAACTAGATGACTTAGTGATCCTCAATGTGGCACCCATGATCCACACTGGGAAACAATGGGTTTTGTGACATCCATCTGCTTTTTCAATAAAGTTTCTCTTCCCCGGAGTAAAGAGCCAGATCTGGCTTTCTTCCACCTTGCTGGAAACATCCTGGAAATTCTATGAAAGCTGCATTGAGTTGGTGAGTCTTCTCTGTCCCCAGAGCAGGCTCCTAGCTCTCCATTGCTTCCCCAGATGAAAGGGAGGGTAAGGAGGAAGACCTCACTCTGACCTCAGAATTTGGAGGGGGGTTGGCACCTTGGTCCTCTTCCTTCCCTGGACAAGCTCACCCTGATCTTCTTTCTTCCCCACCTGGGAAAGGGAAGCCTTTCCTGCCTCTTCCCCCTGCTGCCTGTCTCCCTGCCCTGCTCCTTCCCCTTGGTGCTCAGGGCTGCCTCTTAGCCCTTCCCCAAGGTCAGGCTTGGCCATGCCTTCTGGCCATGCCCTTAACCTGTCACGGTCTGGCTCCCAGCCTTGCTCTCTGTGGTGTCAGAGTGACCCGCCTGGGTCCCAGCCACTACCCTCTCCTGGCCTTCTTCACATGGGTGAGTCAGGCCCCTGGCCATGCTTAGTTCAGGTAGCCAGGGTGCGGTGGAGTTGGGTCTAGATGACAGCTTCTGACAAGTTTCAGGGTGGAACAAAGGTGGGGCTTAGATGTAATCTAGAGAGGCGAGATGCATCATTAAAATGACATGGCTGAAACTGATTGCTAGTTAATTTTATCTCAACATGCCAAATGCCTCCTTAAAAAGCAAAAGAAAACAAATGACAACTATTGGAACGCTGCTGTATACTGTGAAGCTCCTTGAGATTACATTTAATGTAGTGGGTTCTTGCCTATGAAGATGCACGCCATCATAGATAATGTAGTCTTTGAGGTGCCACGTTGATCTTTGGCCCTGCTCCAGGCATAAGAGCATTTAGTCAAGGGCAGCCTGCACCCTGTTGCACAAGTATGATTGTTTACATTCCTCTTCCATAAGCATTGCAGTCGCCAAGTCCTTTCATGCAAGTTTTCACTGAACCAAAACACACACAAATACCGTAAGCAGGTTTTTAGCAGGAATGGGAGGAAGGAGATGGAACTGCAGGAATGGGAGTTGAGAATACACAACATATAGTTGTTCTGTTACCTTCACAAGGAAAATAAACACCACAATGTTAAAAAAACACCCTAGCATTACAACGTGTTTTGCCAGTTACAACAGCTTTTGCTGGTGTACTGATTCATACTATAACAATATGGACAAACTGATAAGCAAATCACCAGAGTAAATTCTCAAGGAATATTTGTTATATTCAGAGAACCATGCAGTTTACAAGACTAAAACAAGAAAAAGGGCAACATCTGGGCCTGCTTCACTTTTGATCTTTATTCATAAAGCAGCCCACTGGATACATTTCAGCCAACGGTGGAATTAACAAATGCATAAAACACTTTCTCAATAATGGTTACATCATCCTATCAGTGGATATGTAAATCACATTTTCTGACCGTTCTCTGGATGCTAGAGCTGCAAAGCCAAACCGTATTTTCCAGATAACAGATTTAATAATATAATATGATTTGTCACACAGTGACATTATCTTTCGCAAACACTGATTAAAACTTAATGCTGCCAAATATGGCAGAGTCCGGCTGAAATGAGACGCAAATAATCTGGAGGACTACTCGCTCAGCCTTATCTTTAAGATTCATGAGTCTCGTGAACCCCTTGCTGTACCTCCCATGGCTTAATCATCTTTTTGGCTTAGCATAATGATTGTCTTTGGGGGAGTCTGAATGCAAATGATAATTGTTTAGTACTCAACCTACCCCTTTTAAGTTAATTAGTTGTTTGGCTTGGCTGCTGCGGATGTTAAATTCATGGTGGGAGTGAGGGAAACAATGATCTCTTACTGACATTAACCAAAGCTTTGTGGGTGAAACAAGAATGACTCATTCAGACCACATGCTGCAAAAGGTCATGTTAGATCACTTTTGCTGGGTTTGATACATGTGGTACTTTGCTTCTTAAGGCACATCTCATCTCTCAGCAATCTTAAAAAAATCTTTAATTGCTCTCCTTAGAACTCTCTTTTTTGGTATATATATATATAAAAAGCATAGATAATGGGGCATTTGCTTCATTTTCCAAAAGACTGTTTGGCCATGTTTCATGTTTCAGGCAAGCTATATGAGAGTGAGCAGCCTCAATAGCCCAGACTAACCTGCATTCATCAGAGCTCAGAGGCTAAGCAGGGCCAGCCATGGTTAGTACTTGGATGGGAGACCACCAGGGAAATTCAGGGTTGCCTTGCAGAGGAAGGCAATGGCAAACCACTTCTGTTCATCTGTTGCCTTGAAAACTTGAGGACAGGATTACTGTAAATCAGCTGTAACTTGATGGCACACTTTACCTTATATGGGAACTATTCTTGTTCAGTCTGATAAAACAGCTATGTAAAATGTTTGTAGATTAATCAAATTACTTAGGGGGGGAATTGCAGATCTGATGGTGTTAATACAACTAAATTTGGGACTGCTGCTAGGAGAAGTTGAAGGTAAAGAGGAAGACCCAATATGAGATAGATTGACTCAATCAAGGAAGCCACGACCCTCTGTTTGCAAGACCTGAGCAAGGCTATTAACGATAGGACATTTTGGAGGACATTAATTCATAGGGTAAATAAGTCAGAAGCAACTTGATGGCACTTCACAGAGAGAGAGAGAGAGAGAGAGAGAGAGAGAAGCTGCCAATGCAATCCTAAACCAAGTTACAGCCGTCTAAGGTCATTGAAATCAACAGACACTGATGAGGGTTTTCAGTAGCCAACTGCTTCCTAAGTAGGGCCAGCACAACTGTGCTAACCATCCAGTGGAACTGCTGGCATTTCACGTAGCCTGTTGCTAGCTCTACATTCCTTATAATCAAGCTTCTGCTTATCAAAATACATTTCATGCTTCATTTTAGTGAACCAAATCCTAGCTTTGGGCCCCAGATACTTGGGTCAAAATCTCTATTGAAACTTATGGGACAGCCTTAGGCAAATCATTCCCTCATTCAGTTTGCAATAGCCCTTTTATGAAATGAGAATGTTGTTGACCTACGTCAGAGATACAGAAGCTTGAAATAAAGTTGTTAAAGAATGTCATGTTAGGGCACAGGGGCATTAATTGTTCCCCTTACATTGGCTACTGATTTGTGTGTCGTGGAGGGGGTCTAAACATGCCCCTGCCACTTTCATTTTCATATTTCTTTTTACATAGCTTATTGACAAATGAGTCTTAGGATATAAAACAGTTGCCTCCTCTGAGGTAAATTTTTAAGTTGCTTTCACTGGTTGCTCATTATCATTTTTAGATATAATTTTCAAGAGATGTCTCTTTTTTTGCAACTCTGAATGTTCAACAGTAGCTGTTTTCTGAAAATTGTTTCAGTGAAACCAGATATGCTCACAGTTACTGGCCAAAAATAATAAGAAAAAGAGGTGAGAAGTATGTGTCCTTGAGAGGCAGCCCACAATTATTTGCTGAACCAGATCACTTTGTTGCGTTCTTTCAGAGGAATGGAGGGGGAAAGTCCTTTGATTTTTTAAAAAAACTTGTTAAAAATCTATCCATTAGGTACATTTTTATACTGTCATTTATCCAGTTTTATTGATTTAGATATGGCTACTTCACTTCCCCCATCATGGGGACCCAAAAACATTTAACATTTTTCTCTCCAAAATTTTACCTGTGACACAGGTAAAGCAGAGAAAGAACCAGGCAGCTTGTGGCATTCTTAGACATAGAAGTGACTATAAACAACAGAGCTAGTAGCACTAGCTGCAGGAAGGTGTAGTATGGTAGGAGGCAGATTAATGGAGATTAGACCTGGGCCATAGCTGTCTTACTGAGCAATGCATCACTTGTTATGGCTAATTTGTGTGTGTCACCTGCGATCAAGTCACTTCTGACTTACTGTGACCCTATGAATTCATAGAATCATAGAGTTGGAAGGTACATCCATGGTCATCTAGTCCAACCCTTTGCACAATGCAGGAAATTCACAAATCCCTCCCCTCCACACCCCCAGTGGCCCCTGTTCCATGCCCAGAAAATGGCAAAAAAACAACAACCCTCCAGGACCTCCAGCCAAATTGGCCTGGAGAAAAATTGCTTCCTGACCCCAAAGAGGCAGCAGTATTTCCCTGGGCGTGTAAGAACTAAGGACTCATGCAGCCCTTCCTGCCCTCTCTCTCATGGTCTGCCTAAGTTTACAGAATCAGCAACTGTCCCATGGTCA
This sequence comes from Gekko gecko, assembly GCA_029375565.1. Lineage (NCBI taxonomy): Eukaryota > Metazoa > Chordata > Lepidosauria > Squamata > Gekkonidae > Gekko > Gekko gecko. The sequence continues at coordinate 116,458,554 of JAPDNY010000008.1, forward strand.
CCTGATGAGTTTTCCTGCTGGAAATTTGAACCCAGGTCTCCTAGATTCAAGTCTGACATTCTAACTGCTATGCTACACTATACCTGTACACTGAGTTAACTTGCTGGCTGCAGTTGTGTTGTGTGGGACTGGGGCTCCTGGCTCCAGCTAAAGGGGACCAATGGGAACGGCGGCGGGAATTCGAACCCGCCAGTGGCACCAGGGGGCATTCCCCTTAGCTTGTATATAGTTGGCCACCTGGCCAGGTAACCTTGTCTTCTGTTGTATAATAGCAAACCACGCTGATCACTACATTGCTGTCTGTGGTTTCATTATGTGTCTAACCCACTATACAACAATGGCAACAAGGATGGGATCCTGTTGAGCACTCCAGCTGGGCTGTCGGACAACGCTACCGAAGACTTGCTCCACCACTCCACGTGCTTCGAACATGAGCACCCCCGAGGGTGAACCCAGAACTGTGTCTCAGCCACCGACTAGCACAATGGCCGTCGCTCCAGGATCCGGGCTGCCGCCGCCGTTCAACACCTCCCAGCCCCAGCGATGGGGAGCCTGGGTTACAGGTCTGTGGTAAGCCTTCGTGTTCTATCAGATCACGGACGAAGATTGGAAGAGAGGCCTGCTGCTTTGCTCTTGCGGCCCTGTGATCGTAGAACTAGCCCAGTACCTTCTATCTCCCAAGAAGGTGGAGGAATGCACGGTCAACAAGATTGTCCAGGCCATGCAGAACCATTTCTCTCTGAAGCCGTCGGAGATGACCTGCCATGTGGTCTTCCAGCACAGGAACCAGCAGGGCAAGGAGACTGCTGTGGAGTTCCTTGCGGAGCTCCGCCACCTGGCGGCCAACTGCACCTTCAGGGCGTATTTGGAAATGGCTCTCCGTGACCGATTCATTGCTGGCCTCAAGGAGGAAAAATAATGGAGATAGAGACGGTGACTATCGCCTTGGCCCTAGCCACCGCCACTGCGTGGGAGAGGTCCCACCTGGGCGCCACCTCAACACACCGGGTGGCCATCACCAGGAACAGTGACTCCGAGGACTCCGAGGTCCACTGCACACAAGCCCAGCATCGCCCGCCAGCCCCGCTCACCAGCTCCGCATGCAAGCAACCCGGCTTGGCGGTGCAGGAGTGTGCCAGCTGCGGCGGTCAGCACGAGCGAAAATCGTGTTGGTTCCGGGCAGAGGCACACTACGAGGACTGCGCAGCCCCAAAAGAAGACCTCTACCTCCTGACCAACGCCCCGGCAGCCTCTGAACAGGTACTGAAACTCCCCAGTCAGGCCTCTACCCCTAAAATATATGTCCGGGTTAAAGTAGAGGGGGTCCCCTTACAAATGGAGCTTGACTCAGGCTCTGTGCGCTCCATCATCTCAGAGGCCACATTAAGACGGATTTGCCCAAAGTGGGGCCCCCGCTTGTGGCCATCACCCATGACGCTCATGGACTTTCAAAGAAACCGAGTGCCAGTGAAAGGGGTCGGGAGTTTCAGGGTGCAGTATCGTGGTTTCAAGGGCTATTTGGACTTACTAGTGGTCGAGGACGACCTAGTCAGCCTCCTGGGAAGGGCCTGGTTCGAACACCTGGGAATCGTGATCGAGGGGGTCCAGCACTGCGCAACCCATGACTTCCAGGAGGTGTGCCACGAGTGTGCCACGAGTTTCCGTCCATCTTCGACGGGACGCTGGGCCGGTACACGGGCCCCCCGGTTTTGCTGCAGCTTGACCCCAAGGTGGCCCCTATCCGCATGCATTCCAGGACATTTCTGTTTGTGCTGAAACCCAAGATAGACGCGGAACTGGACCGCCTGGTGGCCCAGGGGGTCCTGGAACCAGTCTCCCATGCGGCGTGGGAGACCCCAATCATGATCCCAGTAAAGCCTAATGGGGAAGTCCGCATTTGTGTGGACTACAAATGCACGATCAACAGGGCATTGCAGGACCATTCCTACCTGGTCCTGGTAGTAAGCCACGTCCTGGCCACCTTGGCAGGGGCTAAAATCTTTGGTAAATTAGATCTCGCCCAAGCGTATCAGCAGCTGCCGGTCAACGGGCCAACCGCAGAGGCCCAGACAATTGTGACCCACCGGGGGGCCTTCAGGGTCAAGCGCCTGCAATTCGGGGTGAGCGTGGATATTCCAGCAGTTAATGGACTCTCTCCTCAAAGGAATACCCGGCGTCACACCATTCTTCAATGATGTGATGATCACTGCCGCCACACCTGATGAATTCACCACCCGCCTCCACATGGTCCTCAGCCGTTTTCGGGACACCGGCCTCAAAGTCAAGCGCGAAAAGTGCCAGCTTGTGGTGTCATCCGTGGACTTCTTGGGCTTCACAGTGGATGAGAACAGCCTCCACCCGGCCCGGGACAAGGTTAAGGCCATCATGGAAGCTCCACCCCCGACCTCCAAGCATTTCTTGGACTTTTAAACTTCTACCATGCCTTTCTCCCCCACAAGGCGGCGGTAGCTATGCCCCTCCACCGGTTGCTCGACAAGAAGGCACCCTGGGTCTGGGGCCCGCACCAGGCCGCCGTGTTCTGGGCCATCAAGGCCCTGCTAATCTCGAACTCGGTCCTGTCCCACTTCGACAAGTCCCTGCCCGTGGTCCTGGGTTGTGACGCGTCTCCCTATGGGGTGGGAGCCGTGCTGAGGGCGTTCCCCTTAGCTTGTATATAGTTGGCCACCTGGCCAGGTAACCTTGTCTTGTGTTGTATAATAGCAAACCATGCTGATCACTACATCGCTGTCTGGTTCCATTATGCGTCTAACCCACTATACAACAAGTGTCACATCACTTCTGGTAGAAAACTGGAAGTGATATAGGTAGTAGTAGTATTAGTAGAAGAAGAAGAAGAAGAAAAGGAAGAGGAGCAGGAGGAGCAGGAGACTGGATTTATACCCTACCCTTCACTACCCGAAGGAGTCTCAGAGTGGCTTACAATCCCTTTCCCTTCCCCTCCCCACAACAGACACTCTGTGAGGTAGGTGGGGCTGAGAGAGCTCTCCCAAGAACTGCCCTTGAGAGAACAGCTCTGAAAGAATTTATGACAGACTCAAGGTCACACCAGCAGCTGCATGTGGAGGAGTGTGGAATCAAACCCAGATTAGAGTCCACACTCCTAACCACTACATAAAACTGGCTCTCTAGGAATCACCAGAATTCTGGTGAGTGCTGGAATACTGACAATTCCTAGAGCTATCCTTTATCACTTCCACTTTTTTACCAGAAGTTACCTCATGCCACTTGATGGCATCATGGGAGGGAAGATATTTTTTTCTTGCCACTGCTCAGAGTGGTGGTGGGCAACTGGAGCAGGAGCAAGGTATCCCCCACCCAGACCAGAGGCTTGGCAGCCCTAGCACCATGGTGCCTGCTGATACCTTTCCTGGAGCTGCCAAGTGATTTTAGAAAATGGACAGAGCCAGGTGGGGCTTTTGCCTTAAAAGATTTCTGATTGGCCATTGTAGATTTGATTGGCTATGCAGTTTTTTAAAAGTTCCTTCAGTGATAGCTGGCACCACAGTACAAAGATCTTCACAACATTACTGTGTATATATGTAAGAAAATATTCTTAAACAATATGTTCATTTTAAAAGGCATCCTGTTAAACAGAGCTTCTGCCTGAAACATATAACCCGATTTTTAAAAGAAACAGAACTGTTGAGTGAAAAACTCATTTCAAGCAGCAAGGGTTAAACACAGAAATGGAACCTTTATAATAAAGGGTGGTATTCGAACACCTGTTGAAGAATACACAGAATGAACAGCAAGAAGAGCCTGGTGAGTCTGCTTGGTCAGATTATCAGCAGATAAAAGATACTCTTAGTGGGTGAGTGGGTCGATGGTAAGTTGCAGGAAGCAGATGTGACCCTGTTTCCTATTTGGAAGTGGAAACTGACAGAGGCGTTATAGACATAATTCACTGCAAGGGATACTCACTCTTTGAAAAAAAATGCATGTTAATGGATGTTATACTTGTTTTACTTCCTTATAAGCAAAACATAGTTTTCTGGCATCTCAACGACTAACAGATTTAGGACAGTACAAATAACTGCTGAATTAGAATACGTTTAATAGCATTTACTAGGGCTTCAACAAAGTTTTATTCAAGGTATGAGTTTGAATTCTAGCTTCCTTTCCAATGTATTTGAAAAGTGTGCATGCACATGAACCTTAAATAAACCTTTGTTGGTCTTAAAGCTGCCACAGAAATCTAAATTTGTTCTATTGCTCCCAACTAACACAGCTGACCACCTGGAGTTATATTTAAAGTTCACCACCTTGTGGACCCAAAGTGGGTGAAAAGGTGGCATAAAAATGTTTTAAATAAATAAATAAAATAATAACTTGGAAAAATAAGAACATTTTACAGGAAAACTTCAGAGGCACAATAATGAGAATTGGGAAGAAAATAAGACCACACCAGTAAGTGGTAGGGAAATAAAAGGAGTAACAAGTTGCAAGGAAAATAAACTACTCTCCCTTGCATCTTGTTCCTCCTTTTTTTTTCTCCTATAAAAATGAGAATCACATAGACAGAAAATCAAAATAGGTGTTCCCAGGTCAAAGCACAAGGATGAGAAATTTGAATCCCAAGCTGATGATCAACACCTAATCCATACTGAGTTAGACATCCTTTGTTCTGCACATGATTAAGGTGTTACTCTCCTGTTCTCAAATAACCGATAAACTTTGGTTGAAGTCTGCCTCAAATTTGCCATTTTAGGTAAAGCTGAAATCCAGCCAAGGTATTCTGTGCTATCTGCGTTAGTGAGCCAAAAGGATTTTAAAATCACACAGTATGGATTGCCAAATGGATTTGTCAGGAAAACATGGAATGCAATGCTTCTGGAAACACAGGCCTTCCAGTCCTGAATCACTCACTCTTCTCATTCTTTACCTTCCCCACAGTGGAACATCCGATTATTTTGGCTAGGAGTTAATGTTGCACAGTTGGTACCACCTGCTGTAGATTCTTTAGTCCTTGTTATCTCTGCAGAAGCCCTTGGCCTTTTAAAAGCCAATTCGGTGAAGAAAGGGGAAGGGAGATGTGTCCCTTGATGTTCAAACAGCATTTAGCAGCTCTTCAGATTCAGAGACGAAAACTACATGGGAGAATTCTCAGTGAGATGCAATCAGCTGCTATAGCTATTAAAATATAATATGGGCCAAATTTTACTCTCTTTTACAAATAAGATGGGTAAAATTGGACAGGGGGTAGAGCTTGCTTTGTATTCACCAAACTAGCAAAGTTTTTAAATGACCTTTAGATAATATGAAAATCTACCAAAATTCACAGAAATTAGAAGCACTGGAGAATAAATTGAAATTGTATAGTACAATATTTACAGTAGGAAAATAGTTTATATAAGATTAAATATTACTCAAAGGCTCTAAGTAATATTTCATGTACACCTATTCTTAAATTGTTAATTTAGAATATGGAAATCTGTACTTGTATTCTTGATTTTATGTACGGTTTCTCCTTTCTTTTATTCTAATGTCTAAATTTACTTTAAAGATAGGACTCTCAGTTGAATGATCAGCCACATAATGGCCCAAGGAAACTCTCCAGCTGAGCTATGTTTGCACACTGCAAGACAATAGCGGTGAGAAAAACCAGTGGAATGCACATGTACAACTATACCCTGTGATGAGAAATAAGGTTACGTTAGATGTTTTGTATTCAAATGCACATTACTATGCTGATGTGAGCCCCGGGCCAATGTCTGCATCAAACATGTATGCACAGTTTGCAAGCAAGCAAGAAACCCTGCTTACTGATCTCTTTTATGGACCAGGGCGTTCAGCTGTAATGCTGTTGGCTTTGTACCATGGGCAACGTCTGGAGAGACTACATATAAAATCTGTTGGCATCTATATGGCAGGTTCAGCATGCATTTTTATTTACAGGTAAACATTTATATATATGCAAGCTGCCCAATACCCAACTGTGATTGTAAGCAAGCAACACTTGGTTCTACGTTTTTAGCCAAATTGTTATTCCCATTGCTGTTGAATAATGAAAAACAATGGGCATAATCCAGCCAAAGATAAGCCTTTTAAAGTTTGGAATGAAAAGTTTAGGCTGTAATCCTAAAAATGTTTTTTTTCTGGAAGTAAGCCCCATTGAATAAAATGAGACTTACTTAGTAGACTTGTTTAGGATTGCTCCCTTAACTGTGTATATACTTACTACTCCCTTTCAGATCAAAGGGACATGGAGCTTTCCTTTGGCTGCCTCATACCCAAATATATTTGGGGCAGCTTTTCTATCTGTCTGTCTTTTGGCTAGGGCTAGATGAATCCATCTTTTGGCAGGGCTAGATGAATCCATCTGGTTCCATCGGCCTTAATTTTAAACTGTGAAAAGAGGAATGATCAGCTGCTTCAAATATGATTTGTTCAGTTTTCTCTTATTACTTCATCCAGGGCCAGAACAAGAAGAAAGACAGCAAATATTCCCCTTCAGCTGACATTTTGGCCAGAGCTGAAGTATTCAGCAGCTCTATTGCCCATTAAATTTCATACTGATAGCATGTTTTGCTGGGGCTGGAATGTCATGCTTATGTCCTCCTTTGGGACTAGCCCCAACTGGAATGTAGCTTTCAACAGGAAGTAGTGCAAAGTCAGCCTACTTGCTTATTATATTGATTTAGTTCAATAATTTATATCTCATCCTCCGGCCTTTTCTGGGTCTTCGAAGTAGACCACAGCATTAAAATGTCACACACAAAAAAGCAAACATATAAATAGCAGACGACTGAAGCAGTAAAATCATATGTGTAAAGAATAATGAAATGAAAGGATTGGTAATAAAAGATCTATGGATGCATCCTCAAATTAACCCCAAATTTTAACATAAAACTGACTAAAAGTCCACAATAAATAAGCCCCAAGCAGCTTCCCTAGGGATGAAGGTATTTAGGGCTTAAAGAACTAGTTAGTGACTAAGAACATGCACAGAAGTTTTATTTTGTTCTTTTGCTTTTATTTTCTTCAATATCATTATTGCACATTTTCAGCGTCTATTTACATGTTTGTTTAGTTTTTCTTGTTTCAATGGAAAACAAAAGTTGTAACTCCTTTGCTTTTGTTTTTGACCCAACTGGGATGAAATTTTCAGAGATTTGGACTGTCAACTGGTGTCCTTCCTGTCAAATTTCATACTCCAATAGATAAAGATAAAGGTAAAGGATAAAGCCATCAACTATCATAATAAAGGCATCAACTAAAGGGAGACTACAGCCAACAAATCAGAAAGAGATTGAGACTGGGAAGGGCAGCCATGAAGGAGCTAGAAAAGATTCCTAAGAATAAGGATGTGTCGCTGGGGACCAAGATCAAGACAGTTCATGCCTTATTGCTCCCCATTACTATGAATGGGTGTGAAAGTTGGACAGTGAAGACAGCTGACGGGAAGTTAGTTGATTCATTTGAAACATGGCACTGGAGTAGAATTTTATGCACTGTGGAGTGGACCGCTGAAAAGACAAATAAATGGGTTCTAGATCAAATCAAGCCTGAACTCTCCCTTAAAGCTAAAATGACTAAACTGAGGCGATTGAACTTTGGTCACGTTATGAGAAGACAAGAGTCACTGGAAAAGACCATAAAGCTGGGAAAAGTTGAAGGCAGCAGGAAAAGAGGGAGACCCAACATGAGATAGATGGACCCTATAAAAGGAGCCAAAGCCCTCAGTCTGCAAGACCTGAACAAGGCTGTTAATGGTAGAACGTTTTGGAGGACATTAATTCATAGGGTCACCAGAAGTGGGGAAGTGACTTGATGGCACTTAACATACATGTGTATAAAGTGTTCCTATTTTAAAGGCATTAAAATCCTCCCATGCAGAGCAGGTGCAGGGAGATAGATGTGAACCGGCATTTGAGTCAAGGTCTGTTTGTTTTTTTCTTCCTTTCCCAGGATCCTCAAACAAGGGAAACCTCAGCCCTTGCGGGGCTTTTTTTAAATATTAACCAGGAGAAGACAGGAACGTTTGAAAAGACACTGCCTGCCTCTAAACATCTAGAGAGTGAAATTCTATAATTTTGCAGGGGGGAACTTCTAATGGCCATCCTCTCTTTGAATTTCCCTTTGATTTAATGGAATTGATTAGAAATTGGTTCCAAATTCCTAAAAAGAGGGAAAGAAATTGATTGTTGGACTTCAGGGATAAATCAGGTAAAGTGGAATTAAGAGGATTTGTCTTAACAGTGCTACATTATTGGAGCCATTCTTCAAGAAGGATGCAGAAGGCAGGGCTGGTGGATTTGTGCCGACAGAGATCATCTACTTTGCACTTCTCCACAACTGCATTAAAAAAAAACCTTGTTGAGAGGCCAAAAATTCTGACTAACTGGTGTCTTTTCTTATGTAAGGTACTGGATCTTTCCTCATCACTCATCTCTTGAATATCATCTGGTTTGGTGGTGCTTACTGTATTGGGTGAAGGCTTAGCCTTGGCCTCTGTTCCCCTGCCCATTCTTCACAGCCTTGCCTGCTTGCCAGGTGGTGCAAGCAAAGTGTTGTCTCTGTCATCTCCTGCATAGCAAACATGTTGTGTGTAACCAGAGTAAGGATGGCACAATCTGGTCTTCTGCCTGTATTCCCTTCAGTTTGACCATCTGCTTCTAACTGCACTGTCTTCAAAGCAGTTGGGCTGCATGTCATGGGTTCCATCTCTGTCCCCATGTCAACCTTTTCTGTTCCTTGAGTTTCACTGTGTTGCTCAGTGTGCTCTCTCTCTCCCTCTCTGTTTGTGTGTGTGTGTGTGTTTCTTCCATTGTTAATGTCACTTGCTTTCAGCTTCTTAGAATGTTTTCTTTCTGTTGACATTCCTCCTTCTTTAGCTCATTCTTTGATTTTATTTCAGCTAGATTATCATAATCCTTTGCTTGTTGATTTCTCTTATCTCATTTTAGGCCTCATTTCTGTTTTTCATTCTTCTTCTCATTGTTTCAGCCTGGAAATGTGATCATGCCATTTCTTGGCAGCATCTCTTCATTGGCTGCTTTACCCTTTTCATAGCCAGTTCAAGTTTTTGTTATTAACCTTTAGAGCTATCTAGCATTGTTTTTTTTCTTTATTCCATTCCATGATCGCTTTGTTCCTCAAGTCCTTTTCTACTATCTAAGCCAAGCAATTCTACCTCTTTGTTTTGCATCTATTTTCTTTGATTTCCCCTCTGTTTGGAATGTGCTCGTTGTTGCAATCCAGATCATTCCAGACATTAAGAAGTGTTTAAAAATATTCTAAGCATATACTTCAATTTACCATCTGCCTCCTTTTCTTTGCTTTGTTTTTAAAATTTCCCTCTCCTTTTTTCCCTCTCCTTTTTTTCCCTCTCCTTTTTTCTCTCTCTTTCCAAATTATAATTTTTCCATATTGTAAATTTTAGAAATCATGTTGTGTAATATCAAGTTTGTACTGGTGATACTATTAAATGAAGAACAGAACATAAGAACATAAGAGAAGCCAATGTTAGATCAGGCCAATGGCCCATCCAGTCCAACACTCTGTCACACAGTGGCCAAAAAGGTGCCATCAGGAGGTCCAGCAGTGGGGCTAGGACACTAGAAGCCCTCCCTTCCCAAGCACCAAGAATACAGAGCATTACTTGCCCCAGACTGAGATTCCCTATCTATACTTTGTGACTAATAGCTACTGATGGACTTCTGCTCCATATGTTTATCTAATTCCCTCTTGAAGCTGTCCATGCTTGTAGCTGCCACCTCCTCCTATGGCATTGAATTCCATGTGTTAATTACTCTTTGGGTGAAGAAGTACTTCCTTTACCCAACTGCTCAGCAATTTCATTGAGTGCCCACAAGTTCTTGTATTGTGAGAAAGGGAGAAAAGTACTTCTTTCTCTACCTGCTCTATCCCATGCATAATCTTATGAACCTCAATCATGTCACCCCTCAGTTGTTGTTTCTCCAAGCTAAATAGCCCCAAGCGCTTTAACCTTTCTTCATAGGGAAAATGTTCCAACCCTTTTATCATTCTAGTTGCCCTTTTTGGAACTTTTTCCAATGCTATAATATCCTTTTTGAGATGTGGTGACCAGAACTGTACACAGTATTCCAAATGAAGTCGCAACATTGATTTATACAGAGGCATGATGATACTGGCTGATTTGTTTTCAATTCCCTTCCTAATAATCCCCAGCATAGTGTTACCCTTTTTTATTGCAGTCGCACACTGTCTTGACATTTTCATTGAGTTACCTGCTATGACTCCAAGATCTCTCTCTTGGTCAGTCTCTGCCAGTTCAGACCCCATCATCGTGTATTTATAGTTAGGATTTTTGGCTCCAATGTGCATCACTTTGCACTTGGCCACACTAAACCCCATTTGCCACGTTGATGCCCACTCGCCCATCCTCAACAGATCCCTTTGGAGTGCCTCACAATCCTCCCTGGTTCTTACCACCCTGAATAAGTTTGTGTCATTTGCAAATTTAGCCACTTCACTGCTCACTCCCAACTCCAAATCATTAATAAACAAGTTAAAAAGCATCAAACCGAGTACTGATCCCTGTGATATCCCACTGCTTACCACCCTCCACTGAGAAAATTGACCATTTACACTCACTCTGTTTCCTATTAATTAGCCAGTTTTTGATCCACAAAAGGACTTGTCCTTTTATCCCATGACTATTCAGCTTACTTAGGAGCCTTTGATGAGGAACTTTATCAAAAGCTTTCTGGAAGTCAAGATGAACAACATCTATTGGGTCCCCCTTGTCCATATGTTTGTTCACTCCCTCAAAAAAGACTAACAGGTTAGTGAGACAAGATCTTCCCTTACAGGACCCATGCTGAGTCTGCCTCAATAGTTTCTGTTCATCAATGTGCCTACTACTTCTTTCCTTAATAACAGTTTCCACGAACTTACCTGGTATTGATGTCAGACTGAGTTGCCTGTAATTTCCTGGATCCCCTTTGAAATCCTTTTTAAAGATGGGAGTAACATTAGCTACCTTCCAGTCCTCAGGAATGGAGGCAGATTTTAATGAAAGATTACATATTTTTGTAAGGAGATTCACAAGTTCACATTTTAGTTCTTTCAGAACTCTCGGATGCATGCCATCCGGGCCTGGTGATTTATCAGTTTTTAACTTGTCTATCAGTCATAGGATAGGTAGAAGAGAAGTTCACTTGTCTTGTAACCACCAAGGGAGTCAGTTGCTGTAGTGGAATTTGTATCCATGTCTGCCTGCATACCACAGCAAGAACAGTGCAGCAAAAAGAAAGTATCAACAGGGTTGCTACCTGAAGAACTCCAAAATATGGAGTCCATAGTGAGACATAAGAAAACAGAGTATTTTGTCTGTCAAGTATTAACAGTGCTTTGTGATATACCATCACAGTTATACTCCTCTAAACCCACTGACTTACTTGGAGTTAGAAGAGCATAATTCAGTTTAGGATTGCACTCCAAGGATACCTTCCTATGGGTGTTTGTTTCAGAGTAAGCCCCATTGAATATAGTAGGACTTAGTTCCAAGCAAACATGCATAGGATTTTGTTGCTTAAATGGAAGGCAGGAACCTGTACTTGACAAAAATCTTATCTCAATCACATGTAGGGTTGCCAGGTACAGGTTGGGAAATTTCTGGAGATTTGGGGGTGGAGCCTGGGGAGGACAGGGATGCAATGCCATAGAATCCACCCTCCAAATCATCCATGTTCTCCAGGAGAACTGATCTCTGCAGTCTAGTGTAAGCTGTAAATCCAGAGGATCCCAAGGCCCCACCTGGAGGCTGACATCTCTGGTCACAGGCAAGCCATCCCAGGTGTAAGCTAGTGTAAAAATAAAGATTCCACATATGGAACATTTTTAAATGCCTAGGAAAAGAACTATTGAAATATGCTAATTCTAGGTCTCAGGCTTCTTCTACTGGGCCATATTGGCTCTGTTTTAAATACTTCCTTGCTCCCACTGATTTTAACAATACTTAGCTGGAGAAGAGCTGGCTTATCACAGGAAATCAGTCAAGCGTCCATAGGAAACACATTACAAGTTTGGGTGCTGTTCCAGTCAATCCACAAATCTAACTTGACAGATATTGATGTTGCCAAACTCTCACTGATGTTTATTATGAAATTCACAAGCAGCACAATGAGTTTGGATTAGCATTTGTATATTTTAAACTCTTACATTCTGTTTGATTCTTTGACAGTAATGTAAAGATGACTAGAAGGGGGGGTGGAATGCAATTGTGCCTGGTCTCTGTATCTCTTTTTTACATCTTTATGATGGTAAAAGAAAATTGGGGTGTGAGTGTGTTCTTATTTATGTTTGCAATATATATATACAATGGAATTGAGCCCTTTGCTATTCTGCTCCTCTTGATAGACTCCAGCAGATTAAAAGAGTTCTGGAAGGTTTCCAAAATAAACTCTGAGACTAGGATGACCTGGCAGCTGAGAAACATAATGCATTTCAGCCTGAACATTCAAAATGAATTTATTCTCCATTCCAGTACCTGAAAATGTTGGAGGCTTCTTTTCCTGAACTTCCAACTACCAAAAATCTTCTACTAGGAAAACAGCGAAGACGAAGAAGTATAATTTCCAGTGCCATCCCAAACTGTGTTACATCCTTCTAAATCCTTGACTTCAATGGGCTTAGAAAAATGTAACTCTGCTTAGGACAGCACTGTTGAAGCTTCTAATATTTCTTTTAAAATAGTTGTTTGTTAGCAAGGAAAAATTTTGGCCTCTTCTGTTTCACTTTTCTGTGTTATGTACATCTCTCTTGATAATCAGTGGGGGGGTGTCTCAAGGATATAAGGTCAGAAAGATGCACACTTTCTCAATTATAATGCACAGGCTTTAGAACTTTAAGTGAACTTTCAAGCTTGAATGGAATCCATGTGATCAGGTAAGGTGGGGCACAGAAATGTTAAGAACAGCTAATATGCAGTAAAGTCCCTGTGGCAGGTTTATTACAAGCAACGATTGTTCATCAGGAAGAAGGAAAAAACAACCCATGCCTGATGTGAAATGAAATACAGCATTAATGCCCTTGTATACATAGACTAATGCTTGAGTCAGATCTTAACATGTATAAAGTCTTTTCCTGTCACTTCAACAATAAGGGTGACTCTGCGCAGACATTCAAAGCCTAGAAACCAAAATGAATGTGGAAGTTTGCACACAGATGTAGTATTCTTTGTTATTAGTCAAAGATCACAAAATATTGCTCTTATGGAACTTTGCCTTGACCTGGGTGACCTGGGCTCATCAGATCTTGGAAGCGAAACAGGGTCAACCATGGTTAGTATGAGGATGGGAGACCATCAAGGAAGTCCAGTCTTGCTGTGTGGAGGCAGGCAATGGCAAAGCACCTCTGTTCATCTCTTGCCTTGAAAACACTACCAGATCACCACCAGTTGGCTGCAACTCAAAAGCACTTTCCACCACCATGGAACTTTGAGGTGGGGACATGACCTTCCAATGTTAACTTTTAAATGGAAGATGCTAAATATTTGCACACACAAATTCCATCAATCCTTTCTGTTAGTAATCGAATCATAATACATCTTAGAGCATTTATATGTGAATATAAGAATTGTCTCTGATTTGTGGGTCACAAGAGAAAGTAGTAATATACCAACAGAATCCACCATCGCACAATAATGGATGGGATAATGATTTCCCCACATGCCAAACACAATAAAATACCATTATTGGGCCCACCGGTACCTTTACATTGTCATATAGCACTTAGTTGCCATTAATACAAAATTGCCATTAATACAAAACTATCTCCATAAAAGATAACACATTGAGGGGGTTGTATTTATTATATGCAAACAAATTGTACTTAAGATCCTGATTTTTAAGGGGGAGAATTTAAAATTCGAGCAGATAGAAGAATGGAAGACATTGGTCATGTTTACTATAAACTCTATATCTTACAGAGTGAATCACAAACTATAAATAATCTTTTGGTAGCTCAGGTCTGGTGCAGACTCATGGTATGTGTGGGCATTTCCAGACAATGTGCAGACATGTACCAGCAAATGCCAGGTCATTGCTGCTCACCTGAAATCCTGGGTATAGGAAACTGACATGGACAGAGAGGGATATTACAGGGACGGTAAGAAAATAGCAACATGCTCTGATGTTTTCCACAGGGGCGTGGGTTTGTGTGGTTTCCCCATTGTGGCTGCTGATACAGTACAGCAGTAATGGGGCTTCCACATGGCAGATTTGTCTACATTTTCCCTGCCCCAGTCCCACACACACACCAGCAAGGCCTTTTTAATGACTACTAGCCATGGTGGCTAAGGGGAACCTTCACATTCAGAGGCACTGAACCTTTGAATTCCAGAGCCAGGAGGCAACATTAGGAGAAGAAGGCCTCAGCCTCTTCACCCTGTTGTTGGGCCTCCAGAGGAACTGGTTGGCCACTGTGTGAGACAGGATGCTAGACTAGATGGACCACTGATCTGATCTAGCAAGGCTTTTCGTATGTTATTAATGCTATTTAATAGGCTGTTGCTGTTTAAACTCCTTCTCTAATAACACTCACCACCAAGGTAGGAAGGGACTGGCCTATCCATCAAGAGAGCACTTGTATGTCTCATTGGCAATTCATTTCACAGTGCGTTATTTTTTTAAAAAAGAGTTCTTGTGTTTTAGGTGCCACTCAAGGAGGTGGGATCAGTTTCATTTGCTCTTGGGTTAGATGTCATTTTGAGAATGTTTGTTTGTTTGTTTGTTTGTTTGCTTATTTATTATTTCGACTTTTACCCCGCCCTCCCCGCCAAAGCAGGCTCAGGGCGGCTCACATAAAACCAGTAAAACAATATATATTCAGTACAAAAATATCTAGAACACTACATAATACAATTTAAAACCATTATTATCGATGGCGGTTCACTGAATAAAGTGCATTCACATGCTGCCAACTGTACTACTGCTCTGGAAATCTTCCGCTCTAGGTCAGCCCAGAGGTTACCAGAAGACCTGTCGGAAAAGCTCCGTTTTCACAGCCTTGCAGAACTGTGAGAGGTCCCGCAGGGCCCTGATCTCACCAGGGAGCTCATTCCAGTAAGCTGGCACTACTAAAGAAAATGCCCTGGATCTAGTTGATGTCAATCTGGCCTCCATTGGACCAGGGAGAGCCAGGCAGTTTTGGAGTCCTGATCGAAGTGCTCTCTGGGGAACATGTGGGGAAAGGCGATCCCTCAGATAGACAGGTCCCTGACCATAAAGGGCTTTAAAGGTCAAAACCAGCACCTTGAAGCGAATCTGGAACGCTATTGGCAGCCAGTGCAATGCCTTTAGCACAGCCTGGATGTGTTCCCACATAGTGAGACCCATCAACAGCCTGGCCACTGCGTTTTGCACCAGCTGCAGCTTCCGGAGTTGCACCAAGGGCAGCCCCATGTAGAGAGCATTGCAGTAGTCCAATCTTGAGGTGACCATAGCATGGATCACCACAGCCAGATCATTGCATTCGAGGAAGGGAACCAACTGCCTGATCAGCCGGAGATGATAAAAGGCTGCCTTGGCAGTGGCTGCTACCTGGGCCTCCATTGTTAAGGACGCATCCAGGAGCACTCCCAGACTCTGGACCCTCGGTGCTGGCACCAACAGCACCCCATCGAAGGCCAGTAATGGGACCCCCGTACCACTCCAATTCAGGCACAGGACCTCCGTCTTCATCGGATTCAGTTTCAATCGACTCAGTCTAAGCCATCCCACCATGCCCTGTAGCTCCCAAACCAGGTCCTCTGAGGTAGAGTCGGACTGACTACCCAACCACAGATAGAGCTGGTGGCACCCTAGCCAGTACCTCCAGGCAATCTGGGCAAGGGGGCACATATAGATGTTAAATAACATTGGTGACAGCACCGCCCCTTGAGGCACTCCACAAGCAAGTGGGTGCCTCCGGGACAGCTGCTCCCTGATAGCCACCCTTTGTTCACCCTTTGTTCAGGAAGGAGACGAGTCATTGCAGGGCAAACCCCTGAATCCCCGTGTTGGTGAGGCGGTGGGCAAGTAATTGGTGGTCGACCGTGTTGAACGCTGCCAACAGGTCTAACAACATCAGCACTGCCGTCCCGCCCCAGTCCAGGTGCTTCCAGAGGTCATCTGTGAGGGCGACAAGAGCCGCCTCCATCCCATGGCCTGGACAGAAACCAGATTGGAAGGGATCAAGCGTAGAAGTGTCATCCATAAAGCTCTGCAACTGTATCGCCACCGCCCTCTCTATTAATTTGCCCAAATAGGGCAAATTGGAAACCGGCTGATAGTTTGCCAATTTAGCTGGATCCAGAGATGGTTTTTTCAAGAGGGGGCGGACCATCGCTTCCTTTAGAGCCCCCGGGAACCGCCCCTCAGTGAGGGACTTGTTGATAATATCCCTAAGGGCACCTCGAAACCCCTCACAGCCTGCTTTTATTAGCCAAGAGGGGCACGGGTCAAGGCTGCATGTGGCTGGACGTACAATTGAGATCAACCTGTCAACTTCCTCTAGACTGAGTGGACTGAAATAATCCAGAATGGGACCAGAACATGTGCATGGAACCTCAAGCTTGCTCACTGTCTTAACTGTGGCAGGAAGGTCGCAGTGGATTTTATCTGCAAAATAGCTCGCAAAAGCCTCAAAGCCAATGTCCAATTCCCTCATGTTTTGTCTGCCTTGTGGCAGGATTGTTAAAGACCGAATCATTCTATATGATTGTGCTGTGCGTGAGCTAGCAGATGCAATCGTGGCTGCATAGAACTCCCTGTTTGCAGCTTTAACTGCCACCTCATAGGATCTCATAAATGTCCTACAGGATGCTCTTGTGCTTTTGTCATGAACATGCCGCCACAATCTCTCTAGCCATCTGAGTCTTTGCTTCATCAGCCTCAGCTCAGCCTCAGCTCCTGGGTATACCAAGGAGCCAGCCAAATGTTCCATTTATTTTGGATCCATTTCACAATGGCTAAAAAATGTGTCCAAACAATGGGAATCAAATTATCTAGCCACAAAAATTTGAGTGTGTTGCCCTCATTTATGTCCCAAGAGTTTTGATCAGCTTTGCCTGGAGTTTATGAGTATAGAACAGTGTGATACTGTCAAAGAGACCAGGCCCAGTGTAAAATATATCATACAGAACAATAAGGATGTCCTTTTTCAGAACTATGCATTATATTGACCACAGTGTCTCTTGTTTCTCTGAAATGTTGTTCTTCCCCATGAAGCACAGTTAGTGTCTGCCTGGATTTGCTATTGGCATGAATTTCAGGAAGTGGCAACAGTTTGCACATTTGTTAAGATAAGTCGTCTGATATTTCTCATGAGTGCCTTCTGCATGCCACAGACCTGTTTGACCGAGTCAGTTACAGCAGAAACAAAAAGAAATCTTGTGCCCCTTTTGAAAGCTAAGAGACTGACTGTGGAATAAGGCACAAAACATCAGTGCTTAAGAGACCATAAGACCCCCGCTTTTTACTTCCACCAGAGCAAATAACACCAGTGGGGCCTAAAGACTGGGGCAGGAGCTTGCCCGCTGACCCTGGGCAAATGGCAAGCCAAACTTACACATATGTATGGTATGAATTACATGTTTATCTCTTACATCATCCTGCTCTTACTGCACAGTTTTCTGCTTTCGTAATTCCATTTTCTGCAATGTTTGACATATCATGTATGATACTTTTTTGCATTGTTTCTAATGTCTGTAATCCTAGCTTTCTTGCATTGCTTATTAGATGTCTCATGCTACTTGATTGTATTATTTTACTTTGTGTAGTCCACCTTGAGTCTTACTGAGGAGGGTGCACTATAATAAAGTACAGATACACTCAGACATACATATTTGTCCTATACTTCGTGCTTCTGTCAGGTTTCAGCTAACAAAATCTACCACTACAGTAATTATATGAGTCTTGAAGAAGCCACAGACCTCTTGGCTGTTTTTACTGTTAATCATGTTACTATTATTACACTGTGGTTGCAATAGGGCCCTCTTGATGTTACACTTAACTTTGCCCCACAGAGGTAATGAATGGCTGGACCGTACATAATTTGCCATGTTAAACAATGCTAGTTCTAAAATGCAGACATTGTCTAGGATGGTGCACTATTGTTCTTAAGGTCATCTTAAGTTCACTGATGTAAACTGATTTCATGTAATCCAACCTTGCAATGAAACTTAAAAACAGAGGGTGAAGACATATGGCCAGTTTGGTATGTTCTTCTTGTTGCTTTTTTTAACCACATGGGTAAAAAATGTGTGAAAGACATTACATTATGAATGGTAAATGCAAGGTCTTTACCAAGTGATGAGATTTCTCTACATTTTCCACATGGTTGAATATATACGTGCTGTTGCTGAACAATCTTAAGCAGAATGGCAAGGCAGAATGCATGTAAATATAATAAAATCATAATCCCTGTGTGGTGATATTGAGGTATTCTCTGGACCAATAGAATTGCAAATCTACTAATATCTTCTTAGGAGTGGCTACTCTCATTTGCTCTTTCTCATGCATTCCAAATTTCACACAAAAAACGAAAATCATGTATCTTGGTCCTCCATGAAATGTAAACTATCCATGCAGCCTAAATTTAACTCAAGGCCATGCAGGAAAGGAATTTAACCACACATTCTGCTTTATCTAATGAAGGGAGCCTCAGCACCTATACCCTGGAAATCTTGTTGGTCTTTAAGGAGCTACTGCAGACCAACATGGGCTAGGGATGCCAGCCTCCTGGTGGGATCTGGGGATCCCCTGGAATTACAGCTCATCTCCAGACTACAGAGATTAGCCAGTTTGGTGTAGTGGATAAGTGCGTGGACTCTAATCTGGGAGAACCGGGTTTAATTCCTCACTCCTCCACTTGCACCTGCTGGATGACCTTGGGCAAGCCATAGGTCTGGTACAGCTGTTCTTGAAAAAGAGCAGTTTCTGTCAGAGCTCTCTCAGCCCCACCTACCTCACAGGGTGTCTGTTGTGGGGAGGGGAAGGGAAAGGAGTTTGTAAACCACTCTGAGACTCCCTTGGGTAATGAAGGGTGGGGTATAAATCCAATTTCTTCTTCTTCTTCTTCTAGTTCCCCTGGGGAAAATTGATGTTTTAGAGGCTAGACTCCTTGGCATTATACTCCACTGTGGTCCCTGTCCCCCCCAGGCATCATTCCCAAATCTCCAGGAGTTTCCCAATTTGGATCTGGAAACCTGGCCCTCCCATCCCCTGCCAGTGGGCAAGGGGAATCTGGCTACCGACTTGGAAGTATCTTTCTCCTTTGAAGTGTTGAAAGCCAAGCCAGAGAGAATCAAACACACAAACCAAAGGGAGGTTGAAAGGTTTATTCCCTTCATGGCCCTAAGGCAAATTGAGGCCACACAATATGCATTTCGTGAAGTTAATGCTTAAGTGTATTGTGTAAAAAAGAATGACCTGGAGGGGGGTGTACATGCCATTAATCTTATTTTCAGTGTGTATTGTTGCTATTACTTAAAAAAAATCACATTCTGGGATTAGTAGACAGGTAAGCATTAATATATTTTACAACATTTTGTGATAAATTACAGCATGTTACATCTATTGCAGCAGAAACTTAGTGAAGCCTTGTGGCACCTTGAAAGACTAATAGATTTATTGAAGCATAAGCTTTTGGGACTAGAGCCTCTTCATTCAATGCAAAGAGAGTCCCTGTAGGTAGGACAAATGGTGACTCTGGGGAAGCAATTTACACCATGAAAATGGTACAACGAAAATGGTACAGAGGGGAAGGATTAATGCTCCTTTCCCTAACACTTGATCTGCATGTGTCCATCACACAAGAGCTTTGCCACCTCTGGCGTGTGAAATTCCTTGAGGTTTGGGGGCAGTGCCTGTAGAGGGGGAAATTTGGGGAGGGATTTCACCATGAATCTGTGGTGTACAGTACAGTTTGCCCTCTGAATGAGAAATCGATTATTAGTCTCTCCCACAGGTTTTTAAAAAGTTAAAATAAATGCAATTCAAAGCAATTGCTTTGGATATGAAGGGAGGGCTACTAGGTAAAAGAAGTCTTTAACCCTTTCCTCCTTTGCCTCTTTCTCACTTTAGTCTCTTTGAAGGTTTGCCAACTGGCCTGGAGAAAATTGTTCTGCCTCTTTAGTGGAAGGTTAATGGGATGTTATGTACTAGGAGAAGTTATTTGCCTCCATGCTATTACAAAAAACTTCAACTGCCCATTTCTCCACATTAAACTCAAATTAAAGGGACAAAACACTTCCCCTTCAGATTGACTGGCAACCCTAATTACCTACATGAGAAGACCATCTTGATTGTATAAACCAGCTCTAGGCTGGAAAACTCCTGGAGATTTGGAAGTGAAGGCTGGGGAGGACAGGGTCTGGGGAGGGGAGAGAACCCTCCAAAGCAGCCGTTTTCTCTAGGAGAACTATTTTTGCTGTTTGGAGATCAGTTGTAATTCTGGAAGATCTCCAGTTCCCACCTGGAAGCTGGCAACAATAACAATGTTTCAGATTCTTTTAAAATAGTTCTGAGAGTCCCTTAATTTTCTCAATCAGACTAGAACATAACCCAGACTGAGGGGTAGGCTAGGCAGCTGGATTCTTTTCGAATAAGGAGTATCGTTTATACCAGCGGTACTTATATCATTATAATGGAGTGAAATTCCATCCTGTATGTACAATTATAAGCCAGAGACCAGCAAGGACCCATTTCTTCAACCCTCCGGCCCCATTTCCTCCCCTCACACTGTTAATCCATTTCCTCCCCTTGCCCAGTTGACCAGCCTCCTATTGTGTCCCCCTTTGCCCTCCTACCTGTTGTTTATTTCTCTTTCCCCAACCCACCCAGTCATCCCTTTTCCTCCATCCTTTGCCATTCCCCTCATAATACATCCCCCACATAGGGTTGCCAGCTCTAGGTTGGGAACACCTGAACATTTTCTGGGTGGAGCTTGGGGAGGGCAGGGTTTGGGGAGGGGAGGGGAGGGGAGGGACCTCCGCAGGGTATAACTCTATAAAGTCCACCCTCCAAAGCTGCCATGTTCTTCAGGGGAACTGATCTGGGTCATGAGGAGATCAATTATAATAGCAAGAGATCTCCAGGTACCACCTGGAGGTTGGCAATCCTACCCCACATGACCTCCTTCCTGGTTTTGTGTTTTAATTGTTTATGCATTTTGTTTAATCATTGTGTTTAACTGGTTATATAATATATATTTTTAAAAGCTATTTTAATGGCTTTGATTGTTCGCCACTTCAGGGACTCTAAGCTGGGTGGAAATGTTCTAATGACCAGTTGCACAGTTTTCCCCATCCCTTTTGCCTGTCCTTTCTATCAGTGTTGAGTGGCCCTCCTATGTTGCTGATATAGTACCATTTTCCATGTATTTGTGCAGCTGGGTCTTCTCCCCAGACGTTAGGCTACTTTCAGGAGGAAGGGTTTATAAAACGAAACTTTTCTTTCTTTTTAATTTTCATACTTTTTCTGCAAACTTGGAGGTTATCCCAGGGAGTCTTTATTTATTCGCTATTCACGTAAAATATTTATCCTCTCGTCTTTCCCCGGGGAACTGAGTTGCAGAAACGTATATTCTAACCATAGGTGCCCCCCCTGCGGATGTTATGATCCCCACAGGAGGACCACTCACAACTATTAGATATGTGATAAGCCTCTAAACCAGTCATGCAGCTTTTCAGAGAGTTTCCTTCGGGCTGAGATATTAACAAGCCTGCAGAGATTAAATCAAGGCTTTTCATAACTATCAGATTAGACAATGTTCTGTTGATGATGTTTCCATTTTCTATGAGTCATCTGAGCAAATTATCTTAAATGATAGTTCTATGTAGTGTTTCTGTAAAGCAAATAATATTAAGGTATACATCTTGCGTGGTACATTGTAAGTTGCCTTTGAAAGCCCACTCAAGTTAAAAGGGGGTTGTTATGAAGCGTGGGAGGTGCTAGTCAAGGCAGCATCATAGATCCACTGGACTTTTCCCATGGATGGAAGGATTTCTCCTTGTAGAACACACATTTCTCACCTCCCCTCTCCCATGGCAGAAATCATGTTTCCTGGGCAGAAATCTTTGTGACTATGGATCAACTATGGTAAATCTAAGCTACAATCCATGTGCTTCTAAGACACATGGAATTACCTGTGTGGCTCTCATGTGGCCCATGTTGCACATTGCTTGACATTAAAATATGTGCTAGAGGTGTCATGATATTATTCCTAGTATGCATTTGGGCAGACAATTTTAACGAGGGAGGAGGGAAGATTGCAATAAATACTATTACTTGCTTTATGGACAGCCGCAGATCTGTTGGTATTGTTTCTGTGTTGTGGTCCTAACTAGCTTTAAGCTAGCCATCATCTCTCAGCCTAATGTGCATTACAGGTCTAATAAAATGAACCAAGGGTATGTTGCAATCCACCCTGAACTTTTGATTTGGGGCAGAAAAATATAAAATTAAATATATCAGACTAAATTAGGTTTTTAGTCCATATACTGCTAGCTATTTTGGGAATGGAGATGGCAGGATAAATATTTTAAGTAACACATAACATTTACAGAGACTAGAAACACAGAAAACCAACAGCATGAAGCCATATTTATCTATTTATTTATTTATTTATTTAGGGAATTTATATGCTGCCTCTCCAA
The DNA here is from genome assembly GCA_029375565.1 of Gekko gecko. Lineage (NCBI taxonomy): Eukaryota > Metazoa > Chordata > Lepidosauria > Squamata > Gekkonidae > Gekko > Gekko gecko. Next base: position 116,481,199 of record JAPDNY010000008.1, read on the forward strand.
AGTCCTGCTCAAGATATCATAAAATAATAGTAAATTATCAATATTAAAACGAGCTATTAAAAACAGGTTGGGGGGGCATGAAAATCTGGGATGAATGAGTCACATGTGAAAATAGCAGACCCCCAGCTGGGAATGAACATACTGGCTCATATGAAACACACATCCCAACAGCTAGTAGGCACATTGTCTCTACTTAAACATCATTCTTAAGACACCAAAGATAATGTACAGCAGCAAAGAGCAGTGAAACAAGCTCAATAGCAATGCCTCCTTCCAGTTATGCAAAGGCATTTTTCGAGATATGTCCTTCCATAGGCACCTAAATGCCAGGAAGGAAAAATATATGCTCACCTATTGGGGGAGATCATAGTTGAAAGGTAAGGGGGGTGTGGAGAATCAAGGTAGAATGGTGTGCAGGGTACATCAGAAAGAGAATGTTTAAGTATTGACAGATAATTCAAGGTATTTTAGAGCATACATCTATGTTTATATACTGATATAGACCCAATATGGTGGGAGTGTTAGATGACGATTGGGGTGACCTTGGTTCAAATCTGCACTTGGCCATCAAGGTCACTGGGCAGCCTGGGGCTATTTGGTTTCTCTCAGCCTCAGCCTATCTCACAAGGCTGTTGTGAGCAGAAACCAGTCTGGTATAATGAACAGGGGCTACTTCTTCTTTTTCTCAACCTTAACCTACCTTACAAGATTGTTGTGAAGAGAAACTAGTGTTGTATAGTTCTTAGAATATCAGACTAGGATCTGGGAGACCAGGGTTCAAATCCCCACTCTGCCATGTGTGATCTTGGGCCAATCATACACTGTCAGCCTAACCTACCTTACAGGGTTGTTGTGAGCATAAAATGGAAGAGAGGAGAACAATGTAAACCACCAAAACAGCCACTTTCTCCAGGAGAATTTTTCCTTGTAGTCAGAGATCAGTTGTAAAAATGGAAGATCTCCATCCCGCTGGAGGGTGTCAACCCTACCAAGTGGTCATTTTCAAGGAGGTTGCTTTGTTACATTTTCCATGCAGAAATGTGTTCCTTTTATTATGTAAAAGGGGGGGGGCAGGAACCGCATTTTTGTGGCTGAGCCACAAACCAAACCATGAACCTATATGAACCAGGAGATTGGTTTGTGAACCAACACGGTTCATATCAGTTCATGAGCCATTTAAAGTTTAAACCCTTGCTTTCTGCTCCCTGCAGCTTTTTGCAGGGTGCAGAAAACAGGGATTTCCAAACAGCTGAGCAATGGGGACCACCACTCAGGTGTTTGGTTTGAATGTCTCGGAGCTGTTTTTCATGAGGAGCAGAAAAACACGAACTGCCATGAACTGCATCAAAATTTGTGGATGTTCATGACGGTTCTTTAGTTCACAAACATCACTTCGCAAACCACAAACCACTCAAAATTCATGATGAACTTTCGTTTGCCAGCCAGTTCATGTGCATCCCTGTGTGTGTGTGTGTGTGTGTGTGTGTGTGTGTGTGTGTGTGTGTGTGTGTGAACTGCCATCAAGTTGCAGCCAACTTAAAACTGGCCCCAGTAAGGGGCTTTCAAGGCAAGTGAGAAGTAGTGGTGATTTGCACAGTCTTTCTTGGTGGTTTCCCTTCCAAGTACTTACCCTGCTTAGTTTCTGAGATCTAACACGATTGGGCTATACCATACAGCCTTCCCTCAAATAAATGTAGTTAGGTTTTCTCATAACTGTAAGTATCTACAGGTTTGTGCAAATGCTTACTTTATAAGTGTGTTGATAGGCTACATAGCTTTGAGGATTAATCTTTTTCTCAGGCACTTCCTTATACTGTAACAAGTTAGGGTTGCTAGGTCCCTCCTGCCCATCAGCAGGGATGGGGGGATAGTATTACAAACTCAGTGTTGGGGAACTCCTGGAGATTTGGGGGTAGAGCCTGGGGAGGACATGAATCCCAGTTTTTGCTCCAAGTATACTTTATATGTATTATTGTTTAGGCCACATAGGGTTTCCAAGGAAAATTCAGAGGTGATTTGCTGTTGCCATAGTGACCCCGGACTTCCTTGATGGTCTCCCATCTAAATACTAACCAGAGCCAACCCTGCTTAGTTTCTGAGACCTGACAAGATCAGGCTAGCCTGGGCTATCCAGGCCAGGGCTTAGTAACCATAGCCAGATAAATGTTTATGAGTATTTTAAGTTTCTCATAAGTTTTTGCATGCCTTCCAGTGTTCTAAGCATTTGCATCCTTGGATCTGTTCCCAGGCACAGCCTCCTTGAAAATGTTCTTATCTACCTTAGCCCTAAGGCCAGTGTTCCACCAACTTTTGATAATCGAGTCTAATTTCACACACTAAAAATGGGAGGCACTCTTTGTTCTTACAACTAAGAGCAACATAAAACTTCTGTTCCTGTGTTCGGAGTCGTGTTCCAAAGGAATAAAAGGAGACTTTTGTCATTTGATTATTTACTGTGGCGCACCAGCAGTTGTCTCATGCAACTGCCTTAAGTATAGACTGGGGGATGTAAGTGATACATCAAGAAATAACCATGACATCCAGATAAATGAACAGCAGTGAAAGAACAGGTAACTCAAATACCTGGATTCTAAGGCACAATCAGACACTGAACTAAGGCAAAATACAAACAATCAAACTGTACACTTTAATTTTAGTATGGCTTTTTCTTTACTTTGCAATGTATTTGCACTGGGGTTCTGTACAAGAGCAGTGGATTCCTCAGACAAATTTGTTCCCACTGGCTTGGACCCCAAAATGGAGTCAAACGACTTTAAGTCCAACATATCCCATTGTGTACAGATCACAAATGTTGTTATGGTTTATTAGCCACATAAGGTCTATATGGTACCTATATGGTATCTATATATATATAGATAAGCAAAACATTCTGTTCATTACTTGAACTGAAAAAAATGTTATTTCTAAATGTATGGGAGGCCACATCCTGAAGCTGAAAAAGATATAACATGTGTGTTTAATGTTTTAGAGATCCAGTTTGGTGTAGTGGTTAAGGGCAGAGGACTTTGAGTCCTCATTCCTCCACATAAACCCAGCTGGGTGACTTTGGGTCAGTTTCAGCTCTCTCAGAGCTCTCTCAGCCCCACCTACCTCACAGGGTGTCTGTTGAGGGGGGAAGAAGGGAAGGTGATTGTAAACCACTCCGAGGCCCCTTCAGGTAGTGAAGGGCAGGGTATAAAACCAACTCTTTTTCTTCAAACAGAACATTTGAACTGACTTGAAAAGGCATTTGTAGTCACCCTTGTTGTTGGAGTGTGAATTTATCAAATCCCAAATCTGAGATGGAAGCATTCAGTTCTCTTCCTTGTAGGTTCAGATTTAAGGGTGCCAACTCTGAGTTGGAAATTCTTGGAGATTTGGGGATGGAGTCTGGGGAGAGCAAGGTCTGGGGTGTTGGCAGAGTTTAACAAATAATCCAATCCATGCTTTGGAGTTTGCTTTCTATGACCTTTACTGCAATCGGCTTTTGCAAGAAGACAATAACTGACTACAGGCCACTAATACAACAGAGAGGCCTTCAGAGTTCAAGCACTAACACAAACCAACACACAGCACAGACAGAAAACAATAAGAAGTAGGCTGAACTGCAAGAGAAAACATTTAAACCCTGAACACTAGGGAATGCGGCACAGCTCCCTCTGGGTACAAATGGACTAAATGACTCTTTCAGCAGTATTTACATTAACTGGAGTCTTAGCAGGCTGTCACTTCTCCAACACAGGGGGGCGGGACCTAAGTGGGGGCACAATGCCATACAGTCCACCTTCCAAAGCAGCCATTTTCTCCAGGGATACTAACCTCTGTCATCTAGAGATCAAGTGTAATTTCATATTGCCAGGTCCCACTTGCAGGCTGGCAACCCTATCTAATGTTCTGAGATATTTAAAAAAAAATAGCAGAAATGTGTTTTATCACATCACACTTTTGAGGGTGTCAGCCTAGAGATCTTGACAGCCCACTGAACTTAGGGATAAATAAGCTGGGGACAGGTTTATAGATGTAGTAGGATGCTGGATGTTGAAAACAGTTTGGAATCAAGGTAGGGGTGCTGCTGTCCAGTTAGAACAATAAAGATGCAGGCATACTGGAAATTCTACTGGTTCAGAATAAGAAAGATGTGCAGACACCAGAAATGTGCAAGGCTGCCTCCTCCATAGAGACCTCTCTATATGTGTGTACATAGAACACTAGCTCCCTGGTTGCCAGTAGAGCCCACAAATCCATTCAGCTACTGTCCAGTTTCAAATTGTTCATTCCTGGGCAAAGCAGTTGACAGAAGGGTAGTAGAAGAGCTCCAGGATGACACCTTGGTCCTTGCTCCTTTCCAATCTAGCTTCTGCCCTGGCTATGGAACGGAGACTGCTTTGGTCACGCTCACTGATGACCTCCATAGACACCTGGACTAAAGTGGGTCAGCGCTGCTGTTTTTACTTGACCTTACAGCAGCATTTGACATGGTCAGTTATGATCAAATGACCCATTGCCTCAACACCGTGGGGATTTGTGGAACAGCCTTGAAATGGTTTGCCTCATTTCCCCAAAGTGGGGACAAAGGGTGGCACTTGCAGAGAGGGTCTCAACACAATACCCTTTGGTGTTCAGTGTCCCCCAGGGGGCAATCCTCTCCCCAATGTTATTTAACATCTATATGCACCCCTTCACCCAGCCGATACAGAGTTTTGGGCTGGGATGTCACCAGTATGCTGACAGTACCCAGCTGTTATCTGTTGATGGACGACTGGCCGAGTACCACCCCAGATAACTTAGTCAGGGGCTTAGAGGCTGTGGTTGGTTGGTTGAAGCAGAGCTGGCTGAAATTAAATCCATCAAAGACAGAGGTCCTTTGACTGAGCCAAGGAGATCCAAGGTTGGGATGCCAACTTCCAGCCCTCGGTGGTATGCTGTTAACATCAAGGCTACTTGTGAAGAGCTTGGGTGTGTATCTAGATGCCTCCCTTTCCACCTGTGCCAGGTCAGGCAACTGGTTTCCTTCCTGCCTTACCCCAACTTAGCCACAGTGATCCATGCAACAGTCACCTCCAGACTGCACTACTGTAACTCACCCTATGCAAAGCTTCCCTTGAGACTGACCTGGAAACTCCAGCTGGTCCAGAATGTGGCAGCGCATGTGCTTACACGTACACCATCCAGAACCCATATATAACTGGTGCTCCACCAGCTGCACTGGCTCCAAGTTGAATACCAGGTCAAGTTCAAGGTCTTGGTTATAAAGCCCTACATGTTCCAGGACAACATTGGGACTGTCTCTCCTGGTATGCCCCCCAAAGAGCACTGCGCTCTATGGATAATAATCTCCTGGTGATCCCCAGCCCCAAAAGCATTTGTTTAGTCTCAACCCAAGCCAGGGATAAGAATCAAGAAGACACAGAGGAAATTAGGGGGAGATTTTATTTATTTATTTATTTATTTATTTATTTATTTATTTATTTATTTATTTATTTATTTATTGGATTTATATCCTGCCCTTCCACGTGGGCTCAGGGCGGCGAACAAGAGGCAAAATGCCATACAACAAAATTAAAACATAAAGGGCAAGCCAAGAATAAATACAAGCCATAAAACTCTGTTACAACTAAACAATAGGTCAAAATGACCTGATGCAGGTCAAAATGCAGCCATGCAGCAAATAGTGGGAAATTGAGCAGTACAGCTGAGGGAAATGGCAGACCGAGAGCAGAACAACTGCTTTTGTGGAATTGGTCTGAGAGAAGTAGAGAGAGGGGGGAGGAATCAAAAGTGTGGGTGGGTGGGATGGCTGCTTCTCCAAGTTTCTGGTATGTCTCTACTATCAAGGACAGACAAATTATGTCTACCTGTCCCTAACCAAGTTCCCCATCCTACCCTAAGGGCATCGAACATGCCTACTTGAGCATTGCCTGGATTTAGCTTCAGTTCACTTGTATTCTGTCTCCTCTTCTATACTGCATCAGCAAGCCATGTTGAAATGAATTTAACACATTAAAAAGAAACGTATATAATGGGTTTAACTCGCCAATCATTGCCTTAAGACACTTACCGTTGTTTTTGGTTATTATCATCCAGGGACCAATGTGTTTTGTTACTACTGCAACAATACATGTTTGACTAGCTCAACTGCTATGCTCCATTGTCAGCATGCAAGAACGAGCTGACCTCTTATGCAACTTGTGTTTTTTTCTTTAACAGACCTGTGCATTGTGTCCATTTGTTAGGTACAGCACATTTAAAGTCCTGTTGATTTCAATGGAACAGGTTTGCAGCAGTACAATCCTACATGTGTTTATTCAAAGTTCCACTGAATTCAGTAGCACTTACTCCTGTGGAAGAAAGTGTGCTTACAATTGCAGCATGTTCTTTAAAAAGAGACTATTTAACTCTTCCACTGAAACCAGTGAGATTTAAATGTCTTTTAACACTGATTGGAACTGTGCCCTTAGCTAATACTGTTTCTGCTGAAACAAACATGCTAGCCTCTGTTGAGGTACACGAAGACAGTGCAATTACATTGGAAATCACCTTTTATGCTATCTGCTTTCCAAATGGATTGTGGCATTCCAAGCTGCTCTGTCCCTTCTCAATAGCCACAGATGAATTTATCACATTTGCTTTGCACTAGAACATCTATTCTGTATCTATGCCAACATTAGGGATGGGCACAAACTGGGGAAATGGAGGTTCATTTCCATTCATGATTCGTGCAGCCACACAAACCATGAATCTTCACAGACCTTCCCGTTTACTAAACTGGTTATTTTGTGAAGTTTGTGATTTGGTAGAACGGCCTCCTTGCAGGCTAGAGATGCCAAACTTATGGTGAGTCTCCAGTTGACTCTCCTCTACTTGCCCTCCAAGTTTGGTGAGGATTGGATTTAAGGGGGCCTAGATACTTTCCCCCCCCCAGCAGGTGCCCCCAGGATAATGCTCTCTGGGGAAATCACAGCCACAGGTTCAGGATTGTGTCAAATGGTTCCCCTGCAAGCTAGAGGCATCAACCTCACAGATGACCTCCCAGGATGCCCCTCTACTAGCCCTCCAAGTTTAGTGAGGATTGGCTGTGGGGGCTGGGTATCAGCATTAGCCAAATTGCTCTATTTCTTAATAATAGACCGGGGAATTACGATATTAATGAGCAATTGGCATAACTATAGGATCAGACCTGTGTATACCCAAGAACAGACACAGAGAATGGGTAGCTAAAATAATTATTTCTTTACTAAATATTCTCAAGCATACAGACAATATTCAAACATTCACACACACAATACAGAACTAAGAAAGCAGAGGTGATTGATAGCTGATAGAGGGGTCAGTTATGGGGTGATACTACCTGTTCAGATGTGCAGAGGTCCATGGAGATGAGTTTATGGCCTAAACCCAGAGGTTCAGGGGTGGTCTGCCACTTGGCATCAGGGCAGAGGCACACAGTTTGAGGCCATGTGCTGATGGATATAGACATTGGAAAACAATGCAGACCAATGGAAGGTCTTGGAGGCTGGTCTCAGGTGAGAACCATAGATTACCTGGGCCAACGATGAGTCCCAGGGGTGTGTGGCATCAGGATGGGCAAGGCCTAGATGTGACCAATGAGCTTCTAGAGGGGCAGAGTCTGGATATACCAAGATTAAGCCAGGTGCTGGATGATTGGGCTGGGTGTGACCATTGTGGAACAATAGAGTGGTCTGACGTTTCCTGGTGCCAGACAAAAGAAGTGATGTGTCTTAATGTGTGGCAGGATGAACCTGAATGGGTGACCATTCACTAGACACGGAGAGTTAATATTTCCTTGATAGGTCTGGAATAGGTGTAAGAATGCAGATATCTTAGACAAATATATGGAGACAGGAATGAGAGGATGATTCCAAAAGTGTTCCCTGACATCTAGGTGAAACAGAAGAGGGGGATGGAAGCATGCAACATACTTCATTCATGACAATAGCACAGACCACAGGCTTTTTGTCCCTTCCTGCCTGTACATTTGACGAACAAAAGACTAGCCATTTGGTCAGTAGAAGATGCCTGAGGCAAGGGCAGAGATTTGCCCATTCTAGTTCTCTTTGGACTGAGCTGACAGGATAGACGTGGGGGGGTTGCATGCATGGAAGGTGCTTGGCAGTACAGCCAGCCTGGAGAATTCTCTTTGGTCTGAGTTTTCTCAGCCAAGATGTGGTTCTCCTAGCCTCCCAGCAAAAGCCACTGCTTGTGGAGGTTCAGAGATCGTTTGGGGGTGTCTCTCTTGGGAAAGACCACCCTGGTTCAGGGCTGAGGAAACTGGCAACAGCAGCCCCCAAAAGCAGGTGCCCCAGGAAAGTGCTCTCTGGGGAAATCACAGCCACAGCTTCAGGAGGAGTGTGTCAAATGGGGGGCGGGGTTGTACCTCAGTCAAGGAACCAATGAAGCTGAGCCCCTCTGCTCAGTGTGAGCAGAAGGCCAGGTGCCTCAGAGCCCTGAGTAAGCACCAAACACAATCCCAGCCATGGAGAGGTGTTCAGAAATAAGTACGAGGAAGGGAGGGTGTTCTGGCAAGGCAACCAGCAGCTAAGCCCCTCTGCCCAGTGTTAGCAGAGAGGCTGGTGGCTCATAGCCCTGAGTCCACTCCACCTCACACCATTCCAGCCAGCCAGAGCTAGTAGTCACAAAGCACAATTGGCAGGGTTCTCAGATGAAGGACCAATGAAGCTAAGCCCCTCTGCTCAGCACGAGCAGAAGGACAGGTGCCTCAGAGTCCTGAGCAAGCACCAAACACCTCCAATCCCACTGTTCACAGGAGGAACAACTTCCAGTCCCCTTCCCTCTCTGTCTCTGCCTCTAACTAATGCATGGCACACCTGCTGCCAATAGAAAACAACAGCTGTGTATGAGCTGGGGTATATATCATTCTGCTCCCATAGAGCTCTCCTTTATTCATGATTCAGCAAGAGCAAAAAGCCAGGGCAACTGCCCTGTTTAAATAGCATGCAACTCCACCCACTTCCCCAAACAGCTACTAACAATAGGCCATTGTCAGAACCATTAATTCCTTATTGGCCACCTCCAGAGTCCTGGTGGGCTATTGTTCTAGAGCTCCAAGCTCAGCCAGTCTCTGGTGGAAACAATCCTGGAATGTTCCAGTCCCAATATGTATCAGGGAGCTCTCTTATCGGCAGCCAGCACTTCCTGTTGAGGTTTGAAGGGCCACTGTTGGTGTTTCCAGGGCTGCAGAAGTCCATCCCTTCATTGCTTTGATGGTCATAATTGATTGGAGCCAGCGTATCTGCTGCAGACACTGCTAACACACCCCATAACGAGACTCCTGAACCCCTGAAAGCCACGTGAAGGATCATGGGGGGTCATTGAGGTGAGATCATATGGACCTTGGCTTGTGGACTATGACTCAGGCGATTTTAGTCATGAATTTAGGGTCATGGGCAGGTTCATGCCCATCCCTAGCCTACATAATGAGATGAGATCTAATATTTCTAGTGCAAGATGAATCTTAGGAACATTTCACGCTAGCTTCTCAGCACACAGCAGACTCAGGAAAAGCAGCCAGCTTATTTTCCAGCTACATCGGCCCGGAGCAAGGTTGTTTCAAAGAACCAGCCAGATTCAGCCTGTGTTTGGTGTTTTTGCATGCAAACCCTATATGTAGGATATCTGCCAAATGCTGAATCTCAGCTGAATCCTGAGTATGCTGAAAGCTCCTCACAACTAAGCCACACAATTGGCCCTTTCTTTTCAATCACTGCATTCAAAAGAAATTCATCTCACAGAAATCTGAGGTGATACAAAATAACATGCTGTAACTTTACACACACAGGCTGCAGACATCGCTTTAAATCACGGTTTATTCAAGCAATGGTTTGCTCAGACTGTGGTTCTGACATGCAGAAGAAGAAGAAGGAGAAGGATTGGATTGGATTTATACTCCGCTCTTCATTCAGCGTCTCAGAGCAGCTTACAATCCCTTTCCCTTCCCCTCTCTACAACAGACACCCTGTGATGTAGGTGGGGATGAGAGAGCTCTGGGAGAACTGCTCTTGAGAGAACAGCTCTGAGAAAACTGTGACTGACCCAAGGTCACCCAGCTGGCTGCATGTGGAAGAGTGGGGAATCAAACCCAATTCTCCAGATTAGAGTCCACTGCTCTTAACCACTACACCACTACAACAAAGTGGGAGTTGTTGTCTGGTGCCAGATCAGGGGTTGCAAGTGGCTTTTTAGCCAGAGTTATTTTTGACAGTATTTGAATTCACAGACCACTGTTGTTTGATTTGCACTGCCCCATCTGACCATAGAGACAGCAGTATAAGCAGGATGCTGGAGTTTCCAAACAAATCATGATTTCTGATTGACTAACCCACCTGTTGCATAAACCACAGTTTGTGAACAAATAATCATTTATTGTGACATCTGAAGGCAGTCATCCACAAAGACACACATCTCTCTAAAATATAATTCTGTTTTGATCATGGACTCTCTTGAACATTTTGCATGCCACCAAAATCAGTTGGCTCAATGATCTGTCACTCAGAACATGTCCCTAGCCACTGGCTGCATTGCCTGAGTCCCACCCAGCTGCCACTCAAGAGCAATGTTCCCTCTAAGCTGTGGAGTCCTGTGAGCAAAAATTCTACTTTGTGAGCTACTGGCATTAAAGTTATGAGCGAGCAATGTGGCTACTGCATAAATTAGTTTGCTCTGGAGCCATCCTTCCTGAGCTAAGACAAAAATGTGTGAGCCAAAGGCTAAAAACTGTGAGCTAGCTCACACTAACTCAGCGTAGAGGGAATACTGCTCAAGAGTACTCACATGCCATTGGCCGGGTGCTGGGTTTGCTCCCCTTCGCCACCCACTTCTTCAGCCTCTTTGCCCTGTCAGAATTTCTGGCAGAAGGCTTTCTCTCTTGATGAAGACGGTTGCCTCCTGTGTGAGACTAACTTTTTCCTTCAGTAGCTGTTTGGTAGGTGTAACGAAATGACAGTTACCTGTGTCTGTAAGATGGCTGTCATCTCTTTGTTTAAAATATTCCCCCAGAAGGCTTAATTGAGCTGTAGTTCCAGAGGGGGGCCTGCAGGGGTATCACTCACTGGGTTGAATGGGCCTTCCTCATCTGCCGGCCTACAGTTCCCAGCTGCAGCAACGCCAAAAAATGAGGGGAAAGAGGGACCGTCCCAAGGGGCAGGCCAGCATCAATATAGACTCCAGCTAGGCCACATGCCAGAGATGTGGGGGAACCCCAGGAGGCAGCAGGAATTCAGCCATTCCACAGTCGGCTAGACTGGGGAATGAATGGAAGTTTCCCTGCTCACTTGGGCAAGAGAGAGAGAGGCTGAAGCAGAGCCAGTCCAAGGACAGATCCTATCCTGAGCCCACAACCTCCAGAGCTAGAGTGTTGCATGTAGGGAAAGAGGATTGCGTTTAACCCCTGTTGATTTATGCCTGTTGATTCATGGTGTGTGTTTACTCGTACAGTTGTGCCTTATTTATTTAGTGTGTGTGCACTCCATAATTGTGTAAATAGTTAAATAAATTATTTTATTTGGGCTAATAATCTGTGTTGTTCTCTGACCACATAGTCTCCCCCACTCTGCACAATACCAAAGGGAGGGGGTAGTCCAGGGAAGCAAGGAAAGGCCAGATTGCCACCTTTCCAGGGAAAGGGGATTCCATCTCCAAATAGGGAGATTTGGCCAGAGGGGTCTCACTGTCCCTCTAAATAGGCAGTGACAATTCAGTGAGTCATGGCAGCAAACTTAAGGAGTGAAATATGCCCATGGGATGAGGGTGGGAGGCGAACAGCTGAGTTGTAAACTGGAGCCCGTTTTGCTACGGTAGGCAACCAAGCTTGGTTCAGACAAAGAAAGGAAACCCTTTGCAGGCCTTTGTGAGGAACTCATTGGAGCCAGTCCTTACTAGGATTGCCAGCTCTAGGTAGGGAGATTCCTGGAGATTTTCTGGTAGAGTCTATGGAAGCCAGGGTTTGGGGAGGGGAGAGGCCTCAGCTGAACAGAATGCCATAAAGCCCACTTTCCAAAGCAGTTATTTTCTCGGGGGGGGGATCTTTTGTCTGGAGTTCAGTTGTGATACCTGGTGATCTTCAGGCTCCCCCTGGAGGTTGGCTACCCTAAGTATTTCAGTCAGTGCTTCACAGCAGAGTCTGCTAGATCCAGGTTCTTGCTGTAGAAGCTGAGTGGATGATTTTGGACCAGTCACAGATTTTCAGCCTAATGTACCTCACAGGGTTGTTGTGCAAATCAAAAGGCGGAGAGGAGAATGATGTAAGCTGCTTTGGTCCTCATTACAGAGAAAGACTATTTTTCCTCCTGGGAAACCACTGTTGCCAATCTCCAGCCAAGGGCTGGAGATCACTCACAATTACTACTGTTCTCCAGATGGCAGAGATCAGCTCCCCTGGAGAACATGATAGACTCTGGCCGAATCTGCATTTGCATTTTAAATCAGTTGCGTGCTGCTGTGACACTGTCTTTCTCTATGCTTGTTTGAATGTTGTTTGGAGAAGATTCTTTTAAAGCAGTGCGGAGGTGCAATGACAGTGGAGCTGCCCCAAAGGATGATAAACATATGTGGACTTGCGAAACTGCTAGCACTTTTGAGGTGTGAAAATGACACCAAATGTGGACAGCTTTTTTTAAGACGGAGTCAAAAGGGGACACTGGTGGGAAAGACTAATGCAGATATGGCCCCAGTGTCCTTATACCCTGCTGAGATGCCCCCCATGACAGCCACTGTGATGTGGCAGTAAGGGTTTCAGAGCACCGTAGAGGCTGCAGGTGTGGGGGGAGATGGAAAGCCAAACAGTGAGGGAGAAATAAAAGTAGGTTGATGTTCGGCTGGGAAGGAGATAGGGTTGCCAACTCCAGGTGGGAAATTCCTGGAGATTTGAGGGATGGACCTGGAGAGGGTGAGGTTTGAGGAGGGGTCAGCTCTCAGACAGGTACAATGCCATAGACTCCACCCTCCCAACCAGCCATTCCCTCCTGCGGAACCACTGTTGCCAATCTCCAAGTGAGGGGTGGAGATCACTCAGAATTACAACTGATCTGGGACAGCAAAAGTCAGCTGCAGTCAGAGGGGCAGATAATGGTAGGTTGATGGTTAGCTGGGAAGGAGATGGGGTTGCCAACTCCAGGCTGGGAGATTCCTGGGGTGGAGCCTGGAGAGGGTGGGGTTTGAGGAGGGGCTGGACCTCAGACCGGTACAATGCCATAGACTCCAGCCTCCAAACCAGCCATTTCCTACTGAATAACAATTGTTGCCAATCTCCAGGTGAGGGCTGAAGATCACTCAAAATTACAACTGCTCTTCAGGTAGCAGAGATCAGTTCCTCTGGAGAAAATGGTGGACTCTGTGTCATTATACCCTGCTGAGGTTGCCACAGCAAATTGATGCTGAGTGTCCAAGGCCTTCACACTCTCCCAAAGCCTCTTTCTAGAGCTCATTGTATTTATTTCCACAATGGGCCTTATTCCTAGTATAAAATCTTAACAAGTTTCATTTTTAATTTAAAAAGTTAAAATATGTGCCATGTTAAAATTATTCCATTTTTTCAATTCTGAGCTTGCTTCTCATTAGTTTAAAGCATCCTCAAATTCTAGTTCTGGTGAAGGGAGAAAACTTTCCTCTCTCTCTGAAACATTCTTGATTCTACGTATCTCTATCATTATCCAACTTAGTTTTAGACCTCAAATGCTACTATCTTCCTTCATCAGCTCTTGATCTTTTCAATAACCTTTCTGTATCCTTTTCAGTTCCCTGTTGCATTGATAGAATGATCACAACTCTACAAAATATTCTCACTGTGGCCCTACCACCAATTTATGTAATGTCAATTATCCATGTGTTGCCTCTAGGTAGGATTGCCAGCACCAGGTTGGGAAATTTTGGGAGTGGAGCCTGTGGAAGGTGGGGTTTGTGGAGGGAAGGGAACTTCAGCAGGGCATAATGCCATAGAGTACACCCTCCAAAGCAGCCATTTTCTCCAGGGGAACTGATCTTGATCATCTGGAAATCAATTATAATAATGGGAGATCTCCAGGTCCCACCTGGAGGCTGGCAAACCTACTTCTTGGAAGACAAAAAAATAGAAAGCAACTACAATTGTTTTTTTTTTTCTTCTCCTTTCTCTGTTTCTTCTTTACAAATGAATGTAAGAAAGAAATTCATCTTATCCTGTCAGATGATTGACAGTACTTCAGGATGTGGCATTAGCAGATGTAAACATGTTTTTCTCAAACTGAATTGTTATCTTGGTTTATTTTTTTTTACAAGCACAACCTGACAATGTGGAGAGCTTTTAATATTCTTGGTCTTGTTCTGACAAGATAGATGCAAACCACCAACCATACTTGAAATCTCATGATTTTGCTATTTGTGTGAGATGTCAAAAATAACGAGAAATCTAAAACGCCCATGAGAGTATAATGTCCTGGCTGGAGTCATGCTTCCAGAATGGTGGGCGATTAATTGCTCTGAAATCTCAGGCTGATTTGTATGAAATGTATCATTTGTTTGTTTGTTCGTTGAATTTCTATCTGCCCTCCCCACAAGCGGACTCAGGGCAGGTTATGACAGAATAAAACAGTTAAAACGTCACAGTGTACTTATAATTAAAACCAATAACCCCCAATAACACAATCCACAAGATGGCAATTACAATTCAACAGGAGTTCCTACATGAATCCTGCATTTGTGGCCAAGTGGAGCAGAATGTTGGGCAAGTATACATGACCACCATCAATAGCACTGTAGGATTTAGTGGAAGCCCTGAAAAATGAGTGGAGCAAGGTGGGGCAGGGTGGAGCGGGGAGACCGATGCAACCAAAGGCCTGGTGGAACAGCTCTGTTTTACAGGCCTTCTGGAACTGTAATAAGTCCTGCCGGGCCCTGATCTCACTTGGGAGCATGTTCCACCAGGCTGAAGCCAGAGCCGAAAAAGCTCTGGCCCTGGTTGAGGCTAAATGGATGTCTTTGGGGCTGGGGATCACCAGGACATGTTGTTCCAAGGAGCATAACACTCTTCTGGGGACATATCGGGAGAGTTGGTCTTGCAGATATGTTGGTCCCAGACCGCATAGGGCTTTAAAGGTTAGTACCATAACCTTGAACCTGATCTGGTACTCAACCGGTAGCCAATGCAGCTGGTGGAGCACTGGTTTTATATGAGCTCTTGATGGTGTTCCCATCAGGATATGCACCGCTGCACTTTGAACCAGCTGAAGTTTCGGGGTCAGATTCAAGGGCATCCCTGCTTAGAGCGTTCAGTCCAAATTCAGTTACTAAATCATTTCAAAGCGAATGGCAGAACTGTGGGTGAAATGGGAAGTTGAAAAAATGAACACAAATGGAATCCAAATTTATAATGGTTTGACTCCCTGATATCAGTTTTGAAAACAACTGGTTGAAACGAAGCATTCCCTGTAACAAAAGTTTTGACTCTAAAGTGGTTCCACCCCTTGGGGCTTGTTGAAACCTGAGCATTATTTTGAATCACCGAAGACCTGTCTGGGCTGGCTGGCTTTGGGGGAGGGGACCAGGCTGACACAAAGCCAAGAGAATTAACATGATTATTTATTTAGTGCCCTGACCTGGGTGGCCCAGACTATTCTGATCTTGTCAGATCTCAGAAGGTAAACAGAGTTGGTCCAGGTTGGTGCTTGGTTGGGAGAAAACCAAAAAAGTCTAGGGTTGCTATTCAGAGGCAGGCAATGACAAAGCATCAATCTCTGCTTGTCTTTTGCCTTGAAACCCCTACAGGGTTGCCATAAGTCCATCTGTGACTTGATGGCACTTCCCCCCATCATTTATTCAGCTGTTGTTTTATGACTAGGGCTGCTAATCTCCAGGTGGGACCTGCAGTTCTCCTGGATTTACAACTGGACTTCCATGGAAGCAAACAGCAGCTTTGATGGTGGACTCTATGTAGGGTTGCCAGCTTCCAGGTGGTGGCTGCAGATCTCCCACTATTACAAATGATCTACAAATGAAGGTGGACTCTATGGCATTATACTCCATTGAAGTCCCTCCCCTCCCCAAACCCCGCCCTCCTCAGGCTCTACCTCCCAAATCTTCAGGCATTTCCCAACCCAGAGCTGGCAACTCTAACTCTACAGCATTACACCCCGCTGAGGTCCATCCCTCCCCATTTCCATCTTCCCCAGGCGCAATACCCATATCTGCAAGAATTTCCTAATCCAGATTTGGTAGCACCATTTATGACTAGTGTCATTTGCTCGGAGACTTTGGGACGGGACACTGGCAGACAGATAAATGGATAATGCTGCCACTTCTTTAGTATGCAACAATGGTAAAATTATTAAATGCCTGAAATCAGAATTATCTTTTAGTGAAGTTGATTTTATGATCAAAAGAACCATTTCATAGATCCTCAGTATCACTGAGACATCATATTGATTTAGTACAATGATCCCCACTTGTAATATTTTCGAGCATGCTGCTTTTTCCCATTTAAAGGATCTTTTCACTATATACATACATAATAATCAGCCTCACATACGGTGTAACAAAGGCATTATTTGATACAGAAGTTCAAGTTGTATCTTCCAGCAATATTAGCAAATTTCTTTCCTAATGGGTAAAGATTTACCCCACGCTATAGACAATCATAGCAGAGGTAACATGCAGGTTGGGATGTCCTCCTCAGTGGTTTACTCATTTAACTCTTCGGTTGTACCAAAGCTGAGAAACAGCTTACTCTCTTAGGCTACATCAAAGCTTATGTCCAAGAAAGTGAACTGCAAATCAGAATATCCCAGTAGAAGAGGAAGAGGACTCGGCTCACTCTTTAAAACACAGAAGAAGACTTGGCTCCCCCTTTTAAATGCCACTCAAGCCACCTGCGGTGAGCAGCGAGAAGTGAGCCCACCCACAGCAGAGCAATTATACCCCACATTTCTCCCCAGTGGGGACCCAAAGCTTCTTGGGCCCCAGTCATACGGGCCAGAAAACGTGGGGGGGAGGCATAGCTGTTTGCCCCGGAGCAAAATAAGACGCGGTGGCCCGATCATACGGGCCACCGGGTTGCCATGCTCCAGCTCTGAGCGCTGATCACACCGCGCTGCTGTAGCGTGGCGAAAAAGTGGTGCAGCAGAGCACGCAAGCTGCGCTGGTGTAAAGTGCGCATGCGCCGTTGGGGGGGCGGGCCGCTGTCGGTGTCTTGCATGTGCGCATGCGTCATTTGGCGGTGGTGCGCATGCCATGGAAACTTACAACATCCAGAAACCCCGGGACATGGGCAGGCATCGGATGCCGCAGGATACTGGTGCTCCCGTGATCAGATGCCAGCCTTTGCCCCAGGGTTTCCGGAAACTAGTGCTTCTTCCCTGGTAGTTTTTTACTCCGCATCTTCAGAGGGAAGCCGCGGGTTGGCCACAGGAGTGCTATGCCTCCCAGATGTGCCCGTGTGATCGCGCATGGAAACTCCACAGGGCTACCGTGCCTTTGGCAGGGCAAATGCTCCATGTGAACGGGGCCTTAGATGATTTTCCTCTCCTCCATTTTATCCTGACATCAACCCTCTGAGTTAGATTAGGCTGAGAGTGTGTGACTAGCCCAAGATTACCCAGTGAGCTTGCATGGCAGGGTGGGGATTTGAACCTTAGAGTCTCCAGATACTAGTCTGACCCTTTAACCACTAAACCACACTGGCTCTCAATCACTACTTTTTCTGGCTGGTGAAGTCTTATCTCCTAGAAAGGCAAACTGTATTTCTTCAGTTTTTGCCTGTCGTGCCACTGTTAAAGGAACAGGGACCCTGTCAGAAAAGAAATTGCACTTTTGTGCTATTATTCCCAATTTTTCCCTCTCAGTCTTGAACTTTCCTATATTTTAAATCAAAGACTTTATAATGGAAAACTTCTAGACATATAAATAGATCAAAATGTTTTTCTTGCCATCAAAGTTTCGAGAGAAGGTGCAATTTAGAATGTCAGGACAGATAATGGGTAAGGAGGCTTGGAGCTGATTTTAAAGCAGATAAAAAAGACATTAGGATGGTCCAGATTGTTCTAATAACTGAAATGGCAAGGCTTCAAAGAATTATGCAGAGAAGGAGTTGAAATTCATATGTCTTCATTAATTTGGGCACTATTTCCAAAAATAAAGCTGGCATCTTCACCGTTGTGAAACCATATATAGTAGTGGTAGCGGTAGCAGCAGCAGCAGCAAAATATGAAATATGTAGTTTGTATCATTTTCTTAATAGACTCATTTAAAGACATTATTGGGTGGTTTTCTTCTTTACAGGTCAATATGTGAGAATATTGCCTGACTTTTCATCCTGTCTTTTTCAGGCACATTGCTCCATATCAAGCTTTTTCTACTTAATTGTCTATCCATCTTCAGTCCATTCATTTTTTCATAAAAAAAGAAATCCAAAGTTCTTTTTTTGTACTACCAAATGAATGTCACCAAACATCAGGGACTAGGGAAAGATTTTAAGACACTGTTTCAAGAGAGAGCTAAGGATTAGTATTTCTCTTCCTCTCTCTAGAAATTAAACTGTGAAAGTGCCTGGGTATTAGAGGGACTTTGGGAGAGGCTCTTGAAGAGCATCTTCTGGGAATGTGGTGTGTGTGTGTGTGTGTGTGTGTGTGTGTGTGTGTGTGTGTGTGTGTGTGTGAGAGAGAGAGAGAGAGAGAGAGAGAGAGAGAGAGAGAGAGAGAGAGAGAGATGGATGTAATGAAGCATGTATTTGTTCTTTGACCCAAATCAATCATTCTGCAACACAGCAGTAATGTAGGTTCTTGACTGAGGACTGGAGAAAATTTTGATGGGACTTGCCGTTCCCATGTGCTTCCAAGTCTCACCTCATTACAGCAGACTTGGTGTCTGCAAAGGTCTTGCACAGATGCAGCTGTACTGCCTCTGCACTCCTCACATTTGATGGGCTTCATGTAACCCTCACTGACTCAGTTCAGAGTCTGGGCATGATACTAGCCCTAGCATGATTTGTCAGAGAATCACGTTAATTCCAGTAGTTTTAAAAAATGCTTTCTTCTGTTTTCATGTAGCCAAGGGGATGGTCTTGATCCAGTCAACCCAGCTATGTGGATTTATACCACAATCATGTCAAGGCTAGACTATTGTGATGCACTCTACATGGGTCTACCATTGGTGACAACTCAGGAGCTCCAGATGGTACAGAACACAATAGCTCATTTACTATTGGGAGTTAGGCAGAGTGTGCACATGACATCTCTGCAGTTATCAATTCATTCAATTCAAGATTCTGGTTATTACATTAAAAGTTCTTAATGGCTAAACATTAGGAAGAACTTCCTGACAGTTAGAGTGGTTCCTCAGTGGAACAGGCTTCCTCAGGAGGTGGTGGGCTCTCCTTCTTTGGAGGTTTTTTAAACAGAGGCTAGATGGCCGTCTGACAGCAATGCGGATTCTGTGAACTTAGGCAGATCATGAGAGGAAGGGCAGGAAGGGTTGCATCAGTGCCTTCTTCTTACATGCCCAGGGGAATGCTGATCACCACTTTGGGGTCAGGAAGCAATTTTTCTCCAGGCCAATTTGGCTGGAGATTCTAGAGGTTTTTTGTCATCTTCTGAGCATGGAACAGTGGTCACTGCGGGTGTGGAGGGAGAAGTATTTGTGCATTAACTGCATTGTGCAGGGGATTGGACTAGATGACCCTGGAGGTCCCTTCCAACTTTATGATTCTAGAACCCACTTATCTACATAACTTTCTCTCCTGATGTGCTCCACTGAGACAGCTTTGGTCATCTGAGCAAAGCTTTCTGAAGGTATCACCTTCAGGGCATGACTATTGGCTGCAGTGATGCAGGAATGAAAATTTGCATGCTGGTACTGGTGCCAGCAGGCATACAACCCAATCCTAAAACCATGTTAACTTGAAATTAGCTCCACTGAACTTAAAGGCCACTCTACTTAAGAATTGTGCTTTGGGTTGGCATTAATGTAGCACAGTTGTGTGGCAAACTGGTTGAAGCGTTAGACTGGCAGTGAAAAGTGCTGTCAAGTTGCAACCAACTTACAGCAGCCCAGCATGGGGTTCTCAAGTCAAGAGACATTCAGAGGTGTTTTGCCTTTGCCTGCCTCCTCATCATGACCCTGGTCTTCCTTGGAGGTTGCCCACCCAAGTACTAAGCAGAGCTGACCCTACTAAGCATCTGAGATCTGATGAGATCAGGCTGCCCCAGACCATCCTGCTCAGGACAAAGGGTTAGATCAGGGTCTGGGAAACCTCACAGGGTGACTTTGGGCCATCTACCCCTCTTTCAGCCAAACATGGTTGTTTGAGGATAAAACAGGGAAGGGGCAGCCATGAAAGCCAGCCTGAGCTCTTTGGAGGAAAGGTGGAATGAGATGCCAGACATCAATCTTAGGGGGTGGGGGAAAGCACAGTCAAGCTGCAGCTGACTTCTGGCGACTCCTTAGGGGTTTCAAGGCAAGAGGTGTTCAGAGGCGGTTTGCTATTGCCTGCCTCAGCACAGCGAGTTAGCAACCCGGGATTTCCTTGGTGGTCTCACGTTCAAGTACTAACCAGGGCCAACCCTGCTTAGCTTCTGAGATCTGAAGAGATCTGGGTGCAACATGTGTATCTTGGGTAGTATATCCAAAACTAAGTCCCACTGAATTCCGCAAGATTTAAATCCTGACTATTCTTAGCAGGAATTAAGTTTCCCCAACTCAGGGGTACTTACAGCCCAATTAATAACCCTGGGCTGTCAGCGGTGGTCCTATCCTGCTCAAACAAAGACTGCCAGTGTTCAGACCCTGGCTGTAGCTGAGTTTTAGCAGCTTCTTCCCAAAGCACAGTACTGGTGAACATGCCCTGGGAAGGGCTGACCAAACTCTGTGGCGGAAGGCACCCAGGAGGGAGCCACTTCATAAGCTGGCTGCTGGAGCCGAGACATTCTTGGAGGGTGCCTGGGCCCAGGCATCGGCTGCAAGAGGTCCTCGGGGAAAGCGCCAGCCTGAGCAGCGTTCCACCAGGGGTCTGTGCGCCTGCATCTATCCTCAGGGGAGCCAGGTGAGGTCGGCCAGTCAGCTGAAGGGACCTGGGCCGGTGCCTGGCAGATGTCCTTCTGCGCCTTCAGCCACTCAGCCCAGGCAGGCAGGCAGGCAGTCCTCTGCGCTGGCGCCCGCACCGCTGGTCTGGCCCGGCCACGAAGAGTCCTTCCAAGAAGGCGCCCTCCAGGCCCCAGCCGACCTCAGCCGCCGCTTTGCCCGCCATTGCCTGGCACGCCGGAGGGGGGGGCATCTCTCCTCCGGGCGCACGGGGCACTCTCTCC
This sequence comes from Gekko gecko, assembly GCA_029375565.1. Classification (NCBI taxonomy): domain Eukaryota; kingdom Metazoa; phylum Chordata; class Lepidosauria; order Squamata; family Gekkonidae; genus Gekko; species Gekko gecko. The sequence goes on from JAPDNY010000008.1 coordinate 116,502,501, forward strand.
TGGAGCCGCGACTCCTCCCCGGGGCTTCTCCTGGGAGCGGCTGACTAACCTCTCGGGGCGGGGGGGAGGGGGAGAGGGGCTGCCACCACCTTTGCAGGGCTTCCCCGGGCGCGTGGGCGGGGGGGGGGGCTGAAGAGGCGTTCTCTCTCTCTCTCTCCCTCCCCCCGCCCCCATCCTCGCCGGAGCGCCTTTTAGAAGCCGGGGCTGGAGAGGGGGAGCCGCGGAGTCCCCTGAGTCGCAGAGAGCGGCGGACCCGGCTTGACACTAGCCCGGCTCCTCGCCCGCGCCGCTCCAGCCGGAGAAGCCCCCCCCCCCGCCCGCCCGAGCGATGCCGCGGCTCTGGGCGAGAGAGGCAGCCTGAGCGCGGGGGAGCTCCTCGGGCCCCCGCCCGCCCGCCCGCCCGCCCGCCCGCTCCGCCTCTGCTCGGCGAGCGGACCCGAGGAGCGCTGCTGCTGCCGCCGCCGCTGCCCGCCCGGCGCCTTCTTCGTCTTCTCCTCCTCCTCCTCCTCCCCCCCCGCGGAGCTCCCCCGGCTGCCCGTCGCCCCTTTTCATTGGCTGGGGATGTGTCTATTGACGGCGGCGCCCAACTTCTCCCGGGATCGGCTTGGTAAGTCGAGGGACTGGCGAGGAGGCGCCGGAGCCGAGCGGTGCTGCTGCTGCTGCCGGGGCTGGGAGGCAGGCGAGCGGGGGGCGGCGGAGGGCAAGGCGCGGGGCAGGGAGCCGGGGCGGCTGGGAGGCGACGAGCGGCAAGGCTGGGCGAGAGAAGCAGCAGGGCTGCCTCGGAGCTGGCTCAGCCCCGGCGTCTCTCGGCAGTGCCCGGAAAGGGGGCGAAGGAGATGCCACTCTGCACATGCCTAAGGGCACTCGTCTGTCGATGCGGCCGCTTCTGTCAGGCTCCTTTGGGTCTCGGGCCGGACTGGCTGGCTGAAACTTCGACAGCATCGCTCCGGAGGGGATTCTCCTCCGACTCTCTCCCACTTTGGCACTGGGGGTGGGGTGGGGTGGGGTGGGGGTGTTTAATATTATACTTGTCGACTTTCCTCAGCTCATCATTTGCTTAGTGTGAACTACTAGCTAGGAAGAGTACATTTACTGAGTTTAAATCTTGCTGATCTTTTTTTTAAATTAAAAATCATTTCTTTTTAAATCCCGAAGCTAACACATCTAACTAAATAAGAAGCTTTCTAAAAATAAAAATCTAAAAGGTTTTATCTCTTTCTGCTCTAACTCCAGCCTTGGGAAATTGAAAGGCGTGCATGTATTAAACTGTGTTCCCTCCATGGCTGACATAGTGAATTATGTAGTATATTACAATGATGCTGGCTTCATACATGATTTTATTTATGTGAACTTTGAGCATTGCCTGTTTGGTCCCTATAGTTCTGAGCTGGCGAGTTGTTTAAGAGTTCTGGATGAACATGCCTCTGCTCTCTTTGTCCCAGAGAGTATATATAAGTTTATGAGCACAGTTTGTGTTTCGGTAGCTGGCTGGAAACAGTAAACGGTAGGTGCTCAAGATCTCTTTACACTGATTAGTTACGCTGTTAGACATGCTTGTGTGTACAAGATCAGGCTGGCTAAATCCTGGTTAAAAAGGTGGTCTTCCCTCCTTGCCCAAACCACATGACGCATTTGAAACCTATTTTGGGGGAGTGGAGATTTCTAATGTTGAATGAGTGATGGCAAATGTAGAATTAAGAGTGGTCACTCTTGATAGCACAAGATGGGTAGCTGTGTTAAGTCTGTCTGTAGCAGCAGAAAAGAACAAGAGCCCAGACTAACCAAATTTGTGGCAGGGGGTGAGCTTTCGTGAGCCACTGCTCACTTCTTCGGATAAGTGAAGAATATCTGAAGAAGTGAGCAGTCACTGACTCACGAAAGCTCATCCACTGCCACAAATTTGGTTAGTCTTTAAGGTGCTACTGGACTCTTGCTCTTTTCTCTTGGCCGCAGTAACTCACAGTAACTCTCGCATATTCTTGAGAGCACAAAAGTGTCCAAATTACTTTGGACTGAAGCTAAGCTATTTTCCTTCAGCTTAAAAAAACTAAACAGTAATGGACTATTTTCATTCCATTTTGTATTAGATCTCACGTATATTCCATACGCATGAATGCAAATGAATGCTCCTTACTGAACAGTAGCCACCAGAAGACAGACATCCTTGTTTTGGAATGTTTGAGTCCAGGGGCACCAGACATATCTGAGAAAGTGTACTCAGAAGCTCATACTGTGACTAGAACTGTGTTGGTCTTAAAGGTGCCACTGGCTTCAACTTTGTTCTGCTGCTTCAGACCAACACGGCTCCCCCACCTGAATCTATCCTTGTTTCAGTCAGTGTCCATTTTGGATGCAACCTGAAATAAAGATACAGGAAGAGTAGCTGTTGCCATCTCTGTTTTCATTTGTAAAAAGTTCAACCCATACCTCAGCAAACTCCATGAAATGGTGGGCTCATAGAGTTAACTTTTGCTTCTCTGAAAGGTTGCCATGTGACCTGAATGTCAAGGGTTATTCTTTATTCTAGAATATCTTCGATCATTCTGAACACTAAGCAGTTTCCCCACCTTATTGATCAACCTCACGACCCAATTGTCTTTACAAAGACTTGTTATCCTCAAGAAATATGCTCCAAACGAGCTGCTTCTTCTAGGGTTTCATCTCTCAAAGAACTAGTCACAGAGCTTGTGACATTCAGGCAGTGTTTGTATTTTAGACTCCAGATGTGCTCTCATGCAATTCAGTTGGAAGGAGAAAAGTAGCCTATGACTGCTCTAGATTCCTGTGTGACAAATCAATAAATGGCCATCAACAATAACCCAAATCTTTTAAGCTCCAGCCTGCAGTGATCACACTCCTTCTCCTTGGAGGATGGCTTCTAAAGCCCCTCTATTAATAGAGGGTTTCTTGTTTGGTGTGTGTGTGTTTTTTAAAAACTGTATCCTAAGGTTAATGCCAGTGATGCAGAATGCATCTCATTTTTATCTTAGAATGTTCAGATCATTCTGCATATCAATTTTGTGTAATTTGCCTCTGGAGACACTAGTTCAACAAGCTATTTGTGCCAAACCTTGATCTCTGACGTGAAATTGGCACACATCTGTCCACTCATGGTGCTACTGAAGGATGCTTATTATGTTTTCTCTCCAACATATGTCAAAAAAGACAACCAAGCATCATTGTAACTTGAAAACTGCCAGACGCATTTTAGCATGCCCCAAAGGAGTCATTCAGATAAATGAGAGTTAAATGGAAATATTTACCTCAGTCTGAATTACAAAGATCTCCTTATTTTGTTCTTTTCTTCCCCCATCTCCTTTGGCTTGTTAATTTTGTATGTGTGACTTGCAATCCTGTGCATAAGTCTGTGTAAAATTATCAGTGTAGAAAGATTTGGTTCTGAGTAATGTAGATGGGTGATTGTTAATGTCCCCCCCCCAAAAAAAATAATAATCTGAAGTTGTTTCCTAGTTTTCTGCCAGATAAGATACTGGAACATGTTGTGGAGAGTATGTTAGTAGAGGGTATAGATTATTTTGGGTTAGTGTGGTAGTCTAAAGGTTATTTTGAGGGACAGAGGTGTGCAAACTTCAGTGCCTTATTCAAGTTGAGGAAGAAGAAGAGTTTGTTTTTATACCCTGCTTTCCTGTACCTTAAGGAGTCCCAAAGCAGCTTACACTCTCCTTCCCTTCCTTTCCCCACAACAGGAGAAAAGAGTCCAGTAGCACCTTAAAGACTAACAAAATTTGTGGTAGGATATGAGCTTTCGTGAGTCACTGCTCACCTCTTCAGATACAGCTAGAATGTGAGTTCCTCTGTCCTATATATTGGAAAGTGAAGTGATTTCAGATGCCAAATGACTTTAGCAGACAAATGAGAATATCAGGTATGATTGGATTATGTGTGATATGCAGAGAGGTAGTAGGCATGGAGAAATCAGCATTGATAATAAGACAGGAAACCCAGGTCTTGATTCAGTCCAGATGAATGCATTGTTTTGAGCTTTCCTGTTAGTTGCAATTCAGCAGTCTCTCTTTGTAACCTCCCTTTGACATTCCTTTGTCAGAGAACTGCTACTTTCAGGTCAGCAACTGAATGTCCTGGAAGGTTAAAGTGTTCCCCACAGGTTTTTGAATGTTATGGTTTCTGATGTCAGACTTCTGTCCATTAATTCTTTGTTGAAGTAATTAGCCTGTTTGTCCAATGTTGAGGGTGAAAGGGCAGTGCTGACACATGACGGCATAAATCACATCAGAGGATGAGCAGGAGTATGAACCTGAGATGGTATGGCCAATATTGCTGTGTCCACTGATGGTGTTGCTAGGAGCTATATGAGAGCAACGCTGGCATCTTGGTTTGTTGCAGGCCTTGGCATCAGAGTCCATGTTACTGTTAAGTAGCTTAACATTAGAATCATGGAATCATAAAGTTGGCAGGGACCTCCAGGGTCATCCAGTCCAACCCCCTGCACAATGCAGGAAATTCACGACTACCTCCCCCCACACCCCCAGTGACCCCTGCTCCATGTCCAGATGATGGCAAAAAAAAAAAAATCCTTCTGGATCCCTGGCCAAACTGGCCTAGAAAAAATTGCTTCCTGACCTCAAAGTGGCAATCAGCATTTCCCTGGGCATGTAAGAAAGGGTCATTGCTGGGGAGAAATTGTTTTAGGTTAGCAGGATGGCTGTAAACAACATCTACAAGCCTCCATCTTGGCTTGTCTACAGTAATAATATCACTGAGCACTTTATTGATGTTAATTTGATTGTTTTACCTTGATTTTAATGTTTTATATTTGGCACTTGGTGCCCTTGTTGTGAGCCGCCCTGAGCCCGCTTGCAGGGAGGGCGGGATAAAAATGCAATAAATAAATAAATAAATAAGAAAAGGCCAGCTCCTCTGTGAGAGAAGTGTCACTATCCAGCACAGGTTGTAGGTCATTAACAATGCGTTGAACTGGCTTGAGTTGTGAGCTGTAGGTGACCACCAGTGGTGTCCTGTTGTCATTTTCTTTGGGCTTGTCTTGTCGCAAGCTGGCCTTAGGTATCATTCTGGCCTTTCCAATCATCTTGCTCACCATATCAGGAGGATATTGTAGTTGCAAAAACGCCTGTTGGAAAGGCTAGAATGATTTGAAGGCACTTGCCGCCACCACCACCACCATTTCAAGTCATCCATTCCTAACAGTATACATTTATATTTATTTTGTTTCTTTGGAGAATTTATATACTGCTCCGCTTCTCCAAAGATCTTATCCGGGCAGATTCCAGCTAAATAAAACCAAAGCCATTAGACACAAGCCAGGGCATAAAAGCAGGCTAGTGTCCAGGTTAAGTGTGGACCATAAAACATCCATAAGATATGAAAGCTCATAGTTAAAAGCCTGGGTGAAATGTTTTGGCCCGGCACCTAAAGGAAAGTAAGGTAGGCAACAGGCGATTGCAAGGGAGTAGCATGTCCGTCTCTTTTAGCAAAAGGAAACAAAAATCTAGTGGCACCTTCATGAAAGCTCATATTGAAATAAATGTTGTTAGTTTGTGAGGTGCCACGAGATTTTGGGTTTAGGATTTTTTATGCACCAGGTGAGCCTCAAGAAGGGGGGGGGGCATTCCCAAGGCAAAGTGCCATCTCTGAGAAAGCCTACTGGTGGAGGCACAAAGAGCAGAGCTTCAGGAGGGGATCTTAACTTAATCCCTGCAACAAGGTGAGGTCCTTTTGGCGGGAAAAAAAAGTGGTACTAGTTGCACAACTTGTGCATGTCAAAAGAAAATAGCCATTAATTGAGCAAACTCCAGAGGACGGTGGAGGACAGGAGGGCCTGGCGTGATGTGGTCCACCTGGTCGCGAAGAGTCAAACTCAACTGTGTGACTGAACAACAACAACAACAAGTGCGCACAAAAAGAAAATAGTTGCCATTTAGGAACCAGACTGTTATCATTCGCACATAGAGTTGCAGGGCTGAGAGAGATGAGTTTGCTTAAAGTCATCTAGGGAATTTTGGCGAGAGGCAAGACATGAACTTGGGGGCTTCATGACTGATAAACCACTTTTAAAAAAAATAAATTAATAAGGTGCCAACAAGGACCCAGAAATGAAAACAAGCATGCCGATGTGTTAATTCCATTTGCCCCCTTCATTCATAGCTGGTCAATATAATTACAGTTGTCCATTTTGCCTGTGCTCTTAGAGGGCCCCAGGGGTCACGGGGGAAAATAGATTGAACCTGTAATAGCTGAGTTCATACCTGCTTTTGTTATTCCCAGGCCTTTGTGTGTCTGCAATTAACAAATAAAGAGACCTTTGCTAGGTGGTCTGTAATGCAGGCTTCACTGGTTTTCTTAAAAGCTATAGGTAAGAACAAATCAGTGGGATACCTTGAAATAATAGGAACTCTGTGGCAGCAAACCTCTCCCCAAACAAAGATTAACTCCCTTGGGGGACAAAGTTATGCTGACTGCACAAAACACATTTGCATGCCAAAGAGGGTAAGTCTTGTTATGCGAATAAATTGCAATGCAGAAGCAGTAAAGCACCATCCCAATTTAGAAATGGAACCATTTTCTGTTGGGGGGGGTTCACTTGAAGTTTTCATCAGGCTTGAAGATTGGTTCATTTTAGCTACATATAAAAAGAGCCGCCTTTTTGCTTGCCAGGTGTGTGATTGGGATGGGCTTGATTATTTTTCATCTAGTAATTTAGATTTCCTGGAGTGGCTTTGCGCAACCATCCTCCCTCCCCCCCACCAAAGATGCTTGCTTGAACTGGTAGATTAATCAACTCCAACTTTAACTGTTTAATCACAGAAGGGGAAATGTAAGAAGACAAGGCAAATCCTGATGTGTAGGGCTAAATGAAAGGCACACTGTCTTTTAAAGAAGCTGTGACTTCATGTATATTGTAGTAATTGGGAAGGCAGATGGAGGCACTTTCTCTGGCAAGTTTGCATTTCTCATATTGCAAGTTAACCTTTCATTTCATCATCAAGGCAACTCAGTTGCAAATTTATTTAAGGTCAGTAGCTTTGTTAACTTCCTATTAAGAATACTTAACATTTATCTAATACTTTGCAAATGCATGAAGCTTATGCACGGTGTCTATCAAGATCAGTACGGCCTACTCTAACTGGAATGGGCTCTCTAGGAACTCAAACAGAGAGCCAGTGTGGTGTAGTGGTTAAGAGCCATAGACTCTAATCTGGAGAACTCCTCCACATGAACCCTGCTGGGTGACCTTGGGCCAGTCACAGTTCTCTCAGAATGCTCTCAGCTCCACCTACGTCACAAGGTGCCTGTTTTGAGGAGAGGAAGGGAAGGTGATTGTAAGCTGCTTAGACGCTCCTTAAGGTAGAGAAAGGTAAAGGTTTCCCTTGCTTGAAAGCCAGTTGATTGTAAGGAGCTTAGACGCTCCTTAAGGTAGAGAAAGGTAAAGGTTTCCCTTGCTCGGAAGCCAGTCGAATCCAACTCTAGGGGTGCGGTGCTCATCTCCATTTCTAAGTCAAAGAGCCAGCGCTGTCTGAAGATGTTTCCATGGACATGTGGCCAGCATGACTAAATGCCGAGGCACACGGAACGCTGTTACCTTCCCACCAAAGCAGTACCTATTTGTCTACTTGCAATTTCTTGCTTTCGAACTGGTAGGTTGGCAGAAGCTGGGACCAGAGACGGGAGCTCACCCCATCATGCAGCACTCGGGTCTTGAACTGCTGAACTACTGATCTTCCGGTCTGCAGTTCAGCATCTTAACCACTGAGCCACTGCAACCCCTCTAAGGTAGAGAAAAGCAGAGTATAAAACCAACTCTTCTTTTTCATGCAATCTCAGATAGAGATCTTTCACATCACCTTTTACCTGATCTTTTCCTCAAAGCTGTAGAGATGCCTGGGACCTTCAGCATGCAAAGCTGATGCTCTACCACTGTTTCCCCTCCTTGTGAATGTACAAAACACATAAAAACATAGGGTTACAAACCTCAAAGGTCCTTGAGTACTCCCAGAATTACAACTAAGGGAAAGGTCAAACATATGCAATCACTTAACATAGCTGTATTGCCTTAAAGTTCCGAACTATTCCTTCCATAGCCATAGTATTTAAGTATCTTGTACCAGCTGGCATGGGGCTAACTTTTCAATGCTCTTTAATATCATTTTTATTTATTTAAAACATTTCTATGCCTCTTTTCCAGGCAATCATGGTCCCCAAGGTAGTGAGCATAAAAACATTTGAATGATTAAAAACACCTAAATTTATAAAGTAATTAAATAAAAACACATAAACTAGGGGTTTCAAACATATAGCCTGCAGGCTGAACTGGCCCATCCAGTGCTCTTATCCAGCCCATGAGCAACTGATTACCTATATTGCCCGATAACAGAAGTTGTGCATTATGTCCCCGTATACTGTCCCAGTGCTAATGTGTAATTGGCAGTGGAAGTGGGAAGGTGGGAATTTGGGAGAGACTTTAAGGAAATACTGTAAGAATGTTGATATTTTAAGCATGTTTGTATTTTGAGTAAAAAAGAATATTGTTAACTGAGTTTGCCTGAGTCCTTTAAAAAGTCTATATCTCTGGTACCTGTCATTACATTTTATGGCACATGAGGCCCAGCGGACAGAGTGACAGTTATGTAGCTAATTGGAAGGTAGCTAATGTCACTCCCATCTTTAAAAAAGGTTCCAGAGGAGATCCGGGAAATTATAGGCCAGTCAGTCTGACGTCGATACCGGGTATATTGGTGGAAACGGTTATTAAGGAAAGAATTAGTAGGCACATCAATGAACAAAAACTATTGAGGCAAACTCAGCATGGGTTCTATAAGGGGAGACCGTGTCTCACTAACTTGTTAGTGTTCTTTGAGGGGGTGAACAAACTTGTGGACAAGGGGGACCCAATAGATGTTGTTCACCTTGACTTCCAGAAAGCTTTCGATAAAGTTCCTCATCAAAGGCTCCTAAGTAAGCTCAAGAGTCATGGGATAAAAGGCCAAGTCCTTTTGTGGATCAAAAACTGGCTAATTAATAGAAAACAGAGAGTGAGTATAAATGGTCAATTTTCTCAGTGGAGGGTGGTAAGCAGTGGGGTACCACAGGGATCAGTACTCGGTCCAATGCTTTTTAACTTGTTCATTAATGATTTGGAATTGGGAGTAAGCAGTGAAGTGGCTAAATTTGTGGATGATACGAAGTTGTTCAGGGTGGTGAAAACCAGGGAGGATTGTGAGGCACTCCAAAGGGATCTGTCAAGGATGGGCGAGTGGGCGTCAACGTGGCAAATGGGGTTCAATGTGGCCAAGTGCAAGGTGATGCACACTGGAGCCAAAAATCCTAAATATAAATACACATTGATGGTGTCTGAACTGGCAGAGACTGACCAAGAGTTGTAGTAGATAACTCACTGAAAATGTCAAGACAGTGTGTGACTGCAATAAAAAAGGCCAATGCTATGCTGGGGATTATTAGGAAGGGTATTGAAAACAGATCAGCCAATATCATAATGCCCCTATATAAATCAATGGTGCAACCTTATTTGGAATACTATGTACAGTTCTGGTCACCACATCTTAAAAAGGATATTACAGCTTTGGAAAAAGTGCAGAAAAGGGCAACTAGAATGATAAAAAGGTTGGAAAGCTTTCTCTATTGAAGAAAGATTAAAACACTTGGGGCTCTTTAGCTTGGAGAAACGACGGCTGAAGGATGACGTGATCGAGGTTTATAAGATAATGCATGGAATAGAGTAGGCAGAGAAAGAGGTACTTTTCTCCCTTTCTCACAATACAAGAACTCGTGGGCACTCAGTAAAATTGCTGAGCGGTTGAGTTAGAACAGATAAAAGGAAGTACTTCTTCACCCAAAGAGTGATTAACACATGGAATTCACTGCCACAGGAGATGGCGGCGACTACAAGCATGGACAGCTTCAAGAGGGAATTAGATAAACATATGGAGCAGAGGTCCATCAGTGGCTAGTAGCTACAAGGTATAGATAGGGACTCTGGGGCAAGTGATGGTCTGTATTCTTGGTGCTTGGGGGGGTCAACAGTGGGAGGGCTTCTAGTGTCCTGGCCCCACTGCTGGACCGCCTGATGGCACCTGGTATTTTTGGCCACTGTGTGACAACAGAGTGTTGGACTGGATGGGCCATTGGCCTGATCCAACATTGGCTTCTCTTACATTCTTATGTTCTTATGTCAGATCCGGCCCTTGTAACAAATGAGTTTGACACCTCTGATTAAACAAACAACACCAGAATCAGGGAGAAGGGCCAGTAGCCAGTACTGGGGGTATGCCAAATGAAACAAAAAAGTCTTACCTGCTGGCAGAAAACAATGACTGAGGGAAACAGATGAGAGTCTCCCCGGGGAGGGAGTCCCAAAGTTTTGGTGCCATGACCAAGAAAGCCCTTTCTTGGGTTGCCACCCCTCTAGCCTCAGATGGCTAAGAGGGAGGGAAATGTATGCTATAAACTTGTACTAAGATAAACGCCATCAGCACAATTCAAGTTCAGAACTTGTAAGGAAGCCTGACTCATTCACATTCCCAATATGATATTGCCAGATCATATTCTGTGTGAATCCAGCCAAAATTATCACAGACCAATCACTCTCCAAGCAAAGTATACACTTTTCACTTGGAGATATACCTTCCTGCACATGAGCAGTTCATAGATTTAGTTAAGTTTTTAATGCTAGCAGAAAGGTAGAATCCCATTGGTTGTTTCTAGAAGAGTGCTAGAAGAATAAAGGAAGTAATTGTTCTAAATCGTACAGAATTCTCTTCTTGTAAATGGAGAAGGCACTTGGTGCCTCCAAAGAATTTGTGTGGGTGAGCCCGAAACTCCCATGTGTTCAAGCACAATATCCAGGATAAAGTGAGAACATTAAAAAAAAAAACATTGAAGCAGTAACTGGCTTTGGGTAGCTGCCCCATTGCAATGAAACTCCCTTTCATGGGAATTCTCCAAAGCTTCATCAGCCTGCAGAAGTACAACAAGATCTTTTGCAGCCGGGGAAGGTTGTCTAATAAGTCAGTAACAGGTTAGGAGTTTATTGCTGCTTTATAGAAAAAATAGTTAGAAATAAACTTAATATTAACCCTGATTCTATAATGAAATAACTGTAATTACCAGGACTAATTAAACAGAGGGTTCACCTCTGCATTGCTATGTTACATTGCCTCTACACTGCTATGTTAAGAATATAAGAGATGCCCTGCTGAATTAGACCAGTTCTCCATCTAGTTCTGTTCCATACAGTGGCCAAGTAGGGTTGCCAGCTCCAGGCTGAGAAATTCCTGGAGATTTGGGGGGGGAAGCTTGGGGAGGAACCTTAGCAGGGAACTATACCCTAGGGACATAGAGTCCAAGCTCCAAAGCAGGCATTTTCTCCAGGGGAACTGATATTTGTTGTCTGGAGATCAGCTGTAATTCCAGATCAGCAGGTCCCACCTGGAGTTTGGTAACCCTGTGGCCAACCAGTTACACTAGAGGACCAAAAAACTGGCATATTCCCTTGATGTTGCCTCCTAGAACTAATATTCCAGTAGCCTTTGATGAGCTTATCTTCCATGAATTTTCTAAAACCATTTGTATTAATAAGAACATGTTAATTTTTGATCCTTCGTTTTCAGGCCATTTAAGCAGGAGGACAGTCTTTGTAACCTTATCATAGATGTGTTGGCTGCTAGGCATGCAAATAAGTCTGAGGAGGATAGCTGCTGGTACTAGAGGCTTTAATAAGCCACAATATGGATTTTGTAGTGGGAAAGAACAATGAACGGAGTCTGTCAGCTCTTCACCAGGAGAAATGTTACAAGTTTCCCAAACCTATCAGCTTGCCTTCCCTCTCAGCTCTCCTACCCACATTTGCAAAATTGTTCAGGAAGAGGTGGACAGACTGGTGACTCACACACATGTGGGACATGATAGAGAATTCTGGTTATATGGATTTGTAATAAAATTATGCCTCAGGGTTTTGTGTGTGTATGTGTGTTTCCAAAGTTGCCCATGCAATTGCACTAAAAACACATGCTGCTGGGGTTGGCTGCTCTGAAGAAAATGCCGATATGCTTTTGAAGTTTTCTCCCCCTCCCCCAATTTTAATTTTTGATTTTTCTCTTTGGATAGTGAGAAAGTAATCAGAACCTTTCTTGAGGGCATGACCTCATATAAATAGGGATTTGACATCACATTTCAAAAAGTGCTGCCTGCAATAAGAGTAAAGCAGTCCTTAAGATACAATAAGCTGGCCATAAACAGAATGGTTTTGTTTGATCTAAATTTAATTTAAGGATGAAGGTCACTTCTTGGAGTCAGCTTCAATCCTGTCACGTTCAGGGAGCAGGAAGATAAGAACATAAGAGAAGCCACTGTTGGATCAGGTCAGTGGCCCTGTAGACAGGATGCAGAAAAGCCATTTTATTTGCATTATTTATATCCCACTTTTTACTTCAATGGGGGCTCAAAGCAGCTTACATCATTTCTCTCTCCCCCATTTTATCCTCACAACAACCCTGTAAGGCAGGTTAGGCTGAGAGCTCATGACTGGCCTGGTCAACCAGTAAGCCTCCATGGCACAAGTAGGGATTAAACCTGGATTTCGCAGATCCTAGTCTGACACTTTAGTCACTATACCATGCTGGCTTTCTTGAAGAAAGAAGGTAAGAAGCAAAGGAGCAGCTGCATTCCTTTATTGTTGAAACCAGTGAGTAAGACTGGCCAAGAAGTTTTTTTATGGGGAGGAGGCAGTACAAAAGAAGACTTCTGTGGTAAACTGGTTACTTTCCCTGGAATTCTCCCCATTGACAAGAGCTTGGTGGAGCTAGTGATGTCCTGCCAGATCCAGTTCAGGACCACTGCAGCTAAAGCTGTGACAATGTTTCACAGAATTTGTCAGAAGTGAATAGCCAGCCATTGTCCAAATGACCAGTAGGCCATGAAATAGAATGCCTGGTTGGCTGTTAGAACTATCTCAAACTAGTTTATAGCTTGACTACTTAAATGAAAAAAAGATCTGAATATTGTCAACAGATTTTTTCCCCACTCATGTATGGAATGTGAGTAGTCAAACTGCTCTTTCGGTGTGCCTATCCAACGTCCAGCACTTCCAGATGGGCACGTGTCTGTGTAATGTTTGAATAGGGTACATGTACATAAAGTCAAACACATAGGCTCAAGTAATATTATGTTTGGGATGTTGTTTGCACTGTTCAGATACATGCACAGCTTGCTTTCCATGTGTACATTCTGTTCAAACATGGCATCCATGTGTTATGGGGCGCATGTGCCCAGAAGACTGGAAGTATGATTTCTCCCTCACCAGTCAGACAGCGATCGAGAGTAATATTTAAGAGGATATATTAGACCAAGCAGAAACTTACATTTAGAAAGGACTACTCCTCAACATTGAAATGCTGTCATCTGATAGAATACTCTTTAGCCTATCAGTCAGTCAGTCAGTCAATCAATCCATCAATGACATGGCAACTCAAACAAGAAGTCTCTGGAGAGGTGGCATAAAGGTTTTCTAAATAAAGAAGCATGTAACATATCATAGCAAGTGGACCCAAAAGATGCACTTTTATATCCTATAACAGAAGGCCAGAAGATCTTACACAGAAGAATGTACACATGATTCACAGTATAGTAAAACAAAACAACTACTCTTAACTACTGTAATGCAACATTAAAACTAAACCGTCAGTGTATGTATAAATTATAAACAGAGAACAAAATGAGTGGGCTGGGCCAGTGCATAAAAGGAAGAAAGCATTCTCTGAAATAATGTATGGGAGATCCAGCATAATTATTGAAGATTAGGCAAGATGACCTTACTATCACTTCTAAACTGCACTTCTAGGTAAAGGTAAAGGTAAAGGTTCCCTTGTTCGAAAGCCAGTCGAATCTGACTCTAGGGTTGCGGTGCTCATCTCTGTTTTCAAAGCCGAAGAGCCAGCGCTGTCCGAAGACGTTTCCGTGGTCATGTGGCCGGCATGACTAAACACCAAGGCACACGGAATACTGTTACCTTCCCACTGAAGTGGTACCTATTTATCTAATTGCAATTTCTTGCTTTCGATTCTGCAAACTGACATAAACAAGCTTAACCCATTGAAGTTAACCCATCTATTCTCTTAAATTTGATAGCAGAAAAAATATCAGAACATGTTTCTATAAATATGAGAGTCCTCTCTCAAATTATGGAACAACCTTTGCATATGATCAAAATACTTGCTTATCCTGTGGATATATCCACAAATGTACCAAAGAATCACTGCTGACATCACTTCTGTTAGACACATAGAGGGCACTCTTTCTCTGCCTCCCCCTTGTTCCACATACAAACACACATACAGAAACCATGATTCCATTCAGTCCCCTTAGTTCCAAAGCAGACAAAAAAACAAGAGCAGACAGTAGATTGTGGCTTTACAGAGACTGAATGTATAGAAACACTAATCTATCAAAAATGCCTTACTCAGAGGTGTCCTAAGGGGATAGAGTTGCATTGAGCTGAACAAGTAGGGCCAGTTTGCAAATTACAAAGTCTGTGTGTCTCACTTTGTGGACTTTTGACAGACATATTCCAAGAGTTCCCCACTGGGAACTTAATTCCCAGTTATACAAGGACCCAGTTCAGAAGCAGAACACTGTGCACATGAAATAATGGGCTTAAGCCTTCTCCCTGTGCCATTTTCCTGACCTGAAATGTAGCCAGGGAAGTCATGTTTGCTCACTGGGGCAATTTACATGTAAAGAGGGCTACATGTAAATTTCCCTACCAGAGGATTAAGATTTTTCTGTCCTTCAACTATATTTTTCCTTATTAATGCCAAAGTAGGGGAGACATTGGGATCTGTGACTGGGTCTTCCATCTATGTGCATTCCTTTTAAAATCAACCACTGCAAGAATGGGGTAAACTTCTCCCCCATAACATTTGTCGAGAGCCAGTTTGGTGTAGTGGTTAAGTGCGCGGACTCTAATCTGGGAGAACCGGGTTTGATTCCCCACTCCTCCACTTGCATCTGGCTGGATGACCTTGGGCAAGTCATAGTTCTGATAAGAGCTGTTCTTGAAAAAAAGAGCAGTTTCTGTCAAGAGCTCTCTCAGCCCCACCTACCTCACAGGGTGTCTGGAGAGGGGAAGGAAAAGGAGTTTGTAAGCTGCTCTGAGACACCTTTGGGTAGTGAAGGGCGGGGTATAAATCCAATCTCTTCTTCTCTTCTTCTTCTTAAATACCACCTCCAGCAGCTATTTGCTTTGCTGCAAAAAACTTTACAGGTGCTTGTATGTCCCCCTCCCCCAAAGCAACACATAGTAGTTGAAGGGTGAGAAGTTTACACCAGAAAAATTGCATAGGGAGCAAAAAGGCATACAGCTGTTCCCACTTGATACATTCTGGCTGCGATCATATGCACAATTAGACCCGACATTGGTGCAAATGCCCAGTGGATTTAAAGGACGCGATCAGGCAACAACATCTTGGAAGCGCCCCGCAACCATCAGCATGCTCCACCGCAGAAGTGGAGTTAAAAGACACCGAAGAAAATCCAGTAGTAAATGGGTTGCAACGGGCCACGGATGGACTTTCCTGTGTCTGATCGCTCCAGCATGCTCTCATGCCGTCAGGATGGTCTGATCAGGCCATCCTGACTCCATGCTGTTGTTTTTCCCCCCTTCACAGTATGCACATCATTGCAAACTCCCCAGGGAACCCTCAGTGCGGAGGTGCGATTCATTGATTCCTCATTTAAGCGCATGGGAAACAAACAGTACCAAAATAACCCAACTCACCTGCAGTTGCGTCTGATCACACACTGACAGACTGTGCCTGCAGCTTCAAAGGGAGGTGTGATCTCGCAGATCCAGAGGAAATAGCCTCACCCCCCCCCCATTTTATCTGGCACATGTGACCGCCCTCTATGTGTATGCTGCCATGTTGCCACCATCCTGCTCAGCTTGATTCACTCCAGTGGGACCCCTTTTTATTTTCCTAGCAGTCTTTATAGCAGTGTACCTAAAACAAAATAATACAAAGACAGAGACTTACCACCTCAGTGCCCCTCACTTAATCCACAGTTTAAAAGTGATATCTGCTGGCAAGTAGAAGCTACCTTTGTGGTATTACACTCATTCACAGTGGGTTACTACATCACATGCAATGCTATTTATTTATTTATTCAAGCATTTCTATGTGGCTTTCCTCCCCAAAGGGACCCAATGTGGCTTGCAGAAAATTTCAAATAAAACCATTTAAACAAATAAGACAAAGAGAGAAAACACAGGCTTATTTGGGCTGGTCTTGGTCCACTGAGCTGCCAACCACAGGCTTCAGGCTGTGAGCCATGGGCTCCAATCCAAGAGCCCTTTGGCACTTCTTTGGCTTGCTCCTCTGATCACAACCTAACCAAGTACCCTAACAACCTGATATGTGCGCAATGTTAGCAGAACGTCTGCCTGGGCTTTGGATCTCTGGTGTATGGCATATGTAACTGGCCATAAGCATGAGGTGCAATGCTTCACAGATAGCTCTTCCAGCTTACTAGTGTTTAGGTTGCCAGCTCTGGTTTGGGAAATACCTGGAGATTTAGGGGTAGAGACTGGGAAAGGTGAGGTTCTGGAAGGGAGGGACTTCAGCAGGGTACTATGCCATACAGTCCATTCTCCAAAGCAGCCATTTTCCCCAAGAGAACTGATCTAGGTCATCTGGAAAATCTCCAGGTGCCACCTGAAGGTTAGCAACCCTACATAGTGTTATGTTTAAATCAGACCTTCAACCCAGACTACACATGCAAAGTGAGTGGAGTGGGAGGGAGGTTGTAGAACACTGAAGTGGTCAGATAGGCTGTGCCACTTCAGACTGGAAACTGTGGTGGATTCTGGTTTGGAATGCTCTTCCATAGAACAGAAATAGCAAAGCTGCCAACAAGAGGAAAAGGCAAAGAGTTGGGACAGAACCCTTTGGGCTGGTTTTCTGTTCACAGTGACTTTTTAACTTAGGGTAACCTCTGAAACTGTGAGCCCCTACCTGTAGTCATCTGAAACTGTGATAACTCTCCCTGTAGTATGAAGTGGTGTGGGCCATGTTATCACCTCAGCACCCTGACACCACAATCTGCTGTGTACAAAACAGAGTCCAAATTAAATCTGGCAACTGTGTCTAAGTAGGCGTGATAGTGACAGACCCACCAATAAGCCACTCAATCCAGGTATTACAGGGTTAAACCAGGTAAAACTTTATAATAGGAATAAGTTGATGTAGCCTTTATTTCTTTTTGATATCATATGTTATCATTGGCATCAGTTTTCAACCTCCTTATTTCTGTTGCTGCCAGAGATGGTTCTTTTTCTGTTTTAAATACTGGTTTTACATACACACCATTTCTACATTTTAACACCAGATACACGTTATGCACCATTTATAAACCATTTATACACATTTTATGCAAGAATAACATTTAAGATGTTGCAGTTTTTGCCTGAAAGAAAAAGAACTGATAATAAAATGAAGACCTGCAGTTTCCTTTCTCACAAGGGACAGCCAAGATTAAAAAGGCAATATTCAAACTGTACCAGCCATGTTTTGAAATTGTCTCACAACTACTGTATAAGCGAGACACTTGGGTTTAAAATGAAGGAGTTACACACAAAGGAAATAACACAACTAAAATCAAATTACACTGTTAATGTACTGGCATGGTTGTACCTAGCTTCAAATCAGTTACCAGGTATCTTTCTGAGATAACCCAAAGGTCTGTAGCTGCTTTCTGCTCCTCCTCAGCTGTTTCTCTACCTTCCACTCTTAGAATGCAATTGTTGAGAGAATGTTCAGGTGCTCCAATCAGATTTGTCCATCTAACATCTTCAGTAGCATTTTTTTCTCTAGATCAGTTTTGTAGCTCACTATGATAACCTGTAGCGATTATACACAGTTGAGCATTTCCTTACAGGAAGAAATTATTTGACCCTTCTTCTCACAGCACCACAAGCCTTGATCTAATTAGCCCTCTCCCACCAGCTGCTTTTAATAGAATTTTGAAGAGGATGGATATATCTACTCTTGAGTTTTATGCTTCATTTATTATATTTATGAACACAGGAAATGTCCTTTTACCGAGAGAGGCTCTGTTGCACTGTTGGCATAAATATTTTAGCCCACCCTTCCTGTAAGGAGCTATACATCACTGTCTTTTCCTCCATTTTATCCTCACAACATTCCTGTGTGGAAGGTTAGTCATAGAAGCCCAGGGTCATGCAGTAAGCTTCAAGGTAACATGACAATTTGAACATGGGTCTTGCAGATCCTGGGCTGACACCCTAACCACTGTACCATGTTGGGCTGTCATTGGTACATTTAGTTGAGTGATGTCTACTCTGACCTGCAGCACCTATCTAAGTTCTCAGGTAGGAGATCTCTCACATCATCTGTTATCTGATTCTTTAACTGGAGAGAGCCAGGGATCAACCTGGGCCTTCAGTGATCCCTCCTTCCTAACCAGTATTTTGATTGCTGTTTTTATGTTTCGTATGTGTTTTAGCTTTGTTTTTTAATTGTTTTAATATGTGTCTGGTGTGTTAATTTTAGTGCTTTCATAATGTGGGTTTATAATGTATGTTTTAAATGGCAAGCTGCTTTGACGGCCCTTGTAAGGGCAGAAAGGTAGCATACAAATTTTGTAAATATATTATTATTATTACAGTTGTTGTTGTTGATGATGATGATAAATGCAAACCATATACTCTGCCACCGAGGAACAGACTCTCCCACTAGGATTTACTTGTTACATTTCAACTCTAAAGTTGTCAAAATAGTTTGTAACCTTTTAAAACAGAAGTGTAATTTCTTATAACCCACTCTCGATAACTTAAAATCAGAGTGGGACATGGTATTACTGTAGCTTTATCTTTTCCGAATAGTGCATTATTTATTCCTCCCCCACCATTTTGTAACCAAGTAAGGAAGTCCAACCAAGTAAAGGAGCACCAAAGCATTGCTTCCAGTTAGGGTTGCCAGCTCTAGGTTGGGAAATACCTGGAGATTTTGGGGGTGGAGCTTGGGGAGGGCAGGGTTAAGGAAGGGAGGGAATTCAATGGGATATGCTGTAGAGTCCACCCTCCAAAGCAGCCATTTTCTTCAGGGGAACTGATCTCTGTAGCCTGGAGATGAGATACTACCTGGAAACTGGCAACTCTACTTCCAGTATGAGATCTCCCCAAATAGACATGCCCACAAGAGCCAGGTGCTGCTCTGTCCCTGATGTAATTCTATTGGTGGGTATGGAATGGTTTACTCTCCTAGCCCCTTCATCCCAGAATTGAAATGTGTTTGTTTGTTTGTTTAAAAAAACATTTAATGGAGAAGCCAAGTGCTGTTTTGCTTCTGATGCCATTCCATTAAGTAGGTTCATATTTTAGTTCACTCTAATTTAGAATTGCCATTTGTGACATCATTTTACTGGTTTATTTTTGTTCTTTTGATTTCTTGTTTTAATATAATTTGTTGCAATTTTTTTTGTTTAAAAATTATAATTCATCAAAAGCAGGCATATGAGTGGGAAAAGGATTGACATCTCCAGATTAGGAAATTCCTAGAAATTTGGGGTCTGGGCTTGGAGAGTGTGGAGTTTGGAGATGGTAGGGAACTTAGCAAGGATGTTATCTCCGTGGTACACTATAGATGCCACCTTCCAAAGTGGCCATTTCCTCCAGAGGAACTGATCTCTGAAGTCTGGAGATCAGTTATAATTCCAGGAGAACTCCAGGCTCTGCCTGGAGCTTGGTAACCCTCAGATAACATATACATTGCAACAGTCATTTTTGTGGTGAGTCCAACTAACAAACCATTCTAGAACAGCACTGCTGTCTTTAAGAATTTTTGGAACTGACTTGGTTTAAAAATTCTCATCCAGGTTCCTCTAATATTGACCCTGTGTGTTCAGCCCGAAACATTTTCTCTCCTATTTAAAAGTGCTATTGAAGCCCTAAACCCCGGACTTTAGTCATTATTAATTGCTGGAAGGATTTGAAAAATGCCAGACAGGCAAAATAGAATATTTTCACCACTGGCAAAACATCAGAGACTGAAAGGTTAAGTTAATTTTTATTCAAACATTAAGGGCAGCCTTTTACTTGCTTGTGAACTCTTGTACCAGGGAGGGTACAAGATATGTTAGCTATAAATCTAAGCGTTGGTTTGCTTTCGTTCCCCTTTTTTAAGCCTCTCTGCATGTGCCTAATAACATCCCTGTCCTGCAAATTATAAGTAGCAAAACTGTGAGTTAACTGTCATGACTGCTTTCTGTTTTTGAAACAATCAGTATTTCCTCTTCCTCAGAGGGGGAAAAAAATCTTAGCTAGGTAGGAGGAACTTGGAGTTTCCATCCTTATGGCATTTGAGTAACTGCTTTTTCTTGGCCTCTCTTTTCAGACTCTGGGTTATGGGCAAGTCAGAAAGTCAGATGGATATAACTGAAATGAACTCTCCAAAACAAAAGAAAAAACCACGATGGAGTGCCATGGAAATTGGGCTTGTGGTTGTAGTAATCCTTCTTGCTATCATAGGCATCACCATGATAATTCTGTACGCCACCCGTTCCGGTAAGTAGAAGTTCATTGACTTATCATTTCAGCAGCAAAAGTTCTTTTGAAACGTATGAAAGATGAAAGGGAGACTGCTAGGACAAAATATTACTCCACAGAAAGGAGATGATTAGAATTATGGAGTAAAACCTTTTAGTACCTGTGAATTTGTTCATAGGAGCACTGTCAGTTCTTTGGTGGTTGAACTAGCCAAAGCTGCATCATATTTTAATATAATGACAGTCATTAATATGTATAGATTGTACATCTTTGGTGGATTTGGGGGGGGGAATACCTGCTCTTATTAGTGTTCAACTAGAATATCAAAATAATTTGGCAACTTAAAATCAGATGAGCTCTGTTACTAAAGGACAACCCAACCAGAATGAAGGGCATAAAGTGTCATTAAATTCAATGGGACTGTAAAGTATTTAGCTCTGACTGGATTATGTCCATAGAGATTTTTTTTAAAAAAAACATTGTTTCTATGCAAACATTTGAAATGGAGAGCCAGTTTGATGTAGTGGTTAAGTGTGCTGACTCTATTCTGGGAGAACCGGGTTTGATTCCCCATTCCTCCACTTGCACCTGCTGATGTGACCTTGGGTCAGTCACAAGCTCTGGCACAGCTGTTCTTGAAAGAGCAGTTTATGTTAGAGTTCTCTCAGCCCCACCTACCTCACAGGGTGTCTGTTGTGGGGAGGGGAAGGGAAAGGAGTTTGTAAGCCACTCTGAGACTCAAAAGTGAAGGGTGGGGTATAAATCCAATCTCTTCTTCTTCTTCTTCTTCTTCTTCTTCTTCTTCTTCTTCTTCTTCTTCTTCTTCTTCTTCTTCTTCTTCTTCTTCTTCTTCTTCTTCTTCTTCTTCTTCCTAGTATTATGACTAGCTCCCAAATCTTCCTGCATATTCAGGCATCTACAGTTTTTGCAAACTGCAACAAATACATGTGCAGGAGGTAATTGGAAGGGGAACAAATCAAAACAATTTACTTTCATAGGATGTGAGCATGAAAATTGCCAGTTTCATTCTGTGAGAGTGAGGCTGGACCTCTGACAAGCATATGGGAGTCAGGTGTGATTTTTCTCCATCAAAATGCTCTGCTCCCTTGACACCCTCATCTTACAGAATTCTACTGGAAACCCTTTTGAGATCTGGGCAAACAGGGACTGAAGATGTAAGGCTCCCAGCCTCTGGAAAGTATTATGCTCAAGACTTCCTGTGGCCAAGGAGGGTCAAATACGACCAAATGTGCAGTCACAAATTCTGTTGGAATGAAATGCATTTCTGAATGAAGCTTGAGAACCATCATGTTGTAGGTGCTTGAATGTTTGGCTTGAGCATGGGAAATCTCATCCATGAAGTAGATCCCTACAGGATTGTAGTGAGGCTAAACAATTTGTTTCAGCTCAATGGAAGACAAATGCATATAAATATAACTATTAAATTAATATCCCTGAAGCTCTGACATTGGGATACTTAGAGGGACTGGCATTTAACCAGCCATCCATGAACTTTGTGAAAGAGGACCTTCCCACTGGCCCCTTCTGTTGCAGCCTGCTGAGCTCCCTAAAATTTTATTCCTGGCGGTCAGCAAACCCTCAGGAACAGCATAGGGGTCAAGTGCAGGGATGCAGTGAGAAGGGGAGATGGAAGAAATTGTAACTCCCTCTTCCACAAACAGGAATGCCATTCTGTTGGAAGAGCTACGTAGCTGGATATGTGCCAGTATACTTGTGGATCAGCACCATGGAGAATGGACCGTCTGCCAATCAGGGAAAACTAATTAAACCCCAATGATGCATATGCCCGTAGCACTGATAATGCTGCTCCTTGTTAATTTTTTGTGTGCTCTAGAAGAAATTGCTTCTCAATCAGTAGGATATGCCTAACTGACAATTGCACATTGCAACATGGAACATTTCATTCCTTAGAAGAAGACAGTGGTCTCTACATAAGTCACTTGACTACTAACAATAATAAACAGCTTAGAGCTTCAGGGCTGGTTTGGGATGCAGAATGTACGGACATGCATAGTGACGGGAATGTTAGAGTTAGACGTGTTCCTTGGTTTCACATTTTATTTCTGAAATCCTGCCAACCCTTTCCTAGAAAGAAAAAAAAATGTGATTTAGTATGCTGCGTGTCTAGCCATGATTGGTGGGGCACAGTGTGCCATGCACTACTCCAGTGCCATGATACGACTCCTATGCCAGTGATGTATTTGATCAATACAACTGAAGGTTCAAATAATCCTGGCATAAGAACAAAGGCTTGTTACTGAACACATAGGAGACCTATTATCAAATTCATTGGTCCATTCTGTTTTTCAGTTTGAGAAATATTATCCTGCCACTGCAATTAATTAAACTGAATGACAGACTGAATAAACCTATCTCCAAGAAATCTCTTGATTGGCAGGTATCAGACCTATTCCCACTATGCAGATAAACCAAACAAATCCATCTATAATTTTGTCTGACAGGGTTGCCAGCCTCCAGGTGGGGCCTGGAGATCTCCCAGAATTACAGCTGAGCTCCAGACTGTGGAGATCTGTTTCCCCTGGAGAAAATGGCTGCTTTGGAAGGTGGCCTCTATAGTATTATATCACCACTTAGATCCCTCCCCTCTCCAAACCCCATGCACCCAATGCTCCACCCTCAAGTCTCCAGGAATTTCCCAACCCAGAGTTGGCAACCCTACCTAAGCACCTGATCTGTGTGCAGGGTTAGCACAACGTCTGCCTGGGCTTTGAATCACTGGTACATTGCATATGGGGCAGGCATAGATGTGAGGTACAAAATTTCCCAGATCCATCTTGCAGCCCACTAGTATCATGTTTAAGTCTGTCCTTAGACCAGGACTACCCATTCAAGAGAATGAGGTGGGACTGAGGGAGCAGGATAGTGAAATGGTCGGACTCCAGTCTGTGGACTCTATGGCATCACATCTCTGCTGAGGTCCCTCCCCTCCCCAAACTCTGCCCACAAATCTCCAGGAATTTCTCAGCCTGGAGTTGGCAACCCTAGGGCTGCACACTCCAAAGGCTCCAATTCCACATCCAGACTTTCACTTGGTTAAAGATATAATCAAATAATGGGGAATGTGGATTTCCCAGGTGCTCAGTCCAAATAGTTGGGAAGAAATTTTGAAGCCCCTCAACTCTTGGAACATGTCCTTTATACTTTGGACCACTAGAGCATGTCCTTTATACTTTATACATTGGGGATACAATTAAATTGAATGTATTACTTCACATTATATATTTCATAGGGCTTCCTTTGTTCTACATTTCACAAAGCTACTGTCATACTGTCATTTCTTCTATGTCCCCCACATACCCTTCCCTGGCCTGCTGTGTGGAGACAGTGGTATGATCAATAATGGAAGCTTAAATTGTCCCCTTGATGGGTTTAAATTTCTGTTACTATTAGTAATTTTAATCATATATCAATTGCTAAAATATTGTTAATCGCTCAGAGCCTGCTTGTGAGGTAGGTGATCCATAAACTTAAATAAATAAATAAATACAAATAATTCATTCATTTGCTGTTTTTAATGGAAAGAGAAGACATTGCAATTTTATCCTCCGCAGCCTCTCAGAAAGAAAGACCAAGAAACAAAAACTAGCTAGATGGATAGAATTGCGAATTACCTTATATGCAGTTGTTCACTGAATGGTGGGCTTACTCCCAGGAAAGTGTTCTTAGGATTGCATTGTTATGTGTGATCCACAAGTAGTTTTTTAAAGACTACATCCAATCACTGTTCTGAAGACCCAATCCTACATCATCACTTATTTAAACATAACCTGTTCATGTGTCTCTGTGTTTGGTTTTAATTGTTTTGTATATATCTGTAGATGTTTTTAAATTTGTTTTAATGTTTTTATTGCTCACCACCTTGGGTACCCTAAATTGGAGGGTAGGCAGCCTAAACATGTTTTAAATAAAAAAATAACATTTGGTATGAAATAGTGAATTAATCAGAATTAGTCATCAAACTAGCCTGGTGGAAATAGGCTCTTAATTCTATAGTACTTTCAACCCTTGATTACAAATACAACAAAAACTATTATTAAAATCATACCGGCATCCTAGAATAGTGGAATAATTATGTTAATAACATGATTGTTGGAGACATGGAGTATGCTGCTGTCACCTAAATATATTGGAAATTCAAAGTTGTGCTTAATTTTTGGACTGAAGCCAAACAGCACCTCAGCTGAACACTACGAGGTGTGGTTCTGTTTGTCCACTTAATAGCTGGCTATATACCAAGTCATCCAGGCCTTAAACAAGTCACAGGTGGCCAGGATTAAGAGGAGCAGCACTAGTGGCTAAATAGATCATCCTCCAGTCCACCAAATACTGAATACTGGGTTAGAGATCTTCCAGATGTAGCACCTTAGGAATTAGTGGTATATCTCTTAGGTAAATTGAATTCATATCAAGTGTCGTTTGAACTTTAATGCTTAGCAAAAAAAAAAAAAGTTTGATTTGTCTGTTCAACCACATTGGCAAGAACTTACAAGTCATCCTATCCTGGACAGTGTTGCACTCACCCAGAAGAAGCATGGACATAGCTTGGGAGTACTGCTGGAACCTGGTCCCTAGCTGGAGTAGGGCAAATCCCAAGAGACCAAACAGCAATCTTCCAACACTGCAGTGTCATTTCTAGCTACATAACTAGAGGTTACATTAACATGTTGTGGGATGCTTCAGGATTCAGCTCTGTGATAAATTGGGTTAGTTCTAGAACATCCACAAAATGGTGATGTTGCTTCCAATAACTTAGCCAGAAGTGACATAATAGTGTTCACCATTTCTCCACCCTATTATTCCCCTGCCTCTCCACTGAATACCAGCCTCTGTGGTGTGTAGTACCATTTATTAGCTTCAGCTCCTACACCAGTTATGCTTGTTCCTTGAAAAGCATGAGCTGGTCATGGTAATTTAGATTACTGGTCATGGTAAATTAGATTATTATAATGTGCCATATACAGGGCTATCTTTGAAAATACTCCACAAATTTTCATGGATCCAAAATGTGGTATCAAGACGTTGTTAGGGTCTGGATGTAGGTGTCACATCACTACTTAGATGAAAGAATCTGCATTAGTCATCCCTTTGTTTTCGGCTCCGTGTTGGAATATTCCTGGAGATTTGCTGCTGGAACAAGGGGAGTGGAGTTGCTGGCTGATGGCTGGCACCTGGCAGGAGACTGGGAGAGGGGACATGGGGGCACCATTGTATTCACGGCATAATCTCATGGCTGGGGTGAACTCTATGGTTTTACTACTGGATGCAAGAGCATTGTGACATCACTTCCAAGTTCACCCTGGAAATGATGTCACACCATTGACACTACATCATTTTTCCCTTTCATTATCTCCCACTGGCCTACTGAGCAGTGGTGGGGATTGGAGGGTTGCCAGCAGGAGGTACTGGATAGGGTGGGGGGTACAATCAGAAGTAACACTGAAGAGCTTGCAAGTCCATTTTTTCACAAGACATATTGTTTGTATATTGTTGTATATTTTCAGTTATATTGGATGGTTTAAGCAAGTATTAGAGAAACTTCTAAAAGCAGTTCTCAAATATTATCTGACCACTGCCAAAGTTCTGCGTTGTACAAGAACATTCTTTCATGTACCACAGATTTGTCCCTTATCACCTCAAACTGATTGAGCGAAGTTCCTTGGTTCTTGTTGATTAAGATGAAAAGCTAACCATTTCTTGGTGTTTTATCCAATTTTGCAGTAGTCCTGTTTTATGCATGCTAATTGGAATATAGCTTTTATGAGGATAATCTAAGTTTATAAAGCACTGCAACCAAAGTAGACACACACAAAGAATATCTTCATGTTACAATATGGTATATAAGTATCCAGAGTGCTTAGCAATTATACATTTAAGTGGTATTGATTTTTCACAACAAACAGTGAGGTACAAAATCCAGTAGCCGCAAGCTGTGGATTGAAATAAAGCTAATAGTCTTATAATCTCTTTCCAGATGCTGTTTGTGTAACTTCTGATTGTGTAACATCAGGTAAGCCCTTATAAAGTTTTTCTGCTTAGTGCAATGAATAATTTTTTTTTCTGAATGACATTTATTTTGAAAAGCCACCGTAAGGAAGCCCTAGAGGGACTAGAATTTCCAGAACAGCAGCTCTCTCCCTCCCTCTCACTCCATAAAACAAACTGCTTTAAAAGTGAGAATGTTAGTACACCCTCTCTCCTTTAAGGGCACTGGGGTTTTGACCATCCAGTGGAAGATGTGATATATTCCAAATTTTTAAAATTATGTAGATTTTTGTAAAAATGACAACTATGGATTTACAATGTCAGCCTGATGGGATAAGTCTCAGGAATGTGTTTGGATGATCCACAGTCTCAGTAGATATCTGCACATGTAGTGCTTTGATTGGAGGCATTAAAGGTTTCTCCCGAAGGGTTTCTCCAGCCATTTTGGGCCTCTAAAGGTGGAAACTTGGCAAGTTGCTGGAAATATCTGTAACTGGCTCTTCCCAGCATTTTAAAATAGAAATAGATGCTGCATGGGACCCTTGGGTTGGCATTAGGGGGGGGAGTTAAAATGTCAGGCCCCTGCTGCATGGTTTAACCAATTGAAACTGACCTGATCTTGTGTTATTGTTAGAATTACAAGGATAAAATATGGGTGTTTCACCCCTTTTTCAAGACTATGGTGGAGGGAATATTGGTTTCAATTGATGAAACCATGTGGAAGTGGACGTGCTCTTCCCCCGCCACCATGTGGCCTACATCTGAATTGGAGCCCTCAGAGTTGCCATTTCTATTTTTATAATGTTGGGAAGATCTAGTTACAGATAGCCAAGTGTTTTCATCTACTTAGATCATAACTAACATTTTGTAGCATGGCATGCATTGCTGTTTCAGTGATGTGGCAGCATTTGCTAAGTGTGCTATCAAGTGAGATATAACAGAGTCAGTCTCTGAGTCTTCATGTTCCATACTCTTGTTTCCTCTTGAGATGGTTGTAGATGTTGCAGTCAGACCATGAACAAAGAAGCCATGCTCAGGGTAACTCTTTCCAAAGTAAAACTTTGATGATCATCCTCAGCTGAGTGGTGACCAACTCTATTTCAGGGTCATAGAGCTTTATGGAGGAGGACTGCTTTTCACCAGAGTTTTTGCAAGCTGTAAGAACTGCCTGCTTTTTTAGTGATTATTCAAGGCATTCTGCAAAAGGGACAAAAGAGTTTGTACAATATGCTGATGTGGAAAGGAACACATCCCCATTGCCAAAGGAATTAAGCTAACAGTCCCTGTCTTGCTCTGCTATACCATGGCAATGAGATTTATGATGGGCAATGAAACTGGAGGGAAGGCAGCATGGTATAACGCGATCTTGTCAGATCTCAGAAGCTAAGCAGGTTCAGTACTTGGATGGGAGGCCACCAAAGAAGACTCTGCAGAGGAAGGCAATGACAAACCACCTCTGCTTCTCACTTGTCTTGAAAGCTCCTTGCTGGGGTTGCAGTAAGTTGGTTGTGACTTGACAGGCTGTGGTCTTGAAAACAGCGAAATATTTATGAACAAGGCAATCTTGCTGGCTTTGTTTGCCTCAGCCAATTCTGCCCAAGTAGTACCATGATGTCATTGCATTCCCTACATGACTGGCTGCACAGAAGCAGCAGCAAGCTGAGGGTGCAAACTGTTGGCAGAGTTTAAACATGTAGAGGAATGGAGCACTAGCTGTTTAAAGAAAATAACTCGGTTTATTTAAAAAAAAATAAACTCTAACAGAACAGAGGAGAGGGAGAGAGGCTTAACTGCTGTGAAAAATAGAAAGGAAGGGGGGAGGCTCAGTTGGGCAGGAAGTCTCCAAAGAGCCAATCAGGAGACAGGAAGGACAATATTTAAAATTGTGGGAAGTCCCTAATCTAGCTATGCTAACTAGCAGTCCTCCAGCTGTCTCCTATAGGCTGTTCTTCTGATTTTCTTCAAGTAGGTGCACTATAGACCTTGTATATTCCAAAACAAACTATGGTTGCCAGATCCAGGTTGGGAAATACCTGGCGATTTTGGTAGTGGAGCCTGAGATGGATGGGGCTTGGGGAGGGGAGGGACTTTAATGAGGCTATAGGGTCCACCTTCCATAGTGGCCGTTTTCTCCAGGGGAAGTGATCTCTATCACCTGGAGATCAGTTGTAATAGCGGGGAACCCTACTGTAGGCTGGGAACCCTACTGCAAACAGGCGCAAAAATACAAATCCTCAGGCACGGAACTTTCAAGGAAGTTTTGCCTTCCCCCTCATGAGCTTTCTTTCAACTCTAAAACATTCACAAGCAAATGTTCAGTGCAGCCCTAGTAGGAACCATGCTCTGTCTCACCTTCTCCTGGTATCTCTCTGTGTTAGGCAATGGGCTTTTTTGAATTTGCAAGAACATTTTGGGTTGCGTTCTGCAGTATGGCAGTCAGTGACATATTTAATCTATTTGTTTTCTTTCCTGTTGTATTCTCACATTGATTGACACCAACAGTAGAAATGTACACCAGGGCAGTGCACAACTGCCTACGATGTTTACAATTAAATCATACCAAACTGTCAAAATTCATAGCATAATACCGGCTACACGTAGCAGGAAGATTTGCAGAACTTTTGTATCTCTCAAGGATAGAAGACCAGCTTTTCCTCCATGCTTATACTGAATAACAATTTGCAAGCCATAATTGGTCCACTTGAGCAAAAGAGAAATGCCACTAATAGTGAATTCTGATCTGAGCTAACAGAAGCAGTAGTCGTCAACCTTGAAGGGCCAAAGGTTACCTAAATGGGAAATAGTTGGTGCTGCTCATGTAAAGCTTGGTATCTGTTAGCTTTCACCGTGAAAACTTACAAAAAATATTTCCACATGCCCATCTTACATAAATTGACACTAAACTCAATTACGTAGAAAAGATCCAACTTAAAGGGCATCTTTGATATGTTCTTTTTCTTGGCATACTACAACAGAGCACCAGAACCAAAACGGCCACAAGACCACTTGTATCTTCATTTTCAGATAATGTGTTTAATTAGTCGTTTCCAGTTCATTAGTTGATTCCTAATTAAACTGGCTAATGTTTGCAGCCAGAACTGGGGTACACAGAGTAAGTTTATGCCACATGTTTCACGCTGCTGGAACTCATGGGACTGAAAACCGATGAACTGGTTCAAAATAAATATTTCAAAGACCAACAGCATTTGTTGAGTAATTAATTGAGTTTTTTTAATGTGGCAATAACAGTAGGTGTTTGGATCATGATCATTCTTCTGCAGGATTTAAATTGGCTTTCTGGGGGGAAAAGCATTTTACTACTAAAACTGGTCTAGCGTAGTAGCTAAGAGACTTAACAGTGTAGTCCTAAACTGAGTTACGCCCTTCTAAACCTATTGACATCAGAAGGGAATAATTCTATTCAGCATTGTTTTGAGAATGATGCATTGTGAAGTCTCTAATTCATGATGTGGGTAGCCACATTAGTCTGTCTGTAGCAGCAGAAAAGAGCAAGAGCCCAGGAGCACCGCAAAGACTAACAACATTTGTGCCAGGGTAGGAGTCTTCCATGAGTCACCGCTCACTTCTTCAGATAAGGTGAGATAAAGTATCTGAAGAAGTGAGCAGTGACACACGAAAGCTCATCCCCTGCCACAAATTTTGTCATTCTTTAAGGTGCTCCTGGACTCTTGTAATTTGATGCGCCACTGCACGATCAGATGCAATTCTTTGCCGCTTGTTTCTGGTGCGCTTCAATGAGGGATCACTGATGTAATGAGAGCGCGCCGGTGCAATCACATGGAGATGTCTGTCTGCGGCCCGTCGCAAACTTGTTTGCTCCTGCACTTTCCCAGGTATTTTTTAACTCTGCTTCTTTAGAGGGGCGAGACGGGTTGGCGATGGGTGCAGGACACTTGCCAGATGTTCCCGTGTGATCGTGCCCGTAAAATCCGCCCAGCATTCATCCCTCTCGCGCTGCGAATTCTGCATGCGATCAGAGCCTCTAAGTGGCAAAGTATGTTGAGCCTCCCATTGTTCCTTATTTGTAATACATGGATGACACGAAGAGTCATTGTTGTAATAAGTAATCTTGGGGGTAATCTTGGAATAATTGGTACCCCAAGATAAAGTACAAGAAGTGCCCTACTCCAGATCCATGAATGATTTCTCCAAAAGTCTTTACATAGAGATTGAATACTATGCCATGACTGAACCTTGAGGAATCCCAAAAGACAAGTCACCCTGATGACAGTTGGTCTCCAACATCAACCCTCTGAGGCCCGGCCATAAGGAATGATTTAAATTTCTATAAAGCAGAATCCTTAATCCATTCTTCTTCCTCCCAATGCCTCAAAAAGATGGCATGGTCCACAGTGTCAAGCACTGCTGACAGATCCAGGGAGAGTGACGCAACAGCATGGTTCTTCTTCACATTTGAACAAGCATTGACTAAAGCCACTCGCACCATCTCCATCCCATAGCCCCACATGAAGCCAGAATGCAAGGGGTTTAAAGTTGATGAGTCACTCCCTTTAACAATGATTCTCTCCCTTTAAGATATTGTGATGACAGACATAAAAAGCCCTGACCTGGATAGCCCAGGCAAGCCCAATCTCGTCAGATCTCGGAAGGTAAGCAAAGTCGGCCTTGGCTAGTATCCTCCAAGGAATACCAGGGTCATGACGCAGAGCCAGGCAATGGCAAACCACGTCTGAAATATCTCTTGCCTTAAAAACAAGTCTAGCTTGTCACCTAGTGGTGCATAATGCTAAAAGAGCTAGAACTTCTGGCTACCAGACAATCTTAGGATCTCCTGGCTATTCTACACTAGATGTCATACGATAATAATAGTTATTATTAGACATAAAAATCCCACATGAACCTTAAATACATTGGCTAACAGATTAATTTTATTTAAGGGCCCACTTATATAACTAATAGCTCAGCACAATTTTATGTTAAAAGCATAGAGTTTCTAGTGATTCCTGGAAAGTACTGACATTTTCCCCAGAAGTGACATCACACCATCAGGCCAACAGCCTTTTTTGTTAATTGTGCTCCAGCTGCCACTCAGAGCAGTGGTGGAAAACGGCCCTACATGATACTACATCACTTCACAGTTTTCCCTGGAAGAGATGTCATGCTGTCGGGCCAATGCCAATTTTTCTTGTTTGTTTATTATACTCCCACCACTACGCAAACCAGAGGTGGGGGATGCCCCATTCCGGGGGGGGGGTCAGCTCTGGAAAGAGTATGGTTGCCAGCCTCCAGGTGGAGCCTGGAGTTCTCTTGAAACAACAGTTGCTCTCCAGACTGCAGGGACACCTGAAGAAATGGCAACTTCCAAGGTTAAACTTGATGGGATCATATCCCTGATGTGGTTCCTGACCTCCCAAAACTCTGCCCTCCCCAGGATCTGACCCCAAACCTCCAAGAATTTTCCAGACCAGAGTTGGCAGCCCTTTGGAGGAGACTGAGCTAGAAACATCTTCCTTGACATGTAGTACGGGGGCAGGGGAGGTTGTCCATTAAAATATTTTCTTCCTGCTTTTCCTTCATTCAAGGAGGATCAAAGTTCCTTCAAAAACAGCATGAACTGACATCAGGAGTGATGCTCTTGTTTTGGGGCAAAACTCTATGGTTTGAGCCCAATTTTACCATAGAGTTTTGCCCAAAAACTAGAGCATCACCCCCGATGGCAGCGAGGTGATGATGTCACTTTCAGGTGACGTCATTATGTCGCATTTGGGGCATTTGTGGGTGGGACTTCCCTCTGCCAGCCCACTGGCCAGCAGCGGAAAGAGGCCCACAAAAGTAGGGGAACCCCCAACCAGACTGGGGACGTGGCAACCCTAAATCGTCTTCATTCTGTACCACACAGCTCAGACACTGTGCAGTCTGTGCAACTTAAGACTGGAGGCAAGTGCTGATGACATTTCAGGGCTGGCAATCTCTTCCCAACCCCTATAGGTTCCAGCAACTGCACTCCAACAAGAACTTTAATTTAGAAGCAAATCCAAAGAGGTGGGGGAGAAATAATAACTAGGATCTGCAAGTTCCTGGCAAGGACTTTTAGTGCTTGCCAGCCAACTAATAAGAGTTCACTGGTTCCAGGCCTTTCTTCCCAGGGCTCACCTGATACTGTCCAACAACGAAGTCTCCATCTGGAGTTTCAGTCCTGCAGCAAGAATCCCCAAAGTTCTCTGCTCCAGTCCTTGATTCCCTATTTCCAGTTCTCCATCTCCTAGTCAGCCTCCTCCTCACTGCCAGCCTGTTCCTGCCTGACTTCAACCCACTAACCCTCTCTGGAAAGAGGAAGGGCAGCCTTTCCAGAGCCAGAGCTGCTGGGAGATGTAGTCCCTCTGAAATTCCATTACACTGGTTTCCCACAACTTGGCCCTAGAGAAAGGGTGTCCACTGTCGAGTATTTTCTTTAATTAGAGCTAATTCTGAGTAATGAAAAATACCTTGAGCTACTTCTCCTCCAACATGTTACAAAGTGTTGGCCTGTCATACAGAGATCATGGATTAGGAAGAGCACCAGAAATGAAGTTATTACCTAACAGCTCAGAGGAATATCTTAGGAAATAAAAGCTGGAACAGATATTTTTGAGATATGTTCTTGAGTCTTTGATGGGATACAAGCTGCTCAGGGCTGCAAGTTTCCCACCAACCCCCAGCAGCAGAAAAATAATTGAGGGGGACACCATCTGCAGTGGTGTAATTTCACTTCTGGGGAAAACCCAGAAGTGATATCAGTCCTCTCTAGAGTCTCTCTAGATTCCTAAAGAGATATGATTCCCCCCCCCGGTAATGACATCATGCTGCTGCTGATGGCATTCCCCGCCCCTGCATCCTCCACTCTAGACTTACGCTGGTTGCCAGCCACTGGCTGGGATCCCAAAAGCTACACATGAACACATGAAGCTGCCTTATACTGAATCAGAACCCTGGTCCATCAGAGTTAATATTGTCTACTCTGACTGGCAGCAGCTCTCCAGGATCTAAGGCAGAGATCTTCCACATCACCTACTGCCAGATCCTTTAACTGGAGAGGCTGGGGATTGAAACTGGGACCTTCTGCATGCCAAGCAGATGCTCTACCACTGAGCCCTGGCCCCTCCCCAAGCTACCTGTTGGAAACCCTTGCCCGACATACCTCCCCATCTTCTTCACTTTCTTTACCTTCCTACATGTAGGATCTGTACATGTAGCCTCTCTTACTGAACTTCATCTATTGTGATAACTCCACTCAGCTTTTTCACTGAATCTCACCCAATTCCTCTCCCTAGTAAAGCTCTTGTCCCAACTTAGCTTTTTTACATATTGGCCCCATGATCCCCAGCATAGCCTTTTTTGATGGTCAAAGAGAACCTCTCCTTCCTTTATTATCAGCAGAAAGGCTGTCTGGATACAACCGGCTGTCTTGACCCTCCATAATGGCACTTGACCCTTTACGGTCTTCTAAAAGTGCTGTTCCCTCATTAAACCTGAAGGTCGTTTCTCAGATCTCTTCCTTTTTGACCTGTCTGTCACTTTTGACATTGCCAAATATACTATCCTCTTTGCCTCACTCCCTGTTGGTTGGAGTAGAATATATTTGGGAAGTCTCCATATTTGTCATGGAAGCCAAAAATATCTGAAGTCTGCTTTGAAATGCCAGCCACAACATGTCTGTTGTGGTTTTGCAGAACAATGAGTCTTGGCAGCTTCAGCCATTATCCTCATAAGCCATCTGTCCGTCTACAGCTGCCTGTTCTGTAACTTCATCATAGGGTTTCTTTTTAAGATAGGAAATGTTTTAGTGAATTGGACGAAACAGAAGATATTGTTCACTTTGTGCAGAACACTATATAAGGCCTTAAGAAGAGAAAAGTGGCTCAATCCATTGGCCAAGCATCTAACTACAGAAGAAAAACTGTCCTAGTTGCTCGGCAATGACTCACCTCCCGTAAGATACTCTGTTGGGGAGTTTGCTTTATATGCTGAATGACTGAGAAAATCAGGTTTGATCACGGTGCAAATGGTTTTTGTTTTTGTTTGCCTTCTTATTTCAATGAAAGTTGTTGTTTTTTTCCCCTTAATGTCTTTTATTTGCATCGACTAAAACGACACAAAATCCCCATTTTTATAAACTCATTCTTTTTTTCAGTTGTATGTGATTTTTTATGGATATGCATTTGAGTAAAAACAGCTAGAGATCATAGGAGAGTTGTCAGAAGTCCTAACTTAGTCAGCAAAACACCAGACCTTGTGATGCAAGCAAGGGTAGCGTTTATTAAGCTGCAATAGATAGATCACTGAAACAGGTCTCTTGTTCAGAATGACTTGGTTACAGAAAGCAAGCGGTTATACAGGGAAGGGGTTGAATGGGGACCCCCCCTTCTCCAATTACATGAGTAACATGCACCTGGGAAATCGAAACTTATTAAACTAATGAATTTCCCATCGCCCCATTCCTACCCACAGCTGCTACATCTATGCTAGCGATAGAGGAGCAGGCAGCCTGACTTGCCAAGGTCAGAACGTCTAGGCTGCCAGAGATAATAGTAATAAAAGCCACATTCCATTCTCACACCCGAGGTGTAAATCAGCTACTCCCCGGATTCCAACCTCCCGCTTGTCACGCCATCAAGGCGCCAACAGCCCACCGCCCTCCCTTACACTCATAGCCCACCGCCCTCCCTTCCATCCATCATGGCAGGGCCACCTGACAAGAGTGTAATGTTGAGTAGACCACTACACCTGACCTGACACTGCTGACATTTTTGTGGAGCATCCTGAAAGTGTTCAGGGGTATTTGTAAAACTTGTGCCATGAATACATATATACCCAGGGTGCCCACATGACAACATCAATCCAAATTGTAACTGAGTCATGGGCTACTTGCTAAAGGAAGGCTAATGATGAACTATCTATAGGAATTCACCACTCATTTTTTCTTGGGAACCATTGTTTTCATAAATCCAA
Source organism: Gekko gecko (assembly GCA_029375565.1). Lineage (NCBI taxonomy): Eukaryota > Metazoa > Chordata > Lepidosauria > Squamata > Gekkonidae > Gekko > Gekko gecko. Next base: position 116,538,067 of record JAPDNY010000008.1, read on the forward strand.
GAGTCACTTGACCTGATTACTCCTGTGCTATGGCCCTGTTCCTGTTCTAGAAATATATATTAGAAGAGTAGGTTTTGTTCTGGCCTGAGGTTAGTCCCAACAGTGCTAACAAATAGTTATGGCCAACATGTACAACCTCATTTGTAAGGAAAAGAAGGAACAGGCCTCAGCTGACCAGTGAGCTTGGCTGATCTCCCCCTTTACCAGGTGGCTTGTGCCAAGTCCCATCTGCTTTTAGTAGTCCTACTAGTCCTCATACTCCTTTATCTCTGCCCACTAGTTCTCATACTCCTTTAGCACTGGGTTTGGGAGGGGTGAGCCCTCCTTCAGCCATTCAGTCTGGGCCACTATATGCAAAGTTTGGATCTGAACCACTTAACCAATGAAAAGTGCTGTCTCTTAGACCAATACTGCGCCCTCTCTCTCTCTCACACACACACACACATACACACACACGCGCGCATACGCACGCACACACATAGGTTGCCAACTCTGCTTTGGGGTGTTCCTGGAGATTTGGAGGGTAGAACCAGGGGGAGGGTAGAACCAGGGGGAGTTTGGGGATGGACCTCAGCAGGGTATAATGCCACAGGGTCCACCCTCCAGAGCAACCATTTTCTCCCGGGGAACCAGTCTCTGTGGTTTGGATACTGACAGTGATTATGAAGAGAGCTCCAGGTCCCACCTGGAGGATGGCAATCCTAACACACAAACAATCACACATTTACATGAATTCAGAGGAGACAAGAGAAAAGACCTACAGAGGAAATGCCAGGCAGACATTCCAGACCTGTGTTTGTCTGTAGCATTCCATATCTACAGATGAACATTGTAAGGCACTCCATCCATAGGTACTAAAGCTCATTACATTCCATTCAGAAGCATTTTGAACAATCTATCTTCTGAGAGAAAATTTCAATATAATCTAAATTCTGTACTTTTCATGACTTCTATGAAATAGCATACTGCTGAGCTATTATTTCAAAGAATTCAGAAGGCAGATGCTTATCTTGACAATTTGTATGGGGAATAGGACTCAGTAAATTGGCTTTCCACTGAACAAACCTATGCAGTTACTGGAAGGTACAGCCATTATTCTCCATTTTCATTTCTGGAAATGAGGCGTGAGGTCTTACAGCCTGCCGTAAGCTACCATCTGTAGGGAGACAGCATAGTGTAGTGGTAAGGACGTTGAACAAGGACCAAGAACAGAGATAAATCATACATCTCCCCATGTGGGTGGTGTGGATGAGCAAGTTCTCCTTCTACCAAGAACAAGCTGCCCTGAACCTGCTTCAGCGGGGAGGGCAGGGTAAAAATCAATCAGTCAAATAAATAAATAAATATAAATAAATAAAGAAGATCAAGATTCAGTCTCCCACTCAACCATGAGCCTGCGGTCTCCCTCAGCCTAATGTACCTTAACAGAGCTATTGTCAATAGTTGTTAACAGGGCTTTTTTTGTAGCAGGAACTCCTTTGCATATTAGGCCATACACCCCTGATGTAGCCAATACTTCAAGAGCTTACAGTAGCCCCTGTAAGAAGAGCTTTGTAAGCTCTTGGAGGATTGGCTACGTTAGGGGTATGTCGCCTAATATACAAAGGAGTCCCTGCTACAAAAACAGCCCTGGTTGTTAAAGTGCACAATAAATAGTTAGCTAACACTATCCGTGCTTATACTGAAACAAGTGATAGTTTTTATCAGCATTAAGTGAAGTTAGAAAGCTCTTAAGAGTATGAAGTCTTGTGGTGAGGAAAAGTGCTGACTTGTGGAGACCCTGCAGGGTTTTCAGTGTAAAAAATGAACAGCGGTGGTTTGCCATTGCCTTCCTCTGAACAGCAACCCTGCACTTCCTTGGTGGTCTCCCACCCAAGTATAAAGCAGGGCCAATCTGAGATATGACAAGAATGGGCTAGCCCGGGGCATCCAGGTCAGGGCATGAGTTCTTGTACTGGCTTGAATGAATCACTATTGAAGAAATGAATTATCTTTAACGTGCCTGCTGTTAACAGAGTTTTAAGAATGTTTTGCATATTAAACTGAAGAGGCAAAAAAGGAAGTTAACTGTGATGAGTAGAAGGGGAACTTGCTCATCCACACCACCCACATGGGGAGATGTATGATTTATCTCTGTATGTGGAACTCAGGTGTCTTGTCATCCATAGAGAATTTCCCCTTTCTCCATTTAAGTGGAACTGCTACTCATTCTTGCTCTTTCGTATGCTAATGTTGCCCGTTTGCGTTTCTGCAGGCAGTGCTCTTATCTTCCCACAACAATTTTGTGTTCATAATGATGGGATTTATTTATATATTTATTTTGCAAGCAGAATTATCTTGTCATGAAAGTATGAGACGAGTCTTCTTTTCTGCTTGGAAGAAGCATAAATCAATACGAGTTTGGGAGGGCTGATATTAACTTGTGGCATGGATATTCATTACCTTTAATGGAAAAAGTAAACGATTTGAGTATAACAGCATGTAAGCTCTTCTGGTGGTTCCTAGTCGCAGATGGTATTGAAAACTTGTCTGCATTTAAACATCAGTTTATGCGTATGTTCCACTTGGTAAAAGCCATTTGAACATGCATGTTGCAAACACAAGTGACCCTTGCAGTCCCAGCACCTAAGGGAGGGGAGAGGGCAGTGAAGGCGAGGAACCCCCTTTAACAAACCCGCCAATAAACACCACCACTCACAACATTTTGGAATAAAATGGCCACAGCTCTATTGGTTACAGCTGTAAGAAGCCTTGGCACAGTATGGGACCATACGGTCCTGGCATCGACTCACACAGGGAGGGATGGGTGGGCAATCGATCCCATGTGGCCAGGTGAGCTGGCCAGGCAGTGTGGCGTGCTTCCCTTCAGTAGCCCCTCCCCTTCTCCCATCCCCAGGCCCAGCTCAGGCTCCATCATAGGCCTACCTGGGAGGGGAGGGCCAGGTTTTCCCACCGTTGGCGCTGCCCGGCCCCCCAAGCTGCCTGTGCAGCCCATTCTACCGTACAGGACATGGCAGCCATGGCCGCCATCCCCCCTGCTGGCTTTCCCCACCTGCACAGGACTGCAAATGAAACACACAGGTGAGTTGGGGGGCCCAGCTTCCCATAGTATTTGTTGCATATATTCTGCCACTTCTCCTCCTATGTGGGTTCTGATGGTTCACAGAAATGCCATGCTCTACATGCTGAGCCTCTGTAAATGGATGATTTCTTCTTCTCTGATGTCAACAGTTATGTGGAACAATTTAATGACAGAAGAAATTCTGCAACTTTGTCTATTGACACAGCTCCTACTGGTACGAAGCTCCAACTAGGGTTGCCAGGTCCTACCTGGCTGCCCGTGGGGGGCTCCAGGGTCCATTTTGGTGTACACGGCATGATGACATCAGCCAGAAATGACATCATCACATCATTGACATTGGGGTAACACTTTAGTTTCTGGACAAAAATTCTATGGTTTGAGCCCAATTTTACCATAGAGTTTTGCCCAAAAACTAGAGCATCACCCCCCATGTTGGCAACATGATGATGCCACTTCCAGGTGATGTCATTACATCATGCCACTGGCAGAAAGGGGCCCACAAAAGCAGGGGAACCAGGGGCTTCCCTAGCTCCAACTATAAAAAATGAATAGAATCCTACCCACTTGGAAGTAAGTTCCATTGATTTCAATTGTCCTGCTCTCAGGTAACATAGACAGGATTGCTGCTTTAATAGCCAGTCTTGCAAAATGTGTAATATGTGCTACTGGCCTGTCATTAGGCAATGCCATGGACTACATTTTACCTTTCACTTTGAACCAGTAATTCAGATTTATGTGTTTTTCCTGGTATACACACTAAACATTTCTTGGTTTGTCTCCCGTGACAGCTGCCCGAATCCTAGAAAACATGGATCCTACATCAGAACCTTGCAAAGATTTTTACCAGTATGCTTGTGGAGGATGGTTAAAGAAGAACATCATTCCAGAGACAAGTTCCCGTTATAGTAACTTCGACATTTTAAGAGATGAACTAGAGGTTGTTTTGAAAGGTCAGTGAATACAAAGTTTATGGGCTAAATATTTGGGGGCATTTCAGTCTTCTCTTCCATTCATCTACATTTTGCCTCAAGACAGCAAAAAAGGGTTGTGTTTGTGTGTGTAGATGTGTCTCTATCCTCTAGTCTGCCCCAAATCAGCAGAGAGTATTTCCTTGGTTATATGAATGCACATATGGGGATGAATCTGTTGTGTCTAGTGAAAAGCAAACAGACTGTGTCAGGCCTGGATAAATCTCAATCCAACAGGCCTGTAGCCACAGTGGGACATTTTGGGGCCCAGCCCCCTGACCTTCTGCCAGGGCACCCCAACTTACCACCCTGGCCTGGCACCCTGACTTATTTCTCGCGCTCAGGGCCAGCTTGCCCACTAGGTGAGCTAGGTGCTCGCCTAGGGCGCTGGCCCTGCAGGGGCGCCAAAATGCCCCCCCCCCGTGAAAAGCCCCCTTCCTGCCTGGCGCCACCGCTGGGAGGGAAGGGGCGAGGGTTCTAACTCCGCCCCTTCCCCGGCTTTCCTGGGCGCCGGGCCATCTCCAGGCCACACCGGGAGGTTGGCATCCCCGGTGAGGTGGGCGCCCCAGGCTCTCCTGCCTAGGGTGCCCAGACACCTGGGGCCAGCCCTGCTCGTGCTCGCCGCTGCCAGGTGCTGCTGCAAGACACACGCTGCCCTCCCCCTTCCCGGCAGCTCTCTGTATCTTTAGGGAGTCCTTGGTGGGCAAAGTAAGCCCCACCTCCAGTCCCACATTGCTCATCTTGCTTGCCTCTCCCTTGCCTCTTGCCAGCCAGCAAAGCAAGCAAGCCCCGCCTCCATTCCCACGCTGCTGCAAGCCCCAGCATCTCCACTCCATCCCTCCAGTTCCCAAGCCGGCAAGTCAAGCCTTGCACAAATAGGCTGAAATTTACTTACTGGGAGTTTAAAAATCCCAGCTATGGGGTTTTTTTTGTTTTGCATCAAGAGTATGTGGGGAGTGAGGGATGCCAGACTCCAGGTGGGACCTGGGGATCTCAAGTCTGGAATTAGAGTTTTAAAATCCCAACAATGTTTTTTTTCCCCCTGGGGGGGGGAAGGGATGCATAATGGGTGCCCTACAAGAAAAAAAATTGCTCCACAAAATGAAAAATCCTGGCTTCAGGCCTGCAATCCGCTCTGAGGAATGAACTCCGTCTCACATTCTGACAATTGCAACAGCTGAAACCACTGTCCATATGACCCTGCAAGGTGAGAAAAAAGAGGTGTTTCCCCTTCGGATCAATTCAGCTTAGGAACAGTGCTAAAAGCATGGGCAGTCAATATTGGCTAACTTTATGTCCTGTATTTAGATTCCATCATGTACTCACTTTCTAAACATAGGCATATCATAGTCCAGTGAACTCTCGTTCATCACAGCAGCCCCTTCTCACCATTCCCTCACCTATCAAGGTTCAGGTCACTTTAGCTCACTCATGGCCTTTAGTTGCCTATTTGCTTTGTGATGGCCTCCTTGTGGGCAGAAGGAAAACCCCTTCCCTATTAGCCTTTAGAAAGAGGCGGCAAAATGAATTGTTTCATAGAACATTTGGGGCCTCTTAAAGTACGTTGGCAATAGTCTGGTTACCGTGGTCATTTGTGAACTGTGCCTAGGGTTGCCAACTTCCGTGTCATCTCCTGGTGATCTCCTGCAATTACAACTGAAGCAATTTTTTTCCAGGCTAGCTTGGCTGGAGATCCTGGAGGTTTTTTGTCATCTTCTGGGCATGGAACAGTGGTCACTAGAGGTGGGGGAGGGGGAGGAATGTGTGAGTTTCCTGCATTGTGCAGAGGGTTGGACTAGATGATTCTATGATTCCAGATGACAGAGATCAGTTCTTCCAGAGAAAATGGCAACTTTGGAGGGTGAACTCTAGGGCATTATATCCTGCTAGGCTTCTCTCCAAACCCCACAGTCCCAAGGCTTTGCCCCCAAAGCTCCAGAAATTTCCCAACCTGGAATTGACGGCCCTAATCAATTTGCTTTGGCACAGGGGAAGTAACTGTATTTCTGGAACTACTTTTATCATTGTTGTTATCCACCTTGAGGCCTACTATGTTAGAGAAGGCAGGCATAGAAATGTCTTAAGTTAATAATGTTTTAAATAAATAACTGTTTTAAGTAAATAATTAAGTAAGGAAATAAATAAATAAATAAATAAATAAATAAATAAATAAATAAATAAAAATACTTTGGCCAAATTCAGAAGTGCACTCTGAATTCCAAAGAGAAGGATAGAAGAGAAGAAGAGAGAAGAGATTGGATTTATACCCCGCCATTCACTGCCCAAAGGCATCTCAGAGCGGCTTACAAACTCCTTTCCCTTCCCCTCCCCACAACAGACACCCTGTGAGGTAGGTGGGGCTGAGAGAAACTGTCCTTGAGAGAACAGCTGTGCCAGAGCTTGTGACTGACCCAAGGTCACATCAGCAGGTGCAAGTGGAAGAGTGGGGAATCAAACCCGGTTCTCCCAGATAAGAGTCCACGCACTTAACCACTACACCAAACCACTACAACAGTTCAAGAACCTCCTCCTCATTTCCCACAGGGGCTCCTGCTGAGGCTGAGAAGTGAGGAGTCATTAGGGTATTGCACAGCTCTCAGAACATTTACAGAGTTTTAAGTAGTTTTAAATGGCGCTCTCAAAACCTATCATCCTTTGGTATGCTTGAGGTTATAAGAGGTAAAATGGGCATCATTATGCAAGATACTGCGCCGCTTCTGTTGAACTAAACATTCCCAACTTAGACCACAGCAACCTTCTCATGGGACACCTAGATGCAAGTCCAGTAGCACCTTAGAGAGCAACATGATTTGGGGTGGGGGTGGGGTATATGCTTTCGAGAGCCAAAGCTCCCTTTGTCAGATACTATCAGACGAAAGGAGCTTTGATTCTCAAAAACTTACACTGCCAGAATCTCATTGCTCTTGAAGGTGCTAGTGGACTTGACTCTAGCTTTTCCACTGCAGACCAACATGGCTACCCTCTGAAACAAACTTCATCTAGGAAGGTGCTTGGGATCAAATCTGTTTGGGACTCACAAAAACTAAGTATGTTCATGAAAGATTCCTTAAGGTCACTTCATGTTATGGTCTGCCCCTTCCCTCAGCTGGCTCCAGTCAGTTCTTCCGGCTCCTGATGGGGAAGCAGATGGAACTGGGGAGACGTGGCAGCAACAGCAGAAAGCCATTGCTGCTACTCTAGAGAAAAGTGCCTGAGAAGCAAGGAGTATATCTCATGCTCCTGAAAGACCTACCTGAGAAAGCCATATGCTGTGGCTCTACCCGCTGGCTAAGGGCTTTGAAAGGAGGCCAGAGCGCCTTTGTGCTGAGAAAGCTCTTCTCAAAGCTGGCAATACCTTGCCAGTACTAGTAAGTTTGCATCTGAGGGCTTGCTGCTGAGCTTCTGGAGGTAGAACCCTCCCCCCAACTTCTGCCTCAAGGTCCAGCCACAGTAGCACCTAGGGTTGCCAACTGGTCCAGAAAAAAGTCCTGTTCCTTTAACAGAGGCTGTTTGGGAGGGCAGGAAGGTGGCATGGTAGAGCAGTACAATCTCATTAGATCTTGGAAACTAATCAGGGTCAGTACTTGGATGGGAGAACAGCAAGGAAGGAGACTGCAGGGGAAGGCAATGGCAAACTCCCTCTGTTTCTCACGTGACTTAAAAGCCGCTTGCTGGGGTCACCATAAATTGGTTGAAGCTTGACAGCACTTTATGTATGGAATGTGTGGAAAGGAGCAACTGAAGCTTTTCATGGCAGGCAGGTGAATAATGTGACCTGATATTTGCTGCAGATCAAAATGATATTAAAGGAGTCACTATAGGGAGCATTTTAAAAACTAGCAACTCTGTTGGCACCTAGTGAAGTGTACCCTCTGAACAGCACATGCAGTGAGATGCAAGAGTGAGTGATTTCTTCCAGTCCCACCACATGTAGTCCATTCTGTGAGTAAGGATGTAGGCCGTCCTTTGAGTAAGGACACAAATTCTCATACCCCACCTCTGTAACAGTGCAGCCATTCCTGCATCCCAGTCAGTACATATTCCATGTGTGTACCTGTGCCTAGCCCTGACCTGGATAGCCCAGGCTAGACTGATCTCATCAGACCTTGGAAGCTAATCAGGGTCAGCCCTGGTCGATACGTGGAAGAGAGACCACAAAAAAATACCAGGGTCATGAATCAGAGGCAGCCTATGAAAGTCTCTTGCTTTGAAAACCCTATGGGGTCACCATAAGTCAGCTGTAACTTGACAAAAAAAGAAAAAACCCTTTGCCTAACTCTCATGGAATTCAGTGGGACTTCGTGCTGGAGTCAGGGCTCTTTTTGTAGCAGGAACTCCTTTGCATATTAAGTGACACATCCCTAATCTAGCCAATCCTCCAAGAACTTACGGAGCTCTTCTTACAGGGGCTACTGTAAGCGCTTGGAGGATTGGCTACATTAGAGGTGTGTTGCCTAATATGCAAAGGAGTTCCTGCTACAAAAAGAGCCCTGGCTGGAGTAAACCTATTTCTATAACTTCCCAGCAATACAGGTGTGAAATTGATTGGTTGCTTGTCATCTTTAATTCTTTCATTTCACTGATGTTATACCTCACAATATCTGATCATACCTCCCTTCTTTTCAGATGTCCTCTCTAAGGAAAACAGCAGTGACATACCAGCTATTCAAAAAGCAAAAACTCTCTACAGATCTTGTGTGAACGAAAGTAAGCTTTTTTGAAAATTGATCCACGTAAGCATATTGAATGTTAACCTACTATATGTCGTTGAGGTGCACCAATATACTCCACTGTAGCGAAACACAGCAAAGCCTGCCTTATATTAATATCCATACTGAGATCAGCATATATTATTTTTTTCTTGATTTGTTTTTAATATTTTTCTGTGTGCTGGTAGAGTTTATTTAGCAGGAAATTTAAACCTACAGTGCAGAAGCTATTTAGGTGACCACAGGAAAGGCACACGGATATCAAAAGAGTACTTTTCAATTATAACATCAGTAAAGAAAATAGGTGGCAAGCTGGTAGGTTGGGGGAAGAACACACACAGTGGTCATTCATCCTCTCCGGGTTATGTGTTTCTGAATGGTTATTCCAAAGGTTGTTTAACCTGCACAAGAATCTCTTACTGCCCCATTTATGCCTACTATTATTCACTAAGAGGGTCTCTCTCAGGTCACTTGTCAGCAAATTAGTAAGTGTTCTCTGGACCGAAAAGCAGAAGCTTTTAGTACTGACTTGTGCACTCTGGCAAGCTATTCGTGCTGGAATCCAGTCTAAATGATCCTTTGCATTAGCCGATCCCAGCAGAGAAGAGAGAGTGACAGTTGCCATCCTTGTCCATCATTGCTGCCTAGTTTGAAAAGTTAAAAGATAAAAATAAAATAGTGACAGAAAAATGGTGTTTTACCTCATATGGAAATTCACAGAAGATCTGGTTATATCAACTTAAAGTGATTGGCACATAGCCTCATGTGAATTGTGGACTCAGGATGATAATGACTTTCATTCCAGAGTGCTGGATCATGTGGATCCATTGTCAGAAGATGCAGCTTTGAGTGTACAAGAGAAGAAGCCACTGCAGAGGATACCAAATGGCACACTGAAGCTAGTCAGATAGGAATATGGGTGCTGTCCTTCCTCATTTGACTAAAAGTTGCTTCCTTGTTTGTCCTCAGCGGGCAGGTCTCAGGCTGACTTGCTTGCAGCTTTCCCACACTTTCTTCTTCCCGTCAGCTAGGTAGTTAGAATCATAAACCTTTCTGGTAGTGTAATCTCCCTAAATAAATAGTTTCTACTGAATTGACCTTGGCTTACAGACCAGTTCTTTATGAACAAAAGCTAACTTTGCACTGACCTGGATAGCCCAGGCTAGCACAATCTTGTCATATCTCGGAAGCTAAGCAGGGTCAGCCCAGACTAGTATTTAGATGGGAGACCTCCAAGGAAAACCAGGGTTGTGATGTGGAGCCAGGCAATGGTAAACCACCTCTGAGCGTCTCTTGCCTTGAAAATCCTATGGGGTCACCAAATGTCAGCTGTAACTCGATGGCTTTCCACAACCATTCCATGAGTGGGGGCACTTTCCTATGGCAGGAGGAATGTTCTGCATCAGCGGATAGACTGCTTGCACCAAAGAAAAGCAACACCAGCAGGAGAATGGATCCTAGGAACCCAAGCCAATGTTTCAGTTTTTCTTAGTGGGAAAGTGTGTGTGTGTGTCCCCCCCCCCTGCAAGGATGTTTGGACCCTGGAGCAAATTTTTGCATGGAAGAACTGATCATGTGAAATGTATAGGACCATTTTCATCTGTCAGTGTTATAACTAGGTACTTTTACATCTATAACTCATAAGATTAATCTTTCTTTGCTTTCACAAGCTGCTATTGATCTCAGAGGAGGGAAACCTCTCATTGACATATTGGACACTATTAATGACTGGCCTGTAGCAACAGACAACTGGGAACAAACATACGGTAGGACAGCTATGCTGATTTCTCCACAATCCATTGTTTCCCCCAAAAAAAAATAATTGTGAAGAGAGCTGTCTTAGTCACCATGCTGAGTGTATGTTTTTCATTGTCCTTAGGTTCCAGCTGGACAGCTGAGAAGTCTATTGCACAACTAAACTCCAAGTATGGGAAAAGGGTCATTCTTAACCTGTTTGTTGGCACAGATGATAAGAACTCCACACAGCACATACTTCATGTAAGTTTACCTCTTAGGAAAGGCCTAAAACTTTTTCAAACTGACATGGATTGTTGAGTCATGCAGAGATGCTGGTTCACACAACCTATGCTTCACTGCCATACCAACTAAACTGTGAGGCTGGTGGTGGCCCTGCAGACACCTGCAGACAACCATGTGGTAGCTACTGCCTTTGTGATCCACCTTATTTTCAATGAACATTTATCTATCCCATTCTGTTTAATTTCTTGGATACCCATATTACATTGTTCTGGTCAGCCTAAGTCAAGGTTATATGAAAGCTTCTGTGGTAGAAACGCCCTCAAGAATTAAGTCGCATTGATGTAACAGACCAATAATTACACTATGACTTCACAGGCTGTTTTTCAGGACTAGTCTTTATGTTCAGGAATAATGTGAAGCTCAATGTTGATTGGATACAAAGGGTGTTTGGAGTACATGGACACTGTAATGGCTTGGGTCTATGTTCCCTGCCCTATGATTGTGTTCCATTTCCCCGTTGCTTTGTTCTTCTGCACTACTAGTGGCAGTCAATGAGGGAACATGATGTGTAAATATGTGGTTGCAGACTGGCCAGAAGATTCCTCTGAGGACTCAGGTCACTGTTGACAATAGCCCATGCAGTGTGCCACTCGCTTGTAATAGTTAGAAATCTGAGCAGTGCTGCGTCACCTGTTCCATGCTTCTGATGTCCTTCACAGCAGTCACTTACAAGGTCATGTGCTCTCTCCCCTCAGGTCATATTCAATGGCAGCAAAACCTTCATTCCCTCAGTGACCACTTGTTCTCTTTTTTGGAAGCAGAATTTGTAATAAATAGCATTATGCTTTCCTCTTATCACAAATCCAAGTTGATTCCCTTTCTTCTTCTTCTTTTTTGAGGTGGTGGTGGAAGCATTCATCTTTTACATGTTCTCTTCCAGATCCAAGTTTGAGTCCAGCGGCACCTTTAAGACCAACAAAGTTTTATTCATGGTATAAGCTTTCTTGCACAAACACACCTCCTCAAACACAGTGGAACAGAACCTTGTCAACCATGGCATGGAGGAAGTGCGCTTGCACACAAAAGTTTATACCTTGGATAAAACTTTGTTGGCCTTAAAGACACCACTGGACTCAAACTTTGTTCTGCTGCTTCAGACCAACATGGCTACCCCTCCTGAATCTATGTTGTCTTCCAGTGATCTTAAAAGGGAAAAGGGTCTGATTAAAGGAGACACTGAATGTGAGTTGGGTTGGGGAAAAGACCAACCCAGCTTGCACTTAAAGTATGACTGGCACCCACCTTCAAAACTGGGTTGGGGGGTGAATGAGTTCTCGAGCGTGCATATGAAGGCAGGCGAGGCTTCTTCATTCCCCGCTTTCTGCTCAGTGTTGAGGGCCGGCCATTTGTCTTATTGCCAGCTCCACATGTCTTCTGGGCAGACATGGGGAACTGGCAGTAAGATAAATAGCCCATCCCCAGGGCCCTTTTCAGTCTGTAAAAATGCATTGGGCAAAGGCAAGGAATGACAAAACTTCTTCCTCCATGCACATTTAATGTCTCATCTAATTAGACCATAACCTTCCTTAGGGATGCACTATTAGTAGTTGAGGGAAATGTATCATGGTGTTTTGTCAACTCTGCTTCAAAAGGATTTTTGAAGAATATCTTTTGAAACTGGTTTTATAGATTGATCAGCCTGGACTTGGACTGCCTTCCCGTGACTACTATGAATGCACTGGATTATACAAGGAGGTAAGCCTTTACTGACCCTACAGATCAGGAAAGGACTTCCTACGTCTCTTTGTAACAAACGTAAGTCCTGCTGCCGAGTTGCCTGCTGCCCGACCTGTTCAGAAGCCTCACTGAGGAGAGTGTGCCTGCATTAGGGTATTAGGGAGATAGCCAAGAAGGAGTGGTCCCCCAAAACATTTTTTAACTGTTCAAATGTTTTAATGTTTTAATGTGTGTCAGTTTGGGGACCCTGATCAGGTGGAAGGGAGGCATTAAAAAGTTTTAAATGAATGAATGAAAGTGTATAGAGAACACATCAGTGGTTTGGAAATGCCTTTGATTCATTGTACCACAGTTCCATTATGCAACAGTAAACCATACTTCTGGATTATGTATAAAATTGTTCAGTGCTTTCCATACTGAATATCTTCATATGCACTGATTTCCTACATAGATATAATTTTCATATCAAAATTATTTATATATAAGAGTTGGACTCGACTGTGCAACTGAACAACAACAAATGTATGTGTGTATGTATCCCAGAGAGAGAGAACCATTTGTAGTAGAGAATCCTAATGACATTCTTACGAATGCACACACATGTACATGCACATTCATTTATGTGCCCCATTAACAAGAATTTAATTTCACTTGGAATTCTCATGCACAAGATGCACTGAAATGAACCAGAGGTGTACAAGAGCACACCAACTAGATTGTGCTCTATATCTGTCTCCTGTACTGCAACCTTAATGGTATCTGAGGTGACTATCTCCCTTGAGCCAATGGTACAGGCACCTATGATCATGTGTGTGCACACCTATGTTTCATTGCATATACCCATAGTAGGCTACTGAAAATGGTTCCAGATTCCTTATGCATGTGCATGGAGTTTTCCAATGTGGAAATCAATATCTATGTCTTCTGTGGTAGACTGTGGTGGAATACGGATGGTAAATATACAGCTGACATTAAACCAAAGGGACAGCAAAATCTCTATGAGAAGTAAAAACTCCCATCACAAAAGTTTTTGTAGACCTCCAGAACACGTACAGAGATTACTGGACTCCATTGCTGAGATCCTTGTTCTTGAAACATGCATTTGATCTGGTCCCAAATCGTCTGTTTAATGCTATAGTCTGGCTGCAGTATTTACAGAAATTCTAATTAGGGAGGCCGGTTAGGAAATGTGCTGTTTAAGTGGTAGGTTTTAAATACAGACTAGTAAATGTCTAATTACACATAATTAAAGCCTGGTAGAATGTTGTGGTCGGTTGTATTAGGCATGTAGCAATTTGCCACAAGGGAATACATAAGAAGTAATTATTTCAGTAGTTTATTGTTGTTCAAATTATTTTCAGATGAACTGTTATGTGTGTTTTTTTCCCAAGCCATGTGTGACTAACCATTCATGTTCCTCTTCAACAATAACCCAGCAAAGCTTTCAAGCAAAACATAAGGTCCATAACTAAGAGCAGAACGATACTGCGTTCAGCTTGGGGCTCCCACTGAAAGCTGCATCCATGTGTCAAGTTGTGGCTCTGGCTAATGCTCACTCTGATTTCACATGTTGGATGATTTACCTTGTGCTGCGACATCACCATATTGTTCATTTCCTCAAATGCCCGCCTCCCCACACCAAAGCGGTGGCTGCCACTCTTATGGACAGGGAAACACACAATATCATGGCACCACTATATGGGTTAAGCAATCTTCAGATTCTGTAGCAGAGAGGAAGAAAAAGTAGTGCATGTATTCCCTTCCCTTGGCTGCTCTCCATAATGTCCAGGATGCAATTGCCAAATAATTTGTTGTTGTTGTTTTCCCCCTGGCAGGCATGTGCAGCCTATGTTGATTTCATGATTTCTGTAGCAAAACTGATCCGCAGTGAAAGAAATCTCACCATCAATGAGACCCAAATTTCTATGGAAATGAGAAGAGTAATGGATCTGGAAAAAGAGATTGCAAATGTGAGTCACTCTCTCCCATATGCACTGATTTTTTAATAGATAGTCATTCCTATCTGTACTTTAAATGATGTCTGACTTTCTTCTTGAGCATTAAAATAAAATAAATAAATAAAAATAAAATAAAATAATAAATGAAATCCCAGGCAAAGGATTCTTACAGGGGCTACTGTAAGCTTTTGGAGGATTGGCTACATTAGGGGTGTGCCGCCTAATATGCAAAGGAGTTTCTGCTACAAAAAGAGCCCTGCTAATATTCATGCTAAGGTATACTCATTATGCACACTTACTTAAGGTGCCGTAACACTTTGTACACTTAACTTTTGCAAAATAATGGGTTGAAGCTTGCAGAGGCTAATCATCGCTGCCTTCCACTTCCCCCAGAATTCCTTTGCGTGCCCTGAAATGGCAGTACTATGCATCTATGGTCTCATAGTCAATATGTGATGGAGCCGTAGGGAGAGGGCTACCATAAGGAGGAGGAATCATGTGAAATCACTGCCTCCCACTTCTTCTAGTGAAGATCTGCTAAGCTTCTTCAGCAAGTGGAAGATGTTGAGGGGGTGATTTTGCCTGTCCCTTCTCTGTATGGCAGCTCTTGTGCATTTTGTTTAAGAAGGTCCTTATATTCTTAACATCACCTTTTGTGGAGACGAGTCACAAGAAGTTTCTGGAGGAAGGAGGAAGTGATGATCACTCGCCATATTGTTCCTAAGAGTCAACCCAGTGTAGTTGCTGTAGATTTTCCGGGTTGTGTGGCTATGGTCCTGGCATTGTAGGACCTGATGTTTCACCAGTAGCTGTGACTGGCATCCTCAGAGGTATAACACAGAAAGATGGATGTTATACCTCTGAGGATGCCAGTCACAGCTACTAGCGAAATGTAAGGTCGTACAATGCCAAAACCGTGGCCACACAACCCAGAAAATCTACAGCAACCAATGAACTCCAGCCGTGAAAGCCTTCGACAACATATTCAACTCAGGCCCCAATCACATGCACAATTAGCCACGTTAGAGGGATGAATGCCAAGTGGGTTGTACAGGCATGATCACATGGACACATCTGGCAAGCGTCACGCACCCATAGCCAACCCATCTCATCTGGCTGAAGATCCGGAATAAAAAAGTACCTTGGAAAGTCCACTATCAAATGCTTGTGACGGGCCACAGATGGACGTCCTCCGTCTGATCGCTCCAGCGCATTCCTCTTGCCACATTGAAGTGCCCCAGGAACACACGCCGCCTGAAACAACCCCAGTCCACCACTGTGGTGTCGGATCAGGTAAGGGCAGATTAGATTACAGTGGCACAAATAGCCACGCCTCCCCCCACCACGTTATCTGGCCCGTGTGACCGGGGCCCCAGTGTAGCTTTTTTATGGATTTGAACAGATTACCAGATTTGCAAGTGAAGAGCAGGAAGTCCCTATCTTGGTGAGGTTGTCTCACATCTTCTCTCAGGGCTTGTCCAAACAACATTTTCTTGTGTTCTTGGTCTGGTAAAGTACCAGATAACTAAGTGCCAGGAAAATAGACCAAGGATAAAATGTAGTTGTTCCTCCAGGGATGTGAAAAGACCTTTCTTTTAAAAGCATTAATGTGCAGTGTTATAAGAACGTAAGAACATAAGAGAAACCAATGTTGGATCAGGCCAATGGCCCTATCTAGTCCAACACTCTGTCACACAGTAGCCAAAAATGCCAGGTACCATCAGGAGATCCACCAGTGGGGCCAGGTTTATAAACCTTTCACGTATTTTTGTAATGCTATAATTACCATCAAGCATCATTCATTTTATAAAATGTCACATTCAAGGTGAGTTAATGAGTACAATATAACAATTATAGGATGCAGTCAGATGGGTAGGTTGCCGCAGCAGTATATCAGTTCTAAATAAGTTGCTTGAGTTTGGGACACTTTGTGTCAATCACACAACAGCTGCTAAGCCAGCATTATAGTACTGTGGGCCCGTGTTTGGTCATTCACATCAGCAACGCATCACAAGCACAGACCCATGGCTGAATGGATTTTTTCCTAAGTTCCGCTGTGCATGTGCAGAAGCAGAAAATGCAGATGAGCTCCTGTCAGCGAGTTCAGTCAGCCCCCATATAGTTCCAAGAACTCCTTTGCCCTGACAAGTCTGCAGCTTCCCAGGGAGGATGTCTGCTGGCTGGAACATAGTTCCCTGAGAGTGGCAGCAGCCAAGAGATACCCAGCACCTGTGGAATTCACTTTCTCATGCTTCCTCACCCAAACACTGGGCTTTGCATGCGCACATGCACTTCTGTGCAGGAGTACCACGGGAAGCCAATGGCAGCACTAAAGCACACTTTGGAGTGGGGTTGGAGAAAAAAAGGACATGCCAGAAACAAAGAGGAACAATCACACTGCTCATGCATTTCCATGGCGTGCCCAGGCGATCAGATGCCCAGAAACCCATCATGGAAGGACCTTGCCAAGGTAGCCACCATAATTTGCCGGTGGCATTTAGTCCACACGGGAGTCATTTTAGTGTGAGGTAGGGACAACTGTGGCATAGGAACCAGATGTGTGCATTTGATCATGCCCATTTGATCCGGAGAGGAGGGGTGGCTATGTCGGGCCAAACTGCTTGTGTGATTGCACCTATAGAATAAACAAAGATGTGAATGTTGTCCTCAAGTGGTTGGTTCAAGTGGTTAAGATGCTGAACTGCAGACCAGACGGTCAGTAATTCAGCAGTTTGAGACCTGAGTGCCGCATGACGGAGTGAGCTCCCGTCTCTGGTCCCAGTTCCTACCAACCTAGCAGTTCAAAAGCAAGAAATTGCAAGTAGATAAATAGGTACCACTTTGGTGGGAAGGTAACAGCATTCGTGCACCTCGGTGTCTAGTCATGCCGGCCACATGACCACAGAAATGTCTTTGGACAGCGCTGGCTCTTTGGCTTGGAAATGGAGATGAGTACCGCATTCCTAGAGTTGGATTTGACTGGCTTTCAAGCAAGGGAAAACTTTACCTTTACCTTACCTATTAAAATGCTGGTGCTCAATAAATCTTCCTATTTTTGGTAACTGGCTCAGATATCATTAGATAACATCATATCTACTAACTCATAAACATCATCAGCTGTATGATTTCAGAAAGTTCATTTCTTTTTATGAAGACTTCTCTGTGTTTCTGTTTTATCTTTTTTATTTTTAAAAAATCTCTTTTATGTTAAGGCTACAACCAAATCTGATGACAGAGTTGACCCCCTTCTGCTATACCACAAAATGACATTTGCAGATGTCCAAAAGAACTTCACTTTGGAAACCAATCACCAGGTAAAAGATCAATCAGACATTATTTTCAGCTTCTGCCCGTACTGTTCAATGGAGTAGCACAAGAGTTCAAACAACTCAGGGTTGGATTCTCTGACTCCGGCTAAGTTGGACCCTGTGAGTCTCGTCTGTTTTCTTTCAAGGGAGAAAAGCTTCCTCTGACAGAGAAAAGTCTTGATTTGTTGAGGGAAGGAGAGGGCAGGATGTAAATAAAATAAATAAATATAAATCTGTTTGAGCAAGACTTGGTGGAAGAGAGTTAGAGAATCCAACCTTTATTTCTGAACATGAACTGAACATGTGATATTTTTTTGCTGGGCTGTTGTATGCTGAAACTATGGCAGGAAAATGAGAAAAGGTCCCCAACTGAAAGAGGAGATTGTAGGAAGGCTTAAGCTCTGCCTTTGGTTTTTTCATCCCAAATAACTGATCACCAGTTTTCAGTTGGGGTGCACGGAAGTGTTCAGTCGCTGAATCATGCAGTGCCTTATTCCTTATATAACAATATGTGCACAAAAGCCAGTTTTTTCTGCATGTAAAATATCTCTCAATTCAGTCATAACAAAGGTATTGGCCCACTTGTTGTTCATGATTGTAAGTCAAACTTTCATACAGAAGCAATTTCTTCATCATGAATCGCAGAGGTCTGGCATTTTTTTTATCATGAACATTTATCTCATATACATTCAGGGGAAAAGTTAATGTCTCGAGGTTTAATGAACTATGGTGCAAAGGGTGAGTTCTTTGGCACTCATAATCTAGTTACAGTTTTATCAAGTGATTAAAGGAGCAACCCTAACCAATCCTACTCAGCATCTTACACAGTTCTGTTTAGTGGTGCTTACTCCCAGGGAAGTATTCTTAGGACTGCACTGTAATAGATTTTTTATTGACTAGACTACATCTGGGAGGGAAGGCAACATCTTATCAGATCTCAGTCATGTCAGATCTCAGAAGCTAAGTAAGGTCAGTACTTGGAAAGAAGACCACCAAGGAAGACTCTGCAGAAGAAGGCAATGGCAAACCACCTCTGCTTCTCACTTGCCTTGGAAGCCCCTTGATGGAGTTGCCATAAGTTGGCTGCAACTTGACAGCACTTTATACACAGGGACTACATTCTAACCAATTAATTGGTTGCTTACATTTAAATCTATTTACTTATAACCAAGACCTCAATATAAGTGCCTTCATGAGATACTGAAGCAATTGTTTCATAATTCACAATTTAATTAGGGATGCTCAAACACTAGCCAGTTTGGTTTACTTCCTGTTCCCTGGTCACAACCAGGGAGCTGGCTTTTCTTTGTGAGAATTTTGTATGTGTGTTTGCGCTTGCATGCCTGGAAGTCATGGTGACTTTTAGCAACCCCTAGTGGGGCTAGGATGTTTCAGAGAGGTGGCTTGACATTGCCTGCCTCTGTGTCCTGGCCCTGGTATTCTTGGGAGGTCTCCCTTCCAAGTGCTTGCCAGGTCAGCCCTGCTTAGCTTCCAAGACCTGATGAGATCAGGCTTGCCTGGGCTATCCAAGTCAATGAAATAACAAAAACAAGTTCATGATGTCCTGTTCAAAAATAGAAAAAAACAGTGTTTAATGGCTATTAGTTGAATAAAATATAACTATACCATATGACTCCTAACTCTTGTATTTAATAACTCAATCCATTGTTTATATAAAAAAATTATAGATCGTTAGAACTGCAGATTCTTCTCACAGTTCCCAATTTGTAGCAAAATGTGGATCAGGAGTATGTTTATATATCACAGTGTGGACAAAGTCACAATCTTACATTAACCACATTAACAGTTCCAACTAAATCCATACATAACAATAGAAGCTCTGACTGATGAGCGCCTAGATTTCAGCCGGTTTCATTAATTGTCTTCCTCGAAGTCAAATCAACTCCACATATGTTATATCATTCTTTGTCTGAACCCAATCTCGAAATGTAAATTCACTCAGAGAATAGCCGGTCTCAGTGTTAAACAGCAGTGAAGCCTTCCCAATTAAACAGCACTGGCAAAAGGTTCTCTAGGCAAGACCAGCTTCCTCCCTCCCTCCTGTCTCTGGGGTGCAGGGGAAAGGGGGGGCAACTCCTAAAATGACCCTGAATTTTTGAGAATTGAAAAAAATCTGGGGGGAAGAATCTCCAAACAGTAAGAAGAGTTCTGAAAGTTCAGAGTAACTAAAAGTTTGCCCTCCTCAAATCCAGATCCAAAATTAATCCAAACGTTTTCAATGTGTACACCTCACCAACAATGCCATGCTAAGCAAAGTTATTTCTTTCCATTGAAGTCAGTAGGCTTAGACGGGTGTAACTCAGTTTAGGATGGGGCTACTATGTATCTTGGAATTCAGTTAATAAATATTCTGTAGATAGCTACAGCCTGTATAAATTATATGATAATTTTTATGGTCATTCCCAGCACATGACATCAATTTTTCAGCAGCAGTTGAATGAACAGTTGATGAGTGACATGCAGCAGCAGTCAGCATTTGCTAGGATCCAACAGTTAACTTGTAATAGCATTCAGTAAATTTTTATATTAACCGAGCAGTCTTTTTAACAAATCAAGAAACATTCCCTAAGGGTGCGTTCCATTGGCCCGGCTTTAAATTGATCCAGATCATTTTTATTTGGCATTGCACAACCAGACAGCTCCCCTTACCGCACACATAGTCCGCATTGGATTGTCTAGATGGCATCCATCTGAAGGAGCTATGCAGTCGGGTTTTTTTAAAAAAAATTCTGTTTGCACGTGCACATCTGTGCATCAACATGTACTTGTTTTTCTGTGCATGTGTGGAATTTAATGGTTAAAGCACCACCAGTGATACCTCCCTCTAAGTACTATTTTAATTAACGCAGTTCATAAAATTCATGGGCCATTCAGAAACACAAAATTGTTCAGGACATTTGAGTGGAGCTCTGCGGCTGTTGCATGTTTACCTACTTATGCGCATATTGGTAAGAATTTTTTTTAATGGTGGCCGTTTGGGATGGTCTGGAGTCAGACCATCTTGACAGGAGGATTGTGCGCTGGAACAATCAGACAGGGGAAAGTCCACCATTGGCCTGTCAGCAAGCATTAGCCCCAGTCTTTAACTGGTATCTTTAAAGTATGGCTCCCAGGTGGGGCTGAATGGGCTGACACAGAAGCAGCACATTTCCCAGATGTCACTGTCTGGTCATTCCCTTTAAATCCGCTAGGCTCTCATGCCTGGCGCGGATCTAAAGACCCGTCTGATCGGGACCTAAGATTGGCTTTTTAAAACATCCAAACAGTGACATTTCAAATTTTCATGCCAGGTTTTGATTCTTAAAGTTGACCATATTTTGATCTCCAATTTCAGTAGCAAAATGATAAAATATGAATTTTCAAAAATGTTTTTAATTAAGGAACCCTGAAGCATTTTTTGGAATTAGAGCTTTAAATTGTTTTACAACTTACCAAGCTACAAATATATCAAATTCAGCTTACTTTATTTCCTGCTGGCCTAACATTTCCCACGCTCATGGAAAATTTATGAATAGAGGTTTGTTGTTGTTTATGAACTGAGCAATATTTTCTTTGATACTTATGAGGAATTTGTTTACAGTAGCAGTCTGGCTGTGGACTACCAAAAGGGAGAATGCAAAACTAAATGGCATTTTTACATGAAATAGAATGCAGTTCTAAAATCGCTTTTATGGGATTAGGCTCCATTGAGTTAAATGGGACTTACTTCTGTGTCAACCTGCTTAGGATTGCTTCCATATAGTGCACTCATAAGAACAATTACACCCTTCTAAGTCCATTGATGTCCATGGACTTAGAAGGGAGTAGCTGTCTTCAGGATTGCACTGATAGATTGGTTGTATGTATATATAACTGAAGCTGAATGCCCCCAAAGAAGCATTTGTCATTCTGAAATATGCTAGTGATTGTGAAGGTATATTTGTGTTACTCAAATATACTGAAATGTTTCACTGAGATAGTTTGTAGTCATAACAGTAACTTTTTTTTTGCCCTTACGTTGCACCTGACATGGCAGCCCTGTAGGGTTTTCAAGGCAAGAGACATTCAGAGAAGGTTTGCCAGTGCTTGCCTCTGCATAGAAACCCTGAACTTCCTTGGTGGTCTCCCATCCAAGTACTCATCAGGGCTGACCCTGCTTAACTTCTAAGATCTGACAAGACCTGGGAATTCTATGCGTGCATTGGAAGAATGGAGCATGCTTCATTTCCTGCAGCATGTAATACATAATGTGGTGACATGCACATTATTTCTGCCCTAAATTAAAAGTAAAGGATTATGTCTACACATATGTATGATTTCTGTTTGCATCACCTGTCACACCATAGACATGGTGGAATGGTGGGCATATGCTTATTTCTATATCGTATGTACAGAATCTAGGCAGTGAGCCCTAAGGCAGCATTGAATTTCCAAACATGGATAATGGTGGAGTTTAAACATGTCAGGAAGAGGGACACTGTGGTCAGTGATACAAATAAATAAAAGCAAGTTATACTTTGTACAGTTATGAGAGAAGAGCATCACTTAAGACTCACACAGGCCCCCTTTTTTGGTATTATTTGACATGTTCCAGTGCTGCTGAGTCTTTGCATTCTCAGTTTCCACAGCTGACGGTCCTCCTAGACCATGTTGATGGGATATAAATTCAGTACAAAAAGAAATGAAAAAAACAATCAAAGCTGTGAAGACACCAGACCAAAAAAGAAAGAAAAAAAGGGAAGAGAAGAACATAAAACTTTCCAGTCAATACAAGGCGTTCACACAAGAAATCACAGAGGGATAATTACTACAAATAAAGTTCTCCCCCTTGCTAGGGTTTTTGGCAACCGTCTGGCAAACCCAAAAAAAAAACTTACATAAAATGTATTCTGAGTCGTATTTCTAACCTAAGCCAAGGTATCTTAAAAAAAATTCCCACATAGTAGCTAAATATGCAGAGCTTTAAAGCACAGTATCACATGGGGCAGAATGTTTCTTTTGAGTGGATTCACCCTCCCCTTTTACATATTGAATAATTCCCACCAGTACTGTTCTTTCATGAAGTATTTTTTCCTGTTTGAAAAAACTAAAGCTATGTTTTGAACGTAAACTTAGAAAACTAATGTATATTTCCATAAAGTATAAAGTAGAACATCTAATGCCAATAATTTCGAACATTGTATCTTGGGATATTTTTCTTCCCCAAGAACATATCTCTGTACTGAAGAAAATAATTTTTTTCAGGCTATCAGCAAGGGTTATCAGATTGTCATCAGGGGCCATACCTCTTTAGAATATTTAAATTTGCTTCCCAGGACCAGCACTTTCTGTAAACAAAAAAAAAAGAACGATATCAGTATATTTCTGTGGTTGCTTTGTACCTTATGCACTTTTCGTAACAGAAAGAGAACTGTAAGTAGTAAACAGCTATACTTTGGGAACATTGTTTACTAATGGGTAGGTGACAATGTTCAAAGAGGGAAAAGTTGCAGAGTTATTGCTGTATACATTCCGCTCTCTCAAAAAGTACATCCCTGGAACTGTCTTCAGAAGAACTACTGTAATACACTGGACATATCCTTAACTAGGGCCCCGTTCACACTGAGCATTTGCCCCGCTGAAGGCACGGGAGCCCTGTGGACTTTCCGTACGCGATCATACCAGCACATCTGGGAGGCGTAGTGCTCCCATGGCCAACCCACGGCTTCCCGTGGAAAACGCAGAGTAAAAAACTGTAGGTCCGAAGTACTAGTTTCTGGAAACCCTGGGGCAAAGGCTGGCGTCTGATCGTGGGAGCACCAGTATCCCGCGGCTTCCGATGCCCGCCCATGTCCCCGGGGTTTCCAGATGTTGTAAGTGTCCATGGGATGCACACCAACACTGAACAGTGCATGCGCACACACAAGGCACCGACAGCGGCCACCCCCCCAATGGCGCATGCGCACTTTGCTGCTTTTTTGCCGCACTGCAGCAGCGCGGTGTGATCGGGGCGCAGAGCTGGAGTGTGGCAACCCGATGGCCCATGTGATTGGGCTATCGCGCCTTATTTAGCTCCGGGGCGAACTGCCACGCCTCTCCCCCGTGTTTTCTGGCCCATATGACCGGGGCCTAGGGTTGTTAAATCTGAGTTGGCAAATACCTTGAGCCTGGGTAGGGCAGGGTTTGGGGAGGGGAAAGACCTCAGCAGAATATAATGCCATAGAGTCCACCTACCAAAGTAGCCATTTTCTCCAGGAGGTCTCCAGGTGCCACCTGGGGGTTGGCAATGCTATACTTAACCTGTGTTGTTGTTTTCTTCCTAGCAATTCAACTGGTTAACATTCGTAAATAATATAATGACCACTGTGGACATCAATATTCAAAATACAGAAGACGTGATTGTTTATGCTCCAGAATATCTAATCAAACTAAAGCCTATTCTTGTTAAATACACTCCCAGGTAGCTATGCCAGTTATATTTTTTAAAGGTTTTGTTTCTAAATTGCTAGTATATCACACAGTTCTAGGGACATAGTTTATTTCTGTCATTTTATTTTTCAGAGAGCTTCAAAACTACATGAGCTGGCGATTCATAATGGATCTGGTAAACACTCTAAGCCAAAACTACAAGGACACAAGGTCTACTTACCGTAAGGTGCATAAACTCACATCTTTCTGCATATTTAACAGTTGAGATTTGTAATACAAAGTCCATGAACCAGTTCAGTGATTTGTAGTAACTGAGAGAGCCAACATGGTGTAGTGTTTAAGAGCAGTGGACTCTGGAGAACCAGGTTTGATTTTTCACTCCTCCTCCATAGGAAGCCTGCTGACTGACTCTGGGCCAGTCACAATTCTTTCCCTCAGCTCCATCGACCTCACAAGGTACCTGTTGTGGGGAGAGAAAAGTGAGGTATAAAAACTAACTCTTCTTCTTTTGAGTAACACAAGAAGTTCTAGATATTTGCTAAACCTTCTATTCATGTGTAATGCCATAATCCAAGGAGATCCATAAGCAGGTTTTTGAATTTGTATCAGCTGCTGAGTCAAGGGTATGTATCAGATGTGTATCAGAAGGGACATCTGATTGACCACACTGCAGTGCTAACTGGATATGCATTCAAATCCATACTGAAACCCAGCTAATCATGCCTAACCCCCTTTTGTGACTGTGACTAGGATTGGGATATGTATATATAATGCCTATAATGTTTAGGAAGCATCTGTGAAAGGATTCGGTATGGTGTTGAGAGGCACATGTGTCAAAATGTTGGTGCCGTGCCAAACCCCCAAACTGTTTTTCATACTCTCTATAGAAAAAAAAAACCCTTTATCTTGCTTTTCCGCCGTGGACCTCAAGGGCATCCATGCCTTTTATTCTGTTTCATCCTGACCACAGTATGATGAAGTAGGTTAGAGAAGAAGAGTAGGTTTTTATACCTCACTTTTCTCTTCCTTAAGGAGTCTTGGGAAGGCTTACAAATCGCCTTCCCTTCCACTCCCCACAACAGGCACCCTATGAGGTAGGTGGGGCTGAGAGAACTCTGAGAGAACTGTGACTGACCCAAGGTCACTCAACTGGCTGCATGTGGAGGAGTGGGGAATCAAATCTAGTTCTCCAGATTACAGTCCACCGCTCTTAACAGCTACATCATACTGGCTGTCAGCATAAGCAATGCAGTGAGCAATGGGAACTAATCTAGGGTTGCCCAGTGAACTTCATTAGTTGAGCATGGAACTGAACTCAATCTTCAAGTCCAACAGTCTTCACTACTATGTCATACTAACTCTCCCAAGATGTGAAAACTTTTCAAAGAGGAAACATTTACTCATTCATCCACACTATTTCCATCCCATTCGTATTTTAAAAGACTCTTGCGCTTAATCATCTGACCGCTTTTTGAACTTGGGGGAACTCAGAGAGCAATTAAAAATTTCTTCAGGGGCAGCATGAAAAAAAAATGGGATGTCCATGCACTCCTGGCCATTTCCTGTGATCTGCACTTGTATATTTGTAAGTCAATCAAACATGATTCATGGTTCTTTTATTGCAGAACAGTATTGCTCTCATGCAAATAATAACAATCTCTCAACTCAGCTTGACTTTCTACAAGTTTTCCCACATCTGGGAAGAACAAGCCTTCAAGCTAAATCTGTTTATTTTTCTGCTTGCGCATCACCACTGAAGGTTTTCCCACATCTGGGAAGAACAAGCCTTCAAGCTAAATCTGTTTATTTTTCTGCTTGCGCATCACCACTGAAGGCAAAAATAAGGCTGTGAAGAATTATTAGGCCATAGACTTTGGGGTTGATGTACTTAGACCGGTCGGTCTTCTGGAGGGGTGGGGGGGAAGAGAAGTAGATATACCACCAGAAATGCACTGTCAACTCATTGCTTCCATGACAATTTGGAGTAATGTTGGGTACAGCATCCTACTTTCCGTATTGGTTTTCTGACCCAGCAAAACTGGATTTGGATTTTCAGTAGATAATTCATGGAGATGTCGACATGCACCTTCACTAAGGCTTATGTTTTTGCAGCCACCAATGAATCCTCTTGCTTATATACTGTCTTGTGATGGAATGCAGTTCAGCACTTTTGAGTCCCATTGATTTCAGTGTATTTCAATAGCAGAGAGCTGGATAGGTTCTTGGTAGTGCAATTCTGAACTGAGTTGCTCCCATCCAAGTCCATCAAAGTCAATGGGCTTAGAAGGGCATAACTCTGTTTAGGCTTACTCTGTAATTATCCCATTGAAATGGGTAGGACCCAAAAAGTTTAACTTTGGCAAGATTGCAGCCCACATTATCTTTGATTCACAACATGACATGCCTGTATTTGTATTGAAGAGGAAACTAATTATAAGGAGAAAGATGTTCTGCTCTCTTTAGCTGCTCCTTTGCAGCCCTAAATCACAGAAACGTAATAAAAGGAGCTGAAAACAATGCCTTCTGCAAGGGAGTTAGCCTGGCAGCCGGCTGTCATACACACTGTTGTATGCTGATAACGATTCCCAAAAGACCCTTCCCCACTGGCTTGAAAATAACCCTGCTCCTTTTCAAGGGCACTAATTCTTTGCAAAGGATGGAATTCAGAAGCAATAGTACGGAACTTTAGAGGTGAGGTTAAGTTTGGGGGGGTGGGCTACTACAAAAGTGAAGACACTTTGGGAAAAGGATTACATTACTTCTAAATCTTTGACATCCTAAATCACCAGCCTATGTTGCACAGCAAAGTCTGGGTAGCCAAAGGCAAGGATTCACAGCACGGGCTTAATTAAAGAAGCACGATGAAAGCTTGGTACCAGCTGAGCTCCATAATTCACAGATAGCAAAGATTACTAATAGACAATTGTTGAGCCAGTAAGTCTCAAAAAGCCAAGAAAGAACCATGAGAAAGGTATTGAACAATTAAAGGCCATTGGGAGTCCAGTATAGCCATCCAGAGAGGAGGTTGCCCATTGGAACTTCACTGTTTTGGCCTAGCACAAAGCTTCTCCAACTTGTTGAAGTGGATCCTGCTTCCAAACTTTCTGTACTTGGGGATAGATCAAGATGGGTAGCCATGCTAGTCTGTCTGCAGCAACAGAAAAGAGTAAGAGTCCAGCAGTGCCTTAAAGACTGACTAAAACCTGTGTGGAAACATTTTAACCTTCCAAGACATTCCGCTGCTGACCTAAAAGTAGTAGTTCTCTTACAAAGGAATTTCAAAGGGAGATTGGAAAGAGAGACTGCTGAATTGCAACTGATAATGAAGCTCAAGACAATGCATCCACCTAGACTGAATTGAGACATTGGTTTCCTTTCTCATTACCAATGCTCATTTCTCCACACTTACTACCTCTCTGCATGTCACACCTAATCCAATCAGGCCTTCTATTGTCACTTGCCTGCTAATGTTAACTCCATGCTATTTCCCCCCTTACCTTTACATAGAACATACAACCAGAGAGAACCACAGAAGATTACAACAGACAAAAATAACATGATGAATAATGAAAATAAGTAGGCAATATATATATGTATGTAAATGATTCCCAAAAGACCCTTTTGGGAATCACATGGAATTCACATGGAATTCACTGCCACAGGAGGTGGTGGCGGCTACAAACATGGACAGCTTAAAAACCCTCCGAGGTCACCATAAGCTGGCTGTGACTTTCCCACCACCTTCCAGAGCCTCCTCTCCCAATTTTCTCTGTTGCTTATTCTCCCTCCTAGTCTCACAACCCATTCATGCAAGACAGTTGTGATCCACTGGGCCCAACATGCTTCAAGTTCTTCAGATCAAACCATCTACATGCTTCCATCTAAGGGTGGTTTCCGGGCCAATTCTCCAGCCAAACATGAGACAATGAGGGGGCCTCAGCTGGCTCTCAGCTTCCTTGAAGATGACTGGCATCTCCTTGGGGGCTTCCACTGCCACCAACCAGGTCCAAGCTATGTCCACACAGCATACTGCAAGATCTGGCAGGCAGCAGTGTGGACCCAGGGTATATCCTTGCTTCGGGGCAACAATATAATAGCGTATGCTAAGGAGGATATGAGACATTTAACACATCATAATCTAGAACAACTACAAAACAATGATGATTGATGATGATAGGGGACATCTCTACCATTATGACATTGTAGGGGCTCATTTGATAAAACAATGAACTGATTCATTTTTTAAAGCGAATAATTAAAACAGGCAAATCTTTCTATTGCCCTCACCACAGAGGCAGTATCTGTCTATAGCAACATAATTGTCAAAATGTAAAGCCAGAAAACAAGGAAGGGGGAGTTGTTTTGTTTGTTTGCATGTCTTCTTGAGGTAGGCTATGAAATGAAGAAATTGGATTTATACCCCACCCTTCACTACCCAAAGGAGTCTCAAAGCAGCTTACAATATCCTTTCCCTTCTCCTCCCCGCAGCAAACACCCTGTGAGGTAAGTGGGGCTGAGAGAGCTCTTTCGAGAACTGTCCTTGAGAGAACAGCTCTGAGAGAACTTATGACTGACCCAAGATCGCACCAGCAGCTGCATGTGGAAGAGTGGGGAATCAAACCCGGTTCTCCCAGATTAGAGTCCGCACACTTAACCACTACACCAAACTGGCTCTTGCTGGAGGAGCAATCTGCAGCAGTAGCTTGAGCAGCTGAAGATGCTGGGGATTGAACATGGGACCTTCTTCATGCAAAGTAGATACTCTGCCACTGAGCCACAGCACACACACACACACACACCGCTTCATCTTTATTGGATTCCTGGTTTAGAGAAAATATGCTGTTGCCTATGAGGGGCAGAAAACAGCTTTGAATGAATGATGGTCTCATGCTTCTCGGTCCCCCAGAGGCTGTGCTTGGAACAGAGTACAAATGTATATCTATGCACTGCAGGGTGTTAGAGCAATGTGTATTTAGGTTGCAAAAAAGAACAGAGGGGTAGAATTTACTGTCTTAACTAGTGTACTACTTTGAACACTATATATTTTCCATTAAAATTAGTGGCAATCAAAAAACAATTATTAATAAAAGGAGCTCTTCCAAAATGCCCAGGTCCTTGCTGCCAGGGTGATGAATTTCTCTAATGTTTTTCTTCACAGGTGCTCTATGGCACAACCTCAGACACTGCTGCATGGCGCCGCTGTGCCAACTATGTCAATGGCAATATGGAGAATGCTGTGGGAAGGCTGTATGTACAAGCAGCATTTGCTGGAGAGAGTAAACACATGGTAACAGTCACAGATCATTCAGTGTGATCTTTGCCAGATATTTAAATAATTATGAATTAGTTCCAGATTGTCGATGAGAAAAATCCAATGGCTGCTGGCTTAGTACCCAAACAGACATGGTTGTTGTCTGTTCAGGAATTCCTGGTTCATCCGCTAGCATTTAAAAAATGGGAGGGCAGGAAATGGATCTTTTAGGAACAGTGAGGATATAACAAAAAGCAATCCCAAACTAGTAGTATTGTTCTCATTTGCAGTGCATAGAAGAGCAGGGGGGAAAGCTGAGTATGGACAATAATAACAGGTATACAGTTAAATATACCCCTCAAATGGTCTATTAAAATAGTGTTTACCCATACCTGGATTCTAGACATGATTCTACTTCAGGATGCCAGAAGCATGCTACATCTTTTGACAGTTAGATTGATTATGGGATTATGCAGCTCTTCCAGGACAGTAAAACAAGCTATTAGCTAGAGACAAAGATTAGAAGAAGCAGACTTTGTCTGTTGTAGAAAAAAAGTAAAGAATGGGAGATTATAGAGAAGGAAACTCGTGTAGATCACCTTTGCTGAAATGAAAGCTAGTAGTACATCAATGAAATTCAACAAAATAATTCCCATTATTTGAAGATAGCTTCTGAAAATGCAGCATGAAATCTACTCAATAGGGGTCTTTTCCTAAAGCTTGGGGGAGCCCCAATAATTTACAGACTTCTGTGTGATTCATGTCCTGTCCCCCTTAAGAAAACATGCAAACTGAGGTAACGTACTTCATTGTTAACCAGTGTTCCCTCTAAGCTGAGTTAGTGTGAGCTAGCTCACAGTTTTTTGGCCTCCAGCTCACACATTGTCTTAGCTCAGGAAGGATGACTCCAGAGCAAACTAATTTATGCAGTAGCCAAATTGCTTGCTTACAACTTAAAATGCCAGTAGCTCACAAAGTAGAATTTTTGCTCACAAGACTTCACAGCTTAGAAGAAGCATTGTTTCTAACCATAAATCATTACTGAAGCTCAGTTGCTTGGGACCAGGTGAAATGCAAGACTTAGGCAGACCAACTTCTTCCTGATAATTAGATAGTCAGTCGCAGGTTGAAAGTTCACAGCCACAAATAAGCATACCGGCCGGACATGCCATCAGCTGGCTCACCCATGAGTCTGTGGCAGGAGGGGTTACAACTGATTTGCTCAATGGAAGCAGTTTCTTCATACATTTTGTGGTTTGTGTGACGGAAATAATTTGAACTGGGGTGTAGACTTAGGTGTGTAGACTTTTCTCATTTCTATAACTAATCAGACAGCAACCAGAGCCTCAAATTTGTATGTGGAGACACATACACTTAAGAGGGCATCACCTGCAAAGGCTGCATACATACAGTCTACAGATTTACTTGCTTTAATAGTCATCTCCTTTCCTCAGTGAACCCTGTGAAGTGTAGTTCTGTGAAACCACAACAGCCGCCCTGAGCCTCTTTGCGGGGACGGTGGGGTAGAAATGTAAATAACAACAACAACAACAACCCACCAATTCTCAAAAGCTTCACCACTCTCCAGTTTCCAGGATTCTTTGGTAGAAACCATGAGGACTAAACTGGCAATAAAATCACTATAACTCTGTAACACAGATATACTGTCACTTTAGCGTAATTTTTTAAAGGTGGAGAAATGTTTAAAATAATGGTAATTCTTTTCAAAACGTTAATGATTGGTAACTATGATTTGCCATGACTTAACATTTTGTCCGTATCATTCATTTCCATGAAAATTAATATTTAATTCTCTGGGACCTGGAATCTAGCATAACAAAATGAGACCTATGACTCAAACCAAATGACTTAATCATATTATACTGTATGTGTCCAGGTACAAGATATGATTACACAAATCCGTGAGGTTTTCATAAAAACACTGGATGAATTGAGTTGGATGGATGCAGAAACCAAAAAGAAAGCAGAAGAAAAGGCAAGTAAAAATACTTTAAGAAAGAATTTATCATTTGAGAGTGATTTTGATGAATACTGGTTTGTTTGTTTTTTCAAAACACGTTGTGAACTGTCAGGCTGCAACTAAATTTGGATAGATCACCTCTTATCCACTGTAACATGGGAGATGGACCTCTTTTAAAATTATTTGTAAGGTATACTGTCATAGCCTATGGCTAATACAGAAGTACAATTGAATGGAACTGAAAAGGGGACTAAACAAAAGTGTGCTACTACTTCCAAAAACTGAACAAAACAGCAGGCTTTATCATGACAACAATTCCTTTGTAAAGCAAACAAATGCAGTATCCATCAAATACTGTGTGGCTGAGGACAGACTGGCAATTTGCAGCGGGAGCCAGTCATGGCAAAAAAGCCCTGGAACAAACTGTTCCGGGGTTTCCCGGTCACACAGCTCGGACTGATGCGGAAGCATACTGGGAGGAGGCGCGCGGGAGCATTCAGACTGCTGGCCTGGAGGCGCGGTTGTAAATGGCTTTTTCCTGGTAAATCAGCTGGATGCCTATGTGTGTATGAGTGCATGAATGCTCATGCACTCATGCGCCCATAGGCACATAGGCATCCAGCTGATTTGGGGAGGATTCCGCTGCGCTGGCTCTGCATTGGGCGGTAGAGCGGAGCACAGCCAATCATATTGCTGCTCCCTTATATGCAACGCAGGTTGCTCCCGGCTTTTACACATAGCATTCACACTGCCGAGAAGTGGACAAATGCGGCATAAAGGCACTCTTCGGGGATTTGCTACCACTTTTATGAGGTATCTATTAAACGTGGGAGTGAAGCGGAATAGCACAGGATGTCTACGAGTGGGGAACACCAAGCAGATATGCCTGTTTGAATGCCCCATTTAATCTGGTTTTAAAATGTCGCTGAAACATAGCTATATTGGGGCAAATTGCCAGTCTGAACTCAGCCTATGTGTTTCATTCGTGGTGGTCAGCTTTTTGTACTTTGCATTGGCTGAAGATGTAAGGACAAGAAGTTGTTTTGAGCTTACCTTTGTTGATGCATGGCTGCTTTCCTCTAGGAGGGTTATAAAATGGTGTAGGTTGTCTAGGAAGGATTTTAAAGGATGGAGATAACCCATAATGTTTTTCCTTGATGATGCTTTGGGCTCTGTAGCTTTAAAAGGTTTTATGAGGAAGGTCCATATTTTGCAAGTATGAGTCCTCAGATTCAAGCCTCAGCATTTTTAGTTAAAATATCGCAGGCAGCAAAGAAACTCTGGGATCTTGGAAAGCGGCTGACAATCAGTACAACCATTGCTAAATTAGACAGACTAATGGTATGAATCAGTATGAGGCATTTGTGTCCCCGGGCCCACCTAGTCCCAGCTCTGTCCATTCTAACTGGCATCACCTTGTTCCTTACATTGAAGGCCATTAACAGAGCTGAAGGTGACATTTCTGTTGTTTCCAGGGTGAAAAAAATAAAGGAATTTTATATGGCTTCAGTGTCAAATATATGAGCAAATATGGGAAATGTCAGGTTGTGGCTTTCATTAACATTCAAACTGGAGACTCTTCCACAGATCTCCCTAAGGGGAGATATTCTGGGAACTATAAGTCCACAGTGCTTTCCTATATTTGTGCATAGAAGTAACAACCAAAGGCATTGTTTGTCGGTATAGCCCTAAAGATTGTAGAAACTAAACTTGTGCATTTGTTTTGTTATTCATGACAATAATTATGGCAATGAGATGCTCTGTAATTAATTAATATAAAAATGAAACAAATTCTGCATCTAAGCAGCCAATGATGAACCCCCCCAAAATTATTTTCTTTTTTAATGTGAAAGCGATGGCAAACCTAAACATCATAATAAAAAGTAGAGACATCACCCTGCCAACAAAAGTCCATATGGTCAAAGCAATGATATTCCCAGTAGTAACGTATGGCTGTGAGAGTTGGACTATAAGGAAGGCCAAGTGCCAAAGAATAGATTCTTTTGAATTATTGTGCTGGAGAAGACTCTTGAGAGTCCCCTGGACTGCAAGGAGATCAAATCAGTCAATCCTAAAAGAAATCAACCCTGACTGTTCCATGGAAGGCCAGATACTGAAACTGAAGCTCAAATACTTTGGCCACCAAATGAGAAGGGAGCACTCACTGGAGAAGACCCTGATGATGGGAAAGATTGAAGGTCAAAGAAGAAGGGGACCGGCAAAGGATGAGATGGTTAGACAGTGTTATCAAGGCAATGAACATGAAATCAAGCAAACTCCAGAGCACAACAGAAGACAGGAGGGCCTGATGTTATGTGGTCCATGGGGTCGTGAAGAGTCGGACTCGACTGTGCGACTGGACAACAACAACAATTCCTTTTGCTATTGCAGTATTGCCTCTCTCTTACTCTACGGGTTTCACTTTATGTAAAGCAGCCTCTATTTCCCCTAATAAGGCCACAGAGCGAGCTGTGTTGCTTAGGGGGAAGGGGGACAGATAAGCTCTTAGCTTTTCTGATTGACTGCAAGCTATAGATGCTGCGGTAGCTCAAGTGATTAAGACGCTGAACTGCAGGCTGTGGAAGGTCAGTAGTTCAGCAGTTCGAGACCCAAGAGTGCCGCATGATGAAATGAGCTCCCGTCTCTAGTTCCAGCTCCTGCCAACCTAGCAGTTCGAAAGCAAGAAATTGCAAGTAGATAAATAGATACCACTTCAGTGGGAAGGTAACAGCGTTCCGTGCACCTTGGTGTTTAGTCATGCCGGCCACATGACCATGGAAACGTCTTTGGACAGCGCTGGCTCTTTGGCTTTGAAACGGAGATGAGCACCGCAACCCTAGAGTCGGATACGACTGGCTTTCAAGCAAGGGAGCCTTTACCTTTACTTTATAGATGCTAGAACTGCATACATGTGAGAGGTATTCCAGTCCTGAAGGATATGGGGGTGGGGGAATGTTGCTCTCCTCATTCCTCCCTGCTGTGCCAAATTCCCCCTTGCTGTCTGAGCTCCCCTGCTTGCCTGCTGCTCTCCAAACCTTATCCCCTATCCAATCAAACCTATCTCAAGGCCATCTTGCTGTGGCCTGCTTGCCCAGATGCCTTGCTCCCCCCCCATGGCACCAAATGCCCCTGCCTTCTCTGTCTGACTACTCCTTGTGCTCCTGTTCTTCAAACTAAGTGGCTGCTGTGCCAGATTCCATCACAAAACACTACTATCTGCATTACTTGTGTCTGGAATCTGTCCTATCAGTTCTGTCATAGACTTTGATGGTAACAAGGAGTTCCCTTCATTACCTCAAAAAGGGGGACCCCTGCATTCTATTGGCCTGAAATTTGATGTGTCAGTGCCCTGGGGGAGTACTTCAATCCCCCCTGTGTTTTGTCCAATTTGGATGGAAAACCATGAAGCTACAGACAGGGCTGGCTCAAGGTGTTTCTATGCCCTCGGCAGGGGGCAGATGCCAACCTCCCGGTGGGGCCTGGAAACCCTTTTGCTGTCGCCTCCTCCTTCCCCCAAGGGAAGGAGCTGCACTGCCGCCTCCTGCACCCCAGCCAGGTGTTCTGTACTGGCCACCGCCATGCTGCCAGGGCCGGCCCCAGGTGTCTGGGCGCCCTAGGCCCGGTGGGGCCTGGAGATGGCCCAGCACCCTTGTCCTGGGCGCCTCACAGCTGCAAGGTGCTGGGGAGAGCCGGGGAAGGGGCGGCGCCCGCCTCTTCCCTCCCAGCAGCGGCACGGCTCTCCCGGGCCCCTCGCAGCTGCAAGGGGCCCGGGGAGAGCCGGGGAAGGGGCGGGCTTGCAACGCCCGCCCCTTCCCTCCCAGCGGCCGTGCAGCTCTCCCGGGCCTCTGCAGGGCCGGCACCCTAGGTGAGCGCCTAGCTTGCCTAGTGGGCGAGCCGGCCCTGCATGCTGCCCCCGCCTCCTCCCCCCAGGAGGGAGGGGGAGGGTGGGCAAGCTGCGCCATCACCTCCTTCACCCCGGCCGGGCGTTCTGTACTGGCTGTGGCGGTGGGAGGTGGCGGTGGCCAGTTAGGGCATTGGGGGGTTCGGAGTGGGGGGGCTTTTCAGGCCAACATGCCTTAGGCAAGCTGGCGCTGGCTACAGACCCAAGAAGGGGTAGGGTCTTCCATTGAAACTGATGGGAAATCATCACAAAATAGAATTATGAAAAGTAAACAATAAGGAAAGGAACAATAACAAAACAAAACCATACCAAATGATCCAGTAACAAAACATTCCTTTTGAGAATTAATAACAAAAATAGAAAACCAACTCACATGCACACATCTAGTAGAAACGATGAGCAAAAATCCTATTGTTTTCTGTGAGACATATTTAAACTCATTTACATTTCCTGTTCAAACCAATGATAATTAATTATTGCTTGACTAGACTTATTAACACTCCCTTTTTTCCTATCTTTTTCAGTCTGCATGTGCAAAACCAGAGGGTTATTTAGCTAGGAAAACTGAACTGACTGCACTGTTAAATTGGTTGTGGCACTTTTACATTGGAAGTGTCAAAAGGCATTGTTAAGGAAGACTTGAGTTTCATACTGCTTGTAATAAAACTTTGAAACTGGTATCAAATACAAAATGTCAGTTTCACAGAAGTATTCACTTTGAAAAGATCTGCTCTATGAAATCTGGACAAGCAGTTTGAAAGTGCATGAGTTTAGGGCAAATTATGGCCAGCTAGATGTCTGAATTTCTGCTCAACTCCATTGTTTCCAGACAATGCCAGCAGTGATGCTTGCTGGACAATATTTTTAAAAACCCACTGGAACACCATATTTGTGTATGTGGAAGCTCCTTGGAAGACCTCCCCCATTATATCTTGGTTTGCCTCTTATACCTGGAGCCCAGGAACAAATTTCTGTCAAAGATTTTAATCACTTTACATTCCCTGTCTGACCTTGACAAATTAGCTTTTATGTTATCATATGTGGATTCTTTTGTCTCCTATAGGATGGCACTTTTTGCTCTGGCCACTAGGAAAATCAGAGCAAATGTGATTTCTAAGAAAGTAAACAACTGAATCAAATTGTAATTTTTGAGCTGGACAGAGAAATTTTAAAGATGTCTGTTATTTTGTGTTTTGGATTGTGAAGGCCTATGGCCATATACAATAAATTTATTCACAATTTATTTTCAGGCTAAAGCCATTACAGAAAGGATTGGCTACCCTGATGATATCATGTCAGAGAATGATAAGCTGAATAAAGAATACAAGGATGTAAGTACACACGGGACATTTTCTAAACCATTTATAGAAAGAGCCTACCTAAGTGACAGCATAGAGGTGTCAGGGAACAATCCACAAAGAAGTGTGCATCAACACACGAAAGCTTATATCCAGGATTAAACTTTGTTGATCCTAAAGGTGCCACTGGACTCAAACTTTGTATGAGGTTGAGAGATCTGGGGCATACTCAGCTGACACAGGTCTCCTATTTCTGGCTTTGGCTCTGGTTGTTCCACTAGTACACAAGGCTGGTGTTTTCTCAGAGATGGCAGTGGAGGATCCCACCTTGCACAAATGGGGTTGCCTCGTTGGACTGCAGTCATGGAGTGCAACTAAATAAATGTCACTGAGCTTAAAAATATGGTGGGAAGCAAACCTGAATTATCAGCACTGCTCCTGTTGCACAACAAATCCAGTATATTTGTTTGCACATACAAGAGTGTGTGTCTATGTATTCCAAAGGGATGCTTACATACATACACATTACTTAATTCCTCAACTCTTACAGCTGAATTCAGGTGGGTGGCCATGTTGGTCTGAAGCAGCAGAACAGAGCTGAAGTCCAGTGGTACCTTTAAGACCAACAAAGTTTTATTCAAGTTACAGGGTTTCATGTGCATGCACACTTCTTCAGATACAATGAAATGGAAGTTACAAGTCCATCCATATAGGTAGAGGGCGAGCAGTAAATTGGTATACAACATAATGAAGATGTTAACAGATTCAAGGACCAAACAGGAATAACAAGCTGAGTTTATATGGTTACCATTTGTTTGGGTTTAATTTGGGGGAAACTTAGGGAAGGAAATAAATATGTCAAAATTGGACATTGATGTGCAGATGTATCCTTAATTGTGGAATGCTGAGTGTAATTAACTGAGACCCTGCCATTACTTTCCATCTGTCTCCTCTCAAGCATGGAGGTGACCTTACTGCATCTTCTTCTTTGAAGTGGGATGATTGGCTGTGTAGAGTTATCTCCCCTGTCCCCAGACCACAGCAATACATTCCAATCTACCGTTCCAAATTACATTACATTCATTACATTACATTACAATCTAGTATTCTAATCTACTGTTCCAAATAAGAAATAAAGTAAAATAAAATAAAGAGGATTATTGTCCCTTCTGGGGGATTGGTGAGAATACAGATAAGGAATGAATGAGGTTAGCATATGTAGTGAGATAAGAAACCAATATCCCTGTTAAGTCCTGGGGATTCCATTGTTCTGAGTGTTGTAATAGTTTGCAACTCAGCAATTTCCCTTTCTACTCTGTTCCTGAAGTTCCTTTGCAATAAAACAGCTACTTTGAGGTCACCCATTGGATGTCCTGGAAAGTTGAAATATACTCCTACAGGTTTCTCAGTCTTGTGATTCTTGATGTCAGGTTTCTGTCCATTTATCCTTTGGCGTAGGGTTTGACCTGTTTACCCTGTGTAGAGAACTGAAGGGCATTGTTGGCATTTAATGGCAACAATACTTTAGTTCCACCTGATGAAGTCAAGAAACAGATTAATAAAGCCAGAACACCACTAGTGGTCGCATACAAGCTCTCAACACAAAACAGTTCAAAGCATCATCAATGACTTACAGCCTCTGCTGGATAATAACAGTTCTCTTTCACTAGTACTGGGGGGACAACCCTTTTCTTGTGCGCAGACAGTCCCCCAGTCTCAAACAACTCCTCACCCACAATAATGCAACATCTAATTTTAACACGGACACTGGTACCAGAGCAATAAACCCAGATGCCAACTTTGCTGTCACATACACCCAGACAACACAATCACTGGGCCTAACAACATCAACTACACCATCTCAGGCTTATTCACATGCTCATCTTCTAACATTGTATATGCCAGAACTTAGTCAGGTTGCCAAATATGAAAGCCTAGAGAACACAAGCCAAATGCATGTAAAGAGAAACATGGCTGAGCATAATCTCTGGCTCATAAAAGTTCATTGTTGGAAAGGCAGCCAAAATAGTAATTCTCACGGACAATCCAAGTCCAATTCTCAACAGTCCTGTTGAGTAACCTGATCTTATTGCTACATATTTTCTGGGGTAGGCATGCAGAAACTAAATATTTTCATAGACTTTAATGAATTGCGTCCAAGCTAACACCATTATTTGCATTTAGAATCACACAAGCATAGCAGTATAAAGTAATGTAAAATACCTTTACAAAGTAACTTGTACAGCTGAAGATATGGGCAATTTAGAATGCACTAGAACTCTAGGAGAAGTTCTTAACACCTCATCATATTTCAATTCTTGGGATTCTTTGGGGAAGCCTCAGCAGTTAAACTCATATAAAACTGATATCACCCTGTAGTGCAGTTTTGTTTTTATAGGTGGCTACGATGATTGCCAAAGTTGAACTACATTAGAAGCAATGTGCAGAGGCACTTATCATGAATTCTGTTAAGCCCTCTCTCTTGAAAGGTGTGATGATGCCATTATATCTTGCAAAGTGAGTGTTGCTATTGGTCAAACACTTTCATGTACCAGCCTTGTCACATCCTTTGCAGATAATGGTCTTTCTGATCCCAAACACAAAAGGAGACTCTGCTTGTCTACAAATGTGGACAAAACAGGCAAGGAATAACAGCAGTCATAATGCTGCTTTAGGACCAAAAGGGGCTAGAGAAAGTAATCTTCCTACTTGAAGTAATTGTGCTATTTTAGACTTTATGCTCCTTGAGATGGAGACCAACATACTTTGGTTGTGTAAACAGTGGTTCATGTGACATGTTCGCTGATGGCATGATATAAGCAAAAAACAAGAAGAACGAGCTGGGGAACAACTAATTGCAATATTACAATGATTTACTACATCCTAGGTCCACTGAACTCAGTGGTCTTAAACTGGAATAAAGCTGCGTAGGATTCCACTGTGAATGGGTGGGAAAGTTCTCCCTGACTCAGATGTTTCCTTTGATGCTGTAAGGTCTTGGGGCTCTTGAGCAGACCAGCTTCCCATCCCATCCTTTTCAGCCTTAAATCACTTCCTGACTGCTCACAGCATTCGAAGGGCCCTGCGCATACTCTGCTCCTATCAGACTCTTCTTTATAGGCAGTGTCTTTCTCTTTCGGTTAATTTACTAAGCATGTTTTCATACCCACGGAATATCCTAACTATATATAAATCATCTGTGGGTGGTCTGATTTAGCTGTTTTAGTGTTTACCACAAGCCACCATATTATTATGATACAGTAAAATATAAAACAACAAGTGGGGGACCCACAAGGATTTGTGGGGGAGGCATCTAATTTTGCTCTCCTCTAAATACTTCCTCTTTCCTTTCCCTTGGAAACCTCATAGTGAGCTCCCCCTCGCTGGCAGCCTTTAAGCAGCAGCTGGACAAACCCTTGCCAGGGATGCTCTAGGCTGATCCTGCACTGAGCAGGGGTTTGGACTAGATAACCTGTATGGCCCCTTCCAACTCTGTGATTCTATGATTCTTTTCCTGCTTCCTTCTTGCCTTCCCACCCACCAGCCAGCCTGCTTTTATCTGCACCCATGTATTCAACTTTTCCTCCTTCCGTCCCCCTGACTGCCTCTTCCCAGGAAAACTACAGCCCAGCTGACTGTTGTGCTGAACCCAATTGCACAGTGCTGGTTGATAGGCTGGGCCAAGTTATGGGGGGGACACCTGCAAAGACCTGAGGGGGGTACCCCATTTTCCCCTGTCTCCCCTTCCCCAAACTCTTTCCCTTCTCCTGGCAACCTCATCTCCTCACCTTTCCATGTTTCCTTCTCTCCTGTCCACCCACCAACCAACCTATCTTTTATCTGCCCCTCTGTCTTCAGCTTTTACTCCTTCCCTTTCCCTGGGAAAACCCTGGCCAAGTTGTGTGGTGCCAGATGAATTGGGCCCAAGTGCACAGTGGGACACCTGCAAGGACTTGCAGGAGTACCTCATCTTTCCTGTAACCCTTCCCCACATTATTTCCTATTTCCTTCCTCCAGGCAACTCCTAGATTCTCATCTTTCCCTGCTTCCTTTTCTTCACATCCACACAGCAACCTACCTTTTTACCAGTCCACCACCTTCAGCTATATTTATCATTTATCTACTTCATTTATATCCTAGCCTCCTCCATCTTCGTCCATCTTCAATACACCTTGTGTCATTGCCAATAATGCCAATACTTGGCATTAGTATTGTATCACCTATATCGTCTTAGTCATTTACCTCCTGGCATTTTTTGTAATATATTTGTCACTTATATATAATTATATATAATATACATTTTCATATACTGTTAGTATTGCTTTGTGCGTCATTTATACAGTGTATTTTGTTATATGATTGTATTGTACTGTGCTATCACCATTGTTCGCTATTGACCCAAAACAACGTACATTCTCTTCTCTTCCCAAGTTGAAAATGGGGCTTTCCATTTCACC
Organism: Gekko gecko; assembly: GCA_029375565.1. NCBI lineage: Eukaryota > Metazoa > Chordata > Lepidosauria > Squamata > Gekkonidae > Gekko > Gekko gecko. The sequence goes on from JAPDNY010000008.1 coordinate 116,579,105, forward strand.
TTCACTTTATCCAGGGGCTCATAGCGATGTATAGGGTGTTCTGCCATTTAAATCTAGCAGCAACCTGATATGGTGGGTCACGGTTAAGAAAAAGTCCTAGAGTATGGTTGAAAGGCACAAGGCACCGTTATCTTGCCAAAACTAAGTAGGTAGTGGTCTGGTCATTGCTGGGTGTGAGATCTGGGGACATGATGGATGCTGCCTTAAATTTTACAGAAGAAAGGTGGAGTGTAAATGTAATAAAATAAAAAAGGGTCTTCCCAGGACCACCCAACATAGTCATGGTTTAATGGGTATCTCTGGTGGATTCTTTCCAGGTTAAGTCCTGTGTTCCAGCCACTATACCATGCTACATTTCTATAGCAACTGACTCGTATCTTCCTGTTTTTTCTTTAAGCTGAACTACAAAGAAAATGAATATTTTGAGAACATAATTCAAAACTTAGTGTTTGACCAGAAGCAAAGGCTGAAGAAGCTCAGAGAGAGGGTGGACAAGGAAGAGTATGTATTTCAACTGCATAATTTGTGAATATGGTTCTCTCTTTAAAATGCCTCCTGTTGGATATTTTCCATCCTGCCACAAATTGAGTTTTCCCATCATGCTCACTTGCGTAAGGAGACAGGAGAATGCCATGTCCTTCCATCTTGCAGTTAGGCACAAGTGTTGCTTGCTTGCAGGCACATAGCGACAGCACCTTCACGCTGTAAGAACAATTTTCACTCTCCACCAGGCATGCTGATTTTAAAACAGTGTTGGAGAAGGCTGGGAGTCCTGGATTCTCTTCCTGCTAAATCACTGATCAGGAAGTGAAACCCTTCATTATGTTCTTGTGTTTCTCCACTATTCTCACTAAACAATTGGAACAAATTTATTCGGGCCAAGAAAGGTGAACGCTTTGCTGTGGTTTATGTGACCAGAAGTTAATCACAACATCATAATTCCCTACTCCTTTCTGCTTCCTTTGTATACCTGCTGCCCTTCTGCATCTGGCTGTCTCCCAGCTAGGTAAAGTGTTCCTTGCTTGCAGGCACATAGCAACAGCATGTTGTCAGCACCAGGGTTAATTGTTGTTACTGCTAATCATGATTCCCACATAACCAGGATGCAGCCAGCTGCTAATCTCTGATCCCTGTTTACCTGCATATTTGAACTGGAGATAGACTGCTGAGTTAGGTTTAATTGAGCAGGTTCCTTGCTTCAAATAATAATGGACAGAATGACTTATGCTCAGAGTGCCTACTCTTACTACCAGGAAAACATTTTTTTATCATGTAAATCACTTAATAAGCTGGGTCATGTGATAACTGTGCCAGGGTCAAGTAATCATTTTACCAACAGTGATTTAGCCATTGAGCTGCTGTTTGAGCATGGATCTGAAGAACGGTATCCCAGGTCAAAGTCGAACAGTGTGCCCGATAAACAGACATGTTTACTGTTTCAGTGATGGAAATTATCAGCACAAGTACCATTACAATAATAACTGGTGAAATAAATTGCAGTGTCATAAAATGCACCCAATGTCTCTTTAGTTATATTCTGGACATTAAAATAACACAAAACTCATAGGAATAACAAAAATACACAGGGAAAATGTGTTGCAGGTTCTGTGCATGCAAGAAATGACACTAGAGCAGTAAGAAACAGTAACAGAAAAAAGACCCCCATACCAAAAGAACACAATAACATAAGAAGAACTCTGCTGGGTAAGACCAGTAGTTAATCTAGTCCAGCATCCTGTCTCACACAGTGGCCAACTGTTTCATACAGTTCCTCTGGATAGTCAGAAAGAGGGCATAGAGGCTGAGGCCTTCCCCTGACATTGCCTTCTGGCACTGGTATTCAGAGGTTCACTGCCCCTGAATGTGGAGGCTCCTTTTAGTCACCATGGCTTGTAGCCACTGATAGACCTATCCTCCATGAATCTGTCTGAATACCTTGTCATAACCAAGCACTATCATCAAACACTCAAAAAAGCTCATTTTTTTAAAATGAAGATTTTGAAATTGTCTCATAGATAAATTAGGCTTGCCTACCATACTGTGGAGCTTTAAAAATCACCCTTTGAAGTGTTTGCTTAGCCCTGCTGGAGTGGCAACTGCACCCAAGAGGAAGACTAAAAACAGATGTCAGCTAACGACTTCAGTCGGGCATGTGCAGTATTTTTCTTTTACATTGTTAGCCAATTTAAAACTTTTTAAGCAAATGACTTCCAAGGCACAGTATAGGTGAACATCATGAACTAGAGAGATTTGTACTTGGAGCAACTAATTGCAAATTTTATCATCATTAAAACTGCCTGTAGGGAGCTTTCTCTTTCACTCCTTGCGCAAAGCAGCCTTCCTTAACTGAGATGACCAGTGAGAGCCTTCCATGTGACTCCATGTCTTTAGCAACTTCCTGAAGCAGGAGGGAGAGAACATTACAGACCAGTTTACTCCTACCAGATTCTGGCTTCAAGCAGCAAAATATGCTTTCCTCCTTCTTTGTGAATTTACCAGATACATGTAGGCTGAGGTCAGACTGGCAGTTTGAAGCACAAGGGAGTTGTGGCAAAAAGACCCGGAACAGGTTTGTTCCGGGTTTTCCCGGCCACACTGCACCGACTGATGCAAGAGCACAAGGGAGGAGGAACAAAGGAGTGTTCGCACTGTTGGCCTGCCCCTGGCGGAGGTGGGGCTGTGAGCGGCTTTTTGTAATGTAATCTGACGATATGTGCTTATGCGCTCATGCACATAAGAGCATCCCTACACATGATGAATCTGCTCTCCAGAGTTTGCTACCACTTTCACCTGGTATCTTTTAAACTCGGGAGGGACGCGTTATAAGACAGGTTGAGTATGGCTGGGGAATGCCTGACAGATGTGCCTGTGTGAACCGGCCCTTTAATCCGTTTATGAAACATTTCTGAAACATGCCTATATCGGGCCAAATTGCCAGTCTGAACTTGGCCGTAGTTGACCACCATTGGAGAAGGAGTGCTGAATACCCATCATAAGAAACTCTTGTGTTGCCAGGGATTTTCCCAAAAGATATATGAGTAAGATAAAGCATTGTCACTTACCCTGGAACTGAGAGAAGACAGCCATAGGCTGCTTTCACACTCATTGGATAATGCACTGTGAAACAGAAAGTCTACTTGTGAATGATTGTAAAAGTGCTCTGAACGTGCATTATCCAACATGTGTGAAAGCAGTCATAATATCTGACAGGGATCAACCATGCTGCCAAGCTACTTTTACAACTGATTTGTCACAGCTAAGTATATCTTCCTTTTGAATGCTGAATAATGCTCTTAGTCTTTCCTGCCTACTTACCTCTTCCTCACTGTCACTAGGGTCCTAGTTAACTTTCCCATCAGCAGCAACAGCAAAGGAAGAAGGGAACAGGAACTGCAGAAGAATATAAAAACATGCCAAACGTGAACATATTACAGTTGGGTCTTCACAATGGATCTGACAGACAATATAATATGGTCATTGTTGTCATGTTTTTATATATTATGTCTGCAGTTGCATGTTAAAGTCATTATGGCTGAGTTCAGACTGGCAGTTTGCCCCACTATAGCCACGTTTCAGCCATGTTTCACAAGCGGATTAAAGGGGGCGTTCACACAGGCATATCTGCCTGGCGTTCCCCACCCTTAGTCAACCCTTGCTGTTCAGCTTCACTCCTGCATTTAAAAGATACCTGGTAAAAGTGGTAGCAAATCCCTGAAAGCCTGTTTATCCCGCTTCATTCCGGGAAGTGTGAACGCCAACCTGAAAAGCCGGGACCAACCCATGTTGTGCATAAGGCAGCAGCAATATGATTGGCTGTGCTCCGCTGTACCGCCCAATGCGGTGCCAGCGCAACAGGATCCTCCCCAAATCGGCCGGATGAAATTACCAGGGAAAAGCCGTTTACAGTCTTGCCTCCGGGGCAGCAGTCTGAACGCTCCCGCGCACCTCCTGGTATGCTCCCGCTTCAGTCGGCACAGTGTGTCCGGGAAAACCCGGAACAGTTTGTTCCAGGGCTTTTTTGCCACGACTGGCTCCTGCTTCAAACTGCCAGTCTGAACTCAGCCTATATGTCCTTGGAAACCTTTACACACTTTGATGGACAGAGCTTCCTTATTCTGAGTTAAAGCTCTAGACTGGCTAGTCTTCGTGGCCTCCTGTGTCTTGAAAGATCTGTTACACACCTGTAGCCTGAGGCCATTTTCATTAGGGGGAGTGTAGATTGAACACTGATCTGATACATGCAAAGGGCATGCTTTACCACTGAACTACAGCCTTGTAATGCAAATCTACCACTTCAGTTCACATACATTCCCCTATGATTTTGGGTGCAATATGTTCCAAAAAGAAACCAATGGTAAAAAGAATAGGAACATGAAGCACAATAAACAAGGTTTTCATCAGAAGTCCTGTTGTTCACCTGCCACGTTTGGACATGACATGGTAAACAACAGGTGGAAAGGACCAGAGGCCATCTTCTTCAACCACTCCCTGCTAGTCCCTCACAGATCAACACATGAAATCCAGGCCACAATCTGCCCTAGGAAGAAAGCAGGCACACTATAGAAAGAGGCCAGGGAAGCTTAAGATGAATCAAGCTAGCAGCTCAACTATTGTGTCCAGATGACTGTAGCCTCCCTTACAATAATTTAACTTAGTCCTTTGCATTTTCTGTCTCTGTTTTTTCTTAAGGGCAAAATCACAAATTAAATCTAGTCAGTGCCTTGATGTCAAAGAGTACAGCACAAGAATATGGAGGGTGCTCTTACACCAGTGCCTTTTTGCTACAGTGGGACTTGAGCACAAAAAGTACCAGTGTGTCCAGTCAGATTTGGCAAGATTCACAGCTGTGCAGTTTCCCCCTCCCACTGACTATTGTTAATAATTCATGCCTATCTCTTGAATTTTCCATAGGTGGATAAGCGGAGCAGCTGTAGTCAATGCCTTTTATTCAGCAAACAGGAATCAGATTGGTAAGCTAAGCCCCTCTAAGAAACACTGCCAAACAACAGGGTAGGATTGGCATCTTGAAAGTGGGGCCTAGGGATCTCCCAGAATTACAACTGATCTTCCGATGACAGAGATCAGTTCCCCTGGAGAAAATGGCATTATACTCTGCTAAGGGTCCTCCCCTCCCCAAACCCCACTGTCCTCAGGCTCCATCCCCCAATCTCCAGGGATTTCCCTATTCAGAGCTGGCAACCCTACAACAGAGCAAGGGGAAACTGGTCATGTTGTCACACTACTCAGAATTTGTGTGTGCCTTAATTCGGCCAAGAAGTTACTCTTGCTCAGCGTATTAAGAATTTGCTGCTGTCCCTACCATGTCACTGCCAGCCCTGTTCATTTTGCCAGTTCATGTTCTTAGCTTGCAACATGAGGAGGGCTGATTTCCCACTACAGCTGCCTCGGGGTTGCGCTGCCATTTGCCCCGATACTATTCGTCAATTTCACACCCGAAGCCGGGGGGCTGCATTTGACCCGCAGCTTCACCCAATTTCCCCCGCAGTTTCGTGATCCTGTTTTTTGAGGATCACAAAACTGCAGGGAAAATCAGGCGAAGCTGCGGGTCAAAATGCAGCCCCGCGGCTTTGGGTGTGAAATTGACGAATAGTATCGGGGCAAACGGCGGCACAACCTCGAGGCAGCTGTAGTGGGAAATCAGCCCAGGTCTTGCCGCACAGAATGCTGTCCTTGTATGGTGCTTCAAAATGTTCTTCTGGTATATGGCTTCTTTGGTGTTTGCTCCTGTGACAACAGTCAAATACTGATCTCCTTGTGAAGAGTAAACATCTGATCATTCTGGCTTCCATTGAATACTGTGAAAATATCAACTTGACAGATTCAGCAAGGTGTAAAAGAGATTAGAGAAAGGAACTTAGAAGCAATTCACAAGAGTCAGGTCTTTGATGTCAGGTTAACTAACCTAGAGAGATACCATCTCGAGATTTGATTCCCACAACCACTGTAATTGGAGGACTGTAAGAGTACATTCTTTGCCTTTCTGGAAGAGTAGAAAAGCCCTGATTAGTCTCTCCCCGGGACAAACAATAGCTTAAATAATCCTTTGCATAAGGAATAATAGTCAGCAATATCATTACTTGTGGGATTAGCAATGAATGGGCATTGAAAGATTTTTCATTTATTCAAAAGAGGCTATATAAATATTACCCTATTCTTAGCATTTAAATGGAGTTGGGTCTCAGACTCAAACTGCATACTATGGAAAGTTTCTGTGGGTTTTTTTTCCATCTCAGGTTCATTTTTAACCCAAAGCACCCCTGAAAGAGCAGCATCTGATCAGAGGAGGAAGAGTCTGCTTAGCATTTTCACCTCCAAGTTCCCCCCTCCCAGCCCAAACTCTCCCTTCTCAACCTGCTTCTTCAGATGCAGGGGTGGGAAGGATCTGGGGAGTCTGCAGGGACCCCTGCCTCTTTTTTCTTGCAGATGAACGACTGATTTTTGGCTAGAGAAGAAAAAGCCCATCAGAAAAGTCCATTGCTCCCTTGCAGTCTCCCCCCAGCCTTCTCCAGGTTTAAATAAGGACATGAAAGAAAGAGCCACTTGAAGCCATGAGAAAAGATGGGATAAAAATGTTGTAATAGATAAAATTAATAATAAATATAACCAGTTGGATCCTACTATGTTTTCCACTGCTGAAAAAAAAGGGAAAGTGGTCCCCTTTGGCCACAAAAGGGCTATGCTAAGGATCATGGGACTTGCATGAAGAAAAAAACCTTCTGATATAGAGACTGTAGCAAGGAACAGAAGTAGATGTGATCGACTGAAAATGCTGGCGGGATCCAACCCAATGAGTAATTTGAGCTTCAGATATGGTACCAGAGCCCTGCCCTGAAGTATGTGTCATAACAAATATAGAGGAGCATATGCAGAAAGCCTCTTTTCTTTTCTCTTCTCTTCCCTTCTCTTCTCTTCGGACTAACTATATCTCCCGCCCGTATACATATTCATCAGAGAATGAAAACCATTCACGTGGCTTCTTGGTAGTCCTGTTACTTTTCATTTGAGAACTTAATACTGCATATAAGCCACAAATCCATGAGTCAATCTGTTCACATGCATGGACTTTTCTGATGTATAGCAGAACTTCTTTCTGAAAGAAGGAGATCTCACAAGCAGTTGACAACATTTGAAAGCAGAAAGTTGCAAGTTTCACTACTTCTATCATTCTTCCCAGGGGTTTAGACTTGGTAGCATATCTTTTTTTTATATAGTCTTAGGAGTAATATAACCTGTCGAACTTCTAGTGCCAGCTGAGTAAAAGCCAGCCACATTTTTAGAAGTAATTTCCCAGCATAGGGCCTGGCAATGACATACAGGGTGATTACACTGCAGTCCTTACCCTGGCAAAGAAGTCATCATTTTATGCTCGCACAGTAAAAGGTGTTGTGATAAAATTAAATGTCTTATCACCCTTTCAATTATTTTTTTTCAGTGTTCAATTATTCTGTTTTTGCAATATTGTCTCTAATATTAAGCTAAGCATTCAGTCAACCCGGGTAAGAACCAGTTGCAGTAGCAGCTGCTTAACTCCCATTACGCTGGTGTACAATTGATATCACTTTTCTACATGATTGATCTCTTCAGCAGCCTCTTCAGAAATGAAAGTGGCAGGTTGAAACTATGTTCTGGGATGATGTTTCACAGTTTATTAACATTGCAGAAAATGCAGTTCACCCTGAACTAGCACATCTCTTCTGGCTGAGATGGATATTATTGTTACATAGTATTGCTGCTGTTGTTGTTCTTCTCCTTCTGAGCTGTTAACTTTTGGAGTAACTCCACCGAACAGCAATGCAAAGAATTAGACAGTTTTCTTTATGACAGCAGGGGGAAGGGAAGACCATATCAGTAGTACAAACCTATGCTGGCTTAAAACTGTTATGGCTTTCTCCTGAAAAATCCTAGGAAATGCAGTTGGGTAAGACTGTGGTCAAATCTGCATTTGTCTTTCCCACTGGTGTCCCAGCTTTCTGACTCCGTCTTCGAAAAAGCTGTCTACATTTGCTTTCGTTTTCACTATTCAACAGTGCTAACATACTTTTGCATGTCTGCATATGTTTTATCGCCTTCTCGGGGCGGCTCCACTGTCATTGTGCCTCCACACTGTTTTAAATGAATCTTCTCCAAACAACTCTTCAAACAAGCATAGAGAAAGATGGCGTCACAGCAGGACTAAACTGATTTTAAAATAAAAATGCAGATTCAGCCTATGATAAGAGAACATAGCTTCCCCAGTATTCCCAGGGGAGAGAAGGAATTGTTATGCCAACAGAAGTCTATAGTGTTGGTGCAGACTTAGTAAAATATGGTCCATCAGACAACCAGGTGGTTAGATTCTTCATATAGATTCATTGGCTGAGTTCAGACTGGCAATTTGCCCCGCAATAGCCACTTTTCAGCCGTGTTTCCCAAGTGGATTAAAGGGGGCATTCACACAGGCACATCTGCCTGGCATTCCCCATCCGTAGGCAACCCGTGCTGTTCCGCTTTGCTCCCGCGTTAAAAAGATACCTGACAAAAGTGGTAGCAAATCCCAGAGAGCGCCTTTATTCCGCATTATTTCGCTTCCCGGAAGTGTGAACGCAAAGCCAAAAAGCCGGGAGCAACCTGCTTCTATAGTGTGCACCGGGTGTTTCTGCGCATAAGGCAGCAGCGATCGGATTGGCTGTGCTCTGCTCTACCACCCAATACGGTCCACCCCAAATCGGCTGGATGCACTATGTGCATGAGCGTGCCCGTACACACATAGAGGAAAAAGCCGTTTACAGCCGTGCCTCCAGGCCAGCAGTCTGAATGCTCCTGCGCGCCTCCTCCTGGTATGCTCCCGCATCTGTCAGCCCTGTGTGACTGGGAAAACCCGGAACAGTTTATTCTGGGGCTTTTTTGCCACAACTGGCTCCCGCCGCAAACTGCCAGTCTGAACTCAGCCATTCATTCATCCTATCGTGGATCAACTCTAGATGTATGAGGCAGAAGACATCCTTTGCTGAGATAACCAGAACCAGACTGAAAAGAAAGATAATTGGGCAGGTGAGGAACCCAGCAGTGTGCATGTGTACCATTTCCAAACCCAACAGACCTATTTGTATAATAACAATCCTAAAAAGGAACATTTCCCAGATTGGTTAATGGGGCTGAAATTCACTATATACTATTCCATATTTTCTGGTTTGTCTGTTTTTTAAGGTATGGAGCATTTTCAAAAGTTTTACTAGCCAGAATGATCAATCAGATCCCAAAATAACACAGTCTGGAAGGTCTGGTAATTTATAGTGCAATCCTGGACAGAAATACTCCATTCTAAGCCCATGGATTTCAGTAGGCTTAGATTGTGGTGCCTCTGTATAGGATTGCACTGTTCAGGCGGTGTATGCTTACAGTTGACCTAACAAAATGAGTATGGATCCAGAAACGATTGCTGAAAGATGGAAACATTCTGTTACAAGGTGGCAGCATTAAACATGAATTTGTGCTTGCTTGTAGCAGATGGTTAAGTCAGAGATGGTCTTCCAAGGGCTATGGGCCGGGGCTAAGAGATCAGCTGACAGCCAGTGTTTCTTTCCTGGACACTGATGAATATACGATAGCCTTGGTAACCAAAGTGCAGCAAGGGGCATCATGATGGCAACCTACTGGGAGTTGCAGCCTGAATTGTTCTATGCCACTTTTGGTTTTCCCTGGGTCCTCGAAACAGATACAAAAGCCGTCTTCGCTTCTTCTGTGCACTATGTATGTTCTCGAAGGGAAACCGAGCTGAATTTGTTGCTTGTAATCATGAGAGTGTTGTGATGACCTCATCCTTGGCATTGCTGATCTCAAGGGAAGGTCCACTGGTGCTTGGGGAAGAGAAGAAAAAACCCAGTGTGACTAAGCAGAAACCATTAGTTATATAGTATCTATCTGAATGGGGCTGCAAACCTTTATACGGTTGTACATGATGGGGGGGAGGGGAGCAATATGAAGATGCAAAACCAGGGCTAACTAGTGAGATTGTTTATTCTGCCATTAATAAACAATGGGTCTCACTGTGCCCACATTCAGTGCGTGCACTTATTGTGGTCATGCCTGAACTGCAAGAATTTAGGACATTTGGATTCTTTTCCTGGCAGGCTTTTAAATGGGCAGCCAGGAAAAGACTTGCAATCCCCCAGCCACAACTGTATTTCTTTATTGATATGGGCAAAATGTTTTCGCTAGTCAGGAAGAGCCTCTCCCTTAGGAATAGTTCTGTACTCTCACATTGCCCGAGATTGCTCAATTTTGGTAAATGAAATAAGTATTGGGGGGTGGGGGTGAAGAAGCTTAAAATAAATACCATAGTCCTTAGAGTCACATTTCTTTAATGCAGTTATCATCACCCTGTTTTGACATTTCCAAGGACTGTAAAATAAAGTGAAGCAATTCATCAAATTGAAAAGTAGGCTCATCCTGTGGTTTCATATATTTATTTGTGTATACACCGTTGCTTCCCAACCCCGTGTGCAGCAGAGGGAGTCTGCAATCAAACTTCAGCTCATGATAGCTTTACTCCCTAAGAGAACTCTCTTTTCCTGTTCTTTTTCTTGGCTGTTCTGTGCTTGCCAGTTGCAAGAGATTATTTATGAAACATGTAAGGAAAGTGTTAATACAATGCGAAGTCTTCATAGACAGATGTCCTTGTTTTGATGCGTTACTCAAGACCCACCCCACACACACACACAAGCAGCCAACTGGAATATAGCTAAATTTCTGGTAGGCTGCAGTATACTTATGGTCAACATGACCTTAGGCATGGGTCAGGCCAGCTAAATGTTGTAACATTTAGATCTACTCCTCTGAAAGTTTGGTGGTTATGGAGAAGCACTATGGGTCCAATCTACCCAAACCTTGGATGTTTGAGGCTGAAGCTCGTGGGAACTGAGGGACAGCAGGAATTCCAGAAGGGAGGGTGGCTGAAAGAAATAAAGAGTGGTTAGTGGGCTGCAAAGGAAGATACTGAGGAACAGATGAGTGGAAGACACTGAAGCAAAGGAGAAGGGTGGAGGAAGCTTGGAGCGGAGGAGAAGAGCGGCCAAAGAGGAAAACAAGAGCCTCACCCAGGGCATACAGACATGAGGGGTTGCTGTGCTCAGAAGGAAGGATCAGACAGGGGAGTGACATTTTGGAAATTGGCTTGCCCTTTCCACACAAACAAACATACAAAGTAACATGGGAGTTCTACAGTGGGGTGTCATGCCATGTTGCAAGACTGAGTGTGCATGATGTGACCATCTGGACGAAGCTGGCAATGTAGAGAAGACCAACATACTCATACTGTATCCAAAGAAGTGAACAGTAACTCACGAAAGCTCCTACCCTACCACAAATTTTGTTAGTCTTTAAGGTGCTACTGGACTCTTCTACATACTCAGCCATTCCTACCTTGACATTGCACCATACTGAAGCGCATCCTACGCTGCTCTGTGTATGCCTACAATGCCTGAGAAATTGTGGCGATGGGTTGGGATGGAGGCATAAATTTCATACGCTGATCTGAGCAATCAGCCAGATCTTTGGCTTAAGGTGTTCATTGTGACCATTTATTTTATGGCATGGCAAGCATACAAAACGCTGAAGTACTTCCTGTGGTGTCCTCTCTTTTTTGCAGTCTTCCCTGCAGGTATTTTGCAACCACCTTTCTTTAGTGCGTCCCAGCCTAAGTCCTTGAATTACGGCGGCATTGGCATGGTCATTGGCCATGAAATCACCCATGGCTTTGACGACAATGGTAAGACAAAGAACTAATGTTTGCCCCTTGGTATTATTGCAGTTATGATGTATAGTGCATACATTTATATTCATACTTGATTTTGTATGAGCATAAATGCAGTGGGGAAAGATTATGTAATAAATTCCCTATAGATTGAGGAAATACAGGAAGTGGGTGCATTTCCCTTGAAAGTGCAAAACCCTGGTGAGTCACTCACTCATCCGCTTCTTGGAAATTCTTGTTAGATTGAAGTCATGATAGTGTGAGACCACCCACAAAGTGGTTTCATCAGCCAGATAAAATATCCTTGCAAAACAGCTTTAGCATCCTGGTAAGGCACGAGCTGACTGAAACTTCAATCCAGCCATGGTGTTGACACACTTGAGTCCTGGCCAACTTCTGTGCTAAGACCAAGAGATGGCAAAGATCCCTGCCAGTCACTAGATGCCCATCCTTACTGCTTCGAAGCTTGAAGAGCACGTCTGTAGGGTATTAGCAGTACAGTCCTAAGCAGAGTTACGCTCTTCTAAGTCCATTTATTCCAGTGAAGTTGGAGGGGTTTAACTCTCTTTACAACTGCACTGTGTGAATGGCCCAAATGCTTCTTTCCCTGAAGCCATTAAACTGCTAGCTGGGGATAAAATTAATCCAAAGGAAAGGTAAGTATCTGTAATCCTTCATCTGATACCACTGTACATTATAATATGGCAGAGCATGGTACTGAAGGTGGCCAAAACTTACTTTACCCACAATGGATATTGGATCTCATTGGTCTGAACCAATGGTATTTCAGGGAAATGTCCAATGTTGAAATGACTGGAAGTGGAAGCACACTTGGAGCAAATTCATTTTAGCAGCCCCGATAGAAAAGTGTCTAAATCAGTATAAGATGCCTTCATATTTGCAGTGTGTTCAGAACTATCTATGCTTGTACCTTAAGTGCATATTTTATTTCAGGTAGAAATTTTAATGAGAATGGGGACCTTGTAGACTGGTGGACTGAAGACTCTGCGAAAAGGTTTAAGGAACAATCTGAGTGCATGGTGTACCAGTATGGAAACTTCACGTGGGATCTAGCTGGAGGACAACACGTACGTCCCCTTTTCTCTTAATCAAAATGATCATCTATCTTTACTGGGGTTTGTACATGCTTTTATTTCACTAAACATGTTTTGTGGAAGGTGATATTGTGATATTAAACACCCCCTGTTAACACTAAACATATACACACATCCCTTCCAGAATGCTTCCTTATGTAGAGCCTAAGGCATATATCACCCAAAGCTCACATTTAGATGGATTTCATATGTTGGTGTGCCTGTGTCAGAATCCACTGCAAGAACAGAAGAAATAAATAGAGAGGCTTCAGAAAACCTCTGGTATCTGAATGTCTTCTCAGGTTTTGGAATCCCATGTCACTTGGTCTCGTTTCTGAAGGGGAACAGATGCATTAAAATCCTCCATTGTTCTGTGTTTCCTTCCAAATTTTTACAGATCCCTGCATTTGTGGTTTGCCACAGTTTTTAGTGCCTGTGGTTTCCTTTCATCTTTCTCCACTGTGGATGTGAAATATAGATCTTACCCTGAAAACAAGCAGTCTTGATTTGATAGTACCCCAACTGTATCAAGATTCCTATGCTCTGGTGTTTTAGCACCAGTAAAATATCACATTATGAACTAAAGTAAAGGTAAAGGTTCCCTTGCTCGAAAGCCAGTCGAATCCGACTCTAGGGTTGTGGTGCTCATCTCCGTTTCAAAGCCGAAGAGCCAGCGCTGTCCGAAGACGTTTCCGTGGTCATGTGGCTGGCATGACTAAACACCAAGGTGCACGGAACGCTGTTACCTTCCCACCGAAGTGGTACCTATTTATCTACTTGCAATTTCTTGCTTTCGAACTGCTAGGTTGGCAGGAGCTGGAACTAGAAACGGGAGCTCACTCCGTCTTGTGGCACCCGGGTCTTGAACTGCTGAACTACTGACCTTCCACAGCCTGCAGTTCAGCGTCTTAACCACTTGAGCCACCGCAGCTCCGTGATTATGAACTAAGCTGCATTACAAATGGCATCAGGAGATGCCAGTAGTAGGAAGAGTGGGGTTGCTAACATCCAGGGGAGGCCTGGAGTTCTCCTGGAATTACAAGTGATCTCTGGACTACAGAGATGTTTCCCTGGAAGAAACAGCAGCTTCAGACGGGGAACTCTAGGAAACTACATCCCTGATGAGCTCCCTCCCCTCCCCCCAACTGCCTTCCACAGTCACTGCCCCCAAATCTCTAGAAGATTCCCAAGCCAGAGTTAGAAACCCTGTGGGAGGGGCTGTGGCTCAGTGGCAGAGCCTCTGCTTTGCATGCAGAATGTTCCGGGTTCAATCCCCAGCATCTCCAGTTGAAAGTACAAGATAGGGATGCCAGTCACTAGGTGGGGGGATAGGATCCCCCAATTTCAGGGGCTCCTGCCTGCCACCGGCTAGCTAGCAGGAGAGAAGCCCTGCCCCCAAGCTGCATACACCCACATTCACTCCCTCATCTCCTGCCAGATTTAAAGGGCCCTCCAGCTGATCAGCAGGAGCATGTGGCCCACCAGTCATAAGAAGATAAGAGAAGCTAATGTTGGACCAGGCCAATGGCCCATCTAGTCCAACACTCTGTCACACAGTGGCCAAAAATACCAGGTGCCATCAGGAGGTCCAGCAGTGGGGCCAGGACACTAGAAGCCCTCCCACTGTTGCCCTCCCCAAGCACCAAGAATACAGAGCATCACTTGCCCCAGCCTGAGAGTTCCTATCTATACCTTGTGGCTAATAGCCACTGATGGACTTCTGTTCCATATGCTTATCTAATTCCCTTTTGAAGCTGTCCATGCTTATAGCTGCCACCACCTCCTGTGGCAAGATCAGCTGGAAGGCCCTTTAAATCTTATAGGAGGGAGGGAAAGAGGTGGCCACTGGCCACACGCCTGCACTCCAAGCCACTTGGGATTTAGGCATGCACAGCCCCCACTCTCCAAAAGCATTTAAAGGGACCCTTTAATGCTTTTGGAGAAGGGGGGGTGGGTACCTGAATTCCAAGCAGCGAATCTGACACTTGGGCTTCAGGTGCATCCCCACTGAGATGATGTCGATTCTAAGGGATGTCATCACATTGGGGATGCCCCTGCCCCCTCCTGGAAAACCTCTCAAGGTCCCCCACTGCGGAGGAGGCAGGACCTAGCAACCCTAGAGGTAGGTGATGTGAAATACCTCAGCCTGAGATCCTGAAGCACCATAGCCAGTCTGAGTAGGCAACACTGATGTTGATGGATCAGCGGTCTGATTCAGTATAAGGCAGTTTCATGTGAGTTCATGTGTGTTCAAGTTGTTAGTAGAGTTTTAAATATGCAAAAAGGAGCAGAGCTCAAGGTGCTGAAAGAATAGATTTAGAAGAGAAACCACTGTGCAAAGAAGAAAAGAGAGAGAAGGTTCTAACTGTGCAATGAACAACTAGGAAGGAAGTGGGCTCAAAAAGAGGAAGTCTCCAATGAGCCAATCAGGAGACAGGACAGGATCATTTGTAAATATCAGGAAGTCATTGATCTGACTATGCTAGCTACTTAACCCCTCCGATGCCCCCTGTAGGGTATTCTTACCATTCTTGCTTCATGCACGCAGCAGATTTTGTATACTCTAATCCAAGTGGGTGGGAAAGGAGGGCTTTACTGTCCCTGCTATTTCCCCCTGCATCTTCTCCCCTTCACTAGATATTTGTTTTCTCCTATAACTTCCTTCCTAGCCTCTTTCTTGCTGTCCTACTACCCAGGATTCTGAATCCATGTTTGTAATGAAATCCAGGGCAAGGGTTAAGCACCCTTTCTCCTACCTGCTGCTTTTTCATCTGCCCATCTCCACTCCTGATGGCACCTTGCAGTTGAGAAACAATGGCCAGGTGTTTGAAAGCATGTGCTGTATGCCAGTTGTGTTGTGGTGGTACACAACAGCTCAAGAATACTGAACACACACAACTGATTTGTAAGCAGTGGCCTGAAACTTGCAGGAACCTTTGATAACTAAAAGAGGTATACTTATAGAGGTATAGTCATAGATTTTGAGCTACACTGGATTTCTGATGCATTTACAGTGCACTTAGCACATCTAAAAGGTAACGTTTTCAGGATCCATCAGTTGCATATGCATAATGGCTTGCATGTGCTTACTACAGTAGTTACTGCAGTTTTCAGTTTCACTTTCTCATTCCTTCAACAAGCAGATTAGGTAGCCTGCTGACAGCCCACAATCGTAAGGCCTGTTCCCATTTCCAAGAACCATTTTCTTATGCATGTCATGCTTACTTTGCTCCAGTGGAATGCCCAATGGTGCTTGGGGGGGATCAACAGTGGGAGGGCTTCCAGTGTCCTGGACCCACTGGTGGACCTCCTGATGGCACCTGGTATTTTTGGCCACTGTGTGACACAGAGTGGTGGACTGGATGGGCCATTGGCCTGATCCAACATTGGCTTCTCTTATGTATGGTGGCTGGGATGTGTGTGTTGGGCACATTGTAAGGAGTATGGTCTGAGTTAGGTTTGCCAGTTTTGAGCCTGGAGATCTCCTGGGATTACAACTGGTCTCCATGCAGCAGAGATCAATTTGTCTGGAGAAAATGGCTGCTTTGGAAGGTAGCCTCTATAGCATTATACCCCATTGAAGTCCCTCCTGCCCCTAAACCACACTTTCCTCAGGCTCCACCCTCCAAATCTCCAGGTATTTCCCAACCTCAAGCTGGCAAGCCTAGTCTGTGTGCATGTGTGTGTAGGCAAGTATGTGCATGTGTGCACTACTTCTCTAGCATATCATTTTTGGTAAGATATCCTGATATTATTTTCTGAACTAACATCAAGATATACATAAAATATCCAAAGAGATCTGTAATATGATCAAGTAAGCAAAAATCAGAGGATGCCAACTTCAGTATCTGCTAACAGAAGGCACTTCCCTTTAGTGGAACAGAATTTCTCTGCCTCCTCTCTCACACAGCAACCCACTGCTTTCTTCAGAATGGTGCTTCTGAGGGACAGGGGATCCCCAGGAACAGCATGGGGGGTGAATTGGAAGTCTGCAGTTGGTAGAAGAAACTGGTGAAAATCACCCCCTACCTTCCGCTAGCAGACATTATAATCAGGATCTACGCTTGGTTAGGAGTTTCCAGTCCTTAGGCATTCCCAATAACTTAAATATTTGCAACTATTTATAAGCAAAAATTTGACCCTTCTAAACCCATCCATGGGCTTAGACAGGTATAATTCTGTTTAGGATGGTGCTGTTAGCCTTCCACCAAGGAATGAAGTCATGGCCCACCAATAAGTGTTCCACAGGCTTCATATCACAATGATCTCAGCAGACCACTTTGACTTTAACACCATGAAACTGGAGCTTCTTGGAAGCAATAGTTCTCTTCTCCAGGGAAATTAGTCAACATTTTCATTTATTCCTTTTTCTTTGCAGCTGAATGGAATCAATACCCTTGGAGAAAACATTGCAGATAATGGTGGCATTAGACAAGCATACAAGGTGAGAACTGTCCATTTTTCTCTGTCTTCACAGTTCAGATTGGTGTTGTTGGAACACATTCATTAAAATGCTGTTTGGAAAGGTCATAGTTTGTAGGCAGACATAAGGAGACTGCAAGTCGGCATTGTTTTTGCTCAGAGTCTGTTTATATTAGCAGAGCGATCCTAAGCAGAATTATATCCTCCTAAACCCATTGCCTTCAATGGACTTAACAGAGTATCACTTTGCTCAGGATGGCACTGTGCATCTCTAGAATTTTGTTACATGATCATTGATGTCTTTCCAGATACTTTTTCACAGTAGAGAAAGTGGGTCTTTGCAGCTGGCTGCAGTTAAGAAAATAGGCGTTTTTCAGGTGCATCAAAGGATGGCCATGCAACGAATGCATCCATACAGACCATGGAGTCTTCCAGCAACTGGTTGCACAGAATATCCATGGA
The DNA here is from genome assembly GCA_029375565.1 of Gekko gecko. Taxonomy (NCBI): domain Eukaryota; kingdom Metazoa; phylum Chordata; class Lepidosauria; order Squamata; family Gekkonidae; genus Gekko; species Gekko gecko. The sequence goes on from JAPDNY010000008.1 coordinate 116,596,835, forward strand.
GTCTTCTAGCAACTGGTTATACAGAATATCCTGCACCAAGGACAGCCAGTGTTGCTCCTTCTCCAATGTAACTGCAAAGAATTTTGGTGCAGTTACTCCACTTCTGAGTCTAAACGGCAGGTTCTGGTGCATTCTATTTATTCTTAATTTAACATTTAGCTTTTGGGAAGGAATAATTCAAGAAAATGCTTAATTCAGTTGCAGATACATACTATCTAGAACAAAGCCTACAAATATATACATCTTGAAAAATGGTAGGGGATTTAATATCCCCAGCAACAGCTGGACATTCTATTAAGCAGCGGATGGACAAAGACTTGTCAGGGATGCTCTAGACTGATCCTGCATTCAACAGGGGGTTGGACTAGATGGCCTGTATGGTCCCTTCCAATTCTATGAAATTGGTCCATTCTATTGGGAATAGCCAAGAAAAAGCAAGTTAAACTGAGAATTAAACATGGTGCTTGTGCAAATGCGATCTTATACATTTTATACGTTGGCTGCCCTGACCTGGATGGGCCAAGTTAGCCTGATCTCATCAGATCCTGGAAGCTAAGGAGGGTCAGCCTGGTTAGAGCTTAGATGAAAGACCATCATGGAAGGCCAGAGTTGCAATGCAGAGGCAGGCAGTGGTAATCCATCCCTGTTCATCTCCTGCCTTGAAAATCCTATGGAGTGGCCAGCTGTGACTTGGTGACACTTTACACACACACAGAGTTTAGGCAGGAGTATCAGTTATGAATTGAGCTTAGGCAAGTCTGTAGTACTGTTTACACAGAATATGATGCCTTTCCCCACATATCTTCAGGAAAAGGTAAGCTATGGGTAGTACATAAAGAAGACTCATTTGGTTTGACATGACCATGGATAACTTTTGTGACGATGAGCCTTGTTAGTATCCTGAAGATCCCATCTGTGTTTATTTGTTAAAGAATTACATTTCTCACCATTATGCTTCCTGCGGTAAATTTTAAAATGAGTTACTAAAAAAAAACCCTGCAAAATGGAAATCACTTCAAAATATAACTGCAAAATGGAAGTCATTGATGGGAGGGTTCCCATCAAAGATGCAATGGCATAGGTGAATCTGGAATATAGCATTATTAACAAAATTGATTTACTGTAAGGGGCAATGAAATAATAATCAAAATAATGACTTGTAAAGAACTGTATACCTGTATTGATGTAGCTTCCGTGGGAGGCACAGGCTGGGGTCTAGCAGAGCAGGTCACAGGCAAGGTTGCAGAGAGTAACCAAAGTCCAGTCCAAAAGTCAGGGGTTCCAGAGAGCAGGTTTATCAAAGTCCAGTCTAGTGTCAAGGAGTTCCAAGCAGCAAGTCCAGTCTGAGATTCCAGAAAACCTGGTTGTCAGGTCTGGTTCAAGGTTGCAGAGGACCAGTAGTCGCAGCAGGGTTGGTGATTCAGTAGCAACGTGTGATTGTTACATCCACAAACTGCTGCTTTTCCCGGCTAAATTTATAGCCAAGTCTTAACAAGCTATACTCCCAACCAATTCCTTGGCAGAACTACTCATTCATCTCTTCAGTTGACAGCTAATGATGGGCAATGAGTCTCACACTTCTCCTTTCTTGCATCTCTGACAGCGTTGGAACTGCAAGGGTGTGGACGAGCTAGGTTGGCTGGAAGTGGCTTTCGAAGACTTGTTTACTGCTTCAGAGCTACAAGGTGTTGGCTTGATTTCAGCTGTAGGCTATGACACCTGATCTCTTGTTGTTCTCCTTCTGGCTCAGAGCCAGCTGTAGCTGTTCAATTACCAACTGAGGGTTAGCAGGTAGCTCTTCATCAGAGAAATCTGAGCCTTCAGCACAGACTGACTTACAACAATACCATTATAAACATGTATTATTTTCTTTGATAATTTTTTTTAAGAAATGAGGGGCAGAATTAAGAGGCAAGACAAAGGAAACTAAAGCCATTTTCCCAGTATTTTATAATTTCTAAGCCCTTGTGCTGGTAAATCATTAACATAGTATAGTGTCCCACTTCTTACCCTTCTAAGCTCTGGAAAAGAAAAGGTTTTGTAGGATACTGAACAGGACAAAATGAAAGCAAGATAATGCAGCCTTGGATGAGTCAAAATAAGGGCACAGTCCCATCACCTGCTTACCACCTAGCCCATATATTAAGATCTTTGAACACTTCACAGATAAAAGACTGCAAGAGAGGCAAAATTCTGTACTGCTTAGCATGTTGCTTTTTTTTGTAAGGAGGCTAACAGGGTTTTGTGATGAGATTAAGGAATTACCATGAATTTTTACAACAAGTTTGTTCGCTAACTTTCCTTGGGGTGTTCAGCTCTACAAAACTATGACAGAAAAGTTCTGACATTTAACTACAGTTTTGGTGAAATTGTGTGTACTCAGAATCTTTCTCAGATGTGGTAATGGAAAAACAGGTTTTTTTTTCCCTATAGCCTCTTTATCTTAATTAAAAAGTACAGAACGCTTAGGCAGTTTAGCCAAAAGTCCAGGACAAAGTGCGTTCCAGTGAAGATCATAATGTTTTTGCTGCCCATACAGAGATTAGAGCTCTTTTATCTTTTGCTGAAAATTCCTAAAGAATTTTCCCACCAGCATAAAGCCCATTAAACTGAGATGAACTATAGTGGCATAAGATACCCAAGACATTGCGTTCTTCCTTTACCCTGTTCTAATTTCTCGTACTAGCACAAAGTGATTCTAATGGGTAAAGGAAACCATTTTTACTAATGGATCCCAATGTATGTTGAACTATGGTAGCTTTTCCTCAACCCTGGCTTGATTAGAAGTATCCCTTGACACTGTCCTAGAGGCATCCTACATATGCACCCTACAATGAAATGGACCCATTGGTTATTTTCCTATAATAATGGGCTTTCACAACTGCTAGAAACCTTAGTGCATTACTGGGATTTTGTTGTGATGCTGCTGTTTCTAACCATTACATCTGCCATCTCTTAGACTAATCAAGGGCATCTTTTGAACAGCATTTTCAGTTTACCAAGTTGGAGCATCACATTATTTTATTTATTTATTTATTTATACCCTGCCCTATCCCATGAGTGGGCTCCGGGTGGCTTACAACATAAAATCCACAAAACAATAAAAGTAATAAAACCAATAAAACAGTAGATGGCACAATATACAATAAAAGAAAAACCCATTCCTCATGTCAGATGGATATAGGTATCCCAGGAAGCTCCAGTGCTCAAATAGTATTGTCTAGAGCAGCAGGGCACTAGGAAGGGGCCATGAACAGGGAAGGCCAGAATAGTTGAACATCCACCACCATAACCAAAAGCCTGGCGGAACAGTTCCATTTTACAGGCCCTGCAGAACTGTAATAAGTCCCACAGGGCCCTGATCTCGGGTGGGAGTATGTTCCACTAGGTTAGGGCAAGAGCCAAAAAAGCCCCTGCCTGGTTGAGACCAAGCAGATGTCCCTTGGGCCGGGGATCACCAGGAGGTGCTGATCAGAAGAGCATAAAGCTCTCCAGGGCTCATATGGGGAGAGGTGGTCCTGCAGATATGATGGTTTTGGTAGTCACAATCAGTGCTAAGCTTAAACACAAAGTGCTGAGCTTAAACACAGACAAAGGATCAAACCACGACAGATGTTGGAGTTTCTGTGATCAGATTTCCAGCATATTTTTTTAATGAGTGAACAGCATTTGTGGGGAGCCTCAGTCCAAATCCACACAGAGGGCAGGGTGTTAACTCTCTCTTGTACTGCTTTCTCAGCCTCAGGCAAAGTTGCTTATTGCACAGTTGGGGGAAATATGCAGGATGCCTGATTGATGGCTATATGTCCCTCTTTGGGGGCAAGTAGCAGCACTGTAGAGTTGTTTGGGGGGCAGAAATTGGCACTAGGAGAAGGGGAAGAGTGCTACTGCCCTATCCCATGAGTGTGTGTAAAGTGCCATCAAGTCGCAGCCGACTTTTGGCGGCCCCACAGGATTTTCAAGGCAAGTGATTAAAGAGGAGTGGTTTGCCATTGCCTTCCTTGGCAAAGTCTTCCTTGGTGGTCTCCGATCCAAGTACTGACCCTGCTCGGCTTCCAAGCTCTGACAAGATCGGGCTGTACTATACCTTTCCATGTGGTAGAATCCATGTGATCTAGAGATCCAGTCAGGCTTTTCCAGTGTCTCACCTGGTTTTGCCCACGGTTTCATTGTCAGTTGAATTCATGGGGGCTATCAGTTTCCTACAGTTTATTTATGATGCTTTTTAATATATCCCCAGGGAGCTTGGGTCAGTGAGCAAGAATTTCTTCCTTCCCTCACAAAAATCCTGGAAGGTGAGATACTGACTGGCCCAGTGTCCCCAAGTGAGTTTTGTCAAGAGTGAGGATTTGAATTTGGGTCTCCCCAGTGCAGCCCTAACAACTACGTCACCCTGGCTCCACAGCCTCCTGCTGTGTTTTTCAGATGCCAGGTCAGCTGGACAGCATCATGTCCTCAGTTCTCACCCAAGGTCAAGGTTGATGCGGACATGAGAAAGCCCTAATTCTTCTCCCTCCTCTTCTTATTTGACAGGCCTATGAAAACTTTGTAAAAAAGGATGGAAAAGAGAAATTGCTTCCTGGCCTTGACTTCAGCCACAAGCAGCTGTTTTTCCTGAACTTTGCCCAGGTATTATACCCCACTTGACTGAAAGCTTTGAAAATTATTTTGAGTTACAATTTCACAGTAAGTTGGAAACAGCAGGCTGGCTTTTCTTTTTCTAATGTGAACTGGCAGAATTGCTAAGTCAAGCAGCCTTTGTGGAGGGGCTGAGAGGAGAGTGGCCTGTCACATGAAGTTAATCACAGCTAAGCACATGAATGCATCAAGGAGGTGAATCTGAGAAGTGGAGCTGTGTGGCCATGTGCATTAAAAAAAAAGGCTTCATGGCTTAGAGGAACTGAAATGTGTTTTCTCTTAGTTTTTTTTTTGGGGGGGGGTTATGTCACAGCTTTGGATACACTTCAGTACAATAAAGCAAGCACTTCTCTTAAATGTTTGGGATAGCCCATTTTTGGGCTGGGGTGGGATATCAGCCTAGCAAATAAATAAATAATTCCTTTTCTGCAGTAATCCTTTTGGGTTTTATTTTAAGGTATGGTGCGGAACATTCAGGCCGGAATATGCTGTCAATGCCATTAAAACAGATTCACACAGCCCGGGCAATTTCAGGTCAGTGTTGTAAAGTAAAATAGTGTAATTCCAGTTTAAAAAGAAACCAGAAACAGTACTTTCCTACAAAACTTCATGTCACAGTAGATCTGAGGGTTCCTTCTGACTTTTCCAGTGTGGGAACTAGTGAAGATCATGTTGCATTTTGATAGTCCCCCAAATCCAGCACACCATCAGTACTACTGGGCATTCTAAGCCACGCAGAAAGATTTCAGGGTGCTCTTTTTCAGTCCTTTGTTTCTGCAGGTCATAGGAGGCATGATGACATCGATGTGGAAAAGATGTGTGTCACGGACTTCTCCCATGTGGCTTAGTTCTAGCACAGTACAAGTGATATACACTCAGCTTATCTCCCACCCTGCTATAATAAGAACCTAAGAAAGACCCTAAATTGCTTCTTTGTGTGTTTTAGACTCTTTCTCACAGCACTATTTAGGTTGACAACAACCTGGAAAAAAAATGTCCTGCTGTCTTAATGGAGGCTTAATGGAATGTTATTGACCAAGTCTACCTTCCAGCCATGAAAAGCTTCACCTGCCAATTTCCACACATTAAGCCTCTATTTAAGGGGCAGGACATGTTTTGTTTCCCCAGCTTGTTGGCAAGTCTAAGTACTGCAGCTCTCACAAAGCAGAAGGTGAGTCTTAACATGGTAGGCAGGGTGACAGACATTGCTCATCCTTGGAGCAAGTTGGTACCCATTCAGTGTAGGAAGGCCACAGTGAATTCCCTTATTCTACATACATCTTTACTATTGTCACTAAGCCAGCTTTGGGAGATACTGCTTACCCTTGCTATGAGGGTAAAATGGAAGAAGGGAGACCCGTTTACACTGCCCTGAACTTGGACAAAGGGTGGGATAAAATGAAATAAATCTTGATCAAATATGGGTGATCAGAGTGTATAAAAGGGTTTTGTTTTTTTGCTTTTCTAGAGTATGACCCTTACATATAAAAGAATGCCACATGAGGAAATGAATGTATGCAAGGGAGTCTGGCATTATTGAGTGCTAATCTGAATGCAAACTAGTGATGCCAAAGTGTTCTTGTCTTCTTTTAAAGGGTCCTGGGAACATTGCAGAACACTCCAGAGTTTTCCGAGGCCTTTCAATGCACCAACACAGACTACATGGATCCTAAGAAAAAGTGCCGTGTTTGGTGACAGAACTACAAACAGTGCAACCCAAAGGACAAAACTTCCCAGGAATCTGGGACACTTTGTGGGTGGCGGGAGTGGATTTGCCACGGAAGGAACGACAGACACACATCGAGAGCACCAAAGCAATGCAGCCTCCAGGAGGAAGGAAAGACTGCTGAGAGCCCCAGTGCCAACTATTATTCTGACTAAACTCGGGAAACTATAAATCACTGCATACATAAAATTCCTGCACTTACGGTGTTATAGTTTAATTCTGAAAATCATTTTGCCTGCAGGCTTTATTTTATGTTTTGCCCTGTTCTTCGACACAATTGCTTGACAGCAAGTCTCACGGGTCTCCATGGAACTCGCTTCCATGGAAGTGTACTTAGCATCACAGCCTTAACAACCTGCTGCCCTGAGAATGTGCACTGATCTTTCTAATCAGACAGAAAGGAACACCAAGGAATATGTTATCTTCAACGTGGAAACATAAGAATGAGTCAAGAGTTTACATCCAAGTGTTGGATTCTCTAACATCTCTCATCACGGTTCATGTGCTTTACCAAATGTTTGTTTTCCAGAGGTGGCCTTAGAAACTGAATGAACAAAGAGAAATCTGTTGGGGGCCTAAACATTCAACATTTATGAGCATTCCAAATTCAGCGCCCTCAGAACCTTGTTGACATCTGCACATCCCCATGCCATGGCGAACACATACGTGAAGCTGCCTTATACTGAATCAGACCCTTGGTCTGTCAAGGTCAGTCTAGTGTACTCTGGCTGGCAGTGGCTCTTCAGGGTCTCTGGTAGAGGTCATTCACCCCTCTTACTATCTGACCCTTGTAACTGGAGATGCCAGGGATTGAGTCTGCAGCCTAGATGCTCTACCACTGGCCCTTCCAACCTATGGTCCCAATCCAGTTGTAAGATAAGTAGTCATGTATAACAACTGGTGGCCCTTGCTGTAGGTGTCCATCTCCATTGGCTTCAAGAGATGCACCTAGGCAGCAACAGGGCTCAGATTAATATCATATGTATGAGAGCCAGTTTGGTGTAGTGGTTAATTGTGCGGACTCTGATCTGGGAGAACTGGGTTTGATTCCTCACTCCTTCGCTTGCAGCTGCTAGTGTGACCTTGGGTAAGCCATAGTTCTGTCAGAGCTGTTCTCTCATGAGCAGTCCTTGAAAGAGCTCTCTCAGCCCCACCTACCTCACAGGTGTCTGTTGTGGGGAGGGGAAGGGAAAGGAGATTGTAGGCCGCTGTGAGACTCCAAGTGAAGGGCAGGGTATAAATCCAATCTCCTTCACAGCTGATTTATGGCAACCCTTTAGGGTTTTCTAGGCAAGAGACTAACAGAGGTGGTTTGCCATTGCCTTCCTCTGCACAGCAACCCTTGACTTCCTTGGTGATCTCCCATCCAAATAATAACCAGGACCGACCCTGCTTAGCTTCCAAGATCTGATGAGATCAGGCTTGCCTGGGCCTCGAGGTCAGGGCAGTATTGTAATACAGATGGTGATTTGCACTAGAAGTACAACAGCAACGCACTCTTATGGCTTGCATGTATTGATCTTTCTTGTGGGGTTGGGGCATATATGGGGCCCTGATTTGTCTCTCTTTTTTATATATCCTTACCCTTCCTTGCACTGCCACATTGCTGGAACAGAGAAAAACCATGAAGCAAACCTTCCTCTTCCTTGCTGCTTCGATGGCTTTTGTCTTAATGGGAGATGGGTAGTGGAGCAAAATATTCCTCTCTTCTGTCTTCATTATCCATGAAATAAGGGACCTCTGCCTGTGCCAGATGCATGTACTCTGTGGACTCGACTCTAAGGCCTCTTCTGTTTCTTTTCATTTTTTGTGCAACCATTAACACGAGAGCAATCCAAAGACAAATTGTAATTTACTTAAGTGATTATCTATGGACCAAATTTGCTGTTTGCTACTTTTCAGCCAAAATGATACTGTACATAATTATTTTTAGCATTTATTGTAATCACAATGGTTTTAATCAAAGACCCCTTCACATTTTTTTCTAAGATTTTCCTACTTTCTTTCAAAATGTGCTCTTTTGGGGGGCTGGGCAGATTTGTAATAATATACAAGATCACACTTTTTAATATTTAATTCTGAACTACATGGGTCATGGTACGGGTCATATCACTGGGGTATCAGAGTACAAGCAATTCAACAAATGTATCCTCAAAACAAAGATCTTTACTAGGGTGAACAGACTGATTACTTTTGATATGAAACTTAGAGGCCAACTCCTCAAACTTTGGGATCTATACACGAAACACAAGAGGTGTTCATAATTCCTCTAAAATTACTATGAACTTTAAAATTAAAACATTTTTTAAATCTGCTACAACAGATTTGAAATGCCTTTCCTCAGGTGGCCAGGTACATACTGCTTCTGCTATAGCAAAATGCTGAGATGTCCAAAGTAAATACCAGATACCTCAGATGACTTTGAGTGGTTTTGTTTCTGAGGAGTTTAAGATCCTATGCGCATTTTACTTCTCAAATTTGTCATCTGATGAAAGATTTTAATAATTAAATTTGAATCTCATGCTCTGTATTGACTATAATTCTTGAAATGTATCTTTGCTTTTCAGGGCAGTACATATTATTAACTATTTATTCTACTGAATTGGGATGTAGATGACTCCTTGAGCATGTACAGTGCTGCCGGCATAGGGGATTGTTGGCTTACAGTAGCCATTTTTGAGTTTTTGGAACATGTGGCATCTGGTTCTCTGTAGTAAATTAGGCCGTGCACTCCCTTCCCTTAATCAGAAGATGAGCTTCTTCATGCCACCCAGAGATCTGCTCGAATGAGAACATAAGAAGAGCCCTGCTGGATCAGACTGATGCATCATTTAGTCCAGCATTCTGATTCACACAGTAGCCAAACAGTGTTGCCTGGACAGGCAACAAACAGGACATAGTAGCCAAGGCCTTCTCTAGATGTTGCCTCATAGCACTGGTATTCAAAGGTTCACTGCACTGAATATGGAGGTTCCCTTTAGCCTCCATCAATCTGTCTAACCCCCTTTTAAAGCCATCCATGTTTTTGGCCATCACTGGGTCCACTGGCACAGAATTCCACAATTTCACTACTCAGTGAATTAAGAAGAATGTCCTGTTACCTGTCCTATTGCACTCTCCACCATTCCTTGGTATACAGCGGCTCTCACACACCTCTGTTATCTGTGTATTGGAAGAGATGGTAACAAAGGCCCATTCTGCATCTAGCATTCACTCCACTGTTTTACCAAACCCATGTTCAAACAGAAATTCTCCTCTTCATTGCATGCCACTTTCACTTTCTTTGATTGTTGGATTTTATGGTAGCTTCCACAGTGCATGCTGTTTTCACGTCCTTTGATCTCTCGGTTTTATGGTATCACCTGCATAGATTTATGGCCATTTTATGGCCATTCAGGGGTGACTCTGCAGTCAGTACAGCATTGGCCTGGGGTATCTGAATGTGGTTTTGAGCTGCATCTTTTTCTGTTCCAGTGTGGGTTTAGTAAAACAATGGAACAAATGCCAGATGCAGAATGGGCCAATAATGACCTATGCATTCAGAGGCTGAGGAGAGAGACAGATAAGCCGATTGTGGAAAGTGATGAGGATTTAACAAATGAAACTAAGGAAGGAATATCCCTTCAGGGTCACTTAACACATATGTTGGCTGCCTTGAGATTGCATTGCCTATTATGGGTTTTTTAAAGATCCATATTACATAAAAGGGATTGGGTTGAGGATGAGAGAATTATCTAGTACAAGACCACCTGATGAAGTCCTGATTGAGATGAGACCAAATCAGGGTCCCTCCAGTGCTTCAGATCAGACATGATTAAACTTCAGGAGCACTCTCTGGTTCTACTGATAGAGTGACTATTGATATAAACAATTGAAGTAATAATATTGCTATTATGTTTTTGATTTATAAAGAAATAACCGTAGTGCCGTATTTTCACAATATGCAGGAGAAAGCCCTGCACTTCCTACACCACCATTCAATCCTCTGTGTACATTGTGAATCATACACCCTGACCAATGATTTGCTGCTTATACACATGTGATGGACTGCGCGTTTAAAAGCTTAGAAGTGCTGTACAAACAGACTGTGAAGGGTTAATTCGTCACAGAGCCAGAGAGCCTTGAGTGACAGGCTGTTCCAAGAGATCTGATTGGTTAGCATCAGCTGAACAGAGAGAGATTCTGAACTGGATGTTGAGGAGAATTCAGTCTGATTTTCAGCCCAGCTGAGAAAGGTTGAGTACTGACAGTTTCAGAATTCAGCCTTGACTGAGAGCAGTTTAACAATCCTAGTGGCTGCATTTTGTTAAAAAAATCTATGTGCAACAAAAGATTTACAGAATCATATAATGTGTCATTCCCCCCTTTAACTAATGAGTGAATTGCTAAAATGTTCTCTGAAGTTTGTTGGGTAATGCTAAGCATCTGTCAATCCCAGTTTTGCTTAATTATGTTGAGGATTTTGGCTCAAGCCTGAAAGTGTCTGACAGAATACTATCTTTAATTAAGAGATTAGTAATGGTGCTGCAATCATTCAGTGCACCAGCAATTAAGGTAATCAGAAGATATAGTAACATCTGTTGTCCCTCTTTTCTAAGTGCTTCAAATGAAAATATATTATCTAAAACAATGGAAATACTATTGGTGCATAAGATGTCCTTTTAAATTTACTCACAGTATTTTTAAATCTCTTCAGACAATAGGAATTACATATTAACCCTCCCACACACACACACATATACAGAGTCTTTTAATCAGCCATTGTTTTCAAAAACATTTCACATGAATTAAGCAGCATGTTTTCTCAGTCTATAGTCTGGACAAAGTGACTAGTCACCCAATCATGTGGTTATATCACCAGGAAAATACAGAAGGCCTCACACTGGAAGAAGGAAAGGTGGTGCCAGGGTGGGACACATGAGATAAAGGCTGTTGTATCCTAGAGCAACATCTGAGCCACCTGTAAACAGGTCAACAATGTTATAAACATCAAGATGAAGTATTTTCTTCACAACTTCTGAAGTAGAAGCACATGGTGTGTGTTGTTGTTGTTGTTGTTGTTTAAGGCAAGCTAACTACCAGTGGGAAAACCAAAGGAACATGATAATTGTCTCATGCACTGAGTGTTTCAGTAATTGAGTCTAAACAGAGATTCTTTTTTATTTTCACACATGAGCTTATGAACAAAGAGACAGATCACACATTAAAGCTCACTCTCTCCATGTAGCCTGTTCCACAAAGACTTGCAAAAATATACAGCAGAGAGCTGGGATATCTAAAGGACTATCTTTTCCCACAGGAGGCTTCAACTTTACTACGGTGATCCTGAAAACAGTGTCTTTTGTCAAGAAACAGCTCTTTGGCTGAAGGAAAACACCGCCCACTGAAGCAATCACCCTACACCGGTAGAAGGATGTGAAATCGGGTGAGAACAGCACCCGCCCACTGTTGATAAGCAACCAGAGGTAACGTTGGGGGGGGGAAAGCGGGCCATGTAGGGATTTTTATATGTGCAGAAGAAAAGTGGGCTATCTTGTATTACAGAACACAATCATCATATTCAGAAAAGGAGTGTCTATCATGTTATCAAGGGAGTCACCCCAGAGTAGTAAGTGGAGTTCTGGACTAACCGTGCAACCTGGAACAGAGTCACATTCTAAGTCTATTGAACATAGCAAAAACAAAATAAGAGTTCTGTAGTACCTTCAAGGCTAACAAATGTAATACAGGCTTTTCTGGTCTTGAGCCACTGCATCTGGCAGAGTAGGCTCAAATTAATAAAAGTTTATCTAACAAAAAGTTCTTAGTCCTCCGGGTACCACAAGGCTTTTATTTTTTAAAAAAAATGTTACTACATGGAGACCAAGTTTAAATCCCTTCCTATAGCCATGTGTATCACATGGGGACCTAACACTATCACGCAGAGCCAAAAAACGAAAAATCCACAGTGGTGTGGTACTCACCCGTGATCACACTCCTCACATGGAACTATTTCAAGCATCCTCCACACAATGGACATATGTGTAAATTTATTCTTGGCCAAGATAGCAAGAGGATCAAGATGGAAACATCTACACTTCAAACATTTGCTGGAAATCAGCCACACAGTTCAATAGAATCTAAAAATAGAAGGCAAGATGCAGTCTCATCGACTGTGCCAAATATTCAGATTAGCAACTTCAGTGTTACTTTTCAGATTACCTCAGTACTGGATTTCATGCTGTGATGAAATAATTCTTATTTCACAAAGGTAGGTATCCTATACACACTTATATCAGCATACATTCCATTGAATACAGTGAGATCTATCTGACCAAACTTGCCTAGGATTGGAGTCTATCTCCTTCTTCCTAAATCTGTCCTCATTTTGCCTCGCAAAGACTGAATGAAGATGATTCTTCCTCATTCCTATCTCCATATCCATCAGTTTGATTCTTTTCAATAGTGCCATTATGTTTAAATAAAAAATAAAATAAGTCATCAGAAAAAACACACCTATAGATAATTCTGAAAGGTTGTGTCAGTGATGTCAATATTAATCAGTGTTCTGAGTACTTTTGTTCTGTTTTCACATTGTTGCTTTCATTTTGGAAAATTAATAATTTATTTTTAAAAGAATAATTGATTGAATTGGAAGTTATGTTAGAAAGTTGCATTTGTGAGCATGAAAATAAGAACTCTCCACCAGAATCCTCTTCAGTATTTGCTACCCCAGAAACAGAATTCCCACTGAACTGCAGAACGGTGTTATCCTGTTAAATGATTTTCAAGTGATCCTGTACAATTAGTAAGAATGCTCAAACACTGATTGGCTCAGGTCATGTGGGTTGGGTGGGGAATTCATCTGTTGAAGCCCCTGAGAGAAAGGTTTGGGGATGGCTGAATTCTAAATTGACCCCCTCTCTTTTTCATAAGGTCTAGCTTGCATAATCATAGAACACAACCTTCAACCGTTCCCATTTAATAGATTCATTAATACATGTTTGCTAACTCTGTGTATGGGTTCTAATATGGATACTGAAATCAAAGCTTCTTGAAGATATGTTGTGGGGAAACAGTCTCACAAATACCTGTTTCTGCCTGCAGGGAAGTTGACTGAGGAAATTATTCAGCTTTCCTGGGGTTTCCAGCCCAGTCCAGCTCCACTCCATCTACTTCTTACCCCGTCCCCCCATATCACTGCCACCAGCAAGTCAATGGTCCAAGGGAATCATTAGCCTATGGATTTGCATATAGGATCCCTCTGCCCTGTATAGTCATTAAAGGCTACATTTGGTGGTCACATTTTCTCTGCTTCCCTCTCTGGTTGCCAAGGGAAACTATATACCTGGTTGGATGCTCTAAGCAAGTAGTATTAACTGCTTCCCCCTCCTTTTCTCCCATTTTTGGTTCACATGGATCAAGCAAGGGCTTTAATGTGGATAACAGACAAGACTGACTGCATTAAACTGCATTAAATCTGTCTTGCATTAAACATAAAAAAGAAAAAGAAAAATCACACACATCCTTCTGTAAGCACAGCATTCTCAGCAAGGGTCAAAGAAAAGGTGATATAAATACATTCTTCTGCCACTGAACCTTACATAATCCCTAACGATGGTAAATAAAGATAGGCTGTTTAATTCTGTATTATGTTGTGAGCATTTAGAAATAACCTATTCCATATTCAGCCTTTGGGGTTCCCCCTTTCTGATTTCAGCACCATGTGGTCATGCGGCTTCTCCGAGACAAGATGAAGCCCAGGTGTAAGAGGGGTGTGTAGCAAAACAGAGGCTGCATGTCTTCCACATATCCAGGAGTTTTATCATCTCTCCTTCTCCCCCCACCTTTGGTGGGGCCTGTTTCTTTTCATGTCCCAAAAAGAAGGACGGCTCTTGCCTTGTCCTCCTGAATTCTATTTTTAGGTGTGACCTCACCCATACTCACACCTAAAAATAGAATTCGGGAGGACAAGGCAAGAGCCATTCTTCCTTTTGGGACATGAAAAGAAAGGGGGCCCACAAAAGGGGGGTGGGGGAGAAGGAGAGATTATAAAACTCCTGGATATGAGGAAGACATGCAGCCTCTGTTTTACTACACACCACTCTTACACCTGGGCTTTGGGTGTGAGTATGGGTGAGGTGGGGGCCGAGGTGGCTCAGAGGTTAAGATGCTGAGCTGCAGACTGGAAGGTCTGTAGTTTGGCAGTTTGAGACTCTAGTGCAATGTGAGAGAGTGAGCTCCTGTCTCTGGCCCCAGCTCCTGCCAACCTAGCTGTTCAAAAGCAAGAAACTGCAAGTAGATAAATAGGTACTGCTTCAGTGGGAAGGTAACAGCATTCTGTGGGCCTCGGTGTTTAGTCATGCTGGCCACATGATCACGGAAAAGTCTTTGGAGAGTGCTGGCTCTTCAGCTTGGAAATGAAGATGAGCTCCGCCCCCTAAAGTTGGATTCGACTGGCTTTCAAGCAAAGGAAACCTTTACATTTACCTTTTATGGGTGAGGTGTGATGTTGCCTGCCTTTTCATCTCCTCTGGCTAAGATCCCAGGAGGTGAAACCATGGCACAAACCCCACTGCCATTGCCGGAGATGGAGGGGGAACCAGCAGAGGGGGAACCAGCAGAGGGGGAACCAGCAGAACCAGTACCACTGTGGCAGTGCAAACCCAATAGGGCTAAGGTCAAGCCAGGAAAGTGCTTTTGGGGGAAGTGTCAGGCACAGGTTCAAAAGTATATAGAATGGACCTCCTGCAAGCTACACACACCAAACACATAGGGAACCTCACCTTGCTGCCTGCTCTCTACAATCTCTCCAAGCTGGGCCGAAATACATTTCTGGAGTCCCAATCACACACCCCCAAATAATGTCACCCCAGTGCTCTCTCTGGAAAAGACAGCTGCAGTTACAGGAGTCTATGGAACAGCTCAGGAACAAGCCACTAACATCAAACTCACAGGGAAACTTCACCTGGATAGACCCCTCCCCAGGCTAGACACTGGAAGCAAGGCAAGCATCCTCCCTATGCTCACAGCCCCCCCCCCCAAGTTTCCAAAGGCAGATTTGGAACAACAGAAAGGCAGACATTACAATACTTCTGGCGAGGGCTCTCCAAAGTAACCCCAGGGCAGCTGGGTAAGCACCCCAGCTCTACCAGACAAGTAGGGGAGGTGTGCCCAGAACTCTCACAGCCCCCCGGGTTAAAACACTGCAGTGTATTCTTCTACTCCTCACAGGAAACACCTGCCCAGTTTGCTGGGCCAGCCAGATTTGGAAAGACAGAAAGGCAGACATAACAAGACTTCCAACAGAGGCTCCCCAAATAACTTCACTTGGACAGACCCCCCCCCAAGCCAGACACTGGAAGCAAAGCAAGCATCCCCCTTACACTTGCAGCTTTTCCCAAGTCTTGAAAGGCAGATTTGGAACAATAGAAAGGCAGACATGACAAGACTTCTGACAGGGGCTCCCCAAAGCAACCCCACAGCAGCTTGGTGGGTACCCTGGCCCCAGTAGACAAGCAGGGGAAGCATGCCCACAACTCTCACAGCCCCCCTTCCTGGCTGAAACACACAGGTCCAGAGCACACACATCAACCACGGTGAATTCTTCTACTGTGCAGGGGAATGGAAACACATATCGAGTCAGCCAGGCCATTCCCAAAATCTCCAAAGGCAGGTTCAGAATGACAGAAAGACAGTCATTCCTAAAGTTCCAACTCCCTAAAGAAACTTCAGGACAGCTTGGCAGGCACCCCTGGCAAGAACTGGAACCCTGGAACACAATGCTCCCAGGCCCCTCAGGCTCAAATACATTGTTTCTCTGGTCACAGCCCATCCCTAGCTGAAATTTCTGGTTATTCACCATTTCTGGACATTGATAAACTGCCATGAACTGCCATGAAATGTTCATGCTGGGCACCCTTCCACAAATGTTTTTTTGCGAACCATGAAACAACCAAAATTCATGCCGAACTTACTCCGTGAGCCAGTTCGTGTCCATCCTTATGAGTGACTAGGAAGGAGAGAAGTGAGTTAGACCCTCTTGCTTCCTTCACTTTCTCCTCTGCCAGCCAGCAGTGGGAGGGCTTCTATTGTCCTGGCCCCACTGCTGGACCTCCTGATGGCAACTGGTATTTTTGGCCATTGTGTGACAGAGTGTTGGACTAGATGGGCCAATGACCTGATTCAACATTGGCTTCTCTTATGTTCTTATGTTCTTACCTTGTGGTCTCTGGGTGTGTACAAAGTGCAGACCCAATTATTGTTCCTTTGGGCTGTAAACTTTGGAATAACTCCTGGGCATTTCATCACATATGTTTTAATATCTGCAGGTCTCCATCTTTTTACACCAGATGTTGTCCTCTAAATTTTCAGTTGAACCAAGAGATAAGGCCAAGTACAGCTCTTCCCCCACATACACACACTTGCTTTGGTTCTGTCAAATGATCCCCTTGCATTCTTGGAGACCTGCTTGACACAACAGATGAAGGGGGAACAGGACCATGGTAGAAACAGGTATAAATGTATTACCAGGTATCCTGAAGTCTGGATTCAAAGACAAAGATGTTCTCGAGCACAGATGGCTTTAGAAGGGAATTAAACAGATTCATGTAGGATATTAATGACTATTAGCTGAGATGACTAAAAGAAAACCTCCAAGTCCAGGGGCAGTAAATTTCTGAACACCAGGAGGCAACATCAGGGAAAGGCTCTGTTTATTGGTCTTATACGGCAACTTAATGGCCACTGTATAAAACAGAATGCTGGACTAGATGGACCACTGGTCTGATCCAGCAAGGCACTTCATATGTGATATTCAGGTGGTGGTGGTGGTGTAAAGTGCCGTCAAGTCACAGCTGACTTATGGCGACCCTCTAGGGGTTTCAAGGCAAGAGATGTTCAGAGGTGGTTTGCCATTGCCTGACTCCATGTCGTAACCCTGGTATTCTTTGGAGGTCTCCTCGCCCCGCAAAAAAAAAAAAAAAACATACTAGCCAGGACCGACCCTGCTTAATTTCCAAGATCTGACAAAATCAGGCTAGTCTGGGCTGTCCAGGTCAGGCCCAGTGGTTGTGTCATTATGTAGTATTTTAGGAACAAGTTATCTTGTAGCTATTGCAGTAGTTATGACATCTAAATGACAAACTGCACTTTGTGGGGTGTTAAGAAACCTAGATTGTGAAGTTTCCTTTTCCTAACTGGACTTTTCCACTGTTATCCAGATTCCGCATTTTCTTAAAAGAAGAGTAATGCTAGAGAATCTGTTGCAACAGGCCTACAGCTTCCACTGGCTCGTAGCATGCTCATTACCAGCCACTGAAGGTCACACCAAGACCTCCAGGCAAATAATATGGGTAGATATGTTTTTACTTGCATGAAAATTTAAATTCTTTATTTAGGAATCCTCATTGTAGCAAAGTTTAAAAATCTCTGGCCTTGTTACTGTTAGTGCAATCATATGCAGAGTTGCTCCAGTCTATTTACTTGAACACCAAGGACCCTAACCTGTCTGGGAAAGCCCGGACCATTGGGGTGGCCACTTCTACCAACCCTTGTTGGTATCTGTCTTTCTACAGTCAACTCAGTAGGATATAAATTTGATAAATGAATTAAGCTTACTTCTAAGTAGATATGATTGATGTGTAAGAGATTCAGTGCTAAAATCAATGATCAACGGCAGAATAGCTGACTAGGGCCCCGGTCACACGGGCCAGAAAACGCGCGGGGGAGGCATGGCAGTTTGCCCCGGAGCTAAATAAGGCGCGGTAGCCCAATCTCACAGGCCACTGGGTTGCCACGCACCAGCTCTGCGCCGCGATCACACCATGCTGCTGCAGCGCAGCAAAACAGCAGCACAGCAGACCACGCAAGTGCGAAGTGCGCATGCGCCATTGGGGGGGGCGGGCCGCTGTCGGTGACTTGTATGTGCACATGCTCTGTTCAGCATTGGTGCGCATCCCAGGGAAACTTACAACATCCGAAAACCCCGGGAACATGGGCGGGCGTCGGAAGCCGCGGGATACCGGCGCTCCCGCGATCAGACGCCAGCCTTCGCCCCGGGGTTTCCAGAAACTAGTACCTCGGACCTACTAGTTTTTTACCCCGCGTTTTCGGAGGGAAGCCGCGGGTTGGCCACGGGAGCCCTACGCCTCCCAGATGTGCTCGTATGAACGCGCACGGAAAGTCCGCAGGGCTCCCGTGACTTCAGCGGAGCAAATGCTCCATGTGGACGGGGCCTAGGATGACCTAGTACATATTGCAAATGTTAACATCACTTTTTGACTGATGGTGAAGGGATAAAGTTATTTTGTGAAAGCACGACACATGCAAATTCCTACTCACTAAGATGACTCTTGAAAGACAGAACCTGTGGCTGTATTTTGATGCTTAAACTCTAGGTATTTGCACATATTTCTGTGGCAGGGCATAAAAGAACTATGCATGAAACATCACTCCATCAGATTGGAATCATCAGATTCCACTGTCTTCAGACATCGTCAGATTCCGAATCATCAGTTTCCACTGTCATCAGATTCCACTGTCAACCACAGGTCTCATGGGGGTGGGGAATCTTATTTCCCCACTTCCTCTTTGACTCCCCCAGCAGTGCCTGCAGCCTCTCCCCATTCGTTCCCTTCCACCCTCCCACCAACCTACCTTTTTCTGTTTCTACTCTGGGCAGCCTCTTACCCCTTTACTCACTCTCCTACCCATCTTTTTCCATTCCTTTTCCTGATCTTTTACTTTTATTTTATTTTATTGCTCCTTTTCCCATCCAACTGGAACAACTGCCACTGGACTCCTGTCCTCCACTTCCAGCCACTACATAAAAGTATACATCAGTTGGTACTTGAATTTGTTTGTGTTTACCTTTCCTCCTGTACCTTCCTCCTTCTGTATCATGCCTATTTGATTGTAACCCATTTGTATATATAAAAATCTCCTTGAGCGGATTGGCAGAAAAGTGGTACTTAAATGTAGGAAAGAAATAAAACAGTTTTTGTTTCAAGATTGCCTATGTTCTTTTATGTAGCAAGGCTGGGAAATCCCACACTGGGCTATCTCCTCTTGTGAAAAATGTGTTGTCCCAAGTAGCCTAGCTTCAGGACAATGACATATGACTACACAGTAAAGCCTTGATGATAAACTATCAAAATTGGAGAAAACCTACAGGGGACATAAGAACATTAGGATTACAGGCTTATTGGCCACAAATATCCTTTTGTCCATGCAGGTCCCATCATCTCCAACATAGCCCTTTATTGATGGTCAAAGAAGATGCCACCTTCATCAAGTGAGATCTAGTTGTATCCACCCCAATGTTTTCCAGTAATACTCAAATTAAGGGTTATGTCGCAAATCAGGCAATTGTTACTCTATGGCAATACTGAAAAGTCCTTCCACTGTTTCAGTAATTTCTATAGCCACTCAATATGCCTATATCCAAATATAGTTCATAGACAGAGTTTCAACATCAAGACAGAATCTGAAGATCTCTTAGAGTTACAATTCCCCTAGATGAAACTGAAACTTTGGAGGACAGACACTACCTTATACCAGGGGTGTCGAACTCATTTGTTATGAGAGCCATCTCTGACATAAATGAGACCTTGTTGGGCCAGGCCATGTGCGTCATACAATGCCAGGGAGCAGAGATATAAACTTTATAAAGGACACAGACAAACACAATTAAAGATCTTTTAAACTTTAAATAAAACATGCTTAAATCACTAGCACTCTTGCAATATTTTGTCTATTTAACTGTCTCTGATAACTGACACCTCTTGCTCTGAATTATTGCATCAAAATCTCTGTGCTGTAGCAATCTCGAATATGCTGTTCAGGTGTGTATCTGTAAGCTGCAAACCTACTTTTAATTTATTGACATTCATTAAAGAAATCTCATGCTCAGTGTTCTGAGTCTAGGACCCAGGGGAAAACTGGGCATTGCAACCTTTTGTAATAAGTTGCTTCATGTGCTGGTCAAGAACATAAGAAGGCATCCTGACAGACTGAGGGCCATGTGTTTGTCTACAAAACTATAGACCTCCCCAGAGAAATTATGACAACTTCTTACAAAGGAAATGTGCTGGATGAACTTGGTCTGGACTCCACCTCACTGGCTTGTCATTCCTCCTGTAAAATAGTTCACATTGCTTTCTTACTGAAAAAGACTGGATCATGAGGGCATGAATACAGTGAAAAGGGGGATGAAACCCAGTTGCACCCAGGAGAGCCCTGGCTTAAAGAGCCCAACAAAATACACACACACACACACACAGTAGCAAGGCACACAAAAGCTCATACCTTGAAAATGTTGTTGGTCTTAAAGGTGCTTGGTATTTCTCCCATGTGACTGAGGCAGCCCAGCAAAGCAAGCTCTCCCTCATTCCCTCCCTCCCCTAAGGGAGGAGCTTCAGCCAGTGGGAGGAAAGAAAGGTTTCCCTTTGTCTCCTGCAGCCTGGCCAGGAAGCAAGATCTGGCTGTTCCCTCCCTCCCCCTGGAAGGAGGAGGGGGAGGAGCCTTAGTCCTTTACCAGACTCTCTCGATTGCACAGGAGAGGCTTGCCTATCTATTTCTCCTGTGCAATTGAGAGAGACGGGTAAAGCAAGCTATGAGGTGGCGGCGGCAGCAGAACTGGAAAAGGAAGCAGGAAACAGCCAGGGCCTTGCAGGCCAAATTGGGGCCTTCTGAGGGCTTGATTCGGCTCATGGGCCACATGTTTTTCACCTCTGCCTTATACCATAAAAGCTGGGAGAAACACAAGTTTCAGAGTAGCTACAGAGGGTAGATTAAGAACTTTCACGTTTACTGTGTTATACCATAAAGAATAGGAGAAACTGATTGTCACCTATAAAGACGCTAAAGGCCAATGGCTGGTTGGGAATTAAGAGAGGGCTGGAAAATCTGTTGGCTGATGTACTCCTATGGATCTTCAGAGTGAAATTTCCTCCTTAACATGGAGAAAAGGTTTTTTGGGAGGTTGGGTGTTTCTGGGTTTTTTAGTTGAACGGAACATAACTGGATAGCAGCCAGCTTTGCTAGCACAAATATGTCAGATCAAAGAGTTCCTATGACATATACAACACATGTGTACAGAAGCCTACAAGTGATATAAGGTGGGAGAAAAAAGGCAGAGGGAAGTGATACAAGAAGGTAAAATTAAATTTAAAATTTGGTGGGAAGAAGTGACCTTGTGGGAGAGGGAGGAGCTGGAAGGGCTTACCTTGACCTGGACATGACATTCACAGGACATGAAATCAAAGCCCTACTGAGCTGTCCCCTCCCCAAACTACACCCTTCCGAGGCATTGCCCCTAATCTCCAGGAATTTCTGAAACTGGGGTTGGCCATCCTCCGCACTAGGGATGAGCAAACACTCCCATGCTTAACCCAAAACAGTCTACATTTTTAATAACATCCTTGCTGAATACACTGGAAAATACATGAGAGTTCTGTGCAAGGGTTTGATGAAATGCACGCCAAAAGGTGCATGCAACAGGTGCCTGAGCTGCAAGCATTAGCTTCCTGAAGGTCCGCCTCAGGCCTATCCTTCCTCTAAGTCACTTTCCCCACTTTTCCCCAGCATAAATGGGAAGGCTGAGAAAACTGTGATTCCCATCAACCCAGGCAATCAAGTAGGTCCTGAACATGCAGCATCTATTAGCTGGCTCCCTGTCTGACTCTGAGTGCCAGCAACTGTTCAGACATGAAATCACTCACAAGTATTTTAAATCATGAGCACATCAGCAATATTAGTGTATCCGGTACTCAACGCAAGGGGAAACGGGCACTGCGAGCCAGGAAAATTTGCTTTTCAATTGTGATCATGAGCCTGAGGATGTATAGGAGGACAAGCATGAGGAGAGGAACACAGCCTCTGGCCTATATGCATTGGCTCTAGGAGGGCATATGGCCCTGCTGCGGGTATATCTCCGTCTAGTTCCATATTGGGGAGGACGTCACTGAGCATATTTGTAGTTTAGTTTACGACTGAATGTGTGTGGTGCAATGCTGAAAATGCTACTGCCAAGTAGATAATCGCAGAGAAGGCAGGAAAGGGCCTCGCCGGCAGCTTCTGTTAAATCACCAACAAAGTTTCTATAAATGTCAAGTAGTGGGAAATCAGGGTGCTTCTCATTTGAACGGCAGCCCAGCCATGACTGCGGAGGGAGTAAAAGAACCAAGAGTGCCTTGACAGAAAGTGAGGAGCATGTGGAGGTCGAAAGTCAATGCCAAATAGGCAGGGTCAGAGATCATAATTAGATCCAGTCCTGCTTGCTGTACACCGGACTGGAGGCACCAGCCAAAGCACATAAATTGTTCAGTTATGCAAATGGGGACATTGCGTGGGCTTTTCTGAGAACAGACCCAGCACAAGAAGGAGGGACTGTGAAAAAAGGGCACTCGGCAAAGGCAGGCTGTGCTTTCCTGCCACATTCAGCACATTCTGGCACCCACCTGATGCAAAGAGCATTTGAAATGAGAACTTGCAGCGAGCTGCTTGCAAAAAAAAAAGGAAGTCACCGCTCTCCTTTCTTGTCAACACAGATTAAAGAAAGTGGGGATGTGTAGGTACAATCCACAGTCAAGTCCCATAATGAGCAGGTGAGCTTTGGACTGCAGGCTGAAGAATCACAGGTGCTCACTGCCTGTGAGACTCAAGTCCTGCCATTATGTGAGCCCTGTTTTCTTCTCAGTAGGAACAGAAGAGGGGCCCTGTTGGGTCAGACCAGTGGGCCATCTAGTCAACATGGTGAACACACTTGAAGCTGCCTTGTAGTGGACCAGACCACTGGTCCATCAAGGTCAGTACCGTCTACTCAGAAGGGCAGTGGCTCCCCAGGGCCTCAGGTGGAGGTCTTTCACATCACCTACTGCTTGGTTCTTTTGAGCAGGAGGTGCCAGGGATTGAACCAAGAACCTTCTGCATATGAAGCAGATGCTCTACCACTGAGCCATGGACCCTCTCTCCAACATTGTCCAGCACCAAGCAGCAAGTTTCACACAGCAGCCAACTAGCTGCCCCAGAGGGCCAATGGACAGGGTGAGGGTTGTCAGCCTCCAGGTGGGTTGTATAGTGCCGAAAAAAAGGTTCTTTTCAGACTTGTAAATTCTTTTTTCAGTATTCAGCTTACTAATGGATTTGATGAATGTGACTATGAGATATGACTAGAGTGTTTCCCAAATGCATTAACATTATATAGGTATTTCAATGCTACCCATTCCGATAAAGATATACATGAAACGAGATGTAATATGCATGGTTCGTTGGTGTTGATGGCATTTGAATTGCTTCCAGTAAACTGAATACTGAAAAAAGAATTTACAAGTCTGTGAGGAACCTTTTTTTTTGGCACTATACATCATGGTTGTTTGCTTGCTTTCAACTTCCATCCCGTGATCTCTCTCTTTGGTTTGCAGCCTCCAGGTGGGGCCCGGAGGCTGGAGAGCTCATAGAATTATAGAATCATAGAGCTGGAAGGGACCTCCAGGGTCATCTAGTCCAACTCCCCGCACAACGCAGGAAGCACACAAATACCTCCCCCTCCACACCCACAGCCACTGCCATTCTACGCCTAGAAGATGACACAAAAAAAACCCCTCCAGGATCCCTACCCGAACCAGCCTGGAGAAAAACCACTTCCCGACCCCAAAGTGGCAACCAGCACCTCCCTGGGTGTGCTCCCAGAATTAGAACTGAACTCCAGGTGAAGGAGATCAGTTCCCTGGAGAAAATGGCTGCTTTGGAAGCTAGACCCCATGGCGCTATACCCCAGTGAGGTCCTGCCCCTCCCCAGACCCCTCCCCCAAAATCTCCAGGTATTTTCCAATCCGGAGTTGGCAACCCTTTGAGGGCACCGAGGCCAAGGCCTTCCTCTGATCCTGGCTGCTGGCACTGGCATGCAGAGACGTGCTGCCTCTGGGCACGGAGGATCCCCCTACCCCAGTCACACGCTAAGGTTGCCAGCCTCCAGGTTAGGGCCTGGAGAGCTCCCAGAATTATGGCTGATCTCCAGACTGCAGAGATCATTTCCCCTGAGGAAAACAGCAGCTTTGACAGGTGGGCGCTGTGGCATTCTACCCTGCTGAATTCCATTCCGCCCCAAACTCTACCCTTCCCCAGTCTCTACCCCCAAATCTCTAGGAGTTTCCCAAGCTGGCTTTGGCAATGCTCCCCCCCACCCCCAGCAGCTGCATGTGGAGACTGGGGGGGGGCAGAATACGTCAGAAGAACTGGTCACAGATCTCCCCCATGGTGCTCAATATGACTTTGTATCTGCAAGGCAGGGGCTGTTGATTTCCCTTTCCCTTCTTGGGACTGTGGCATGGGCCATGGTTTCACTTTGTGTGTTTTTCCCCCCCCCTGGGCACTTAACAGACGGTTAGCACAGCACACAAACCCTTTCCCTTGAACTAAATATTTTGCCTCCTTTCTCACACTTCTGTTTCAGCTTCTGTGGTTTTAGTTATACCTCCAAATTTCTGACCCTGAGAAACATGAAACGCTTCTGGGTGTTCTGCAAGGGCTGCTGTGGGAGCAGGAGCCTGAACTGCGAAGGCAATGCCATCTAGTGGCTACCGATGAGAGAGGCCTCTGCAAATCAGAAAGAAACAGGCAGCCCCACCAAGCGGCAGACTGGTGATAACATGATTAGTATCGAAGCCATGCAAATGGCAGAGGGATCTGGAAGTAAACATAACAGAAGCTCAGGAAACACAACGAAAAACATTTGTTTCCTTTGTCGGTTTTCTTTTTAAGGGGGAAGGGTCCACAAGGATATTTCACAAGTGCCGAAACTTGCAGTGCAGAACCAGCTTGGGGTAGGGTTTGCAGCATCAGACTAGAATCTGAGAGACCCAGATTCAAATCTCCACTCTGCCATGGAAGCTTGCTGGCTGCCCTTGGACCACTCACATGCTTTCTCGAGATAAACAAACTCGCAGGGCTGTTGTGATGGTAAAATGGAGGAGGGGAGACTGGTCTCCTCTGCCCTGGGCTCCTTGGAGTAAGGGTAGGATAAAAACATAGCAAATAAATACATAAACAGTAGAGCAAGCACATGCTTTGGAGAGCCAGTGTGGGTATAGCAGTGCAAATCCCCACTCTTTAGTCCTTTTCAGACATTTACACATACCAGGATCCAACCAAACACACATAACAGGAGCATACACCATCTGCAGTCCTCCTAATATGCACAGCTGGCATGTTATGTGAACAGAGGCACACTCATATTTGCTCTGCACGTGCAGCCTTAACATGAATGAACATGAACCCTAGGAAAAAACAGCAGGTAACTTGCATGGATCAAAGCTGCACGCATAGGGTAAATATGTTTGTTCCCCTGTTCATGCAAAACAGTGGCCTCATATACTGGGAAGAGCATAGGTAGTGCATACTCCCATTGGGCATGATTAGTAGGCTCCCAGTATGCACCTTGGTAACATCCTAAAAAGATTTATGGCAGACTAGGAATTAGGAGCCTAAGTGCCGCATGATGGAGTGAGCTCCCGTCTCTAGTGCCAGCAAGTAGATAAATAGGTACCACTTCGGTGGGAAGGTAACAGCGTTCCGTGCACCTTGGTGTTTAGTCATGCCAGCCACATGACCACAGAAATGTCTTCAGACAGCGCTGGCTCTTCGGCTTTGAAACGAAGATGAGCACCGCAACCCTAGAGTCAGATTCAACTGGCTTTCGAGCAAGGGAGACCTTTACCTTTGCCTTTACCATGCACAGGCTGCTTCAAACAGGGGCAAATAACTCCCCCACCCCGGGAAATGGGGGGGCAGGAGCCTCTTCTCTCTCCACCCGGCAGTTCCAAGCTGAATTAGGCTCCTGCAGTCTTTTACAAGGCAGCTACAACTGCTGTGTGGCTGTGGGGAGAGTGAGATGGATGTGTTAACAAATGTAACAAATTAGTTCAGCTGTAGGAGACCTGGATTCAAATCACCAGTGCCCCACAAAATTTACTGAGTGACCCGAGTCACACACTCTTTGCCTAACTGACCACATGGGGGAGTTGTGAGTAGGGCTGCTGGCCTCCAGGTGGAAGCTGGAGATCTCCTGGGATTTCAACTAATCTCCAAGCAACAGAGATCAGTTCCCCTGGAGAAAATGGCTGCTTTGGAGGCTGGACTCTACGACATTTTACCCCACTGAGGTCCCTGTCCTCCCCAAACTTCACCCTCTCAGACTCCCACCTCCCAACCCACAGCTGAGAGGAACTCTAGTTGTGACAATAAAATGGGGAAGAGAAAACAATGTACGCTGCCTTGAGTTCCTTGGATAAAAATGGCCTGGACAGATAGAGAGCTGCTGCCAATCACACAAGAGACAGAACTGAAGTATAAGGACCAGTGGGGTTGACGTAAGAAAGCACTTAGTTGCAATCAGCTGAGCAGAGTGGTAGGCCATAGTCCTATTTATGTGTATAATTAGTTTTCCATCCATTGTGATCATTTAAATAATCATAAGGAAAACAGATGAGCAAAACCATCTGTGGGGCTCAGGTATCATATTACATTGTTACAGTTCACACAATTCAGCTCAGCAAGTATTTTACTTATCTGCTTCTGTCAGAGCTCTCTCAGCCCCACCTACCTCACAGGGTGTTTGTTGTGGGGAGGGGAAGGGAAAAGGAGTTTGTAAATGGCTCTGAGATTCCAAGCGAAAGGCAGGATATAAATCCAGTCTTTTCTTCTTCTTCTTCTTCTTCTTCTTCTTCTTCTTCTTCTTCTTCTTCTTCTTCTTCTTCTTCTTCTTCTTCTTCTTCTTCTTCTTCTTCTTCTAGCCATAACAAACCCGGCTGCTCTGTCTGTCCACTACCACTATCACAAATGTTTGACGTTCAAAATGTGATTTTCACTTGATGATTGGTTCCAAATAAATTTCACCCTTTGTTGGGAACATGAGGAATAGCATAGTATATCATGCAACAAATCTTCAACTCTGGGGGTACCATGAATTCAAAGGTGCTGTTCTACTGAGAGGCTACGATAGCATCCCTCCAGTTATTGCGGGGGTCTGGTTTGAAATCACAGCACCCAAAATGCATTATGAAATGAACTGGCTGCCAGCTTGTAAAAGTAATTTTCAGAACCATGGGATACTTTCAGAAAGTACAAATATGCCTGGGAGGCATGGAACTCCTGGAGCACATGGTGGTCACAAGGACTTTGTATTGTGTGAATCAGCACTCTCCCCAAATATCTGGTGTTGGGTAGCCGTTGTGCTACCTTTTAGAAGTGCCGCTTTGCTTCTACCTCTGCTCTACAAGTATACTTGCAAATGAAGTTAATATTACAGAAATGCCCTAAGTCTCCAGGACTTCCTCATTCAAAGCATGCCAAACCCGGGAACAGCTTCCCCGAGAACTTCTCACTGCTTGGAGACAGGGAAAGCACCTAGCTGTGGCAAAGAGGATTAAACATGTTCCCTAATAGGATTTACTTTGCTTTGTGGGGGGGGGGGGAACCAAACCAGTGTTAATTGGGTATTTTATTTTACTGATTTAAGGACTGCAGTTGAGTTTTAAAACTGATATCTGTCCCAAGCCCTCAGAACAGGGTGGATTGTGGGAAACAGCTCACTCTTGAATCACCAGACACCCTCAGAACAACGAAAAGCAGCCCTTTGCCCCTCCTCCAGTGCAACTGTAATCGCTTTCTTATCCTTCCCTTAAAGCTTCTCTCTTTGTGCTCTAGGGCTCATGCACACATGCACCCTTGCTCTGGATGGGAAAGGAGCATGCCGTTGACCAGTGTTCCCTCTAAGCTGAGTTAGTGTGAGGTAGCTCACAGTTTTTGAACCTCTGGCTCACACAGTTTTGTCTCAGCTCAGGAAGGATGGCTCCAGAGCAAACTAATGTGTGCAGTAGCCAAACTGCTTGCTGACAACTTTAATGGCTGCAGCTCACAAAGTAGAATTTTTGCTCACAAGATTCCACAGCTGAGAGGGAACATTGCCATTGACTTTTTCCCCCAGCACCACAGCTGCCATTTTCTTCTTCCAGGGAGACAAATTGAGGTAACTGTTCAGTTTCCCCAACAGGGCAACTTACAATCTGAGGTGGTGGTGGCGGTTTGCTTTAGGAAAGCAGCAGAGGAAGGCTTTGCCCAACCAAGCACTTCAGGCCTGCTCTGAAACAGTGTGATTGTGGCACACACTGCCATTTCGTGATGGAATTCACCTGCCAAGCCACCATTGTGTAACTGGCCTCACCCACTTTTTAAAAAATCCTCTTTCATATTTTACAGGTCCTCCAAATCAGTGTTTCTGAACCTGTGAGTACTGACCCGCAAGTGGACTACGGATCCTGCAGAAATGGGCCATGGGCTCTTGTAGGCATATGGCAGTCATTCTCCTCCCCTCCTTGCCTTGTGCCCAGCCGAAATCAGGCTGGAATTCTGAGCTGCAGCCAGCCAGCCTGCCAGCCAGCAGTTCGTGGCGAACGAGGATGAAGCTGCAGCTGTGCCTGGAAAGCAGCACACATACCGTCTTGCACAGTACAGCAGCCGGCTCTGGAGCCCCCTATTTTTGTCTTTCTTTCTCTGCACTCCTCCCGCCACTTCCCTTGGATGGTGGTAGTGCCACCCAGCTTTTTCCCAGTGGCCACATTTGTGAACTGTGCCTGCTGTTGCAAGAAATGGCCAGAGGAGTAACTAGGGGTGCCAGCCTCCAGGTGGCTTTTGGGGATCCCCCAGAATTACAGCTCATCTCCAGACTACAGAGATCTGTTAACCTGGAGAAAATGGCTACTTTGAAGGGTGGACTCTGTGGCATTGTGCCCCACTGAGGTCCCTGTCCTCCCCAGGCTTCACCCCCAACTCTCCAGGAGTTTCCCAATCTGGATCTGGCAACCTTATCCCCTGCCCCACTCCCGCCAGTGGGCAGGGGGACCTGGCAACCATGGGAGCAACCTGCCCCAGGAAATGTTCCAATTGTGCTGTTTCTTTGCTGCTACTTGCTCCAGCCCTGCCTGGTGCAGCAACAGCTCCCAGGCTGTGTGTATGTGAGGGCACTTGTGTACTTGTCTGGGTAGAGTGGCAACAGTGCTGAGATATTTATACTTTGGTAGCCATCAGGGGAGAAACGGCAGGCCCAAGCTGCCCTTGGCTCATTGTCTCCAATTGCCGGGGAAGCCACAGTTGATATCCATCTTCCAAGGCCCACCTCTTCAGTCTTCTGCAAGGAAAGAGCCAATGCAGACTGGGGTTATGGGGTTCTGCTTGGTGCCTATCCTGGAGGATGATCAACACTTAGCAGCTGTTAGACATGAAACTGATGCTGCATTTCATTTCTCAGATCACTGAGTCTGCCCTGTTGATTCATGAGCTCCTGGCTAGCAATGTTAACTTTTGAAAGCAGGCATTTCACTGGATGGGGTTAGTGATCGGTGTGGTAGCACTCAGTGTTCCCACTAAGCTCCACAGTGTTGTGAGCAAAAATTCTACCTCGAGAGCAAAAAAAGCTAGTAGCATTAAAGTTGTGAGCAAGTCTACATTTGATAATCACATAAATTAGCTTCGTAGAAGATTATTCCCATAACCTTGTAAAAATCTGAGAATGAATTCTTTTAAACTATATTTTAACAATAATTTAAACATTATAAGAGAAAACAGCATCAAGTCAAATTTCATTACAGAAAATATTGTCCTCTGGGGAGGTAGACCAGACCTCCGGAGAACAGGTCTACCCTTCCCCTGCCACTATATTGCTAGACCTGGCCTCCAGAGAACAGGTCTACTTTCCCTTTTCCACCATATTGGTAGACCTGGCCTTGGACCATTGCCCTGCACTGACCCTTAGAAAACATACCAGCACTTGGGGGAGGGGGGAGAACTCTTGCAGTCTATTTGGGTATTTTTAAGTGAAATATGACAAATGTACAGGTCAAGTATAACAGAGGTGGAACAATCACTGTCAGAACCCTGCCTAACCTAACAAACAGGAAGTTGCTTAGATGTTATCAACCTGCTCAAACTACTTATTTATTCAAATATTTACATCCCACTTTTACTGTGACTCAAGGCATCTTACAAATCATACTGAAAAGCATCATGGGGTGCCCCCCAAAAATCTATTTTTCCTGCTCCATTATAGCCTATGAGGACCATTATACTCAATGGGCCCCATAGGCTATAATGGAAAAACAATCTGGGGGCTCCGGGGGAGGAGGGTCTATTTTTTGAGGCAGAGGCACCAAATTTGCAGCATAGCAAAATGCTTGTGAACTGGAAGCTACAAGCCATGAGCAGACAGCTAAAATGCTGTACACTAGCACCCCCTAGAGCAGCTTAGAGGGAACACTGGTAGCACTGGTGGAGGAATAGAATTATCTTCCTGTTTGTTCGTCTCATATGTTCATATTATTTTTCATTCCAAGAAGGATCTCTCAGATGTGCTCCCCAGTCCTATACCTCACAAGCTTCCATTCCCTCCCTCACACCAGCCATTAATAGATAGAAAGTGGGGGCTCTGGATAGGATGTACTAATCTGAGCTGATGATCAGAAGAAATGTTTCCCAAAAGGAGAAATGTTCCAATGAAGACAAATGGAATATCAAGGAAGAGAGAGAGAGTTCCTTCAGTTCTAAAACAGTATTGTCAGAGGAAGGAGCGTCAGGTTTGAAATCTGAAGCTTTTGGCTAAACAGAGAGCAAACCCAAGAAAACTCCAATCTTTTCCTCATGTTTTGCTTTCCCAGTCTCTCCTTTAGAGAAGAAGCAAATGGGCTGGCAGGGACCGGGTCCCTGGCTCTGTACCTTCAGATGAGGGCAAATCCCTCCCCCCCACACCCCCAACTAAATACACTTAATTCAACAGGGCTTTATTATGAAGCAATCCTATGCTCAGTTACCTGGGGAAAGCCCTGTTGAATACAGACACTGACTTCTGAATAGACATGCATAGGATTGCACATTCTGACAGGGGTGTGGAAGAGGTGAATTAATTATTCGTGCTTTTTTCAAAATTAAATTTTAAATAGCCAAAGAAGAAATAGATCTGGTAGCCTTCAAGGCTCTATAAGATCCTTTTGCTGTGTCGATAATTTATAGCTCATGAAGCTCTAACTTGCAATCAGACAGTTGCATTTTTATATATGCATTAAAAAAACCTGAATAACTTATAGAAGTGTAATCAATATCTCAACAAACTCCATATTAATAGGTGTGTTAAGTAAATTTTTACTTGGATAACTTAAGCAACAATTATAAAATAGCCAAACTTGCAGTTACAATGCATGAAAACAATGGCTGTGAACAATCTATTGTCCAAAATTTGTGTGACAATAAATCAATGAGTCACCACACCAAGTAAATTTGAATGTCTGGGGCACCATACCCAAAAAGGCTGGGAACCAATGCTCTAAAAAAACTCTTGTATCCAGCATCTTTTTCTGCCAAATTTAAACAAAATTAAAAGAATTTGAAATATATGCTGTTGGCAAACATTGTCATGCAACTTGGCAAGGGACCCAGGCTGGTTATTCTGGAAGTGTGTGTAATAACTGAATGTACAGTACACCTGTGCAAAGTTATTCTACTCTAAATTCATTGAAACCAATAGGAGTAGACTGGAGTAACCCTACATAGGATTGCAATGCCTAAGTATGAATGATAAGCCAACTTGGATGTTCAGAGATATAGAGCATACACAGTTAATATACATTTTCCAGAGCTAGAGTGTTAAATTGTTGTGGAATACATGGAAAACATAAATGTCTATTTTTATGGATGACAAAATAAAAATGGCCACAAGACAAAGGGTGCCACCACCAAATGCCCAGCGCAGTTTTAATTCAAGTTATTTTAATTTACAAAATTATTGTGGAATCTTTGTGCTGGATACCCAGCAGCCAAGTGCATATATTATGATGGCGCTGGAAATGTATTCAAACATAATTGCTTTAGTATTTCTTAAAAAAAAAAAAAGAAATAGATGTCTTCATCTAGATTGAAGATTCCTTTGCAATGGCTTCTTCCCTGCACAACAAAAACAAATATCAATGAATTGTACAACAGTGATGCAGCTGTGCATAATACACACTCTACATTGCATGTATGACTGCGATCACTCACCCTCTCTTAAGAGAAGACATAGTACACCATTAATGCGCAACCTGCAATCCAGCCAAGCAAGAGAAGCACAGGTACAACCAAATGGGAATATGAGATTGTCCCTGGGGAGAAAAAGTAATGATTTTATTTACAAGGTGGGATAAGACGAGACCAGTGATAGCCTCCGGTGTCTAATTACAGGCAAAACATAAAACTCTGTAAAGTTTAGATTATTAAGGCAGTAATAATCTGAAATGAATACAAGGGGAAAAGACTGATTATGGGGTTGATTCCAGCATGTAGCCCCGATGAGAGATTAGTTCAGAAATAAAGTGTCACAGGACTGAAAATTGGCAAATACTCTACATGCAAAAGGAAGACATTCCAATTTGTATTTTCTTTGTTAAAAATGTGACACAATTGGGAACACGTTTGTATTACAAATAGTATTCCGGTGTCAAGTTGTGTCACTTAGACACACAACAAAATCCTTTCCGGAAACGTTAAAATGTCTTCCGAAATTCAGATTTTGCAACAAAAATTAATTCCAGAATTTGAGGAGAATTAGTACAGTGAGTTGTGTATCCAAGCTTGGCAACAAATGGACCTCAGGCACAGCTTTATTTGATGTTAGTTCAAAATGATGTCTCAATACAGCCCATCAGAAAGTTAAGCACAGGCGTAACAGTGCCAAGCTAAGCAGAGGTACACCGTTCTAAGCCCAATAAGGGCAAAACTTTACTTAGGATTGCACTGTAAATCTCTTCCATTAAAACTAAACGTTAGAAAGAGCTAAATCTGTGTCTGTCACTGGCTTTGTGTGCTTAACATAGCGCATGCTTAACATGGTGGCTGCTTCATGACGGACATGATGCTGTTGACAGAATTCGTCTGCTGCAAAAGATTAATGGTATAAACAATAGCCACTGTAATTTATGATGACCAGTTTTCACTTTTTTTGTTCAGACTAAGCACTTGTTCTGGTAAGACTGCATAGTGCGGTGTTTTGACAGCTTTGTTCTTTCAAATCCACTCCAGGACTTGGTGTGGGCAGGAACAGGGAGGAAGGAAATTGTACTCACAGTAGCTCCAGATAGAGAAACAAGTGAATTCATTAAACTGTGCCCTTGTTTGAAACCATGCTGCCTCCTGATTTGGATACATAACATTAAGAATACAACACGTAGTATAAACGATGGCTTGGATCCAACACAGCATTTCCACATTTAGAAGAATTTCTATCTGTGAGACGTGACTTTTTCACCTCCTCCCTCTCACTGTAGTTTCGATTTCCCACCCCCCTTCCCAAGAAGCAATGTTTCAGAGGTCATTTGGAGCTATCACATGAAAGGGGAAGTGAGAGCACTGTGATCCACAGATGAAAATCCTTCTGCCTGTGGAAATGCTGTGGCAGATCCAAGCCAGAGTGCAGCAAATCCAAACACATGTAATGTTTGCCTCCCACCACCAAAGACGTTCCCAGCTTGAAAAAAAGCAGGAGGATGGTGCCTGACATGGAAGTGATGTAACTTTCAGGTTATGGTCCAGGACTCCAACACGTCTTTATGGGTTTTACCATAGAGACTTTGAGGAAATTCCTAGAGCATTATCCAGAAG
Source organism: Gekko gecko (assembly GCA_029375565.1). Lineage (NCBI taxonomy): Eukaryota > Metazoa > Chordata > Lepidosauria > Squamata > Gekkonidae > Gekko > Gekko gecko. The sequence continues at coordinate 116,630,856 of JAPDNY010000008.1, forward strand.
TGATATCAGTTCTGGATCACACATGGCCCTCCCCAGGTTTTGCTTCCGAATTTTCTCTAGCCAAGTTAGCAGCAGAGCACAGGCTATGACCAGGAGTCATTCTGTTTTGACCAGGTGTTCTGCTCAGTTTTGTTCCTCTAGCCATATCTGGTTCCTAACATTCCATCACACTTGAGTGTCACCAAGATACAACATCCAAGGCGGGCTTTGGGAACCAAAGCAATAGAGAGAGAGAAGCAGTATGTTTTAAGCCTCACTTCAATGGTATCTTTGAGTGACTATTTCTTTTCATAAGGGAGCAATTCCCATTCATTCCTAGAGGGAAAACAGTGCACTGTTCTTGGGGGCTGTGATATACCATGCAGGGGACACAAATGATAATATGTGTCTGTGTTCTTATAGCAAAGAGCTGTACTGTACACCAACTCAGGGTTCCTGAACCTACAAGCATGCTTGCATGCACACACACAATTCATTGTAATAACAGATGCATGTGTATGTGTATGCATATGCATGTGTGTATTTATATTAAAAAGAATCCAGGAGAGACTATGGTGATAGGAGCAAGTTTGATTCTCAGTGGCTGGGGGTCAGCCATGGGAGGGAGAAGTTTCAGCCTCATCCACAGTAGTAACCCTATATATAGCTACTGCTTTCCTCTGTATAAGTGAACGATTGTTAGTCACTCCTATGAAGGCAAACTAAAGGGCTGCTCTTGCTATTGCAATACAGGCTTCAGTGACAGGATCCTACAAGGGGTGTCATGTATCTGGGCTCCCAGAAATGCACCCTCAGGGTTGCCACATGTCTCTGAAAGTCAAGGTGACTTTAGAGGTCTTTTCGATATACAAACCTTTCATTGTCATCCCATTTAATAGGCCACGGAGAAGTTTTCTAAAAGAGCAGAGCTGTAACAAATGCTCATTAACCAAGATCCAATTTAGTTGATTTAAGATAATGAAAACTGAAGGGTCGGAGAGACTGCTATGCCCGCCATATGTCAGGAGGCAATGAGCAGCTGGCTGGGAGAGATATTGTTTCAAGGGAATCATTACAAGCCAGCAGGCCAGCAGCTGGCACACAGACAAGAGGAAGGAGGTGGTCAGGAGTGCACTTTCCCAGAAGAAATATTCCAAGGAGACACTCTTTCCTGGGACTTCACTCAAGATCACTTTTGTATTTTACTCTTTGTTTATTCCACTGATTATTTCCTGCTATCAGTTAAAATTACTTTCCTAAAACTGCCAATTTGATCAGATATATCATTAGATCAACCTGGAAAACAAAATGGAAACATTGTGGCAAAGTGGGTACATATATACACTGTTGGTGGGATTGCTATAAATTAAAAGTTTTCTGGGGGGAAATATTGTTTCAGATTAAATGTATTACTGTCCCCAAATGTCCTGAAGTTATTCTCCTAAATCTTAGGGAAGAAGTGGAAATTCCGACTATAAGGAAAGAGTTAATCTCCTTTTTACTTGCAGTAACCAAATCTCTACTAGAGTCTAAATGGAAAAATAGAGAGCTACCATCAGTCCTACAATGGTATAAGAAAGTATGGGACCTTTTTATCATGGAAAAAAATTCAGACCAACTACGGAGCATAGAGAATCCATTCTTATCAATCCGCATTTTTAGAATTATGGCTCCATTTTTTGGACTATTTTACCAACAGAAACGATTCAGAAACTGCAATCCCAACTTCTTATAGTTTCCTGGCACTATTTTAAATATACTCTGACTCCATCATTAATATGCAATACTTAAACATTGTAGTGATAGAAGATGTGTACTGGTTATATATCATATTGTGTGCCATCTGCTTTTTTCTACAGTTTGTTATGGTTAACTACAGTTTTATAGACTGTTTACATTATTAGCTGCTGTAGATTTTCCGGGTTGTCTGGCCATGGTCTTTGCATTGTAGGACCTAACATTTTGCCAGTAGCTGTGACTGGCTTCCTCAGAGGTATAACACAGAAAGATGAAGTACTCTCTATGTCAAGATGACACAGTCTATAAAACTCCGGCTGTGAAAGCCTTTGATAACATATTGTTTATATTATATTTGTTGGTTCATCACAAATATTCTATAAAGTTGTATTATGTTTAAGAAAATTTAAAACAAAAAGTTTTTTTAAAACCCTGGAACACAATCCCTTGAGATACACAGATGTATTTCTGGGACAAAAAGTTATTATTACCTCCATTGCCAAATTGCCAATGTGGATAATGAAAGCCACATAATTGGGTCATCCCTGGACTAGGCAGAGGTCTCTCCATAATCAGGGGATTTCCCCTGGTATCTAGAGAGTGGAGTCAGTGGTGGAGCATCAGGTTTCCATGCAAATGGTCCCACATTCAATCCCTGGCATCTCTAGTTCAGGTAGTAGGTGATATGGAAGACCTCTACCTAAACCCATGGAGAACTGTGTTTTGAACTCAGGTCCTGATGAACCTCTACAGGAAGAAAATTATGTCAGGACAAAAACACAATGTAATGGTCCTTTATTTATGCCCAAACTCAGCAGAGAAAATAGGCAATAATACTGGAAGCCAGGGACCATCTGCAATCACAATCAGAAGTTTCACAGCCACTCTCCTTTAGAAGGCTTCTTTGGTTTTATTGAACAATTTATTTTAGGCAATTGGGAATTTTCCCATTGATGCCATTGAGCTTTGGAGATAGTTGAGGTGATCGGTATTCTGCATGGCCAAGATCTGAGTAGCACTTGAAGAAATAAAACAAAGAGAACTGGGAACAGCAAGCACATTAGATGAAACATTTGGCTTCATTATCATTACCTCACATCTTCCCCGTTGGACACTAATTTTGGCCTGTCTCCTCATACTCCTGTCCCTAAGATGGCTCCAGAAAATGTAAGAAACTCCTGGCATGCCAGGGGAAGGAGGAAATATAATTAATTCTGTCACACCAGCTCGGAATACTCTAGAATGAGACTGGAAGATCTGAATCCATTTCTCACCCAAAAGTCCAGTAATCAGGCATCATTAGCCCACCATAAGAAACCTCCATTAATTTTATAAGGGGCTTCTTGCCACAAAAGATGCCCCTGGTGTCTTTGCAGCTGGATCTTAGCTGTCATATCTTCTGCCTCACAGAGCACTCATGTCCATATCTGGAACGATTCCATTCCAAGCCCAGTTTTCCCACTGCCCTACTGTTTAAATGTGTCTCATCTTAAATATATCTCATCTTGAAGACCCCCAAAGAAAAGATTTTTAATGCTAGTCTGTTGCCTCTTTGCCCGATAATGTGGGATGGAATCCTTCCACAAAGTACCCTTTTCCTCCCATGAGACCACACTCTGGCTTATGAACTGCTTTGAATGCCTGTCTGATGCACATCACAGGGTCCCCCTTCTTTGCATCAGCATTAGATCCTAGGATAGGTAGCTGTAAGTCTTAATATTGATCATTCTCTGACATTCTCTCCCTCTCTTTGGCTGCATATGTAAAGAATAATGCCAACTGTACAGAGGAAAGTACACTCAAAATACTGTTTGTTTTGCATTGCCAATTCACCTGTAAAAGTGCGTGGAGTGCCTGACTTAAAGGAGTATGGGCATTGCAGGCAAACTTTATTTTTGAGGACTGCAGCTTTACTAGCACAAATCCTGTCTGTCCCAATTTTTCTAGAACCAATCAATGCAGCCCTGTTCTTCAAATGTCTTTGCACTGCCTGCCTATAGGAACCTGCTTGCTTACACTATATTCTGTTTGCCTACTTTTAAAATAAAACAAAGATTGCAAAGATTTTATGGTCTCCAGGGCTATCTCATCCAAACATAACTGAAGTCTGTTACTCTACTATGGACTTCTTACCGTTCAACAAAGTGCACATAGCAGTACGGAAGATTTCAATAAATACCAACTTTCCTTCTTGTTTGCTATTCCCACACACAAAGGGGGAGAGAGAGAGAAAGAGAGAGATTAGTTTCATGCCATTGTTAGCTGATAACCAAGACTGATGTAAGAAAGCAGAATTTGACACCCATTCTCCTGTTCCCTTGAAACGCATATACCATGCACACAGTGGTCCTGTTTCAAGCTCTTAAATATTTACAGCCATTAAGCTCTCTTTAAACCATGGCATAATCTAAGAATGTATGCATGAGGTCCATCTGCAAACTAATAGTACAATCCTAAAAAGACCTATACCCTTCCAAGCCCATTGACTTCAGGGGTGTCGCTCTTTCGCTTTATTGCCACTGCAGTTTAAGAGACCTTTCCTATGGAAGACACCTCTGCAAAGGATGCTTATACAAATGACAGGACCATCAAAGGGATTTAGGAAGAAGAGAAAGTCTGTTTCAGTAATCCAAAAGGAAAAGGCTTCAGTTTCTAACAGCTGGGAGGACAGCGCAAATGCAAAAAAAAAAAAAAAAATGCAAGGCATAGAACAGAAACGTAAAGCAGAAAAGCACCAGGCTAAGCTCCTACACAGGGATTTTATGGAAACTTGAATTAGAATTCTAAAAGACTGTGCTTCTCATCATACCTGGTTCTGCCATCCCTCTCCCGTGTGTCAGAACTGGTTTAATGCTTGACACTGCCCTTGCATCCCTGCACTTTCCAGGGCTTTAAATAGAGCAATATTTGGAATGTGTTGCACCTGCTTCCCTCACCAGTGACAGTTCTTCGTTATCTGCTTTCAGCAGTTGAAAAAGACAGGAGGGGGGGCTGGTCCTTTTGTAGTCCACTCCACCTCTTGCTAGCATCAAGCAATAAAATCCATAATATTTCCAGCAATCAAACAATCAAGTTCTGCTGCTCTTGTATGGTGTCCCTTTATACAGCTTTCGCACTAGGATGCATTTTACCATCAGTGAAGTGACAGCTGCATGGCTGTACAAATAGACCTTCAATGAAACTTTACTCAGATTTAAAGTTTAACAGAACTGTAGATTTCACACTTGACTGTGCAGGATACTGTTAAACTTGAAATGTATATCAAGCCTAGTCTTGACAAACTGTAAAGCAATGACATGGCACATTAGCTTGCCAAACTCAATAGGGCTGGCAATTCCAGCTTGGGAAATGCCTGGAGATTTGAGGGTGGGGTCTGGGAGGGTAGGAAGCTCAGTGGGGATGTCGTCACTCTAGGACTTCTGTTTCATCCTGGAGTCTATGGTATACTGCAAATAGTGCCCTCCAAAGCTGCCATTTGCTCCTTGGGAACTGATCTCTGGAGACAGTTGTAATTCTCTGAGAACTGCAAATCCCACTTTGAGATTAGTGACCCTATACTTCTCTCACCAGTCAATAGCCCTAGTCCATTGAGGGGCAATCCATACATGGAAACTAGTGCCTGTGCACCTCCTTTGACATTCAAGAGGCAGCTGTGATAAAAAAAATCCCTCTGGTTATACCATTTACCTATTTCTGTGCCACAGGTCCCGATCAGACGGTCTTTATATCCACCCCAGGCATGGATGCCTGGTGGATTTAAAGGGAACTATCAGACAGCGACATCTGGGAAAGGTGCTGCTTCCGTGATCAGCCTGTTTAGCCCTGCCAGGGAGCTGTACTTAAAAGATACCAGTAAAAATCTGGTACTTTTGATTGCCGATGGGCCAATGGCGGACTTTCCTCCATCTGATTGTTCCAGCGTGCAATCAGCCCATCGGGATGGTCTGCTCCAGACCATCCCGAATGGCCACAATTTAAAAAAAATCTTAGCGATATACGCATAAGCGCGTGACAGCCGCAGAGCTCCGCTCAAACGTTCCAGACAATTTCATGGTTCTGAATGGCCCATGAAATTTATGAAATGTGTTAATTGAAATGGTACCTAGAGGGAGGTACGACTGGTGGTGCTTTAACCATTCAATTCTGCTCATGTACGGAAAAACAAGGTGTAGATGCACATGCGCAAACAGAATTTTTTAAAAACTCAACTGCACGGCTCCTTCAGGTGGATGCCATCTAAACAATCCACTGTGGAGTACACGCGTGTTAAGGGGAGCTGTCTGGTCATGTAAGACTGGATAAAAAAGATTCGGATCAAATTAGAGCTGGGCCAATGGCGGGATTAGCTGCCCGTCTGAATGCACCCGCATACAACAATCTACATTTGCAAAATGTGGCCATGGAAACAATCCTCCCCAAACATTTCCATATTATCTGCCTCCTATCTGGATGGGGGAATGGTCTAAACTCCCCTGATGCCTTTCTGCCAATCATTCGTAGCTTGCACAGATCCCAAGATCAGGTGGCTTTGATTTCTACAATCCTTAAATGAATTTAGCTTCACATAGACTTTGGAATGCTATGACTCTGAATTAGAAATAGGTGCTATATAAACACAATACACCTTTTAAAAAAAAAACTGTAACAAATATGTTCTCTCTGAGATGTGCTCTTAGTATTGTGATTTTTGTGTGTCCCTTTTCTTTCCTTCCCTAGAATTCTTTTGCAAGTCATTCAGCAGAAAAACAGAGGCATCTCATAACAGAGATTTTCAGTATGCAGAAAGAACTCACAAACCACATAATCTGGAGCAACGATCTTACAGCAGTGAGCCTCTTCAGTGCTGAAAGGACTAAATTATCTTCCATCCAAGTACTCCAGATGAAACAGCTTTTTAATAATGGGAATAAACTTGCACATGAAGTTTGTGAGGATCTGGCCTGGGCAGTCAACGTTCAAACAAATTTATTTTGGCAGACAAATCACAAAGACTCTTTGTTGCTTAGGGTATACAAACTAATATGGCTGTCCCTCTGGAATGTAACATTCTAGCAGAATGTTTTCCCTGTATTGCAAAAACTTCATTCCGTGATTGGAGAAATCAAACTGAAAATAACTGTCAAAAGTTAGTAGCTTAGTTTTGTTGTTTTAGCAGAAAAGCCTGTACAGGCCCACTTTTTAGATGCATAAGAAGAAACTGTATACCCAGTACATAGACCCCGGGTCACCAGTGGGGTGACTGTATTTTCATTTGCACAGAATTTGGTGTTTGAAGCTGAATTCAGCACTTTGGTCAATTAAAACATGGCAAGCACTATTGTCTTAGTAAGGATGTGCATTCAGATATTAACGAACCAAATAACTAAACAAAAAGCCCATTGTTGCTCATAACTGATATTGTAAAAACAAGGCTGTAGCCACACAGTCTAAATAAAGTGGCCACTTTCAACGCACTTTCCAACTGGATTTTGCCAGTTCACACAGTGAAAATCCAATTGCAAAGTGGACTGAAAGTGGATCATTTAGTGTGTGTGACCGTAGCCCAATTTTATTTTTTATTATTTATTTTATTGTTATAAAAACTTAATATCCAGTGATATTTGGAAATCTCTTCATTATACTGGTGCCCTGGAATACACTTTAGAGTTCTCAGATATCAGAGGGAGAAGGAAAGGAGATTAACGGAGCCATCCTAAGCAGAATTGTACCCTTCCGAGTTCACCGAAGTCAATTGACTTAAGGGTTGCCAGGTCCCTCCTGGCAACTGGTGGGGGATGGGGGGTTAGGGTAGTCAGATCCAGGATGGAAAATTCCTGGGCATTTGGGGATGGAGCCCAGGAAGAACAGGGACCTCAGTGGAATGCAGCCCCATAGAGTCCACCCTCCAGAACTTCCCATTTTCTCCAGGGGAACTGCTCTCTGTTTTCTGGAGATGAGCTGTAATTCCAGGGGGTTCTTAGGTCCCACCTGGAAGCTGTCATCCTGAATTGACTTAGAATGGTATAACTCTGTTTAGGATGGCACTGAAAGTAATTAACATGAGGGACTTAGTTTCCCCTTCCTTCCACTTACTGGCTGGACTGCAGTTTATGTGCACTAAGGGGCTTCTGCTGCGGAGCATGCTTTGTCTGTGCAAGGCTGGTGTTTTTCACTGAGCACTTGTGCAAGCAGAAGCACCAGCAGCAGAGGAAGGTCACTCCACAATTCAAGGTGTCCAGAGTGTGCAGAATAAACTCAGGCGATCCAAAACAATCCCTGTGTGTGTGCCAGAGCTGGTGATGGAACCAGCGCTAGGGCTGCTGCCTACTGCTGTTGTTGTGAGGCCAGGGGCAGCAGCCGTCCTAGCACCAGCACCAGGCGTAGCACAGTCAGAGATGATGGAGTGTTGGTGGAAGAAGAAGAAGGAGGAGGAGGAGGAGGAATGAAAATAATAATGAAGACCAATGACATTGTCTAAGCCAAAACAAACCCAAAGTAAAACAAAGAATGCACATTTTTAGTTCTTCCTCTCTATTGGAAATTCAGTTTTAGTATATTTTGCCTCTCATTTCCCACACCTTGGTGTATGCAGTTGTAAATTCTCACTGTGAGTACTGGCAAAAGCCATTTCCTCTAACATTTCACCCTAATGAGCAATCTAGTCTCTCCATATCCCTTTACACTGATAATGATGTGGCTTCCTAAGAATAGCTAAGCAGGACCTTGTATTTAAATGAGGATTAATGAGAGACAGCATTTGGTAAGTCATCACATTGAATTTGCTACACCACCAATCAACAACACTTTATGGAATAGCAGCACTTAAATCCAGACAAGATTATGCAATAGCCAGAAAAACGGGTGTAATCACAATCCTATTTCATGGTTTTTGAGTACAAAATGCAAAAAGATACTTGAACGGGGGGGGGGTGTAATACTGGGGAGAAGAAAGAGTTGTCCCTCAGTCTTTGCTAAAGATTCTGCTTCGGATAAATCTGATGTCAGCTTTTTGTACTGCAAGTAATTCAGAAACTGTCACATGATATAGATATCAGTGAAACCATCCATGTCTACCAATCACTGGAGAAAAAAGAGGAAAGATTCTAGAGAGCTGCTGCAGATGTGATGATCAGCAGCGGGAACGAGAAACAAGGCTGGCTCACTTTCTCCTTCCTTATCATTTTGCTTTTCTGGCTTATCTAAAAAGGAGTTGGACCTCTCCCCTAGTGGAGATCTGCACAATCTGTCTTTGTAGCACTAAATTACGTGTGTCCTTTGAGGAAATGTACCAGATCAGTTCTGGATGAAATTTAAGCCCTGTACATGTGTTATATTGACTGTGTGACCAAGGGAGTAGGATTGCATGCACTGCCCCACTCCTGACCTTCATGTATTTGAATGAATGTCTGCACAAAACCTACATGTGTGCATCTGTACACCTGTGAAACTGCCTGCAAATGATCAGGAATCCTGATTTTCCAGGATAGTAGCAGCCATAGAAGCCTGGGCAGAAAAATCACATCCCCTGTTGACAACTGAGATCAGGCATTCTTCCAGGTATCTCAAGTCATTTTTTAATTCGGTTTATTCAGATTGTCTGACTGGTTGACAGACTTTAGGGGGAAGGGATGTGGCAATCACCTGCTCTGCCAGAGAAATACCAGACCATTATTATTAACTTTGGTTCCTACCAGAAGACTGTGCCTGCTCTCGGTTCCAAATAGTCCTTGTAAGCTAAACACAGCTTACAACAGAGAGATCGCCTTAAGGGGTCCCCCATGCTACTTAGGTCTGCAGTTTGATCCATGGAGTTCTGAAAGAGCTGCTTGTCCTGTTAGATTCTGCTTGCACATGCAGCTTTCCTCCATGCAAACAAGAACCTCTGGTACACTAGTCGTTTTGAGACTGGGGGAGTTCCATATGGCTGCATAAACTAGAGGAAGTAGGCTCTTGCCCATGAAAGCTTATGCCAAAACAAATAGTCTAGTAGTCCTTAAGGTAAAGGGTTTTCCTTGCTTGAAAGCCAGTCGCATCCGACACCAAAGGGTGGTACTCATCTCTGTTTCCAAGTCGAAGAGCCAGCACTGTCCAAAGACTTCTCCGTGGTCATGTGGCCAGCGTGACTAAATGCTGAAGCAGTGGTTGGCACAAAACATGGAAACACCAAAGCAGTACCTATTTATCTACTTGCAATTTCTTGCTTTCGAACTGCTAGGCTGGCAGGAGCTGGGCCAAATACAGGAGCTCACTCCATCATGTCGCACTAGGGTCTTGAACTGCTGAACTACAGACCTTCCAGTCTGCAGCTCAGCGTCTTAACCTCTGAGCCACCACGGCCCCTAGTAGTCTTGAGGATACCACAAAACTTTCCCCCTGTTATAGTAAGTCAGGTACCCATACCTTGTACCTCAAGATCTTGTGAGAAGGTCCTATTGTAGGTTGTTGTACACATCTGAGGTACAGTACACAGGTCTGGAAACTTCTCAGTAGTAGTAACAGGAATCTCTTTGCCAGAAATTCCAATTTTTAGGAAGAAGATGAAGGCCATTATTTTAAAGAAATCTTTCCACATATTAAGACAGCAACTTGACTAGTGATGGGATTTGTAATCTTATGATTTTATGAGTTGGTCACAAAGCTTACAAATGGTTTTATGAGTTGATTTGAGTAATGAATGGGTAAGCCATTTCATGACATTTTGCCTACAGAAGCAGGTATAAGGCTAAATGATAATAAATAGGCCCAGAGGTGGCCTTTTTGAAGATATGCCCTTAACATTTTGTTCATTTAAGCAGAACTGTTAGGAACTTGATCTTTAAAAGCTGGAGTCTGATGGAGTGACCTAATTCCACATAGCAAACAGGACTTCAGTTTGCAAACTGATCACAGCCAAGCAGTAACAGAATCTCCAGGTCTGACCATGTGCTGCTTATCAACACTCTATGGCGTCATCCAGTCACTGTTGTCCCTGCAGAACAATGCACACTGACATGATCGCTCCTCCTCAGAAAGTGGTCTGTAGAGAGACTGACTGCTACTCAAGCTTGAATATATGCAGAAAATCTGTAAACCACCTCAGGATCTGTTTTATTTTCTCATGCTATACATACCACTGATGCTACCCGGAGTATTATGACATGTCAGGAGATGAGGATAAAGCAGGGGTTTAAATCTCTTGGCACTACGGCTAACAGGCCTTTGGGAAACAGGATCCAGGGCACTGCCGAAAGATATATGGTGCTGTTCTCTTTGTAACACAGAAATGTTTATTTCAAAATTTGCTGGTGCGTGAACTTCTTTGGCTGAGAAGCTGGTGCCATAACAATCCTCTCTGCCCTGCCTCGGCTAATTATATACCCCACACACCTGATCTAGTGGAAATAATCTCTACCACGAACAATGTACTCCTAACAAGACGTGCTGACCTTTGCAAACTGGGCGCTTTCCAGCCCTTGTGGCATCGAACAAGGACACGGCGTCAATAGTCCCCACAGCCGTTTTGATAAGTAAGTTCCTTTCAATGAATGCTCCAAAAGATTAATCAGCAAAAAGTTTAAGGACTTAGCAAAAGTTGTTTTAAGACTGTTATGAAAGGCAGGTGGCAGTGGTTGGCCACCATCTGGCACATGGGAGGAGGAACAATAGGGCAAGTGGCTGGTGGCTGGAAAGTAAGGCCTGCCTATCTCTACTCCCAGTGCATAGCAACGAAAGCATGGCTGATTCCCTCCCTGCAAACCGCAGCCAATACCTCCTGTAAATCAAACAGTAACCATAAATTACACTGTCTGTAACCACACTTATAATCCAGACTTGCAGTTTATAATTATTGATCTCTTTTTAATCCAATGCTGCCCAAATAGCCTACTTGGCCAATGCCAGTACTATACTTCCTAGGACTAGACCCTAGTTCTACATATGCATCTATCCGGAACATTCAGTACTCATAAAAGGGATCAATACATCCCCTACACTTCAGATCAGCATTTAAATTCAAAATATCCGAAGAGAGTGAGAAATATTTAGAATGCAAGTTCTGCTACCTGGATCTAACCCAATTTTTACAGATTTTGCAATAATTTAAAAGTTGTAGTGGTCGCCAGGTGTCCAGCTTTCAGGACACATCTGATGTGATTCTTCCAGCATTTTCCAATATAATATCTAGAGATTTACATTTGTGGTGCAGATGTATATCGGTACACCAAATGTTGGCATCTGTGCAAAATAAAGCCCCAAGTCAAATGTGAGAGTTCCAAAAGCACACTTACAGCATTGCCCTGGATGTGGAGGAGTGGGGACTCAAATCCAGATCTCCCCATTTATAGTCCACGCTCTCAACCACTACACCAAACTGGCTCTCACGAGACACCTCGGTTCCTTCTACCAGTAGCATCTCCATTTCGTCAGGATGAAGTTTCAGCTTGTTTGCCCACAACCATCCCAAGACTGCATTCAAGCACAGCTTCACAGTTTCCACAGCTGTTCTGGAATCTCCTGAACCATGAGACAGAGCAAGAGTATGAGCTGCATATTGGTGACAACACTGCTCATATCTCCAGATGACCTCTCCAGTGGCTTCATGCAAATGTTAAAAAGTACAGGGGACCATACAGTTGCCTTATAGGACACTGTAGGCCAAAGATCAAGAGATCGAGCAGCAGTCCCCCAGCAAAACACTCTGAAACCCACCTTCCAAGTCGGACAAAAACCACTGTAGGATGGTTCCCCTCAGTCCAATTCTCACAAGGCAGCCAAGCAGCATACTCCGATCAATGGTATCAAAAGCCATCAAGAGGCTAGAATGAGGAGAACCTCTTAAAGGCTACAGAGGTGCCTAATTTGGTGTCTGGAGAGTCCTTTGCTTTCCATTGTTTGAGAGGTGAAATGCAGAGAGTGAGAAGGAGAGGAAGGCTAAGAATTCCACTCAGAATTCTACTCCGTCTAGTCAGTGGAAGAAAGCGTTCCAGGAAGTATTCTTAGGATTACACTGAAAGAGAAGAATGCTTAAGGGATGAGGAGAAAAACAAACAAACCCAAAGCACCTTTAGCAAAGTGAGTCCTGAATTATACATAAAATTTTAAGATATTCTACAAGTGACAGCAACATACTATGACAAGATATATATTTAAAACAATTCAGAATGAACAGAACATGTATGTCTAGACTCGATACTTCATGCTTAATGCAGCATCAGTTTGGTTTCATTATGACAGCCTACCTTTCATAAAGATGCCACAAGATGTTTAAAAGATGGCCAGCAATTACTCTTTGAGTTTGACAGGAGGAGTGACAGTTGACTTTAAGTGACATCTGCAGAACGAGACACTGCAAAATGTCACCGCCTTTAAAATATTCAGTCTGGTGTATCTTGTGCTAAACTAAACGGTGCGAATAAATAATTTGGTTTTGAGTCAAATGGTGCCAAGTTAATTGACTTTTGGAGAGGTGTATCCATTAAAGCAACAAATGGACAGAAGCAGCAAATTACAAATGTATGTGTAATTCAGGAATTTGTTGCTGATTTTAAAGTATGATAAAATATTATATCTTTGACTTTCTTTATTTTTTTTCTCCTAAACTGCTGAATGACTCTTCTCTGGATTGGCACAGACATAACTGGTGTAAATCAATCTTCCTGACAGGCGCTTTATGAAGAGCCACAACAGGCTGGATTTCCTAGTAATAGCCCCAAGTTCTCTGGAACACAAATGGAATCGTAAATTGATAGCTTGCTAGGCAATACAGTTATTAAGAGTTCTCAGTTTCATTCTTGCAGGGCCCCTCCCCACCACTACAATATTGCCCTTTGGAGTGGCAAAGAAGCACAAGGGATAACACAACCAGTGATCTAAATTGTTGAGCGTTTCCCTGACCAACCCAATTTTTTAAAAAAGCAGTCCTCCTACAATTTTGACAATGGGATCGTATCTGGATTTGGCTTCAAAACCCTGATTAATAATGCTTGTTGTAATCACCTCTGGGATCTACTATTAAAGATGTGTCTGCACTTGAATGTGTACGACATGCACTTTGAATGTGTATGCACTTTGCTCATTCCTGAACTATTGCAACACATTCCTATGCATTCCAACACATTCCTAGGAGGCAGGGGTTCAGGGTACCTCTTCCAGCCATGACCCTCCAGCGTAACCAATGGTTTGGTCCTCACGGTAGCAGTTAAGCCCTGGATGGTATCAGCAATCGCTAACCAGAACAGAAGTAGCCCATTAAAAATCACAGCAGAGCCCCTACCAAGAACCCTGTTTAAATGCGGCTGTTTAGACAGACATAAACTAAAGAACTGGATCCTGTCAAGAACTCTGTAGCTTCAGTTCCCATTCAGCTCAAGGCAGCTGAAAGCATTTAGCACTGCATAGAATCAGCCATTGTTATTAGCATTCAGGAAAGAGAGCAGCACATCCATAATGCAATAAATCCTACACCACCTTTTTTCCTAGGGGAATAAACTAACTGCTGCAGGCTTCACTGTTGTACATTAGTGCCACCAGTCCTTAAAGCTGAGAATGCAATGGTGTGTTTGCTATAGACGGCTAAGAGCCCTGGGTATCACCTATTAAGTAGGAGCATGAATATATTTTCATCGGAGCAAGTCACTTGATACTGATTGTCTAGGCCAGTCTGACTCTGAGCATGCTGGGTATGCTATACATAGACTCTTTCTTTGTGATATCTGGATTCCTTGAATTAATCTCTCTCTGTGTCAAGGTTCATTCTTCATTCTTTTGAGTGTCCACTGCCACTGCACCTGGATTTACTCAGCTCCTGAACATGGCAGAACCAGGAAACAGTCTGAAAGCAAAATATGCAGCCACCTGACAGAAACTTAGCAAGTCTAGGTCTAGTCAGGACTTCCTGGGAACACTCTACACTGCCTTGAGTCCAAGGGAAGCAAGACTGGACATACATTTAACTGATGAATACATAACCACTTCTAACTTGAATGCTCACGAGAAAATAGGCAATGGTATAACTGGATGGAGTCCAGAGTTGGGATGTTGAGCAGTTTGGACATCACCTTCTGAAAATAGCCTCTTTCAGATGTGACATCACACATACTAGACACCTACCAAATGTGTGTAGATCCTCCCAAGATGTGTGGTCAACATGTTATGTGAATAAGGACATTGCACATATTCTCCATGCCCATATAGTTCTAGTATCTGAAAAATGACTTTTAGATATGTCAGAGTTTGCATACATATATACAGCAGCTCTATATATGTGCATGGTATGTGCATGTTGCCTCTGTAAATGTGCAGTGAACATGGCAACTACATGTTTTGGGATGATAACAGGTAGTGTTCATTCCCAATACACATGGTTGGTAGATTCCCACTACATGCAACTGTAACATCTGGATATGGCTATTGTCATGCTGACTTTCAATCACTTTTTCTCTGCCAGTCCAGAAGCATTAATTTCTTTCCAATGCTAAGAGATCTCTGTTAAAGGGACAATTACCTAAACCCTTGTTGACTGGTACTAGAAATGTGTTTTGAATACTACATAGACTTTATGGGACATTGATGAGAAAGCTGACCACATAGGGAACTGCATTCTCAAGTGCTACAAAATATGCAGATACAAAGAGCCAAACAAATTTACTCAATATCTATAGTTATAGCTTACATAAATATCGATTGAATCATCCTGTTTACATTCTAGCTCACAAATATCCTGTACCTAAATTAAAAGGCAAATGATAACACATTTCCAACTAGTTTTGATGTCCTTCTGTTGTTATTCTTCCTGCAACCTGAACCAACAGGTATCACCAAAGACAGATTTCATAACAGTATTTTGAAATCTGCAGTAGGATAAAGGAAGATACTCTTTTCTTATATATACCCAGGTGAACAAAATGTTTGACCCAGGAATTAGAACATCTCCAGTTCTGGATGGGGTTCCACTCCTCCTAAAAGAGCAGGCTTGTACCTTAGGGGTGCTGCTGGACCTGGGCCTTCTGTCTGATGACCAGGTGGCAGTGGTGGCCGGGGGTGCCGCTCACCAGCCCTAGTACCATCTAAATTAGATTACTGCAGTGTACTTCATGTGGGTCTGCTGCTGAAGACTGTCTAGAAACTACAACTGGTACAGAATGCTGCAGCCATAATATAGACTGGAATGGGTTGTAGGAATCGTATCACTCCTGTCTTGTTCCACATACACAGGCTCCAAATTTGCTTACAGGCCCAATTTAAGGTGCTGGCATTAACCTTTAAACCTCTATAACAGCTTGGGGCCAGGGTACCTTAAGAACCCCGACTTCCATACGAACCCACCAAACCATTCCAGTCACATTCAGAGGTCCTGCTTCAGATGTCCCCATCATCTGAGACTAGACGTTTGGCAACCTGAGAAAGGATCTTGTGGTAGGTGGCGTTAAACTTTGGAACTCCCACCACAGGGAGATTCATCTGTCTCTATCATTGTCTTCTGCCAGTAGGCAAAGGATTTTTTGTTTGGTTTAGTTTTCCCTCACTAACCCCTCCTTATTTGTGTGCTTATGTTGGTGCATATGTTTTAATTGTTATATATTAACAATGTTTAAACAATGTTTAAATGACTGAAATGTTTTAATGCTGAAATATTTTAAAGTTCACCTCCTAGAGACTCTGATTTAGGTGGAAAGGTGGCATATAAATGTTTTAAATAAATAAATCATCTTACTAGAACAGTTAGCAGATTTTCCTGAGGAACAGAATTGGTGTAACTTTGCAGGCCTTTCCAGCTATCTCTGCAGCACCTTAGTGGCTTTGGGTATCTTTCTTGATTCTACGTAAACACAGGTCAGGGGTGAAAGTAATAAATGTTGAGGCAGGAGATGGGAGGTACCACTTAGATCTCTTTCTTACCAGTACTCAGTACCAGCACAGATCTTACTTGCACGAGTTATTTCATTATCAAGTACCTGCCAGACACAGCAGCAAAAGACTTTGCTTGTACCTGCTGGTAGGCAGGCAGGACTGCAGAAAGGGATAGGGAAATAAAGGATGATGGTGAGGCTACATTTGGCCCCAGCCAATTATAAGCAGCACATCTGCCAAGCAAGGGAAATGGAATTATAAGCAAGTAGAGCTGTACAGATGGGGGAGAGATCCAGGCTTCCGTCCTCCTATTACATATCTCACCTGCTTTGCAGAGGCATGAGTGTATAGAGACAAGATCTAATGCTCCCATCCTAACAGTACCCCCACTTTTCGGGACAAAATGCAGATTAGTGATAAGAAAGAACTATGTGTGAGAGAACAGCTAACTGAGGACTCGAGATCTCTTGACATCTTTGATATTATTTGAAAGTAGCCCTGGGGAAGTGGATAATTTGGGGAAAAGACAATCATCCTGTTGTCACCCAAACTGGACATGCCCAAATCTGCCCAAAGTGTGGAGGGGGGGGGGAGCTTTTTATAAAATGAAGCTCAGAAGCAAAGGAAGCTCACATCTGCAGCTTACCTCATCGCACTCTCTCTATTGTTGTTAAGGGATATTTCTCCCAGCGTGGCTTTAATACCATAAACCAAGCAGACTGGAAGAAAAACACTGAAATCATCCTACTGAAATCATGCAGAGGAGGGGCGCAGGGCTTAGAGCCCACCCTGACTTTGTTTTCAAAAGTTCTCACCGCAGTCCACTTGAGGATCTCAGGAAAGGAGGAAAAGCTTATGTGCCAAGGTTGTCATGCCATCCAGGACAAGGGCAAACGTTCCTCCTGCCTGTCTACAGTCTGGCAGGGAGGATTCATTCAGTTCTAATTAGGCAGGTGGGAGTAACACCTGGAAATGTGTTTCTCATTAACGTCAAGAGATATGAATATGGAACTAATTAACATTAATAGTTTTCATACTGACATTGAAGAAAACAGCTAAAAGTTGATAAAGAGAAATCTGATTTTGAGGGGAGCATAACTCTGCTGGCTAACAAAGGCCAATGTAGCCGGATGACACATGGTACGTTTCCCATTCCCAACTACATTATGTAATGCAGCTTAACTATGTCAGCCACACTCACAATGTAATCCTAAACAGAGTCCCGCACTTCTAAGCCCGCTGAAGTCAATAGGCTTTGAAGGGAGTAACTGTGAGTTTCCTTGCCTCTGAAGGCAAACCAGTGGCACTGGCAAGTGGAGTAAGAGAAGTATCACTTAGGGTCAAGCCAACTCCTTAAAACTGGTGAGGGGAAGAAAAAATATTAATGCGCCTGCATCTCTTATAGAATGTATGGGGCTGGGCCAGTGAGTAGGGTTGCCAGGACATGCCTGCAACCCCCAGGAGACTTTAAAGATGGGGGGGAGATGTTGTTGATGTGGTGAAGTCACTTCTGGACTAAACCCGAAATGTATATGGCCAACACTCTAGGATATTGCCAGTCTCATAGATCAGCAAAATCCCAGCGCGTTGGTGACATCACTTTGTCCGCGCCCCCCTACCCATTTTCCACTCTACCAGTGCATGAGTGCATAATGGCCACTGCTGCTTCTTACCCTTATCGCTATCAGGGAGAGGGCAGGCAAGCAAACGGAGTCAAAGGAGCAGCAGCCACTGTGGTTACTTGAAGGAAGATTATTCTGATGCACATCCAAATAGAACTCTTCAGTGAATAGTTACATTTTTTGCCTACAATTTGGGATGCTAAACTACAGCTGGTATGTATACAAGAAACAAACTACAATTTAGGAGCACACCCAATTTGGACTTAATGACAAATGATGATTAGTTTTAAACTAGGAGGTCTCTTGCCTAGCTGTGGCATTTGAGGGGAAGAAGAAGAAGAAGAAGAAGAAGAAGAAGAAGAAGAAGAAGAAGAAGAAGAAGAAGAAGAAGAAGAAGAAGAAGAAGAAGAAGAAGAAGAAGAAGAAGGACAAGAAGAAGAAGGACAAGAAGAAGAAGGACAAGAAGAAGAAGGACAAGAAGAAGAAGGACAAGAAGAAGGACAAGAAGGACAAGAAGGACAAGAAGGAGGACAAGAAGAAGGACAAGAAGAAGAAGGACAAGAAGAAGAAGGACAAGAAGAAGGACAAGAAGGACAAGAAGGACAAGAAGAAGAAGGACAAGAAGAAGAAGGACAAGAAGAAGAAGAAGAAAGCAAGTGAGTCTGTGGACTTCCAATGTTCATTTGATTGCCAGAATGCAGCCAGATTCTATAGTGCAAAGCAGCTCTCAGGGAATATGTGGTGTTCTTAGAAATAGGAGCGGCTGTAATAACAGGGTTGGAAGCACTGCCTTTTGGAAGATGCAGTGTGGTAGGACAGGAAACAGGAAATGAAAGGGAGAAGATTTAGTGTGGGGCCTTGATAGAGCAGTTGTGATGCCTGTTTAAGATCTACAAGACACCTTATTTTGTAACTTACATTGTACACAGGTGCTTGATGGCCCAAAGAACAGTTCACCACTTAAAGCTAAATCCTACTTCACATGGAGGTGATGGACCTGCATCTAGGCTGTTATCTTCCATGTTACCTGAATATGGAAAACTAGCATGTCAGGGGGAAGAGTTCTAACTTCTAGAGTTGCCAGTCTCTAGGTAGGGCCTGGAGTTCTCCCAGAATTAAAATTCATCTCCAGGCTACAGAGACCAGTTCCCCTGGAGGAAACGGCAGCTGCAGTGAGTGGATGCTAGGGCATGGCACATTCGTGAGGGGGTAGCACCCCGCAGGGGTGAGGGGGTGGCACCCCCCCAGGGCCCCTGGGAGCTACAGGCCTGATTCCCCTAAATCAGCAGGAATTCCT
Source organism: Gekko gecko (assembly GCA_029375565.1). Lineage (NCBI taxonomy): Eukaryota > Metazoa > Chordata > Lepidosauria > Squamata > Gekkonidae > Gekko > Gekko gecko. The sequence continues at coordinate 116,650,296 of JAPDNY010000008.1, forward strand.
CAAGCTGGAGTTGACAGCCCTATTCCTAATATGCTAGTGGTCTACATGTAGAAAGATTTATTCATAGGAGAACATTTCATCTTACAAGTTCTCACCTACATTCTGAGATGGTGTAGCCCAGGCAAAGCTTTCACTGCCATATTGAAAATGATGTCTATGTCAGTATAGTATTGTGCACAGCTTGCATGAGGGACGATTAAATGATCTGGGATACAAATGCCACTAAGTAAAGTTAGCACATCAGTTGGAGCATTAGGGGTCCCATCACCTAAGAGAGGAAGCCCTGACTTTGTATGAGAATTAAGTGCCAGTGTTATATTCACAGCTACATGGTTTAAAATGTTTAAGGTAAAAATCAGAGGGAGTTGCACACACTTAGAGAGCCAGTCTGGTGTAGTGGTTAGGAGCATGGACTCTAATTTGGGAGAACTGGGTTTGATTCCTCACTCCTCCTCATGCAGCTGCTGGTGTGACCTTGGGTCAGTCATAAGTTCTTTCAGAGCTGTTCTCTCAAGGGCAGTTCTTGAGAGAGCTCTCAGCCCCACCTACCTCACAGGGTATCTGTTGTGGGAAGGGGAAGGGGAAGGGATTGTAAACTGCTCTGAGACTCCTTCAGGTAGTGAAGGGTGAGGTATAAATCTTCCTCCTCCTCCTCCTCCTTTCAGTAAGAATTTAAGTGAGCTCAGGTCCCTCTTTTAATAGGAGGGAGCAATTCTTAACTGGGCACTTAACCCCATTAAACTCAGCATGGGGAACTTTCTCCAAGCACATTCCCAATTTATGAAGGCTCATCCAGAAAGATTCGTAAGAAGATAAAGCCTGCAGTGGCAATTTTGAATGCGAAGTGGCTTTACTACCCTCTAGTGATAAATAAATGAATTTCATAAAATTAAACTCCTGATCTGTATATGAAGTGCTGACTTCTTCTGCTCTATTATGGTGCACTGGTAGAACTCTAGAAATCCGTGGCCCCCAGTCTATAGCTCATGGTAGTAAGAGTTATATACTATCGATCAGAAAAGAGACACATTTCATTCAGACAAGAGGGGCAAATGCCTCATCTAGGAAGGACAGAGAGCCTTTCCCCTCCTGCCACCCTATGTTTTGCACCACATGGGATTATTCATCAAACAAAGCACTATAGAAATGCTCTGAGCCTATACCTTTTGGAAGGGCAGTTTGATCTTGAATATATCTAAGAGCAGCCTTTGAATCTTGTTGCAAAAACTTCCTTTCCCTGAGGTTCTTTTTGCAGAAGGGATTGATAGCTTGGTTCTAAATATATGGTCAGCAGTAATAGGATCACACAGTGGAAATAAAGAGGTAAATTGACTGGACAGCAGATTGGCTATTCCAACCCTGTTCCACAGACAGAGATCCCCACCAGTTTACAGTTCTTTCCATCTGTCTCTCTTCCTCTCTCTTTACAATTCCAAACCATTCTTTCTTCACATACATTGCACACCTGCAGCCTCTTCCTCTCTACTGCTCCAAGATCCAGTCACACAAATTTCCCACCCCTCAGGAAACAGCATTGTAATGCAATATGAGTCATACCTCAAAAGTGGGTGGCACCTTTCTTGCAGGTGGACTATGAGGCCAGGAGGGGGAATGGGAAACAGACAGGGCTGGGAGAGGAGGCTCTGTGGCCACCTCCTCCTAATGGCAGGACAAGAAGAGGAGGAGGGATCTGCTGCATTTCCCCTTCTCTCCCGACTTTGTCCTGCAGCCAAACTCATTTCATCGGTGAGGGAAAGAAAGGTTTGGGCTGCCTGCTGCCACATGCAAGGTGAATATTTCATGCACAGGATCTCTGACCAAGCTGAGCAAGTTCTCTGACAAAACCAAACCTTAAGTAGTGTGGGAAGTAGTAGATATTCATCTACGTCTGTCATCTCCCAAGCCCACACCATCAGCAGGCAAGTTCAAGATAACCTCAGGAACAGTTCTGATCACACTCGTTCATCCCAATGGAGCTTACAGAGCTGGTTAAAATGAAGAACCACGTACACTGTTCGAAACTGGTTTGGGTGAAGGATGAGATTTTTCTCTAAAAAGTGATAGAATATCCAGCCCTGTCTAAGATAGCTAGCCCAGCAACACTTCGTTCTCGCCCGTGCTCACCTTCAAATGTAAAAACATGAAGTTCCCAGCTTTATCATGGCTTTCCACAGCATGGCAATGCACTCTGCCATCCCTCCCCCATTAATCTTTCCTACAGAATCTTGTTTCTTCACCCAAAACAGCAAGAACCACTTCACACGTACTTTATTGTTATTTATTTAGAAAACGCATATGCTGCCTCTTTAGAGATCTGCTCAAAATGTCTCTCAAAATAAAACAAGATAAAATTAAAAGATCAAAACATAAAAATTAACCGCCTTTAAACATCCAGCCAATAAAAGCAGAGAGTATAAAAAGCATACAAATCCAGAGTATAAAATATGGTAAAAACCCAGCACATAAAATATTTAAAAGCATAAATTATCCTTATAGTAGTCTTTGGGTTAAAAGCAGATAGTAAAAGCAATTTAGAAGATCAAACCCCTAGCTAAAAGCCCAGGTAAAAAGAAATGCTATGGCCTACCACCTAAAAGAAAGCTGGGTAAGTGCCAGGTGAGCCTCAAGGAGCAAGGCTTTCCAAAAGGTCAGGTGCCTCGTCTCTGGTCACCACACAGCTTGCCTCTGCCGACAACCAAAAGCTAATAAGCAATGAAACATCTAAAAACAATACAAGAAAGTTCAAGCTGATATAGCTGTCTTTCTTATGGTTTTGTATGTATTTTAGTCCGGGTCTTAATTGTTTGAATGATGTGTTTTTGTTGGTTGTAATGGTTTTTAGAGGTGGTTTTATTATGCATGTTTTTAATTTGTTAGCTGACTTGATGGACCTTATAAGGCTGGAGGGGGGTAAATTTTGTAAACTAAAAATGAATCAAATATGCAGACAGGCCCTTCCTTAAAGGCTCTATCATACATTGCCTGCAGAAGGACAGAAGCATTCTTTTCTGTTCTTGTTGTTGTTGTGTGTTGTATATGAGTCTGCGTTACAAGCCAATAAAGGTAATTGGATTGATTGATTGATTGGATGGATGGATTGAGCATTCTTATTATGAAATAAGAGTTACAAGGACAACAGAATTGTAAAACGGAGGATTTTGTTGAATTTTGTTCTAACACGAGGCCACTACATTACAAGGCACATAATACCAACTGCTCTATGAAGGAAGTAGCACCTGGAGGACGGGCATTTGGACCAGGAAATGGATGCAGCAAAAGGGTTAAATCCCCCCTGTTCTAGTACTGCTCCCTGGACTTACCTGAGGCCCTTTACCTGTCCCACCAGTGTGGTGTGGTGGTCAAGAGAGGCAGACTCTAATCTGGAGAACCAGGTTTGATTCCCTGCTCCTCCACAGTTGGGTGACCTTGGGTCAGTCACAGTTCTCTCAGAACTCTGTCAGCCTCACCTACCTCACAAGGTACCTGTCATGAGGAGAGAAAGGGAAGGCAATTATAAGCCACTCATTGTAGAGAAAAGCAAGGTATAAAAACTAGCTCTTCTCCTTCTTCTTCTCCTTCTTCTCTAGCTAATTTGACATTTAAGAAATAAAATTAGGGCTGCCAAGTTTCAGGGGGGACCTAGAGATTTCCCAGAATTACAACTGATCTGCAGACAATGGAGATCAGTTCCCCTGGAGAAAATGGCTGCTTTGGAGAGTAGACCCTATGGCATTATACTTTGCTGAGCAACCCTCTCCTCCCCAAACCCTGCCCTCCTCAGGCTTAATCTCCAGGAATTTCCCAGCTCAAAGGTGGCAACTCTAGTCCTAGGTCACAGATCTTATATTTGTGTTTGGCTAGACAAGTTGCAGGACTCTATTTAGGAACAGCAACCAGCAGATGGCAACCAAGGACCTCTTTCTCACAGTGAAATGAAATTCCAGCATAAAACTACTGCCCTATTCCTCCCTCCCTTAGGTTCTTCCCTACAGACACAACAGACACACAATTGGCATGTTGATTGGGACAGGTCGGATATATGCAGAAGATTAAAACAAACATAGAATGCAGACTGCAAATATCACAAACTAAGAACTGTCTACATGATAAAGTGCCACAGAGATCCAAATCATTAGTGTAAGATTTGGGACGTGTGTATTTTGAGAGGGGGTGGCTAGAGATTTGGGGGAAGATTAGATGGCTATATAGACCATGTGCCCTAGTCTCTATATAAAAGCCAGCAAGCTGTGCAGTCTGTGTGCCCGTGAACGTAGAGCTGATCAGGAAGGGGAAGAGAGAAGAGGGCTTGCTCCCACCCTATGCTTACTCCTTGAGACACAGATGGAAAAGCTTCACACTCTTGATGTTTAACAGGACAGAGATTTATACTTCAGTTTCTTGTTTGAAGAACCAATGCTGTAAAGAAACACATGTTTATGGGTGTATACTGAAAAAAGGTGAATACTCCTCCAAGCTGAAATGCATTAAAAATTCTTACACTCCCATCTCAAAGTCAAAATTTACCTTTGGAATTTCAGATGTGAGATTCCAAGATCCAGAAAGGTTTATCCAATTAGATTTCAGAGAGCTGTGTGCCCTCAAAATTCATTATCCAAACAAGATTGTAACCTCCACTTTACCACTTTTCTTACAAACAGCAGTACATTGCCTGTTATTCAGAACATCAGAACAGCATCAACCATGTTTTGCTAAATGCTGTAGAAAGTTGACGCTGTGGAACTGGAAGCATTATGGTGCCTTGTAGCCCATCCTGTCCCTTTTCAAATTCAAGCACACCTGTCCAGCTATAATTTCAGGAGTGTACTGATTTTCCCTTTAGTGGCACCCAGTGGGATATGGGGGCTGGGAATGGGGGAGCAAGCTGGAAGCGACATCATGTCACTCTAGGAATCAGTGGAAACTCAAGTCTAAAACTATAGCATTTCAAATTATTCCTAGAGTGATATTATATCACTTTGGGGTTTTCCCTGGAAGTGACATCTTGCAATGCTAGTGATTTTTTTCAGCCTACCACCTGAAGGAGCAATGGCAGGAAGAAAGAATTGCCAGTGGGAGGCCTCTTGCCATAGTGAGAGACCTGGCAAACCTACTCATGGGCTTCAGTCCAGCAATGCACAGGTGGAAACATAAATGGACTTAATGCAGTTTCTGCTTATGCAGGAACTTGTGCAACTCTTAGCAGTTTCCTCCCTATATATTGTAGTGCTCAGAAATTGCTTACATAAGACCTTGGCCAAGCTGAAAAACAAGTGGGGTTACAATAAGTTTGACTTCACACAAGCAGCTATCACAGTCTTTTTTTTCTTGCATTTCCACTTGCACAAGAACTTGAATACTGGATCCATCCTATTTTTCATGTCTAAGAATCCCTGCATCAGGGACAGTGTTCATTTAAACCCACAGTATTTTTATAACATTCCCTAAGCTGGCAGGAGATATATTTTCCCTGTTAGCTATTTTTAAAATCAGTAATTCTCAAAGTTAAAATGCTGCAAATGCCAGAGGATGTTTTACTCTATATGAATACTAAGTATATTCATAACATATGTGATTATGTCAATTTTGAATACCATATACCACACAGGAGATACAAACTGAGATGCAATTTCCATGCCCTGTCACATGCGTCTTTATATCTTTATCAGAGAGTACTGAAATATTAATACAGAACATACATCTCATAATTTAATGATTCATAAGCCCTACCACTAATGATGGCATTTTCTGTGGTACTTAACAGCTCCACTTTGAAGCTTCATGGAAACAGGGACTTGTCCCTTTTAAGTCTTTGCCTAAGAAACTGTGTTTTGATTTCTTTTGCCATGGCAATAAATAGACTTGGGAGGGAAAGGGAAAGGTTGTACTCCTATTGGATATTCTTTGTTTTTCTATAATTAAACAGATTGCTATTTTTTAAAAAAAAATGGTTTTAGATTAAGGCTAAGCAAGTATTGCTATAAGGTCACACCCTCCTCCCCCAAAAAAACCCTCCAGTTGAGAATATATTCCAGCAAATATTATTATGCAATGGTTTTTGTTCTATGGAACCCTGGCATTCCCAGAGGCCTATCCATGGTCCCTCAGTAATAATGAATAAGAATCCCTGGAAGACAACTTCCAGACCAGTGCCAGTCATTCCCAATGATTGTGTTCTTAGATATCCTCTCATAGTATAACAGATAGGCGCAATAGATCTGACCGGCATTTTGTTGTTTGAATTCTGGGTTTTGTTCCCCCAGTCAACATAAGAACATAAGAGAAGCCAATGTTGGATCAGGCCAATGGCCCAACCAGTCCAACACTCTGTCAAACAGGGGCCAAAAATACCAGGTGCCATCAGGAGGTCCAGCAGTGGGGCCAGGACACTAGAAGCCCTCCCACTGTTGCCCCCCCCCCCGCAAGCACCAGGAATATAGTGCATCACTTGTCCCAGACTGAGAGTTCCTATCTATACCTTGTGGCTAATAGCCACTGATGGACCTCTGCTCCATATCTTATATTCTAATTCCAGACTTTTTTTTTTTCTGTGCGGATACCTATTCCCTCCAACAGGGGCCTCACTGTCCCCCAACAGCTTTTCCTACATAGTCAGTAGACTTCCTGGGTTTGTAGAAAAATCTGAAAAGTGGGGAAATCCCTTCAGGGACAGTTGAATTCCCCCCAAAAAGCCTTTTGAAATGGCCTCTGCAGGGACCTGACTCCAGGCAGCAACGGTGGTGAGAGATTAGAACGTTGGGGGGGGGGGGGAGAGGCTTCTGCCTGGCTCTGTCAGTGAAAGGGTGGGGGGAAGGGCCCTTTCTTTCCCGGCCTCTTTCGGCCTTGGAGGGAGGGAGGGGGAGAGGGGGAGGGAGCCTTGGGGCCAGGCTGGGGGATTCCTAGAGGTTTTGGGGTGGAGTGCAAGGAGGGCAGGATTTGGGGAAGGGAGAGGCCTCAGCTGGGTATCATGCCACAGAATCCACCCTCCAAAGCAGCCATTTTCTCCAGGGAGACAGATCTCTGTTGTTCACAGATCTCTGGAGTTCACTCTCCAGCAGGCCCCACTTGGAGGTTGCCAACCCTAGGCCTGGCAGGGTTGCCAGGTCCCCCCACGGGCACTGGCAGGGGATGGGGTAGTGGGGCTGCCAGCTCCAGGTCTGGAAACTCCTGGAGATTTGGGGATGGAGCCTGGGGAGGACAGGGACCTCAGTGGGGTACAATACCCTAGAGTCCACCCTCCAAAGCATCCATTTTCTCCAGGGGAAGTTATCTCAGTAGTCTGGAGCTGAGCAGTAATTCCAGGGGATCCCCAGATCCCACCTGGAGGCTGGCATCCCTAGGCAGCACCCTCTGGGTGACTTGATGCCACCTAATTTGCATGACTCAACTTGGCCTGGCTGCTTGCTGCTGTTCAGCATCCACCCTATGAAAGCCAGCAGTGATGCAGCAGTTAGAGCCTCAGAGTAGCAGCCTCTGTGGCATGAAAGCCAGCAGTGATGCAGCAGTTAGAGCCCCAGGTTCAGATCCCCATATTGCGGTGGAAGCTGACTGGGTGATTTTGGACCAGTCACATACTTTCAGCCTAACCAACCTCACAGGGTTGTTGTGCAGATAAAAAGGAGGTGAGAATAATGTAAGCTGCTTTGGTCCCCACTGTGGAGAAAGACTGTAATTTTCCTTGGTAGAAGCTGTGGGGGAGGGGGTGGAGACAAAAAGCTGAAGACAGACAAAGGCAGATAAAGGTTAAGTTGGCTGTTGGGTGGGAAGGAAATAGGGTTGCCAACTCTGGATTGGGAAACTCCTGGACATTTAAGGGGTGGATCCTGGGGATGGTGGGGTTTGAGAAGGGGAGGAACTTCAGACCAGTATAATGCCACAGACTCCACCCTCCAAACCAGCCATTTCCTCCATGAGAACTACCATTGCCAGCCTCTGGGTGAGGGCTGGAGATCACCCAGCATTACAACTGTTGTCCAGGTGACAGAGATCAGTTCCCCTGGATAAAATGGGTGCTTTGGAGGGTTGAGTCCATGGCTCCACCCCCAGAAGGGAGAAGGAGTGTGAGATGGGTAAGGGTAGAGGGGAGGAAGCAAAGGTGTGAGGAATGGGATGACCATCCCGCAAGTTTCTTGCGGGTCTCCACTTGTGTTTATCTAATTCCATTTTGAAGCCATCCATGCTTGTAGCCGCCACCACCCCCTGTGGCAGTAAATTCCATGTGTTAATCACTCTTTGGATGAAGAAGTAATGGTTGCAATGGAGGAGTTAGTTACTGGAATGGGTGCTTGTGTGCGTTCTGTACAGAAAATTCCAATTAGCATGAGTTGTTGGTTCTCACGGTCATCACAGAAGTGAAGTTTCATAAAGTATGGGGGGGGGTTACTGCAGAGTAATGTTTCATTTTACCACTTCTTGACTATGAATAGTCAAACAAAATGTAGGAGTGTTATTAAGCCGCACATATGGTCTTTCCTTAAATTCCAAGCATAACCAAGGCAAAAAAACCAACAACTCACGCTAATCGGAATTTTTTGTACATCCTTGTTTCAGACGGAACACACACAAGTGCCCATTCCAGTAACTAGTTCCTCCACTGCAACCATTACAGACCAACAGCACACACATAATCAGAGTATAATAGGAACTAGAATTTCGGCTGACATGTTGTTTCCAGTCGTAGGGTTGCCAGCCCCAGGTTGGGAAATAGCTGGAGATTTGGGGGGTGCAGCCTGAGGGGGGCAGGCTGGGGAGGGGACTTCAGTGGGGTATAAACCATAGAGTCCACCTTCCAAAATGGCCATTTTCTCCAGGGTAACTGATCTCTATCAGCTGGAGGTCCCAGGAGATCTCCAGTCACCACCTGGAGGTTGGCAACCTTATTTCAGTGCAATATGTGAATATAATAATATATAGGAAGATACTTTTGAGCACATGCAGAATTCTCCCATGGATAGCACTGATTGGATTGCAGGAAAGGGCTTCCAGTTCTGATGGTGTGATTTCCAAACAGGCACCAGTCCTAGCAATGAGCCCGCTCGCGGGGAGGGCGGGATATAAATTGAATAAATAATAATAATAAAATAATAATAGTGATTGTCCTTTTAAAAAATTAAAGCACTGAACGTAAGCATTAGAAATGAAAGCAGAAAAAAAAAGTCAGTCTGGCAAACAAAGTGTAAGGAACGATCTGGTAAGGCATTAAAAAAGCCACAGTTCTTTGTAAACAATGCTCATGCATTTATCCAAATGTAGCAAGGCTAGATAATAGGCACACATTCCTGGCAGTGTACTTATCCCAATTTAAAAGGCTTAGGGATATATTATATCCCCTTCTTCTTGTATAAACCAATTCAAGTTATATAATGTACGTGGATTTGCTAGCAACTGGATTCCAGATGGTAGTATGGTATTAAACCACCGCTATAAAATTGCAATTTGGCAGAAAGCAGGTCAGGCCTTTATTTCTGTGTGTTATTAAGCAGACCAGAATCTTGCAAGTGAAAAAGGTCAAGCAGAAAGCAACTCAAGTGTCTTACTTTCAAAAAGGTGTCTATGCTTCACCTGCAGGACTTCCCTCACTTAGCCCCAGAAGTACTAAAGAGGCTCATAGCACCTGCCATGTGGAAAAGGAAAGGCATTCTGCACATGATCAAAGGCATGCTTCACCAAAATGGATTTGTGTTATGCCGTAAGGCTGATATTGCTTTCTGGTTTCCAATTCCTTATTTTTCAGTGTTGTCCTGGAAGTAGCATGTATACATACATGGTAAAAAAGTGCTGGAGACAATGCTAAGTATTTCAAACAGAAGAGCCTCCCAATCGTGGTGGGAGGGGTTGATTTACAGCCTCCCTCCAAATATACAATGGGCTCTTCCCCATTCTCATTTTTGTCACTCTTTGGGGGGACGGGACGGGATCCTGAAGCAATAGGAACACACAAGTGATGAAAATCAGAATGTGGAAGAGCCCATAGATCTTGAGTACCCTCGATCCTAGTTGTACATTCTAACCAATACTCCACTTTGGTGTCAATAATGTTCCTTCTTGTACCCTTTACTTTCTCATGTTAAGTGTTTAGAACCCCTGGAAGTTTAGCCATGGGAGGAAGGATAGCTGGTCACAGAACACAACTTTCTTGCCTCCCCCCTTCATGTGACAGCCTGAAATGCCCTCCGAAATCTTATTCTTCTGTGAGTAGATATCCTTCCTCGTGGAAAAATTCTGGGAGCTCTCACCCAATGTAATTGTGTTTAACCATCATGCTTTGATCTTTAAAGTTCATCCTGAAATGTATTTAGGTTCATATATCATATGCTAATTGTCAAATATGGGCCCTTCTGCAGATTCTTAAATCAGTGAATCAGGCCGACATTGACAGAAAACAGTTTTAGAAACTTAGGGGACTCCTTGGGTTTGTAGAAAAATCTGAAAACATGAAACAAGTACTGGGGGGGGTTAAATCAGGGTGTTAAAATTCCCACCAAAAAAACCTCCTCCACTGTCAGCGAAGTCCCATGGTGATGACAACAGCAGGGGCTGGGAGCTGTGCTAGGCCCAGCAGTGATAACACCAATGAAGGGAGGTGAGGGAGTTACAGTGGGCCTGGTGGCAAAGAAGAAGAAGAGGAAGAGATTGGATTTATATCCCACCCTTCACTTGGAGCCTCAGAGCAGCTTACAATCTCCTTCCCTTCCTCTCCCCACAACAGACACCCTGTGAGGTAGGTGGGGCTGAGAGAGCTCTGAGAGAACTGCTCTTGAGAGAACAGCTCTGTGGAGGAGTGGGGAATCAAATCCGGTTCTTCAGAGTACAGTCTGCTGCTCCTAACCACTACACCAAACTGGCTCTCAGGAGTCATGCAGTTGCAGTGATAGGGGACAGGAAGCCATGCTGAGCTCATTGGTGGTGGTAGCAATGGTGGAGGGGCAGGAGCCACAGAAAGCCTGGCAGCAGGGGGAGGGGGGGGAGAAAGCTAAGAGATTTCTTTTGATGGTAAAATATCCAGTGCTTAAGCAGTGAATGTTAAAAACAACAACAACTGAGGACACAGCAGATAAACATTTCTCAAAATGGTTAATGTTACTTGAAGTCACTCCTAGGGCATAATGTGAAGAGAAAGAACAGAGGAAAAGGCATCTCTGTGACCTTCTTCAGTTCTCCTATGGCCACCTAAAAACACAGAGAAGGAACAGGCTCTGAAGAACACTCAAAATACAACCCAGGGTGTTTGTCTGTTTGTAACATTTGCACATTTGTGCTTTCAAAGCCTGCTGTTCCACAGACTAATGCAATCCATTTCAGACAGCCTGTGGTCTGTCCCTACCCCACAGTGGAAGCATGTATGACTGACAGGATGGATCTTAGCATAGCAAGGAAGCGCCTGGAGAATGGGCCGTTTAACAGCTAATGGGCCATTTAATCAACTTAAATTGCCTTACTGCAGGATACCTAAAGCCCTAGAAACTGTTCCTCCCATTACAAGTAGATCAGGCCTGAATCACAGAAGATAGATTTGTCATTGTTCTCTCCTTTCTTACCATTTCCAAATCTTTCAATCCCTGAAAACTGACCTAGGTAACATCCACCTCAACCAAACCATCTCCCCATTTTGTTCCCTATTTCTACCAGTTCATCCCGAAAACAACCTTCATCCAGAAAAGTTAGGCATTTCAGAGGAATACTTTGCCCCTAGGGACCTGCTCAGAAGACATTTGTTTCCCCAGTTTGGTGTAGTGGTTAGGAGCATGGACTCTAATCTGGGAAAACCAGGTTTGATTCCCCACTCTTCCACATGCAGTTGCTGGTGTGAACTTGGGCCAGTCACAAGTTCTTTCAAGTGCACTTCTCTCAGAGCTCTCTCAGCCCCACCTACCCCACAGGGTGTCTGTTGTGGGGAGAGGAAGGGAAAGGGGATTATAAGCCGCTCTGAGACTCCTTCGGGTAGTGAAGGGCAGGGTATATATCCAATCTCCTCCTCTTCTGTCTTTCAAAATTCGGCACATGCTTTCAGTCTTGACAGGGAGCTACACTTTCAGAGCACTGCTTTAGTGCTCTGTTTTTTTTAGTTCCTGATAGGGATGCCAGGTTCTCACTGGGAGTGGAGGATGTCTCACCTCCCACTCTCTTTGCCTACTGCCTCTCCAGCAGCTGGCAGGAGTAGGATCTCCTGAGACAGATTCCCGTGGAGAAAATGGCTACTTTGGAAGGGGGACTCTGTGGCATTATACTCCACTGAAGACCCTCCCTTCCCCAAACCCTGCTCTCCCCAGTCTCCAGAAATTTCCCAGCCTGGAGCTGGCAGCCCTAGGTGGGGGGGGGATTCAGTTGTCGCGGGTGCTACATTTCCCTCCAAGGTCCCCACCCTTCTCCAGCTCCTGCCAGTTTCCAGCCAATGGCTGGCAATCTGATCATATCCCTAATTACAGAAATTAAGCAGCAAGTCAGTAGTCAAAGTTGCATTAGATAGAAGTTGTTGCGGAACCTTCTCTGATTCTTCTACCAATCAAATCTTGCCTTTTCTTCTATAAAAGAAATGCAGTGAGAGTGCATCCCAAATGGCAGATTGATAAACTAGGAATAAAAATATCCTGAAATGAAAGACTAATAAGGAAAGCCAAAAAGTCAACAAACAATAAATGAGGTTATACCTTATTTAGAAAGTATATATACCACCACTCTGAAGACCTCTTGAAGGTGCCTTATAACTACAAAAAAACCCTTACTGTAAGACAGTGGATGATAGGCTTGGCTCCTCTTTCTTATTCAGCATCATTAGGGTTACTCATGGAAAAGGTGCCAGTCTCCCCCCCCCCCCGGAAACTTTAATTTAGTGCATTACAAGAATAGCACACCCTAAAAAGGTACTGAATAGAAAATTAATGACATAATGTGTCTTTTTTCTTACAGTTTCACAAAGTGTTCCTGATTTTAGAGTTCTTCAGTTGATAACACAGGAAATTTATAAAAGTTCCGTGAGCCTAATTATGTGTATTTTAGGGAGCGGCATGGCACACAAGCTCACATGTTGATGTGGGCCCTAGAAACTGAGTTTCCTGAACTCTGAACTCATAAGGTAGCCTCACAAGCTAACTGGAAGGGGGAAAAGTCCTGTTGATTTAATAGAGCCTTAATGGGATAGTTACCTCCATAGCATAAAAAGCTTCTCCTGTACATCTTCAGACATTAAGCCTAAACCTCTATTAAAGGAACAGGTCCTTTTTCTCTGGCAACCTGCCCTTTGACAGGCCATCATATATCAGTCTGTGTTTCCTGTCTGGAAAATGGAACAAAAAAAATAACCCACTGCTGTCTGAGAGGTCTGTTAAAACACACTGAAAAGGCTCAGAAACAGTTATTAGGATGACCAGATACCAAAGGGGATAAAGCTACTGTAGGCCTCTTCACGTTACCGTACAACCTGCATGTACATGAGTACATCTGTTTGTAAGAACAACCCATTGTGTTAGTTGTTGTAGATTTTCCAGGCTGTATGGCTGTGGTCTTGGCATCGTAGGACCTGACATTTCACCAGCAGCTGTGACTGGCATCCTCAAAGGTATAACACAGAAAGATGGAGTACTCTCTGTGTCAAGGTGAGAAGAAAAATGGTAGGCTGGTAATTTATATCTACTCAGGAAGGTGGGGTAGGGCTGATTATCTTGTAGGAGTTCCCCAGGCTGTGACATGCTAATAGAGGCGCTTTCCTGAGGAGGTTCTTTTGCATATGGATTGGCTGTTGAAATTCTAATCTTATCTGTAGTGCTATTGTAAGTTATAGAGCATTTTGTATTTTTCAGGATAGGCCCTATTTATTTTTAAACTCTCTTCTTTCCTGTTGAAATTGTGTTTATGTTTATGAATTTCAATGGCTTACCTGTGTCATCTGACATGGTAACTGGATGTGTTGTCCAGCCTTTCAGTGTCTTGGAATAGGATACTGTGTCCTGTTTGTGTGTTGTGTGTTCCCTTTACAAAATGAAACTGGGGATCAGTACGTGGAGATCAGTAGCAAATCTAATCTTTTTATTATTCTCAGAAATATATATGTATTATCTCTCTCAGTTGCCAAAGTAATGGATGGTGGCATTGGTTCAGTGCTAGGTGGGCTGCATACACAGGCTGGGGTGATTTATATTTTTATATCATTTTAGGGGCCCTTCACATTGTGAAGTCCTGCCACTTGCCTAACTTATTCCCAAGGCAGTACTAGAGATGAGGTACAAATATGGCATACAGAAGATTGCTAGTTCTGTCTCTGGCATCTCCAGCTGGAGATCTTATGAAAGACGTTATCTACAGGAGATCCTGGAAAGCTGTTGCCAATCAGAGCAGACGATGGACCAATAGCCTGAGGTGGTTAGAGCAGCCCCATGTGTGAGAGACTTAGTCCTCCTTGCTACTGCAGGTAGAGAAAGGATGGGGAAATTGGGTTGGAGCAGCCACAGCTTCCTTGGATGAAACACACACACACACACCCCATTGTAATCTGTCAGCCTTCTTTCTAGGACTGTCGCATTTTGAACCAGCCAATCTGTAGCAATTAGTGGGTGATAACATCCTCCTCCATGTTGTGAAAGGCTTCACCTGCTCATTTCGGCACCCCGGTTTTGTTTTTCCACTTCCCACTTGGCAACGCTGCCTATTACAGTGCGGGGGCTCCACAATTCAAAACTACAGCTCAGATCTGTCCCTTCTGCCAGCCTTTTTCCCTTCTGAATTAGATGAAGCCTTTTTCCCCCCCAATGTAAACCTTGGCAGAATCATAATATGCAAAACTGTACCGGATCAGAAGGCTCCAGTTCAATTTAAGCTGTCAAATTGTGTCTAGGCACAGCCTATTTGTATATGTGCAAGACTGAATCATTTGTATGCAACGGCCGTGTGACTGAACAGATGTATTTGACAGCTAGAGCATATTGTTTCACACCAAATGGCAGCATTATAAGTGGAAATCTTGTAAACCTGGCTCCTGTTAGCTTAAGCATTCTATAGCAATATCGCCTGCATGTCTCGGGCTCATTACATGCACTGGAGATTTGTTTTGTGAGGAAGGGAGGTGCCGGGTTCTCAGCAGAGCACTGTCATTTCTTCACAGAATGAGGGTTTTATTGACATTCTGGAGAAAATAAATATTTCTCTTGCATATAATAAGTCCCTTTTACACAAATATATGATCTATATTTGGTGGGAAGGGAGGAAGTACGCACTCAGCTGCCTGTGCATTCAAGTGAAGAGCCAGTTCTATGTGCACAGAAATGCAATATCTAGAGTAAGCATATGCAATCAGAGATCCCGACTTTTGCATGGTTCCCGAAAGCAGAGAGCAAGCCTACATTACTTTCAAGTGAGAAAGTATATACGTAGGTGAGAAGCAGAGGCAGCAAGAGCCATCTCATCCTCTCCCTGACTTCCCGCCCCACCCCTGCCGCATTCGTGTATCGAAAAGCACGAAAATAAGAACCTCGGGCTATCACTGCAGACCATCACCCAGTGATCGCAACAGGAATTCCCACAACTCAAGAGGTATCAGCTGACACTGGATTTGATCCTGCTGTCCCTCCTTTATTGTGCCTCCAACACTGATCCCTCTGTTCCATTTCAACCAGTGACACAGCCCTTGAGAAGATTGACAGTGAGTCATACTGCCTGATTCAGTAGAATTCCATATTAACGGTGCACTATCCTCTTAAGTGTGACCCAGTCTCCTGGCTTCACCCTTTCCCATCATCCGCTGGCTCAGGTAATCTATAGCAATCTCTAGCCAGAGAGCTCAGTAAAGCCACATTGATAAGCCTCATAGTGTACCCTGGTCATGTGTGGAAATATATTTCTTCAGAGGTTTGGCAGCAAGCCTGGTGTTTGCTGACCCTTTCCTTTGACAGAGGGAACTCGCTTCAGCTCACACAAAATACAGAAAACATATCTAGGCCATGAGTGTCCAAGTTGAATGGATTGGAGGGATAAACTTCCCCCAACCAAGGAAATGATGAGAGGCTAAATCTATCATTTTTCACTGAAAAGAACCACTGGTTTTGAGACAGAAGAGGACAAGGTTAGAAATATTCCCTCAGCCTCGAATACCAGCTTGCCACCCTACTGCACCTTGCATGCCCAGATTGCCCTTTCCCTTGATCACCAGTTATCTCACACCTCCAACTCTGGGGAAGGGCTGTGGCTCAGTGATAGAGCACCTGCTCGGCATGCACAAGGTAGAATCATAGAGTTGGAAGGGACCTCCAGGGTCATCGAGTCCAACCCTCTGCACAATGCAGGAAATCACAAATACCTCCCACACACACATTCCCAGTGACCCCTGTTCCATGGCCAGAAGAGGGCAACTTCCCCCCCTCCAAGATCCCTGGCGAAAGTGGCCTGAAGAACAATTGCTTCCTGACCCCAAAGTGGTGATCAGCATTTCCCTGGGTGTGTAAGAAAAATGGATTCAATTCTTTACATCTCCAGTTTAAAAGAATCTGGCAGTAGGTGATGGGAAAGACCTCTGCATAAGGCCTTGGAGAGCTGCTGGCAGTCTGATTAGACAATACTGACTGATGGACCATGGGTCTGATGCAGTATAAGGCAACTTCATGTGTTTACCCCCAGCTCTATGGGCTGCAGCACCCTATCATCCTCCTGTTTTGCCCATTACTCTGTTCCACCAGCGTAAAACATCTCTGTCACTCAAGTGGTGCCTCTTTCTGATGGCCACAGGCCTCTCTCACCCTCTTTGCATCCTTGCTTGCAAATGCTGGCGAGCTGCCAGTCCTAGAGCTTCCAACTCTTCTTGTCATCTGCACTTTTAATTTAAATGGACTCGAGGAGAGGCTGATGACAAGGCACATAGGAATAGCCTGGGGGGAGTCAACTCTTTCTTTCTCTGCTAAGAAATCAGTTCAGTAATTTGTGTGGAGTGCAGCAGGAGGGCTACAGCTCAAGGAGGAGACCTCAGATGGCCCAGGACTCCTATCCCTTGAGCTCAGCAGCTCTGGCTTAGACTGGGAGCCACATTGTTCCCTATCAGTATGTCCTTTGAATGTCCACTTGAAGCCTGTAAGAGACCACTTCAGAAATTTGTACTTATTTGGGAGAGGGAGATTGTAACGCATCAAGGTCAGATGAAGATCTTGGAGGCCCAGGTTCAAATCTCCACTCTGTCAGGGAAGGCTGCTGGGTGACCTGGGGCCAGTCACGCACTCTCAGCCTAACCTACTCCACAGAGCTGCTGTGAGGATGAAACAAAGGACAGAACAAGGAAATAAGGTATTAGAAATGTGGAATATAAATGGAATAAGTAAATAAAATATTTACAGCCATGTCATTAAATTAGAAACAGCTGCGGAAAGAGCATAACACTGTTTTTAGAAATCTTACGCTCAGAAAGACGTTAACAGTTTTTGTGTTGTGTATTTATCAAGGGAGAAACTTTATCAGAATTGCTGTAGTTCTCTTCCAGTTTAAGTACCCAGTTTTTTTGCACACTTGTGAAAAGCAAAAGAACACTAGAAAGATTCAGTGTAGTGATGGTTTCATTCTCACCAGGACTAACCTGATTTAGCTACTGAGTAGAAGTAAGAGAATGTGAAGGAACGGCATTTTATTGTGAATGTTTGGAGAATGGGAAATTCTCCTCATCAAGGCAATAAGGAAGCTTGTAACTGTTGCTTTTGTCTCTGTTTCCACTGGGACACATAATCCAAATTTCTCCAACTGTATGCAAATTTATTTAAATCCAACTGCCTGGGAATGACCCTACAGTGAACACATACAAGATCAGGCAGCAAATCATCCATTTGATATTTTAGGATTTCTTCTGGATCGCTGTGGTCCACATATCAGTTCTGAAGAACTTCTGAGATTTCACTCTGTGTAACAGTGGCACTAGCTAAAAATGAAGTCAAAATTCCAGCCATCCACGGCCAAGGCCTTAAATCAGCCAGCTGTGTACCATACGGGACTATTAAACTGTGCTTGGGCTAGCATTTTTAATGCATCCTGCTCGTTCCTGGATTATCATAAACTGACATGCTTCATAAACAAATGTCTCTGGAAGAAATTGCCATGCTTTGATGTCTTTATGTGTAGGGAACCTAAGGCAAGCACTCTCAGGACCTTTTCTTTCTCCTCCTCTAGGCATCTGAAGGAGAAGAGTTTCCTGCAAGTTTCTGATAACAGCGAAAGAGCTCCACGGGATCTGCTTCTCTCCAGCATCGTGGACCCTGCCAGCACCCCTGCATAATGCAAGCATATATCTGAAAAAACAGTTGCTTTACAATCAGTCTAGACACTTACCCGGTTCCTATTTGGCTTTGGGCCTGTGAAATCAACAAAGTCCAGGCGAGCTGGTGATTCTGGACTGTCATCAGCTATTCCTATTGTCTGTCACCATTCTTGACAAGGCTAATTTGGAAAGTGTGCCTCGCTTGGCTAGTGTGACTTCTATTGTATATGGCTGATATCAGGAGGCTGCAGGGTGAGGCTGTTAAGAGCGTTACAGATATTGTTTTCACTGTGGAAATGTTCATAAAGGCAACATAAAGGGACAGGAGTATAGGGAATATCATGTTTAAGACTGAATGTTTGTTACAATGGCTAATACTGCTATTGTATAATTTATCAATGGCAGGCTCCCTTAAAACCAATCATTACAAAACATTAACATTCATTCATCAAAAGCCTTTCACTCTCTCTCACACACACACCCCAATTCAGGTGCCACTTTAGGCAAACTCATATTGATAGATCCAGTCACAATTCCCAGACAGCAATTTCACAACAGTGCCTTTTGGTATAGAGAACTATTCATATCCACTGTTTATTTAGTTCTCTTCTGCCCTTCTATTTTAAAAAAGTTCATAATGCTTACAATAGATACACACAATCGACTACAGAAAACAGCACTCAATCAAATATCATTGACTCATCTGTTTCAAATAGGTTTCTTCTTAGCAAAACTATTATCTCCATCCATGTGTTCACAGAACTAGTCAAGCACCCAGTGCTAGATTAAGACTGTTTCTTGTGCCAATGCCAGGGTCAATTTTTCTACTCTAGGGTTCCCCCAAAATAGTACCTGACAAATATTTGGATCAGCCACATTACTACCCTTCTTCAAGCATTTTAATTGGAGTCAGGAGGCCAAGACATTTGTCTCTAAAAAAAACCCCTTAAACTTTCTAAAGATTCTTGAGTTTTCTTGGCAATTCCATGTTGATTGATTGTGTAAAGTACTGGGTTTCGGGCCTCATGACTCGGACGACGACATAAGAGAAGACGCGTTTATTCGTACTTCACACAAGACAAAGAACACACAGCAATGGCCGGAGGCCAACTATATACAGTTAGGGGGGACGGCCCTATATTCCTATTGGCGGGTTTGAATCGCCCGCCAATGC
Organism: Gekko gecko; assembly: GCA_029375565.1. Taxonomy (NCBI): domain Eukaryota; kingdom Metazoa; phylum Chordata; class Lepidosauria; order Squamata; family Gekkonidae; genus Gekko; species Gekko gecko. The sequence goes on from JAPDNY010000008.1 coordinate 116,669,684, forward strand.
TGCCATTGGTTCACTACTGGCGAGCTCAGGAACCTAGTCCCTATTGTTCTCAGAGAGCGAAGCTTGGCTGTATTTCGCCAGCTCTGCCTTCTGATCCCAGGACACAACACCCCTCCCCCCATAGTTCGTCTCCTATCAGGTGACGTAGTCTTTTAAGTATGTTGGTGCCCTCCGTTCTCTTAGCGAACGTCGGGGGGCCGGTACCGGACTGGCGGGGCCCCTATCGGGAGGTCCGCCAGCACAAGGAACTTGGATCTCTGGTAGTAGCCGAGGCGGTGACGGTGGCGGCTGTAACGGCGGCAGCGGCGGCGGCGGTTCAGCTGTCACCGGGGCCCCCTCCGGATTCCGTGGACTTTCCGGCGCTGGCTCTGCTGTCGGTGCTTGCGGTCGATCGGATGCTGGGGCGGCCGCGGCATTTCCCGGTAACTGGATCTCTGTGTCGGGGTCTTGCCGCCTCCGGAGCTGGTCAACGTGTTTACGGAGGACCCGGTCCCCATCTGTTAGGACTTCGTATGACACTGGCCCGGTGGGTTTTAGGATGTGCCCGGCCACCCACTGAGGCCCCGCCCCGTAGTTCCGGAAGTAGACAGGTTCCCCCGGGAGGAAGCTTCGGGGCGCCTCCCGGTTCTCGACCAGCTTTCTCTCTGGGGCTCGGTCCGGGTGGAGTCTGTCTAATAAAGTGGTAGGGCGGCGGCCCATTAATAGTTCTGCGGGGCAATGCCCGGAGATGGGGTTTGGGGTGGTGCGGTATGTAAGAAGAAAGCGGGCCAGCCGGAACTCCCAGTCCCCCTCCGTTATGCGGCTCAGGGCTTCTTTGGCGGTGCGTACCGTTCTCTCCGCCTGTCCATTGGTTGCCGGGTGGAAGGGCGCTGATCGTATGTGCCTGATTAGGTTCCTTTCGAGGAACGCTTGAAACTCAGCAGATGTGAACGCTGCCCCGTTGTCCGACACGATTGTGTCTGGTAACCCATGCGTCGCGAATATTTTCCGCAGGGCCCTTATTGCCGCTTTGGCAGAGGTGGTAGACACTGGGCTTATTTCCACCCATTTCGAGTAGGAGTCTACCGTCACCATGAACTGGAGCCCCTGAAACGGCCCCGCAAAATCTATGTGTAGGCGTGACCACGGCTTGTGGGTAGACTCCCAGATTTGGGTTGGCGCTCTCGGGGGATTGGGGCGGACTTCCTGACACCATGTGCACCCTCGGACCCAGGTTTCAATTTCGGCGTCCATCCCGGGCCACCACACGTAGCTCCTTGCCAGAGCTTTCATGCGTACAATGCCGGGGTGGGCCTCATGTAGCGTTTCTAGAACCCCTTGTCTCATGGGCCCCGGGATGACCACCCTGTCCCCCCATAACAAGCACCCTTTTAAGGCGGATAACTCTTCCCGCCTGGCTTTGTATGCCGTGAACTCTGGCCCTGTCGGTTCTGCTGGCCATCCCCTCACCACCCAGTTTAGGACCCGGGAGAGAATGGGATCTCGGGACGTGCGGGCGGCCACGTCTGCAGCCTGAAGGGGGGGGGTTGGCAGCTCCTCCATTAACAAGACCGCGGGAGCCGGGGCCGGATCTTCCCCTGTATGCGGCAGCGGCAGGCGGCTCAAGGCGTCGGCATGACCCAGCGCCTTGCCCGGCCGATGCTCCAACTGGTACTGGTAGCCCGCTAAAAACAAGGACCAGCGCAACACCCGGGGCGACAAAACCTGCGGCGTTTGTTTGTCCGCCGCAAACAGTCCCAGGAGCGGCTTATGATCGGTTAGGAGTGTGAATGGCCGCCCGTACACAAAGTTGTGAAACTTTTTAACCCCCGCCACCAGTGCCAAGCCCTCCCGGTCGATTTGTGCATAGTTCCGCTCCGCGGGGGACAGCGTGCGGGAGTAATAAGCCACCGGGACTTCCCTTCCATCCGGTAGCTTGTGTGCCAAGACTGCCCCGACCCCATACGGTGATGCGTCGCACGCAAGGATTACCGGGAGCTTTTCATCAAAGTGGGCGAGCACCGCGTTAGAAATCAAGAGTACTTTAACCCCCCGAAACGCCGCCGCCTCCCTCACTCCCCAGGCCCAAGGTGTCGCCTTATCCAGCAGCCTGTGCAGGGGTTCGGCCACGGCGGCTTTGTGGGGGAGAAAGGCGTGGTAAAAGTTCAGGAGGCCTAAGAACGCCTGGAGCTCGGCCTTGGACTTCGGGGCGGGGGCCTCCATGATGGCCTTCACCTTGTCCCTCGCCGGATGCAGGCCTGTTGCGTCTACCCGGTATCCCAAGAACTCCACCTCCGGCACCCCGAGGAGGCACTTTTCCCACTTCACTTTCAGCCCCGCGGCTTGGAAGCGTTCCAGTACAGTTCGGAGGCGGGCGGCGAAGCTTTCCGGGGTGGTCGCGGCGATGAGGACGTCGTCGAAGAACGGCGTCACCCCAGGGATCCCTTTCAACAAATCGTCCATTAGATTTTGGAATATCCCTGGGGCCACACTGACCCCGAACTGCAGCCGCTTCACCCGGAAGGCCCCCCGGTGTGTCACTATGGTTTGCGCCTCGGCCGTGGCCTCATCTACCGGGAGTTGCTGGTACGCCTGCGCGAGATCCAGCTTTCCAAATATGCGCGCCCCCGCCAGTGTGGCTAAGACATGGCTGACCACGGGTACGGGGTATGCGTGCGCCTGAAGTGCCTGGTTAATGGTGCACTTATAATCCGCGCAGATGCGGATTTCCCCATTTGGCTTGACGGGTGTCACAATCGGGGTCTCCCATCGAGCGTTCGGGACGGGCTCTAGGACTCCCTGGGCCACTAACCGGTCCAGTTCGGCCTCTATTTTCGGGCGGAGGGCCAGGGGCACGGTGCGGAAGCGCCGTCGGACGGGCGTCACGGTGGGGTCTAAGTGAAGCGACACCGGGGGCCCTTTATAACACCCCAGTTTCCCGTCAAAGACCTCCGGGAATTCCTTGCACACCGCCCCCAGTCCCGCACCCCGCACTTATTTACTCCCCCAATCGTTATGCCTAGGGCTTCGAACCACGCCCGCCCCAGGAGACTCACGAGATTTCCCTCTACCACCACCAAGTCCAAGTTCCCCTCAAAGTCTCTGTACTGCACTCAGAAAGTGCCGACTCCCCGGATGGAGACAGGGTTCTTTTGAAAGTCCACCAAGCTTAGTGGCGATGGACGAAGAGGGGTCCCCTAATGGGCAAAGTCTTTTTAAAGTGTCTAGGGAAATGATGGACGCCGCCGATCCCGAGTCCACTTCCATGCAACAGGGGACCCCTCGATCCGCACGGTTACTTGGATCTTCGGGGCAGAGGAGAGGTTGGGGTTGGGGAGGCGAAGTACCTGCAGCGGCTGGTCGGTAAGGTGGTACAACTTGGCGACCTCTTCCGTCGTCTCGTGGGCGGTGGACGATGCGCGGTGCGGTGGAACCGACGATCTCGCATATCTGGGGCCCTTGGACCGGCAGACCCGTGCGAGGTGTCCCTGCTTTCCGCACCCGTGACAAACGGCATCCCGGAACTTGCAGGATTTCCTTCCGTGGCCTTCCCCGCAGCTGGCACAGACGGTCCGGTTGCCGGAAGGCTTGGCTGGCTCTCTGTTGGCCTGCTGAAACGGCGTCGGCCGGCGTTGTTGAGGTCTGAGGGCGAAGACCTCTTCCGTATCTACATTCCCCGGGCTTGGACTCCTTCTGACCACATGGGCGGCCGCGGCCGGGCGTTCCCCTTCCGCGGCCTCGTGGGCTGTTGCGGCGTCTAGGGCCTCTCTAAGGAGAGCCTCCGGTGTCCAACCAACTTGCGCCGCAGCTTGGAGTCCGCCAGGCCCCACACGAACTGCGTCAGCAGGTTGTCCTCCACCTTCGGGAATCCGCAGTCCACCGCGAGCGCCCTTAACGCGGCCAGGAAGGTGGCAATGGATTCCCCTTGGGCCTGGACTCGCCTCTGGAAATCCATCCTCTTGGCCAGGAAGGTCGGCCGGGGGCTGAAGTAAGCGTTGAGGACATCCAGGATCTCCCCAAACGAGCTCTCCAAGGCCGTGCGGGGGACCAAGAGGCTCTTGGCGAGGCGGACGGTTTGGGTGCCGCAGGCGTTCAGCAGGATCGCTCGTTTCTGGTCGGGGTGGCGGATTTCGTTGAGCTCCAAATAGCTGATGAGCTGGTCGACCCATGCGTCCCAGGTTTCTGGCTGCGACGGATCGAAGTGCTCCAGGGTTACATGAGAAGCGGCCATGGTTCTGTCTGGGAAGGCGTGCGCCGGGGCGAGCGGTGCGGTGCTGCTCTCGGGGTCAGCGATGCGATGCTCGGCGAGCGGTGCGGTGCTGCTCTCGGGGTCAGCGATGCGGCGCTCGGCGGTGTCCTTTTCGTCGCTCATGGAGTCACGGAAGGCGTTGAAATCCCATCCTCGTCGCCACTGTAAAGTACTGGGTTTCGGGCCTCATGACTCGGACGACGACATAAGAGAAGACGCGTTTATTCGTACTTCACACAAGACAAAGAACACACAGCAACAGCCGGAGGCCAACTATATACAGTTAGGGGGGACGGCCCTATATTCCTATTGGCGGGTTTGAATCGCCCGCCAATGCTGCCATTGGTTCACTACTGGCGAGCTCAGGAACCTAGTCCCTATTGTTCTCAGAGAGCGAAGCTTGGCTGTATTTCGCCAGCTCTGCCTTCTGATCCCAGGACACAACAGATTGATTGGCTTTTTTGATTATTTGTAGCTCACAAGATTACAGAGTAAGAAGATAAGAACAGACCTGCTGGATCAAAGCAGTGGTTTTTGTGCAGGACAATGGCTTAGGGGTGTGTGCCGGGGGCCTTCCTTCTCTTGTAATGCCATCCCAACCTAATTTGGGCTCTCCTTTTTTTTCCTTTTCCTTTTTTTAGAAGTCATTCCCACAAATGCTCTATGTTGTATTGCTCCCCAGCTTGGGAACACAACTGTAACATTTAGTTTGGCCCTGGGACTTTGCAGTTTAGAAAAGACACTGCTTAAGGGGGAACATGATAGAGGCTTTGTACAATTATACACAAAGGTAGAGAGAGTGGAGATACCTTTTTCTCTCTCTCCCAAAATAGCAGAGCTCAAGGGCATCCAATGAAGTTGATGGGCATATTCAGGACAGACAAAAGGAAATACATAATGAGTGAGTAAAATGTGGAATTTGCTACCAGAGGATGTAGCAATGGCCACAGGCATAGACAGTTTTAAATGGGGAAATAGACAAGATTCATGAAAGGTAGAATAGACTCACAGAATCACAGAACTGGAAGGGACTTCCAAGGTCATCTAGTCCAACCCCCTGCATAATGCAGGGAATTCACAAATACCTCCCCTCTCACACCCCCAGTGACCCCTGTTCCATGCCCAGATGACAAAAAGCCTCCAGGATCCCTGGCCAAAGTGGCTTGGAGAAAACTTGCTTCCTGACCACAAATTGGCAATCAGCATTTCCCTGGGTATGTAAGAAAGGACCACAAGAACTAAGAACTGATGCAACACTTCCTACCTTCCCTCTCATGATCTGCCTAAGTTCACATAATCAGCATTGCTGTCAGATGGCCATCTAGCCTCTGTTTGAAAACCTCCAAAGAAAGAGAGCCCATCACTTCCCAAGGAAGCCTGTTCCACAGAGGAACCACTCTGTCAAGAAGTTCTTCTTAATGTTTAGCTGAAAACTCTTTTGATTTAGAGAGCCAGTTTGATGGGAGAACTCAGTTTGATTCCCCACTCCTCCACATGCAGCTGCTGGTGTGACCTTGGATCAGTTACAAGTTCTTTCAGAGCTGTTCTCTCACGAGCAGTTTTCTCAGCCCCACCTACCTCACAGGGTGTCTGTTGTGGGGAGGGGAAGGGAAAGGAGATTGTAAGCCACGCTGAGACTCCTTCAGGTAGTGAATGGTGGGGAAGAACAGCCGCACAAAAGAACAAACACAAACCAGACAACTAGCTTGCTGGATCTGAACAGGCAAAATGTTTTACTCTTCAATCAGCAAAGAAACACAGCAGACTTGGTATGACACCTAGTATTATGTGTTAATGTATTTCTTTTTACAAAATATGCCAGAAAGAACTGAGGATTTGCTGGTTTGTTAGCCAATAGGAACAATAGCTAAAATTGTTGCTAAGCCTCCTCTTAATGCATCACAATTCTCAAGCAAAATGGGGGGGGGGAGCTAAAAACGGAAGCTATCCAGTGTTGCCAACTTTTACGGCAAGTCTCTTCAGCTGAACAAAAGAGGGACCAGCCTAAATAATAAATAATAATTAAGTACTCAGGTTGCAGCCAATTTATGGTGACCCCATGAAGGTCCACCTCAGGAGGTTTTCAAGGGAAGAGATGAAGAGAGACGGTTTGCCATTGGCTGCCTCTGCGTACCAACCTTGGTCTTCCTTTGTGGTGTCCCATCCAAGCCCTGACCAGGGCTGACCTTGCTTAGCTTCTACCTAGTTTGGGCTATTTAGGCTGCTGTAGGACTAAAGAAATAGAAAATCATTAACAAAGTTAGAAGTGGGAAACACACACACACATTCACATGTATGCACTCTAGTGCCCCTAAGAGTTAAAGTAATTGATGCACCACAGCTTCTTTCTAATTTTCAGTAGTGCGTGCTCACATGAGAAATGCAAGGAAGGAAAATTAGATTTCAGCTGTTCTGATGAAAAACGGGAAGGCATCCCTTCATGTCCAACATGCCACTGACTTCTGTTATTTCTAATTTCTCTCTCCATCAACAAAGGACAGAAAGGATAATTTCCTAAAGAAATTTGATTTATTGTTGCTTCCTGCTTTTGCAAATTGACACAGAACAGTAATCAGCAAAATAAGTCTCTCCATTGTTTTATACATGCATAATGAGAAACCAGAAGGATTTTATATCAGGTCTCCATGTCACTCTTTGTCAAATGGCTCCTGAAACCAAGGATGCTCCCCATGAACAAAATTAATTCCCTTAGTGAGAACCAGTGTGGTGTATTGGTTAAGAGTGTCGGACTAGAATCTGGAAGATTCACATCCCCACTTGTGCCATGGAAGCTGGCTGAGTGACTTTGGGTCAGTCATGGTCTCTCAGCCTGACCTACCCCAGAGGATTGCTGTGAGGATAAAATGGAGGAGAGGAGAATGATGTAAGCAGGGTATTTAAATAAAAAAGTGAAATAGTTATTTGCTTTTGAAGTTGAGAAGAAGGTGCATGTTTGGAACACAACTTTGGAAGCTGAGAAGGGCAAAATCACATTCCTTTTGCTGGTTTCAGAGAAAGGCAGGTAAAAATGTTCCAAATGAATAAATGTACACATGTATGAGCCAAGGTATACTAGCAGACAAAACTAATTAACGAGGTGAGAATGGAAGGTTATTGGAAAAGCCAAACAATTCTAAATGGATGCCCCCAATTTGCTGGACTTGCAAGAAGAATTAAAGACCCATAATATGAAGTCACAGTGTATAATTGAGGGAGTGGATAAATTTCTAGTTTTATAATGCAGTAATTAATGTCCTCCTAATAGTTATATAAGAGGATAACCTCAGAGCGTGCCAGGAGTTCAGTGAACAAACTCATTTAAATAAACCACCGCTCTGATAACTTCTCTTGACTTGTTCCTCTTTCGCTTTTCAGTGAGGATCTGCACAGTGTTTGCATAAAGCCAAACTCTTCATTTTAATCACCAATCATTTCTAACCCATAAAACTAATCTTATTGAAATTCTCTGTAGTTGTGTACGTACAAGTATGACTCCTTTACACAGGAAAGATCCAGACACTAAGAGCATCTGATTTAAATGTGTTGGACATGATCTATACCGCAAAAGTGTGCGCTTAAGAGAACTGAAAACAGGATTGCACTTACCTGTAACTGTTGTTCATCAAGAGGTCACCTGTGCAGATGGGTACACAGGGGTACTGTGCACGCATAGGCCTGCTGCAGAGAGCAAGCCTTTGCAACTGGACTGACTTGCCCACACAGGAAAATCCAGTTTTGAATGATTGCTCTGCCTCTATACTCAGTGCTTCATGGATGCAGCCTTAGTCAATAAGTGACTGAATAATGGCTATGCATACCCTTTTGGAATATGTCTTCAGATTTAAAACCCAGAACACAAACAATTCTATATTGAGTTATAGTTCTATCCTCACCGCAATAAATAGGATCCTAAGTTAAATTTAGATATCCAGTGCAATTAATCTGGATCAGCCTCCTCTGGTTCCACGATTATGAGTTCAATCTAAACCATGCACTCATGTTTTTTCAGGGCACTGAGGAGACAGGCAAAACCCAAAACTTAATCACCCAAACAGCACAGAAGTTAACAAGCTTTGCAAAGGCAGATGAATAAATCTAGCTCTTCAAAAACAGCTGTTGCTCCAGATCAGCATCTGTAGAGCACAGAACTGAGAAATGACACATAGGATGGCAGGCCAGAGTCCCTCCTTGCTTTATGAGAGGCCGATGCTATCACATCGATAGTTTCATCATTCTAAGAAAGGCTGTTTTGGTTTCAAATACATGGTAACAATTTCTGCATCTTTGGAGCTGAATAGCCTAGCTTTCAATACCAGCAGATTTTCAGTGGAATTGGTTCAAGGAAGCTCTGGGTGCCTGGCCAATGCAGTACACAGAATGAGTGAAAGAAAGATTCAGGTAGGGTAGCCGTGTTGGTCTGAAGTAACAGAACAAAGTTTGAGTCCAGTGGCACTTTTAAGACCAACAATGTTTAATTCCGGGTATAAGCTTTCATGTGCATGCACATGGAAGCTTACACTCAGAACTAAACTATTTTGGTCTTAAAGGTGCCACTGGACTCAAACTTTGTTCCAGTGAAAGAGTCACAAAGCACATAGCTCGCATCTGGGGTCCCCACCCTGTGCCAGATGAGTACAGTCATGAATTGTGGCTTTTCCTCAATTCCTGTGTGTGGTACTGGATATGGATCAGGATAATGGTCACATGAAGAACAGGCAGTAGTGTTCCCCTCTGTGCTACTTTCCCAACCTGGAAAAGTCCCAGGGAGGTACTATTGAGCCCTTTAGGGAAAAACCCACACATATCACCAGAAACATACAGATTTCCACAAACAGTACTCCTCTCATGATCAGAGCTATAATTAAAAACATCTTAATTTAGGAAGTATCAGAGTGCATAAAAAGTAATTTTTTAAAAGTTCCAGACCTAAGTTTTCTTTTAAAAATAACCTAGTTTAAAAAGGAAGTCTGAACTTAGTTCAGCCATGTAATCTCTTCAAACTGAACTCATGACCCCATTACGAACTTATGAAAAGCTTCTTTTCTTTATAAAGATTGAACTGTGGGGATAAAATCTTCATCAGTCATAGTACAGCAGACACTTATTTGATGCCATGACTCAAGGGACCTGGAACTGCAAAGTCACTGCAGATGGATGATCTTTTCTCCTGATTTACTCAGTCATTACTTTCAGGCCTTGTTTTGGTTGAGATTGTTAATGTTTGCATGGAGGAGGACAGAGTAACATGGAGGAGAAACAGAATAAAAGAACACTAGAAAGTAGGTGCATATTTGCTGTAGAATGCAAACAGCGCCTGTTTCCAAAACTTGTCATGGCTGCTGATTGTAAAAGAGATACCACCTGAGGCTGTAAAGTAAGCAATGTATTGCATATTATTTTCTAAAATAATAAAAATATTAAATAAAATGAAAAGTATGATTATACTTGGAGGTTTTAAACCAATGTGTTTGGATGGATGATAGCAACAAATTAATTTGCACTTTGATTTAGGGACTGTCTAAAAAATAAACAGGAAAAAAAACAATTTAAATCATTTGGATTAATCACCATGTTTTCAATCAAATTGCAAGTTGTTGTGACATCTGAATTGGTGTGTGTTAACACACTGGAATTTCTTTTGTAGCAACCAGGATTCTAAATCCTGGAAGCAAGAAGTGAAACCTAACTTCTTAAAAACCCTGACATTCAGACATCAGAGACACTACACATCACTTAATGCCTGTAAGTGGATTTCAGTGCATTTCGAAGCTTGTAACTCTGTTTAGGATTGCATTGTTAATTGTTATTTCATTTGTCCATTGGGATTTTATCCCAACATAGCTTTAAAATATAAGTTAACCTACAAAAATTTTACAGAGGTTCCTGAACTTTTGTATATAAAGACTGGTGTGGTATCTTCCCATCAAATAAGGAGACTGTTGTATTAAAAGGGCTTTTCCTTTATTAACTACAGATGGATGGACCAAAGACAAGACAGAAAGAAGATTTAAAAGGCAACTGGTTGAGAAGTCAAAATAAAATACTTCAAATATCTACTTTGTTAAGTCATAATTCGACCACTGCTAAAATATTTGATAACTGAGATGTCCAGTTATGTCACACTCATAGCTAGCCAATGAGACAGCTGTGTGGATGTATGCATGTCACGAAGAATGTAAGAGAAGGACGGCTAAATGAGAGAGGGGAAAGAGAATGGGCAGTAAAGCAAGGAGGCAGCTTGGGGATCTAAGAGGAAGAGTCATGCTTAAGACATGGGTGAATTCAGTGGGAGGACTGGCAGAAGCCAGAGATCCAAGGGATCTGGAGAGGGGCCTTGGGAGAGACACAAGGAGACCCCATGGTAAGAACCAGGAAGATTGTCAGAGCAATGGGGAGGAAGAGCATGGGGACTGCGGGCCATAGTGAGAGAAAGAGGAAAAGGTTAAGAAAAAGGAAGAAATTAGACCATAGCTCACAGTCTTGAAGAATGAATGCTGTCTCTTTAGTGGTGGAGGCAGGCTTAGAAAACAAACCTGACCTGAAGTGTATGGCTGAATCCCAGACCAGACCTTATATACTTAATCTCCTATGGGGTGTGTGTGGAGGTCTTGTGATAATAGAGTCAAATGAAATTATTTGCCAGCCTCAGGACTCAAGAAACTTATTTCTTTTGCCACTATTTGTCTGTCGCAGAAGCTAACTGTTGGTTGAGACTGTACTCGCTAGGGATGGGCACAAACTGGGAAAATTGAGGTTTGTCCCGGTTCATGGTGTCTCACGAACCATGTACCATGAACCTTCCCATTCACCAAACCAGTTTGTTTTGTGAGATTTGTGACGCGGTAGAATGGCCCCCCTGCAGGCTAGAGACACCAACCTTGCAGCAAGTCTCCAGCTGACTCTCCTCTTCTACCAAAGGGAGATCACCCCCCCCCTTTTCCTTCCAACCCTGTGATCCTCAGCTCCTGGACCTCCCCCTTTTTGCCTTGGCCTCATCTGCCAGTCTCCCACTGACCACCCCATGGGCCAGTTTCCCAAAGTTCCCACTGCTTCTGTGAAAAAGAGATCATCTTCCCCTTTCTCCTCCAAGCCTCAGATCTCTGCCTCCTCTCTCTCCTGCACCACCACTGCTGGCATACACCCCTTCTCCCCCTCCCCCTCATCGCCTTTGACCCCAGCCCAGGCTCTTTCATGCTTTCCTCCACATCCCAGGTTCCACAAAGGCCACTTCTGTTTAGTGTTTGGAGGGCCACTATTGGTGTTTTCAGGGCTGCAGAAGTCCACCCCCATTGACTTGATGATCAGTTCTTCTTCTTGATTGATCAGTGCCAGTGTGTCTGCCACAGGAACTGCATAAACATCCATAAAACCCATGGAGGTTCATTGCAAGCATGATCACATAACCCTCGGCTCACCAACCATGAACTGGGCAATTTTCATGACAAATTTAGGTTCGTGACCATCCCAGGCGCTGACATCCTGATTAACTCAAAAACAATGACTGAATATTTTCTTACAGTGTGCTGGGATTCAGAAGATGAATTTTCACCCTTAACTCAAGAAGGAGTTCAGTTTACTCTCTTTGCGGTGTTAGACATTGTTCTAAAACTCACAGGAGATTTTTCTTCAAGGGATTTTTCTATTTTGTTATTACAGACATTGAACATTACTTCCATAGCTGGAATCTGAAGTGATCTCAACTGTAAAAGATCCCACAGGGCCCTGATCTCTTCCAGGAGGTCATTCCACCAGTGTGGAGCCGCCACTGAGAAGGCCCTGGCCCTAGTAGTAGCGAGCCTGGCATCCTTGGGACCAGGGAGGGTCAATCGATTTTGAGACCCCGACCAAAGTGCTCTTTGGGGCATATGTGGGGAAAGGTGGTCCCTCAGGTATGTCAGACCCTGCCCATATAGGGCTTTAAAGGTAAGAACCAGCACCTTGAAGTGGATTCAGTATGCTATTGGCAGCCAGTGCAATGTTTTCAGCACAGACCGGATGTGCTCCCATCTGGGGAGGCCCATCAGGAGCCTGGCCGCGGCATTCTGCACTAGCTGCAGCTTCTGAATTTGCAACAAGGGCAGCCCCATGTAGAGAGTGTTACGGTAGTCTAGTCTCATGGTGACCATTGCATGGATCACTGTTGCCAGGTCATAGAGGTCAAGGAAGGGAACCAACTGCCTGATCAGCTGAAGATGGTAAAAGGCTGACTTAGCAGTGGCTACTACCTGGGCCTCCATTGTTAAGGAGAGATCCAAGAGCACTTCCAAACTCCTAACTTCCAGCGCTGGCACCAATGGTGCCCCACTGAAAATCAGGAGTGGGATCCCCACCCCTGAGCTGCCCCAACTCAAACACAGGACCTCCATCTTCGTCGGATTCAGCTTCAGCTGGCTCAGTCTGAGCCAACCAGCCATGGCTTGGAGTGCTCACTCCAGATCTTCTGGAGTCCGACTGGCCACCCAACATCAGATAGAACTGGGTGTCATCAGCGTACTGGTGACAGCCCAGCCTGTGCCTCTGGGCAATCTGGGCAAGGGGGCACATATAGATGTTAAATAACATCAGGGAAAGCACTGCCCCTTGAGCCACTCCACACTCCAGCGGGTGCCTTCTGGACTGCTGCTCCCCTAGTGCCACCCTGTGTCCCCGACCTTGGAGAAAGGAAGCAAGCCATTGTAAGGCAAGCCCCTGAATTCCCATGTCAGCAAGGCAGTTGGCGAGCGGTCAGTAACCAATGGTCAACTGTGTCGAATGCAGCCGACAGGTCCAACAACAACAGTACCATCGAATCGCCCCAATCCAAATGCCTCCGGAGGTCATCTGTGAGGGCAACCAGTGCCATCTCTGTCCCATGTCCTGGGCGAATGCCAGACTGGAAGGGATTTAACATGGAAGTGTTGTCCATAAAGCCCTGCAACTGTATTGCCACCAATCTCTCAATTAATTTGCCCAAATAGGGCAAATTGGAAACTGGCCGATAGCCAACTGGCCGGGTCCAGAGATTTTTTTTTTTTTTTAGGAGAGGGCAGACCATCGCTTCCTTGAGTGTCCCTGGGAACAGCCCCTCTAAGAAGGACTTCTTGATCATTTCCCTTAGGGCACCTCGAAACTCTTCATGGCCAGCTTTAATAAGCCAAGAAGGGCACAGATCAAGGCTGCATGTGGTTGGACATACCATTATGAGCAATCTGTCAACTTCCTCCAGGCTGAGCAGGCTGAAGTGGTCCAAAACCAAAATCAAAGATGTGCATGGAGCCTCAAGCTCACTCAATGTTACAACTGTGGCATGGAGGTCGTGGCAGAGTGACAAGACTTTCTCCGCAAAATAGCTCATAAATACCTCACAGCCTATATACAATTCCCTAGGGTTTGGTCTGTCCTGTGGCAGGTCAGTTATAGACCTAATCGTTCTAAACAATTGGGCTGGGCGTGAGCTCGCGGATGCAATCGTAGCCGCATAGTACTCTCTCTTTCAGCTTTGACCACCATCTCATAGGATCTCATAAACGTCCTAGAAGATGTTCTTGTCGCTTTGTCTCGAGCAGGGTGCAACCGTCTCTCTAACCGTCTCAGCTCTTGCTTCAGAAGCCGCAACTCCTGGGTATACCAGGGAGCAAGCCTAGAGCAAGAGTGCAGAGGTCACCAGGGAGCAATCTCGTCAATGGCTCCGGAGAGTCAGCTATGCCAATCCTCTACAAACTCATCCAACGAGCTGCCAGGGGGCATCGGATCCTGCAAGGCATCCAGCTCCACGGGCAAGCTAAAATATGCTCATCGCCTACATAGGGTTGGGGTGGCACATTCAGGCGAGCCCTCAGGGCATGGTGGAGTATGTTGTACAGGAAATGGTCGCTATTGTTAATATTGCCAATTTTCATTGACCAAGACAAATCCTATTGGAACAGAAAAAGGAACATTTTAACAATACTTGCTTAGTCTATTTGCCAGCATTACTGCTTATGCTGCTGTAGATCTTTGTTAGGAATATGGGTGAGGCACTGAATTAATGAACTCCTTCAAAGAGTGCCAGCAAATTAATTTAGACCTGCCTGCTCACACAGCATGCAAACTGCAATTCTTCACTGAGATGGACTAATTACCTGTTCTGTGGTTTGAGTTTTAGTTACTATGCAACAAATATACACATTAAATGAGAACCAGGGCCAGCATATTGTTTGGTAATTTTTTCACATTGTTCTTTTAAATGCTCTTTGCAGGAAGGCATAGAGCCAGAGGGTTTGCAGAGGGGCAGCACATTCCATTGCTTCTTTTCAACATGTTCCATATGTCAGGAATCTCTGACCTGCAGACATTTTTGGAACATAGAGAACAGGTAATGGGTGCCACAACAAAATGGCTGCCATGGTGGGGAGAGTGGGACCACTCATAGAACTCCAGGAAGTTCCAAAAAATGTCAAGAAGTTCCACGCTTCTATAATGAATGTAGCTGTTTTGGGATGGGTATTCCCTCCAGACTCAAAGGTGATGTCTCCTGAAACACCTCCTACCCCCAAAAAGTGGTGGAAAGTCAGGGATGGTTCTTTCATTTGGATAAGGAGCAAGTGGGCACACAGAAACATATTGGCAGGCACTAAGGAGACAGCAGGCTCTGACAATGGTTTGATTCAGTATAAGGCAGCTTCGTGTGTCCGAGAGACTTCCTAAAATCAGTGTTGATGGCATTTGTCTGCCAATGGCTACTAGTTACTGGACACATGATTGCCATGCCTGCTTAGATGGGTCTTGGAGAGAAACAATTTGGCAGTTACAATGTGGTTATTAATCCATGATTCAAAAACAAAGCTTAACTCAAAACTGTAGCCAATGGATGTTTACTTTTGCCAGGCCAGGTTTCCCTGAAGCTATAAGGTACACCTTTTGTACCCACAGAACTATTTATATAATTCTCAGTCTTACCATTTATATCTGTTTTCATCTGCAAGGGATGAGAAAATAGGATCAAGCAACAGTACCAAAAGCAGATAGCAGAATATTCCTTTTGCCTCAGCTTTACAGAAAAGGTAGGAATTACTTTACCCTTATAAAAACAACTTGAATTAACAATTTTGGAAGTTGGCATTTTAATCACTGGAACCTTTTCTTATTTCTGGAAGTGCAAGATATCCCATCAAAATACTGGTACAAATTACTCAGTATACTTAATTGCTTAGGTCTGCTCAAGATGAACTCCTGGTATTTTCATGTTCTAACACTGTATCCCTTCTTCATATTCTCTTCATTATGAATGTAGATAAAGAAATTACACTCAGGACTTCATAATTTTTATTCTTAAACTGCTATTCAGTTTCACATCCCAGCATCATTATTACAAATATGTATTACTTTCAGAATTGATTTAGCCTGCGGTTTTCTAGTTCTGATTCACTTTTGGTCATATTGTATTTCTGCCAAGATTCAAGGATGCTTGGGCTTCCTAACTATAACATGCTTATAGATGCATCAAATGTCACCCCTTGGGTACGGAATTAAAATTAACTCAATTTATTCCTAGGGAGCTACTCCAAAAGAGCTGCTAGAGGTAAGAATCTATGGGGAAGTAATTTAAACTTATTCCTAGCATAAGAACATGTTGGCTTCAGACCAAAGTTTTTCGCAGCAATGACCTTACTGAATCAGATCAATGGTTCATCCAATTCAGAATCCTGTTTCCATCCAGATATTCCTTGTGGTCAACCAGATGTTCATAAAAATCCTGCAGTTAAGATCTGAAGGCGAGAGCTATCTTCTAGTCTTTCTCCCCAGCAACTATTCAATGGCACACTATTTCTGGTCATGGAGATCCTATTTAGCCACACTGACCAGTAGCTGTTGATAAACCCACTTTATTGTCTAATTCTCCTTTAAAGCCATCTAAGCTAGTGACAATGGCTCTGTCTTGTGGTCACATCTTCCTTCATCCAAACATGCAATGTGGGGCCCACTTCTTAACTCAGTACCCTACGTATGTACATAGTGGTTGCGCCCTGGTGCAACCCACCCTATGTCATGCTTGAATCCAACTGTGCTTCCATGTCTGAAGATCATATAAGCAACACTCTGCCTAGATGACTCACACTAGCCCAGTTGCTACACAAAGGGCGCGTTCAGATGTGTCATTTGAGCAGGTATACATGCCGGTTAGAAACTGACTATTTACATGCGATCACATAGCCAACATCATCTGCCTCCCGTCCCTAGCCATTGCCAACTAGCTCAAACACCCTTTAAACTGGAGTATTCTGCCCAAGTCCCCAAGTGATGTATTCCTGGTGCTCTGGTTCTAGCCACATTTTCCTGCTGTGTGATTGCGTCTCCGCCAGTGTAGAGCCACTTCTGCTCAGAAGCCCAAGGCTTCCGCTTTTCATCCGCCATTTTTTTTGTGTGTCGGCGATACGCACTTGGGCGAAGTTTCGCCCCGGCAATAATAAAATGAATTAAAAAATGGTGCCTAGTTTTAGGCTTCAGATGAGTCCGGGACCTCACGGAGGCCAGTTTTGCTGTAAAGGGAAGTCTTCTCTTCAGGGCATTCTTTTTGGGATAATTTGTTCTGCGCATGCGCAAACTGTGAAAAAAGTAATTTAAAAAAAACACCGACGCATGCTACTGTGTGGACGCCCAGGAGTGATGTGCTGCGCTGCGAGAGAGGGTAATGTGACTGCGCTTGTCCCAGATCAAATACAATCTGATTGGAACCAGAGCAGTTTAAACCGTTCCAGCATGCCGTCTGACCACACCCAAAGGCAGGCAATGGCAAACCACCCCTGAAGATCTTTTGCCTTGAAAACTCTATGGGGGTTGCCATATAAGCCAGCTGTGACTTGATGGACACGTTCCACTGCTATTACGTGACAGATCCATCAGGTATTAAGTATTACTGTAGGATTTAACAAACAACCATAATTAATCATGCAAACAACAGTATATTAACAATCTTTCTGTAGAGAATGGCTGGGATATGCCATTTTTCCTGCTTCTGCAGTGTCCTCTTCCATTGTGGGCACAGTCCTCTGCTGTGGAGCATGTTCCTCTGGCATTAGGCACTTCCACTCATGCACAACCATGCTTTTTCAACAAGGTAAAAAATGCCCAGCACCAAAGGGACAAACTCAACAGCAGATACCCACCTCCAGAACAGACAAAGAGGCCTCAGTGGGAGGCAGAGATTTGAGTCAAAACTGTGACAAGAAATGAGGACAAACAATGTGATAAAAAGTTTTGGAAGTACAATAGTCATGAACGGCATTTGAGAGGGTATTTTCACATGAATTTCATTGTTGAATCTTAAAGGAACAGGAAAGATCTTTTGCATCCATGCCCTTATATTGGGACTGTTGGGATTTTAAAAACAACAAGCAGCAGCTAGGTTCTAATATTGTAAGCAATGCCTGGTAAAAACTCAGATCCAGGGAGGTTCTCAGTATGGATTCTTAGTGGTCAGATTGCTTTGCTACCATGTGTAGCTCTTTTCCTTCCCAGACCATATTAACAAGGAGGAGAAATAGTACAAAAAGGAAAAATCATACCTGTATAACTCATATAGGGTTACCAAATTCATCTTGTCATTGTAATAGAATTCAGGTTACCTTAGAGTACAGTAGTAGCAGTGGTGGTGGTGGTGGTGGTGGTGGTGGTGGTAGTTGCCGTCATCTTCCATTTTTTTTTTAATAAAGAGCACAAACAGTCCAAATTATGGATGTTGCATTTAAGTGAAATTGGAAGGGGGTGGTTTGGGTTGAAAAGAATTCTAAAATTGGACTGTGGACCCAAGAGTTATCTCTACCATTTATTTTCCTTTTCTTAACTAAAATGATTCAGTGTGATACTAAGTAAACAGACCCTGAGATATTGCTGGCAATCAAAGCTTTCTGTGTAAGGATGCTATGATGCCCGTCCACTTCCCTCCCTCAGAGGCAAGATTTTTCATCCATTTTTCTTTCCCTTTACTGATTGAGCCACCCTAGTAATGTTTTTTCTTCTTTGCTAAAGAACTCTGGCTGTTCCCCCTGTCACAGTACAATATTTTGGCTGTTGGCTCAGCCCAGGAACCTGAGGGAAGGACCAGGAACCTGCTTTAACTTAAACAACTTAAATGGCAAGGCATTTTGAAATTCAAAAACAACAAAATATTTTCTTTAACGTAGAGGGGAAAGGTCTGGTGAAATTAGGGGTTGAAATTTCTGAGGTAAAATTACTACATGCACAGACTTCAGTTCTTATGTTTCAGGCTAATGAGAGTTTTTTAAGCACATAAATCTTTATGTTGAGAGGCTTTTGTTCCAATGTTTTCCCCAAACATTTCAGTACACTTTCTTTGAGTATTCTGTAAATCTTTTGGTTTCCAGAAGACTGGTACACTATTTCCAGTACTCAAATCCCTTCTCTTGAAACACCAGTACTCATCTTGAGTTTTTAACTGCTTTTAAGGCTTCTACAGGCAGTTTCTAACCACACCACACCACAGATCTCTGCACTCTTCAGAACTAACTCCCTGTTTGACTGGGTAGGGAAATTTTTCTCTCACTAGAACATCTATCCCCTTTCCTTGGCCCAAATGGGAGACTTCACCTACTTCCCAACCTTCCTTGCCAACTTTCACCCAGTTCTCCTATCTGTGTTAAACTCCTCTCAGTCAGGGCTGAATTTCAAAACTGTCAGTACTTGACTCTTCTCAGGGCTGAAATCAGACTGAATTCTCCTTAGCATCCAGTTCAGAAGTCTTTCTCTGGTCAGCTGATGCTAACCAATCAGACCTCTTGGAACAGCCTGTTCAGCTGATGCTAACTGATCAGATTTCTTGGAACTCATGGCTCTCTGTTTCCATAAAGAATTAATCTTTCACAGTCTTGTATCTGTTTACACAGCACTTCTAAGCTTTAAAAAGTGCAGTCCATCACAGATGCTTAAAAATAACTGTGGCACAGTCCATCCAAGCAAGTATTAGATCATACACAGATATATTTCAATGGTGTGTAAATCCCACAGCCTCTATTATAGAGAAAACCTAATACTTTAGAGGCTGCAAAGAATGAGAAAGTCCCACTGTCCTCGTAAAGGAGGAAGGGTCTCTTCCATGAGAAGGAATAAATATGAATGGCAGGACAAAGGATTGCAATTATATGCTGCCATTTACTTGCCAACACCACTCAACTTTGTTCCCTCTTGAAAGAAAACATGCACTTAGGTGCTTAAAAATGTATTTTAATGTTGCTCTTCCATGGATACAAATAATATCCTGTATTACAAAAAAGAAAGGAGGTAAGAGGTACATGTCTTTTACAATGAACAAAAATGTATCATACAAACAAAACAACCTCCTATACAACATTGTGTTATTCTAGTCTGCAGGGAATAGTTTGGACAGATTTTTTTTAAAAAAATCACACTCTTTTTCAGCATTAAATTGAAAAAGCCCTTGTCTCAAAACCACAGGATGATTAAAAAGCCTAGCTTCTTTTTCTGTTGCGTGCAGACCAAACGTGGCTTAGCTGTGTATCACTTTGTCACTGTCATTTCAATTACATACACAACTGAAGATGGAGAAGGAATGCAGAACACAACATCTTCCCTGGGGGGGGACGGGACTGCTTTGTGTCAATGATGCCCATTCTCAGATGAATAAATATTAAAACTGCCATAGGACCAAAAGTGTCAGGAAGACAATTGTTCTATGAATTGTGGGTGTTGCCTTTCCAGCTTGTGAGCATCCTTCTTCTCTTCTCTACAAAATCCCTCTGCTTTAATGATTTAACTATGGTGTAGTGTTACATCTGAATCACCTTCAACCATGGCTAGTATTAAACAGGTTCATTAGCAACCAGAATGGCCAAGCCTGCTTCAAGACTCAGGCTTCACACTCTGGCTATGTGAATAACCCTGGCTAGTATCAATCATGGTAAATGCTGATACGGATTACAACACTAACCGTGGAAGCAAGAAGAAGAAAGGAAGACTGTGACATATTGCAGTTCAAAGAGAAGGGAAGGTTTCATTTGCACTGGACCACTGGGAACTCCTGTATACTTGAAAAATTTGGCATCCTTTTTGGTAAGGGAGGAATGCAAGGATAGTCAGGTATTCTTTCTTTCTTTCTTTTTGGTGAGATTTCAGTGTTTGATTTCTGTCACTAGATGCTGCTAAAGTGCTGTTTTATATAGTTATAGAATGCAAGGATTATCTCCTAACCCAAAGAGAAAGCCCTAGAAAATTGCTGGTCCTTAATTCATTGTTGATTACAAGATTAAACTCTCTATTTCCACAGAATCAGAATGCACTTGTTTGCACTGCCGTGCAACCAAGTGAGGAAGCTGGAACCTCCATAGCACTTTAGAAGGTATTCATCTAAGACAGCTACCTTAAAGCATAGCAGGACATTTTATCCAGCGTGTTGATCTAAAATCAACCAAATGTACACAGGGCATGCAGATAAAAGGGTAAAAATAAAAAAAAATCAGTACCAGTCCATCATCTGGCTGTTTTAGTGATGCAAACTGACAGTGCAGATTTGGAGGTCCTAAAAAGCAAAGGCAGAGAAAAATTCCAGCAACCAACTGAAATAGAATGCATACTGTAAAAGTCCCCAAGGATCTGTATAGAACTTTGTGTGAGCAATGGATAATTCCTTTCTTTTCAGAGTGGGGGGTGCTGTCTTCCGTGCACATGCAGAACAGCTGCATCACTGAAGAGAGACTGGCAGTTCCTTCTCATGTAAGAATCCAAGTGCCTATCAAATACTCCATATATGCACCAAATTAAATAGTGCCACTGATACTGGCCAGTGTTTCCTCATACCAGCAACTAAGTTTTGTGTGTTTTTTTTCAATTATTTCTTTAAATATTAGAAGTAGCATTTGAAAATTCAGAATGTGAATAAAAGATGCTGGATTTAAGATTTGTTTTCAATTTCAATATCTTTTTCAGTTTACTTTATAGATCATAAGTCTACGGCATGGATTTTGCTTCTGCTTTTACCATTGCACCCCACCCAGTTTCCTATGGTTTCCAGTATTATGATCATCTGGTAGATACAGATGTAAGTAGCTAATAGCAAATTTTTCTAGGGCACCTACGTTTCAGTTTCTCCAGTAGCAAAAGAATTAACTAATGGGAGAAAAAATTATAGTGGCCATAAGGCAACCCTTGTAAAAAGCCCTAAATGTAGCTACATGATTTGGATACACAGGAAGAAAGAAATACTGCATCAAGCGCAACTGTTTGTTTTTTGGTAACTGATAGTTGTATATATGTTTCAAATACAGGACATCATGACCGCATGCGAACAACCACACCTTGACTAATGCCTTGTGAATCAATTTTTAAAACAGGGAAGCACACATACATAATGTTTTACAGCTTCTATTTACACACACTTCGATAGAAATGGAGACATTAATTCATGACAAGACTCAAAACAGGAGCAAAAAATGCATTTCTGAGTAATTTAAATGCTAATGGCTGCACTGTTTACTGATAACCCTTCATTCAGTGAGAAAGCTTGTAAACAATGAAGATATACATTTATACAATTTACAGTCTCAGAAGGAAATAAATTTCTGGTTTATCATCATCACTTGGCTTGGTTTCCAGAAGAGAGTCATCTGTATAAAACCGGTCATTGTACCCATAGCGCAAAGATGTACATGCGCCTTCAGGGACACCTCGGCCTTCCAGATCTTCTGCACTGAAGTTGTTCAGATAGCTTGCTATGTAAGAGCCAGTGGAATGCCTGTTGATCATGTGCGGAGATACAGAGGGCTTATTTCTAAGTACTACCCCCGTTATATTGCTGCTAGCATTGGAAAGTTTTTGCTTGTTGGCTTCTTGCCTTTCCTTGGCACGACTAGCAATGTTACGCACTCTGCTCTGACTCCTAGATGACAGTTTTCGGACCAACATTTTAGGGCAATCATCATTCTGCTTAGAACAAAATGACTGGCAACTATCTTCCTGGTCAAAAGACAGTAGTTTTCGCAATTGTTCAGTCAGAGAATCTGAAGACTGTGGTCTCTTTGCCTTCAGAGCTGCCACCATCTTATCTCTCATGCCAGACGTAATAAAACCTCTACTGATGTACTTGTACTTGCTTTCAAAATTACAGGATATATCTTCTGAGGTTAAGTCTCCAAGACTCTTGGATTTACAAGGACTTGGCTGCTTTTGAGCTGTGGGAGGAGTGTAAGGTAAAGTGTTCCTGGATGTAGGACTGGACTCCATGTTAGGTCTTTGAGAGATGTCTAAGGATTCATTTTGTGTATCTGGCAATTGCAAATAATTATTGTACATAACAGCAACATTTTGATATTCTGAAGAAGGAAAACGTTGATTGTTCTCACTTCTAAACTTGAAATCCTTACCTACGTGAGCACTGTAGAGGTCCTCATTGTTTATATTCTGGCCAAGTCTCTCTTTGTAAGTTAGAATGTCCTGATTAGACTTGAGCTTCAAAGGAGAAGCAAGTTGGCTCATATCTTCTCTCTTATATTCATATGTAGTTATCAAAAGATCTTGTAGTTCCCCATCAACTTCCATTAGACTACTGCCTGTAGAATTCACACAGGTGAAAGGGACATCTATGGTGTCCTCCAAGTCTGAGCTGTCAGAAAGGCAGGAGGTGCTGTTATCAATAGAGTCCCAGTTTGTCCCACATTTCCTTTTGGGGTTTGCTTTTAGTGCACCAGCAGGTGAAATGCAAGAAAGCACCGCACAAGTGTCTTTTACACAGTGTGGTTTGTCCTTACAGGAAAGCTTGCCCACTGCTTCATGGTTGGAAGCTGGAGAAAGTGAGGCCTCATGGATAATCGTAAAGAAAGAACATTCTGTTGTTTCTGGGCTGGGGAATGCAGTCATTTCTGGTGTTAAACATGTTGGCATGTCAGATGTTCCGCTGGGAGCCCTGGGGTCAAAAGTTGTCTTTGGATCACTTGGTAATATAGATGGTAGAAGTGGAGACTTCATACTACTGGTCTTTTTGTTTGTTCCTGGAGAACTTGAACCAGCTGTTAAATTAGTTTGGCTATTTGTAACATCAAACTGTTCTATCAGAGCTGAGACAGAACTACTACCCATATCGCTCTCATTAGTCAAAGAGACCTCATTAATGAGGCCTGAAATGTCACCATCTTGCATGGCTTGTGTGGAATGAAAGTCACTGACTGTAGTTGCATCGGTTAAACTACTTAAAGCACTGTTCACAACTGTATGAGATTTCTCAATTTCCTGTTCTCCTTGAGGAACAGGAATTCCTGCTGCGGACTTTCTCTCTTCTTTGTACAATACAACATCCTTCGATGTCTTTTGAGCCATACAATGTGTGTCTTCATTTTTTCCCTTTTCAATTTCCTCCTTTGGATGAACAGTCTCACTGGAAATAGTACTCTTCCAATACTCAGTGGAGAAATAGGCTTCAGCTATTCCAGTTGCAAAGTCTAGGCAAGCTGGTTTTTCAAATAAAGGTGAAGTGGCACAGTCACCAGTCTCTGGAGCATCCTGCTTGAGTGGAGATGCAAACTTTGTAGAAGATGAAACTTTCTCAATGCAAGAAGAGACTGCTTCTTTTACAATGGTTTGATCTTCACTTGTATTATTTTTACTTTCTGCTAAAAGATGTAAAAAAAAAATTGGTTAGGAGGAATGCTCCCTCTCTCACCCACTTACAATTACTTTGCCTTGAGACAGACAAATGGAGAATGTAAAAATTAGTCACAATACGTGAAAAGACTTAATTATGGGGTTGTGCAAGTTTAGTACAAATTATCCAAGTGATATGAAGAAATGGGAAAAAATATAGTTGCAGGCACTTCATTGAAGCTTTTCTTTAATGTTTTATTACATCAAGGGCATGATGTAATATTTGTTGTAAAGAATGTCAATGCAGTACCATAGTTTGGACATATGGCATTACCTTCAGCTGTGTTCCTATTCAGATTTGTACTACAAAGAAGCATGGCAAACAAAGATAGAACAAAACAGCTCTGTTAAAACACCATCTGCAAACAAGAGGTATGCTTCAATTACATATCTGATAGATGGACTCCATGCATTATGGCCTCAGATCTTTTAAAAAGCTCCTGGTTTTCTAATCCCACCCATTCCTCAAAAGATTTTTAAAAGTCCATAGACAGGTGAGCTGAGTTATACCCAAAGAATTATGAAGAGTGGGAAGCTTATAGAACGGGAATGTCCCACCACTTCTCCCGCTGAGCAGCAAACTGAGGTCACTGAAATTCTGCCCCTGGGAACTGGGGCCTCCTCATAAACTGAATTGGGGCAAAATGGGATGGAGGAATCAGATAAAATCTGGCAGAGGAGGGGGGCAGTCTTCTTCAGCCAGCACAAAGCAACAGTTGGGTATACTTGTATAGGTATCTTTCTGTCTACATTGCTAGGATCTAAACAGAATTACTTTGGATTAAATACTTTGACCATTGTCATTTAAAAGGGTGACCTTTGTGCTCACTGCAGGCTACCTTCTCCTGAGCAGCAGAATCTCAAGAATACCAGATCTACTGAGAGAAACTTGCCAGTCAACTAAAAGACTGTTAAACCACTGAGGTACAGCTTTTGGGGGCTGTAATGCACACAGGAAGCTCAAGAGATAATTCTCTAGTCCCACCTGAGGTGAAATAAAACTTTCCCCACAGGTACCTTTTTAAATATTACAACTTCGTAAGGTGAATATTTAATATGGATTTTGTGGGCAATCACAGGTTAAATGAAAACTATCTTTCCAAGTACACAAAAGGTTGCCAATGTATACGTTAATGTGGTTTCCAACAGAACTTCCCCTGTGGCATCAATAACCTGCATCTCATCATCAATGAAGTCTCCAGGAGCATCCCAAAAGCTAGTAGTTTTCCATCAAGTAGGATGGGAGGGGTCACAGAGGGTTTAAAGAACAATCTCTGTCCTTTATTGGGAGAGGTTTGGGGAGAGACTTTGAGTTGGGGTTGGGGTTGGGGGAGATGAGAACTTCAGAGCAGATATGGAAGGAAGACTCGATGAAAAGAAGCCAGGAATGGCTGGGAAAGAGACATCTCTAAAGAGAAATGGGGTAACTTGAAGATTATTCTGCCCACCTCTTAAAGCACCATCATAGGGTGGTAAATTTGAAACCTAGGGAGAGAGGATGTGTTTACTGCTCATTTTTCCCCCCTTTTTTGTTCAACAGTAGACAATTTTTGCTCAACCTATATACGTTTTCTGTTCATAATCAATGAGTGAAAATACAAGTTATTTTTCAATTTTATGTGAGTGTCTACACCCACATAAAAACCTAATCTGGCCCATGCTTGCCAAGAGAACAAAGAGATAGTGGGGAAATACCTGCCTGGATCTGGATTACTCTTAACAAGTCAGATTTTCAAGGCCTCCCCCTAATTCCATGTAATTTTGAACATATTTTGAACAAATTAAGTCTATGACTTAATTTGAAGAAAAGTCTTTAGGAGACTTTTAAAAAGATTCTAGTTACAAATAATTACACAATACGCAATAAAGCTGGAGAAACGAGCTCCTCATTTAGCATCTAGTTCAGTTTGGGACTTGGGCCAGCTGAATAAATTGCACAGCCCCTGAGGGACAACAGAGTGCTTTGCAAGGCCTATTACCCCATATCTTCTATGAGTTTATGCACAAAGCATATGCGACATATATTACAGGACAGCTTCTTAGCAAGCCAAGATTCTTACCAATGTCAAAACCTTGTTGAGCTCTGAAACATTAACTCAAATGGCTCAGCAGTGCCCACAATTGCACAGCAGTGCTGACTGGATAAACTAATGGTTTCAGCATACACTGGCAGAACTTTGCACACCCATGGAGATTTTTTTTTTAAGCCACCATAATTCTAAGCTACATATACAGGCCCTACATGAATAACAATCAACTATAACAACTGCTGCCTCCAAAAAGTCCTGCCAAATTACAAGCCCACTTGCAACATCATATGCTTCTCTGCAGTCAATGGAGTTTCTGAATTCAGGGACATTTTCAGGTGGAAATGAATGTTTGGTAAGCAAAAAAGGAGAAGTATAAGGAACACGTAGGGTAACGCTTACTCACCGTATTAAATTCTTTGGCAACAAACAAATGGCTCAGTTGCCAATCTTTTCAGAAACAACCAGATGCTAATCAGGCAACCTTTAAAATCAAGTAAGTGTCATTACTTGACCTGTGCCATTTGGACCCAAGTCCATATGACAAGCTCATGACAAAGCATTCTTCAGGGCTGCCACTTAATTAAGGGGCTGACCAGTCCAAATCCCAAACTCAAATGTTCAGGAAATGCTGGAAAGAACTCTCACCCCACACACCCAGCAGCATGGAAGTGACATGACCAAGTGCTGCTGGAGCTCAATGGATGCTTAGGACAGAGGATGGAAGACCTAAGGATAAATTAATGGCTTCTCCAGTTAAAAAGAATCTCAAGGGGCCGGGACTGGTGAGGCAGAATTTCTTTGCTAGAGGTCTTGGAGAGCCTCCACCAATCAGACTCAACAATACTGAGCTAGAGGGACCAATGAATTGATTTGACACGTTCCTCTTTAGAAGCCACATGAGCAGGACCAAGTGTGTGTTCTCCATCATTCATCTGTTGCTCTCCAGCCAAGTTCGTAGTCTGGGGGTGCTCTGGAACCCAGCTCTACTACTGGATAAGCAAGTGGCAGCTGTGGTCAGGAGTGACTTCAACTTTGCCAGCTGCAGCCTTTCCTCAGCAGAAAAGATCTGGCCCTGTGGTGCATGCCCTGGCTGCATCTAGATTAAACTATTGCAATGAGCTCTACATGGGGCTGCCCTTGAAAAGTATTCAGAAACTTTAATTGGTATAAGATGCTGCAGCCAGGATGCTGACTGGAGTGGGTCGGAGGGACCATATCACTCCAGTCTTAGCCCATCTACAGTGGCTTCCAATTTGTTTCCAGGCATGGTTTGGGACCGACTTGCCTGAAGGACTGCCATATCTCTTATGAATCCGACCAACCATTACAATCATGGTTGGAGGACCTGCTTCGGGTGCTTCCAAATTCTGTGATTAGGTGGGTAGCAACCCCAGAAAGGGACTTCTCAGTCATGGCATCAAAGCTCTGGAACCCTCTCCCCAGAGATATTCATCTGTTCCTGTCTATTGCCACCTTCTGCCAGTGAATGAAGACTTTTTTTGTTTTGGCGGGCATTCCCTCAATGATCCCTCCTTCCTCACCAACGTTTTTATGTTTTGTATTTCTTTTAACTGCTTTGTATGTATTTTCACTGTTTTTAAACCTTTTTAAAGAATTGTTTTGATTATGTATGTTTGAGAGGGGGGTTGATTTTAACGGTTCTATAAGGTTATTTTATCACATATGTTGCTGACTTGGCATCACTGTTGTCCCTGCCATGCTGATGTGATGCCATGAACCGTATGACTGTAGAGGTAAGGAAAAGCTCAACATTGAGTTCTTTTGTAGTTCACATGAGTTTTGGAGTGTTGCTTGTCATACAGCCCAATACCATGTTCGTCTGTTTAGAAGTATGTCCTACCAACTCCAACTGGACTGATTCCCAAGTGAGTGTGCACAGGACTGTTAGAGGGGTAGAGAACTGAACTTATGAAAACTTCTCAAAATGAATGGTTTGAAAGTCTCATCAGAGGCCACTTACCAGAAGTATTTTCAGCTTTAGTAGCATCTGCAACAGTTTCTTGATCCTCTGACTGCAAACCCATTAGAAGGTATTTGTCAACTGGCATGGATACAGGACGTGCTTGCAAACTCCTGCTGGTGCGTCTTAGAACCCCATCCCTGTGTTTCAGATCTCTTGCATCGGATACACTCTCTTTCACATCGGTGGCTTCCTGAAAGCCCATTTTGGTCTTCTTCCTGCCCTTTGCCGGGGCACTGGCTGTACGTCGGAGAATTCGTTCCCCAATCGATCTTTTCCGAACACAGTGACCACCATTTTCCACTGAATTGTGTTTGGGATTCTTGTTAAAAAGTCCTCGGAGTCCTATCAGCTGCTTGCTCTAAGAAATAAAAAAGGGGGAAAAGGTACTGCAGATTTTTGGAAATGTGTCCTGTTTTATGGAAATGCATTTCTAAACTGACGCTTACACACATTATTCTGAGCCAACGAATGAAAAGGAACCCCAAGCAAATTAGAACAAAAAATGCTATTAATGCACAACAAACCCACATCTAAATCTGTATATGAAAATACAGGCACAGCTCACCATGAGTTCATGCATGCACTGTGAAAGTGTTTCTCTTCATCTGGAAGGCAGCCTGCCATGATGGCAAAGGACCTTTTATGAGAGGCTTCCTAATCACACATGACAAGCTTGCAAGAAATGCCCCGAGGTGAAAGGCTGCCCTGCCCAGAGGCATGGAGTTTTATGACATGGGCCACTTCAAAGCAGCAGCTCAAGGTGTCAAAATCTTGATGTGAAATGAAGTGACACGCCAGCTACAGATCATGCGGTTGGGAACGGTTCCATCAAAGTTATCTGCAAATGCAGAAGTGCATGCTAAATAAAGGCTACCTTTGTGGCTCCTAGAAAGTGCATTATAGTATAACTGGGGTTGAGGATTAAGGGACTCCACTGAAAGGCAAAAAAAAAAAAGAAGAAGAAGAAGAAGCAAACATGTTGGGCTATTTTTTTAAAAAAATCAGTCACAAGAAAACAATATGATTTTTTTCAAGCTTTTCTTGTAGATAGGTCTTTGAATCACAGGACTGGTTTAAATGTTTTTTGCTGCTTCCTTCTCAAAGGGTGCCCTGAGAATTCCCAGGGGCAAAGTAATATCTGAATTGGTGCATCCCCATGTACGCATCCACTTTCATTGTTTGCTTGAGCACAATGGCTAAACCCCCCCCCAACAACTAACGCTATGCTCACATGGATTGCTACTGGAAAGTGAAGACTGTAACTGGGTTAGGCATTACTATTTCTGTGTGATTGCATCTGAGCAATATGGCCAGCATTAAATGCCCAAACCGACCCACAATGTTGAAAGGGACTAACAGAGATTACCTAGTATATACACTGTGCTGCATCAGTCCCTTGCAAACAGCGAAGGAAGAATATTTCATGTAACCTTCCAAGGATCCGGGGTTTTTTTACAGTTAGGAAAGAGTTTTCATCTCCTTGGCCTGGATTTATCTTCCTACAAATTGAAATGCTCTTCTCTAGCTACAAGACAGCCAAGATTCAAAGTGGGTCATGACAATGCCTTTTATAGAAAACGTAGAAAATCATCCACCCTATCTTCTATGAACAAACCATTCAATATTTTTTGTCATTTGTATGACTTGAAACCCTCTTCTAATCTAGAGATTGGAAAATACCTGTT
The DNA here is from genome assembly GCA_029375565.1 of Gekko gecko. Lineage (NCBI taxonomy): Eukaryota > Metazoa > Chordata > Lepidosauria > Squamata > Gekkonidae > Gekko > Gekko gecko. The sequence goes on from JAPDNY010000008.1 coordinate 116,699,234, forward strand.
GCTTCTTGATATCCATTTATCTGATTCTTGTTTTAATCAGGACCTGAGTCGGACATCAAAGCCCTATGTCATGCAGCAGTCATACAGGAATCAAGAAGCCGAGAATAGCGCATTTGATCAAAGCAATAAGACACAGCAACAATAGGCAGATCATGAGAGCGAAGGGAGGGAGAAAGGGTGGCATCAGTGCTTAGTTCTCATGGCCCTTTTTTACACACCCAGGGAAATGCTGATTGCCGCTTTGGAGTCAGGAAACGATTTTCTCCAGGCCAGTTTGGCCAGGGATCCTGGAAGTTGGGTGGGTTCTTTTGCCATCTTCTAGACAGGGGTCACTGGGTGGGGGTGTGTGAAATTGTGCAGAGGGTTGGACTAGATGACCCTGGAGATCCCTTCCAACTCTATGATTCTATTATTAGAATAGCAGCCCCAACCTCTAGACAGATAGGGAAGAAACACTGAGGGAAGCACTCATAATCAGTGGCATTCAGTTCACTCAAGCAGCCAAACCCCATTTCATACAATTTAGACCATGTCCGCCATGATCTGTACTGTATTATTTTAGGGAAAACACAGAGACTCCTGTTGCCAACTCAGCTCTGTGCTATTGGGGCGGGGAGAGCTCATGATTCAAAGCTATTTAAAGCTATCTGGCAACATTATTAAATCTTCATGCTGAAAATTGACTAAGAAGCGTTTGCCCTTAAATTAGTTTCCTTGCAGATGAGCAAGCACAACATAAATGCAGGCTGACTTTCCAAAACACAGAATAGGATAATAACCGCTTGAACTGAGGTATTTATAGGGCAATGTTAAGCAGAGCTGCACCGCACAGTTGACAAGTCTCGGGCTTTTCAGTTCATTCACAGGGCAATCCTAAACACAGCTATATCCTTCTGAACCCAATGGACTAATCCACTGTTTGGGATTGCATTGGGAGTCTTCTTTTATGTGATTAGAGCATCTTGATAAATATGCCAGACAAGTCAAGAAAGCTGAAGAATATTTTTAGGTAAATCAATTAATCCATGTTTCCAAGTGACATCTTGCTAACTTGTCCACCACTGTTTCCTGAATAACAAAACTGTCAAGAAAAAAGACAGGGTCACCAGACACTGGTTTGTTGTTTTAAAACCGCTCAAGGACTGGAACACTACATCAATGATTTATGGAATGAACATGAAGTTCCTACTCATCTGCAAACCGTGAATACTTTCATTCTCTCAGAATGAATCCCTTGAATATACAGCAACAGCAAACAAATTAAGATGCTCAGTATTACGGTCCATTCAAGAAAATAGGAGGGAATTTTATCATTCTGCTCTATGACTTCTCTTAGCCAGTAAACAAAACTGCCATGTCTCATAAGCTTAGGTCTGACTGTGCAGCAGCTTAGGTTTAGCAATGCTTACTTTAATTAGCTTGCAGAAAAACCCAAGGTTTGCCAGGTGTTTTTTCAAGACTTTAGATAGACAGTGTTCAGCACTTCTGTTTTTCCAAAGTGTATGTTATCTTTAAACGATTAAGTATATGAACTTAAAAAAAAAAATCTAGCAGTCCCATTTTGCAAAAGTGGTGTTTATCAAACCACACTGGGTTAGATCCAGATTAAATTTTCCAATGGCGGAATGGAACTTTCCGGTCTCCGCCCTTCCACTGCAGCCCACTGAACTTCACAAAATGCTGCTTCTGGGAGTCAAGAGGACCCCGAGGAATGACGTGGGGGGGGGTTGCAGTGGCAAGTGGGTATGAGTGTAAATTGTCAATTTAGTCTGGATCCAACCCAATGTCTAGCAAAGCTCTTGCTTTGATCTAGCAAGATGATTCCTGAGCAGCATACAGAAGCTCCCAGTAATGTATTTTAGAGAACCAATATCTGATGAAGTAGGCTGTAAAATTAGGGTCAGATTCCAAAGTGGGAAGGAAATGAATCCAACTGTTTTCAGATGGGTTTTTTCCCATGCACAAAGTGCAGGCAGGACACAGATGCAAGGGGAATATCCATATGATGACATGCTCATTCTGACCACAACTCATGGTCAAGGGGAGATGGATGTGAGGGCGATCTGGCTGCAACATCTATCACCCCATTGACCCCATTACCCTCCTGTAGCATCTCAGCGCAGCTAAAAAGGCAAAGAGAATGTAAGGGGAAAGAGGGGGTCTGGACCACAGGCAACCCCAGCCTGGTGTCGATTGAGCCTGTGCTTTTACAGCCTTTTTGCCTGCTAGATTTGATACTATTAAGTTGTGAATTTGCCCAGAGGCCTTGGACCCCACTTAATACAAAACAGCATTTTGATTTGTGCATGGTCATTGTACCTACATTGACTCACTATACCCTTTGATGAAGGATTGTCTTTGAAATGGTCTTAATATTATCTATGATACCACTGGGGTATACTGGACAGTATTTTCTCTATGGACTGTTATTGCCCCTAGGAGGGCTTGTGTTTGTGGACTATTTTGAATTGTATTACTTTAAGAATCATCATTCTGTGGTTTGTGTGACTCTGTGGTGTGCATTACATTCTTTTGAAGTGCTTTCAAACTTCCCATCATTCAAAGTACAGGGAAATAGTAACAGCTCTGTTGGGGGGGGGGGCAACAGTGGGAGGGCTTCTAGTGTCCTGGCCCCACTGACAGACCTCTTGATGGCCCCTGGTATTTTTGGCCACTGTGTGACAGAATGTTGGACTGGATGGGCCACTGGCCTGATCTAACATTGACTTATCTTTTATTTATTTATCTATCTATCAGATTTATACCCTGCCCTCCCAGCCAAAGCCGGCTTCTCTTATGTCCTTAAATGGCTGAAAACTCAACTAAAAAAGGGCCAAAACAATTCCCTTAAAAAAACCCCAGGTAAGATTGATGCAAAAGTGTTTTCTATATACAGACAAGAAATGACACCACACTGAACCAATACCAAGCAATCTTCATGCCTAGAGAAAAGAGCCAGTTTATTTAGAAGTTGGACCCCAAAACTGAAAGGGAATGGGAGAATGGCTGGTGAGAGTTTGGGGCAGCTTAAAGTGAAACACAGAGATGCACATCACTTTTTCACAGCCCCATTCATATGCAGTTCAAGTCATTTATCTGTCCATTATGCTGACAGTACTAAGGTCCAGCTTTTGCTCAGAAATCATGTAAAAGTAAACGCAAGCTATTTGAGCTTTGAAACCATGAGAGACAAGAACAGCTGTCTAGTGCAATAGCAAATTGCAAGGGCGGGTTCCACACATACAGGGGGAGACGACGAGAATGGGGAGGGGCAGAATGCTGAGCTGGGACCACTTCAGACTATCGGTCCAGAAGATCACTTGTTGAGGGCTCCCCCACCAGTTAAAATACTCCCTCAAAGAAAAAAACGCAAGCACAGAGGGAATAACAGTTCTAGGTCTGCCTGCTGGTTTCCTGTTCATGGAGAGTTTTCAAGACTGGGGGGGGGAAATGTGACCCTGAAAGCCTGAAGGAGTGCAATTCATTCAGCCACCTCAACATTCTGCTGCACATGTAGATCCTTGAAGTCAGTGCTTCAAGGACAGAGGACACTGAGCAAGGAAACAGAAGTTTACCTGTATGTTGTTGCATGTCATCAGCTAAGTGGTTTCACAGGGTCTGCACGTGCAGGGTTAGCAGGCCAGGGACTTTTGCCATCTGGGTGGGCACAGTGATGGTTTGTTAACACTGCATGCATAGCGGCCGGGGGCCTGCTTTAAAAAAAGAGGATACCATGTGCAGCGCTGCACAAGTAAATTCCTTTTGTTCACTCTGCTTTGCGTTTAAAGTCAAGCCTGGAGAATAAAGTTTGAGTCCAATGGCACCTTTAAGACCAACAAAGTTTAATTCTGGGTATAAGTGTTTGTGCACACTTCCTCAGTTATGTGCTGTGAGCACAAGGAAGTTTATACCCAGAATTAAACTTCGTGGTCTCAAAGGTGCCACTGGACTCAAACTTTGTTGTATTGCTTCAGATCAACATGGCTACCCATCTGAATCTATCTTCATGTGATGGAGAATGTTTGAAGAGCAAGTATGGCTACACAAAGAGGCACACAGGGAGGGCACTGAGTACATGGAACAACCAGGATTTGTCTTAGATGAAAAATATAAATTGCCTCAGCTGTTCAAATGAAGGAAATGAACTGGAGAACACCTGCTTTATGCTCAAATTTGATGCACCTTCTTAAAATTTTTAGCCCTTTTTTAAATGCCACATTCCTCTAATAGACTGCTTTGTCTTCTACTGCCCTTATAATGTGGGATGGTTTGGGAAGCTGTCCTATTGTGTTATTTTCGGGGGAAATCATAGCATATTTCATCACCCACTCCGGGAAGAGCCTTTTTTTACAACCATAGCTATGGTTCAAGCACATGCCATTTAAATAATCTTTCAAGGAAGTATTTTCTCACATCCACACACATGACAACCCATACCCCACTCTTACCTTTCCATAAATTTCATTGATTGTTATGTGGACAAATATAGAGGCTTCAGTCAGTCCCTCTAAGTAAACATGACGGTAGCCTAGAGAAAGTGGGTAAAAAAGGTAAAATGTGTTTTCCAGATAACCAAGATGCCACCCATAGGTACAGGAAGACTACCCAGAAGAGTCTCTGGATTCAGCTTGGCAGAGGAAGTCAACAAATCCAAAGCTAAGTCATCACTTACAAACTGCAAAGCCTTTTGCAACTATTTTATGGACAGTTGTATTATTGATTTTATAAGCAACTACTCTTAGACTGCTGTTGTTAGAACTTTATGTTCTTGTATTATTTTGTCTTATATTGTTCACTTGTAAGCTGCCATTTTTAGAAAAGTAGAGCCTCCCCTTCCATTCAGGTCAGAGTCTATCAAACATCACTGACTGTTCTCAGCTTCCAACTCCAATGTACTTCACTTTATTCATGACTTTGTTATTCCCAGTTCATATCTCAAGTGCAGGAAAATGATGCGGCCCATCAACCCCTAGTCTCTATCCTACCCTTGGACCTTCATATCTGCAGGACCGCCTCACTCCCTATGCTCCACCAGGACAGCTTTGCTCATCTGAGGAGGGCCTTCTACAGGTCCACCCTGCAAATGTGCAAGATCAACAACCACTTGTACACATGCATTCTCTGTTATGGCTGCTACCTTATGGAATGGCCTTACCTTCTTATGTAAATTCCTGGCACAGAGATCTGCACTGGGTTTTATCGGACAAACAATTGTCCAAGATTTGGTGTTCCTCTACTTGTAGGTCTAAATCCATAAATATACAAGTACAGGCTTTAGCATCAAGATGGTATCTCACACCATCAAAACTACATTATATTAATCCCAAAATATGACTAATTGCTGGAAAGGATGTGGAGAATAAGGTTCTTATTTTCATAGTTGGTGGATTTTTGGAGATTACTCCATTCTCAAATTCATAAAATTACAGGCTAATTCCTTTCCCTCCTAAACTAATGCTTCTGAATCTTTGGCAAACTACTATGATCCCCTCAATTTAACGAGATTTGATAGCCTTTCTATGTGCAGCTGCGAGGACAGTAATAGCCAATTCATGGAAAAATAATAAACCTCCATCAATTTTGGCTTGGTACCAGCATGTTTGGGATTATTACATAATGGAAAAAGTATCAGATCAACAGTCACAGACTCATAATAACCTTTATATATCTTATTTTACTGAAATGTGGTACCCTGTAATAGAATTTATAGCAAACAAGGAATCATTTTTTCACCACACTTATCTGATAGAAGTGCTAATACTATGAGGTTTTATGTATGTTTATCTCTCTCAGATAATTAGTATAATGAGCTGGGATGTTTACTCTCTTATTAATTGTTGCACTGGTTAACTATTCTGTTTTACTCTGTATAAACCGATAATGTTATATACTATGTGTACTGCCTATGATACTTAAAATAAAAAATTTAAAATGAAAAAAGGACGGCATTGCACAAACTGCAAAACTGAACTATTCAAGTGGGCATTTTTACAAAGGTTATGAGGATTCATTATAACAGAATCATTCAGAAAGTTATTTTAATGAGGGGATGCAAACACATGGAAATAAACAATACTAACCAGGCAACAAGCTGCTGAAAGCCACAGTTCTTTGTCCAACAAAGTCTCGTCCAATTGGATCATGATCCCAAACCAGAAACCGAACTAATGCTATTTCAGGCATGTGGACAGTAAAAGTGAGCGTTTCTTCCCAAACAGGATTAAACCCTGAGAAGTAAAAGAAGAAGAAGAGATTGGATTTATACCCTGCCCTTCACTACCCAAAGGAGTCTCAGAGCGGCTTACACACTCCTTTCCCTTCCCCTCCCCACAACAGACACCCTGTGAGGTAGATGGGGCTGAGAGAGCTCTGACAGAAACGGTTCTTTTTCAAGGACAGCTGTGCCAGAACTATGGGTTGCCCAGGGTCATCCAGCAAGTGCAAGTGGAGGAGTGGGGAATCAAACCCAGTTATCCCAGATTAGAGTCCACGCACTTAACCGCTATACCAAACTGGCTCACCAAAAGATACACACATAAACTTTTTAGGGGAACAGGGGCTGTAGCTATCAGTGCAAATTCTTATCACAATCTATAGGGCGAAATTAGACATTCACTGAACAAACTATCCAGGATGTCTATCTTGAAATCCCAAGAGTTATCGTAATATGGAACTAGTTTCTTCTGGGCCAAATAATGTCTGTAGAATACTGCTACTACCAAGAATGTAAAATTTGGAAATGCCTTGCCCTTCGTCTTTAGAAAAAGACAGAGGGTATTTCAACCATAAAACTCTGCAGCATTGGGTATTTATTACTTAAAATTCAAACAAATTCAAATAATTTAAAATATTACCACATTCCTTACCTATGGGGCTTGGGAAATAATTGCAGTGCAAAATGACTCAGGAACAGTTCACAAATTATGTTATTCATGCACCATCATTTTATCAACTTTTTAATAAAAGATCATCCAAAAATCTAAATATCGCTGCCCTTGCCTATCAAGCATCATCATGAAGCACCATTATCAGGCAACAGCCATGACTGCCATTGTAAGGCCAGCTAATGACGCTGCTCAGGTTGCCCTGCTCTTAAGAATTTCACAGGTGGGGTGCTTAAGTTGCTTGACTGGAGAGGTGGTGTCTTTTCTCCTACTAATATAACAGTTCCGAGAAACTGCAGCTTGGGGAAGGTAGTGGAAGAGGGAACCTCAGTACAAATCCTTATAGACAGGCCACTTGTAGGTAGCTGAAGCACCACAAAAATGTCCTACACACTCCAAAAAGCTCTAGGTTACGTTTTATAATAAAGACAGGCAAGCAAAAAGGAAGAGAGAGGTACTATGAAGCAGACTCCTTCCTACAGAAGCACATTTTGACTGCAGCACAGAATATTAAAGTTTAAGTGTGGGGGGGAGAGGGGAAATGACAACCACCAGAAGCCTAATGCTTGCTCTCTGGGTTACCATGCTCAACCAAGCTTTGCAGCTGTTTCTTATCTGACATTGACTGGAAAGAAAAATCAACAGCCAATCAACAAATGACTTTACATTTGCCTGTATCCTGATAGCTAGCCAAAAAAACTTTCTTGGGTATCTTTACTTCTCAACTCCACTAGACACTGAGTAATTGAGAGACATAACCCTTTTTTACAACCCCTTGTTAAGAAGCACATTCTCTTCACCTTATCTAGGAATCTTAAGCAAGCTCTTCTGCTTCAATTTAGGGACACTGATCTTTATCTGCTAAAAAGAACATCAGACTTTGTATACATTACTCATGCTTAGCTTTCTTTTAGCCTTAGGACAATTCCTATTAAATATTTTGCGGGATCTTTGCCAGCCAAAGGATGCATGCCATTATTTAATAGTAATGAATGATGGCAGACTATGCTGCAGCTCAGTGGAAGATGACAAAATAACCAACCACACTGGACGTTTATATGCAGCCGTATACAGGCTTGGAGCTTCCAATCCATTTCAATGGAGGAGCAGTTCAGCTGAAGTGAGTGGGGAAACATGCAACAGGAGCTCCTGCATCCATATGGAACAAGTATTTTATTATTTTAGCCTGGCTAAAATAGTGCAGCCCCAATTAACTTGACAGTCAAGCAACAAAGGGCAACTCTGTCCCACCAAGCCGAAGTATTCAGAGTTCTGTTCTCCTATGACTATAATCAAACATGGTGCTTCCTGAATTCATCCCACTGATTTCAACAGGACTAGTTCCTACCTTCTAAAAAGTGTCTAATGTACTCTGACTGTGCCCTAGGAATCATTCACTGATAGCCAATCAATCTTTATTAAAACACTCACTGACTAGCACAAATCGTAGCAAGTCATAATAAGGTCCGCAGCCACGGTTGATAAGAAAAAACTTAAAAATTAACTCCCACATATAATGAGTAATAAGTAAAATTATTACCAAAATTCTTCAATATGCATATGTATCTGGTGGATTTTACAAGCTGACTAATATAATATAAACATACAAATTTATTAAAGTGTACACTTGTTAAAATAACTTCTGATTAAAATTTTTCCAGTGTCAGACGTATAAAAACATACAAATGCTCATACAAAATAACTGAAGACCAAACGCGTTTCGGCCCCAAAGGGCCTTCCTCAGTGGTCACTAATACAGATATATCATTGACACGCATTCATAGACATATATACATATATCAACCCAGGTGTTGTAGCCTTATATGATTATACAGCTATTGCTGAAATTAGTACTGGGCCATAGGTATATCTGTTGCAGTCTCACCAGTACTTCTGGTAATCAGAATTTTGTAGTTATGAATGTGAGCCACTCCATCAAAGCAAAGATACTCAAGGGTGCCCCAATCAGACTTGGGCTTCTGTCTTATTGTCAAATCTTGACTCTGGAGGAAACAAGGAATTGGTAGACAAACCCTTAAATGCAGAACAAATTAACAAAGAGACTGCAGGTCTCATCTCTTACCATTGTCATCTACCACTCTGGTCTGGTCTTTGCAGCAGTCAACTGGTAACCCAATAATTTCCACTTCAACAAATGGATCAATTATCTGTTCAAGACATTTTTTAAAACAGAAGGGAAAAAACAGTTATCTCAAATATTTAGTTTTTAAAATAAGATTACGAGCAGGATATTAATAGTCTCAACTTGTAGTCTAAACTTGGAAAGGTCAGCCATGCTCCCCATCATCTGTACACCTACTAATCAAGTATCCCTCATAGCTTCCCCAGAGATGAAAGACAATTCCTTTGAAAGTGGTTGGTATAAGTAAGACTCACTAAGAGATTTTCTGCTTAAGTTTATAAGTGACCACAGTCTCCTTACTGACGAAACTGTTGTGGCTATTTTTCAACAATTAAATAGCACTGATGAAACTTGACCACCTTAGGCAAAACTTCAACACCTTAATTTCAGAAAGTCTTCATCCCTTACCCCCCTCAATCATACAAAAGGGAGAGGCTTTAATTATACCAAATCTCCTATCTTAAGAACATAGGACATACAGCTTCCCACTGCAGGTGGAACGAACAGTGAAGAAGGTATAAATGTGTGTCACAGATTGTAAAACCATCAAATTATATTATTTATTAGACATAATTTTGTGAACTGGGGGTGTTGGGTAAATAAAAGAGCAATTCTCTACTCCCTGAGTCAACTTCTGCTTGTAGAAATTTGTCATGTTGACCTTGAGAGAGATTAAAGTCTCCCATATACTCCCTCTGGGAGGAGACTCCTAACTTTCAACCAGCCAACAATTCCCTCAATATTTTTGAAAATATTTTTATCTTCCTTTGAAATCTCTACAACCAGAGTCTTCATAGACAAAACTGTTCAGACATTAATTCCAGGGACTACATGTGAAACCTCCCACTTATGGCCTTGAATCTGGAGCCTTTTTTAACACAATTGACAATGACCCAAGCCTACTCCAGAATGCGGACAAAAGACTGCATATCAGTTCAAACAAGATCAAGGTGCCAGATAAAATAGAACAGCTTTATCCTCATACTCTTTGAGAATGTCTCTTTTGGGGAAACAAACAAACATTCCTTCTACATTGAAGAAACTGAAGAACTGACCGCAGCTCCTTCGTGCTTCAGTCAAGCCTCTTAATTTATTTCTCCCTGTGAGTCAACCATCCAACCATAAGCTAAAGACTCAAGCCTGCAGCACTATTTTGACCTCCCTGACATTGATAACAGTTTGCAGCTTTCTCATGACCTGGATAAGTCAATATCCATCTCTACCCCATCAAGGTGCCAACTCCAGTTTTCCAACTGCCTATAAAGGTGATGTATGAAAGGGGGAACCAATGGTTGGCAGCAAAACATCTCAAGTAAAGACCAGCAAGCCCCCACAGGAGCCCCCTATTATACAAATTAAAGACCAAAGCATCTCTATGGAAATCTCAGAAGAACAGCTGAGTCTTGAAAGTTCCAACATAGTGAAGTGTGAGAGCAAATTGGAGGCTGGGTGGAAAGTGCAGAAGAAGATACTCAAGGAGATGTTAGAGAGATTTTCTGCAAGATGTCAGGAAGAACTCAACAAGATTAATCAGAACTACCATGGTTCATCTGAGGAAACATGTCAAGAATTGGAACCTAAGAAGTGTTGTGTGAACTTATAATGATTAAGTAAAAGCAGAAATAGCCCAGAGAATACAAGATACAGAAGTATATAGCAACAGCTTGGCCTAATGGAATTATCAAGGCTCTGTATCTAGACTTGTGGTTCTTAAGAAACACATGCCTCTTCCTGTAGGAAAAATGAGAAGCTGGGGCGGGAGGTAATGATGAATTCTGTCAGACAATAGATCTGTATTTCCAAAACAGGAGAAGAGGAAGTCTTTTCATTTGCTCTCTATCCATCCACCACCACCCCGTACTGAGGGAACTCACAGTGTTACTAATTTTTATATTGTCATGCTATCTTATGAAACAGTTTTGAGATGCTGTGTCCTTTATTTCTTTTCCCCCCCAGTATGGATGTGAATGTTAAACTTTTTAACTTACTAAATAAAAGGGTTTTTTTTTAAGTATCTCTCATAGCAAGAGACTAAAAATAATCAACAGGATCCTGGGATCAAACCAGGAAGGCATCCAAGCATTCAAATGTGCTCGTTAGGTGAGGGCCTATTATTCTCTGTAGCTGTTCAGTTTCATTATGGCTTCCTGGAATATTTCTGTTGTCCTGCTGTTTCAAGTATTTTAAGTTGTCATTATTATGGCTTGTGATGGCTACCACTTTTATTGATTATGGGTTGAATCCTACTGCCATTTTGTGAACTGAGGAGGGAGAAGGTATGGTCTTAGTTTCTCCTCCTTTCTGCAAATCCCCACCTAATGTGGCTTATGGGATGAGTTCCCTTCCCCTATCGGTGCCTTTTCAAGGGTCACAGAAAACTTCTGGGAAAACAAGGAAATATCTGCTTCCAATCAATGGATGAGCAGGAGGATGTATTATTTGTTCCAGCCTCACTGAACAGCTTTTTAGGCATAAATAAGACATTTTAAAACATAATACAAATATCATCATCTACATGTGTTTTTTATCTCTAGCATCTCCAGTTAGATGATCCTGCATAGGACTGGGAAAGTATCCTGCCTGAGATGCTATGGAGATGACACCACTCAGTATGATCTGTGTATTTAATTAGCAAATTTATATTCTGTCTTTTCAATCACCTACTCAATGCAGCTAGCAAGAATCAAAAAAGGATTCAAAAGGGGATCAGACAAGTTAATGGCAGAGAGGTCCATCAATGGCTACCAGCTCTGGTGAGTAAAGGGAACCTCCATATACAGAGGAAGCAAACCTGTGAACCTCAGCCTCTATGCGCTGCTTGTTTGGCCCTCCAAGGCAACTTGTTGACCTCTGTGTGAAACAATATGCTGGACCAGATGTACCACTAGTCTGCTTAAGCAGGCTCTACTTAAGTTCTTAAAGAAACAAAATAATGCAAATTTAAAAACAGAGACAATATAACAACTGAGTACAATCCATCAGAACATATTTCCTTGCAGTGAAACAACTTCTATGTTAAAAGCCAGCAGTCAATAAAAAACAGGTTTGAGTAAGTACAAATTGGTATGGTCGGGGTGTTGCAAGAGATTACAGGATTTAGTCCTGCGCAATAAGAGTGACGCAAAAACTATCGAGTCTTGATCCAGGTGCTTCTCTAAAAGATTCCCCCCCCCCCATTTCTTCTACAGGCAATTTGTTTTACTTGTCTGACAGCCTGCCCTGAAAATCAGGATCTTTTAAAAAAAAAATCTTTACCACAGCCTACCTTATATAACTCTTTTGGTACGTATTCCAGAGCAGAAAGCTTGAATAAGTCCATAATTGCTGCACTTCGCTGGAGCAGCAAATTTTATTAACAAATCTTTTCATCCCCCAGGTTTCTCCAAAAATGTCAAGGGAGTGAAAAGAAAATGCAGTAATGAGGTAGTAGGGTCAAGTGTTCTGTGCCCCTCAAAAAAGGAAATGTTTTAAGGACAATGTAGGTTTTCCAGCTACAATAATAGAAAGGAGAGGTTCTCTTCCTCAGAGGCCATTTGCCTTTACATTTTTAATATTTCTCTTTAGGGCTATATCCCCAAATTATTAATACATAATACACAGTATATTTTGCAACTTAGGCATGTTGAAAATTAACAAGAAATGTAAAACAGTGGCTAAAATAGTTAGGAGGAGGAAAAACTCAAACGAAAATAGTTAACCATTGTATGCTTAAAGCAATTTGTGGTTAGATCAGGAGCATATTCATATATCAAAAATCAGACATTCACTCACACTGATCAATAACATTTCCATGCATCACCAATATCTTTTACCTCTCCTCTGTCTCCTAACATGGAATCAGGAGGTTTCGGTAGCTGCTGCCCACTGATAATTTTAAGTATAAGTTGCTTCTTAGGGAGAGCAGGAAGTGGATCTGCTGAGTATGGGTTAAATGTACCTAAGGGAGTATAAATATGTGAGAATAACATCTTATGCATACATATAAAGCCCACATTTATCCAGCAATGATGTAGGGTGAGATAAATTAGAATTTAACTGCAATAATCTCCATCCTTCACACTTTTACTATATGAATTTCAGAGCATTAGAGCATATTTATCTATTTGGGTGTCTAAGCTACTGGTCAAGACGGCAGCAAGTACTTCAAGCATACAGTTCAATAGCGTTGGATTTCAAGCACCACATTTACATTAATTATCTAATGAAACAGTTGTAAACAAAACCCCTCTGCTGCTTAGTTAACTGGCTTTTCTGAATGATGCAATAACTATCCAAGAATTGCCATTATAAAATAATAGAAATGTATCTGTGACATTCCATAACACTACCTTTGCACATCTGTTGAGGTTTCAAGACGTATCCACAGTTGCCATTCATCCTGAATTTGGCTTGGTTCAACTGCATCAAACGCCCATCAGACTGGTAGTTTAACGCCACTGTGGAGTAAGATTTTTAAAAAAAACATTATTAAAGTAATAGGTTCTATGAGTACAGTGCTTGATATTTTTTCCCATCTTTTGATGATGATCTTTGGTGTTAAACAAACAGAACTAGATCTAACGAAGTATGCAGGAAATGCTAACAGTATCTCCATTGGGGGTGTTTTGGCCTATTGTCTGTAGAGGTTTAAAAGATTAAGGGTTTCCCTTACTCAAAAGCTAGTTGAATCCAACTCTAGGGGGCGGTGCTCATTTCTGTTTCCAAGCCGAAGAGCCAACACTGTCTGAAGACATTTCCACGGTCATGTGGCTGGCATGACTAAATGTCAAGGCGTATAAAACGCTGTTACCTTCCCACCGAAGAAGTACCTATTTATCTACCTGTGATTTCTTGCTTTTGAACCCCTAGTTTGGCAGGAGCTGGGGCCAGAGATGGGAGCTCACTCCATCACGTGGCACTAGGGTCTCAAACTGCTCAGTGTCTATACTTGTGTGTGTATATATATATATATATACACACACACACAAACACACATATACATATTTATTTATTTATTTATTTATTTGGATTTATATCCCGCCCTCCCCAGAGGCTCACATATGTAATAAGGCTAAATGTTCAAGAGGGTATCACACAAAGAACAATGCTTCAAGATCTCTAATAGACCAGCACCCACATTTTATTAATACAAGGAAGCCTAAAACTGGCAGAACTTTTCAAGCATATGCTAATGGTCGTGTGTTAGCCAATGGCTTGGATCAGGAAGAAAGAACATGGGGGAATAAACAGTAAACCACCTGCCTCTCCCCCACACTAATAACTCCCCTTGGGGCTTCAGACCAAAAAGGCATAGGAGAGAGCATTCTGCTCCTTGATCTCCCAAGGTTGGACTTACCAATTTCTGATATTTTGCTTGCTGGTTCCAAGGAGCCAGCAGGCCAAAGGCACAGCTGCATTGAACCAGTGGTGGCCAAAACCAGAGAATGTTTTTGGCCATTTGGAGATACATGATCATAATCCCACTTTCAGTAGCTCTGTGAAGAGCCAGCATCAAGATGCCAAAGTAACATTGTCAGAAGCCTTGTAGATGTCATGCCAATCAGGGGTACTCACCCAGCTGGCAGCCAGCATTCCAATAAGGTAAAGGGTTGAAATTGCTGGAGTCAATTCGATATGCAGATGGATAGATTCTGGTGAGCTGTTTCTGGTTATAAAGCATAAACTGCTCTACTTTCTGTTGCAGAACCTGGTGAGCTCTTGTTTCACTGAAGGATAACACGTTCCCAAAAGATCCTGCACGTTTAAAAGCAAATAATTGCTAGGAAAGGGTTATAACCACTTAAATTAAATTTTCAGATTTCATTCCCATGTGTGGCTTAAAAGCTTCTGTTACAAATACAGAATTAACTGTAGAATCCTTGGAAACATATGGTATAACAAAACCTAAATAAATCAAAACCTGATAAGTACCTTGTTTTCAGGGAAACAGGGTCTGGGAATCTAAGAGCACTCTAATTGCTGTCTGTTTGCTGAGGAATAATTCTGGGGCAAAACAGACTTTCAAATAGACAAAAATGTTCCTGACAAATTGTACAAATTGTACCTTTCATTCTTTAATGCATTTCTACAGTGTGTTTTTCAAAAATCCTAGCCAATCAGGGATAACATGGTGTAACAATGAGACATAGCCAGCCTGATTTGTCTATGTTATCAGTTAGGCCAACTGAAGCTAACTGTTTTTACTGAATGGACAGCAGGGGGAACATGCTGACTTTTTGTGTTACTGTGATATGTTGCTGCAGCACAAGGCAACAAAACAGGAAGATCAACACAAATGCCAAGACAATCAGCTGAAATGTCCCCCACTAGATTCTCTTCTGTTGCCCATTTAATAACTGAAAATGGTAGCAACTCTGGGGATGCAAAAATTTTCAAAAAATCCCTGCCTTCCTTTCAGATAAGCTACATAAGTTTCACTGTCATATTCATAAATATCCATAAGGCCATTTCCCAACACTCTCTATAGCTGCATGTCAAACAGATCACATGTATAATGTAACGCTTCCTCCTAGAATCATAATATGGAATAATATTCAGATAATTGGTAGCTCAGAAAAAGTGATGTTCTTTTAAAAAACAACAACACTGGATTCCCCGGATTTGATTTGAATATGTAAGACTGTAGCTGATTCAGGAAGGCAGCCAAGTTTTTCAGATCTCAAGGTTAACTCGAATTCTGCATGAAGAGAAATGTATCTTTGGGTTGGATTCCACAGATCATATATGCTGACAGAAAGGTTTCCGTCACTGGAAGTGCTCCGTGGGATCCAAGCTACAGACTCCAGTTTAATTCAAAGAAAGAAGCACATAATCATATGAATTTGCTTAAGTTATGAAGGAGGGGAGAAAGCACTGAAACTCCACTCCTTGTATACTGGAAATCTTAATCAGATCCCTGAGATTTCACAAAGCACTTAAAGATGTAATTTCAAGTCCAGCCTAGAGACCATAAAGACTTGAAACTTGGGCCACAATCTAGCAGTTTTGTCCCACTAATTTCTCACTGAAACCAATGACATTTGTGTGTTTAACTTTAAATGGATATGTCATGGGGGGGGTGTGTGTGTGTGTGAAAGTCAAGGATGGAGAATTCTATATGCAGTCCCAAATGCTACTCTTGCTGTGCTTGTGCTAAATTGTAAGATACACGTGGCTCCGATTATAGATCAGGAGGTTCATTTCATATCATTCAAACGCTTAATTTCCCTAGACAGGACTGTTTCTTGCAAAACCAGTCGGTGGGCTTTCCAGTCACTTTCTGACTAGCATTCTAACACTATTCTTCTGGGACAGAGAGTTCTGTAGCCTTATGTTTTGACTTCAAACTCCACTACCCATCCAGCCTCGGCTGAAACAAGCTTTGAAAGCACACTGGTAGCCCTAGTCACAATATTGAGATAGTATAACTACCTTTGATACTTGTGTTGTTTTTCTCCCAATCACCCTCATGCAGACAGCCTCGCCCAGACAGCTACTCTAATTAACCACTGCCCTCAAGCAGACTCTTGTCACTTCCTTGGGCTTAGAGCTGTTCAGTGGAAACATGCTATTTTCACAATATGAAAGCTACTCACTGGCATTACTTGTCAAAACTCAGACAAGGTAGAAAAGGTGTAACTAAAAAAGCTGCTGACAATGCAGAAATGCCACTCCCTGAGGTGAATGGTCTGGAAGGTATATTATGAGCAAACAAAAGACAAGTCAGTTGGGCTTAAGACCCAGGGCAAACAGCCAGAAGAGGCAGAGAGCAAGCTCGAAAAGGAGGAGGGAAACAAAGAGAAAGATCCACTTAACACAATGAAGGATCTCTGATTTCTACAGGGCAAGGGTGTTTGTATACATGCTGTCCCATATGCAACCCTTTTTGTTTAAAAAAATGTCATTGAAAGATTCACAGCTGTGTGCCTCTCTGGCTTGGGATGCATGGGGGGGAACTGAATCCACATCCCTTTTAAATTCTGCATTCTTCACCAGTGGTGTTTGTTCAAGCATGGAAATATTTATTGTCTCTTTTTATGACAGAAGGGCCTCCTTCAAATTTGAGAGCAGAAGACATGTAAACTCAAGAAAGGCATGTAAACGCAATGCTTAAAAAACTTCTGAAAGAGAAAGGGGGGAAACCCCATGATTGACAGATGGCGAGGAGGGAACAACACTATGCATTCCACAGGAAAGACTATCAACCATATCAGAGATTTTAATTTGGCTCTGACTGGTATACTTCCCTGATCTGGTCAGCCCAGTCTTGTCAGATCTCAGAAGCAAAGCAGGGTCAGGCCTGGTTATTACTCGGATGGGAGAGCACCAAGGTAATCTAGGGTTGCTACACACAGTGAGGCGATGGCAAACCACATCTGAATGTCTCTTGCTTTGAAACCCTGTGGGGTCACCCTGCCGTAAGTCAGCTGGGACAACAGCACTTTCCACTACCAACCGGTATATCTCATATGCTATGAGCCTCATAGGCTATGGGTTTATACAGGCAGATGCAGATATTACTAATCTGTGCATTCTGTGTTTTCAGTCTACAGATGGACCAAGTGTGGCAGATAGTGTGAAATATCTCAAAATGGCCCTTGACCATCATTTTGAGTTTGAAAATAGGACAATATGATTGCAGTTCACAGACAACTCACTACAGAGCATGCTTGCTGAGACTCCATTATCATCTCTATGACTATAGAATGAACTCATCATTGTAAGTGATTTTCAGACTCCTGCCTATGGGAACGAACCGCTGGGAACTTCTCCAATGCAAGCCAAACCAGAATGAATTAATGAAGTCATCAAACATCAACACTATACTTTTATACAACTAGCATTCAAAAAATTGCTTTTGTCAGAGAAATTCCCAGTGCTTATATTCCTCACACAGGAACAAATAGGTATAATTCCATCAAGAAAATAAACTCAAGTAATGCCTTACCGTCATCAACAATGTCTTGAGCTGCCACAGAATTTGTGTATACCACTAAATCAGAAAGATCACGGCACAGCTTCATTGTTTTTCTCCGCCGACCCAGCCTAATCAAAAAACATTTTAAAAGGTTGATTTCCCTAGAAATAGACAAAATGGTAAACTACTTTCTTCTATTATACCAGGCTTACTGTTAAAAAGCCCAGAAGACTCCACTATCAAGCATGACGTTTTCTTATATAACTACAGTTATTAGTTGACTAGAGGGCACTCTAAAGAATACAGGAAAAGAAAAGAAATAGGCTAGCTAGAAAGAGAGCACATTTCTAAGACACTACATTCATTTTAACCCTGTATATCTTTCGCATGCATACCCTATTTATACCAGTCCATTAGAAACAGAAGCATCTGGACATAAATCAGTTATATTATTGAATGAAAGTAAGGTGCACAAGAAACTTCTGAAAGAGACAGCCTGAAAAGTAATTTTGTATCTGCTTTATCACATTTACTACGGTAATGAGTTTAGACAGGATTTGAGGTACTATTTACTTGGCTTGCATTCACCCACAACTAAAATTCAGCAGTGGTATTGCTTATTTTGAAAGCAATTTTTACTTACAGTCCAGAAAAGAAAGGTCATTAACAAGTCTGCTGGGGTATGACTGCCCCAGCAAAATGAATTCCAGCATCTGATATCCCAAGAAACTTAAGGTCAAAACAGGTGAGACATTAAGACAGCCATCACCGGACCTTCCCAGGGTTTTTAAAAAATTAATTTCAGGCATACGTAGTTCTGATTTGGAGCAGGTCTGCAGGGGGAAGGGATAGTGGGTTTACCCCTCCACAGTTCTGGCTATTGACTGCTTTCCTTTCATAGCAATGCGAAAGCAGCTGTGTCACTGATATAAATATGATTATATGTATTTAGTAGTGAGATGACCAGGGAGGGATGATGAATACCAACCTGCATAGCTGTCCAGATTCCCTTCCAGAGCAGTTTTGTTGAGAATCCTCATCATCAGATGTGCTATGAGATTTGGACCTTGGTTTAACTGCCTTCTGCTTGAGAAGCCAAAAACACATCGATATTATGAATACCTCTCTGTATGAATAAATCGCTCTTATTGTCCTTCACAGCCTCTTAAGTCAGCATGCAAAGAATTAAACACAGACATTCTACATGATTTTAGGCTAAAGCGGCTCTTGCCATCTTATGAAACTCATTAAGGTGGGATATAAATGGAAAATAATAATAAAATATGCAAGAGCATTTTTTAAAAAAGATTCTCAAATGAAGATCTGTGTACACACAGTGAAAGACACGTTTCCCACTATTATCAATAGATATCTATATAGCACAAGAGTACCTAACACACCACCGTGCCCACTGGCACCTTTTTAGAACTTGGGTGAGGTCAAGTGGGGCTTTTGCACAGGAGAGCTTCTGATTGGCTGTGCAGATTTTTTTTTTTTAAATGTTGCTTTGGCAGCAGCTGCTACCACAGCACAAGGATCTTCACTGTGTGACTGAAGGTAAACTACGGCAGCCCCTTTGTGGTTGCGTTCACCATGCTGTGCCAGAATCCCAAAGGTGCCCACAAGCTCAAAAAGGTTGGGGACCCCTGATATAGCTGGACACACGCAAAATCAAAGTATTTTTATAGGATGGGGCTGTCTCTTCAAACCCTTCTGTCATTGTCATTAAGGAGAATACTCTATTTTTCTTTCAAATATGAAGAAAATGAGCCACGTCTAATTCACCTAATTAACTGAAGTGAGTGTGTTATTAAAATATTTTGCAGCCTTCAATGTAGTCAGTGGTTGTCACTTCGCAGGCTGATTTCTCTAATAAGGCTCTTGCTGTATATTGTTGGGTATCTCATCAGTGTGTTGGGAATTTCAGTTGGTACTACTAGTGCCCATTAGCAATGCTGAGAGAGACTTGTGAAACTCAGCTGTGAACTGAATGAATAATGCAACTCATTAATTTTCCTTATGATTCCTTGAAAGCAAAAGAACTTTACATATGACTGAACGTGTGCACATCAGGCGTCTGCAGCTTACATTGAAAAAAGCAAGTTCTAAGTCAGCCTGATCACATACAAGAAGAACTCCTCAAACATGAATTCTCCTTCACGTAACCCTAACTGAACAAGACCTGTGCAAAGTGGGAGTTCCAAAGCGCCGACAAAATATTACATGAAAAAGTTATAATCACAGCTGGGCAGCCACTAAAAACCTAACAGTTCCCTGGATGTGGTTATATGTCAGCTTAAATCAAATCCACGCAAGCCAGAGACAGGGTGGAACTGCAGAGAGCGATGAATGCAGTTGGGGAACACAGTGACAGGCAAGTCATGAACACAATGTGTGAACAGGGCCAGGAATAGATGCATCCACTAAGTTCCCTCTAACAGTTAAGACAATGGGCCAGGCTCTGCTTGACCCACTTCAGGGATAGACATCTATAGACATTTATTTCTTTAACTTGGATATTGTGACAGAAGAGGTCTCACAGGCCCTCTGTTCTACCATGGGATGCTGATCTAACCTTGCTAGATCTTAATAGTTTACCTTTCTGGCTTCATCCCATCACCCCAACAGAAATGACCCCGTCACCACGTCCTCCTACCAACCAATGTCCACCCCCCAAACCCTCTGTTAAAATACACTTAACATGCTTAATGATCACAGGCTTTCCCCTACCACCTACTCTAATTTACTCTGAACACTGGGAGGCAGGAATCCAGTCCATTACAGCAATCCAAATACCGTCAAGAGTTTCCCTAACTTCTCTCTCTCTGTCTTGCTAACTGTAAGCCCAGATTAGTTTCACAAAAAGAAATGATAAACTTTATTTGTAAATAAAACCACTGTTTACAGAAAGGAAAAACACAGAGTGCAAAAATGTCTAGCTACTGAACAAACAATACATTAAAAACAGAGTAATAAACACAACCCCAAAACTGGCCATCTGCAAGAACCAGCATGCCCCAAACATACCATAATGAGAATGTTATTTGATTCTCTACATTAGTAGTACTAATGTCTTCTTTATTATTGGTGTTAATTATCAGCACTTATAGTGCTCTATTAGTGCTGCTGTCTGCCACTGGTAACAGACATATTTTTCTCACAGCTCTGTACTACCTTTGGTTTCTTATCCTTGGTTACTGCTCAGCTGAAACTGTTTACTAGCAGCTAGCCAGAAGAGCTCACACTGAAAAAACTGGGAAAGAGCTGTGTGCAGGGCTTTTTTGTAGGAAAAGCCCAGCAGGAACTCAGACCACACCCAACAGCAGAAACTCATTAGCATATTAGGCCACACCCAGCACAGCACAGGAACTCAGACCACACCCAACAGCAGAAACTCATTAGCATATCAGACCACACCCACCTTTTGCTTCTTATTCTATTTACCTTGTTTGTTGTAAAAAAACAGGGCTTTTTTGTAGCAAGAACTCCTTTACATTTTAGGCCACACACCGCTAATGTAGCCAATCCTAATTATTTTCTGCTGTTGGGTGTGGCCTGTTATGCTAATGAGTTCTTGCTGGGCATGGCCAACTCAGGAGCCAGCTGGAACTCCATTCCTGTGTGTTCCTGCCCCAAAATAGCCCTGGCTGTGTGTATCACCACAATTGGTGCTTCCCTATCTGAAGTCAAACTGCTCCAAGGAGGGACAAATGCTGCAGCTAAATCAAGGGACAAAACAGTGTCAGACTGAGTTTTATAATATGTACTAACCCTAACCCTTGGCAATTGATTTTTGTAGATATTTCTGACCTACTATGTGTTTGTTTGATATTGTTTGATATTGTTAAGGCATTCATGCCTGTTAGCCGCCACAGGGGGGATACAAACAAACAAATAAATACATATGGAGCACTGTGAGTCATATGACTGTGCTAAGCTTTCCTATTTAAAAGTATTTATTTAAAATATTTATATTCCACTTTCCTCCTGAGCAATCTTACATTAAGTCCAAACATTGTTCCATCTAACTCAGTGTTGCCTATTTTGATGGGCAGCTGCTCTCCAGGGTTTCATAAAGAGAGAACTCTTCCCTTATAGATACTTACTGGCTGTGGTCACTCACACTAAATAATCCACTTTCAATCCACTTTCCAATTGGATTTTTACTGTGTGAAGTGGCAAAATCCAGTTGGAAAGTGCATTGAAAGAGGACTGAAAGTGAATTATTTAGTGTGTGCGACTACAGACACTGAGAGCACAGACACCCCTGAGCTGGAGGTGCCAAGAACTGAACCTGGGGATCTGCATATGTAAAGCATGTGTCCTGCTTCTGGGCTATGGCCCTCCCAAGTATGCATCATCATATGCAAATTATTATCCAAAGAGTGATTAACACATGGAATTCACTGCCACAGGAGGTGGCGGCAGCTACAAGCTTGGACAGCTTCAAGAGGGAATTAGATAAACATATGGAGCAGAGGTCCATCAGTGGCTATTAGCCACAAAGTATAGATAGGAACTCTTAGTCTGGGACAAGTGATGCTCTGTATTCTTGGTGTTTGGGGGTGGGGGCAGCAGTGGAAGGGCTTCTAGTGTCCTGGCCCTACTGATGGACCTCCTGATGGCACCTGGTGTCTTTGGCCATGGTGTGACAGAGCATTGGACTGGATGGTCGATTGGCCTGATCCAACATTGGTTTCTCTTATGTTCTTACCCATAATAGGATTACTTGCATATTGTACCCCCCATTAAAAAGTAAATTCACAGAATAATATGCAGCCATCTCTCTAAGTATACTGTGTAAGGTAGATGAGACTGACGTATTGTTGAATTTGCTGCCCAGTTGGGACAGTGGTCAGCAACATGTGCTTTTTGCCTTGGCAGTGGAGTGAAAATCATTAATATTCACAACTGCCCCAAATGGCACACTGGGATTTCTGGGAAAGTAACATAGAGGAACTCTACCCTGCAAAAAAAGGGGAGTCTAGTTATTTTAAACTATTCACACATGTAACTCTTATCACCACAGTGGAACAACTCATCATTTGTCTGAAGCTTCAGATTTTCTGTGGTTTCTTCCTGGGATTGGTTACGTATCAAAACCATTCAAATAATGCATTAAAAGTTCTAGCTTTGCTTACCTTATGTTTGCCAAAGTTGCTCATTAGTTTACTATGTGACTTCTTGTTAGTGTCTTTCATATCTGAATTCTGGGGAAACAAAACAAATAATGAACACATCTTAGGAATTCGTAAAAGTTTTTAGTAAAAGCAGTTATTTTCCATGCCATACTTCACTGTATGAAACATTAAGACTTTTTATGATGCACAGCTAGGCAAGAACCCAGAAATCACATATGGAAGGCAAAGCCAGTTGAAATAAATGGGATGTACGCACTGTATAAATGGTGAAGGGGTTTTGTTTGCTGTGGGGGGTGTTTTTTTGCAGTCAAGTCACAGCCAATTTATGGTCACCCCATGGGCAAGAGATGTTCAGAGGTGGTTTGCCATTGCCTGCTGTGCCACAACCTTCGTAATTCCTTGGTGGTCTCCCATCCAAATACTGACCAGGGTTGAACCCTGCTTAGCTTCCAAGATCTGACGAGATCCAGACAGTCTGGGTTACCCAGGTCAGGGTGTAAATGGTGTCAAGATAACAATATTAATTATATAATTTATTTATTTGTTTATTTGATTTATAACCCGCCTTCCCCGCCAGGGCAGGCTCAGGGCGGCTTACATAAAATTTGACAAGTAAATCAACAATTATAAATATAGCTATAAAAACAGGACTTAAAGTGCTAGTATCGGTTTATACGGTGATGGCAAGGTAGTAATAGCAGCAAACATACTAAAAATACAGTTAGTGGTTGTTAGTACAGTTTGGCAAAGCATCGGCTATTGATGGTGGCATTGGGCACAGGGTCTTAGTTGCTGGATGCCGCTCCTTAACTGAAGGCCTGGTGGAAGAGCTCAGTTTTACAGGCCCTGTGGAACTGTAAAAGGTCCCACAGGGCCCTAGTATCTTCCGGGAGCTCATTCCACCAGTGCGGGGCTGCCACTGAAAAGGCCCTGGCCCTGGTTGCTGCTAGCTTGGCATCTTTGGGACCCAGGAAGCCCAGGCAGTTTTGAGAACCTGACTGTAGTGCTCTCTAGGGAACACGAGGGGAAAGGCAGTCCCTCAGGTAGGTAGGCCCCTGACCATAAAGGGCTTTCAAGATAAGCACCAGCACCTTGAAGCAAATCTGGTAACTATAGGCAGCCAGTGCAATGCTTTTAGCGCAGGCTGAATGTGCTTCCACATGGTGTGACCCAATAGCAGCCTGGCCACAGCATTCTGCACCAGCTGAGGCTTCTGGATTTGGGACAAGGGCAGCCCCATGTAGAGAGCATTACAGTAGTCCAATCTCGAGGTGACCATCATGTGGATCACTGTTGCCAAGTTGTTGTGCTCGAGGAAGTGAACCAACTGCCTAATCTGCCAAAGATGATAAAAGGCTGACAGCAATGGCTACTACCTGGGCCTCCATCGTTAACGAGGCATCCAAGAGCACTCCCAAGCTCCTAACCTTTCGCGCTGACACCAATGGCACCCCATCAATGGTCGGGATTGGGATCCCTAACCCCAGACTTCCCTAACTCAGGCACAGGACCTCTGTCTTCATTGGATTCAATTTCAATTGGCTCAGTCTAAGCCAACCAGCCATGGCCTGCAACGCCAGGTCCAGATCTCCCAGACTAGAGTCAGACTGGCCGCCCAACAACAGATAGAGCTGGGTGCCATTTGTGTACTGGTGACACCCCAAGCCATGCCTCCAGGCAATCTGGGCAAGAGGGCACATATAGATGTTAAATAACATCATGGAAAGTATCGCCCCTTGGGGCACTCCACAGATTAGCGGGTGCCTTCAAGACAACTGTTCCCCTAGTGCCACCCTTTGTCCCCGACCCTGTAGGAATGAGCAGAGCCATTGCAAGGCAGACCACTGAATCCCTGCATCGGCAAGGCAGTGAATCAGTAGTTGATGGTCGACCATGTTGAATGCTGCCAACAGGTCCAACAACAGCAACACTGCCAAATCACCCCAATCCAGATGTCCCCAAAGGTCATCTGTGAAGGCAACCAGTACTGTCTCCGTTCCATGGCCTGGTAGGGAAAATTGGAAACTGGCTGCTAGTTAGCCAATTCAGCCAGATCCAAGGATGTTTTTTTTAAGAGGGGGTATACCACTGCTTCCTTGAGTGCCCCAGGGAACGGCCCCTTAGAGAGGGACTTGTTGATAATGTCACTTAGGGCACCTCATAGCCCAACATGATGGGCATGCATCAAGGATACAGGTGGTTGGGTGTACAGTTGAGAGTAATTTGCCAACTTCCTCTAGGCTGAGCAGACTGAAATAATCCAGAACCTGACCAGAAGACATGCATGGAGCCTCGAGTTCACTTATTGTCTCAACTGTGGTGGAGAGATCATGGCGGAGTAACAAGACTTTATCTGCAAAACAGTTCCCAAAAGCCTCACAGCCAATGTCCAGTTCCCTAGCATTTAATCTGCCCTGTGGTAGAGTAAGTTAAGGACCAAATTGTTCTAAATCATTGGGCTGGGCATGAGCTCGCAGATGGAATCATGGCCGCATAGTACTCTCTCTTAGCGGCTTTGACTGCCATCTCATAGGATCTCATAAACGTCCTATAAGATGCTCTTGTTGCTTCAAGAATCAGAGTACCTGAAATGGTGACTCTGTAGCTGTAGAGAGTCTCTGCACATTTAAGTTACAGCAATATGTTGATCATTCCCACCAGCAGAACAGCCACTTCCAACAAGGGAAGTCTCCAGAGGAAAGCATCACTGCTAGTAGAATTGGCCTGCGGGATCCAATCCATTATTTCTGACTTCTGGACACTTTTTCTACTAGTTTCAACAATTACTGAGATGTACAGTGAATTACACTTCATGTATAGACCCACATTTCTCCCAGAAAACTGGGACCCAAGGTTGGTAACAACTATAGAATGAAGACATCATTAAAAAAAAAAAAAACTCACAACCATTACAATAATCAACAATAACAAATTCAATTTTTTAAAAATCTCAATGTGTGTGTGTCATATACACCTGTGAGTGTAGGCATTTGATTACATTAGTTTCCCTGATGTTTTTTGTGTTCCTTCTGAAGATTCTGAATGACGCAGCCAAGGATACATGCTGCATTTTATAGGCAAACAGTTACTGTCAGGCTTGTGCCTGGTACAATGGTTTCTTCTGTTCTTAACACATAATGAAGCATATGCTTCCCCTGCAGCATCACACAGGCAAGGACTCTTGTGTGGTTCCAATAAAGAAAGTTATCTGTGTGTAATCATTTACTGCAGGCTTGTGGTACCCCAATAAGGAAAAGGAACAAAAGAAACAGAAACATGACTCCGCATCAGAATCAAAAGGAAGCTATCCACATGGACAAACATATCAGCCCTCACAGTCTCAAAACCCTTAAAATAAATGGGGATTTAAAAGCCTACAGCCACGGAGACAGGTGCAATGTTTGTTGGGCCACCTGAGATTCATGGTAAGAATGATCCCCTGGGTCATCAGTTTGATGATCTGTGGCAGGATCTAGTGTTGCTGTCAGAACATCACATCCCTTCAACTGTCTGCGGAGCTGAAAAGGCACCAGAAAAATATTCCCTCAGCTATTCGCAGCACAAAGTCCTTCTCGTTATGCAATATGCAGCCTGTGGCTGAAATGTATTTCCATTAGTTTTTGTTTTGTGAAGAACAAGAGACTTTGCCTCCTTGGTTCTGGGCTTAGTCAAGCTTGACAAATTCTAACCAGCGTTTTCAGATATTTATTTTTCAGGTCAGGTTTAAGAAAATATACTGGGGAATGAAATCTCTTGAAGATGGGTGCTTTCCACATATATATGCCCACTACAGATGGGATCTAGAAGAACAGGGGAAGGTATGCAAGTCAATCATACCTTTCTCTCTCACGGTTTCTTTGAAATGTCTGAATTGGCTCTCTGCATTTAAATTCAAGGGAACATAATATGCAGAAAGAACTCAAATGTGCTATATGAAGCACATGTGAATGAACAGCGGCATTCACAAGAGAGTAACAGCATCATGAATGCCTGCTTGAAGGAGCAAGCATATATAGGCACGTTCCAATAGCTGCTTGCAGGGGAGAAATCTCCTTCTTGAGCAAGCTCTGCCCCATGGAACAACGTATTATTTCTTTGAAGCATTTGTATACATGCATAACCTCCTCCCATGTCAAAAAGGTCAAAAACATGTCAAAAAAGGTCAAGCATGGCCACACTGGTCTTTATAGAAAATATTAAGAAAACAGAATGGAACCTTTTAAAACTGTTTAGAGAGTATGAGCACATGTAGGTTATTGCCTAGTTCACCAGATGTTTATTGAAGAATTAGGTGCACAGTAGAAAAATCACCTGTGACTTCTTCCATACTGAGAACTCCAAGGTCTTGAGATACTTCTAGAGTTGAGATTTCTGGGAAGCAATAACTATTTTTGTGTCACTTACAACTAACTTAGAAACTGGTGGTGACATGCAAAAAGTTTTGTACACCATGATTTACATATATTTATTTATACCTAAATTTAATTTCAAATAACCATTTGAAAGATTCCTTTCCTCTCCTTTCACTTTCTTACCTATATTTGTTTAGTTAGAAAACTCAGATGCTGCAACTAAGATAAAAGAGCAAGCACCTCACAGGGAAAATATTTGGGAGGGGCAGTGTTCTATAATTAGGGCATTACCACCAAAAAACACCTGCCCAGCACCCACCTAACTTCCAAAGGGAAGAGGGCCTGAAACAGTGCCTCAGATGATGGACACTGAATGGGAAGGCTAATTTGGGAGAAGGTGGTCCTATACACCACAAAGTAGCTGAGAATGGGCCTTGTGGCATAACTGACAAGTATTAAAACATGAAAAATATGAAACATATGAAAAACTGCTCAGATGTCATGCCAAAACACAGTTTGAGATAAGCATAGTTTGGGATGCAAACCATGGTTTGAGTGTTTAAATGTACAGGCAGCTGTGGTTTAGGCTATCGAGCGCGGCTCTGCTCCCACTGTATGTCATGCTTCAGCCTGCTTACTTCCTACTGGACTTCAGCTGAGCAGTTCAATATCTAGCATGCATTGCCAGATCCTGCTTGCCAGCAAAGTTCGATCACCGCATTATATGCCTACCTCTTCTCTGGAGATTTCTACTGGACTGCTTTACAAAGAGCAGTGTAGCATCGGAAGCTTCATCTACGTGCCAGTCCTCATTCCATGATTTCTCAAACCATGGGTTCTTTCCACTTATAGCCAATGGAAGCAAACAGAGAAATGCTCTATTCTTTTTTTTGGTGGGGTCAGTATAAATCATGAGCAATGGAACAAAGGCTCCTATTCTGGGAAGAGCTACATTGTGGAATACATAAATGAACCTGGTTTGGAACAACAACTTGGTTGCTTCAAAAGTAAAACACCCCATGATGTGAGCTGGCATAGAAGAAACAGAGGCAAGGCAGGCAGCAGGTGTTCAGCTAAAATTCCTTTATTGAAAAGTTACCTTTGAACAGAACTCTTGGAGCAAACCCCCCCAAATGTTAGCTACTGACATCACAGAAGAGAAGATAAAGTACCATTTCAACAGTTGGAAGAAATCTCACACTGTATTTTTTAAATCCAGCACAAGCTATGCTGAACTATTTTTAATCTATCCCTGCAGGATATTAGTAAAATCTTCCCTGAGATTACTTAGAATTTTAATAGCAAAATTAAATATTTAAAAGTCACATAAAAAAGTGTCTCTAAAGAAAAACTGTGGATTGCATATGACTTTCCAAAAGGGGCACCCAAATTCCTTTTGGAACAACTTCCCATAACCATCTGATCTCTAATAACCCTTTCTTGTCCTTAATAATGGTTCTTTAAGGATGGAAGGTAGCATGGTATAGCCTGATCTTGTCAGATCTCGGGGGATAAGCAGGGTTGGTACTTCGATAGGAGATAAGTCAAGAAAGACTTCTGCTTCTGACTTGCCTTGAAAGCTAACTTGCCAGGGTCACTATAAATCAGTTGTGACTTGACAGCACATACATGTGTAATAATGATTCTTTAATATGGGGGGGATATACCGGGGTCTTTTAAAAAATCTGTACATAGTGACTGATGATTCCACTATTATAAATGTACTTATTAAAAGGAAAAAAAAAACATTATATTCCTATAGCAAACACGTTAAAATCCACAATGCTATGGGTTTACTTTGGCACTGAAGATCTTAACAGCACAAATGCAGAAAGTAGGTGGGCGATCTAGGAGCTTCTTTCTGGGTGTTACAGGAGTGTTCCACTAAGTACAACTGGCTCTGCCACCCCCTCGTCTCCTCCGTGCTTTGCTTTCCTACAGTCTTTCTTTTTCTTTTTTGTTTTGCTGGGCTCCTTCTGCTTTGGCTCTCTTGGGTGCAACTGGCTCTCCCTCCTCACTTCCTCCCTGCTTCACTTTGCTACAGTGGGGTATGCGTGTTTCTTTTTCTTTTCTTTTTTGCTGGACTGTTTCTGTTTTGACTCTGCTGGGTGCAACTGGCTCCCCCTCCCCTACTCTGTGCTTTGCCTAGCTACAGTGGGTGTGCCTTTCTTTTCTTTTTTGCTGGGCTCCTTCTGCCTTGGGTCTCTCGGGTGCAACTGGTTCTGCCTTCCCCTCCCTTCCTCCCTGCTTCGCCTTGTTACAGTGGGTATGTTTCTGGGTTTGTTTGTTTTTGCTGGGCTTGTTTGTGCTGACTTAAGAATGGGGGAGAGGGGTTGTGCCTCAGTTGAAGAACCTCTGCTTGGCGTGCAGAGAGTCCCAGTTTCGATCCCTGGCACCTCCAGTTAAAAGGACCACGCTGTGGCTTATGAGACCCTGAAGAGCCACTGCCACTCTAAGCCACCCTGAGCCTGCCTTGGCTAATGAAACAAACAAACCTACCTGAGGGGGAAAGGAAGAAGCTCACAATGCCCAGCCATTTCATGTTTTTTCTTGGGCCATCAGCCCAGTGCTGCACTGCTGGCTCTCTAGTCTGCCTATGTGGGTTTTCCTCTGCAGCTGAGGCCTTGCGGTGAGGACACACCAAGTTGATGCTTACCAGCAGCACACCTACTTGATGCTTACCCAGAAATTGGTAAAATATTTTTAATTGTGTTTCTCTGTCCTTTATAAAGCTTATATGTTACCTGACATCACTTTTTATGACACACGTGGCCAGCCTGACAATGTCTCATTTATGTCAGATCCAGCCCTCATAACAAATGAGTTCGACGCCCCTGGTCCACAGCAACGTTCTCTTGGGAATCCTGTGCTAGCGCTGAAGACAGGAAACACTGGGTCCAGCTCACCAAATGAGTGCTATGCTTCTAAGGGCAGGCCCAAAAAGAAACAGAGCCTTTCCACTCTGAACTGATTTCAGCAGTTCATTCATTTTGCATCCCTCAAAAGCCTATTTTTGTGAAGCATGGTCTGTTGGACAATATCCATCAGGAACTACCCTGGACAGATGCTGAAGGTACGGCTGATGTCCCAAGCTCACACCGTTCTGGCTGCTGTTAAGGTAGGATCTGCTGCTGTGGCAGGTTTCACAGCGACAGTGGCTGTTTCTGGGGCACACAGGTCATGAGCTGCAGCATTGGTGGCACATCTGGGTTTGCTGGTGCATGTGCTCTTCAAGTGCTGCCCAGCGCTAAAGGACTGGAACCTCCACCTGCTGCTATAATGTCCCATGTACCTGATCTGTGGGGAAGCAGTCCTGAAGTAACTGAAGAAGTGAGCAGTGACCTGCCACAAATTTTGTTAGTCTTTAAGACGCTACTGGACTTTTGCTCTTTCCGACCACTACAGACAAACACAGCTACCCATCTTGATAAGAGCCCTGTTTGTGTGTCTCACATGGGTTGGCTTTCTCAACCTAGGATGCTTCAAATATTCGGGCAGAAAAGGTAGTGGTGAACACCTGGAATGATTTTACCAGCAGTGACAAGATTTGTTCAGCAATATACCCACAGGAAAAGGAGTAGAACTGAATAATGCAATTGCAGCCTGTAGCAATGAACTGGGTGAAAAAGTTTCCAAGAATGCCATTAAACCACAAAACACAGGACCCTGATTTCCCCCCCAAAAAACATTTCATTTATGAGTTTGTGACTCTTCTTCCACTCAGCATTCACTTCTCTATAGAGTGTGGCGGTTGAAGCCTGAGACTAGGATTTGGGAGACCTGGGTTTCAATCCCCAGTCTGCCATAGAAGCTTGCTGGGTGACTGTGAAGGTCAGGGGTTAAAATGCCATTTAAAAGGAGGTAGTGTGTTGTGCAGTTTGAACAGTTTATGCCCCAACCTCCACCTCATACACAGACACTAAGTGACTTGAAATAAACAGGGGGAGAAAAGAGTAACTTTTATTAACTTCCTTGGCTGGGATATGGTTGTTCATTAAAGAGGCTTGCAACTATATACAAGTCTAACACAGCATTTGCTGGACTCACGAAGTGGGGCCACGGCTCCGCGGCAGAGCATCTGCTTGACATGCAGAAGGTCTCATGTTCAATTCTCAGCATCTCCAGTTAAGAGGATCAGGTAGTAGGTGATGTGAAAGATACTTCTCTGCCTGAGACCCCAGAGAGCTGCTGCCAGTCTGAGTAGACAATACTGACTTTGACGGACAGATGGTCTGATTTGATATAAGGCAGCTTCATGTGTACATGTGTGTTCATGATGTTATAGTTAACAAGGTAGGAGTGCAGAGAGCAGCTATCAGCCAAGCTTTGATACCACAGGTGAATCTTTAGCCTCTTCCCAACTTTAGGAATAGGTGTGAGCTCCTTCTGGAAATCCCAATAATGTAACCTGCTATATCTCTGAAACAGCACTCTCTTAATTAGCCCGCTCCGAGACATACAAAATTTCCTCTTTAAGGATTTCTTTCCACCAACTCCTCTGGAAGCACAACCCCATTTGAAAACATTCAATGTTTTTTGCCTGCTCACTCTCAAAACCAGGTTCTGAGACAGAAACTCTCTTTCTGCGATGGTTCAGACCCTGCCTGACAAGAACTGACAGTATATTTCCCCCTCTCTCTCCCTGCTCCTGTCTGTCTCCTTCAGCCACCCATGGGCCCTGATTGGCTGTTACCCACTCTACACACGCACACAAAACAGAAATACAGGGGATTAGTGACTGACAGATAGGGGCAGGACCTTTGCTATCCATCACAGTGAAATCAGGCCAATCACTGTCTCAATCTAATGTACCTCACAGGATAAAGTTTGCAAGGATAAAATGGTGGGAAGGGAGGATGATGTTGTAAACTACTTTGGATTCCCACTGGGAAGAAAAGTGTGCTATAAAAACCTAAAAGAATGAATAAGTGAATAAACAGTATTTCAGCCTCTAGAAATAGAATATCAGCAATCAAGAATAGCTAACCAAGTTGGTTGGCACAAGCGATGAGATTGACAGTTCCTCTGGCAGTGGGTATTTTTTGTGATTGAGAGATACTGATTTTGCACAAGTGAAAGCTCTGAGCAATAGAAGGATGTTCTCCACAGAACAATGCCACTCCTTGCAAAAAGGTACAGTGGAAGCAACATATAGAATCCAAGCCATGATAATTAAGCTCACATCAAACCAATCTCAAACCATGAGGGGCCAAGCCCAAAAATTAAGCTCTAAAAATTGTAGTCTGCTATGGCATCTGAACTAAGCAATTTAACAAATCCATATCCAACAAATATATTCAGCCACCAGTGATATTTGATCCCCATTCTCCAAACCATTTTTCTTAAAATCCTTAGGAGACATGAATCTTCATGGGTAATAACTAAAATGAGTTTTCCGTAGTTCTAGATGCCAAAATGAACAAACAAAATGTCTTTAAAAACCCTCTACTTCCAGAACATCTACATTCTCTTAATTTTTTCATTAAACATAAATATGTGCTGCTTCTCTATAAAAAAAAAAGGTAAACTCAATTATAATGTTACTTTTGTGAGCCATATCGCAAATTTCACTTGAGGTGGTATTTTTTAAAAAAAATCTAGTGTGAGTGCAGCATGGACATAAATCAAGAAAAAACAAATTGACAATAAATGTTAATCCCAGCTCAGTTCTCAATAATGATGGACTTGAAATAGACTGGGCGAAAATCTCACCTGTTTCAAGTTTACATTTAGGCCCTCATGAGTTGCTTTTAACAGTGCCCTCACAGTGAAGCTGTCAGGATCTTCTTTATCCCGAATCTGAGACTCCTTTATCAAGGATTCAAGTTTCTTCCTTATAAAAGATTCCATTTGGTATTCAGTAGTGCCATTACTCTGAAACACATTAGACATTCCCAATGCAAATGTTGAGTGACTTTAAAACAGCAAACCATGCAGGACAGACGTTTCTGCCCAAGTACTCTGATTCTCCCGACAGGCTCCTTTGGAATTCCTGAGTTAGCAACAGAAGTATTAAGATTCAGTCATCCCCCTTATAAATTTGGTGATTGCCTTAGACACACAATACTAGCTTAGATCCAGAATACCTCTAGTACAAGCAGAATGAGACTTCCATTTACACACTACAGAAGGGGGAGGAAAGATTTTCTCCAATTTCCACCAACTTCCTCCTGGTAACGTCTCCCCATACAACATCTCAGACCATTCTGGATGACCATCACTACCCAGCTCTCAGGAGAGACATTGGAGAAGGCAAGAAGCAGAAAGGCCTGTTGCATGAATGAAAGGGGATTTGGACTTCCCAGGATGAAGCCTATATTACTGATACTACGTTCTATCAGGTCTCCCTGCCAGTTGCCAAAGCCAAATAGATGGACCTGAGGACTCCACACACAAAACAAGATGTCAAGTCAGACACCAATGTAAAGGATGTGATACTATTTAGTAAGGAATTCTAATAATAATGACTTCAAACACACAGACTTGCTGCTTTGACTACCACAAAGCTGCTGAAAGTGGGGTACAGCAGTGGTATGGCAAGCATGGGTTGGGTTTGAGAGTTGCTCCTACGGTGGAGGAGCTGCATCATCCTTACACATGTGAAGCAAGGTGGGTTGGAGAACTATAAGCTTGTACACTTAAGTAAAAAAGTTCCAGCCCCTGTTCTCTAGGCAGCATTTCATGACTTCCCCTGTCATTTACAGGTTTTCATTACCAAAAAAAGAGAGAATATTTTCAAGCAGAAGGAACACTGAGCAGATACAACTTCTTGGGTTGCCGCATGGACATATTTTGCCTTGTGCTTCCAGTATCCAAAGCTATATCATCTCTCTCGGTAAGAAGCAACCTCACAGTGCATAAGAATTATCTAGCATTGTGCAACATTCTGAAAAATGCAGGCACTTCAAAATCGAGATATTATCAAGGAGGAAAGTAGAGAGTCATTTTGAAAATATACTGCTAAATAGAAGAGTTACACTGAGGGCAACATGAACAATTTAAACAACAATCATCCAAATTCACAGAGTCACATTCTGACCACACTCAGTAGAGGGGCATCTGCCATTGCCAATGCAGAGTACAAACTTCATTTGTAGCATACTGTTATAAAAATATTTTGGCACATGCAGAAAATTTCAAACTATTCAAGTATGACTTCCTCTGGGCTGGAACGTAACATCTGTTTCGTGATGGAACAGCAATGCTGCATTGCCACTGACTGTAAGAAATTAAAAATCCATTACTATAAGGAAGTGTTAAACACAAATGGAATGGCAAGAAGAAGAAAATAGCTTGGGGAGGGGATATTGAAAGTAAAGACCACAGAACCAAGTTATATAGAACCTCGTGGGGAAATGAGGAAACACTCAAGAACCAGCTGCAAAAGAAGAAAATATAAAGCCTTGCATTGTTTAACAATATTGCTAATTCAATACCATTTTACAAAATTTCATCAGAGGTCACTATCAGAGGAACTTAAAATCTAGATCTTGACAGTGGGAGCAGACAATACAGGGACACTAAGAGGATGAGGAATGTGTGGGGAGGACCCATTTGAACAGCAATGTCCCAGTTGGCATTTAAGCTGTTTATGAAATGAATATGAACATATGAAGATGCCTTCTCCCAAACCAGACCGTTGCTTCATCTAGCTGACCTAGACTAGCAGGCTAATACTGATTGGACATGCAGCAGCTTGCCAGGGTTTCCCACAGAGAGAGGCCTTCTCCAGCTCTTGCTGCCCTGAGATCTCCACATCAGGGTGCCAAGGACTGAGCCACAGCCCCTCCCCAAAGTGGGTTGATGCCCATGCCTTAGCAGAGGTCATTAAAAACATACTCACATAGGAAGTCTTTAACTTGCAGTCATCTTCAATTTCATCAGCACTGTCTTCATCAGAAACTTCCCCTTCTTCAGCATCTGCACCAAGGCTAAAGGGGAGCCTTTTACCCTGAGAAGGAGAAAAACGACAGTGCTTTAATGACAGCAGAAATTACAAAACAACTGCCCTCTCAGAAGAGGCACAGTAAAGCAAGCATTTCCTCTCTTTATTTGGACTGATTTCAACTATTTGAAGCCTGTGAAAACCAGGTTATTAACCTGTAACTGATTATCTTCGACTGGTCATCTGTGCATTCACACCTCTGGGATATAGTGCACCTGCGCTGACCCTGATTGGTATAATAGAAAGCGACAGGGATTTTCGCGCCCGCTCCCCAGTCACATGCCGGGCTCCAGTGCAGATGACTAGGGGGAGGGCACAAGGATCCCACCAGTTCCTTCTGACCACTGCCCTCAGTCTCCAAAAAAAGGAAAGGACCGAAAGCAGAGGGGAAGGAGGGTGGGTGGTGTGAATGCACAGATGATGACTTAAAGATCATCAGTTACAGGTAAGCAACCTGTTTATCTTCTTCGTGGTCTCTGTGTATCACACCTCTGGGAGACTAGCAAGCAGTGCACACCCACCCACGTGGAGGAGAGAGCTGAGGTCCTAAATCTGCGCCGCCTGCAACACTGGTCATCCTACTGCTGAACGCTGATGAAGATGTACGTCTAGGGCATAATGCTTCACAAATGTGTGAGGCGTGGCCCATGTCACAGCATTGCAAATGTCATCTAGCAACACACCTTGCAGGAAGGCTGTAGATCCAGCCACCGCTCGGGTGGAATGTGCCCGTAGAGGCCTTGGGAGTGGCTTCTTAGCTAACGTGTAGCATAATTTAATAGTCTCCACAATCCACTTAGACGGACGTTGGGATGATAGCTTCTTCCCTTGGGAGGGTAGAGCATAGGAAACAAAGCCGGTGACTTTCTGAAAGGCTTGGTCAATTCAAATAGAAGAGAAGAGCTCTTCTGACGTCCAACGAGTGAAGCTGGCGTTCTTCATTGGTCGCAGGAGACAGGAAGAATGCTGGGAGGACAATGTCAGCATTAAGATGAAACTCTGAAACCACCTTTGGCAGAAAGGAAACATCTGGGGCTAACATGACCCTATCATGGCGGAAACATAAATATGGGGGGTCACAACGAAGCGTTGACACTTCACTCACCCTCCTAGTAGAGGTGATCATGACCAGAAATGCTGTCTTCCATGACAAAAACTGCGGACTACAAGTAGCCATTGGTTCAAAGGGTTTGTCTGCAAGTCTCATAAGTACCATCGGCTGGTGTGGGACCACGCGATGGAGGGAAGAGGCGGGCCAAACCTTTAAGAAACTTTTTAGTCAGTGGGTGGGAGAAGACAGAGTGATGATCAATAGGCGGATGGTGAGCCGAAATTGCTGTGAGATAAATCTTCAGCGAGGCACAGCTAAAGCCCAGGTCTACACAGGACAACAAAAACCCAAAGACTGTCATCAAGTCTGAAGGAGGTGGTGGTAACCCCAACGAAGTGAGATAGGATAGGAATGTATTCCACTTCCCGGAGTCAGAAGCTCATGTGGAAGGCTTCCGACAGTTCAATAGGACAGTGTCTATTCTGTCCCTAATGGCCAGGACAGGATCCTCCAGGCTGTGAGTTTGAGACGCTGCACATTGTGATGCAGTATCTGTCCCTTTCCTGCAAGGAGGAGATCCGCGGCTGGGGGAAAGTAGATAAAGGAGCCCTTGGATAGGTGCAACAGGATGGTGAACCAGTGCTGCTGTGGCCACCATGGAGTCACCAGGAGACAGTGAGGTTTCTCCCTCAGTATTTTGCTGAGGACCCTCGAGATCAGAGGAATCAGAGGGAAGAGATAAATGTACACGTGTGACCACAGAAGAAGAAGACCATCACCTAGAGATAGGGGATCGGTCCCCGCTCTGGAGAAGAGATGGCATTTCCTGTTGTGGCATGTCGCATAAACGTCCACCTCTGGAAAACCCCATATTTGGAAGATTGGTTGGAGATAGTTCCAATTGAGTTCCCACTCATGTCCTGATGCACCTCCTCTGATCAGGAAGTCCACTTGAACATTGAGAGCTCCTGGAAGATGGGAAGCTCTCAAGAATATGTTCCATGACCGACACTTGTTCCAGAGCTAGACAGCATAGACCTCTGGATACTGTGCCTCCCTGTCTGTTGATGTAACACAGGGCTGTGGTGTTGTCCATAAGGACCGTGACCACCTGCTGGGTCAGAAGGTGGTGGAAAGACCTGAGTGCATACTGAACTGCTAGGAGTTCTAGGACATTGATGTGTTGACTGGCTACGTGGGGCTCCCACCAAGCCCCTACACAAAGTCCTCTGAGATGTGCCCCCCAACCCCAGAGGGATGCATCTGTTGTCAGTGTAAGCGTTGAGGTGGGAGGGTGAAACGGAGCTCCTGCCGAGAGATTCACAGGGTCTGCCCACCAAAGGAGAGTCCCGAACAGTCTGTGGTAAGACAAGACGGAGTGTCACTGTGGGTGAAACTTTCAAACAAACCACAGCTGCAATGGTTTCATGTGGAGCCTGGCGAAAACAATAACAGTGGTAGTGGGAGCCATCAAGCCCAGCAGCCGCTGGACTTGCTTTGCGGTGGCACTCTCCGTACTGCATAGGAGAGTCACTAATTTGATAAAGTCCTTTGTCCTCTGAGGAGGGAGGGAGGCCTTGCATGCCAGAGTCCAGAATAGCTCCTATGAAATGTACCCTTGTAAAGGGAAGGAGCATAGACTTTTGTAGGTTCACCTTGATGCCCAAAGACTCCAGGGTGGTCAAGGTTAGGTCTATGTGAGTTCCAATGTTACTATCCACATTCTGGGGTTCAGAAGTGGAAGAATGGTTTGTAACCTTGTCATTCAAAATTTCTTGTAGACAATGTGGCAGTTTAAGTGTCTGAGGTCTATAATGGGACGGAGGCCTCCATCCTTTTTTGGTACTGTGAAGAAACGAGAATAGAAGCCTGCATGTGGCTGCGTTACTGGTACCAGCTCTATGGCATCCTTTTGGAGAAGGGTTTGACCTTCCTCCGGAAGCATGATCGAAAGTGGTGTTACAATGACTGGGGAGGTGGCAGGGGTTTGGAAGAACTATGAGGTAGCCCGATTCTACTATGGAGAGGACCCATTGATCCAAAGTGATGAGTTTCCATGCCGACAGGAAAAGAAACAGACGGGTAGGAAACATGTTGAAGCTGCAGTCAAAGACTCTGCTTAGGAGCTTTTGACAGCTTGTGTCGAGATTGGGAAGCTGATGCAATCTTGGGTTTCCCTACATAAGGATGAGAGGACCCACCTGGAGATCTCTGCCATTGGTTTTCGGAAGGAGATCTTGACGTTGGTCTCCAAGCCCCTTGCTTAGTCCAGGGTTTTCCCTTAGTCGACTTGGTAGCGGGAGAGACTCCTAGGCTGCGATATGTCTTGATGCTCTTGTTGAGCTCTTGAAGTACTACATCAGTAGTAGAGCTGAAGAGGCCATTGCCCTCAAAGGGAAGGTCCTCGACAATGGTTTTGGTATCTGTATGTAAGGCAGAAGAGCGCAGCCAAGCGTGTCGACGTAAGATGACTGCAGAGGTGAGGGTCTTTGCCACTTCATCTAAGGTGTGCTTGGAGACATTCAGTTGATGCTTTGCTAGAAGCATGCCTTCCTTTTGTATGCGGCAGGCCCGATGACTGCTCTCAGCCGGGAGAGTAGCAATAAATTCCGATATTTGCTCCCACAGAAGAAACTGATAGTGCCCCATACAGGCAGCATAGTTTGATGTTTTAATCCCCATCACCCCTGTAGTGTAGAACTTTCTACTGAAGGAGTTGAGCTTCCTATCCTCCTTGTCGGAAGGTGTGGAGTGACTGCTCTTTCCCTTGGTGGATGA
Source organism: Gekko gecko (assembly GCA_029375565.1). NCBI lineage: Eukaryota > Metazoa > Chordata > Lepidosauria > Squamata > Gekkonidae > Gekko > Gekko gecko. The sequence goes on from JAPDNY010000008.1 coordinate 116,738,424, forward strand.
TGTCACTACCAAGGAGTTTAGCTTCAGATGAGTGAAGAGGAATTCCGCTCCCGACTCCTGAATTTTATACATATGGCCCAGTCGTTTATTAGATACTGGAACAGATGAAGTCCAGGGGTCCTTGGCCATTTTCAGAAGGACCAAAGCCATCGGAATGGCTACAGACATCAAAGTATCCATCTGGATGATGTCGAAGACTCAGTCTGTCACAGTCAGGGGAGGCTGGATGGTGGGTACAACCAACTTGTCAGCCATCCATTTCACGAAATCTCCATAAGATTTGACATCTTCCAATGGGGAGATAGGGAGGTTGTCTTCCACTTGTTGAGGTGGGGATGGTTCTAATGGTTGATGTGGACTATCCTCCTCCAACTGAGAAACCGAGGAACTGGCTTGGTCCGAAGATTCGGAGAACAAAGTCTGCAGTATCAGTGTCAATGGCAGCAGTTCAGACGGTTCTGGAATCTGTAACGGTGCTGACGGTTGGAAGTCGGGAACAGTAGCCTTCAGTGTCGACTGAAACAGTTTAATGCATTTTGACGTCGAGGATGTGTCTCTATACCGAGAGAGCCTAGAAGATGAGGACTGGCGATCCCACTCCCTGGGAGAAAGTGGGGGAAGCCACAGCATTGATCCCTGGAAAGGATAAGCCCCATATAAATATTGCCATTGGAGCTGATCCCAGTGCGGAGGCTGAAGGGGCGTAGGAGATCGGTCCCGACCATCATATCTGATGGGAGGCGAAGGGACCACAGGTTGTGTCCTTTGATCTCAGTGTGAAATCTTGACCTCAGGGGATTGGTGGACTGAATTGGGCATAGCAAAGGTGACCACAGAACACCTTGTAGCTGCCCTCGGCTTAATGTATCAAGTGAAGTGGCTCTGGGAGGTATTACTACCTCAGTTCAGGGACTCGATGCTTTGTCGAGAGAGCTTTTCTTGTCCTTCTTATGCTTAATATGACGATGTCCTCACCCTCCTTCCAGATCTTGGAAGGAATATGGGTGTCGGACTGTTGCACCTGAATTGGGTGTTTCAGCACCAATTTTTCAGCGTCGATTGAAGCCGGTGTCGAAGACAGAGCGGCTGCCAATTCCGATACGGGCATTGAAATTGAAGCATGCCCGGAAGTATTTTGTGATGACGCCACCACAGGAGATAGAGCTGACTCCATCAAAGCCACATGAAGACTGGCTGCCCGATTTTTCCTGGTTTGTTTAGGAAACTTGGAACAGTGGACGCAGGAGTCTATGCGGTGCGATTCCCCCAGGCACAAGAGGCAGAGCAAATGTCCACCTGGGGGGGCAATTTTCTTGCCGCAGTTTCTGCACCATTTAAAGAAACCCCACCTAGCAGCCATAGACTGAAGGGAGGGGTGGAGAAAAGTCTCTGTGGAAGCAGAGACCAGTCCAAGGAAGGCTAACTAACTAAAAACTACTTTCCTAACTAACTAAAGAGAAAAAAACCCGAGGCCTACAGACCAACAACTATTACCGAGCAAGGTGGAAAGGTCCTACCAACGCGGCAGTCAGAAGAGAACTGGCGGGATCCTCGTGCCCTCCCCCTAGTCATGCACAGTGGAGCCTGGCACGTGACCGGGGAGCTGGTGCAAAAATCCCTTTCGCTTTCCATTATACCAATCAAGGTCAGCGCAGGTGCACTATATCCCAGAGGTGAGATGCACAGAGACCACGAAGAAGATCATGTCCTTACAGTCTTAGAAGCAACCAGAGCCTCCAGGTTTTCCTCAGACCATCTGCCAAGTATATCATCTATGAAAATCCCCATAGAAACCTTGTGAACTTCTGAAAATACTTCTTTGAGTCAGAAACATACATACAAGATCTTGGTAATAATTCCAGAGGGGTAGCTGTGTTACAGTGCCTCTTTTATGAACATTTTATTGGAAATAAGCCCCATTGAATAGACCTGAGCAGAATTCTGCATAGACCTGCTCAGGACTGTTTTCGCAGTCTGGTAGTAGAAAAAGAAAACAGAAGTTCAGTGGCACCTAAATGCCTAATGATTTATTCCAGCCTAAGCTTTCATGAATCAGCCCTTACTTCATCAGGTCTTGATAGTATTGAGTAAAGTGTTACTTTCTGAGCCTTGGAAGTGCTATAAAAAACAGCAACTTAACTTTTCATGCAGAAGTATCGCACTATTAATTGACGACAGTGTGGAATTCACTATTGTCACTATATATTTTTTTCCTCTTGGAAGTGCTGCTTCCTAGTTAGCTATCTCTATTTTAGAACCAAGCAACGTGTTCAGAAATACCATGGTGTGCACCGCTGTCCTATGATCATATAATTCAGATTGCAGTTGGGAAATTACATATTTGAACAGTACACCCCACATACTATCCCTGAACACAGAAAACTAGATCTTCAAGGAGGAGGCAATTATTTTCATGAAAGGTTTGGGGTTTTTTTTAATACAGGGGAGCATCCAGGCTGAAGAGTTATAGTCCTAGACAGCTGAATAACATGACAGTTCTGAAAATGTAGCTTGCTTCAAATAGTTCCTGTCTTTTCCAATTCCTATACATGAACCATGGAATTTAACAATCAGTCCATATTGAGAAAAGTTGCACATTCAAAACACCTCTTTAAAATGCCTTATAATCATTTCCAAGTTTCTACCACTCATGTATATCTTATGGGCAGTCAAGTATTTCAGTCAAACAACCTATGAAGAACTAGACAGTGCTGCATGCTGTGCTGTGGGAAACATCTTTCCATTCTGGTGTCAACCCCACAGACTTATTACAGTTCAAATATGAACTACGCCCCTGACAGTATATAAAACCTTTAAAAGATTTCCCTGTTGCTTTTCGAATTTTATTTCAGCTATACAGCAAGAATGGCTTTCATACTACCTAAATATGATTTCTTTCAGAATCTGTTGAGCAGCACAAAAATTAACAGATTTGTCTGTTTTCCTGCCTCTGACAGATATGCCCTAAGGACTGCTGGCATTCCTGTAAATTAGTATGTTAAACGTTTGAGACACTAATGGGTCACAACAGGCCTTCAAGCACAAAAGCAAACAAACACGCGGGTTCCATTTAGAAGAGTGGGAGATCGCTTTATATAATACAGCACGTGCTCTGGGAATATTTCAGTACCAGTTATTACTATAACATAATGCCAAAAAAAACAGCTCTACGCCCTGCTGTGGTGATAGGCACTCTTCCCTAAAATCTCTTTCCCTCTGTGTCTAAAAAGAAACCATTTGTGTGTGTCCCCATAACCCTAGGACAATGCCAGCTAGCAGGAAGTCTCACTGGGGAGGCAGATAATGCATCACGGAAGAGAGACATAGGCGCTCCAACATCTGACAATTCTGATTTTACAAAACAGCCTGGACAGCTAGAAGAATGATCTGTGAATGGTTTTCTCCAGACTTCTAGATTAGAATCACCATTGAGGGGATGAGCCATGCATATATGTATACCCAGTTTCCTGCTGCAATGAAGCCAATTGGATAACTGAGCCCAAGAGTTCAACTAATCTATAAAAAGAGATCCCATCCATTGTTCTTTCTCTTGTCCTGTTCAGTTCAGCCTGATTTACTCCTGTTAGTTTCTGACCTTTTCATACTGGTGACATATGGAAGAGCTTGAACCCCTGGGGCCGTCACCAACATAAGGCATTTTAGATTGCTAGAGAACTTATCCACGTACCTTATACATTTTATGCTTTTATTTCTTTTTTGTTTTTTTCTGGGATTCTCTGAGTCCTTTTCTCTCCTCACTATTATCTGTGTCAACGCCAACTGCATCAGTTCTTTCTCCCTTACTTGTATCCAAATAAAAGCTTTTGCTTTTCCTTGGAAGAAGTTACCACTCCCTCCTCCCAAGCTCTCATTGCACACCCTGAAATCCTCACCGTATAGCTACCTTAAGGAACCGAGAAAGGAAAACCTGGTATAGAGAGTTAATCCTGTTTCCTTCACTTGTAAAAACCCCATCAGTCTGCTGTCCAAGGTCCTGACTAAGTCAACAAAGTCCTCCTGTGGGCACCTTTATCCAAAGTACTTCTGCTCTTTTTTTCTGTCTCCCCTAATTTTGGGGCAACATCTTCCTTAGACCATCACATCACTAACCGGGAACATTAGTTCCACTCCCCAAAGTAAGAACACTGCCCATTCCAACCTCTGGCCCTACGAAATCTCAGCATAGTATGTTGGATCATGTGGTATCAGCCAGTGTGGAGTTCTGGATTACGGCTGAGGAGACCAGTCCCAGTCCAGCCTTACTGGATGACCTGGGCTAGCCTTGCTAAGTATTCTGTCTCACCTCCCAGGAATATTGTGAAGATAAAATGGAGGATGTGACCTCCTTTTTGTATTTTGTTCTGCTTCCTGTGGGGCCTTTTTTCCAACACAAGGAGCCACCAGCACAACACACCTCCTGGAGGAAGATTTTTTTTTTTTTTTTTTGCACTGGAGAAAGTCTCCATCATTAGCAGATACTAGGACACAGCCCATTATGTTTAGCCATGGCTTGCTTTCTTGAACTCTGATTAAAATATCTCTATCTAAGTAATGGTTACGAATCAGCCACAAAACAGGGCATGAAATCATGGTTCGAAGTTGGTTTTCAAACCATGGTTTTCAGTAGCCATGGCTAAGCATAAGTTCTGTGCCGAGCAATCTGCAGTTAATGGCAGTTGTCCTGCCTCTGCCTCTTTGGTAACTAGATGACCAGCAGATCCTGTCAGCATTCCTCTACACACATTCCAGAAGTCAGCATTAGCTCAGCTAGCTAAACCTTGGTTTTACTCTGTAAATTTGGGACCTCAGCCACAATTAAGGCAAAAAACCATGGTTAAACACTACCCTGTTAACCAGGCCTTTTGACTGAATTTTAGGCTTCTTTTATTTGACAGCAAACTGCAATAGTATGAACATTTGGATTAACATGAATTTTATAAAGTACTGGGGATATCTAAAGGGTGAAATACTCATTTAAAAAGGCTATTATTCAGCCATGGTTTAATAGTTCCAAGGTCTTCATCTTTCTCAAGCAGAGTATGACACGGTCAATTTTTTAAAAAGGCATAAAGATATGACCATAACAAAGCCTGCAGAATACAAGCCTCTGACAGGCAGAATTCATAGAGAGATGGGCTATTCAGTGGTTCCCCACCCTACCCTGTCAAGTTTTTTTTTAAATGCTGTGGTCTGAGGAGCACTTTTTGTCAGCATGCCTTTGTATCAAAAGAGCTGAGGCTGTTTTATTTTCACCTCTGGCAGGCTATTCTGTTCCATAAAATGAGACAGGTAAGGCTGACACTCTGTTGAGTTCTGACCATTGAAACTTCTGAATCTGAAGCAGTAAAAAGACAAGGACAATGAAGCCACCCATGTGAGCAAGGAAGAAAAATGAACCTTTGGAAAAAAAATGTTTCACAGAGCCAGTAGCCACAAGGATGTATTTATTTGTCATTTATACCCCACATTTCTCTCCAACAGGGACCCCAAATCACTGTCCACTGTCGTCCCCTCCTCCATATGAAATTCATTTGCTGACCCTTTCCTGAATAGCACATATTTTTGTCTGCACTTCTAACACTTATGTGTTAAACTATTTTTAACATTATACTAGTATCACATCATTCCTCCAAGAAGTTTACAGACTGGCTTCTCTTTTTAATTTTTTACACACAACAACAAATACCAAACAAGAAAATAAAACAGCACAAAATCATCTGATAACTTCATACCCAATATTTAGATAATGTCATCATATTATGTAATTGTTACCAACCACAAAACACACACAAAATATGCAAATATATGCATCAAAAATGGGGGTGAGAGGAAAAGAAAATGAAGGGGGAGAGGGGAGCTTCCAGCCAATTTGGCTATAATTTAGCATAAATTCATTAAATCCATTTCTAAATGATAATATCCCCTAATAGAACTATTTCATACCTTGGTCTAATTTTCACATAAGGGTCTCCATCCAATGAAAAACATTTTTCAAAGAGTTATATTCTGGAAATTCCATTAAATAAGTTATGAAATTATTCCAAATTGTCTTAAAATCTTTTTTCTCCCCTGAATTAATCTAATCTTATTTCTTAATTTTTCAAGTGTTGTAATATTTCTTAATTTAGCACGCCACCTATCTAAGGAAATCTCTTTAGTATTCTTCCAAAACTGGGCAATAAGCATCCTAGCTGCAACTAAAAGAAAATTAATAAGAGTTTTTTGTTTACACTGAAAATTTTCATAGGCAAGTGAACTGAGCAGGGCTAATTCAACAGTAGCTTTTATTTGTTACTGGGTTATTTTAACAATCTCTGTAAATATTGAGTTCCAAAAATCTGCTATAACTGGACAGGACCACCACATACATAAAAACATCTCTAATTCATCACAACCCTTCCAGCAATTTTTATTCTCTATTTTCATTAAATGGGCTATCCTAACTGGGGTCAAATATCACCTTCAAGACACCTTTAGTAAATGTTCTTGTAAACTTTTTGAATGTGATTTATAAGGAAATCATTGAAATATTTGTTTCCAATCCTTGTCATTAAATTTAGTGTTGAATTCTACTTCCCAATTTTTTTAATCATCTGCACCAGAATTTGTCCCTGATTTAATAATATCCTGAATATTTGAGTAATTAACTTCCCCTACTCCTTATCTATATCTTGAATTAATTCTTCACATTCAGTTAAATGGTCTGTTTATTTGATCATTAACTTCTTTCTTTTGGAGGAAACTTAAAAATTGATATTTCAACAACCATTTTGTCTATTCCAGAATCAGTCTAGAATTGACTACTATTATTTAATAGTGTCATATTTGTATTCATTAAGGTTAAGAAATGAGTCCCTGCACCATGAACCATAACTTTTAACTGAAACAAATTTTGGGTGATACAAAATGGGGGTCAGTGGGGAAATCCCTGGGTATGATACCCTTTTCAATTTCCTCCATACCAAAATAGGGCCATGAAGTGGCTTTTCAGCCACACAATAACCCTCTATGGTAGGTCAGATGGAGAGAGTTGTCCAAGGTTATCAAAGCAACCTGAACATGGACTGGGTTTTTGAAGATGGGTTTCCTGCATCAAATGCAGCTATTTCCAGTCTAATGTACCCCAAACTTCTGACACAGAATCAAAATGTGTGCCTCATTGTATAGTCCTGTCAATTTTGTGTGTGTGCGGATTCAAACTGGAGGCATGGACCATTCTTATATATCTGAAAATGCAGTAATAAATCACCTGCACTGGAACAATCTCCACACCATACGTTTTTGCGTGAGTCACTGTTCCGGGCTAGATTAAATGATGGTAAGCAAACAGCAGTGACTCATTAAACAGGGAGCTTCCTCTAAGGGCAGGTAATTCTCCTGCATATCTGTGTTAAGAGTGACTGAATGATTTAGCTACACACAATACAGGAACAAGACAAACCTACTTGCCCTCCCATGAGAGGATGACTGAACAGAGGGCCAGGGAAGAGCCACAAAAACACATGCCCACCCACTTGCATATATCCTTAATTATTTACATCAAATCAACAAGCTCTGGTTACTTCCTGGACGGAATATTGACCCAAAGCAACTGGCTTGGTGCAAGACCAGTATACATAGTATTTCTTTTACCCTTTATTTATCTAGCATTTATTTTTCTATTTCTCTGGTGCTTTAATGGGGCTTTATCTTGAAGCACTAGTTCATTTTTATACAGAGTGTACAAGATTGATTTGTTGGATCAATAATGCAACTTAGAATGACAAAATCATTCTTGCAGGAGCACTTCAGCTGTGATGTGTGTTGTTAATAAAAGTTCTGACAGAGACGGATGCTCAGGAAATTAAAAGCACATATCACAAAGCAGTGATTTTTGATTAGTGCCAAATACTGATATGAACAGCACTGAACTACAGAAAATGCTCATTTCATATGTTTTGCAGTCATTACATCAACAATAAAATATCACCTGTCCGAAACAGGAGGAGGAAATAAAATGTATCCGGTGAAGCCAATGTCACACTCTAGCAGTAGCAGTAGCCTGCGAATATCTATCTCAACAGAAGGTAGTTGGCAACGTTTTGACACATGCTAGTGGAAACCAAGAAAGAGAGATCAATCCTACAGAGATAGGAACCAACTGAGGTGGGAATTTTAGTCCTCTACCCAAATGGTGCACCCCTGAACAAAAGTGTTCCCTGATAGGCACCATAAGACAGCCTTTTCATGCACTAACACCCCTTTCTACCATGCTAGGTCTCAAAAAAGAGTGAGAGGGTAGGGAGCATAGACGATATCAACAATGCAGCAAGGAGATCTGGATCCAAGTTCAATTTGAATCCTCCAGCTTACATGCAATCTTGGCATTTGGGGTGGAAGCAAATGCTAGAGCCAGGTACAACCACTGAGGACAGCACTGCTGTTTCTTTCTCTGTCTCTCTACCAGACACCTCTTGTTCATGGGTTTGGATGACAGTGCATTCCCCCCACCCCAATTAATATTAACAGTCTCTGTTTCAGTCTTCTGGGGTTCTCGGGTATCCCCTTTTCATTGCATCAATTGGGGAAGGGATGTTCCTACGCAGTCTCTGTTTGGAAAGCCTTGAAACCATTCATTGACCCATCATATCTCTTTAGAGAAAGAGGACAGCTGAGGAGCACCAATGAGACCCTGGGAAGGGGGATACTGAACTGTCTGGGGGGAAACTCCCCTTCTTGTCCCATCTCAAAGGTAAGCTATGTGAGTCCAACCATTTCTCAAATTATCCATGGTTTTACAATTAAGAGAGTACTCCTGATTTCCACCTTTCATACACCCCCCCAAAAAAGGTTATCCATTGCAAAAACTCCTGGCACAGCAACTCTTCCACCATAGGTGCTGCTAATGAAAAGTACAGGCCAATTCTAGTCCCCTTTATCATTTCCTGTATGCCCCTGGTGTCAAAACTGCTTTTGCATGGCATATACACTCTGATTGTTATTCCCTCATGAGCACCCATTGTGGCTACCTGATTAACCTTTCCCAGACCAAGAAGCAAAGTGGCCTCAGTAGAGAAAATGGATGCATCAACAGCTTTATTTTTTGCTTGTTGCAATGTTTGAGGCAATACCCATGGAGGAGGGGGCTCAGAAAGGGACTGCTTCAAGCTAAAGCAAGTAGACTCTGCCCTTGGTCTAATCTTCCACACTCTACCCAAAAAGCATCAGGTAGAAAGCATCTGAAGACTGCTTAACCAAGTTGACGGCACTCACCGGACAGCAATTAGGAGCTGCAAATAAACCCTGCTATCTCAAAAACAGCAGACCCAGAAACTGGGAGGAACCTCCTCTCCACATGGGCTGTCTAATTTGATGGTTCTTCCTTTAGAGAGAGTAGAAGTGAACACTTTTCTGCCTGTTCTCTTGCTGGCTGAATGGGAACACTTGGAGAGGGGCTGTTGCTCATTGGAAGAGCACCTGCTTAGCATGTAGAATGTTCCAGTCGCAATCCCTCACATATCCATCTTATAATTTGGTAGTTGGTGACATTAAAGGCCTCTACCCAAAGACCTTTATCCAGCTAGAGAGCTGCTGCCAGTTAGAGGAGACAAGACTGACCTTAAAAGAGCAAGAATCTGACTGTATATTAAGGCAGCTTCACATGTTCAGTACTCCCTGCAGCCCATCCCTCCACCAAACACATATTTGTTTCCAACACGTGTACAAACAATGGAAAATCACTAGGGACTGTGCTGCAATGAAACAAGTATATTCAGTGACAACCTGCTCATGGGATTCATGACATACCATCTCATCTGGGGCACATCTACTGTACCTGACTCCATAATCCCTGCTCCGGAATGGCGAGGTGGGGGAGTATACAAAGCATGCCTCCTGGCAAGAAATCAAACAATTGCCACCATTCAAGTATATGAGATGAGATGAAAAGGGTGTGTGTGACCAACAATGGTGGAATGGGGAGCAGGGGAGATAAGCTACCTCAGAATACAGTTATAGGAGTCCGAAGAGATGGGAGCAGTCACACTTTAAAATGTAGTTTTGCAATAATTGCATGTCAGACAGATCTTGGAGACTGGATCAAAGCACAGAGTATAAATCTCATGAAATCAAATGAACTAAAAGCATGTGTAAACTTCCAGTTCACCTTGTGTGAAGCTGTGGTCGCTGCCATGCTCCAAATGGCAGGAAAACGGCTTGTCATCCTTTCTGATCAAGTAAAAAATATATATAATCAAATCTATCAGAGGTGAGTATGGTGAGTGGCAGTAGATCTGGTCCGCTGACAACTCCCAGATGCCTCTATATTCTGACATTACATTTTCACCTCATCTCAACTCAGAACACAAAACAGCATTAGAAGGACAGCAACAGTGTGGAAACTAATGTTTGTCACCTTCTGTAGCCATTTACCTTGACTAGGATTTTGCCTTTCAGACTCTGAGGACTTGGAAGCAGCTTGGAATCCCCAATGCTCACAGAAGACAAGTCCAGTTTGTCACCAAAAATCTCCTTGAGGTACTGAGCAATTTTCTTTTGCTGTTGAATACTGCAATGATTTTCAATAGACAATATAATAGGAAACCTAGCAGGGGAGAAAAATGCAAGGTGTCAACAATTCACCCATAACTGTGTGTTTTTATATAATAACTATTACCTGTGTGTTAATATAATAACTTCATTTCTACAATCCTTTAATGCCATTATCTTCTTTATGAGATGGAAACCCTACCAAGCAAGCATGAAAACTGGCTATTAGTTAAGTAGCCCATCTCTCTCAACAGAAGAGTGGAAAATGGAAATTTTGTTTCATGCTTCCTATTCCAGAAATTCCCTAACACATATAGAACCTTCTGTTCATTGAACTGTGTCAGCGAGGCTCTACTCTGAATTCTATCACAGGAGGACATTAGGTTGCTCAATAATCATCCCAGTTAGGGTTGACAGGTCCCTTCTGGCCACCAGCAGGGGATGGGGGGATAGGGTTGTCATATCCAGGTTGGGAAACTCCTGGAGATTTTGGGGTGGAGCCTGGGGGGTCAGGGACCTCAATAGGATACAATGCCACAGAGTCCACCCTCCAAAGCACCCATTTTCTCCAGGGAACTGATATTTGTAGTCTGGAGATGAGCTGTAATTCCAGAGAATCCCCAAGTCCCACATAGTAGCCGGCATCACTAGTCCCAACCCTGTGGAACTCCTTCCAGTGGAGGCCCTGCTGGCTATATAATTTCTGTTCCCTAGGAGACAAGCAATAGCCTTTAATAGCTCTAAGTTTATTATGGGTTAGACTAGTCTTAATGGATTTTACTGGGTGGCTTGTAATTAGTTATCGTAATATCAATTTCCTAAGGTATTTTCCAATTTGAGGCGTTAATTGGGTAGCTTTTTACTTGGATGTTCTTATGGGATTGGTTACTTTGCACTCTCTTGGATGGATTTTACTGGGAAGAGGGGTTGTTAATTGTTTGTAAACTACACTGAGTATATTTTATATTAAATAAATAAAAATATCATAATTCTTCTCAAAACAAACAGCTCCATTTTCCTGAGGTTGCAGACTGTCCCTATGCTTGGAAGACAGAAACAGGCCTGCACAATTACCCACAGTTCCCAAGGCGAAAGTAGCACAGTCTCAATTTCACAGGTCTGCTTTCTTCTTTCTACAAGGACTGAACAAGGTTTCCTTTCAGCTTTAATGCCTGAATATACCAAGGATCAACAAACATCCTTCCCAGGTCTCTAATGAGCATTCTGTTTTCTTGGTCCTATCCCTCATTCTGTAACCAGGCTTGCTGCTACAAAATGTGGGGGAGGGGGCCACTCTGATTCACACAGTTAGGAGATGTCAAAATAACTCTGGCTGCCGCAGTCACTATTTTTCTTGAAGCAGCCATGGTGGTTAAGACTAGAAAGGATACAATGAAGAAGCTCCTTCCTTTCTTATTAGACACACTCCATTCATTGCCTTAACAGCAGTGCCCTTCTAAAAAGCTATAGTATTTAATTCCAGGGCTGCAGCCTTAAACATGCCTTCAAGCTTTTATAACAGCAATCCTATGCTAACTTACTAGAACGGCCACCCTAATTCAGTGGGGCTGATTTCCATATAAACATCTATAGGATCTGGCTACAAGATGAGAGAGTTTCCAGTATACTTCACTTTCTCTGAATGGCATCTTCAACCACAGAGTCTTGTACAAAATGAATTATGACTAGTGCAGAATTCACAAAATAGTGAATTACCACTGTACACAACTAAAATTTTGCTCCTTGGGTTCATGAATAGCATGGCAAGGGATAAAGTGGGAAGTGGGAACCTGTACAAATGATCCACACAAACCCTGAACACAGGATAAAAGTCATTATTAGAGATGGGCATGAACTGGCTCACAAACATAAGTTCTTGACATATTTTGGCAAGTTCATTGTTTGTGAACTGAAGTTCGTGAACTGAAGAGCCACCACGAACTTCCATAAAATTTAAGGCAGTTTGTGGTGGTTTGTGAAGAGCAGAAAGCAGGGATTTTAAACCCTCTTCACAAATATTAGCTGACTAGAGGGGAGCAGAATGCAGGAGTTTAAGTGCCTCCATTTAAACCCCTGCTTTCTGTTCCCTGCTGCTTTTGATGGGGAGCAGAAAGCAGGGGTTTAAATGGCTTTGAGCCATCTAAACCTCTGCTTTCTGCTCCCTGTTAAATTAAAAGCAACTGGGAACAGAAAGCAGGGTTCATGAACCGATACAAACTGGTCTGATTCACAAACTAGCCTCCTGTATTCGACATGAATTGAAATGAACCACAAAAAAGTGATTCGTGCCCATCCCTAGTCAGTATCCATTTCTACTATCCAAATGAAATCAGTGTGACTTATCAATGGGATACAATTTGTTTTCACCTTGAAAGAATTTTTTAAAACTCACATTTTAAAAAATCTGACAACATAAACATAACACTGACCAAAAACTCACAGGATTTTGTCTATTTTCATGAAGCAATTATTATACTAATCTGCATAAACTATACTGCATAAACTGCCACATGTGTCCAAGGTCTCTATTAAACTTACTCATTTTTTGTAAAGGCATTTTTGTTGATCACTTCCACTACATCTTTAAAGAGGATTTTGGAAGTAAGAGTATAACCATGGTGCACAACGGGCTCTCCATCTGGACCATCCCAGCAATCAACTGTTAAGACAGGAAAGTAGTACATTAAACAAATATCCTTTTGAAGGACACGGTTGGTCCTTTTTTCCCAAAACGGGGAAGACAGAACTGTTCCAAGTGCTCAGGTACGTGCAAGTCCTGCTGAGCAAATGGACATTCTCTTATTACATGTAACTAGTCTCATCTTCTATAATCTACCGTGCTCACGCTGGCAAAAGATTAAAGCTGAGTGCTATGCTATTATTACCATCAAGCATAATTAGCAAGGGGGAAAGTATGACAAAAGGCTGAGCAAAAACTTAACTGGCCTTTTACTCAGCCGGAGATGATCTGGGCTGTGCACATTAAGAATTCAGTTTTTTTAAAAAAAGTAAATGTGATGATTTGCCTACTGTTTGATAGCTTTCTTGGCCAATGTCAGCTGAATATACACGCAACAAAACTGACCCTAGAATAATCCTGTTGGCCAACCAAGGAGATCTGATTTGTATAAAAATACTGTAAAACTGAGATGGGAGGAAAGCTATCTTCTTGACAATAACTGCTTTTCTGACTGCCCCAATTGAGGCAGTAAAATCTTCCTGTCAACAACTCCTTCACACGTTTCTCTATAAATCCTGGCTTCCTAAACAATCAAGCAGCTATAGATTTTCATGTACATAGTCCTCTTATCTGCCCCAGTTCTACTTGCCCAGTAACTACTTATTTAGTCAGGCTATGTTCTTAGAAATTAAATGTTTACCAAATTCTGAATACACTAATCCTTTGGAAGATCTCATTATCCATGGAGCTGCCATGCTTACTAGAGCTGCCTCAGTCCTTACAATTTCAGAGTTTAAAAGATGTATTCAGAAAGATGCCTTCTCCAACAAGATGAATGAGAAAGCTTTATCTGAACAGTGGAATACATACACAGTTCTGGGCTGTGTTGAAAGTATGACCCGTACAAACATGCACAAATAATTGGTTCCTTCAGATCTCTGTTTCTGGCTATGAATGTACCCTGTGCATGCTTAATTTAATATATGATAGTCAGTTAAATGAAACCAAATTTACTGATTGACAGTGAAATCCTAATTTCTAAGCCTAATGAAGTTGATGGGTTTAGAAGGGTGTAACTCTGTTTAGGACTGCACTGTGAGGCAGCTGTATGTGCAAATGGCAAATGAGAGATTCCCAAATTTCTGCACTGACAGAAAGCAAAGTCTATGTCTGACTGGAGGGAGAGTGATTTTCCAAAATAATAAGACAGTCTGCTTTGTAAGCAGAATTTTCAGGTCATTTTACCATTGGATCTTGATTTCAAATCATTATTATTGGTAATAAGAAACTGGTGAAATGAAAGAGGAATTTACCCAAGAGATATGGAAAACATATTTTATTTCAATTGATTTTGGAAAAACATTTTAGATTTGCATATAAGTGATCTTTCCAGATGCTATTTTAAGAAATTTTCTATACATAGCCAAGTAGTTCATTAAATAATTGTAAAACTTTATTTCAGCTTTTTGCAGTAGTCTTTGAAGGCAGGATTATTTAATTAAGCCCTCTGAAGAATTACACTGCATTCTAATGAAATGTATATTTTCAGATCACAAGCCTTCCTGGATGGGCTTTTCCCCCCCAATTGCAAAATTCCTAGCTGTACACATGTTATAATCAACAATATTTTACTACTGACCAACAATGATGTTGGAAAAGATAAAAGCAATATGCCATGCCAGAGCACTGTACCAGGTTTTTTTTGGGGGGAGGGGTCCCTTTATATGAACATACAGAGAATATTATATCAAGTGGGGGAGGGAAGCCTGTTCAAAAGTTATCAAATTCAGTGGGAAATCACTCATTGTACTCAAGTGTTTTCGTGAAAAAATAATCCTTGCCATTCAGAGGGTTCCCACATATGTACAAAGTTTTGAAACTGAAGTAAATTTAAAAGCCCTTGCTCAAAGGAAGACCCTATGACACTGGAGCCACTGCATTGGGACCATGGTTCTGGAATAATCAGTACTGTCCCACTTTCTAGAACATGGGGGACAAAGTAGTTGTTAATCAGCTCTTTTTGCTACTTTGTCAAAATAACCTAATAGGTATTTCCTTCCTATACTCCTTCAGGAACAAGGTAAAAATATTGTTCCTTTTTCACTCTGGCAGCTGCATAAATACTTAAAGAACTGCAGTATATTTCCTTTTAAGCTTCTTTCTTCTACACTATGGCTATCCAGTTTTGTCAGCTTCCCTATAAATAAGACGCCTGTAGGATTAGACCAATGGTCCACTGAGTTTTCCTGTTTTCCAAGTGGTTAACCAGGTACCTCAGAAGGCCCACAAGCTTCCCCTCTGTTGTTTCCAAGCAACTGGGGGTCCAGGGTATGCTGCCTTTCCAACTTACCCATAGCATTCACAGATAAAATATTAATAAATACACACCTACCTAAGTCCATCTACCAACACAGAGGGAGACTGACAATGGCTTACTATTGGGGGAAATTAACTCATAGATTCAGTGTCAAACCTCTGACAATATCCACCCCAAATTAAGAGAAAAAGGACACCTTCAAGACACCGGCAGCCATCTTGTAAGACTCGAGCATACATCTCAACCTTAGACTGAGAGAGCAGCTGGTCTCCAGTTAGATATGTGTTGTGAGAAGAAGCAATGTAATAGTTGCATAGAGGCTGATCCATATCCTGATGCACCTCGCTGTGTAGTGGGTTAAACACATCACAGGCAGGACTACGCATGAAGTTGGTAAAACCTTTAAGAAAAAGCACAGAAGCATATTAAGTGCAAAACTGGATATTTCATAAACAACAAGTTTTACTATTATTTTATTACATTTTATGCCACCCTTTCTCCAAGAGGCTCAGGAAAGCATACAAGTTTCTACCCTCAACCCCAGTTTTATCCTCACAAGAACCCTGTGAGATGGGTTAGGCCAAGAGCACAAAACTTGCCCCAAGTCACCCTATCAGCCTTATGGTAGAGTGAAGATCTGAATGAGAATCTTCACAGTCCTTGTTCATCACTCTAACTGCTATAACACATTTTCTCGCCAATGGCATGGATCACCTTCATCATCAGTAGGCAAACTGCTTAGCCATTAAAAACAGACAAGAATTCTGGTATGTCATTAACCCTTGCCTTATTAACATCCCTACAAAGATTGCTGTTTGCAATGCAGCAAATTTAGTTTATGAATGACATTTAGAACGCAGCAGTTGCCAAGTAATGGTGAGAAAGCAGGTTTAGAGCTGGGATTTGAACCTGGGTAGTTCAGATTGAAGTGCAACACTATCCACTCAGATAAAAACTTTACATCAGTTTGCTTATTGCAAGAGCCCTATGGTGCTAAGCTTTTTTAAAATATTAGTCCATACAATTTATACCATACCTATTTCAAAGGATTCAGAAAACACAACAGGATAGTATGTCTACATTGTATTCTATTCAGTGGCCTTATATATATTTCATTGCAGACACAGATCTGCTGTATACACACACTGTCACACCAATGGATGAGGCAGCACTGGGTGCAAAATGGGAGGTATGGGTGATGCTTCCCCTCCTGCATTGGCAAGCACTGTGACCATCATCACCCCCAGGTTATGGAAGGTGTGTGTTCATAGAATTATAGATTCATAGAGTCGGAAGGGACCTCCAGGGTCATCCAGTCCAACCACCTGCACAACACAGGAAATTCACAAATTCCTCCCCCTCCACACCCACAGTGACTGCTGTTCCATGCCCAGAAGATGACAAAAACCCTCAAGGATCCCTGGCCAATCCGGCCTGGAGAAAAATCGCTTCCTGACCCCAATGTGGCAATCAGCATTTCCCTCGGTGTGTTAAGAAAGGGCTGCAAGAACTAAGTGCTGAGGAAACCCTTCCTGCCCTCCCTCTCATGATCTGCCTAAGTTCACAGAATCTGCATTGCTGTCATATGGCCATCTAGCCTCTGTTTGAAAACCTCCAAAGAAGGAGAGCCCACCACCTCCCAAGAAAACCTGTTCTCTGACGAACCACTCTAACTGTCAGGAAGTTCTTCCTAATGTTTAGCCGAAAACTCTTCTGATTTAATTTCAACCCATTGGTTCTGGCCTGACCTTCTCGGGCAACAGAAAACAACTCTGTACCATCCTCTATATGACAGCCCTTCAAGTACTTGAAGATGGTTATATCACCTCTCAGTTATCTCCTTTCCAGGCTAAACATATCCAGCTCCTTCAACCTTTCCTCATAGGACTTCGTCTCCAGACCCCTTACAATCTTTGTTGCTCTCCTCTGGACATGTTTCAGCTTGTCTATATCCTTCTTAAATTGTGGTGCCCAAAACTGAACACAATACTCTAAGTGAGGTCTAACCAGAGCAGAGTACCATCACTTTGCGTGATCTGGACACTATACTTTTGCTGATACTGCCCAAAACCACATTTGCCTTTTTAGCATCTGCATCACACTGCTGATTCATGTTCAGTGTATGGTCTACTAAGACCCCTAGATCCTTTTCGCACATACTACTGCTAAGACAAGTCTTCCCCAACCTATACTTATATATTTGATTTTTCCTACCTAAATGCAGAACTTTACATTTATTCCCATTGAAATTTATTTTATTTGTTTTAGCCCAGTTTTGCAGCCTGTCAGAATCATCCTGTATCCTGACTTTGTCTTCTACTGTATTTGCTACCCCTCCCAATTTAATAAGCATTCCCTCTATCCCTTCATCCAAATCATTGATAAAGATGTTGAACAAAAAAGGTCCCAGGACAGATCTTCGAGGCTCTCCACTTGCCACTCCTCTCCAATAAGATGAGGAACCATTAACAAGCACTCTTTGGGCACCATCTGTCAACCAGTTACAGATCCACCTAACAGTCATAGGATCCAAACCACATTTTTCCAATTTGTCAACAAGAATATTATTTGGAATCTTATCAAAAGCCTTACTGAAATAAAGATAAACTATGTCTACAGCATTCCCCTGATGCAGCAAGGTAGTAACTTTCTCAGCAAAAGAGATAAGGTTATCTGACATGATTTGTTCTTGAGAAACCCATGCTGGCTGTTGGTATTTACAGGCATCCTTTCTAAATGCTCAAGGACTGTCTGTTTATTTGTTCTAAAACTTTCCCAGGTATAAATGTCAAGCTGAAAGGTCGGTAGTTACCCAGATCCTCCTTTTTCCCCTTCTTGAGGATGGGTACAACATTTGCCCGCCACCAATCTTCTGGCACCTCACCTGTTCTCCAAGAATTCTCAAAAATAATGGACAAAGGCTCAGAAATTACACCTGTGAATTCTTGGATGCAGCTCATCTTAGTTTCGTTTAAAGATACTAGGCTGCAAATCCCTTCCCTCATCATGTGTTCTGCTTTTACCATATTAAGCATCATTTTCTTTGCAAGAGAAGACTGAGGAAAAGTAGGAATCGAGCAGTTCTGCCCCCTCTTCATCACCTGTTACAATTTCACTTTCCTGTCCCCGCAATGGGCCTACCATGTCCTTGCTCTTTTTCTTACTTTGAACATAAGAGCTTCCACATGGATGGATCAGGGTAACAGTTTTCTCTCTTGAATGCTCACAGTTTGCATTAAACAATGGGAAAAGAGGACAGGGGATCAAAGGATGTCAGGCAAAGGGAAAGAGAAAAAGCATGAACAGATCTTCTTCCAAAATCATTCCCATTTACTCCAATGTTCCTCTGCCACTTAATGTCAGAATATAATCTCCTGCATCAGTAATGTGAACTGATGCTCTGAGACAAATAGGCACACAAACTGACTTCAAATAGAAATTCGGTAACTTCAAAAAAAATGGAGATGCAAGAGCATTAAAAACTCTCCCAGACCAACAACAAAAAATGCAGTGGAGCAAGAGGTCTGCCATGTTTTCAAATCCAGGATCCACCTTTATTCCCCAGCTATGGAATGGGACCACAATGCAAACATGCCAATTTCAATCCATGGGGCAATGAGATGCAAAAAAGCTAGCCATATTTCATATATGATTAAAAAGCAGGAAGTTTTGCAGAACAGATTGCCATGTGGAGATGAGATGTCTGCTCCTCTCACAACACCTTCTGTGCAACAAAAAGGGATAGGGGTATATCCTCCTTTAGCAAGTGTCCTTTTCCTCCCTTTCATTTTTTTAAAAAAAGGAAACCCAAACAAAGAAAAAATATTGGTGGTATGATGACTACAACCCTCTTACAGGTCTCAACTGAACATCTGAAGACCAATGTGCTAGACATTAAGAACACTTCCCTACACGAAGAAGAGATGAAAACAAAACAATATACACAAATTTCTATAATAAGTGACAAATTAAACTACAAAAGGACCAGAATTTCCCAAGCCTATTTATTAAGCTTGTTTTCAGACTGCCTGTTTTCTTTGAGCTCTCAGAAAAGACATCAGTGAGAAAAATTCTCTCCGACCCTAGAGAGCTTCGCTGTGCCAATTCCAATGTGGCGATTTACGCAACACTGTCTAGTGCAGTTCCCATCAACAAAATCATTCCACTAGCAAACAGAACAGTGCAGGTTGTCAGCACTGCTATCAGGATGAACTAAACGACCATCCTGAAAATTAGACTGCATCTTTTAGTGTCTGGAGTCTAAAAACTGTTTCCATTCCTCCAGACTCAATGTAGAGCCATATATGCAAGTTCTATTCCAACACCTAAGGATGAGCACATGTTGCCATTAATAAGAAGCTGAAGCCTGCTGTTTGGCAAGAAACAAGGAATTTAATCCAGTCCCACTCCTTGCTACAACCAGAACAGCTGATAGACAGGATTTCAGCTTTATATACAAAGCAATGTACATGAAGACCCAGCTGTTAGCATTAGGAACAAGAAGTACATTTACTATCTTGATCACAAAATCCATAGCTAAATAGAGATTGTACTGAAAACCAATTCTATTGTTAGCAGTATAATTTTTTTGGCATATCCATATTCTCATATATATATTAAATGCCCCAGATTTTCATTGGATCCATTCAGATTTCAGCTGCCTAAACTTTACATATTAAACTCTGGCATGAAAATGTTAACCAAGACTTTTTTGCACACAGGACAGCAACATAACCCACAGTCCATATCAGCTGACAGTAAATGATGTTACCTTCTATGCCCAGAACATTTTGACTCTTGTTTTCTTCTGAAACTTCAAACTTCCTTATGATGTCCAGACAAAACTCCGTTGTCACATTACTCACCTGCACAAAAAACAACAATGATATACTTTTTCATCTTTCAAACTCTGTGACCAACATGTCAAAATCTACCGCAGGCCCCAGCATCTAGTTGGAAATCCCATGGCCACAGTCTGCATGCAGCCAACCATGAATACCACTGTCAGTAACAGTATTTTTCCATGACCTTTTAAAAAGCTGGGGATTTGTGCTTTTGGTCAGCATCCTGAATTTCAAAACAGGGAGAACAACACTGCAGAGAATTAGCTATCACAGCTACAACCATATTTGATCTAAACAGCTACTCTGCTGTCAGGAAATGAGATTTTAGCAATCGCCGTCACTTTAATATTTCTTAGGGCTGAATCACACTCCCTTCCCCATATACAGTCCCGCACCCCCAATGCTGGGTTGGATCTCATGGATCTATTCCACTAAAGGCAGTTCTTTCTTCTGGTGCAAAGAGCCTTCAAGAAGTGGAATGCTGCTTGCTATGAAGAAAACTGCTATTATTATTGGATCAACACTGGATTGGACCAATCCACTGTCGTCTCCCCCCCCCCTTCAGAAATACAGCAGAGAGCCATCCCAGTTCTCTGTTTCATGTTGCATATGCAATGAGAAGGTGTGAGCTGTGTAACTACCTCTAATTTTACAGGAGTAAGCCTTTAACTTTTACTCTCTTGTACTATAACCTATAAAAAGAATCTCTTATTGCATTCTCTTATTGTCAGCACAAATATATACAACTATCATACCCTTGCTGTTCTGTGCACTATTCATAATCAGTTCTTGGCAACAGAAAATCAAAAGTAATTTGGGAATGCTTGTAAAGCGATGCATCTGGCCTGCAGATTGGAACCACAGAATGATCATATGTGTGGTGCATGCACATGATCAGTATGTGGTATGAGTATATACATATGACTCAAAGTGATTTGTCCCTTTTTAGGAGGAAGTCTGCTGAAAAAGGAGCTTCTAGGTATGCCAGTGCATATGGAATTCTAGATTGGGACTGTAATGCTATTTGTTATTTAGATTTCAGGACATGAATGGTTTCTCTGATGTCCCAGATGCTCTATTTTGAGGCGGGGTGAGGGGTATTAACAAGATAAAAATGGATAATAAAAACCATTAAGACTTTTTTGTGCTTGGATTTTTTTCAGGTATAATACAGAATACACAACAGGCATCACTTATCTCAGCTTGATTTCAATGGCATTTTAATGTACAATTTTTATCACACAATCATGATGGAAAAAGAAAGAGAAAAAATCCTTTAGTGAATATCCCAGGTTCTAGAAACCAAAATTGACCTCATTTATAACATTCATTAAATCTCCTTTGTGCTCATTCTTCATTTGTTTCCTGCTTGAGGGGGGAAATTACTGCATTCTCTTCTATTTCTGAATCACTTATTCCCTAGAAAGAAACTTCATACAAATTTTTACTATTAATACTGTATCTCCATATTAGCACATGCAGCACATCAAATGAAGAACATTAGAACAGTAAAAGCATCCTGCCTGCCAGTCACGTTGTAAAAACATATCCATTAACAGTGTGGAGCGGGCCTTCCCTCTTTTCGTTTTCAGTAAGGTGGCAGTGACCACAGCAAATCCTGTCAGAAACCTTCTAGAGAGTTATTATGTCTTGATGTTTTCATTAAGCATCAGGTGATACTGTATATGTTTGGATCACGGGTCATATTAAAATATAATTTTGTATTTATTGATAAATATTAGCCAACCAAGATCAAATAATGTCACCCTCTCACACCGATGAAAACCTGAGAAGGTGGGGGGGGGAGAAATTAGTTCACACAGGATTCATCGACAGAACTTGTCAATACAAGCAGCAGAATGTAGCAGGGGTGGGTTGGGGGTAGAACAGACTGTATCACTTGAGAAGGAAGGTGAGAGAATACATTTTTCAAAGATACTCTACATTGGGGCCCACAACACAGTGTCTGTGGGTGCCAGGGTGCCCACCAACAGTTTTTCTGGAGCCTACCAAGTGTTTTTAGAGAGTAGACAGGGCCAGGTGGGCTTCTGCCCAGCAAGGCTTCTAATTGGCTGTGCAGATTTTAAAAAATCTTGCTAAAGCAGCAGCTGCCACCACAGCACAAGGATCTTCACTGTATGACTGAAGGTAAGCTGCAGCAACTACTTTGTGGCTCAGTCCCCCTCCTGTGGCAGCCATTTTGAGTAGGGTTGCCAGGTCCCATCTCCAATTCGGTGGGGGGCTCCTAGGTCCTCACTGGGAACTTCTGCTACGCCTGAACAGCCCCCTCTCGCATTGGCAGCGTGATGACGTCACCCATAAGTGACACCACTGCATTACTGACATTGGGGGGAGGGGTGACACTCTAACTTTTGGGCAAAACTCTATGGTTTTTTGCCCCCAAAACCGTAAAGTTTGCCCAAAAACTAGAGTGTCACCCCCTGGTATTGACAACATGATAACATCACTACTGGGTGACGCTGGCTGGCAGCAGATTGGAGTCCCCTGAGTGGTGGGATGGCAACCCTAATTTTGAGGCAGCCATGTTGTGTGATTGTGCCTACCACACTATGTCAGAATTCCTGAGGTGCCCGCAGGCTCGAAAAAGGTTGGGACCCTGCTCTACATTAACACCACTATAAAGGGAAAACTAGCACAGCTTGTGAAGGGCTAGGGTAGAACTTTGCTCTGTAACATGATGAAAAATTTCAAGGAGTTTTTATGTGGGAGAGCATTAAAAATATGACCTCTCTGCCGGCAAACTGAAATTACAGGGCATATTTTATCACTTCAGAATTCTAGCATTTCATTCTGATGTATATGTAGACCATTGCTTCCCCCCCCCCAAAAAAAAAAAAAACCCAATCAGTCACTGAGCTAACTTATGGCCTCAGGCAATATGGAAGGAAATAAGGAAATTAACTACTGTTGCTGTAATCACCACACCTTTACAAAAAGACGGTTATGCATCTGGATGGATCAAATCCCATCACTCTGTTCCTTAATAATAAAGACAAAAACAGCTAGACCAAATCCCTATTTTTTGTTCTGAAACTTGTTAGTTATCAGTCAAAGAACTACAAAAACACCAAGCCCATTCTCCCCCCCCCCCACCCCCAGCCAATGACAATCCTACTGCTATCAGTCAGTGGTTCCCCCAGCCCAAGTGACTAGTTAGGTTCTTCAGCCAACTCTGCCAAAAATCTACAGATGGAAAAGGAGGAAGTATTTCCATAGAAAGTACTTCTTTATGACCATTCAGGATTTTAAAGGTTTCTGCCAACATTTTGAATTGTGTCTAGAAGCCAACTTGTACCCAGAGCCACCAACGTGTGTGTGTGTAGATGGGGAACAAGGGGACAAATTTCTGGGAGCCCATGGAGCAGGACACACCATTTAACTTTGAGTTGGATCAGAGTGGTATGAGGGGCCCCCACAGGAATCTCTAAGATGGCTTGTGGACAGATCCCACTCCTCCATGTGAAGCTAATGGTGTAACCTTGGGTCAGTCGTAAGTTCTTTCAGAGCTGTTCTCTCAAGGGCAGTTCTCAAAAGAGCTCTCTCAGCCCCACCTACCTCACAGGATGTCTATTGTGGGGAGGGGAAGTGAAAGGAGATTGTAAGCCACCTGAGGCTTCCGCGGCAGCTTTTCGGAGGGGCGGGGGAGTAGAGGCTTCCGGAAGTGGCTCGACCGAGACGAGCAATCAGACAGCGGAAAGTGCGGCTTGAAATGGAGAATCAGGAAAACCCCACTTGGTAAGTGGTGTCAAAATACTCCACTTTAAAGGGGGGTTTGCTCCAGAAAGCGATGGCTGGGGACGGTGAACAGATGTTGGGTGTGTGAACGCACACGTAAAAGCCGTTTCTGAGCCGTGCCGAAAGCGGCTCAAACGGTGCGTCTGAATGCACCCAAAGACTCCTTCAGGTAGTGAAGGGCAGGGTATAAATCCAGTCTCTTCTTCTTTGCAGCTCTACTGCTCTTTGAAGTCGAATCTTTCTGGCTTATTTTTGTAATTTGGCTGCAGCATTTTGTGCCGATGGATGTTTTTTAACAAACTTCAAACATATCCCCACAGGAAGCACACATTATAGAACCTGAATCAGTGACTGAAGTATTGTCAAATGTGGACAGCGTATTTATAGTGCTCATTTTTGTTTTGTTTTAATTCCAGTGGGTTTGTGTGATAGACCCTTTCTTTAAACCAAGGGGATCCACACATCTTGTGACTTTGGGGGACCAGGCTGGTTTTGAGATATGAACCTTCCCATCAGTTGCAAGAAGTTCTTATGGCAGCAAATGTTAAGGCTTTGGATTTGCTATCATGCAGCTCTGTATGGACCATGAAGAGCATAGAGATCACTGAAGCAAGAGATTCAACAAAACAACAAAGATTTATTTATGTGCAGGTTATGCTTTCAGGCTTTCATTAAGCACTGTGTGGTTCCTTTCACACAAGCACAGGATTCCACCCACACCAGCCTGCCCTTTCTCGAGAGTCAGATTAGTGGTACAAGATCTGCTTGTCCCCAGAGATGGGTCTAACAGCTGGGTATTCTATTCTCTCCCAGAGGTAGCACTAAACCAAACCATTCACTACCAGGCAGAGCTACCTTTTAAAACTATTTGCTCTCTTGCTGAGGCAGACCCAAACTATCACTGCCCTCTCACTGAGGCAGACCTGAACTCCGTTCCTGCTCTGTTTCCCTCCAACATTCCATCCCCCCCCCCCAAAAAAAGTGACTGGATGCTGGAGCAGCACCCCCATAAGCTATTTTACCTCTCAGGGTCAGGACAGCCCCCTGTCAGTTTGGTTCACAGAAAAAGGATGGTTTGTGCATTCAAAACTCAACTTTGAGTTTTTTGTTTACCAACAGCAACCTCCCTCACTACATAAGAACATAAGAGAGAAGCCAATGTTGAATCAGGCCAATGGCCATCTAGTCCAACACTCTGTCACACAGCAGCCAAAATATACCACGTGCCATCAGGAGGTCCAGCAGTGGGGTACCTATTTTTCAGATGCCAAGGTTAAACACTGGACTTGTTTTGTGGCCCTTGTTTAATGAATAGTTAGAATCCAAACCTGCCTAGAAACCATGGTCTCTTAAATCTATAACGACTGTAATTAGAGCTAAACACACTCCAAATTGTGGCCACTACAAGTAATTGCAGCAATCTCCTTGTTGCACATGCATTAACTGGAAAGATTCAGGGTTTCAAAGAGCTAGTTTCACTGGCTTTATGTTGCCACACCATTTACTACAATTAGAAAATGTCTTAAATTCAAGTACCTGAGCTACAATGAGACATGAATCAGGTTCATAATGTGAAAGAATCCAATGACTCATCACAAGGCACCCTGCTCAAATATTTAAAGATTGCAATAAAGAGGCCTGTCAATTTAACCTACCAAGAATCTTAAAAGACTAAGCAAAATCCAGCCAAAGTTAAAACTCGGTTTAAATCTCATTCACTGGGCACAAGTTGAAGTTCTCTTATGGAAATCAATGGAACTCAATAGTGCTCTGCTTTACTTGGGTCTTGATCAACACTTCTGGATTTAAAAAAAACAACATCTAATTTCTGCAGATGCAGTTGTCCCCATTCACTGAAATTGTACTCATCTTTTCCTGCCTTGGTTCATGATATGAGTATTGCTGTTACAGCTTATTCCTTTCTAGAGCATTACAAATATAAATACATATTATACAGACACAGTGAAACAATAACATCAACAGTACATAGGTGATGATGCTAAACTGAATTTTCTGGAACAAAGTTAAGAGTCCAGTGGGCATCATTCAAGGTATGAGCTTTTGCGCGCATTCACAAGTGTACCTGCACACGAAAGCTCATACTTTGAATAAAACTTTGTTGGTCTTAAAGGTGCCCACTGGACTCTAACTTGTTCTATTGCTTCAGACCAACACAGGTGCCCACCTGGATCTATCTTGATAAATTTTCTGGAGTTAGCCAGACTTACTGGGTCAGTGACCAAAGAGCAAGAGTCAGTTGATCTAAGAAACAAGAGTCAGGATCAGGTCCAATAACCCATCTTTGCCTCAGCTTCATGACAACCAAAATATTGTGCATTTCATTCACACGGAGCAGGCAGTTAATACTTATGGTAAGTGCAAGAGACTGAATTTAGAAGTCTAGAATTAACATTCTAAGGACAGGAACCAGACCAATCCCTGCAATAAGAGTTGCCTCCAAAATTTTACCTGGACTGAAGCAAATTTGGAGAATACCTCTCAGACAAATGTACTCAAACAATGCTGTGGTAAGCCAGTAAGCCAAAAGGCAATCTTTGACAAAACTATCTGAATTTTTTCAGGATACTTTCCCCATATCTCCTCCTTGTTACTTTATTTATGTTAAAACAAAGTCTAAGTCCAACTTTGTGGGTTTATTTTCCACAGGCCAAACATCTGAAGAATTTCAAGGGAGGCCAAAAGAATCCTGGTAAGACCAGTAACATTTGCCAAAGTGTGGTGGAGTAGGTTCATACATCTGTTCACAACAGCCCCCCAAAATCCTATGGTGCTTCGAAAGCAGTATTCAGTGGAACCAGTGGTTTTGCACTGGCAGTGTCCTTCAAACTTCCAATTTGTAGAGCAGCTATTAACAAAGCCCAAATGGTTTAACAAGTCTTCAATGAATACACAACTAGACAAGATTTGAAAGAACTATTATCACTGGATCTCCCAATGGTATTTTTAAAGTTAAAAAGCAATGGGGGGGGGGTAATCTGTACCAGAACTGTGACTCAGAGAAAGAGAGGATGTAACCCTTTCCCCATTATTATTTCCTGAGTAGAAACCAGTTTCCCAGAACTGCTATTAGACCTGGTAAAGGAAAAGAGTATTCATCTTATACTCATGGTTTTTTCCAGCAGGGGATAACTGCATCTGGGGGAGGGAAAGAGGCTAGAGACCCCCCTTCTTGCCCCAGCTAAGATACGTAAGACTCATTTTAACTTTATACCATAGATCTGTCTGTCTCACAGAGTTGCACTGTAAATGCTGTAGACTGGAGACCCCAGTTACATGCTGTACTCAGAAAGAGCCATTTAGTTTAAAAGAAGATGGAGGATGAAAGATGGATCGTGTACCAGTGATATGGGAATAAACTGATTGAGGACTTGAAGTGCAACTGTGTGGGAAGGGAAAATCAATATGTCCCTTATTCTGTTTTGGATTAGTGCAACTGCATTTAAAAAGTTCTGAATTTATAAAAGCTGTGTTCACAAACTATGAAGCAATTCTGTCAGTTCAGAAATTAAAGAGAAACATAAAATAAGAGGCTCAGAGGTTTTAAAAAACAAACTTTTAAGCAAATTTAAGAAACCGATCAGCATCACAAAGGGCAACAGAAATAAGACTTTTCACTGGTGAAACACTGATTATCCAAGCTCAAGCAAAAGCTTCTGTTTGATTGTGATGGTATTTCTAGCAAATGTTCATGTTGTACAAACTGGCTACGATTAACCTTTTTTTTCATTATTTCCTCTAAGTTTCTTGAAATCGGCATGATACAACATATGCCTACATTGCTGTCAGGTTAATTCTAATCCGGGCCAAGCCTGCATCTGTTCATGGAAAAGCAGACTTCTGAGGCAGCCCTTCCAAGGAAGCTCTTCACACGCAACAGCAAAGGATGGGTCCCCCCCACATTACCAACATAGTTGACTTCCTCTTTTCTGTAAGCCTCACTCTATTCAATTAAGGTCCATGGATCCCACATCAATATGGATGTTATTTATCAACATTAACTGTTCCATGATACTGCCATGCATTTCAGACAGCTAGATTTAACATGTTATCATCTGCATTGTTGACAGGAAGACACCAAAACATTCCAGCTAATTACAGATTTTGTCCCTGCTCTGATAAAACCTGACTGAATCATTGGTTATTTATGTTATTTCACTGTAGATTTTATATACAGGCACACTTGTATTTATTGGAACCTGTGTTAGTAGATAAAAAACTGTTCTCTGAGCAGAATGCTCTCAGAATTTTATTGGTGGGAGTCGATTTAAGAACTATTGTATCTGTAGCTAAGTTTCTACTTTCCACACTGAAAATACAGACCGAAATAACATACTGTATATAGTTTACTCAGATCCTTACCCTTAGATTGTTAGATATACTAAGATGAATTCAGTTAGATACAGTAAGATAAATGATGTACACAGAGATTTTATGTGGCTAATTAACTCTGCTTCTGTATGGCTTTTGAGCCGTAAAAAGACTGACTGGGTCACATCTTTCCTGTATTGCTTGAAATCTAGTGTAGACATACTCTTGCATGCCAACACAACTGTAGCAAAAGTGCGGGAATCTGTCTTTTTTATAACATGAAAAAGGCCCTAAAATAGCTTCCACAGAATAATTTTTTTTTAATTTCCTCTTACAGGAGAGAACAGGTGCAGAGAAAACACTCACAGACGGCCATAGACCCTTTTGACTCTTGGGATTCTGACTCTGAGGAATATCATATCTGGCTGAGTGCACAAACCCAGGTATTTAATCAAAAGAAGTGCAAAGGGAGGCTATGCATAGCCCTGAGGCATCTGCAGCCCAGCTTGATGGACAGCAGACGAGGGAGCAACCAGCATTAGACTCAGATCCCTAGGGCAAGTAACCCAGACTATTCAAACACACAGTGGGCTGTACACATGAGCCAACCCTCCATCTGCCTAGGAGACCCCGTCTTCACCTATTAAGCCTTGCATGAAGTGCCAAGAAGGAGCGCCAGGAAACCACAGAATGCTGGGAAAGTCCTAGATCC
This sequence comes from Gekko gecko, assembly GCA_029375565.1. Taxonomy (NCBI): domain Eukaryota; kingdom Metazoa; phylum Chordata; class Lepidosauria; order Squamata; family Gekkonidae; genus Gekko; species Gekko gecko. Next base: position 116,767,589 of record JAPDNY010000008.1, read on the forward strand.
AGGCTAGAAAGCTACCCCCTTTTAGAATCCACTCCACATCAAATGGGAAAGGGTTTGGGTCAGACATCAGAATTTGAGGAATCAGTTGGACAGTGGAAGTAGCTGGTACAAGACATCTGCCTTGCAGCTACCTACCACCTTGTCTCCAGCTGACCCTTTTATCCTGATATGCACTGTTCTGTTATTTAATTTCTATATCAGTTAAATGGCTCAAGCCTTCACTAGCTCGGACTTCCACCCTCCTAGATTACCAAATGGACCATTTCCCATACTAATATATATGGATGGCATGGCTATACTATGTTACTCTAAAGAAGGGCTTAGAAAAGCCCTCCAGGACCTTACACTATATTGTAAGGAGGAATAGTTAACAATAAATTTTCAAAAGACCAAAATCCATGTCTTTACCAAAGACTTTGTTAAACTCACATTGCAGATTAATGGCCATGATATTAAGCAGGTAAAGTTTTTCAAATATCTAGGCACAGTTTTTCAAGTCACCTGGATAGTGGAAAGCTTAAATGGCCCACACTGTCAAAACTGCCTTAAGAGCAATATCAGTCACTCTGAGATTCTTTTTTTTAATGAAAAGGGGCACGCATATTCCTTACGTGATCAAAGTCTTCCAGGACAAGGTGATTCCTCAACTCATATATTGGTCACACAGTATGTTTATACAAAGACTGGTGGCAATACAATCTGAATTCCTTAGAGCCATACTGGGGGTCCCACAATGTGTTCCCAATGCCCTTCTTAGAGTAGAGTCAGGATTGGTGCTGCTTGAAACACAAGGTTGGTATCAAGCAATATTCTTCTTGGATTAAACTTTAACCCTTCTGGATTAATTTCATTGATTCTTTCAGAAAATTTTGCTTATGCCGGGTAGGAAGAGAAGCTACCTTTCTGTGGGTTTACTCCCCAAGTTCTGTGTCATCTTAGATTGATGGGAGCCAAAGAAAGAATTAAACACTAAATCTGGGATACAGCCCCTTCAAGTAGACAGAGCACAGGCACAGTCTTATCCGGCAGTATGGAATCATGGTAAAAACCTTGCTCCAGCAGAGTTATTTCTGTTTTAGAATACCCTAAATAGGAAAGAGCCTTCACCTTGATCCTTTAATGTATTACCACCAGCTTTTATCCCTTATTCTCAACGTGTTTGCCCATGCCAATTGGACACGGTTGCAACAGTCAATCATGTGTTGTTGTATTGTTCTTTGTATAGAGACATTCAAAGACACATAACTCCAATCTTATATTTTCCAGGCATTTTCCCTCCTCTTTTCAGATTGTTCTAACAAAATCCCCTCTAAGGTGGCCAATTTTTGTGCCTCCACTTGCTCAACAAGAAAGCAGCTAGTTATGTCTTTTTATTAATTATGCCTGTACTACTGAAATTAACTTATTATGCGGCTTCAAAATTGTACCCTATGTAGATGTGCTGATGACTGGCAGATCTATGATCACAACAAATATAGATGGATTGGTTGATTTACTGATCTCTAGCTGTCCTTTACTGGCTCCTTCACAAAATGGCCAGCCTTTGGCTTTTATATCAATATTTCCTTGAAACAACCAGCAATGGTCATGCTGTTTATTACAGTCATGCTGTACATTGTGTCCTACAGATATTTTGTAAACAGCAAGTCTTACTGATTTTGGATTGCAGCATATTCATGTATTCATGCCATCTGAAACAGGCATTTGGCAAAGGCCATTCCTGTTCCATTGGTCTCAGAAACACAAAGCAGTTATCTTACACGGGTTGGGCAGGGGCTGCAGCTTGATATTAGAGCAGCTGTGTGGCATGCAGAACATCCCAGGTTTAACCCGTCATCTCCAGTCAAAAATTTATCAGGTGGTAGGCAGCGTGAAAGACTTCTACCTGAGATGCTGCAGAGCTGCTGCGAGTCTGAGTCCCTGATACTGCCCCTGATGGCCCTATTATCCAATTCAGTGTAAGGCACCTTCACATGTGTTCATATGGGCTGATTCCCCCAGGATCAAAGCTAACTGCTCTGAACATTCCTGAGACCAAAATATATGCAAATTCCAGTTCTTATTTCTTTATCAGAATCAGGCTATAATTGTGGACCCACTGTACCCTAACTCAGAGTTAGACTGCGTTTTCCTGAACTCAGCATCTCTGAGGCCAGGTGTCAGAGGTAAGAAACTAGAGCAATGGCTTAAGATGTAGCATTTGCTGGAGAGCCTGGAAGGGGGCAGAACAAGATACTTCTCTGATCACCAGGGAAGACCATAAAATTAGGCTCTTTGTGCTTATCCTGGTGCCTGGCTAATCTACCTGGTTAACATTGCCTGTCCATTGCAAGGGCCTGTGTTGCAGGCTTCTCTTCCTTTCTGTACCTGTAAAGAACACCATCACTTGTTATAGCTGTCAAGGACAGGTCCAGCCTCAGGCCTTGAGGTTCATGGTTCAAGCCACAGATTATCATTCAGGAATTGCTCAGTGGCAGGGATCTGCATGCAAATATAGCTTAAGCCTGGACACAGCAATAGGCCCTTGGAGCACAGGCTGGGGATCCTTGGAAACACGTCTGCCAGCTGAGTAAGATCTGGGCTGATTCATTTCCTGTTGCAGGCATTTAAGCATGGGTGTGTCCAGAAGCAGGAGCCTCTTGGCGTGAGCAGAAGGGCAAGAGCCAAAGGGATCTTGGTCCTTGGCTTTTAGTCCATGGTCCTGAGTGAGTCAGCTCAATAGATCCAGGACCAACCCAAAATGTAGTGTACTGTAGTCTTTGGAATTTGTTCATTTAAATTTTATGCCTCTGTTTTTAATTTTTATTTTGAGTCCCCACTGGGGAGAACTCTAAGCAAACAAACAATAGCTACTGCACTGCTAAACAGACCGTTTTCGTCAGGCTCCATCTCTCAACTCTAATCCTAAGTCACAATTTTGTAACTGATGCCTGCTGGGACTCTTCTGCCCATCCTGCCTTACAACCTTTTCCTGGACTAACTAGTGTTTGGTGGTGTCAGCCTTCAAGCTCCAGTGGCTTCTTATTACTAAAGAGCTTTGTCCCTCTTTTGTACTTCTCATACATCTTCTGTTACTCATTGGCAGAACTTCAAGGTCTAGTGAGCTACCCCACTCCCCTCAAACCCATTTATGTCTCTAAGAGGGAGGTCACAATGCTGAGCATGCATGCTGTTCCATGAATGGATAGCAGGTGTTTCCAAAGCCACTGATCCAGGGTGAAGTAATGGATACACAAACAAAAAAACCCAACCCTGTCTCACATGAGTACACTCAAAAAAACACCTACAGCACAGTGATTCTGTCAGACAGAGTGCCTGGGCAGCTGACCGCTGATAAATGGGTTGGTAATGAACAACAGATGACAAGCTCAAACTGAAATGTGTGTGAAACAAAATACCAATTATTTATAACAGGTGTGGGCAATGTGTATGTAGCCTGTGGCCCTGAGGCATAGTTGCAAAGCACTTAATGGACTCCTCACAATCACAAAGTTCCTCTCTCTCCTTGTTACAGAAAGCAGCCTGGTTTCAATGATGAAAATGCAAAAATATTTTAGAGACAGGTGTTTTCCCCTTTCAGTATTACGAGTCCATCTCTTCTCCCCCTCTGACACTTGCAATTAACGTAGCTGCTAAAAAACTGCAGGAAAGGCATTTCTTCCGATGACATGTCAAGTAGCCAGGCACTAGATTTTACTTTCTGTCCCACCAGGCCCAGTGGTTGAGAAAGAAATGCAGGTGACTTGAGTGACACAGCACAGAATCATCCTGCCCTGGGAATCAGGTGACCCCCCCCCAGCAGTTAATCTTGTGTCACTGCCTCCTATAAAGCCTCCAAGATCTACCGCATTCTTTCAGTCTGGGCAATTCATCACTGTGGAAGGCCAATAGCTAGCCTTCTGTGCTTCAATTTTTTAAAAAATCATCTGCTGGCACTCAGACATAAGCATCTAAAATGGCAACAGGATGAAGTCAACAGTGATAAAATAGTATCAAGACCAGCTGATTCCTATAAGAACAAGATAGCTATATGCTGAAGACAGATTGCATCACCTGCCACCATGCTTTGAATGTTTGACAAGTAAAGGCTAGGAACACTTTTGAAATCAAAGTAATTTAAGGGTCTAAAACACTCAGGTTGCTGGATATGAGCAGGAAGACTGCTAAAGATTCTGTTTCCCCCCTTCAAAAAATGTCTATTGATACTATAGCAGGAAATTAGTAACCTGAAAACCCACTGAAAACAAATTCTGAAGCCAGAAGAAGGCTTTTATGCTGTGCATTAAAACAAAACCAGTCCCTATATTTAATTTTCCTACCTTTTGTTCTACCCTCAGAAACTGAGCAAGTTCCTCGATGGTGAGGTGATCTTTCTTATCACTGTAGCTCAGAAGCAGCAAGTAGAGGTCGCGTCTTAATGACATCATCTTGTAAAACACGGAAAATTCTTCAAAGGTTAAAGTTCCTTGGTTCTCATCTGTGTCAGCCTCCTGAGAAACAAGCATAACCAAATGTCTGTGCTGAGTGAACGGGAATGAAGTAGCAGGGCAGAATATTTACTACAGGAAACAATGCTGATGGACAGCCTCCACTTGAAACATTCTTACAAAGCCATAATTTGTGCCAATTACACTTTAGAGCCCAAATAATGGCTTGAGCTTCCAAATGTACAACCAACACATGTCATGATTTACCGTCACTAATCTGCTTTCACCTTCCATCCTCTCAGCTTCGTGAACTCGCTCCAGCCTCTTGTTGGCAAAATGATGGATGTAACTTTAACTGGGCAAGTCAGATGTTATATCAAATCAATGATAGCAGAAACCATGATTTGCAGACCACCTTCTGATTCTGGAGTGCCAGCAAATTACAAACCAATTCAGAGATCATGGTCAATCCTAGCGAAGCTTCAAAACATCACCGCATCCAAAAGCCTAGATTTGATGTTGTGGTTTTATTTACTTACTTCATTTACACCTCAGTTTTCTCTCCATTGGGAACCCAAAGCAGTTTACGTCATTCTCCTCTCCATAACAACCCTGTAAGGTAGGTTAAGCCTGAAAGTATGTGACTGGCCCAAGGTCACCCAGAAAGCTTTCAAGTCAGCATGAGAATGGGAACCCAGGTCTCCCAGATTCTAATCTAATACTGCCACCCTTCCACATGCCAGCAATCTGTATTCCTTATTTATTTAGAAAATTTGCATATTGCCTCCCCAGAGTTGCTCTAGACAGCTCATAATAAAGCAAGAGAAAGCAAAGACAATAAAAACAAAAGGAGGAGGAGGAGGAGGAGGAGATTGGATTTATATCCCGCCCTTCACTACCCAAAGGAGTCTCAGAGTGGCTTACAATCTCCTTTCCCTTCCCCCTCCCCACAACAGGACACCCTGTGAGGCAGGTGGGGCTGAGAGAGCTCTTTCCAGAACTGTCCTTGAGAGAACATTTCTGACAGAACTATGGCTTACCCAAGGTCATCCAGCAGGTGCAAGTGAAGGAATGGGGAATCAAACCCAGTTCTCCCAGTTTAGAGTCCATGCACTTAATCACTACACCAAACTGTCTCTCTAACAGATCATACCACTAAAAATGTATCAATAAAATTATCCAAGTCAATTTGGGGGGAAAATGCCACTAAAAATAGCCAATATAAGGAAGCCGGGACATAAAAACACATAAAATGGAGCAGCCTAAAATGACACTGATAAATCAGTCCCCAGGCTAGGAACATACCATAACAAAGGTTTAAAAGGATGGAACCCCTGAGTTAAAAACCTGGGAAAAGAAAAAAAATGTTTTATCCTGCTGCCTAAAAAAAAAGTAAAGTAAGCCACTAGGCAAGCCTCAAGGGGGAGGGCATTCCAAAGACAAGGTGCCACCACCAAGAAAGCCCCTTCTCTGGGGCTGGATAACCAGTGGGCTGAGAAGTATGGGAGGAAGCAGTATTTCAAATATTCAACAGGGAATAATATTTGGTTATACCACATGTATCCATGCTCACAGCATTTGCAGCAAAAAAGACATACTCCAGCAGTGGCCAGCAGTGGTTTTTAAGGTCCATGAGAACAGTGCTGCCATATTAAAGTGACTTAAAACTACTGCCTGATCCTGATCAGGCCCACAGTGGTAGGCTGAGGCACTTGTGGCCAAACCTTATCAAGTACTAAAGCGGCTCCCTCCTCCCCTGTGGCTGTTTCAAAACTTAATAGGGTACATTGGGGTAAACAAAAGCACCACACTGTGGGCCTGATCAGGACTGGGCCCTTGCAGCATTTTTAAATCACTGTAAAATAGCTGTAGCATCTTCCTGGTGGCAACAAGGGCGCTATCACATCTAGTTTGGCCCTGACTGACTGCTGTGCTGAAAATGAATAGCCCCAAGTGGTTCCGTGATACCAAACAGGTACTAGTCCTATACAGACATTGTAACTATTTCAGGTATAAAAAACTGAAATTATTTTTCATTTTCCAACAAAGAAGGATTTTATCATAGATAAGAACACAGAGTGGCATGTGTGTGAGAGAGAGAGAGTACTGCAGGTGTTATGCAGTGCTGGTCTTTCTCTATTTCTATGGGCTCCTCTGAAAATTATTCCATGCTTCTTCCACCCGTGTCTAGCTGGCCTCTCTATAGAAGTTATTAAGCAATAAGGAAATTTCTTGATACCTCTGTCACAAAGTCCCTTCCAACCAAAGAGTAAAATTAACCAGACTTTGGGTCAGGGCCTTTTGAACTGTGGAATCAGCTACACCCCTTCCCAATTCCTGACCTTATAGGCCATATAGAGACAGTTTTACTTAAAATTTCTTTTTGAAAGAAAAAGTGCAGCTGATACAGTTCTCTCTAGAAGTCTTGACAGGGCAAGCCTGGTTTACCTCACACCCAGGGAAAAGTGGTTGTCCTGTGCATGGCATGTACTATCAAAAGAGGAGGAGAAAGCTTGAGGGTCCATGAAAAAAATCAAATCAAAATGGGGTCACAGCTGCTAAAGTTTAAAAAACACTGACCTACAACATGACCCTAACCACTTCTATGCAAAAGTAAATCTCACAGAATGGGGAAGTACTTCCAATTAAATGTGCATAATGGTGTAGTCTCAAAGCCACATGCTTCTCCCCTACTCCAATGAACTTCAAGAACAGGAGGAGGCCAGCATAAGGCGCTACACTGACAGAGGAGCCGTGCCGAGATCTACTGATTTCAATGAGAAGTCATGCCGAGGCTTCTCTGTGGAGGTCTCATAGCTCTGTAAACAGCATCCGACTCCCTCCCAGTTATTTCATCCAAGGGCTAATTGGCTCCTGATGAGAAAATCAGCATAACGCTACATGCCTGAATCTTCAATCAAAATGAAAAAGCAGCCGCAACCATTTCACTCCTATTGCCAAAGTGTTCCTGAGACCATGACGAGACCACAACAACAGCAGGACTCAGTGCAGACAAAATTTTGACACTAAATTCATCTTTGATTGCTGTTTGAGGCAGTCCTCAGGGAAGGAAAAGTGCTTACTGTATGTTATTATGGGGGCTGCTTTAAAAAAAAAAAGCTCAGAGCATCTGCTTAAGAGGATTTGCTTGGGATTTACAAAACATTTCACAGCAGTTCTTCCAAAATACATTCTCTTTTATGTATGAAGGTTCCCGTAGTAACTGAGAGGAAGTCTGCTTTCTCTACTGAGGACTGAGTAGCTGAACACAAGCCACTTGAAGAGAGAAACGGCTAAATACAAGTCCCATAGCACCTCAGAGACCAACAAGATTTTCAGGGCATAAGCTTTCAAGAGTCAAAGCTTTCTCTGTTAGATATCATTGACTCTTGAAAGCTTATACCGCCAAAAATCTTGTTGGTCTCTTATGGAGCTACAGGACTTGAATCCAGATCTTTTACTGCAGACCGACATGGCTACCCCCTCTGAAGTTATCAAAGATGAAAAGTTATATTTCTAGAAATGCTAGATCAGAGTCCAGTAGCACTTTAGATACCAACAAAATTCTTGAGGTATCAGCTTCTGAGAGTCAAAGTTCCCTTTGTCAGAGCTTTGACTCTAGAAAACTTCTACCCTGGAAATTGGATTTGTCTCTAAAGGTACTACTGAAATTGAATCTAGCTCTTCTACCACAGGCCAACATGGCTACCCTTCTGGAACTACCTTCTAGCAAGGGGCTTGGGGGGTTTGGATTCACCTTCGACTTTATAACCAGACTCTACAAAATACACAAATCTGAACCATTCTCGTAAGAACATAAGAGAAGCCATGTCTTATCGGGCCAATGGCCCATCCCATCCAACACTGTGTGTCACACAGTGGCCAAAAAACAGGTGCCATCAGGAGGTCCACCAATAGGGCCAGAACTCCAGAAGACCTCCCAACTGTTGCCCCCCCCAGCACCACACAATACAGAGCATCACTGCCCAGGACATAGTGCTCCATCTATACCTTTTGCCTAATAGCCACTGAGGGACCTCTGCTCCATATGTTTATTCAATCCCCTCTTAAAGCTGTCTATGCTTCTGGCTGCCACCACTTCTTGAAGAAGTGATCTCATCAATGCTGTATTTATTACCAGGAATAAGGCCCGTTGTGGAAATACATACAACAAACTCTAGAAAGAGGCTCTGGGCAGGTGCCCTGGTCTTGGGCACTCAACTTCAATTTGCTGTAGTGACCTCAGCAGGTTATAATGACACAGAGCTCACCCTTTTCTTCAGGGGAACTGATCTCTGCCATCTGAACAGCAGTTGTAATTCTGAGTGATCTCCAGCCTTCCTCTGGAGATTGGCGACAATGGTTCCCCAGGAGGAAATGGCTGGTTTGGAAGGTGGCATCTATGGCATTGTAACTGTCTCAGGTCCAATCCCTCCGCAAACCCCACCCTCTCCAGACTCCACCCCTCAAATCTCCAGGAATTTCCCAGCCAACCATCAACCTACCTTTATGTGCCCCTCTGACTTCAGCTTTCCAATTCTTCCCCCCTCCCTCCTGAAGAGCAGTTGTAATTCTGAGTGGTCTCCAGCCCCCACCTGGAGATTGGCAACAATGGTTCCCCAAGAGGAAATAGCTGGTTTGGAGGGTGCAGTCTATGGCATTGTACCTGTCTGAGGTCCCACTCCTCTTCAAACCCCACCCTCTCCAGGCTCCACCCCACAAATTTCCAGGAATGTCCCAGCTTTGAGTTGGCAACCCTATCTCCTTCCCAGCCAATCATCAGCCTACCTTTATCTGTCCCTCTGATTTCACTTTTCCATCTCCTCCCTCCTGCATAGGAATTGTATTTCTAAGTGATCTCAAGCCCTCCCTTGGAGATTGGCAACAGTGGTTCCCCAGGAGAAACGGGCTCATTTGGAGGGTGGAGTCTATGGCACTGCACTTGTCTGAGGTCCCACCCCTCCTCAAACCTCACCCTCTCCAGTCTCCACCCCTCAAATCTCCAGGAATTTCCCTACCTAAAGTTGGCAACTTTATCTCCTCCCCTCTCAGCAGCCTCTTCCTAGGCAAAGTTCTGTATTTCTTGTTAGTGGGGAGCAAAGCAGCTTACTTCATTCTCCTCTTCTGCTTTGTGATCTGTACAGCAACCCTGCAAGGTAGGTTAGGCAGAAAGTCTGTGGCTGGCAGTCCCAGGCAGTTTCCATAGGGAGGCTCCTGCTGAATAGGAGCAAGTAGCCAGGGCTAGTGAAGTAATGCCAGTCAGGAGGCATGAAGTCACCCTGAGAGTGCTGGCAGGTTTAGGATTGCCAACAAAGACAGATTGACACAAAGGAGAATGGAAAAGGGTCCATATCTCTATTTTGCCTTAAACTGGTTTTGATGCCAGCAGAGTGAGAAAATGCCAGAGGCTCTGGATGGGTGCCCCATGGTAAATGGACCAAACAATTCCTAAAGATTTTTGCAAAACACTACTCTGTCGATAATTCATTTTCTACACTCACAGTGTCCCCTGCCAGAATGCAACACATCCCCAGCACTTTGAATTAGTACCAGAGCTTTAAGAGCTCTCCAGCTGTCACCTGGAGATTGGCAACAGCTTGTTTGGAGGGTGGGGTCTATGGCACTGTATCTGTCTGAGGTCCACCTCTTCCTCCTCCTCAGACCCCACCCTCAGCAGGCTTCATCCCTAAAACATCCTGGAAGTTTCCAACCTGGAGCTCACAACCCTATGTCCTTTCCAGGCAACCATCAGCCTACCTTTATCTGCCTGTCTGTCTTCAGGTTTACATCTCCCTCAAACCCCCCGCCCCCAGCCTCTGCCTAGGGAAAGGGCTATCTTTCCCTTCAGTAGGAATCAAAGCAGCTGGCATCATTCCCCTCTCCCCCTTATGATCTGCACAACAACCCTGTGAGGTATGTTAAGGTAGAAAGTCTGTGAATGGTCCATAATCCCCCAGGCAGCTTTTATAACATGAACCTGGGACCTGCACACCATCCTCTGAAGTGCTCTTCCTATCATTTTTTGCCTTGTGGTATTCTGCTTGTGGTGTGATCTGTCTTTTTTGTGGTGTGGCATGGTTGTGTTATTAGGTTTGTTTCTTTTGAAGGGGAAGTGATGTGTTGTGGGTGAGGACATATGTTTACCTCAGAGTACACCAGGTGGCATATGCAAGCGGGGGGGGGAGTTTGAGGTGCGGAATGGAGTGAAGTCCAATCAGCTTCCAGATGCAAATGACCTTGAAACACTGGCCCAGTCAGAGAAAAGTGCTCTAGGCTGCAGTGGGTGGGAGAGAACTCAGGCAATGCAGCCAGTGGATAGAGACACCTTGTGATTGACACATCATGGAGCCAACTCATTTTGGCGGGCATAGAATGTTGCCAGACTAAAATTCAATTATAATATAGGAGAGATATTACTCATCAAATGCATCTTCTAGGTTTGGGCATTATTTGGTGGCACAGTAACCGCAACAGCAATGGAATCATTTGGGCAGAAGCCTTTAACCCATTTCCAGACTGGTGATGGAGTTAAGTGTGAATGCACTAGGAACAACATCACTGAGTGAAAAAGCTGCTTTCAAATTTTTGCAAAAGCATTCCTCTTTAAAGGAGACAGAGCCTAGTGTTTTATTGGAGCCAAGCAGAGAAGTGTCCTAAGTTGTAGGTTGTCAAGAGCATAATGAGACAGCATTTTTATTTGGTTTCAACTTTTCTCCAAGAGGTTTATATTATTGAAAACCCAAACATTAGTTGGCAAGCATTAGGGGTGAGGGGAGCAGCTCCAGTGTGCCAGAACAGAGAAACAGATGCCTCTGGCTATAGAAATGCAACTGTTAGTGCTAGTTAACAAGAACATGCTTTATCCCTGTGAGTCTTTTTAAATATAAAGGTGATATAAAAGCCTGCCTTGCACCACTATTAGCATCACCATTACACCCAAGATGATGCGACTCTCTTGTTACAGAGCAAAGGCAAGTATACTCAAGGAGAGAGCCAAACAAGCCCCAACAAGGTGAAAAAGAGGTTGTGTACCAGCAACGCTTTGTGGATGCTCTGTTTAAAGCAGGCCCGCAGCCAGGATTTTGTGGCTTGTGGGGCAAATTTTTTTCTGGTGGGGCTGAAGTTCTCAGTGCAGAAAGAAAAGCCATATAGGCAATAGAAAGCTGTTACCAGGATTGATCTCTAAATTGCAAGCTGCCAACCACTTTAGATGACAGTTCTCAGCTGCTGCTAGTTAATAACTTCTGCTAGCCTAAGCAACAATTCAGATAACAAGCAGGCAAGTGGAGGTGATGACTTCTGTAGTCAAGAAAGCTAACACTTAGGCAGAAAAACTCTCTTAATGGAGACCAGTTTACTGACGCAGAGTCAGAAGGGATCCTAGAGGTCACCTACTCCAACCTCCTTGCTCAGTGCAGGAATTTGTCAACTACAGCCCCCCACACTGCTTAAAGAAGTGCACGCCTTTAAAAAAATAATAATGACTGAAAAATCATTTACAGGAGAAATTCTTATGGGGCTGTGCCTTTAAGAAAAGGGGCAGAGCCCCCAAAAGCCTCACCATAGCTACAGTTCTGGTCCAAAGACTTCAACTCATCTATTACGAATAAGTCTGCAAAGAAGTTCTGGTATTCCCAGCTGAGCATTTTAGTAGTAAACAGGACACACAGGAACACAACTTCACACACAATCACACACACGAGCTATACTCTTTCATTCATGCAGACTGTGCCACCCCATGTACAGCCTACAACTCCCCACACCCCCTAAACTGTCAGTACAAGGAAACAGGGCAGGGAGCATGCAGATTTCAGTGGCTTGAATGAAGTGACAACTCCAGGATTGGGGGGGAGGAATACACAGGCAAGGATATCCTTTATAAAAGCAGTGTGTTTTATTTCTAAAAGCTAAATCTGAAGGAGAGCCATTAACTTAAAATGCACCAGGGATTTTGAAATTTCCTCAGGAAATCTTAATCTGGGCTGGCCATATTATGGGACAGTTGCTGGCTTCTGATTGCACAACAACAGAAGGAGCCCAATTACTTTGTGAGACAAATGGTGAAAGAGGCATAGCAAAATGCAAGCAATGCCCAAAGGGAACTTGGCCTGACCAGGATTAAGCCCTGGCTTCATCACCTAGCATCCCAAGATCTCATTGTCCAGTCTGCAATTCATTAAATATTATAATTCCTTGTGGGAGGGACTCTGCCAGATGCTAGCAGTCCAGTCAGAGCCAAACACTGACATGATACGGACCGATTAGCCTGCTCTTGTTGCCTCCCTCTCTGGAAACACAACTACATGGAGGGACGTGTTTATTCATTAATTTTGCTCGGTAACTTCAGGTTCCTATTTCAACAGTCTGACAAACAGGGAAAGAACAGAGGCTCACCTGAAACATTTGTCTTACTTTTCGCCGGGGTAGGCTGACGTTCAGCTTATGCATCAACTGATGGATCTCTTCAATATTTAGCAAACCATCACCATTCTTGTCTGCTTCCTCAAAGGTCTGCTTCACCCAAGTGCACAAAAGTTAAGGAAAGGGTAAACTGCCTACATCACAGGTTTGTAGATCCACCTTGCAATTACTGAAAAATGCAAGTTTTTTTAATTTGTGTGTCTGTGTGTGCGTGTGAGCTTTCAACATGTGATGCATTTCCCCAAAGATTCAAGACTGTTATTTATTTATAATAATTCTTGACCACCTTTTCAGAAAGCTGCTTGAGGCTCCTTACAATTACTTCTTCTCGCTTTACAAATGCAAAACAAGGGGGAGAGGGGGGACATTTCTTTGGTTTTTATGACATTTACACTGAGTCTGAGCAAAAGGTCATGTTCTGCTGACACTTCTGCCAGGAGAACTCTCCCATCTCTCCGTTCCACTGTAGCCCCACTGGTCTCCTCAAAACACTACTCTGGGGGGGGTCCATATGAATAGATTTGGGGGAGCAAAATGGGGGTTTGCCACAGGAAGAGGGAACTGATGAATACTGCCTTTCATGTCAGTGGCAGAAAACCTGGGCATCTAGCCCATTGTGCCTTATACTATTCACTCTTTCTGGGTGCGGTCAGATGGTGTTCTGAGAGTGGGTTAAACTGCTCCAGTTCTAACCGGATTATATTTGATCTGGATAGTTGCGATCACACTCACCTCCCTTATCCCTCACTGCACAGTCACATTCCTCCCCAGCATCTACACTACTGACGCGCAGGAGCATGTCAGCAGATTTATTTTTCCTCAGTTTGCACATGCGCATAGGTGCCCCTCCGTAGAGGGGGGACTATCATAGCGCATGCACAGAACCACCAGGGCGAATCAAACCAACCCCTCCAACAAAATACTTCCCTTTAAACGTTTGACCTGAAAATGGCCTCTGTGAGATCCCAAACTAATCTAAATGCTAAAATGAGTGACTGTTTAAATGTTGGTTTTCTAAATGCGATGGTAGAGCTCCGCCTATGCGCATACTGCCAACGCATTAAAAAAAATGGCAGGCAAAAAGTGCAAGCCTCAGGCAGCTTTCGAGTGGGGAGGAGGTTTAAACCAGAAGTGGCTTGACACTGCAGGAGCGATCAGAAGTCAGAAAAGTGTGGCTAGAATGGGAGAATCAGGAAAACACCACTTGGGGACCTGGTATCAAAATACTCCATTTTAAAGGGGGTTTGAGCTGGAAAGCGACTGCTGGGGATGGTGCACAGATGTTGGGTGTGTGAATGTGTGTATAAAATCCATTACTGAAGCATGCCGAAAGTAGACTAAATGGCCTGTCTGAATGCACCCCCTGAGTATTTTTTAAAAAGTATTAGGTTGCCATGGTTTGGGTATCTGAAGACTGGTCATTTTTGCAGACGGCTGCATCCTACTCAATGGTGTTAGAAAATGTTTAATTACTGCTGATTAAAATCAACTTCCTATGCCTTTAATTGGCTGTCTTGTTAGTCTCCAATAGCCAGTTAAACAGCAATCTTATGTTTTGTTAGTATATTGAGCTTGAACGTGTGAGGCAAAAATCTTGCTCTAAACAAATGAGAGATGATAATTCAGCCCTACTGAATCCCTCAACATTCATAGGACACTGCAGACTATTACAGAGAAACTCTGGAGCCTTTTTAAAATCACTCCTTCCCTGTGGCAAGCCATTTTTGAAAAGGAAGTGCCTGGAAATTCCTAAAGCCTGATTTAAAATGAACTTGGAATGATATAATAGTCATAATAGTCATCATTAATGTACCATTAGCAGCCCTGTGTTTTACACATAAAGCCTCTTCAACTATGTCAATTCGACCACCTTGCTACAGGATGCTAAGGGTCCAGCTAGACCAGCATTCAGTTGTCAAATATAACTAGACAGATGGTTTGAAAAACACACCAACCCTGCCGTTTGATCCCGGCATCCAGAAATCAGATGCATGCCATCTCTAACAAAAGGGGCTCCATTTTAGCCAATGTTTACTGAAACTTTGTACGAATGCCTTGAATCCTTTCTCTAAAAATCATTTAAGCTACTGGCTGCGGCCACGTGATCAGCTAGTGAATTATGTAAGTTAATGATGTGCTGTCTGAAGAAATGCTTGCTTTCATGTGACCTGAATCTACCCCAAAGGAGCTTCTTTAGGTAACACCTGAGCCCCTAAAAATTCTAGCAATACATGAGAGAAAATTCTCAGCCTCAACACACACTTGAAGCTGCCTTACACTTCATCTGACCCTTGGTCCAGCATTGCCAGTACTGTCTACTCAAACCGGCAGCAGCTCTCCATGGTCTCCAGATGAGATCTTTCCCATCACATATAATCCAGTCCTTACTGGAAATGCCAGTATGTTGAACCTGGGACCTTCTGCATGCCAAGCAGGTACTCTGCCACTGAGCCACAGCCTCTTTCCTTCTTCCATATTATTTCAGAATATTTATTACATTCTCTCTCCACTAAAAATCCAACCGTCTTCAACCCTCACTGAGAAGACTCATCTCCTTGGTGGTTTTAATTGCTGCTTCTTTCTTCCTTCTCTAGCCCTACAACAACAGTTTTCCCAATCTCATTGCTTCCTCCTCTTGTCAACCATTTAATTGCACCAAATCTCCGTCCTACTGGTTCTCCTTTCCTTCCTGACTTCAGCCGTCTAATAGATAAATCCCTCTTTGTGAATCCCTGTCCCCTGGTGGCTTCTGTTCTGCTCTCACTCCAACTGGAACTGTTACAGGGGCCCTTTCACCCTCCGGCCTCCCATCTGCCAGAACTGATAACGCAAACAAGGCTTGAAGGAACGTTTCAGCACAAACGAATGCATGGCAGCCACGCGCAGCCTCTCCAAAAGTCAGGGATAAATATAGAAAGTGCAGAAGGAGTTTATGGAGCTTGTAATTTGCCGCAAAAGGTTGGTAAGTGTTTCTCTGCCTTCTGACAGTTGAAGCTGAATTATGGAAGCCAGAATTATGCACAAAGCAAGGTCCACACTTTCTCAGCCTCTCTCTCTCCCCCACCTGCTTCCCAGGCCATTAATTCTGGGTCTGGGTACCTGGTTTCCCCATGTCAGAAAAGCTTAAACTGAATTATGGCTGGGATGCACTGCAGTGTGGATAGAACAATTTTCACCTATGGAGTGTGACTTTCTCACCTTCCCCCTTCTGCTGTAGACCAAATCCACCAGTGCTCTTTCTGTGACCCCCCCCCCCCCAGGAGCAGAGTTTAGGGGCATTTTGGGCTGCCACAGGAGGGAGAGGGGAAGAAGTCATCCTGTCCATGGAAACACCCTGGTGGAGCCAAACCTCTCTCTTTGTAAAGTGTTTTTTTTTAAAAAAAAAAAAAATCTCCATTTTGGAGTATGTTTTACCATGTCTGTTTCTTAGCTTATAAGAGGCCAAAATGGTGCTTCCTTGGTCCTTTGCTGGATTTTTTTCTAGTTGTTTTTGTTTGTTTGCCTGTAATCCAGTTAACCCAGATCTAGCTTCAATTTGCTCCTTTGTTCAAAAGTTCAGTAGACTCAGGTAGATTCTTCTCAAGACATTTTGTGACAGGCAATCCTAGCGTGTTTGTGTGTCCTACACACACCATCCCTGTTTCTGACAATGAAAGATAATAACCAAATAATGCTGGCCTAATGGATGGCCACAATGCTAAGCCACTCCTACTGAGGTGACAACTCTCAGGAAATCCTGTCCACTCATCACAACACCAAGCTTTAATTTAAAAACCATTTCTGAGTCTTTCTGAGATTAACAAATGTGACAGTAAGCAGGCAGCTGATGTGGTAGCCTTCATCTGGGGTAAAAACCAACAAAACTGTTATATGACTACATGAAAGGGCATTACTCAATTAATCTGCAAATGAAAAGGCATACTTGAAGGTATATTAAAAAAATCTGTATGTTATGCATGGGACAGAGCAGACATTGTACCTCAAGAAATACCCCCGTGCTGGAACATAGAAAGCCAGCTAACGGAAAGCCAGAACACAATCTTGAAAGGATATTGATCATGCGTCCTCTGTCTTTTAGCAAGAGAGTCTTCATCACTTATCCCAGCCATCAGGTACTTCAGTCCAGTGATCCAGGTCCGAGCTTCCTCTGGGTTAGAGGTGATCAGATCTAGAGATTCCATATGATTCCCGTGATAAATGGTAAAGCAGCAGCTTGGATCAAAGTTGCCTTCAGCATGGCGGTGGAATATTTCTGACTGCCGGCCTTCAGTGACTTTGTAAATGGAATCAATTACAACTGCAAAAGAGAAAGCAGAAAAATAAAGAGGCTCAGACAATCAGAGAGGGGGGATGCTTTGCTTTTTAAAACTGTAACTCATTATTTCTGTATTCATCAAGAATAGTACCATGGTTCCCTCACCAGTACATGCTTGAGTGTGCATGTGGCAAGCCTCACATGCCCTCTGGAGGTTTCTATGCACTCTCATAGTCAGAACAATGCCCTGAGACCCTTACCAGCTACACTTTAAAGTGATTGTAAGACAAATGGTTTTCTAATATCTGTACATGGACTACAAGGAGAGAGCTGCTGATGCTATAGGTCAACAGCTCCAGAGGCCCTGACACAAGCTCCTGTATCCATCTCACTCCTCAGCTGGAGGACACTTCACAATGGAGACAGCAGAACAATTTATTATTAGTTAAGTGGGGAGGAGGGGAAAGGGCCTAGAAAAGCTTTCAGGACAGCCCACAGACATAGAGAAGGAGCAGCGTCGCACAAAATCTGAACTTCTCACAGTCGGTTGACAATCACTATCAGCGATTACTGCCCATAGACGCAGAGTGGAAAAAACAGTTCAGTTTTATACCTGACTGTTTACATATGACGACTGCTATCAGGACTGTACATCCTTGGTGCTATGCAGCCAGCTGTTCAGGGGTTGGTTCTCAGCAACACTACCAGGATGTTTTTTCTGAGTAGCTTTCTGAGGAAACTAGGTGACTGCAACCAGCAGCAATTGTAAGAGTTAAGGTGTAAGAAGCCAATTCTAACCACTATTCCTTGAAGGATGGAGTCCCTGCCCTCGTTTCTAGAACACTCAGAGGGCTCTGTTTTCAACGTGAGACAGTGAAGCACAAGAAAGGATCCAAATCTGAACTTACAAAGAACTCACAGGCCCCTTGAAGTACACCTGCAGAGTGCAGACCTCAATTTGAGAAGCAGCAGTTTGGGAGGCTGAATACCAGCTTTGTTTTAAAGGGTTCTGCAGATGGTTTCTTGCCTAATAGCATTTAAATCCTATTTAAAGCTATAGGATTTTTAGTGAAACTTTTCACGCAGATACATTGGGATGGAGCCTGCTCATTCTTTCCCACCCTTCCTGTAGAAATCCCCTAAGATGCCTACAAGGCTGATGCTGGGGGCCTACCTGGACAAAATGCCCAGACCCAAGCAGTGGGAAGGGTAAGCCTGGCAAAATCACCTGTACCTTTCTCTCCTGCCAACAATTGGAGGAGATTTTTTTTCAAGTTGCCTCTCCTCGGTGCAGCCTCCCAGGCTGTGTGGTTGTTTGTCCTTCTGGGTGCTACAACCTCCACCATCAGCATCCAGTGTGGTGCAGTGGCAGAGTGATGAAGTAGGATCTGGGGACCCGGAGTTCAAATCCTCACTCTACCAAAAAGTTCACTTGGTTAACCTGTCCCAGCCATCCTCTCTCAACTTAACCTACCTCACCGTGCTGCTGTGATGAAACGAGGAAGGGAAGAACTATTTAGGGGCAGCATAAAGATATGCGAGTCCAATAAAGAGGATCTAACCCAGTATGAACCATGGGCCAACACCTGTCTTAAAAATCCTAACCAAAGTTAAGGCTGGAAAGGGGGAAGGCAGTTGCTGGCAATACAACATGTGAAGTAGCCCTTCGTGAAATCACAGAATCCAAACAGGCATGCATAGAAAGACAGAACCTACTTTTTGCCTTTTCACTCTTCCTAGATGGCCTCCATCTGATGCAAGTCCTGTGTTCATCAAGGTAGAAAAGACGCACAAGGCCTTTGGCTCCGTTCTTCAGTTTAACCATCTGAGTCCCAGACTGCATTACACTCATACATCTTTCAACTGAAAAAGAAGATTTAAAAAAACCCTAAAATATATTTTTTTCCCCTCAGCTGGGTTTTTATTTAGGATAACGAGCATTATTGACAAAGTAACTATTACATAATCTCCATGTGTTTCACTTTAGGTGAAGAAAATTTGGAGGTTAAGACTTTTACAACATTAAAATGAAAGCTATTATACAATTATAATTAGTCTACAGAGGATTCATTTTATTCTCCAAAACAGCAGTATATTCTTGATGGGGATTGTATCAGATACCCAAAAACTGGATTTCTTAACTGTAAATCCCAACTTTTACAGCCCTTTTGGGGTCCAGAAACCAGAGATATTTAAACCCTCTGCTTTAATCTTTTGAAAATGCAGGCAGTTTTTAACACCAATATATAAAAACAGCATCCTGAAATAACAATTTAATAAACCATTTTATGATATTTCTCATTAACATCAAATACATAACACTGAAAACTTGGCCATTTGCCCAGGCTATCCAGTTGACTGGCATTTATACATTGTGCTATTTGCTTCTTAAATTCTGAGATGCCCTTGATGTGAATTTTTGTTGTGCCTTTTTATTGCCTATTGAAGCTGTCATACTGCATTTTCTGCTGCAATTTTATCTTTTAACCATCCACTAGAGTTATTTTGATACAATTTAACATTACATTTTTTATCCTGTTATATTACTTTTATTGATTTGATCTTGGTTTTATTGGATTTTTATTGCTGTAAATTGTTTATATTTAGTACTTTAATTTATGCATGTATTTCTAAGAACAATTTTTTAAAAATCACAGGCATGATCCAAGGAAAATTAAGCCTCTTTCAGTGCCATTGATACCAGTGGCAACATTTTTTACTTATTCTCTTCTATATTCAGTAAGACAAACAGACTAACAAATACAGGGCTATTTTTGGGCAGGAACGCACAGGAACGGAGTTCCATCTGGCTCCCAAGTTGGCCACGCCCAGCAGGAACTCATTAGCATAACAGGCCACACCCAACAGCAGAAACTCATTAGGATTGGCTACATTAGGAGTGTGTGGCCTACTACTCCTACAAAAAAGCCCTGGGTTTTGACAACAAACAAGGTAAACAGAACAAGAAGCAAAAGGTGGGTGTGGCTGGATGACCACACTTCTGGTAACATGGGGGTGTGACCTAATATGCTAATGAGCTGTGCTGTCAGGGGTGTGGCCTAATGTGCTCATGAGTTCCTGCTGTTGGGTGTGGCCTATTATGCTAAAGAGTTCCTGTGTGGCTTTTTCTACAAAAAAAGCCCTGAACAAATTTATCATCAAAATCAGTGAAATATGCAAACTAGTAACATCCATAATAGGGTTGCTACCTCTAGGTGGGGGCTTGAGATCTCCTGCTACTACAACTGACCTCCAGACAATAGAGATCAGTTCCCCTGGAGAAAATGGCTGCTTTGGAGGATGGATTCTATGGCATTGTACTTTGCTGAGGTCTCTCCCCTCCCCAAACCCCACCCTCCCCAGGCTCCACCCTCAGAACCTCCAAGGGTTTCCCAACCCAAATCAGTCAACCCTAAGAACAGCCATAATTACTAAACAGTTCATTTATTCCTTAAACCAAATTAATCAATGCATTCTTAACTAGAAATACCAGAAATCACTACTGCCTGCTCACCCAACAGCTCTAAAATATCTTACAGGCTGGATTCCATTAGACACTTTATGACCTATAAGAAACTTGCACAATTAACATGTCAAAATTTAAATGTAATTTCTTATCCCTAAAATAAAAAGGGCTTCCAGCTCTCTGAAAAATAGACCTGATTAGCCCTTTCATCTCTCAGTTTAACAAATTCAGTTAGCTTGGATAATGTCACAATTTCCCAGACTTTAATTATACAAGATTAAATATTTAAAGTCTCCACCTTTTCCCAACTTTGCACTGCAGTAATAAAATCAAGAACTGTTCCTTTGCGTACTTTCTGAACATCTTTTGGCAAAAACCCAGTAATAAACATCCTGGATCATTTGGCAGTGCATAGCCTGTTATATGGTTTGTTTCTCTTAAGTATAGCATTCCAAAACTTCTTTACAACAGGGCAAGACTAGAACACATGACCAAAATCTGCATCCTCGGGGCCACATTTCCAGCTTACAGACTAGTCAACAGCAAGTTTAAGTATATAAACTCTCCCACTGATATCAAAGTTTAATTTCAAGCAAAATAATTCTCTGGCAGGCAGCGAGGCTTTTCTTGCCTGGATCCAAAAAGCCATATTACTGGTGCTATTCATACAAGAGATCTCTTCCTTCTTCCATGCTATAAGGCAAATTACTTTTGAAAAATGGATGAGACAGCACTGGAACCTGGTGTTCAAAGAAAATAGTCCAAAACCCAACAGGGTATCTGGAAACTCCTGAGCACAGTTACGCGAGTCTTCAATCTGAATTTAAATATGTTGCTTGTCTTTTTTTGGCAGATAATGGGCAATACGGTTTCATAATTTATACCAAATATGTTCAGTGTTGGAGATTCCGGGGGAACCCTCTGAAATATAAGGCTTTTCCATATGCTCAACTTGCCCCTGATTTTCTTGGCAGTCAATCCACAAGTAGTGAAACTGGTTTGGACAGGGTCCTCTCACATGTCTATTCTCCTTCTGCCTTTTCATAGTTATGGAATCAGTTTATTTTCTTCTGCACATGCCCCAAATAATCAGGATTTTCAAGGGAGCATACTAGCATCATGGGGGTGTCACTGCAGCTCGTACTTTTATTTTTTGTGCATGCTTTGATATATCAGTATCATGGCCTATGGGTTTTTTAAAAAGCAATGCAATATTGATACCAAGTTTTAAAAAACCCAGTCATCTTCCAGACCGGGGGTGGTGGTTTGATGATGATGACAGTCCATTCATCAGAAAGCAGGCTGGAGGTGGATGGGATGAAGAAAACCATCAGAAACATTATGCATGAGAAAAAAGGTGACTCAAAATCAGCTTCCAGAAAAAGACTGGGGTAAAAGTGGTTTCAAAAGAACTGGGGGGAAATGCCCCACCAAAAAAAGATTTGAAGCAAAAGAACTAAAAGCACAAAAATGTGAGTGGAAAGAAGGGGATAAATTGAAGCAGCACGGGGCCAGGAAAAAAAAACACATGTGAACAAGTCCACAGTGCACGATATACTGTGGCTGATGATGGAATGTTCAGCAATCTGCACTCTCTCTGCATATGTCTATACAGACACACTATTATATATTGTATCCTGGTCCCCTTCCAGTCATAACAATGGAGAAAAAGCAGAGTGGATAGCCTCGGGATTGCTGACAATTCTTCAGCACCTCTAAGCCACACGACCAGAGACATGAGTTCCAATATTAAAAGCCCCGTAGCACCTTTAAGACTAACAAACTTTATTGTAGCATAAGTTTTTGAGAAACACAGCTCTCTTCATCAGATGCTGTGTTTTGTCAGAGCTGTGTTTCTCAAAAGCTTATGCTACAATAAAGTTTGTTAGTCTTAAAGGTGCTACTGGGCTTTTTATTATTTTGCCGCAACAGACTAACATGGCTAAGTCCTCTGGATCTATGGGTCCCAATGTATCACAGCTGGGAGTTAATAGCCTAGAGTGACACATATCCACTGCAATATCAGCTCAGAAATGAAACAGGGCAAGGGGTACATTCGGTTCTCCTATAGCTCTCTAATGCCCATCCCTACTTGCCGAGCACATTCAGATGGCAGCCGACCTGTGGCACTCAATTTGTACAGCATTGAACTTTTGCCAAGAGCTTTCATATTCCCCTTCTGTCCCCTTGCAAGGAATCTCAGAGTCCTTCTTAGCTGATAGGGATTAGGCAGGTGGGCACAAACTGCTGCCATATGTTCTACGGCTGCCATCTGAGGACGGCAAGTAGGAGAGTATGGGTGTAGCGTAGTGGTTAGAGAGTCGAACTAAGGTATAGGAGACTTGGGTTCGAATCCTCCATCCTGTCACGAAGGCTGCTGGTATGATCTTGGGACAATCACTTTCTCTCAGCTTCACAGTATAAAACAAAGAAGGAAAAGTTGTGGGTAGATAGGGAAGCACAGCTTCAGACATAGATATGTAAATCTTTGTTTCATACTAGTAAATTCAGCTCTTGAAAAGTGCAAATTTCTGGACATGCTCCTGATACAGATGGACTGTGCTTGCATTCTGACCACTGTTTCTGCATGAGAGGCACATTATGACTTTCCCAGCAAACTGGGCATACCCCCAGGCTTTCCAGATGTACAAAGGATAAGTGTACAGATGAGGTTAAATCTACATGACAATGCTGCAAAATTAGTAGGCCCATTCTGATGTCTGAGAATTGGGCGGTAGCTGTGCTAACCCTAAAGTACAGGTACTGACACCAGCTATCTGAATTATAACACAAATGTTACATTTTGACATAACTAGGGTTCTCATCTATGATTTCAGATTCTGTTCTCAGTTCAGTTCCATTCCTGTCAAGACTGCATATTAATTCTCAAAATATGCACAGATCTGTTAAACAGCAGTGCTTCCATCAGCATTAAGACGGCAATCCTGAGATACTGCTTTAATAAACAAACCAAAGTATTCTAAAAAGTAAACTGAACTTCTACAGCTGACTCAGCCATGACTATTTGTCATGCACTTGAACTTGTAATATATCATACAGAAAGCTGCAGTAGACAAGTCCAATCAGTAACATTTCAGAAGGCCAAACATTTAAAATTAAGTGGCCCTGCATTCAAAACAATCAATTTTTGCCTCGCCTTATAGCAGAGAAGTCAGCATGAATTGGGTCACATGGTGGAGATCACATTACACGTCTTTTCAGGACTTCATTCTAAAGAAGAGGTCCACAACCTTTTATAATTAAACAGCCAAGCTATGTCAAAATTCAAATCAAGAGATCAACCCACCGCCTCGCCGGCACTGGAATCCACGGGCTTGCCTTGCAATGGCTTGCTTCCTTCCTCCATGGTCAGGGACAAAAGGTGGCACTAGGGGAACAGTAGTCCAGGAGACACCCACTTGAGTGTGGAGTGCCTCAAGGAGCAGTGCTTTCCCCGATGTTATTTAACATCTACAGGCGCCCCTTGCCCAGATTGCCTGGAGATATGGGCTGGGGTGTCACTAGTATGCTGATGACACCTAGCTCTATCTGATGTAGGGCGGCCAGTCGGACTCCAGATCAGAAGATCTGGGCCAGGCACTGCAAGCCATGGCTGGTTGGCTTAGACAGAGTAGGCTGAAGCTGAACCCAGTGAGGACGGAAATCCTGTGCTTGAGTCGGGATAGTTTGGGGGTAGGGATCCCACTCCCAACCTTTGGTGGGACACCATTGGTGCCAGCACCAGGGGTTAGGGGTTTGGGAGTGCTCCTGGATACCTCCTTAACAATGGAGGCCCAGGTAGCAGCCACTGCTCAGTCGGCCTTTTACCATCTTCAGCTGATTCAGCAGTTTGGTTCCATTCCTCGACCGCAATGACCTGGCTACAGTGATAGTCACCTCGAGACTAGACTACTGTAACATTCTCTACATGGGGCCGCCCTTGTCACAAATCCAGAAACTGCAGCTAGTGCACAATGTCATGGCCAGGCTTCTGATGGGTCTCCCTAGATGGAAGCATATCTGGCCTGTGCTGAGGACACTGCACTGGCTGCCAATAGCATACCAAATTAGCTTCAAGGTGCTGGTACTTACCTTTAAAGCCCTATATGGCCAGGGTCCAACATATCTGAGGGACCGCCTTTCCCCATATATACTCCAGAGAGCACTATGGTTGGGGTGTCAGAACCAATTGACCCTCCCGGGTCCCAAGGATGCCAGGCTTGCTGCTACCAGGGCCAGGGCTTTCTCAGTGGCGGCTCCATACTGACGGAATGAGCTCCCAGAGGAGATCAGGGCCCTGCAGGATCTTTTACAGTTCTGCAGGGCCTCCAAGATGGAGCTCTTCCACCAGGCTTTCAACTAAGGAACCGCCCTACCACTGCCACCAACAACTGTGGTTGTGGGCCTGGGCCTGGCTCTGAGATCGAGCCATACCATCAGGTAACTTAAGACGGTCACCACACTGGAAACCGCCTGTGTGTTTACATACTGTTATTCCACCATCTTAATAATGCCATAACACCATCTTAATTAATTGAAGAAACTATCACTAGCACTTTATGACTTTATGTTTTAATGTATTTGACTGTTTTAAATGTTTTTATGGGGATTTTATGGTATTTTTACCAACTAATGTAAGCTGCCCTGAGCCTGCTTGCAGGGAGGGCAGGGTATAAATTGAATAAATAAACAGCTGAACATCTGGCTACATTACTACTTACTCCAAAGGTGGGAAATACTCAACATTACATTAAGAATTCAAAGCATTTTGTCAAGATTCTCAGGACTATTAGGATTAACAACTCAGACATATTGATTAGTTTTGATGTAGAGTCACTTTTCACCAAAGTCCAGGTAGAAGACACACTTTGGTTGCTGCGCCTACACTTCAAAGATGAAGAAGTTCTATTATTTCATCACTGTTAGACTTCGAGTTATTTTTTGTGGAATAATGTATTTTATGAACAGAAATATGGTGTGGCAGTGGGCAGTCCACTTAGCCCTGTAACAGCAAACTTCTTCATGAGGATTTTGGACATAAAGCACTGGAGAGCGTAAGCTGAAAACTTACATATTGGTTCAGATATGTTGATGACATCTTTACAATCTGGCCACATGGAGCAGAGAATTTAGAGGCATTTCTGCAGGACTTAAAACAACCTACATAATAACATCTGCTGCACTATGGAGAAGGAAAGAAAGTTACCACTTCTGGATGTGCCCATCAGAAACTGTCAGGACATCTTGGACACACAGTCTATTGTAAACCCATTCAAGCAGATAGATATTTAAGTGCCAATTCAAACCATTGTTCCCTCTCAGAAGAGACCTGTAATCAATACCACTACAATCAAGACACACTTTATCTAGAAGAAAAGCTATCGAGATAGAGCAGCACCTTCACAACATCAATCAGGAGAAAGGATATTCTATCAGTAACATATGGAAGATGCAACTACGTCATCCACCAATTCCTTCACGGAGAACAAGAAATTCTAGTGACACCAGCATAAGGACACAAACTGAGGTTCCACCTATATAGCACAGATATAGAGTTCCTCCTTAAGACATTCATTAGTTGTTTCAACAATACCCTGATTACCGAAGATGCCAGCAGTAAAGGACAGCAAAACATCTAGTGAGGTAAGTTTTTTATCCATGAATATGGCCTAAAAGCACAAAAATTTTAATTAAAAATTGTTAAACCCATTGGTATAACTGAAAATATACAGCGTGAGATTATTAATAATTCACAAGTTAATAAAAAGAAGTTTCTCCTGAGCAAACACAGACTGTTGTCAGTCCTTTATTGGGAAGTGGCACAGATGAGGTGACAAATAAGTGATAAATCTACATAGGATCACCCTGCATTATTGTTTTAGTATTCTGGCATATGTCTGTGTGTGTGGCACACTTGGATTACTGGCAACTGTTCACTTCTTTCATTTCCCCTTGATCCCATAAAAATATATATATCCTTGCCTGCTATTCCCTTCACATTCTGGTAGGTCACCTACCTCTCCAATATACTTCAACTCAAAGATTTCATGTTCTTTTTTTAAGAGCTATGTTTGGGTTCCATACTGAGCCACATTTCCAGATCGCTCTGTGGCAGATCCCTCCTATAGAAAAACAATTCACAAAGTATCATTTCCCTCCTTCATTCGTAGACACTTTCAAAAGGCTCAGCCCTTTGTCTTGCAACCAAGTTTTGTTACAAACAGTGGCTGTGATGGAGTGAATGATGTGGTAAAGGGCAAACAGCATGCTAAAGAAGAAAGAATTGGATTCCGCTCTAGTTGTTTGGGAACACTTGCTGGTAGCCCAAAAAGGTTCCTGCACCTTTCAGTGTTACATGGAAAGGACAAGTTCTTCCTTGAATACAGTACAGCACATGGGAAAATTTGGACCGTAACAGTTTGTGCAGAACTTCTAATGATTCAAGAGTCCCTTGATCAAGTAATATCTCACATTTACAAGTAATATCAAGTAATATCTCACATTTACAAAATCACACAGAGTTCTCTATATTGATCAACCTGGAGTAACTACAGATTAAAGAAATTAATTTAAGAGAGAACATCCTCTTTATCCACGAGCATGAACAGAAAGGATGGCCAAATCCACCCTTGTTATACCAGGTGCCTTCAATAATATGGGTACAACCTACAACAATATGAGGAAACTTATCCCCATTAAGAGATCTTACGTATGCATTCCTATAGCAATGATATTCACAGAGGATAAGGGAACAGAACAGCTGCCTCTTTACAAACCCAAATTCAAAAGTGGGCATATAACTAGGGGGAAATACAAAAGGTCTTTAGGGATAAAGAGATCACTAATAGCCGAGGCATGTTAATTGTTTATATATATATATATATTATATATATATTTTTGAGCTGGTCATCTAAGCCTAATGACAAAACAACTAGTTCAAAAGCTTGCCCCCCCCCCCCCCAGCGCCTACTCTAAAGATTACTTGTTCAAAAGCTTTGGGTAGCTGAGAGAGCTTAATGTTATGTGTGCACTCTTTGGATGCACTGGCCTAAACAAACGAACAACCCTAAATGACAGGTAAAATCCACTAGTCCATAAACAGGCTGCGTCTATTAGTTAATATTCAAATCATTCTTATAACATTAACACACAAAAAAGGCAAGACATGCAGTATAAAAGACACATACATGCACACAGAGACAGACTGATTTGCACAGATGAATCCCAACCATCACACTGCAAACAGTTATACATTAAACAATAGCTCACAGCCCACATGTATATTTACTACCACTGTCAATATACTATAATCTCTCTCTCTCTCTCTGCCTCACACATGCACATAGTTTATGACTATTTCTCTTGATTCCCCCCTCCCCAAATGGTGCAATGTTTCATTCAGTTAATAGCAAAAAATGGCTGAGGATCAAAACTCTGAACTAAAGATGACACTTTTCACTTGGCTCAATGAAGCAACACAAGGCTATAATCTATATTCCAGATGCGCCTATAGATGTTTCCAAGCTAAAGATAAGCAAATCTTTCAACTTTTGAAAAGTCTGCAACAGCCCTTTTCACCTCCACTCTTGAAGTGCATTATCAAAAAATGACCCAACCACAAAACATCCTGTTCTACTTTCACAAAACAGAACTGTGATCATTGAAAACTGTTCCCTTCCTGTGGATGTGCAACCCTCATCTTAAAAACAAAGGCTCAAGAACAAAGAAATAAAGTTGTAATCATGTGCCCTCCAAGGAGTAAGCCCCCTTCCACTCAAAGTAGAACTCGCATCCAAATAAACACGCGCAAGGATTCACCACACAGCTACCGACCTCTGTATATTTACCTCAGAGTAAGCCTCAGTGAACTAAGTGCAACGTATTTCTTAGTAAACTTACATAAGACCAAGCTGCCATCAGAAAAGCTACTTTGAATGACAGCTGAAATTAAAGGAGAATCCTGCCATTTAAAGATGAATTGTGCTGAAGCATCTGTTATATAAAAAATAACTATTATTTGGTATTTTAAAATGACATCCATTTGATGGCCATGCCTGCATTAATCAAAAAGCATTACTCCGCCGCTTTCAAATAATCTCTTAACGCAAAACAGATCAAATTGCCAGTAAAATTTCCCATATAACTAGCTCACATCCCAGCTACAGCCTTCACTCCCCACAGGGTCCCTTATCTTCCATCTCCCTGTTTTACCAAAGAAAGACTCTGGGTCCAGATCGCTAAATCGGATACCAACCCATCTGGGCCAGGTGGCACCCCTGCGAAGTTGCTACACTTCCCATCACATGGTACACCTTTGATGCCAGGACGGAAGCCATTGGAGCATGAGAAGTCCAGATGTTGCTCGAAAGCTTTACGACAGGCAGGCAACATTTATCCTTCCATCTGACAAGCGATGCTTCCCAGAGCTGAGCAAATCAAAGCTGCCGGACTGGGACCCCTAAGCCGCAAGGCTGAGTAGTAGCCACACGTGGATCTTGCATTCAAAAAGCACTCTAATCCATACAGCTGCAGCAGCCAGTACCACCTTTCATCTGAAATCTATCCTTGCGTATAATCAGGTCTTTAATGTCCCCCACTGCCTCGGGATGGACACTCAGTATTACGGAGTCATTCGAATAACGTGACTGTTACACTGACCCCTCTGCAGCCACTTCCAGGGTAAGCCCTGTTTCTAAGCAGTTTATGCCTTCCTTTGAATAATGCATAGCCTGCAGCATTTAAAAACAGGCACACTTGCAATTTATTAAGTGTGCAAGGGGATCATATCCTAGTCCAGTAGCAAATAAGTCAAGTGACTATATTAGTCCATGGAGGTTTGGCGGCATGCCCCTAAAAACAAGGAAAGGAAACATCAAAAATACATTCACGAGAAAATGCATTTCGCGCATCTCAGTGTCAATGCATTTTTACAGCTATAAATGCATAGTACTCTTAAGATGACAGTGAGTTTTAAAACGGAACAAAAATACCCAGTAAATTCTTGTTTTCAAGTTTCCAGATTCAGGTCCCAAAAACTGAAACAGTCAATCATCATGGGCCAGAGCAGCTAGAAACGACCCTGGGCTACCCTTCCCCTAAAGGGGCCACAAACTGAAAAGGCTGACCCAAATTACTAGAAGCTCATTTTCAGCATCAAACAAGGATAAATATTCAAGCATACAGAACGATTGGTTTCATTCTCACTTCCAAAGCTATATAAACAAAGGCCCTTCAGCAGTGTAAGAAATTTACAGTGGAAAGCCATTAATATGAGCTGTGCAGCAGTCAGGTCTTCCTTACACAAATGGAAAAGAAAGAAATAGAAAAAACTGCATACTATTTGTAATATGCATAATCTACTCTCTGTGGTGGTTTCATTTTTTCCTTCCATATGTGTGCATATGTGAGATGCATATGTGAGATCTAAGAACTCTGTTATTCTATAACTGTTCACACACCAAGAGATTTCTTGAGAATCACAGGAACAGCTGGGAAGGGGGGAGAGAGAGACGTTTCCAGCTCTCATGTTTGCAGATGAACATTTGATGAACAAAAAGTGAGAGTTAACACATTAAGGAGATGTGGGAAGGAAAGGAGTCCCGCACTCCCTTACAGCAGGATTTTCTGATTCCAGAGAGCTCTAAAGTAATTCAAACAAAATTGCCAGGAGGAACTTCCTCCAGAATTATGTTGCATGCTTTCTCACCCAGCCATTTTCTCACCCAGTATGGATGAACCATTTTTAAGCCCCCAATTAATGCAGTGTTGGGAATTTGGTTGGTTTTACCTGGCCAGTGGGGGACCCCTCACCATGCTGAGCCTCAGAAGAGGCAAGTCACTGTGGGGAAAAGAGGGGAGACGATCAAAGCTGACAACAGGCAGTCTACAACCACCAGCACTAGCCATGCTGGCTACGGAAGCCTCGAGGGAAAGGAAGGTGGGGCCATATGTAAGAAAGTACAGAGGACAAACTCTACTGTCCCAAAGGCAGTAGCTGTTACATCTGAATGGCAGCCCTAACTGGAAAAAGTGCTGCCAGACCAGAAAGCACTTGGAGCCCTCAGAAACCCAGTGTGTGGAATGGAGTAGGGAAAAAAATCAACCAATCCCCTTATATTATCTAGATGACAACAGCCGAAAGATGAAGAAAGCTGCTATTTGGGGTGGCGGGTAGGCAGCTAAAACAATCCTTCTGAGCTTTTATCTGGTGACATACACAGTACTCCAGGTACATATCCTGTAACAACTATACTCACCCATGTTCCCTCAAAGCTGAGTTAGTGTGAGCTAGCTCACAGTTTTTTAGCCTCCGGATCACACATTTTTGTCTTAGCTCAAGAAGGAGGGCTCCAAAGCAAATTAATTTATGCAGTAGCCAAATGGCTCACTACTTCCAGTAGCTCACAAAGCAGAATCTTTGCTCACAAGACTCCACAGCTTAGAGGGAGCGTTGATACTCACTGTCACTGTTTAAATCTGCAATACTGGCAGTCCTCAACTTTTGGATAATGTAACAGGACACAACGATAATCGCAGTGTCCACTTGTATAAACCTTTGATTCATCAGGGACTGTGGTTTACAGTACAAACATCTCTCTCAAGAAAAAAGAGAAACAAGATGGGCATATGCTTGGCAGCTTTTCGAGTTCCTCACTCATATGACCAGACACGAGTATGTAACAGAACCTGTAAAATTATTCACAGCATAATTACAATTTGAAATAAAATTTGATTTTACAAGCTGATTAAAAATGCTCCTCTATTAAAAGTCTGGTGTGTGTGTGTGTTTTATTTAAAAAAAAACCTCTAAAATTACAATCCAAAAGGGGAAAGGAAGGTTTTACAGTGACTTGCTTTTATGAAATTGTTACAATCATCTGATTGAACAGAAGATTAGATAGTCATAAAAAGCACTACACAACAATGCAAGTGTAATTATAAAAAGGGGAGATAAACCGTACTCCTAAATTAAATACCTAAAAATGGCATTAACAACACAGATGAAGGCTGGAGGCACAAAAATTCAAAAAATGCAATAAAGAATGTCAGCGCATCTGTAATCAGATAATGTAATCCAATGGCCACAGATCCCTGGAGGATAGACGAGCTAATATGCTTACTTTCCATGTGATACCCCCGTGTCACATGATGTGTATATTAAAATGTTACTGATAAAGCACAGGATCTAGTTTTGGGCAGCAGATCCACAGCTCCTGGTAACAGGAACTGAGCCCACAAATGATCCCCCTTTCAACCAGTGGGGATGTGTGAAAAAAATCTTACCTATTTTTGGAAAAGGTGCTCTCTGGTTGGTCATCTGTACTGCCTTTTAAGCTAATGGAGGACAGCATTGTACTATGCAACATTTAGGAGAGGGTTTTTGAATTGAGACATTTTTAGTTATCATTCGATGGATACATTTGCTTCCGAACAGTTCTGCCCACCTTGTGACCTGCCAACCCAAACACACCATTTAGGTGGGTCTTATGGTTTGCCAGAAGGTTTCACAATCTGGTTTTGTCTCCCACCTGGAATTGTAAAGCAAAAGGGCTGCCAAACACTTAAAACATGGGCAATGTGCTGCATTCACCTTGGGAGGTCACAATTTGCATAGGATTAAAAGCACAACCTTTATGAAGATTCTCAAGGGCATAATCCCCCGCAGCAATTTCTTCTCCAGTAACAAAATTTTACTTGCTCTCCCAGCATTCCACAGTAAACCTTGTTTGCTTCTTTTGCTCGTAAGACAGCATTTGATCCAAATCCCTTTGGGCAGCACTAATATCTAGAGTATAATTCTGTTTACCACTCCCATCGTGAAATGGCTGGTTGATTTCCCCACCGCCACCCCCAAGCTTCTGACCTATTATGTAACAAAACTTACCAATGTTCCCAGATGGAGTCTTGCTTCTGAAAGCATGGGCACAAAACTTTCTTTTTGTGTGCATCTGCTTTTTGTTAACAATGCTTCAGTTATCCTATTGCTTGCATTCATTCTGTACCACTTTACCACAGTCTGGGTTACAATACTTTACTAACAGTGCAACTCTAAGCAGAGTTACTCCCTTCTAAGCCTATTTATTTTTTGTGTGTGTATACGTGTGTGTGTGCATGTCTTATGGTAACCCTATGAATTAATTACCTCACCTCCAAACTATTTTGTGTGTGAGAGAGTGAGAGAGAGACACAGACACAGACAGCAACCCTATGAATTAATAACCTCCAAAGCATCCTAACGTTAATAGCCTTGCTCAGGCCTTGCAAACGGAGGGCCGTGGCTTCCTTCATGGAGTCAATCCATGTCATGTTGGGTCTTCCTCTTTTCCTACTGCATTCAACTTTTCCTAGCATTATTGTCTTTTCCAGTGACTCTTGTCTTCTCACAATGTGACCAAAGTACAAAACTTCTTACAAAAGGTCTATCCAAACATCGATGTCCGTGAAAGACAGACATTTTCTCTCTTACTTCTAAGTTCATAGATTTTTCCCACGGTTTGCATCTGGGAGCTTCTGCATGTAAAGCACATACTCTGACACTGAGCCACAGATCCTTCCATTCTCTTTCAAGCGTTTGTTGCAACAGAGTTTCAACAGAGTTTCAGTCATCTATGAACACTATGTTTACCACAAGGCTAAGGACCACCTTGGGAGAAAATGCTTAGGAAGGTGTACAATGAGAGCAAGTTTAAAAAAAAAAATGGGTACAGGGTTTTCTCAACTTTCACCAGTACCCAATCCTCTTCAGATCAGTAATATTAAACATGTAGAAGGTGCCCTAATACAATAGGCTTTGCAGAAATTGCCCTGACTTGGATGGCCCAGGCCTGATCTTGTCAGAACTCAGCCATGGTTAGTACTTGGATGGGAAACCACCAAGGAATACCAGGGTCATAACACAGGAGCATGCAATGGTAAACCACCTCTAAATGTCTCTTGTCTTGAAAACCCTACAGGGTCACCATAAGATGGCTATGACTTGACAGCACTTCCCACCACCACAGAAGACTTCTTGATACAATAGGCTTTGCAGAAATCCACCAGTTAGAGCACACAACTAAAGAAGGTATTTTTAAATACTAAAAGAAACTAGTCAATGATAAGAGGCACATCTTGCAAATTAAAAAAAGTTAACTCCTAACTTCTCAACTGTGGCTCTGCATTGATGGAAAGTTCAAAACTGGTACCTATGCTTCGAAAGTTCATAGCATCAAGAAACTTTACATACCTAGCCCCACCCAGGAGAGCATCCCCTTTTAAAATGGATGTAAAACATTGCTTTGGAATGCTTGGCCAGTCAGGACTGGGGAGCAGGTCTTGGTGCAGATATCAGTCCCACCTGTGAGGACCTTAGCTTTGAAGTTAGCCCTTCCAGTGTGGTTTTAATTAACCAAGGTGAATGGGGGCAGCAAGAGAGAAGTCTGTCCTGAGAAAAATATTCCTTAACAACCTTTATTAAGCTAGCTCAACAGGCAGATGAGATAAAGCCTTGTGGCAAACCTGCCTGTATCAGGAAAGCAAATGTTCAGTATGTCTCAAGGCAATCTGGGACCAGGTTAATTTATAGATAGCTGGATATCAAAAGTGTGTCAAAACATTAAAAGTGTTTTCCATATCACAAGCTAAGAACATATTTTCCCCCTAACTCAAGTGTTTTTTACAAAGGAGGGCTCACATCCTTCCCTCACTTGCATGCAAATAGAAAACTGAAGACTTGCTGGGTTCACAGTTTGTTCCAACAACCAGGTGACACACTGGTTTCTTCTCTTGATTTGTAAACCAAAATTCTAAACCACATTTAGATCCTGGTTTAGAAGCCTACTTGGTAAGACCAGAACATACCAACATATTGTTTTTCCCAATTCAAACACTACAACAAACTGTGGGAAGTTTGTTCTAAACCACAAAGTCTTCAAGTTCACTAAGCCTGAGAACTTCCTAGCTCATTCTCACCTCAAGCAAACAAGTTTTGTTATTGACATCTGAAAGCAGCTATTCTTAGGCATTTTTTATTCTTCCATAATGCAGAAGATTAACTTCCATTTTTATTTTTTACAGTCAAGTCACAGCTGACTTATACCAACCTCATAGGGTTTCCAAGGAAAGAGACATTCAGAGGTTGCTTGCCATTGCCTACCTCTGCTTCATGACCCTGATATTCCTTGGTGGTCTCCAATCCAAATACTAATGAGGGCTGGCCCTGCTTAGCTTTTGAGATTTGATGAGACTGGGCAAGCCTGGGCTACCCAGGTCAGGGCTAACCTCCATTATACTGCATTAAAAACAGCCATTAATGGACCTATTCTCCATAAGTTTGTCTAATCCTTTTTTTAAAAAAGCTATCTGTGCTAATGGACATCAACCATTTTGCAACTGAATGGAGGCAGTTAAAGCATGCAGAAAAGGTTGATTCCATCACTACCAGATGTGGTTCAGCTTTCCCAGCAGCATCACTGTGTTCCAGCACAAATGACAATTTCAGAGGTCGAGTCATTAGCAAATTCAGTAGCT
Source organism: Gekko gecko (assembly GCA_029375565.1). Lineage (NCBI taxonomy): Eukaryota > Metazoa > Chordata > Lepidosauria > Squamata > Gekkonidae > Gekko > Gekko gecko. The sequence continues at coordinate 116,802,666 of JAPDNY010000008.1, forward strand.
TGAATGCTCTATACTTGGGAGCTTAATGGCTCCCTCCTTCAACCCCTTATAGGGTGGTGTAGTGGTGAAGAGCAGCAGACTCTCATCTGGAGAACAGGGTTTGATTCTCTGCTCCTGCTCCACATGAAGCCAGCTGGGTAACCTTGGGCCACTCACAGTTCTCTCACTCTCTCAGCCCCGCCTACTTCACAAGGAGCCTGTTGTGGGGAGAAGAAGGGAAGGCAATTGTAAGCCACTTTGAGATTCCTTAGGGTAGAGAAAAGCAGGCTATAAAAACCAACTGTTCTTATTCTTCCTTTCTGTCAGCTCCAAGTCTGCAGCTGGATCCCTGCTCGGGGACAGATGTGCACTCACAATAATTGAAATGCTGGGGTGAATTCTTGGGTGGGGGGCATTTCTCCACACATGCTATTTGTCAGACGAGGGTATTCATCACATTGCTACCTGCTCAGAAGTCACCGGTTTAACTTACAATTCCCAGGCAGCAGTGCTAGAACATGCCATGTTATTTGAGATCCAATTTTGAACACTCTGTGAACACTGTCATGCTCAGCTTTGGGACTCGATACAAAACGGGCAAGCTGGAATAATAGGGCAGCAAACTATGCAGCTTCCCCCACTCCAGCAAGCTCAAGACAACCGAGGAAAGTGTCTCTTTTGTTAATACAATTTTTTTTTTTACTAACTGGATGACAGATGTAGCAGGAGGAACAGCTGCAGGAAAAGCAGCAAAAGATCATGATGTGAAAAATACTTGTGATGCAATTTAGAATCATTTGAAGCATTCAGGGGAAAATGAACAATTTTTCCAGTGTTGAAGGACACTGCTCACAGTCTGTGATCCCACTGCAATTCAAACAGAGGGGGGCTTGCTCCATTACTGTTCTAATGTTCATCCACCATTGATGATAGTGTCTCCCCTGCCATCCTTCTCTTCAAGCTGCTATTTTGCATGCATCTACTAAGCCGGTAAACTGCTCTTCAGTGGTGACATAATGTAGTTGCACAGCTACTGTGCTAGCCTGTATAACAAATAATTCAGAAGTATTCAGACACCCTTCTACTCTAACAGAACATCAGCTAACATCAGTTCACACTCTCATTAAGCAATGGCTAGCATACAGTCAGTCAATCCATAGCCATCACCTCCCCGTAATAGGACTCATTGCCTTCTACCTCTGACATCATTTCCTTGGTGCGATAGTGGTGGTTATTCCAACATGCAGCACTTATATAGCCCATTTCCAATTTTCAAAGCATTTTACAGACAATATAGGATTTGACCCATGGTGGACCTCCTGATGGCACCTAGATTTTGGGCACTGTGTGAAACAGACTGTTGGACTGGATGAGCCATTGGCCTGGTTCAACATGGCTTCTCTTATGTTCTAATGACCCAACATTTCCATTTTGCTAAAAATGGAAACTTTCTATGATGCAAGAAGTCTTCTGCCAAGAGAAGAGGAGTATTCCACTAGCGAAAGTCTCTCCTTATCAAATGTGGAAGACACAAGCACTCAACACTGAATGTGGCTAACTGCCAAGCCTCATTGTAAACGCTCTGCCGCTTCATTATCCCAAGCAGAATGTAGATTTATTAAACAAACATGGCTAATGAATTTACCCAGCTTAATCACTGCTAGGACAAGGGGAACAGCTTTTCAGTAGGGAACCTTTACACCTCTGACTCCTCAGGCAAGAGGGAACAAGTGCAAGAGGTAACATTTCAATCAGCTTGATGATGCTAAACGCCCAAAGAGAACAGCTTTCACCATGAGGATGGAGAGCCTCGATGAACCCGCAAGTATGTTTTACTGTCTCCTCCTTTCCAATTCCATTTGCCAGCTTCTCTAAGAACCTTGGCAGTCTTCTATAAAGCCAAGTTCCTTTCCTATAGCCATGTGCTTGAAAGAACTGCAAAGTTCTAAGGCCAACTTATCAGAAAAGCCACCATCAAACAGATCCTGAGCTTGTTCTTAAAAGAATAAATTGCTTTATTAGAGACTGCCATTCCCCCAACTCTGAGTGGCTTAATTTGAGTATTATGCAAACTGTGTGTTAATGAGGCAAACCAAACATTAAGCGGGGCGGGGGTTTTTTACCGGCTGTGTTGGTTCTGTTACAGTTCACATTGCAAAAGTTAGGAAAGGACCACTGAAAATTTCTAACCATTTATTCCTGCCAGGAAAGAGCAGCCTCTCCTAACTGTTCTGCCTGCCATTCTGCTCTGTGCCTGAAAAACTCTGCATTCTTTAGAAAGTGTATTATGCCATATCCTACTGTTGCACAATAGATGCACGCCTCAACAAATGTGGAAACAAAAGTTCCAAATGGAAGGATATTGGAACTGCATCTCCAGGAATACTCCTATGTGCCAGCTATGCTCTGCACTGGCCCCCAATTTGACCTTTAAGTTGACAATGGCTTGGGACTAACATACCTTAAAGACTACCTTCCCCCATATGAACCCACCCATCCACTATGGAAATCTCTGGATGCCCTGCTTTGGGTGCCCCTGCCCTCTGAAGCTAGACAAGTGGCAACCCAAGAAAGGAACTTCTCGGCTGAGGTGCCAAAACTTTGGAATTCACTCCGCAAGAAGATTTCTCTCCCTTTCCCTCTCGTTGTCTTCAACCAGCAAGTGAAGACCTTTTTGCTTTGTCTGGCCTAACCCCTCAGTAACTGTTTGGCCCTCCACCCTGGTTTTAGTTTGTGTGTGATTAAATGTTTTTATTTAATTGTTTTATATAGGCTTTATTTTAAATGTTTCAACGTTGAAATTTTTTAATGTTTTGAAGTCTGCCAGCTTGGGAACCTTAGTAGGGTCCAAAGGCAGCATAAAAATGTGTTTAAAATGTGACAGATAGCATAAAAGAAAGAAAGCTCCGCAGGACAGATGCACCAGTTATGTAAGGACAGGGCAAGGAACAGCTTTATAGCAGGATTGATCCTGTATGGGAAGGTCACCTTGGGGTCTAAGTTAAAGCAATCCAGAGGACAGGCACTGCAATTATTGTAACGAAGTTGCCTTCATGACAGAACACTGCCCCATTTACAGCCATATCTAGCTAGGATATGGCTGGGTTTTGGATTAAAGAAGTTTATCCTTTAGGCCAGTTGCCACAATCAGAAAACAATCCAGTTGAGCTGGTCTTGCCCCAAGGAGCATACCTGTGATGTCACAGCGTGGGCCTGTGCACTAAAACATCTCATAAAGGTGGTGGCTGCATATGTCTACAAAGGCTGTGTGAACACTCTGAACATGGTGCTGCCACATGGATTCCACTGTCTTCATAAGACAACATGGGGGTGGCTTGAAGCTGTTCTGCAGAGTACATCACTTGGACTGCCAACTTATCAGTAACAAGCAAGCATCCCAGCTTGTGCCTTTCCCTTTAATAGGCAGCTGAATTGCAGAACTCAGTGCTAAGTTGGTGATAAGGTAGATAAGAAATCAGCACCCACTAATGTCTGCAGATCCAGCTGCTGTTCATGCCATAGGAGCGCCAAACAGTAAAGAAGTTGGCAATCCAGTTAGCAAGACTGTAAGCACTTGTTCCCCTCTCAGCTTCTTCCATGGTGAATAAGCCAGTAAGAGCAGAACCTGAGGTTTGCTGGGTGACCTTGGGCTGGTCACTCTCTCAGCCTAACCTACCTCACAGTTTTGTTGTGGGGGTAAAATGGTGGTGGGAAGCTCTTTGGAGTAAGGGTAGGATAAGAATTCAGTGAGAGAGAAACAAGTGGCTGTCTCCCACTCCTCAGGCAGCACAGTAACTGCAGAGCTCCTGCTTCGATATGCAGACAAGCTGAGGCACAGGGCAAATGATTCCACACAGCATATTCAGAGCAATGGAGGAAGCATTTCTTCACAGGGAAAAGGCACACTGGGCATGCTCAAAGGCACTCCTCCCTAAGTGCCAGAAGGAGGAAGAAAGCCTATCCCTATTTCAAAATTCTCCCCTCTCCATGGCATTTTCTATAGTACAAACTGCAGGCTCAGAAAATCCTTTATATAACCTTCATTTTTAGTTGTTGTTGTTTTTAAATACAGACTTTGGTGGTATTGTGGCTGCATGCAGAAAAATCATTCACCTGCATATAGAGCAAAAGAACTCATAACTTCATCACCCTTAGGTAGCATCTTGCAAACGTTCAGCACCACCTCACCGATGAAGAATATTCCTAAGGGACCTAGAAAAGTGGAGTACCTGGTTATTAAGCCATCAAAGGGGGAAGTTGAAGATTCTCTCCTGAGTGCTGCTAATTAAAAATAAATTAATCATTCTGTACCTTTAAAAAAAAAAAAAAAGCACACCAGTGCCTGCGTAGTCTCAAGAATTATTGACCTATACACCAGTAACTGCATCTGTTCTGCATCTGTTTAAAAAGACAAGTTCGTTTTAAAAGGGCACCTTATACTCTGCTTCTTGAGAATGCTTACAGGGCACTGTGACAAACCCCAGGCACAGAAATGAACTTCGGTTTTTCCATCTTGAGTGTATTCCCCCGCAGCCTCCCTCAATGATTTAGATCCAACAACAAGAAAAGATGCTGGCTTTTCCTGCATCAGCTTCTATCATTCACGTAAGCTCACTCAAGAGAGTTCAGGGGTTTTGATCTACAGCAGCAGCTCTCAGTTTGTCAAGCACAGACTGCCTCACGCTACAGTAACATTAAAGGGTAAATATACAGAAGAAGTATATCTACTTGCCTAATTAAGAGGTTCAGTGCTGGGAGTAGAATCTGGAACTAAGATCTCTACGGGCTCAATCCACACAGGATCTGTTCCACTTCCAGCTTCTGCAGGCTTTGCAAGAGCCCCCGTGTAAGCAGGAAATCCAGCCAGAGTGATGCAAGATATTGGGAAGCGCTGCAGATTTCAGCATATATTATGCCTAACACTTTCTTCTTTGGAAACAAACAGCGCTAAAAGCAAGCACACAACTTCACACCTTCCAGTAAAACAAACCTCTTGCACTCCAACTCCCTCTGCTTCTGTGGAAAATTACTTGTTCACTTACTTCAGCACACCAACAAATCAGAGAACGCAAACAAAACATTTTAATATTTTTTTCCTGATCTGATTAAAGAGCAGCCCCCAAGTAGTCTGCTGATCTAAGTTACTAGGATGCACGAATACTCCTTCCTTAGGGCTTCTTCCCATACAACTGCAGTTAACACAAGAATGGAGAACCTTTGTGCAAGGCTTAGGCAAGGGGCCATGGCACAGTGGAAGTGCATTCACATGGGTGCCAAAGGTCCGAGCTTCAATCTCCAGCTAAAACCGTCAGGTATTAGGCAATACGAAAGACCACGGACTTCAGACTCCAAAGAGCTTCTGCTGATCAGAGTAGACAATACTGACCAAGGCAGGTTCTTGTGTTGTGGAGTCACAAGGAAGAATGGCAAAGTATCATGGCCCCTAATCCAGCCTCTAGTTCCTCTGCACTTCAAAGGCTATTCAGCATCTATCATGACATCTGCGCTAGAAGATGTAGTGGGGAAGCTAACATGGAAAAGTAGTTTCCATGCCTCTGCCACTAAGATCTGGAAGGACCCCAAACTCCAGCTGCCAACTCAAACCTTGGGTTTAACTTGTCTGTATGGTATCCTCTTCGCGGCAAGACATTGCCACAGAAGCTGGTTAGTATACAAACCATATCAAGCCCCCATTACACAACAAGGCTGGGAGCTGCTACAAAACCTTAGGCACAGCCAACATCGCTGGGAGCTGTTACAAAGCTGAAAACAAATGCCCGATAAAACGAAATCTCAAAGTGCTATGCTCTGATCCCACTTTCCAATCTGAATCAATTCTGCTGGCAGCAAAGACTGCTGGAAGCGCTTCAGGCCTGCCTCGCTCCACAGTGGCTCCCCCATCCACTGTCAATAGAAACCATTTTGAAACAGCTGAAAAGCAGCATATAAAATTCAGTGAATTAATAAAGAAAAGCTTTGCCAGTGGAGGAGGCAGCAGAGAGCAAAAGAGCCAACGGGAAGAAGCAAATGCCTGGGCTCAATTTGCTGAGGTGTCTGACAGTTCAGTTTGAAGGTTGCGTCCAAGCGCTCTGAATGTGGTCCACTCTCTCGTTTCACGGCAGCCTGAACTCGCATGTTAATAGACAGCCATTTTAACTTTGAGGCAACTGAACTTCCTTTCCCCTCAGACACTCGCTTTGTGAGAAAAATCCGACACAGAAGCCAATAAACCTTTCTCTGGGTTGGGATCCTACCAGCCTTTCCACTGGTGTGCAACAGAGAAGAAAGGTGACTTTGCCTGAGTCCTCTGTTCACTGCAGCACCATCCCATGAGGTCTTCTGCCCACACAGGTTTTGTGATCACCAGCATACTTTTTATGGGGATCAACAGCAGTCCTTTCTCCTTCTTGTGCCAGCAGAAAAGCTGCTGGAATCCAGTCTGATGGATTTCCACCTTCCTAAACTAGGGCCTGTAAGACAAGAAGGTGTCTCAAGTCTGCCTTATTTGCCACCCTGCCAGTTGCCAGTGATGTGAGCCTAAAACAGGCCATGCTGTCCCTTGAGCACATACCCCAAAGAATGAAGCTTTCCACTGTTAATGCATTATTCATGCACAGCTCTTCTTTGGCCAAGGGACTGCTGGCACAGCATAAATGACTGAAGGCATTTATGATGGCTAGTTGACAAGCTGAGGAACAACTATCTAACAAAGTTACTAATCATAGAATCATGGAGTCGAAAGGGGCCATACAAGCCATCTAGTCCAATCCCCATGCAATGCAAGATCAGCCTAGAGCATCTCTGACAAGTCTTTGTCCAGCCACTGCTTAAAGACTGCCAAGTGAAAGGGAGCTCACCACCTGCCTAAGCAGCCAATTCCACTGCCGAACTACTCTCACTGTAAAAAAAAATCCTAATATCCAGCTGGTATTTTCCACTCGCAATTTAAACCCGTTATTGCAAGTCCCATCCTCTGCTGCCAACAGGAACAGCTCCCTGCCCTCCTCTAAGTGATAGCCCTTCAAATACTTCAAGAGAGCTATCGTGTGTCCCTCCCTTAACCTTCTCTTCTCCGGACTGAACTTTCTCAGGTCCCTCAGGCTTTCCTCACAGAAATCTCTATACACACAGTCTGCCAGAAAGGATCAATTGTAGACAGAGTGGCAAGGGTCTAGGAAACCAGGGTTCAAATCCCCACACCGCCATCTGATTTGTAACTTTTGGCCAGCTTGCAGCACGAGTTGCCTTATTTCAGTTTGTATTAAGAACACGGATTACACATCTTTTGCTTTTTGGATTGTTGTAAAGATAAAATGGATGAGGGGAGACCCACGTGTGCTGCCCTTAACTCTGTGGAGCAAGGGCAAGATCAAAATATACTAGACAGACACTTGTATTCAATTATATTTCATTCAGACTTGTACCTATGTCATGCTAATGCAGGGGTGTCAAACACCCCGGAACAGGCCCATCCAGGGCTCTTATCCAGCCCATGAGCAACTAGTCATTACCTCTGTTGCCAAATGACAGAGGCTGTGCATTATGACCCTGTATACTGTCCCACTGCTAATGGGAGGGCAGGCATCAGGAGAGACTTTAAGGAAATACTGCAAGAGTGTTGACGTTTTAAGCATGCTTGTATTTTGAGTAAAAAATAACATTATTTGCCTGTGCTGTTTATACATTTATATCTCCTGCATCTGGCATTACATTTTACAGCACACACGGCCCAGCTTGACAAAGTGACATTTATGTCAGATCTGGCCCTTGTAACAAATGAGTTTGACATCTCTGTGCTAATGGGATAAAGCACGAGTAATACTAGAGGGAGGAGAGGAGAAGGACATCTCTCGGCCCTCAATTCCATATCTGCAGTGGTTGTTTCTAGGCATTCTTCTCATAAAAATGCTCAAAGCATCTCCAATGTGGCTCAGTGGTAAGGGGGGGGGTGTGACATTCTCATCCACAAATAGAGCGTGAAGGCTCTGCTCCTATATAAGCAGAGCAAAATAGAAGAGAAAATGTTTGGTAATCGTTCTGAACATACCATTTTCTCAAGCAGTCCCATCTGAAGGACACGTGAGTTCTTAAAGTTGCCATTTCATAAAGCAGCACTAATAATAGCCTTCAAGAAGTCTGTTTAGATTTCCTTTCTGGCTACAGGCAAAAAGTCCTGGGGAATCATTACAATCAAGGGACGCTGACAAGTACAAGAGCCCGACCAACTGAAAGACCTCGACTGAACTCCTTTCCTGTTTCTCTCCCCCAATAGCCTCTTTGCCACTTCAGCCAGCAACCAATCAATCATCTCCAGAGCTGTATCTACATCAGAACAAGAAAGGCAGTTTGGGTGGTCTCGTTTCCAGAAAGAAAAGTACACAGCTCAAAACTTCCCAGATACCACCTTGAAGCCTTGTCCCTTTATCATGTGAGTGTGCATGGGAATGCATTCTGGTTACTCAGTGGCAAAGAGGAGGGCACTCTGTACATGCTGAGTGGGAGGTATTATTTCACACGTTAAAGGGCCCTGAAATGGAAAAAGGATGTCCTGAAAGCTCCTTATATTGAATAGCATATCTGCTAAAGTCTTTGTTGCAGCAAGAAGAAACTTAACTAGCTTTATAAATTTGGGGCCAAGTCCTACGTACGTATTTATTTCTTTAATTTATACCCCATTTTTCTCCCCAACAGGGACCCAATATGGTTTGCATCATTTTCCTCTTCTCCATTGGATTCTCACAACCATCCTCTGAGGCAGGTTAGGCAGACAGTGTGTGACTGGCTAAAAGTCACTCTGCAACTTTCTACGGCAGAGTGGGGATTCAAACCTGGGTCTCCCAGATCCTAGTCTGACACTGCCTACTAAACCCCGCTGAACCCTAACTCAGATTAAGCATTGCTTGGTTTCACAGGCTGCCAATTTCATCTGTAGCATGATGGTTGTGTATAAGGTGAAAATACAAGTGTGTTATTCTTGTCTATGCAATCATAACCTGCCCCTGTGCCTGGATATGCCAGATGCAAGCAACTGCCTACCATGTATGGTGCATTACTTCTTGAGGTAGCAAAATGCCTCACTGTGCCCGCTGTACCACACAATGAGCCTTTGGAAATACAAATGTCTCTCCATGTGTCATGGCAATTGGGTAAGCAGGTGTCTAGATGCTTTAGCATCTTTTTTTTTTTTTTTTTGTATACATGAGCCTTTAATTTAGTGCCCTATATAACTGGTTCCCTTTGGCTTATCTCTGAAATTTGGCAGGGAGTATCCCTAGGGTAAAGGTAAAATGTATTGTTGGTGTACTAGTCACTTGACTGCCTATTAACTGTCCATAGTCAGATATTCTGCAAGGACAAGAATATCACTGTGTAGATGGCCATTTCCTTTTTTTCAGTTTCATTATCGTCTCATTTATCTGCAAGGGGAATAACGAGGAGGGCTCCCTGCGCCTTACCCATGCAGCAATCAGGGATAAACCAAGCAACACAGGAAAGCTTCCCCTACTGGCCACCTGCTGCAACAGCAGGAATTTGAAGGATTATCCTACTTAGCAAAAACGTCTTTTTAAAACCAATCTTCCCCAACAGTTTGTTGCTTTGCTTCACTGATGTTTTAATTTCCCTTTTTTTAATTAAAAGGGGACACTGCTGGCAGTGGTGTTCCATGATACAAACCGAGAAGAACAGTTCTGTCATTCATCTATTTAGAAACTTTACTGATGTTAAATCAGAATTAAAGTTAGTCTCATAGTGTCACAGTATAAAAGTTAACTAACTTGCTTTTATAACTAACAAAAGTTTCAAACCTGTTCAGGATTAAAGGAACATTTTTAGATATACCAATGAAGTTATTGCTTTAAAAAAATTAATTGACAAAGCCCAACAAAATTCCTGAAAACTGCATCCACACCCATCATTTATTAAATCAATGGAATCAGCAAAGGGAACAGCAATGGACACAAGTATTAAAGAATGGAAGTTTTAAAAATCAAGATGAAAAGAGCTCTCCTCATGTAGGAGACAGAATGCTGCCGATTTGTTAAAAGTTACAGCAGCTCCAATATAAGCCATGGTTCCCTAGCAAATGAGGGACTAAACCCCTTATCAGAATTGCATTTGGCAACCATGGTTTTGAGGTCATCTGGGACAAATTCACTATTTGCACATTGACACTCCATGGTTTGCAGATTAAAAGTTTGGAAAAATTGCATTTGTAATCAGAAAGCCACATTTTTTTTAACTGTAGGTGCTCAGATTTTGCTATGTACCTGTACAAATGTTTAGGAGCATCTTCCTTGACACTAGCTAAGTTTGTATGGAGAACATGGGTTAGGCATTGTCTCACCATCTACACTGAAATTTGCCTATTTAAGTCATGTAAATCAGGGGTATCAAGTCACCCAGAGGGTGCTGCCTAGAGATGCCAGCTGCCAGATGGGACCTAGGAATCCCCTGGAATTACTGCTCATCTCCAGACTATAGAAATAACTTCCCATGGAGAAAATGGATGCTTTGAAGGGAGGACTCTATGGTATTGTACTTCACGGAGGTCCCTGCCCTTCCCAGAGTCCACCTCCAAATCTACATGAGTTTCCCAACCTGGATGTGGCAACCCTATCCCCGCATCCCCCATCAGTGGCCAAGGGGGACCTGGCAACCCTAGACTGCTGCCAGGCCTAGGGTTGCCATCCTCCAAGTGGGGCTTGGCAACCCCCAAGAATTACAACTGAACTCTAGACAGCAGAAGATCTGTCTCCCTGGAGAAAATGGCTGCTTTGGAGGGTGGACTCTGTGGCATTATATCCAGCTGAGGCCTCTCACTTCCCCAAGCCCAACCCTCCTTAAACCCTACCACTGGCAACCCTTGTCAGGCCTGACCCTAAGGATCCATTCCTGAAAGGCCAAAATAGGCCTAGAAAGGGCCCTTCCCTTGCCTTTTACTGACAGAACCAGTTTGAAGCCTTCCTCCCCCCCCCCCCAACATTGTCTCTCACTATAGATGCAGTGAGGCCTGAAGCAGATCCCTGCTTCAGCCATTTCAAAAGGTATTGGGAGAAATTCAACCCTCCTCAAGTTTTTTCCATAATGTTTTGGATTTTTCTGCACACCACAGAGTCCCCTGAGTCTGTAGAAATACCTGTTGTGGGAGAGTGAGCCCCCTATCTACGGAAATAAGTATCTGCACACAGAGGGGACTCTTAGCTTCTAATATATAGATTGAACTGCTGGCTGTTCTTCAGACTTCCCAACTAACCTGGTTGCTCTGTACCTGATGCCTGAAGTAGCTGAGATCAGCCCCAAGTCCTGGGCTATGTAAACACATGTTCAGATATGAGTTAACTTCATTTAACAAAATCAGTGTGCTAGAATAGAGTTTCCCATCCTAACACTCACAACTACAAAGCCCTGCTCAACTCTGATACTCGTGGGATGGCACTTGGTCTCATCCTAGCCTAATTCACAGGCTTGCTATAAAGGATAGAAGAGCAGGAAAAACATGTGCTTGGAAGAAAGCCCCTTTGATTTCATCAAGATCTGTTTCAAGCACACTGGCTTTGAACTGCCACTTCTAATTCCCGCGCAGTTCACGCTGAGAGAGAAATTAAAGGTTAGGGAGGATCAAAAGTGAAGATAATTCTGCAATGGATTAATACTGGATGTGTGAACGAGACAGAAACAGAGCCAGGTCTTCACTTTTCCAGCACGGAGCATAGAGCTACTTCACCTCTGGAAGCAGAGGCAATGTAGAGATATATTCCCTGACTGCAGCAAAATACAATCCTCTTGGAGAAGTGGGCAGATAATAGATTTAAGTCTGTCCTTCAAAAATGAACAAATATTACACGTGTGCACTCAGCAAATCCTCCCCCTCCCCCAAAACCCCCTTCCCTCTTTTGTTCACATTAGTACAGCCTGTTATTTTGGAATCTGTTTGCCTTCCCTTGCCTTCCCCTATTCCTGCACCACTCTAGAATACTTTGTATTCATTATTGTGTTCAGTTCCTTACAACAGCTCTGTCAGGCCAGTCATTACAACTCCAGTGTTACAGATGAGTTAAAGAATGAGGCTACGAGAGAGCAGTTTGCCTGAGACCAGTGTTCCCTCTAAGCTGAGTTAGTGTGAGCTAGCTCACAATTTTTTAGCCTCTCGCTCACACATTTTTGTCTTCGCTCAGGAAGGATGGCTCCAGAGCAAACTAATTTATGCAGTAGCCAAATTGCTTGCTCACAACTTTAATGCCAGTAGCTCACAAAGTAGAATTTTTGCTCACAAGGCTTCACAGCTTAGAGGGAATATTGCCTGAGACCACTTTTGTCATGAGGTATCAAACCTGGGGATTCCCAGTTGATAACCCACGTGTCTTGACAACTATTTTATGCTGGCTCCTGAGGTGATAGTTTAGTTTATTATTATTATTACGGTCTTAAGACCAACATACAGAGTAAGCATAATATGTGAGGGAGAAAAAACCCAGTCATAATATACAAAAATAGAAATTTGAATGTAAGAACTTTTAAAATGCAATTCCCACAATCTAAGAATGCACAAAACTCAGTGACTGAATGTGTAATCTCTGCATTCTTATCTGATAGGAGCCCTGCTTTGTTTGTATTAATGTGCCCAGGTGTCCTATCGACTAATGGGGTAATAACTTTAAGAGAAGCCTCCCTGTAAAATGGACATCTGAAGAACATATGCACTACTGATTCAACCTCGCTTAAAAGGCATGGGCATAGCCTTTCAGAGTTGAGGTAATAGAGGAGATGCTACACCTCAAGCTATAAGCAGGATATACTATTTTTAATGCCTTCCCCACATAAAAAAAATACTCACTGTAAGTAGAAATCTAGCATACCAGAGAGAAATTTCCAGGACAGTCTTCTTCCTACTGCATTAGTTTTCTATACTTGCAGAAAGTTGTAAGGCACTGAACATAGCTCCCCACAAGCCTTCTGAAGTCACAAAGCCCAGTTCTGTACACTGAGAATATATACACTTGATTTTGGTATAGATTTGACACCAATCATTGTCTCAAGATGGTCCCAGACAACAATAAAGGAGCATCACAGTAATTTCAAATTTTCACAATCTTACTACATTGCTTATTAGATGTCTCGTGCTATTGATTGCATTGATTTACACTGTGTAATCCATCTAGAGTCCCAATGAAAAAGGATCAATATAAATAATGTAAATAAATAATTGCTACCTAAAGACCGCTAGTCCCCAAGGGAGCCTTGAATCAGCCACCCTTCTGGCTCCATCATCCAAGGCTCTAATGCTTGCCTTGAAAGAGCATGCAAGCACAGGACCTACAAGAACATCCCATAAAGAGAACACATCACCTAAATTCTATGGCACACATAGTTAAAACGTGTTGGAGACACCTGCAGAGCCAGCATAGTGTAGTGGTTAAGAGTTTTCTCATTTGGAAAACCGGGTTCAGTTCCCCACTCCTCTAGAAGAAGAGGAGGAGGAAGAAGAGGAAGAGGAGGGAGAGGAGGGAGAGGAGGAGAGGAGGGAGAGGAGGAAGGAGAGGAGGAGGAGGAGATTGGATTTATATGTTGCCCTTCATTACCCAAAGGTGTCTCAGAGCGGCTTACAAACTCCCTTCCCTTCCCCTCCCCACAACAGACACCCTGTGAGGTAGGTGGGGCTGAGAGAGCTCTTGACAGAAACTGCTCTTTTTTGGGAACAGCTCTTATCAGAACTATGTCTTGCCCAAGGTCATCCAGCCAGGTGCAAGTGGAGGAGTGGGGAATCAAACCCAGTTCTCCGAGATTAGAGTCCGCACACTTAACCACTACACCAAACTGGCTCTGATGCGGGACCTTGGGCCAGTCACAGTTCTCTCAGAACTCTCTCAGCCCCACCTACCTCACAAGGTGCTTGTTAATTATGGGAAGAGGAAGGGAAGGAGATTGTAAGCCATTTTGAGACTTCGTAAGGTAGAGAAAAGCAGGGTATAAAAACCTACTCTTCTTCTACCTAGTATGGAATACATGCTTCCTTGTTGGGAAATGAACACTGTTATCTTCGCAAACTGACAGCAGCTCTCCAGGGTCTCAGGCAGACATCTTTCACATCACCTACCACCTGTTGCCTTTTTAACTGGAGATGCTGGGGACTGAAACTGGGACTTTCTGTCTGCCAAGCAGATGCTTTACCACTGAGCCATGGTCCCTCCCCAATCATTATCCCAAACCATTTACACCCCCTTCCCTTTTCTTCTTGTCCCACAAAACTCTAGGTAAGCATTGTACAAGCCAACTTGAACTTCTGAAAACCCATAAAACCAGTGACAACTGAACAAGACACCTGAGTCCAACTTTTTTAAAGCAGTTTCAAAAGCACATTATTACACAGCAGTGTCAATATACATCATTCTTGCCTAAGCAAAAAAGACAGGTCCTTGCCAAAAGGAACTTACAGTCTATGTTCAACAGAACAAAAAACAGTAGGGGGAGGTAAAGGAGGGGGGGGCACAGTGATTAATGTGAGCAAAGGTTCCATATTTCTAGGCTACATTTCAGAATAAGGTTACCCACATAGCTAAAAGCAAGTGCTACCAGACCTCAGCCACCATAATTTGCTACAGTATTTATGTAACATCTCTACTCGGTACAAAAAAAAATATCTGATTTTAGCAGTATTTGAACTACTGAATTATTAGACCTAGCAAAGAGAGAAGTGGAATATGGGTCATTTGTACGTTAGATTACAACAGTTAAGACAGTGATTCCCATTGTGGTTCACCACCAGTGTTTCCCCTGGCATCTACTTCTTCCTGGAGCCTTGGTGGAGAAAAATCCCAAGGGTCTTGAATGGAAAGGGAAAAGAAACACAGAACTTCAAGACAGACTTTATATCCCTGGGCTTGGCTACTTCTTCCTGTGGCTGCAAAGGAAGCAAATCCTCCCATTTCTTTGGAAACTAAAATCAAAGAGCTGATCCACCCCTTATTAACAGACAATGGCAGGCAGATGGCCCTTTACAGTGCTGGCAAGTTACACATGACTTCTGGCGACCACATAGGGTTTTCAAGGCAAGAGATGTCCATGTTTCTTTGCCACTGCCTGCCTCTGCATCATGACAATGGACTTCCTTGGTGGTCTCCCATCCAAATACAAACCAGGTGCTATTCTGCATAACTTCCAAACCCTGATGAGATCATGCTAGCTTGGACTATTCAGGGCAGGGCTGGTACCCACTACCTTTTATCAAATTCCAAAAGTGAATGCAGGTTCAACACATTCAAAATGGAGGAGAGGTGAATGATATAAACTGCTTTGGCTCCCCACTGGGGAGAAACATGGAGTACAAATGAAGTAAATAAACAAACAAACAAAGGTTTGGGAACCCCTGGGTTACATTGTGTAAGGAACTAGGAATTCTCTACACAGTATAGCATTGCTACACTCTCATGAGAAGCTATATCTAGATCCTTTCTACCTCCTACACAAGTGAATTATATTGCCATTTCCTTTTCGAAGGAACCACGAGGACCAGAAATAATAAAAATAAATTTACTAATTGATAATTCTGATTTTTCACATAAATGCTGCAAGGACCCCAGCACTGGGATGTGATCAGAACTACATGCATTTCTTGACTTGCATGCATGAGAGATTCAACTGATGCAGTCAAGCGGTGAACACTGTTCACCTCATTTCATTAAAACTATAATGTAGGATATGTGAGTGAAAGTTGCGGGCTGATCTGTGGTTGAGCAGAAGATGGTGGGGTGACTGAACAGCCTCTCCTTTTCAACAAGCAAGAAGTGAACTGCCTTCCCATGACTAGAACACTGACAAAGCATGAGCACCGATTTATATATCAGAGGGACATACAGTTAAGCACTTGAGGTTGTTTGTTTAGTGAAAATAGATATGAAAATCAGGGAAGCAACATAAAATGTTTTTAATGTGAAACATACTTATCAGAAGGTGCACATTTTCTAAGCCACTAAAGCTGTGTTGTGTACAAAAAGTTAACTTCTGTGGTTGAATCAATTTTGTGTATCTTTTTGTGTATCGGTGGTTGAATCAGTTTTGTGTATCTTCTCTCTTTCTGCTGCTTTTAAGTACTTCAGAAAAGCTGTCCTTTACACAGCTAAACCTGGTCAGCTATTGAACTCTTCTACACATATCTATTACCTTCTAAAATGCTGCACACACACACACAACAGATGGGCTGGCGTACTGTCCTCTTTACTTCAGCATATGCACAAAATTAATCTCCACATTCTGTATACAAAACACAAGAGATTTCCAAAAATATAAGTAGGGTTCTTGGAACTCAGATAAACTAAATTTTTAGTGTAAACGCTTCCTCTGTAAAGGGCATCTTAACAGAGATGTGTCCTTTCAGAGTTAGTGCTTCTGACCCTAGCCAATGTTCCCTCTAAGCTGAGTTAGTGTGAGCTAGCTCACAGTTTTTCAGCCTCTGGCTCATAGATTTTTGTCTTTAGCTCAGGAAGGAATTTATGTAGTAGCCAAATCACTCTCTTACAACTTTAATGCCAGTAGTTCACAAAGTAGAATTGTTGCTCACAAGACTCCACAGTATTGACCCTAGCCCTGAACTCATGATGTATCTGCATATATGTGGTATATGCTTGCAGCGTATCTATAGATAGGTCACAGGTACAGGGCTTAGAATCACAGAATCATAGAGTTGGAAGGGACCTCCATGGTCATCTAGTCCAACCCCCTACACAATGCAGGGAATTCACAAATACTCCCCCACACACACACGCAACCAGTGACCTCCACTCCATGCCCAGAAGATGGTAAATAAACCAGGATCCCCAGTCAAACTGTCCTGGAGGAAAATTGCTGCCTGACCCCAAAGTGGTGATCAGCATTTCCCTGGACGTATAAGAAAGGACCACAAGAACTGAGCACTGAGACAATCCTTCCTGCCCTTCCTCTCATGATACGCCTAAGCTCAAAGAATCAGCACTGCTGTCAGATGGCCATCTAGCCTCTTTTTAAAAATCTCCAAAGAAGGAGAGCCCACCACCTCCCAATGAAGCCTGTTCCACTGAGGAACCACTCTGTCAGGAAGTTCTTCCTAATATTTAGCTGAAAACTCTTTTGATTTAATTTCAATCTGCTGGTTCTGGTCTGACCCTCTGGGGAAACAGAATAAGGAGTTTGTGAGGAGGATTTTCAAGTTTCCTTTTAAAATCAGAGGCTATTTCCCAGGATAATAAAACCCAAACACCTTCACCTTTCATGCCACTGTCCAGCCTTGCAACTAGATCTAAGAAAGTTACTAGCCTACAAAAAACTTTACCATCCCACTCACCCTACACATGGCTACATCAGTCAACTGTCACTTTTTTAAAAAGGATATAATTTTTGCAAAGCTTTTTCAATGTGGCCAAGCAGAGGCACTATTACTCATCTTAGGTGATCAGGCAAGTAATTATTTTCAAGGTTATAGTCATCTATTAGAAAGATGCATGTATATGTATGTGTATATGTACCAGGGGGTATGACTTTATAAATTACACTATTGGTTATTTCAGCACAGCATTTCCTATTATGACTGGCAGAAGTTTTTTAGTACCCAATATCCTTCAACCAGAAATGCCAGGGATTCCACCCGGGACACAAAAATCCATGCTTTACCACAGAGCCGCACATGACACCCACCTTCATGTGTTACATGTATAGTCATACCCTTTGCCTTAAAACTTCAAGGAGTCTGACCCACTGACCTCACTAGAAGAGGCAATGTGCCCAACTCTGATCTCACCAAAGGTACAAGGCAAAGTTATGGAGAAGCCAAAGGATAAGCCATCCCAGAAAGAAATTAACACCTGCATTCTGAAGTCAATATCCTCCATATAAGTTAAACATTTTGGTTAGAACGGTAGCATTGTTTTTAAATGTACGGGAGGAGTAAAGAGGTTGACAAGTTGTTCTCAGCAAGCACTGACAATCTCGCCAAGGTTCTGCAACAAGAGACGCCAACCACTTATGGAACCCAGAGCCCAATTCCAACTCTACCACAGCCAGTCCATGGGACAATTAATGGCAGTGGAAATTATCTCTTATTGCACTTAACTAAAAGAAAAATTGTGATTTTAACATTCCAGGCTCAGTGCCTCATCTCACTGCTAATGAGCCATAAACATACAATATGTATCATTAGTAGAATCATTGTGTATCAAATCATTAAATGTTTCAGTTGCTCATCACACACATTAACCGTTTCCCATCAAAAATGCCTGGCTGATCAATTCACCAGACTTTCCTCTCCCCCCCCCACCTTTAGGTCAGCAAGTATCAGATCCTTCATTCAAGATTACATACAATGAAGTATTGACATGTTTGCACAGTCTGTACAAGAGCAATCATTCTTAACGTCTGTCTCAAATCAATAGGACCACAGGATCACAGTAAATGGAAAGCATTTTTATTTTCGGGGGGGGGGTGATTTTCCTCCAGGCTGCAAACACTACTGCCATAGTGCACATGGAAGCTCCTCGGTCCTTTAGAGATCATTTTTAGGACAAACCTGGGGGGGCATAGCAATACCCTCTTTCTACACGCAAGCACAGAGATCTTGCACTGAGATTCTACCCTACATCAAGGGGAGAGAAAAACATCCTTAACTCAACATTTTGTCTTGGAAATATTAAACCACATCAATAATCACATCACAGCCTGCTGTAAATGTCTAATACAAATGGTAACTTAATATTCATTAAGCAACTTAACACACAAGATGAAGGCAGAGGATTAAGTATTCATGCCATTTCCCCAAAGACTTAAAAGATTTTTGTACTACAACCATTCAACAGCATGCTTCTAACATTCATTACAAAAATTCTTACCTTTTTCCGGGCTTAAATTTTTATACACTTTGAGATCTGCCATTAAATTTGTAACTGTGATGCATTATTGGCAGACTGAATAGAAATCCTCCCTGGAGGAAAACCTGAATTCACTCACGTCTCCAGGGACCATATATTTGCAATGCAATCCTCAGAAGTATCCAAGAACTTTGCCACTCCTGACCACGATCATATATGATGAAGTCTCTGTTATCCATATCAGGAATTCAGGAAGACTGAAAATTATTTTTTAAAAATCCAAAAAGGCGATTCTGAGCAACTTTGTTACACACCAGGAGGGGAGAAAAGAGCATTAGTCTGAAGGGAAACCTGGAAGGCTCTGGCTGGTGCAGCTGTTATTGTGGAAATGCAGGAGCTGTGACCACTTTTGGTATGAGACATGCATGCACAGTGCAATGATTAAAACCCTCCAGGCACCGACTGTGCATGAAGCATTGTTTTTTTTAAAAGAGATCTTTGAGTCAAGGGAAAGCCTTTGCACCTCAGAAAAAGATAACCCCGTTTTACCACATTTGGGGTTTTTTTAAAGGGAGAGTGACGCAAGCTGAATGCTGAAGATGAAAAGAAAACAGAATCCCACTTTAAAAAGAAGTCTCAGCACCTCCAACTGAGAGATTTCATGAAGTGGAAGGAAGCAGACATGAACTACAGTTTACTCAGAGCTTTTCACAGAGGTTCTTAACAACATGAGGCAGGCACTAAATGCACTGGGAGGGTACTGAAAATATATAATGAGCCAATGGTAATTTCAGCAAAAAAAAATCTATCACAAATTATAAGCACATAGTTAGATTCATCTTCCTCTTGTATCTATATGAGGCTATGTGCTCTGAACACAAAGAACAAGAGGTGAACAGGCAGAAATTAAATGGGTGGCACCTCATGCCACCAGAGGGTGAGGTGACCTGTTGAATTTCTACCCATTGCAAAGCTTCATGATACAGACTCTCTTAGCATCTAGTACATGGATCTCCACTGCCAACCCAGTCCAGAGGAGAAATTTCTCAAAAGTCCCTCAGACTGGATATTGTGCCCATCCCCCCTCACACACACACTTTGACTTTTGCAGTTTGAACTTTTGTCTTGAAGGAAGATCTGCCAGGTCAGACCAATATTCCATCTAGAGACATATTCTGAATACAGCTATGGCCAAATCCATCTTGTCTTCTACTCCTAGCCTCCACTTTGAGATACGTGAAACACTGTAAGCAACAGGATGATGTTCCAGAGAATCTTGCTTCATCCCTGCTGTATTGCCCATCTCCCATGAACTGCTTATAGGGGGAAATAGTGACATAATTCATACATTTTGAATAATAAACTTCAGAAATTGTGACCTTTTGCTACTGTACCATATGCTGGCCTCAGAAGATGACCAGCCATCTCATCCTCTTAGATATTTTCTACTGAGTTTCACCCCCTGTCCTCTGCTCAGATCTTCCCACTGGCTTCTCCTGACCTTCCATGAGACCTTCTGCCCTGGGTCTGAGCAACTGACTAATTTGTACTCATAGTGTCCATGGTCACTTACTGCTGCTACTCTCCCTTTCTACTTATTCTTTTGCCAGATTCAAGCTTCCCTGAAGCTTTTCTGGTACCCCAAGTGAAACTCTCACAGTGTTCAGAAACAGGATTGATTCTGTCCTTTTCCCCCATACTATTCAACAATTAGTGACCACAAACAAAAGTATGTGTTGATGGAAAAGTTCTATATTACATGAATAAATTAATACATACAAGTTTGTATAAGATTTGGACCTTACCCAATATAGCAATAGCATAGTAAATGTTATACAGATTTAACCCTTAGTTAAATCTTGAATTAAACATATCTTTAATAGTAGGAAACATCTCTGCTTGAGAGCTTTCAGAAACATTGCCAGTCAGGGTAGACAGTAGGGGGCTAGATGGAACATCCAAATCAGTATTAGGCAGGCTACATCCCTGACATAAGACACACTCTTCCACGTTTCATTAACTAGCATTTATATAGATTTCAGTTTTCTGTACAAGAATCATCTGTCATGCACAGCCATTGCCTACCTAAATATATTCCTCGATCTTTAACGCAAGTGATAAATGAGAGAAAATAATCACAACAGTCACCAAGGATCAGGATAGATAGAAATCAATGATTTCCAATAAAAATCTATAGACACATAGTTCTCCCTCTTCCCATTTTAGCCTCATAATAACCTTGTGATACAGGCATGGATCAGAGACTAATGATCAACCTACAGTCATCCAACAAAGTTCACGACAGAGTGTGGATTTGAGATAGGGTTGCCAGGAAATTTGGGCAGTGGAGCTAGCAGGGCTGGCCCCAGGTGTCTGGGCGCCCTAGGCAGGATGCCAACCTCCCAGTGGGGTCTGGAGACGGGGGGGGGTGGACGGCAGAGCGCTGGCTTTCCTGGAGGCTCCACAGCTGTGGGGGCCCCCAGGAAAGCCAGGGAGGGGGCGGGGGTTCTAGCCCCCTCCCCTCCTTCCGAGCGCCGGAGACTGGCGGGCAGCGGAGCACTGGCTTTCCTAGAGGCTCCGCAGCTGCGGGGCCCCCAGGAAAGCCAGGGAGGGGTGGGGGTTCTAGCCCCTGCCCCCTCCCTCCAAGCACCGGAGACTGGGGGGGCGGTGGAACGCCGGCTTTCCTGGAGGCTCTGCAGCTGTGGGGCCTCCAGGAAAGCCAGGGCGGGCAAGCTCTGCCACTGCCTCTTGAGCCCCGCTGGGTGCTCTTCGTGGTGGCAGGGAGGCAGCAGCAGTGGCGGGGGGCTTTCCATGGGGGGGCGGGGGCCATTTGGCCTAGTGGGCGAGCCGGCCCTGGGAGCGAGGGAGGGACCTCAGCAGGACACAACACCACAGAGTCTACCCTCCAAAGCAGCCATTTTCCCAGGAGAACTGATCTTGGTTGGTCTTGTAACAGTGGGAGATTTCCAGGTGCCACCTGAAGGATGGCAACCCTAATTTGAGTCCACCACCTCTTCCATAACATAGATTGACACATCAACCACTACACCACACAGGCTCTGAACTTAAATCTAAATTTAGTGTAAACATGTAATCACTTAAAACTGAGCATCTGGCATTCTCACAAACCTGTGAAGACTGCCTTCATCAGTTAACAAAGAGCATTTACTCTACTATACAATGACACTGGCCAGGGACTGGAAATTCACCGTTGGTTTCATCCAGTGATTCATCTGTGCGGCATTCTACTCATGTTTTAAACCTAGGAGACATTCCCTTGTTTCTGCAGTTGGCTCAGTTCTCCAGTCATGAATAGTTGTAAGTCTACCTATCAATAAAAAAAACCCTCAACATTTCCTTGACCTGGATAGCCCAGGCTAGACTGATCTCATCAGATCTCAGAAACTAAGTGGGGTCGACTCTGGCAAGTACTTGGATGGGAGACCTCCTTGGAATTCCAGGGGCAGGAGGTGGGGGCGGGCTTTATTCAGCCACCTCTCTGAATATTCTCCAGGCCCCCAGTAAGGGTCAGTCACCAGAAGTTGCCATGATTTCCAAGTGCACACACTGTCATTCACCAGAGGTCACCATGACTTCCAGGCACACGCATGTACACACTGAAAAATACCAAAAAGAAAAAACCCTCAAAAATTTCTCTTCCATCTTGAAGATCGTCCAGCTGATAACTACCAGCATCCCTTGCTTCAAACTGAGATTACTGTTTTGCATATTGCGACAGGGCAGTTGTAGGAAAAGGGGCAAACTAAAATGAAAAGCAAATGAGAAAATGAAGCACCTTAATTGCAACCAGTGCCAGTTTATGAAAGCCTACTACAGCTACAGAAGAGTCCCTACTGAGGCCATGGACGTTGCCTAAAAATTCACAATTCACTATTTTTACAGAAAATTATATGCAGTTTATTTTGTTTACTTAAAACTTTTCTATGCTGCCTTCCCACCCAATTCAGGGTCCCCAAGGTGGTGAACATTAAAGCATTTTAAACATTAAAAAGCATTTAACATACAAATGCATATAAAATATTTAAAACAAAGCATAAACACATTAAATACATACAAATATATGAATTAGGAAGAGAGCTAGTAAGAGTTATTAGACAATTACAAAATTATTCAGGATGGTATAAACCAAGGACAACTTTGAAGAGAAATTGGGTGGGTGGGCTACAGTTGGTGGGCTATAGTGTGGCAGACGAAGTTCAGTGTTGGTAAATGAACGGTGATGCACATTGCAACAAAAAAAAAGTCCTATTTTCAAATATAAGCCAATGGGGTGTGAACTCCTGAGACTGAGAGGGGGAAAGATCTTGGGGTCACAGGAGATGGCTCAATGAAAGTGTCAACCCAGGGTGCTGTAGTACTGAAAAACCCGACCTCTGTGTTGGGGATCATCAAGGGATTGAAAATGAAATGGTCACTATTATAATGCCCCCATATAGATCTATTGTGTGGCCTCATCTGGAATACTGTGCATAGTCCTGGTCACTGTATCTCAGAAAGGACATTGCAGAGCTGGGGGAAGTAGTGGAGAGGATAACCAAGATGACGAGGGGGTTGGAGCACCTTCCCTGTGAGGAGTGGCTGGAGTCCCTGGGGCTTTTCAGTTTAGAAAAGAGAAAACTAAGGGGGAACATGATGGAGGTTTATAAAATTATGCAAGGGGTACAGAGAGTTTTTCTTCCTCTCCCAAAATACTAGAACCTGAGGGCATCCAGTGAAGCTGATGGAGAGTAGGTTCAGGATAGGCAAGAGAAAATACTTCTTTCCACAGTGAGTGATTAAAATGTGGAATTTGCTGCCGGGGGATGTGGTGAAGGCCACAGGCATAGAAGTCTTTGAAAGTGGATTAGACACATTCAGGGAGGATAGGTGCTACCCGCAATGGTGACTAAAGGGAACCTCCGCATTCAGAGGCACTAAACCTCTGAAGACCAGTGCCAGGAAGCAACATCAGGGTAAGGCCTCAGCCTCTGTACCCTGTTGTTAGACCTCCAGAGAAACTAGTTGGCCACTGTGTGAGGCAGGATGCTGGACTAGATGGACCACAGTCTGATCCATGAGGGTTCTTATGTTCTTATGAGTTAATGAGGAAACACCAAACAAAACAAAGGAGCATTTATCTGCTGGCAGAAGACAAGTATAGAAGGAAAAAGATTAATCTCTCTGGCACCATGGCTGAGAGGGACATTTCTCAGTTGCCACCCATCTAGCCTCAGAAGGCAGGGGCACCCAAAGCAGGACCTCTGAAGGTGACAGAACTGGTCAGGTAGATTCATAGGGGAGTAGAGAGTCCTTCAGGTATGCTGGTCCCAAGCTGTACTGGGCTATAAAGGTCAATATCAGCATCTTGAATTGGGCCTGGAAGAAAACTGAGAGCCAGAGTAGATGGAACAAGACTGAAGTGATAGGGCCCTTCCAACCCATTCTAGCCAGCATTCTGGCTGCAGCATTCTCTATGAACTGTAGCTTCTGTACAGTCTTCAAGAGTAGCCCCATGAAGAGCACACTGCAGTAATCTAGACGTTATCAGGGCATGCACCACAGTGGTAAGATCTTTCCTCCCCAGGAAGGGCAGCAGCTGGTTCATTAGCCAAAATGGTGAAAGGCACCCCTGGCCAAAGCTGCCAAGAGGAGGCCCGAGCCCAGAGCATCCTCAAGCTATGAACTTGCTCATGTAAAGAGAGTGCAACCCCATCCAGAACAAGAACCATCCCAGTTCCTATGTCAAACCTTGCCCCACCAATGGCACCTCTGGTTGGTTGGGATTGTTAGCACTCATCCATCCCAGCACTATGTCCAGGCACCAGTTTATGCTTGCGACTATTAAACATGTAAGAAATGTAAATAACCTTGAATGGGAGTCTCTAAGGCTCCATTCAGCTCTAAATCAATATGTGGTATAGTTATAGCAATCAATTAGCATGCACTTTTTATTCTGGAAACATATCAAAATGTTTCATTTAAACATATAATTTCAGTCGGTCCTTCTCTTTTTGATAATTTAAATCAATTCACCATGCTGGGTATACTTGGAGACAAACAGTCCACCTGCTGCTACTTTGAATTCTCCTTTTGCAAAGCCAGAGAACCCGAATCCTTTCAAGTGTTTACCTAGCACTCTTTCAAGCAACCTTGGAAAAGCTAAGAAAAGAAGCCAGGAGCCTACCCTGTGCAAGAGATTTCCAGAGCACGTTGGCAGCTGGGCTGGCACTATGGAGCCATCCACTCCCCTCTCCCTCAGTGGAGAAAGACACCTGGCACACATCAGATTGCCAGCAAGGAGGAGCCCCTGCTGTCCCCTCCAACAGGTTGCAGCTTGATACACAAGGGAAAGCATGCCAGCCCGAAATGAGGCCTGCCAGATCTGTACTTCAGTATATCTTTCCCAGAACATTTTTTTTTTTAAATTAAAGGATCTTTATGTAGGTTTCCATCTTGTACAATAAACAGCACCATCAACAGTCATTATCTCTTTGGTGTTACATCAGTCCTGGCAGAGACATACCAGTGGAGTTATTCATTTATTTAATTCCATTTATTTTATTTATTTTAATCCATTTTTACCCCGCCCTCCCCACACACGGGCTCATTTATACCCCGCCCTTCTCCCCAATGGTGACCCAAAGCAGCTTACATCATTCTCCTCTCCTCCAGTTTATCCTCACAACAGCCCTGTGAGGCAGGTTAGGCTGAGAGAATGTGACTGGCCCGAGGTCACCCAGCAAGCTTCCATGGCACAAGTGGGGATTTGAACCTGGTTCTCCCAGACCCTATTCCTACTCTCTTAACCACTACACCACACTGGCTCCCAGTGTTGACTTAAAGCAACACCTGAAGTTCAGTCTGATCCCAAGTCACCTTGTACAAGACAAGTGTTCTAGACTACTGCAGCATTTTCCAGCCTGTGGGTCCCGACCCAGAAGTGGGTTGGTTGCAAAGCCTGTGAGAGCACGTCCCAGACTTATACCAAAAAGGGCAGGAACCACTAGGCTAGTGATAGGCGGGAGAGGGAGGGGTGATGGCAGCAGAGGACAACATGCTTAGTGACAGCAACAGCAGCAGCAACTCTTCGCCCTCTCAGTTTCTCAGGGTCTCCCCAGACAAATACAACACTTAGGGTTGTCAGGTCCACCTGGACCACAGGCAGGAGGGTGGGAGGTAGGGTTGCCAGATCCAGGTTGGGAACCTCCTGGCGATTTGGGGATGGAGCCTGGGGAGGACAGGGACCTCAGTGGGGTACAATGCCCAGAATCCACTCTCCAAAGCATCCATTTTTCTCCAGGAGAACTGATCTCTGTCATCTGGAGAGGAGCTGTAATTCCAGGGGATCCCCAGGCCCCACATGGAGGCTGGTATCCCTAGCAAGGGCATATCATGTCTGGTTAGGTCCTCCGTCACTTTTCTTCTAGTGACCAATAGCACACTGCTATCCATGCTATCTCAACAGCAGGTGCTTAGGGCCAGACAAAGCAAAATCAAACAGCAAAGCTTTCCTAGGATCATTCCAATCCAGGCTGCAGGCTGAAGGTAGCTATACACTCCAGGGAGCTCCAAGAAGCACCAGCCGTCAGTCTGTTTTAGTGATTCACAGAAACAAGCAGATGTATCCCATGTGGACTCCACTCCATATAACAAATAAATAGGTCCCCAGCTACCCAAGTTTTCATTCAGTCCTTACGTTCTGCAGTGCATCTGACAGGTAAAGTAGCACAGTAAGACACCTTGGTGCTTTCAGCCTCTTTTGTAGTCTTGAGATAACCATATCCTATTGAATTACATACTATTAGGCATCACTGACCACACATCTTTAACTATTTAGCATCTATAAACTAATCTCAGCAAACTTCATTTTGTTGTAATATATCCAGTATATTGCACAGGGGGGAAAAATAAAAAAAAAAATATCCAGTACCCCTTATCACAGCTATATAGGAAGGAAGGATGGTGCCTCGACCTTCCCCTCTATTGCAAAAATTATCTTCATTTTGTTTCAACAGAGAAAAATATCTTCGATTTTATCCTAAGCGAAGAATTATCTAGAATTCTAGAAATACATTCCCCAAATTAAAGGAGAGTAAAATCTTCAGAATAACCTCAGCATTTGGAAATAAGCCTCATTTGGAAATACTCCTAGCTGGGCCTTCCCATATATTTACATGAACACATGGCTACATACTGCTGCCATATACTTTCTTTCAGAAATGGACTGGTGCTTGATGCGTTTGGCAGCAATTCTGACAGGCTGGCAACAACAGAGCTTTTAATAAATCCATTTTTTAATCCATGTTGGAACTCAGATGGATACATATAACCACCAACTCTGCGGTGGCCATTTTCAATGCACTGTAGGCCTCACGCCATCACACGGTGACCCAGTCTTGTGGGGTGAATTTTACTAGGAGCCTCACCTTACTGAATGGAAGCCACATGGCACTATGTACCCTAAGATATGTTTGCAAACAGCCCTCAACATGGGAAACACTCAACAGAATCAACCCATTATCCCACTGAATGGCTTTTAGTGTTATCAAAAACCCAGACAGAGTCCACCTAGGACAAACATATAAACTGTATGTAAATCCATGTCTATACTTCCCCACACAAGTTCCCCTCTGAAAATTACAATAGCAGCAGAATACAATGAAGCACAAATTGCCCCTCTGCCTGTTGCTGGTGTTTCTTATAACATTCAAAGCCACCCTCTGTTACTAACTCCAGATGCTAATTACTATGTATGACCCATCTCCATAAAGAATTGTCTTGAACTGGCAGACTCAAGAGAGAACAACCTTAAACCTTTTTATTTTTATTTTTTGTGGCTGTTTATTGTGGTTGTTTGACTTCAAAGTACACAGTGGAGATTACAAGTAATGGCTGCAAACTGATCACAAAGCAAAACTCATGCTGAAAATTAGAGGGAAATTTCTAGTTACCAGACCTTTGAAATTTTGAAAAGTGCTCCCTTCAACAGTATTGAATTCACAGACAGTTGTTCATAGAGCGTAATCAATTTATTACAGATCTTTATTCAACACCTCAGTTGTGTCCCTGTATTCAAGAGCAACATCACTCTCCCTGTGGCACAACCATGGGGTTTTTCTTCTTCTAACTTATCAGCACAATTTTATGCAACTCGCTGAATTTTATACAAAATGCTGATGTAACACATCAAGAGCACAGATTATAAAATGGAAATACCACATCATCCCACTACAATCAGACAAGCTACAGTTTCTCATCCAGGTCTGGCCAGGACGAAAAACCAGGTCCTGAATCTCTTGCTGTGTCTTTCTAGGCATCTCTGCTTGGTAGCCTGCCTGCCTGCCTACCCCTGGCATCCTTGACCAACTGCTTTCCTCACTATTTCCTTAACCATGTAAGGAATGTTTGGCTGCCTCCTACAACCAGCTCCTGCCACCCAGTCTCTAAGCAAGATAGGTTTTACTGCAGCTTGTAACCTTACTTGGGCTCAAGAAAGGTCATTTCCTGTAACTGGAGACTAGCAGCTGGGGACTTGAGCCCAGCCTGACTGAAACCTCTAAAACCATTTTGTACATGCATGCACTTCTTAGTCATGTACCTTTTTCAGCCATGTATGCTGATCCATGCAAGGCCAGTGAAGGCTGATGGCCAAAGGGTTGCCACTTCAGGTACGGGGTGGGGGGGAGCAGCGCCTGCCACGCAAGCAGCATCATGAGGCAGATGCTCTATTCATCATGACATGATTCTCAAAGTCTATACAAAAGGTGGGGGAGAGAATTGCATATGGAACCTCAACTTTATATTTTATCAGATCTGCATGGGAGAGGAAACCGGGGCCTGCTGCAACACAAACTCAAGGCCAGCCCAGCTGTCATGATCCTGAGGCAGATCCTGAGGACTAGCCTATGAGACTGAAGACAGCCTTACGTAGTCCTCAGGCCTTGCTGCAAATTTTCCTGCAGGCCTAACATTTCCCAAGCACCCAAAGACTGGCAAGGGAGGACTTACCCTGACATCCCACAGCACGACTTCTGGCTGTGTAAACAGAAGTGATGTCGTTACATTCTAGGCCATTCTAGGATTCACCTGACATTTTATGGTAAAAACTTCAGAATTTGGGGAGAACCCTAGAGCCTCCCCACAAGCTGAGCAGCATGAGGATACTTTTGGAGGGAGCTGATCCCTAACCCCAAGATGAGGCTGAGTCTGACCTGAAGGAGTTCATTTATTAAAACAATGGCAGAAAACCAGTCAGATAGTCATACTCGGGAAACGTTATTGCTTTCCATCCAGCTTCTTTTCCTGGAGGGTTTTGCCCTGTGTTTCTGTAACATATCCTATATGTGTATGTTCCATTTCTATAACTGTTTTATTTCATCTATTGTTGCAGTCCTTCTTTAACACACTTTTCTGTTCAGTCTGCCTGGGTCCTTCACACCAGTGTTCCCTCTAAGCTGAATTAGTATGAGCTAGATCACAGTTTTTTAGCCTCCAGCTCACACATTTTTGTCTTAGCTCAGGAAGGATACACAAGGATGTGCACAGACCGAAAGGGAGTTGCCTGAGAACTAGGGAGGGTGCTGTGGGCCCTTCCAAATCAAACTCTAGGACCAGATTGGTGTCAGCCAGTTAAGGGCTATGCCTGTCACAGTGCTAAGGAGGAAAGAAGGAGGATGTGGGGCTGAAGAGCTCCTGGAAGGGACCCTGCCCACCGCAAAACCCTGCATGGACTCACCTCTGTCCTGTGACACCAGTGGACGAAGGTACTGGGCCCAGGATTCTAAGTTTTCTCTTTCAAACCTAGAAGACGGTGCATTAATCAGCAGGGAAAACCTAATTCATCCCAATTAAAATACTGAAAATATTCAAACGACATAACGCTGCCACAGGAGGAGAGAGGCTGCCAGCTTTTTTTATTCAACTTGAAAATGGGGGGGGACCCACAGCAACCAAACACTGACATGTAAGATTTATGCCAAATCCTCAGAGCTGTCAGTCAAAGAAGGATATGAAGCAGCTGCCTCCATGAAGAAAGCTTCTAAGATCCTACTTAGCCTGTCTAGAGAGGGCGTGGGTGGGAGGAGGAGAATGGCAATCCTGTTTGGCAACACCTGTCCAAGCAGACAAGGCTTACTTGCTTGGGCATACGCTGTCTTTGCTATCTCCCTCCTCCCAGGTTTGCTTGCTTTCACTGAAATTGCTGTCAACAGCAGCATGCAGAGGACGCTACTCGACGGAGACTGCCAAAGCAGTCTTGAAGAACAGAAATATTTCTCCTGGCAATTCAGCACTGCATTAAAGCAAACCAAATATGTAACCCAAATTTTGCGATGACGATCCAAGTGACACACCGTAGGCTGCCATTCCTATTTCAGTTCAGATATCATTAAAATAATTACCCTTTGTCCCCTTGGCTGCCAGGAGACACCAATTACTAAAAATCAAACATTTCTTCCAACCCGCCTTGTCTTAAGGAGTTACAGTGATGCTAACTGGATTAGCATTCTGGTGCAGGGTCCGCTGAATCAGATTTGGAGTTAAAGGCACACCCTTAGCTGTAAGAGCAATACATTTAGGGGAGGCCATAAATGCACAGACAAGAACATTATTATTAATACTGGGGGAGGTTTTACTGTGAAGTACACAGCTGCTGAGAGTGATCCAATATGGAGGCAAAAAAACCGCAGTTAAAAGATCCTGGGATTCCTGTGGCAAGCAACCTTTATACTTTTCCATCAGCACCCTTTAAATTGGCGGTGGATATCTCGACAGTAAATAAAAAGCTCTCAGCAAACATCATAAAAACAAATTACCAAGCTAATATCACCAGTGGAGCAGCTGTGGTTGAGTCTGCCACAGCAAGAAAATAAAGTAGAATCTTGTGGCACCTTAATGGCTAGCAATATTTTATTTCAGTGTAAATTTTGTAGATTAGAGCCAACCACGTCTTCAGATGGAAAGGGCACTAGCTCATGAAAGCTCATGCAGCAATAAAACCTTGTTAGCCTTTAAGGTGCCCAAATACTCCTGTGTATTTTTGCAGCCTAACAGCCTGACTGTAGGAACAACACCATCAACAACTGTTGCTTGACTTGGATCTAGACATATTTCACTCTCTCTTCCTGCCAACTGCAGTCATTTGTGCCCCTTGGAAATGTTCCCCTATGGATCAGGGGACCTTCAGGAACATCAAGGGGAGAAAGTAGGAGACTACAATGGGAAAGGGGAGGATAGGCAAAACTGCTGTCATGGGTATGGCCGGAAATATAGGGGAACAGTTGCTAGATCTGACCAAAAAATTTCATAGAAGGTGTTGAGGTACACATAGTCAGAACAAATCTGGCCTATCAGGAAAGCCTGCCAAGCAGGGAGCCTAGAGATCCGAACAGAAAAGCCTTGAAGATCAGTAAGAAGGACAGAGTGGAAATGATTAGGTGGTTCTGTGAAGATTAGAAGCCACCTAACTCATTATTAATAGATAAACTTTATTAAGGCCCAGTTGCAGAAGCATTTGAGAACTGTAAGCATGTCCAACTTCACAAAAGGGAAGATATGGTTCAAGGACAGGAGTATCGGTTGAGGGCCAGAAGATATTCATATATATGAGAAACTTATGATCGTTATTTTTAAACAGTCTTTGTTAAGATAAAAAGTAGCAAGAATGAACTAACATTTTTAATATATTCCAATAAGTTATTTTAAGTAAACATAATTTTGTATAGTGTTTGCAGTTATAAGCCAAGACTGTGCACCCTTATCAATTGGGACAGTTAGCTATTCTTAGGAGATGGTTTCAAAATCCTATAAAATTTGGGATGTTGTACTGATTGAAAGCTTCTTCTCAGAAGGGACTCCTTATCTGTGGCCTGTTTATTTTGGGGGTAAGCGATTCTTATGAACTCACAAAATCATTTTTCTTTAATTCTCTATATAACAACAATGGACAGATGGTATAATGCTTTGGTACTTTAGTCTATGTTAAGAATGCAATAATTATTGCTCTCATAAAACAAGCTCAGAATCTAAGCACAGATTGTCTAATAGTATTTACTGGTGTACTATACCCAAATGAACCTATAGCATTAGTGAGGTGTACCTCTGGCTAGGAATTAAATGATCTGGTATGAGAAAGCTAAGACACCGAGGCTCTCCTAACTGCATGCCTATATCTGAATCAGGACTGACCAGAGTCATCCTCTTCCAAGCAGCACAGAAGTTTAGAATTCAAGCCCTAGTTTTTCAAGATTTCAGTCCTAAACCTGGGCTTCTAAATAGCTACTTGTCCAGTTGTTCATAGTGAAAAAGTATTGGCTCTGGTGGCCAGGCAAGGAAGTTTTAGAAAATAACAGCAGTTTTTTTTCTTTAGCATCAAACAACTAACAATGATATGTTAGTTGTGAGATGGGAAACATTCCCGCAGACTAGTCACTGTTGTGAATTTATCTGCACGGCCTGCCAGAGCAGCAGGGAAGAAGTTTGAAATGCTTAAGAGACATTCTGAAAGAAGAAATTAGAAAACCGCATGGTGTAACCTCTCCGATTACAGTTCTCCATTTACCAACAAATGGAAATGTGGCTTGTTAGCACTGAGACTTGCAGCCTCACAATAATTTTTAATTTTCTGCTTCGCCAGCCCTTCTCTTTCATGATCAAAATCACAGCCAAAAAAAACCCTTTCAAAGCCTAATTGTGGTTACGAGTCTGATTAAAAGAGGGCAGCACTTCTCAAGAAATAAAGACAACAATATTTTATCACCATGTACCACCCTTAAGTACCCAATTTAGATAGAATTTATAACATGAGCCTGAGAAAAGGTCATACAATGACAGACACGGCACCAGAAGCTTTCTCTAGTCTGTGGGAACTGGGGAAAACAGACTAGATAAGGTAGAAGACAAAGTTTCACAATAAAGAATCCACACTGAATTTTTGGACATGTGGAAATTTTCAGGAAGAGAGAAGAAAAAGAGACCAAGAAGAGGAAGTTTCTTGGAGCCCCTGCCCAGTAAAAGCAGCTAGAGATCAACACAAAGTTTAAACAGCTGTGAACGAAGAGGTATGGCACCAGCAGAAACCAGCTGTCATGAGGAACATCCAGTGGTGGGATTGCTTTGCATTGACACAATATCCAGAGATGAAGAAGTTTGGGGACGTTCTAAGGGATGAGTTGGTAGAGCATCATGACTTAGAACCTGAGATACAAATTGGGATGGGAAGCATTCAATCTCATCTCTGCCATGAATTCACCAATGGAGACCTTGTGAGGTAGGCGGGGCTGAGAGAGTTCTGAGAGAACTGTGACTGGCCCAAGGTCACCCAGCAGGCTTCATGTGTAGGAATGGGGAATCAAACCTGGCTCTCTAGATTAGAGCCTGTGACTCTTAACCACTACACTGTGCTCTCATGTTCAGCATTTCGTCAGCAATATCTTAGTACCTTACAGGAGAGCTGTAAACACTACTGAGAGGATAGCAGCCTTTTGAACACTCAAAAGTGTTGCATGAGTTCTGAGTGTCCTTATTACACAGCCAAGATTTCCAGATGGAAAAGTACTGACTACAATTACGTGTTCTAATCAGAGTTTTGCCTGGTTTGATGTCCTCATTCTCTGTACACATAGACAAACACACACATCTACTGCATTCCTTTGGTAGTGGGAAAAAGACTGACATTTTTGGCTTCAGGGCATGCAGAGTCTCCCCAGTGTACCAGGCAACATCAGCTACAGCTTGAACGGCTGCAAGCAGAAACTTCTGACATAAGCAGATCCGAATATTAATCTCATGCAAATAGAGCTATTAACAGTTTCTCCTAATAAAATCAGAAAGGACAAGGAACCCACAGGCGACTCTGGAGTCATGTAATACTTGAGCGTAACATGCTTGGAATGTTTATTTGCAGCATAAACTAGGTATAATACACAGAAGGCGGCCGCATCCTACATATACATCAAGATGCCTGATGGCTGCTCCAGGAGGTACTTAGAAGGCCTCTAGTGGTGGCCTTCAAACCGTGCTCAGATGGTGGGGAGAGATCTTCATAGCGGCTCCTCAAGGAGATCATCAACAATGCCACACAATGGAAGACAGATTGTCAGCCACTCCTACTGTTTATCCTGTGAGATGCAATCCTCTCTTAAGGGATAAAAAGGTCTAATAAACTTGCCCCAGTGCCTCACATGAACTGATTGCACACCTTATGACATTAAGCCTCTGCAATGTGCAGGAGATTCTGCAGAATATGTTCTAGCTTTCTTGATAACCAAGTAGATACCAAGTGTTACCTAAAAGGCAGAATATTTGAAAGACATTGCGCTTTGCATCCAGCTTCCTAATCACTTTGCCCCATTTGGGAAGTTTTGTGTAGTCACGGACTGCATCGAAGTCTCCTTCATGGGGGAAACGCCCACCACAGTCCCAGTCCCAATTGTCCTCCATGTGATCAGGAATTTTCTTCTGATCATGGAACTCACACAAAACATCTAATCATCAGGACCCAGAGAGTAGCCAGTGAAAATAAAACTTGTAATTCAGCTCTGAGGAAATTATAGAAGTGTATTTGGTGCTGTACTGGGCAGATATCAAAGAGAGGAGAAAGCAGAATTTTTCCAAACATCTAACTATAACACCATCACTTTGAGAGGCTCCTCTCAAAACCAGTGATCAATAATTATGGCTCCCTCTTGATAGCACCAGGTGTCCCCAAAAGTGAGCCTGTGGGCACCTTTGGAATTCTGATACAGTAGAAGAAGAAGAAGAGAAGAGATTGGATTTATACCCCGCCCTTCACTGCCCAAAGGCGTCTCAGAGCGGCTTACAAACTCCTTTCCCTTCCCCTCCCCACAACAGGACACCCTGTGAGGTAGGTGGGGCTGAGAGAGCTCTAACACAAACTGCTCTTTTTCAAGAACAGCTGTACCAGAGCTTGTGACTGACCCAAGGTCACATCAGCAGGTGCAAGTGGAGGAGTGGGGAATCAAACCTGTTTCTCCCAAATTAGAGTCCGCACACTTAACCACTACACCAAACTGGCTCTCCAAACAGTATAGTGAGTGCGGCCAAAAGACGGCTGCCCCAGCTTACCTTCAGTCACACACTGAAGACCCTTGTCCTTTGGTGGCAGCCAATCAAATCTCCAATGGCCAATCAGAAGCCTTGCTGGGCAAAAGCCCCACCCAGCCCCACCCACTTTCTAAAAACCCTTCAAGGGCAACAGAAAGGGTGTCAGCAGACACCATGGCACCCACAGGCATCACGTTGGGCACCCCCAAATTAGACAAACAACACAACCATTCTTTAAGCTAAAGAAATAAGTAAATCAGCCTCATATCTTTTGCGGAACCTGGGACAGTGCGAGCTCTGTGCAGATGTACATAACAGTCACATCTGCCCTCCCAGGGGGGCTTCAGTAGTTGTCTCCATGCACAGAACACATTGCTAGCTGGCACAATCCAGCTCTCTGGTTTTGCGCTCAGAACACAACAAGAATACTAGTTCCAATAACGAAACAAAAACTATTCAAAGAGAACATTTTCAGAATTACATATCGAGCGGAGGACAGACCAACATTTCTGTACAGCGCTTCTTCCAGGCCACAGCTGTGCCCAATATTCTACTGTGAAATTTAAAAGCACTGCATTATTATCACTGCAATGGGGAGGGGGGAGGAAAAGAGTTCTGCCACAGTCTTGCCTGTGTGCCCAGGCTATAACAGTCTGTTGGATCAAGCCTTTCTGCACACAAGGAAGGGGAGTGATTTTCATTGATTCCCCCCTTTCACAGCAGGCCTCCAACTCCCCCTTCATGCTGTTCCTGGGAGTCCCCCTGGACCCCAGGAGCAGCATTTGGGGAGGGTGACATTCTGCTGCAGTAAAGGGAAAGAGAGGAAGTCATTTCTTCTGATGAAAACCTCCACCAATGGACCCAAGCCAAGCCAGTAAACCGCAGTAACATAAACCACAAGTATGGCTGAAGTTTTGCAATAAGTCACATTTACAAGCTCATCCATTTAGAACTCATATAGATAGCAATGTCTGCCAAAAGGCACATGGAACTATCAACAACGTTCAGAACTCAAGAGGCTTCTGAAGAGAGGAAGAATAAAGTAACTTTTTTTGAAAGACAATCAGGTCAGGAGATAATACATACATGCACATATATCAAGTATGTATATGTGTTTTATACACACACACTATTACACACTTATTGTTGTTCAGTCGCACAGTCGAGTCCGACTCTTCGCGACCCCATGGACCAGATTATGCCAGGCCCTCCTGTCTTCCGCTGTCCGCTGAAGTTTGCTCAATTTCATGTTCATTGCATCAATGACACTGTCTAACCATCTCATCCTTTGCCGTCCCCTTCTTCTTTGACCTTCAATCTTTCCCAGCATCAGGGTCTTCTCCAGTGAATGCTCCCTTCTCATTTGGTGGCCAAAGTATTTGAGCTTCAGCTTCAGGATCTGGCCTTCCAGGGAACAGTCAGGGTTGATTTCTTTACTATTACACACACATACATGTATATTCTGTTCCATAATTGCCTTTATGGCCACTTGCTGCTGTTCCGCAAAGAAGGGACACGCACCACAGGTAGCATGCTCTCCATGTACAAGCCCTCACCCAAAAAAGGATCCTTTAAGCTGCAAGGGATGTTACAGCTTAAAACAGTGCAGTGATGGGAAACTGGCCTCCAATGTTTGCCCTCCAACCCAATTCCTCTTTAAGTCATATTCACAACCCCTACTTACACTCTTCTGCAGCTGCACCAATATCTAAGAGTTCTTAACAAAAAGAAAGAGGAGACACAGAAGAAACCAAACACGCCTATTTTGGGTCAGGATATTTCTAGAAAAATACAGCAGCTGAAGTACGGTTTAATTCGTGGACTGAAACACCCGGAGTGTGTTTCCTGGAAGAGCAGCTAAGGACAGAAGGCAGATCTCTGTTTAGTGAACTGCAAACATTTCCTATTTTGCTCACAGTATATGAGAGAGATCTGATCATTATTTCCTCTAATATTCTCAACTTCCTACCTCCAGCCTGGCGACTCTGTGCACTTCCAAGCTGATAAGAATTTCAATTATTTCATGCTAATTGTAATGCTAGCTTCAGAACAAAAAAAAGAGGGGAGGGGAGACTGGGCTTTTTTTAAGCCACTTCCACATTAGCATCAAAATTAGCATGAAAGTGGGTATCTTCTGTGGAAAACAGGGAACCAAAAAGGAAATGAAAATGAATCCAAACAACTGCTATCTGCGCCTCGGTGGAATTGCTTCAGTTACAGATAGTACTCGCAACAATGTCATGTGCATGCACACACAGTCTGAAATCACACTTGATCTCATGCCACACATATTCATAGGCTGTGGTTCAGCTGCACTACGCAGCTTCTCTGTCAAAGGAACTGATTTGTTAATATTCCAGGTCAGGGAGAAGAGCAATTCAAGCGTGGCGTACTGGTTAGAGTATCAGACTAGAACCTGGGAAATCCAAGTTCAAATCCCCACATGGCTCTTAAGCTCACAGAAAGACCCTGGGCCAGCCACCGAATCCCAACTTAACCTACCTCAGAAGGATGTTGTACAGATGAGATACACGACTTAAAGTTCCTTGAAGGAGTTGTGAAATTTTAAAAAATTACCCACAAGATAGAAGGTGGTTTCCCTGGAATGGAGCTTTGAAAACCAGTGTTACCAATTATATGCAGCTGCACGTCATTTTCAAGTATTTTTCTGGCAGCCATTTCTAGATTCTGAAAACTTTAAATATTTTACTAAGAGCCACCACTGTCCAAGGTGCTGGTGGAAAGTGCTACCAAGTCACAGCTGGCTTATGGCAACCCTGTTGGGTTTTCAAGGCAAGAGATGAACAGAGGTGGTTTTGCCATTGCCAGCCTCTGCAGCGCAAGCCTAGATTTCCTTGGTGGCCTCCCATCCGAGTACTAACCAGGGCTAACCCTGCTTAGCTTCCAAGATCTGACAAGATTGGGCTAGCTTGGGCCGGGAAAAGACTTCAACTCAGATTGGTGTGGCAGTTACAGGAAAGTGCTGAAGTCTTTGAGAACTAGGTTAGGTTACCTATTCACACGTTCTGTCATCGCCATGTCCTCCCTTACAATCATCAGTTTCCCCTCCCCCCCAGCTCCTTGTCTAGGGCTAGTAACATTGTCCCTACCACCCATTCAGGTACTTTCCCACCAAGAAGATTCAGGACAGACAAAAGGAAATACTTGAGAAGAGATTGGATTTATATCCCACCCTTCACTACCTGAAGGAGTCTCAGAGCTGCTTACAATTCCTTTCCCTTCCCCTCCGCACAAAAGACACCCTGTGAGGTAGGTGGGGCTGAGAGAGCTCTGAGAGAACTGCCCTTGAGAGAACAGATCTGAAAGAACTTATGACTGACCCAAGTTCACACCAGCAGCTGCATATGGAGGAGTGGGGAATCAAACCTGGTTCTCCCAGATTAGAATCCTCGCTCTTAACCACTACACCAAACTGGCTCTCCAGAGAGTGATTAAAATGCCGAATTCACTGCCAGATGATGTAGTGATGGCCACAGGCATAAAGAGCTTAAAAAGGGGATTACACAGACTCATGATGGATAGGTCTATCAGTGGCTTCTAGCCATGATGACTGAGGGGAACCTACACATTCAGAGGCACTAAGCCTCTGAATCCCAGAGCCAGGAGGCAACATCAGGGGAAGGCTTTGGCCTCTATGCCCTGTTGCTGGCCCTCCAGAGGAACTGGTTGGCCACTGTGTGAGACAGGATGCTGGACTAGATGGGCCACTAGTTGGATCCAACAGGGCTCTTCTTTTGTTCTTATGTCTTAAGACTAAGGAAACAAGAACGACAGCTGCAGATGAAAGGGTGGGGGCAGAACATGGTTCTCTTGCGCTCCTTCTTGGCCTTGCCAGAACTAACGTGCCTTGGATTTTCCAGGTGCTGGACCATGCTGGTTCCTGATGCTGAGAAAGCACAGAGGAAGTTACCAAAAACAGATCGTCTTGCCTGTTAGAAGCCATGTACTATGGCCCCTTTGTTCTGATCTGCTGTCATAAGGGGGAAAAAAACCTTCTATTCTTTTTAAACTGAAGGTGGCTTTCTCAGTCAAGCTATATGCCATGCCTTTGGCTCATAACCAAGTTGTACAGTCAACAGATTCACCTATAAACTAGGGCAAGTTCTCAGCATGGGAACATATTAAGCTGGGGGAAGGAAACTGCACACATACCTTGCAATTTCCGCAGACTAAAGAGCTTTTGAACCCTGATTCATAGATATGTGGGATTCAGAGTTCTCATAATTTATTCCTCACTAGAAAATGACAGAAGTAGGAGAACAAACTGCTGCAGATTCAAGCACAGGCAGTCAACACCATTCTAGTATAATCTCTCACTGCCCCACAACTACATATTCAGAGCCAGCCCTACATACACCCTACAAAAGGGTCAGACGGAAAAACTGCTAGTCCGTGAAAGAGTAATTGTAAAAGACAGTTCTCATTTCAGCACTTGAAGCCGAAGTGCCATTTTGCAGCTTTCTGATTACTATTTTAAGTGCCACAAAATTGTAACGTGTTGCATCTAACAACGTCTCCAGACACAGAAATCTAATTATGTAACATTTTGTAGAGTTGTAAGTGGCCGGTCCAGAGATACCCAAAGAAATGAAGCGCCTGATTCTATATCCTATACTGCCCCCTAGCGTACAACTTCAGCAGCAGTAAAGAACTCACAGAGATGGTGCACCCACTGTTCTCCGAAGAGATAAAAACTCATTCCCACTTCATCCAGTTTATTCCCACTGCATTTAGAAAGAGCTGTTATTGTGTCTCAATCCACTGTATAAGCCACACACATGGGTCTTGATTAATGTAAACTGATACCTGAAGAGGCACAAGCAGCTGCATTTGTAAGTAAGGAGTACATCTGGAAGCACAACGTATTTCAAAAACATGAGTGGTTCGTACACAGCTGCTTATCTGACAGGTGTGTTCCTCAGAAAGCTAGAATAAACCACAACTTCATATCAAGTTTACACTTGGCAGCAAACTCAGGTGTGATGCTCTGCAATCTGCGAAGCAGCCTCAACATAAAACTCTATCTGTAGCGAGAAATCGTCACGTCTGACCACCACAGACTTTACTCCATCAAAATCCTTGCCAGCAGGTAAGGTTGGTGCAAGTTTCATCCACCCTCCCAAATCCCAGGGGCATCAGATGATGTAGAAAAAGAGCCAAACAGTTCCTCCCCGCTTGTCCAGCACAGGATGATACTTGAGGTGTGGTGGAGCAGGCCCCTGGCTGGATGATGTCTCCTGAGGTAAAGCAGGATGCACTGTCCCCAGCTGTCCCCCGCACTTTGCATACAATAGCACACAGCATGTGGGAAGTGGTCACTCCCAGCATCAGCAGAATGACCTCAACTGTGACAATATGGTGGCACCAGAGAAGCAAAATCCAGGCACCTAAGCTTAGATGAAGCCCTAAATTCAGGATTCTGTGCCCCCCCCCCCAATCTACAGCTCCTTTTAGGGAGGGGAGGGGCAGATGTTCTATTATTGTTGAAGCCACATGGAATTACCCATCGAGAGCACCCATAGCTCAAGTTATTAAGAAGTACAAAAATCCCCATGACAAATATGCTTTAATACACTTTCTCTTTTCATGACCTTAACCTTGAAAATATCCAAGGGTAGAGCATCTGCCTGGTATGCAGAAGGTCCCAGGTTCAATCCCCAGTATCTCTAGTTAAAAGATCTGGCAGTAGGTGATGTGACTTGCTCACTGACTTGGTTACCACCAGTGAGAGAAAGGTTTGAGGTTCGAGCAGAATCTAGATGCAGAGCATGGGAACAGGCACAGAGATGGAGAATACTACAGTAATTTGTCCCTTGGTCTTCCATCTGATTTTTGAATTCCACCAGCCTTAGCCAGATCTGCCCCCTGGGATCTGCTCCTAGCAGCAGAAACAAAAAGTGGCACAACATTACAGATGGCACTGGCTGGGATTGGTAATGCACAGTGTAAACTTTGGTAGTGTAAGGGCACTGCTGTACATCAGGGATAAGGACTTTTGTACTGTTTCAATGAGACCTCTTCCACTACATAATCCTGGCACATAAAAGACCTGGCCAAAGGAGCCAGTTTGGTGTAGTGTTTAAGTCTGCAGACTCTAATCTGGGAGAACTGGGTTTGATTCCCCACTCCTCCACTTGCAGCTGCTGGATGACCTTGGGCAGGCCACAGTTCTGTCGGAGCTGTTCTTGAAAGAGCAGTTCTCAAAAGAGCTCTCTCAGCCCTGCCTAACTCACAGGGTGTCTGTTGTGGGGAGAGGAAGGGAAAAGAGGTTGTAAGCCACTCTGAGACTCTGAGTGAAGGGCGGGGTATAAATCCAATCTCTTCTTCTTCATCATCCCCACAAGATTGCCTTTAGGCTAAGTGACAATGTAGAGGGAGATGTGGATTGATGCACAGTTGCCCACTTGCCTTGAAACTGAGGCTGGGCTTTAAAGTGCTGCTGTCTGAATGACAGCATGAGGATATCAATGCAAAACTTTTCCATTTGGTAATGGATTTCGCCATAATCCTCATCGTGTTTCTGTTAAAACTGTGCAACATGTAACAAATCAGTGAATTAAAGATTCACATTATCATACCAAAGTCTACTTCTAAACTGGTTGTCTGCAGGTGGAATAAGTACCCCTTGGGTTAGGAAGGCACTAAATGTGTAATTTCAGCTGCGCTCACAGGAAGAAAGAAACAGGACACTGCCAGCAAAAGAAAAGATAACCCACAGCTTACCATGAAATACACCATTGTCTACCAAGAAATGCCTGCAGTACTGCAGACAGCTTCTCTTATCCAGGTTCCAGGAACTCATTGTGAAGAGACTTTCTTCTCAGCATCAAAGACAATTACCCTGCAAAATTAAGGAGGAGATAATGTCAGTAATGTGAAGGTGGTCATTAAGTAGAAAAGAACAGCGCAATGATATTATCCCCAATAAAGAGATTATTTTGTGTCCCTCTTTCTACCAAAAGCTAAAAAAGATGTCCCACTCAACTAAAAATCCTTCAGCAACTATTGTCTGTGCATTAGTCACCTCAGGGGTCAACAATTAGCCCATCATCAAAGTACAGAGGGCCACTTCTATAGAATATACCTCCTCTAAAGAGGGTTTAGAGAGGGAAGTGGTGTGACTCACAGGGAACACGCATTCTTGTGGTAGAATGCAAATGAAAGCGTTTCATTTGATGAAGCCTAACAGACCCAAAGACAGATCCTCCAAAACAGGGATTCACTGTTTTGTTTTGTTTTGTTTTGTTTTGTTTTAAATTAGGAGGCTTTAAAAAAATTACTCTGATCCAGCAACCTCAGTGCATACAGGGACCTAGTGGGGAAGCTCCAGCGGGTAGCCCATAAGCCCCAAGAAGATACATGAAAAGATAATGAAAAGATCTGCAGTAGACTTTTAGATTTTTTTCCTTTGTCCACTTAGATTTTTTTCCTTTGTAAAGGTAAAGGTTCCCTTGCTCAAAAGCCAGTCGAATCCGACTCTAGGGTTGCGGTGCTCATCTCCGTTTCAAAGCCGAAGAGCCAGCGCTGTCCGAAGACGTTTCCATGGTCATGTGGCAGGCATGACTAAACACCAAGGCACACAGAACGCTGTTACCTTCCCACCAAAGTGGTACCTATTTATCTACTTGCAATTTCTTGCTTTAGAACTGCTAGGTTGGCAGGAGCTAGAACTAGAGACGGAAGCTCACTCCATCTTGCGGCACCCAGGTCTTGAACCGCTGAACTACTGACCTTCCACAGCCTGCAGTTCAGCGTCTTAACCACTTGAGCCACCGCAGCTCCCTACTTAGCATACAGACAACATTTTTACCAAATGAGAAGCCGCTCCAGCCCGGCCCAGCAGTGGATCCCCAGCAGCCTATCTGGACCTGGTGTCAAAGGAGGAGGAGGCCAGCAGCCAGGCCCGGCCACAGAGAGGAGCAGCACCAGCACCTGGCTTGGTCACAGCCACAGAGGATGCTGGCGGCTGTGCCAGGCTCAGCAGTGGCAGAGGAGGAAAGCAGCCATGCTGGGCCTTGCGGCAGCAGCAACATAAGACTCTGAGCTCATTAGCAGCTGTGCCAGGCTTGGACCTGGGGGTGGGGGATATGGGATTCCTCCCGCAAGTCTCCCCACCACCACTGAACCACGTGGGGAATTAGCAGCATTGGAGGTAGGGATTCTCACACACCCTGTGAGTATCACAGGTTCCCACTTGTAACATGTATAAAAGCTATTTCTGGTATCTTGTCACACTCTACCATGACCAAGAGGAACAACCCAGTCTCTCTCTCTCTCTCTCTCTGTTTGTGAGAGAGAGGGGGACAGAAACTATACTTGAGAACACTGTTGCAGTCACTAGTCTACCTACCTCACAAGGTGTCTGTTGTGGGGAGGGGAAGGGAAAGGAGTTTGTAAGCCACTCCGAGACTCTGAGTGAAGGGCAGGGTATAAATCCAGTCTCTTCCTCTTCTTCTAGCCACTCTAACCCTAATGGTGATGGTACCCATCAACAGAGATTACTACTGGAACCCTTTCCATTCCTTTGTTTTACCACACAAAACAAGCACACAACAAATGATCCTCTCAATATTTTGTCAGAAAGGGACAACACAGTGTCAGCCTTGGGTTCTGGATCCCATGTACCGAAGTGGAAAATACATGTGCAATCCCTTTTGGACAGCTCCAGGTTGGGAAGTAACTGGAAGTTTTGGGGGTGGAGCCTGAGGAGGAAGGCATTTGGGGAGGAGAAGGACTTCAATGGGATATAATGCCATAGAGTCCACCTTCCAAAACAGTCATTTTCTCCAGGTGAACTGATCTGTCGCCTGAAGATCAGTTGTAATCCCAGGAGATCTCCAGCTACCAAGTTTTGCCCTTAGTGTGAGCTGTTATACATGTAGTTGTTGGGCTCCCAGTATATGTGACCGTAAAAAAGTATTACCATATATTTCTTCGTGTAGAACATCTGCAAGATAGAGCCCCATCTACAGGTCTTTGCAACACGCAAGCCCTCCCTTCACTTGCAACATCTCAAGCACACTGGTGAAGTTTTTCTTGTTAACACTGTTAGCTAAGACTTAGTAAGAAAATTCACAAAGCCAAAAAGTGAGAGATCTATGTGAAGTTGCAAATTCAAGAGCCGATAACGAATAAGCTAAAACTCCTTAAAAAACAATTAGCCCTTCATAGCGTCTAGCAGTTTCTTCCATTGTGTGGCAACCAACTAAAAAACAATGCAAGCAATTGTAGCTTATTTTCAGGGACTAGCACATAACTCATTAAATAAGCTGATCATTAGATTTCTCTCCACAAGGCATCCTTTGTTCACATCGTTTTATTCAATTTGCTTTTGAAAACTTTTTCCTCATTAGAATAAGGCCTTGAGAAAATCCATAGCATTGTAAGCAGGAACTGCTAGAGAAGATAATCTTAAAGCCAAGCTGCAAAGATATACATTTCAGGGGGTTCAAGTATCTATCGAAGAGAAAGTTGGTCAATAAAATATTAAAAGGACAACCTATCTTCCAAAAGGAAGTTTCTTAAAGAAAGACAAAGAGGCTCGTGCATTCTTTTTTAAAAAATCAAGAATCACCAGCAAGATTCACAAAGAAAGCCCTGATGTTTTCAGTCACACATGATTTTAACGCTGGTTTTGATACAGCCAGCTTTTGCACTCAAGCT
Source organism: Gekko gecko (assembly GCA_029375565.1). Taxonomy (NCBI): domain Eukaryota; kingdom Metazoa; phylum Chordata; class Lepidosauria; order Squamata; family Gekkonidae; genus Gekko; species Gekko gecko. The sequence continues at coordinate 116,847,221 of JAPDNY010000008.1, forward strand.
CCCTACTACACCACCTCATCCCATGTGGCTTTTGTTCATGCAGGCCACGTGATCTCCAGCACAGCCTTCTTTGGTGATCAAAGGGGATCTCTACTCCTTTTTTCACCAGCTGAAAAACTGGATGGATCCAACCCTGGCTTGTTAACAAAACAAAAACCATGAAGGCATCCAAAAAACCTATCCACGAAATAATAAAGGTAAACTACATTGATTTTTTTAAGTGCCCATCTAGGGAGAAAAGAAGGGCAACTGCCTCCCCATGCCCATGTGATTATTCTTCAGGGCTATTCACATACCACTCCAGAGACGAGGCCCCATTCACATTTCCACACATAACAGTTTCTCATTCGAATGATACATCGGGGGGGGGAGCAAGAGCCAGCTTGGTGTAGTGGTTAAGAGCAGTGGATTCTAATGTGGAGAACTGGGCTTGATTCCTCACTCCTCCTCCACATGAAGCCAGCTGGGTGACCTTGAGCCAGTCACAGCTCTCTCCCACCTACCCCACAGGGTGTCTGTTGTGGGGAAAGGAAGGGAAGGGGGTTGTAAGATGCTCTGAGACTCCTTCAGATAGTGAAGGGTGGGGTATAAAACCATCTCTTCTTCTCGTGTATAATTTACATGCCTGGGCCATAAGTTAAACAGCCCGGTGAAGCACCTAGTTATAGACATCTTGCTTGGTGTGTAAAAATTATTTCTTTAATTACATTGCTGTCCAACCTCTTCTCCAAGGAGTTCAAGATAACATACTCATGGCTCACCTCTTGCCCTCCTCTGTTTTATCCTCACAACAACTTTTTGAAGTTAAGACTGAACAAGGGGGATTGGTCCAGGGTTACGAAACTGTGCTTCATCAGTTGGGAACAGTTTAAACATGGGGCACCCTAGTCCTAGCCTGACACACTGATCACTGCATCACACTGGGGCTGCATTCAAATATCACCATTTTAAGTATTGTTAGATTGAACTACAGTGTGTTGAACACACCTAGAGCTAGAGCAATAGATGACTGAAACCAGCCACTGTGCCCTCAGAAATTCTAGCCTGCTGCCAGCAAGAGCAGAAAACAGAAGCGCCAAAAGAGTGTTATTGTTTTGTTGTTGTTTTCTTCCCAATGGGACCCAAAACGGCTTACAAATGGTCTCTCCAGCTCCATGTTGTCTTCACAACCAACACCCTGGGAAGTAGATTAGGTGGAAAGGTAGACTGCCTAGCCCAGGGTCACCCAGTGAGCGTTGATGGCAGAGCACGAGTTTGAACCCAAGCCTTCCAGATTCTAGCCTGACTGCCATCACAGTGCAGTGGTTAGAGTACCTAGTGATTCTGACCTTATCAGTTTTATTAATAAACTTAAAACCATACTGCTATTATGAGATACAAAAATCTAACTAGAGCAAACAACCCTAAACATCCTTCATGATTAAATTGGGGGGAGCGTACCTAACCTTTGAAACTTGCTGGAAATCTTTAGGCACAGTCCAAACTCTAAAAAGCCACTGTAAGAAATTACAATCAAACAAGAAATCACATTTTGAAGTCTCCTTGGATGCTTTCCCCTCACACTCATTTGCACTCACATTTGGTGAATTTATTTTTTAAAAGTCCCATCCAGGAAGGGAAGAAGGGTGACTTGCCTCCCCTTCCCTGCGTGATTACTCTTCATATGAATAGCATCATCTGAATCAACCCTCACTTTTCTTACTCCTTAGAAGGCGGGCGTCTGAATGCTTAATCTAGACAAAATTATTGCCAATTCAGCAGTGATTTCTATAGAAGACTCTTCATGATGAGACACAATGTAACCTATAAGAAACGTTTCAGTTATGTTATATGTGTATTAAATTGTGCTAAACTTTAAATATGCCCATTAGAAGAGATAACAGCATTTGATTGCCTTGCCAGGAAATAAGAATAAGATTTACTACAAATGAACGCCAAGAGACATACATCATTTCTATGTAAGTAACAGAATTTAAATGCTGCAAGGTACTAGCTGGGAGCCAGTGCAGTATAGCATTAGGAACCAGGGTGGTATAATATTAGGAGTGCTGGGCTATGATTTAGATGACCCAGGTTCAAACTCCCAAATGAGCCGTGCGGTGGGGGGGGGGGATCACTGAGTGATCAACCAATTTCTCTCAGCCTAGCCTATTTTCCAGGGTTGCAGCCAAGGATGCCAACCCCCAGGTGGGAGCAGAAGACCCCCTAATTTTGTGGGCTCCTGCCTGCCACCGGCTAGCTGGCCAGCAGGGAAGCCCCATCCTCAACAGCCACAAACCGGCGCAATGCCCCCAACATGATGGCATCACACAGAAGCAATGTCATCACGCTGGAGATGTTGCACGGCAATGCTCTGGTATCTGGGTGTCACTGTGCAATGTCACTGGTGTGATGACATCACTTCCATGCGATGTCATGTCGGGAAGTCACAGACGTCACCTCCCTCCTGGAAAGCTCCTTCCCACCCACCCCCGCCAGTGAGAGCCTAGGACCTGGCCACCCTAGTTGCAGCGAGGATTAAAATGGGAAAGAGACACTGCACGAGCACACTGCTCAGAGCTCCTTGGAAGCAGGTTGGTATTATGATTCTCCCCTTCTCAATTTTTTCCTCATAATAATCCTTTGGATCAGTTTAGGCAGGAAGAAAATGACTGTGCCAAGGTCACATAGTGTGGCTCATAGCCAAGTGAGGACCTCAGCACAAGAATCTGCAGTCTTTTTCCTTTACCTACTTCACACCAGCTCTATCCTTCAGTATCAATTATTCTGAGGTTCAGAAAATGTATACATTATTTAAATATATTTGATGCATCAGCTGATCAAGTAAATGCCTTTCATTGGCTGAATTTTAATTTACACTACGGTATCATTTACATCAGGCCTCCGTACAGTAAATTCCCAACATGGTGTCTGCCGATTTGTATCTTGGTATTCATTTCCTCTTTCCCAAAACCATATTGCAAAGAGCAAAGAGCTAAATTCTGTCTTTCATCTACTTCAGTGAAGCAGACGACATTTCAGAAGAGGGCAAGAGGCATCAGCTTTGGATCTGCAGGGAACACCCATTTGGAAACAGCAGCTTCAAGGATAAGAAAATGCTTGGCTTGGAAAATCAAAACATTCTGAGATTGGCCACAACCCCTATGACAGACATTTCGTGACTGGTCCCATCCACCCCACAGAAGCCATTTTCTTGTGGTTCCCACCAACTGCTCTCAAACTTCCATATGTGCCCATTCAACAAAGTCAAGGACCCATGCAGCAGGCCTTTTGTGTTATCCACAAAAAATAAGCAAAACCAACAAAGCTGTACATTGGGAAATAAAAAAGTGAGAAGTGTCTGTTCTAATTTAGTCTTCTATAAACTAATCAATTGATGTGGTTAAAAAAAATAACTTCTGTTTACAAGCATGGGTGTAAAGGACACTGCTTGCTTAAGAGGGAAAATTTGTTTTCCTGTGCCACCTCAGCTGAACATAAAATATTTGACATCTAAATGCCTATTTCTGGGAATTAATGAAGGGAAAAGTGCAGCCTCCTGATCAAGGACTGCCAGCCTTACGGCAAAGGCATTCCATAGTATTCAGGGCTTGTGTACACAACTGTGATTTACAGGCTGCACTGTCAAGAAAGTTGTTGCAAGATTAAATTCCCCCAGGTTCACAAGAATTCCAAAAGGTTTCATCCATAATCCCTTGCTGACCACCTTACATTATTCATGGGTCTCCATCTCTCTCTATCAAAGCAGTAATATAAGATAGAAAAAAATGGGTAATCTTGCCTAGGGCTCTCAGACAACTTCTAAGTTATGACTAAATTCAATTTATAAACCAGGGCCTCCAACAGATAGCTATCAGCTATGGCAAAGTAGCTCCTTCAGTCCCCAAGATACATGAAAATATTACTCAAAGCTATACTTTAGGCTTTCTAAGAAATATATGCTTCATAGGACTTTTCTCTGTGCCATTTATCAGATAGCTTCATAGTCCCACGTTCTGTTTCTAGGATATAACAAAATTTGGTAACGTGCTGTGAGGTGAGAGGAGTAGCTTCGGATGTTTTTCATCAGTCAGAAATAGCTCTTTTTAAAGAAAACTGTGGTGATCCCGGGTGTAAGTAAACAATAGTGCAATCTATTGCAGTCTAATTCCATTGAAATCAAAGGCCTTAGAATGGAATAACTCTGCACAGGGGTCTTTTGGGGGCAGAGTGTGCCAGAGCGCTGCTCCGGCGGCCCAGGAGCGGTGCAAATGGTGGCAGTGGCAAGCCCCGCAGCCAGCTTCCCACGCCGAAGTGCTGGGGCCGAGGGGAAGCCTGGAGAGCCCCACCGCCAGTTCTCCCAAGCCCGCACCAAAGCTCTGGGGCTTGGGGGAGGTCCGGACAGCCCTGCCACCGGGTCCCCCGGGCCCGCACAGAAGCACTGTGGCTCGGGGGTGGCCTAGAGAGCCCCGCCACCAGGTCCCCCAGGCCTGCGCAGAAGCGCTGCGGCTCGAGGAGGCCTGGAGAGCCCCGCCACTGGGTCCCCCGGGCCCGCGCAGAAGCGCTGCAGCTCGGGGGAGGCCTGGAGAGCCCTGCCGCCAGCTTCCCCAGCCCACATCGAAGCAGTAAGTAAGGGATTGGTGGGGGTGGCAGGGGTTTGGAGGTGGCAGGGCCTTGGGGGGGGAGCCTCCCTCTATCTCTTTGCCATCTTTCCCTCCTTTCCTTTTCTTTCCCTTCTTTTCTTTCTCTTTCTCTTTCCCTTCTCTTCCTTCCTTCTTCTCTTTTCCTCCTTTCATTCTCTCTAATTCCCTCCTTTCCTTCTCTCCTTTTCTTCTTTCCCTCCTTCTTCCCTTCTCTTTCTTTCCCACCTTCTTCTCTTCTCTTTTTTCCTCCTTTCCCTCCTTCTTCCCTTCTCTTTCTTTCCCTGTTTCCTTCTCTCTTTTTATCCCTTTTCCTTCCTTCTTTCCTTCCTTCTTTTCTTCTCTGTACTCCCTCTCTTTCCTTCCCTCTTTCCTCCTTCCATGGCTCAACTCTAGTGAGAAGGGGTTTAAACTTTAAACCCCTTCTCTCTTCACTCCCCCCCAGGCCAGCTGAGGAAGGGAAGGGGAGGCTTTTGAAGATGACTTTCCCCCCTTTTGCTTCCCCTTCTGACATCACTTCCGGTGATGTCAGGGGGTGTGGCATATGCTAATAGCCTAGTTATGCTAATGAGCTCCTGCAGCTCTTTTTCTACGAAATGACCCCTGACTCTGCATAGGGGTGCCCTGTCAGAGCTGGGAGTCACATTTAGTGACTGATATCCCAAGACAAGCTCAAATGCAGACACACTAAAATTGCTCCTCCATTCACATTTAACCAAGGCAATGAAGCTTCATCCAATTACTTTCTTTATCAAGTTAGTGAAATAATAACAATGTATGTTAATATGACTTCCAAATGGACTAGATCAGCTCTGTGTAAAACAGCTTCTCGGTGCAAAATGGCTTTTGAATAGGTTTACATCCACTTATTCCAAGTACTTTGATGCGATTACCAGATACCCATATGCAAGTGTAATTTAGCTTCTCTCTCTCTTGCAACATACCAATACCTTTCTAGTCCAAGGGTCAAGATGAAACACAACCAGATTTACACCAGCCCCTACACCACAGCATCTCCACAGAAGTCGGTGATTAAATACTGAAGGCATCTGAGCTCAACTAATTAGTTTTTTTGCCATTCAATAGATGGGATAAGATGTCTGTAACAGAATGCCAGTGACCCTGACCATCCTACACAGAAAAGGAAAAGACAAATCACACAAGATACACAGAGCTGACATTTACCTATTAGCTCACCTTTTCCGGGAAAACTATCCTCGGTTCAAGAGCTTGCCATTTGTAGCCAGTATTCGTAACCAACCAAAACCTGTACTCGCAAAGATCTTGCTCCTGCCCCACTGAGCTCCATGACGGCCTCAAAGTGATGCATCTAAGTTCCAGTACAATGGCAGGGATGAGGTCCCCCTTCATCCCTGTTCGAAACTAGGAAGGTGGGTTGTTCTACTCACACTAGGCTCAAAAGTGCTCAAAGCCCTTGCAAGGCCTTCATGATTATGCCAGCAGGATGTCAAGGAGAGCTTACATCTTTTATAGCTCTCTATAGCTCTCATGCCCTCGCTGCAAAGGTGAGGTGAACAGCAATCAGAGACAGGGCTTTTGCAGCAGTGGCACCTCACCTCTGGAATGCCAACTCCCTTGGGGCTAGCTTGTATCTGTTCTTGGCTCACAGGCAACTAGACTTTTCATGAAGAAAGAAACCAGCATAATCACATGCTTCAGTATCATGGCCACACAATATCTTCTGCTCCCAGGTCCAGGATAGGCTGTAAGAACAGCACAGTCCCAGGACTTGCATTGCTGATATGGGCTGGAGGATGGACACAGGATTATCAGGTGTCCATACGTTGCTTTGATAAAGCAAAAAAGCCCCTCCTGGCTTTCCTCCCCCTTATTGCAGTACAGCCCTGACTTGGATAACCCAAGCTAGCCCGATCTTGTTGTTGGAATATGCAAGGTCTATTGTACATAGATAAAACAACAAGAATATCCTTCAGGGGGCAGCACAGGGGACATCTAGTTAGCATAATGAGATTAGGGACTTCCTACTATTTTCAAATAGTCTCCTTCCTGTCTCCTGATTGGTTCAATTGAAGTTTTTCCTGCTCCTGCTGAGATCTCCTCATTACTGACTCCTAGCTAGTTAGACAGTTAGGCTTCTCTTTCTCTCTCCTTTTTCTTACAAAGTGTGTTCCCTACTCAATAAACCTACTTTATTCTTTAAACAGCTTGTGCTCCACTTTACTGCATATCTGCACTCTGCCAATACTCAACAGATCTCAAAAGCTAAGCAGGGTCAACCCTGGTTAGTACTGTTAGTACTTGGATGGAAGACCACCAAGGAAGACCAAGGTCATTACACAGAGGCAGGCAATAGCAAACTGCCTTTGAACTTTGCCTTAAAATCCTATGGGCTTGCCATAAGTCAGCTGCAATGTGACAGCATTAGAAATATGCAGCTGAAAGTGCTTCAGAAGAACCCAGGAATGCCCATTCCATTAATAGCTGCCTCCACCATAAGAGAACACTTAGCCTGGAGCCTTCCAGCATGTTGTGATTGGCCCCAGCACTCCATGAGACCCTTTTTGTGACTGCGTTCAGAAAGTGCCCACTGACTCAACAAGACTGGTTATATACATGCCTAGGTAGGTTACACAGTTTGCAAGCAGTTGATGGATTTATTTATTTGTTTGTTTTAGGTTTGGACCTACATAGGTATAAAGCATGCAATATGACATCTTTTCATTCTGCAGCTTTGGTTTGTCTAAGAGCATGGAAGCTTTCCAGTCACATTCAGACCAACAGGACAAAAGGTACAGGACAAAAGGTACCATTTTTATCTCTCTCGTTCCCTGAGAACCAATATGCCATTAAATGACTGCTAAGCTATTATGTTTGATGTGAAAGGTATGCAGTGAACCTGCTGAGAGTGACAGGCACATTAGCCCACTGGACTGTTTCAGAGAACCATCCGTTCTCAGAAATGCTTGGCTGCAAATACATACATAATCTCAAAGATGCTGTAAGCACAGACTGGGCAGGGGGGGAAACGGTCACCCAGAAGGGAGGAGACTCTTAATAATACTCCCCCATCTCATCTGTTCGCCAAGAGTCAGAGAGTTTAACTGCATGAAAATAAGAGGTTCACAGAATGAGGAGATAACTGATCTCATATTCCCCTAACTCTTCCACCCACCCCCCGCACCTTTTGTTTCAATTCTACCAGTCAAATCTACTGCCTGCCCAGCAGGGAATCCCATTGATTGGCACAGATGGCTGTTTACAGCTCCTTTCCCATCCACTGTCACTGTTTAAAGCCCAAGTCTGTATAGCACAGCTCACAATAACAAACACAAAACAGCACACCACATACACCACATACACCCCACACATTTGGCAAATAGTTTGCAAAAGGCTTTTCATAAGTACAGACCGCTAGTCACAAAATAACTAACCCTGGTGTCCCCAACCTTTTTAAGCCTACGGGCACCTTAGGAAGAGTTGGGTTCTTTTGAAGCCTGATAGAGAGTGGTTCTGTTTAAGTCTGTTTGTGCTTTGGGGGTTGCTGGAGGCTGAGTGAGTTGCTGTGGACTGCTGTTGATTGCAAGCCCTGCCCCCTATTGTGCTGGGCTCTGCTGGGCTGAGCAGGAAGGGGCCTTTTGAAACAAAGGGCTGCTCCTCGCCAGAGGCACGAGCCTTAGCCTGTGGGTCGTAGCCTGGGGGTTCTGCTTGGAGGCCTTGTAAAAACCTGAGTAGAAGGCTGCTACTGAGTCCAGGGGAGAGAACTGCTGGTAAGGTAGCCATTTGGTCAGTCTCAAAGTTTTCAGGGTACATCACCACAACAAGAGTTTACGTTGGAGTTTGAGGAAGTTCCTGAGGCTGTAGAAGATAGCAGTGCTCCTAGGAAGATGGATAATGAAGGATCTATTCCAGTGATCTGCCTGGGCTACACCATGATCATTTTTCTGCCGTGCCATGAAATGCATTATACATGCTGCAAGTGCAAGTTTATAAGAATGCTTGAAGAGAAGGTGGGAGAACTCGAGGCACAAATCTGTACACTGAGGAACATCAGGGAGGCACAAAGTTTTTTAGGCATGACGGAAGAAGGGCTCCTGAGAGAACGGCAAGATCTAGCAAATCCTAAGCAAGAGGAAGGAAGTAGCAAGGAACAGGTGGGTGAGTGGAAGAATGTGACCTTGAGGAGTAAGATAATCAGGAAACACTCACAGCCAGTGGAACTGCAAAACCGATACTAGCTGTTTCTGATGATGGAAGATCAGAATAGCACACTCCGAGATCAAAAGGATGTGACTGACACACAAGCACATAGGCAGAGAAGGAACCAAGCTATCCACGGAGGAAGAGACAAGTAGTGGTGGTTGGTGACTCCCTACTGAGAGGGACGGAAGAAGGTGTATGCAGACCGGACAAGGAATCTCGAGAGGTTTGTTGTCTTCCTGGAGTGTGTATCCAAGATGTGACTGAGAGAATTCCAAGACTGGTCAAGACCTCTGATCGCTACCTGCTCCTGCTGATTCTTGTGGGAACAAATGATATGGCCGGGAGAAACCTTGAATGGATCTCCAAAGACTACGGGCAAGAAGGTGAAAGATCTGGGGGCTCAGGTTGTGTTCTCCTCCATTCTACCTGTTGAGGGCCATGGAGTTGGAAGGGAGAACAGGATACTGGAGGTGAATGGCTGATTACATAGATGATGCCGTTGAGAGGGATTTGGCTTCCCGGACCATGGTATGTACCTCCGACATGAAGGACTGTTGGCGATGGATGGGGTGCAACTTACAAAGAATGGGAGGAATGTCTTTGCTGAAAGACTTGCGAACCTGATCAGGAGAGCTTTAAACCGAAGACATCGGGGGTGGGAAGAAAAAGCCTGTGCGGCATCCCTAACACTAAGTAGGAAAGGATGTCTGTAATCTGAGATGTCTTTATACTAATGCAGAGTATGGGAAATAAACAGGAGGAACTTGAACTTCAAATACTGGAAAGTAAGTATGATCTGATAGGTATCACTGAGACTTGGTGGGATGAGTCTCATGTATGGAGAACAGCGATTGAAGGATATAACTTGTTCAAACAAAACAGAATAAACAAAAAAGGAGTTGGGGTGGCACTATATGTCAAGAATGAATACGCTTCCCTTCAGTCACACAGTGAAGATCCTTGTGCTGTGGTGGCAGCTGCTGCCAAAGCAGTGTTTTGGTTTTTTAAAAAATCTGCAGTCAATTAAATCTCCGACAGCCAATCAAAAGCCCTGCTGGGCAAAAGCTCCAACTTGCCCCACCCACTTTCTAAAACACTTGGTGGGAACCAGGAAAGGTGTCAGCAGGCACCATAGGACCCCCTGGGACCAACCAAACAGAAATACTGCAAAGATCAAAAGGTTAGTTCTTACGTTAGCCCCAGAGAGCAAAACAAGCCAAGTCAGACTTTTTTTGCAATGATTCAGCATGCCTGCGAAGAAAATCATGTCAAAATAGGAAGTTTCCGGCAAAGTATCCAATATTGGTTGACAGAGAAATGTAGATAATATCCTCAGTATACTAAAATATATATCCAGAAAGGTCTGTGCTGCCTTACTAAGATTGCTGAAATTTGAAAGTCATATATTGATGACATCAATTCTTAACACCACTGAAGTGCATGAAGTACCCAAAGCAGCTTAGGTCACTGTTCTCCCCTTCTCTACTTTACCTTCCCAATCACCACCATGTGAGGTAGTTACACTAAGAAAAGATGACTGGCCCAAGGTCACCCAGCAAGCTTACATGAAAGACTGGGAATCAGAACCTGGCTCTCCTAGATCCTAGCCTGACACTTATAAGAACTGCTGGATCAGACTGATGATCCACTTAGTCCAACAACCTGTTTCACACAGTAGCCAACCAGCTAGCCTAGAAGGCCAAGAGATGGGGATAGAGATCAAAGCCTTCCACTGTTGTCTCCTAGCATTAGTATTCTGAGGTTGCTGCCTCTGCATATGGAGGTTTCCTTTAGTCACCATGGCTAGTAGCCACTGATGGACCTGTCCTCCATTTAAAGCCACCCACGCTCACAGCCATCACTACATCCACTGACAGTGAATTCCACAATTTAATTACTCAGTAACTAAATAACTATTTCCTTTTGCATGTCCTGAATCTATTGCCCATCAAAATGCCTCCAAGAGTTTGTATTATGGGAGAGGGAGAAGTTTTTTCTGTCCACTTTCTCTACTGGCCATTTTATTTTCAGTTCCTTCTCTAACAATCCCCAACGTGGAGTTTGCCTTTCTTTTTCTTTTTTTTACTGCCACCACACACTGAGTCAGTCTTTTCATCAAGCTATCCACTAAAATTCCAAGACTTCTTTCCTTCTCAATAAGAGCATAAGGGGAGAAGTGAACATTCCTTCCTGGAAAAGCTTACAACCTTTCCAAGTGGACTCAAAATGGCAAAGTGCCAACTGCTACTCCCTGGGCTACCTAGTCTACTCCCAAAACAAAAATGTGACCTATGCAAAGGCAGGAGGGATAACCAGCCATGAGGCCGGGACCCACGTGTGGCCCCTCTTTCCTGAAATTTCCTCAGAATAGCTCTCTGCTGGGATGGAAAGCAATTGTCTTTCTGATTGGCTTGGCTTTTTTATTCAGTTCTCTGTTTAAGAGCCACCCTCTGTGAATAGGTACACCCAGGACTATTTTTGGGCAGGAATGCACAGGAACGGAGTTCCGGCTGGCTCCCAAGTTGGCCACGCCCAGCAGTAACTCATTAGCATAATAGGCCACACCCAGTGGGAGACACTCATTAGGATTGGCTACATGAGGCCTAACATGCAAAGGAGTTTCTGCTACAAAAAAAAGCCCTGGGTTTTGACAACAAACAAGGTAAACAGAATAAGAAGCAAAAGGTGGATTTGGCTGGATGACCACACTTATGGTAACATGGGGGTGTGGCCTAATATGCCAAGAACTCTGCTGTCAGGGGTGTGGCCTAATATGCTAATTAGTTTCTGCTGCTGGGTGTGGCCTATTATGCTAATGAGTTCCAGCTGGGCTTTTTCTACAAAAAAAACCCTGGGTACACCATCTTCATTAGCAAAAGATCTGACTTGGAAAAGGGAGTAAGTGGTAAGGCCAAGAAGAGTTAGGTACCTGTGCACACATACCCTCAAATATCCATTGAGCATTTTCATGTATTCTGTTAGAATGCTCATAAAAATGTGAGCAGTTTTGGTTCAAGCATGGGGACTGGTTGCTCTTTGCCAATGCCAACCCTTCAATTATTCCAGCACCAGGGCTGATGCTGAAGATCCATAATCTGTACATTGGCAATGTTCTGAACCAAGTCCCTCCACTGAACTGAAAAACATCCCTGGTTAGGCATTCTGCTCCTAGGTGCCTTCAAATGCTAAGCTAGCTTTTCAAAGCAGGAGCTTCTTTCATAGGCACAGAGAAAAACTGAATCTGATATTGTTCACCCAAAAAAGAGAGGTGGAAGGTGAAGAAAATAAAATTTTTAAGGATGGTCAAGGACTGCTCTAAATGTGAAGAGTTTGCTGAACAAGCCAGGCTCTTCCAAATCTCTCAGGCTAGAGGGAAAAGTAAGCATTTCTCCTCTCCTCCTCTCACTGAGAGCCTGTCACCAGAAACACATGGATTCAAAGTTACAGTCAAACTTGTTTTAATCCAATTTAAAGGCTTCATGATGTGGTCATAAAATATGGGAACACTGTAACAATGCAGATGAATAGGCCATGCCACAGTTTTAAAAAAGGGCATACATTTTCCTTAATGGAGCAAACGGTATGAAAGATTTAGTAGTGTGATAAAACAGCTTATAACTATGTTAATAATTAGCCATACATTATGCTTCAGCAATAATCAAATTATATTGCTAACGGTCCTATGGCATCACATTCTGCATAATATAATGCTGAACATGGCCTGTTAATATTTAAACTCCACACTTACTTCCTGCTGGCTGTTAACGCAAGCTGCAAGACTTTTGTTAAAGTACTTTGCAAAGAGCCACCAAGTACTATTCAAAAAACATTAAAAGATCTTTGAAGGGTAGTAAGGGGCTCTGATGTAGTGATAGTCTCTTCCTTGCATGCAGAGGGTCCCAAATTCAAAGGTATCACCAGTTTTTAAAAGACCTGGTATCATCTGATGTGAAAGACGTCTACCTGAGACCTTTAGGAGTTGCTGCCAGTCAAAGGAGACAATATTGACGTTGACAGAACAATCGTCTGACTCTGTATAAAGCATTTTCATGTGGTTATTGACCAGAGAATTGGTTCTGAACTTGGGACGTTAAGAACACCAATGGACTCTCACAGTGTTGTTTTGAGAGGGGTAGCCATGTTTGACCGCTGCAGCAAAAATAAAAAAGGAACCTTGTGGCATCTAAAAACTTATGCCACAATAAGTCTGCAAGTCTTATATATTCATGAATTTTAGATATCCAATGAACATGGCACAATGCTTTCCACTGCTGGGAAAGCCCATACTAGTGCACATTATACTATTCATTTGGCAGCTCCGGTGACAAATTCTTTTCATTATACTACCCTAACACTAGACATGGATTGCAAAAATATTTTAAATAACTATGTGATGTCACTTTCCACATGTAGCTTTTCGTGAGCTCACAAAAATGCATATAAAATATCACAACCCCTAGTCTGAATCATAAAACCCTAAAAAAATCCTCAATAATTACCAAGACTCACTCAACGTTAATGAAAGTTTTGCAACTCTTTTAAAAAGCAGACAGGGCCTCCCACACATCTTGGTATGCCCCCCCCCCACTGGACAAGTAAAAATAAATACTTGACTGGTTTACCAGTCAAAAAGTGGTCATGCATTTTTAAAACTTTCACTTTTTTTACTTAAAATATTTCTATGCTGCCTCTTCAGAGTCCCACTCAAGATGGCTTACATTTAAAATAATATAACAATATAAAACAAGCCACTGGACAAAAACAGCATAAAAATTATCCATAAAACAGACCTCAGACCAAAGGCAGAGCATTTTAAGAAGCTGGTGAGATAAAAGCACTACTCAGAAGTCTAGGTAACAAGATATGTTTTGGCCTGGCACCTAAAGGATAGTAAAATAGATGTCAGGAAAGTCTCAATGGGGAGGGCATTCCAAAGGTGAAGTGCCACCACAGAAAAGGTCCTGCCTCTAGTCATCATCACCCACCTCACCTCCGAAGGCAGGGGCACAGAGAGCAGGATCTGAGAGGCAGGTCTTAACTGGTGGGCCGGACAGAATGGCAGGTTGTGTTCCTTCAGGCACCTTGGCCCCTAAAAAAAACACTTTATTAGGAATGCAAAAAAATATCCTTTGATCACAAAAAAATAGTTAATTGCTATTGTGAAACAATGGCTTGCATCGTCCACCTTGCCTTTGTCCATTGTGGAGGTGGTCATTCACTGGCCCAGCATGTGTTCCTGGGCACTAGGAACCTCCACTCATGCCGGGCCAATTTATTCTAATGAGCTCAGAGTGCCTAGAGCAGGAGGAACGGGTTCTGCAACACGAGAAGGAAGTGCAAGAGGAAACAAGGTATAGCATCCAAGCCAATGAAGTTGCGGGTGTCTTTTAAAAAATTATAATGAATAGGTTATACCTTTTAACAATGTGAAGCTAAAGTTTCTAGAAATACAAATGACCAGTTATCCCTCTTTGGTTTTTATGCTGGAACATCCTGGTACAGCCTGAAGTTATAATATATTAAATAGAAACATAAAAAGGAAAGATGGTATAAAGTGCTGTCAAGTCACATCTGACTTATGGTGATCCTACGGGTTTTCAAGGAAAGAGATGTTCAGAGATGGTTTGACACCACCTGCCTCTGCGTCGCTACCCTGAACTTCCTTGGAGGTCTCCCATCCAAAATACTAACCAAGGCTGACCCAGCTTAGCTTCCAAGATTCAACAAGACTGTGCTGGTCTGGCCATCCAGGTCAGGACATAAAAGACAGTATGCAATATTAAGAAACATTCATTTCTAAAGGCAGAGTATAAACAGCCCACACAAACAGCAAAATTTCTTGGCTTCCTGAAGTCTTTGATCATATTTCAATCTGGTCAAACTGGAAGTTAACTGACAATATTTGCCCAGTCACTTTACTGAAGCTGTGCAAAAACCTATCTCAACAGAAAGGTCTTTCCACTGTACTGGCGCCACTGCAGATAAGGACCTTCTCCTAGGTGGAGGAGTTCTAGTACCACACCATAGACAAGGCCTGATCTCCAGCAAAGGCAGTGGATGCCACTTACAGAGAAAGGCAACCCTTGTCATCCGTGAATATCAGTAAAGGTTACCCAGTAACTTGAATGTTATATATGGAAGCAAAAAAGCAGACTCAGTAATTAGTTCGATATGTTCAGCCCTCTACATTTACGAATTTTTGACCAGCTGGAACTTCCAACATGCCTTTAAGGGTAGCCCCACAAACAGTGTTACAGTCAACACCAAAAGACATAAAAACACAGATCAAAATGTTAAAGACATAAAAACACAGATCAAAACGTACTTCCTGGAAGAGGAGCACAGCCAACACAATATGCAGCACACAGCCCAGACCACCACAGTGACCTGATTATCCTACACTCCAAATCTGCTCAGACTGGGTTAACTTCCAAGGACCTGAAGTTCTCTCCCAGCAACACCTTTTGTTTTGTCTGGATGTATTTTAATCTCTCAGTGCAACAGGAGGCAAGCAATCCTTCCCAACTATTCACCTCCATGGTCCTACTGCCCACCCTGCACACACCCAATGTCACTGGCTGCAAACAGCACAACCAGAATGCTGCACTGCAAAGGGGCAGAAGGGCAAGAGCATAAGTCAGGAACGCATTTGCAGTTGCTTCTTGCCCAGTGTAATATGAGATTTAAAAGGTAGGCATTTAGACATTCTAACATCCAGGCTGCAAACTGGCCAACACTTAAGGACACTTTTAACATGCAAAACTCAATCATGTGATCTGTGATCATCCATCAATGCCCCCCTTCGCTGACAAATCCTAAACAGCAGGAGCCAAATTGGAAGATAATTGATGATGATGCTGATGATGACAGCAACATCTAGTATATCGCTGGTCTATGGAGATCACCATTGCAATGGTTATAATCCCCAGCACTTCCTCCTTCCCTGCTGCCACTGCTACCATTGCCATGCAGCCACTCCCCACCACGGGCAATGCCTGTGCCAACTCCTAACTGGCAGCAAAGATAGAGCCAGACACACAGTGCCCATAAAACAAGACCACAAAGGCTGTGTGCATCGTTCTATTTGTCCGCCTTCTCAAGAGGCAGGGCCCAGGCTGGAAAGGAGAACAAATTACAGATGCCGTTCACATCAGGCAATGCAGGGGCATGGAGAACGCATGCACTGTAGCCGTTGCAGCAGCAACAGAGCTGCCAGACAGCAACACTGACTCACCACCAGCAACCAGAATAACATAAAATTTCCAAGACAGTGATGGCCAATAACAGTGACCCTCATTCAGCTAGACAGCTTCAGAGTAATTTACTTCACGACATTTCCATCATGAGCACTACTCTGCAATACGCAGGGGCTACTGGTAGAGAACATTTATCTATTTTATTTATTAATTTAGACTTTTAGACCCTCAGGGCAGTTTACAACTGGATAAAAACAACAGATAATTCAGATTAAGTTAAAACCATAATAAAATCCCATACAAATCAATAGATAAAAAACAATCTGTTCCAAGATGGCAAAAAAATGGGGGGGGGGAATGCAGCTTCCCCGTAGCCTCCTAAGGGGGTAGGTGAGAGGAGGTGGGAGGTATGAGAGTGTCAGATTAGTTGCTGTCCCATCACTGTCCTCAGCCAAAGGCCTGGTGGAACATCTCTACCTTACAAGCCCTGTGGAAAGGTAGGAGATCCCAAAGGGCACGGACGTTCTCCTGTAGAGAGTTTCACCAGGTGGGGGAGTGTCTGCCAAGACACTGGCAATGATGCTTTGTTTGCACCTGCAAAGAATTAAAGAAGTGCTGCTTTAATGCAGCATGATTATACTACCTGGCTTTGGGGCAAAGTTTGCACACCTAGTAGTAAGAGTCACATACTGGCTAACGTTTGACAACCAGTTATGTGAGTATGAGGCTGGCCCCCCTGCAGGGAACACAGATGGGGGAGGGCATCTCTCTTTTCCCTACCATGAGTCCTAACAGAACCAGCAGGCAAACACACAAAACACCCATCCCTATTGGTACAACAGACAGTAACGTATTCCTCCACTTTGTGTTTGTAATCTTTTGCACCCCTGGGGTCCCTGTTGCTCCACTGGGACCTTAAACCGTAGCGACAGGACATATGGCCAGCCCACTACTTCCTTTTATTGCTTGCCCCTGGGGTAAGGACAGAAGTGAACTCTACCAGGCAAGCCATCTGTCTCTGTTTTCTCTTGGCTACCTCAGAAGAAGCTTAAATAACAGTTTTCTTATGACAGCCCCAATTTAATAGAATTTGTGAGGCTGCCTTGATCTCTCATTTAGTGTCTTCATGAATACAGCTATTGAGTAACTAGTGACCGGCAATCAAACAGCCGGCTGGTTACTGAGAAGGAATCCATTTTTCAAAGTAAGCTGTCCCCCTTCCCCCATGATCCTCTTGCCTGCTTTTTCAGTTTCTCAGCCTACTGGACTCCCAATTCTCCAGTGCCCCACCCCTCCTCTTGGTCTCTATTGCCCCTCAGAACCCCAGTAGGCTGGAACTGTCTTCCACTTTCCTGACACCCTCCCTTTAACTCTAAGCGTCCTCCACCTTTCTTTTCCTAAGATGCCCATATTTCCTGCCAAATGTTCCTCAGATCCATTACTTTCATTACCTTCTTTCAGTCACTCCAGCTCCTGGGAACTCCTCCCCCACTCCTCTAAATCTCTCCTGGTCCTTCAGTCTCCACTGAGTCCCCTTTCCATCACCCCATTTGCTTCGTGTTGCCATTACTTCTCTGTCCACCTCCAATGAACAGTGCATTTCTCTCCTTGGGCCTCCACATGTACTCCAGCAGATGAGAACTTCCACTTCCTTTACAAAAGAAGATTAAATCAAAATAAAGACTGACAACCTCATACTTGACATCCATTGTCATGCAAGACTTTGGGGTATTTTAGGACTGTGGATTTAGAACAGAGTAGCCTGATCATGGTTGAAGGAAGGAATGGGAGGTGAAAATGAAAGATAACACACAAAAGCACAGGAGGACAGATCTGTCAATGACAGTCCTGAGACCACCATGCATTTCCAAAAGCTGGGGAAGGGGGTCAGCAGCATATGGATAATTGGGTTTTTTGCCCCTTCTCTATGTCACTGAGGGAAACAGGATCCATGAGTAGACAGACCATAGGACTAATCCAATAGGTATCCTATCGTGAAGAAGCAGGGGTAATTGGCAGAAGAACAAGCAATCAGTATCTCTTGCGAGTGAAGTTTTCAAGAGTTGCCTAAGAGTTTTTGTGGCAAGTGATGGACTCATTCTTGTCACTTTGGCTCACAGCAATTTCTATCCTGCCTAAGTTCAAAGTTCTTGTATAAAGAACCCTTCCCCCAAAAATAGAACCCTATTAAAATATACCCTCTGTACAGTTTGGGTTGGTTTACAGAACAACTTAGACTAAAAAAATGTGCTACGGGAGATCTACTTTGCTCTTTGGGAACCAGACTGTAATGCAACCATTTACAGTTTGCTGTAATAAAATACACAGCATTGAACAATCATAGTCCAGCAGCTGAGCACAAACTTTGCATGTAGGCAGTCCCCAAAAGACTCTTGCCACCCCCTACTTCCAAGACATTAAGCAATAAGGCTGGAAAAGACCCTGAAAGCTGGGAGAGCTTAGGTCAACCACAGTAGCCCACAGTGAGTTCAGCTGTCCATTACAACAACACTAATGTATCAACTATGTCAATGAAAGGTTAATATTTTCCATAGGATGATCATGTGGTCAACTACACATTCAATATATATCCCGGGGCTTAAACTGAAATCCACAAGCTAATCAATGAAACTACCATGCTCCTCTGTGCACTGTGTACATTGCTCACTGACATTCAAAGAGGTCATTAATCTTAACTGATACATGCATGAGGTGGATGCTTTATATTTCAGCCTACACCCAGGACCATCTCCCACTCAAAAATACAAGGAAACATCACTCTGAGGTATAAAAATGCCTCAACATTGAGTGCACATGTGATACCTAGGTTACTTTTGCATGTTCCACGATCATCAAAAAAACTGGAAAACTGGCTGGAATGTATGGTCATTACAAAACCTCTGGTCACTCTTCTAACTCCTTATTCCACATTACCGACATTCTAAAGAGGAAAGCCACTTAGACAAGGATGGTTCTTTGTATCAGCTGCAAGAACACAAGACTTTTGTGTGCTGCTCTGTAAGACGGTGGTAATGAAATGCATAGTATAAGCTGATTTAAACTTGCTTTAAGTGTTTGTTACCAAGCCATCACACAATATCTTACTTCTCTTATTCTTCTACCTTTCCCCTGGTCTGACTTTGGGCCCAAATGGGACTAGTTCACTTACTAAGTGAGCCTTGGCAAAAAAAAAAAAAAAAACTTGAAAAGACAACTTCTCTTTTGTAGAATATTCCATACTGTAATGTTAACACCACTCTTTTTTCTGTGTGATACCCCAGCTATTCCCAAGTACATATGCTATACAACTGTGAAGATCTTACAGTGAATGGTACCAGCTTTATTATAGTCTAACCACTACTGAGAGGATCGACTTGTGTGGCAAAACGTACTTCCAATCCGTCCCTGAGATGATAAACATGATTTTAAATCCAACACTCCCTCCAAGGGACCCCGACTGTCTTATACACTTCTCACCCTTCCTTTATTTTATCTTCACATCAACTGCATGAAGTACATCAGGCAGAAAGAGAATCAGCCTCAGGGTTGGATCTGGCAACCCTAGCCTGTAGTCTCAAAAAGGTTGGGGACCCAAGGATTACAGTATTGGACTGAGTAGAGTTGGATCTGAAGCCAATACTCTACTCAGCCCAATACTGTAATCCTTGGGTCCCCAAACTTTTTGAGCCTGCAGGCTAGGGTTGCCAGTCCTCAGTCCCAGCAGGGAATCCCTCAGTTTTGGGGGCTTCTCCCCACCACAGTTCCCTGTAGCGTACGTTTGTGCACAATCTCACAGGGATGCACAGCTTCTCCTTGTCTGTACACGGGATTCCTCTGGGACACCTCACACTCCCTCCCTCCTTCCTTCCTACCCACCCACCCAGCTTGCCTGCTGGCATGAAATAGGAGCTGCCCCCACGCTGCAGTTTCCCGCACTCTCCCAACTCTTCCCGGCTGACTGCTCCTGGAGAACATCACTTCAAAGCATCAGTCAGCTGGGGTAGGTACCAGATAGGCTCCGGCTGCCAGGGGAGGGCTGTGTATGAAGCTGTGGAGCCTGTGGAGGGGGACACGTGGCCTGTGCTTGCAATCCAAGGGCAAGCCCATGGGAGGGGGAGGCAGAAGGGAGCACCCAGCCTGGCCCCGCAGCTGGCAGGGACTTCCAGCAGGCCCATGAGGAGGGGGCGCATGGACTGCACTCTCCATCCAAGGGCCTCACTCCAGCAGTACCATGGGGGGGAGGGTGTGTGCATCCTCCTGAGCCCACCATCCAAGGCTTCCAGCAGAGATGCCAGCTTCCAGGTGGAAAATTACAGGGAATCCCCCCCCCCAGTTATTACAGCTCAACTCCATATAAATTAGTTCCCCTGGAGAAAACGGATGCTTTGGAGGATGGGCACTGGCATTCTACCCCACTGAGGTCCCTGTCTTCCTATTGCTCCACCTCCAAACCTCAGTTTCTCAGTTGGCTTGAGGAATTTTCAAAGAAGCAAGCTACTGAAAGCTGTGCAGCAAGGACTAAAACCATCCATGACACTTCCTGCATGGATGGTTACTATGGGGTAGGGATGCCAACCTCCAGGTGGGACCTGGGGATCTCCTGGAATACCTCATCTCCAGACTACAGAGATCAGTTCCCCTGGAGAAAATGGCTGCTTTAGAGGGTGGACTTGGCATTCTACTCCACTGAGGTCTCTGTCCACCCCCCCCCCGGGTGCCATCCTGAAACCTCCTGGAGTTTCCCAACCGGGATCTAGCAACCTAGTCCTCCTTCCCGTCCCCCCAGCCAGGGGGGACGTAGCAACTGTATGCTGGTGAAGGAGGGGTCAAAGGATTCTCCCATGGGAAGGGGGTGGAGGAAGGGGATTTGGCTTTCTTTTTGCTTCATTTAGGGAAATCCATTCCCATCCCTCTCTCCTCTCTCTGTCACTTTGTAAAGTCTGTAAGATTGCCCGGCCAGGTTCTGGTGGCCTTGGTTCAGCATGAAAGGCTTAAGTAGGTGCACAAGAAGTTAGTTGGCTTAATTTGGTGCACAGGAAGTTAATGTTTCAAGGCTGGCAATTTTTGTATGATGAGTTTCTTGTTCCTGTTCTCATAGACTGTGGTAAAGTGATTGGTAGACTCCCTGTTGCTGTGAGTGACTACAGTGAAGTGAAGGTAAGGCTGTCTTATGCTTAGTCATCTGGGAAGGGGTGTGAATGAGTGCATGAATGGAAATTGTAATACAGCTAGTAGTTTATATTTCATGTTTGCATGTTTTGTATGTATTATTATTAAAATATAGTTTAAATACAATTTAAAAGAATGTATTCTGAGATTTTTACAAGGTTAGGGAAGTAATCTAAAAAATTAATTTACATGATAGTCAAATGTAAACTCGCTCACAACTTTAATGCTACTGGTTTTTCCGCTCACAAGGTAGAATTTCTGCTCACAACACTGTGGAGCTTAGAGGGAACATTGTTCCCCATCATGGACCAGCTGACCAATGGGGGAAACCCCATCCCTAATAGGGACATCACCAGGCGATGTCCCCGATGCAACCCGGAAGTGACATCATCGCATCAGGGACATCGCACAAGGAATGCTGTGGTTTTTGGGCAAAATCTATGGTTTAAGCCAAATTTTACCATAGAGTTTGCCCCAAAACCAGAGCATCTCCCATGCAATGTCCCCACCTTCAGGTGCCGTCATCATCTCAGGGAAGTTGTGCGACATTCCCCCTGGAACACCCCCCAAATCCCCCCACCAGAGCAGTAAGGGGACCTGGCAACCCTACTGTCGGCACTCTTTGGAATTCTGAGACACAGTGGTGGGCACAACTATAAAATGGCTGCCACAGGAGGCAGAGCCAACTACAAAATGTCAGCAAGTGAGGCTATGCATAACTCCTCAGCATTTCAGACAAAAGTTCTGTTTAAGGTGGGGAAGGAAACCACATATTCTCTCACACATACACACATAGAGCCATCCCAAGTGCAGGGGGGAAGAAGAGCAATTTTTTAAAAAATACACTGAGTAAGGGGGTTAAGAGATAACAAAACCAATGCAGTAGTAGGTACTGCTGCTGAAACTATTTTTTAAAAGTCAATCACAGCCGATCAGAAGCCCTGCTGGGCAAATGCTCCCAGCTAGCCTCGTCCACTTTTGAAAAATGACTGGCAAGTGCCAGAAAAGGTGTTGGTGGGAGCCATGACACCCATGAGCATTGCGTTGGGGGAACCCCTGCTCAAAATGAAGTTTATTTAGGAAATTTCTATGATGCCTGTCCAGATAACCTGCCCAAAGTTGGCCATTTGAGCCCTAGAAAATAAATGTAAGTTGTGCAGGAAGCCAGTGATAAGAGGAGCCCAATGTTCAGGAAGGCCCAATAGAGCTAAGCACAGGACCAGGCTCCAAAACCCAGTGATATTTTTCATGATCCACGGAAGGAAAAACACCAAAACTCTGTGAAAGGCTGCCAGGACTGCAGTTATCATAGGGCTGTGCTAGAATGGCAAAAGCATGGCCTGGCTTTCCTCCCGTACTGCACAACATATTAATTCACTCCTCAATTTGGAACTCTTAAAGGAGAAGACATCACTGAACTTCTGGTAAAATATAAGGGATACCACAAATTTTAGCAAAAACCAAGGGCTGCCTATTTCATATCGTTGCCAGTATAAATCCTCTAAAGGCTGGAGCAATCAAAGCTGTGTCTGACGGGGCGGGGGGGGACAAGATTCAACAAAAATAGAGTCTCATCTCAGATGAGAGAGACCAGAGAGCCAACTCTCCTCATTCCCACATTATAATTCAGCCAGAAAACCTACCTAACAATTAACAATTAACATCTACAAGCAGCATAAATCAAAATTCCAGCATAAAAACACCATTAAAATAGTACTAAACATTTATACAATGCACATGAAGGCTAATATTGAGCTAATGTATATGAAGCACCAATACATACAAATGCTGGTTGGCACCACCATATTGTAGACAGGGAATAAGAGCAGCAGACTGAAGCTAATGGATTTTTGTAAAGCCACTGAGGTGAGCTTGGAAGCAGGGACCCCCCCACACACCCCTTATCTCAGTCTATAATTCTTATTCAAGCTTAAATGCTCAAGAAATGTGAACAGCAGTCAGCCATAATGAATCGAGTACTCCTCTTCACGTTAAAACGCCTCCAGAGAGAAATGAATTAACAGAATGGAATATTCTATCAGCACCCTAGGCCACTGGCCATTTGTTGCAAAATTATCTGAGTTTACTGACAATTTTGTAGCCCTTTTTATTCTCCCCAATGTTCACCCTCCCCAGCCATCTCTTACAACACAAGGGCCTAGTAACATGCATGTGCTATAATCTATTGATCAGCACTCCACAAAGTAAATATTATATAAATGTAGCTGGGTTGTATCTATCTATACATACATATATAAAAAGGCCATCTTTAATCACATTGTTTGTATCCCACAGTCCCTCCCCAGTAGTCCACTTATGCAAAAGACACTACTGCATGCTTGGATAACTTTCTACCATTAAAAGTAGTTGTGGTTAAACACATTACTATTCCTAGAACATGATATGCTTCCATAGACATGTGTGCATGCACACACTTCCAATTTAGGCATATTTGGACCACAGTCATCTTGGAACGTAGGCCTCAAAGGGTGAAAGGACAGAGGCATTTGCTGGATTTCCTAGGCAACCTCTCAAGCTGAGCTGGCATTGTTAACATAATGACTCCTACATGGATAGACCCAGAGCCACCAGCTGATCCCATCTCTACAAAAAATAAGTAATGTGAAAAATGGGAAATGTTCTTTGATCAGCCACATCCTCCCTCCCTCATATCATTTATATAATTTTGCCAAATCTCACTATTGTTCTGTAGTACGTCTTGTCTGTTTGACGGTGGATGAATTCCCATTGGTTTCAATGAAAGAATTTTTTCCAGCATAAAAGCAAAGGAGTTGGGAACCTGAGAAATCCTGAACAATTATTGCTCCTTTGAACTCAGAGCACGGAGTTCATTGCTGAGACGGCTTTGACGAGATTCTTAGAAAACCTCTGCAGTTCTCAGACCTTCCTTGAACAGAAAACAAAGTAAACTTTTGCACATGAAAAGCGAGGGGGGGGACTGAGAGCCTAATTGAGATATTCCCGTTTTGACCTCGCTCATAAAGAAGAGGGAAATAAATAATGGACACATCAACCACGTGAAGATGTATTTCTTTGTCTCCACTATAGAGTCTCATCTTTGCACTCAGTATTCCTTTTACTATAAAAACTACGTTTCCATAGTTACTCTTCACAATTCAAGAAATGGCATCTAACGGGGGATTTTTATCTTTATGCAGTTTTTAATGATACAAACTAACAGAACTGAACTATGCGCAAAAAGGTGATTATGTGAAGTAGCTTTGAATTAGGCTAAAGTAGCATGCCATAGAATGAAGCCTCTGCAGAAGTATCTGACATTTAAAAGACCAACATATTCCCTGGAAAACAACTGATATCTTAAACATTTTTAAAGGTAACTGCAATTCCAAATAGACTTACTTTGAAGTAAACATGCTTTTAAGAAATGGCTGCACATGAAGAACTTATTTCAACTGTGTAAATAAAAGATTTTTTAAAAAATCTGAAACAGTACTACTGGATCCATTGTTCTCTCCATATCAGTTTGGTAGCCTACAAATTAGCCTGCACTAAACTCTCCTCTCTTTGTTCCTGCAGTCACCCCACCCCCCACCCCAGGTTTCCCCACCTAATTATCTGATTTCTGGATTCACTGGGAATTCAGATCCTGTCAAAGTAGTGGCAATTTGTGCCACAAAATCAATTGCAATCCCCAAAACTTTCAGGACTCTCACTAAAGCCAGATGTTTTGGACAACTTAATTCCATATTGCAGGGTTGATGTAATGGCTCTGTACAGCATAGGAAAAAATGGAACAAATTATTTAATTGGAGTACAAAGTGTCCATGCCAAAAATGCTCTCCAGTTCAACCACAGTGGTTCCCACAACCAAAAAGGTTTTGCACGTAGTCACAAAGCCAGGAAACCAACAACTACCATAATTCCCAACTACATCTGACAACCCTGCAACACTTATTTTGTGAATCAGTGCACGGGGGGGAGGGGAGGAGAGACCACCAACAAAAGTTTTGATACTTGATTACCATGCAAGCACTTAACAAGACTGTACCAACCGCTTGAAAGAAGCTCAAAGGAGGAAGCTGAACCCAGCCAAGCTCAAAAGCTTTGCGAGGACTGTTGACACAGGAACCTAAGCATATTGACAGGCACCAAATGAAACTCTGTTAGTAAATAAGCCCTGCTAGCGGGGACCAAGGCTCTGCTTGAAAGTCAAGGAAATATGGCTATTGCAACTGGCTGCCCAAGCCTTTAACAGCTCTCTGGAGGCAGCTCGCCAAAGCCTTAAGGTGACAGGGGTGGTAAAGAGAGAAGGCCAACAGGAAAAGCTATCAAGCACGCTTCAAAGAGTAACCTTCTGTTCTGGCTTTCCCATACATCAGCTCATCTGTTTAATACATACGAGTATATTGCAGGAGGAAAGAATTTGGAAAAAGGGCAACCTATTACACCTAAAGACTCATCTCTTTCTGGTTTTGTTGATGCATAACTTCCAGTAATAATGGAAGAGCTCAGGGACTGACTGCTAAAATATTTCATTCTTGCCTACACTGTCAGTGGGGAGATAGAAGAGTTCAACAAAAAGCCTCTAGGACATGATTTTTAAAAAATGCTACTTGCAGCTCAATTATATACATGCTTACTTAGAACTAAGTTTCACTGCATGCCATAGGTTGTGCATAGGATTCATAAAGATTCAACTTGTTAAAACTGCTGGGCAAAATCAATGCTCAAATGTTAAGTTTAAAAAGTTCAATATGCAAATCAAGATAAAATTTAAGCCTGCAGTTCTATACTAATCAGGACTGCTTTGCACATCACCAGTTTCTGATGCAGGAAAAATTACTACCACCAAGTATGCATTTATCACACAGACTTTTTTGTCACACAGAGCTGGGAACACCTAACTTAAGGCACACAAAGCACACAAGTGCGCTCTATGTAAGAAAGTGACCATGAAGCAGCTCTTTAATACATTCATAAACCTTACAAAGACCTGTAACCTACACATGCGTTAACTGCCCTCATGACTGCACCCAAATAAGTAGGATTACTCAGGAGTAACATACATTAAGCACTGCTGCCTAACTGCTTTTAGGGGTGACAGCACTATCATTAATACTGCTAATACTAATAATCCTCAGCATTTTTACAACACTTTCGAGTATTCAGTGCATTTCACACATCCTCTTGGAATCACTTTCTTGGAAGCAAGGAGGATTAGATCTCACACTAGCACTTACAGTGGCACCTTTAGGACCCACAAAGATACAATGAAATGGAAATTACCAGTCCACACATATAGGTAGAGGGTGAGCAGTAAATTAACAGACATCATAATGAAGAAGTTTAACAGATTCAAGGACCAAACAGGAATAACAAGCCTAGTTGTTACAGCTACCCTTTGTTTGAGTTTAACTGGGGGGAAACATAGTGAAGAAAATAAATATGTCAGAATTGGAGACTGATGGGCAGATGTATCCTTAATTGTGGAATGCTGAGAGTAATTAACTGAGACCCTGCCATTCAGACCAACATGGCTACCCACCAGAATCTAAGGGCACTTTCTAGTGTGCAAAGCACTTACCATCAACAAACCTGTGCGGTGTGTAACTAATTTCTTCGGTTCTGCAGCTGTAAAGACTGAGGATGAGAGCCAGTGACTTCTCCTGCCACTGCAAGAAGCCACACAAAAGTTGGCAGAGGGCCAACTGGTCCAGGTTTTGAAATGATCAGAAAGCCCTTTAGTCCCAGGCAAGTCATCTATTGTCTTAGAAAAAGCTATGAGCATCTGTGGTCACATCTAAAAAAGCAGGGCTATAGAAGATCACTTAAAACAATCAACTAATTGATGTAGTTTTATCAGTTCACCCTAAAAGTGCCCTAGTACCTGGCCAAATGTTTACAAAAATCGCAGAGGGCAAGTGCTATCTTAAGAAAGACCTTTTTTCTCACACTCAGGGAGGAGGGAATACCTCTAAGAGGTTCCCAGCTAGTATCTGAAAACAAAGAACAGAGAGCTTTGCTTCAGAATGGATTGGCTGATACATTTTTATCCTCTAAGGGGCTTGGAGCTGCAGACAGAGCTCTCCTCGGTTGTATCCACACAACAGCCTTGTGAAGTAGGTTGTGTCCCAAAGTCACCCCCACCTTCATTTACAGCAGAGCGGGGATTTGAATCCTGATCTCCCCCACTTCTAATCCCAACTGTCTAACCACTACATTACCCCAGGGATCAAGGAAGACAGCATTTTGGTAAGATGTGGGCCCTACCCAAAAGTGATGCTCTTGCTTGTTAGTTCCGACTCTCTGACCACCACCCACACTCGTCTTTCTGCAACACAAAGAGAAGTCTCCAACAGTTTGAGAGGGGGGTGAGAGAGCCGGGATTTGCCAAGGAGCAGCCACAAACTGGAACTTGGGTGGGAGAGGCGCGTTTCCACTGACTGTGTCAGGAGAAGGGGTGGGGGGTTAAGGGGAGAGGACAGAGAGGGAGATCCCGCGTCCCACGAGGCCACGCGATGACCCTTCCCCAGCGAGAGCCGGGGAGCATCTGCGGAAACCGACAGAAGACAATAAAGCCCCTCCACCCTTTCGGCTGCCCCTCGGCTTTTACAAGGGCGCTCGAAAACTCTTGCAACAGTCCCCTCCTCACCCCACCACAAGAAAGGGCGGCCCCCCCATCCATCCATCCATCCATTTCAAGCGATCTCAAGCACGTGTGCTTGGAGCCCCGGAGAGCCCGCCAGCACTTACCTGCTCGCCATAGAAAAAGTGCGACGCAGCAGGACCGAGGCCCCACCCCAATCAATCCAGCGGGAAATCTTAACGAAATGAATACGTGGGATTGATTGTTCCCGTGGCCGAGCCGCAGACCACTCACTGCCCGGAGGGAGCCAGCCAGACTGCAGCCCGACTCGAGACTTCCCTCCTCTCTCCCTCCATTCCAGCCTCAAAAAGTTCACCAGCACCCGTTCCGTCTCCCCGGGGCACGCCAGGCGCCCCCAGGCCTCGCCCACTCACCTCGCGGATCTTCTGCCGCCGCCCTGATTCGGAGGCGCGTCCCGTGTCTTTTCTGCCTAACTGCCTGCGAGGCGGCTCGCCCGGCACCAGCTCCGCTTGGGCTGCCGCCACAACCTGCGCTCTCATTCAAACACACAACAAGCCACCCCCGACGGCGCGGCGGCCGGCTGACAAACCCGGAGTGGATTCCGCCGGATGGGAGTTCCTCGCGCTGCTTGAAGAGAGAGCCTTACGTGGCTGGAGGCTGATTTCTTTTTCAAAGAAGACCTCAAAGTTCCCCTGAAAGCTACCTCCGCTCAAGGCAAGGCTTGGCTCCTAAGCCCGCGTGTGAACATTAAATGGGGTTATTCAGTGCGACAAGAAAAGCAGTCTGAACGTGCTCAGAGGGTATTGCTCATTTTCTGCTTCATGCCCAGTCTACTCAATCAACACTGATTGTCTCAAACCTGCGCCTAGTTTTCGCGTTTACACACCTGCACAAAGAGTATTTGAAACAGTACCTACACTACGTACATGGTGTAGTGTGTGTATGTGTGTGTATAGTGCAAATACTGTCTATAGTAAATAACTCTGCAGAAGAGACATACTCAAAAATCTGAAGCTGACTACAGGTGTGTATATAGAACAACATTTAGTCCAGTGGCACCTTTAAGACCAACAAAAGTTTTGTTCTGGGTATAAACTTTCATGAATACCAGGTATCTGAAGAAGTACAAAAGCTTATACCCAGAATAAAACTTTGTTGGTCTTAAAGGTGCCACTGAACTCAAACTTCGTTCTGTTTGTTTCAGACCAACACAACTACTCACCTGAATACAAGTTTGTGTGTATATTAATATTTCATTAGATTTCTAAGCCACCCTTTCTTGCAACCTTCCTTACAACCAAAAAGGACATACAATAAGTAACTAAAAGTCAAAAACCACCCTAACCTGGATGGCCC
Source organism: Gekko gecko (assembly GCA_029375565.1). Lineage (NCBI taxonomy): Eukaryota > Metazoa > Chordata > Lepidosauria > Squamata > Gekkonidae > Gekko > Gekko gecko. The sequence goes on from JAPDNY010000008.1 coordinate 116,876,332, forward strand.
AGGCAAGCCTGACCTCCTCCGATCTCAGAAGCTAAGCAGCATCAACTGTGGCAAGTACTTGGATGGGAGACCTCCAAGGAATGCCAGAGGCAGAGACAGGCTTTATTCAGCCACCTTTCTGACTATCTTCCAGGCCCCCAGTAGGGGTCAGTCACCAGAGGTTGCTGTAACTTCCAGGTACACAGTCAATCCCCAGAGGTCACCGTGACTTTCAAGTTCATACACACACATATGCATGCACATATGAAAAATACAAAAAAACCCTCCAGAAAAGTTAAAAACCAAGAATACATAAAACATACAGCACCAATAATATATCAGCATAATTTAGTTCCCAAATTCCAAAAATAATCAAATTTCACAAGACTTGAGGCCAGGGAGGGGCCTGCGGAGGAATAGAGGATATGGGAGTGCCAGACTACATACTGTGACGTCGCTGTCCTCAACTGAATGCCTAGCAAAAAGTAACAAATCCTGCAGGGCATGGATGTTCTCCAGCAGAGAGTTCCACCAGGTGGGGGGCAGGGCTGAAAAAGCCCAGGCCCTGGTTGAGGACAGCCAGATCTCTCTCAGGCCGGGGACCACCAGGAGGCTTTTACTTCCCGAGTGTAATGCTCTTCTTGGGGCGTACTGAGAGAGGTGGTCCCAAAGGTATGTGGGTCCCTGACCTCTAAGGGCCTTAAAGGTCAAAAACAGCACCTTGAACCTGATCTGGCGCTCCACCAGGAGCCAGTGCAGCTTGCACAGCACAGGTTGAATGTGTGCCATCCAGGGAGTTCCCATGAAGATCCACCTGGCCACATTCTGAATCAGTTGGAGCTTCCAGGTCAGTTTCATAGGTAGACCCATGTAGAACGAGTTACAGTAGTCTATCTTGGAGGTGACTGTTGTGTGGATTACAATGGCTAGGTCAGAGTGAGACAGGTAGGGAGGCAGTTGTCTGGCAGGGTAGATCAAATAAAAATCAGTAAATTTAGGATTGGGAGGTAAATGGGACACCCATGGATACTGCCCATTACTGCTTTTATTTATATTTATTTATTTATTTATTTACAATCACGCTTGGTCTGAGTTCTCTGCTGTGGCCTGTCCGTTCTGGGTGGCCCACGGGTGCGGGGTGCTGGCCAGATGTTCATGTCTGATCACGCCCGTTAAATCTGCCCAGCATTCAAGCCTATGGTGTGTCTAATTGTGCATGTGATCGCAGCCTAAGTTTATTTATTTACTTCATTTATATCCTGTTTTCCACCCCAAAAGTGACCCCAAATGGCTTACATTCCTTTCCTTTCCTCCATTTTATCCTCACAACAACCCTGTGAGGTAGCTTAGGTTGAAAGCATATGACTGGCCCAAGGTCACTAAGCAAGTTTTCATGGCAGAGTGGGGATTCAAACCTGGGTCTCTCAGATTGAAGTCTGATAGTCTAACCACTGCACCACACTTATGTTCCAATTTATGTTATGTTCCAGTTTCCCCCTTTTGGTCTGATTTTTATTTTCTCCATTGAGTATAAACATTTTGAGCTTTTACCTGTTCTGTGTGAGATCTCCTTCCTTTGGACAGGAGAGTGTCAAGGAGTGCCTTGCGTATATTATTACAGACTTCTGGCCTTCAGTCTCCCGGAGTCATTTTATACATCTCCCACTTCCCCTCTTCCTTTTAATATATTAATTACATTGTATTCTGCCCTTTCTCTTCACATCCTCCAAGCAGTTTATATGAGAGTTACTCTATTATTTGTTTCACATGCACCTTTCTGGTATACATGAAAACCTGGAAAAACGATATTTCAAAAAACATTGGACATAAAATGGTGGACAAAAATTGGCTTTAAAAGCTACTAGTTAATTAACGTCAAGCAAAATCATACATAGTTTTAAAACATACCTGTTAGGTTCTAAGTTATGTTTAAGCTGCAGTATTCTATTTTGATCTGTTGGGATTGGCTCCCTAATAAAGACTGCCTATTGGTCCTTAAAGCCATACTGAATGTCCTATCCTGAGGCTTTGATTAGGTCCAATCAGATCGCTTGAATCTGGTAACACTGTATATAGTTCAGTTATGGAATCCTAAACTTGAATGCCGCTCTTTGCAGAGCAGTCCTGTGCTGAGCAATGTTTGAATAAAGCTTTCTTCACTTTCTTCGTTTGACAATCGTCTCCTGCCTCAATACTCAAAATACCTGTGGAGTTTTTTCCCCTTTGTCCTCAAGTCACAGCCACCTTATGGCAACCCCATGAGGCAGGACTTCCCAACATGGTTCTTGTGGGCCGAATGGGGCCCACCAAGTGTTTTTAGAAAGTGAGCAGGGCCAAGCAGGATTTCTGCCCAGCAAGGCTTCTGATTGGCTATGCAGATTTTTAAAAAACATTGATTAGGCAGTAGCTGTCATCACAGCACAAGGCTCTTCTTCACTATGCGGCTGAAGGTAAGTTGTGACATTCATTTGGGGGCCGGTTTTGCCTCCTGCAGCAACTATTTTGTGGCAGCCATTTTGGGGCTGTGCCTACTGCTCTGTGTCGGAATGCCAAAGGTGCTCACAGGCTCAAAAAGGCTGGGGGCCCTGCCCCTGCTGTAATGTTTTCAAAGCAAGAGACGAACAGAGGTACTTTGCCATTGCCTTCCACTGCTCAGCAACCCTGGAATTTGTTGGTGGTTTCCCATCCAAATACTAATCCGGGCCAAGCTTGCTTAGTTTCCAAGATCTGATGAGCTCAGGCTACCTTAGGATATTCAGGTCAGGGCACCTGTAAAGCAACACACTAGTAAAGGTTAACGGTTTCTTAAATCAGCATATAATTTACTGGCTGTGGTAAATTTTGCTCAGCCTGTTTCCAGACGTTTTTGGTACGAAATATGGCTTTTTTCCCTAACTTCTGACCAAGATAGTTTTTTTTCATTTATTGATTACTTAATTTCTTGTCGGCCTTTCTCAAAAGGACTTGAGCTGGATTACTTAACAGTGAAGGCAATAAAAGCCTTTAGTAAACTTTCAGCAAACATTAAAAGTCACAATAATATCCCCTTCACAGAAATTCCCTCCTGAAGAGTTCTGTTTTATGTATTTGGTGGCTTTAAAACCAGTGCTGAAACCTTTGTGACCTTCCCAGGTAAATTATTCCACCAGGCAGGGGCCAATACAGATTATGTGCAGGTACAGGCAACCAGTGATCTGTTTGCAGGGCAGCCCCTTCAAAAGGCCTTGGTTCAGATGAACAAAGCTATCCCAGCAGAAAGGTGGCTCCCAGAGATATGTGGGTTTTACACAATGAAGGTCTTTCTAGTAGGATTGCCAACCTCCAGGTGGGACCTGGAGATCTCCCGCTATTATAATTGATCTCCGGATGACAGAGATCAGTTCCCCCAGAGAAAAAGGCTGCTTTGGAGGATAGATCCTATGGCATTATACCCTACTGAGACCCCTCTCCTCCACAGGCTCCACCCCCCCCTCAAATCTCCAAGTATTTCCCTACCCAGAGCTGGCAATTCTACTTTCTAGGTATGGCCAGCACCTTCAACTGAACCCAGAAGCTAACAGGGAGTTAATGGAGTGACTGCAAATGTGTAATACGCTCACTCCAGCTAGCCCCTGATTATAATTCTTTTGTTGTGGTAGTGTGTATGTATGTGTGTACGTGCCTGAAAGTCATGGTTGACTTCTGGCGACTCCTAGTAGGGCTTGAATGTTTTAGAGAGATGGCTTGCCTTGGCCTGCCTCTGTGTCCCCCATCCAAGTACTTGCTAGGGTCAGCAGTGCTTAGCTTCCAAGGTCTGACAAGATCAGGCTTGCCTCAGCTCTCCAGGTCAGGGCTCTCCTCATCATAATTGAGCTTTGGCATTCCGTACTAAATAAAGGCAGCCTTTTATAATCTTCGGCTGATCAGGCAGCTGGTTCCCTTCCTCGAATGCAATGACCTGACAACAGTGATCCATGCAATGGTCACCTTGAGATTGGACTACTGTAACACTCTCTACATAGGGCTGCCCTTGTGTCAAATCCAGAAGCTGCAGCTGGTACAAAATGCTGCGGCCAGACTGTTGGTGGGACTCCCAATCTGAGAGCACATCCAGTCTGTGCTTAAGGCTTGCACTGGCTGCCGATAGCATACCGAATTCATTTCAAGATTCTGGTTCTTACTTTTAAAGCCCTTTATGATCAGGGACCTACATACCTAAGGGACCGCCTTTCCCCACATGTACCCTAGAGACCACTGCATTCAGGGGCCTAGAACCAACTGGCTCTCCCGAGTCTTAAGGAGGCCAGGCTGGTGTCAACCAGGGTGCGGGCTTTCTTGGTGGCGGCTCCATCCTGGTGGAATGAGCTCCCAGAGGAGATCAGGGTCCTGCTGAGCCTATTACAATTCTGCAGGGCCTGTAAAACGGAGCTCTTCTGCCAGGCTTTTGGAGCTGCCAGGCTTCTAACAACTAAGATAAGAAGCCCTGCTGCCCTGGAATTTATATTAACAGCCTGTGCCAACCATCGGAAAGGCACCTGAAAGACATCTATAGAAGACCCGTGAGCCAGCCATGGAAAGAGAAAGAGCCGATGGTAACCATCATGAACTCTATAACAGCACATTAGCACTTATTATGGAATTGTAATCTGTTTTAATATTGTTTAAAATGTTTTATTGTACTATTTAAATGTTTTCTGCTGATTTTATGTAAGCCGCCCTGAGCCGGCACTGGCTGGGAGGGCAGGGTACAAATTTGAATAAATAAATAACATTTCAGTGTAGTCTTCAGGGGCAGTCCCACACTTTATAATAGTTCAGTCGCCAGGTTATTAAGATCAGCTGAGTCAAGGCAGGGAGCCAGCCTCCTTGCTAAACGGAGATGGAAAAAAGTATTGTTGCAACTGAATTAGAATGTGTGTCCAGCAATGACAGTGGGGCCAGTACGACCCCTAGATTCTTAACTGTCACCCAGGATCAGCTGAACTGCTTCAAATGTGAGAAGCCCAGTACCCTTGTGACCTCATCCTCATCAACCAGAATCACCTCCAAATTGTTAAGATTCAATTTCAATTTGCTCACTGCTAGCCAGTTAACCACAGCAACCAGGCACTGGCTCACGATCGCTAACAACAGCGTCAGGGGGTCTAGACAAAGAAAGAGAGAACTGGGTGTCATTGACATATTGAGGACACACAACTCCCAAAGCACAGATGATCTCTCCCAAGGGCTTTGCACAAAGATTAAACAGCAAGGAAATATGAGTGTACCCTATGAGTTATATCTTGTCTTGAACAGTAGCCCTCTGAGTTCATTCCATAAAGAATGGTTTAAACCATCCCAAAGTAAACCTCTTTTCAATGACATACATTTTCTACTGGTGCTCCCTTGTCAAATGGTCTTCCACTCATTCCCCTGTACTTCTTATGGCCATCTCCACTGGTAGTTGCATACCTATGACTTATAAATATTTCCCTCAATCTTATCAATATGTCATCTAGATTTTCTGCTTATATTCTTGAACAAAACACAGGTTCTATATTAGCCTCATTTCAAACTTTCCTTTGGGACCGAGAGACTTTTAAAACAATCAGCCACACCTATAAATTTCGCAATCCATTGGTTTTGCTTGATAATCGACAGAGCTGCAGTGATATTCATATCAATTCTTCCAAGACATCTTTCCAACTTTGACACTGATTCATAAATAAAGCTGAAATGGTTTCAACTTTGAATAAATTATATATTACCTGAAAATTCCATGCCTTCTTCATATAATTCTAGCTTATTATTGCAATCATCACTATATTAAAAAATTACAGAGCAGCAGAATCTTGTATGAATTATGATTTTAGGTGCTGGTTTATTAATTGCATTTGTTTACTGATTTCTTAACACAGTGCATAGAAAGGGAAACCGTTGAGGATAAAACCTTAAGGTTCTTTATCAAATGATTATGCCAAGCAAGTCAAGATACACTTTATGGAGGAGGAAGGAAAGAACACAATAAAATACAAAAGGTTTTGATTTTTGCCCATGATTGTTCCTGTTCAATTAATAACAAAAGAGGGAGTCAGTGCTGAAATGCACAATAAAAACAGGAATTAATATTTATATTGGGACAATAAACACATTAATACAAGTTGTTCAATGTAGGTGCAAACTGCTCATTTAATGTAAGAGTTGTGCAAGCATTCATTTTCATTGCAGTGGTGAGGTATTAAAAGCGGTTGTACAGGTCCCAGCATAAGAATGGAGCTGACCCAGCTCCACCTACATAACATATAATGCACTAGTTCTGAATCCAACTAGAACTCTATATACCTGCTCATGCCTCATACCCAAATTTTCACCCTTGTCAATCCTCATTCTTCCAGCTATTATGGCCTGTCTCACCTATTTCTCAGAACATCTTCCTTTCTCAGAACACCTTTCTCAGAACATCTTCCTTGCCCCTGCCCTTCCTGGGAAACAAGCGATATGCAGAGTACAAGGGAAGGGCTGTGGCTCACTGGCAGAGCACCTGCTTTGCATGCAGAAGGTCCCAGGTTCAGTCCCTGGCATCTCCAGTTAAAAAAGACCAGGCAATAGATAGCATGAAATACCTCTGCCTGAAACCCTAGAGAGTTGCTGGAAGGGTTTAGCTCAGTTTTAAGTATAAGTCAGAACGTCAAGCATTCAATTACAGGAAGTTCTCTCCAAGCGCTACTGCTAAAGAAGTGCCAAATTAGATGAGGATGTGGTGGTTAGGAGGAAAGGAGAGGAGGATCAGTCTGTTAGCACTTTGCAGTGAAAATAAACACAACTCCTGTGGCACCTTAACGACTATCAAGTTTATATTCTAGCATAAGCTTTTGTGGAACAGAATCCCGTAGGCTCTCTAGTCCATGAAAACTGATGCTAGAATAACTTGTCAGTATTTAAAGTGCTACAAGAGTCCTCTTTGGGGATCTTACATGAAACATACTAGAGAAAGAGAGTGGAAAGTTGTTCTTATGGAGCTGCCTGGTTCTCTCCCCCATACTCTGGATACAGTCTGTAGAAGAAGATTTAGGCATGTGTGCTGTGCAATGTACCTGGGCTTTCCGTTTGACCCTACATGTCTTCTTGTCACCAGCCATGAGGGCAACAGAGGAAGCATCCCACGACTCCACATCCTTGTAATAATGACTCTACATGGATCATGCAGTGCAGCAACCGGGGACTGAAAATTGCCTTGGTCTTAAAAATGCAGGAGCTTACATAACACAATTGCTGTGGTAGCGTTTCATAATCTTAATATCTCTGGGAGGAAACAGTGGTCTGTACAGGTTGTTTCATGCACACAGCTTTCTACTTACCCAAGTGGTTGGGAGTTCCAGGGACACTTGTTACAGATTGTATGTGAGAGAAAAGACAGGAGATCTATTTTGTTTACGCCACCTTTCAGGGCTTTTCTATTGAAAGGCAAGCTATTAATCCAATCAATACATACTGATTATAGGAAAACAAGAAAGCATGCAGGTAGGTAACACTATTCAGAAGAGCAGTCCTAGATCCCAAACAGGAGCTGCCCAAGACTTTGTTTTTCAGAGAAAAAAATTTTTTTCCACCTGCCAGGAAAATCAGGGTTCTGGCCCCCTGCAACTTCCAATTTGCTTTTTGGTATAGCCTTTGTTAACTTTGAAACAAAAATTGTAATTTTGTGAATGCTGTTCACAACAGCATTCCAGTTACATTTTCCTTGCTTAAACACTGAGGGAAGCTTCCCCTTTCTATGGCTGTATTTCATCTTAAGAACTCCAGAGCTGCCTTTTGAGATCCAGCACCAGGAATTCCAGCATATTCTTGCTTCCTCCCCAATTCAACCTGCCTCTATTGTTTGCCTGTTCAAAGTCTGCTGGGAGAACTAAGCAGCTATTCATTCACCTATTTCAAATTCTCCTCCAATAAGGAAGAGCCGAGAAAGTTTGGGGCGCATTGCTAGCAACCGACCACTTGGCCCAGAGAAACTGCCCTGTGATCAGACTATTGAGAAAGGCATCGCTTGGGAAGCTCTCCAAGTCATCAGTGAAAGAGAACTCATCCTTGCACATGTGGGGTGTAACTGCGGCAGTTTACTTCACGTTTCTGCAAATGAGTAAAACACAGTACCTTTTATGTTGCATATTCATAGAGGGCATTTCGAGCAGGATTCAAAATACATTCCATACATTGTCTCAGTAAACCTTAGAAGCACCCTGTAAAAAGGGATAATCATTGTAGGTACGTATGGGAATGGGGGTGATCCGGAAAGTTTCAGGCCCGGGGGGGCGGGAAGAGACTGATATGGTTTCTGAGAGATATGTCAGCTGAGTTCAGTTCCATATGCACTGTAATCCTAAGCAGGTTTACTTCTAAAATAAGTCTCACCGAGTTCAGTAGGACAAATTTAGAGTCCAGTGGCACCTTTAAGACTAACAAAGGTTTATTCAAGGTATGAGCTAAATTTGCTCTAAATTTGTTCCACTGCTTCAGACCAACACGGCTGACCACCTGGGACTGAGTTCAGTAGGGCATTCACTCTTTATGAGCTTTTTAAGCCTCTGAGGGCCAAGAGATCACCACTGGTCCTTTTCCGTGGTGCCCTCCCCATGGCAATTTGCCTGGCGGAGCCCAGTCTTTTTAGTGCCACGTGAAAGACAATCTTATCTTTGCCCAAGCGTCCTGTTAATTTGTTACTGGTGCCTTTTCTTTGGCTCTTTGATGTTGACTCTTGCCACCGAAAGCTTCCAGTGCATTTATGCTGCTGTTCTATTTTGAATTCAGCTATATGGACTTTTGGACAACATGCCTAATAAGTATTCCACATAAAAACCTGGTCACTCAGCAAGCTTTATGGCAGAGCAAGGACTTGAAGAAGGGTCTTCTTAACCCTAGCCTAACACTCCTAACCACACTGGATCACGAGTAAGGGTACTTAGGATGATGGCTGTAAAGAATTTATAGCTGAGATATCATTCAAAGCACACCTTTCTGAACACATGTGCTGCCAGCTGCAATGCTACACTAGCAAGCAATCCTGAAAAATCCCAAGAAACAGGGAAGTTCTGAAGTGTTTTCTGGTCTCCCTTCTTTCCTCTTGGGGCTGTGAGGGGGGATTCTTGTCAGTCTGATTTGTCAGCTTAGGAGACAGTGCTCAGGAGGGGAGGTGGAGTGGGGGGGAGGACTGTGACCTTTAGGAGCAACCAGCTTAAGTTTCACCTTTTCATCACTGTCCAGCAACGGATTGGCTGAAACCATAGAAACAAGCCATTGATGCCAGTCAATTCAACCAAAGTGACTGCAATTTCATAGTAAAGCATCGTGGGCCCCAGATGAAGAAACTTTATCCAAAGGTAATTGGATGTGACATGGTCGGGGAGATACACACACACCCAACCCATAAATGCCAACAAAAGAGACAAGGAAAACAGTTCCCCATTGGAATTTTGTAGCATTATTATCCAAACAAAACTGTAAGGCTTCTAGAGTACCTGCTGCACACAAGGTTTTCCTATACCCCACAGAAGTAACTTGATCAAGTGTTCCAGACCCTGGGCAACAATAGTCCATGGTCTTGGTGAATGAAATGTGGTATTTCTTTTTAGGAGCCAAAAAAGGGACATTACCTTTTAAAAAGGGAGACTGAAATCCTGGGGATATTAGAAGTCAGCAACAATTTGCCATCAGGATTTAATTTCACTCTTAACACCTAAATGAATCTTTAAGGTTGTGCCTAAACAGAGCTGAACCGTGAAAAATTAAACGTTAAATAAGTAATATAATGTAAGCTGGTTTAGTATGAGAGATATTGGAATGAGCTGCAGTCTGGAAGGCTTCTTCATAATAGCTCAGTTACAAATTTGCTAGGCAGCATTTAGAAAGCCCCCTCTCTGTGTGTGTCAGCCACAATCCTCTACCCATAAAATGGGGATAATAATCTTATATTCGAATAGCAAATTGTGGCCCCCATATGCGGATATCTACATCCATGGATCAGGGCCACAGACAAAAAAAAATAGATATTTCCGCAAACTTGGGAGATACCCCAGCTTTTCAGAAAAATCTGAAAACAATTGAAAATATATGGGGAGGTTAAACCTCCCCTGAAACTATGTATTTTCTGTGCATGTCCAGACAATGCACCTACTTTGGGGTAGTGGTTAAGTGAGTGGACTCTAATCTGGGAGAACCGGGTTTGATTCCCCACTTCTACACATGCAGCTGCTGGATGACCTTGGGCAAGCCATAGTTCTGTCAGAGGTGTTCTTGAAAAGAGCAGGTTCTGTCAGAGCTCTCTCAGCCCCACTTACCTCACAGGGTGTTTGTTGTGGGGAGGGGAAGGAGTTTGTAAGCCACTCTGAGACTGAGTGAAGGATGGGGTATAAATCCAATCTCTTCTTCTTCTCTCTAGGGCTAGGCAGCTGTGACAATGGGAGGGACCATTGGCGGGCCCAGCAACAGCAGCTGCCCAGCCCCAGTAATATCCTTGATGATGGGGGGGGTGGGGAGAAGCCGCAGTGGGCCTGGGAACTGAGGCCAAGACCCTCAAGAAGCCTGGCAGCAGTGTGGGTGAGGGGAAGAAACAGTTAGGAGGGGTAAAGGGATCCCCTGCAAATCTTGCAGGTCCTCACTTGTAATAGTATTAACTTAGTTATATGGCTGTTAAAAAATTTGTAACATGCATGAAGTACTAACACTGACAACACTAAATAAATGCTTTGGAAAAAAGAACTCCTTCACCCTTCATAGAATTCTGATTCTGGAAAACGCCTGCTGTACACACAAAGCAATCCTCTTTTAAAAACCAGGATTTTCTATACAGAAAAAAACCCTTGCCTCCCTTGCCTCTACTCAGAAATAAGAAGTATGTATGACATGCCTTGAAGTTCTGTGTTCAAAACCCTTTCAGCACGCTCCATTAACTTCTGAACTTCACAACAAGTTTTACACCCAGCTCAGCCTCATCTCCTGCCACTTGCTATAGCAAAGCTGTTAAGGTCTGTGAGAAGGCCATGCATTCGGAATCCAACCCAAATCTAGAAACAATGTGTACATTTCCAAACAGTTATACTTTTTTCACCATCTCATTGTTTGGGTCCATGTTAAAAACATTCTGATTAACACAAACCTTCCCTAAAGTTTCCCTCTGTAATCAGCCGAGGCACAAACGTGATAAGCCATCAGCACCCTACCAATTTGTAGGAATAGGTGGCTCAAATTCAAACAGTATTAAATATCAGCCTCTAGATTGTAAAGACAGACCAGCACATTCTTGCATTTCTGATAATCTATTCCCACAGTTCCAATTCCAGATATGGTTTGGAAGATAAACAATTAAACATTGATGATCAGGGATCTGCTTTCATCTCTGAAATAAGCAACTTCCTTGCACTGGTACTTGGGAGCACAGCTGGTATACGGCCAACCATGGAACTGGGGTGTTCTAATGAAAAACACAACAGGAGTCCAGTGGCACCCTAAAGACTGGTAACACGTATTCCAGCATGAGCTTTTGTGAGACATAGCTGACTTCTTCAGATACAATGGGAAGAAAGCTTTTTACCTCATTTTTACAGAAAACTACAGGGGGTGGTAAAGTGAAGTAAACATGTCTTTCCCCATTGTATCCCAAAAAGTGAGCTCTGTCTCATGAACACTCATACTGGAATAAATGTCCCAGCCTTTAAGGTGCAACTGAACTTCTATTTGTTTTGCTACAGGAGATGGACATGGCTACCCCAGTGGTATTTCCATGGTACCTTTTAAGTGTGTGTTTCCTTATTCATTTCCTTTTATCATAATTTTTATACTTGTATCCCTTTAAAAAGCTCCAAGCAGCTTGCATGAAGTGCCAGTGTTCTCCTACCCAAAGAATGATCAAGTCTACATCTGCTTAGCTTCAAGAGAGCTTAGAGCTTTGACCATTCCCAGATCTATAAGAGAGAGGCTTCAAAGGGTCTGAGTCCCCTTAACCCATCTGTGAACTTCATACGACCAATTGTATGGCACGTCATGAGGCTTAATAGGTGGCAAGAAGACCTAAGGAGAGGGTCAGCTGTGGGCATAACAGCAGGGGGACTCTGGAGAAATACAAAATTCTATTGGTCCCACTTGACAGTTCCAGGAAAGGTTGCTTTTGCCTTCAGAAAAAGTCCTGGAACTCAAAGGGGCTTTCTGTGGCCGAGCTGCAGGACTCAGGAACACTCCTAACTTTTGTACCAGAATTCTACTCTAATAGAAGAACCAGCTAAAGTTGCCAGCCTCCAGGTGGGGCCTGGAGATCCCCTGCTTTTACAAGTGATCTCCAGCTGACAGAGATCAGCTCCCCTGGGGAAAACAGCTGCTTTGAATTGTGGACTCTATGGCATTGTACCATGCTGAGGCCCCTCCCCAAACCCCGCTCTCTCCTGGATCCACCCCCAAAGTCTCCAGATACTTTTTAATCTAGATCTGGGAACCCTAGAACCAGCCATTTAGGGAACAATGGTAATGTGCTCCTTACTTCACCATATGGTAAGAAATCCAGAGGTAGAGAGAGTGAAGTCTTTTTCATTTCATTTGGCATTTTCTTACCGACTGTACTTCCTGTTTATGTTTTAAATGCTGTTTTATATAAATGCTCCCCCCCCCCTTTTTTTAAAGGCTCGCCACCTTGAAGGCCATAATTGGGTACAAAGGCAGGATAAACATTTTCCAACAAATACTAGATTTTGTTTCCTTTAGAGTACAGCATTAGAGTCTTATGGTGCATTTGTGCTATGTGTTGTATTTACAAATACATAAGCATGGAACAGAGGAAGCAACAGACTCTAAAGCAGATGGTAACCATCCTACAGTAGGCCCTCAAAGACAGCAACTGCACCTCAAGAGAGCTTGTTCCAGCTAGGGTTGCCAGGGTCCCCCACCACCAGACCCCACCCTTCAGCTGCTGATCAGCTAGCCAGCCGGGGGCGGGGGGCTTACCAGTAGAAAGAGGAAGACCCAGGCCGTGTTGTTGCCATTTCACAGGAAGTGAGGTAATCACACCAGCAGCTTCTGGGCAATGCTCTGGTATTTGGGCAAAATCTCTACGGTAGGAGCCAGTTTTACCATATAATTTTTGCCCAAATACCAAACTGCCACCCAGAAGTCACTGGCATGATGCCATCACTTCCTATGCTATGCCAACAATGTGGCCTGGGCCTTCTCTTTCACCTGGTAAGTCCCTCTCATCCCTGCCAGCTGCCAGGATGGACCTCCTGGAACTCAAAGGGGCTTTCTGTGGCCGAGCTGCAGGACTCAGGAACACTCCTGGCAACCCTAGTTCCAACTAAGCCAAATGAAAAATTCCCAGCTCTCCAACTCTCTCTGGCAGCCTTCAGCTTCAAAATTCCCAACAGAACTTCTGTCTCTGTTCCTTCTGAAACCGTGACTGGAGACACATGCTACACTATTAAGGACCATCAGAGCCCTTTTGCTAAACCCCTGCTGCTCATACATCAAATTTCTAAGGTGAACTCATAGAGACTGGCACTCTCAACTGACACAAATGAGCCTAACTCATCACAGTGCAGAAGCTCATAGGCCAAGCTACATGCCCATTGACTTCAGTTTAGAAACTCCCGAAGTAGCCATACTTCTGGTTATAAATATATATGGAGAGCTAGTGTGGTATAGTGGTTAGACTACTGTTCTACAACAATCTGGAGGCCCAGGTTTGAATCCCTAACCCTGCAATGGAAAGTTACTGAGTGACTTTGGGCTAGTGTCACACTCTCTCAGCCTAACCTGCCTCCCCAGGTTGTTGTGAGGATAAAACTAAGAAGAGGAAAATGATGTAAGCTACTCTGGGTCCCTATTAGGAAAAAGTGGGATATATATATATAACGTAAATAAATAAATATCAATTTTGGTAGCACCCATGGAACAATTTTTGTTTGAAGAATGATGCAATATTGTAATTTTCCCTAGATCATACACAACTATGAACTGGGTATCTGAATCTTTATATGGCCAAAAAACTTGTTACCATTTCTTTACCTCTTTGCTTTTCACATCTGGACATCATTGGCCCCATGTCACTCCCCAATACTGGTCCCAGTGCTGCTACCCACTTTTAAGCCAGTTTGATGTAGTTAAGTGCGCGGACTCTAATCTGGGAGAACCAGGTTTCATTCCCCACTCCTCCACTCGCAGCTGCTGGATGACCTTGGGCAAGCCATAGTTCTGACAAGAGCTGTCCTTGAATGGGCAGTTCTTGAACGAGCTCTCTCAGCCCAACCTACCTCATAGGGTGTCTGTTGTGGGGAGGAGAAGGGAAAGGAGTTTGTAAGCTGCTCTGAGACTCAAAGTGAAGGGCAGGGTATAAACCCAATCTCCATCTCCTCCTCCTCCTCTTCTTCACCATAGCATCATTTCGTACCTCATGTTTTCTCCTCAAGATTGCAGTCTTCAAGGAAGATGGGAGATGAGTTGCACCATACTCAGAGCTGCTGGGGGGGGGGGGCCACTGGGGCGACAAGATTCCCAGTGCCTTGGTCAGGTGGAGGGCCCCTGAAGCCAGTGTCTTGCTGCATTTTTTCTTCTAATGCAGTTCTGCACTTCAGCCACGAGGGGTGCAGGGAAGGCTGAGCACAGTCAACTGAAGTTGTACAGGTTCTGCTGGCCACCCCTTTCTATCACATTTACTACAAGACTTTGCATATCAGATCCTGCTAAACCCATTAACCAACCCAGCATTGGAGCAAGGCAAGACCAGCCAGGACAAACTACAGTCATTACCAGGACTCAGCCTCTTAACAAGGTCATTACATCCATCAGCCTATAATTCCCCTCTTCCTTTAGTTCCACCCAGCTCCATAGTTTGTCTGTGCAGCCAGATCTTGAAAAGGGGTAGTCATTAGTGTGTTGCAGCAAATTTAAAAAATAATTTTATCTTTTCCTTAATTTCTCCTCTTTTCCACACTTTTCATTTTGCTCTCTTCTTTTCCTGGTCTGCCTTCATTCCTGTGTCCCCACTTATAAACCCCCAGCTTCTTTTGTCAGTCTTGGTCTCAGTTCCTTCTCATCCATCCTGGTTGGTAACTTAGAACGTATCTAATAGTAGTAGAGAAGTAAACATTCATTATGAACAGAATGGGGGAGTTAATATCTCCTTATGATCTATCAAAGTAGTAGAAGGATGCTCCCCCTTTTTCATGCACGGTAATAGAATGTTAATCTACTTCAGTGGTTGTGAATGAGGAACAGAAGATAAAATGAATGAGAGAATGATGTAAGTCGCTTTGAGTCCCCATTGGGGGAAGAAAGGCAGGATACAAAAAAATAAAGTAAAAGTTAGAACTTAGCTTCCATAGCTAACAGGGGGGGGGGGGAGTCTGGAGAGAACCAGGATCAAGATGTTCTGATTTCTTTCATTTTTGGCCTTAGAAGTCTCATGAGCATCCTGAAACTGGTGGCCAATTTTGAGATTTCTAGTTTTATCTTCTGATTATTTACACCTGCCACAAATGGACAGACAAATATTATAGATCCATGGTAACATCCAGCCGGGTGATTTATTTAGTTACAAAATTTGATTTGGATTAGGGTCATATGGGGGACCCAGGTGGAATTTTTATCCAGGGAGTCATGGTGGCTATTGGTAGCACCGGCCATGCTAACCAGCAGATCATTCCTCTTCCTTTCAGCAGGGGACAGAATAGAAAAGAGAGAATCTGCACATTAGCCCAAATCAATTTTTGATCACAGCTTCCATTTATTTCTAAGGGAGTTGCACAGGTAATGATTCTGGGGGATTGCATCCTGAATCTCTTTCCTCACCAAACAACTAATTGTAAAGCCTCCTTTACAAAAACTGGGATACATCATGTTTACACAGTGAAACAGCTGCACTGCTTTCAGAGGGAGAAAATATGCAGGCAGCTGTGGGACCATGTGTCAGTACCCTCGCAATGGCTGCCATGGTCACCCAAGGGCAACTGAGTAGGGGGGAAGGAGGATCAGTGGTCAGATGAGATTCATCATCTATCTATGCACTGCAGTCATAGCCTTGGTGTGCCTGCAGAGATGACACCACTGGCATCAGCAAGCTACTTAAGGCAAAGGCAGAGGCTTTGGTCTCTTCCTGGGTCACTATTCAGCAGTGTTATTAGAAAATACAAATGGGCTCTGGAAGGACATTTCTGCTGGCAAAGAGAGGAGAACTTTGCCAATTTCCCCTGTCTGCCACATCATGGCTAGTGCTGTGCAAGGGGCAGGGATCCTCTGACCCCACCCCGCCCACCTCGGGGCAGGTTTCAGAGCCTTTCCAGCCCGCCGGAATCAGATTTTGTGTCCTTCACAGAGCCAAGGCATTTGACAAGAAACAGCCAAAATAATTACAGTGATCTCGCCTTTCAAAGTCTGTCTCTCTAAATACATAAATGAAATATCTTTTTGTGCTGCTTTCAGATTTCATTGATGTTTAAAGGACAGCAGCATGTATAAAATATTATTTCATTTTTTAAAAAATCACTCCTATGGGATAAAAGGCTAACAGAAGCAAATACTTTTAAGATGATAATTTCACCAGAAATTGCATTAGTCAATGTCATTACAAGAGAAAACATTCAATGTAAAACAGGCAAAAAATAAAATAAAATCACAGAACAGACTATGGCATCACTTCTGGCATAAACAATAATGATGCATGCTGTGAGCAAGAAGTGCCAGTGCTGTCGCTTCTAATTGCCTACAGAGGATGGGCAGTGAACAAAGTACTCTGGAAAGCCACTCTTTGTTCAGCCTTCCTCCAGTTGATCAGCACAGACCAGCTGTTGGGTGGAGGAGGACTGCCCAAACCTTCCCAGGCAATGAATGTGGGGGTCCATTCCTCCCCACTTGCAACAGCAGCCTTTTTTATGAGCAGAAGAGAATATGCACTCAAGGAAACCGTTCCCCTCCTTGGTGGACTGGGAAGCCCAACTTCTGCCGAAGGACAGTTCAAGCCTCCATTTGAAGCCACAAGGACACCACAGAGGTGTAGGGTGCTCACATTCCACCTGGCAGAGAAATTTAGCCAGCTGCTCTGCAAAGTAAGTCCCCTGTTCTGGTTTCTGCAGACTAGTGGTGCTAAGTAGAGTTACATCCTCCTAAGCCCATTGACTTCAAGGGCCTTAGAAAGTTGCAGCTCTACTTAGGCTAGTGCTGTAACGTATGGAGGAGTTGCCAGCAAGTGGGGGGGGGGGGATTGTCTGCTAAAAGGCATCATGGACCCAAAGGCTGGAAAGGATGACACTGCAACTAGCTTATGCAAAAGCAAGTCCCCTTACTAAGGGCCCCTTTTGCTAAGGATACATTTCAATGCCTCACCATCCTCGTTTTTTAACTGCATCCATAAATACACAGTAGAGATTATTTTAACTGATAAGCAATAATTGCAGAATATTATATCAGATTTTGATACATCCCCTTGACAAGACAAAAGCTACAGAATTGCTGTGTAAATGGGTAAAGGACTGTGAAGGGTTAATTCTTCACAGAGCCAGAGAACCTTGAGTGACAGGCTGTTCCAAGAGATCTGATTGGTTACCATCAGCTGAGCAGAGGCAGACTTCAGAACTGGATGCTGAGGAGGATTCAGTCTGATTTCAGCTCTAGCTGAGAAGGGTTGAATACTGAGAGTTTCAGAATTCAGCCCTGACTGAGAACAGTTTAACAAAGACATGAGAACTTGGGGAAAGTTGGCAAGGACCAGTGGGTAGTTGGACAGAGACCCCCATTTGGACCAAGGAAAAGGGGCAGATCTTCTAGAGAGAGAAGAAATTCCCTACCCAATCAAACAGGGAGTTAGCTCTGAAGAGTCAGTTAAAAACTCAAGATGAGTAGTGGTGTTTCAAGAGAAGGGGTTGGGATACTGGAAAGAGTGTACCAGCCTTCTGGAAACCAAAAGACTCAGAGAATACTCTAAGAAAGTATGCAGCAGTGTTTAGAAAACACTGGAACAAAGCCTCTCAGCATAAAGATTTTAAGTAACTGTGAATAGCTGAAACTCTCATGAGCCTGAAATGTAAGAACTAAAGTCTGTGCATGTACTGATTTTACCTCAGAGTTATCTATATAGAGTTACTTTGGAAATTTTACCCCTGATTTCACCTGACCTTTCCCCTCTATGTTAAATAAAATGTTTTGTCAGTTTGGAATATAAAAACATCTCAAGTGGCATTTAAGTTAAAGCTGCCTCCCAATCCTTCCCTCAGGTTCCTGGGCTGAGCCAACAGCCAAAACATCATACTATGACAGAGTGGGACAGCCAGAGTTCTTCAACAAAGAAGAAAACACATTACCAGGGTAGCTCAATCAATAAAGGGAAAGGAAAACAGAGGGAATATCTTGCCTCTAAAAGAGGGAAGTAGACAGGGGGTGGGCATCATAGCTACAATGGTGAGATACAATGCTACTAATACAATACAGGCACATGGGCGCTCTCTTGTTGGCAGTGTCATACTTTGCACATTCACAGAGCTCCATCTGCCATCATCAAGGGAAGCTCCAGCCACAATGTAAACAAACCATGTGCTTTCAGCTCTGATGCCGCTACATGAGAAACAAGCTCAATGACTAGAAACAATAAAAATTACTGTTGACTGAAAACCTAGCAATAAACAGTGCAGCCCTAAGCAGAGTTCAACCCTTGTAAGCCCGATGACTTCAAGGGCGAAACTCTATCTAGGATTGCACTAATTTTTAAAACAAAATATGGCACTTTGGAAGGGTCTCATTTGCAAAGATGACACAGAACAACAGCAGAAGTACTGGAATGAATTGCTTTGTTTTTAAGGTTTAATTTTCCATGTAGAACGTTACTACTGTCTAGATTTTTAGACACGATTATTAAAACAGTAACCTTATCATCAAGCTCCGAGGTTCCAGCTAAGCAATAAATAAATGGTTCAAAGCACAGAATGTTCTCCAAAGTAAACACAAATACCCCCTGTGCTCAGATCTTGCGATTGGGCCAATTAACCTTGGCAGGAATACACTAAGAAGGCTAGGCAGAAACAAACTTGCATCCCCAACCCAGTACACGGTGCCTTAGATGCAAGTCTTCAGTTTCAAGGGAACTTGCTTCCAAATATGTGTACTTTGGACAGTCTTAATCTAAAATTAGTTTGTCCATAAACTGAATATCAGATGTACTTTCTCTGCAAGCTGTTCAGTCCCTTTGAAAGGAGGAAGATTTGCTTCGCACTGTCAGCAACCAACATGGGCAGCACCACACAAAAGGGGAAGCTGTTTGAATGAAGTTAGTTTCTATATACCATGAGGCAGATTTCAACCACAGAATCACATCAGACAGCTTCCAATACAATTACATGAGAAACAAGCTTTAGATGAAGCCAGACATAAACTCTAATATGCACTTGGGTGGGTCATAACCACCTCCATTTCTCCTGGAATAGTCCTGGCATTAACCTAGCAACATAAATGGAAAGATCCAAGAGAAAGCAAGAACCGCAACTGATGTGCGCAGCTTCAGTGTGGCACAATGGACAAACTCTGGCAACAACCTTGCAGCACAGCCACGACACTGGAGGGCCAATACACACACCATTTCCGGTGAAGGGCTGTTATTTTGTTTAGTCGGCTAGTGCCGTTTTCCAACCCTCATCAGCCAAAAGCAACAAAGTTCTGTACATGTTGCTTCCACGCACTGAACTTAGCTCTGATGGTTAAAAGCCTTTCAGGGTTGCGCGCCACAGGCGATGGCAGCACATACATTATCACCAAGCCAAAGGCTGATACCATTACAAGCAGAGCCTATGCATGTACTGTGGCTGCCACAAACTAAGAGGGTCAGGTGCACTGGGATATATGTGCAATCTTGCTGGGAAGGTGTGCCACATGCTATGCTCCTGTTCTGGGTTGCTCCTGCCTATTTATTTAAAATGTTCATATCCCTTCTTTCCACAATGCCCATGGCAGCCTAATATAGAATTATTTCCTGGAAAGTAAAGCCAGGCCCATACTCTTAAGCACTTCAGAGGGCAGACTTTTCCTTGCCTACAGGCAGCACTTCCTCACCTTTAGATGGTTAGCCTGTTTTCGTTTTCATTTTTGTACACAGCCTAGAGATTTGTGGTGTTGTAGGTTATTTATTTATCTCTCCCCCTCTGCTCAGTGAGTTTTTTTCTTCTCTCACTGGGCCATTACGTAGCCTAGCCATGTGCTCTTCTTTTTGTTTTAAAAATACTCCTTATATTCACACTAGATCAATCTGGTATCTAACCAGATCATATGCCACCATTCATCTCCCCTCCCCCCCGGAATCTCTCTGTGATATTTTCCATCTTCTTTTCCCATGAGACAGGAGTCACCAACAGACGGCCAGACATCAGCCTGGAATATTGTTGTGGCAGAAGGAAAAACATAACAAGTTGCTGCCTTGTCCATCTGGTGTCCTCCTTTTCCCAAACCAAACCTTTTGGTTTCAGAGGCGGATTCGCAGCCAGGTCGCAAACTGTTTTAGCTTCTGCACATATTTATTATTGTTTATATGCTCTCTAAGTTTCTCAGAGAATGTTGCTTCTTTCCAGATCCCTTTATTTCTCTTCACGGCCTTCA
The DNA here is from genome assembly GCA_029375565.1 of Gekko gecko. Lineage (NCBI taxonomy): Eukaryota > Metazoa > Chordata > Lepidosauria > Squamata > Gekkonidae > Gekko > Gekko gecko. The sequence continues at coordinate 116,896,873 of JAPDNY010000008.1, forward strand.
GTTCAGCTTGGAGGAGCCTCTTGTGAAGCTTCCAGTATATCTGGGATTCATGAGACAGTCCCTCGACCTGAACGGTCCTGCCAAGCCCGTGTCTCAGAATTTCTTCATTCAGGCAGATGCTCGAAAACCTGCCCTGTTCAGAAAGGACATTTTAAAAAGCAACAAGAAAAGCAATCAGATTTTATAAACATTTAAAACAGACAGAAATGGAAGAAAGAATACTCATTGCTCCTGTATCTTAACATACCTTATTGACTACCACAAGGCAATCAAGCATTGAATCTTTCCTTCCGAGGAGCTGGAACCACATCATTTGGGAGGGTTTTAACTCCTTCTTTAACCAGATGGTACCATCTGGTGTTAGCTCCACACCAGCAAGCCTGATCAGCAGAAAACCATCTGTATGCCCTAAGACACAGAAAACAAAGGTCTGTTGTTTTTTTAAAAAAATTACTGAATTATTGCAGACATTTTATTGACTTTCTATACCTAAGAAAATGGCTACTAGCCACAAGGTATAGATAGGAACTCTCAGTCTGGGGCAAGTGAGGCTCTGTATTCTTGGTGCTTGGGGAGGGGCAACAGTGGGAAGGCTTCTTTTTTTAATAACACTGGGAAGGCTTCTAGTCTCCTGGCCCCACTGCTGGACCTCCTGATGGCACTTGGTATTTTTGGCCACTGTGTGACAGAGTGTTGGACTAGATGGGCCATTGGCCTGATCCAATATTGGCTTCTCTTATGTTCTTAAGATATACAGCAACTGGATATCTCCTAGGTTTATAAAGAAGGTTTCATAACATTATTAGTTTTACAGTGAGATTTAAAAATATATATATTCTACAGCCTGTTGGGTCCAAGAACTTGTTTGATAAATAATGTGTTATTAGCCCTGAGAGGCAGTTTGGTGTAGTGGTTAAGAACGCGGACTCTAATCTGGGAGAACTGGGTTTAATTCCCCACTCTTTCACATGCAGCTGCTGGAGTAACCTTGGGTCAATCATAAGTTCTTTCAGAGCTGTTCTCTCAAGGGCAGTTCTTGAGGGGGCTCTCCCAGCCCCACCTACCTCATAGGGTGTCTGTTGTGGGGAGGGGAAGGGAAGAGGATCGTAAACTGCTCTGAGACTCCATGTAGTGAAGGGCAGGGTATAAACTCCTCCTCCTCCTATATGTTAGGATGAAAACAGGGGAGGGCTTCTTTTGAGTGGAGAGAACCCCACTTGTGGGCAACACACAGACATTCAACTCATAACATGAAAGCACAGGCAAGCCCACCCCAACCACACACACTTTCGTTGTAAAATGTGCTTAGTAAGGTAAAAGTAAAGGTTTCTCTTGCTCGAAAGCCAGTTGAATATGACTCTAGGGATGCGGTGCTCATCTCTGTTACCAAACCAAAGAGCCAGCGCTGTCCAAAGACTTCTCTGTGGTCATGTGGCTGGCATGACTAGACGCTGAGTCTTAAATAATTGCTGTCAAGTCACAACTGACTCATGGGTTTTTCAAGGCAAGAGATGAGCAGCAGAGATGGTCCGCCATTTGCCTACCTCTACCCAGGCTTTCCTTGGTGGTCTCCCATCCAAGTACTAACCATGGCCAACCCTGCTTAGCTTCTGAGACTAGTCTGGACAATTCAGGCTGCATAGCCTTACTCTGCTGTAAACAGGAGAAGCAGAAACAGACATCTTCTTGGAAGCCTAATTCAGTTTTCAAAAGTAGTCACAGAATCTGAAGTAGTGAAACAGAAACCTCATGAGTTCACTATTTAAAATAGGCGCACTGTGTACCTGACAGAAACATTAACACCTGAGACTCTTACACATCTATTTTTTAACCTTAAGCGCACAGCAGAAATCCCCTACAAGGAGCAATTATTGACATTACGTCCATAGCACATGTTATATGGGTTATTAAAAAATTAATGAACATAGAAGCACACACAGAAATCCTGTAGTAGGAGAGGAAGACCCCATTTAGAAGGTTTTCCTACCATAGAAAGGACACCGTATCTTCAGGAAGGCAAAAGGTACAGTTCCTGTAAACTGTTTCTTTACAATTTGATATTCTAAAACCTATTTTAAATGAATTCCATCCCTAACTCTGTCATTGCTGGCATAACCTTCCCTTTAAGCCTACTTACATCTCCTCTGCAGTGATGAAATTATCGGAAGGATAATGGGAACATGTTCAATTTCTAATCCTTGCTCTGTTATCTGGTGTAGCCGTCCCCGTAGCTTAACATTCTTCTCTATAAATTCTATTGGTATTTCCAGAGCATTTGTGAATTTGGTTGTCTATTCACAGAAAGGGGAAGGAGAGACAACAAACAGAAATGTTACAAAAATAAGTGCAGAACTTTGTAACAGTAGTATAACTGTTGGGATGGGCTATACACTTGACATAAATAAAATCACGCCCCAAGAAAACAGAAGACATATACTCTTCTTCTATCTTATTTAACTGGGCAATTTCATGCATTTAAATCTGGGTTGCCTTGCCACCAAGTGTACACACCCTCAACAGGGAACTAAGTGATTAATGGACGGAGTGTGGCTCAGCAATAGAGCTTCTGCTCTGCTTGCAGAAGGTTCCATGTTAAATCCCTGGCATCTCCAGTTAAAAGGACGAACTAGCAGCTGAGGTGAAAGACCTCAGCAGGAGACTCTGGAGAGCCACTGCCAGTCAGAATAGACAGGGCTGACCTTGATAGACCATTGGAATGAGGCAGTTTTACCTGTCTTCATCGCTGTACAACAATGCAAATTTGTTCTGCATGTCTGCAAACATTTACTGCATTCACAACTTATTTTTGGGAGCAAACTTTTAAAAATTTGAAATAGCTCGATGCGTGTTCTGCCTCAAGGGTAGCCAACCCCTGGAACATATGCCTACAGTGGCATACCTGATCCTTTTGTGTGGTACCCAGACCAGATCTCCAACCAGGCAACTGAGGCACTGGCAGCAATGCTGGGGCCAGATATGCAGCAAAGGACCACCATCCCCCACCAAGATCTGCACAGTCACCAACTCAGTCCAAGGCAAAGCAATAAGACACTTGAAGCACTGCTGGGGTTTGGCTTGCTCCAAGCATGTCTGGCCTAGTATAACCCTTGTCTCCCACCTCCATCCCCATTATGTTTCCTGGCACACTAGCAACAGCTTCATGGGTAAATGCTGCATTTCCCCCCCCTTGATAAAAAGCTAAAGGTAAAGGTTTCCCTTGCTCAAAAGCCAGTCGTATCTGACTCTAGGGTTGTGGTGCTCATCTCCGTTTCCAAGCCGAAGAGCCAGCACTGTCCAAAGATGTTTCTGTGGTCATGTGGCCAGCATGACTAAACGCCGAAGCACACGGAACCTTGATACCTGGGCCAGAAAGACTGCCTGCTCTGTTCTATTTCCTGTATCAGCTAAGTAAGGTGGATGCTAAGATAGCTGATCGTCACCTCAGACCATCACCAAAAGAAAAAGGTGTGTGTGTGTATGGGAGACAGAATGTGGTTTACAGTGCTGTGGGAACCCAACTTTGAAACAACGGTACATAGAGATGGAAGAGGAAGAGCTGGTGGAACTGGATCAGTTAAGCAGAGCTTACCATCATACTGCCCCACAGCTATGCTACATATATCATACCCAGCCTGTACTATTAGGAAATCTAAACCATGATTTAGCTTCTTTACCAAACCTTCACTCCTGTGGCTCTGCAAGGTCTTTTTGGAGAAAAGCAAGACCTTGCAAACAAGGAGCCCGAAGGTCCCATAAATAAGCAGAACAGAACAGGTCTGAGAACTGTGCTCAGTCTGGTGTTTCAAGGACTGACCCACTGACACGTTTATGCGTGTGCTCATACAAAAACACTCAAACTGAACCATGCTTGTAGCAGTGCCAGTCATTTAGCATCCATTTAAATTAAGAACATTAAGACTACATACTGAAGTTCATTCTGGGGTTTCATGCACCTCAGCTAGGGAAGCCCTTGGCATTGCACATCAAACAAAGCAAAGAGACCCTTGCAATCTAAGTAAGCGGAAGGGTACAAGGGAAGGCCAGTGAGATGCAGAAAATCGGCAGAACGAAGCCAGTTACTAATCAGGCAGGTAAATACACCAACAGAAGGAACCTGGCACACTGCAGGAAACAAAGGTTTCAATGGCAGAGAGCATCAAGACAGAACAGACTTCAGGATATAAGGCACCCACACTGAGTATGCAGGTCACATTTTTGCACCACAGTCACCCTCCAGCTTCACCCCGTGGCCAAGCTGCTTCTGCTGGCACTGACAGACGCAAGCATAAGGGAAAGGGACAAAGGGTATTCTTTACCACAGCTCTGGCTGCAAGCCATTACCATGACAGGGTCTATTTATGCCATTTCAGGAATAAATCACAGTAAAGCGGGTTTGGGAAACAGCATACTGAGAACAGGGATAACCTGGAAGGAGGACAATTGCAGCATGATGCCATGTGTGAAACCTCCAAAAAGCATGCTCCAATTTGGAAGCCAAGGTGGAGAAAACCCTCCATATGGAAGCAGTTTTCCTCTGCTGTGTCCCAATCAAACTGGAAGCCCCAGTGACTGCTATTTATTACGGTGGAGTCCTGAGCATGGATCTTCCAGGGTCTCTTCCAGTAAAGCTCCCTTGGAGCCAACTAGGCAAAGCTGCAAATTCAGACATCTGTGGCCATTTTTTCAGCCAGTCTCTTATTTAGGTTTTAAAAATGTACACAGGAAAAAGTAAAGTGGGAAGAGGCCTGTGATCATTAGAAACAAATGAGAAATCCTTCTAAACTGTTTCAATAATGATTTCATTAATAACTGAGTGACAGAGGAGAGACTCTTACCCATCAGAGGATGGGAGCAGAGAGCATTTTATTATAGCTGCAGAGGTAGAACATGCATACGAGGTTTCTACGAAGCAATAATCCTTGTACAGATGCAAAATGCTCATCAAAACAACAGTTTCCAAACTGCAGCCAGCTAATTCTGTTTGGGTGGGGACAACTGTCCTAAGCAGTAAGCAACTATGCTTTATACTTGACGCTGCAGAATTGTATTTATTCTTCAGCTGACTTTCCCTTTATAGTCTGATGACCCGCAAAGTGGGGCCTTGAAAATACAAGCAACCCCACCAATTATCAGGATTTCTATTAATTATACTACTGTGTAAAATTATAGTATTGTGTAAAAAAAACCCTCAGGAAATTAAATCCCTGCAGACCTATTTAAACAGGAAGGTTTTACACTTTTGTCTGAAAACAAGTGACTAGTGTCTTTGGGAAGCCTCTTTGCAGTGGCCACTGTCAAAATGCCTCTGTCTCTCAGTCCAGTTCCTTTGCCTGCCACAGTATATCCGGATAAAGCTTTGCTCTCAATAGCTGAGCAATTGTGTAGACGGACATATATGGAGAGAGATGCTCTTAGAAAGCTTAAGGACTAGTGGCCATTTTAAAAACTGGAGCCTTTCTGCAAAGCAAGATTTCTTTATTTCCGCTGACTTTGAGTGGACAGGACAAAAGCTGTTCACAGCCATCAGATTGATTTTGGTCTCCTCAGATCAATGTGTTTTTACATTTTAGCTCACCTCAAACTCTAGAAACTGGGCAGACTGGAAATCTAAATAAATAATTATTCTGCTTGTAGCAACACACATGCTCTATTTTAAATAAAAACGAAAAGTAGGTAAAATAGCAAACTGCTCATTACCTCACTTATTTGTTCTATACATAACACAAAGCTTCTGTAGACATTTGATGAAGAACTACTGAAATCCATTTGCAACTTACCAACTTAACACTCTTTGAAAGTAAAAACACTCCAGCGATTGCCATTCCTGTGCTGATATTCTGTAGAAGAAAGAGTTCACGAGTCATTTAAATCTCCAGCCCATTACTCTCATTGTATTGCTTGAATCTTAGCCACCAGAATCAGGGACATGGTTTAGAAGAAATGCCAAATCCTGATGCACTGCTATGTTAACAATCCTTCAGGAGCCTCAAATTCACACCCACACACTCTCCCCTCAAGTGTCACAAACTAGTTAGGTTTGTATGGCAAACTGCATCTGGTTGTCAAATCCAAATCAATAAACTATGGTATGTGCTTGTCCAGGAAACCAGGAAGAAATATTAATTACCCATCCATTTAGATCTTCATCTGAGGCCCTCTTTAGTGTTCCCGGATGACCTGAAGACAGGTGCCTGCACAACAAAGGACCTCTTCAATAGGTGCTTCCAGGCTTTGGAACGCCCGAGGAGATCTGTCTGATGGTATGTATCCCTTTATGCCTGTGGTGAACACTGCACCATCCCAAAAGACATTCAGTAGTATGGTTTACTGTGTTTGATGCTGCCAGTTTAACATCCGTCTGCTGTTTTGGGGTGTTTTAGGTTGTCCTCCCCCTCCCCCGAAAATGCTAGTATTTATGGAGTGTCTGACTTCTTGTATTGTGATGCGAAAAAATCTTTGCCCAGCTAAAGAAAAATGTTTCACAAGTAAATATTCCAAAAAGCCCACAGTAGGGCATTTAACTTTATGTGACAAAACCTTTCTCCGGCCAATACACAATGAGTGCATCCTTTGTTAACTGAAGCATATAACCAGCCAACCTAGCAGTTCGAAAGCAAGAAATTGCAAGTAGATAAATAGGTACCACTTCGGTGGGAAGGTAACAGCATTCCATGCGCCTTGGTGTTTAGTCATACCGGCCACATGACCACGGAAACGTCTTCTGACAGCGCTGGCTCTTCAGCTTTGAAACGGTGATGAGCACCGCAACCCTAGAGTCGGATTCGACTGGCTTTTGAGCAAGGGAAACCTTTACCTTATAACCTATGTGAAGACAAACATAAGGGAAACTAGCCAGCCCTGAAAGACACTTCACCAATTACTCAGTGCAGGGCAGGACACCATGGAGAACTCACCTGGTTCCCCAAGCTTTTCACCAGCCACTGTTTTAGAAAGTTAAGGCTCAGTATTTAGAAGAAGAAATTGGATTTATAGTCCACCCTTCACTTGAAGTCTCAGAGCAGCTTACAAACTCCTTTCCCTTTCCCTTCCCCTCCCCACAACAGACACCGTGTGAGGTAGGTGGGGCTGAGAGAGCTCTGACAAAAACTGCTCTTTTTCAAGAACGGCTGTCCCAGAGCCATGGCTTGCCCAAGGTCATCCAGCAGCAGCATGTGGAGGAGTGGGAAATCAAACCCGGATCTCTCAGATTAGAGACCGCACACTTAACCACTACACCAAACTGGCTCTCCCTGCTTTTCTGTCCAGTGGCATCCCAAAGTGGGTCAATCCTGGATCAATGTTTCAAAGGGTCTGCAGCAGAACAGCTGGATTTGAACCCAGCAGCATCTGAGAGACCAATGAGATTTTGGGGGTATAAACTTTTCAAAGTTAAAGCTCCATTTGTCAGATACTGTCCCTTTGTTAGGAAAATAATTTTTTTTATTGATTAAAAAAATTCTTAGTACAAAGTAACACATCTATCTTCAAAAACAAATATATAAACAATACTTGAACAATATCAACAATATTAAATATACAACCAAACTTTTAAACTTTCCTACAAATTAGTTGCTGTAGATTTTCTGGGTTGTGTGCCCGTGGTCTTTCTGTGTTATACCTCTAAGGATGCCAGTCACAGCTACTGGCAAAACGTCAGGTCCTACAATGCCAAGACCACGGCCACACAACCTGGAAAACCTACAGCAACTAATGAACTCTGGCTGTGAAAGCCTTTGACAACATATCTCCTACAAATTATAATAAGGTTTCTACAGATTACAACAGATAACATTAATTACAGCAATGCAACATATAAAACAACTGACAGAATTATAACTATTATGTCACAGGAATTTGTAGGTACGTTACATAAAGATAAATAAAATTTGATACAGCTTATTCTCACTGGAGGATTTGTTTCCTGAAACCAAAACCAGCATTTAAACCATTGAGAAGGTTTAGCATTCTCCACCCCACCATCCCAATTTGAACCTGTTTAGGGGTATCTGACAAAGGGAGCTCTGACTCTCCAAAGCTTACACCCCGAAAATCTTGTTCCTCTCTAAGGTGCTCCTGGACTCAAATCTACCTGGATCACTGTAACTAAAGAGCACTGTGCCCCTGAGCATGTCGAGAATGCCCATCCCTTAGCACTGACTGTTAGAGCGAAGACAGGGGAATGACAAACAAGAAGCCTTTGCGCTAACGAAGCCCAGACGGAACAGGACTGCTGCCATTCCACCCCAACTCGCAGCAGGGCGGGCTGCCCGCCTCTAGGGCTCCCATTTCCTCCCCCGGCGGCGGAGAAAGAGCGCCAAGCGGCGGCGCCCTGTCAGACTCCCTCCTGTGAACCCTGCCCGCGACGTACCCGGATGAGGGTGAGATGCGCATCTGCCCATTCCGAGAGGCGCGCGATATAATTCGCCGGCTCTCTGCCTTGCTGCCCCGCCATGGCCTAGACGCAGCCCGTCCTTCTCCCCCCGCCACCAGCGCTTACGTTTCGGCCAGGCCGCAGCGCCACTTACTGGCCATTTGGGGAGTTACACGGCAGCTGAGTCGACTCCGAGCAACCAGAGGCTTTCGCTGAGGGAGGCTGTATGCTCTTCTCCCTTTTAACCAAGTAAAAGTTTTCAAATAGTGGGTTCAGATCCCACCCCTGTGGTTGCAGTTAGTCAGTGATAATGCACAGGAGGAACTCTGCAGATGATCGAAGGTACTCGTTATTTTAGGTATTCCTAAAACCAAGCCCTGCTATTGGGTTTAGCTACTAGAGGGAAACAGCTGTTGGATTGAAGACTTATCCACAGGCACTTCTGAGACACCAGGGTTTAAACAATAAGTGACTATCGCACAAACATTCAAAAGATTTCCAAAACAATTATTGTTACCAGGACAAAAATAGCCTTTCCACAAACAAGCCGCTGAAACTCAAGATTTGTGGACTGCGGTCAAGGTGAACATCAATATAAATGATTTTAAATGGCAGTCTGTTATCTTTCAGATAATCTTAACTGCACATTTTGAAGAGGGCAAGTCAGACCACTGTAACATGTGCCTTCTGGGCGCACTACTCCTAGGAAGGATGTTGTGATATGGGTATGCTGACAATTTGAATTTGATAACGCACATTTCCAGGAACACAGAATCATAAATATGCCCCCCCCAACTGAACCAGTTAAATGCTTTACCAAAACAGCAGCCAAAATAAGATAAAAGCAGTGACAAATTGACATGCAAGCAGTGTTAATTCAAAGATACAACAGATTTAGCCCACATCTGACAGTAAATATTAGGCCAGGAGACCCCGTGGAGGGACTCCATAATTAGGGAGCTATCAGTGAAACACTCTTCTCTTTACAGTAGCCACCCACCAAACTTCTGAAGCCATCCAGACAAGACACCATCATAATGTCAGAGAGCTTGGTATGGGAAAGAACGGTCACACCTTGTTACCAAACTGCTCAGGACATAATCACTTAAAACCAGCATTGTCAATTGTGCAATTCAAGATCTCCCCCGCCCCTTATTGTAGTTTTTGTAGAATTTGGGGGGGAAGGAAGCTTTAAGCTATTCATCAGATCATTTATCTCTCCTTAAAAGAATACTGCACCCTGGCTCAAGAACATCCTTCATATAAATTATATGCAGTGGAGGAGGAAAGTGTCATCAGGCTGCAGCCAATTTACGGCCACCCCATAGAGCTTTCAAGGCAATAGACATTCCGAGGTGGTTTGCCCTTGCCTGCCTCTGCAGGGCAACCCTGACTTTCTTGGTGGTCTCTGATCCAAGTACTAACCGAGGCCGACATTGCTTAGCTTTCAAAATCTGGCAAGATCGGGCTAGCCTGGCCCATCCAAATCAGGGCTTGCATAGGTATAAGCGTTGCCCATATACAAAGGGTTAGTCATTTGCCAGCAAAGGTCTTAAAGTACCTGACTAAGTTTATCCATAGCAAGTTCCCAGTAAGTGCCTGACATTTCCAAACACTTTTCAAAGAGAGCTCTCCATAAAGAAGATTGTAGTCATCCACCCTGGACACGATGTCATCACAGCATATATAACTGTGGCAAGGCACTCTCTTTCCAGAAACCGGTGCAGATGGCAAACCAACCAAAGCAGATGAAAGACAGTCTGTTACCAATGACATTTGTACCCCCTTCAGATACAGAACCACACTGAAGCTACAAATATATTGCTCAGATGGGCATACAGTCTCAGATGATTACACTATTTCCTGAAAGTTTTCTTGGCCATTACAGTTGTTACTAAAGCCTTCCATTTATTCCCTGGACATTTTTATTGACACTTTTTCATATATAGAGAAGGTGAGGTCCTCAGTTTCAGCCATTTTCTGCTCGTGCCTATGGGTCTCTCTCAAAATCAAGATGTGCTACAGGCTAGCATCCTGCAATAGTTTCACTCTGAGGTGTGCCTTAAGACTTCCATGAAACTAGTCTAAAGTACTTAAATCGCAGACAGGGTTTTGGTAGTTTCACCCAGAGACTTTACCATAGGAATCGTTTTACACACACCTCAAAGTATGGTGAGGAAGTGTTTTAATACTACTGCCTGCACTGGGTTGCTGATATGCACAGAAGCTGCTCTATGTATCTGGGGAAATAAATGCATGCCACATTTCCCATGGGATAAGGAACATGCTTTTTCTCTGTACAGAAAGGCAAATACTTTTCCTCTGTATATCAAAATCTACAGAGTGCACAAAGCACTCCTTAAGATTGGTGCACAAAGCAGTCCTTAAGACTGGAGCTTATACATGATCCCCAGCACTCTAAAATTGCAAGCAGGGCCTGGGGTCTTAAAAACTTGAGGGCCCTCTTTATCCACGCTAATTTAACAACAGAATTTTGATTCATTAATTTCACAGCTGTTTCACTATATGCCACTACAAGTCCTTCAACCCTCCTTCCAGTTCAGCAGTACAAAGTAACTGAGACATTCCCAGTCAAGTAATCATCCATCTTACCTCAGGGTGACATGAATTGTTTTGGAAGCACAGTGCTTGAGATAGTGGAAGGAAGAAGAGAAGGCACAGAAAAACATGGAACCTCTCTCTGGTTCTATGAATTTGATCGCTATGAACAATTACATGGTGTCAAAGTATAAATTCTTTTTAATGATATTGATCATGCTCAACCACAACTACAAAGAAAAAACACAAACAATTAAAATCAGAATATTGCTTTATTGAAACAAACTGGAGAACTTCCAAGACTTTCTAATAAGGTGTTTCCATGAACTTAGCACTTTAAATAACAAAGAAACCATACTGTGCTCTGATAATTAACAACAAGGATTTACATAATTCTTAAAGGTTTACATTGAAAAGCGATGGTAAAAAGCAAACACTTTTGGTAAAACAGAATGTTAAACATGTTATGTTGCCTGTTAGAAGTTGGCCATTTAACTGTCAATCAACCAACGTTTTTGTTCTGTTCTTTAATACGATTAACAGCCGCTTCAAACAAGTAAACAGAACTGTTTGTATTTTAAAATAGCAACGCTTTAATTTACAGCATATTGTAACAGATAAAAAGCCAAACTTATTAAAAAATAGTTCAGCATATACAGTATACCTCTGTTCCCCTTCTATATTACACCCAAATAAAGTAATAATTCCAGAGAGTCCCTGGCCACAACTGAATCATTTCTCACTAAAGTCAGCTCTTCACATGGTCCATTTAAGCATATATTATAATGCCTTTTTCCAAGTAGTACATTACTTAGAAAGTGTTATAAAATGAAATTGATTGTATAATTAATTCATGTCAAGTAACTTGAGATTTTGTCTTCTTCAAAAGAAGGTAATAGTATATATTATGCAATACCACTGTGGATATGTCTGATGAAACTTCATAGATACAAACAGAATTCCCAAGGAATTAAAAACCAGGCAAACACAAACAGCACTCTCAAAAAATCGGTGACTTTACAGCTAAGCAAATACCCAGAAACAGTAGCTAGGCTTTAAAAATCCAACAAAGGTCGAGGTAATGTTTTTAAGTACAGCACTGGGAAATAAGTTCAAGCTGCAGTTAGCAAATAATACTCTTATCACAGCTCAGCCTGCCTTTCTCCTGCCCATAAGGAATCCATCGTAATACACCAGCGGAACAAGATCACGTATTTCACTTTTCATGAGCAAATTGTACTAGATTGCTGAAATGTTCAGAACTGCTATCTACGATCTCTCATTAACCTGACAAGCAATTAAGTGATAAGACTACATATTCCAATTATGTGAACATCTTCTTGAAATCAGACCTTAGTGAAAGTCCTTCAGACTCTAATTAGAAAATTTCTCCCCAACAATGTATACTACTTGTACCCTGCTCTGAAATATTAGCCTAATTCATTTGCATCTTCACATAGCGCACTCCAGACAGCCTTCAACAACAGAACGTCAACTCCTTTTTTATACAGTGCAGAGGAAGAGATACATTTTGGAGGAAATAATCCATTTGATATATATCTATATCATGCTGCCAATTATACCTAGCGATATCTAAACAGGATTTTTAAAATTACAGTTGCTGTGCCTGTTACCAGATCAAATAATCAGTAGAGATGGTTTTTAGATCAATCAACTGAAAAAGAATTAAGCTGAGGTAAAAGCAGCTACTACCTTCACATCAGAATCCAAAGAGCTACTAACTTGAACCGAGCCCAAGTACACGGGTATACCCTGTAAGATTATCCCCCCCGCCGCCACCGTGCTTTCTTTGTATAGCAGGGCCCCTTAGCCAAAAGATTTTGATTTAATATGAGGCATGGCAGACTATTATACAAAAAAGACAAGCCTAAAGTTCCCTTGGGAATGCTGAGCCAGCTTGGAAGATCTCATTGCCTTATGGGACTTTCTGGATTGTGCTTTGCTATTGATTCTGGGTTTTAGTTTTAATTATGTATTCACAGAATTTACTCTAGTGCATCAGCCATTTTTTAAAAAATGAATAAATCTTTATCTTGGCACATGGTAGGAACAGTAACACAGAATTGTAAAACATAAAAAGGCTAACCGGAAGTGTACTGTGCATATCCCGCAACCTAGATACCCTTTCTAGAAATAGCCTCTTCCAAATGCTGCTTAGATACCATTTTGCATTAAGGAACAGGGGCTTTATCAATGCTGTGACACCAAAAAAAAATAAAAAATCAACGGAACAGCAAATAAATGCATGGTAATTAACTAAAATGAATGTTATTTTACTTGTGCTTATCCAGCCTTCGAGAAAAGATTGAATTTAAGGCAGACAAAAATCAGTTTATTGTAAACAACTACTGAAAATGAAAGTTTTTGAAGAGCACACTGAATTTTCCATTCAAGTAAACAGGATTATTTAAACTATTATCTGAACTATGTTACAAGACAAAGTATCATTATGTTGGAGCAACATACTGAATGGGAAAGCCTAGACTTTCAAAGTCTGCTAAGGTTGACAAAGGAATCCAGCACAGCCCATTATCAAGCTCATATGATGCTTTTTCATGATATGAAGACAAGCATCAGTACCTAAGGTCTACAGATCAAGCGGCACAGGAACAAAGGATTAGCAAAACTTGTAACCTAATTTTCTATCAAACAAGACCAAGTGTATGGTTCAACCAGTGCAACATACCAACATCTTACAATCCCAAAGGCAACTACTTCAAGCAGCTGATGGTAATAGGACTATTCCACCCTAAATAGATCTAGATTGATGGTTGCAGTTAATACTGCAAAAATCTGACTGGACCCATTAATCTAAATTGGATTGAGCCCAGAAATTCATATCTAACCAACTTTCAGTTACAAGTTGCTTCACTGTGGGGCTGCTTCTTTGGTGTGCTCTTCATATGGGATGAGGAAGGCATGAGGTAAGGACGAGTCTGGGCCAGGGTCACACTATGTTGGATTCTTAAAAGAAAGATGTTGATAGCATTAGAGCACTGACACCCAAATTCTAAACCTGTTTCTTTGGAAACAAGTCCCAGTAACTTCAATGGCACTCATGCCCAAGTAAGCATACTTAGGATTTGTGAGTTAGCTCCTTCTTGTAAGAAGCTGATGTGCCTCTGAAGAGAGACGTAAAAGAAAACTGCACTGTAAGAGACCCAGATTCACTTGAATCAGGAATACTCCAGCAAGTAGTCACCTCTGGAAATAACCAGTGAAGCAGCTACAGAACATGCCTCCAGTACCAGTATTTCACACCACCCTCAGCAGGAGTTTGGAAGGTATTTTAACATCATGAAAGATGTACCACTTACATCCAACAAACTGCACAGTGCCCCCTTTACACCTGACATACAACATGTTGCACATTTCTAAGGCACTAAAGAGACCATTTCCTCTTAATAGTTATCATGCAGCAATACCTTTATAGGAACTGCGTGGCACCAGCTAGGAATGATGGAGTGACCGCTTCATGTATCCAAACAAATATTTACTGCTGAGTGAAACCCTTCATCAGAGGAAGATACTTAACAGAAGTGAGCCTTGGGATCCAAATCCATCCGCATTATCTTGCAATAATCTTTGTGAAAGCGAAAAACTTCCTTTGTCTGGTGTTCTTCGGATTCCGCATACAAGCCACCGAAAGGTATGCTCACATCCTGAAAAACCATCATCTGGTCTCACACATACAGACTGAACACACTGACTTTACACTCGCTTCAAATATTCTGGAAGCTTCTTTGGTAATTTAATGATCCCTCCCTCATTACTGGCTACCATCATCATAATGCCCAGTAAACTCATGCCACCTCATAACAACTCTGCAAGGAAGAAACTGTCTCTGTTTGAAACTCAAAGTGCCTTGAAATAAATGTCCGTATGTGTTTCAAAAGCTACATTTTCACCTTTATAAAAATATTCCTCTTACAAATCTTTAAAGCTTATAGAAGCCAGAGAAATACTCAAGAGAATCTCTGATACTCAATTGCTTTCTCTTATATAAAGTATTAGCGGGGAATAATTTGTGCTGTATCGATTACCCCCCCCAGCTCATTTGCAGTACACGTTCAACGTTTTAAAATTAAATTATTGTAAGGTGAAAGTGCATCGTATCTGCAGATCTATACTAAGATATAACATTGATTTCTTTAGACAACTGCTTATTTTGGGCCAAAACAGCTCCATAGTCTGAAAATGCTGTTTGAGTGTTGTTTTTTCCTCACCTTACAGATAATTTTGCGTGGGGAGGGTCAACTTTATCACATATCCATATATTACTTTCCTGGCTTTACTCTCTCTCTTTTTTTTCACGCAAAGTTATTTGGCATTTGTACACTGACTGCTCTTTCCCAATAGATAAAGTTTGTTCCCCCGTGGACTCATTTTAAGGAAGACACCTTTGTCCCAGGACCAAGCCAAAACTTTGCTAGTGTTTCTCGTAGGCGATTTCCGTTAGCTGGTTCTCCTGCATTTCCATGAAGTTGGTCGCTCGTCCTGCAGCTTTTTAAATTTGGGTCCAAGAAAGAGCCACCAAGCAAATCCTAAAACAACACATGTTATGGCCTCCACATAATACCCATCGAGGGTAATTACACATGAGCCACCTTCTTTTGTACAAAGCTGCAAAAGAAGAGGGAGACAGAAAACGTATTAAATACACACAACCAACCCCCCTTGCATTTGACATAAAAATGCAGTATCTTGAAAACTGATTGCCCTGATATTACATGGCTTCCAACTACTCTGAACTGCATAATACCCAACAGCTTGCAGGAACATTTAAGACACTGCTGCCAAGTGAAGAAAACAGAGGAGAAAGAAATGCCAAACTAGCTGTTGAAAGCTTCACTGGGTCCCCCCCCCCAAATGGACTGGCCAGTTCCCAGGGAAGTTCCTGGTGGGCCGTTGCCCTGAGCTTAGCCCGAAGGTCCCACCCACCACTAATCCCCCTCCCCATGCCAGCAGCCTTCTCCAGCGTCAATGCCTCAGCCTTGCTCTCCAATCTGCTGGGCTATAGCAGCCCTCCTTGGTTCACGCCAAGCACTTGTTCAGGAGCTACAGCGCCCAGCTTCACCACTGTATGGGCCCACCAGGATGCAATAGGGCCATGCCATGCCGCTGCCAGAGGCGGAGGCACAGCCCAAACACACCCGCAGCAAGCCCGAGTGCCAGCAAAGTTGGTCTTTGTGGCTCCTGAGCCATCGCTTGGCACAAGCCAGGGTAGTGGAGGGGCAGAGTGTGATCCAGGTGGCCCCAGCGATGGAAATGGGGAGAGCTACCCAGGACTGGGATGACAGCATGGAAGAAGTGGGGCAGGCTTTGGGGGAGAGCTCAGGGAATGCCCTCTGCCCTTCTCTCCCCCCTTTCACTTCTCACACAGCTGCAAGGTCTGGGCTTGTGCAGGGAGTAGGAGGTGGGAGAGGACAGTGTGGGGGACATGCCAACTGCTCTGCCCAATGCCACTTCGTAATACCATATGTGAGGGTGGGGGATGAGGGGGGCTTGTCACCTGCCTGTGCCCACCCCATGTGGTGCGATGAGACACCTTGGCGGAAACAGCTGCTGCATCCTCTGTTTTTTCTCCTCCCACCTCCTTGGTATCTACGAGCTCAGACCCTGCCACTGGACAAGAGGAAGAGGTGCAGGGAGAAAAGGACAGAGGGGTGGGCCAGCTGGTTTCTCCAAGGCCCCTCCTTAGCACCACGGGAGGGGTGATGGCAAGAAGAGGCGGATGCCATCTTTCCAGCTCTTCCTTGCCTGGGGGCAGGGCCAGTCTAAAGCTTTTTCCCCCCCAGCTTCATTTTGCCTTTGTCCCTTCCCCCAGCTGTAAGAGTTACAGGAAATTGAGGTTTACATGTAAAGTGTGGGTGGGGGGAAATTCTAACAAATTGATCCAGGTTCACATTTTCTGGGAAAGTCCTGCATCTCTTTTACAAAACAGACAAATAGCTTGTGAGTTGGGACTGTATATATATTTTATTTATTCATTTATTTATTTTTCCATTTATATCCCGCCTTGCCGAATGTCAGCTCAAGGCTGCTCACAACATTTAATCAATAAAACAATACGTTAAAATACATTAAAAATATACATCAACATTCCACCTAGCATCCTAAAAACTAACAGTGCTAGACAGACTGAACAAACTGATGGCGGCCTCAGTCTACCTTCCCCTCACCAGTGGCAATAGCCCCATGATATTCATAAGACCATAGCGTGTTTCGATGGTACATTTGATCAGTGGCGGCTCCTAATCGAAGGCCTGGTGGAAGAGCTCCGTTTTACCGGCCCTGCGGAACTGCAGAAGGTCCTGCAGGGCCCTGATGTTCTCTGGGAGCTCGTTCCACCAGTATGGAGCCACCACTGAAAAGGCCCTGGCTCTGGTGGCAGCCAACCTGGCCTCCCTATATCAACAATAAGTACAATTTAACGTCCATTTCACTAATACGCCTAACTCTCCCCCACAATATCTGAAAGGACATATAAAGAAAGCCACAGTTAAAAGAGTCACCATATTTAAGCAGTCTAGCATTTGGATGAAAAACTTGCTATTCCTCTAACTTACACAATTCCACAGGGCCTGTAAGGCAGGGATGTTCCACCACGCATTCGGCTGAGGACAGCAACGGTTAACATCATGGCTGGCACCCTACCTGGACCTTTATTCCCTACAGAACTTACTCCCCCCCCCCAGAACATGTGAAGCACTCACATACTAGATATATTAGGAGCTACAAATTTTTGCCACTTGCTTGTAATTGTTGTATGATGTTGGATTTGGTTTTTATGTTTTTTTATGCTTTTAGAACTCTTGTACATCGCCTAGAGCCCCATAATTGTGGGAATAGACAATTAATAAATGGAATGAAATAAATAACTTACTTCAGTAGCAGCTGCCGTCCCACAGTCGTGTCCCTGAACTCCAACACATTCCTTCACCGTAAGTGGATCCACAAGCCAAAGAGCTACTGTGGCAGGCCAGTTTCCTCCCAGATTCGATACTGTGTTAAGAAGCGTCATGTAGGTTCCACCAATGAGTGGGTCGCTCACTTTGGCATTGAAAGCCATTACAGCAACATACATGCTGTACAGTGTAATCTAGGGGAAGGACAAGCATGGACACAAACACAATAAAGACAGAATGCTTAAATGGTAGATGTAGTGAAATGTCTTACACTCCAGAATTTGCACATAAGGGTTGGCACTCTACACAGGCTCAGAGGTTACAAAGTGCCTTTAGCCAGCTGGCAGAGAAAATGAGAAAAGAGTCAGTATGATTCACCCTCCCAGGCATGAAACTCTCTGCTGCCATAGAGATGCAAATGGCCCTAGCAGCTGTTGCAGAGGATATATTGCTGAGACCACAAAGGCAGAAGCCACTAAACCACTGAAAGAAGGTACTGGATGATTTCTAAATGCTGGAAACTCCACCAATTAATTACTTACCCTAACTTCCCATCATTCAGGGTATCTAAGAGTACAGGTCACAGTTTTTAATCACCTTTTTCTTTGGTCCTCGCTTACGATGTGCACACTTTTATTTTCTTACTAAATTTCTTAACATTTTGAAAGAGGTTTGTTTGGACTCTGAGTTTACAGTTGATTCCAGCTCTGCTAAAGTGCACAAGTAAGAACACTTAGCCCCTTCACTAGCAGGTACAAAAGGCAAGGGAGGCAAAAAATTGGCTGAGCTGCTCCTTTAAGCAGCCAGCTATAGAAGGTGCCTGGGCTCAAGTGCTCAAGCTGAAGGTGCCCTAATACTTGGGCTTATGGTAGCAGCAGTACTGGGAGAACAAATCAAAGTGGCCCCAGGAATACAAAGAGAGAGAAGCCCCACGGGGCAGGGCATATGGGATGGTGGGAAGAAATAGGGCTAGCAAGTCCCATCTCCCCACACTAGACTAACAACAGAATTATTCTACTTGATAATTAGAATTGTGAAATTATCCAAATGAGCTAGCTTTCCTAAATCTACTCCCTCAAAACATGGTGGAACTTGGTCAAAAACAGTGAGTTGCTAAAGAGTTCCAGTTGTTTGAAAGCTACTAAGAGTTCAGAAGGCATGCCAACAGGTGCACACAGGTTATTTTACATTAATAGTAGGGAGAAAGTGCAGCTACTTTGTCAGGGCAAAACAAAACGAGACATAGAATTAGATACCACTTGGACCAAAGGGCTGCAACCTGAAACACCAACTGTGTATTTAGAGCCCCCCTTTTCAGTAATTTTCAGTAAACAACAAACAGGATGTGTATCACTGTATTGTACATTCCCTTTTCCTTATCCCAGCAGTTATTCATTCCCTATCTCATCTAGTTATGATGTCACAGCATTTCCTACTGGTAAGCATTATGGGGGGGGACGGGACAGGGACACACCAGGAACTAGGAAAGGGATTGGTTGTTTTTAAATGGCATCTCTGTGGTCCATACTATGTCTAGCCCCACCTCAACTATATCCAATAAGGCAATACTGCCAGCTAATGTGGTAGGCTTAGGGCTACCTGTGCTTCCTTTCAGGGTGGGTGGGGGGAGACGAGCGAGAGAGAAAGTGGCTTGCCTCAGGCCACCTAGTGAGAGTTAAACTTGAGATCTCCAGATCACAGCTCATTCTATTAGCTACTATGCTTCTCCTAGTTACAGTTTCAGTCTTTGGTTTGGGCACAATATGTGGAATACTACATTTTTTAAATCATGTGTAATTTGGACACTCAAAATTCTTTTTACAGAGTTCAATCAGCCACACTGTGCCCGAATGCAGCAATTTATATTATGCAATTACTTTTGATAGCATGTTTTCTCTGTTGTTGTCAGCAAAATCTAATTATTTAGGGAAGCCTGGAATTAACAGCAACAATAAGTATGAGGAACAGACAGGACATTCTGCAATCTTGAACAATGCCCAAGCACAATCTATTGCTCACACAGAAATGGAAAACTGCTGTAAAATGAGCCCAATTACACTAACACAGACGAATCTACACATGACAGAAAAATTATAGTAACATTACCTGATGCAAAGCATAACTCAGCAATAATATAATGTAATAATAGATAGGAAATCCTCCTTCATATTTTACTCTGGGAGTCCACCAAACCAAGAGGGCAAATTCCAACCCAAGCAGTAACCTATGGGGGGAAAGGGCAAAAGAGAGATGAGGGGAAACATCTCTAGTCAATAAATAACACCATGCTCCCAATATTGCAGCAACAGGATCAAACAGGGTTTATGATAAAATACATTATCAGGAAAGAGCTTAACATTGGCTGATTGGACCATCTAGATCAGAGGTGTTGAACTCATTGGTACAAGGGCTGGATTTGACATAAACGCCACTTTGTCGGGGCAGGCCATGTGTTTCCTAAAATGTAAGGAAAGGTACTAGGTATAGAAACTGTATAGAAGACAGCAGCTGGTAAGCTCCGAGTTGGTGTATCCTCACTGCAGGGCCTCATGGACTTGGAGGGGGTGCAAAGGAAAACCCATGTGTGGACTGGAGATGCTCCCACGCTGCTTGACTATTGCAGATGAAGTTGTTCCGTCATGCTGAAGCCACAATCAGAGTAGCTCCCCCTCCACTCCCCCCGAGCAGTCTCCTCTTCCCTCCCTTGCACTAGTAGCTTGCGGGCCACATAAGAGCCCTGGATGGGCCGGTTCTGGCCCCTGGGCCTTATGTTTGACAACCCAGATCTAGATCCAGGGGTGTGCAAAAAAAAAAAAAAAAGTGCTTTTTCCAATTCAGGTCTATTGGACCCATAAAATATCAGTATTCCCGAATATTCTCAAATCCCAATATTGGTATTGTATTGGGATTTGGGTAAATATTTGGGAAACCTAAATTTATTTGGCTCCATTACACCCTATAGGGACTGTCCCCATAGGGTATAATGAAGTTCAGAAGGCTTTTTAACTTTAAATACCTTCTAAATTCCTTGGAAGCGGGGGAAAGAGCAAAAAGGCTTGATGAAATGGCTTTTAGAAGAGAAGAAGAAGAGATTGGATTTCTACCCCGCTCTTCACTGCCCAAAGGTGTCTCAGAGCAGTTTACAAACTCCTTTCCCTTCCCCTCCCCACAACAGACACCCTGTGAGGTAGTTGGAGCTGAGAGAGCTCTTGACAGAAACTGCTCTTTTTCAAGAACAGCTGTGCCAGAGCTTATGACTGACCCAAGGTCACATCAGCAGGTGCAAGTGGAGGAGTGGGAAATCAAACCTGGTTCTCCCAGATTAGAGTCCATGCACTTAACCACTACACCATCTTAACCACTACACCAACCCCTTTTGCTTCCCCCGCTTCCAAGCTGGGGGGCGGGGTGAAAGGGACTGATGAATTGGCTTCCAGCCATGTCAGCCTAACAGTGAACAGTCTCACCTGCCCTGCTGTTAAGTTTAAATGGCTAATGGCTAAATTTTCCTGGTTCAGGCTCATCCCTAGTTCAGAAGACGTTTAAACTTTAAATGACTTCTGAGTTCACTCACAGAATTGTGCCATGGTGGCGGCACAACTCAGCGAGTTCAGAAGGCATTTAAACTTTAATTGCCTTCTGAGTTCACTGAGTTGAGCTGCTGCAGCAGCGCAAGTCAGCTTAGAAGGAATTTAAAGAGACCACTGTCTCTTTAAATTCCTTCTACACATGCCGGAATAAAAGCCGAATAATATCAACTTTTATTTGGGCACGCTACTTTGGTAGCTGAATCAGATCCTCTGATTTGGCTGCATAAATACCCGAAAAATACTGATAAGGTATATACCAAGTGCACACCCCTATCTAGATCCTCCTGGTTGCTATGAATGTTGGTCTTGTTGGAACTTGATTTGCTCTGGCCACGCACTGTTTTTGTTCTCAAGTAAGAATGCATAGCAACAATTGCTTAGGTATACATATTTATGCCTGAACTGGTATGAGACTCCAAGGATGCATTCTGGCTTTGCAAATTTGACACATGGATTCTAGTTAAAACACAAGATGGACAAGCAATGCAAGGCAGAAGTTAGCTCACTCTCTTACACAAAGAGAACTTTTACAGTCCAGAAAGAAATCTTGATATGCCCACTTAGCCTGAATCACGAAACAAAATCAGCTTCAGAGGCCAAACAGAAAGTACCCAGAAGCCCCAAATTATTCCCAGCATAAATGTTAAAAGCAAGCCTATTTCAGCTGAAGATTGATAGTGAAAGTTGACCGGGGGAGGGGGGGATCCTGTCATGGGTGCACTCTTAATTAAGCAGAGCTCTTGTACGATTTAATTAAGAAATGCTACCTCCTTTCATGAGAAATTGCACAATGAAAAGAGAGAGATTTCAAGTCTATAATCACTGCACGATGTTTACCAATTAAAATTTTGACACAGAATCTCGTAGCTTTTTAAAGGCTGCAAAATTATAGCCTCACACTGACGGATGATGCAAGGTATGAACAAATGTAAATTCAAAAGCCTTTTTTACCTAAATGGCATGGCTTTGTAAAATGTGTTCAGAGGCTGTGGGCCTGCTGTGTACTTGCTGATGATCAGAGGCAATATGATCTGCAGGGGAACCATTGGAACAGCAAGCAGAGCCAAGTGTTCTTTAGGTACTCCTTCTTCTACCAGTTTGAGTCCTGTAACCGCATCTGCTGCTGAGAAGCCAATCTGCAATACAAGAGCACGTACTGTTAATACATCCCTTAGTAAACTGGCTAACCTCCGTGCTTATAATGGAAGCTATAAAATCAGGGCACCCACAGTCACGGTAGGGGTTTCTGCCTACTTGGGGGGACTCCCCAGGTACCCAACCACCATTCCACAATAGAAAGAGAAAAAGGCTAAGAACCTGGCATGATGAAGACTGAAAATGCTCCAGAATAGTGAAGGGGGGAGGGCAGAGGCTGGCCTAAAGTAACCCCAGTGAGTTTCACAACAGAGTGGAGATTTCAACTCAGGTCTCCTAATACTTCTGGCAACCACTACACCAGCGCCCCCAACCTATTTGAGCCTGTGGGTACCCTTGGAATTTTAAGAAGGGTAGTGTGCATCACCCTAAAATGGCCACCACAGGAGGCAGAGCCAAACTCAAAATGGCTGCCACGGGATGCATGGCTGCCGCGGATACCTCCCTCCTCACTTTGCAAAAGAACTGCAGAAGTTAAATAAAAGGAAACAGAGGGCAGCCAGGGGGTAAGAGGGAAGAAAGAGAAGGGGAAATTTTAAAAGCCTGAACGTGTAATGGAACCACAGTCCTGGAGGCTTACTAGTCCTGATCCTCCAGCAGTAGCTGCTGCTGCTATTGTATCCATGGGGAACTTTTTCATTTGAATGAGGGCAGCCAACAATAAACCCTTACTTATGAAAGCCCTGGCTACTTTCTGAAAAGCTCACCAGGTGCCAGGGGAAGTACTTGTGGACACGGTGGTGCTCACAGGTGACACACTGGGGGACCCTGAACTATGCAGCACTAAAAAGAAAAGTAGGGGGGAGGAAGAAATAAGTTCGCTTGCTCAAGCCCCTGAAAAATACAGAGAATTGTAGAGGGTGACAGTTCGGAGAATGGTGCAAGACTTGCAAAGTGTCCCACTGCTCTCTTGATGCTACATCTAGAAAAAATGACAAGCATTGTAGAAAATGAGCAGGAAATCCCCCCCCCCCAAAAAAAGAGAAATCTGGGGAAAGGGTGATGAAGGAAGACAAACAGGAAGCAGCACAGCCAATCTCTTTGGGTGAATTTAACACAGGTAACTGGGCTTATATTCTCTGCCAAGGTCCAAGAAATAGAGTGTGTGGGAATATGTCACATCATGCAGTCATTACTTGTCACGGGCAAGTGATTATCTGGATTACTCAGGGAACGATTCCAGCAGTATACTTTCCTTAGCTACTGGGAAATGTAGTTTAGAAGGTATTCAAGCAGTTAAATCCACAAAAAGCACCACCTGGACTGCAGCCCACAAGAATGTGTTTAGACCTGCGAGTCCCTACAAAAACTGAGGCATTTAAACAGATACAGATGCATAGAGACTGCTACATAAGCCACCCTGTTGCTCATACAAATATATGTAAAAAAGATGGCACATGCATTGACTTTATGAACACAAAGGCCAGAGGTATCCAGGGGCTTGACAAGTGGAGCTGTGCTCTGCTGCCAATCAACTGCAAGCTCCCATTGCAAGGGTCATTTCCCAATATTAACTGGTCGGATGCCCAGCACAGCAACAGTGAGCCAAGCAACTGCATTAACATGACGCCCTGTGCTAACTCATTACAACAGCACAACTCTGAAAAGTCCGAGTGCGCAGCAACCGCAATGCCCCACGGTTACTATTTATTTGCTGCTCATGGGACTGGTCCGTAAGTTTAACTGCTAATAAATTAGAAACCTGTAGTGATAGCCTGCATCCATAAACCACTTACTTTTGCTGTTAAAATCAGGACACAGAACGTAAGGACTGCTGGCATTCTGACGATGGAGAAAAGAAGCTTGTATGTATCCGTGATGCCTTTTGTTTCTTCTCTTGTCGGGCTTACTTCCTTATTTTCTTTTTTCAAGAGTGCAACCAAGGTTGTGGTTATTAAGAAAATGGCACCCCAGAAAAACAGGAAATCTGGGAAAAGAAAAAATTACTTCCATTCACAATTCAATTTTATGCTGCCATAAAAGACACTTTCAGCCAACATCACACTGTTTAAGACCGTACAACAACAGTAACATCCATCAGCTGTATGTCAGTCATTATATCACCTAAACACAGAAAATCCTCTTCAAAAATGATCCGTCTCCAGCTACCTTTCTATTCTAGGCTGTAATCCATCCCCTAAGTTAACTCCAGAGCAGCTCATTAAATGAATTAAAGAAAATGTATACGGTGCCTTTGGAGAGATCTTCTCGAGGAGTCTCACAAAATAAAAATTATACAACAATAAAATAACTTTTATAAAGTTAAAATCAGCCACTGCACAAGCAACAACCCTGCTAGGCAGTATTAAACCTAGTATAAAAACAATATTCAGCATCTTAGAATAGTATCCATAAAACAGCCTTCGGGGAAAGGAAGGAAGGAAGGAAGGAAGGAAGGAAGGAAGGAAGGAAGGAAGGAAGGAAGGAAGGAAGGAAGGAAGGAAGGAAGGAAGGAAGGAAGGAAGGAAGGAAGGAAGGAAAAGAAAGAACCAACTCTGCTAAAAGCTAGATGTGTGTTCGCTATCCAGTATAGGCACACTATGTAGAGAGACTTATTATGGTGAAGATAGTTTCAGGTGTAGAGAGCTTTGACACGAACATTTATACCCTGGAAATCTTGTTGTTTTTTGTGTTACTGTACTCAGATCTCACTTATTATTATAACTTCCAACATGATTAGCAGCAACCACTATTTTACAGCTGGTCCCACCATCCACTGTGTAGAGCAAAACAAACAATATGATCAACCACAACCAGCCCGTACAGCAGTGTAAGGCCACAAAACTTTGATGCTGCAACAAACAGCTACATTGTGCAAGGCCTTGCATGAGAAAGATGCAGTGAATGGAACGGTGGCCTTCACTAGAGATGCCTGCATCAAAGCCTGGCTTAGCTCGGAACCTTATTCACTGGTCTTGACCAGGTCATATCAACTGTATTGTTTTGAGGACAAAATGGGTCAATGCTGCAGACACCATTCTGAGGAGCTTAGACAAAAAGATGAAATACTCATGCCGTGTGATAAATCCAAGGCAAAGCAGTCAGGGACTGCTGCTCAGTCTCGCATTGTGACCACAGATCTGTATTTACCCAAACATTCAGGTTTTATGGGCCAAGGCTTATAGTTTTCTCCTTGCCCTTTTTTATGTAGTTAATATCAAGGAGAAGGAGGAGGGGGAGGAAGAAGAGATTGGATTTATACCCCGCCCTTCATTCAGAGTCTCAGAGCAGCTTACAAACTTCTTTCCCTTCCCCTCCCCACACCAGACACCCTGTGAGGTAGGTGGGGCTGAGAGAGCTCTGACAGAAACTGCTCTTTTTCAAGGACAGCTCTTATCAGAACTATGGCTTGCCCAAGGTCATCCAGCAGGTGCAGGTGGAAGAGTGGGGGATCAAACCTGGTTCTCCCAGATTAAAGTCCATGCACTTCACCACTACAACAAACTGTGATGTTTGTCAGCCAGCTCAAGGTTTATGACTGTACTTGGTCCTAATAAAAGACACTATGCCTGTTGACATTTTGCCTGTCCTGTAGAGTTTCAGCTTTCCTGTTACTCAGATAAGTGGCTTTAGCATTTACTGGAATCTGACAGCACCTGCAACAGTTACATGGTGGGAATAATGCAAAAAAGTCAATGCAGGTGCACTGATATTGGGCAGATTTAATATTAAAACAAAGCTCAAAGCTAACATGCTACTGCAGAGGTGCCCCCATAATCTAATCATGTAAATATTAAGATTTTCAACGGCTTCAAAAGATTACATTAGATGCAGGCTTAGCCAACTGAATTAATGAGTATTGGGGAAAATATTGAAATTGCTAGCCATCTACACAGATCCCTTTAACTAAGAAGATTAAGATATAGCTACTAATCAAACAAGTAAAGAAAGGAAGATGACATATGGTAGGCTGGTCATTAGGAAGCTAAGTGATTCTGTTGAGGAAAGAGAGATTAAAACACAGCTAGTTGCACAACAATCCAGGAGAGAGACTACTGGATTCCAAGGTTCAGGTCCCAAACGTACATAATAATTAAAAATGGCCAAGACACAACTAATTTATGGCAATCTGGCAAACCTTCATGAGGTTTTCAAGGCAAGAGATGGGCAGAGGTGCTTTACTATTGCCCACTTTTGCACAGTGATCCTGGACTTCTTTGGTGGTTTCTGACTTAAGTAATAACCATAGCTGACCATGCTTAGCTCCTCACAAGTTCAGGTTAGTCTACAGTATTCAGGTGGCTGTAACTACTAACTTGGTTGTAAATGGCAACTAACTTAATGGGGCTTACTTCAGAGTAAACTTCCTCTACTTGAGGAAGCTATCGACAGCAAAAACCATGCTGTTTTTACAGTGACCAGCATGCTATATAAATTCTACTTCTGAAGTCTGCCCAACACATGCTCTAACACATGACATAAGCCATTGTTCCCATTTGTTTCAGACTATTTGGAAACTATTTATAAATATACATGGCCAGTTCCCAACTTTCTGGCACACTCTAGCCTGATTAATGCATAACAGGGCTAAGCAGGCTAGTGCCAGCTTGGTTTTCAATACCTTCTATTCAGCTGCAGCCTGAAACACAATGGGGAAGAGGAAAAACCTGTTTCTCACTTGAAACATTAGAATAAATGAGGAAGAGACACAGCTTCCAACCCAATGGAGTCCCTGGGCCTTTACGTTTTCCTCTAACAATGAATGGTTGTCATGAATTCATGCTAGAAAAGTCAAAGTTCTACCACTTAGGAGACACCATTTTGGCATGAGAAAAATAGATCTACCGCCCAGGCATCAAGTGGCTTAGACTCCATCAACTGGGACCACAAGTCATGGGAAGAGGACTATGTTTTGTCAGAGCTGTTCTCTCATGGACAGTTCTCAGGAGAGCTCCCTCAGCCCCATCTACCTCACAGGGTGTCTGTTGCAAGAAGGGGAAGGAGTTTGTAAACCACTTTGAGACTCTGAGTGAAGGGCAGGGTATAAATCCAATCTCCACCTCTTATGTCTCCTGAAGAGAGTTCCAGGGTTGTGAAAGATTCCCACCCCCAACAGAAGTCAAATTTAGGAGGCACAAGAAAGCAGTGTTCCCTCTAAGCTAAGTTAGTATGAGCTAGCTCACAATTTTTTAGCCTCCCACTCACACATTTTTGTCTTAGCTCAGGAAGCATAGCTCCAAAGCAAACTAATTTATGCAGTAGCCAAATCGCTCGCTCACAACTTTAATGCCAGTAGCTCACAAAGTAGAATTTTTGCTCACAAGACTCCACTACTTAGAGGGAGCATTGCATGGAAGTCAGAAACATACACAATATCCATTTGTTATTGTCTCACTAAAGCTCTGTTCAGGATAACAGGGCCAGCCTTGGCAAAGTGGGCCAGGCTATATCCCTTCCTCTGCCTGATATAATGGTCCATATGATAAACAGAAATTTGGAGGAGAGGGAAGACACTGAGAAAAGTACTTAACTCTTCACACCACACTTCCAGCTCTGAAACTTGACTTGTCTTTAACTGGTTTCCCAATCACTATGGCAGCACTATATTTCAACACTATTTGTTCACAGATTTCACATTTTGCTTTAATTGCCTAAACCTTATGCATCAAATGTATTTTTCTTCTCTCATTAGCAACAAGTCAATAAGGGCAATTACCTTATTGTACTCCTTAATTCACATTTACCTATACTTCATAATAACATGAAGAAAAATACACATATGCAGAACTCCTGCCTTCCTAAACAAAAGAAAAAACTTTTGGCTTTCATATGGCAAAAAGAAGAAGATGTCAAAACTTCTGCAGAGTTACTTTCCATTCTCAATAGGTGTGTGAATACAGGTTGGGAATACTAGCTTTTTACCACAAAGAACATATTAAAATATGTGACAAACTGTGAACCTTCAAAGTTGGGATGGTATGACAGAGTTGAAGGTTGAATGCTACTCAAGGATGTAGCCATTTTGCACTGTAGCCCTATCCAAAGCTGCCCAACTTAGAATGAGTTCTCATCACTGACAATTCTACATGTGACCAACATTCAGTGGGTTGATAATTAAGCTTACAAAAGTGATACAGCGTGCTCTCATGATATTTCCATTATTAACAAGTGTACCTGAAAGTGTAACAATCCCACGTGGTTGAGGCTCAAAGCGCAAATATTTGTTACAAAAGGAAGCAGATTCAAGGGCCAAGAACAAGACATTCCCCAGGAAGTAACCAGCTGTCTGGCCCACAGAGTTACAAGTAGAAGCATAGCCCACATTCTCCCTGGACAACATAGTTAATGCCCAGCCATCCACGGCTATATCTTGAGTGGCTGCCAAGAACTCAAATAAGAAGAAAGTCACAGTAAGTGCCACCACATCTGGGCTTTTGCCTTCTACCTCCCCAAGGAGAGAGTCCACCTGCTGGGAAAGGTACATCATAAAAAGTCCTAAGACATACTGAGTGGGCACAAGCCAAGACTTGCGGCGACCAAAGCTCTTGAAGTACACTGCATCCACCATGGGGGCCCAAAGCAGTTTCAGGCTGAAGGGCCAGAAAACAAAACTAAAAAAAGCCTGGTCTGTGTAGCTAACGTTCTTGCTTTGTAAGATGAGGGGTATGCTGCCCGCAAGCCCCAGAGGAATACCCTGCAGCACATAGAGGAAAAGGAGAAGCAAGATATTGCCCAGCTCTGCTCGATAGCCTCGGGGAGACCTGGGGGGTCTAGAACTCGGTTCCTGAAGCAGAGCTTCTCTATCATCTCCACCAACTGTCTCAGGATGGCCGTCCTCATAAAGGTCCAAGGGTGGAGAGTCACTCTTCATCACCTCCAGAGGATGCTGGTAGCTTCCAGGCCGGCGCTGCCGACTGCTGTCCTTGAGTGAGATAGTTGGTGACATGTCACACACGTAATCCGCCGCCGTTGTTTTGGGGAACAGGTTGTCCTTCCACAGTAGCTGCTTTACACCCAACAAAGCTGCCTCGCAAAGCCCCAGAAGCAGTCAAGTCGTCAAGGGGCACTTTCAACTAAAGGCAGATCACC
This sequence comes from Gekko gecko, assembly GCA_029375565.1. Taxonomy (NCBI): domain Eukaryota; kingdom Metazoa; phylum Chordata; class Lepidosauria; order Squamata; family Gekkonidae; genus Gekko; species Gekko gecko. The sequence continues at coordinate 116,926,506 of JAPDNY010000008.1, forward strand.
TGAAAGAGGGGGGGAACTGTCCACGAGGCAGCCTTCCCTGGTTCTAAACCAGCCTCTGGCCCTTGTCATTTGCAAGAATAGCTGAGACCGACTCAGCCCTAGAAGGACGAAAAATACGAGGCGGTGAGACGGTGCCAAGGCTCCGCTGCTGGGTCAGCCTCGCCGGTCGGGGGCGACGAGCCTCCCTCAAACCCCGGCTGGGTAACGAACCAGCGCTAGACGGACGAAGGGGCTTCTTCCTCGCTGGTATCACAGACCTTCCTTCGTCCCGCTCAAGTCCCAAATTCAAGTAACAAGAATTTTTAGCCCTCCGAGTCCTGCCATTCAGGTTAGTCCACCGATAAAAGCTTCCCCACCGGAAACACGAATTGATCCATGAGGTCCGCCAAGCCTCCAAAAATTTCCAGGCAGCCGTGGTCCTACCCTACTGGCCGAAAGGGGTTTACGTCATGAAGAGATTGCCCTATCAAAGACTAGCATTGGCAACAGAGCTCTGCCACCAAAGTGTTTCAGAATCAATGACTCACGTTTCCGGCTCTAGAGGCAAAGGATTTGCACGGGGCACCATAGAGATTTGGAGGATAGAGAGCCTCGGAGCGCCCGTCCCGTATTGTGCTCCCGTCCATGCAAAGTGAGACTAGCACATGGAAGCCGGAAGTGTAAGTTCTAGTGTATGGTAACGCTCACTTATCTCACTTAACCTGAATGTATCTCTATACAGAAGCGGATGGGTAGCTGTGTTTATCAGAAGCGGCAGAATAATGTTTGAGTCCAGTGGCACCTTTAAGACCAACAGAGTTTTATTCAAGGTATAAGCTTTCATGTAGAGGCACACTTCTTCAGATACACTGAAACAGAAGTTACCAGTTCATACATACAGGTAGAGGGTGGGCACTCAATGAAATTGCTGAGCAGTCGAGTTAGAACAGATAAAAGCACTTCTTCATCCAAAGGGTGATTAACACATGGAATTCACTGCCACAGGAGATGGTGGTAGCTACAAGCATGGACGGCTTCAAAAGGGAATTAAATAAACATATGGAGCAGACGTCCATCAGTGGGTATTAGCCACAAGGTATAGATAGGAACTCTCAGGCTGGGGGCAAGTGATGCTCTGTATTCTTGCTGCTTGGGTGGGGGGGCAAGAGTGGGAGGGCTACTAGTGTCCTGGCCCCACTGCTAGACCTCCTGATGGCCCATGGTATTTTTGGCCATTGTGTGACAGTGTTGGACTGGACAGGCCATTGGCCTGATACAACATTGGCTTCTTTTACATTCTTAGGCTGGACAGCAAATTAGCATACAACATAATGAAGATATTTAACAGATGCAAAAAACAAACAGGAATAACATGCCTAGGTTACCATTTGTTTGGGTTTAATTCTGGGGGGAAACATAGAGAAGGAAGTAAATATGTCAAAATTGGAAATTGATGTATGCTGAGAATGGATGAACTGAGACCCTGCCATTACACTCCATCCATCTCCTCAAGCATGGGAGCAACCTTACAGCATCTTCTTCTTTGAAGTATTTTATTTATTTATTCAGTTGATATCCCTATTCCACAAGCAGGCTCAGGGCAGCTCACAACATACAATAAAACAATAACAATCCATGAAAACATCAGTCATTTCATATAGGTAGATTAATTGGTTAAAATAATATCTGATGGCAGCTAGACATTTCCAACTCCAGTGCATGCTGCAGTAGCGTCAGGGAGGGCACATTTTTTCAAGTTAATGTGAGTCAACTGATAATGATGTCACGTTGATATAGCAGTGCCCTAGGCATGCACACAAAAGCTTATACCCAGAATTAAACTTTGTTGGTCTTAAAGGTGCCACTGGACTCCAACTTTGTCCTGTTGCTTGAGACCAACATGGGTACCCTCCTGAATCTATAGTTTATAAAGGTGTTTTCCAATACAAGAATCCCTTCTCAGGGAAAGGTTTATAGCACTGAATCACAACTAAACATGGATCTTGAAACAACTGGCAGATTACTATCTCTGTAATGTTAACCAGCGATGTAAATCCCAGTAAAATTAATGAGCCTTATTTCTAGGTAGTCATGAGAGCTGGGTGGGGAGCCAGATTCAAATCTCCTCTCTGCAATGGAAGCTCACTGGGTGACTCTTGGCCAGTCTCAGCCTAACAAATTTTCAACAGGGTTGTTCTGAGGATGAAACAGAGGACAGGAGAAGGATGTAAGCCACAGAAAGGTGGGATATAAATGAAATACATAAAACAATAAAATGGCTGCAGTCATGTCATTAATGTATAATATTAGAGACAGCTGAAAAAATAACAATATTTTTTAGAGATCTGACCTTCAGAAACAAGTTAACGATTTTTGTATTGGTGTCCTTATCAAAGGTAGTGGGTTTATTGTTATCCCACTCTTTCCCCAAGGAGCTTTGGCTAATGTCCATTCCCCAGGCAGCCTCCCCTTTTATCATCACAGCACCCCTATAGGGGAGGTTAGGCTAAGAATTAGAGCTTCATGGCAGAGAGGACACTTTAGCCTGAGTCTCCTTGCTTCAGTTCACTCTAACCACTACACCGCACTGGCTCCCATCTAGTTCTTTAAAGTCAATGGGAGCGTGTCCAGAGTAAGTGTTTTGCAGTACTGTGTCTCAGGCTTTATATCCATGGATTATAATTACCAGAGTGTATTTGTGGGGGCAGAGCCTGGGAAGGTCCCAACTGCGTTCCCTTGGTGACTGCTGCTTTCTGGAATCATCTCATCGGCGCCTTGCTGTGTGGGCAGTGCTAGGTATTCTTTGTTCAAACAGATATTTAAGTACTGGGTTGTCCAGCAGTGTTTCAGCTAAATCCTTGCCTGGCACTAGAATTTATAAAGCTGAGAAAACAGTGGACTTGCATGGCAAGAGCCACAGATATGATTTCTGTGCTTGTCTTTGGCCTTCCTGTATAAACGTCCCTCTCCCATCTCACTCAGAAGACAAGAAATCAATGTTTATGGCTCTTTATTCAGAAAATGGGTATGGCACCTCTCCAGAGACCAGCATGAGGCAGCTAAATAGGCTCTAATGGAATGGTCGGTAGGAGTGCTGGCCCTCCAACAGCCGTAGAGAGAGGTTCTCAGAGTGCAGCTTGTCTTGTACGGATGAGAAAAGCTGCATTCCTTCGTGCAACTGTGAAATGTCCTGAAGCCCTACCTTCCTTTCCCTCTGACCACACAGCCAAAATCCCAAGTATACCTAGACTTGTGCTCAGCTCTTTTCAACCTTACCCACAGCTCTTATTCTGTCAACATGAACTGCTGCAAGCAGAAGAACGATGTTGGAGTCCAGTGGCACCTTTAAGACCAATGAAGTTTAATTCTGAGGATAAGCTTTTGTGTGCACGCATATGAAAGCTTATACGCAGAGTAAACTTTGTTGGTCTTAATGGGGCCACTGGACTCAAACTTTGTTCTGCTGCTTCAGACCTACATGGCTACCCACCTGAATGTATTGCAAGCAGAAAAAAAGGCACAAGTTCCCAGTTTCCTGTAGTGCTGCCCAGACCATCTGGCCCCCATTTTGTTGGCCCCTCTCTGCCCTTGATCTGTAACCAACCCACCTGATCTGCCATTTTAGAAAAGTCTGGCCCACCCCGTGCCTGAGAGTTGTTTACTGGAACAATCAAGTAAGCCTCAGTCAGAGGAGGTGTGTGCAAGACTAGATTGCAGAGGAGATGTGTGCAAGACTAGTGTGCAAGGAGGCTAGACTGATGGGAAAATAGGCAGAGTTGAATGTTAATCAAGGAACATAATGACCAGTATTTTGGCTGCAGAAAGTAGTCGGCACAGAAAGGCAAACCTAGAGAGAAATGATTCAATTAGGCATGGTCAGTTCTGTGACTGTTATTTTAAACACTTCAGTTCAATCAGAGCACAATTCCCTGTTCTCTGGTTGTAGTCTCAACAATCTAAAGGCTTCTGGTTTCATTTGGCCATTTCTTGCCTCCCTCCAGATCCATGAAAACCAAAGCGTTGTTTCTATTATTCTCTGCCCCCTTTAGCAAGAGCTGTCCTTCTACCTTCCAACTCAGCTTCAGCCGTGTCCTGACTCGCTTGTCATTCCTAGTCCTGTTCCACAAATTTTCCCTGGGTTACTACCAGAACCATTGCCCAGAAACTCTTGATTGGGTCCCTTGACAAGTGTTCCCCTCTAGAATGTTAAACCCCTGGTTTGTGGATCTTTAGACCCCAGAACACTATAAGCCACCCCATTCAGAAAAGTTAGTATCCCCCTCCACTCTCTTAGCCATCTGTGCTTTGAGTTACATGCTGCACAGTGCAGATGAATGTTGGGACTGGGTGCAGGCGTCTGTGGGCTGTGAGCCAGTGTGCTGTAGTGGTTAAGTGCGCGGACTCTAATCTGGGAGAACCAGGTTTGATTCCCCACTCCTCCACTTGCACCTGCTGGATGACCTTGGGCAAGCCATAGTTTTGGCACAGCTGTTCTTAAAAAAGAGCAGTTTGTGTTAGAGTTCTCTCAACCCCACCTACCTCACAGGGTGTCTGTTGTGGGGAAGAGAAGGGAAAGGTGTTTGTAAGCCGCTCTGAGACTCCTTTGGGTAGTGAAGGGCGGGGTATAAATCCAATCATCATCATCATCTCCTCCTCCTCCTCCTCCTCCTCTTCTTCTTCGTATTTCTGTACTGCAACATACTTGACTATTGTTCTGGCCCTAAGATTATACTTTTTATTTCCTCTCAAGGAACTTTCTCTGATTATTCTGTCTGGTGGACAAAGTCCAGGTTTGAAGTCTACTTCCTTGTAGCTGGGTGTTAAAACCCAAGTCAGCAGCTCCTGCCAGGACAGTAAGTGGGAGAGAGTAGAAGAGAGATTTCTCTCCCATGTTTGATTATTTTATGTTATTTTGAGTCTATTTTGGGAAGCAGATTCAGTCACATGGGAAACAGGTCTTAACATGCACATGTACAGACCACACACAGTAATGGGGTCATTTTCATTATCTAAACAAAAAGTACGTGTAACTATCTGAATGTGTGGACCAGTCCTGCTGCTGATAACTATTAACAGAATTGTACTTTTAAGACTCATATTAGACATTTGTTACTGACCCTGTAGACGATCAGTCCTGAGCAAAACCATTACAAATACGATTCTGCCAATAGAGGTGTCCCAAAATGATCTGAATAGAGGGGGGAAATCAGATACTTATTTTAGTGACTGAGGTAACATAGTTGCTTGGCAGGTTCATACCTAATTATTAAGTTTATAAGAATTTAAGTACAGGCTTATAATGTGTGATACATTTTAGTTTACCAGTTCATTAGGCCTTAGGAATGGTCCACAGCTGCTGATTGGATATTTTTTTGACTAGATCATGGTTTCATCTGGGCTCCACCACTCCACTGTCCCCAACGTCTTGGATTGCCAGGCCTTCTGACTTCCATTTGTAATTGTTTCCCCCCCTGCCACTTTCCCATTCTTCTGTTGGTACCCTATACATGGGCATTCAAGAGGAAATTTCAACAGAGGCTTTTTCCATTGTCTGCTGAAAAATCAGTCTTCATGTGGATATGAATTTTTAAAAACGTTCTGGATGTAACTGCAAAGACTACAAAGCGTACAGCCCCAAAGCTTACTAGGTGACTTTGGGCCAGGCTCTTTCAGCCTAGACGACATCAGAAGGTTGTTGTGAGGATAAAGCAAATGGAGAGGAAATGATATGTTTGACTGAGATCTTTGTTGGAAGAAGGGGAAGGAAACAACACAAGAGGATTTTTTCCATCTCTGAAAAGAAGACAACCAGCAACCTCTAGTGAGTAAACACAGAAATGCATGAATAGAATGCATGGCTTTAATCTGAATTGCTTTTAGTCCCCAAAGTACCTACTTTTTGCAATTCCACTGTCCCAGAGTAAACAGCATATATGATTAGCCATTTTGTATTTAATTTATTTATATACTTATTGCCCTGGCCTGGATGGCCCAGGCTAGCCCGCTCTTGTAAGCTAAGCAGGGGTGGCCCTGGTTAGTCCCTGGGTGAGATACCAGCAAGGAAGCCCAGGGTTGCAATGCAGAGGGAGGCAATGGCAAATTGCTTCTATTAGTCTCTTACATCAAAAACCGTTATCGGGTTGCCATAAGTCAGCTGCAACGTGACAGCAATTCCCACCACCTTCTTTTTTTCATCAGCACTCTCGTGAGTTATGCCCCAGGACCCTAGGCAGTTCCCAGGAACTTCTCTTTTTTCCAAATTAATCTTGGTATAGTAAGCAAGTTTCTTGGTAATCTTGGTATATCAAGCAATTCCTGCACTCCCCAATTTGCCTCCAGCCATACTGTGTTATTTCTGCAAAAGGATTAAGCATGTGAGAGCTCCGGTACCAACCTGCATTGTTTTGAGGGCTGACTGTTGCCCATTTTGTACCAAAGACCAGTGTGGTGATACAGCTTTAAGAAGTGCTAGATCCAAGTCCAGTAGCACCTTAGGGACCAACAAAATGTTTGGGATATGAGCTCATCTGACAAAGGGAGCTTTGACTCTCCAAAGCTCATACCCTGAAAATCTTGTTGGTCTCTGAGGTGTTACTGGACTCAGATCTGGCTGTTCTGCCACAGACCAACAAGGTTGCCCTCTGAAACTAGCTTTTAGAACTGTTCAGAGTTAATTACATTTACATTAGTACATTTTATTCAGGATTTTGGAGAGAACAGGAGGAGCCTGGCAGAATTAGTTGATCTGGAAAACAATTAGATAGTGAGAGTGTGGTGCCTGTGGGCACCATGGCACCCACCAATCACTCTTCTGCTGCCCACCAAGTGCTTTCAGAAAGTGGGTTGGGCCAAATGGGCCTTTTGCCCAGTGAGGCTTCTGATTGGCCATTGGAGATCTGATTGGCTGTGCATAGTTTTTTAAAATGTTACCTTGTCAGCAGCTGCCACCACTACACAAGGATCTTCAGTGTGTTACTGAAGGTAAGCTGGGGCAGCCATTTTGTGGCTGGCTCCATGTACTGCAGCAGCCATTTTGTGGCCACACCCACTATGCTGCATCAGAATTCCAAAGCTGCCCACAGGCTCAAAAAGGCTGGGCCCCCCTCTAAGTTAGTGGCTATAGTGAAGGACTGAGATCTGGGTTCAGACTACAACTCAGACATGAAATTCCTGGGTGACTTTAGGCCAGTCATTCTTTCTCAGTCTAATCTGACAGAGTCATTGTGAGGATAAAATGCAGAAAGGAAAAACTATGTGCATCACCCTGAGCTTCTTGGAGGAAGGATGGGATTTAAAATGTATTGGATAGACTAGAAAACTATTAATAAACCATCACTTGTTGAATTTTCCTGACTTCAGTGCCACTTATGACATAACACAGTCCCAGCAGTCTTAAAAAAGCAGCAGCGACTCAGTGATGGAGCACCTGCTTTCCATGCAAGAGGTCACAGATTAAATCCTTAGTACCTCTAGTCAAAAAAGAATCTCAGGCAGCAAATGTTGGGAAAGAGTCTTATCAGCCTGAGATCCTGGAGAGCTGTACTGAGCAACATGGTATTATACTGACTCAGTATAAGGTAGTTTCATATAGTCATAGAATCAGATTAATTAAAAAAATCAAGAATTTGAGAGTAGCTGGAAAGTGAAGAAAAGTTAGCAGAACAAAGAGTTCAAATAGGCTACAAAAATCCTCAACATGGTTAATTTCATACAGAAGCTTATATCCAGAGTCAGAAAACATTCCTGCAAAACAGTGGTACTCACTCCATGGCTCATGGAGAGCCACATTCATAATTACTGATGACAAAGGAGCCACGTGACCACTATATGTGGGCCCTGCAGGAGAAAGATGGGCTAAGCGCCTGTTTTCCTTTGCAGAGCCCAGAGCCTGGTCTGCCTCAAGCTGGAGAGAGAACAAGAAGACAGAGATGGAAATAAAGGGTGCTTAGGCTTCCTGCTTCAGGGACTTGCTTGGGTCAGGCCATGGGCATTCTCCCTGCCAGGGGAAAAAAACACCACTCATCACACTGCTGGCCGGCTTGCTTTTTTCCAGGCTGACTGCCATGGTAGTGGTGGTGGTTTTACTCTCTCATCTCTGCAGCCTGGCAGATGCCTCTGGGAAGAGAGCACAGGGGCTATGGAGAAGACTGGGGATTGTTGCAGAGAACAGGCCCTTTACTGCCATTCCTGACATGAGGCTCACAGCTTACCCATCCTCCAATTCTTCCAGTGGAATCCACCTAGCAGCCACAAGGCCCACTTGGCAATGGCCTTGCATCTTTTCATTCAAACACGGGGTAGGTGTGACATAAGGGAACAGTGCTAAGAACTATGAATGGCATGTCAAAGAGCCACTTGCGCCTCCCAAAAAGGTGGAAAGCTAGTCTCAGTGAGGTTGATAAAAAGGAACACAGGCTGTGGCAAATAAAATGCAAGTCTGTGATCAGGCAAGCAAAAAAGGGAATATGAGGAGCATATCGCAAAAAGCATAAAGGCCAACAATAAATTTTTCTTCAAATACATTAGAAGTAGGAAACCAGCCAGGGAGGCAGTGGGGCCCTTGGGTGACCAAGGGGTAAAAGGACTACTGAAGGATGATAGGGAAATGGCTGAGAAGCTGAATGCATTTTTTGCCTCTGTCTTCACTGTGGAAGAGGAGAAGTGCTTGCCCACTCCAGAACCACTGATTTTGGGAGAGGGTTTGAAAGACCTGAATCAGATTGAGGTGACAAGAGAGGAAGTCCTACGACTGATGGACAATTTAAAAACTAATAAATCACCAGGCCCGGATGGCATTCATCCGAGAGTTCTGAAAGAACTCAAATGTGATCTCCTTACATTAATATGTAATCTTTCTTTAAAATCTGCCTCCATTCCTGAGGATTGGAAGGTAGCTAATGTCACTCCCATCTTTAAAAAGGCTCCAGGGGAGATCCGGGATATTACAGGCCAGTCAGTCTGATGTCAATACCGGGTAAGTTGGTGGAAACTGTTATTAAGGAAAGACTTAGTACGCATGTTGATGAACAAAAACTATTGAGGCAGACTCAGCATGGGTTCTGTAAGGGAAGATCTTGTCTCACTAACCTGTTAGTGTTTTTTGAGGGAGTGAACAAACATGTGGACAAGGGGGACCCAATAGATGTTGTTTATCTTGACTTCCAGAAAGCTTTTGATAAAGTTCCTCATCAAAGGCTCCTAAGTAAGCTCAATAGTCATGGGATAAAAGGACAAGTCCTCTTGTGGATCAAAAACTGGCTTATAAATAGGAAACAGAGAGTGAGTATAAATGGGAAACTTTCTCAGTGGAGGGTGGTAAGTAGTGGGGTACCACAGGGATCAGTACTTGGTCTGATGCTTTTTAACTTGTTTATTAATGATTTGGAATTGGGAGTAAGCAGTGAAGTGGCTAAATTTGCAGATGACATGAAGTTGTTCGGGATGGTGAAAATCAGGGATGATTGTGAGGCACTCCAAAGGGATCTGTCGAGGATGGGTGAGTGGGCGTCAACGTGGCAAATGGGGTTCAATGTGGCCAAGTGCAAAGTGATGCACATTGGAGCCAAAAAGCCTAAATATAAATATATATTGATGGGGTCTGAACTGGCAGAGACTGACCAAGAGAGAGATCTTGGAGTCGTAGTAGATTACTCAATGAAAATGTCTAGACAGTGTGCAACTGCAATAAAGAAGGCCAACGCTATGCTGGGGATTATTAGGAAAGGAATTGAAAACAAATCAGCCGGTATCATAATGCCCCTGTATAAATCATTGGTGCGACCTCATCTGGAATACTGTGTACAGTTCTGGTCGCCACACCTCAAAAAGGATATTATAGCACTGGAAAAAGTGCAGAGAAGGGCAACTAGAATGATAAAAGGGTTGGAACACTTTCCCTATGAAGAAAGGTTAAAACGCTTGGGGCTCTTTAGCTTGGAGAAACATCAGCTGAGGGGTGACATGATCGAGGTTTATAAGATTATGCATGGGATTGAGCAGGTTAAGAAAGAAGTACTTTTTTCCCTTTCTCACAATACAAGAACTCATGGGCACTCAATGAAATTGCTGTGCAGTCGGGTTAGAACAGATAAAAGGAAGTACTTCTTCACCCAAAGAGTGATTAACACATGGAATTCACTGCCACATGAGGTGGTGGCAGCTACAAGCATGGACAGTTTCAAGAGGGAATTAGATAAACATATGGAGCAGAAGTCCATCAGTGGCTATTGGCCACAAGGTATAGATAGGAACACTCAGTCTGGGGCAGGTGATGCACTCTATTCTTGGTGCTGGGGGGGGGGGGGCAGCAGTGGGAGGGCTTCTAGTGTCCTAGCCCCACTGCTGGACCTCTTGATGGCACCTGGTATTTTTGGCCACTGTGTGACAGAGTGTTGGACTAGATGGGCCATTGGCCTGATTCAACATTGGCTTCTCTTATGTTCTTATGAACCATTGTACATCACTGCTACACCAGTGGATGGGGGCTGGGAACATAACCTACTACTGGATTTCGAAAGCTTAAACCACTAATTAAAGAAATACTTGTGCATAGACCTTACAGTAAGTGACTGGAAGAATCTGTGGACAATTTTGCCAAACAAGGCACAGAGGCTGTTTAATGCAGAAATATAGGACCCTGGAGACGAGTGGTTTATATATCCACAACACTTATCAAAACATATGTACACAAAGAGAAATAAAAGCTTTGATATTTGAGTGCAAGAAATTGCATTTATTCATTTATGAAAGGTATGTACTTGCTAAAACTTATCTTAAACTATTGATTTCAATAGAAAATAAATGTCTAACAGACAAACCTCCGAGGTTGTTCTACCAAATGCAGTTAATGACCTAACTATAGAAGACAACTCTGGGAAAGATCTATCGATTGCAGATGTATTATCCAGAGCTTTTGTCAGAACAGAAAGACAGATTACTGGGACAGATGGAGTCTATTAATCTGATTCAAAAATTAATTCCAGTCTTGAATAAAATGTGCTCAGGCATTTTACAGGTCTGAAAATCAAGATTACACATAGCAAAAGTTTTTTAAAGCCATTGACAATCACTGACCTGATAGTCACATACTCCATTCTCATTACCAGTTTACGGGAAAACTTCACCAGATGGCATTTTGGTTAAAGATTAATTATGCCCAAAATATTATCAAAAACTTGATACAAAAAGGGACTTTGGGTGTAGGAAAGTATAAAAGAAGCAGGATGGTTTATATTGGCCCAGTGTTGATGCTGACATAGAAGAAGCTATAAATGCCTCTAGCTTTTACCAGAAACCATGGTCTCAAGTGGCCATAGATCTGTTCATACAGACAGGAAAGATTTACTTTCTTATGATGGATTCCTTTCCCTCCTTTCTCTTGGGAAACACAATAGCCACTAATGTAATTTCTCATATAAAATCAATGTTTGTGAGATGGGATGCAAGAAACAGAAAGGACGATCAGGATCATGAATTTGGTTGCCATCAGTTGCAGAAATGTGCTTACAAATATGGATTCCGTCAAGTAACTTGTAACTAAAGGTACCACACTCCCACAGAGCTAAAGATACCACTGGAAACTAACATGACTGGAGATGAATCAGTTGCACTTACAGTGGACTACAGCTCTGGAGATCACATAAGATAACAAAAATGTATACAGAGACAAATGGCCCCTTAATTTTTACAGGAAGTTGCTTAGGACACACTTATGAAATGAGGAGAGGTGATATAGCTCTAAGAGCTTTTGAGTTACATACGAACTAGATATTAGAGCATGAGTGTCAAACATATGGCCCGTCAGTGTCAAAACTGGCCCGCCAAGCAGCTTCCTTCTTCTACTTCCATTCCCAGGGCTGCTGCTGCAGCAACACCCTAGTTTGCTTTTTCCCAGCTCTCTCAGTGGCTCTTTGTTTCCTGCCTCTTGCCTCCCTCCCTCTCCCTCTCTCTCTCTCACTCACACACACATGGATTGGGCCTTATATTTTGGACTGATTTCAGATGCCAAATGATAATAGCACACATTGGTAATGAGACAGGAAAAATAAGTCCTGATCCAGTCCAGGAGGATGCGATTCAGCAGTCTCTCTAATCTCCTTTTGAAATTCCTTTGTAAGAGCACTGCTACTCTTAGGTCAGCAACTGACTGTTGTGGTTTCTAATATCAGATTTATGTCCATTTATTCTTTGCATCCTCCTGAACTGAAGCTTCCTGGATGGAACTGAGACCTAGGTTTCCTGTGTCATCACCAATGCTGATATCTCCACACCTAGTTCCCCTTTGCATATCACACCTAATCCAATCATGCCTGCTATTGCCATTAGGCATCTGAAATCATATTTACAAAGTTTATATCTCTGGTGCACACATGGCCCAGCCCAACAAAGTTACATTTATATCAGATCTCTGTGTTTAGAGCAACGTCACAGACCTCCAGTGTTACATGTGGTTTGATTGCCAGTCATGATGTAACTTACTCCTCTTCTTTTCTTTAATGTTGTGTCCATTAGATGGAAGTGTAGTACCACGTTTTTGTGTTGTTGATTTTTATGCAAACATTGCAATTCAAGAACTGTGAAAAGATCTACAAAAAAACCCAGGTTACTTACCTGTAACTGATGATCTTTGAGCAGTCATCTGTGCAGGCCACCCACTGGGTCTTGTGCCTCTTGCGCCTGTATCAAACCCTCGTTGGAAACCTAGAAAAGCTTTAAAGACAACCTCTTCCATGCAGAGTCTATCTCAGCTCTGTGGAGCACTAGAATGATAAAAGGGTTGCAACACTTTCCCTATGAAGAAAGGTTAAAACGCTTGGGGCTCTTTAGCTTGGAGAAACAACGGCTGAGAGGTGACATGATCAAGGTTTATAAGATTATGCATGGAATAGAGCAGGGTGAGAAAGAAGTACTTTTTTCCCTTTCTCACAATACAAGAACTCGTGGGCACTCCATGAAAATTTTTAGTAGTCGGGTTAGAATGGATAAAAGGAAGTACTTCTTCACCCAAAGAGTGATTAACACATGGAATTCACTGCCACAGGAGGTGATGGTGGCTACAAGCATGGACAGCTTCAAGAGGGAATTAGATAAGCATATGGAGCAGAAGTCCATCAGTAGTTATTAGCCACAAGGTATAGATAGGAACTCTCAGGCTGGGGCAAGTAATGCACTGATCTTCTTCGTGGTCTCTGTGCATCACTCCTCTGGGATATAGTGCGCCTGCGCTGACTCCAATCGGCATAATGGAAAGCAAAAGGGATTTTCGCGCCTGGTCATATGCCAGGCTCCACTGTGCATGACTAGGGAGAGGGCACGAAGATCCCACCAGTTCTCTTCTGACTGCCGCATTGGTAGGACGTTTCCGCCTCCGTCGGTAATAGTTGTTGGCCTGTAGGCCTTGTTTTTCTTCTCTTTAGTTAGTTAGGAAAGTAGTTTTTAGTTAGTCTTTTTTGGACTGGTCTCTGCTTCTGCGGAGACTTTTCTACACCCCTCCCTCCAGTCTATGGCCGCTAGGTGGGGTTTCTTTAAACGGTGCAGAAACTGTGGCAAGAAAATTGCCCCCCCCCCCCCAATGGACATTCGCTCTGCCTCTTGTGCCTGGGGGAATCACACTGCATAGACTCCTGCATCCACTGTTCCAAGTTTTCTAAACAAACCATGAAAAATCAGGTGGCCAGACTTCATGTGGCTTTGATGGAGTCAGCTCTATCTCCTGTGGCGGCCTCGTCACAAGATACTTCCGGGCATGCTTCGATGTCAACGCCTGTATTGGAATTGGCAGCCGCTCTGTCTTCGACACCAGCTTCGATCAACACCAAAAAATCAGTGCTGAAATGCCCGATTCAGGTGCAACGGTCCGACACCCATATTCCTTCCAAGATCCGGAAGGAGGGCGAGGACGTTCAGCATATCAAGCATAAGAAACACAAGAAAGGCTCTCTCAACAAGGCGTTGAGTCCCCGAACTGAGGTAGTAATACCTCCCAGAGCCGCTTTGCTTGGTACATTAAGCCGAGGGCAGCTACAAGGTGTTCTGCAGTCACCTTCGCTACGCCTGAATCAGTCCACCGACTCTGACCAGGCAGAGATCTCCGGTGGGTCCTCTCGTCCTTACAGAGGGAAACCCAAGTTTGCATCAGCTTCCCAATCTCGAAACAAACCATCAAAAGCTCCTAAGCAGAGTCTTTGACTGCAGCTTCACCATGTTTCCCACCCGTCTGTTTCCTTTCCTGTTCACATGGAAACTCATCACTTCGGATTGATGGGTCCTCTCCATAGTAGAATCGGGCTACCTCACAGAGTTCTTCCAAACCCCTGCCACCTCCCCAATCATTGTAACACCACCTTCGGTCATGCTTCTGGAGGAAGTTCTAACCCTTTTCCAAAAGGATGCCATAGAGCCGGTACCAGTAACACAGCCACACGTGGGCTTCTATTCTCGTTTCTTCATGGTACCAAAAAAGGACTGTAAGCTATTATGGCAAGGACCAGTCTTTTCCTTGAACAGCACAAACTATTTTTTTTTCAACTCTTAAAAATATTACTAACAACAAACTGGAAAATTCTGGAACAATATTATGATGTCAGGATTAAAAAAAAATAAGATTCAGACCTTAAATCTGGTTTAAAAAGAAACTACATTCTATTAAAATGTTAAAAGGGTAAAAGAACAGAAGTTGAATTTGGTACAGAAGAAAATATGGAAGCAGTGTTCCATATTGACCCTTACACCTTTCAATCTCTTTTTTTGTGTGTGGGGGAAGGTAGTGTTGGAAACATACTGTCTCCTTACCCAACCATTCCCAGAACTTTTGAGGACTCCCACATAATACTTAGCATTTATATAGCTTACACATTATCTTAGTGTAAGGACAGTATTATTATCCCCATATTGAAGACTGGGAGGACAGAAGTTGAGAGGGACTGGTTTGCATAACATTACCTAGAAAGTTCCAGCCAATGGTAGTGATGTTTGAATTGGGAACATCGCAGATCACAACCATTAGGCTACACAGCATTAGCATAACATAGTGTAAATTAAATGGTCAGGGCCTAACAGGGCTATTGTTTTGGAAGATACTTTTTTTGCAAAAAGAAAAAGAAAACGAAGTAAAAACATAAGATGCTCTTAGGCAATAAATAAAGATGCTTGTATAGTGACTAATCTCTTGTGGATGATATAAACTAGTAAAGTCATAAGCAGCTTTAATTATTACAAGTAAATTATTTAGATTACTATAATTTCATCTTCATTTATCTTTCTACATTTATTTTGACTTGGCATTCAATTCTTTTCCTGCTAAGAATAATTGTTTCTAATGTGGTATAAAGCAGTTGCCAGTTTCATTGTTCTCTTTTCACTTTTCTTTTGCTAATCTCTTTATTTTCCTCCTCTCTGTAGTTTGTAACTTTAGCATTCAGTTTATGAGAGATCACAGCATTACACAGCTGTCCTCTGCACAGAATGCCATACATTTATGTGTGTGTAGTAAAAAAGAATCTGACAGACTCTCCTATCCAAGGAAAAGAAGAACTATTCTACAAGATACGAAAGTCTTTCTTGGAAAATATTTTTAAAAGAGAAAAAAAACCCTAAAGATGATCTCCTTGGAAAGGCATTTGCATATGATAATCAGGCCACATCCACACATTCTAGGAGACCCTCGGTTCCTGCTCCCCTCGCCATTACATCTAGTAGTACAAAATGTATGACATACCATTATGTTGCAAAGTTCCATGTCCATAATTGGCAGTGAATAAAGAAGAGTAAGAGTAGGGAGCTTCACAATTCAATAACATCATGGAGAGAGAAGAAATTATTTGGGGCTGCTGCTTTCAGTGGCAGCCAGGTCGCTGATGTGGATCAGCATCTGGAAAGGCGTTGCATTTCTTATTTAAAAAGATTTACAGACAGGTCTTTTCACAATTTCCACCCCAAATAGCTTTCAATAAAAAACAGAAACATTAAAAAATACAAAAATATGAAAATATGAGGCAAGTGTTGATGATTTTGCTCCATACTGTTTATTCTGACAGGAAGTGGTTTGAAAGTATCTTAAGCTGAGGAAGTTCTTGCTCAACACCTTCTGCCTGAGACTGTTTTAATGGCCATTGCAGACCTTGGGACCTTTTACATACAAAATATTCTACTAATGAGTCACAGCCCCTACCTTGTAAACAACAAAATACACAGCAGCAGCAAAACTCACCAGAAAGCAAAGATCAGAATTTTTTTTTAAAAAAAGCCTTTAAAAGGCCAACAGAGACAGACCAACAAATCAAATTTATTCCTCAGCTGTTCAGAAGAACAGGACTGCTTTAAACTGGAGTCAAAAGAAACCAGTGATGGGATCAAGCAAACACACTTTAGGGAGGACAGGTCATCAGTGGGTCATCATAGCAGAAAAGACCTTTTCCCTGGTCATGACCAACATAATCTCTGACTGGGGAGAAGCATCCAAAGAAGGGTCCTAAAATATCTTAAAACAGTAGCAGGGTCATACAGAAGACCAGTTAATTCTTGTCCTTAGCCTGGGCCAATGGTCCCCAACATGGTGTCCACTTGCTTCTTCCCCCAAAGCATCACTTCCCTAAAGGTAAGAACTAATCTTGGGTTTTCTCCATTTACACTGGAATAGGCAGTGCTTCAGAAGAGCCCTCTGTGCCTGCAGGAAGCACCAGTTTGGAAAGAACTGCCTCACTTGTGGAACCTCCTAACATTGTGTGATTGGACCCAGACCCCCAAGGCAGCCATTTTCTTGTGGTGGCCAATATCTATTCTCAAAATTCCCCAAAGTTTCCAATGGTTAATCAAGGTTGGGGTCCCCTTGTCCAAGGCCATAGTGCTTTAGAAGTTAAAAGTAGTGCTTTTCACTGTGTTGCAAAGCAAATTGGAAGCAGGTGGAAACTTCTAATGGCGCAATATTTGGTTTACTACCACAATGGACAATTTTATATATACGATGAATGTCAGAATGTGTTAAGAGAGTTAGGGCTTGTGTTGTAATTTCAGTCGTGGTAAAACAAACCATGTTTACAAGATCATACTTGTTATTCTGGTGATCTGATTCTTCCTGGTCATGTCAAAAAAAACCCTGAATGCTTACTTATGCAAACATGTGAAAACTGAGGGGGGGGGGGAGGTTGATCCCTTTCCCCTCTTCACTTACCCTAAAGGTTAAGCTCTATAAAGACATGTGAAAAGGTAATCAGTGTGTTTTAACTTTACAGAATCAAACAATTAGAACATAAGAGAAGCCAATGTTGGATCAGGCCAATGGCCCATCTATCTGTCACACAGTGGCCAAAAATACCAGGTGCCATCAGGAGGTCCATCAGTGGGGCCAGGGTGATGAAACCAAAACTAGATCAACACCTTAGGCAAAGTAAAGACTAACTCCAATTTGTGAAAAAGTCCATTTTGTTGAGGTGCCTAAACTTAGACTTCAGAATATACTGGAATTAGATGGAAGATTTCATCAAGCAGGAAATCTGCAATTACAATTATTTCTTTATTTATTACATTTCTACCCCCCCCCCTCCTGCCGAGGCGGCTCAAGACGGCTTACAGACAATTTAAAATCAACACACAATTTACAAGGGGATCTGGGGGAGAGAGAGCATATAAGGAGCAAGATTTGTGGCTTGCTTGCCTCACAAACAAATCACAATCTGCAGTGTCTAAACAGAGCCCCCCCTGCATCTCTGACCAACCTCATGAAACAACACAAATTTCTTTAAACTTAGCAGAGCTGTGCAGCCATTGTTCTCTGAACACTGTCCACGGAACCTCAGGAAGCCCTCAGATCATTGTTTTGGGAACCTCAGGATTTTACCTTTCATATCACCTCCAAATAGCTAAAGCCAAAATGACACATGCATTGTAAAGCACAGGAAGGATGAAATGTAATTGCAAATCAACTTTTCTGCTTGGCCTATCAGTTCAGAAACCTGCCACACATGCATTTAGGATTACTTTTCTGTTTTTCACATTTGCCTATCATACATGTGCACATGTGAATTCATTTTGCATGAGACAGGACTGTAATCACAGCAGGCAATTTTCCCAACACATTTTTTTGCTGAGTTTGTGACTATTTTTAAAACAATGTCTCTCATGAGAGACCACCAGTTCTACAGCCAAAATGTCAATATAACCATCAGTTATAGATGTTTTGGTGTACTGAAACTATTTCACAAATAGTGAAATAAGATCCTTAAAACAATCCTGTAGGGTAGATCAGCATTATTATCCCCATATTGCCAATCAGAAATCCATACTGAGTATCCAGTGAATTCATGACAGAGGAAAAATTTGAAACAGGGACATCCCAACCAAATTCAGTCTCTTAGCCTACTGCATGTCATTCAGAAATAACCACCCACTAATAACCACCCAATAGACATACTTTCCATTAAGAACGTTTAGGACTACAGCCCTAATGTGAATAAGTCTATAAATGTGGCAATCACATTAGAATAATCCAGTGGATGATTATCCTGTTCCTGAGGAATCTAAAAGGAATGTGCATAAGCCTCCAATCACCATCTTCAGTGCAGGCCAGCTAAGCATCTAGACTCTCATCCTGAGGGCATGGCTCCACCCTCCAACCCTCTCTTCCTTGAAGACAGTGATTGTGTTGTTTTTGTAATTCTGCTGTGAAGAACATTGGCACACAGTCATTTTCAGCATGAACACAATGCTTTCAGGGAAGAAAAACTATTTCCCAGTAACTCATTTCTCTTAGCATTTTACCTTGTACTTACTTGCGTTCCTGACTGCAGCTGCTAAATACTATCCAGATTCCAGACTGCATCTTATTCCTAGAAATAGTCACCTTAGCCAATCAAAGATCACATTATGAGCATGAGCAAGAAGATGTCATAAAACCAATTCAGAGCGAGAGCAATGCTTCCTGTGATGCATTGTCTTCCCTTTGAGTAAGCACTGGGACAAGGGCACTGGCTACATTAATCATGTTCAGGGAAGACAGCTTTGCTTCTGGCTGGACTGCCAGATAATAAAGATACTTTCTTAGTTACACTGTTGTAATACTGATACTTCCTTACCTAAAATATCACCCCCTTTCAAGCCCCTTCCCTTTAGCAAAAAACACTGCTTTTGCATCATATGAAAAATTTTTCTGACGAATTTCCACCTTCCCAATTTGGATTCAAACTCGAAAAGCTTATTTTTCAAGCCCCATTACATGTTCCTTTCACTGTTGTAGCAGCTTGTGGACTGTAATTCCTACGTACAGTTAATTCCAAAGGTTCGTATTTATGGAGAAAAAAAACCTATTGTCTGAGTTCAAAAGTGCCTGTGCTATCCCCATTGAACTGTGTGCATAAGACTGTACTCACCTGGAAGCAAGTTGAACAAATTTTCAACAGCTTATTTTAAGTGCATTTAGAATTGCAGTTTGAGACTAGAAAAAACAATACTGTTTGAAAACATAGTCTAAAATTGGAGTAACTTCTAAGCTGAGTTAGTGTGAGCTAGCTCACAGTTTTTTAGCCTCCAGCTCACACATTTTTGTCTTTGCTCAGGAAGGATGGCTCCAGAGCAAACTAATTTATGCAGTAGCCAAATCATTCTCTCACAACTTTAATGCCAGACGCTCACAAAGTAGAATTTTTGCTCACAAGACTCCATAGCTTAGAGGGAGTATTGACCCTAGCCCTGAACAGGGCTTAGAATCACAGAATCATAGAATTGGAAGGGACCTCCAGGGTCATCTAACTAATTTATACAGTAGCCAAATCACTTGCTCACAACTTTAATGCCAGTAGCTCACAAAGTATAATTTTTGCTCACAAGACTCCACAGCTTACAGGGAACATTGTTCATAACACCGACATTTTTTTTTTTAAACAATTTAAAGAGGTCTCCTGAAAGCAGCCAAAGACTTCAGTATGATTTAGCTGGGACTTTGGCTCCAAAAACTGAAAGCATTCAGAAGGAGCAATACTGAGACCTCGTGGGTCCACTTGAGGCTTAAGAGACCACTTGAAAGTATCTTCATGACTGCAGCTGAAACGTCTGATTTGCCTTTAGTAAGTTCACCTGCTTTTCAAAGTTATATTTTAGACCTGATTGCTCAGCAAACTGCCAGACCAACCAACCTTGAACTTCAGTTTTATGAACCTGATAAATGACTCAAGCCTGGGCAATTTGTTAAAAATCAAAGTAATGTAATCAAAGTATTTACATAATTAATTTGAGAACACAAATAAAAATCTGATTTTCATTAACTGAAAATATCATTGTACATTATTTCCCCTTATCATTCACAAGTACCACAAGAACACTGCAAAAAAAAAAAAATTCCAAAGCCACTTGTGATGGACTGCACTTTTTAAAAGCTTAGATCCAGAGAGCCTTGAATGACAGGCTATTCCAAGAGACCTGATTGGTTAGCATCAGCTAAGCAAAGAGAGACTTTGGAACTGGATGCTGAGGAGGATTCAGTCTGATTTAAGTCCTAGCTGAGAAGGGTTGAATACTGACAGTTTTGGAATTCAGCCCTAACTGAGAGCAGTTTAACCCAGACAGGAGAACTGGAGGAAAGTTGCAAGGAAGTTTGGGAAGCAGATGAAGACTCCCATTTGGGCCAAGGAAAGAGGATAGATCTTCTAGAGAGAGAAGAAAATTCCCTATCCAGTCAAACAGGGGGTTAGTTCTGAAGAGTTCAGAGATCCCTGGTCTGGTGTGGTTGGAAACTGTCCTGTAGAAACCTTATGAGTCAGTTAAAAACTCAAGATGAGTACTGGTGTTTCAAAAGAAGGGGTTTGGGTACTGGAAACAGCATGCCAGCCTTCTGGAGACCAAAAGATTCAGAGAAAACTCAATGAATATTTACTGAAGTGTTTGGGGAAAACACCGGAACAAAAGCCACTCAACATAAAGATTTAAATCACTGCAAAAAGCTTAAGGAACTCTCATTAGCCTGAAACATAAGAACTAAAGTCTGTGCATGTACTGGTTTTACCTCAGAAATTTCAATTCCTGATTTCACCTGACCTTTACTCTCTATGTTAAATAAAATATTTTGTTATTTTTGAATTTCAAAATGCCTCATGCTCTATTGCAGTTGTTTAAGTTAAAGCAGGTCCTGGGCTGAGCCAACAGGCAAAATATTATACTGTGACCAGGGTGGGAGGGACAGCCAGAGTTCTTCAGCAAAGAAGAAAACAGTCACTAAAGGGAAGGAAAAACAGAGGAAAAATCTTGCCTCTGAGGGAGGGAAATGGACGGGGCTGTCTTACCACCCCTAAAATAAACAGGATTGTTATATTGAAACTCAAACATTTTGTTCCCCTGCAGTGTGGGTATATGCAGTAATGAAGCTGTGAAAATGTTCAGGGGCAGCTGGTTTTCCAGGCTGAATGCTGTCTCCATGAGCTCTTTCAAGCCTGCCTCTCTCAGCAGGGAGAACATATCCTGGCCAGGTCTGTGCTTCTTTATTTTATCTCCTTCAGCAGCCTTGCTTGAGAACTGCCACTGAAGCAGGGATACCAACAGAAGCATAGTAGACAGAAGAAAGCAAGATGCACCCCACAAAAAGCAAAAGTTAAGCCTCGGGAATTAGGGCTGCAGAGTTCATTCCAACTTGGCCTCCCTTTCCAGACCCAGTTTTTATTTCACGTGTCATAGAAGACAATGAACAAATTCTCTTCTATGATAAGAGGCTAAGGCCAGGTTTAAAAGATGAGATGGCAGGCTAGAAGATCTTATCTGCATCGTTTTTCACACAGCCAGCATTTCATTGAAACTGGGGTCTTAGCTGCTTCATATACAACTTCAACAAGCCAGAGATTTGTGGCCAAGCAGGCTTTGCTTCAGCATGCTAAAGATGCATGCATAGCAGCACTGTCAGTATTGCACCACAGTTTACAGGTATTCCCCTGAAGTGGTACATTCATCTTATCATACTGGGACTTTACCAGCTCCCCTCTTGCATTTGTTGGCCTGGACCCATTTAATTTAATGTAAGTAGTAAAGTTCAGCTAATTCCCTGCTTGTATGTGTGCAAGATCAGACCTTATCACCATGGCCTAGAAAATCTGCTGTCCAGGGTTCTATCTTTTTAAATTTTGTAACATCCAGGCTGATGAAGACATCTGGTGAGTTTGAAAGTTCACATATTCTGTGGCAATTTTGTTTGTCCTAATTAAAAGGTATTACACTGATTTTGTTCTTGTTTTTGGATTTTGTGTGGACCGATATGAATGTTTAACTTTTTTCCTAACTTAAACATGACACTGGAAGACAACAACTTGCCTGTGTGACACTGAATACCCCCAGCATGTCATTTTGACTAGCCCCCAGCCATTAGGTCCTCCCTGCACAGCACCCACTTGGACTTCAAACACAGTTTGCCTTGTGGGCTAGTTTAAATGACACCCTGAGCATGTGTGAAGGTTAACAAGAATGGCCTTCTTGCCCATCTGTGTCCCGAAACCTATGATCGCAAGTGAATTAGGTGGTAGAATCCTGTGACGGTACCATGTCAAACTGCAGCTAGGGAATACCATTAATAATGTTCTCCAAAAGTTTCTCTTTAAACACCCCCCCGAATTCATAGTACATCCCTGATATACTAGTTTTCTCCTTGCAGTGATTTTGAATCCCTGCTCTTAGGGACATCGTTGGAGTGGAGGCAGCAGCCTATACTGGCAGCAGAAACTTTCTCTTGTTCTAGAAGATGATCGCCTAAGACCAACCCTGCTGATCTCAACTACTGCTCTGTGAAACGCTCCCTCCCTCTGATAAACCCTTTGCCGATTTTTAACCGTCAGAAGCACTCAATCCGCGACCCTCGCCCTGACTTTTGGTGTCCAACGCTTCTCAGTGCCTGGGCGTTCAAAACCGGCCAGCGGCAGCCGATCCTGTTTCTCATTCCACGTGTTGTCTGCAAGAACGTCTGAAAGGGCTTTGAACTTAAAAGACCATACATTCGAGACGAGCAGTTTACATTGGACGCCAAGCACAACAGCGCGCTCGAGCTTTCCTCCTTCCCCAGTTTCTAAAAGGTCTCCCTGTTTTTGCTGGGGAGGGGGGGTGTCGCACAAAGCCCCTTTTACGATTTTCCAAAAATTCTCAGTAAGGGGAGAGAGCAGCATCCCCTTTATTAACTATATGAGTCCCCCTACCTCGGGGGGAGGAAAAAAACTACCTCCACAGATTCCCACCCCACCTCCTCCGTCGCCGATGTAAACCGTTCCCTTGAAGGCGATGATTCCCCCCCACCCGGGTCGTCCCTCTCCCTCAGCCGTCACCCCTCCGGCGGCCTCCTGGCGCCTCAGCCGGTCGTCAGTAGGCGGGCTCCGCGCGCGCCGCCGCCTGCTTCGCCTCGCCTTCCCCGCCTGCTTCTCTCCCGCCCGCCTGTGTGGGGCCCGCTGGAGAAGGCGGGCCCCCGAAACCCGACTCCTCCTAGCGGGAGGCGCGTATTCGCGGGGCGGGCGGCAGGATTAGCTCATCTCGGCGGCGGTGGCGGAGGCAGAGCAGCAGCTAGTCCGCGGCAGCCTGGTTCTCCGCACCTCGTTGCTTCACAGCGCCCCACTGCTGAGTGCCGGCGGCGGGCGGGCGGAGGAGCGAGCGAGCGAGAGAGCGAGCGCGGAGCTCTTCGGGTTTGCGCCCCCCCCTCCCCGCCGCCCTCTTGTGTTCTCCCCGGCCGGCTCCGATGGCTCTGTGCAATGGAGACGCCAAGGTCAGTGCCGCGCCGGCGGGAGGGACGGTGAGGCGAGAGAGAGGGTGACGGCGGGCGGGCGGCAGCGGAAAGGAGGCTCCTCGGAGGCAGCCGCGCCGCTCCTCTCCCTCTCGCGTTTCTCCTCCGCGCTCATGGCCTGCCCGCTTCCTCCGGGGTGCTTTGTGTGTGCTTGCGCGAGTGCCGGAGGCGGGCGGGCTGGCGGGCGCGCTGTGGGGAGGGTGAATCTCTCTCTTTCTCTTCTCCCCGGTAGCCCCTCAAGGTCCCCCACCGGACTCGGCTGGCCATAGGAGCCGGAGCCCTGCCGGCCGTCCGGCCGTCCGCTCTGTCGTCCTTCGCCTCCTCGCCGGCAAGACTCCTCCCGCGAAGGTGCGGAGGCTCCATGCCGGGCACATGGGAAGGGGAGGGGAGAGCGGGGACAGGGTGACTGGCACTCTCGCCTCCCCCACCGCGGGCACCCGGAGAGGAGGAGGAGGAAGGAGAAGAAGGCGGCAAGAGCTCGGCCCCGAAGTCCGCCGCTCCGTGTAGTCCCTCCCCTTCCCCTTCAGGCACATTCCCGCGGCTGGTTGTCCCACATGGGGCGGCCGCGCTCTGCTTGCCAGCCGGGGCGAGGGCCCTTGCGTTTCCTGCGCGGGGGGGGGGGGGGGCGGGAGAGCGCCGGCCCACTTCCAGCGCGCCGGGGGAGGGGGGCTCTTGGAGTTCAGGATGGGGCGAAAAGGAGCCTCACTTCGGATTCCTCTCATACGCGGAAGAAAACCTGGTGCTTGCTTATGGGTTCGTTGCTCCTCCCCCCCTTTTAAAAAGCAATAGCTGATTCTATCTGTATGCCAAAACAGGGAGTTTCTCTCTCTTTTTAAAATAACGTATTTTTTTCTGGGGAGGCCAGAGCAGAATGCACTGTTCTCTCCTGTATTGACCTCTCAACAACCGTGTGAGGTAGGCTGAGAGAGTTGGACCAAAGGTCACTTAATCCTATGCACAGTTACTCCAGTCTAAATCGCTAAAAACTGAAGTCAGTGAGCTTGGACTGGGATAACTCTGCATAGGGCTGTCCTTCAAGTGAGACTCACACAGAGTGGGCGATTTGAACCTAGTCCTAGAGTACTAACCTATGCAGAATTATTCCATTCTTAAGTGCCTTGTTTTCATTGGGTTTATACTGGAGTAATTCTGTAAAGGTTTACAATGGTAGTCCGAGAACTGCATCACACAAGCTTGGTCCTTCAAATATTGTCTATGATGAGCTTCCACCCTGCTCCAAGTACACTTGGGTGCACTGAGAACTTAACTCCCCTTTAACTGTGCTTGTTGAGGTGGTAAAAGTATTTTTTGACACTCACTTTTGAACACATTCTTGTGTGTGAAGTGTGGATTCAAATCTATGAGCAATTTTAGAGAGCGGGAGTGTTTTAAAGGATGCTTGTATGGTGTGGATATTGTGTCTTTACTGCAAGACATTTCAGGAGTTGCTTGCCTTTTTCATGCTGCTCTTTGAGCTTGGGATGTGGGTGGGACAAGAACAGGGATAACCATCATAATACACACTTGGACTGTTGGGTAGCAAGGAAACTGCATGATCAAATTGCTTCTGTGCTTGCTTCCGTGGTGTCTAATAGCTAGCTTCTTCAGCACAAGAACTTTACTGTAAAACACATTTCCTTCTATTAGCTACGAGGAACATTTTTTCTTATATTTTAATAGTATGGTACCTCTGTGTGTGTGTGTGTGTGTGTTGTAGTATGTCACTTCTTAGCTCTCAAATACTGTGGTTTTTATAAAGTTCTGTATGTTTGGAAAAAGTTAAACCTAATGCTAAAAAAGGGTTATATTCTGTCAACAAATAGATGCAGTGTGATGATATACTTCGGAACCTATCAGTAGTTTGTATACAGAAGAGGAGAGCTGCTTGGGGTATTAAACTTGTAGTGTAACTGAGACATAATGACAGCAGCACATAATATGCCCCAAATTGTGCTCCTAGCATCCCTCTCTGATTTCAAGGGGCATTTCAGGCTGCTGCAGGAAGGGGGGAGCTGAGAAAGCCTGCTCATGTGTGGAAATCCTTGCACTGTAAACACACTATGCCAGATCTGGCCCATGGTTTGTTTTTACATGAAGGTCCTTCATACAGGCTTTTTAACCCACTTTGGCAAACAGATTTTTTAAAACGGTTTCACACACTTTAAGGATAAAGTGCAACAAAACAAATCAGATCAAAACAGGTTTTGAAAAACCAGAATTAAGGCTTCATTAACTGCAGGACAGTATTCTGTCTTTAAGGTGTGTGAAACCTTAAAAACCATCCATTTACCTTCAAACTGTCTTAAAAGAGCCGGTATGAAAGGGACTGAAGGATTATGAAGCAGTCCTCACGTACAAGTGCTTGCTTGCCCCTCTTTTCATGCACTGTGATCATGCAAGGCTTTCACTTTCATGGAAAGTCACAGTTTGTTGATGCATCTGAACCACTCTTCATGACAGACCAAGAGTCCAGACCAGAATTACAGCCCTTGAAGGGAGCATACTATAGTCTGTGGTTCATGTATAATCAGTGATCTATGAGTTGCTGTGGAAGTAGAAATCTCTTTTATTATTGTGCCAGGTGAAAGAGAAGGGAGGAGAGAGTGCATGAGCTCATGACCCCAAGATTGTCCAAGGCTTGTTTACCTAATGAATTGTCATATATTTCTGAATCAAGGCAATGTTGATTGTATGGCCCTTTCTCTCTAGTTGCAGACCTCATGTATTGACGATGTACTGGTGGAAGAAACATTATCTATTTGATTTAGGGACAAATATCATATTGTCCATAGCACACTGAAGGACGTGTGGTCACATGTGCTTCTCTACACAAATCATTATGTAAAATGCTATGTTTCTAGTTTCCCTCCTGATGTACTCTTTGTTCTTGAGGATATGCTGGTCAAGATAGTTCTCATAAGTCTTGCAGCTTCATTCTAATTCTGTTCTTTAATTCTCAACAAGTTGCCACAAAACTACAAGTTTGTTTTAGTAGATTCCTTCCCAGATAATCTGTATCTACTCTTTATTAAAAGTATTTCAATCCCTTATCTGTTCATATGGACCGTAGGTCACAGTTTATTTAAAAATGCACAAATAAATTGTAAAATAAGTGCAACACAATAAACACAACAATATGTTTTAAAAAGACAAAGCATTAGAAAAAGATAAACATCACAATTTTTCACTCCATAAATGTTTAAGGTGGCACTGGGAAAAGGTACAAGAATAAAAGGAAAGCCTGCAAAATCCAAATATAACAAACTCAAATGCCAGTAACAATGGAATCAGTCAGCAGAATAAACAGTTTATAGCTAAGGACCCACTTTATAGTTATAATGTCTTCAGCATGCAGTAGAAAACCAAAAGGAATGTGGTAAGTGGGAAGGGCATGCCACAGACCTGGAGCTGCTGTTGAGAAGGCTTTATACCTGTTATATTTCAGAAGGACCCTATGACTTTAGCATACTACTTCAGTGGTCTGGATGGGATCGTAGGGGAGAGGTAATCCTTACAACATCATGACCTTTGACTGGCCAGGGCTTTAAAGGTCACAGCCGGCACTTTGTAATGGGCCCAGAAACTGCCAGTCAGTCTAGGTGGAACAGTCCCTTGGCTTTCATGGGCTTGCCCTAAGCAGCATTCTGTCAGTTGCATTTTGAATCAACTGCAGTTTCTGAGTGTTCTTTAAAGGCAGTTAGTTCCAGAGTGTGTAACTGTATCCTGACCGTGGTCAGCCTCCTCTGTCTAGGACTGGGCACAGCTGGTGAACTGAACAAAATGATTAAAAGCACTTCTAGCCACAGCCACCCCTTGACTACCTAGAAATAGCTCCAAGCTTTGGATGTGAGCTTTCCAAAGAGGTACAACACCCCCCCCAAGTCAATACCATATGTCTTGTCTGCCTTAAAAACTTCAGCTTGTTCACCCTCAGTCAAGTCTATCGCTAATCCCAGATGCAGGTTCAGAATTTCCACCTAAGACATCTATCTTTCTTTCTTTCTTTCTTTCTTTCTTTCTTTCTTTCTTTCTTTCTTTCTTTCTTTCTTTCTTTCTTTCTTTCTTTCTTTCTTTCTTTCTTTCTTTCTTTCTTTCTTTCTTAAAGAACTGTTACTTTGGCATTCATCATTCAGCACACAAATTCTTTTTCAGTTAGAAGGCATGCTCAGTTATTCGTAGGATGAGGAGTCTGACAGGTGCACCTGAGCGTATTAAAATCTGCTTTGCATAGGATTGTAGTTTTAAGGATTTATATAAAAATTTGTATGATTTAATGTAAGCAGTGTATAACATTATAGACAGTTGCTAGCACTGTTTTTCGGGGAGCACTGGCATGTTTTGAATGCTTCTGATCCGGAGAAAAGATAGAAAAGGTATGATAGAGTTAAGAGATACTAGGAGAGGCAGGCCTGCAGACTGTTAAGAAGGGGGAAAGTTGAGCTCATTCTTAACTTAAGGTTCAGGAGATAAAACTTCTCTTAAATAGACCTGGCCAGCTGCTTGGTATACTGGAACTTCTCTTTAATACTTGGTAGAACAGGGAAAATCAATGGGATACAGTCATTCCTGGAAATAACTCTATAGACAAGTGGGACATGTTGTGGGGAGTTTGTTCTCTGAATTAAAGAGGGCATAGAATCAAATAAGCTAGAAAACTGCACTAATTGATGCTTGTGTCAAGGCAGAAAGGTATCACCACGTCTGGAAAGATCCCTGTATGGTTATTAACAACCCAATTCAAGGAAGCCATAAGAGCCAAAAAGGCTTCCTGTTAAATCTGGTAGGTAAACACCTCAACAAGGTGAACAGAAGGAAGCACAGGTTTGGGCATTGCAAATGTAAGTTGGCAAAAAGAAAATTTGACAAGCAAGATTGCAGAAAAGGTTAAGACAAACGGTAAACATTTCTTCAAATATACAAAGAGCAGGAAACTGGCCACGGAGGTAGTGAAGCTTTTGAATGACAAAGAAATAAAAGGATTGCTTAAGGATGTGATGATTTTAGAGGACATGAATGTATTATTTGCATCTGTTTTCATTGTGGAAAGCATGGGGCACATACCCACACTAGAGATGCTAGTTTTGGGAAGGGTGTCTGAAGAATTGAATCAGATTGAGGTGAAGTTCTAGGACTACTAAGCAAACTGAAAACCAGTAAGTCTTCAGGTCTACATGGCATACACCCAAGGATTCTAAATGAACTCAAATGTAAAATTGTTGGATCTGCTAACCACAATGTAACTTCTTATTAAAATTGGCTTCTGTGCTGGATGACTCAAAATAAGAAATATATAGGTTTTTTTCAAGGGTCCAGGAATCTAGGGGATTACAGGCCAGTTAACTCAACATCTGTTCCAGGTAAATTAGTAGAAATTGTTACTAGCTAGAGAATTATTTAGCATGTAGAGGAAAAAAGCTTGCTGCGAGAAAACCAGTATGGTTTCTGCAAAGGGAAGTCCTGCCTTGCCAGACTTTTGAAGTTCTTTGAATAGGTTAACAAGCTCGTGGATAAGATTGATCTAGCAGATATTATATACTTCACTTCCAAAAGTCTTTTAACAAGGTACCTCACCAGAGGCACTCAGCCAGTACCACAGTGCCCCTCTATAAATCTGTGGTGCAGCCTCATTTGGAATATTGTGTACAGTTCTGGTCACTGCACCTCAAAAAAGATATAGCATTGGAAAATGTGCAGAAAAGGATAAAAGAAAGGTTAAAGAGGTTAGGCCTCTTTAGCTTGGAGAAATGACAACTGAGGGGTGACATGATAGAGGTTTACAGAATTATGCATGAGATAGAGAAGGTAGAGAAAGAAGTACTTTTCTCTGTTTCTGACAATACAAGAACTGTTTCTGACAATACAAGAACATCCAAAGGGTAATTACATGCAATCTACTGCCACAGGAAGTGGTGGCGGCTGCAAGAATAGATAGCTTCAAGAGGGGATTGGATAAACATAGGGAGCAGAGGTCCATCTGTGACTATTAGCCACAAGTAGGGTTGCCAGGTACCCTTGTCGATTTGGTGGGGGGCATTCTGGGGGTGGGCAGGGACATCATGCAATGTGATGTAATCACCGAGAAGTGATGTCATCATGTCAGTGGGGGCAACGCTCTGGTTTGGGGAGAAACTGTATGGTAAATTCATCCTAAAACTATAGAGTTTTCCCAAAAACCAGAGTGTCCCCCCACACAGTGTCTCTGACATGATAACATCACTTCCGGGTGACATCACACAGGGATGTCATACCATGATGTCCCTGTTTAGGGCAGCGTTTCTCCCGTTGGCCAGTTGGTCCATAGTGGGGAGAAGCCCCCAAAAGCAGAGATTCCTCACTCGGATCTGGGGGCTGTCAACCCTAGTCACAGGGTATAAATGAAACACTATGTCTTGGGCAGTGTTGCGCTGTATTCTTGGTGCTAGGGGGAGCAACAGTGGAAGGGCTTCTGGCGTTTTGGCCCCACAGGTGGATGTCCTGATGGCATCTGGAATTTTTGGTCACTGTGTGACAGAAGGTTGGACTGGATGGGCCATTGGTCTGATCCAACATGGCTTCTCTTATGTTCTTAGAAACTCTTTGAGTAAGCTTAGCAGAGTAATGGAATAAGAGGACTTAAAACTGGTTAAACAACAGAAAGCAGAGATTAGGAATAAATGGACAGTTCTAGCAATGGAAGAAACTGAGCTGTGGGGCCCCACAAGAAGAGGTTTTTATACCTTGCTTTTCTCTACATTAAGGAATCTCAAAGTAGCTTACAATCACACTCTCTTCCCCTCCTCACAGCAGCCACTTTGTGAGGTAGGTGGGGCTGAGAGAGTTCTAAGAGAACTATGACTGGCCCAAGGTTACCCAGCAGGCTTCATGTGGAGAAGGAGTGGGGAATCAAACCCAGTTCTTCAGATTAGAGTCTGTTGTTCTTAACCACTACACCACGCTGGTTGTTTTGGTATTTGGACTGGTGCTATTTATTTTTTCCCCATAAATGATTTGAAATTGAGGTGAGCAGTGGTAGCAGCCAAGTTTGCAGATGATACCAAATTGTACAGGATAGCGAAAGCCAAGGGTGCATGGTGAAGAGCTTCATGAGGATCTCTTTAAATTGGGTGAGTGGGCAAAGACACGCCAGGGGAAGTTCAGTGTAGGGTAATGGACATTGAAACAAAAAATCCTAACTTTAAATATGTGCTGATGGAGTCTGATCTGGCCACGATTGAGACTGAAGGGAATCTTTGAGTTGTAGTGATAGCTCAATGAAAATGTCAACTCAGTGTGCTGCCTCAGTGAAAAAGGCGAACTCCACGCTGCGCATTATTAGGAAAAGAAAATGGCCATTATTTTAATGCCCCTATATAGATCGATGGTGCCACGTTTGTAATATTGTGTGCAATTCTGGTTGCCATATTATAAAACTAAAGGTTTCCCTTGCTTGAAATCCAGTTGAATCCAACTCTAGAGGTGTGGTGCTCATCTCCGTTTCCAAGATGAAGAGCCAGCACTGTCCCAAGATGTTTCTGTGGTCATGTGGCCGGCATGACTAGACGCCAAGGCACATAGAATGCTCTTACCTTCCCACCAAAGTGGTACCTATTTATCTACTTGCAATTTCTTGCTTTCGAACTGCTAGGTTGGCAGGAGCTAGGACCAGAGACAGGAGCTCACTCGGTCATGCAGCACTCAGGTCTTGAACTGCTGAACTACTGACCTTCCGGTCTGCAGTTCAGCATCTTAACCACTGAGCCACTGCAGCCCCTATATTACAAAAAGGATATTGTAAAACTGGAATAAAGTACAGAAGAGGGCAACCAAAAATGATAAGGGGATTGGAGCACCTTTCCTGTAAGTAAAGGCTAAAGAGTCTGAGGAAAAAGGCAACCAAGGGGAAGGACATGAAGAGTTTTGGGATAGAAAAGATAGATAGGGTGTCCTCTTGCTTCCTCTTGCATAACTCAGGGGCACTCAGTTAAGTTGATGGTTAGTAGGTTCCAAATAGATAAATGGAAATACTTCTTTACTTAATAAGTAATTAAATTGTGGAATTCACTGCCAGTGGGCATAGTGATGGCTGCAAGCATAGATGGCTTTAAGAGGGAATTAGATTCATGGAGGAGCTGTTCATCAATGGCTAGTAGCCATGGTGAGTTAAGGGAATCTCGATAAACAGAGGTAGCAAACTTCTGCATACCAATGTTAGGAGAAAGCATAAGGGAAAGGCCTTGGCCTGTACATGGGTGGTTGGCCCTCCAGGGAAACTGGTTGGCTGCTGCATGAAACGGGATGGTGGCCTACTAGTATGATCCGGCAGGACTCTTCTTAGACCTCCTGCTTCTCTTTTTTATGGACAAGGAGCTTGAACGCCCAATCAGTTTAGAACAACAAATGAAGATTACCTGTTCATCTTCTGTCTTCTCACAGCCTGCACAGGCCGGCTGCAGACATTTTCTTTTCTAGCTTAAAAAACTCCCAAGAGGGGGTGTCCAGCCCCTTTTGGAGCCAGCACATGGCAGCCACCCCCCTTCCCTCAGTTCAGTTTTCGCCGCTGTGAGGAAAGGAAGCTTTTCTAGCGCACTCTATTTGTAGTTAATTGTTCTAAAAAGATCTCTCCCCATTTTTTGTTGGAGAAGTCTGCAGGATTTAAGAGTATATTTTTCATGGGAGGCAAGCCCCTTTTCCAGCTGGGTCCTCCTGATTGTAGTGCTTGTGGTTCCGCGCCATGGTGTCCAAGGCACTATTCAAAAAATGTTCCAAGTGTGGAACAAAGATGACTCATAGTGATGAACATGACCTCTGCCTCTTATGTCTAACGTTGGAGCTTGCATGATTTGCCAGCACTTCACTGCCAAAGCTCAGTCAGATAAAGCCTCTAGACTGAAAGATGCACTGTGGGAGAAGGCCTAGCCCTCCTCGGTTCCATTGAAAACATTTCTGAGCTTGGGACTGACAGCCTCAGGCCCGGTTCCAACCACTAAACCACGGTCTGGACCTCCTTCTGTCTGCTTCTTGTGGGTTCGACTGCTGTGGCAGCCCCACTTCCTCCAAAGATGGCCACTTCGGTCGCCCCAGAGGCAGAGTCCAGGCAGCCACGTTCGCCTCCGCCAGGACATTCAACAAAGGCCTGATCTCACTCAGAGCCTCCTGCAAAGAGGCAGAAGAAACAAAGACAAGACATATCCCATACCCAAACTGAAGTGTGCAGTGCAGTCTGAGGGTCTGAATCCAGATCAGGATGTTACATTGGTTCTTCCTCATAGTCCGTCACCTCACTTAGCCTTGTTAATGGGTTCCTTCTCTGAAGCAGATTATGATGATCAGTCTAGCACCCCTGTAGGACAGCCTCAACCACCAGGACCCCCACTGTCTTGACAGCCGGCAGACCTACCACAACATACTTACTATATGTCACCATCCTATTTGAGCAGATGGAGTCAACATCACTCTCAGATATTAGAGGAGCATAATTCCTCTACAAGAGGGTTTATAGAAGACTGTTCCATGATGGTTCTGTTCAGATCACCATTCTATGAACTGGAGGAAGAGGTGTCGGTGGTATCTCATTGCAGTTCTGAAAGTGCATTGGACCTTTCACCCGATGATACAGTAGGCAATCCAACTCCAGTCTCCCCCAGTGAAGACTTCCGCCTAGACAAGGAGCAGTGTTCCCTCTGAGCTGAATTAGTGTGAGCTAGCTCACTGTTTTTAGCCTCCAGCTCACAGATTTTTGTCTTAGCTCAGAAGGACGGCTCCAGAGCAAACTAATTTATGCAGTAGCCAAATCGCTTGCTCACAACTTTAATGCCAATAGCTCACAAAGTAGAATTTTTGCTCACAAGACTCCACAGCTTAGAGGGAACATTGACGAGGAGCAGATGATGAGAATGGTGAGAGCCCTTGACATCAATGTGGCTACTTTGGACAACTGTCTAAAAGATAGGATTTTGAGCCATCTCTACTCTGAGACCCCAGGTATAGTGTTGTTTCCAATTTTGGAAGGCATATCCAACTTCACAGACCGGATATGGCAAAAACCAGCCTCCATTCAAGCAACACCTCAAAAGACAGAGAACCTGTACGGGGTGAAACAAGGCTCCTGTGAGTATCTCTCCACTTCTTTCTTTTTTTTTCTTTTTTTTTGGTATTTTGCATTTTTGTGTGTGTGAGTGTGTGCATGCGTCTGTGTGCATGTGTGCCTGTGCCTGGAAGTTATGGTGACCTCTGGTGACTTCTACTGGGGCATGGAAAATGTTCAGAGAAGTGGCTTGATAGCCTGCCTCTGCCTCACAGCCCTGATACTCTTTGGAAGTCTCCCATCCAAATACTTGCCAGGGTTGGCCCTGCTTAGCTTCCAAGATCTGACGAGATCGGGCTTGCCTGGGCTATCCAGGTCAGGGCATCCCCCGCCGTTTCATTAATTATAGAAGGCATGCAGGCATGCCAACGACCAGGTCAGCACTCATCCTCAACAGATTGGGAGAGCCGTTGTTTAGACACGCTGGGAAGAAAGTTTTACTCTTTGTCTGTGCTTAATTTCTGCATAGTGAATTACCAGGCAATTGTGGGAGGATATCAGCTCTTCCTCTGGGAAAGTCTTTCTCATTATTTGGATAAGTTACCTGAAGATTCAAAATCCCTAGCTAAACTCATTCAAGCAGAAGTGATCAGGCTCTCAAAATAAGAAATGCGGGAAAACATTCTGCAGACATATCAGCTAAATCGATGGCCTTGGCTATAGTTCTCAGACAGCACTCATGGCTGCGAAATACTGCCCTCACATTGGAGACTCACTACAAAGCAGAAGATCTTCCCTTTGAGGGATCTACACTTTTTTCACAATCCACCAATGAATTCTTTCTGACTGTGAAAAAGAATTGATGAATGACTAGGTTGCTAAACGTGTTTGCCTTGGCTCTGACCCACAGACAAAGTTCTCCTAGAGGCAGCATGGCTTTGCTACCCCCTTCTACAGGGGTAACACCACCAGTCAGCATTCATGTATCCTCAACGCTGTTCCAGTCACCTCCTTTCTCAAAAAGAAAGGGCATACTGCAGCCAAGACCCCCTCAGCAGAACCCTCAGAGGGATCAGGGCCTCCAACAAGCAAAATTTGGACTATTCATCCCGGTAGTTGAGGATATTCCTAGTTTTAAAGATAGGCTGGTGCAATTTATAGAGGCTTGGCACCCAATTACTTTAGATAATTAGGTGTGATTGATAGTTCAGGATGGTTATAGATTAAAATTGTTATCCCAACCTCCTTGTCACCTGGCATTAACCGCAGTGGCTAACCCTTACCCAGAGATCTGGGTCAAGCTAAAGGAACTCCTCAAGAAGGGTGCAGTGGAGCAAGTCCCAGAAGGGCTTAATTCTAGCAGTTTTCATTCAAGGTTCTTTTTAGTGGTGGATGCAGACCTATACTAGATTCTAGAAAATTAAACAAGTTCTTAAAAATATCAAAGTTCAGAATGGTTTCACTTTCTTCTGTTATCGAGTTCCTTGCCCCAGGTGTGTGGTTCACAGTTCTTGATTTAAAAGATGTTTATTTTCATATCTCAATCTACCAGTCTCACAGAAAGTTGTTATGTTTTAGACTGGGTTCCCAAGTGTTCAAATACACGTCCCTCCCTTGCAGGCTGGCAATGGCACCCAGAGTTTTCACCAAACATATAGCTGTGGTGGTAGCATATCTATGTACACAAGGTTGCTATATTTCCATACATAGATGACTGGCTTATTGTAGCCCGCAGTCATGAACTATTGAATGACCAAGTTCATTATATTGTTTCCACCTGTAACAGCTTAGGCTTAATGGTCAATTGGGAAAAGTCCTGTCCCAAGCCTTCTCAGTGGGTATGTACATCAGTGCCTCTCTTGATGCCTTCACAGGCAGAGCTTTTTTGCCTACTGACAGTACCAAGAGCATTAAGGCTATGGTGTCAAGCTATATTAAGAGGCATTGGCAATCAGTGAGAGCCATTCAGTGATTACTAGGGCTAATGGCCTCAACAACTGCTGTAATTCTATTAGCAAGGTTGCACATGAGAAGTTTACAGGTCTGGTTTGTGAAGAAGTATGACACTATCAAGCACCCCCCAAGGCATTGTTTTTCAATAGGGTGATAATCAGGTCCCTATATTGGTGGTTAGAGGACACCAATTTGTTTTCAGGGGTTCAATATGGAATCTGGGTTCCTCAAGACACCCTGACCATGTTGAGGTGCCCACTGTCAAGGTCTGTCAGTTCAGGGCAGATGGCCCTTGAGGCAAGTGACTGCTCATATCAATGTTCTGGAACTTCATGCAGTAAGATTTCCCTGACCTCCTTCCCAGATATTCTGAAGGGCAAAAGAGTTCTAATTCAGACAGACAACAGCACAACAATGTATTATTTTAATAAGCAGGGAGGCACAAGTTCTCAGAGCCTTTGCTTAGAAGTAATTGCGTCATTGGAAGTAAGTATTGGGGCCATTCCCAAAGCCATCCATATAGCAGGATCATTAAATGCAGATGCAGACAATCAGAGCAGGGTTTATCAGACCAACTATAAATGGTCTATCCGGGACAAGTATATCAGAGTGATTTTTGACACCTGGGGATAGCCTCAGGTAGACCTGTTCACTACAGCCGAATCCAGGAAAGTACTGGAGTTCTGCTCTCTAGCGGTCAGCGATCCCACTTCTCTGGGGGATGCTTTCCAAATCCCTTGATCTGGCATATTCTTCTATGCATTCTCCCCCTTTCCTCTTCTGAGCAGAATTGTAGGGAAAATGGTAGCTGACCAAACAGATGGTATTCTGGTGGTTTCTTTCTGGCCTGCTAGATCTGGTTCTCAGAACTACTACATTTAGTGGGCAGTAATTGTATAATTTTTCCTCCCACCTCAGATCTGCTGAGACATGGTCCACTACTGCATCATGATTTAGGAAGACTACACTTAACAGCATGGAGGAGTCGATCATAGGGCCCTGTTTCTCCCAGAGAGTTCAGAATATTCTACTGCTGTTCCATAAACCATCAACTAGATCCTCTTACAACAGGAAATGGATCCATTTTGAATCCTGGGCTTCAGGGAGAGGGGAATGCCCCTTTACCTGCCCACTGTCATCGATTTTGGAATATCTACTGTCCCTAGTGCAAGCAGGTCTAGCTGTGTCCTCAGTGCAGACTCACTTGGCAGCTATTGCTGCATTTCATGAAGAAGTGCAGGGAACCACTATTTTTGCACATAAGTTGGCCTAATGTTTTTTGAAGGGGCTTTCCAATATTCCCTCCGTTCCTCGTATTATATTGCTGTGTTCTGTACTATTAGCTAGCCTAATGAAATCTCCCTTTGAGTCATTAGCCTCATGTTCCTTATCTGTGCTCACTAGAAAAGTAGTGTTTTTAGTTTCGATTACCTCAGCCAGGAGAGTTAGTGAACTGGCAGCATTCAGAGTTGACCCACCATTCCTTAAAATACTCAGTGAGTGGGTTGTTTTACACCTGAGTTTAGAATTTCTTCCTAAAATAGTGTCTAAGTTCCATCAAGTGCAGGAGATTGTCCTACCAGTCTTCTTCTCCAATCTGGGTTCACATGCAGAAAAAGTCCTACATACCCTTGACCTTAGGAGAGCCCTCTTATATTATCTAGAAAGAATGAGCCCTTTCCGTAAGGAGAAAGCATTATTTATTTGCTACTGGGGTCCCCAAAAGGGCAAGCTTACCTCAGCCCAGTCCTTATCCAGAAGGGTGGTAGCTGCCATTCTGTCCTGCTACAAGATAGCTGGACAGTTGTGTCCTCTCAATGTTAAAGCATGTTCCACACAACCACAAGGGTCACTGGCCTCCTTCTATCACTGAGTATCTCTCCTGGATTTCTACAAGGCAGCAATTTGGTGGACAGAGGACACATTTGTGAGACATTACGCCCTGGATTTGCAAGTGAGAGGTGAATGTGGGAAAGGCTATTCTGCAGGCTCTGTTCCACTGAGAGACTCACCCCTCCTCTGGTGAGTAGCTCACTAATGGTCCCAGATGTGGGGTGCACGAGAAGATGGAAGATAAAAACAGAATTGCACTTACCTGTAGCTGTTGTTCATCAACGTCTTCTGTGCAGACCCGCATTCCTTCCTTCTTGCCTCGCCACGAGCTCTCATGTGGTCCATTGTGCAAAAAAAAAAAAAGAGGGAGAGAAAGGCTTGTGGCAGCTTAGCGGGAACTGAGGGAAGGGGGTGCCTGCCATTGGACCATGTAACACATTGGGCAGGAATCCTGTGCATATGCCAGCTCCAAAAGGGGCGGGACACCTCCTCTGGCGTTATTTTTAGCTAGAAAAGAAAATGTCCACGGCTGGCCTGCACAGGCACAGTATCAATGTGTGTCTGCACAGAACACATCAATGAACAACAGTTACAGGTAAGTGCAAATCTGTTTTCTCTGTCCCTCCTTTTACCCTGATATCACCTTTAAGGAAGCTCAGATTTCATTGATCATCAGGGAATTTTGGGAGAGAGAGGGACATACTTCTGCAGGTGGGGAGACCTGTACATTATTTTCTTGACTGAGAACTTTGGAGGTTACTTGACTTTGTCAACTCTACATTTTGGGCAATATTTGTTATGAATAAGCCTTGACAGGTGAAAGGTTTGACAAGTGACAGTCCTCCTGATGAGGTAAGTACTGGTTGTCACTGTATAAGGGACACATAAGAAATACTCTTCAGAGTAAATTCATGGAGTGAAATAATATTGTGGTGGATTTGTCATGTCAAAAGTGAATGTGGGAACTAGGCTTTGGTAAGGTGCAGTAGGTAAAAAAAAAATCACAGCTGGTATGAATGGTCTTCAGTATCTACCTTAAATCCTCTGAGCTAACACATTGGGATACTGATTTGAATGGGGAAATGTGTGTACCCATAGTTACCCATAAAACAGGTCATTGGTGTGTTTAGGACCAATCATAAGCCAGTGTACTCAGTAGGAAGTCCAATTTTTTTTCAGTGGGCTTGCTTTCACTAAAGTGTTCTTAGGATTGTGGCCTTTGATTAGTGCTGGGAATGTGTTGCCTTGAGAATTGTTAATCAGTTCTGCCTGTGAACCAACCTGTCTATAGCTGAACTTTAAATTTAGTGGCTGACATTAAAGAAATTGCAGTCTTCTCTTGGGCAGACACTATCTTACCTGCTGCTTTCCCATGTGGAACGGGGTAGCACAACAAATAACATGGTATTGAAAAATGGTACTCTTGTTCAGTGCAGAGCTCTGAAGGCCACAGCACAGGCATTATGAGGCTGCTTCCTCAACCCTTGGAAGCCTCTGTGCCCCTCCCTTCACCTCTTGCTCAGCACACTTCTTCCACAAAGCCATCTTCCCCCACTACAGCAGTGCTGAAGGCCAATGCTTCTGCTGACCCAGAAGAGATGTTTCAGCGCCAGAGCAAGGAAGATATTCCCTTTGGCTTAAATTAACAGAGAAGTGGGCACTAATCTTCATTTTACATAAGAAAGTAAGAAGAGCCCTGCTGGATCAGACCAGTGGCCCAGCTAGTCTAGCGTCCTGTCTCACACAGTGGCCAGTCAGTTCCTCTGGAGGGCCAGCAACAGGGCACAGAGGCCAAAGCCTTCCCCTGGTGTCACCTCTTGGCTGTGAGATTCAGAGGTTTAGTGCCTCTGAACGTGGAGGTTCCCCTCAGTCACCATGGCTAGTAGCCACTGATGGACGTATCCTCCATGAATCTATCTAACCCCTTTTAAAGATGTTTATTCCTATGGCCATTACTACATCCCCTGGCAACAAATTCCACATTTTAATCACTCTGTGATTAGCTTTTAGTATTCAGGTTCTTTCAAATTTATGCAGTTCTTAGAAATTGCCAGCAAAGCAAATCATGAGATGACTATAAAATATTTTGTCATGTAATTGGTTTATTTGGTTGATCAGCCACGGATAGCAGCTTACTTCTCATGAATGAGATTATTTCTTTCAGCATACACTCTTGTGATTTAAATTAATGTACACAATCTGATAGCTTGAAAATGAATGAAAGGGGCCTATTGTAATTTTACTCTGACCTCTTCCTTCACCATTGCAGTGTTCTTTCCTGAAAGAATGTTTCTGATTCACATGCCAAAGAGCTCTTAGCTTGTTAATCATTTTCCCCCTTACTTAATGTCAGTAATATTTGAATGCTATTCATTACAAAATCCTGCTGTACCAACTACTGGCCATCGTATTCTGTGAATGTACTTAGAATACATTCATGTGATCAATGATATGACATGGTTTAAATGTTTTCTGTGTGATGAACCAAAGCAGTTGATGAGTACTTGTTTTTGTGGACATCCCCCCCCTTCCATGAAAAGAACCACATGTGATAGTGGCTTCAAACAGTCCTTTATAAGGAGCAAATGTTCCCGGACCCTTTGAATGAGAACGGTCCCAAACTACTCAATCAACCTCTGCCCATCATTTTCATTTAAAACTTGGTGGTGCACTGCCATAAGTGAGGGGATTCAATATCTTAGAACTCAGAATTCAGTTTTGAAAGTCCTAAAATAATTCACTGTGATGTTGAAACAGGTCAACCTATACAACATCCAGAGAGTTGAGGCAAACGAAAAAGAAAGGGTTAGAAAAGGGAAAAGGTGATAGATTCAGGGAAACATTTTCTGGGGACACGAAGTAGCTTATGTTTTCCCCTTTTCCTCCATTTTATCCTCACAATATCCTTGTCAGTAGGTTAGACTGGGAGTGTGTGACTTGCCTTAAGTCACCCAGCAAATTTCCATGGCAGAGGGGGATTTGAATCTGGGTATCCTGGATCCTAGTCTCTTACCACTGCTCTATACTAGTTCATGGATTCACAGATTTTGGGTGGACTTAACAGGTAACCAGAATTTGTTGTTCGCACTAATCTGTCCCATTGCCAAGAGGAAGTGGTGGGTTTTTTTATGACTGATACCATGATGGACTTTAAGGCAGCAGAATATCTCATCCATTGGAATGGATGAAGCTGCAGCATCTCTGAGCTGGAGAGAGGAACAGGAAATCCTCATTCTCATTCTCCTCAGGGGAAAAGGTACACTTGCATTGCTTTTTTTAAATAACAATTTTATTTTATATATAAGACAAACAAAGAAAAAACATACATACAATAAAAGGGGGATTCCATTTACATCATTGTTTTGTCTGTTAAGTTACCTCATACATTAACAAGTTATATTTTTAATTTTTTCCACCTTGTATTTTAAAATATATCTTTGTAACTAAAGAGAGCATTGTAGTTCATATTTCCTTGTACTTCAGCTGTATGACCATATGATTTATTTGTTAGTCTCTTCCATAAGTACACTTGCATTGATAACCATGGCAAACAACTTCATGGATGTTCATGTTTTCCATCTCAACCTTTAGTGGTTTTCTCCTCCTCCGTATGATGTTTGTGAGGAAGGGGTCAGAGTGTTTGAGAGAATAGTAGCTCACATTTGTTTCCTAGATAGTAGTCCCCTGTAATGAATTCCCTTCCCCAAGCTCTTTACATTCTGAGGTTAGAAATAATTTAGACTTGCCACAAAAACTGGCATGTGTTCTGTACCCCAGTTCATGCCTGTCTCCACAGTTGTGGTGTCCACACTCCCAAGTTGCTTTTTAAACCTGGAAGTTTAAAGGGGCTGTTTGAAGTTTCACTCTCTGAGGCTCTCCTAATTGGGATATTTTCAATGGGGCCAAACTCGACAATCCTATTATTAGATTGCCTGTATCTTTTAAATTTTTTAAAAATAGCATTTGCAGGGCCCCCAGAATGGCATTTGAATTGTTGTTGTTCAGTTGCACAGTCGAGTCCGACTCTTCGCGACCCCATGGACCACATGCAAAGATGTAGTTTAATCTGCCCCCCATTCTTTTCTTTCGTGGATTGGTCCCCCTGGAGGTGCTATTTACCCCAGGAGAGAAACTCTACACGTTTCAAAGAGTTGTACTTTGGTGTAGTGGTTAAAAGTGGCGGATTCTAATCTGGAGAACTGGGTTTGATTCTCCACTTCTCCACATGAAGACTGCTGGGGGACCTTGGGTCAGTTACAGTTCTCAGAATTCACTCAGCCCCATCTGTCTCACAAGGGTGTCTGCCTTGGGGAGAGGAAGGGAAGGTGATTGTAAGCCACTCAGAGACTCTGAGTGAAGGGCAAGGTATAAATCCAACTCTTCTTCCATATGGCACGGGAAATGGCCCACTGCAGGTTATTCTTTTTTCTACAGTCACTTTAGTTGCACTTACCATGGTAGTAAAGTTATCTGCCTTTGGGGGTAAAAATTCTGGGTTATGTATAAAATATCATTAGTTAAAATTAGGTAAAATTCTGTAAAATATCATTAGTTGCTTGAAGTTACCTAAAATTAGGTAAAATATCATTAGTTACTTGAGGGCCTACCGCTCCCTGAATGAACCTGTACACCAGTTTTGATCATTACACAAGTCCCTCTTATAATGGAATGGAGTCAGGTGTGGCTTGATTTTGGGCTTTTCCCCTTCTGCCCTGATTGTCTGGCTCCCTGATCTCATGAGAGAGGCCTAAAAAGCTGGACTTTTTAGATGGACATTTGCCGTTTCATAGAGGCAGCAGTATGCACCTTTTAGATGGTAAACTGTTTTAGGAATTCTGTGACTGTCATCCAGCCTAAGTCTGAACTGTATTTTTATCACTTTAATTCGGTGTAATTTTGTTACCCTCCTTGGGCCCTAGATTTCTAGAAGAAGGACAGGCTTATAACTGTTTTAAATAAATGAGTAAAATCTTTCTATCATAATCAGAAGGTTTAAATATTTATTATTAAAGAGTGAATAAGACATAGTATACTCTAGTGTCTGAAAATGCCCTCCATGCTAAAGAGCCATATTGATCTTCTGTTTGGTGCATAGATAAGTTCTAGAAGGCTTTGCAGTACAGCTCTGGCATGCTTTGAATCACAATCGTCTTTTTACTACATGGGTGGGGATTATGGAAATATGCAGAGGCCACACCACTTTCTGCATAGTAGTGTAA
This sequence comes from Gekko gecko, assembly GCA_029375565.1. Taxonomy (NCBI): domain Eukaryota; kingdom Metazoa; phylum Chordata; class Lepidosauria; order Squamata; family Gekkonidae; genus Gekko; species Gekko gecko. Next base: position 116,969,221 of record JAPDNY010000008.1, read on the forward strand.
CATGTGGGCAGAGTTCTGCATTTTGCTATAGCCTCATACCTTTTCTCCATGAGTACCGCTTGTTATGCTGCATGAGGGTGCAGCTATAGCCTGTCTGAGTTCTGGCCAAGCTTAAAGGTCTGCTAGGGCTGAACAATTTAGCTGGCAGTGAGTCTTTTGTGGTATAACCTGAAAAGGCATCTTGCTCTGCCTCTCCGCATTTATTTCTTGTGCCATCTTCCAGGCTGGTAAGAACAGCTTGTTGCTCATTCTTGGGCTTTTTCTACAGTAGCCCTAACTTTGTGGAATAGATTCCCCTTGGAAGTCAGCCTCTCTGCTTTTGGAGGAATTTACAAGGCTTTTGATTAACACTAGCCAAAGACCATTTTGTGATGATTATGTGTATTGTAAATTTTAATATGTTTCAATGGTTTCTTTAATTCCCCTCTGGCAGGAGGAAAAAGTTGGGTAAATTGTTAATAAATACAATGAAATCTATTTTACAGAAACTTCCTTACCTGTTTGCCTAGAGGCAATTGTTACTTGCCAGAGGCATGGCTATTTACAAACCTGCTCTCTGCTGACCCTCCTTGTTCCCTTCCATGAGCATATGTCATCTTTTCCTGTAGCAACAAAAACAAACAAACAAACTACTGCTTGCAGGTTACAGACATATTTTGACTGTTAAAGAGCTGTTATGCTGTAAACTCCTGCATTTTGACTGAATATTGTGGACCTCCAGTCTTTTACCAGCTGCTGAGCAGAAGTTGGCACTACTCTTTATGGCAGTGTTAGCTGCTGATTCTTGCTACATTGGTGGTTCTAGAAGTTTGGCTTCCACAGTGTATCACAGCAAGAATCTGTATAAGGGGGAAATTTCATTGTTTCCCATACTTCGGCTGTAAGGCAAAGCGGTTCTTCAGATTTGCTGTCCACAACTTCCAGAAATGCCAGGTGCCCTTTCCATTCAGGGCTTGAGTTAATGAATAGGAAGGTGGTTTGCAGGCCTTAGTAAGGGCAGAAGAATTAAAAACTTTATGTTTCTAATTGTTTGCAGTAAGTAATATCTGCTGAACTTTACTAATTTAGAGTGGTTTCTCATATATTCACTACTTACTGCACAGGGTGTTATAATTTTTTTAAAGTTTGGTATAGACAGTCTTTCAACATAATTAATAAAACATTGTTTGTACATAATAAATTGTTTACAAGGTTTTGTTAATTGCATTGAAAGACTGTCTATACCAAGACACACTGCAAGACACTGTCTATACCAAGACACCACAAACATTCCTAATAATTAACTTCCCAGCTAGTGCTCATTTTAAAAGACTTGCTTTGATTTTCTGTCCTCCCTTTGCTCTGATAATTTGTTTATGATAAAGTGCTTATTTAAATAATGTTCACAGTTGGAGAATACCGGAGGAGATCTCAAGGATGGTCTCTGCCGTTACGAGGGAGCTGTAGTCATACTTGATGCTGGAGCTCAGTATGGGAAAGTGATAGATCGTAGAGTCAGAGAACTGTTTGTCCAGTCGGAGATCTTCCCTTTGGAAACGCCAGCCTTTGCCATCAAAGAACAGGGATTCCGGTAAGATTTGTCTTTGTGCTGACCTTTTTTCTTCTTCTTTTAGTTTAAAAGGTACTCTTTGAATAGGACTTGGACAGTGCCTTTATTTACCTTAAGCCACTGAGCTGTCAAATTACTATAAAATATTTTGTTTTTCTCATCTCAGTTTATATTTGGAAGCCTTGAATGATGTACATGTTTCAAAGATACTGAAACCTTTCTCCAGGGTGGTTCAGCACTGGCTGCCAGAATGCCCAAAGGAAAAGTTCTTACAGTTCTTCTGGAAGGCCCTAGGCTTTGGTGACAGGGAAAAGTTTAGTGGTTTGGGATTAACTACCATGGGCCACCCCCACATGTATTTCCAAGCCTAGTGGCATACAGATAGTAAACTTAAGGGGGTGGTCTAGGTCAAAGTGAAGAACAGTGACAAGAAGCCTGGCTTTGGCCATTTCATCCTTCCTAGATTGCTAGAGATCTACCAGTCATCTTCTCTGGAACCACTTTTAGTCAGATTGCTTGTCAGATAACTCAGCACCTGACTATAGGCAGCATGGATATGCAAGCTCCCATTGCTGTTCACCAACACCCATGAAAGCTCTGCTGAATAGAACATTGCAAATACAGTGGCCCCAGGGGTAACAGGATTTTTTCCCTTCCAGAGCTGCAGTTCTGTGGGTGGTGTTTTTTTAGAACCATGCTTCAGTTGGTCTTTGGCTTTCATGTAGGTCAAACACCACTTGTATTTTTGTTCTTTTTTCCTCCATTAATAGAAGGGCTTCCACCAGGGAAGTGGCAAACTAGTGCATATAGATGACCGATGTAGTCCACTCTAATGCTGTTGGCCTGTTAAGGAAATAGGGACAAAGGATGACAGATGTCTGTTTCTTCAGCAAAGTAAGAGGGTTGCCATCACAGCACTGTTTTCTCTATCCTCTTCAGTCCGTCCTTTGCCTGAGAAAGTATTTTACATCTTTAAAACTTGCCTGCTTCTCTTCTTCAAGATTGTATAACAACTGTGATCTTCACTTCTGATACATGTACAGGAAAAATGATGTCTTTTGTATGCCTTCTGAGAGATGCCTTTCTTCTGAGAAAAAATTGATATTGCTGTCCCAGTTTTGTTACAAATTCAAACAAATATGTGTTGAGCACAACTTGAATTATGACTATATGAAACGTATTAGGGAAGCAGATTTAACTAACAGATTTGAAAACAGAGTGAGAAAACCAGATTCGAATCCCCCACTCGTGCCATGGACGCTTGCTGGGTGATCTTGGGCCAGTCACACACTCTCAGCCTAATGTACCTCACAGAGTTGTTGTGAGGATAAAGCGGAGGAGAGGAAAACAGTGTTAGCCATTTTAGGTCCCCATTGGCAAGAAAGGCAAGAAAAAAACAAAAATTAACTCAATTTAATAGATTTTATGCATTTAATCCGTGGTTATCAACTGCAAATTATAGACAGTAAGTGTCTGAATATTGTGTATGACCAGAAATGAATAGTTTTTTTCAGTGTTGGGAATTCAGAAAAACAGAGCAAATGGTACTTAGGAATTTCACAGGATTTCCATATTAAAACACCACCAGTCTATTAACTCCAGTCTATTAACTCATATGATTTGTAATTTGCTCTGTCACAAGAGTTCTTACTTTATTGATTGTTTAGTATGAAAATGGCTTTCGAGGTCTTTTAGGACCAGATTCTCAACTTGCAAAGATGTGCCTCTTCAACAAATTTTCAGGGGCAAGGGAGAGCCTATGCTCTGCCCTCACTGTGTAATATCATGCTTTAGTAAGGTTTCATTCTGTTCGTGGCATCACAATGCCCTCATGCTGTGTGATTTGCAGTTGGCCGGGATCTTAGAGTCAGGAAGTGGAGTGGAAGCTCTGATGTAAAAAAAAAATAAAAATAAAACAGCAGTGGTGACCAGTAGATCAGGGAAGCAAGCAAGGGTGGACATGAGCAAGAGATGAGATACTTTGCCCTTAAAAAAAAAAACCCCACTTAGTGTCAAAAATGTTATCATGTGAACATTCAGCTCAGCCATACTACCAATGAACAAGTGTGGAGGCAAGAAGCAAGCTAGAGAAGACGAGCAAAAAAGGAAGGCAGAAAACAATTACTTGTACTGCCTATCAGCTGTTCTGCCCACCTATTCTGGCTCCCTGGTTGGTCTCCATAAGGCTCTTTCACATGGCACTTTATTACATTCTCGGTCTGGGATTGTACTGAATGTTTTAAATAAGCAATCTTCTACCCATGGCTTGAAGTGACACTGTTGGAGGAAGCACTTCACAATTTGATTGTATAAACTGAACATGTATGTTTAATAGGAGAGAATTTCTGTAGGTAGGAGTGAGCTCAACAGGCAACAGCTGTGGAATCATGAGTTTCCTAAGGACATATGTAGACATCCCCAAGGGCCAGTTTATACAATCAGGAGACAGAAGTAGTGGAGGGTTTTTTTTGAGAAAAGCAATAATTCAGACTTCCAGGAGATCAGGGAATGGCTGCATATTTGAGGTTAGCACATCAGAGAGATGGTAAGCTAGAACCCATTTCCTTGACATGCTGTTTTTCTTTGCACAGCATTACAGTGATTTTTTTTTCTCACGGGAGAGTATTCAAACCATACAACCCCCCACATCCTGTCCAGGAAAAGCTTTGCTACTTGATTCAGTTTATTGTATAAATAGGCCCTTAGAGCCCTCAGGAAAGTCAGAATTCCTCTGCTGTTCTCCGCAAAGCTCATTCCTACCCACTGAGATTTTCTCCTATTAAAGATAAGCTTGTACTGATCTCTTAGCTGCCTCAAGAATTGCGTTTCAAGCCTGTGTAGCTTCTGGTTTAAGTGAGACATCAGTTTCAAAATGAGCAGTGTGTGGACAATAGATCCATGTGCCTGCGGAGGCAGAGCACTGCTTGTTTTTGTTATTGAACATTGTAAGTATGCTTTTTGGCAAACAGAAGCTACAGTATTTCATAAGCTGTTGAGTAACAGCATAGTAAACCTGAAACCAATTGTGATAAGTGTTGAGAAGAACAATAAAATACCGTAATATCTTAAATAGGTCAAATCACTGATTTTATTTATTGAAAATATTTCTCTTTTGCCTTATTCTCCTCAGACTAAAGATGGCAAATAAATGTGTAAAGCATTACTTGGTAGGATATTTTCAGAGTATTCCACATTTTAAGATCTTAAGTATGGTGAGGTTGGTGTGTGTTATCAACTTTGATCTTTTAGATGATGAGAGTTATTTTATGTGGAATATTAATTGGCAAACATAAGCCCCACTGGTCCATATAGTCCAGCATCGTGTTTCACACAGTGGCCAACCAATTGCCTTGGAGATCCAACAGACCGTAAAGGTTGAGCCCTTCCCCATATATTGCCCCTTAGCTCTTGTATTCAGCATCTTACTGCCTCTGAATATGAAAGTTTCCTTTAATCACTGTGGCAAAGGATTCAGTGATTTGTGCTCCTATCTGTTGTAGTGCTTCAGTTGTGTGCAAGGTGGTTTAAGTTTTAACATTCTCTGTAAGCCAGCTTGAGTGTGTGTCTGAAGTATGGAATATAAATTACATCAATTAATGAAATGCATATCTGCGGCTCTGTTGAAGTATAGACTGGAGGAGCATGGCCACTGCTGCCTTTGTGGGAAGGGTTATGTGCCTGCCGTGCAGTGTCTAATTACATGATCTGCAGTGATCATGTGGGCAGATGGTGTAGTCTTTATGTTGATAGGTAATGTATAAACTGGGCATCAGTCAGAATTTGACTCTTTCATCTTGTTTTTGAGGCTTTTCCACTGTGGGAGTCAAATAGTCATGAATGATATAGTTGAAGGCTATGGAAATCTCTGCAATCATCCTAATAACTTGTTTATGTAATTTAATTGGAACTCTACCCCATCTTATTGTACTAAATGTGGCAAAAGCTACCAGTAAAATGTTGATTGGATCTCTACAGTATAGTGTCAAAACCTCAGAGTCCAAATGCCATCTATACTTGACAAAGAATAATCTTTTTAAAAAATAAATGAATTGGGATCTAATATTGTTTCTCTAGATGCTGAAACAAAATTAGAAGAATTATGTGATCTTCAACATGGTCTCTGTGCTTCACACCCATGGGTTTAGTGCGCCTGTGCTGAACTCATTGGTATTGTAGAAAGCTCAAAGGATTTTCACGCCAGCCTCACAGGCATGTGCTGGAACCCCAACCACACATGCCCAGAGGGGCGGGGCGTGGACATCCCGCCAGTTCTCTTCTGACTGTCATGCTGGTAACAGCTCTTTACTCGTCTGGAAGTAGAAGTTTAAAATACCTTTTGTTAAAGTGGTGTGTGTTTGTTTTTTAAGAACTAATTACTTTTTAAAAATCTGTTTCCTTTGCAGGGCTATCATCATATCTGGAGGACCAAATTCTGTTTATGCAGAAGATGCACCCTGGTTCGACCCAGCAATATTTACAATAGGCAAACCAGTTCTTGGAATATGCTATGGCATGCAGGTGCTAGTTACAAATCTTCAAATATTTTTTAATGGTTATGTCATATGTCATGGACTTAAGAAAAAACTACTGGCATTGATTTATTTTATGCGTAGTCTGGCTGTAGTAATTAGATGTGTGAAACTTGTGTTTTGGAAGTAGAAGTAAGCAAATAGTGACAATTTATTTTTGAAGAAACTGAGAAATGATGTATGCGTATTGTATGTAGTACTTAGATTCTTCTAGTACATTAACTTGTTATTCTGGTCAAGCAAGGTACAGTCTGTGTATGGACACGAGGTTTCTGCAGAGGGGTCTGCTGTACATTATGCACAAATGTGTGCTGTGCAGCGATATATATGATGAATGTCTGAGCCTTGTGGCTATCTACCTGGAATATATACATAATTTTGAAAAAGAGGTTACTGCAGCCTTTTGGTGGGAGTAAGTACTTAGGTTTTAGTACTTAATTTAAGCTCTGACATTTATTTGTGGTCTTGAAATGGTCTGGAAGTGTTAAGATACTAGGGACAGTTTTAATTCTTGCAAAAAGAAGTTTTCTTTCATCATCCTCATCATTGCTGCATCATTTATAGAAGCACCAAAGTCTACAAGGTGCTGAAATGAATAAAATATATGTGTTCCTGCCCCAAAGTTGATGTTTCAGGTGAACACATGAGGCAATATGAGTTGGAAAACAATGGGGGGAGGACTCTACAGGACTAGTTCAGCAAGACCAAAAGGAAGAAAAAGTTATACTCCCTCAAATAGGTCTAACAAAAAGCAATGAATAAACATAGAACATGAAGAATGGAATAGAGGAGAAAAATATGTTTTTAATTATCTATTAAGTGTGGACAAAGAAGGCCTGCTAAATTTTTCAAAGGGGAAGGTTCTGTGCATAAGGGAACCAGAGAAGGAGAAGCATGCAGTCAAAAAATGGTGCATGGAAGTGTAGGCTTGGTAAGAAGATTAGTGTTATTAATGTAGGAACCAATAAGGACAACAGAAAGAAAGCAGTGCCAATTAGGAAGGTTCAAGAAACTACTAAAGTGCTTTAAAGTGAGAAAAAGTTTAATGAGGGGCAGCAGAGAAAACCAATGAAAAGAAAAATGGAGAGGGGTGTTATGTTTAAAGCAAGAAGAAAGAAAAATTGAAGTCTTGAGAACAGTTTGGGTTTAAGCTAAAAGGCACAAAATCCAGTAAGCAAACTACTGTAATCAACAGCCTAGGATGAGGATCTCAAAGACATCCTGTAGAGTAAGTAGAGGGAAAGAGGCAAGTTTTAGCAATATGGGATTGGACATCTTAGCTAGAGCAAGAAAGAAAATAGGCACTTGCAGAGAATGTTGAAGAGTTATTTTGTCAGTTGAGTGATGGAGAGAAATTAAAGGTTTAGGGGGGCAAATACAATAAATTCTTACATGTGTTTTGAGGTGATGATTCCATGTTCAAGAAAAATCAGCTGTAACATACTAGGAAGAACACAGTGAGGGAAGGTGGAGAAATAAAGATACAACTGGATATTGTCATAATATTGACAATGTAGGCCAGAAGAATAAATCATACTGCTGGGGGGATCAAAAGAAGTACAATATTTTAAAAACTGGAAAAGGAATAACTTATTTAAAAGAATAAGGTAGAACACTAGAAATCTGATAATGTGAGGGACAGAGGGAAAGGAGCAGTATTTATTTATCTTACGGCAGAGTTACACACAAGAAACATATAATAATATAAAATATGTAACCAAGTTGATACAATGGGTACTCAGACTGATAGGGCAATCCCCCTAAATACTAATATCTAAATTTTCAATCCACTTAATCACAGCTGGGGAGAGTTCAAAGAGCTCCATCACTTCTCCCTGGAAAGCACGACGCTCACGTTCCTCTGACAGATGGAAAATAGTTTGGTGGGCTGCACCACAATTGCATTCGGCTCCTGGTATTTTGCCTCATTTAAACAACAGGTCTGCACAACTTCCAAAGCCTGTTTGTATTCTATTAGCCATCGCTCATACTTTACGTGGCAAGTCAAATCCTGAGGGCCTCATGTTGGTGTTTATTAGGTTATGGATATCAGGTGGAACTGATTGCATCCATGTTTGCAACCATTCATTCCCTAGACTGAAATTTTGTGATCACAAGATTTGTGCAGATCTTATTGCTGGGTGTCAGAATCTTAGTCTGGATAGACCAGTGTCAGCCATGTCTTTGTGGATGGCAACTCTCTGTTTTCAATTATCTTTCTATATTCATGAAGAAGAGCATCTTTGGGGATGCAGGAGAGCAATGTGGCACAACATTGGTTGCCAGTAGGTCGGAGGGGGGTTAATACATCTGTTGATGGTTCTCATTGTTGAATTCAGTTGGACATCAAGTTTGTGGACATGGAGGGCTGTTGAGCCACACTGACCCATAATTACTTGGGAAGTTCTATTGCTCAACATGTTATTTAGGAGTTGAAAAAATGTTCTGCAGGGGAAACCTTGTAAAAACTTGTACAGCAAGACCATCCCTCCAGACTGTGTCATAAGCAGCAGTCAGATTGATGAAAACTGTTGATGTCTTATGACACTTCTGATTAGTGAAAGTTGTTAAGCTGAGAATCTGGTCTTGGCAACTACAAAGGGGTCTAAATCCTACTTGCTCTATAGGGACGTTTATTTATTCTGTCACTGATTCTGTTCAGGATTAGCCTTTTGAGGAGTTTATAACAGGAACTCAGAAGGGAAATAGGTCTATAACTTTCCACCAGATGTTTTGGTTTTCCATATTTCAGAACAGCAACTGTCTTTTGCTTTCTTGAATTCCCCTGGGAGTCTTCCTGTTCTCATGATATCAGTGAGAAACTTTGCAAGCCACTTCTTACTGAATATGCTGCTGGTGATCAGGAACTCATTATGGATGCAGTCAAAAGCCTAGTGCCTTTCTGCTCTTGATGTCTTTCAGTGCCTTGAAAATCTCATCGGCACTAAAATCCCCTGACAGCTCACAGTCTTCAGGGCAGGTGTGTTTCAAAATCTGGAGTTCTTTTTTTTAATCCTCATTGTAGAATCTCGATCCTTCAGAGCTCTGGATAGGGATACCAGTCAGGCAACTACCTGGTTTGATGTTACCTCTGGATTTCCTCGGAGCGGGTGGGCTTGCACCTAGTTTTTTCAACAGGCTCCAGGCTTTCCTATTGGAATGCCTGAAATCCAAATTCACAGTTGTTCCAATTCCGACTGGGAGCTCCAGGGAAAGGAAGCCACAGACTGGGGCAGCAGCAAAGAGATGCCCTCCCCCCCCGGCCCCGATCCACCAATGTTGTGAGGAAGACCTGAGGCAAAAGACTGTGGAGCAACTGGAAGGTGGTGAGGGACAGAACTGCCCCCTCCAGGGGGCAATGAGGATGTGTGCTCAGCCCCAGAGGAGCGGGCCGGGCCATTCCTTGAGGAATGTGCCTTTTGGCCATAGATATAATAGCTCCAACAAATTGGCCATAGTTATTATGTGTTGGAGGGACCCATCCAAGACACCTATCCAGATCTTCACTGAAACCTGATAACTGGTGTTTGGATTCCTAGCTCGAGGATTACAGGCCAATGCTGACTGTGTGGGAAAGCCTCAAGGACACATCTGGATATAGGCAAGGGCTGACTTCTTTGGTCAGATGAAAGAAATGTTAAATCAGGATTGGGCTCTCTATTCCATGCCACTGATCTGAAGGTGCCTCTCTCTTTAATGTCAGAAACGAGATGCAAGCCATGTTCTTCAGCCCAGTGAACAAGTTCCTCACTGTTCTTATCATTAACCATTTATCTCCAGTTTCCATGGGTGGCTGTTAAAATCACCACTGTATACAGAAGGATGAAGGTAGGTTGATAGGACATGTGCTGCCCAGGAAACTGTAGGTTTGTAAACATGACAACATGTACTTCCCCAACTTTTACTACAATTGTGTGGATGTCACTGTGAACGTTCGTCAATACCAGCTTCACATTTTCAGTGTTGCTTTGGGCATAAGTCACTATGCCATAGGTATGATGGTATGTGATGCCAATAACATCACATCCTGCAATTTTTGCTGTGAGGCAGGCTTGATCTTCGTTATCAAGATGAGTTTCTTGGACAAGAGCTAAATCTATTTTTTTGGCCAGTAAGATTTGTGACAAGTATTGGCATTTAGACTTGTTTATACCCTCAGTATTCATTTGGCAGATTCAGATGCAGTCTCCTACACCTCTTGTCAAGTAGTCCTGAGAAGGACTGTCTGATTGGTTAATTGTTTCCATGTGTGTAGTGTGGCTGTCTGGCAGCCAGAAGTTCTAGCTCCTTCATGTTATCCAGGGTGCGCCACAAGGAGGCAAGCTAGAATTGCACCCCAAATCCAGTAAAACTGGCTGGGAACCAAAAGAGTGAGTGATAAGTTCAGCTGAAGAAAAAATAAAACCAAGATCAAAGGAAGGCACAGGAGAAAAAGGAGAGATGAAATGGTAAGAGGAATATTACAACCAGAAAAGAGGGGTATAATGAAAGCTGAATAGCAGACATAAGTAAAATATCGGGGAGAGTGAATATTACAAGGAGGGTGAAAGAACAAGCAGAGTGGGACCAGAAAGAGGATTAAAGAGAGTTTGAATAAACAGTGAAAATGAAGATGACTGAATTGGGTCTGTCATTTCTTTTGTGGAAAAATAAAAGTATATAAATAGGATGATAGTGTGAATTTATAACATATGAAGTCAGAAAGAGTTATTTAGCAGTTCTGCCACAAGAGCAAAACTAGAATAAGAAGGGGACTGCTTGAAGATTAATGAAGAGTAGGACAAAGAAGAGAAGGAAAACAGAAGCAAATAAAGTATTACTAGGCACAGAACAAAAATATGTAGTACGTGAATCAGGGCAAAAGGTGGAATTGGCAAGAAGACAAGCCACCTCTGTTCCCTGCAGGAAGAAGATGTTGGGGAAAGGTTAATGAACTGCAAAAGAGAGCAGCAGGGGTTTTGGTGTCAGCTGGAGAAATCCAGGTTTCTGGAAAAGCGAAACAAGACAAGAGAAAGAAATCATGTCCGCATTCAGAAGTCATGACAAACCTCTGTCGGTCCATAAAGGGCAGCGTCACAGCTTGTTTGCTATGTTCCCTTCCTCTTTCTCTTGCACACAAGCCCAGAATTAGCCATTCCAGAACCCTGCCTCCCTCTGTAAGTTTGCACAAGATGGTGATGCACCAGTTCTGTTAATCACTGCAAAATCAAATGCCACTGCTTCAAGTGTGTAGTAACAATGTGGAACCAGTCAAGCATAATGAATGCCTCATCAAAACACAACTCCCTTCGTGAGGGGTTGAAATGCTGTATAATAAGAAATAATAATAAAGCAGGCTTTGAAATTGCTAACTGTCAAACTCATGTTTATATGTGCAAGGAAATGTCTGTGAAGCTGGTAATCCAAGATGAAAAGCACTGGTCTACTGGTGGTCTGAGTGGGATAGCTAATCTTCCACTATGATGCGGTGGTGAAGCAATAATGAATGGGGTTTTTGCATCTGGATGAACACTATAATAAGAGAAGAGGAATAGTGTCATCTGATTACTTTATAATACAGCTCAGTAAGGAACTGGGTTTCAGAAGCCAGGGATAATAATTATTTGTATGTCAAATGCAGGCCTATATCTACATTATTTTTATGACTAATTGGACACAGGCATTCATGGATACTCCTGTTTGAGCTGCACCAGTTCCAATTGCAGTGTGGCTTCACATGATAGTTTGCTTTGTGCAGAAATTTCTTATACCTAGAAAACCAGGTATAAGAGCCAGACAGAAGTATTGTAACCTAGAATTCTAGCTGTATGTGCAGGGATTGGTTTGCTTTTTAATGTAGGAGAACATTCAGTGATGTGAATTCTCCCCTGAATTCTAAAGTACTATAATTCAGAAAGAGATTTACCGCTTCCTTTACTGTTTGTGAAAACTGGACCTCAAATGTACAGAAGCAAATGTCCCCTAGGTTCAGTGGTTCAGTGATAACAAAAAATATATGCCAGATTTTTTCCTGCAAGTCTCACTTAAAATTGCCATCTTGTAACCAGGGGAATTTAAAAGATGTGTGGGAATTTAGTTGTTGTTCCTCCAGAGGAAATGCTTGGGAAATCTCCAGAGTATATGTGCCAGTGAATCAGAGCACATGGTTCACATTGTGGCATGGTGCTAACTATGGTGAAAAAACATACTAGGTTTATGCGGTAGCAAAATGCATTCCATCAGCACACATGAAAAGAAGCCGCTTGATTGCAATGACACCCTAGGATCAAATGTAAAAGAACTAATTAGGGCATAGAAAATTTCTAAGCACGCATTTGTTTGTGTTAACAAGCCTGCTGCCAGTGATGAGGCCAGACAGTGCTATGTAGTCCGCTGTACAATAGTGTGAATTATCCCCACTATCTTGGGGAAAAGAGGAGGGTATGTCTGTTAAAGGATAATGTAAAATCTTACTAAGACTATAAAAAATGGTATGTCCTGGCCCTTCCAAGGTATCTGTGCAGGTTTGCTAAGTAGTTAAAATTCACTGAATTCAGGGATGTTCTCCTTTCAAATAAGTAAGCAAGTTGCCCTAGTAGTCCTTGCAAAATCTGTCTGCTGTTTGGATCATGGCTTTTATCTTACAAAGCTGATGTTGATTTTTTAATGTTCAGACAATTTTAATGATTCTGATGATACTTTAAAGTAAAGAAATAGTATAAAACCCTGTAAAGAATTTAATGAAATACTAATGGATCTCTCCTAATCAAGAAATACTAGGTTTCGAGACTGCTCAGGAATAACTAAACCAAACCAAAGATGACACATTACTGTCAGCAGTCACCTGATGGAATTATTATTGGTAGTTACTTAAATAGCCCTTCTACTCTGCAGAGACTTTTAGTGCAAATTAGATATTAGGGGGGAAAGCAGGAGCACAACACACTATTATAGAGGTTGCATTTTTTGCATGCTCCTGCCTGTCCCCCCCCCCCACTTCTTTTACATCCTGCAGCTTTAAAGAGCCAGAGGGAGAGACTGTGAACCAAACTGCTGCACTGGGGGCAGGGAGAAAAGCAGTACAGATGAACAGAGCAAAGGCTCAGTGACCAACCTCAGAACTATTTGCAATGCTGATACAAACTATCTGAAGCTCTACTGGGTTTCTTACAGCCACACACATTGGCCAGTTGCTGGCAAACGTTCACACGGTGATAGCACAAAGGGTTTAAATATAAGTGTGGTAATCAAAGTGGAGTGTGGTAATTCAATTAGCTTTTCTGTTCTGACAGATGATGAACAAGGTATTTGGGGGTACGGTTCACAAAAAAGATGTTCGAGAAGATGGAGTCTTCAACATTACTCTGGATAACACCTGCTCACTGTTCAGGTATGCATATACTTGTATGTGCAAAACAGAAAGGAAGGGTAATTAAAATGGCAGTGGTATTTGGAATTAACCCTAATAGTTTTTAAACTGGAACATTTAGCTTGGCAAAGAGTTTCAATTTGTGGTAATAGGGTTGGTAACCTCCAGGTGGCACCTGGAGATCTCCCTCTATTACAGTTGATCTCCAGGTGACCAAGATCAGTTCCCCTGCAGAAAATGGCTGCTTTGGAGGGTGGACTCTGGCACTATACCCAGCTGAGGTCCCTCCCCTCCCCAAACCCCATCCTCCCCAGACTCCGCCCCAAAATCTCCAGGCATTTCTCAACCCAGAGCTAGCAAGCTTATGTGGTGGTGATGGAAATATTAATAATTGATGAACAGAGGATTTGTTGCAAATATAATCATGCATCTTTACTGCTTTTAGTTGTTGGCTTACTTAATAATGCTTCTCTTGTATTTGGTGGTCTTGTTCTCAGGGGGCTACAGAAGGAAGAGGTTGTACTCCTCACCCATGGAGATAGTGTAGATAAGGTAGCTGATGGATTCAAAGTTGTTGCACAGTCAGGAAATGTTATAGCAGGTATGTATTTTGTATTTCATTACCATTTAATTTATGTTGACAGTACTTCCTTACAGGGAATGTGTTGATCAAAATCTGTAACACAGATATGTCTTTGTAAACTCAGTGGTTCCAAAGAAGATATGGGTTGAAAAACGTTTGCGACCCCCCCTCCCCAGTTGCAACAAAAAATGTGGGTATCATTTTAGTTTTCAGTGGTAAATTGCACAAATTTGAATTTTCAGTATTTACATTAGAGTAGGACTGTGAATGGGAAGCAGACATGCTTTGTGGTTCTGCAAGAATGTCAAATCCAAACAGTTCTTGGGGAGGGGGAATGATTTGTGTCCATAAGTTGGAATCAGTACATTTGGAATTTGGTTTCACAGTTCAGATCTTGATCAAATGTTTCAGTTATGGGACCTTTTGCAAAAGAGCTGGATTTTGTGAATTTAGCCTTCAGAAAGCTTTATGTTGTTCTTTTTAAAAAATAAGTTTGTTTGTTTTTTTAAAAAAAAGAAAATTAGTTTTTTAAAAAGACTTATGAAAGCAGGTAAATGAAAATATTCAGTTTATAGATTTCTTAAGTATTATTTTAACTTTAAACTATCTGTGATAGAATGGGGGGGAATCCACTTGATTCTTAAAGCAGTAATCTAATCTACCACTCACAGATGCACTTCCTTTGTTGTAGGATCTTGTATTAACAAAAATAAAGTCTCCAGAGATTTTGTTCAGTATGTGTGAGTTAACTCTTGATTATAACTGGCAGCTGTTTGTTTAATTGTCTTAGATGAACAAATTTGAGGTTTGTAGTGCTCAGGTTTTTTGCTTATGTGCCCAAGTAGTTGTTTATCTTTCATTTGTGGCCCTTTAAACCCATTTATTTGGGCATTTTGTGCCTCTTTTCTCCCCAGGGAACTGTGAAAATGGACACTGAGCAAGGTATTAAGGGAAACAGACTGAAATCAGTTTGTTGTATCAGCATTACAAAGAATTATTTCAATTACTTTCAACTGATTCTTTTGCTAGGATTTGTTTTGTAAACTTTGGATGAGAGTATACTTGAGTAGCATGGGAGTATGCTTTCAAGAAGAGAATGCACACTTTATTAATAATTCTCTAAATCCTTTATTTATGGAGCTGCAGTGGCTCAAGTGGTTAAGACACTGAACTGCAGGCTGTGAAAGGTCAGTAGTTCAGCAGTTCGAGACCCAGGTGCCGCATGACTGAGTGAGCTCCCATTTCTAGTTTCAGCTCCTGCCAACCTAGCAGTTCGAAAGCAAGAAATTGCAAGTAGATAAATAGGTACCACTTTGGTGGGAAGGTAACAGCATTCCGTGCGCCTTGGTGTTTAGTCATGCCTGCCACATGACCATGGAAACGTCTTCGGACAGCGCTGGCTCTTCGGCTTTGAAACAGAGATGAGCACCACAACCCTAGAGTCGGATTTGACTGGCTTTCGAGCAAGGGAACCTTTACCTTTAAATCCTTTATAATGGTTGAACTTACATATGAAAGACTTTCTGATATGTATATGAATTCTCATGTGCGTGTGTTAAGTGGTGTCAACTACCAACATATGTCAACCCTCTGAATTAATGACCTCCAAAATGTCCTATCATTAACAGCCTTGCTCAGGTCTTGCAAATGGAGGGCCCTCATTGCTTCCTTGATGGAGTCAATCCATCTCATGTTGGGTCTTCTTCTTTTCCTGCTGCCTTCAACTTTTCCTAGCATTATTGTCTTTTCCAGTGACTCTTGTCTTTTCACAATGTGAACAAAGTACAGTAGCCTCAGCTTATTCACTTTAGCTCTTAGCATTCCATATTGCTATAATTCTTCTGTTTTTAATGCCTCCCCAGCCATAGCTAATGAATCTAAAAAACTGTATGGAGCACAGTTCCATCCTGAAGTTAGCCTTACAGTAAATGGAAAAGCAATGCTGAAAAACTTCCTTTATGAAATTGCTGGGTGCAGTGGCACCTTCACAGTTCAGAACAGAGAACTGGAGTGCATTCAAGATATCAAAGACAAAGTGGGTTCATCAAAGGTCCTGGTAAGGAAGCTATTAAAAATATTGAAAAATTCATCCACACTCTTAATAATTTGTATTTGATACTCGTAACTTTCATTTATTTCAAGTGCAACAATCTCTTTTTAAAAAATAATATATTGCTTTATAATATGTTCATTTAAAAATTGCTTTTCCTGCCTTGTTGTGTAGTGACCTAGGTGTATTTATAGCTTTGGTGATGTCACAGACTGTGAAAAGCAGTAACGCAAATGAAATTCTGTGCTCATGTTACGAGATGTTTGTTCTTACTAAATACATGCAATTATTTTCCTTCTGTTTCAATCGTTGTAGGTTTTACTTAGTGGAGGTGTGGACTCAACAGTATGTACTGCTTTACTGAATCGTGCTTTGAACCAGGATCAAGTGATAGCAGTGCACATAGATAATGGATTTATGCGCAAGAGGGAGAGTCAGTCGGTGGAGGAAGCACTCAAGAAGTTAGGAATTCAAGTCAAAGGTACTGCGTTATAGCTTCTGCATTAATCTGAAAATTGGAAAAAGCAATCATTTCATTGGCTGTGAATGAGTTCATCTTTGGTTTGTCTCATTTCAGTCTCTGTATCTGTAAATTGCAAAAATTTACTCATCTGTGTACTTAATTTACTAATGCTTACCTGAAAAAGTTCTTCTTAACAAGGTGTTAAAAGCTTCCACCCTCTGCCACCTTTTCTCTTAAATAATTTCATCTGAAACGCTCTTCCAGAACATCTGCTTGGTACCAACTCTGTCATCTCTCCAGACCCTTTTCAAAATCAACCTCCTTCATGAAACTGTTGACTTCCCTGTAGGCCTTATCCCCAAGTGAAAGGAAAGGAAATCTGAATACACATAATTGTATTAGCAAATACTCATCCCCAGTTCATTCCTCCATGTCCGCATGTATTTTAAGCAGGGCTTTTTTTGTAGGAAAAGCCCAGCAGGAACTCATTAGCATAATAGGCCACACCCATCAGCAGAAACTCATTAGCATATTAGGTCACACCTATGACAGCACAGCTCATTAGCCTGTTAGGCCACCCCCCCAAGGGAGGAGAATGATGTCAGCAGCTTTGGGTCCCCAATGTTCCCAGAAGTGGGGTCATCCAGCCACACCCAACTTTTGCTTCTTATTCTGTTTACCTTGTTTGTTGTCAAAACCCAGGGCTTTTTTTGTAGCAGGAACTCCTTTGCATTTTAGGCCACACCCCCCTAATGTAGCCAGTCCTCATGAGTTCCTGCTGTTGGATGTGGCCTATTATGCTAATGAGTTCCTGCTGGGCGTGGCCAACTCTGGAGACAACTGGAACTCTGTTCCTGTGCATTCCTGCCCCAAAATAGCCCTGATTTTAAGCCTTCTGTGTCAGTGTTGCTTCTTTTGGTTCTTTTAGCTCTTTCCAGTGCCATATATAATTACTAGAACATTGACATTTGATTATAGTAGAAGAAAAGAGTCCTGTAATATCTCAATTATATTACATGTAATGACTAGTTACAGTTTAAATTGTTATATTACCATTTTGAACTTATAAACACATGTATGTAATAGTTTGCAATTAACACAGATTTAGGTCTTTCCATTTTGTTTTCAAATTGTTTTGGCTAGCTAGACTAATTTTTCCAGTGCTAGATGCTGTTGGTAGAAGTAGAGAAGAATGCTTGAGTGAATTATTTTCAGAGCATCTTAGAAATCTTTGGAATTTCTCTAATCAAAAACAATCTTGTGTGCTATGCAGTGGTAAATGCAGCTCATTCGTTCTACAATGGTACGACAACCCTGCCTATCTCTGAGGAAGACAGAACTCCACGAAAAAGGATCAGTAAAACATTGAATATGACTACTAGTCCCGAGGAAAAAAGAAAAATTATTGGTGACACCTTTGTGAAGGTATCTGGTTTAAGCAGTAGCAGTTATAATTTTAATGTACATAAAGGCAACTGTATATAAACATTTTCCATTAATATAGATACAGGACACTATTTTTCATAAGGATTGTATTAAATTGTGACTGTTCAATACCTTATTATGCCCTGACTGGGACGGCCCAGGCTAGGCTGATCTCGTTGGATCTCGAAAGTTAAGCAGCCCTGGTTAGTACTTGGATGGGAGACCACCAAGGAAGTCCAGGGCTGCTGCACATAGGCAGGCAATGGCAAACCACTTCTGTTCATGTCTTGCCTTGAAGATCCAATGTTGTTGCTGTAATTTGGCTGTGGCTTGATGGCACTTTCCACCATCACCAGTTCCTTATGGTCAGCTACTCTAAAGTATTGCTTGTGCCAAACTGCTTGTTGGAGGTGAAAGAGTAGTTTTTGATTTCAGATCTACGCTTCTTGATGCACTGTTTTGTTCAGCAATTTCAGTCTACCAGTTAAATCCACTAGTCCACCAGTTAAGATTTCTCTTCACAAGCCCTGTTCTCTGTGCCTCTAGCTGCAGATATGAGGAGGGTGGCAGCCAAAGAAGGCGATTTTCTTAGAGGTGGCATCCTCACCTGTGGAATTCCTCTCCCCTTGAGGCTTGCCTGGCACCTATCCTATTCTTTACTTTAGATGACAGTCCAAACACTCTTTAACCCAGTTGCTTAATTAAGGGGGTTGATCTTTTAAACTTGTTATTACAGTCTGCTTCTAGGCAGAGGATCATTTTATAAAAACATTCTAGGCTGCTAAATGTTTTATGCTGATTTGATACTCTGGTTGGGTTTTTAATGGTTTGCTAATTTTTAATTATTTTTATGCTGTTTTGTGATTTTATTATTTAGAACATTTTTATGCCACTTCTCCAGGAACTTTCCCAAGGCACCTTACAAAATAAAAATAGTAAAAACAAAATATTAAAAGATGTTGATTAAAATGCAGCATTAAAAAATCTTCAGCCTGGCGTAAGTGCACATGTCCACATGAAGCAACCTTATATGGAATCAGACTCTCGGTCCATCAAGGTGCATTGCCCAGAGGCAAAACGTTCTTTTCAGCCAAGAGATTCAAGGACAATAAGTACATCAGTGGTGAAGGAAAAGTGCTTTATTGAAACTTTTATAATAATGAGATATCAACAAATCACAAGAATAAAACAGAGGATATACCCATGCGCCTTCTGGTACAGAAACCCCAAAGAATGAACACAGGTGGACTCCAGGTGTTGGCCAATGTGCTCTGCAAGCAAAGCAGACTCTTTCCCACTGAGCCACAGCCTTTCCCCAAATCATAAAAACAAGGGTAATTAAAACAGAAAGTTTAAAACAAATTTCCAGGCCCAAATAGTATTAAAAGATCAACCCCTTAATTAAAAGTTTGGGTGAACAGAAATATTTTGGCCTGGTGCCTAGAAGAAAACAAGGTAAGCATCAGATGAGCCACAAGGGGAAGGGCAGTCAACAAGCATGGTGCCACTACAGAAAAAGCCTTGTTTTTGGTTGCCACTCACTTCGCTTCTGAAAGCAGTAGCACAGAGGGCAGTGTTTTTGAGGCAGATCTTAACTGGTGAGCTAGAGATTTTATAATGCTTTGCTTCATAAGCAGTCTCTAGCAGGTGCTCTGGAAGGGTATCATATACATTTTCTGAATAAATGCTGACCTTGTGAATACATTCTTGATCATAGGTTTGTTAGGAGCATGAACTGTACAGTACCACTGTGATGTAAAAGCCCAGTAGTTCCAAGTACTCCCTCTGAACATGAGGGCCATGCTCAGACTCCTATGCTGCTATGCTGCTGCTTTAGTAGAACAATTTTGTGTGTCCCCCCCCTTCACCATCTGTTCTAGCAGCGTCTGGGCTTGTGTTGCCTCATGGGATTCAGCTGAAACCACTGGGCCCTAGAAGAGCGTAGCTCTGCATAGGATTACATTGTAAACCCAATACTGATTTTTGAATGTTTACGAGCTATCAGGAAAGTTAGCTTGTTGATACTAGTTAAACAAAACATGGGTCTAGTGTTTTGTCCAGTAGGGGTCACCCACAATCCATGCTATTTCATAAATTCAAAATGACCTGTTATAATCCAGTGGGAACAGCTTAATCAGTAGTACTTGCCACACTTTCCTTTAGGCTTCTTTCTAACCCTGAACCCATTTCAGCTTACTTCTTAAATAGCTGTAAATGACTGTGTACATTATTAGAAGGAGGTTTGTGTTGCAGCTGGAACAAATTCTTAAGACACACTTATTGCAATATCAGCTGAAAACGATGAGCAGGTTTGCATTAACACTTTAGTACAAATAGAAAATGTGATAGGAACACAGTGAATAAAATGCTAAACATTCATTGCTATCTATACATATAGAAGAGAGGGCCTAAAGAAAAATTCTACATTAGCATAAGAGATTGGCAAGCTCCCCACCTCCTCTTTGGATTTAAGCTTCAACAAATCAAGCTATTTGAGGATAAATCAGAAAGCTCACATTATCCAAGTTCATTCGGCACATTTGAAGCTTAGCTAGCTACCTTTCACATGTCAGAGAATTCCTCTGGCTAAGCATAGCGAAGGTTTCCTGCAAGATGAAAGTTGAACTGCAGTCACATGGGTGGCTCCCTCTCACAGAAACCTTGAAAAATGACTGCTTTAAACTTACAAGAGAAGAGCATTTGTGTAAGTGAAGCTCTCCTCATGATGCTTTCATGGATAAGGAGCAAGGCAGTTTTGAGATACGAAGCGATGAACTCCAGCGCAGCATCTCTGATTAGCATAGCTTAGCAGTACTGTATCTGTGGTAAAAAATTAATCAGACTGCACTGTCATACAATGCGTTGGCTTGGCTTTTAAGAACAGAGCATGAACAGAGCAAAATTCTCAGGAGGGATCTTTTGTTATCTCCCCTTTCACACTGGCGTTCCCTGGGACTCACCCTAACTGCCTCTTGTGAGGGTTGGGGGAGCCCCAGGGATGTGTCATGGGATGTGGCACAGTGAGGCTACATCTGGGGGCCCAAGTCACTCCCCCCTCACATACTTCCCACCCCCCAGCTGCAGCCCCAGGCTGTTCTCAAGGATCTTGACTTTCAAGAGCTTATTGAATGGCTGTAGTAGGTGGGGATAGGCAGCAGAGAGCCTTTCTGCAAACTCCACTCCATTTACACTTCTTTATAGTCAAGCCACTGTTCTAGCCCAGTGTTATATAGCTCATGGCCATGGCAAAATTTGTTGTTATGATGAGAGTAAGCTCAAACAGTGAACGTTTATGGAGTCAGATTAGGTTAGACCCCCCTCCCAGTCTCTGAGGAGTTAATGCAGGCATCCAGTCAATGGAGTGAGGACTGCAGTTCATGAAGGCAGCAAAGCCTGCTCCATGCTATACAGGTTCAGATGCCTGATTACAGAGCAATATACTGCCTTTTTTTCTTCCTCACCCCCTCCCCTACTGTAGATCGCAAATGAAGTTATTGGAGAAATGAACCTAAAACCTGAAGAAGTCTTCCTTGCTCAGGGAACCTTGCGGCCTGATCTTATTGAAAGTGCTTCCGTTGTTGCTAGTGGCAAAGCTGAGGTCATCAAGACTCATCACAATGACACAGAACTTATCAGAAAGCTGAGGGAAGAGGTAAACAGAACCTAATTTTTCAGGCTCTCTCAAAGGCTAATTGAATGTGGTAAGCAACACAGGAGTGACTGCCTCTTCTGAGACATGCCATGCAGCATCTCTACCCTGTCATTTTCATAGTTCCTCCCTGCCCGGGGTCGGATCAGTGGCCCAGACATGGACTTCTTCAGTCGTCACCCTGTACCTGAAACAGCCTCCCAGAGCTGCCTTATCCTTCCAGAGAGGATGCCAAACCAAGCTGTTTAGGACAGCATTTGGGGTCCGCTGAATAATGGTTTGAGGTCTGAGAGCACAGAAGACTAAGAATCCATGTTTTTGAGGGTCACAGCCTCTGCTGGTTATATTTTCCTGTTTTGCTAATTGTGTTTTAATTGAGGTTTTAATTTTCAGTTTATATATTGTTAATTGCCTTGGGTTCCAAGCTGTGTCAGGAGAAAGGCGGGCTTAGAAATATTTTAAATAAATGAGAAAACACAGGGATGCGCCTCACTTTATTTCTAGCCACAGGTGTGTACTGCTGGGCATTTGGGATACCATGTTCAAATAATATATTGGTAGCCCTTTTATATATATGGCCACAGTCTGAAGACATTTTAAACTGAATAAATGAAAAGGGTTTCTCCTACATAACAATATAAGGTTCGGTATTAAGTGCAGGCCAGAATTTGTTGCTGTCTGCTTAGATGGCAGGAGGTCAAAACAACTATTGAGTGCATTAATATTATGGAATACATATAAACATGTATGTATATGACACACACACACACACATGATAGCAATTACTAAGCCTCCTTATTGAGTGCTTTGAATCACTTCATTGCTACCTTGGTTCTTGTGATATTTTATTGAGCTGGCATTCAAAGCATGGTTTAAATTATAGCCTTAATAGTGGGTGTATTACATTAGAAATTGTTTTGCTCATTAAGCAGCTTTCTGCTGGTTTGCAGCTGCTTCCAAGAGGGGTCTTAAATACAGATTGCTCTTCTCCTTACAGGGCAAAGTAATAGAACCACTGAAGGATTTCCACAAGGACGAAGTCAGGGTGCTTGGGAGAGAACTGGGTCTGCCTGAAGAGCTGGTCTCAAGACATCCATTCCCAGGTAAAAGATCTTTCAGTGGCTACTAGCCATGATGACTCAAGGAAACCTTCTCCTCCAGAGGCAGTAAACTGCTAGATATCAGTGCTGAGATGCAACATCCAGAGGAGGCTGAATGAGGAGGGCCATTGCTCTGGTCCAGTGGGGCTTTCTTATGTTGTGTTCTTATGTAAGAAGGGTTAACAACATTTGCTGACAACAGTTGTACTATAAAAGTTCTTTCTCCTCTGATCCCTGTGTAAGTTGGTGAGGTAAAGACCAAAGAACCTGAGGTGTGAAGTCCCCGTTCAAACTGTGCTTCACCCATGAGTTTGGGCAATGTTAGTCCTACCCATTTGTAATAAGGGGTAATAATGATGGTAACCCATCAGTATTACTGTAAAGATAGCCTGAACTGCCAAGCGTGAACACGGTGTAAAGAGCTGTATATAAACAGACAAAACGGATAAATATGTGAGAGAGGTGCACTTGGACCTTTCCCTGAGCCCCCAAAAGAACCATACATAATGTTGGAGCCTCTCCTAGCACATTAAGACTTTTCCTATGTTGACATTAAAGATTAAACAAAATTAAAACATAACAGGAAAAAAGAGAGGTGCCTGGTCACTGATGAAAAGAAAGGCAGGAGAACTGAATGCCTGCTGGGCTTAATCTGTATCTTTCCTTTTTGTGTACATCTAACAACAAACAGGAGCTCACTGTTATGCAAACATTTCAGCTTAAGGTCAGGAAGGAAACGGGATCTTCATCGTGGTCTCTGTGCAGTCCCAGACATGGGTTGGGCACCTGCACACGACTTCATTGGGGAAAGTTCCAGAGCTTGCTTCAAAATTATTTTGGTGGGCTCTCTTCTCGCTCTGGGAAGCAGGCACACACTGTGCATGCCTGGAGCAGGCAAGAGAGCTGCCTCCCACTCAGTTCCTTTTCGACTACCCTTGTATTCACACTTTTGCCTCACTCTTTGCTCACCTCAGTTACTTGTTCTCCTCAACTCTCCTTCTTCTAATTTCTTCTTCTAATCTTCAATCTCCGCTATTTTCATCTGATTTTTTTTTATTATAGTTCTTGTATCTCAGCTTTCCTCTCCCCTCCCCCTTCTGTCCTCTCTTCCTGGTCAGGAAGGTGGGCGTATGGGCTGTATGTTGTTTTTTAAGGTCTGTTGCCGCTGCCCAACTCTCTTGTCCCCTCCAGGCACACACAGTGTGTGCCTGCTCCCCAGAGCAGGAAGAGAGCCTGCCAAAATGATTCTGAGGCAAGCTCTGGAACTTTTCCCCGATCAGGTCACGCGCAGGTGCCCAACCCATGTATGCTACTGCACAGAGAACCACTTGAAGATAATCAGTTATAGGTAAGCAACCTGTTTTTTCAGGTAGGGCAGCAGGCCTTTCCTCTTTTTCTAGTTGCATAATAAGAGTGGTCGTGAAGCTCTTTTGGTGCCAGTTTGGTGTAGTGGTTAAGTGTGTGGACTCTAATCTGGGAGAACCGGGTTTGAT
This sequence comes from Gekko gecko, assembly GCA_029375565.1. Taxonomy (NCBI): domain Eukaryota; kingdom Metazoa; phylum Chordata; class Lepidosauria; order Squamata; family Gekkonidae; genus Gekko; species Gekko gecko. The sequence continues at coordinate 116,993,410 of JAPDNY010000008.1, forward strand.
TCCCACTCCTCCACTTGCAGCTGCTGGATGACCTTGTTCTCTGAAGGACAGTTCTGGAAAGAGCTCTCTCAGCCCCACCTACAGGGTATCTGTTCTGGGCAGGAGAAGGGAAAGGAGTTTGTAAGTGGCTCTAAGACTCCAAGGGAAGGGTGGGGTATAAATCCAGTCTCCTCCTCCTCCTTTTGAACTAGACTGTAGGTCAGTAATGCAGATGTTAACTTACAGCTTTAATTTCATCTGCTAAGGCATTCATTACCAACTAGAATGGACATAATGCTCATAATTTCAATTACTTAGCTTGAGTGAAATATAACTTCATTATTTACATAAGGGTTACTGTCATGTGGTGCTTTATGATACTGTGTTTCAGGTCCCGGCCTTGCAATTCGGGTAATATGTGCCGAAGAACCATATGTTTGCAAAGACTTCCCTGAAACCAACAACATTTTGAAAATCATAGCAGACTTTTCTGCTAGTGTTAAAAAAGTAAGTAATAGTACTTGATTTTTAGAAGATGGGATTATTTGATGGCTACACATTCACATGTGAATTGTGATGAACATAGTAATGGATATGGCAGAATTATCCTTTGTTTCAATTATTTAAGGGAATTGCCAATACTTTGCTAAAATAAAGTTCTTTACAGAAGGCACACAGCAAGTGATGATGAATGTTTTTCCTGACAAGGGGCTATGACTCAGTGGTGGACCATCTGCTTTGCTTGCAGAAAGCCCCAAGTCCAATTAAAACGAGCAGGTAGCAAGGGATGCAAAAGACCTCTAGTTGATGCTCTGGAATGCTGCTGAACTTTGTAAGCACTTAATTGCTTACTTTCAGAGCAATGTTGATCAGTTTCTGCTCCAGTACCTTTTTTGAAATTATTGAATTTATTTAATCAAATTTTATCCCATTCCTTAGCCCAAAAGCACTTGGGGCAGCTCAGCATATAAGAAAATATACAAATCAAAAGATATATTAAAATGCCACCCAAACCTGCAACAAGGCACTTTATAACACAACCAAGATTTGACTAGTTGAAATTAAATTAAAAACAATTTTCTTCTTTAAGAAATCACAAAATTCATCCCCCCTTACAGTGTTTAATCTTGATTTCTTCATTTTTTTGTGTCTCTAAAAGTCATCAGCTTGTTTTCTTACCCATTATCTTTCATATCTGTCTTATTTCAATGGCACACCTGCTTTCAAGGCATGTCTTTGGTTATATCTTTTTACAGTGCTTAGTGGATTTGCAATGCTTTATTCTGGGCTGCCTTTGAAGACTGTTTGGAAGCTTCATTCAATAAATAGATACCAGTCCACTTTTTAACTGATATTAGTTATAAGGAACATTATCAGTTCTAACAGAATTGTACGGGCTGCCAGTCAGTTTGCGGACCCTTTCCATCCCTAAGCAGTTAGAGTCCAGGGTACTTCAAGGACCACATGCTCCTATCTGAGCCTGCCCACCAGTTGTGCTCATTTAAAGAGATCCTGTCCTGTCTGACCCAACTTACTAAAATGAAGTGGGCAGTTAGAAGGGATGGGACTATCTGAATTGTGGTGCCCTGGTTGTGGAATGCCCTCTGTACATCCATTTGCTTGGCACAGAGTTTTTTTATTTTTTTTGGCTCCAGATTGAAATTCTTCTCCCAGGCACTGCATCTGAGTGGCTGTAATTTGCGTGTGCATGTGTTTGTTCTTCTGCTATGTATTTCCTAATGATGATTATTGTTATGAGGCACTTAACTGCTTTTATTGTACATTTGTTGCTACTAGGCCCTGTGAGATTTTTGCTGGTTGTTTTTATCAGTAGTTGTATTTTAATCTGCTGTCATTTGTTATTGTAAGTCACCTTGAGAATCAGTTTTTGCTGAGATTTTAGGGTTTTTTAAGTGTGTGTGTGTGTGTAAAGTAAATGAATGAATATAGAAACAACTGTGATCACACCTTCAGCTGACTTCAGGGGAATGGCTGTGATTCAGAGGTGGAGTACCTGCTTTGCCTGCAGAAATTCCCAGTTCAGTCTTTGGGAGCACCACGCAGGTAGCAGGTGCTCAGAAAGACCTTTCTCTACCCAAGATGCTGGAGAGCTGCTGCCAGTCAGAGCAAGCAGTACAGAGTTAGATGGATCAGTGATATGACTCAGTAGAAAGCTGCTTCATGTGTTCACTATAACTTGTTGAGAAGCTGGTCTGCCCAATCCACCTGCCAGATGTTTATGTGGCCTCTTTGTTTGAGAATCTCTTGTTTTCCAGGACCTGCAGGGGAAAATTGACACTTGGTAAGACACAATTCATGTAATATGAGTGCTGAGCCTTGAAATGCTTACGTATTACTTTCTGTTTCGCTATCCAGCCGCATACGCTGTTGCAGAGAGTCAAAAGTTGTACAACTGATGAGGACCAGGAGAAACTGATGCAAATCACAAGTCTACATTCATTGAATGCCTTCTTGCTGCCAATCAAAACTGTGGGAGTCCAGGTTAGTGAAGCAGTACAGAATGACTTGAGGCATAGTTGGTTGAATAGACGTGAAGGATTTCATATTTCTCAGTAGTCTATTGAGTATGGTTTGGCAACCTCATATGAAGACACCTAGAACTGTGATACATTATTAAAGTTCTGTAATATCAACCACTCCGTGTTGCATCAGGTTCAGACAGCTAGATCAGAAATAGAAGTTAAAGGCTGTTGGAGACAATGCTTTACTCATTGCTGATGGAAGCTGGTAGCATATGACAGTGATATCTACATATGATATCTTAACTCAGCTTCCTCAAGACTCTCCTGGATAACACACAGCCAATTAAATGCTTAGAATTATAATTATGCATCATTTTGTTTGGATAAGATTGTAGTTAATACAGTTCCCAAGTTCAGGATGCCATTGTTTAAATAACTTTGAAATCCCATTTTTATACTAAACAATGCTCAACAGTTGACTTTTTTTGCCTGCTATTTTCCAGGGTGATTGCCGTTCCTACAGCTACGTGTGTGGCATATCCAGTAAAGATGCTCCACACTGGGAGTCCCTTATGTTCCTAGCCAGACTTATACCACGCATGTGTCACAACATAAATCGGTATATATATATATATGCAGAATATTTTTTTAAAAAAAACCCTACTGTTTAGTAATTCACCTACCTTTTGTTTGGGGGGGGAGGGAATCATTTACGTATAGGGATGTGCACTTGGAAGAAAGTCAGAATATTTCAGATTTGGGGAAGAGTACACATACCTGTTTTGGAATTTGGATTTTTAATTTTTTTTTTAAAAAATCAGTCCATTATTTCTTTTAGGGGGGACTCTTTTCAGGGGGATAGCTGTTTTTCAAGAAAATGTCACCAAAGTTGCAGGGAGCCTAGTCCTGCCTGTCTGCTAAAGAGCACCAAGTTTCAAGCAAATCGGCTCAAGTGATCCTGTTCTACAGGCGCTGGCACAAGGTTCCCCACCCCTTGTACTTGTCTTCATTGTTTGATTGGGGGGGGGGGATCCATGCTTTGGGCAAAGAAGCCAATAGCTAAGTGCACAAGAGCAACCACTGGCTAAAAGCCTCTACATTCAAATGGAACTAATAAGCCCAACAGAAGCAATATGAAACCACAAGAGGCCAAGCAGAATCAAGGTTAATTCAAGCCTAACAGAACCAAAGTCAAATTGGAAAACCCTTTTAAAAAATCACAAAACAAAACAGTAAAACTAATAAGCAAAAAGGGCTTTAGAAAGTCCCCTCACCCTCTTCAACACCCCCAGGCAAAACAAAATAAAATCTTAAAATAAAATTTTAAAACAAAAGTCCACTATGAGCAAACTAGCCCTGAAGATGTCCTCAGGCAGAGAACAAGATGGACAGCAGAAATCCAAGGCAGAGACTAGAGCAGCAGAAGCAAGCAGCAGCATTCCTAGGCTTATTTGTCTTCAACTGGCCTTCCTTGTCCCTCCTTCCCTCCCATTGCCCAGGAAACCTGTATAATTGAAGACAAACAGGCTTCCATAGGATTACACTGGAAGTAAGAGGTGCTTAGAAAGTGCCTCATGGTTCAGATGTGAATGAGCTCCGTGTTTTCACACTCTCTCTTCCCCCTCTCCTCTCATATTCAGAGTTAATGTAGTGTCCATACATGTGCATTCTCTGTATTTGCCCCCATCCAGTGGAATGGCTTACCTGTTGCAGTCAGGAAGACTCCCATACTGCTACTGTTTCTAAATATACATAAAATGGAACTGTTCATTGGGGCATTTTTATAAAGGGAATAGGGATGTAGAAAATCTGAAGGAAGGGCCCTTTCTATCAATTCTAATTTTAAGTGCCTTTTTACTTTTTAGGCAGTTTTTCTCCCTTCCCCTGTATTGCCGTATACTTTTTTCATTGTTTTCTAACTCTGTGATTCAATTTTATTTGTTGTACAATATTGTAATCTACCTTGAGGCTCAGTGAGAAAAGTGGATGATAAATGAAGTAAAAAATTAAATGAGCCATCTCCCCCCCAAAAAAACAACAACAACAGAGTTTGACATATCCAAAATGATAAGAACCTGCAGATTGTGTTGGCATTATATCTGAAGCAGCTCAGGGTATAGCTGAGCAGCATACCCAGGTCCTTTGCACGGTTGATTTAAATCAAGAGCTTCTAATACCATCAAATAGTCTGGTAGTATCTTTAAATGTATTGCTCAAATAGAGACACAGTCACTTGGGGACCATGTTTTATTGATTTAGATATAAAGCAAACAGTTCATTGTCTGATTTTCTTCTCTTCCTAGAGTTGTCTATGTCTTTGGCCCACCAGTGAAAGAACCTCCCACAGACGTTACTCCCACTTTCCTGACAACAGGAGTCCTTAGCACATTGCGGCAAGCTGATTTTGAGGCTCATAATATTCTCAGGGAATCTGGTGAGTCTACTGCAATAAATCTGTTTTGTCTTTAAGGTGCCACAAAATGTTTTTCTGATATTTGCCTCAGCAGACTAGCACTAGATTCCCCACTGGAAATGGTTATGTGTGCATTTGCTGGAAGGAAATCTTTTGCATTCAAAACCATTACATGCAACATTTATTGGTTTTGGTATCTGTTCCATATTCTTAAAACAGCCAAACAAAGGTTAATACAGCTGATCCTTATTTCATAGAAACCTGTCTTCTGAAGATTGAATTTCTAGGAATATGGCACTTTCAGTATTAGCGGCTGAGAATGTATGCCAGAGTGTAATGGCATGAATATTTTAAAATTCCATCCTTGCTGTTGCATATTTTTCTCTAAACAAGGGCAACTTTTGTATCATACTTGGAGCACAGTCTGTCCTGGCACTGTATTATGCTTTATTAATTGTAGTCATCTTCCTCTTTCACTAAAGGTTATGCTGGAAAAATCAGCCAGATGCCAGTCATCTTAACACCATTGCATTTTGATCGAGATCCCCTACAGAAGCAGCCTTCCTGTCAAAGATCAGTTGTTATTCGAACCTTTATAACTAGTGACTTCATGACTGGTATTGCAGCAACTCCTGGAAATGAGATACCAGAAGAGGTAAAGTAAAAGAAATAAGATGAATGGCACTCTCCCCCCCTTCCTGTTCTTCCTGTGCAGATTTTTAAGGCTTTGTCCTTTCTTTAAAGACATTGAGTTTAAAGTGGTGAAATTGTTTTTAACATTGAAAGAAACCCCTTTTGTTTGTCTTGAAGAAAAGCCGTTTGCAAGTAGATCACTGGAGACTCAATTCATTTACAATGGAAAAAATCTAAAGCTGAAAGCTATTAAACATCATTGACTAAAATAATACCTACAAGTTGAGAGCTCCACGTGGCAAATTGTTGCATATACCTTGTTCATTGATTGCTAGTTTTTGCCTGTTAAGAATCTGCACAGAAACTTTTCTAGAGAGTTAACATTGTACCAGCTACTGTGTGGACCTAGGGCTGGGGGGACCTGTGTTCACATCCGCACTTGCCACAAAACTTACTGAGTGACCTTGGGCCAGTTATTCTCTCTCAGCATAACTTACTTCACAGGATTGTTGTGTGTGTTAAATGGAGGAGGAGGATCACGTACACTGCCCCGTGCTGCTTGAGCGAAAAGCAGGATTCAAATGGCACAATAAATAAATACTCCATATGTGAAAACATGTTTCTGCATACAGCACTGTTAAAGCATGAATTCATTAGGCTTTTACGCTTAGCAAATAAATGTATATGGCCCCAGCTGTCCAGGGTCTCAAGCAGAGGTCTTTCACATCATATTGCTCTATCCATTGTTTTCAACTGGAGATACCACGGATTGAACCTGGAAACCATGGAAAGCAGATGCTCTAGCCTTTGTCCATGTTTACACAGAAGCAAGTCCCAGTTTAATGGCACAAACTTAAGTAGGCATGCTTAAATTTGCATTCTCAATTTTGTCCTTCAAATAATTGGGCTAAAGGAAGGCGTGGGGAAATTGGGATGAGGCAGGAACTGTAATAAATCCTCTACTGACTGTTTGGTGCTCACCAAACCCTGCCCCACCCCTAAAAAGTCTCCAAGTGTCTGTTCCTTTCTGAGGGAATGGACTAAAATATGCTACTTTTATATAACAGAGTTTACAAAACAATCCAGACATGAGCCTCCCTCTTTTATAAATGGGGACCCTGTCATTCATCTCCCTGTCCTTTTTGTTTTCTTGTTTCTAAACATAGGTTGTGCTGAAGATGGTGACAGAGATTAAGAAGATTCCTGGCATCTCCCGGGTGATGTATGACTTGACTTCAAAACCGCCAGGAACAACCGAGTGGGAGTAATTATTTTTTCCCCCTCAATGAAAGTACTGTATGCAGTTTTAAATTATATCAGAAAAACCATTCCCAGTGTTGACATGCAGTACTGTGAAAAGAGTGACTGGAGCTGCTGCTACATCACATGTGATTCCCCCCCCTTCTCTCCTGGAAATTAATCTGCAAATTAAGAGTGATGATGTGGGGGCGGGGTGGGGGAATAAGGTAAGTGGGGCTGAGGATATGTACGGGTAATTAGGGCAGTGTTGCCTATGTGCAGATAGATTTCATATTGCTTTGCCTTGGTTTTTTTTTTTGTCTCACTGACTCTTCCTGTTTTGTTTCTCTTTTTTTCACCACGTGTTTTTACTGTTACTGTCATTTCAGTGTCTCTTTTTAATTTTTTTGTATACTGTATAAAAAGAGACAGTTTATTTACATCTACCAAAACCATTGTTAGAGCTTATTAATAATGTAAAATGGAAAAAAAAAGTGACCAACTGCTTTTGAAACAGATTTATTATAAATAAATATTTTGCCAAATGGAGTAGTGGGTATCGTTGAGTTGTGGAATTAATGTGTATTTGTTCACTGTGTATTGTAAACCCTGTTCCATATTGTTTGGAGTATTAAGCCCATGGCAATAAGCGTGGAAATCCTAACCAGCTCATTTAACAGCTGCATTTCCCCCCTTCTTCTTTTGCCCTCGTTTTCCTCTTCCATAACATTTTTAAAAAACAAATAGGTTTTGTTAAGAATGTAAAAGCATGCAGTTTCCCACCATCGAGTGACATCTATATTTAATGTACATTAAAGAGAGACAGATATGAATTATGTATACAGTTGAAAAAGCGTCTTGTTGCTTAGACAAAATCTGAGTGGCTAGAAATCTGCTTTGCAGCCATCATAATCTTTGTGACCTTATTCCATTTTTAAAAAATTCTTACCAGTTGTTTCTGCTATTCCTATCAGTTTTGTTAGATGCTTTATAAAGGCATGGGAAATGTTGCTTTTATAAAATCCTTCATGAGGTGTATTAAAATATTTATGCTGATTGGCTAAGCTGGACCTGAAAGCCAATTTGAATATAAATTAGCTTTATCACCACTACTTAAAGGATAGCTAACAAATAGCTTGCACTCACATAGAGCTGCTTCTAGCAGCATATTGTCAGTGTAGTAGTAGAAAAAGCACTTTTTTATTCCTAGAAGGTAACCCTACTCTAGGGATGCATGTTTCTACCGTGTCCCGTTCTGCATACCTTCCCAGTTCAGCAATGCAGTGACAGATCAGTTCAATCTTAGTAGTCATGAAGTCATGATTTGTGATAAAGAGGCTGAGCTGCCCAGTGTAATTGTACTCATTAGCTAAATACAGGCAACCATTTGCTATGCATAGGCTGCTTGTAAACTCACTCTAGGACATTTACAGCCTAGCAAAGAGGTGATGGAAATATTCTTCTATTTAATGCAAAATTTAGTGGCGAAATGATTCCAATTCAAGATGAAGCTGCCATCTTTGTGAAAATTACAAAGTCCTAAGCTGCATAAGGATATCTAGGCCAGCTCCTTCCTTGATGCTCCTCCCATACAACAGAAACACCCAGTTACTTGGTGCACCATCTGCTTGGAATTGGGAAGGGGGAGAGAGAAAGGAGTGGTTACAAGTCCATTTTGGCCTATCTGAAATTTGCAGGCCTTCATGTACTTAATATGAAACATTTGTTCCTGGTGTTTTTAGAGGCTTGGGAGAGGGTGAGGTTTGCTCTTAATGCATCGACTACTCTGCTGTGCCTTTCCTGATTTTGCAACCCCTGTATGAGTGCTCTGAATGAGCTGGTTTAGACCTTTGGAGTGCAGTAGGTTGATGATGTAAGGTTCTCCTTAGTACTCTTCCTCCAACTCATGGTGAGCAATGGGTGTGGTCCAGCTTAACTGGGAAGTGTGAATTCAGAACCTTGATGGTGTTTGGCTTCCTCTGGACTTTTAGGTACTGGGATGGCTCCTGGTCCATTTACTGCACCTCAGACTTGAGGTTATGGTCACTGACAGTAGCACTTGCTTAAATTTAAAATGCTGCCTTTAAACTAATGTTTGAGATTATATAATGTGTAACATCATTATTGTATATGATGCAAGAAAGAAAAGGAGAATAATAACACATAACCATAGCAATGCCAGAGGTTTAATTGCGCAGTACCACTGTGGATGGTAACGTTTGCAGCTGGAGTTTGAACACTGCTTTCACATTTGCAACGTTGGGTGCGTATGCAATAAAATCTTGATAGAATTTGTGCTTTAAAATTAACAGATGTGCAAATATGGTCTCCTCTGTATTATTTGTTTGGTTTTATTTAAAAGAGATTTGGTGAATGTAAGAGTTTGGCAAAGGGTTCCTTATTTCATAAAGGAAATTATGGAACAACCGGAAGTAACTCTGGTGCACATAAGATGTCAGTACATTGTGAGTGAATTGTTAAATTTTAATCCAAATTCCAGTGTTGTAAGGAACAGGTTTTTCTTTGCTTGGTGATCCACACATTGTCTTTGGGAGGGATATAGAACGTACTGTTTGATTGCCATCTTTACAGTTTTTGAATGTATTCCATGGTGTTAATTCATATAATCTCAGCCAGAAACAGATACACAGACGATTGTCCTCTTGTTGTCCAGAAGGGAATGTACCATGTAGTTTATGAATGCAGTTGCTCTTGTTGTTCACCCTCTAGTCTTCAGTAAGACATGTCAACGTTTTCAAAGGAATTTGTATAGGGAATAATTCCTAGCATTCTCATTTTTTAAAGAAATGAAAAACATTTTCTGCTTGTAAATGATAAAAGTACTGTGAGCCTTAATTTTTATCCACAAATAAAAGTGACCCATTTGGATACCTGTGTGATTTCTTTAAGCTGGTTTTTTTTTTGCAACCCTTTATTTTTCCTATGACCTCTTCCACTCTGAAACTTTATTATAGAGTATGTGATATACATAGAAGTACAAAATTATAGAAGCCAGCACAGACTAGGAAAGCAATTCTAAACAGGTCTACTCAGAATCCAGTTCAAGTCCATGCAACAGGTTTACTCCCAAGAAAGTAAGAGAAACTCCATGTAGATTCAGAGGGAGGAGGATTACAGGTAGTTGGCTAATCTCAACACCCACCATATGGAGGATGTAACAATGTGGACAGGTCCAAGAAAAAGATCCATCTGAAAGTATTAGAGATGCAAGAATTTAATCTTCTGCTCTAAATGATCAGATTCCCCTTGAAGTTATTACCTCAGGACAGTCATGTGGGCAATTGCTGTGGACTTGTGAACGTAATCAGGTTTAAGAACATGGTGATGCACAACTAGCATTAACGGAGGATCCTAAGCAAATCCTCTACCAGGAGTTTTAACATTTTCATAGTAATGAAATGCTGCATCCCTCCCCCCAACAGTCCAACTGCAGTATCATTGCAATACAAGCGCTAACTTTAGGAACAGACATTTGGACTGTGCAAGTAATGTGTAACAAATGTCAGTTTTCGGCTTAATAAATAGATCATTTAGAAAGAGTCCTAATGTATCTTCACTTAATCCACCCCAGCCCTTTCCAATCAATAATACCCAGAAAAGTGACATGGTTTAATAAACGTTTTTTTAAAAAATGTCAATTCTACTAATGAGTTTTAAAATGTGCTATAAACTCAGGCAGTCAAGTCCTAAATTTTGCATTCTGGAGATGTTCAAAACAGATAGCCTCCCTTGCCCTGATGAAATTTTAAATCACAAATTTCACATTATATATATATGTTCACAAACATAAGCTCAAGTAATTCAGATATAGCTACTTCTAATAGTAAATCAGCTGACCCCCATTAACAATCACAGAAACAAAATTTGGATGCCCTCATATAAAATAGGGGTCTGTATATATGGGGTGGGGGGCAAATCATACAAAAAAGTAGATTCCTGCAAGTGGAGAATAGGAGGGGAGAAATGGGATTTCCAAATGACAGCCTCCTATGATTCCTCTCAAGGGCTCAGTTGGCTTAAATATATTCCTTAATCACAGCAGCTTTGCAGTATCTGCAAATAATGTTAAAATGGATGGGGTGGTGATTACATTAATCTATTATGAAGCAGATTGGGTGACAATGAGATCAATGCTAGCAGAAGACTCTGGATGAATCAGGCAGAGCGCACCACAGAGCCAGTTTGGTGGCAGTGACAGCAGCCACCATTGCATCAACTGAATCTCATTCGGCACTGTTTAAAGTGGTTTGTGTGATTTGATGCCACAAAGTCCAACCCTGTCAGTGATTATTTGACTCCTACGTGTTATGTTTTTGTGAGGTTCTCTGGTGATAAATTTTCTTCTACCATTCCAATTTGGTGGGCAAGTGGAGAATGGAACCTGAGGTGTCAAGCCCTCCTTATCTTTTTGTTGCAGATGGATTCAGGTTGATCCTGCCAGTGATGCTGACAGGGTCCTTGGGAGTGTGGGAGCTTTTGACCTGTGTCGAAAGCATCGAAACAATTGCTTAGCTGACCGACACAGCTCTCCATAGAGGGTTGAAGGAGGTAGTTATTAAACTTCACTTACACTTTTTTATTAGCTAAGGATGAAGTGGCCAATTATAGGCCAGTCTCCAAATGTATGCTGGCAGACCAGCTCCAGGTGCTCTTGGATGACACAGTCATTTCAACGTCAGGATGGACTTATATGGTTTCTCTGTTGCTGATGCAGCTGCTGATACAGTACCGCAGCAATGGGACCCCAGCAGCAACCAACACCCCCCCCCCCGCCCCCGTGGGTTCTTCAACATCTATATGAAGTCCCTGAATGAGATTGTCCGGAGCACTGGGGTTGGGTGCATGATACCCAGCTCTATATTTCATTAAGTCTCCAGCTGTGTTTACCTTGGTTCTGAACCAGGGCTTTGAGCCCATAAGTCAGGTGGCTGAATAAGCTGAAGCTGATTCCTTACAAGACTGCACTGAGGCTGGTTGGGAAGGCTGCTGCTTTTGAAGGGTTGGATCTCCTTGTCTTAGAGGTAGTGGAGTTGGCTTCTGCAGAGAAGGTTAAGAGCTTGGGGATGCTCATAGACCCAGCCTTGTGGTTCAAAAAGCAGTTTGGCATAATGGCCAAGAGTGCCTACTATCAACTGTACCTGGCTTGCCAACTCTCTCCTTTATTAGATTTAGGCTATCTGGCCTCATTGATCCATGCTTCTCTAACCTCACAGTCAGATTACTGCAATGAGTTCTGTGTTCAGCTGCCCTTAAGTATGACCCGGAAACTGTAACTGACTCCAAATGTGTCAGCCTGATTATTGTCAGGGGCTTGCTAACGGCAACATCCCTTGTGCATCTGAAAACAGCTGCATTGCCTGACAGTTTGTTTCCAAATCCAATTCAAGATGTTGGCTATGACCTTGAAAGGACCATTTCTTCCTCTATGTCCCTGTATGCCACCAATAGTTTCAGGCTGACCTCTAGTGTCTGTTTCCCCACTCAAGCTGGCCCACCTTGCACCAATCAGATCTAGAGGTGTACACTTCCCTCATTTTCATTTTGCTTTGGGATATTGGGAAGGGCATGATTTTCATTATACAGACTGGTTGGGAGTGCTAACATTCTAGCAATCCATTTCAGGGACATCATTGTGTTTGGGGATATTAGCACCTGAAAATCATGCCTTTAAAAATACCCACAATTAAAACACACTGCCCTTTCCATATGCAGGAGGAGCAGTAAAGGAGGAGGGAGCGTGCCCCAGTTGGGCCATGACAGTGCCACACACCCTTTATGATCCACTTCAGCCAGGTTTATTACACTGAATCTTTAAGGGCGGGGAGGATTAAAGTGCCACAGCTGAAGCACTCTTTCCTTCTCCCCACCATTTGGTCTTGCTGCCACTTCCAAAATGCTCCTGAAATTTCAGGAGATGATTTTTTATTACACACAAAATTCCCCAAGCTGACCTGAAAGAAAATTTCAGGAGTAATTTTGGCTGGGGGATATCCAAGCACACACCCCTAACTGGAGCTCAGTGCTTTTCCATTGTACCTCCCAATTTATGAAATGGATTTCCTGAGGAGCTGTGGGAAGTAGCATCGTTAGAAACCTTCAGAAAGCACGGGAAGTCCGTCTTATTTACCAGGGCTTTTAATGGAGTCTAAACTGTAGGCATCTTTTGTGAGGAGGGAATGTTTTGGATTTAAATCTATTGCTTTTAAACTATAATATTTTCACTGATGCGTAAGCTGCCTTGAGCCACAAGGAAAGGTGGGGTAAAAATATATAAATAAATAAACAGCCTTCTGCTGTAAGTTTTACTGAAGGTCATGATTTACTTGGATGAAAATACATTGAAATCTATGGGGTTGTGATTGAAATCAGTGGGGCTTACTTCTTTCAGTCTGCCTGGGGCAAGTGATACTCTGTATTCTTGGTGCTTGGGGGGGCAACAGTGGGAGGGCTTCTAGTGTCCTGGCCCCACTGGAGGACCTCCTGATGGTACCTGGTATTTTTGACCACTGTGTGACAGAGTGTTGGACTAGATGGGCCACTGGCCTGATCCAGCATTGGCTTCTCTTATGTTCTTATGTTCCAAGTAAATAAGTTTAGGCTCATGTATAGAAAGAGATGGTGTGGGGGTGATCACAAGCTGCAGGGTAAAACAGTTTCAGTGGTTTATGTATAACGTTGGTTTGCAGGATTTTTCACCCACATATTTAATTTCATTTCCCCTCGAATCACATGTGTCACACTGAAGAGGAGAACATCTAGCAAAACACTCTTGGTTGTCATGAGGATAACCATAGAATTAGAGGTGTATCAACCCTTTAAATTATAACAAATTTAAGTTACAGCAAGAACATTATTCAGTGTTCCATCTGATGATATAATTGTCTCAGAGTATAAGCCTGAAACTTTAACTAGGCGCATTAATAGAATTGTTGCTTGGTACTGTTAAACATCTTAATAATTTGAGCCACTTGGTTCTTTTACATGATTTCTTTTCTCTTCCTTTTATAATTGTTCTTAAAATGAATACTGGTGGCACTTTCCAAAATCTTGTTCTTGGATTTGCACAGTCATATCCTGTCTCACTGTTGCCAGCATTCCATCATTCTCTAGCCTGCTCAAGAAACTGACCAAGGCTGGTTTGGTTTTCAGCGGCTTTCCAAGCACTCAGGGGATGTAGACAGAAGAGATTGGATTTATACACCACCCTTCACTACCTGAAGGAATCTCAGAGCAGCTTACAATCTCCTTTCCCTTCCCCTCCCCACAACAGACACCCTGTGAGCAATGCTCCCTCTAAGTTGTGGAGTCTTGTGAGCAAAAATTCTACTTTGTGAGCTACTGGCATTAAAGTTGTGAGCGAGTGATTTGGCTACTACATAAATTAGTTTGCTCTCGGGCCATCCTTCCTGAGCTAAGACAAAAATGTGTGAGCTGGAGCTAAAAAACTGTGAGCTAGCTCACATTAACTCAGCTTAGAGGGAACACTGCCTGTGAGGTAAATGGGGCTGAGAGAGCTCTCTCAAGAACTGCCCTTGAGAGAACAGCTCCGAAAGAACTTATGACTAACCCAAGGTCACACCAGCAGCTGCATGTGGATGAGTGGGGAATCAAATCTCCCAGATTAGAGTCCGCGCTCCTAACCACTACACCAAACTAGCTTTATTGCTCTAGCTGCAGCACTGGGTTTAGTGGTGGAAGGTAAAGTTTTTTTTTAAACCTACTTGCTGATGTAAAAATGTAGGATTAATATATTTTGATAATTTAGAATCAAAATTCCTGGTTATCTGTGTTGAATCCTTTTCTGGACGTGGAGGAGGCAACAGGAAGTTTGCCAAGTAAAGATATCCCCCCCCCACTTCCGTCCTGTTGTGGCTCACAGTCTAACGATTGAGGCCATTCATCAGCAGTACAATCCTAAACAGAGTTATTCCCTTCTAATTCCACTAAAGTTAATAGGCTTAGATGGTTGTAATTCTGTTCAAGATTGAGCAATAGGGGAGTCCTAATAACACTGAAATTTAGAATTGCATTTTTCAGCACACAAGATTCTCATTCTTGGGGACTAGAAGAAGAAAACCACATTCCTGCATGATGATTTTACACAGACCGGCCCCTCTTTCTGATGGCAGCGCAGCTTTATGGCCCTGTGACCTTTGCAATATATTCCCTTTCTAGTTAGTCATTAAGTCAAGGGCTACTTTGCTTTTCCCCAAATTAGGCAGTACTATGACTGCAGCCATGAAATTAAAAGACGCCTGCTCCTTGGGAGGAAAGCGATGGCAAACCTAAACAGCATGATAAAAAGCAGAGACATCACCCTGCCAACAAAAGTCCGCATGGTCAGAAGCAATGGTATTCCCCGTAGTAATGTATGGCTGCGAGAGTTGGACTATAAGGAAGGCCGAGCGCCGAAGAATAGATTCTTTTGAACTGTGGTGCTGGAGAAGACTCTTGAGAGTCCCTTGGACTGCCAGGAGATCAAATCAGTCAATCCTAAAAGAAATCAACCCTGATTGTTCCCTGGAAGGCCAGATCCTGAAGCTGAAGCTCAAATACTTTGGCCACCAAATGAGAAGGGAGCACTCACTGGAGAAGACCCTGATGCTGGGAAAGATTGAAGGTCAAAGAAGAAGGGGACGGCAAAGGATGAGATGGTTAGACAGTGTCCTCAATGCAACGAACATGAAATTGAGCAAACTTCAGCGGACAGCGGAAGACAGGAGGGCCTGGCGTAATCTGGTCCATGGGGTCGCAAAGAGTCGGACTCGACTGTGCGACTGAACAACAAAATTAAATGTCTCTAAAACTGGCCAGCAGACAGACTATTCTTACCCAGTCCAGGCTGGTGAACAATTGTTCTGGTCAGTGTGGCCAGTGTGGTGTAGTGGTTAAGAGCGGCAGGACTCTAATCTGGAGAACCAGGTTTGATTCCCCACTCCTCCTCTGCATGAAGCCTGCTGGGTGACCTTGGGCCAGTTGCAGTTCTCTCAGAACTTTCTCAGCCCCACCAACCTCACAAGGTGTCTGCTGTGGGGAGAGCAAGGGAAGAAAATTATAAGCCGCTTTGATACTCCTTAGGGTAGAGAAAAGCAGGGCATGAAACCAACTCTTATTTTTGGCTAAGCGTTGGGCTGGATTCAATGGAGTGTTTCCACAGATGGAAACAAAATTTTCTCACATTCCCTCCCTCCTACTACAGCTCAAAATGCACCCCGCCCAAAAAAAAAAAAGCTGCTCCAGAGGGGGGCAATTACAATCCAAAACCAGAAATCCTTCCATCTCCAGAATGGATCCAGCATGCCATGGCCTTGCTTGTTGATGACCTTGTGCCAAACCACATGGCAGGGCACATGGCAGCTGTGCAATATGGAATGAAAGATGACGGCTCTAAGGCTCTGCCTCACTTGGGGGAGGGGGGAAGACACAAGTACAGCATATGGAGTGCAGAAAATAGCAAGAGTCTCTTGTCTGTCCATTTCTCACTCTACTGTCTTCCTTTGGCCCTTCTCCCACCATGTCCATTGCTTGCTTCAGCTGTGGACCCCCAAGCTGTTGTGCATAGAGCCCAGTGTTACAGCAGCTGTTTTAACTCCAGGTTTAGGAGGTACTGGTTCTTTAAGCTGAATGAAAGAGAGAAAGATGATAAAGTGTGCTTATCTCGATTCAGTCTCTATGACACTGACCTCCATTTCTTTGACTATGACTGAAAGCGGTGCTGGCAGCTGTGCTAGAGGAAGAGAAGCAGATTGGGAGAGGGTGGGGGCAGGCAACAGTTGTCCCTCTCTCCAGAAGTTCCTTGTGTTGTTTCGTTAAAGCAGTTTATTAATAATAGTACTAACAAAATATTACATTGAGTTTTATGTTGAGTGCTTTTCTCCCATCTTCAGAATGTTCTCAATTACATCCAGCCCTGCAATGACTGTACATGAAGTATATAACTTGTGCATGATTATCACATGCTGGAGGAGAAGACGTGGCCCCCTTTCAGAGTGTCTTGTTGAAAGATGATGTAATTAGGTGTGCTGTCTTTGAAAGAGAATGTGATGTTTTATTAAGGATGCGAGTAGAAGAAGAAGAGATTGGATTTACACCCTTGCCCTTCACTACTTGAATGAAATCTCAGAGCGGTTTACAATCTCCTTTCCCTTCCCCTCCCCTGTGAGGTAGGCGGGGCTGAGAGAGCTCTCTGGAGAGCTGGCCTTGAGAGACAGCTCTGAAAGAACTTAATGACTGACCCAAGGTCACACCAGCAGATGCATGTGCAGGAGCGGGGACTCAAACCCGGTTCTCCCAGATTAGAGTTCATGTTCCTAACCACTACACCAAACTGGCTCTCCTAAAGCTTTCGCTCCTAAAGCTACATTCTCTCCTAAAGCTTACTCTGCCCTGGACTCTCAGCTGATTCTGAGCCAGGAGCAAATATTCCCCATGCCTTTGGCTGATCCAGCAGGAAGCCAACTAATTATGTGACCCTGAGATTCTGGTGTCAATGAATAAGCAAGTAACGTGGCACATCTCTTTGCCCCTGTAGCAGGATGTTATGCTGGCGAAGTAGGCAGATGGGCCAGTGTCAACAGCTTTTGGGATACCAGTTCAAGACTGGTGATTGAGTCTGCATGGTGGAGTGGTTGGAGAGTTAAGGCGGGGAACTGGGTGACACAGAGTGGTGGCTGTGCGTATAAAATAGAGGGGAATGATGTTGTAAGCCACTTTAGTTCCCTCTGAGGAGAAAAATGTGGTATGAATATCCAGATAAATAAATGAGTCGACACATCTCATTTGCAATAGCTGACTTCAGATTTCCCTGTGGGGAAAATATGGCAGCATGTCAGTGGTAAGAATAAATTGAAATGAAGTTGATTACAGATTAAAGGTTTTGTGGCAGCTGGGGGGGGGGGGAGAGCCGTGTATGCTTCCTTGAGAACTTTAAAGAGCAGGATTAAGATGCATTCTATAGCTCTATCCTGTATATTTTAATCCCGTCCTTCCTTCAAGGACCTCAAAATGGTGTATGTGGTTCCCTTCCACATTTTATTCTCAGAATAACCCTATGAGGTAGGTTAGGATGAGAGCGGGGATTTGAACCCAAACGTCTCCAGATCCTTGTCCTGCTATAGCTCACCAGTGATAGGCTGATCAATCAACCCTTGAATGCTAATTAGAAGGAGAAGGCCATGGAAACAGAATTGGTTTGATAGAGTACATCTTTGGGGACGAAGAGGCGTCACATTCTGTTGCACATTTCACTGTAAACAAATTTGACAGTCAGGCTGGCCACGTTCAAAAGTGGTGATCAGACCTCAGCCGATCAGTCGGTCTGTTCAGTTCAGGCCAAGGAGCCATGAGCACCAAGTGAACCAGTTTGCATCAGGTTTTCACTAAAACTACCCATTCACATATATGCTGCCAATTCAAAATGACTTGATGGCCATTAGTGTCACAAAGGACTGTTCAGACAAACACCTGAGAGTACGATTCTATTAAAACATAGCATTTACTGGTGACTAAAGTGATTTATATGATTTGTGAATGATCTAATCATGTTTGTAAACAATTGCCTGCTGAATGGAGCAGTTACACAGCAAGGACGGGAGGGAAAGTAGAACTCAGCTGGGCTGTGTGAGGATGCAGAGGCACAAAAAGCCAATTTCACTGTATTGCATATGGGTAAGAAGGAACACAGTGAAACAAGGTTCTGAACAGACGTGAACCGATCAACGAACTATTGACCTGACTGTTGAAAAATCAGGTCTTCGTTCACAGCTGCCGAACAGGACATGAACACCAACGGCTGTTTGAGCACCCCAAATTCTGACAGGCCCAATTTGCAGATTCATCCATTTCTATTAGGCCTTACTATTGTATCCTTATCACCACTGTGAAGCTAATAATTGCATTATTGGTTGATTGAAATTGACCAGTAGTAAAGGCTTCTAATTCATCTACGCTGTATTCGTTTAACAGTGTCCTGTAATAAACTCCCCTGTTGAGTCAGAACACTTCTGGCTAAAGTGTTTAACCGATAAAATCCAGTGGAGAGAAAATGAATATTGACGCATGCACTATGCATACATATGTGGGAAGCCTCTTGATAGACATCTACGCAGAAGAGTAGAATTAGTGATGAGACCACATTTCAAAACTTTCCTTAGAAACCAACAAGATTTTTGGTGGATGAGTTTTTGAGAGTCAAAGCTGTCTTCATCAGATACAAGTAGGGAATGGAGATGCCTGAGCCTCTATACCTCAGTCGCAAGCTCGGAGGCGTGTTACAGAGAAAGAAGTCAGGATGCAAAGGTACAATGCAAAATGTAATCAGCTTGATTAGAGCAGGGGAGAAAAGCTTAGGGGAAGAAAATTAGCATCTGTAGTGAGATAAGAGTCCCACGCCCTTATTCAACTTTGGCAGGGGTGGGTGGGTTCCATTGTTCCGAATTTGTGAATGAACTCAAGTCAAGCAGTCTTGTAACTTCCCTTTGAAGTTTCTATTTGAGGACTACCACTCTCAGGTCAGCAATGGAATGTCCTGAAAGATTAAAATGTTCTCCTACTGGCTTTTGAGCGTTGTGATTTTTATTGGAGACTCCATCTAGGAGAAATACTGTGCTCTGTTTGAACTTGGCTCCATAATGATGACATTTCCATGTATCTAGACCTCTTTTTGCCTCTGCCTTGATCTTCCCTCTTCCATCGCTACCCTCTGTTTTCTGGTCTTTCTTACCTTCCATCACTCATCCATCTAGTGCCCATTTTTCTCTCTGCTGCTTTCCCATTCCCCCACTGTCTTCACTCACCTTACCATATCACCTCCTGATTTCTCAAGTGATGTCATATGATCCCACAAAGTATTTGAATATCACTTAGCAGGAGGGCTGTCATCTAATTAAAGAAAACTTAGCCATGAGTTTTAATTTGCATAATATTTGCATAAAAGTGCATATACACAAAACAAGAGTTCTGAAGAAAAAAGGTATGCTTTGTTGTCAGATAATATCTCGAGAGGTCATAGTAATGTAGAAGTTAACAACAAGAAGAAAGAAAATTACCATAAAAACACTAATAACAACATAATAACAATAATAATAATATAGAATTTTTGTGCCAAAATACGTGTCATTATTTCTTGCGTGATCAGTCGAGCAAAATACAATTTTAGATTAATATTAAACCTTACAAAGTACAGTTGTATAGAAATTCCAATCAATTCTTTAGAAGAATATGGTATAGACGTTCTCACAAAAACAGTTATTCAAATGTCATACAGAATCATTTATCACCCTGTGAATTTCAGATATAGAAAATCCATTTTGTACAAAAACAGTTATAATGAGGTTTCTGGATAAAGAACTCATTTTGAAATCTTCCTCAGGTAAAGAATGGAAAATATCCGTAAAAGACCATAAACTAATTTTCTGCAACAATGCGTGCATTCCCTCCTGTCTGGGAAAGGAGGAACGGATCTTCTAGGATGGCACCTGAGCCGCCCATGGTTTTCTTAAGTACTTGGATTTAAAATTGTCTTTAAAAATAACTGCAACCCAATAAAATCTGGCCACTTTTTAAAATGGATCACAAGATTTTAAATCAATTAGTCTGATAAGCACATTTAATGCATTTTGCAGCCCTAACTAGAAATACATGGATTTCGATGATATTTTAACTAGAAATGTGTGTATAGCATTTTTATGGAATATACTTTTGAATTTCAGTATGTTTGGAATATGTATGAAGATCTGGATTTAAATAGTTGGGCTAATAAATTTACCAACTGCTGTAATTCTGACCCTGGGCAGAAGTTTGGGGAACCTGAGGCTCATTGGGTAACCCTGGGCCAATCTCAGTCTAACTTACCTCACAGGGATGTCATGAGGACATAATGGAGGAGGAACCAACAATGTTGAAAACTGCTTTGGGTCCCTGTTGGGGAGAAAAGTGAGGTATAAATATCTAAAATAAAATTTCTCAAATGTGTACGCTATCTTTGGTGACCTCTACAAGCATTATTTTAAGAAGCTTTCACATGCTGTTAGGGAACATCGCACACAGAATATGATACAAGAAACAGTCCATCACTATACAACAGTGACAACTGTTTTATGTAATTAAATATAATATATAAAGGCCACCCCCAATACATTTTTCTCCATGTATCAATTCAGGGCTTTACTGCCACCTTGTGCTCCAAATGAAGAATAGCACTGCTTTAACACATCCATAGCATGCATTTTTTATAAAAATCACAAACGAAGACAGGGCAAGGAAGGAAGTAGTTTATGCTGCTGCATACAGGTACCAGGTAATCTGTATTCAGTTGTGTGTACAATGGAAGCAGGATGCAAGACTGGAAAGAAGTCATATGGCAAGCAGTCAAACATTTTCTGATCAACTGCACATAAAATGACTGTCTATGGAGAATGAACATCACAGTGAGTTACCATCAGCCACTGTTTAATATAGTGCTGGCAGTTCAAAGAAGTTCTGGCCAAAGTTAAAACATTACAAAGCAGTAGCAGGAACTGGCACATAATATATGCTCATATTTATTTATTTTCTTGTGCACAGATTTTGGAAGACAGCAATACCTTAGCATTATTCTATTAAAATTCAGTGAAAAATCCAAAATTAGACTTCCCAGCCTTTTGCAGGCATATGATACAACCCCAAAACCTATCCCAGGAACAAAGATCTTACAACAATTCATGTAAAAGATGCTCAGGCTTAGGGGATGGTGTTAAGATGCAGGCACAAAGCCAGTAAGAAGCTTCCATGGTGTCACACTTAATATGTATAGATATTCCAAACATTATTGAATGTTATTTTACTGTCAACATACTGCTTGACTATTGATGCCCATTAGTATTCAAGATGGTTTGAGATTGGTGTCCCTGTTGACCAGTCCTGGTTATACTACAAGATGCTCTCTCTTAATTCCATCCTAAGGCCATTTTCCTGGAAGTAAACCCCATTGAATAGGATTGTATAGGATCATGAGCAGTCCTGTTTAGGATTACTCTCCCTGTGCCTATGTTTGGCTGGGCAATTGTAGGTAAACAGTAGGGATATGCAAGTGGAATTGTGCTCATTGGTATGGGAGTTGAACAATGCCTATATTGTGAGATATTAGCAGTCAGATAAAATTCCGCCAACAGAAGAAGGGATCATGAAATGTACCTGAAATGTAACGAAACCTTTTTGGTAATCAAATTGACATTCTTAAAAAGAGGAAAGGATATATCTCAATTGATTATAGTTTGGCAAACCCTTTTTTCAAGAGTTGCTCAACTGATGTAATTACATGGAGTATAAGGATTTCATTGGAATGTTATTTCAGATATTTCTGTTAATTTACTGTATTTTTGTGCATTTATTATGTAATCTTAATTAAGCTATATAAAGTACTATACAAAAATGCCTATTCACAAAGACTGGAAAGGCTCCATATTCTTTCCACCATACTAGAGTGGCTGGAAAGCTTGAGTTTAGAGCCTGGGATAGCAAAGACAGAGAGTTACTCCCATGTCAGCAGATATGTGACTAAGCTGACAGGACTCTGTCCAACACGAAGCCTTGCTGCCAAACAGAATCATCCCTACTGGCCCTTTTTATAATCAGCATTTCTACTTTCAGCCAATCACCATGCTGTCTCTTTGAATTTGGGGGCACTTTCCCATTTTGTATAAATCCAGATCCTGGTTGCCTGAGCTGTCCCATTACCTGGCCTTTGCACCTGTTACACAGGTAGAAGAAAGGGAAAGTTTTCATCTCTTCCAGCTGACAGACAGACAGGGTAGATGGGGAAATAGAAGAGGCAGTGTCTACAGCTGTCCCCTACCAATAAATAGAGAACCCATATTCCTAGGGAAATATTTTGCTTTTACCCACTGGTAGATAGGCAGAATAAATGTGGGGCCAATGAAGGCACAGAGGGAACCAAGTTATGCACAGACTCAATATAGGTAGGTAGGGATAGAGAGACTTTGCTTCTATCAGATGACAGGCAGGACAGCAGAGACTGGGGGAAGGGGAACTACTGCTAGACACTCTGGTTTTGCACCCCCAACTGCAATAAACATTTAATTATTTACTGAAAGTTGTTAGCCATTACACTCAACAAAGCTTCCAAGGCAGAAGAAGCCAGTGATCAGTGAGAAGGAAATTAGGTGGGAAATAACAACAGATTCAGGACTGAAAGTATCTCCACATCTCTAATTTCCCATCTATTTACTGACCACTGATAACTGGCCTTTAACTCACTGCACCATCGGGCCAGAACTTTATAGCCAACCGACATTGTCTCAAGCTGTATCCATTGTTTTAATTGTTATTGTCGAGTTGCCGCTGTTCTCCCGATGGCCTTCCTCCCGTAGCCGGGACGACCGGCCCTCCTGCGGGGGTACGGTGCTGGGAGCTCCAGCGAGCTTAAAGGAGTTGGGGTTTGTGAGGCCTCAGAAATGACAGGGGGCGGGGTTAATGGCACCCCTCCTGCCCCTCTGCCCCGTGTCACGGAGTCCCTCTGACTGCCCAGCCCTTGGCTCTCTCTCTCTCTTCCAGTCGGGTCGTCCTGGCACGTTCTTCCTCCCCGGCCTCTTTCCCCGCTCTGCCTTTTATTCCCTTTTCCCTGCTCCCAGCACCGCTCTTGTCCCCCGTCAACCCCACCCTCCTCCCAGCCCCGCCCCCCTTGATAAGACAGGACTTGCTCCTGTTGGTTGGGGCGTGACCCATCTTGAGCTGGCGGCGGTCCTATCGGCCCGGGGGCTGCGCTGCTGGTGCTGGCCTCAGCGCCCGGGCTCTTCAGGGGTGTGGTTCTCACTCCATTGGCCCGCCCTGCAGCTTCCTGCGGCCCGCGGCAACACGGCCACGCCCACCCGGTTCTTCTCCCTGGGTTGCTTTCCTGGCTGGCGGGGACGTCGGTAGCCACCTTCCCAATGGTCTTCACCGTGGACTGGTCAGGCTGACATGGGGTTTCGCGCCCCAGCTTAAGTAGGGGTGATGGGGGCGCAGTCGGGAAGGCGGATGGCGGTCCCCGTCCCAGACCCACCGGACCGGGACAGTTATGTTTTATCGTGTTTTAAACTGAAATTGCATCTATTTTAATGATGTTACCCGTCCTGAGCCTGTCCATGGGATGGGCGAGATTTAAATACAAATAATAAATAAATAAAATTTCATGTAAAGATGCCAAGCAGACACAGCTTCTCCTTGATGTTCCTCCCCAGCTACTCAAATGTGGAGAAAAGGAAGACAGTGGTCCCCCAGTTACATGCCAAGATAATTGGAGATGGGATAGGGCCCTGGTGGCGAACCTATGGCATGGGTACCAGAAATGGCACTCGGAGCCCTCTCTGTGGGCACGGATGAGGAGGCGGCTGAGTCTGCTTATTGTGCTGCTGCAGCTGCTGCACCAGCCGGCCCTAGGCCAAACCCTGGGCCCTGGTTGGAAAGCAAATACCACACATGAGAGGAAAAGACATGCAAACCCCCGGTGCAGGCACCCCGCTTGTTGACATGGGGGAGGGAGAAGAGAGGAATCGCTTTCCCTGTGGGCTCCACCTTCCTCACAGCCTGACACCAACCCACAATCCCTGCCTACTCAAAGCCCAGGAGCTGCTCAGCAAGGAATCCCCACAGCCTGACCCCGCCCCCTTAGCCCAGGAAAGCACGGAAACTCCCCTTCCTTTGCAAATGCGCACTCCAATCCACGCCCCTGCTGCCCCAGAGGAGTGAGGCTGAGCATTCCCAGGGATGCCCATTCAGGCTCATTGCCAAAAATTGCATCTGTGTGAGTGCGCCACTTCAATTTCCAAACCCGCCTTCTTTGGGGAGGTGCGCTTTCCTCCTCCCCCTCCTCCCTCTTTGGCTCTCTGCCTGGTCTCTCTCACTGCACCCTCCAGCATCCTGTGCTGTAACCTGGAGTCCGAAAAACTTTAGTACCCACCCCCTTCACTTCCTTTCGGGGCTGCCCCGCTGCTTTGGGTGGCATGTCTTGTGTGCCTGCTCAGAGGCTGTGATTAGAAGGGCTGTTCAAAGAGTTGGACGTGGAGACTGTTTTGGAGCTGGTGCTGCAGGAGGGGGTGGCAGCCAGCACTGTGGTGAGGTGGCTCAAGGCAAGCCAGAGCTCCCGCCCTGTGGAGGTAAGGCACAGTACCTCTACCCCTAATTATAGCTTCCTGAGAGCTTCCAGGGAATCACACATAGGGCACCCCCCCCCATGATGAAAGGCTGTCCCTGAACTTCAGAGCTCCCGACTCTCCAGCAATGAGCTGGGGCGGAGGGACGAGGCAGAAATGAATAGCCGCTTCAAAAGCAGTACCCAATCTTGTGCATACTTATTCAAAATTAAACACCACTGAGACAACCGAACTTGCTTTCAAGTATGAGAACATAGGATTGCGCCTTTAGTCAGACTGTAAATTTGCTCTGGCTTTTCGCACTCATGGGAATAACTAAAATGCTGTTTGGAGGAGCTGTGTAGGAGGGCGGATGTATGGGATGTACTAAAAGGAAGGACAGGATTGCCCATTGGAAGCAATGGGAAACACTTGAAGGCACACTGGAAATAATGGGAGACAGGAATGCCAATTGTCTTGCATGGACTTCATTGAAATACATTACAGTACAAGTAGAGATGCAATAAAAATGCAAAATGGATTTTCCATTTGGGTCTCTGGGCCCAAATACACTACTCTGGGAATGGAATGAGAGACCACAGAGTGGAATGACAGCCCCATGGTGGAGCAGGAATGTTCAGGGACTGGGATGAGAGACCACAGAGTGGAATGACAGCCCCAGGGTGAGCAGGAGTGTTCTGGGACTGGAATGAGAGACCACGGAGTGAAATGATGGCCCCAGGGTGGAGAAGGAGTGTTCAGGGACTGGAATGAGAGACCACGGAGTGGAATGATGGCCCCAGGGTGTAGCAGGAGTGTTCTGTGATTGGAATGAGAGACCACGGAGTGGAATGACAGCCCCTGGGGGTAGCAGGAGTGTTCTGTGATTGGAATGAGAGACCATGGAGTGGAATGACAGCCCCTGGGGGTAGCAGAAGTGTTCTGCTACACCCAGGGACTGTCATTCCACTCTGGGGCCTCTCATTCCAGTCACAGAACACTCCTGCTACACCCAGGGGCTGTCATTCCACTCCGTGGTCTCTCATTCCGTGCAGCCTTGATATGCTTTGGGGGTGGATCACTTGGTTGAAGTGCTCAAGTTGAAGTGCTTTATTTGTTCATTGGTCAAGATTTGCAGAATCAAAATTTAATTTACTTCGAATCAATCTAGAAATGGCAGATTCCACTGAGTGTGCTGTTTTTCTGTCTCTTTCCCATGGAAGGGGGAAGAGGGCTGTCACTTTAGGTGTGAAAATGTGTAAGATCATGTTGAGAAAGACAGACCAGGTAAATAGAAGGGTCCTGTCCTGTACTAACTGGAATGAGTTTGTGTGTATGACGTCAAATGCAAACTTCATGCCAGAGGCAAACTTTTACCTTTCAATAAAAAGCTGTTTGTATCATTGAAAGCTCTGTTATTGTGCTTTTCTTTTAAGACAAAAGATGTTAATGAATTGTTTTTTCTAAACTAAAACCTCAGTATTCAGGTTAAATTGCCGTGTTGGCACTTTGCAATAAATAAGTGGGATTTGGATTGCAGTTTGGGCACTCGGTCACCATCACTGGGATAGGGTATGTCCTTAGCAAAACTGGAGCGTGTAGATCAGGGTGCAAAACCCAAACCCATCCTTGCATTCTTACCACAGTGTCCGAGGCTGATTCTGCACTGGCTTTTCCCTCCGTTGTTTTCTCCCAGCCAGCCTCCAATGCAGGAAATCAACTGGAGGGAAAATGCTGAAAAGAAATTAAGCACAGTAGAGTAAGGTGAAATGGGGCAAGGTTTAGGTCCCCTCATCCATGTGCCCCGTTTGAGGATCTTTGAGAAAGAGGGAAGAGCTCCCTCCCACACTAATGGATGCCTCCCTGGATCTGCCTGCGGATGGCATTGTAATTGCCTCTGGAACAGGGACACTTTCTCCTGTCTGCCTGAAGCCTGGGTGAGGGCTGCAGTGCCTGAGCATTTCATCAGAAGGGGCGCGGGGTGAGGATGTCTCGCCTGGAAATACGGCGCCCAATGAAACTGACAGAAGTGACTATCAAATTCATTTCCTAATAATTTTGCCTTAATCCCTATGTTAAAGAATCCAACTCAACCTTTTGAAACAGTATAGAGTCCACTTCTGAACCTGACTTTCTTTATCGCATACCCCTGGAGAACAGTCAATGCTTTTAATATGAGCTATTTCTTGAAGAAATATTTTGTATTGCAAACTTAACCCGCATTCTCTCCTATCTCTCCCCCCCACCACCACCTTTCCAGTTTCTGTTTATTTATTTGCAACTTTGGAGACAATCCAGTACAGTCATTCCAACAGGCTCAGGACAATTGCTGATTAACGGGTTTCAGAAAAGAAAACAAAAAAAGTGAAAGAAAAATAAATAGGAACGACATTTGGCAATTTGACTGCTCTTTGTCTAAAGCCACCTTGGAATGTTTCTCCAGTCATATCACTGCTGATCTCGGATCGTAATCATGGTAAACAAATCTCCAATCGTATCCACCCGAAAGATTCGGAAGTAAGTTATCCCAAAGGAATGAACCTTTAACTTCGGATCAAAGCCATGATGGGAAAAGAGCACAGCCTTCAGCCTTCATTGGCTTGGTCCCCTGATACCTGCAATGGCTTTCGTAACTTTCTGGGTTCAGGTGTTTTGTGTTGCTAGAAGATAAAGACAAGTAGTGGCAAGTCATATGGTGTTTATATAGTTTAGCTTTTTTGTACAAAACACACACACACATATACCAAGGATCTCAGGACAACACACAGTTTGCTCATTTTATCTTCACAACAACCCAGGTAGGTAGGATAGACTGAAAAGAGCAGTCTCCAGTCATTCTAAGCACAATTTTCCATGGAGATGTCTGAACAGACCATGGTTCGGCTCACAGACTTTTTGTTGGTCCTGAGCTATTTTTTCATCAAACATTCTGGCTCCTGAAATGAAACTCCTTCGCTGCAGCCACCACACAGCTGTAAAGCTGTTTGGCAGTCGTTCCAGGTGGACAGTGGATAAGTGAACAGGAATGAGATTTGGTTCAAGGGCGGCCATGGCTGTTGAACATGATATGTTGGCCTATCAAACCTGTTCACCATGAAGCCTGCAGCATCCCTAGTATCCAGTCCAATTATGTGGAGCCTCAAAGTAATCATCTGAGCCCAAATCCCTCCTATAAATGGCTTCCTTAGAAGCAAAGTGAGGCTGAATCCATCCTTCCCCTCCAATTTTATTTATTTATAATAGCATTTATTAGTTGCCTTTTCCCCTTGCAGAACTCAAGACAGCTTAGAGTCTGAATCCACCATGGGGAGAAAGAAGAGCACAAATCATGAATTATTTTTCACAGAAGAGTAATTCTTACACAGCGGCATCAATTTAAATGAATGAGATCTCCTGCCAATGAGATTAGAGACAGGCAAACTCACTTTGACAGTCATCACTAATCTTGTTTAAAATTGTGATTTCTTGAAATTTTAGTTTCTCACCTTTCATCTGAGTTACAACTAGGGTTGCCAATCTCTAGGCCAGGGCTGTAGCCAGGATTTTTGACTTGGGGGAGGTGTTTAAATAAGTTGGGGGGCACTGTGTCAGGAGCAACGAGAGAGTAAATGTTTTTAAAAAGCAATGAGAGAGAGGGAGAGGGCTGGAGTAGCTGTGGTGTGTGCAAAAAATAAAATAAACCAACTGGATGGGAAGTCAGGAGGCCTGGGTGATAAGCTGGGGGGCCCAGCCCCAAGATACCCCACTGTAGCTAGGGGCCTGCTCTAGGTGGTGGCCAGAAATCTCCTGGAATTGCAACTGGTCTTGGGGTAAAACAGATCGGTTCCCCTGGAGAAAGTGGCTACTTTGGATGGTGGACTCTACAGCATTATATTCCACTGAGGTCTCTCCTCTCCCCAAATTTACCCTCCCCAGACTCCATACTCCAAATCTCAGAGCTGCCAGATCCAGGTTGGGAAACTCCTAGAGATTTGGGAATGGAGCTTGGGGAGGACAGAGACCCCAGGGAGGTACAATGCCATAGATTTAGGGTTCCCAGGTCCTTCTTAGTCCCTGGTGAGGGACTTTGGGGAGCATTACTGGAGGGGGCGGGGGTGTCCCCAAAGTGATGATGTCACACAAAAGTGACATTATCATGTTGGGGACTGGCACCCCCAGCACCTGTACTCCAAGAAGCAAATTTGCCACTTGGAGTACAGGTGCGTGCCCCCCGCCCCTCGCTTCTTGCCCAAAGTATGGTCACCATAGAGTTTTTGGCTGAATGCTAGAGTGCTCCCCCCACAATGTGTGCCAGGCACATTGGGTGCCATGGAGCTCTTTGGGGGTAGGGCTCTCCTGCTGGCCAGTTGGCTGGCAGGCAGATCAGGGGCCACGAAATCAGGGGAACCCCCACCCCCATCAGGGGGAAGGCAACCCTAAACCCTACCCGGCAGCAGTAAATTAATATTTTTAAAATTTTGAGGCTCCTCATAATTTGAGGCTGTAAACTGTACTTTACTTAGCTTGTGCATAAATCCAGCTCCATATTAACTTGATCAGCATGCTGAAAAGGACCCCTTTCAGTAAAGAATATGGCAATTTTGCAGATATACAATGGAGGTGGAAAGGCAAAAATAATGAGAAAGGAGTTCCTTTATGTGCTGGTGTTTTGGATCTTAGTTGTCCCAGAAGCAAAATACTGTGACTCCCAGCCAAGATCCAGCACTAGTTTTTAAAAATATTACGTTCCCCTCCCCCAGCCAATTGCTTTCTAGAATTTATCCAATCAGATGGGTGTTGTCCAGGTGCATGATTTCTAGATCTTGGCTGCAAATACATGCAATAAAAAAAAGGTTGTAATGTGCTAAAGGTGAATGGGGTAGAGAAGCAAAAGGGCTACTCTCCCTTTGAGAATACAAAGCCAGTTAATCAGATGTCTGCTCAGCACTAATTGGAACATACAGCTCCTCTTGTAAGGCACAAAGGAGAAGGAAAACATGATATTAACAGAGCTGTAGATTAATTTTGGGAGGCACAATAGATGATATGCCAGTGCAAGTTTGGGGTCTGGCACCCCCAGCACCTGTACAGGGTATTGCTTAGTGCTTGCAGGCTCTTTATAGTAACTTCTAGTAAGTCTTGAAATATGTTTTGCATGTAGCATCATGTAATCCAATTAAGTCTGCAATACAGCCTGCATTTCCTTTTAAGCTGTGGGTGTTTCTGTCAGACTCTGAAAGATATTTCTCTTTTTTCTCTTTGCCCCAACTACCTTCTGAAGTGGCCACTTTTACTCCATGAACTGATATTTGTCACCTGGAGATCAGTTATATTCCCAGGAGATCTCCAGCTACCCTCTGGAGGCTAGCAACCACAGGACCCTTAGCCTTAGTCAGCACAACTCATTGTTAGCTCTTAAATAATAGTTATTATCAGGGCTATTTTTGGGCAGGAACGCACAGGAACGGAGTTCCGGCTGGCTCCTGAGTTGGCCACGCCCAGCAGGGACTTATTAGCATAATAGGCCACATCCAACAGCAGAAACTCATTAGGGTTGGCTACATTAGGGGTGTGTGGCCTAACATGCAAAGGAGTTCCTGCTACAAAAAAAGCCCTGGGTTTTGACAACAAACAAGGTAAACAGAATAAGAAGCAAAAGGGTGGGTGTGGTTGGGTGACCACAATTCTGGTAACATGGGGGTAATATGCTAATGAGCTGTGCTGCTAGGGGTGTGGCCTAATATGCTAATGAGTTCCTGCTGGTCTTTTTCTACAAAAAAGCCCTGGTTATTATTATTATTATTATTATTGCACATTTGGGAACAGGCCTAACTAGGTAAACAAAGGCAGAAACCAAATGTTTTATCCCTTCTTTACAACAAAATGAAAACATGTAAAATGATATGTTTCTAGCAAATTATTGGGTTGGGGAAGAAAATTGTGTGGGGAGGGACAATATTAATATATTTTAAACTATCAGGAGAAGGTTTCTTGTCCTTTCTGTATTTTGCAAATGCGACGCTCTTCTTCCTTTCTTGACTGCTGTGCAGTGGAGAAGTACTTTACATACATCCCCTGGGAACTCACCTGCTCTTTCACAGGCTGCTGAATAATAAACATGCGAGAGCCCTCATAAAAGCCTCCAGTCTTTTTTTCGAAACAGCAGTGATTAAAATGGCCCACACAAAGTTGTGGGTGCTCCTAGTATTATTTATGTGCACTCTGCAGTGCTTGATAGCTAAAGATGACGATGATGAAGAAAAACCTGAAGGGGAAGAAGAATGCAGGTTGCTAGGGAAATTCGATTTACGGGGCTATGTGGAAGCTGAAAACACTGATCATGTTATCGGAGGGATGTTCCCAATGCACTTCAGGACCATCCTGGAAGAAGACCCCACTAGTACACCACCCATGTCGCCACAGTGTGAGGGGTAAGATACTTTTCCTCTTACATCATAGGTGCTGGGGAGATAATTGTGGTGAGCATAGGTGGGTGGGAGCACGTTATTAACAGGAAATGATGTCGCTGGAACAAAATGGATAAAGAATGTTTTCTCAGGGTTGCAGCCTGCAAGAGAATTTAAAGCGGGACAACACAAGCATCCTTTTTGTGTGTGTGGAGTACACAGCATTCTTACCTCTGGTCAAACTGCTTTGGAAAGTTTTGGAAGCTCTCCAAACCCTGCAAGCAGATCAACAACAGGAGAGGTGTGTGCACCATTTGTAGTGATATCTGCCTTACACCTCTCTTCATTCTCTAGAACGATTTTTCCCACTGCCTGCAGTTTTAGAATCGCTGAGGAGTTTTCAGGTAAACCAAGTTATCAGTGTAAACAGCACTGGCTGTCCTTATTTACCAAAGACAGTCCCAGTTTCCCGATGTCTGTCCCTGCTCAATCGCTCTCTTTCATTCCAGTTCTTGTCTTTTGCTAACATTTTAATAGCAGGAGATGCAGTGCTAGAGTTGTCATTGTTTAGAGTTCAGTCTTCCCTCCTAGTTAATTCTCCATCTGAATTGCAGATACATTTTGTCTCCAGTGTACCTGGAGGTCAATACATGCATATAAGCAATGAGACCAAAAGTATTTTATTTCTTTTATTCACTTTATTTATACCCCACCTTTCTCCTCAGTGGGGACCCTTAGCAGGTTGCATCATTCTTCTCTTCCCCATTTGATCTTTACAACAACCCTGTGAGCTAAAGTGACGCTGGAGTGTTTGACTGGCCTGAGGTCACCCAGCAAGCTCCCATGGCAGAGGTGGGATCCAAACCCTGTGAGATTCAAGCCCTGTGAGGAAAGGCTTGAGGGACTTGGGAATGTTCAGTCTGGAGAAGAGGAGGCTGGGGGGGGGGACATGATTGCCCTCTTGAATCTTTGAAGGGCTGTCACTTAGTGCAGGGCAGGGAGTGGTTCCTGTTGGCAGCTGAGGATAGGACGCGCAAGAATGGGTTTAAACTAAGGGTGGGAAGGTACTGGCTGGATATTAGGGAAAACTTTTTTACAGTAAGAGCTGCACAACAGTGGAATCAGCTGCCTAGGGAGGTGATGAGGCCCCCCCTCACTGGCAGTCTTGAAGCAGCATCTGGATAAACACTTGCCAGGGATGCTGTAGGCTGATCCTGCATTGAGCCGGGAGTTAGACGAGATGGCCTGTATGGCCCCTTCCAGCTCTGTGATTCCGTGATTCTATGAAAGGAGGGTCTCCAAGTTCCCAGGGTGACACTCTTAACTACCATATCTTGGGTAGTAAAGTCCCTGGGGGGTTAAATGCTATTGCATGACCAATTCTGCATAACTACTGTTTTAGAAACTTGGTACAAACACAGGCACATCTGAAGAAGTCAGTGAATGCTTATGCTGAAATATTTAAAAAGTCTTTAAGGTGCCACAAGACTCTTGCATATTCTAACATCAAAACGACACTCATGGTGCTCGCTTTGGCAGCAGATATACTAAAATTGGACACTCATGCATTTAAAAGTGTCTTTCTGTTCTTTCACATGTGCTCACAAAGTATGGGAGGAGGTCTGGAAAGCACTTTAAATGGCATGCATGAATTCACCTAAGGCAACACACAGAGCACAGTCTCCCATTTTATACAACTGTTTTTATTTTAACAACAACAACAACAACAACAACAACTACTACTACCACTACTACTACTACTACTACTACTACTATTATTATTATTATTATTATTATTATTATTATTTCTGAATTGCCCTATCCCTGAGTACACAGAGCTCTGGGTGATTTACAACAGGTTAAAACATCCAAAAATATAGATTAAGATCAACAATCAATTTATTTTAATTACACAATCTCCAGATGATGTCTGTAGTTTAACTTAAAAACCTGCTCTGGACTGCTCTTCCATCTCATGGGCAGGTCATGGAGGAGGCCGAATCAGGCAGGGTAGGACTAAAGAGGAGGATGCCAGCTATGATGGAAACCATTATTGATAATGGCCAAAGGGAAAAAAGACAAGAGGAAGGGAGGCGGAGCCTTTAAAAGCATGACAGACCTTTCAACTGACAGTCTGCCCTGACTCAGCAGTGCCGCAACAACAACAAATCTCAGAGCAAAGGGAAAGGTTTTCCTTGCTCGATAGCCAGTCCAATCCGATTCTAGGGGGTGGTGCTCATCTCTGTTACCAAGCCGAAGAGCCAGCGCTGTCCAAACATATTTCTGTGGTCATGTGGCCAGCATGACTAGACGCTGAGGTGCACGGAACACTGTTACCTTCCCGCCAAAGTGGTATCTATTTATCTACTTGCAATTTCTAGCTTTCAAACTGCTAGGTTGGCAGGAGCTGGGGCCAGTGATGGGTTCTCACGTGAGAACTGCCAAGCTACCAACCTTCCAGTCTGCAGCTAAGCATCTTAACCACTGAACAGTAATTTACCATAAGGTTGTATGAAACCTTTTTTAAAAAATCCGTTTGGCTTCAGAAGTCAAAGCAAGTTAAAGAGCCCGTATGAAAGAGCTGTGAGTCTCAGAGATATAGTAATATGGATTGCTTTTCTTGTCATACCTTGAACTGCACTTTCCTACCAATAAGGAGGATGCTGAAATGGAGGATTTCTCCTACTGCTTTAGCTTAAAAAGGACTAAACTGGGATAAAAAGCACTTCTGCCATAAGCTTTAGCAATGGAGGAGCAGCTCCAGAACAGGTGTTTCCTTGCCATTCAGAATTCTGGAAATCTAGATAACATAGGAAGAATCCATGTTGTGGCTCTGTACACTGCAGATGGAGTAGAAGGTGACAGAGCATGGAATCATCTAACAAGAATGAGAAGCAAGCATACTGGAGAGGGGATAATCTTCTTGGTAGCAGTGTATGTGAACAAGATCTTGAGATATGGGTACACTGTAAGCTAAACATGAGCAGTCAGTGAGATGGAGCAGCAAAAAAGGCAAATGCAGCCTTGGGGCGTATCAACAGAGACATAACATCCAAATCACAACATGTCATAGTCCCACTGAACACTGCCCTGGTTGGGCTGCACTCGGAGTACAGTGTGCAGTTCTGGAAGCCTCACTTCAAAAAGGATGTGGACAGAACAGAATGGGCACAGAGAATGGTCAGGAGCTGGGCTGCCAACCTCCAGGTAGTGGCTGGAGGTCTCCCACTCTTACAACTGATCTTCAACTGATCAGTTCACTGGGAGAAAATGGCTGCTTTGAAAGGTGGAGTTTATGGCAACATGCCCCATTGAAGTCCCTCCCCTCCCCAAATCCCACCCTCCACAGGGCCCACCCCCAAAATCTCCATGTATTTTCCAACCCAGAGCTGGCAACCCTCTCAGGGTCCTGGAGACCAAGCCCTGCGAGGAAACTTGGGAATGTTCAGTCTGGAGAAGAGGAGGCTGAGGGGGGACATGATTGCTCGCTTTAAATATTTGAATGGTTGTCACTTGGAGGAGGACAGGGAGCTGTTCCTCTTAGCAGCAGAAGACAGGACTCGCAATAATGGGTTGAAATTATGGGTGGAAAGGTACCAGCTGAGATGCTTTCTGCAGTGTCAAGTTTCCCCCTGCCTGCTCTTCTATTAATCCACAGCTTTCCCTGGTTTCCACAGGTGATTTCTCCCTCCTGGAATCAAAAATACAGTTTCCCCCTCTTGCAGTGCAGCGTGGGAATTCCCAGAAACAGGTTATTCGGATGCCGTGCACCAAACCTGGGGAAGCCATGGCTGAATAGAAAAGCAGGCAGGGGGAAACTTGACACTGCAGAAAACATCACGGATACCTAAAAGAGAGCCAGTTTGGTGTAGTGGTTTGGAGCGCGGACTCCAATCAGGGAGAACCAGGTTTGATTCCCCACTCCTCCACATGTAGCTGCTGGTGTGGCCTTGGGTCAGTTATAAATTCTTTCAGAGCTGTTCTCTCAAAGGCAGTTCTTGAAAGAGCTCTCTCAGCCCCACCTACCTCACAGGTTGTCTGTTGTGGGGAGGGGAAGGGAAAGGGATTGTAAGCCACACTGAGTCTCCTTTGAGTAGTGAAGGGTGGGGTATAAATCCAATCTCTCTCCTTCTTCTAAAATTCCAATTGCCTGCATTTGCCACCAAAGGTTCTGAATGCCCCCCCAAGATCTGTAGATTGCCCCCTGTGAGCCCTCTGGTCCCAGTTAAGAACCATTGCTCTAAGGGTAGCTTCTAGGGCTGCCATCCTCCAGGTGGAGCAAAAATAGACACAAAACTGTGCTAAATTACTATCAAAATTACTTCCTTGATTCATAATACTCATTCATAAAAGATTACACATTTGTACCATACAAATCCTTAAAGTTATAAGAACATAAGAGAAGCCAGTGTTGCATCAGGCCAGTGGCCCATCTAGTCCAAAACTCTGTCACACAATCACCAAAAATACCAGGTGCCATCAGGAGGTACAGCAGTGGGGCCAGGATGCTAGAAGCCCTCCCACTGTTGCCCCCCGCACAGCGTCAAGAATATAGAGCATCACTTGCTCCAGACAGGGTTCCTTCCATCTGTTCGTCCTGTTACTTGTAGTTTCTTATAGTTTCTTCTTACATTTGAAAAGAGTTTTCTTGGACAAGGTCATTAGGTCTCACAGACTTCTGCAGATAGAGTCCGTTTCAAGGATACTTTATTAAAGACGGAACTCCATACTGTCCAAATGTCGCATTCATCTTCACATCTCGCACAATGCCCACGAGAACAATCACAATTCACTCTGTGCCAAAATTTTCAATCTGCAGAAGTCTGTCAGACCTAATGACCTTGTCCAATAAAATTCTTTTCAAATGTAAGAAGAAACTATAAGAAACTACATTGCCTTAAAAATCCACTTGCATTACCCGATGTTACCATGTTTTTTCTTGCGTTCAGACAACTTTGCAAACATCACACCACTGTTTCATATCTTGCCCATTCCCTCCCATTCCTAATAAAATTGGTTTCTCCCACACTCTTTTTTTCACAAAGCGAAATGTGTATTTGCAGGATGGCAGTGGATTAAAGGGTGAAAAGAACCACATTTGTGGCTTTCTCTCAAGCAGCCCCTTGAGAGGTGCATATCTCAACTATAGTAGCTAGGGTTGCCATTTGCCCGATGGGGGTGGGGGTTTACCCACTTTTGGGGCCCATCCACACCAACATGCCCGGCATAATGATGTCACCTGGAAGTAACATCATCATGCAGGGCATGTTGTGTGTGGGGGGGATGCTCTATTGTTTGAGAGAAATGATAGAGTGTCGCCCTGCAACGTGCCCTGTGTGATGATGATGAAGAAGAAGAGATTGGATTTATACCCAAACCTTTACTACCCAAGGGAGTCTCAGAGCAGCTTACAAACTCCTTTGCCTTCCCCTCCCCACAACAGACACCCCGTGAGGTAGGTGGGGCTGAGAGAGCTCTGACAGCAACTGCTCTTTTTCAAGAACAGCTGTGCCAGAATTTGTGACTGACCCAAGGTCACATCAGCAGGTGCAAGTGGAGTAGGGGGGAATCAAACCCGGTTCTCCCAGATTAGAGTCCGTGCACTTAACCACTACACCAAACTGGCTCTCACTGCTCACTTCTTCAGATATCAGTGTCTCATGAAAGCTCATACACTACCACAAATTTTGTTAGTCTTTAAGATGCTACTGGACTCTTACTCTTTTCCCTTTCCTCTGTGGCACTCCCTTCTTTCAAACAACTTTACACAGAGTGATTAAAATGTGGGAGTCACTGCCAAAGGATGTGGTGATGGCCTCAGGAATAAACAGCTTTAAAGGGGGATTAGATAGATTCATGGAGGATAATTCTATCAATGGCTACTATCCATGGTGACTGAGAGGGACCTCCACATTCAGAGGCACTAAGCCAGAGCCAGGAGGCAACATCAAGGGAAGGCCTTGACCTCTATGCCCTGTTGCTGGCCCTCCAGATGAACTGGTTGGCCACTGTGTGAGACAGGATGCTAGGCTAGATGGACCACTGGTCTGATCCAGCAAGGCTCTTCTTACATTCTTAAAAGAAGAGGTTAAGGGATCCAGCACTAAATGTCCTTAAATTTTCCAAAATTGAAGAGATCTCTGACTGTTCCTCCTGAAAGTGCCCCCAAAGGGTCATGGTCTTACTAAATTGGCTTGGGAATTTGCTGTGCCAGGGGAAACTGATGAATCAACAGCATAGGGAGAACTGGGCCCATTGAGCTGTATGGTCAGAAAAAGGCAAAAAAAATATCTGTATTCAGTCTGGAGTGCTCAAATGGAGAGAAAGAAAGGGGGACTAGGTCAGCACAGTGATTGATCTGTGATCTGCAAGGTACCAGCAAATCTCATCTGTGTTTATAACAGAACTAACTACAACCCTGAGATCTTTCCTCTCTCAGTCTCAGCAAGTTCTGACGCCACAGGCCCATACTTGAAGACACCCCTCCCCTCCCCTGACTCCACCTGCAAATTTCTAGGAATTTCCCAATCCAGATTGGGCAGCCAGGGATATTAGGGAAGGCCTTGTTTCATTTTGTGTTCCCTTAATGATACCTCCTTCCCGCCATAAGTTTTAATTTCCTGTCATCTGTTTTGTCTTCTATCTGTTTTTTTAAGCTTCATCTTTATTTTTTAAATTTTATATTTTGTGAACATATTTACCAAATGAAGTTTAGTGCATTACAAAAAAGAACCCTGTTACGATATGAACAATCATCCATGCAAAATCAAGAATACAAGAGAGATATAGAGAAATACTTAAATGAAGCTTCGTTTACCCAACTACCACCCTTCTGAAAAATCAGATTCTAGATGTACCAGCATTAC
Source organism: Gekko gecko (assembly GCA_029375565.1). NCBI lineage: Eukaryota > Metazoa > Chordata > Lepidosauria > Squamata > Gekkonidae > Gekko > Gekko gecko. The sequence continues at coordinate 117,031,537 of JAPDNY010000008.1, forward strand.
TCGATTTGTCACTGATATCCTCATCTAGATGGTCAGTGTTACTTCCTGCTGTACACTGCTGGTTCAACAGCACCCACTCTAATATTTAAGAAAGAAAAGATTAGACATGTGAGCAATTTCCACACCATTGGCAACTCTTTATTACATATTTTAATTGGTTTTATGATGTACAATAGTGAGAACCCACAAGGACTTGTGGGGAGCATCTCATTTCGTCCTCTCCCACTATTTCCTTTTCCCTTCCCTGAAACCACTCACAGCCTCTCTCATTTTCCTGCTTCCTTCTCTCCTTCCCACCCAACAGCTAACCTACCTTAAGCTGCCTCCCCCATCTTCAGCTACTACGCTGCAGTCTCTACCTGGAAAAACTAAGGCCTAGTTGTGTGGCAGAGGCTGCTGGGCCAGGCACACTTGCATGGCAGGGAATCCTCAAGGTCTTGTGGGGGGTACATCACTTTCCCCTGTGTCCCCCTCCCTACATTATTACCTTTTTCCCTCCTCCTGGCAACCCCCATATCCTCTGTTCTTTTCTTGCCTCATGCTCTCCTCAATCATTTACCAGCCTAACCTTTTATCTGCCTCCCATCTTTAGCTGTATTTATTTTCTTCATTTATATCACACTTTTCTCTACAGTCAGGGCCAGGCACCTTGCATCATTTTCCTCTACAGGTGCCAGCTCTGGGTTGGAAAATTCCTAGAAATTTGGGAGGTAGAGTCTGGGAAGGATGGTGTCTGGGGAGGGGAGGGGCTTCAGTGGGGCCTAATGCCACAGGGTCCACCTTTCAAAGCAGCCATTTTTCTCCAGGGGAACTGATCTCTGTCATCTGGAGATCAGCTGTAATTCCAGGAGAACTCCAGCCATCACCTGGAGCTTGGCGACTCTATCTCCTCTTCTCCTTTTTATCCTCACAACAACCCTGTGAGGTAAGTTAGGATGAACATCACCTAGTGAGCTACTCCTCCCTCAAAGACCAAAACAGCCCTGGAAAGGGCCATGCCCTGGGCCCGGCTCCCTCTAAGCTGTGGAGTCTTCTGATCAAAAATTCTGCTTTGTGAGCTACTGGCATTAAAGTTGTGAGCAAACAATTCGGCTACTGCATAAATTAGTTTGCTCTGGAGCCATCCTTCCTGAGCTAAGACAAAAACGTGTGAGCCAGAGGATAAAAAACTGTGAACTAGCTCACACTAACTCAGCTTAAAGGGAACACTGGTCCACACCCCCAGCCTTTTATTGACAACTGAACCTAGAATACTGTGGATGCCAGGCAACAGCCACTGAAGGCTTTTGTTTCTTAAAGCCATAGGGGCTCCTTGTATAATTTGGTTTAAAAAAAAACATATAGTTTTTAGATTTCAGATTTTTCAGGTTTGCAGAAGGATCTGTCTTGCCTGTTCACAGCTCTGGTCACCAGATTTAAGTATCCTCAGATTTAACTGACTTGGCTGTTAGTGTATGCTGTTTTAACTATTAGCCACTTTACAGGCCCTGATTGGGTAGAAATGCAAGATATAAATGCTGTGAATACGTAAATATAATACCAAAGATGCTTAGCATTAAGTAAACAATAACAGCACCATTGGTCCTTTTCAGATATAACAACTACACATACTGGAAGTCCACCAATGGGCATGCATGCTATCCATGATCCTCCTGATATATATTGTTGCTATTTTGTGTGAACAGGGCAACCTGTAGACATCTTACTCTATTCACACACAATGATGACCTATCAGGAGCATCACAGGTAGCACACATTCCCATTGGTGCATTACTGGTACATGTGGTTGTAAAATCTGGAAAGAACTCTGCGGCAATGAGAAAGGATGCAAAAGATGTGTTATTACATTTATTCTATTAATTTTAATTCAGCACGCATTTTAGCCCTGTCTTTGTGGCAATCAAACTTCACTCATGAGTCTCTTCTCCAGTTCCTTGAGACTTTAACCCGGTTCACAAAGTGCAGTACATGTACAGAACTGCTGCTTTGGAAGGTGGACTGTATGGCATTATACCTGTCTGACATCCCTCCCCTCCCCTCACCAAACCCCACCCTCCCTAAATTCCAACTCCAAAATCTTCAGGGATTTCCCAACCTGGAGCTGGCAACCCTACTCTCCCCTGCTTTTGACTACGGCTGCCAAACCTGGATTGGGAAATTCCTGGAGATTTGGAGGATGAACCTAGGGAGGGTGGAGTTTGGGGAAGGGACCAAGCTCAGCAGGGATGTTATGCAACACAGGCCCAATCTGCATTTGTATTTCTCACCATTGTGCCAATGATCTCACATCGTTTCACAATTTTCTGTCTGCATTTCATGCCCCATCCACTCTCCTATTGTTTAATCTCAGCATTGGCTGTCTACATCATTTTATTGCCATTTAGTAGTGACTCTGAGGTCACTATGGTGTCTCACCGCCTTATCTGAATGTTGTTGTTGTTTTTTTGGCCCCCAGGGATTTTTTTTATTTGCATTTCTATCTAACTACAACAGAAAATAGGGAGGGAAAATTCTACAATCTACAGGAGAAAGCAAAAGGAACCTAACTAAAAACCCAAGTGTGGAGGTTATACAATGCTTATAAAATAGTTGTTACTCTTATTCAGTTACTTTCAAACATGAAGAGTGCCTGCTAATCATGACTTCTGTTGACAAAACCAGCTTATCAGGCTAGACAGAAAGTAATTCTGAAGCTAAAACACATAAATAATTCCTTAAGAAAAATTGGCATCTCCTTTTACGCTTTGCTCCCCCCCATAGGCAAAATATTTAAGACCAGTGATCCTTCAGCAAGAACATTACAACAATTTATCGTCTTCAGTCTTAGATGTATCTTCTTTTTCCAGTTAACTTTTTATAAGTCCGGATCTGTCCATTCATGATATAACCCAAGTTCCTTTTTCCAGGGACATCTTCACTTCTTTAAGCATCTTGAATCCTAAGAGTCCTTCCTTTTGTTACATTAAAAACACTTCATTGGAGAATCCATCCTTTCTCATAGCAAGCAGATCTTGTGAAGTTGGGGTAACGAGCCCTTTACTCAAAAAAACCTTCTGCTTCTCGATCCGCTTGCCAATCCAACCACCAGAAAACTGAACTTTAGAATCTCCTTACCGTCCATAAGTCTCTATGATCGAAGATGCACACCAGACACTGTCCCTTTAAAAGTATAGCTGCTTTTAGTACAGATCCAGGTCACTACTCCACTTTAGCCACCAGGGGGCCCACGATTTACTTTAAAGACAGAGTCTATGGTTAGGTCACATGACCTAGCTTTCCGCTGTTCTTCTTCCTGAAGAAAGCACTGGTCCCGCCTCCCTCTTCGCCTCTCATCGCCATCTTTTGGCGATGTTTACATTAGCCGAGAAAGAATGCCAAAGTCTCTAAGGTCTGTTTAAATGTTCAATTTTCTTTTGGAAAAACTCTCCGCTACAGTCCATTGCTGCAATTTGATCAGTCCCTCCAGTCATGCTTTCGTGTTCGCTTAAGCGTCGGGAGAAAAGGCGTCCCCTCCCCCCTCTGCTTGTAGTAGAGGGACTTCACATCTAGGCTTTGGTGTCTCGTTTCAACACAAACTCACTCATCAGTCCTTGAATCGATCCAGCAGGTTCTGAACCAGCCCCTGGGATCACACTAGGCAGAGGAAATCGCTAAACCTCCGAACACTTGTTCCAGTCAGCAGCTCTAGTACCGTACGGTCGCATAGCAGCAGGACTGTCGGGGCGGAGGAGTGCCTCAATTCCCCAGCATCGCGCTAGCGAAGAGGCAACCCCTCAGAAGCCCCATGGCTACCCAAAGGCTCCTGGGGGGATGGAGAACAATCGCCCCCACTCCTGTCCACTAGCGTGCAGATCGCACCCCCGGGAGGTCCGGGAGGTGCGTCTGCCCATGAGTTGCCATTAACCAGAAGAATGTTGTTTTAAGGTGGTACAACCGCTCCTCCCCACTGTTGTGCCACTGTGAGCAAAAAGCAGACAAGTGGAGCTAAATTCTCCCCCCCCCAACTTTTCTAAGGAGATACACAAATTGTCACAAAGGAAACAAGTTACTGAAAATCCAGTCATCTGTGTTTAAAAGCAGCCAGGGAACATTTTTCTGCAATCATATGGGGGGTGGGGTTTGGAAGTACACCTTCCCCTGAACCATTTGTTATTTCCTGGGGCAGTCTCCAGAACACCCTGCCTAGCAACTGCTGGGTGTTTTGTGTTTTTTACCCAGCTCATTCTGTCTTTCCTGCCTCCCCTCTGCCAAGTCACACCCTTTTACTTTCTGGGGGAGGGGTCGCAGGTGCCATTTCCTCCCCACAGTGCAGCACGGTCCAGTGCCTTGCTGGCACCCCTGGGAGGCCGATCCTCCCCCTCTCTTGTGCGCTCTCCCTAAACAACTTGCATCCTGATGCAGACAGCTTTATACTGATCTAAATGTGAAGCCGGCACCACAGCAGCACGGAACAGCTTTACATAGCAAATGTAGATTGGGCTGTTTTCTCCAGGGGAATTGACCTCTGTTGTCTGGAGATCAATTGTGATTCCAGGATATCTCCAGGACCTACCTGTGGTGTGTGTGCGTTAAATTTCTCATGTGGTCCAGGGCCTGAGAAGTGCTGAGAATTGGCAACTCACAAAGAATTCACTGTAGTTTAAGTAAGAATAAAGCTTCTGGCACCGACGGTAAAAGAAATAGCAGCCATCTTGCTGTGCATCACCAGATAATACTGCATACATTCCAGATGCAAAACAGAATAAAAAATTATGTTTTTAGTCTTTCAACTGCCTGTTGTGTAAACTGGGAGAGCAGTAGATTTACTTTTGCTTCCTCCAGGGATTCCTTTGGCTGCCGAAGCAGTAGGTAGAGGATATTTAAACAGTATATTGCAATTACTGCCTCCGAGAGAGATGTCTGTGTTGTTCGGCTGCAATATGGTGAATAATTCATGGAGTACTGTTTATGTTTGATTTCATCTCTCTTTTTTTCCTGGCAGATGAACTGTCTCAAATGTGTTTATTATTCAAATTGATTCCGTTTGAATGGAGCCTGGAAATTTCATGTGAGAATTTCCTTATATGTCTTACTATTTCCTGAACAGTAGAAAAGAGCAAGACTCCAGTAGCACCTTAAAGACTAATAAAATTTGTGGCAGGGTGTGAGCTTTTTTGTGAATCACTGCTCTGTATCTGAAGAAGTGAGCAGTGACTCACGGAAGCTCATCCCCTGCCACAAATTTTGTTAGCCTTTAAGGTGCTCCTGGACTCTTGCTCTCTTGTGCTGCTACAGACAGACTCACACAGCTACTCATCTTGATCTGTTTCTGAACATAGTGTGTATGTGTGTTCATTGCAAAGCACATGGCTCATATGTTTGGTGTAGTGGTTAAATGTGCAGACTCTAATCTGGAAGAACTGAGTTTGATTCCCCACTCCTCCACTTGCACCTGCTGAATGACCTTGGGCAAGCCATAGTTCTGACAAGAGCTGCCCTTGAAAGGGCAGTTCTTGAAAGAGCTCTCTCAGCCCCACCTACCTCACAGGGGGAGGGGAAGGGAAAGCAGTTCGTAAGCCGCTCTGAGACTCCAAGTGAAGTGTGGGGTATAAATCCAATCCCTCTCTTCTTCTTCTTCTCCCAGTCAGAGGAGGGTTACAGAAAGCTATCAAAAGCCTGTAGGTTCCTTGCGAGTGCTCCCTCACATGAACCAAACATGACTTAGCTGGCTCCAAGGGAAACATGGGCCGCCAGAATATTCTACCCTTATCTACCCTCTTCATAAGTACATAAGAGAAGCCAATGTTGAATCAGGCCAATGGCCCATCTAGTCCAACACTCTGTCACACAGCGGCCAAAATATACCAGGTGCCATCAGGAGGTCCAGCAGTGGGCCCAGGACACTAGAAGCCCTCCCACTGCTGCCCCCTCCAGCACCAAGAATAGAGTGCATCACCTGCCCCAGACTGAGAGTTCCCATCTATACCCTGTGGCTAATAGCCACTGATGGACTTCTGCTCCATATGTTTATCTAATTCCCTCTTGATGACCATAAATTTGTGCTGACTCTTAAAGCCACTGACAAGTTCTCCTAGGCCTGGTACATTTTGGGCCTGCCCTTCATTTGAAGGCAACCACTGGTCATATCTCTGGACACCACCCAATTTGAATTGTATCCCTCAGTCTGTGGCCCTGCTTGTCTGGGCTCAAGAACAGCCAGGTTCTCATGGCTCACTGAGCAAATTTTCGTGCCTCTCCTTAGTAAGGTTGCCAGGTGTCTGTCCAGTATTGACCCAGACAGTCTGGTATTTTCACTGACTGGGAAGAGAACTGAAAACATGCAGAACATTTTAAAGTCTGGTATTTTTTCAGCATTTTCGCCAAAGAGTCAAGTCAAGTGGTCTACACAGGTGACAGTAGCCATCCCCTTCTGCGACTTATGTTCAGGGAGTCTAGTAATATTGGCCAGACAATACAGGGAGTAGTGTTGCCAGTTATTTTAAAAAAATACTGGACACACCAAGACTCCACCCCCTCCTCCCCAGGCAAACAGTGCAAAACACACCATTTGGCCTGGCAGGAACTCCCCCCCCCCTCCCCGAGTGAAGCAGCAGTGGCTGTTGCTTTGTGCTTGGGCTGCCTTGGCCCTGCCTCCTCCAAGCCCAAGCAGCAAGTTGTACTCTTTAGGCTGGGTAAGGTTTCCAGCTGAAGGGAAGCACCGGGTAATCCTTCCATTCTAACAATGAATGGGACCCATTTTGGATCGCCTGCAAGACTGTAGTGTGCTAATGATCCTTCCTGAAATGTGTATTTGGACGACTTCTTCTCCTTCTCCTTCTCAACATTATTACATGCCAGTTACAAAATACTGTCAGTGGGGTATATTCATGATGAACTGAATGCCTCATTTGTATGGAATATAGCAGCTAGCAAAGCATCTATATTCCTGCTTATTCTTGTTTTAGCCATTGCAGGGTTTTGATTGTGTTGATTCAGAACACAGATGATTTGTATGGCACACCCAAACTCTATTGATCTCTCTGCTACTTCAAATGGCTCACAGGGGGAGGGAATTAGGGGGCCTATGTCAACAACCCAGTCATTTCCCTTTACCTATATACTTCAATTGCTGCTCACCTAGCCCATGCTGATATAATATTTTTTCTGACCATGCAAACAGTCCCTGTCTATGCATCCCCATGGAAAGCAGGTGAAAGCTGAGACTTGCTGGGTAAAGTCTGAGCTATGAACTCTCTGGGTGGCCTTAGGCAAGTCACACTCAGCTCCACTCCCTCATCTGCAGCAGGGAAAACTAACCCTAGCCTGTTTTGCGGGGCTGCAGAATGAGTTATTAATACAGCAATTGCCATGCTTGTAGAAGTTGGAGAAAATTACCTCAAGAACTAAAGGAAATGGCAAAAACTTGTATAGCTTGGGTCACACATCTATGTATATGCACACCAATGCATGCCTAAGGGACACCTTTGGAGCACGCTGTGTCTGGTTATGGTGTATTCACCTGCATGAACAGACGTTGATAAATGTGGGGAAATATGCAACATTGTGGTGAACAGTTCTGAATGCAATCACGTTCTTTTGCTTCTGCAGATTTAATTTTCGAGGTTACCGCTGGGTCAAAGCCATGATACTTGCCATACAGCATATTAACAAAAATCCTGACATTCTACCAAACATTACTCTGGGCTACCAGATCTATGACACGTGCTATACAATGTCCAAAACTGTTGAGAATTCTTTGGCTTTCCTTACTGGGCAGAATGAAACAACCCCCGTCTTCCGATGCAGTAGTGGGGCTCCTCTCGCGGCAGTCGTCGGAGCCGGCGGATCAACCCTCTCCATTGCTTCCTCGAGAATCCTTGGACTTTACTATTTCCCGATGGTATTGTCAATCTCATCAAGTTTTGCCTGTAAAAGATCAAACAAGTTGCCAAAAGTGTAAAAAAAAAAATCACTTTACTCGTCAGTGGATATGCACGATGAAACACTGAACAGTAATTCCCTGCATTCTTTGAAGGGATGCCATGACAGTTTAGTATAAATTAGATATGAGCTTGTAGTGTAGGTATACCTATGTTATTGCAGCTTTTGGTGTAGTATATGCTATAGATAGGTCAGAAAATCTCCAGTGCTTGGGCTGCCGCCTAAGGCAAATGTATATGCTGATAATCTAGGAAGTGCATTTTCACAAATTAATTTTATTTATATAGTATTTTAGGCTCTCAAATGTAAGGACACAGGAACACCACAAATTCTTGTGCCTGCAAAATTGTGTTTACCAGATTGCTGCAGCAATCCATTTGGGTCATGATTTTGAACAGTGGTGCAAATATATGACCATGTCAGGACATAAAGCAACTGAACAGCCATCGTCAGATAACGTATGTAGGGAAGTCTCAATGCATGTTGAAGGGCTGTGGGAATGAACACACTGGCTCCACCCTTGGCCTACATGACAGAACATGAGCATAATTCTTGTGCACATACAAGGTTAAGGTTGCCAGTCCTGTGCCAGAAAATTTCAGGAGATTTTAGGGGCACTACCTGGGAGGGTGCAATTTGAAGGAAATGTGAAATCACATCCTCTGTGTTGCTCTGGAAATTTCCCCAATCTCTATGGTCTTTGTATAAATATTAAATAAACTGGTATTTACCATAGATATTGGGGAAATTCTTAGAGTGACACAGAGGATGTGATGTCATTTCTGGGTGGAGGGGCAATGGACATGATGTCAGTTCTGGTTGATGCTCTAGGACACCCCCCCCCAATCTCTACGGTCTTTACAATATGACCATTCCCCCCTCCATGTTTTCTCCTGCTCCTTAAATTATCAAGGACAAGGAACCGAGGGTACCAGCGGGAGACTGACCACTGCTACTGGGCAAATGTTAATCCTTTACAAAGTATATATTTGTAGACTCCAGCCCCATGATTGGGAAACTACTTTTCTAACATTCCAGATAGAACCTGCTCACATAGAGTCTGAATGCATGCAGGTGCCATTAAAAGCTCAGGTAAAAAGATATGTACAAAGAATATTACTTTGTACAAAGAATATTTCTTTGTACATGAGATCTTAATTATAAATTTTATCATTCCAAATGTTTTGGTCAGTTTTGGGTCCGAGGTCTGTTTTATGGACATGTTTTCTGTTTATGTACCTGGGCTTGTTTAAATGGCTTGTTGTTTTATATTAATGGTTTATTATTTTAATTGTAAGCTTCCTCAAGAAGGATTCTGGAGAACTGATACAGAAATCTCCTGAATAAATATTAAATATGTTGTCAAAGGCTTTCACGGCCGGAGTTCATTAGTTGCTGTGGATTTTCCGGGTTCTGTGGCCGTGGTCTTGGCATTGTAGGACCTGACGTTTTGCCAGTAGCTGTGACTGGCATCCTCAGAGGTATAACACAGAAAGATGGAATACTCTCTATGTCAAGTGAGCAGTAAACTGATAGGTAAGTAATTTATTTCTACCCTGGAAGGTGGGATAGGGCTGACTCAATATTCTTGTGTAGTTCTTCAGGCTATGAACATGCTAATGGAGGAGCTTTCCTGAGGAGGTTCTTTTGTCTATGGATTGTTTCCTGAGGAGGTTTGAGGAGGTTCTTTTGTGTGTGGAATGGCTGTTGAAACTCTAATCTTATCTGTAGTGCTATTGCCAGCTGTAGAGCATTTCATGTTTTTCAGGACAGGAAACCATGCCCTATTTATTTTTAAACTCTCTTCTTTCCTGTTGAAATTGTGTTTGTGTTTATGAATTTCAATGGCTTCCCTGTATAATCTGACATGGTAATTGGAAGTGTTGTCCAGTCTTTCAGTGTCTTGGAACAAAATGCTGTGTCCTATGTTCAGCCACTGCTGATTTTTCAGGTTGGCCAAGTCTGCAGTGTCTTTCATGTTCTTTTATTCTTGTCTGAATGCTACGCCATGTGGTCCCAATGTAAACTTGTCCACAACTGCACGGTATGCAGTATACTCCTACAGAATTGAGGGGGTCTCTTCTGTCTTTTGCCGATCATAGCATCTGTTGTATTTTTCTGGTGGGTCTGAATACTGTTTGTAGATTGTGTTTTTTCATAAGTTGAACCTCCTCAGGAAAGCTTCTCCATTAGCATGTGCATAGCCTGGAGAACTACACAAGATAATTGACTCAGCCCTACCCCACCTTCCAGGGTAGAAATAAATTACCTGCCTATCAGTTTACTGCTCACCTTGACACAGAGAGTATGCCATCTTTCTGTGTTATACCTCTGAGGATGCCAGTCACAGCTACTGGCGAAACGTCGGGTCCTGCAATGCCAAGACCATGGCCACACAACCCAGAAAATCTACAGCAACTAAATATTAAATAAACTGTACATAGGCCAGGATAGAGTTGGTATAGGTTTTCCCACTCCCCTCACTGTGTGTTGAAGGCTATCTACATACGGCATCTGAACAGGGTTATTATGGTGTCTTAGGAGTCCCTCAGAAGTTACCATAATCTAACTGTTGTCTGGACTTGAACAGAGCCCACACACAATTTCTCTGGATGGAGCTTGATCTCGTAGCATGGGCCACAATCTCCAATCACAACACATACATCCATTTTTATGAGTCACAAAAGAAAAAATGTAGCTTTATTTCCTTAATGTCACATATTATGTTAATAGCCTTGCTGCCCAGGCCAGACCCCCCCCCAAATCCTGGTCTAGTGATGCCAGCCTCCCAGTAGGGCCTGGGGATCCTCCAGAATCACAACTCACCTCCAGACTACAGAGATCAGTTCCCCTGGAGAAAATGGATGCTTTGGAGGGGGGACTCTATGACACTGTTACCCCACTGAGGCCCCTGTCCTCCCCAGGCTCCATTCTCAAATTTCTAGGAGTTTTCCAACCTGGACCTAGCAGCCCTATCCCCCCATCCCCTGCCGGTGACCGGGCAGGGAGGGACTTGTCAACACTATCCTGATCCCCAGTGAAATGTACTCATCCCTCTCCTATGCTTGCACCTTGGGCCTGGAAGCATTTATAGCCACACCAGGTCTGGGAGAACAAATGACTACCTGGGGATAGAGACATGCTGGCACCTGACCACACAATTCAGTTTTTTTCCTATGCTCTACAGCCTCCAGCTCAGCACCATTGGACTTCCTGAACTGAGTCTTGGCCAACCTGACACAGTGAGCTATCCATTCCTCTCCATATTGCTTTCCTCCAACACAGCCACCTGCTATCCATGTGTGGGGTTACTTCTTTCTCCACCACCACCTTCACTGACTTTGTGAAAACACAAATAAGTCCTTTGGTGGCAGAGGATCTACAGAAATAAAGAACACAAGGGATAGCAATACTTGCTTCAATCCATTTTTTTTGCTTGTTTGTTTTAGGTTGGCTATGCCTCATCTTCCTTACTTCTCTCCGACAAGTATCAGTTCCCTACTTATCTCCGCACCATCCCAAGTGATAACGTGCAGTCTCAAGGGATGGCACTCTTAGTTAAGCATTTTGGTTGGAAATGGGTGGGAACAATCGCAGCAGATGACGATTACGGAAAATACGGTGTAAAAGCATTTAAAGAGAAGATTGAGAAGATTGGGAAAGGCAAAAGTGGAGAGATCTGCATAGCTTTCTCAGAAACAATTCCAAAAATCTACTCCAGGACAAAAATACAAACAGTAGTCAACACCGTAAAAGAAACTAATGCCACAGTCATTGTGGTCTACTCTTCTGATATCGACTTCCAGCCTTTAATGGAAGAGCTTATTATTAGCAATATCAGCAGCAAAACCTGGATAGCAAGTGAGGCTTGGGTTACATCGGCCTTAATTGCGAGGCCGGAATACTTTCCTCTCCTTGGTGGGGCCATAGGTTTCGGAGTACGAAGAGGTCACATCCCTGGGCTCAAAGAATTTCTTCTGGATGTACACCCGGGCAGAGATCCTGATGATGATCTGGCCATTGAATTTTGGCAGTCTGCATTCAACTGCACTTGGCCTAATGCCAGCATACCCTATAACACAGACAACAGGAAAAACGTAACTGGCCACGAGAACAGAGTTAATTTTACTTCTGACCACTTCTGCACTGGGGAGGAGAAACTTGAAGAACTTAACACTACCTACCTGGATGTTTCAGAACTTAGGATAACGTATAATGTCTATAAAGCTGTCTATGCTGTTGCTTACGGTCTTCATCAATTAAGCATCTGTAATCCTACAGATGGACCTTTTACAGGCACAGATAGCAAGTGTGCCTCAATAGATGAATTTGAACCCTGGCAGGTATGCACTTATTTATTGCAAGGGGTAGCCACGTCAAAATAAAATGAGACAAAATTCCAGCAGCCCTTTAAGGACTAACAACATTTATTTTTATATGAGCTTCCATGAGTCATAGATAGACATATGGAGCGTGAAACATCCTGGGTGAGCTTATGGGGAAGGCTGGCGGGGAGTCTTGGTGTAAATGATGTCATGCATCTTTCAAGTGTAAGTCTCAGTCTAATAGAGAAAGGAAGGAATAGATGTAAAAAGGTTAGGTGTGAGTCCCATCATAAATCAATAGAACTAGCAGTCACATATACTGGATGGTGAGGGACAGCAGAGGTTCGAACAGATGACCAAATAGTTTAAGTGAACATTACTTGATATTGGTACCAGGCTACAGTCTGATGAAAGTTATTGAGAACATACAATTAAAATCTCTAAAAAATGGGTACAGTACAGCTATCCGAGGCTGTAGTGACTAAGAAAATCCAAGTCTCTGTTTAAGCTAGGATGACATGTAGAGTTTAATTTTTTTAGTTCTAATTCATAGCTTTCACATTGTATGTTCCTTTTGAATGCTTCTATAGAACAGTGATTTGAGCCCCCTCCTCAAAATACTGTTAGCAACAAGGGGAAAAGGAAAAGGATCCATCACATCTCTGTCTCTCAGCTTTGTGACCCTGATTCAGTTCTTCTCCCTTTCCCCAGCTGCTTTTAAATGCTGAAGAAAGTGATGAGAGATCATGACCTACCCATAATATGTAGTTTGGTCCTAACTGACCATGATTATAAGCAATTTAATAACCTATATGCAAAGTATGCATTCCAAATACACATACACACTTTACTTTTTTAAAAAATGCTTCCCCTGATTACATTGCTACTCTAAACCTGATCAGATGTAAAAAAGAAAATAATCAGAACAAATGCTCATAAAGTATTCAAGAGCACTTTGGACTGTTTGAAGATTATCCTCTTTCATTTAACCAGAGCTGCTGGGCAAGTTTGCCAGATGAGGCTAACAAGCCGGTGGGGGACTTTCCAGGAGTCTCTGGGAGAAGGGAGGGAAGAAGTATGATTGAACTCCAAAGGGAGTTTTAGCCATCACATTTAAAGGGACTGCATTCCTTTTAAATGCTTCCCTCCATTGGAAATAATGGAGGATGGGGGCACCTTCTTTTGGAGCTCATAGAATTTGATCCCATGGTCCAATCTTTTCAAAACTTGTGTGTGTGTGTGTGTGTGTGTGTGTGAGGAGAGGCACTAGATGCTATACAGAAAATTTGGTGCTTCTGTTTCAAAAAACACGCTCCCCACAGCCCCAGATACCCATAGATCAATTCCCCATTATTGCCTATGGGGACTAGTCTCCATAGGACATAATAGAGCGCCCAGCAGACATTCCCCCCCCCACTTTCTGATAACCCTGAAGAGGGGGGAGGGTCTCCAAACCAAGGGATCCCCTTGCTCCAACTGGGGATTGGCAACCCTACCGCTGGGAGAGGCAAGTGGAGCAATTTGCCCCAGGCAAAAAATGACACCCCCTACTCAGCTCCTGGGTATACCATCGGTCCCTGCCCTAGTCCTGCCAGGTTACTCACCACAGTTCTTGGTACGTTGTTAAAAGTTTCCCATGGGGCTATTTTTGGGCAGGAACGCACAGGAACTTCTGAGTTGGCCATGCCTACAGCCTCCCCCCCTTGGGTTCCCCAGGAGCCTCACAAGCCACAGGGCACCTGGGGAAGCCAAGCTGATTCAGGGAGGGAAGGCAGTTTAAACTGCCTCCCCTCCTTGGATTCCCCAGGCGCCCCGCAGCTGCGGGGCAGCTGGGGAAGCCGATCTTGAGAGGAAATTGCATTGTCAGGGGTGTGGCCTAATATGCTAATGAGTTTCTGATGTCGGGTGTGGCCTATTAAGCTAATGAGTTCCTGCTGGGCTTTTTCAACAAAAAAAAGCCCTGGTTTCCCAATATGTGAACATCTAGCTTTTGGACACACATTTTTCTGTCATTGCAGGGGACAGCCACAGGGCTCCCAACACCACATTTGACCCCAGGTCTCATAAACCCTCTGGAGAGTCCTGCAATGGAACCACTCCTTCCCTTAATCTGAAAAGGCAGCTTTGTTGCTACAGGACACTTCCAGTCCACATTCTCATTGGTTTTTTACATAAAGAGTAAATTACCTCAGCTGTTAGGGATAGCTGTTCCTCAGATATCTGTATATTATTCCCAAACATACCCCCTATCTGCGGATATCTAAATCCATGGATTGGGGCCACACAAAAAGAAAACAGATATTTCTGTAAAAGTGGGGGAGGTGTTTACAGGAAAACCTGAAAAAATTACATTTTTGGGGGGGTAAATCCCCCCCCAACAAAAGTGTAGTCTGTGCATATGCAGGTAATGTGAACACTTACCGCCTCTTCAGCAGCAGCAGATGGAAGCCTGGCGAGGCCCAGGAACTGCAGTAGTGGTGGCAATGGGGGTGGGAGCCACAGTAGGCCCAGCAGCAGAGGCTGGGAGTCTCACCAGCTCACCAGGACCAACAGCTGCAGTGGAAGCAGTGCTGGTGGGGGGGAGCCACAGCAGGCCCAGCGGCAGAGACTAGGCTCCTCACTGGGCCCTGAATGAGCAGCAGCAGCAACAGTGATTGTGGGGGGAAGGAAGCTGCTGTAGCCCAACGGCAGAGGCTGAGAGCCTCACCAGGCCTAAGGTTGCCAGGTCTGGGTTGGCAAATACCTGGAGACTTTGGGGGTGGATCCAGGAGAGGGTGGGGTTCAGGGGGGGGAGAGGAGGGGCCTCAGCAGGATACAATGCCATAGAGTCCACCCTCCAGAGCAGTCATTTTCTCCAGGGGAGCTGATCTCTGTCACCTGGAGATCAGTTGTAAAAGTGGGAGATCTCCAGGCCCCACCTGGAGGATGGGAAACCTAACCAGGCCTGGGATGAGCAGCAGTGGTGGCAGAAATTTTGGGGGGATAGGACACTGCAGTGGGCCTGGCTGTGGCAGCTGGCCTCAATGGCAGGTGGTGGGGCCTGGGGCTGTGCCAGGGTAGGCAATGGGGAAGATATGGCATTCTCCCTCACAAGTCTCATGGCCTGCCACTGAGCCGGCAAGGAGGGAATCAGGAGGGGGCAGGAGTCTTTGCTACCCCTCCACAAGCTGACAATGAAGGATTGGGGGGTGTCCTCACTGCCCCTCACCAAGCCAGCAAGCCTGCTCACCCCTGAACTGTAAGGAGGGAATCAGTAGAGAGTTAAGCCCTCAGTGCCCCCCTGCAGCCCAGCTGGTAACCAGCAAGTCGGGAAAGGAGGCACAGCAATCCTCTCCATCACCATCCCCAGCTGGCAATGAGAGAATTGGATGGCAGCAGCTCCAACGATATGGGGGGGGATGCACCAGCCTAGCAGTGACAGCGATAGGGGGAAAGGATTCCACCCCATGAGTATCGTGATTCCCCTGGTTTATTATCTAAAGCAGTGGTCTCCAGCAGATAGCTTTTGAGCTACTGGTAGCTTACTATTGGGGAAAATGAACTCACCGAAGAAAACCACTATTCTATAACTTTATAACCGAAGAAAACCACTATTCTATAACACTTGGTTATACTTTTTATAATATTTATTATGCACATTTCTTTTTTTTATAATATTTTTATTGGATTTTCAAAATAATACAGCTCTGTAATCTATACATATATATAACACTCCATCCATAATACCTAATCTATAGACAACAAACCAGCCAGCAAAAAACAAACACACAAACAAACTAATATTTTAACAGCATCCACCAAAGCGAAAAGATTACATTTTTCTAACCTCCAGCCCACCGATCCACTCCAATTCGAGTACAAACAATAACTTTTGATGTTTTTTTCCCCATTCAGAGTATAACTATGTCAATATTAAGTTATGTTCTTACATCTTCTTTTTATCTTTAAATTAACAAATTAGTATTCAACATCAACTTTACCTTTTTAAGACAGTCATTAAATATTCCTACTTATTCCATTGGCTTTTAAATTCCTTATTTTTAATATACATGTAAGTTATAAATTCCAGATTTTTATATATTTTTTATGATTTTTTGTCTTCTTAAATTTTCCCTTATCAGCCTTGGTAGCATACCAATTAATTAAACACCTCTGCTATAACCATCACTTCCTGATTAAAACCAAAATACTTTTAACACTCTACTCTTTAAATTAATCATAAATTATACCAATCCTTACATTGTTACCTCATTCCAACTACTTCTAAAACACCCCTGTTATTCCACCACCTATTACATACTACCTACCTCTTACCTACCTTCAGCAATACAAATTTTTGATTGATTTTAAATCATAATGAACTTTTCAAAATCAATACCTTTTAGCAATATGTATCACATGGAGACATACATTTCATCTCTTCTATATATCTTGTTTTTTCTAGTATAACTCTAAATTTCAAAATGTACACCCACATTAAGACTATAATTTATAATCTAAACAAAAACTATATCAATCTTTACAGTGTCATTCCATTCCTGCTGGTCCTAAAACACCCCTGTTTATCACCACCACCTGCTAACTAACTCCTACACATGCTCAACCTTATAAACTTTAAGTAGATCATAACAATCTTTCCAGGGCCAGTTCATTCCAGCAAAAACCTCTCACACAAAAAGAAATATTTCATCCCTTCCATAAATCCTAATTTTTCTTTTGTAAATCTGCAATTTGTTTTTTTGTAACCGCATGTCTATATGTTGTTTTCCTTTGCAGGTATGGCAATTTATCTCCAAATTTCCCCCTTGCTCTCTCAACCGGTCATATTCATATGTGGCACTGTCCTTTTTGCATTCACACGCACATCGTTTTTTTCTTTTACAATTATCTTTTCCTTTGGGATGTATTCTTTGCATCTTCCTTTTCAATGTTTCTGCCTTTAAATAAGTTGCTTTCTTTCCCACAGTTTGTGTTGGTGAGGTTACAGCTTTAAGACCTTCTTTTTCATCCTGCTCTTCTGTGTCCTCCACGACCTTCTGGATACTTTGCCTTGTCCTTTCTACATTTTCTGTTTCCACTTGAGGGTTATGCACATTTTGTAGTAAACATGTAAATGCCTCCTCCACTCCCTTCTTTATTCTTCCCTCAGAATTCTCAAAAATTGTTCAACAGAAATGTCTCCCACCAATGTATTTTCATTAAGTTCTTCCTCTTCTTCCTCCCTTGTTGCGGACGCCATTTTTCTTTTTTTACTAAGTTCAGGTTACTTCCTTTATTTTCCACAAATTATTCCAATAGAGACTCCTACTTCATCTAGCCAATGTCAATCTGACAATCTTTGCCGAAGTCAAGGAATACAAAACAAAATATATCAAGAATTCCCCGGAAACATAAATCCAATAACAGTGACCATATATCTTTCTCCCCCTCACTCTCCGGCCTCTCTTCAGCTTCATTTTGGGAGGGGAGTTCCTGGAGTCTTTCATAAGCCATCTTCTCTTTACCATTCTTTGTACTCACAGTTCCTTTTTAAGATGTTTCTTCTGTGGTGCTGCATTGCCGACTTTCTAGTTAAAAATGGATGGCTGCAGCTCCATAGAGCCTGCTGAGCAAGCTCTATCCCACAAGCTGCTCCCGCTTCGGGGCATTAATGGACACCCCCCCACATTGGAAGGGGCCAAAACAAAGCCCACTGCTCCAGCCCTCTCTCTGGGAAGTCTGGCAGAGCTCTCCTGGCAACCAGGAGGCTCCAAAAGGAGCGAAAAGGGATCGAGCATCTCAGAGCAACCTGAGATCTGCCCGTCGCCACACTGTACCCAGCCCCCTCCTGGCTCTCAAACTTCTCTAATGCAAATTTCTTATTCGAGACAACAATAAAGTACATTTTTTCATAAATATAAATAAAGCCAGTAGATAATAGTATGAGTACAATCCAAAATCTTGATGCAAATATTCTTGACAATGTTTTGACTATGTTCCTAGAATGTTTTCTCTTTAAAGCATCTTAATGGAGCCATGAAGTAGAAAAGCAGAGTGAAAAGTCTTCATTTTTTCAGGCTCCACTCCTTCATTATTTCACAGGTTTTTCCTCTGTGCTGCTTTAGCTGATAGCTTCATTTCCAGTGTTCTGCCTAGTCCGTGTTCTGTTTCTAGGACAGAATAAAGCTTGGTGACATGGCAGGACAGGGTCAAGTAGCATAGGGTATTCTTTATGACGCAGTATTAAGTCTTTAAAAAAAAAAGGTTGTCAACCCTTGTACTAGACACTTAAAATTAAAATTTGATACACACATGTCCAAGAAAAATTCTATATGGGCCAGGATCAGTACTGTGAGGTTATCATCTATATACATACATACATACATAGACCTTTATTGGCATGACACAGCAGAGAAGAGAAAACAATACAGCAAATAGGTTGATGAAGCAAATTAATAAATCATGACAAATTACACCAATTTACCCACAGAGGATCATTTTTAAAACTTTTCAGAAGTAGTGAACTCAATTGGAAGTATATCAATCCAGATGGATGCGAGAAAAAGGTTATGACTTATACACCCTTACCCTTTGCTTCCAAACATAAGCTAAGCATTTGGCAACAGGTGAGGTAATTGCCGAGGACTTATCAAACAATAAAATTTTAAGATCGTTGTCAATCGAATTCCTTGAGGAAGGTAAGAGGGGACTAATCAGGTAGCTGCGCATGGTAGAGTAATGGGAGCAACGTAAAAGGATGTGGGCATCTATATATATAAAAGAAAGTCCCCTCACCATAAAATCATCGCCCAGGCCAAACTGCTGGACTTAGAGACACCACATTCGGGGAGAGCACTCCTACCATGGCGTAGGTGCTTACTAAGAAGGGATTTTTAAAAATTCAACTCCTAAGTGGGTCAAAAGGGATAAAATGTGCTCCTCCCATTGATTTCTATGCAGCTGCTGGCCCAGCCTCCCCATGGCTTCAAACACCTCCCTCACCTCCTACACATGACAGGCAGTTGTCTGTCAGGTGCAGCAGCAGTTGCAGGGTGTGTAAAGCCACCAGGAGCCCCCCCCCCCGTGGTAATGCCTTAGTGATCCAGCTTCCACAGTGGCTTCTAATACTCCTCCTCCCTCCCCCTCCTACACTGGACAGGCAGCTGCCTGTCAGGTGTTGGAGAGGCGGTGGGATGCTTACAACTGTCGGGGAGGTTTGCTCAGCAGGATTACCTTAGCGCTGCTGCTGGCCCAGCTTCCCTGATGCCTTTAAACACACTCTCCCCAACACCAGACAGGCGGGTGTCTGTCAGGTGTAGGAGCAGGGCCGGGGGTACTTCATCAGGTTCATATGAACTTGCTTAGTATCTGATTGCTCGAATGGTGTTTTGAATATGTAGTTATGTCCCACTTCTTAAATGTAACATCAGTGAGAGACAATTTTGTTAAAAAGGGGGGGTATGCCCTCCCCCCCAATTCAATGCCGAGGCCAAACCCCTGCACCAAGAAACCCAAAATAAGGGGAGTGCATTCCTACCATGATGTCAAACTCCCCTCCCAACAGAGAGATTTCTGAGAAACATGACCCCTAAAGGGGTAAAAAAGGGGCAAAATGTGTTCCCCCAGTTGTTTTCCATGTGTCTGGCAGGCTTCTGCCTCCTTGCTCCCCCCAATTAGTCAACTGTGTAGCTCAGAGTTCTGAGGTAAAATCTGTCTCTTGAACTCACCTCCCTCTGAGTGCAGTTAAAAGAGACTGTAGACAGTTGAGGACAGTTACAGAAATCAGCGATTCAAGACTCCTGAATAGACATTTTTCAAAAAAGCCAGCATGGCAATTAAGTTAATGAATGTTCATGGGGAGATAGTAAAGGACCTTTCTAGGAGCCATTTTGATGCATGCCTCCCTCACAAACCTGAAGAAATGTGCACCACATCACCACTCCCTCACATCAACTCCCCCTCACACCTCTCACCTCTAACTGCCCCCAAGAGAGCTCCTGGCAAACATTGAGCCAGATACACCAGTACTACCAGGAAGAGGCAAATTAGGAATGTGGCAAAGACATTTGCACATAGTACTCCTGCAATGCACTGAGCTGTGCAGGCCAAGTACCAGTGAGATCACCCTGAGGTGCTCAGAACAACACTGTCTCCATATGAGCAAAACAATCCAGGAACACAAGTAGAGAGGCCATCTCTTTCGTGGAAGGTGACAGGAGTTGACTTAACAGACGACTACTTCTTAAATGGGCAGTTCTATGTGGCCTGCTCCAGAGTGAGCTCATCAAGCAGGCTGGTGATCCTAGCACCTAAGGGCAGAACCACCAATGTGGTCTAGAGAGAGGCTCTTCAGTAGAGGGGTGGGGGGGAAGTACATATGTCTCACTTCAGTTTTTTTCACTACAATCTTCTCCATTAGAATTCCTACAACAAATGTTACATTTCAAACTTCACATCATCAATATTATAACTGGGTTTACAGAACTTAATTACCATAGCGAAGCATGGGTATCAGGCTAGTAAGAACATAAGAACATAAGGGAAGCCAATGTTGGATCAGGCCAATGGCCCATCCAGTCCAACCCTCTGTCACACAGTGGCCAAAAATACCAGGTGCCATTAGGAGGCCCATCAGTGGGGCCAGGACACTAGAAGCCCTCCCACTGCTGCCCCCCCAAGCACCAAGAATACAGCACATCCCTTGCCCCAGGCTGAGAGTTCCTATCTATACCTTAGCCACCGATGGACTTCTGCTCCATATGTTTATCTAATTCCCTCTTGAAGCTGTCCACGCTTGTTACCGCCACCACCTCCTGTGGCAGCGAATTCCATGTGTTAATCAAGTGTTAATCACTTTGGACCCTCATACCAGGATTTTTGACTTTTTAGCAGATTTTGTCCAGAAGGGAAACAGAGAGAAAGAATTCCAGCTTTTAAAGAAAGATTAGTAATTGCTCTAGAAAAGAGCAAGAGTCCAGTAGCAGCTTAAAGAATAACAAAATTTGTGGCAGGGCAGGAGCTTTTGTGAGTCACTGCTCACTTTTTAAGATGTAGATAGTCTGGGAATAACTCTCTTGGGATATACTTTCAACCTACTATTTTGAAGGTAATCTGTATAAACGTTCATCTTCCGGGCTTCCTAGTAATCAAGGTTCTGTGTGTGTACCGAAATTTCATCCCTCTTTCTCTTCTCCTATGAAAGTACTTTAACCATTTTATAGTATATTTTGGCTTTCATCAAGGCCACAGAACCACTCTGAAGAGCACAAAACAGAAGGTGCCGTAAAAAGTGCCAGATGCAGTATTTACTTATAGAACTCCAAGTTGCTCTTTCCCCCCTTATTTATGGGTTACCACTTTATGTCCTAAATTAGGATCTACTTTCAGCATTGAGAGGGAACTTCCAAATATCAGCGTCCTCTGATATTTATAAGGATTTATTTATTTTTTGGTCCACAGAAAAATTCCTCCTCCTCCGGAGTTTAGGTTTTTATACCTCCCTTTCCCCTACCTTAAGGAGACTCAAAGTGGCTTACAATCTCCTTCCCTTCCTTTCCCAGTAACAGGCACCTTATGAGGTTGGTGAGGCTGAGAAAGTTCTGAGAGAGCTGTGACTGACCCAAGGTCACCCAGCTGGCTTCATGTGGAAGACTGAGGAATCAAACCCTGTTCTCCAGATTAGAGTCCACTGCTCTTAACTACTACACCATGCTTACAAATTGTATAATGCCTTTTTAATTCAGTGCAGTCAAAACGTAAGAAAATAGTATGTTAGCTTTCAAGTTCTCCTGAGGAAGATTTCTGGGAAAACTTCCACACTATTTAGTGATATTTTGTTTATTAGTTGCTATAGATTTCTGGGTTGTGTGGCCGTGGTCTTGGCATTGTAGGACCTGACGTTTCGCCAGTAGCTGTGACTGGCATTCTCAGAGGTATAACACAGAAATATGGAGTACTCTCTATGTCAAGGTGAGCAGAAAAATGATAGGCAAGTAATTTATTTCTACCCTGGAAGGTGGGGTAGGGCTGAGTCAATTATCTTGTGTAGTTCTCCAGGCTATGAAGATGCAAATGGAGGAGCTTTCCTGAGGAGGTTCTTTTGTCTATGAATTGTTTCCTTTTGGAGGTTTGAGGAGGTTCTTTTGTGTGTGGAATGGCTAATGAAACTCTAATCTTATCTGTAGTGCTATTGCCAGCTGTCAAGCATTTTGTGTTTTTCAGGACAGGAAACCATGCCCTATTTATTTTTAAACTCTCATCTTTCTTGCTGAAATTGTGTTTGTGTTTATGAATTTCAATGGCTTCCTTGTGGAATCTGACATGGTAACTGGAAGTGTTGTCCAGTCTTTCAGTGTCTTGGAACAAAATGCTGTGTCTTGTTTGGGTTAGGCTATGTTCAGCCACTGCTGATTTTTCAGGTTGGCCAAGTCTGTAGTGTCTTTCATGTTCTTTTATTCTTGTCTGAATGCTACGCCATGTGGTCCCGATGTAAACTTGTCCACAACTGCATGGTATGCAGTATACTCCTGCAGAAGTTAGGGGGTCTCTTCTGTCTTTTGCCGATCGTAGCATCTGTTGTATTTTTCTGGTGGGTCTGAATACTGTTTGTAGGTTGTGTTTTTTCATAAGTTTTCCCATCTGATCAGTGATTCCTTTGATATATGGCAAAAATACTTTTCCTGTGGGAGACTGTTTTTCCTCAATTGTTTGTTTCTGAGCAAGGGAAACGTCAGGTCCTACAATGTCAAGACCACGGCCACACAACTCGGAAAATCTAAAACAACTAATGAACCCTGGTCATGAAAGCCTTCGACAACATATTGATATTTTGTTTGCTTATCCCAATCATACAAAGTGACTTACAGCATTATTAAAGCAGAGATACAAAATCAAATGCTAGAAACCCAGTGTGGCATAGTGCTTACGATGTTGAACTAAGTCAATTGATTTCAACATTTTCATTTCAAAGCTTTTCTCAGGTTTGTAGAAAAATCTGTCTTTCCTGTTCTTGGCTCATGCCTTTTGACTGATGTATGCATAGATGAGACCCCACTGGAGGTTAGATATATTGATATTATTTTTTTCATTGAAGACCCATGTGTCCATCCAGTTTTATGTCCTGTTTAATACTAAGGCTAAGGCATGGTAAAGGCATACTATGACTGTGTGATTAGATTGCTGCAACCTAATTTTTGCCTCTCCTTTCATAGTTAATGTACTACATGAAGAATATGATGAGCTTCAAAGTGCTTGATGAAGAAGTATACATAGATACGAAAGGGGACGTGTATACCCCCTATGATATTCTGAACTGGCAGATGAATGGCACAAGTGAAATTGCCTTTGTGAATGTTGGAAAGTTTAACAGCAGTACGGATGAAAATTATGAGTTTATGGTATACAATGATTCTATCTTCTGGAACAATCCAGCGTCAGCAGTAAGTGAATTCTTTCTCTATATATACATGTCCTGAAGTTGACAGGCTGTGCCACCATGACCACCCATTTCACATTTATCTATATCGATCTCATAAGATACAATCCATATCTAATACTAGCTGCTAATAAATCATGCTGTACAAAATGCTTCAGTCAGTGCTTATATTTGTGCTTCTAATCCTGTAGGACCAAGAAACAGCTAATTTGCATTTGCAGCTGTCCCTGAAACTGTCTGTATATTCAGCAATTAAAACCCGAAATAGGGAAGTGCTTGTAAATGCATGTGGGAAACGTGTGTATGCATGCAGCAGAACTAACATCAAGGCCAAAGATCAAGCCCCCACCCTGCCCAGAAACAGACTGTTCTGTGTCATTCTGATACAAGAGATATACATAGGGTTGCCAGGCACCCAGTCTGGATGGGGGTTCCCCCGCTTTTGTGGGCATCTTTCCTCAGTGGCTCAGTGGTTAAGACGCTTAGCTGCAGACCGGAAGGTCAGTAGCTTGGCAGTTCGAGACCTGAATGCTGCATGACGGAGTGAACTCCCGTCTCTGGTCCCAGCTCCTGCTAACCTAGCAGTTCAAAAGCAAGAAATTGCAAGTAGATAAATAGGTACTGCTTCGATGGGAAAGTAACAGCATTCCATGCACCTCAGCATTTAGTCATGCCAGCCACATGATCGCGGAAATGTCTTCGGACAGTGCTGGCTCTTCGGCTTGGAAATGGAGATGAGCACCGCCCCCTAGAGTCAGATTCAACTGGTTTTGGAGCAAGGGAAACCTTTACCTATTACCTTCTGCCAGCAGCCAGCTGGCTGGCGGGGGGAAACCCTGCCTGCAAATGCCCCTGAATGCAATATAATGCAGTCACCCAGAAGGGACATCATCATTTTGCCACTGTCTGGGGGGTGACGCTCTAGTTTTTGGGCAAAACTCTATGGTAAAATTGGGCTCAAAAACTAGGGCATCAAACAGCCTGTACAGCAACCTGTGTATATCATCAGTTGGGCCATCCTAAGATAAGGTTAGATGTTTCCAGTAAAGCTTTATTTTATTTCAAAAGGAAGCTTGCCTGGAGGAATGATGTAAGACTTCTTTGGGTTCCCAGTGCAGAGGAAGATGGGGTATAAATGACGTAATTAAATAAATATGCGTACATATAAATCTCACATAAAATTAGAGGGTTTCTTCTTATTACGAAGTCTAGACTTTGTTGTTCAGTCTAGACTTTATTGACCTGGACTATGAGTTTCTATTAAAATGCTTTGTCCAGTTGATTTCATGAGACACAGCAAGTTATGAACACATTTTCGGAGAGACAGTGCAGCAACCAGAAGGGGTGAACTTGATCAGGTTTGTTTATAAACTGGTCTCGCTTGTTTCAAATATCAAGCAGCTCTCTTACTTTAAAATGGTCTACTCCAAACAATTATTCTTCCAAGAACAAAAGAGTGACAAAGGCTGAAATTCTAAGACTATTTAGGATTACAAATGGGATTTACTTTTGAGTAGACCTGCTTAGGATTGCTGCCAATACTAAGAAGTAGACAAAATATTGGTTGTAGACCCAGATTCAAATCCTATATTGGTCATGGGCTTATAGGGTGCCTTCGAGGAAATCGTTACCACATCTCAGACACAAATGAAGCTGCCATTGATCTATCAATGTCAGAACTGTCTGCTCAGAATGGCAGCAGCTTTCCAGGGTATCAGGCAGAGGTCTTTCATATCCTACTTCCTGGTCCTTTTAATTGGAGATTCCAGGGATTGACCCTGGGACCTTCTGCATGCGAAACAGAGGATCTTCTACTGAGCCATGGGCCCTCTCCCAGTCTTCGTATTTGCTGCTGAAAATGTATAGTCCATCAGACCTTATAATGAGTCAGACCTTGGTCTATCAGAATGCTGTTTGCTTTGACTTGCAGTAGCTGTTCAAGAGCAACTTCTTGATCCTTTATCTGGAGATGCTAGGAATTGAATTTGGGATCTGCTTCCACCACTCAGCTGTTTTTTGAGCTTTCTTCTGCAGTCCCTTTAAATGGGGTGCATTTAAAGGAACTGTAGAGGAAAGCCCAAAAAACAGGTGAGCCAGCAGGGATGGCCTACTCCAGACACTCAGCTGTTTCGAGCTGTCTTGTGCAGTCTTTTTAAAGTTTAAAGGGACTGCACAAGACAGCCTGAAACAGCTGAGCAGTTGGAGCAGGCCCTCCCTGCCAGCTCAGCTGTTTTTCTGACTTTCTTCTGCAGTCCTTTTAAACATGCCTCCTTTAAAGGGACAGTGGAAGCCCAAAAAATAGCTGAGCAGCAGGAGCAATGGGCTCCTGCCTCTCAGCTGTTTTTTTGCCACTTTGCTGATCTTCCTGGTAATTCCTGAACATACCTGGGAATTTTTTGAGGATTTTTTTTTGGTTTTCCTGAAAAATCCCCGATACCTTTGGGATACTGCAACAAACCCTGAAAATACTGACAAGATATTTGGGGGGTATATTTTCAGCTGGGGTAGATCCAAATGCACACCCCTATTTAGCAGTACTGCATCAAAGGTTTGTTTGTTTGCTTTCTGGATGATTCCTTAAGCATTCCTTACTCTGTTATCATTTCAGAATCCACGCTCCCAATGTAATGATAATTGTCAACCCGGTTATCGAAAGGGGATCCAGCAGGGGAAGCCCTCCTGTTGTTACGACTGCATAAAATGTGCAGAAGGGCAATTCAGTAACGTAACAGGTAGGAATACCTTTAAATGTTCCAGCTGATGACAAAAGGAAAAAATAGACAGAGGTTTTCCAGGGGCTCTTTCAAGAACTAATCAGTGTGAAGCCATCGTTATCTGAACTTGAACTAGATGAGACTAGAATGACATATTCCACAATATGATTTGTATTCTCTCTTTTTTCTTCTTCTGAGCCTTCATTTAAGTAAAGCAGAAACTTAAATCATTGTAACTGCAAGGGTAACTATCAGATGAGAAAGGAAAAAGAGAATGAGTTAAATATAGGGCAGCCAACTGGAAGGAAAGTGAATGGAAGCAGCTCTGCAATAGGCAACAGGAAATCTGAGGGCCAGGTCTCACCTGCTTCTTTGTACTGGCGTGAATATACCTTAATACCTCGTCAAACATAGGGTTACCAAGTACTTAACGCAATCCAGCGGGGGAAATATGCTCCCCAGCCAGACCATTCCTCTCCTCCCTGTAATGCACCATGCCATCCCCAGGAAGTGACACCGGGCAACGCTCTGGCAATGGGGCTGAAAACTTGATGGCACCATCAAGTTTCCAGCCGCATTGCCAGAGCGTCACCCAACGTCACTTCCTGGCAATGGCATTGTGCGGCGTGTATTTCCTTCCCCTGGGGATGGTCCTGCCAGGACGTATCCTTTCCCCTCCGGATTACAGTAAGTACATGGGAAGCCTGGTTAAACATGAAGGGCTCTTTTTGCCATTTTCCTCTTTAAGACACTTAAATGCTTGCTTATAGAAAAAAGCTTTATTAAATTACTGCAAATAATCTCCAAAGCACACAGAGTAGAACATGGCTGAATTTCCAGTTATTTCTGAGAACACAGCAACAAAATGTGGAATACCCTCTGCCTTGAGACTAAACTGTCACCTGTTTGACTCTCTTTTAGGCACTAGGCCGAAACATTTCTGTTTACCAAGGCTTTTAATTAGGGGTTTGACCTTTACATTGTTTTTACAATCTGCTTTTGGTCAGTTCTGAGGATCATTTAGGTTGCTAAAGGTTTTATGCTTTGAGTTTTTATGCTGTGATGCACTGGGTTTTTATTGGCTGTGTTTATAATGGCTTGTTAATTTTAATGATGGTATTGTTTTAGTTTTAATATTTAAATGTTAATTTTAATGATCGGTTTATTTCATGAGCTGCCTCGAGCAGGTCAATGAAGAGTCACATATAACTTTTCTAAATAATAAAATAAATAGTAACATATGGAATACTTGGTAAGCAATCATGATAGCACCATCTACTGGTTGGAGGTACTACACATGCAATAGTCAAGTGGGTTCTGGGTCCAGAAATATCAGGTTCCCAGTCAAATCACTCTCCACACACACTTTAGCAGTGAATGCTTTATTAGAGATATGAGACTCTGTGGGTTCAAACTCTTTGTTAGGACTGGGGTGCAAAGGCAAGAAAGCAGGATATAGATTCAATCCCAAAATTCCATTCACACCTATGTCAGCAATACTATAATGACTATGACAGATATACAGCCACTATCTAGACCAACACAGACTGAACTTCAAGGACATTTCTCGTGTGAAAGATGTCTTGAGGCTTCTTCAGAAAGTTACCAAGCATGCCTCCCTAATTCACTACAACCCCTCACTCCCCCCCTAGGAATGCAATGGCAGGCGAGGGCAAAGATAAGGGGTACAGAGACCAACAAAGCAAGCATATATCAGGTTACAATAAATCAGGGTTCAATTAGCCAGATGCCTGAGTCTGACAAGAAATTGCCTACACTTGTATATATTTTTAAAGAAGGAAACAGCAGAAAAACTGACAATAAACCCATCTATGATTAACTGTTTTGTACTTGGCAGAGCAAATAGGTTTCTGGTAGTCAGAAATGCATGCCTGGATACAAAATGCAGGGCTTTTTTTCTGGGGAAACGTGCCAGAATGGAGTTCCAGAACCTCTTCGACAAAATTCTTTTGAAAATATTTAAAAGTTCATAAGTTTTCAGTATACAGATCAAAAACTTCATTTCTGCCCCTCCTTCTCTCTCTCTCTATATATATATCCATCCCTGCTGATAACTATTGCATTTCTAAATGAAAGAAACTGCAGAATGAGCATCCATATAAACAGACATGAAACTGCCTTATAGTGAGTCATACCATTGGGTTTTATCAAGGTCAGTTTTGTCTACTGTGAGTGGCAGCAGGTCCCTTAGGGACTGAGGTTTGTTCTTTCACATAACCTGCTATGTGATCTCTTTAACACAAAATGCCAGGATTGGACTTAGGACCTTGTGCAAGCAAAGCAGATTTTCCTACTCAGCCATGGCACCCTCCCAATTAATATATATGTCTGATACTATCAAACTTGGGGTGCGATCAGACAGGCTGTCTGATCCGGTGTCGTCCCTTCTCTCTACCAGATTTAACATGCGCGTCCAGACAGCAACATCTGTCTTCCATTCCCCAGCTGTCAGCCCCCATCCTTACCCCCAACTTTCCCGACACTGGAGAAAGTCTGGGGTTTACAGATGAATTGTTCTCACCACACATTTCTCTCTGTTGCATGCTCAAGATATTTGGAAGGTCTGTGGCTTCTATTCCCTGATCACCATTTCCCCCCCACAGTTATCTATATGTGCATAACCAAAGTAGACTGAGAGTTCCTATCTATACCTTGTGGCTAATAGCCACGGATGGACCCCTGCTCCATATGTTTATCTAATTCCCTCTTGAAGCCGTCCATGCTTGTAGCCACCACCACCTCCTGTGGCAGTGAATTCCATGTGTTAATCACTCTTTGGAAAAGAGAATGGCCTACCATGTCATTGTCTTTTGTATGTCATGGATTACTAGGCCTTCTGGCCTTTCATTTTACACCCCCCCCTTCTGTCTGTTATACTCAATGCAATGAACAAAGTACACCCTGATTAAAAAATGGCACATTACCATTTAAAGTTCAATGAGTCTTGGGGAAAAGGCTAACAGTAAACTAACAGGGCTATCCCTTTGGAGTTTAATGTATTTAAAATATTTATGCTCTACCTTATCTCCTGAGGAAAAGAAACAGAGCACCAAAGCAGCTTACAAAACACAGGTAAACATACGAACATACAAAATGACCCATTTAAGAAATTGTATACATAAACCATCATCCTGGCAATGGACACAGCCTACCATTCCGCAATGTTCTAGGACAACTTAATAAAAATTTCAGAAACAGTGCTGCCTTGCAGTGCTTTCTAAAAACCAGGAAGGAAGAGGAGCCTCTGCTTACGTTCTCTGGTAGCCCATTCCCCAAGAACTAGAGAGATGGACCCCAAAAGCCCTTTCATTGGGCTACAAATGAATGTACCATCCTGTGAGATGATGCCACATACAAAGAATTTCTCTGTCTTCGATACTGAATACAACATTTTGCAGAAGGATTATATCACACCCTATTCTGTTGTTGTTCAGTCACACAGTCGAGCCCGACTCTTCGTGACCCCATGGACCACATCACGCCAGGCCCTCCTGTCTTCCGTCGTGCTCCGGAGTTTGCTTAATTTCATGTCCGTTGCATTGATAACACTGTCTAACCATCTCATCCTTTGCCGTCCCCTTCTTTTCCTTCATTCTTTCCCAGCATCAGGGTCTTCTCCAGTGAGTGCTCCCTTCTTATTTGGTGGCCAAAGTATTCTACTTTGGGATAATAGGGGCATGATTTTCATGAGGTTCCCAAGCATGGTGAGGTGCTCTCAGAGGGTTGTCCAATTCCTGTAGTTTCTGCATCTGGTTTAAGGTTACAGAACAGATGTTACTATATAATTCCCCAAACATCAGCAGCAAACCTTGTGCTGGTAGCATCCTAACTGAAGCTACACACCAGTTCCTGGTTCTGCCCGAAGAATCTCTGACCAGTGCTTACCTTCTAGAAACACAGATGCTGAGGGCCAGATCTACTTAGAAATAACATTCCTGATTGGTGAATCCTTGGCCCATTCTACATCTAGCATTTGCTCCGTTGTTTTACCAAACCCACACCAGAACAGAAAAAGATGTGACTCAAAACCACATTCAAATAGCCTGGGTCAGTGCCATGCTGACTGCAGATTCACCCCTGAATGGCCATAAAATGGGCGTAAATCTATGCAGACAGTACCATAAAACCAAGAGATCAAAGGAAGTGAAAGCAGCATGCAGTCTCGACACTGCCATAAAATCCGGCAATCAGTCAAAGTGAAAGTGGCATGCAATGTAGAGGGGAATTTCTGTTCCAATATGGGTTTGGTAAAACAGCAGAGTGAATGCTAGATGCAGAATGGGCCCTTATGTCTAATCCCTGATGTGTGGACACTCTCTGTATTTACAACTGTCCAGGGGCACTTTTCTCCAGTCTTCTAGGACTGAACACAGGCATTGAAAACAAATACTGGAGCTGAATCTTAGCACATATATTAAGCCCAACAGCACTTAAATATTTTCTGTTATTGTTTCCTCTGCAGATGCAAGGGAATGTACCGGGTGTATGGAGGATTACTGGTCCAATGCTGACAGAAGTGGATGTGTACATAAAGAGGTTGAATTTCTGGGTTATGATGACGCTTTAGGAACCACATTAATTGTACTAGCCGTATTTGGTGCTTGTGTCGTCCTGGCAGTGACTGGTGTCTACATAAAACACAGGAAAACGGCTCTTGTGAAAGCCAACGATCGAGAGCTGAGCTTCCTCATTCAGTTTTCTCTTGTCATAACCTTAATGACTTCCATTCTTTTTATTGGTAAGCCAGTAGACTGGTCATGTATGTCCCGCCAGGTGTCCCTGGCTTTGGGCTTCTCCATTTGTCTTTCCTGTGTCTTAGGAAAAACCGTTACGCTTCTCTTGACTCACCTGGCCAAAAATTCAAAAGTTGCTGAGAAAGCTCGAATGCTCTTCAAGCCAATTTTCCAAAAAATTATTGTCCTCCTGTCTGTACTAACTGAAGTAGGCATTTGTACTGCCTACCTCATACTTAACCCACCCCGTATGTATAAAAACACCCAGTTCCAAAATATTAGAATCATTTATGAATGCAATGAGGGCTCCATAATCTTCTTGTGCGTCATGTTTGGGTTTGATGTGTTTTTAGCCATACAATGCTTTCTCACAGCCTTTATAGCTCGCAAGCTCCCCAACAACTTCAACGAAACAAAGTTTGTCACCTTTGGGATGCTGGTCTTCTTCATTGTCTGGATCTCCTTTGTCCCAGCTTACTTAAGCACAAGAGGAAAGTTCAAAGTGGCTGTGGAGATATTTGCAATTTTGGCTTCCAGCTTTGGCTTGTTAGGGTGTATATTTGTGCCAAAATGTTACATCATTTTATTGAAACCTTTAAGGAACACTGAAGAAATCGTGCACGGCAAAGCTGCCACCAATGACAAGAGCGCACCACCCACCTCTGCATCATGCACCAGTGAAGTTAACAACACTACCGTCTCCACAGTTCTGGAGGATTAGACCCTTTATAGCTCTTGCCTGTCACAGATTCCACTAGCTGCCCTGCACTTTTTCTTCCTCTGCATTGAGAGAAAACAGATACCCGGTTCCTATGGAAGCTGCATCTTCTGCTTCTTGCAGAATAGCACAGATACAGCATACCTGTTTGCTTGCTGACAAAATAATGCACAGTACTCCCTAAGGAGCTTTTTATTTTCATAGCAATTTATATCCATTCCAACTGTAATAGGCCAGCAGTTAAAAAAACATTTTCTTTCAAAAAGTAACCATCTCAAACCTCTGACAACTAATAGCGCGAGAGTGCCTGTAATATTTTACAATAAATTAAATTACTTACAGCTTCATGTGGTGTTTCTGTCAATCTGGAGCTTCAGTGGAAACATATATTTTCAGCTGATGATCTCTTGCCAGTTTCTTGAATGAAGTTTACATACTTCTGGAGCAAATGTTCTGCAACGATCTCTTGAAGTGAACATATATGAATGTATGAAAGCTGCCTTATATTGAATCAGACCCTTGGTCTAGCCAGGTTAGTATTGTCTATTCTAACTAGCAGTGTCTCTCCGGCATCTCAGGCAGAGATTTTTCATGTTGCCATTAAACCCAAGGCCTTCTACATACAAGTCAGATGCTCTATCACTGAGCTGTGGGCCCTTCCCATGTGCCTTCTTCGTGACATGTTCTGATGTGCATGTGTAGCATTGCCAGGTCCATTGGATGAGCAGGCAGGGGATGGGGGGGGCACTTATTGGGAGCGGGGAGGGAAGAAGCTGGAAATAAAACGCATTGACGTAGGCACGTCAGGGGCAACATGTCTACGTCAGCCAGAAGTTACATAGACACATCAGGGACGTCAGGGTGATGCTCTGGTTTGTGGTAGAATTAGCTTCTTGCCATAAAGTTTTACCCCAAAACCAGAGCATCACCCCTCAAGGTCACTGATGTGCCTATGTCACTTCTGGGTGATGTGGGCATGCCGTGTTTATTTTTGGTTTCTTGCCTGTTTGGAGGGGTAATTTCCCCCAGTTCCTGACAACCCTGAAGTGGGGGGAGGGGCTCCAAACTGGGGGATTCCCAAACCCCAACTGGGGACTGGCAACCCATTTAGTGTTGATAAGCAGATGATACTCCCACCTTTGATCAGGGTTTGGGCAAAAATGCTCGCTGGTTCCTTCAAACTTTATGAAATAATAGCGTGCTTAAATTTCTGCTTGAAAACAACAGCTATCTTGTTAGGATGAAGAGAAGCTCAGTTTAGTGACATTCTTGCATTTTACAGTATTTCTCTAACCAGTCTCAAGTTTCTACTAGTATCCATCCTGGCCTGCTAAAACAGGATCAGGTCTTAGAACTGTGATTTTGTGATTAATCTATCTAGAAGTTAGTACAGAATTTTTAATCACAGGCCCTATGCATAATCTGGCCCTGATCTAGATAGCTCAGCCTAGCCATCTCGGAAGCTGAGCAAGGCTCGTGCCAGGTCAGGGAGGGAGACCACCAAGGAATACCAGGGTTGTGATGTGGAGCCAGGAAATGTCAAACCACCTACGAACATCTCTTTCCTTGAAAACCCCATGAGGTTGCCATGTCAGCTGAGACTTGACGGCCAAAAAAAAAAGGATAATGCAGTCTGTTGGTATCTGTTGACTGTGACAGAGCTCTGGACAGCTTCTTATGTTGGCCAGATGGCAGCAATATTTTGGGTGGTCTTGGTTTTTTCTTTTTCTTTTATTCTGTCACCTCGAGTACCCTTACGGTTGTCATCTTCTGTCTGGACTAGGGTTTATATACATATAAGATCCCTGAAACAGGGCAATATTATGGCATCTTTCACATGACAAGCAGCAGTGAGTGGGAGAACAGCATCCTATTCTAAGAATTACAGCTTAGTCTAGTAGTGTGCTGGAATCTGGACATATCTCAATCCGTATCTGGCTTACTTATTGGGGAGCCCTGTGGCTCAGCAGTAGAGTTCCTGATTTGCAGGCAGAAGGCCCTCGCTTCAGTCTATGTGAATGTGAAAGGCTATTCTCTACCCAGAACCCTGAAGAATCACTGCCAGTCGGAATAGATGTGCCAGTGGTCTGCTTATAAGGCAGATTTGTATATTCTTTTGCACTGCTGGTACAATTGAAATCACCACGTACACCTTCAATGTGTACAGGTAAAAAATGAGTCAATGAAGATTGATAAAGAATTCCTGAAAGGGGATGAATAAAATGAATTAAAAACAAAACTGCAACTGAAAATTTAGTCAGCTCTAAAAATGAAGGGGAAGGGGTGTTAACACAGTGATGGTGCACAACCTGATTAAAGAGTAGTTAAAGGTTTATTTAGGGATTAACATACTTGATAGGAAAGAGGAGAGAGAGAGAGACAGGTTCCTAACTACATCTCTAGCTGAGAGAGAGGGTAAGACTGAATGTGACACTTCTGAAAAGAAGCGGGAAATTGTCCTAAGAGTAGCAATCTGGAGACAGACAAGGAATGACGCTTAACAGGAGGGAAGGTGCTGACCTCGCTATTCTAATTGTCTTCTTGCTGGCCCCTGCAGGGTCTTCTTCTCTCCTTTGTACACCAGACATTGCCTTTTCCAACAAGGGGAGGTCTGTTGGTGAAGACTGATTATAAGTTTCGACAGGACAAGCAGTAGCAGTTTTTACCCTTGCTGGAATGGAACATGCTGTCATCCTACTATGCTTTTTCCAATGCCAGAATGTTAGCATTCCCTGACACAAAGACAACAGGTTTTTCCCACTTCCATTTATATCTGTTTCTGTTGAAGTTATTGCAGGGAACAGAGTCAGTGAGATGCTGACATCTCTAAGAGCACAGTGTGCCTGATTTCTTACATGCTTTGTATTGTATCTACTTTTACTAGATTCAAACAGGGGAAAACAACAATTGATTTGTCAGTGAAAGGTCTTTCCTTGACAGCTTAATCAGTGGAAGCAGATTTTCTGGCAGCTGGAGATGCAGTTCACACATGCATCTTCTATTAGGAATGTTCTGTTTCCCAAAGCTAGATGAAAGCCTAAAAGATTAGCTCAGCAAAGAAGAAGAACCAGGACTTTCTTAGAAGTCCTCTTTGTTTCTGATTTACCAAGCTCGACAAGCAGGGCACAATTAAGTGACCACCTCATTGATCCTCTCCTCTCTAATTCATAAAGCCATTCTTTATAGTATGTCAGCATGAGTTTCTTAAGGCAGGCCTAGAGAAATGTAACCCATCTGCTGTAGCCAGCTACTCATGATGGACAGCCCAACAGTATTTAATGTTATCTTCAAACTAGATCTAGGTTACTGTACGTTAGTCTGAAGAAGTTGTAAGCTGAGGAAAATCCAGTTATGTCCTCAAACTGGGAAACTCTTTTGTTGTTGTTGTTCTTTTTTTGTTGTTGTTGTTGTTCAGTCACACAGTCAAGTCTGACTCTTTGTGACCTCATGGACAATATCATGCCTCCTGTCTTTCACTGTCCTCCAGAGTTTCCTCAGTTTCATGTTTGTTGTATCGATAACATTGTTTAACTATCAGGCCTGTAGCTACCACGGGACCCATGGGGCCTGGCCCCCTAGTGGTTTTTATGGGCCCCTCCCTGAGCCATGCCCCCCCCGGCCACGTCACCCCATTGCCTGTCAGCAGGGAGGATGAGGGCAGCACAAGCAGTAGCAGAAGCAAGGCTGGGCTTAAGACAGCGGCCCAGGCAGGCAGCGA
Organism: Gekko gecko; assembly: GCA_029375565.1. Taxonomy (NCBI): domain Eukaryota; kingdom Metazoa; phylum Chordata; class Lepidosauria; order Squamata; family Gekkonidae; genus Gekko; species Gekko gecko. Next base: position 117,067,099 of record JAPDNY010000008.1, read on the forward strand.
GCATGAATGGTACAAGGAGAAGCCTCCATCTCGGGCTTCCACTAGATGCTCGCTGTGCTGTCCACCACCAGCAGGTAAGCTTAGCCAGGCCAGGCAAGGAGGCAAGCCACCACCTCCTCTTGCCCCTGGCAGGCACACCTGACTGTGCTCCATTGTGCCAACAAGCCTACACGCAGTGGCTCTGCAGCCAGGGCAGCCACTGCATGCCTCACCTCTCCCAGCCCCATGAGGGAACCGAGGGTTGACATCAGGCTGCCCCTTGTGCTGTGCCATGGGAAGAGGAACCGGGGCTCCTTGGGGGGGGGCAGACACTCTGCAGAGAAGGCCTGCCCTTGCCAAGTGGGTGGTGGAGGGAAGCTACAGCTGCTGGGCAGTATCCCCCCTTGCCCTGGAGCCTGGGGGTACAGGGCTACCTTAGGAGTTAGGAATGAAATCAGTTAATTTAATTAACTTTGTTTTAATTGGCTACTGGGGCCCCCCAAGGCCCCCTCCCCCCAAAATCCCTAGCTATGGGGCTGAACTATCTCACCCTTTGCCGTCCCCTTCTTCTTTTACCTTCAATCTTTCCCAGCATCAGGGTCTTCTCCAGTGAGTGCTCCCTTCTCACATGATGGCCAAAGTATTTGAGCTTCAACTTCAGTATCTGTCCTTCCAGTATGTCCTCAAACTGGGAAACTTGAATTTTATCCAAAGCAGGAATCTCAGTTTCTCAACAACCCCACACAATAGTTCACTTAGTAATGACCAGGCCAGCTTTTTATATGCTATGTTTGTTTTCTTCCAAAGACTGAAACGCAGGACATTCTTCTGCAATAGGAATTTGATTTCTATACCTTTTCACTGATTTGAGTTGCATTCTCAAGTTATTTTCTAGATTCAGAATTTCCATTTGTACATTGTTGCCATCTACATTAATAGGAATCTGACTTGCACAAACTTTCAAGTTGTTGCAAGCTTTTTTTAAAAAATTCCTTTCCTCAAAACTACTACACAAATATGAAACAAAAAACAACAACACCCAATCATTGCAAGGGAAAAAACATACTCATATTTTTAAAAAATATATTTAAAAGTAATGATGCATTACTTTTCACAAAGTTCTAGGAAGTGGGTCCCAAAGCAGGAAGAGCGTTTATCTCCGTTAGCTGAGAACTGGATGAATACATTCTGTGATGCAATCTGAGGACAACACCGCTTCCATACTGTTCCACATCCCAATCTTATTTGGAGAGAAAGGAATTGTCCTAAAAATGTTACGCTGTGTGTGGTTTTGGCAGGAAGAAGTCCTTCTCTGCTTGGAATGAACTATAGCTGGGCAACAGAGCACATTCTTTGCATACACCAAAGACCAGGGCTATTTTTGGACAGGAACACACAGAAATGGAGTTCTGCCTGGCTTCCGAGTTGGCCATGCCTACAGGCTCCACCCCACTTGGGTTCCCCAGGTGCTTCACAAGCCATGGGGCGCCTGGGGAAGCCAAGCTGATCCAGGGAGGGAAGGCAGTTTAAACTGCTGCTGAAGGGTCACCTGTTCTTCTCTATGGATCGCCAGCCTTCCTCCAAAATGGAGTTGCGAACTTCCATGTGCGGCCTGGAGATCTCCCGGAATTACAACTACTCTCCAAACAACAGAGATCAGTTCCCCTGGAGAAAACAGCTGCTTTGGAGGGTGGCCTTTATGGCATTGTACCATGCTGAGCTCCATCCCTCTCCAAATCCCACCTTCCACAAACGCCACATCCCAAATCTCCAGGAATTTCTCACAGTACGGAGCTGCCCTGCTACAAAATCTCCTGTAGTCTATGTGCCTAACAAGCAGTTTTGATAATACTTCTTTTTAAGTATTAATATTGGATTAGTGTTGCAATCTTACAATCCTCATACTGCTGCATGGGAACTCCCATAAGGAGAACATGTTTATGGGGCTCCAGATGGTGCAATAACTTAAATGGGGATTTGAGGATTCTTACAAAACTGACATGTTTAGTTGGTTGTAAAAACCCAAACTATGTCTATATAAGGGGTGGTGGCCCTTTCTGCTTCACCACTTTCACTATTGGCTGTGTATGCAGGATATCTCTGCCAGGTTCCAGAGCGTGGGCCTTCTTGTTTTATACTTATTGCCTGAATGTTGGGGGAAGGCTGATCAAAATGACCCCTTTGCTGTGATCTATAATTCTAAACGCAAGCCACTCAAAGCAATCAATTGGCATATTTCCCAGTCCTCCACATATATAAAACACAATTGCTGGTGTGAAATAGTTGCTTTGATATAACTTTTAAAAAATAATCTGAACCAAAAAGATATTGCTGATATCCTTTTTCATTCCCTGAACACAACCTAACATAGTAAGTTTTTTTAAAAAAAATATCAGACAGAAAACAAGGGTCTTGCTTGCAATGAATCTTTAAAGAAAGCTCTTGGTCCCGGTTAAAACTTGTTTCAGTGCTTATGGACAAATAGCTGTTTTGGTCCTGTGCCATAAGCATACACAGAGGAAATTTGCCAAAAGTATTGTATAGCCCCAAGGGGAAGAGTATTGTTTCTTGACCTCAGGTACACCCAGCAATTTAACACTTGTTCTTAATCTCAGTGGAACATTGGCAAAGGAGCAACTCTGGTCTAGTATTTTCTTTCCAGGAGCATTCCCAGGGAACAAACTGGAGAAAGGCTCCAAGCTTTAATCTCCATTTACATTATTTGTTTTGTAAAACAATGTCTGACACTATCCAGGCCTTTCCACTAAATATCACAGAATCCCTCTAGAAAGCAGTGGTGTTGTTTATTAGGTATATGGAGATATTTGAACTAAGAACAACTACTGCTTCAAAAAGAATGAATCCTGACGATTTCTATGTAGGGTGCTTTCACACACAGGGTGCGTTCAGACAGTGTGCTGGAAGCGGTTTAAATTGCTCCGGTCAGATGGTTATTTTTTTTTAACCCGGAGAATCGCGATCAGACTAACCTTCTTGTCCTGGATCCCTGCGCAGCCACATTGCTCCCCATTGGGAGTCTCCATCGGTGTGGTTTTTTCCCCTCTCAGCTTGAGCATGCGCATGGGCAGCCATCTTTAGAATGAACATTTTCATGAGTGCACAAAACAGCGATTCCCACACTTCCCTTTAAACTTTAAATGGACACTTTAAATGAAACTTTTACCCCCGAAACTGGCCTCCGTGAGATCCCAAACTCATCTAAGTCCTAAAAATAGGCACCATTCAAACTTTTCTTTTACTAACTTAGAAGTGGAGCTCTGCCCATGTGCATACCGCTTAGGCTTAAAAAAAAATGGCTGACGAAAAGCGGAAGTCTGAGGCTTCCACGGCAGCTTTCCAGGGGGGAGGGGGGTTGAAGCACCCGGAAGTGGCTCAACACTGGTGTGATCTGATGACAGAAAAGTGCAGCTCAAAACAGAGAATCGGGAAAATACCACTTGGGTAAGTGGTATCAAAATACTCCATTTTAAGGGGGGTTGATTTTTTTTTCATTTTTTTAATTATCAATTACATAATATGTAAAAGGATAAAAAATTTATAAAACCTTGCATATCAATAGACTAACTAAATTTAAGGGAGTTTGATCCAGAAAGTGACGGCTGGGGATGGTGCACAGATGTTGGGTGTGTGAACGCGCACATAAAATCCATTCCTGAAGTGTGCCGAAAACGGACTAAACGGTGCGTCTGAATGCACCCCCACACATTAAATAATGTACTTTCAATTACTTTCAATGCACTTTGCAACTGGATTTTACTGTGTGGAATGGCAAAATCCACTTGCAAACAGTCGCCGATGTGGATCGAAACAGCGTTATTTAGCATATGTGAAAGCGCCATGATAACCAACACCAAACATATCCTTTAATAGCAGGGCTGCCAAATCTCCAGATGGCATTTGGAGTCTCCCACTATTACAATTGATCTTCAGACGAACAAGACAGTCCCCCTGTAGAAAATGGCTACTTTGCAGGGTGGACTCTATGGCATTGTACCCTGTGTAAAGTACTGGGTTCGCCACATGGAGGACTTGTACTACGACATGCGTTCAGACGTGTTTATTGTACTTCACACATGAACTGGCAAAATGGCCCTGCAAGGGCTAACTATATTTATCCCACCCGGCACACCCACAGTCCCATTGGAGGGTTTGAATTTCCCGCCAGAGGTGCTATTGGTGGACACTAGGTGGACTAGGATCCTAGGTCCCTTTGTGTTCAGGGATCAAGCTCCTTACTTGAGTTGTGGACCCCTGGAGGCAGTCCGCATACATAACACCCTCGTGAGATCTCTCTCCTCCCCAACCTCCACCCCCCCAGGTCTCACCCCCCAAATCTCCAGTAGTGTTGCCAACCTCCAGGTGGTACCAGATGACCTCCAACTATTACAATTGGATCTCCAGACAACCGAGATCAGTCCCCCTGGAGAAAATGGCTGATTTGGAGGGTGGACTGTATGGCATTACATCCCACTGAGGTCCCTCATCTCCCCAAACCCCACCGTTCCCAGGCTCCACCCCCAAAATCTCCAGGTATTGCCCAACTCAGAGCTGTCAACCCTATTTAATATGAATGTTTCATTTTTTCTGACTGTATTTTCAGGTTGCCAACAGGGATGTGTATTCAGATGATAACTAATCAAGATTTAACCCAAATCATACTCGTTCTTTTAATATAGTTAATATAACTAATTTGACTGTAAGAAGTGGGAGGAACAATGAAGAGAAAAAATGATTCACCAGATATTTACTTGATAGAAACGCCCTCCACCCAAGAAGAGATTGTTCCCAGCACAAACTATAGCATCCTTCTTGGGTGTTTCTGTGTGCAGAATGTCCACTTTCTGCCAGTCACTGCATTGGCTTTGGGAGGTGTCATGATCTGTGTAGGACTGGAAGTCCAGGCCTAGAGGCCTATAGAGACCTGTGTGGGAGTGGAAAGACAACCTACACTCCCTATAATGCTTAGCGATGATTGTAACCAATGGGAGTTCAGGGATTGTGTGTTGAGATGTAACTTAAACTTTCTGAACTGTGAAACTGTGTTCTTGTCTCTTCTGCGGTCTTCCCTCTCACAGAGTTAAACTGAGGGGGAGTCTGGTCTGAGAGAAAGATCCCTCGCTTGGGACAGAGTGAGTACAGGCACAGGCCTGGTATAAAAGGCTGTATGCCTTGAAATGGTAAACAGTTAAGAGTAATAGGTAGTCACATTAGATTTGTTTATTTTGCCTTTAGACACTGTTATGTATTTTAAAGCATCTGGTCCTGTTTTCCTTGCCCCAGTACTGTATTAATAAACCATTTGTTTAATTGTTCTCTGCCTGGTCATCATGCCTATGTTTCTCGGCTTAAAAGGGGCACTTTGGTTGGGCTTGTGAGGGTACTCTGGGCCCTCTCAAGGGACCCAAAGTCCAGAGTGGTGACAGCTGAAGGCGGCAACCCACTGGGGTCATGACAGAAGGGCTTTCTGGTTCTGTATTAGCCATAGGAAGGGTCCTGCACCTGCTAGGCAAAGACAAAGCTTAGCTTGGCTTGTACTAAAACTATAGGGTTGCCAGCTCCTTGAGATTCTGGGGGTGGAGCCTGGGGAGGGGGGTTGGGGAGAGGAGGGACCTCAGTAGGGTATGTTCACCTTCCAAAGCGGCCATTTTCTCCTTGGGAACTGTTCTCTGTAACCTGGAGACCACTTGTAATTCCAGGAGCTCTCCAGCCACCAAAGACAGGGCTGTACAGACTCTGGGAGGACAGAGGTAGAGGCCCATGCTTCCCTCCCACCCCAGCAGTAGGCAGCCCTTGCAAGGGATGACAGAGGCAAACACTTGGCTTGTACTATCCTGCCTTGAAGGTTTGGTAGTACAAAAGGGGCACTGAATATGCTTTTAAATAAATAAATATAAATTAATTCCCACATTGATGCAACAAACATGAAATTGAGCAAACTTCAGAGGACAGTGGAAGACAGGAGGGCCTGGCATGATCTGGTCCATGGGGTCACGAAGAGTTGGACTTGAACGTGCGACTGAACAACAACAACAAATTCTCACACTGTGTGCCTCAGGAGATCTGTTGATGTGCTACAAATAAACTAAAAGCTCTTGTAGTGGTTAAGACTGGCGGACTCTAATCTGGAGGACCGGATTTCATTCCCCACTCCTCCTCCACCTGCAGCCAACTGGGTGACCAAGGGGCAATCAAAGCTTTCTCAGAGCTCTCTCAGCCCCACCTGCCTCACGGGGCCTCTGCTGTGGGGAGAGGAAGGGAAGGAGATTGTAAGCTGCTCTGAGACTCCGAGTAGTGAAAAGTGGGGTATAAAAACTAATTCTTCTTCTTCTTCTTCCCTGGAGTCCCCAACCAAGCATGAGATTGCCCACTGCATCTCTGCATGATTAACTATTTTGCCTTGCCTCCGCCCAGTTAGCTGCTGCTAGGGCAGATAATTCTGCCACATCTCTGCATCAGGTATGATTGGTTCATTCAGTCACTCCCAACTGAGCAAAGCACAGCATTACCTACTGCCTGGTGCATCTCATTATGAGCCACAGCTCTGGCCTTGCCTCCTTCAATACACCAGTTACACAAAGATCCTACCCATATGCTGCCACTCTATTAGGGAAGCTAGATCTCCCAGTTTGTTGGGAAACCTCTTGCTTTGCTCCTCCACTGCTACTTGGCGGGCTAGCAATGATGATTCCTCCCAATGGGGAGGGCAGGGTATAAATAGATAAATTGCCAGCAATGCAGCAATGTCACTTCCTAAGCGACCCATAAGTAACATTACCATGGGTCAACAGTCTAGCATTCACCCCAGACTCCATGGTTCAACCAGGTTCAGCCATGGAGTTTTAAGGTGAATGCTTGAGCATTCCATCCACACAATGATCTCACTCCTGGAACATGCTGGAAGTGACATCACTGGTAATGTCATGACATCACTGGAGAGCCCCTCCCCATAGCTTAGCTTTCCACTCAACAAATTCTGAAGCTTGCCTCCAGCCTAAAGTGGCTTCCTCTGCTGGAGGGAGATTCCTTAGGCTGGAGGAAGGCTCTTTGGAGGATGGATGGAGTCACCCCATTCACATGCTAAAATGCATAAGTGTCTTTGTCAGGTGTCAGGGTGAAGGATGTGTCCAATTTTGATTCAGAAAAAAATGTGTTTCCACTACCAGTTGTAGCCAAAAGAATGTTAACAGATGTCTCAGTAAGAATCTGATAGCTTTTAAAAAGTTCATTGGGAACTGCATTTAATCCAAAGGAGCATAGGGTGGAGCTGTTGACATGACCCGGGCAGACTCACTGAACCCAGGTTCTTCAGCTAGGCCAGCATAGTCTCAAAGCCCAGCAAAGTTACAACAGACGCAAACCACCCAACAGAGAACTTAACTCCCCCTTGCCATCTCTTAATTAAAAAATTATTTATTTATTTACCCAAGAGCTTTGTAGCTAGCCAGCTGCACTATGGCATAAAAATAAGGACTGGGCATTTATCCAGGGTCCTGTCAGCTGGCTTTAAAGGAATTAGCATACTGTTCTTATTAAGGGTCCCCATGTTGACTTCATGTAGAAATGTGCTCTTTCTTTTTTTTCTTTCCCCCTTTTTTTTAACACTCTGGGTTGCTGCCGATTGCATTGGTCTTGCTGCAAAGTGCAGGCGGTTCCACTGGGAGCAACGAGGATGGCAACAGCACAACAAATTGTAAATTGCTGTAATAATCAACCCTGCAGCTCTAATGAGCGTACTCCACTTCTCTAATTCCACGGGCCATCAAGACAATTACCGGCTGGCACTGCTCTTTGTTACAGGGCGCAATGTTCAGTGAAGGATCTGCACGGCAGCAATAGCTCCCCCCCCCCCTTCTTCTTCTTTACTTATCAAATGCAGGTGGTGTCCTAGAAACCACTTTGATTGGAACAGTGGTACCAATCTGGGGAGGGCCAGCTACAATTTTAATGAGGGCCTGTGATCTTCAGGACTTTTAGTCTGCCATTCTTCTCTCCCTGCAGGAAGGGCAGTACCAAGCAAAACACACCGAGAGACTCGGCCACGCAGAGAACAAAGACTCTGCCCCCCACAATAATATGCAGGCAATACAGTATGAAGCTCTCCAGAGAATCACAACAAACAGCCAGGCCAAAGAACTGGCAAGGTAAACCTCCACAACTTACTGCATGATTCATGCAACATTGATTCTCCCCCACCCACCCCGCATTCTCTGACCTGAAGCCTTTGAGTGGGAACGGTGCAATACTTGCCGGAAATCAAAACAGGAGGCATGAGCAACCATATAAAGTAGTTTAAAGGGACAGAACATCAAGACATGCAGCATTTTTTTGGCTCCCCTTGCTGGAATAGACTGCATTTTAATTCATTATGTCATGGTGGGCTGGCAAATCTGCATCCCCAAGGGACTTGGTCGTCCTGTTCTTAGGGAAAGCTCAGGAGGGCCGTTTCACATGATAGGCATTCAGGGTGTTTGTGCAGCAGACACACAAGTGCAGTACACACGACAGCCTCACACATTCACTGAGGAGGGAAGGAGAGCGGGCTCAAGAATGCTGGTCCCACCCCCGACTCTGCACACACACACACGCCTGGACATCTACAGGATGTGACTGAGTGGAGGAAGTGGGCGTACATACACGCCTTCCCCATGATCAGCTATATTTTTGACCACTGCTTATCATGGGGAGGCAGAGTTCGCATGGCCACTTCCTCTGCAAGTTCAGCCCTACCGACAATCAGGTGATCACATGGAGGCAGGGGGCAGTGGCAGCAGGTGCCCGCTCTTCCTCTCACCACCTTCGGTGAGCAAGGGGGACTGTTAAGTGTGACAGGCTACTGTATAATAAAGTTCCTTAATGATTTGTAGTTCTAAGAAATGCAAGAACCTGCCCTACACTGAATCAGACCTTTGGACTATCAAGTTCACTTAGTATTATCAATTCTGACCAGGGTGGCCAACTTTGGCCTGGGAAATTCCTGGAGATCTGGGGGTGATTCCTGTAAAAAGGGGGATTTGGGGAGGATGTCACCAAGAAGCTATGGTGTATCATAGAGTTTGCTCTCTAAAGCTGCCATCTTCTCCAGGAGAACTGACCTCTGTAGTCTGGAGATCAGTTATAATTCTGGGAGGATGCCAAGCTCCCCAGGGTCTCAGGAAGAGATTTTTCACATCACCTGCTACCTAATCCTTTTAACTGGAGATGCCAGGGATTGAATCTGGGACCTTTTCCATGCAACAAGAGATAGTGAGAGAAAATATGAATGACTTGGGCTTCATCTCCTCATGCTGTTAGGTCTCCTACAATGGTGGAAGGATATACCACCCATAGGAAGTCCATCCCTGTCTTGGACCATAGTTGGAGGATATATCTATGGTGCTTTCTCCTTTATATGAGCTGTGGAACCACAAAAAGAGGAAATGGAAGCTCTCTTACTGTTTTTTAGGAACATCTGAACTAGCAGGGCGCAATCTTGGGGAAAATCTGTCATGTGAACTGGAGTCCAGAAATGATGTTTCTGTTAACCAAGAGTACAAATAGTATTACTGTATTGCTTGAAAACAAATCTGTGAGCATCCATCACTGGGAATGTTGTTTTAAAAACAAAAGATTTGCAAGCAAATTCAATTTAAGAGAATATGCTCAGGAATTTCTCTTTTAGTTTGTTGCAGCTGGACTGTGTTTTTGATGGGCTTATAGCTCCCTTTTATTTATGTTTTGGGAAGAATATACATCACCAGTGAAGAAAAATGATACTGGTTTTATTTTGCTTTACCACTTGTATTATTTTTTAAAAATCTATTTTCACCCTGTCTTAGACCATCAGTAAATGTGATAAGTTCACCTGCTCTCCATGTACCATCATGGTGTAGCGGTAAGAGTGGCAGACTGTAATCTGAAGAACTGGGTTTGATTCCCCACTGCTCCACATGAAGCCTGCTGGGTGACCTTGAGCCAGTCACAGTTCCCTCAGAACTCTCTCAGACCCACCTACCTCACAAGGTGCCTGTTGTGGAGAGAGGAAGGGAAGGCAATTGTAAGCCACTTTGAGGCTCCTTAAGGGTAGAGAAAAGCAGGATATAAAAGCCTACTCTTCTTCTTCTCCCTCTCAACCACTTCCCTCAGCACAAACAAACAAGACAACTGATGATCTTTGAGGCAACTTCCTTCAGTATTCTACATTTCCAGAAAAAAAGTTCATGGGGAGTCTTCACAATCAGAATGCTTCAGGTACAGGTAGGGTTGCCAACTCCAGGTAGCAGCTGGAGATCTCCCGCTATTACAATAGATCTCCAGCCGACCAAGATCAATCCCCCTGGAGAAAATAGCTGCTTTGGAGGGTGGACCCTATGGCATTATAATCTGCTAAGGTCCCTCCCCTTCCCAAGCCTAGCCCTCCCCAGGCTCCACCCATCAAATCTCCAAGTATGTCCCAACCCAGAGCTGGTAGCCCTAGGTACAGGGTTTGTAAAGTACTGGAGCACTGGGTCCGTAGCATGGAGACTCAGACTATGACATGCTAAACAACATGCGTTTATTGTACTTCACACAAAAGACACAAATGGCCTGGCAGGGGCCAACTATATACACCCAACCCAGACACACCCACAATTCCATTGGGGGGTTTGAATCTCCCGCCAAAGATCCTATTGGAGGGCTTTGGGTGGCCTGGGATCCTTGGCCCCTATTGTGTTTGGGACCAAGCTCAGGACTGAGACCGCAGACCCCTGGTGGTGGTCCACGGACATAACAGGGTTATTCATATATTTTTGAAAAACAATACATATAAAAGACTTCACAGGGACTTAGATCCTCTGCACAACTTCCACATAACCAAGGAAGGGTTAGTTTTATGACTCCTCCTTCGGTGGCAACCCCATGTTAGAGGGTCCCCTGGATCCAGGAATAGTATTTGAGGGGGGCAGTGGGAGAGGGAACGCCATCATGATTATGATGGCCCCATCCCCTAAACCACTACATAATTTCTGGTGCTTACAAACATCTGTCTGCTTGTGTCCACTCTCTTTCTCTCTGCGAGTTCACTCAATGCATAAAGGGGTGGTGTGTAGAGGGGTTATATTGTGAGGTAAGTTAGTGGCATTATCCCTTCCCCTGCAGAGGAGATAAAAGGAAACATCTTCCCTAAAGCCGCCTAGTTTCAGAGGTGAGAGTTCAACCTTGACCTATCAGATATCAGCAATTCAGATTTCTTAGATTTCATAAGACACTGGATCTCAGGATATGGGGATAAGTATATTACCTTTGTCCTGACCTGGATAGTCCAGGCTAGCCCAGTCTCTGAGAAGTTAAGCAGGGTCAGCCCTGGTTAATATTTGGATGGGAGACCACCAAGGACCTATGCAGAGGCAAGCAATGGCAAACCACATCTGAACATCTGAACATCTCTTGCCTTGAAAAACCCAAGGGGTTACCATAAGCTGATGGACTTGATGGCACCATTCACCACCACATTACCTTTGATGTCCCTTCCAAGTTTTCAGTTGCAGCCACATTCCACAGCACAGGAATATATGCCTGGATTTTAAGGCTGCTGTCTTGAAAAAATGTGGACCACACTCCACACATTGGAACAGAACCACTTGCCAAACAATCAGGTGGCTGGCTGAGGAGATGAAGTGCCGCATCTCTACTGAACAAACAAGTTAAACATGCCAAGCAAGAAATGGTTTAAATGCAACACACAGGTGCTAAATCCAAAAACCTGTTTCCTGTCAAGGTTTAGTACTGTTACTGGACTGTCATATCACACTGCAGATTGAAAATAAGGGTAAATAAATTATATTCGTAAATTTTGCACTGTCACCTTTCCATTCCAGGAACTGAGTCAGTTTGAGGTCAGCTTGATTTATCAAGGCCCTTATTTATAAATTATCCTCACTAGACTCTGAAATCCAGCTATGGAGGAGGAGGACAATATTTACAGCTATGAGTGTAACTGATGCTCCCTCTAAGCTGCGGAGTCTTGAGAGCAAAAATTCTACTTTGTGAGCTACTGGCATTAAAGTTGCAAGCGAGTGATTTGGCTACTGCATAAATTAGTTTGCTCTGTGGCCATCCTTCCTGAACTAAGACAAAAATCTGTGAGCTGGAGGCTAAAAAACTGTGAGCTAGCTCATCTAACTCAGCTTAGAGGGAATACTAAGGTCCTTTCCGCACTTGGATCTCATCCCTGGTTTTATCAGGGTTCAACTTGCAACACGATACCTTGCTTTTATCCCTAGTTCTAACAGCATCCGTTTATCCTGGGACAAGTGTGGGGCGAAACCGGGGTGACCTCAATGTAATATGGAAACGAAAAATACCCTGAGATAATTACAGGGGTGAACTCATGTGTAGTGTAGAGTGTAAGTTCAGGGACAGGATTGAACCAGGATTTAAGGTCTAGTGCGGAAAGGACCTAAATGTAACCCAATACTGCACTTGAAGAAACTTCAGAAGCTGGGTGGTGGTCTGGAATGAAAATAGCTTTGCATTTTTTACTACCATTTAGACAAAACTGCCCATATCTTTATTGCTAGTGACTATGGTTCCATCCAGCAATACTGTCTCAATGCAAATAGTCTTACAGATTTCATGTGAGAGCAGCAGGTGATTAGTAGTCAACCGTCTTTCTGTCACTATTGGCAATAAAGACAGCTTACAATGCCAGTATTCTGGTTGTTTGTTTAATCACCAGTCTAAAGAAACTGGCAGCCAACTGTAGTTCTAAGTGTACACTAATGACCACTATATGCATTTATATTTCTGCAGTGTGATATTATACATTTACAGCAAAATCACTTCCAGTGAGAGGCTTTTGTCCTGTCAGTGTGCTTAGAATAGCAACCTTATTTTGTATGAACACATCAATATCCAAACACAATCTCTTGTGCATTGCTATCCCTCCCCCTCTGCATGGCCTCCTTTGCCACAAGTATCTTGCCTAGGCTTACCCAGTTCCCACCAGGGGTGGGGAACCCCCCTGCCCTTGGATCCCATTTCCCACTACTGTTCCATTGGCCAGCAGGAAGTGGGAGGGGGATTAAAAATCCCTGATGGGTAATGGCATGACATCTCTTCAGGGAAAAATCGAGATATAACATTAAGTTCACTCGAGGAATCACTGGAAACATTATGACTTTACCATAGAGTTTCCAGAGATTCTTAGAGAGACATGACATCACTTCCAGATTTTCCCAGAAGTGACCTCATACCATCCCCTATGACACCCACATGTCCTCACCTCCCTGAACTCCTGATGCATGCCAGCCAACGTCTGGCAAGCCCAGTCTTGCCACACAGTTCCACTTCAGGATTACCAAGAGCCACTACAAACCACAAAAATTCCCTCTGGGTCCCCCTCACTGCCCCCAGTACAACCCAAATCACATAATATACCCACCTCATGGGTCCCTAGGGTCACCAAGGTCCCTGAATTTTGTCTCCCTAGTCTCCCTTCTCTCAGCAGCCCTCTTCCAACCCATCTTGTCTGACCTTGGGCACTGTGCAGTGATAGCTGCAGTTTGCTAAAGGCTGGTATACACAGTCTCAGGAAGTAACAGTAGACAGCACCAGGTCCTTAAATACCTTAAGCATTTCTCAGCTGAAAACAGAACCCAGTAGTCTTCTTCTGAAACCAAGGATCACTACCTGAGCACCATCCACCCACTACTGGCCCTTTCTTTTTTACACGTTGATAAAGACAGTTACTCTACTGTATACCGTACTCCTTTACACAGACATCGCCTGTCCTCCACTGGCTTCTGTAGTAGGATTGCTAACAAACCAAAATAAAAGCATTCTTTGGGAGGGAAAAAAAACACTTGAGGAATTTACTACTAAGAATAAAAACAAGAATGTTTAACCTCATCACAAAGTTGATTGTATTTATTGTAGAATACCAGCAAAATGTGCCTGAGGAGTAAACAGATATTCTGAAGGCATCAGAGGGCAACAGCAGGCAAGTACGATGTCTACAGCCCCAACTTTAATAAGAATAATTTGTTTTGTAGAAAAATATAATGCACAGCATCATGTTGGTTTTTATACCCGACGACTGTAGAACTAATTTGCTGTGTAGAAAATAAACCCTGAAATTAAGCATTAATGACCCATTTTCCAACTTCACATTTAATAATGAAAACATGAGTCTTTATTTACATTATTACATATGTGGTTGAAAGCCAGGGATTACTAGATAGCTGACAGTAAGTCTCAGTAAGCCCTGTGCACTGAAGGATTGACTTTTCCATGATTTGCCATATTAACAGATGCAACATGAATCTAAAGCCCTGTATACAATCCTAACATTACCAAAATGCGTTTGAGAAATTTCTCAGCATGCCCTTATTTTCAACATGTCCCGTCCCTCCATCTCCCATAACGTAGTCTAACTAAAATGCTGTGGTGTTTCAAAGATGGCCACCATCAGTTTAAGCTGATGGGCTCCTAATGGTCAAAGAGGATATAATATGTTTCCTCAAGTGGGAGCTAATGGTTAGGAAGGGTTTTTTCCCCCCTGAATGACCCACCTAACCCGTGTGTGTGTGTGTGTGCGAGAGAGAGAACTATGGCTATTAAGTCAAGGAGAAATGGCTGAACTGGGCTCACTACTAGTCTCTCTTTGGGGATGCTGATGCAGGAATAGAAGCTATGCTGCCGGCTTTTAGGAATCCGCTTGCTTCCAATACATTCTGCTTGCATATTTGCAAATAAATATTATGAACACACCAGAATACATCACTGCTGCTCACTCATTATAAGGACACAGACCCTTTTAAATTAAAAAAAATGATGAGTATGCCAATGGAATGCTTCCAAAGAGCGACTCTGGAAGCAACAGCCCTCCTTGCTCTGATTGCTGGAAGACGATTACAGCCAGATGCTGTCTGTTTAATTTGCTCAGTGCAGTTGGTGGCAAGAATAATACAGGAGTCACTTCTCACGAGGGAGAAGGGAAATACTTGCTCAAGCTGTTCCAGTTAATAGCATGTGTTCCTCTGGGACTGGAGCGGTAACACCAACACATTGTTTGCTTCACCTTAATACTGGAACTCTACCCCATCTTCCCTCTGTGCCCAACTCACCTCCGATCTGCCCGTGTTACTGCCTCTTTTCTCTTGTGAAAATCATGTGGGTAAAACAAAAAAATGTTCATCCTATCGTGTGTAGCCCTCACCAAACTTTGGGTTATATCTTTGGCTAAAAGGAAGAGATTCAGTTTCATGTATGACACAAAGGAGGCATTCCCATTTGCCTTGTTTCCTCAGAGTACCTGCATCTGAAGAAGTGTGTGCACACACACACTTGATCTTAGCCAAAAGGCCGAGAAGCGATGTGTGCACACACCAAAAGCTTATATCCAGAATAAAGCTTTGTCGGTCTTAAAGGTGCCCCACTGGACACAGACTTTGTTCTGCTGCTTCCGACCAATGCGGCTGCCCACCTGAATCGACATCTGACTTTGCCATTCTAGTATTTTTTCCTTCAGTTTTGTTCAGCTAGTGTAACTTCAGAACCAGCCCGAGTGAGGATCACCAGTGTTCCCTCTGGTTTAGCACTCTGTACAAACTAGGCTGCAGTTTAAATGGGTGCTGAAACAATCCTTTAGGCAGTTTCTGTTAAGTATGAGACTCAACAAAGGATTCAGCTTCAAGTGATTTCAGCTTTATTAAACAGCAACTGTAAGTCAGGAACACAGGACTGAACACACACAACAAGGGGAGCACAGCTCCTTCTTTTAAACTCTCCCGGGCTGTCAAAACCACACCCATTACAAGTTAAAGACCAATCAGAATACAGGGATAAAGGCCAATCAGGACCATTCCCTCTTTGCAACAATATCACTCAGTGATTGGGTAATTACACAGGTTTTGCAGAAACCGACCAATAGCAATGCGACATCTGAGGAGCCACATTCAGACTCAAGCTTAACATGTGAATAGATAGGAGCGATTCACATTCAGTACATAATAGTTTCTTACCAGAAATTATGATAGATCTAGCTTTAGTACTAGAAGACTAAGTAGTTGGTTTTGAGAAGAAATGCTTTTGAAACTCCTTGCCAGCAGAGGGCCAATTAACCTTAAAGAATCAATCAATATGAAGGACACATTTTAAAGAACCAGAAATGATTCCAGTTTGGATGCCTGCATCTCTGCCGAGCATCTGTAGTTTATTGTTAGATGGGCCATACTTGCACCTAGTGTGGCATTGTAAATCTTGGATGAGAAAATGATTTCAGAAAGGGGCAGTGAATGTCATCAATCTGTTAGTCTTGAAGGATGTGTTAAAAACACCCACTTCAGCTTTGGCATACAAGGAAAGCGGTAAAACAGGCAACAGCCTCTTAAGATGGATTTTATGAGTTTAAATGCTAGGGAGAGAACAGATGTTTCCTTTGTTGAAGTACGTATTTAATGTTTGTGGGTTTTTTGGCTATTTTGTTCCTGGATCTTGAGATGGGAGAAGGTGGCAAATCATTTTTTTTTAAAGGCAACAACCTATTTAAGACTGTGATCATATGCACAATTAGACATGACATAGGTGCGAATGCTGGGTGGATTTAAAGGGTGCAATCAGACAACAACATCTGGGAAGTGCCCCGCAGCCATCGGCAACCTGTTCTGCTCCACCACAGAAGCGGAGTTAAAAGACACCAGGGAAAATCCGATCGTTAACGGGTTGCAACAGGCCACAGACGGACTTTTCTGTGTCTGATTGCTCCAGTGCGCTCTCATGGCATCGGGATGGCCATCCCAACTCAGGTCATCCCGACTCTGTGCCGTCCCCTGTCCCCCCCAGTATGTGCATCATCACATCATCGCAAACTCCACAGGGAGCCCTCAGTGCTGAGGTGCGATCCCTTGGTTGATTTCTTTTAGGATTGACTGATTTGATCTCCTTGCAGTCCAAGGGACTCTCAAGAGTCTTCTCCAGCACCATAATTCAAAAGCATCTATTCTTTGGTGCTTGGCCTTCCTTATGGTCCAACTCTCGCAGCCATACATCACTACTGGGAATACCATTGCTTTGACCATACGGACTTCTGTTGGCAGGGTGATGTCTCTACTTTTTATTATGCTGTCCAGGTTTGCCATCACTTTCCTCCCAAGGAGCAGGCGTCTTTTATTTTCATGGCTGCAGTCATCATCTGCAGTGATCTTGGATCCCAGGAATGTGGAGTCTGTCACTGCTTCCATGACTTCCCCTTCTATTTGCCA
The DNA here is from genome assembly GCA_029375565.1 of Gekko gecko. NCBI lineage: Eukaryota > Metazoa > Chordata > Lepidosauria > Squamata > Gekkonidae > Gekko > Gekko gecko. The sequence goes on from JAPDNY010000008.1 coordinate 117,084,318, forward strand.
ATGATTGATGGGACCAGATGCCATGATCTTAGTTTTTTTGATGTTCAGTTTCAAGCCAACATTTGTGCTTTCCTCTTTCATGCTCAGCAAGAATCTCTTGAGGTCCTCTTCACTTTCTGCCATTAGAATGGTATCATCTGTATATCTGAAGTTGTTGATGTTTTCCCCAGCAATCTTAATTCCGGCTTGTGATTCATCTAGGCTGGCATTTCGCATGAGGTTCTCTGCATATAAATTAAATAAGCAGGGTGACAATATACATCCTTGTCGTATTTCTTTTCTTATGGTAAAGAAGACAGTTGTTCCATATCCGGTTCTAACTGTCACTTCTTGACCCTTATACAGGTTTCTCAGGAGACATGTGAGGTAGTCTGGTAACCAATAACCAATATACAGAAACAATATCAAATTATAAAATTAACTAAAATTTAAATTCAGTACACATGATTTTCTGGCAGATTTTACAGGCCACCACAAAGAATTTCACAAACAGATGGTAGTTTGAGGGTTGTCACCCACAAGGAACATCCTTAAAGTATCATAGTTGGAACAGCCAGGAAATCATCTAAGCAATGGAAGAATAATTTTTAGGTGAATTTTCCGATAGAAACAACAATAAAGCAGAATACGTTCAACTGTTTCCACCTCACCAGCACCACAAGGACAAATTCCTGCATGGGGATCTTTTTATGTCTCCCCTCTAACACTGAAGAGGGGAGAACTTACCATCTTGCCAGAGAAAATGCCCTCTGTTGTCCTAGAATCTCCAACAAGGAGAGATAGGGGGTTGGAGCGACACTATATCTAAGATTTTCTGGAATCATAAAATTTGGCACACGAGTTGCTCAGTGTCTCCCTGTCACTCCGTGTCTAACAGCCTTTGTTTTATCATTGCTTTAGTTTGGTCATGGCCAATTTCTAGGACAGGTTGTATAGAAAATCCTAGATTCAGCAGGTTATGATGTCCTGCCTTTAACCAAGAAGACTGAAAATTATCTCAGAGGACTGAAGGTGTCAGACCCTGTGGGATTTAATTTAACTTGAGCCAGAAATTAATAGAGGCAAGGCTTACCCTAGGCTCCACTTTGAGAAGGCCAGATTCTAGACACAAGTTTGCACTGGAGATGCAGCTAGGTAGTTGGAATATTGCTCTTAAAAGTTTCTAAGAAAATAGATGTTGAGAATTGTTATTGACAACCATTAGACTAACCATAACATTTTGATCTCCGTACCAGTAGAGGGCAATCCAAGCATTGTTTTCTAAACCAATGTTCCGACAAAACCTCTAACAATGAGAGGGCACAGCTATTATTTTTTCTTGGTCACTGCAAGAATTCACTCTGTTGTGTCAGATTGTGCATAAACTATGGGTTGATGGAACAGCTTATCTCAATGAGAATTGTGAAGGTGTGGAATCAATGGACTTTGTTTTGTAGCACTTACTGCTAACAGCCTTAAACACACATGTAGGACTGAGATTATGTGGAATTTCAGATGCAGGCTAGAGGAATTTTGTTCTCTTTTCCTGTAGGTGCAAACATATTTCAGCCATGTCTACAATGGTAACTACACTCTGTAATCAAGAGATAAGCCTCCATACAACTTGCTAGCCCACAAAATGTTTATTAGCCTGCCTTTCTACAGTAAACTTGTGTGATCATTGCAACATACTGTTGGAGTTTTAGGGTAGCAGAGTGTTCAAGGGCTTATATCTCAGCAGAGCCATCTGGTTTGTGTGTGCTGACCAGAAACAAAGTTACACACAGAGCCTCTTTATATATGCAAAACTAATATGAGTCTTTTATTGTAAGGAACTCTGTTCTAGATAGGATAGAATAGAGATAGGTTTCTAATCTGGTCTGACCAGCTAAGATGGATAAAGATGCAGAAGGCATGTCCAGCTCTCATGGTGCCAAGATAGAAAAGTACAGAGTGCAGAGAGAAGGTGTTAAACCGGAAGGCAAGGGCATAGACTTTCCAATTTCCCAGGGGGGGCTGAGGCTGGGCCAGAGGCATTGTTGTGCTAGGTCTTTAAAAGAACCGAGGCCCAGTGACATCATAGGGAGGAGCCAGTGACATCACAGGCCATTGTCACTATTTATGGAGGTGGAGCCATGTGAAATTTAGGAAGGGGCTCTCCAGAAATTTAGGGGGGCCTGGGAACCCTTGAGAACCCCCCTAGCCAGACCCCAATGACTCAGAAACAAAGCACAGCATGGGCAAAATCCTCTACATTAAACCCTGGAGAACCACTGCCAGCCCGAGTAGACAATGATGACACTGATGGACTGATGATAGGGAGACCATGGCTTGTGTGCCAAAGGATAAAGTTTTAAACTGAGGAGGTCAAAGAGAACAGGTGCTGGAAAGGATCTTTCTCTGTCTGCGTCTCTAGAGATCACCTGCATCAGAGCAGACCATGCTGAAGTAGATGGACCAATGGCATGAAGACCAGAGTGGATTGAGAAGACACATGTTCAGACGCTTACTAGGTGATACTGGGACAGTTATATTTGAGTCCAGTAGCAGATTAGAGACCAACAAGAGTTTCAGAGAATAAGCTTCCAAGAGTCAAAGCTCCCTTCATCAGGCTGGGTGATATTGCCATTGTTGTGAGGTCAATATAAGGGAAGGGAGACTGGAGAACGGGTGGGATAAAGAGGGGATTGACAGACAACATGTGAGCAGCAAAGTCCATTGGGATGGAAGAGGAGTTTACAGGGGAAAAATAGCACCAACTGATGTGACCAAGAAAACAGATCTTCCCAAGCTAAAACATCATAAATTATAGCCTGAACATGAACTTATATTGTAATGCATTAAGTAATGTAGCAGTGGTGACAAAACCTCTAGTGGTATTTAGTTGAACTTCCTGGACAGGCAGATGTATTTTGGGTTGCCACTGGCCAAACTGGTCTGACTTTAGAGAGTTGGGACAAGCAGCAGGGCTTGAGGAAGTGGATGTAGATCCATAGTTATAGAAAAGAAGGAGGCTAGGACCTGAGAAAACAAAGCAGTCCAAATGAAGCATGACATAGAAAGCTGTACATAGTTGAGAGGAATTAGAAAGGAATGGAGATGCACAGTTAGTGTGAAGTACATTTTAGAAATTACAGAAACAGCATAGAAGTTTCTTAGGTGGGGTTATATACAATGCTATTGCAAGGTCTGTGTGATATAATAGGGGAGGCAGTCCACAGAAACCTGTATTACATTTTCAGACATACTTATTCTCTCTCTCATATACTTTAATTGTTTATCCATTTCCTATAACAAAATTCCTCATCAGTCTAACAGAGACATCCTACTGAGGTCTATCCAAGGGGGCTTACTCCCAGGGAAGTGTTCTCAGGATTGGACTATAAAGAGCTCTATTCAAATCCTTAACCACTGAGCTTGCTAATACTTTCTATTCTTTCAGTTCCTTAGATCAATTTGCCCAATCACCCATTAGACTCAAATCTTATAGGCTCTTGCAAATATTAGTAAATTATTATTACACTTCTATCACATGGCTCTTTCCTAATTATTGTGGCTCCCAAGAACAGTTTGAAGATGATTGCTTGGGAAGCACTCACACAGCACCATGCCATGGACCCAGATGGCTCAGGTTAGCCTGATCTCATCAGATTTTGGAAGCTAAGCAGGGTCAGCTCTGACTAGTATTTGGATGGGAGATCTCCAAGGAATACCAGGGACATAATGCAGAGTCAGGCAATGGCAAATCATCCTTGAATGTCTCTTGCCTTGAAAACCCTACAGGGTTACCATGAGTTGGCTATGACTTGCTAACACTTTCCATCACCACAGGGCAAGTGTGCTTTAATGTCCAGAACCATTTGGGCAAGGCCTAATGTGTAACCATTGTCAGTAGCAAGAGATGGACGCACAGCTCAATTGGCTCTCATATCACTGCCATAACATACAAAATACTAAAAAGCTCAGTAGCACCTTTAAGACTAACAAACTGTATTGTAGCATAATTATTACTGTAGCACAAGGGTTTTCAGAAAGCCACACACTCTTTTCCAATCTCACTTCAGTGTCAGTTCCTGTCCTGAAATTCACAGAGAAACCCAAACACTCTCATTTTTGGTAGAATGACACCCCTCCCTTCCTCCACAGTCAAGTTTTTTTTTATGACAAGGCATTTATACATGCTATTGTAGGGCAACTCAGTCGCTGAGGGGAACTGAAGATTTGAAGGGGAAAATCTGCTAGACAGTTAGGGAGATACAGGGGTTCATCATAACAGGTTAATACAGATCACAGTCATAGAATTATAGAGTTGGAAGGGATCTCCAGGGACATCTAGTTCAACCCCTTGCACAATGCAGGAAATACACAAATACCTCTCCTTCTACACCCTCAGTGACCGCTGTTCCATACAACAGATCCACCCCATAGATCTATACAGGGGCATTACAGTCTCATCTGTTTCATTCTCAATCCCTTTCCTAATCATCCCTACCTTAAGAGTTTGACTTTTTTTCAATGCTGCAGCACACTGACTTAGAACATAAGAGAAGCCATGTTGGGTCAGGCCAGTGGCCCATCCAGTCCAACACTCTGGGTGATTTCCCACTACAGCTGCCTCGGGGTTGCGCCGCCGTTTGCCCCAATAAAATTCGTCAATTTCACACCCGAAGCCGCGGGGCTGCATTTTGACCCGCGGCTTCACCCGATTTCCCCACAGTTTCCTAATCCTGTTTTTTGAGGATTACGGGGCGAACGGCGGCGCAACCCCGAGGCAGCTGTAGTGGGAAATCACCCTCTGTGTCACACAGGGACCAAAAATATCAGGAGCCATCAGGAGGTCCACCAGCAGGACCAGAACTCCAGAAGCCCTCCCAGTGTTGCTCCCCAAGCACCAAGAATACAGAGCATCACCCTGGAGGAAATGACTACTTTGGAGAGCAGACTCCCTTGCATTAGACTCCCCACCCCCAATCTCTGTGCCTGACTGGGCTTGGAAATGTGGAGGAGGAGGAAGAGGAAATGGGCTGGGTGCAGGGGGGGGGAGGAGAGACTATCATTATGGGATCCTTCTCTCCTAAGGAATATCCACCCCCTCTTCTAACTCTCCCTCTTGGAGTTTTCCCCACCACTAGAGCTATCCCTTCCAAATGCAAGGCAAACAGCTCCAAGCAAAAAAGCCTCAACCCAGAAGCATTCTGGAACTGGATTGACAGACCCTAGAGTGGATTGACACTCCCAGGGGGTAGGAAATGTTTTCTGGGACTGACATGACAGCCCCTGGGAGTAGAAGAAGTGTTTTGGGACTGGGATTGAAGATGTGTTCTGGGACTAGGATCGAAGGTGTGTTCTGGGGCTGGAATAACAGGCCCCTGAATGGAATGACAGCCCCTGGGAACAGAATCTGTCTGCTGAGACAGGACCATCAGTCCAGTCCCAGCACACAGATTCTGTTCCCAGGGGCTGTCATTCCAGTGCCAGAATACTCCTGCTACTCCCAAGGGCTGTCATTCCAGAGATCTTAATGGAAAATCCATTCCACATTTTCTTTACAACTCTTCTTGTGCTGTAATGTATTTCAAAGGCATCCATGCAAGTCAAGTTGGCATTCCTAGCTCCCATTATTTCCAATGGGCCTTCAAGCCTCTCCCATTGTTTCCAATGGGCAATCCTGACCTTCCTTTTAGTACATCCCCCCTCAGGCAGCCTGACAATGCTGGCAGATGGACAGCAGACTGCTGGGCATTTCGGGGCACTTTCTAAATCCAGAGGTTCCACATTTTGCAAAATAGCTTTTGTGCCACAAAGAATCACGAAGCGTTAGATCCATGATACCATCTATGGTGTTGCTCACAAAGCTTTCAATCTGATGGTGGCTGTGTGTTGTTTCAGAGAAAGAATCAGGGCAATTCAGGAGGATCTGTTCCAGGCTGGGAGGAAGAAGAGCCTTTGCTGTTTGCATTGCAGCCATCCAGGCAGGGACAGAAACGTAGCCCTTCAAGGAGCGAGGCTGGCTCCTCCTCCTCCCCCAGGCTCGCAGAGCCCATCCTCTCCTCGCCAGGCGTGCCTGGCTCTGCCACATGTGGAAACTGCGGGGCCATGCTCTCCTGGCAAGCCACTCAGTCCCTGCCCCCATCAAAGTGTGCGGATTACCACCCGCCACATTGGCAGTGCCCCCCTGGTGCTCTCCCTCCCTCCACCAACAGAGGGGACCAGGAGAAGGAGGAGGCGCTGAGCTGGCCAGACAAGCACAGCGAGGGCGACTGCCCCCAAACTGGAAAAAAAGGGTTTTAAAAAAAGTTTTTTAAATAGCCTTCTGCTTTCAAAGTGGGAAGGGGGATGGGGGGGTTGCAAGCATCGCAAGCCCCGGAGGAGGCTGAGTCCTCCCTGGAAAGTTTTGGGGATAACCTCTGTCCCCAAGCCCCCCCAAACTCTACGCCTATGCTAGAAGGAAAGAAGATTCCCTAAGAGCAGCAATCTACACATGAAAGGGATAGCGTCAGAGCAGTAGAAAGGAAGGGATGTTCAGTGTCCTGCCTGTCTATCTCTCTGACTCTCTCATAGTTCCTCTCTGAAGTCTGAGGCAAAGAGATAGTGTAAAATCCTTCACTTCCAAAATATATGGAAGGCCTGGGTAAAAGCTATTCTTATGTAGGGTTGCCTAGAGGCATGGAAAAAAGTGCCATTTCCCTTTAAAAGAGGCTTAAAGTGTAGTAATAGGCAGCTGAAGCTTTTCATAGCATTGAGACCAATAGCATTCTATTATGCCTCTTTTAAAGGGACAGGGGATTTCTTTCTCCAGACGGTTAGCTGCTCTATAGTATTACACCCATGTAAGATACCTACAATTGCAGTTGCCAGCTTTGAGCCAACCCCTGTAGTTGTCCCTTTAACAGCTGGTTGCTTTGCAGCAGTTAGCGATTGATGATGCTTAGCACCATCCCATGAAAAGTTTCACCTGTCAATTTCCATATGTCAGATCCCTGTATGACTGCACAGCAGAAGTCCAGTCTATTGTCAAGCTCATTTGATTCCATTCTGCAGCATCTAAAGAGCCTTGTAGTGCAAGTTCCTGCGAGCACTTTGTGCACACACAAGCTGGCACAAGATACACCTGCCTTTATGTATCTGATGGAAAGATCTCTGGCTAATGAGACCACAAGAAGATTAACTAGTCCGTAAGGTGCCACAAGATTCTTTGTTATTCGATGGAAGTCTTTCTGTTCAGTTGGCCAAGTCCAAAGTGAGGTTTATACCATACAAGGATTGAACCTGATCTTCTTGAGACACCAGATGCTCCAGGCTGTAGTCACATGGTCATTTTGATCAAGTTTCACCGCTGTTCCCTCTCACATTTAAAATTGCTGACCAGACACCCACATCCATCTCCCACATCGAAGTGGGCTCACTTGTGCGATCCTCCCAGTTCCCTAGCGAGTTTTCCAACACCAGGAAAATCAACTACTTTCCGAGTACTTACGCTTTGAATTTGTGATTTGCCTATCTGGACAGCCATCTTTTGCACTGGAGCATTGTCACGCAAAGCAAGCAGTTGGGCAAGGGATGTGTGATCATCTGAACCGGCTTAAAAATATCCCCCATCAAATCTACAGCGGGGATAAATCGTGGTAGGCTTGCCATGTGACCACAGCCAGTGCCTGCATGAGGAGGTGAGACAAATGCAGATGAAAGTTCTAGTAATAAATCATCATTGAGTGACTAAATATGCTGATGATTTTTTTTCTTTTAAAATCACTTTAGAAACTCCTAAGTGGAGTTCCTTTGTGCTGGGATCTTGGCCTTTGCTCTTGCAGAGTTTTGAACGAATGCCCAAATGGTCAGAATTTCATTATATGCTCTTCCTTCTACTGTGGTGACCTTCTACTGTGGTGACCTTGGCTTAAGTTTCAGTGGGTAGAGGTCGGTCTAAAGTAGAATGGTTAGATTCAATCCCAGTGCAGGCCCATTGCTACAGTGGGACATCTTGGGGCTAGGCCCCCTGCCTTACTGGCAGGGCCCCACAACTTCCCATCCAGCCCAGGGCCCCCGAGCAGCAGCAGGTGCAGAGAAGGAGCCAGGTATCCCTTTAGTTTGATTAACCAGTGCCCCCTAAGAAATTTAAATGCTTAAAAAAATTAAATGCTTAAAAAATATTGGCTACAGGCCTGTTCCAGTGGCACCTTAGAGACCAACAAGAGTTTCAAGGTAGAAGCTTTCAGGACTCAAAGCTCCCTGAAACTCTTGTTGGTCTTTAAGATGCCACTGGAATTGAATCTAATTGGCTTCAGTCATTGTTCTAAAAAGGTTCAGAGTGAAATGTAGCAGGGGGTGGAAGAAAGAGCCTGACATTTCTTATGGGATCATTTTAACCCTGATGCTTCTTTGGACTTAACCTCAGACGGGGGGGGGGGATTCTTTTCTAACAGCTGTCTGCTGTTGGATTCATCTAAAACTGATATATGGTTTCCTATATTCTATTTCATCCATTGACTTAAAGAGTTGGGTGTGGACAAGGAATGGCACGAGAGTGCAGCAAGAGAGCTAAGACCGGCTCTCTGAACAGAGATCTGTGGTATCAAACTGCTACATCTCAATGCTGCACTGCCACCAGAGCAAATACTCCATGGACATCTTAAGGTTTCACAGTACCTGAAAAATGTTGCAGATTTTTCATGGTTTGTCCTTGTGCAGGACCAAGTGACTTTGGAAAATAAAGGTCCAGATCACCAAGATCTTTTATCAATATCTTTTGCCAAACTGCAAAAGATCTTCAGACAGAACATATTTCCATCATTTAAATATAATTAGCATGCAAGATTCCAAATTAATAGGTCTTTTTTCTTTATTCTTTCTTCCTCCATCTGTTTTTGACCTGATTCAATCTTTAAAACAGTTTCAGGGGGGTAGCCGGGTGAGTTTGTCGCGGCAGAACAAAATTTGAGCTCAGGAGCGCCTTAGAGACCAACAATATTTTCCAGGGTATAGGCTTTCAGCTTTGGCTCATGAAAGCTTATACCCTGGAAAATGTTGCTGGTCTCTAAGGAGCTCCTGGATTTACATCTTTATACAATATCTCCTCTATCACATTTCTGAGATACACCTTATAATCATCTGTTTTGTATTCAGCTCTGGCCTACTTAATTTCATCCATATGTTCCTTAAAAGCAAAGCACAGGAATGACAAGATGGAAAGCAGGTTTTAAAAAAAGCAAATAGCTGACTGCTGCTTTCACAGCAAGAAAGAATACTACAATCAACAGACACCTTCTGGCATTCAAGACGGTTTGACAATTAGTTCTTGAATCTTGATAATACAACCTCAATCATCCCCACCCCCGCCTAAGCGAAGGCTGAACAATGCATCTCTTTTACCATGAAAGAAGAGCTGGTCTCGTACAACAGAGTTCCTTGCAAGTTAAAGCAGGTGAACATTGGCAATGTTCATACTGGTGAAAGCAGAGATACTCCCATAACTCTTCTCTAAATAAGCAATGCTTAAAATACTAATTCTTGGTTTGTCTAGCAGAGGTGTCGAACTCATTTGTTATAAGGGCCAGATCTGACATAAATGTCACTTTGTCGGGCCAGGCCATGTGTGCCATAAAATGTAATGCCAGGTACCAGAGATATAAACTTTATAAGGGACACGCAAATCCAATTAACAATATTATTTTTAACTTAAAATACAAACAAAAGCAATTGATTCCTAGGAGTGAAAGCAATCGATTTACTGGGGAATCCACAAAACCCCCAAAATGCAAGCCTAGGTTTTTTCCCCTAAGGGATACCATAAAGGGGAGTATCTTACATACCAATTAGTTACTTTTTTTGTATATAGAGCACTTTTAGGAGACGAGTCGTCTTCCTTGCAAGTAAATAAGATAATTTTTCAGCACCCCCTCTATACAGTCCTTCTCTCTTCCCCCATCTTACCTCTGAGGATATTGAGAAGGCACACCAGACTTCCCCCTCCACCACCCCCTCCCCAACAACAACCCTGTGAGGTGGCCCAGACTGAATTATTCCAGGTGACCCAGATGACAGGCTCCTGGCTCGAGGTGTGTGTGTCTGGACCTGGCTCTCTCAGATTGCCTCCTGCAACAAAAGTGGCAGGGCTAAGGGGAGGCCTGAACGAGAGGTCTCCAAGGAGTGTTTTTTGTCCTCCCAAAAGCCCCTTTTTCCTTTATGGGCTGAGAACAGATGTGGGGCAGAAGGGAGGTCCCTCACCCTCCCTGATACTCACTCTGTCTCCTGTCTCCATGGCTGTTCAGGCACGTGGCAGTGACAGCAGTTCTCCTTTTCCCCTTCACTCTTCCATTCACTTCTGAGGGCAGGGCATATTTCCCCTCAGAGCAGCACACACAGTTGCCTCCAAATCCACACACAGGAATCCTTCTCCTTTCTCCCTTGCACCTGCTCATGCACTTGGCCCACTCAAGCAGCCTCCTAACTTCCCTCCCTTGCACCAGTTGCTTGCAGGGCAGAGTAGAGCCCTGGACAGGCTGGTTCCAGCCCCCGGGCCACATGTTTGACACCCCTGGTCTAAAGAAATAAGACTACCAGCCCACAGGGAGAGGAATTTTGCCCATGATCCTTAAACCACATGTGAAAGCAGAATAACTAAAGACTAAAGGGAATTTCACATTACCGAGACTCTGTCGGATTGAAGCCGTTTCTGATTCGTCTTGAAGTAAACCGGTACAGGGCTGCCATTTCACACATGGCTTTCCCTGACCGGAAAAGAGCCGAATCAGAAGCGGTTTGGCAATTCAGATTGCACCGCTTTGTTTTCCCGCCGGTTCCCACCACGCCTTTTTTTAAAAAAAATGTTCGCTTTAGAGCGCTATAGCGCTATAGCGCTATAAAAACAACACTGCAGGCATTCCAATGGGGTTGCTATGATGCTATTGCGCTATAGCGCTATAGCGTTATAACGCTCTAAAGCGAACGTTCAAAAAAAAAAAGCCGGAGATCGCCCACGCGGGTGAAAAAAGGCGGGGAAAAAGCGTATCGGATCCGGGAGAAGAAACTGACGACTACTTGGAAGCGGTTGACAGGTAAAACGCTTCAGCCCCGTTTCCTGAACGGGACAGAAGTGATTCTGTGTGAAATTACAAATATATTCCGGTAGGGAACTGGTTCTAAAACGGTTCTGTCTGAAATGCCAGACCAGAAACCGTTTGGAAACTGTTCCTCTTCCGGATTATATCATCTGTCGTAAGAGTCCAATCAGACGGCACTTTAGATCCGCGCAAGGCATGATTGCCTCACGGATCTAAAGTTAATGTCCAGACACAAACATCTGGGAAATGCCCCTCTTCCATGGGCATCCCGTTTTGCCGCACTTCGGAGGCGTACTTAAAAGATACCACTTTAAATCTGGGGTTTTCGGTTACCTGCGGGACAACTGCAGACTTTCATCCGTCTGATCGTTCCACCAGTGCACAATCCTCCCATCAGGGTGGTCTGATGTCAGACCATCCTGAGCGGGCGCCATTTTAACAAATCTACACACATGCACGGATCAACAAGGACATGCTGTCACGTCTATGCACATGCGCAAAAAGGTTTTTTTAAACAAGCACTGCGCGCCTCCTTCAACAAGGATGCACTGTGATGCTTATGTGCATGCGCAAAAGGTTTTTTTAAAAAACAAAACAAAAACCCACTGGACGCACCTCCTTCAGTGGATGCCGTCTAGACAATCCACAACAGAGGCAGCGCGCGGTAAGGCAATTCCCTCGAGGGATGTCTGGTCATGCGACGATGGATTAAAATGGAGGGGAGCGGTGGCGCAGTGGGTAAAATCCCCTGCATAACTATAACATCTGAACTGCCAAGTTTTGTCAGTTCTAGCCCCGCGTTGGTGTGAGCAACCAAGCCTTGTCCCTAGCTCATCGTCCACCCAGTGATTCGAAAGCTTCAGCAAGTAGATTAATTGAGGACCACCCTTTGGGGGGTGTTGGCTGCTGTGGGAAGGCATCTGCTGCACTGCGAGATTGGAAGGTGGAAAAATCTGTGTCAGCATTCCCTGCAGTGGAGCGAATCGGCCTGCAGTGGAGCAAATCGGCCAGGCGATGGCAGTGTGACAATGCAACATCGTGAGTCCTGATGTCATCAGCCAGCCGACAAAGAATATGCCGTCAGACACATCTGATACAGCCTGCAGATGAATCCTCCCAAGCAGCTACAGTGTGTGATTAAATAATTGTATGTGTTGTCTCCCCTATCCCCCGATGAATATTGTTAGTCCAATTGTCAAAATGAGTAACTGTAAATCACTCTGAGCCCACAGGTGTGTGGGAAAAAGCAATCAATAAATCAAAAGTATTATTATTATTATTTTATTATTATTAAACAGATCAAGATCAAATTCGAGCTGGCATAATGGCGGGATTAGCTGCCCGTCTGAACGCACTCTAAGTGACATATCTGACAAAGGAAGCCTTGACTCTGAAAAGCTTATACCTGGGAAATCCTGTTGGTCTTTAAGATGCTACTGGACTTGAACCTTGCTTTGCTACCTCAGACCAACAGGGCTATTCATCTGAAACTATCAAAGAGTAAATGAAAGTTCTTTCACCTCAGACTTGTGCCACCACTTCTTCTTCCATATCTGTTTCTCAGTCCACTGACTCCTCTGCTCCCTTTCTTCAGCCATCTTGTCTCTTGGATCAGTTCCTGATAAGATCCTTTTCCTTCCCTGTTTTCTAGCCTTTATCTTCTTCAACTGCTCATTAGTTTCTTCTCTCCCTAGAGCTTGTGCAAGTTTTTCCCAAGCCACTCTGAAGTTTCATTTCCATACTAGAAACTAGATCGTTTTCAACATTTTTTTTCCTTGGGAAGTTCAATTTCTAAGCAGTTACAATGTTCACAAACAATGTACATGAGTATGACACAGAACTTAACAAAGGTTAGTCAAATGTAGGAGAGGGGGCCAATGTTAAAAACTTGATGAAGGAAATATAAAAATACATGCATTTATTGATCACAATGTTAAAAATATATATAAGGGCCCAGTCACACGTTAAGTATAAATAACTATCAATAAAACACAATGGCTGGGGATGCTTCACGCCCACCTCTTCATCTCACTTGTGTTCAATTGGACATGTGGTCTGCATTTTTAAAACTGCTATAATATTTTGTTGTGTGTCCAACAAGTATGGCAAGCCAGATAGTGGAATGTCTTTTATTGTGCCATCTTGGTGAAAGGGAAATGCAAACATCTTATTTACGTAGAAGCTGCTCTTTAAAAAAAAAACTAGGCTTAAGTGGTTCTGTGTCTGTTGAAGTGCCTTCCACCCCAAGGATTAGTGCCAAAGTCTGCTGTAAAGTTTTGGGAAAGATCCCAGCAAAACTTCAGAGGCTGCCAAGTAGGATTTTCCCAGTCACACCAACGTGACAGCCATTTTCTCTTTTCAAGGCAAGAGATGTTCAGAGATGGTTTGCCATTGCGTGCCTCCATGTCATGCCCCCGGTATTCCTTGGAGGTCTCCCATCCAAATACTAGCCAGGTCTGACCCTTCTTAACATAAGAACATAAGAATATAAGAACATAAGAGAAGCCAATGTTGAATCAGGCCAATGGCCCATCTAGTCCAACACTCTGTCACACAGTGGCCAAAAATACCAGGTGCCATCAGGAGGTCCAGCAGTGGGGCCAGGACACTAGAAGCCCTCCCACTGCTTCTTAGCTTCTGAGATCTGATGAGATTAGGCTAGCCTGAGCTATACAGGTTAGGGCCATGACAAATGTCACTGATTATTAAAACTATGCAAGATCTATGGTTCTTAAAGATCATTCAAAAATAACCACAAAACATTAACACACTGAGCTGTTATACCAGGTTTGGATTCTGAATGTGTCAGATGGGGTCTATGTGAACTTAGAGCTACTTCTACTGATATTTTTCTTTGGTATATCATTGCATTTACTATGTTCGAGTCATTATACAAATGATGTGTTCTGTGAATAAGCATTTTTAAAAATCAAGCTAAAAAAAAGGTAAGCTCGAAGTATTGCGTAGTCAGCCTACATTTCAAAGGTTGGTATTTAGTATTTGATTATGCCTGTGATGTCTTTGGGGGTTTAAATGTTGTTTTGTTCTAGGCAATACAAAACAAGCCTCAAAAAGTATATTTTTTACATTGATTCTTGTATAATTGTACTGAAGATATTTCCTAGAACTAAATGCTCAAAATGCACTGGGGCCAATTTGTACTTAACAAAACTTGCTTCCGGCGACCATTGAATAATTCTTGGGAATCATGTTCAGGGCCAGCTCACCCACTAGGCAAACTAGGCGTTTGCCTTGAGTGCGGGCCCTGGATCGGGGCAGCAAACTGCCGCCCTCACTCCTGCAGGGGTGGAGGAGCAGGTCCTGCTGTGGGCTTGGTGGGTCCCGGCCGAAGGGACTCGGTGCCGGCGCCAGCAAGAGCAGCAGCAGCGAGACGCCTGGCCCGTGGCGCCCCCCCCCCCAACCCGGCCATCGGGGCTGCTCCTGCCACCGCTGCCCAGCAGGAGCCATGCCGCCGCTCACCTGCCGCCCAGCAGCACCAGCAGCAGCACCCCAATAGTGTCACTTCCTTAGCCAAGGGGGGGGGGCGGGAGGCGGCAGCAGCAGGAGGACAAGGAGAGCCCGGCCCCAATGGCAGAGACGACCCACGACCGGCCTCGTGTGCCTTCCCCAGTGAGCCCCTCACCGTGCCTCCTCTGGGCCCTGGGCAGAGGGACTCAGCGCCGCCACCGGCGCCAGCAGGAGCCATCAAAGGAGGCTGCATGGCGGCACCAGCAGGGCACCCCACCACCATCGGGGCCATGCGGCATGGAGGTGGAGCTGTGGCTCTGGGTGCACCTCCCTCCCCCTTCAGTGGTAGTGGTGGGGGAGGCGGTGACGGCGGAGGTCTCCAGATCTCCAGGCCCCATCAGGAGGTTGGCATCTGTGCCTCGCCTAGGGCGCAGAAACACCTGGAGCCAGCCCTGATCATGTTACTGCATCAGGGACTGGTACTAAATCCTGTCTGCTTTCTGTTAGCAGGAGTTGTGCTGTTTTATTCACAGGGAAGCCCAAGGCAGTTTCCCTCCACCTTATTCCCAGCAGAGGACTGGCACAAGGAATTGGCCACTACATCAAGCAGAACAGAAAATGTGCTAAAATTGTCAGATTACTACAGACCTTATTTGAGTTCTTTATTTTAATGCCTTTCAATCCATTCTGGTCATGTCAACTTTATTGCCATCCGGCAGATACATTAGAAGCCATATTGTCATCATAACTTGGGTTGCCAGTCTCCAGGCGGTGGCTGGAGATCTCCCAGTATTGCAACATGTCTCCAAGTGACAGAGATCAGTTTCCCCAAAGAAAATCGCTGCTTTGGAAGGTGGATTCTGTGGCCCTAGGCCCCACTGAGGTCCCTCCCCAGACTCCACCCCGCAAATATCCAGGCGCTTCTCAACCAAGAGCTGACAAGCCTACTTTCGCATAGTACGGCAACACCAAAACACCCAGCTTCCTGAAACCTAAGGGTTTATTGGTTAACACTGAAACTTTAGAGCAGATAACTTGGCCTGAAAAAGGGAAATATAACAATACTTAACAAAAAGCCGCTCCTTGTCCATTAGGCCCTGGATTGTCGCAGCCTGGTTCTGAATGCTGGTGCAGGCCAGCATTCCAGCCGGTTACTAGCAGGCAAGGGATACCTGTCCCACCTGCTTGCACTGAGGCCTGCTGGGATAGCCTTTTCAAGTGGAGGCACACAACAGCTGCAGCCAGTCCTAAACCTAAAATCCAAGAAATATTAATAGAAAAAAATTACCTTGATATATGTAATGGGCTTGATAGTAAATGCTGTTGCGGATCACATCTTTACATGGCACAGTGAACAAGTCAGGTTGCCAGGTCCCCTTGGCCACTGGAAGGAGGTGGAGAGGATAGTGTTGCCAAATCCAGGCTGGGAAATTCCTGGAGATTTGGGGGTGGGGGGCGGGGACCTCAGTGGGGTACAATGCCGTGGAGTCCACCTCCCAAAGCACCCGTTTCCTCCAGGGGAACTGATCTCTGCAGTCTGGAGATGAGCTGTAATTCCATGGGATCCCCAGGTGCCACCTGGAGGCCGGCAACCTCATTGCCGACCTCTAGTTGGGGCCTGGAGATCTCCCACTATTACAACTGATATACAGACAATAGAGATCAGTTCCCCTGGAGAAAATGGCTGCTTTGGAGGGTGGACTCTGTGGTACTGTACCATGTTGAGGTCCCTCCTGTGAGGACACTATGACTTCAGGTGGGTGGTGCTTAACATGATATAGATCCTAGAGTGTTGTGGCATTGAGCAGAGTCATGGCTGAAGCAGCAAGCCAGTCTGCTCCTTATAATACTGATTTCTGAGTTACATAAATAGTTGATAAAGTTCATAAAGAAGGTGACACCACCCTTCCCCCAAACCACACCCTCCACAGGCTCCACCCCAAAGATCTCTAGGTATTTCCCAACCCAGAACTGGCATCCCGAAGAGTGCAGCTGTCCTCCCACCCCCAGTATGCCTGTGTTACCCCAGATATCCAAGCGAGGGTACACAAGTATAAATAGTGTAGTTGATTCTCAGGTTTTATTAGGATACTGACCATGTGATGCATTTGTAGATGCTCAGTTCAGATGTTAAGCTCTCGTTCTATGGTAGGTGTGGCTGGCAGTCAAGATCTAGTTCCCTGCCCTGTGCAGAGAAATGACCAGTGAAGAGATCACCTGCCCAGTCCAGCAGATTGTAAGCAAATGCAGGCATGGTAGTCTAATCACAAAACATTTAGTGCATGACTTGGCTTTGTGCCAGCATCAGTCATGCAAACATGACTGAGAAAGAACATTGAGAAGGAAAAGTGCTATAGAAATGTTATAAATTAAAGTCATTCTGCAAAGTGGAATGTGCCAGTTGATCCCCAAGCATTCCACTTCCCCAAAGACCCACATTCTTGACAAATAACTTTGACTATATTGCCAAAGTCCCCCAAGTATTTTCCATAAACCAAATGGGAGGTCAAGAATGTGATGCATCTTTCTGTGTTTTCTGGGCTTAAGTACTAACAATCTGATTGACTGCCCAGGAGGAAACTGAACTCGTTATGGAAATACGGTGGAAGAATTCTGGTATCAATATTTAAAGACCATGAGATCACTACGCTGAGAGCAAAGTCATCTACTGTACCTCAATTCTACATTTTTCATAGACTGGTTTGGGATTACCTTGGTTGGCTGGGAAGATATTGTCACCTCAGTGGTGCTATAGAGTTACCCACCTAGATAGATACATGACAGGAACATCTGCCATGACAATGGTCTTTTATAAAGTGAACAATGACTATTTAGAACAAAAACAAAATGTAGATGTATTTACCTTAGTGTTTTTAGCAGTAATCACTGCCTTTTAAAGTCTTCTGTGCATTTGGATGGTACCTGTGTTCTTAATTGTAGAAAGGCTATTTCATGTGGAATAAGATCTAGTTGGATCTCACAGGCTAAGCAGGGTTGACCTGGCTAAGTACTTGGATGGAAGAAGACCACCAAGGAAGTCCTGGGTTGCTACCCAGAGGCAGACAATGGCAAACTACCTCTGCCTCTTGCATTGAAAATCCTGTGGGGTTGACATAAGTCAGCTGCTGCTTGATGGCACTTTCCACGATCTCCAGTGGAACGCAGGAAGCCCCTCATTAAAATGGAGGTTTGGACACGATGTTGCCCTTCTTCTAAGCATGACTCCTGAGTGTCCTCCTGGGTCATTCCCTTTAAACCAGATCTAAGCAAACCCTGAGTTGGATAGCCCAGGCTAGCCCGATATCAGATCTCAGAAGCTAAGCATGGGCAGCCCCGGCTTAGTGTTTGGATGGGAGACCTCTAAGGGATACCAGGGCCTGACATGGAGGAAGGCAATGGCAAACCACCTCTGAACATTTCTTGCCTTGAAAATCAAAGAAGGTTGCCATAAGTCAGCTGTGACTTAGCAGCAACGACGACAACAAAAGAAAACCTTCCTTTATTGGGGCTGAAAGGAGAAACTGCAGGGTAGCTGTGGCTGGAGTGTCCATGTGGATGCTCCACCAGCAGCCACTATGGGGGCAGAGAGGGCCTAAGCTTCACAAAAAGCTATCAGAGAATCCAGGGTTTTTCTCACCTCCCCCTGTTTATCTTTGCTTCTGTTAAGCCAGAGAGATAAAGTAGCCAGTCTAATCAGAAATTTTAAAACCAGGGGAGCTTTAGAAAGCAAACACTATAATATTATCAAAACAAAGAATTACTAACACTATTCGTTCTTGTTCCAAGACAATTTAACAGTTTGTGCCAAGGTCTGAGTACTTTGCAATTTGCCATTAACCCTTCTCCACATTTTATCATGCAGGCTAATTAATTAGATTTACTGTCCCCCAGATTTTAATGAGGCACTGATGGATAAGGAGAAGCATTCCTTTGTTTGCAGATGTTTATGACCAATATTTAAGGCAACGATAACCTAAAGAAAATAATTTATGGTTCCTTTTCTTTTTACAAAGTTCAGCTAGGCCAATAATATACATTCTATGGGAAGAAAGCATCTAAATAACTGTCATCTGTTCACACACAGAATTTGCCGTGGGAGAGCCACGAATGCTGGGCGGATTGTATGGGCACGATCACACGGAAACATCTGGTAAGCGTCGCACACCCGTCACCAACCCGTATTGTCCAGCCAAAGATGTGGAGTTAAAAAGTACCTGGGAAAGTCCACTAACACACGGTTTGCGATGGGCTACAGATGGATATTCTCCACGTGATTGCTCCAGCACGCTCCACTCGCGTCCCTGCTTCCTTGTTGAAGCACGCTGGAAACACGTGCCAACGAAAACAATACCAGTTCACCACCATCGCGTCTGATCGCATAGGGGCGGGTCAAATTGTGATAGCACAAATAGCCTCACCTCCCCACCCCCCGCATTATCTGGCACATGTGACCGGGGCCTTTATGTGGCTTGGCAGTGGCCTTGGCCACTGGGATCCCTGGCCGCTTTGTCTGCCTTGTTGAACTTCCCCTGGGTAATTTTTCCTTGGCCCTGAACTCACATTAACATTATTTTGTCAGTGCAGGTGCTTCATGGTCCCCAAGGCCCTTCACTACATTGGCGTGCCTTTCCACTCTGTGTCCCCACGCTTCCAGGGAAGGGAGATGAAGCAACCCAGGCAAGCTCTTCCAGGTATCACACATCCCTCCCTCCTAGCCAGCTTCTGCATAGCCACCCTGGCCTCCAGCTGGTCTCTCTTCTCATTCCCTCCTTCCCCCCAATCTAAAGGTTCTGGCTTCCCCTTTGAAGCTCTGGGCCTGGACCTTTCCCCCCATCCGCCAGCAGCGTCACATCACTTCCAGCCCAGCCATGCTTACATCTGGCTGGGCCAGTCAGAGTGCCCAGCGGTCGTGTGGGTCTCATGGGGCTGGTCCATAGGCTACAATAACATTTATATGTCCAGAGATTAGCAATAATTAATGTATCAACCAAATGTTTATAAAACCTTCCTTACGGGCATCACACCTCCAGCTTGCTTTGGTGTGGATTTCTGAACACAGATCTGGCCACAGCTGATTAAGAATGCAAGATCTGGGTCAGATTTTGACAAAGAAGGAAACATTGAAAGGTAAGGTATGTGTATGTAATATATAAAGCAATAAAACACATGGGTAGTATTCTGCCCAGTTCCTTAGTAATAATTAAACCTTTCAGTGTTCTGGCCACCAATATGTCAAAAGCACTGAGACAACTAACCAGTTCTAGGCTCTACATTTTATAAAATTTTATAACAATTATTAGTATTCAATAATAAATTTGGATGCTAGCATTTAGCTTCTGGTTATTCTGCATTAAATCTCCTCCATCTCTCTGTAATGTCATCCCAAACTTTCTGGCTATGAGACAGGCTTTTGTCTCTCATGTAGTCCTGGAATTAAATTTTGTGTTGGGGCTTGTGTGAACTCATTTCCAATACCTTGGAATCAGGGTACTACTAAAGGGAAAGTGCATTGGACCATATGCAGAGTTCGTTACCTCTCAGTCCCGAGCCCTTATCCTGCCTCTGTTCAAAGGTTTAGGAGCAGGACTTAGAAGGCAGATGCTGCAGCCTGAACTCTGTCACCTGTCGCTTCAGCAAATATAAAGACGGGTGTCGTCAAGTATTACAGAGAGCAGAAAGCTGCTACCAGATGTGCCTATGGAAAGGTTACCGTTCTGCTTTCTGGTTTAAGCCCAGTAGATGTGTATCTGATTACAGCTTTGTGACCAGGATAAGGTTATACAGGAATGAAAATACCTGCTGGAGAGAAGGAAAAAAATCAGTTTATATGACCAGAAGCTTAGCGTTTGCTTTTTGCACAAGCAAAGCCAAAAAAAAAATGTTCGCAGCTCGCTCTGGTGGGACAGTGAGAAAGAAGGTAAAGAAGCAATCGAACCATTCAAAGGTTTCCTTAGAAAAAGACAACCGATATAATGTCTCAGGGCCGATGCAGCAGAAGGCCCGGAGGCTGGCCCTACTGCGTGAACTGGAGATGAACTTTTACCTCAAGACGTATGAACTATCTTATGAATATACAGTTGCCTACACAAGCGGAATGCCTCACAGGTAAGCACTCTACGCCTGTTATCTTCATATATTTAGAACATACCTTTCAATTCCATAAATGAGTAACAGTTTGTGTAGTGGCTGTGTTTCAACCCCTTTTAAAAGCTAATCATTTCCCACAGGTCTCAGAGGCGTCCTCTGTGGCAGCTGCCTTTTATCTTCCGCTCTTGGATGTGTTACGGGCTGTTGGCTTTGCTAGTGTGTGATTGTGGTTTGTTCCAAAAAGGTTTCTAGTATGTGAAGAATGCAGGAGAATGTTCGACTGCTGGGCTGGGCAGGTTTGGCAGGGCGCCCATTTAAATTTAAGTGAGCGAGTGTGCTCGTGTGGTGGCAGGAAAGGAGGCTGTAGAGCAGAAGGAGCATCAGCAAGGTCTTTTAAATGCATTCAGGGCTAAATTTCAAATGGAGCAGTGTACTCGAAGAATATTCATTGTGGTTTTACATATACATGTGTATGCCTTGCCACAACCACTGCAGAGCTGTAAGTACAGGGATAAATAGATGCCTTTTAATGCAAAAGGAACAGTGATTTCTATGAAGAAAAATGTGCCTAGTTTTTGGACCTGAGCCGCAGTCCATGATCTGTGTGGAGAAGCAAGCATGTTCCTCCTTGCCATTCAGAATTGCCATAGCATTTTGAGAACAAGAAACAGTTAATTACTCTCAGCATTCCACAATTTAGAAGGGTACATTTACACATCAATCTCTAATTTTGATAAATGTATTTGTTTCACTATGTTCCCCCCCCCCGGGAATTAAATCCAAACAAATGGTGACCATATAAACTAAGCTTGTTATTCCTGTTTGGTCCTTGTATCTGTTAAACATCTTCATTATGCTGTATGCTAATTTGCTGCTCACACTTTACCTATATGCAAGGACTGGTAACTTCCATTTCACTGTATCTGAAGAAGTGTGCATGCACACGAAAGCTTATACCTTAAATAAAACTTTGTTGGTCTTAAAGATGCGACTGGACTCAAATTTTGTTCTGCTGCTTCAGACCAGCATGACTACCCACCTGAATATATTTTCTTTTTTTTTTTTAATACAGTTTTTTATTGGATATATCACATGTTCATACAATTTAAACAAATCACTACATATCCATTTTTCTTTCTCCCTCTCCCCCCCAAACAAGGCTTCCCGCACTGCTCCAACCCCATTAATTTCTCTCTTATTCTATTACAATTACTTCTAAACTTATATTCTCTTACTAACGGTAACAATTCAAAAACTAACTCTCTTTCATTTTCTTCTTAATAACTATCAAAACAAATCAAACCAAGTTTAATATCCCAGTTTTTCAACAGATATTCTTGAAAGTCTTTCCAGTCTTCAAAAAAAGTTTCATCTTCTTCGTTGTTTAACTTTCTTGTTAGTTTGTCCATTTCTGCCATAAACAACGTCTTTTTAATCCATTCCCATGTTTCAGGTACTTTATCTTGTTTCCAACATTGAGCAAAAGTCAGTCTAGTTGCTGTAATCAAGTACCATAATAATGTTCTCTTGGCTACATTTATTTCTTCCATTTTAAGACCTAGCAATAACATCTGTGGGTCTTTCTTAAAAGTACATTTCAGAATTTTTTGTATCTCATTGTGGATCTTAGTCCAATAACATACTGCTTTATCACATGTCCACCACATATGGTAAAAAGACCCTTCATGTTTCTTACATTTCCAGCATTTGTTAGACATACTTTCATTTATAATAGCAATTTTTTTAGGCGTCATATACCATCTATACATCATTTTATAGCAATTCTCTTTAACATTTACACAAGTTGAAATTTTCATTGACTTTTCCCACAAATATTCCCAAGATGTCATTAATATCTCGTTATTAACATTTACCGCCCATTTTATCATTTGCTCTTTTACAATTTCATCCTCAGTATACCATTTCAATAAAACCTTGTACAGTTTAGAAATCATTTTTTCCCCTTTTCAAGCCATACAGTTTCAATTTCCATATTATTTTCTCTAAAACCATGTTCTCTTTTATCGGTCTTAAATAAGTCATGAATCTGTCTATATTTCAACCAATCATATTCAAATTCCACATCAAATCTGTCTTTTAACACAAAGTTTTTCCCTTCTAATTTTAAAAGACTTTTATAAGGTAGCCAATCTAACCCTTGATTCCTTGAATATGGATTAATCACTTCTGCTGGTACTATCCAAAGTGGTCTTTCTTCTGAGAAGAATTTTCTATATCTCATCCAAGTCTCGAACAGTGATTGTCTTATAAAGTGGTGTTTGAAGAATTTGTCCATTTTTACTTTTCCATACCATAAGTATGCGTGCCATCCAAACTTGTTGTCATGCCCTTCTAAAGCCAATAACTTCTTATTCTCAAGATTAATCCACTGTTCCAACCATGTTAAACAGACGGCATCATAATACAGTCTTAGATTTGGTAATTGTAGACCTCCTCTTTCCTTTGCATCACATAAAATTTTCATTTTAATCCTTGGCTTTCTTCCTGCCCATACAAATTTGGATAATTCTTTCTGCCACGTATCCAATACTTTCCTTTGTTTTAATATTGAAATAGTCTGAAATAAGAACATCAAACGCGGTAAGATATTCATTTTTACAGTTGCGATTCTTCCCAATAGTGATAAATTCAACGTGTCCCATTTCTTCATGTCTTGCTGAATCTTGTACCACACCTTTTCATAATTATTTTTAAACAGATCAATATTTTTCATGGTTAATTCAATTCCTAAATATTTAGTCTTTGTAACTACTTCACATTGAATTTTCTCTTGTAGTTCTGTTTGCCTTTGCTTCGTCATATTTTTGCACATCACCTTGGTTTTACTTTTATTAACATAGAATCCCGCAACTGAACCAAATTCTTCAATTTTTTCCATCAATTGTGGTATTTTCTCAATTGGATCCTGAATCATAAACATTACATCGTCTGCAAATGCCCTGTATTTATATGCAAAACCTTTCACTGTAAGTCCCTCAATGCTGTTATCTTTTCTTATCGCTGTCAATAATATTTCCAATATCCAAATAAACAGCAACGGGGATAGCGGGCAGCCTTGACGTGTTCCCTTTTGGACTTGGAAGAAATCCGTTCTTTCTTTATTTATATTCAAAGTCGCTTTTTGTTCTGAATAAATTGCCACAATCATGTTTAAAAAAGACTGTCCTATATCCATTTTTTCAATAACTTGCAGCATAAATTCCCAGTTTAAATTATCAAAAGCTTTTTCCGCATCAAGGAAGAGGAATCCAACTTCTTTTTCTGGATGTTTGTCATAGTATTCAATTGCATCAACCACCACTCTTAAATTGTCTCTGATTTGTCTATTTGGTAAGAAACCAGCTTGTTCTTCCGCTATAGTATCTTTCAGATGTTTTTTCAGTCTTTCCGAAATTATTTTTGCAAATAATTTATAATCATTATTTAATAGCGATATTGGTCTATAATTCTTGACATGAGTTAAATCCAAACCTTCTTTGGGTATCAATGAAATATTTGCTTCTTTCCATGAATCTGGGATCCGTTTAGTCTTTCTTATCTCGTTCGACAGAAGTACTAAGATAGGGGTTAGCTCCTCTTTAAATTTCTTGTAGAACTTTGCAGTAAAGCCATCTGGACCTGGAGCTTTTCCCAACTTTGCATCTTCTATCGCCATTGTGACTTCTTCCTTCGTTACTAAACCATTTAATAACTCTTTAATTTGTTTTCCCAGCTCTGGAACTTCGATAGTCTCCAAGTATTTCTTAATTTTCTGTTGATCAATTCCTTTCTTTTTAAACAGTTTGGCGTAGTATTTAAAGAAGACTCTTTTTATGCCATTCAAATTCATAACATCCTTTCCATCTTCAGTAATCTTATTTATAAAATTCCTTTCTTTTTTATTTTTCAATTGCCACGATAAAAATTTTCCTGGTTTATTTGCACCCTCAAATGCTTTTTGCTGTAGTTTCTTCAGGTTCCAGTATAATTCTCTGTTGAGTAGAACATTCAATTGATCCTGTAGAAAGTGGATCTCTTTAATAATCTTTTTCTTCCCTGGTCTTTTCTTTAATTCCTTTTCCTTTTGTCGAATTTTTTCATGAAGGTCCTTTTGTTGTTGCATCTTTTGTTTTTTATCTTTAGAGTTCAGAGAGATAAGCAAGCCTCTCATTACCGCTTTGTATGTATCCCATACAACTTGTATATCAGTATCTTTGTTTAAATTCAGTTCAAAGAAGCTTTTCGTCTCTTTTTTTAAAGTTTCATTAATTAATTTTTGATCCAATAAGTCCTCATTAATTCTCCAATATAATTGTTTGGGCTTTTCTTTAGATATCCAAAGTAAGGGGTTGTGGTCTGAATTAGTTTTCGGTAAGATTTGTATTTTGTAGGTTTTTTGCGCCATCTCCTCTGACATCCAAATCATATAAATTCTGGAAAAGGAGTTATGTCTGTTAGAATAAAACGTATAATCCTTTGTCTTGGGGTTCCACTTCCTCCAAACATCTTCTAGTTTCTCTTGCTTCATTAGCTGAAAATTTTTTTTTGGCAACTTTCCAACCGTCTCTCCAGTTGCTTTGGATTTTCTGTCCAATACATTATTCACTGTACCATTAAAGTCTCCTGCAAGGACTATTTGATCATAATTTAAACAGTCCAACTCTTTAGTCAAATCTTTAAAAAAAGTCTCTTTCGCACCATTGGGTGCATATATATTTACAAGCAATGTCTTTTTTCTATTCATCGTTATTTCCACGCCAACATATCTTCCTTCTTTGTCTGAGAAGATTTGTTTAGGTTCCAATTCTTTTGCAATGTATATCACTGTTCCTTTTTTCTTATTGATTGCTGAGGAATGAAATTCTTCTCCCAATTTTTTATTAATCAAATATTTATTATCTTGTTTTCTGATATGTGTTTCTTGTAGACAAATTATGTTACATTTTTGTTTCTCTAGCCAATGACTCACTAATCTTCTTTTGTTTGGTGAATTTAGTCCATTTACATTCCAAGATAAAAATTTGTAATCCATAATTGTTTTGAATTAAATGTTTTTAAAGTCATCAAAGTTGTTCTCTTTAAATCTGTATATATCTCCTTCCGTTTTGAGGGTAAATCTCACCGAATTGTAAACAAATGATAATCCATATGGAATCTCCCATCTAAACCTGATGCTCATTTCTTTTAATCTGTCTGTTAATTTCTTGAATTTCTTTCTGTCTTGTAAGATCGATCTCGGAATTTCTCTCAGAATTATTATTTTTTTTCCATTTATTTCCAACGGTTGTGTAAATTGCTTCTTGAAAACGTCTTCCTTCATTTTTGTAGTCACAAATTGAACAATCACATCTCTGGGTAATTGCTTTCTCTTGGCATAAGCTGAGTTTACTCTATAAATCAGGTCAAAGTCTGGATCCAAATCTCCAACATCTTCCCCTATGTAAGTTGTCAATGTATCAATTACTAGGGCCCGTAAGTCCTGGTCTTCCTCCTCTTCTATTCCTCTCAATCTCAAATGATTCTGAGTAGCCCTATATTCCATCATGGACTCCAATCTTGTGTTTTCTGACAGGGTTCTTTTAACTTTCTGTTCCATTTCTTCTGATTTTGTCACCAGACTTTTAACCTCTTTTTTAACGTCTTCCGTATCTTTTTTTATCCCTGCCACTTCTGTTAGTACCAGTTCTTTTAATTCTTCCATATTTTTTTTCTGTACTTGGACTGTATTTGCAGCTGTTGTTGCAGCTGTTGTTGCAGCTGTTGTTGCAGCTGTGACTCTATTTGCTTTCCCAAACTCTGCACCACTTCAGTCATCCGTTTTTCCATCGCTTCCATAGCAGCCTGCCACTCTTTTTTTCCTTTGCAGTCATTCTTGGGCTGGGTGATGAGGCAGCTCTTGGTCTTGACCTCAAATCCGTCTTGAAAGCGACTTCCGGGCTAATCAATCTTTATATTAGCAATCTTCAAGCCAAATCGCCACCTTTGTAACTTCTTCCAATGCTTTTTCGGCTTAAAAATAACTTTTTAAAATTTAGTCCTCCTCAAAATGTCGGGCGCAATTTCTCTATGGTTTTCTGGCTAGAGTAGGCTCTTTCCAAACTTCCTGTTTGTCTGTCCGTCACTGTAATCCAACTTCCGGTGGTGGTGGTGTCACACACTAAAACAACCGTCTACTTCCGGTACAGCGACTTCGAAAAACATCCACTCTAGTCTACTTCCTGTATCATAGAGTCACAGTCAGTTTCGTTTCTGCTATGCAAAGTTTAGACTTAGCTGACCACAGGAATACAAAACAAAGTCAATTTTCGGCCGTTTTCTCTAAAGGAAAGCTTTCTTTTTACTTTTAAATCAAGCGGAATAGTTCATTAAAGGTTTCTACGCTTATCCGTATGTTTCGATTTCGCGTTCTTCTTTAAACCGGTAAGCAATTGTTCTTTTGTTACCTTACTTGTAATCTCGGGGTTTCGCAGTGCTTCTTCTGTAATCGATGTTAATCTTGATGTTAAAGAGGTCGGTAGATGACGAATTTATGCTGAATTCTCAGCCCAGCTGGTATCTGTAGTGCTGATTAGCAACTGCCCTCTTCACGGAAGGAGATCAAAGTGTAAACAAGCTTCCTTTGAAGCTTATCCACACCGATCTCAACTCCCTCTCAGGCTTCGCTGCTTGCTTGCCACCCCCCGTCTGGGGAGTGCTGCGCTGGGCCAGGTAGAGCCCAGACTGTCGTCAGATACTGCTGTGCACCCTGCACAAATCGCAAAGTGTGTCAATTCGCCATTTTAACTCCGACCGGAAGCCCCACCTGAATATATTTTCATAGCATTCCCAATACTTTCTAGAGAGGCATGATGTCACTCCCCCATCGGATGTGATGTCACACCCCAACAGCAATTTTTTTGTTTGTTTTTCTTCCACCACTGTTCTGAGCAGTGGCAGGAGAAGCAAGAGGTCTCCCACCATAGCAGAAGACGTGGCAGCCCTGGTATGTCACAATTTCCCATGCCTAGTTTAGCTTGACTATATTTTTCAAGTCATGCAGCTTATTACATATAAAATCCTGAGGAAAATCTGAAGCCCAGAAGGGAACTGTTTCATGTGAGGTACTTCATGCAAGAACCATACATTTGGAAGGGAGCCAGTAGCTAGTACCTAACCTTCTGCCTTGATGTAGAGGAAAGAAATTCATGAAAGTCAAAGGCTGCAATCCTGTCCTTATATTCTCAATGGGGAGTTGGCTGATGACTTTAGGAGTCGATTGAATAAAAAAACTTTATGTCTTACCTCAGAAAAATCTATTCAAGTTTCAAGAAACCCAGTCATACAAGCAGGCCATTAATCTTTCACATAAACATGTCGATATCACCATAAAGCCTTTATTTTTTTAAAAAACCAACAAATCGAATTTGGCTGGCAAAAATGTAATCCATAGTAGTGTACTGAATTTTCACAAGGTTCAAATGGAAGTGCAAAATCGCCATTTTGGAGAGGCTAACACTGTTGCCAAAGTGTGATAAAAATAACTTCTTGTGTGGAAAATGTTCACTGATCAAGAGAGTGGGTGGGACTGTGCTGCCGACTGCTACACAGTCCTATTGCTGTGTTTCAAGAGGAGAATGTTGTCACTACAGTTCATGCATGGCTCATAAAGGCTAATGATTCACCTGTTGATTAATGTCCATGCATCCGCCATGTGGACTTTATACAGATGTGTTTCTGGAAGTTCCCAAAAGGAAGCTTAACACTAGGAGTTTGTTATCACCCACCAGATCAAAAAATAGAGGAGGATTATAAAACGATGAATGAATTGAAGATAGTGCCTAGATGAAAAAACTGTGTTGTAATAGGTGATTTGAACTACCCACACATTGATTGGGTGAATATGTGTTCAAGTCAGGAAAAAGAGATTGAGT
This sequence comes from Gekko gecko, assembly GCA_029375565.1. Lineage (NCBI taxonomy): Eukaryota > Metazoa > Chordata > Lepidosauria > Squamata > Gekkonidae > Gekko > Gekko gecko. The sequence goes on from JAPDNY010000008.1 coordinate 117,112,822, forward strand.
TTCTAGACACTCTCAATGACTGTGCTATGGAGCAGATGGTCACAGAACCTACCAGGGGAGAGGCGATCCTGGATTTGGTCCTAAGTAACGCCCAAGATCTGGTGAGAGATGTAAAAGTGATTGCACCACTTGGGAACAGTGACCATAATATTATTGAGTTCAACATTTGTATAAATAGGGAGTTCCCCAAAAAAACTGACACAATCACTTTTAACTTTAAAAGGGGTACCTTCTCTGAAATGAGGGAACATGTGAGGAGGAAACTAAAAGGAAAAGTAGAAAAGGTCAAAACCATTGGGGAAGCTTGGAGACTATTTAAAACTACAATCCTAGAAGCTCAGAAAAAATATATACCACAGGTTAGGAAAGGCACAAATAGGTATAGAAAAAGGCTTGTATGGTTAACAAAGTAATGTAAGCTGTAAAAGGTAAGAAGGATTCCTTTAAGTGGTGGAAAGCTAGTTTTAGTGAGGTTGATAAAAGGGAACACAGGCTGTGGCAAATAAAATGCAAGTCTGTGATCAGGCAGGCAAAAAGGGAATATGAGGAGTATATTGCAAAAACATAAGATCAACAATAAAACTTTCTTCAAATACATTAGAAGCAGGAAACCAGGCAGGGATACAATGGGGCCCTTGGATGACTAAGGGGTAAAAGGAGTACTGAAGGATGATAAGAAGTCCATCAGTGGCTATTAGCCACAAGGTATAGATAGGAACTCTCAAGTCTGGGGCAAGTGATGCACTGTATTCTTGGTGCTTGGGGGGGGTGGTCAACAGCAGGAGGGCTTCTAGTGTCCTGGCCCCACTGCTGGACCCCCTGATAGCACCTGGTGTTTTTAGCCACTGTGTGACACAGAGTGTTGGACTGGATGGGCCATTGGCCTGATCCAACATTAGCTTCTCTTATGTTCTTATACACAAGTAGAATAAGCTTCAGCCCACCCGGGATGCCAATGTCCAGGTGGGGTCTGGAGGGCTCCTGGAATTATAAACTGATCTCCAGACTACATAAATTGCTTATTACTTATTTATTTAAAACATTTATTCCACTTTTCCTAGAAAAGATGGGTGCTTTGGAAGGTGGATCAAATAGGATTGCCAGGTCTGGGTTGGGAAATACCTGGATATTTGGGGGGTGGAGCCTGAGGATGGCAAGGTTTTGAGAGGGGAAGGACTTCAAAGAGGTGCAATGCCATAGAGTCCACCTTCCAAAGTGGCCATTTTCTCCAGGTGATCTGAACTCTGTTGCCTGGAGATCAGTTGTATTAGCGGGAGCTCTCCAGCCACCACCTGGAGGTGGCAACCCTGGGATTAAATGGCATTGTAGCCTACCAAGGTCCCTCCCCTCCCTAAACCCCACTGTCTTAGGCTCCACCCTCAAATCTCTAGGTATCTGCAACCCTACGCCCCATCCATGCTCCTCTCCTGACCTGAAGAGCCTGGGGATCTGTTGTGTACCAATTTAGACCAAGCTTTCCTGTACACATGGTCAGCGAGGTGACTAGAGCTTCGATCTAGGGAACAATGGACACATAGGATCCTGGTAACTGCCTCTCGGCTGTCCAGGATCCTAAAGGAACCCTATCAGAGATGGGATTATGTAAATAGCCAATCACGGGTGTATGGGTGTGTGTGGGTGGAGTTGTTGTCGTGCATTTAAGCAGCCCACGGGCTTGCCCTGTAGGTCTGTACTTTCTGAAATCACTGAGTAAAAGTATGAGCTGAAATCTCTCAACGATGCGCCTTACTCAGTTCTTTTCAAGATCCATTGCTTACTACAGGTAGTTTTCCCCACTGGGGCAAATAGAGGCTTCTTTGGTATGCTTCAGGACTGGAAAACGGCACAGAGGGAGGAGTGAAGCCCTTTCTTCTTGAGTGTGGTGGATCTGATCTGAACTGAAACTGTGCATGCCTGGGAATTAAGTTCCCACTTGGGAACTCCAGGCACATGTCCAATTCAAAGTCTGTTTACTGCCTGTATTTTGTAATGGGTGAATCAGCTCAAAGATTGCCAAAAGAAGGGCAAAAGATTTCATACAATAGGACCTCCAGTTTGTTTCATGTATCAATGTAAATAAATCAACTGAAGTAATAATAATTTGAGCTAAAACAAAACAGGATATTCTTTAGAAGACGTATGTTTGTCTTCTCTTATACCCCTATCCAAGATGCAATTTTGAGTTTAGCTAGCAGGCTACAAAGCCCCCTTGACTTATTGGGCTTGCCATTGCCAGCTTAGAAATTCCTGGAGATTTTTGGGGTACATCCTGGGAGAGGGTGGAGTTTGGTGGGGGGACAGAGCTCAGCAGGAATGCAATACCATAGAAGTCACCTTCCAAAGCTGCCATTTCCTCCAGGGAAGCTGGTCTCTGTAGACTGGAGAAGAGCTGTAATTCCAAGAGATCTCCAGGTCTCACCTGGAGGTTGACAAAATGACTATTTACCCACACATCTCTGGCTTCAGGAATGGCTTGTGCTAGCTGTCCCACCCCCACCAATCACAGGAGGAAGATTGGGCCCTGATTCCAAATCCTAGATCATATCTTGGATCCATAGAACTTCTGATCAACACAGTTCTAGGCCTTTCTTGATTACATTAAGATTCCCAACATCATGTGATCTGCTTTTTTGCTGACTTCTTCATTCAAATTCTTTCAGCTTGTGTCAGAGCATCACAAATTATTTCACTTGAAGCAGGAACAATGTGGCTGGTACAGTCCCACATCGCAGAAGGTGCCTGCTGTGCTGACACAGCCAGTGCAACCTGTTGTCTGATGTGCAGATGGCTTGTGAGTCAGAATGTGGGGAGAGGACAGATGTCACAGATCAAACAAGAAGCAGAGCACATACAGTGTGGACTTGACTTTGGGGATCTGCCGTGGATCAGGCTAAAGTTGTTCATTTGGTCAGTTGACAGTTCCAGTACTGGAACCATTAATTTAAAAGAGTTGCAATAGATAGAAGTTTTTAAACACTGGTTAGCCAGTGAAATTTAATTGTAAGTGACTGATGTGAGATCCAGGCCATGAGGGACTTGGCTCAATTCCTCAGGGCCTGTAAAATGGAACTGTATTGCCAGGCTTATGGGTGAGATTAGGCAGTCTTCATTTATATACTGCCCTCTATTTCTTCCCCTCCACTCTCTCCCTGGGAACAGTGACATGGTCTATACGCTATCTGGTGGATTGTTGATTCTGTATGTATAGATTTTAAGTGTTTTTAAGTTGCTTGTTTATGTTGTAATCTGCTCCGAGCCCCACAATTATGGGAGAGAGTGGAATAGAAATTGAATGAATGAATTAATTAATTAATTAATTAATACATTCTTATTGAAAACTAGGATTAATTCTATCTATGTAAATAGAAATTATAGGAATCATATTGCAGAGAATAAATAGTTCTGGACTTCTGTGCCAAAACCCCAGAGCCCAGTTACTAAACTTTTAAACAATTGAACCAATAAAACATGTATCAGTTTAATTTTAAATATTAGTTTGGTTTGGTTTGGTTTAGTTTTGGTTTGGTTTCGTTCAGTTCACCAAGTTCCTGCTGGGAGCAGGGAATCCTGTTTCTCACCATTGCTTTTGCGGCACATGGGAGAAAAATAATGTTAAAAGAACTGTTAGCAGTAGTGTGATGTCACTTCTAGAGGAAACCTGGAAGCTACAACCACCCCCAAATGCCCCCAGATGCAATGTCATAATGTCACCTGTAAGTGACATCATCACATTGCCAACATCGGGCATGATACTCTAGTTTGGGGGCAAAACTATGTTGGGCTTAAACCAGAAGATCCCAGAATGGACCCTCAAGCCCTCCGCCAGCAGCCAGGTAGGCCGTGGCAACCCTAGTTAGAGCACTTTGGTCCACAATGTTCAACAACCGAGCCTGTTCCCTGTAGCTTTTCCCCATACAGCACGTACCAACACCATGTTATCTGGCCACCAGATCTCTGACTAAGTCAGAAGGACTTTTTTCATGGGATGTGAGGGTGGGTTGCCAGCTCCGGGTTGGGAAATACTTGGAGATTTTGGGGGTGGAGCCTGAGGAGAACAAGGTTTGGGGAGGGGAAGGGAGGGACCTCAACAGTGTATAATGCCATATATTCCACATTTCAAAGCAGCCATTTTCTCCAGAAGAACTGATCATGGTAATCTGAAGAGCAATTGTAATAGTGGGAGATCTACAGATGCCACCTGGAGGTTGGCAACCCTATCACCATTGGGCTGCCTTCACATTAGCCTTTAGTTTATATGAACTTTCGTAGGTATGAAGTTCGGGTTTTATCCCTTGTATCTCCAGCTGAAGAGTCTTTGGTGATGATACATGGCTAAGATGCTGCTGGTTGGAATGCCTACAAGTAGACAGAATGGACCAATAATTTGATTCCATATAAAGCAGTTTTATATGTTTATGAAAAATGGTCAGGATTTCTCACTTTGTGATGACTTCTCACCTCCTAAAAAATAAAGGGGAAAGAGCTGCTCTGTTACTAAAAGACAAGCCTGAAAACAATGACTCTGACCTTGATCCCTTTACCATCACGCTCTTGATCCTTTTACCTCATGAAATCCAGTTTAATTAATTTTGGAAGGTATGATATGTTCCCTGTTTGTTCTTATAGCGTGAGCTGGAATAGCAGTTTGGTCTCTGGAGCCCGGGATCTTCCTACCTACGCTTGCTAAAGGATGGTAAACAAAGTCTTTCTGGCTGCTCTGAGAATACGTATTAGGTTTCAAGAGCAGATATTAAAATAGGCTTTGACCTTTATAAATGATAATGGAGAATTGCTTCAATCTGGAGATAAGACCCTGATGAAGGCTTATAACAACTGGTGTGCTGGCAAGGTCATACAAATTCCACAGGACGTTGATCCACCACTGCTTGCGGAGCAAGAATAACCCAAATGTCCCTGCCAGAAATCTCTCTCTCTCTGCCACACAGAATTACCATCTTTTCAAAACATGTAGATCAGTCTTGGCTGATCTGCTTTTGAAAGATTTAAGGATTAGTTGAACCCTTGAGACATCATCAAATGAGTTGATTATCTAATCATATTCTGTTTGATGGATTAGTGACTGAAAGGAGGCATTAGGGTTAGGGGTGGCTGCAACCCAGTTCTGCCAGACTTGTACCTGCTTGAGACAAGGTTAGAAGTCACCACACTACTGAAGAGAAAGTTAATGTCCCCTTGGGTTTGTTGAGGAGAAAGCAGCTGAGATGCGGAGTAAGAAATTTACATATTTATTTAAGCATTTTTATCTCGCATGTCTCCCTGCTGGGGACTCAAAGTGGCTTACAAACCACCCCCACCCCCACATCGTGAGTGCTGAGAAAACACAAAATTCCTACAAAACCAGAGCTACCTTAAGGGGAAGACATTTGGTTCTTTTGCAACAAATAAAAACTACATGGTTTTTGGTGTGGAAAACTGAAATAGTACAATGAATCTAGCTTAAGGCTTTAAATAAACACTGTGGGAGCGCACAAACATCAGCCTTGGTTTGGATCCCAAACGAATATATTTTTTTTCTTTACCTAAATATAATGGTATGAGAAGCAGGGCTGGCATTCTGTTCCCATGGCCCCTTTTATATCAGTCTATGACCATGTGAGGTTTGAGTTAAATTAAGAAGGATCAAGGTCCATCTTAGACATTGGATAAAGTGAGCTAGATGGCAGAAACTGCAGGGTGACTCACTGTGCTGTACACTCTGGCTGTCCGATAGACAACTGGCATCTTCTTCTCGTGGAAGCATCATGGTGACAACCATCTAGAGAAGCCAGCGAATGTGGCCATCTGAAATTTGAGAAACAGACTCTGACTCTTGGTTCTTGCTTCGGAACATGAATCTCTATAAAGTGGCTTGTACAGATATCCCACCACCCAAAACAAGCATACAGAAGTCCAACGAAGCACCTTTAAAATTTAAGAGACAAAGTATGGTTCCTAAAATGAGCTCTTCAGTCAGGTGCTGGTTTGAGGGATTAAGCAGCCAACCTGAACAGATGCTACTACAGAAGTTTTTGCTTATGCACGGACTGTCGATACAGCAAACCGACAAAGCTGTCTCAGGAATGACATACAGGTACCTTCCAATTTGCCTGCAAAGGCAGTCTGTAGAAAAAGTTGTACAAGACTAAACTGGTGAGATGACTTAACTTAGATTCTAACTACTCTGTGATGTGCCCTGTCTTGTTTGTATTGGGTCAGAACTCATCTCAGGAGTCAATTTATAGACATGCTTAATCTCCAGAGTCATAAAAATCTTACCTCATAAATTCCAATACTTCTGATTGGGTAAATTTACCCCATCTGATAATTTATTCAAATTGCGGAGTTTGGGGTGTGTGTCCCTCACCAAAGAATGTCATATCTTTGCCATGGCCTCAGATGGGGATATGGTCTCAGATCCTTGGGAAAGGTGTGTCACCTAGATGACTACATGGCTCACCAACAGCATTTGGTATTGTCATTTAGTAATAGCTGTTCTACTAAATTTCTGTATTTTTTGCTTCCTTCAGTCATGAGGAGTGAGACCTACTTTTTAATAGGAAATCTGGGGATTTTAAAATAACAGGATAGGGTTGTTTAGTTTGATGATGTTCATATACAAATATATGCTTCTTACACATGCCCACTGATCCACTGAGCATTACACCTTGTTCTCTGCACATTAAGCACTGGTGCTTATGACTCACATTGACTTCATCTGCTCTGGCACAAGTTGAAATAGTTGAATGTGTGATAACTACATGCGAAAATCAAACTAGACTGGTTTTTGGCAATCAGCTGCAGCAGACATTCTCTCTTACTACCTGCTTCTCACATTTTTATCATGCCCTTCCTCCATGGAGCTTGGGACAGCACAGGGGACTCTTTCTTCCTCTGTTTTGCTCTCACGTGTAAAGAACGTTAGGCTAAGACAGAGGTGTTGAACTCATTTGTTACAAGGGCCAGATCTGACTTAAATGCCATTTTGTCGGGCAGGGCCATGTGTGCCATAAAACATAATGCCAGGTACCGGAGATATAAGATGTATAAAGGACAGTGGCTGGTAAGCTCTGAGTTGGTGTATTCCTCACTGCAGGGCCCCATGGGCTGGGAGGGGGGTGCAAAGGAAAAACCACATGGGTGGGCTAGAGATCCAGTGGTGTAACACTGGGCAGATGCTCCCACATTGCTTGACTGTTGCAAACGAGGTTGTTCTGCCATGCTGAAGCCACAATCAGAGTGGCTCTGCCCACTTGCCCCTGAGCAGTCTCCCATTCCCTCTCTTGCACTAGTCACTCGTGGGCCACATAAGAGCCCTGGATTGGCCAGTTCTGGCCCCCAGGCCTTATGTTTGATGCTCCTGGGCTAAGAGAACATGATTGTCCCAAGATCACCAGTGAGCTTCATCAGCAAGTGAGAATTTGAACCTCTGGGCCAACCTAGATCATACTCAAGTCGACCACAATGACATGGTGCCATTTAAGAGTGTGGATTTTTTACTTTTCAAAGTGCCAGAGTAGCTGATCATGCCAGGAACTGCAGTGTGGGAAGGTGAGGCTCCTCCCCACAGCAGGCATGCTAATTTCAGGAACCAAACTTCTTGCCAACTTCCAAGTGGTGACTGGAGCTATCTCCCACTATTACATCTGATCTTCAGAAGACCAAGATCAGTTTACTTGGAGAAAGTGGCTGCTTTGGAAAGTGGATTCTCTGGCATTATACCCCACTGAAGCCCCTCCTCTCCCCAAACCCCACCCTTCTCAGGCTCCAGCCCCAAAATCTCCAGGTATTTCCCAGCCTGGAGCTGGCAAACTTAACTGTGATCCTTAACAGGATCTGTCCCATGCAGGATTTCGGAAAGTATAAAGGTCCTAAAACAGCACCACATCTCCATGATGGCCTTGGAGACATGGTATCATCTAGTCTGGCCCTTGTGTCTCCTGTTAAATTCCAGCAATCTAAGCACTACACTCTAAATCCCACCAGTGCTAAAGACCTCTCTGCCTGAGAGCCTGGAGAGTTGCTGCCAGTCTGAGTCGACAATACTGACCCTGATGGTCTGATTCAGTCTAGGGCAGCTTCATGGGTTCACTATACTGGTTCTGAAAGCACGGAGATACTGAAACGCAGGAGAGAAGGACAGATCATTGCAGTGCCGCAGTACTGCTTCCCATTTTTGGATACAGTGGACTAACTGGGGCCTTGTTTGATGCAGCAAGGTAACTCTCATGGCTTAGTGGTACTTAAAGCCCACAGTGCTGGGAAGGGACCATGGCTCACGGGTATAGCATTTCTCTGGCAAGCAAAAGGTTACAGGTTCAACCCCTGGCATCTCTGGCACAAAGGATCAGGTAGAGGGTGATGTGAAAACCTCTGAGACCCTGGAGAGCTGCTGCCAGGCTGTACAGACAATACTGACTTAGATGGATGAATGCTCCCGTCTGATCCTTCACAGGCAATGGAGCACGTGTCTACTATAATTTCCTTTTCAGTGCGTTTTGTTCAGCTACCCCACAGATTTCCCAACTTTGCTCATGCAAATAAAATAACATGAGAGTAATAAATGATTTCACACTTAAGGGTGCATGCAATAATTTCATGATGTTCATTAGCCATAACACATCCTGTAACTTTCTTAAATATGAATACATAGGAACATGCAAGGATGCAGGTTATTTATGGTTGCTAACTCAGTGTTGCAAAATTCTTGGAGATTTGGGGGTAGAGCTTGGGGAGGAGCCTCAGCCAGGGTATAATGCCACAGAGCCCACCTCCAAAAGGTGCCATTTTCTCCAGGGGAACTGACCATTACAAACTGGTGATCAATTGTTTCAGTTGTAATTCTGGTAGCTCTCAAGGTTCCACCTGGAAGTTGGCAACCCTGTGCAAGTAGTTGGAAAGTTCAAATTCAAATGTGCAGTTTAGTATTTTACATATGCAGCCCGCCCCCCCTGGAATTTGTGAAAGCCATGAAGCCACATAAAAGCCTTGAAAGGTGGGGAGGGCTGACTATAATTTTCAGTGTATGCTTGAATTTCACCATATTTACAGGAAATTAAGTAAAAATGTAGAATGCAAGCAAAGTTGGAGAAATTAGCACTAGTTGTATGTTGAGGTATTTGTCAGTAAATGGAATTAAAACAGTGTTTATTAATATTACCAAAAGGAGGAAATCGTTACACAAATCAACCAGCTTATGAGTATTTAATGAGTGTTCCTTATTAACAATTCATTATTTTCCATATTAAATTAAACAGCCCATAATAACACATGGATTTTCTTACCACCCTATTACCTATGAAATAAGCATTCTTTTTTTTTTTTGTGCGAAAAATTTCAGCAATGGATGCAACAGATGAACAAGCAAACACTTAAACTAACAAACTTCCAAACCCAGCAGGAGCCTAGCAAGGAAAGTTCAATTAAATGGCAATCGATAAAGAATGGCAGCTTTAAATAAATAGCAAAAGTAAAATCCTCCCTCACAATGTTTGTATTTCCCCCCTTTCTGATTAAGGAGTCGAAAGAATTTATTACTTTGCCTTGCAAGCTATTTTGTTCCTTTGTCATCTGTAATGAAGAAAAAGGCATGCAAACCATCTCCCCTTCCATCCCCGTTAATCTACAAGCATCAGCTCCCTTGTTTGCTTTTCTTCCACAGTGCACCTCAACTAAAATCATGCGTCTTGTGACACATAACTGCATTTTTTAACATTGGTGCTCTCCGCTTATCCACCACCAGTGGAAACAAATGCACAGTTATTACATCAAAAGAAGCATGTGTTTTGTCATTCATGTGTGCATACTGGATCGTGAGTTGGCAGCAGGCAATGCTCAACCAAGTTCCAATTACCTGGGGCAAAAACAGGCAAATTCCTTTCCCAGCATCTACAGTGCTAGGTATTATTCTGACGTTTTCTGTGGCTTGTAGTTCTGTAGAGTTTGCTCTTCAGCCTTTCATTCTGCCATCATTCATGTCAGATGTGCCATATAGCTCTGACATAGATCAAGAGATATTTTGATGGAGGGAGAGAGCTACATTTACCAGGGAACTCAGGCTCCTTCTGGCATGTCTTTTGATTCTATGGTTGCCAACCTCCAGGTGATGGGTGGATATGTCCCAGGACTACACCTGATCTCCAGGTGACAGAGTTCAGTTCTACTTGAGAAAATGGCTGTTTTGGAAAGTGGACTCTAGCATTGTACCCACTGAAGTCCATTCCCTCCCTAAACCTTTTTTGAGAATTCTGGGAGAACAGATGAGGTACCAGAAGATTGGAGGTGGGCAAATGTTGTACCCATCTTCAAGAAGGGGGAAAAGGAGGACACAACCTGTCTACTACTGACCTGTCAGCTTGACATCTATACCTGGGAAAGTTTTAGAACAAATCACTAAACATGGAGCATTTAGAAAGTACAGCTGTGATCACTAAAAGCCAGCATGGGTTTCTCAAGAACAAATCATGTCAGATACTCCTTATCTCTTTTTTTGAGAAAGTTACTACCTTGCTGGATCAGGGGAATGCTGTAGACATAGTTTATCTTGATTTCAGTAGGGCTTCTGATAAGGTTCCACATAAAATTCTTGTTGGCAAATTGGTAAAATATGGTTTGGATCCTATTATTGTTAGGTGGATCTGTAACTGGTTGACAGATTGCACCCAAGGAGTGCCTGTTAATGGTTCCTCATCCTCTTGGACAGGAGTGACAAGTGGAATGCCTCAGGGATCTGTACTGGGACCTGTTTTGTTCAATGTTTTTATAAATGATTTGGATGAAGGAATATAGGGAATGCTTATTAAATTTGCAGATGATACTAAATTGGGAAGGGTAATAAATATGGTAAAAGAGAGTCAGGATACAGGATGATCTTGACAGGCTGGAAAACTGAGCCAAAACAAATAAAATGAATTTCAGTGGGAATAAATGTAAAGTTCCGCATTTAGGTAAGAAAAATCAAATTCATAATTATAGGATGGAATTGACTTGTCTTGGCAGTAGTATGAGTGAAAAAGATCTAGGGGTCTTAGTAGACCATACACTGAACATGAGTCAGCAGTGTGATGTGGTAGCTAAAAAGGCAAAAACAATTTTGGGCTGTATCAATAGAAGTATAATGTCCAGATCACATGAAGTGATGGTATCGCTTTACTCTTTAGACCTCACCTAGAGTACTGTGTTCAGTTTTGGGCTCCATGATTTTAGAAGGATATAGACAAGCTGAAATGTGTCCAGAGGAGGGCAACAAGGATGGTGAGGGGTCTGGAGACCAAGTCCTATGAGGAAAGGTTGAAGGAGCTGAGTATGTTTAGCCTGGAGAGGAGACGACTGAGAGGTGATATGATAATCGTCTTCAAGTACTTGAAGGGCTGTCATATAGAGGATGGTATGGAGTTGTTTTCTGTTGGCCCAGAAGGTTGGACCAGAACCAATGGATTGAAATTAAATCAGAAAAGTTTTCAGCTAAACATTAGGAAGAACTTCCTGACAGAGCGGTTCCTCGGTGGAACAGGCTTCCTCAGGAGGTGGGGAGCTCTCTTTCTTTGGAGGTTTTCAAACAGAGGCTAGATGGCCATCTGACAGCAATGCTGATTCTGTGGATTTAGGCAGATCATGAGAGGGAGGGCAGGAAGGATTGAATCAGTGCTTAGTTCTTGTAGCCCTTTATTATATGCCCAGGGAAATGCTGATCACCACATTGGGGTCAGGAAGCAATTTTTCTCCAGGCTGAAGATCCTGGAGATTTTTTTGTCATCTTTTGGATGTGGAACAGAGGCCACTGGGGGGGTGTGGGCAGAGGTATTTTTAAATTTCCTGTGTTGTGCAGTGGGTTGGACCAAATGGCCCTGGAGGTCCCTTCCAACTCTATTATTCCATGATAAACCTCATCCTCCCAGGACTCCACCCCCCCAAATCTCCAGGAATTTCCCAACCCAGTGCAGGCACCCTGACTTAACTAGGATATACTTCCCACATTTGTTTACTGCTTCCCTGAAGTGCCCTCCAAGTAGTTTACAATGCAATAAAATTAAAAATTGGAACAAACTTAAACCAAAACAGAGGATCTTGAGCATCAGTCTAATAGCGGGATTCCAAAAAGTCCTTACTCTAACTTGTACAATTCTTGCTTGTGTCCTTTCAGTGCTCACTGGCCTGTTCCTAGGGTTCCCAACTCTGGGTTGAGAAATTCCTGGAGATTTTAGGGGCAGAGATTGAGGAGGGCAAGGTTTGGGGAGGGGAGGGACGTCAGTGGGATATAATGCCATTGCCATCTCCAGGAATTTTTCACCTTGGAGTTGGCAATCCTGGTACTTAACCTTTGTAATGCCATCCCCCTTAAGGCTTGCCTGGTACCTATTTTGCTGTCCTAGGCACTAGACCAAAACAGTTTTTTTAATCCATGCTCTTAACTAAGTGGTTCCATCTTTTTAGCTGTTTTTACAATCCTGATAACTATTGATGAATACCCTTTTAGGCTGTTGAATGCTCTCAGTGATATTTTCAACCCCCTAGTTTAGATTACTTCCTTTTGATAATTTGTATGGTTTTAATAATATTATTATACTATTTTTACTTTATTTTTACTCAATAGGGCAATGGGGGAATGGGGCGGGGACTGGTGTCCTCAGATGCCACAGCATCATTTCTGACTGCATAACTAGAACTGACTTCACTGCCTCATAGAATGCTCTAGGATTATCCTCCAAACTCTATGGTTTTAACTCTATGGTTCCTCCATAGAGGAGGAACCTCCAAACCCTATGGTTTTATCCTCCAAACTTCATGGTTTTAACTCTATGGTTTAACTCTATGGTTAAAACTCTATAGTTTAACCATGGTCTAACCATAGAATTTCAGGGAAATTCTACAGTGTCCTGAAATATAGAGACATCATTTTGAGTTACGCAGCCAGAAGTGATGTTGTGATGTTGCAGGATGACATTTGCATGTCTCCCTCAGCCCCAGCCTCTCAGAGGTTGCCTTATCTCTGCAGAGGTAGCATAAACATTTTCTAAATAAATAAATACATTTTTGTCATATAAATGCTAATATTTTGGGCAGAGGGAAACACTTTTTTCACTAACTAAAAACAACCATATGCATAATCAGCAGAGCTACAAAAAAAAAGCAGGAAAATACCTGCAGTAGCTTCCCTGGAAGAAAAGAAAGTATTTGATTCCACACAGGAAACTCTTTTAAGAAAACTTACCTAAGCAAATAGAGTTTCTTAGCTGATGGTGATTCCTGAAGTGACAGTTTCTGGATGCTGTTTTATATTCCTGGATTGTTATTGTCTTTATGATTGTATTGCTTTTACTTTGAGCCACACCAAGCAGGTCTCTGGAAAAGTAGCACTAGAATATTTTGTTGTTGTTCAGTAGCACAGTCCAGTCTGACTCTTCGCAACCCCATGGAGCAAATCACGCCAGGCTCTCCTGTCTTCCGTCGTGCTCCGGAGTTTGCTTAATTTCATGTTCATTGCATCAATAACATTGTCTAACCAGCTCATCCTTTGCCATCCCCTTCTTCTTTTACCTTCAATCTTTCCCAGCATCAGGGTCTTCTCCAGTGAATGCTCCCTTCTCATTTGGTGGCCAAAGGATTTGATCTTCAGCTTCAGTATCTGGCCTTCCAGGGAACAGTCAGGGTTGATTTCTTGTAGGACTGGCTGATTTGATCTCCTTGCAGTCCAAGGGACTCTCAAGAGTCTTCTCCAGCACCATAATTTGAAAGCATCTATTCTTCGGTGCTCAGCCTTCCTTATGGTCCAACTCTCACAGCCATACATTACCACTAGGAATACCATTTGTTAAGTATGGAACTCAACAACAAAATGATTTCAGCAAGTGATTTCAGTTTATTCGTCACAGCAACTCTTTGCCCCCCAGTCGGAATGAAGAGACAGACACCAATATGGATTTAACAAGGGCCACTTTATTAATTATTTAATAACGACAGATACTAGCGAGGGGTTGTCAGAATGTACTGAGGAATATGACAGGTGTCAAACTCCAGACCACCTGCATTTCCTTCTGGGCGACGCACCTGCTCCGATCACAAGCCACCGAAGGTAGCTTTTTGACCAGCAGCTTGGCATGTTGAAAAGAACCCCTGACCCACCACCCCAGAAGCCGCAAAGGCCCGCTAAGGTAGGCCGGGCCAGATTGTTCCAAGGAAGATCACCCCTTCCCGGCCTTGAGCCGCAAAGGCCCGAAAGCCGTTCCTGGAGGACCCTTTATTTCCTTTATAACAATGCCCCGGTGCTCACCATTTCCATCCAGATCGCGCTACCCCGCCAAACTTAAAGTGACCATACTATTTAACAACCCGGCCCCCCAAAGCCAATATACCAACACCACCATCATCAGTGCAAGGTAGGCAAAAACACCCCCATCCATAGGCCAAACCGATGGAGGCGAAAAATTCCTACCTGGCTCCAGGAAAAGGCAGCCGGTGAGACCTGCACTAAAAATAGGGTGGGAGGGTGGGCCGAGCGCGCCGACAAACTGGTGAGGGAGGGGGCGAGAGCCAGACCTAAATAGGCTGGCTCTGCCCCCTGTTGGCGTCTTGATTCTTCATGCCTCTCGCGGAGGCAAATCAGCCCCTCCCCGCCAGCGCGGGCTCGGCGGGGGCCGGGGCTCGCATTGCCCCCCCAGTCGGAATGAAGAGACAGACACCAATATGGATTTAACAAGGGCCACTTTATTAATTATTTAATAACGACAGATACTAGCGAGGGGTTGTCAGAATGTACTGAGGAATATGACAGGTGTCAAACTCCAGACCACCTGCATTTCCTTCTGGGCGACGCACCTGCTCCGATCACAAGCCACCGAAGGTAGCTTTTTGACCAGCAGCTTGGCATGTTGAAAAGAACCCCTGACCCACCACCCCAGAAGCCGCAAAGGCCCGCTAAGGTAGGCCGGGCCAGATTGTTCCAAGGAAGATCACCCCTTCCCGGCCTTGAGCCGCAAAGGCCCGAAAGCCGTTCCTGGAGGACCCTTTATTTCCTTTATAACAATGCCCCGGTGCTCACCATTTCCATCCAGATCGCGCTACCCCGCCACAGCAAAGGCCAAGCCTCTGCTTAGGCCTTGGCCCCCACCAAGCGATCCAGCGCCGCCAGGACCCCTCGCTTCAGATCTGAAAGAAAAATGTCGTTGCCCTTGTTAGAAAGGTGCACCCCGTCCCCCCTATACAGGTCAGGAAACTCGACCCGTATATCCGGGTGCAACAAAAAGATGCCCAAACCGCCCTCCATGGCATTCTTAAACTGCCGGTTGGCATTCCGCCTCGCCCGGTCCAGACACCTAGGGTCACCGATACTGCGCCACACCTGACGCGGTAAAATCGCTGACAGGACCAGTTGCACCCCAGGCCAACGGTCCGCAATGCCAGCCAAATCTGCCTTGGCCTGAATGACTAGGGCCTTACCTTTCATGAGACCCAAGTCATTACCACCAAGGTGTATCAGCAGTACATCAGGCGGAGGACCA
The DNA here is from genome assembly GCA_029375565.1 of Gekko gecko. NCBI lineage: Eukaryota > Metazoa > Chordata > Lepidosauria > Squamata > Gekkonidae > Gekko > Gekko gecko. Next base: position 117,128,316 of record JAPDNY010000008.1, read on the forward strand.
CGTCTCTCCCCAAACAGTAGCGGCATCAACTGAGGCCAGTGCATGCCTCTTCGGCCAAGCCACTCGACCTCTGCCAGCTCACTGCATCCCAACTGGGATCCGATGGTCGTTCTCTTGGCCTGGTGCGCGGCCCAGAACACCATGCTGTGGCCACAGATCAGCACACGGCTCCTTCTCCGGCCACCAACCGCACCTGAAACAGAAACTAGTTAACCAAAACAAGACAAGAGCACTATGGCTCAAAAACAACATGCTCCATTCCCGTTATAACAAAACTTAATGAGCAGCTCAGACTTTGCAGGTCCGTACATACGTCCTATAACGTGCTGACCGCCACCTGCCAATTCTTTGGATGTCAGGTCCCTGATAGCCCATAGCTGCAGCCGTGGAAGCTGCCCCAATTCTGAAAGAGTGAGTCCCAAATTGGAAACCTCCAAGGCCCAAAGCAACCAGAGCCTTCTTGGTAATTGCCCAAAATTGAAACCTGGTCAAGGGCGATCCATCCCTGTGTATAAACAGGAGACCTATACTACCCCCCCTCAAAGCCAAATATGTGCGGAGTGCTACAACTGGACAAAGGTCAGAATCAAAACAAGGGCCCATTGAAATTATAGAGCCCTTGCCCAATTGGTCGGTCTTAGAACGCCGAATTGTAATTTGTAGGCCCTCATCACTTACCCGAACATCCCCTATGCTTAACGCATAGCCCGACTTGTCCTGTCGGGAGCGGGCTACCAGCTCACTAATTCTAAGAGCCCCGAAAAATGCAACCAAGGCTGCTGAATGAAACAAGGCAGCCTCGTATGCATCCGAACACAAAGAAACCCATTGGGGTTTCAAACCCTTAAGTACAGAAGGGGAAAAAGGTTCTCTTGTGTCAGGGGGAGCACCATCCTCACGGGCCCAGCCATCCAGCATTTTCCGAATACGGAAATCCCCAGTGTCATCCCTGAAACCCCCGGCCTTACTTGCAAAGGCAAGGGCTGACAACTTGCCCCGGATGGAACGGACAGACAGACCCTTACCTCTCACAGACACGCAGAATTGGATCAGGTGTGACACTGGGATAGGCCAGAGTTGCTGAAGGCCCACCTTCTGCCTAAAGGCCACAAACTGCTGGCCGGCCCGCTTATAAGCCCGGCGTGTGCTGGGTGCAAGAGCTAAGCCCATTGCCCTCTCGGCTTCAGCCCTCCAATCTGCCACAGGTCTTCGGGCATTCTTACCGCTACTCGGTCGGAGTCCGGGGCCAGCTGACGAAACCTCTCCATCTGTTTCCGAGACAGAGCGTCAGCGACCCCGTTATTGACTCCTGGCACATGCCTGGCCTTAAACAAAATATTGTAGCGCAAGCATTGGAGGGTAAAGGCCCGGACAAGCGCCATTACTCTGGGTGACCTAGACGTTAAGGAGTTGATGACCTGAACTGTTGCCATGTTATCACACCAAAAGTGAACTGTCTGGCAAGCCAGGTCATCAGCCCATATGTACACAGCTGCCACTATGGGAAAAAACTCCAAAAACGTCAGGTCACGTGTCCACCCGGCCTGAATCCACTCAGAAGGCCAGTCTTCTGCACACCAGTGACCCCTAAAGTAGACACCGAAACCCAAAGAGCCTGCTGCATCAGAGGTGACCTGCAGTTCAGCCTCAAGTTGGAGATCGGTCCTCCAGAAGGACACCCCGTTATAAGAGGCCAAGAAGTCCCGCCAAACTGACAAGTCATCTCTAATCCCTTGAGTAACCCTTGTCCTATGATGTGGACGCCTTAAACCTATTGTTGAGTCGCACAGCCTGCGCAAGAATGCCCTCCCTGGGGCCACCACTTTACACGCAAAATTAAGGTGCCCAATTAGCTGTTGCAACTCCCTGAGTGTCAATTTAGTTTTAGTACACGCTTCCTCAACTAACCGAAGAAGGTTAGCCAATTTTTCAAGAGGCAAGCGTGACACCTGTAACACAGTGTCCAACTCAATACCTAGAAAAGTTAAGACCGTACTAGGGCCTTCTGTTTTCTCAGAGGCTAAGGGAACTCCAAGTTCCAGAGCCATCTGCTCAAAATTGGACAATAACTGTGCACAAATTCCAGATCCTTCGGGGCCGGCAAATAAAAAATCATCCAAATAGTGGGCAGTACTGGACAGGCCCGTGCGTGCACGCAGAGCCCATTCCAAAAAGGAACTGAACCTTTCAAATGCAGCGCAGGACACAGAGCATCCCATTGGGAGGGCCCTGTCCATATAATACTGCCCATCAAAGGAGAAACCCAAAAGGACAAAGTCATCTGGATGGACCGGCAGAAGCCGAAAGGCCGACTTGATATCGCATTTAGCCAATTCGGCCCCCCGCCCGCAGCTACGGACCATACCAACTGCCTCATCAAAAGAAGTGTACCTAACAGAGCAGAGTTCACTAGGTATGGCGTCATTCACCGAGCTGCCGTGAGGATAAGACAAATGGTGAATGAGGCGATATTCCCCAGGTGCCTTTTTTGGCACTACACCCAAGGGCGAAACCCGCAGGTTAGGCACCGGAGGAAAGGGAAAAGGACCAACTACCCTGCCTTCTAAACATTCTTTCAGAATCTTGGCTCTAACCACCTGCTCCATGCCACGAACCGAGGGCAAATTAGGAGCTGAAAAGGAACCTCTCTCACCCATATAGGGAATGTGAAAGCCAAACTTGAACCCCTCCAACAAATACTGCCTATCGGCAAACTTAGGGTAAAGGCGCAACAGGCGCTCCAACACTGAGACCTTAATTGGACTGGGTCCCTTTGTCAGGTAAGGCCTGACCGCTCCCCCCTCCTTGACGTCTGCCACCCTTGCCATCCCTAGCAGTGGATCGGAACTTTGACTTGGGGCAGGACGGAAAGGAGTGGGAGCCGGCACAGAGGGGGCATTCGTGCCGAAAGGGACATGGCCTACGGCCACAGGACCCTAGTGAGGAAAACTCCCAACATAAAGGGCGCCCTTGCACTGCCTGGCCACCTGGGGACCGAGTGCCCCCAACATTGGCTGCATTAGCCTTTTTTACAACATGCCCACTGTCTGAATGCTCCCCCCATAGGCCTGGCGGGGGACATCGTCTGCATCCAAATATGTGGATGGATCAAATCCCAACGGAGAGCTGGATACATAGCTGCTTTCATCCTGAAGGTCCTATCGTACTCCATCCAGGCAGACCCAGCAAAATCGGAATAACCCTTATGGATTATATCCATATATTGGAGCAACGATGAAGCCCTTTCAGGTTTTGCCCTAACTAGCACCCCCGCATAGATTAGAAAGCCAGGGTACCAGTTAGCATAAATCCTGTCCACTCTACGACGCTTCAAGCGTTCTTTATCGTGCTCATCAAGGTCCTCACGATCCTTCTTATCCAATTCCCTATACAACAAGGAGAAGACATCTACATAATCTCCCCGCAGGATCTTCTCCCTGGTAGCCGCAGTGAGGTGGTCACCTAATGGCATGGCAAGCTCCCCTGATGGCAACTCCTTTGCTGGCACCATCTCATAAGTCCTATTACCAGGATCTGGGGGAGCGCAACCAGTCCACACCCCACCCTGCAATTGCATACCTGAGCAGGCCGGTGGGGCCGTGCCCACTGTGGCTAATGAAGATTCAACAGGCGGTGACATCATTAAACCATCACCAGCGGGAGGATCCACCGAAGTGCCAACCGCTGTTACCCCATCTGCCGCAGGTTGAACCTGTGTGGCCTCGACAGATCTTGATGGAGCAGGCGTACTGACTGCCGGAGGCAGAGATGCCTCGCCTGGCATGAACATAGGTGACACAGTGGGAGCCTGCAAGCCCACCGGGCCCCATGGCCAAGTAATGTCTTGTGTGTGAGTTGCAATAGGCCTACCTGACACCTGAGATGGGACACTGCGGACATCCACCTGCTGATCCTCGCCCTGTCGTTCCACCGCGGCAGCCTCCATCAAAGCCGGTCGTGCGTCATCTCTCACTGGTACAACAGCCTGGCTTGGTAGACCTGCACACCGGCCCTCAATAGCAGAAAGACGGGTCAGTACCTGGGCCTGAAAAGACTCCATAGAAGACATAGCTGGCGGCGCCGAGGGCAAAGGCCCATCCAGACGCCGCTCAATGCTAGCTAATCTATCCAGAATGGCCCTACTGACCGGACCGTCCCAGAACGCATTCAAAAGAGCCGGTGAAATAGCACCGGTGGGCATCCCAGGAACCACAGCCAATTGCACAGAGCCTGACGGAGGAGCAGGCGCCAAGAACCCCGGTGATGTAACTACACCTGCCGTAACTTCCGCAGGCACAGGTTCCTCTGCAGGAGCATATGAAGGGACCAAAGCAGGTCGTTTTTGAATAGGCTGCCTGCCCAGTACAGGAACTGTCCCAGCCCGTTTGGGAGCGGGTTGTTTTCCCTTAGAAACCCCAGTACCCTTCTTAGGAGCCATGGCTAAGCGATCTAAGATGGCCCGCCCAACAAGCCCCACAAAATGCTGCTGTAAAAGAAGGCCCCTAAAATGGCCGCTGGTAAGGAAAAATTTAAAATGGCCGCCTGTAGAATTAAATAGAGCCAAAGAGAAGTATCTAAAATGGCTGCCGAATTCAAATATGGCAAACGGCCACCAACTTCTCCCGCCAAATAGCAGCCCTATTGCCAAATGGACTATGGGTCTATATACCCCCACCCTGAGATTAAGGGGAACTGGGGGGGGGGAAGATGCAGGGCAAGAAGCACAGCCCACCAGGACCTCAAAACACCGCGTGCGTGTGGGAAGACACTACCCCCTAACCCCTATAGACCTTACTACGAAGGAAGGGTATACAAGGACCAGCCCACAGCACCAAAACCTGCGGGGCCTCCACAGCCCAGTGGCCCCCGCCGCAGTAACAGCGCTTCTTATCGAAGGCAGCCCCAACAGCCGAATGCCGCCAAACACTGAGTGCCTCCGTTCAAAGCCGCTACTGCCGTTCAGAAGGGCACAGAGACAGCTGAAACCGCCGCCGCCGCCGCCTCCCAGCCGAAACAAAAGGCCGCGGGCGATGATTCTCCCGCCTCCTACTGCTGCTGCTGCTGCTTTCTGACCAGCCAAAAGGCCGACAGCACCCAGCAGCGCAGCGCTCCTTGTCCGGCGCGCAGGACCTCCGACAACAGTTGCTGTCAGGGCCGTTCGAGCGCGCCGACAAACTGGTGAGGGAGGGGGCGAGAGCCAGACCTAAATAGGCTGGCTCTGCCCCCTGTTGGCGTCTTGATTCTTCATGCCTCTCGCGGAGGCAAATCAGCCCCTCCCCGCCAGCGCGGGCTCGGCGGGGGCCGGGGCTCGCAAACTCAGAACACCAACAAACACACCACAAAACAGTAGAGCATAGCTCCTTCTTTTAAACTCTCCCGGGCTGTCAAAGCCACTCCCAAAATAAGTTAAGGAGCAATGAAAATACAAAGATAAGGTCCAATCACAATTGTTCCCGCTTTGATACATATTTACAAGATGATTGATCCTGTACAGAGGTTTCTCAGAAACCAGCTAATAGTAATGCGACAGCTGAAGAGCCACATTTGAAATCAAGCTTAACATAAGAATGTATAGCCCAGATTCACATTCCAATACACAACACCATTGCTTGACCATACAGACTTTTGTTGGCAGGATGATGTCTCTACTTTTTATTATGCTGTCTAGGTTTGTCATCACTTTCCTCCCAAGGAGCAGGCGTCTTTTAATTTCATGGCTGCAGTCACCGTCTGCAGTGAAATAAATGAAACAAATGTGGTTTTAAGCAGGTCTACTGCCTTATCTTCAGACACATGAAGAAGTTCTCTGATCATGAACGTACAGCTTTGTTTCTGAAGTGAGATTTTTCTTGAAAAAGATTTATACTCAAACTGCATCAGGAATAAAATATTTTGGGTTAGATCCAACAACTCACTTAACTGATCAATGTTCCTTGGACAGAGAAAGCCTTCTTTTTGAGGAGCAAGGATCTTTTTGCTAGCGAGAAGGAAGTCCTTAGATCCAACCCACTGTCTCTTCCTTCACTGCAGGAAATCAGCCTTTTCCCAGGGAGCCAATTTTTGCTGTTGTATAACCCTACTCCCTGGGATTACAAATATGTTTTATGAGTTTCAGCATTCTTGTAAATATATAGGGAAATTTTTGAAAAAGAGATCACACATATGTATATATATATATTAAAAAACAATAAAACACAGTCCTGTAGGCTGTAAGCATCTCAGTAGGGCTATTTAAGTAAAACAATATGCTTTAAAAATGGCTTTCACTGTGGCAAATGTCCCTTAGTTTCCAGACAAAACAGCACTAGAAGGCATACGGTTTTTATCCTTTTGACTAATTAAGCTAATTAAATGAAGGGTTATGCCTTGGGTCAGTGAGCAGTGCTATTGTACTTTCTTGTACCACATAATTGCTTTATCACAGTAAACTTCATAAGCACCCATACAGTGACAAAACATTATAGCGTTCAACAGTAACTATCAAATATTTTACCATAAAAAGCAGCTGTAAAGGATTTGTTAATTAGCACAGCAATGCTAATTCTGGCATGAGGATCCAGATCCGGCACAGACATAGCAACAGATGTTGGGAGTGTTGCACTGGAAGCTGTTTCTGCTTCCAAATATGGCCTAGCTGGCCCCTTAAGGGCTAAACTGTAACAGGGCTACAGATAGGCCACAGTGTAGAACAAAGGAGATGCATCCAAGACACTGGACCCTTTCAGGGTGGTTGTGGCTTTTCCCTATTTTGCACTGTCTCCATAGTAGTGACTCAGGCAGAGAGAGCCTATACAAACACAGGTTCATGGGAAATCTCCTTCAGACACCTCCGCCCCCACACACATCAAGCTTGCCCTTGGTCAAGGGAGAACATTCATTTAGCTACCCTGAGGCAGAAGACTTGCAGTCTTATTCTAGGGGTCTACAACCTTTTTGAGCCTATAGGCATCTTTGGAATTCTGAGACAGGGTGGTGGGTGCAGGCACAAAATGGCTGCCACAGGAATTGGAGGTGGCCACAAAAATGCTTGGCAGGCACCATGTTAGGAACCCCTGTCTTATTCTGCCCTTGAGGAAAGGAAAGGAATATTGGGAGCTGCTTACCGTCTCCCTCCCTGCCAAGGCTTCCAGCTGACAAAACAGGGGAGTCTCTGGAGGTCATCAGCATGCACAGCTTTAAGCCATTAGTAAAATGTTCACAAACTTCAGGCCTTCCTTTTCTCCCTCATTATCATTTACCTTATGTTGGATAGTGTGTGATAAGGGCAAATTTTAAGGACAATGTTTTGCTAGAGACAAAAGAGCCCCCCTCCCCCGAAAGACTGTGTCTTGTAAATAGGGGCTACAGGATGGTATGAGCTTCTTGGAAGTGTCTCATAGTGCAACTGTAGACAGTCACTTCAATATAAACACATTGATTTCAGTAGGCTTAGGCTGAGGTAACTTTAGTTGCTGTAGATTTTCTGGGTTGTGTGGCCGTGGTCTTGGCATTGTAGGACCTGACGTTTCGCCAGTAGCTGTGACTGGCATCCTCAGAGGTATAACACAGAAAGATGGAGTACTCTCTGTGTCAAGGTCCTACAATGCCAAGACCACGGCCACACAACCCGGAAAATCTACAGCAACTAATGAACTCTGGCTGTGAAAGCCTTCGACAACATATTGAGGTAACTTTGTTTAGGATTACATTGTTATTCATTGAGCTTGTTTATTCCCATCCTATGAATATCCCGTGTACTTATTTAAAGGTTAGAGTTGCCAACTACAGGTTTGGGAGATTCCTGGAGATTTGGGGGCAGAACCTGTGGGGGGGGGGTTTTGTGAAGGAGAGGGACCTCAGAGGGGTAAAATGCCAGTCATTTTCTCTGGGGATCTCTGTAGTCTGGAGATCAGTTGTAATTCTAGGTGATCTCCAGTCCCCATTTCAAGGTTGGCAACTCCGGATGGAGCATTGTCCTATAATTCTATATGGGGTATTCTCCTACAGTTCAGTGTTATCCATTGCCAGAAAGGGTCAGAAACTACACAAAAGTGTTTTCCTCCAAACCACCCACCCTATAAGATATTATGCCAATATAAAATGTAATTGCCACCAAGGAAACAGGCACCATAAGGATTCAAAAAGTCAGAGGGAATAACAGCTCCTTTTGATAAGGTGTATTTTAATGGGGTGTTTCACCCCTCCTTCGAATTATATTAGCTTTAGGTAACAATAGGTATAAGTACTGCCAGTTCTCTATAACTTGATCCTTTAAATACCATGAAAAGAACAGATTGCTGATGTGTTACCAGGTCAAATGAAAAATGCTACTGTAGTCAGCTAAATAGTATACTGAAATAACAGAACTAAAATCAAAGCAAACACAGGCCCAAGGGGCAGTAACATTATCAGGTAGAAAGGTGTGAGGTCACGGCGGACTATCGCTGTTAGTAGACAACCAATGAAAATAACAAAGCATTTAGGGTTGTCAGCTCTAGGCTGGAAAATTCCTGGAGATTTGGGGAGGTGGCCTGGGGAGGTGGTGTTTGGGGAGCGGAGATACCACAGTAGGGTATAATGTCACAGCGGCCACCCTCCAAAGCAGCCATTTTCTCCAAGGAAATTAATATCTAGAGATCAGTTGTGATTCTGGGAGATCTCTAGGTCCCACCTGGAGGGTGATCTTTCTAACATACAACAAAGACTAGAGGCCTGCAACCAGGGTGGACTGGGAGGTTAAAATGGCCTGGGAGAAGGATTGCCAGCTCCTGGTTGGGAAATAGCTCAAGATTTTGTAGGTGGAGCCTGAGGAGGGCAGGAAGGGAGGGACTTCAATGGGATACAATGTCATAGAGTCAACCTTCTAAAGTGGCCATTTTCTCCAGCTAAACTGATCTTTCTCATCTGGGGATCTGGTGTGGTCCCAGGAGATCTCCAGCCACCACCAGGAGGTTGGCAAGCCTACCCAGGAGCAAGCCAGCCTGCAAAGCTCCTGAAGCACTATAAGCCATTACAAGGAGCCACTCAGTTTAGACCCAGCCGGTGGTGCCAAAATGCCCAGCATTAGTGGCCCAGGAGGAGGCAACTGCAAAGAAGGCAACCTGTCATTGTTGCCATGGAAGGGTCTGAGCCAAGCCCTTCCTGGCTCCTGGCTGTCGGCAGCTATTCAGGGCTGTGGCCCACCAGGAACTTCCCCTGTAAGGTAAATGGCCAGACTGGCCCTGCCTGTTGCCTTTCTTCAGCCCCTACTCCTGAATCCTTTCCTAAGTCTCTTTTCTCCCTGACCTCCCCAGGCCCTTCAGCCTGCCCAACATTCTCTAGGATTGGAGCAGTTCAGCCAACCACATCTTTTTGTGACTTGAAGGCCATTCAGCCAGTCCCCTCCAGAAGCTTCATCAACACCAGCAGCAGCACAAGATTCCATAGTAAAATATATGTGGTTTGTTTTTCAGTTATAATGGACATGCTTACCATGAACAGGGCAAAATCCACTTGCCACTTGCCACAAAGTAGTGATTATCACATTGTTTCTGTCATGGTTTCTCTGCACTACATATAATAGATACTTCTGGTCTTAAGAAACGTGCCTTGCGCCCAAGTTCCCTGGTGGTAGTGTTCTTGTTTCCTAAACTGATTTTATTTTGTCCACTTGGTCCATTTGATCTACTTACTCCTTGGTGTAAATACAGAGGATGATGCTTTATTCAAGACGATTGATGTCAGCCCCCTTGAAAACTTTTCTAGAATGATGGTCTTGTCTCAGCAAGGAGGGATGTAAGAAATTCCAGGTGTATTGGAGAATACCTTGGTAAAAATCAATTATATTTTGGGCGTCCATACCTTATAATACCTGATCTCTAATACAGATCAATTTAATTATATAGGTTTTTTTAAAAAACAAGACATATCGATGCGTAACACAGGCTGATGATATCAGTAAATTTAGTATTCTGATTAGAATTCACTAGGAGGAGCTCTATGTAGCTGTGTGCACTGTATCTGAGCAATAGAAGTGAAAGCCAAAACTATGTAGAAAGGATCTGTGGAAACTGCTGAGGCAGAAAGAAGCCTCTTCTTTGTCTTTAGAATGCCAAAGGTGGTTGATGGTGTCAGACGGAGCCAGGCTGAGGTCCAAATGTTTTGTTTTATTTATTTATTTATTTATTTAGGACATTTAGCCTGCCCTCCCCTGCACTGCAGGGCTCAGGGTGGGTTACAACAAGAGATAAAACAATCCACAATTAAACAATCCACATCATTCAACAAAAACAATAAAAACTGCAAGAATAAATACAGTACCAGATGGCAATCAGGCACAGCTGGGGATTGCTCCCAGAAATTACTGTATATAAACACACCCATAATGGACCAGTTCTGGGTAGCAGGCAAAAACAAACATTATTAAGTATTTTTTTTTTAAACAAAATTTTATTGGGATGTGCTCAACATTTTCAACAACGTTACCAATACAATTTGAAAAAATTTCCATCCCATCCCCCCACCCCCCAATAGGCTTCCAACACTGCTAATAACAAAAAAGTATATATTAGACGGTAATCAAGTTTAGACTTATATGAATCGACAAACCAGGTAACACATTTCAAATATATAAAATGCCTAACTAATTTCAACATATTTTCAAATAACAGTATAATACAATTCAGAATTCATTTCACTTCTCATTCAGTATCCATACAGATCTAAATTGTACATTTTCCCCTTCATTCTGTATTCAGTTTCCAAATACAATTTCAAACCTTCCCAATCTTTTATATACTGTTCTGCCATTTGTCCATTTAGTTTTTTTGTCATTTTGTCCATTTCCGCTAAAAACAGCAATTTTCTAAAGCAGTCATGTATATCCGGCACCTTCTCCGCTTTCCATTGCTGAGCGAAGGCCATTCTCGCCGACGTAATCATGTACCATAATAATGTCCTTTTTTCCTGTGGAATTCTTTCCATTGTCAAACCTAAGAGAAGAAGTTCCGGTCTTCTCCCAATTGGGATTTTTAATATTTTCTGCATCACACAGTGTATATTAGACCAATATACCTTTACTTTATCACATGACCACCACAAGTTCTTATCCATACTAATATTAGCAATCTTTTTTGGTGTCATATACCACCTGTACATCATCTTGTAGCAATTTTCTTTTACATTAACACAGGTAGACATTTTAAAGGATCTTTTCCACAAAAACTCCCATGTTTCCATAGAAATTTCTTTGTTCATGTTTATGGCCCATTTTATCATTTGCTCTTTAACAGTTTTATCCAAAGTATATGCAGTCAACAAAGTTTTATACATCTTTGAAATCATTTTTCGCTCTCTTTTCAACCATATATTTTCAAACTCATCATTCTTAGCTCTAAAACCAACCTCTTTACAATCTTTTTTGTAAATATCCCTTATTTGACAATATTGTAACCATCCATACTCAAATTCTAGTTCATTATTTGGTTTTAAAACATATTTTTTCCCCTCTTTTTGCAACAGTTCTTGGAATTTCAACCAATCATTACCTTTATGTTCTGAAAAAGGATGTATAACTGCTGCTGGAACAATCCACAAAGGCCTCTCGTCGGAAACTGTATCCTTGTACCTGGTCCATGCATCAAACAATGTTCTCCTTACATAATGATGCTTAAACATTGAATCAACTTTATTTTTCCCATACCAAAGATAGGCATGCCAGCCAAATCTGCAATCGTGACCCTCAAGGGCCAAAAGTTTTCTATTTTCCAAATTAACCCAGTCAGATAACCAAGACATACATACAGCTTCATGATACAAACGCAAATTCAGGACTTGGAAGCCACCTCTGTCAAACATTATTAAGTACTGAGACGAGGCAGCTCTTTTCATAACAACATTCTTTGTTACTGAACTTCCGAACCAAAGACACAGGCTCAACAGGAGCCAGTTTATACTTGAAAAAACCACACCCACCTTAAACAACAACCAATACCAAGTAGGCAGTCAGAATCCTTCATTTGCATGAACTATCTACAATGTAACTAATGACAGTGCAGCTATTGGGTTATAATCAACAAATATGATTGGCCGTTACCAGTAACACAACCAATAGTCTTGAAGACTTTTGGAGCCTTGCTCAGACTCAAGCTCCACCAGAACATGACAAACACCATACCAGATAGGGCAGTATAAACAGTGCAGCGAGGTAGGGCAAGCAGAGCCAGGTAGAGCAGAGGAGGCCGATGTAAATTTAGATTCCTGCTGCCTCAGCCAAAGGCCTAGTGGAACATTTCTGTTTTACAGGCCCTGCAGAACTCTCAACCGCATTGGTAGCAAATGTGAGGTACAAATGTGAGGCCCAAAGTGGAGGCAGATGTTCTTCAGAATCCCCCCACCTACACACAGTCATCCATGTAAGCTTGTACCTTTGTTGGAGCTCTGCTGCATTTGTGTTCCTTAATATCTTTCCATGGCTAATATAACAGAAATAATTTTCCAAATGACAAAAGTGAGAAGTAACTTTTGATGCTGAATATATTGTGAGGTACTCAATCTATCCCTTTCTTCTTAATCATGTTTAATATAACCTGCCCAGCCACTTGGACTTTTATAAAATGGAATCTCCTTGAGAGGTGAACTGTTCTCTTGGGAATGGAAGTGCTGCATTCTACATGTTTTGGTAGGGTGGAAATTCAGTCAAATCCAGCTTAGATAAAACAGCTGCAGATTATTTGGGAGTGACAGAACTGAATTTAACAATGGTATTAATGCAGGTATTAGTTTGTAGACTGACAAGCAGGGCTATTTTTGGGCAGGAACACCGGCTGGCTCTTGAGTTGGCCATGCCCAGCGGGAACTCATTAACACAATAGGCCACACCCAACAGCAGAAACTCATTAGGATTGGCTACATTAGGGGTGTGTGGCCTAACATGCAAAGGAGTTCCTGCTACAAAAAAAAGCCCTGAGTTTTGACAACAAACAAGGTAAACAGAATAAGAAGCAAAAGGTGGGTGTGGCTGGATGACTTCTGGTAACATGGGGTATGGCCTCATATGCTAATGAGCTGTGCCATCAAAGGTGTGGCCTAATATTCTAATGAGTTCCTGCTGGGCTTTTTCTACAAAAAAAGTCCTGCTGACAAGGATCACAGCAAGGTAAGAGACACTGTCATTTAAAGCTGATTTGGTTTATATAAGCAGAAGCCCCTGAGTGCACATTCTTCTATCTACTCAGAACTGGCTAATTTCAGTTTAAACTAGCTCACTAGCAAAGAGAATGAAACAGAACTTCGGAACAACTGGCCCACTCAGAAAGCCAGAGTGAACTACTAGTCAGGTGACTCATTGGTACTTAAGATCCTGGGCTTAAAAACACATACACACTTACACTTTTATTTTTTTATTTACTTATTGTCATCAAGTCACAACTGACTTAAAGTGACCCCATGGGGTTTTTAAGGCAAGAGACATTCAGAGGTGGTTTGCCATTGCCTGCCTCTGTGTTGCAACCCTGGTATTCCTTGGAGGTCTCCCATCCAAATACTGATGAAGGCCAGCCCTGCTTAGCTTCTGAGATCTGGCTAGACTGGGCTATCCAGGTCAAGGCAACAGGTCAATGGAGGAGGAGGAGGAGGAGATGATTGGATTTATACCCTGCCCTTCACTACCTGGCCTTCACTCAGAGCAGTTTACAATCTCCCTTCCCCTCCCAACAACAGACACTCTGTGAGGTAGGTGGGGTTGAGAGAGCTCTTTTGAGAACTGCTCATGAGAGAACAGCTCTGAAAGAACTTGTAACTGACCCAAGGTCACACTAGCAGCTGCATGTGGAGGAGTAGGGAATCAAACCCAGTTCTCCCATATTAGAGTCTGCACTCCTAACCACTACACCAAATTGGTTCTTTACATGTATCAACAAATCTAGGAAAGATGCAGAAATGGAGCTGTGACTCTTGACAATTTTTTTTTTTTGTGGGGGGGCTGATTAATGTTTAAAAGCTAGGAAGGGAGCTTTTGATTTAGAAACTAAAAGGTGGTGCTTGAGCCTACCAACTGTTCTGCAGATCCCTGGAGGAAGGGCCTTTAATTTCTGAAAAAGCTACGCTATGGATTATGGGGGTCCTGTGTCAAGAAGCCCTCCTACTACTGTGAAGAAGGGAATCCAAGAAGATCACTTCTCCTTGTGCCAGCAAAAAAACTAGTAGTATCCAACTCCTGATGTGTATATACAGACAAACATCTGGCAGAGATGAAAAGTCTTTACAAGGAAAGAGTCAAAACTGATGTTATGAGCCTTAACAAGGTAGTGGTTTCAACAAGTGATTTCAGCTTTATTTAACAGCAAACTAGATGATCCCTTTTTAAATAATCCGGGCTGTCAAAGCCATGCCCATAGTTATGTTAACAACCAATGATAACACAGGGATAAGGACCATTGAGGTCTGTTCCCTCCATAAACATATACATAGCCCTGATTGGCTATTTACAAGGTTTCACAGAAATTAACCAATGGGAATGTCGACTCTTACAATCCCTTTTACTGACTCAAATTTATGGTAAAACATAGGACTAATTCAGAGCCAGAACATAACAACTGAGGTCTAGCTTTGTGCTACTGCAGTTTAGAATTGCTTCTCTGTTGGGAGTTTACTGTGTTATTAGCTTATTATGATGTTATTGTTTTAATGAGTTGTATAGAGAACTTTTAATATATTAACTTTTAATACTGTATATATGCTGTAAGCACTAGAACAAAAGTTTCATACATGGAATGGCCACCAGAAAGCATATTTTGAGCTAATGAGGGAGATATCATGTTTAGTATGCATAAATAATAAATATGAACCAAATTAATAATAAATAGTGTTTTAATTGACTGGAACTCAAAATAGTCTAGCTTTGCTGGTTGAATTGGGTTACAAAAAATCAGGAAAATATCCAACAAGAAACCCCAATTGGAAAATTAAAAACTTACAGAACTACACAATAAGGCCGTGGTCTCACACTCTAAATAATCCACTTTCAATCCACTTTCAGTGCACTTTCAGTCTGGATTTTGCAAGTTCACACAGTAGAATCCAGTTTGAAAGTACATTGAAAGTGGATTGAAAGTGGATTATTTAGTGTGTGTGACCGTAGCCTATGCCACGTACACTGCAGCTTGGATACTGACAGTCATTTTAGGGCATGGATCTTCTGATGCCTGTTGCAGCTGCTGAGAATCTCTTCACCCATGGACTTGGATTATATGGTTGCCAATTTCCAGATGGTGGCTGGAGATCTCCTGGGATTACAACTGATCCCTAGGCAACAAAGATCAGTTCACCTGGAGAAAATGTCCACTTTGGACAGTGGATTCTATGGCATTTTACCCTGCAGAGGTACCTCCCTTCCCCACCCCCACCCCCTTTCAGGCTCCACTCCCAAAATCTCCAGGTATTTCCCACCCCAGAGCTGTCAAACCTAGGGTGGAACCTGTGGAGGACAGGGTTTCGGGAGAGGAAGGACCTGAGTGGGAATAATGGCAGATTCTATCCTTCAAAGCGGCCATTTCTTCAGAGGAACTGATCTCTGTAGTATGGAGATCAGCTGTAATTCTGGGAGATCTTCAGGCCCCATGTGGAAGTTAGTAACCCCATGATGTCCACTTGCTTGAAGGAGTTCAAAACGGGATTGAACACAAATATGGAGGAAGAGTTCCCTGATGATTACTAACCATGACGGTTAGCTACAACTTCCACTGCAGTCCTGTCAGTGCCAGTTAATGGGGGAGGGAGAACAGGTAGGGCCTGGAGATCTCCCATAACTACAATTGATCTCCAGACTACAGAGGTCCGTTCCTGTGAAGAAAAGGGTTACTTTGGAGGGTGGGCTCTGTGGCACTGTACCCCACTGAGGTCCCTCCCCTCTCCAAACCCTTCCCTCACTAGGCTTCACCCCCAAATCACCAGGGATTTCTCAGCCTAGCATTGGCAACCCCAGCAAGCACTTCCACAGGACTTTCTCATCCCTTCTGCATGTCCCCTTTGACCCAGGAGCAGGATTTCAGGGGATATTTTGGGTTGCTGAAGGAGAGGAGTACTGAGAAAGTACTCCCATGCATGCAATTCTTTCTGCCTGCAGAAGTGGTACACCGGATCCAGTCCATTGTCTGCTCCACTGTAAACAAAATGCAGCACAACACCAGGAGTTGCAATGAGGAGCAGAAATCAGGCAGAAAAGCAGAAAAGATCTGTACGTCTTGTGCTCATGGATCAGTGGATTCAACCCTCTGCTTTTAATTATAAAAACTCCTTTACTTTCTCCCGATAAAAGGCCTAATAAGTGGCTATTCCTTGTAGATAAGCCTTGTTATGGTTTTGTTTCTTGTTCCCCGCCAATTTACTATTATCCTCAAGCAAACATGACCCAAGGAACCGACATAATTTGAATAACACAGAAGCTATTTTTGAGTTTCCTCTTGCATCATTATAATGATTCTCTGCACAGTACTGGAAAGGTTATCTCGTAATTAGAGATAAATTAATTGAGAAGATAAAAATGTGTAGTGCAGATGTAGCATATCTAAAAAGAGGTGTGAATATTTGGGTTTGGGTTTTTTTTTCTGAAATCCACATTATTTGGCAGAGGGGGAGCTTGGAAAAGGAGCACCCATTTTGATGAAAAGAAATCATCGGCTCTTTGAGTAGGATTATAAGTTCAAGGCTCTTTTATGGAACACAGAGATGTCTCTTTGCAATTTCCCACTCGTACTGCTTGACAATGCGATAACTATGGGAACAAAGTGTTTACCTGTGAGAGGCAGAGGTTATGATTAATATTTGGTAGCATGTGGAATAAAACCAGAGGTGTAGAAAAATTGCAAAAAGCAAAGAAACCAAACTACATTTTTTTAGCTTCTGTTGCAGCTGCCCGATACTCTACGTACCTCTGTTGTGATAATATTTTTGGTGGGATCCAGCTGACCCACTGAGAAGGAAAGCTGGCAGACCTTGCTCTCTATGCTTAACTTTCCTTAAAAAAATAGGAATCTATGTTGGGCTATCAATTTGCTTTTGGTTTATCCATGGAAAACCCCCAAACAGCCTCATTCCAGGTTACCAAGACGACTAGCTGCTACAATATGAATCTACCTGCACATTCAGATCTTCCCCTGTGGCTCTTTTCCAGGAGGGGCTATGGTTCAGCGGCAGGGCATCTGCTTGCCATGCAGAAGGTCCGAGCTTCAACCTCCAGCATCTCAGAGTGAAAGGATCAGGTGGTAGCTGGTGTGAAAGACCCTCTGCCTAAGACCTGGGAGGCAGCTGCCAGTCTGAATAGACAATACTGACCTAATAGACCAAGGTTCTGATTCAGTATAAGGCAGCTTCATGTGTTCAAGTATTTGCTTCCATTAGCATGTAGAGGGGAAGCTTACAAGGATCCCTGGAAGACAAATCGTGAGACACACTGTTTCCTAGAGTTTCCAGGTCCCTTCTGATAACCAATGGAGGGTGAAGGGGGGGACTTACCAGGAGAAAGAGAAAGGCCCAGGCCACATTTCTGGCACTGCACAGGAAGTGATGTCATTACACCAGCGACTTCTAGGTGACTCTTTGGTATTTGGGCAAAAACTCTATGGTAAAAATTGCATCTATCATAAAGTTTTGTCCAAATACGAAAACATTGCACAGAAGTCAGTGGTGTGATGATGTCACTTCCTGTGCAGCACCAACAACATGGCCCAGGCCATCCTCTTTCCCCTGGTGTATCCCCCCTCCAGCCAGCTGACTGGTGGCTGGGAGGGGCAGGTCCTGGTGGGGATCTCTGCCTTCACTGTGGTCTGGCAACCCTACTGTTCCCTTCACAATGGAATCATGCATTGGCTGCATCCATACATAATTAGATATTGAGCTGTCATTGTGCTATAGTGATCCTATGGAAATGGTTTTTTTCTGTAGACAAGACACTCCATTTGCCAATTCCAGTGTCGATGTTCTGTTCACCACAAAGGCACCGATTTTGGTTGCTGCATGGGAGTGAAGTACATGGGGAAGCCATTGAGGTAGAGACTGCTCCTGGTCCTGGTGACTGCAGCCACTGAGATTTAAGCCCGCCTGCATATCTCTGCCTCTTCATCTGCATAGCTAGGTGGAGTTTCTTGGTCCAAAATCTGATCCGAGTTGGGAAAGTTAAGATCCTGCTCTTTCTTGCAGACAGTCAACACTTCCCCAAATGGCTTTTAAAACAACAAAAGGCTGCAGAGTTACTGGTTAGTTGTAACATGCTGCTTGTCCTGAAGAGAGATACACAGGCGAGAAGCAACGTATTTGTTTTGGGGGCATTGTGTCTCAGATTACCAGTGCCACTCAGACCTATGTTGCAGTGGGAAGAGGATTAATCCTGGGATGTTTGAGACCCATCTTTCTCCACAATGGAGTCTATTCTAGGAACACAGTCTAATTCTTTTCTTATAACACTGGCCTTTTATTGGTTCCACGAGGCTTATAGCATTCTGGCAGTGTGACTTCTGCTTTGAACACTGAAGTGCAAACTCGGCACAAAGGGAAGAATTAGGTTATGACGTTTGTGCCTTAGGTTGCATTGTGGGGAAATGCCCCTTCATTTTCAAATGTTTTTTAAATGGTTTTGGATAAGGAAAGTGCAACCTCTGGATTATTACCTTGAGATCGTAGGTCTTAATTTGTATTTCTGCTGTCATTCACGTTGACTCAGCATTTGAATGAGTTCTCATTCAGAGGAACTAACTAGATTCTTTTTTGGGGGGGAAATCAAAGTGTTTCATTTCAGTACTCAAGATTCTGATCTGCCTGCTCTTCTAGTATTTGAACTCATTGTAAAATGCTTTTTTAATGGGCAAAAATTTGTACATATCTGTTTAGGATATAGAATTTACAGTATATGTGGAAAAACTAGATTGAATTTAGGTGGTGGGATCATAGCCACTGGACCCTAAAAGTATCATGTCAAGGGAGCTGTAACTGTTTTGTAGTTTATTTCTATAGCTAAAAGAAAAGGAAACTAAAAATAAGTAACCAGAGTGCAGAAATCAAAGGATACTTACTTGAATGAAGGAAATGCTCATCTACCTCGGAGCCAATCTACAAAGGTACAAAGTAGCTTAATGAGTCCTGAACAACAGATGTTGCTTATTTCCAGTTCATTATTATTGTAAGCATAAACCTCTTGATGAGAAACTTATATACAAATGAACAGGTGCTATTGGAAATGGGTGGATTCTTCTACTGGCTTTTCACAATTCATTGCTAGCTTCAAATACAGTACCTTCTCTCTCTTTTTGGTCTTCAGAACCAAATGTGACTGTAACAATTGGGGCAACAACTAATCACTGATGAGAAGATGTTTCAGAGGGTAGTTTAATGTTTGATTTGTTTTATAACAAATCATTATGTTCTGGTTTATACTGTAATTGCCGCAGCAATTAATTTGTTGAATTTATATTTCTAATTAATTTGAAACATCTGGTGGTATCCTTGTGTGTGTGCTTTTTTAAAAAAACTATCAGTTGAATAATAGGAGAAGGCACCGACTGACGTTTCTTATGTATAATTGATTGGATTCTTAATTAATTTTTACATATTTGCATAACTGCAAGTGATGTTGTACCTCAGAGAATGCAATTAAGAAGGCTGACAGATTGAATGGTCGAATCTGCATTTGGATTTTTAAATCAGTTTTGTGCTGCTGTGACGTCATCAAGCATCGAGAAAGACAGTGTCACAGCAGCACAAAACTGATTTAAAAATCCAAATGTAGCACGAAACTGATTTAAAATTGCAAATGCAGATTTGACCAATGGATCCATACATCTGATCGATAATGGTATAATCCCAAAGAGAGATGGCATGTCACATAAAGAGCACCTTTGGAGCGCTTTGGCTTCACCTGTGAATGTAGCTAATGGGCAACTGTGAATGTTGCTAATGCAAAACAGACAGCGAACAAGATGAATTTTTTCCCCCTTGCATCAGTAGATGGAGACTGTGGGCCAAATGACACATTACATATATACATGTGTGCAGTGTTCCGTCTAAGCTGAGTTAGTGTGAGCTAGCTCACAGTTTCTTACCCACTGGCTCACACATTTTTGTCTTCGCTCAGGAAAGATGGCTCCAGAGCAAACTAATTAATGCAGTAGCAAATTGCTCACTCACAACTTTAATGCCAGTAGCTCACAAAGCGGAGTTTTTGCTCACAAGACTCCACAGCGTAGAGGGAGCACTGGAGGGGAGGGGCTTCAATGGGGGTATCCTGCCATAGAGTCCTCCTTCCAAAGCAGCCATTTTCTCCAGGGAAACTGATCTCTGTCACCTGGAGATCAGTTGTAATCCCAGGAGATCTCCAGCCACCATCTGGAGTCTGGCAACCCTAGCATCTGACCCAGCAAGACTCTTCTTACACACATGACGCCATGTAGTTGGTTTGACCCTGCCAGTCCTGGGTTGTAGGCCTCCAAAGTTATGGTAAGAGCATGAAGCTTGGCCAAACAGTGACTGGAACTCATTGGCACATGGCAGGCTAAGATGGAGGCAGAGACTGAGGGCTGGGATGGGTTCGAATCCCCAGTCTGCTGTGATGCTCACTGGGTGATCTTGGGTCAGTCTGGAGCTGGCAACCTGACCCACCCCCACCCCTGCAGGTGGCCAGGGGGGCCCAGGCAACCCTCATACTAACATGCCTCGTCGGCTGTTCATTGGATCCCATCATGTAATTTGGCAGCATTTAATATGTTGTATAACACTTACGTTCTGCTGCCATTGAGTTTTTTAGACTTCTGGTTTGTTCTACAACCCAAATCTCATTTCATTGTTTATTGATTGTCCCATCTTGTTGATTACATCGACTCACTCTGTGTTATCTTCCTTGAGTCCCAGTGAGGAAGGCAGACTATAAATAATGGAAAGAAAAGGAGAGAGAGAGAGAGAGAGAGAGAGAGAGAGAGAGAGACAGACAGACAGACAGACAGACAGACAGACAGACAGACAGACAGACAGACAGACAGAGAGACAGAGAGACAGAGAGACAGAGAGACAGAGAGACAGAGAGACAGAGACAGAGACAGAGACAGACAGAGACAGAGAGACAGAGAGACAGAGAGAGAGAGAGAGAGAGAGAGAGAGAGAGAACATTTATGTGGTGAGGCAGGGGAAGTAAATTTTATACTGCAACACAGAAGAAAAGTTCATGATTCTAGACAAGTGTACTGGAAGCAGTGCAAGCTGACCCCCCCCGAAAACAACAACAACAACAGAACCAGGGAATGTGTCCCCGTTGAATATTTCACTAGAATCCATATTCTCCTGTACTTGCTGCTTACCAGTGCATTATAATTTGAGAGAAATGCAAGTCTGTACTGATTATTAGTGTCAAAAAGTCATTTCAATGAGGCATAATGGATATACCAGCTAAGTGTCAAGACAACAGCATAACCACGCAAGAGTGAGTCAAATGGAGACATGAGATGCTATCCCAAGTTTCTTGAGATGCAGCCTGACTGTTAATGATGACAGCAAAATGGATGTGAAATTGTAAAAATCTACTCTCTCCTTTTTTAGGCATTACATAATGGTTAAAGGAAAAATGATGCATAACATCACCACTCATTTGCTAGCGAGAGAGGTAGGACTTAGTTATGTTCCCAGGGCCCAATGTTTGGAGCAGTGGGTTATGCCAACTTTCTGGAGAGTTGTATCTGATCATACGCATAGCACAAGTAGTGTACAACAGTGTCTTTGCAGTACCAAATTTACAGTGTGCACCACCAAACATGAGCTGCCTCACACTGTTGCCAGTCTCCAGGTGGTAGCTGGAGTTCTCCTGGGATTTCAACTGATCCCCAGGCGACAGAGATCAGTTCCCCTGGAGCAAATGGCTGCTTTGGAGGGTGCTCTCTATGGCATTATACCCCGCTGAAGTCCCTCCAAACCCCACCCTCCCCAGATGCTGCCCCCCAAATCTCCAGGAATTTCCCAACCTGGAGCTGGCAACCCTAACTCATTCACCATATTCTGCCACTCTTTTAAAAAAGTTTTCTATTGGGATCAGGACCAGCTCTACCAAGCAGGCAGATCAGGCAGTGATTTCCCAAATCATATTGGAAACTCTCTGTGTGTGATTGTACTATTTCCATCTGCATGTTCATTCCCACAGTGCATCCAAAGCCCACTTCAAACCTTGGTGGTAACCAGATCAAGAGTCTTGGACTCTGATACTGCCTTTTAAGAAACTACACATTCTCTCCCCCCATCCAGTCAGCTATAAGGTGGCAGGAAGATTATGGTACACTAACAGCTTAAACAGTCACCCTACACCCATGTCTCTGATCGATGGGGTTCAGTAGGTCAAATATGGGTTGATAAGATGTTAGCTGTCTAACACTGACTCACTCCAGAGCCAGTTTAGTGTAGTGGTTAAGTGCACGGACTCTAATCTGGGAGAACCGGGTTTGATTCCCCACTCCTCCACATCCAACTGCTGGTGTGACCTTGGGTCAGTCACAAGCTCTGGCACAGCTGTTCTTGAAAAAAGAGCAGTTTCTGTCAGCTCTCTCAGGCCCACCTACCTCACAGAGTGTCTATTGTGGGGAGGGGAAGGGGAAGGAGATTGTAAGCCATTCTGAGACTCCCTTGGGTAGTGAAGAGCAGGGTATAAATCCAGTCTCTTCTTCTCTTCTTCTTCTTCTTCTAATCTGAAGAATCAGGTTTGATTCCCCTCCCCTCCACATGAAGCCAGCTGGGTGACCTTGGGTCAGTCACAGCTCTCTCAGAACTCTCTCTGCCCCACCTACCTCACAGGGTGTCTGTTGAGGGGGGAAGAAGGGAAGGTGATTGTAAGACACGCTGAAACTCCTTCGAGTAGTGAAGAGCTAGGTATAAAGCCAACTGTTCTACTACTTTTCCTCTTTTCAAATGAAAGACACAGGAACTTTTCAGTTCTACATCACTGGCAAACATCAGTGCCTCACAACTGGCCCTCTGACAAGTTATGATTACTTTCAGGAGCTCCAGTCCCACTGCAAATTCCTTGGAAAGGCTTGCTGTGTGGGAAACTGGTCCAATTATTTCTACCTTCTGCCGCAGATCCTGTAACAGACTGCTGTCCCCTATCCCATAATTGCTAAGTTTCCAGAAAAAGGGACTTTTCAAAGCTTTTGGAAATTCAGTATACAATCTGGATTGTTCAACCCCCTTCTACATACTTGTTGATAACCTTTAAAAAATAGAGTTAGTGAAACCAATCCTTTCTTCTACTCGAGCAAGATTTATCTGTATAAAACCCAAGCAAGGTTTGTTATTTGTAAAAGCATCCTGACAGCTAGTATTACAACACATAAGTAACGTGTAACTATTCTAGCCTTTAGAATGTTTTGAGGTAATTACTGAGGGCCAGTCTAAAGGTGCCGGATTTCCTAAGTATCTTTTCCTAAGTATCTTTTAAAAGGTGGGTGTTTTTTATTGACCATCTCCAGTCCTCTGGTAGATAGTTAGGATGATAGTTGCAGAGACTGTAGGGATACAAGTTTTAGGGAGTCTTACAGGTTTGATCCAGGTAGTCAGTCGTGTTGGTCTGAAGCAGTAGAACAAATTTAGAGTCCAGTGGCACCTTTAAGACCAACAAAGATTGAAAAGTATTTGAAAAAGTGTGCATGCACACGAAAGCCCATACCTTGAATAAACCTTTGTTGGTCTTAAAGGTGCCACTGGACTCTAAATATGTTATACAGGTTTGAGTTAGTTCAGCTGTGCCACACTTTAGGAAGGATGTTGACAAGCTCGAGTGTGTCCAGAAGAGGGCAACCAGGATGGTGAGAGGGTTTGAATCCAAGTCTTATGAGGAAAGGCTGAAAGAGTTGGGTATGTTTAGCCTGGGAAAGAGAAGACTTAGAGGGGACATGATTGCCGTCTTCAAGTATTTGAAGGGCTGTCATGTAAAAAATGGAGCAGATCTATTCTCTCTTGCTCCAGATTGCAAGACTAGATCTAATGGGTGGAAATTACAAGGGAGTCATTACCGGCTAGATATCAGGAGAAACTTCCTAACTGTAAGAGTGGCTGAGCAGTGGAACAGTCTGCCTTGGGAGGTGCTGGATACTCCTTCCCTGGACGTTTTCAAGTGGAGCCTGGACAACCATCTTTTAGGTATGTTGTAAGTATGTAGGGCTATCTTTTGGCTATGCTCCTGCAGAGTGCAGGGCTTGGACTAGAGGACCCGCAAAGTCTCTTCCAACTCTAACATTCTATGATTCTATGATAAAGGATGTATTAAAGATTGGAACGTGACTTAGAGGGAATTGTATGGTGGTTTCATAAGTGGGTAGGATAAGGGAATAAGAAAAAGAAGAGGATATAAACTGGATTTGGATTGGCTTTGGTTTGTTGGTTGTGTAGATGGAATGTAACCTCAATTTTTTTGGTTAAAATACGAAAGAGAGTACAATATATAAGGATATGAATTACTTTTATGAAATATGAAATACATACTCAATAAAAATTATATTAAAAAAAGAAGTGTGGAGTGCTTGCACATCTGGGTCACCATGTTTGCTATGAAGCCCAGCACTCTGCCCTGGAACATTTCCTGATTTTGAGTGGGGGTGGGCTTTAAATTTATTTATTTTAAACCTTTATACCCTGCCTTATCTCCACTGACTCAAGGTAGCTAACAATTGAGGTTGCCAGTTCTGGGTCGGGAAATATGTGGAGATTTTGGAGGCGGAGCCTGGAGAGGGTGGGGATTGGGGAGAGGAGGGACTTTAGCAGGGTATACAGCCATAGAGTCCACCCTCCAAAGCAGCCATTTTCTGCAGGGGAACTGATCTTGGTCATCTGGAGATCAGCTGTAATAGCAGGAGATCTCCAGGTGCCACCTGGAGCCTGGCAACCGAACTAACAATGCAACACCAAGGGGCAAGAACAAGCACAGCCGTCCAATGAGAAAAGATTACAAAAGCCCAGAACAAAAATGCAGCCAAATCAGCCAGAACAGCTTACCTCCCACCAAATGCCCCTTGGAACAGAACGGTCTTACACATTTTCCAGAATGCAGCAAGTGACTGTGCCCCCAGGACCCAGTCTGGTAAGGCATTCCAAAGGACTGGACTCACTGTAGAAAAAAGCCCATGATGACCCAGGTGTTGCCATATAGGCAATCCTAGGAGAGAGTGATCCCAGAAGATTGCTGCCTGAAGATCATAAGAGATACCTGGGAGTATATCAGGAGATATGGTTTGATAAACCTGAGGGTCGCAGGCTATGAAGGGCTTTAAAGCTTATAACCAGCACTTTGAAGTGGACCTTGAAGTAAATTGGTAACCAGAGCAGAGCAGCTGAGGCAGCACTGGAGTTGTGGGTTACAAGCAGCTGATCCCAGTCAGGAGTCTTGCTGCCCCATTTGGTATCCGCTGAAGCTTCTGAAACGTCCGCAGAGGCTGCCTCACATACAATGTGCTACAGCAGTCCAATCTGCAGAGATGAAATAAGGGGCCAGTTACAAGCCAGATGTCACTGCGAAGTGGCAATTCTGGCAAGAGTTATGACCTGTTTATCGATCAACAAGGTCAGATAACTCATGCACAGCTCCAGTTCATTTCAATGGAAAGCTTCCTTGTAGATTGTACCATATCCTAATATGGACTGGAAGCTCCAAATACGAGAGCAGTCCTTTATTCATATCCCGCACTAAGTAAACCAGGCACGAAACATTGACACAAATAGAAAATAATAAATAAATAAATTTATTCTCACCACACCCAGATATTTTAGGGTGAGAAATAGAAGCTGCTCCAAGATTACCCCAGTGAGCTTTATAGCTGAGCAGCTATCTGAAGCTGGGTCTTCCTGCCTCCAGACATGACAACTGGCTCACCACGCCACCTTGGGTCCTGATAGCAGGACTTAAATATACAAATAAGGGCTTAAATTTAAAGACCCCCCTCTCCAACATGGAGATATTTGCTGATGTAGCAATAGTTACAGTAAATGACACCCCTTTTTTCTGTGTGATCAGTTTTCACCTCTGCAGTGCCACAATTTCCCCAATGCGTTTATTTAAAACACCTTTTCTGCCACCTTTCCATCCAATGTAGGGTCCCCGAGACAGCAAATAATAAAAAATATGCGAGATGCGCATCACAATTCCTCGGAACGATACTTATCCAGAGCAAATCAGCACCACATACAATGCTTAAGAATGGATTAGGTTAGAGACACAGCAAGAATCTAATTCTGTATCATTTTGTTACCTTGCTCTTAATGCCTATTATAATGACCCAAATACTGTGGATTAGATCCAGCCATCTTTTTCCAGCAATCTCACCTAATTCTCTTCCTTACTACAGCCCCCCTCCCATATGGCTTTTGTCCACACACATTCCTCACACAGCATTTTTAGTGGTCACAGGGGACCACTTCTTCTCTTTTTCAGCAGTGGAAAAGCTAGCTAGATCCAGTCCTGTACTACCCACGAACTCTGTCTCTAAGACTATTCAAAAGATGCAAAAATCTACAATGCTTGCATTTGTCATCGGAAGTAGGAATTTTGGTGATGCAAAAGGCTAAGGGATCCTACTAGAAATGATATGAGATGATGTATTCTATTTGTCTTTAATAAAAATCAGTTGTAATGTCATTCCACTGCAACCTGGTACTAATCCACTTCTAGCGGATTACAAGCATTCAGGAAAATAGCGCGTACTGGAAGACACACTGCTACACAAAATATGTGGAGTCTTCAGTATTTATTGTTGCATGCATGGACAAGAGGATGTGTTTGTAGCAGAAATGTGTTTGGTAGGGTTGCCAGACTGTAGAGGCCAGACTGTAAAGGCAGGGGGACAATGCTCCCGCTAAGCTGTGGAGTCTTGTGAGCAAAAATTCTACTTTGTGAGTTACTGGCATTAAAGCTGTGAGCGAGCGATTTGGATACTGCATTATTAGTTTGCTCTCAAGCCATCCTTCCTGAGTTAAGACAAAAAATATGTGAGCTAGAGGCTAAATAACTGTGAGCTAGCTCACACTAACTCAGCGTAGAGGGAACACTGTGGGGGTCCCCCGCTGACAGACCCCACCTTCCTTCCGCTGATCAGCTGGCCAGCAGGGCAGGAACTTACCCAGAAAATGAGGGAGATCCGTCTGATGTGCAGCGTGGCTCTTGTGTTATTCCCAAAGGTACCGCCATCCCAAACGCCCACTGCTGCTAGGTGGAGCCGTAAGAATAAAAACAGGAGAGGAGGAATGGATCCAAAAGATGCTCTAGGAATTCCTCAAATCTCTGTAGGTTTTACCATAGATATCTGGGAAATTCCTAAGAGCGTTGCACAACACTGATTTCTGCAGTCCCACACACACACCGTGCACCTGGGAGTTGCCAGGCCAAGGACTGGCAACCCTCCTCAGCCACAGCAGTTTGCAGTGCACACCCCAGCTTTTAAAAATGTGAAACAAAGGTTTGAACAGATAGACACGCAACCACTTGAAGTAAACAATTTTTGCAGAGTTGAGGAAATAATCTGGTCCCACACATACTTGCGGTCACACAGACTAAATAATCCACTTTCAATCCACTTTCCAACTGGATTTTACTGTGTGAACTGGCAAAATCCAGTTGGAAAGTACATTGAAAGTGGATTGAAAATGGATTATCTAGTGTGTGTGATTGCAGTCCCTTTCAAGAAGGGTTGCTGCAACAGCAGGATCTGCAAAAAGCATTAACTAACTGCAGGCCTTCCAACAGCACAGAGGCCTTCAGGACAGGGTTGCCAATTCTGGTTTTGGAAATTCTTGGAGCTAAGGGGGTGGAGCCTGGGAAAGGCAGGATTTATGGAGGGGAGGAACCTCAGTAGGGTATAATGTCACAAGAGTCCACCCTCCAAAGCAGCTATTTTCTCCAGGGGAGCTGACCTCTGTAGATCAAGACTACTGTGACAGTAAATTCACAAGAGAAACCACTGGGTGAGACAAAGAAAAGATTTAATGCCCAGCTGATTCTGGGCATATTTCCAAATGCAACTTCTCTCTGAAGCTAAGATTAGCCCCTTCTTTTTTTTTCTGCACCAACTTCTGTGTGAATAGCAAATGCAAGCACAGTATGATTTTCCTGTCCATTCATCTATTAAATAAGTATATGAACTATGGAATAACTTGGAAGAGAACAAATCAGATTAGAATTCTATTCTAATTTACCCCAAGGAAAAACTAGGGTGTTTGTTACACATTGGCAATCTTCTTGGCATTAGATTTCTTTTATTCACTCTGTGGTTTTTGCTATCTGCATCTTCAAGTCTGCAATGAGAAGCAGAGAGATATCAGCACATAAATCCAGGCCATGTCTAGAAACCGCTGGCAGCAAGAGATGGGGTGAAGCTCCCCATAACTTAGTCAGATCAATAGTTTGACACGTTTATGCATCTCTTCTGCCAAGTGCCAAACACTGAATTTCCAATGTGGTGTGGTGGTCAGAGTGACAAACTAGGATTCAAGAGACCCAGATTCAGATTCCAACTGTGCCATGGAACTTTGCTAAGTGAACTTGGGCTAGTTACACACACTCATGGCTCACAGGATTGTTGGGAAGATAAAATGGATCAGTGGAGAACAGTTTAAGCCATTTTGGGTCCCTGCTGGGTCCTGAAGGGTGGGGAATACAGCATGGATGGATGAATGGATGGATGGATGGATGGATGGATGGATGGATGGATGGATGGATGGATGGGGGAGAGAGAGCGAGAGCGAGACCCACAATACAGGAAATAATTAGTACCAAGAAATGGTGTTATCTGCCCTGGGAAAAACAGCTATTATCTAGTTGTGCTAGAAATTGTTCCAGTGGATCTCTTTATTCTGAGTATGTCTAGTGAAGTGAATCAAGCTGCCTTTCTGAATAGGTAGAAACACAGGTGTGTATTGCTTTGTAAAGATCCAAGTGGGTTATACTGAAACTGGCACTATGACAGGTTTAAACTACATAAATTTAAAGGAAAGATCCACACCAGAGGAGAAATTCCTTTTGTTCAGGACCCTGACACCATAAAACAATGTCAAGTGTTTCAAAATAAGCAGAACTGAGCAAGCACAAGCCCCATTATGATGTACCTGTTGCAAGGCTATACCAGTGGAGGCTGAAATACAAGGATGCAAGGTTTTAATGCTCCCCGTGTACCCCCTGACCTGGATAGCCTAGGCTAGCCAGATCTCATCAGATCTCAGAAGCTAAGCAGGGGCAGCCCTGGTCAGTATTTGGGATGGGAGACCACCAAGGAAGTCCAGGGTCCTGAGGCAGGCTATGGTAAACTGCCTCCGAATGTCTCTTGCCTTGAAAACCCCATGGGGTCACCATAAGTCAGCTGTGACTTGACAGCAAAAAAAAGAATGTATGCAAAGCTAGCATGTCAGGGGAAATTCTACATTTCACTTACTTGCTAGTTTATATGCATAGAAAGTTTTTTACGCAGGGAATGAGAGGCTTCCGCTCATCTGCTTCAGCTTATGTGCATAATAATTCAGGCTCCGCATTGCAAGTTTTTCTGGGCTCAGTTCAGAATGGGCTTGCTAAAAATGAGCTAATTTGGAGTTCATTCAAATCAGGATCAAGTCATATCTCAATCTGAGCGAGAGCTATTGGCAGTGTCCTCAGGAAATCCCAAAGCCGCCTCTCTCCTAGAGTCCGGAGACCTCTCTAATCTTCTCCTGCTGCACCTTCTTCTATTGTCCCTAGAACTTACCTCTGGCAGCTAAGACAAGAGCTGCTGCTGCATTTTTCATTAAGTAGCAGCTACACTGCAGATACCAAAATTTAAAGGAAAGGGTGGCAAGAGGTTGGTGTTGGTCAAGCTCATTAGGAACTGGGCTGAATTTCAGAGAGATTTAGCTTGGCTCGTAATTGATCTGGAAGCTGCATGCTGGCAACGTTCATATTCCAAAGTCCCCAGCTCTGAATTTTACTTACATCACTGGTTACAAAAGTCTGCATTGCTGAATGTAATGGGCCTGATTTTAAATAATAGAAATATCAGGACTTAATGTATGTGATGGCAAAGCTGGTCCTGTAATGACAAAAAAGAAGCCTTTGAAGTGTCTACATATGTATGTCACTCCTCCAGTCTGGGCCAATGCTCCCTCTAAGCTGTGGAGTCTTGTGAGCAAAAATTTTACTTTGTGAGCTCCTGGCATTACAGTTGAGAGCGAGCGATTTGGCTACTGCATAAATTAGTTTGCTCTGGAGCCATCCTTCCTGAGCTAAGACAAAAATGTGAGCTAGCTCAGCTTAGAGGGAACACTGGTCCGGGCTGTCACCTTGCCTGCCATCCTTGATCTCTGCATGAAGCTACGATGCTCTGTCTAGCAACAGGAGTTGTTGCTGGTGCAGTAATGCTGACTCATGCCATTGTATCCCCATCCCGTTCTGTTTGGTACAGGGGCTCAACTGGTGACTCTGCATTAGTGCCAGAGCATTCTATGTACTCTGCTCTGAACAAACAAAAGATAGCCAATTGTGGCATCTGGCCATCATGACAGATTGATTTATAGGTGACTTATTCAGAAGAAGAGGCTTAAATATTCATTGCAAAGAGAAGGAGAGTACTCTCTCCTTAATTACAATGTCATAGCTTGATAGATTTGGGAAATTTTAAAAGGTGTGCAAGTTTTTTTAAAAAAAAGCATTTAGGAATCCTTTCGGAAATGTGAAAGTTTGGATCTTAAATTCTCTCTGATCAGCGTGGTTTCAGTCGAGAGGCTGTCTGAGTTAAATCTTGTAGACAGCACAGAGATTAGAACACTTTTTGTTTCGTCCATCAAGATTTACGCCATTTAGCTGATCCCATTAAGCTGTGCTGAAACCCTGCCAAGAACCGCTCTTTCATGGTTTCAACCACATTTTAATATTGAGCTCAAAAGCAGCTGCTATTACTTTTCCTTACCTGTGACATCAAGATTTTTTTTTCTCTCCCTTCCCCGCAACCCTGCAGCATGTGCTCTGTCTGTCCTAATTTTAAGGGACTCATCTGTCTGTCACTTCAAACACAGGCACCTCTGCTAAGATTCCCAATTACCTGTCCTTAAAGAGCACAAAGTAAGACGCTCCAGAGCAGCAGTGAAAAGCAGGCAGCAGGTTTCTTGGTCTTTAATATAGACAGATGAAAGAAACACTGACCTGGAGGGGATGAAGGAGCCCTCCACCTCCTGGTCTCATTACGATGGCTGCAAAAGAAGTGCTGGGAGGAGCCTGCTGTCTCTCTGAGCCCCTAGCTGGCCACTTCAGGTAGGCTCTCTTAAGAACCTACTTATTTGTCTGCTCCTGAGCTTGCGGGAGGCACCTGGCTGGCCACTGTTGGAATGAGAATGCTAGATTCTCATTCTTACAGGGAAAAGAATGGAGTATGCAGTAGACCACTGCAAGATGGTGGCGGCATTGCAGGGAACTTGTGCTCCTGCTCCCGCAACTGGATGTGCCTAACTAATCTGGCATTAACAACAACAACGAATACTCTGGCTGAGAGATTGGGGAAGCTGTCCGGCTTTTGCTGCAGGGCTTGGGGTGAGAAATGGCAATTTGTTGCATTGATTTTACCCTGGGCATGGTCCCAGTCTGATCTGGAGCTCTGGTGGGCCTACCCAATGAGAGTGCTACCTACCTCCTCAGCCTGGCATGTAGAGCTTACCAGCGATGGCGGGGCGACTGATGGTTCTGTGGCCGTGGCTTTGCTGGCTCTGTCAGCGCAGCAGCCATTTTGGTGCTGGGACTAGGGTGGAGATGGTGACTCTTCTCCTCAGGTGCTGGCTGTGTGCACTAGAATAGGAGTGACAGGCTTGTAGATGACAGTAGAGGAGCCTGGGGATGGTCCTCTCCACTCTAGGGGCTTCTTGGATCAACGGGCAGCCCAGATGGTGGTCCGGTGAGCAGTGGTGGGCCTAGGCCTGGGACAGTGTCAATCATTGGATGGTGGTGATCCCAGCAGCCACCAAGAGGTGGCAGATGTGGCAGTGCCTCCGCGGCTGAGCTGAGTGGTAGGAAGCGGGGGCCCTGGTCCGATGTGGATTCCCTCTTCGGATTCTGAGGACTGGACTGACTGGGTGGCTGCGATTGAGAACAACTGAGGAGAGGAACTTAGAATTGTTGTGACATCTGGAGGAAGACTGGGTGACTTGGAGAAGAATTTGGAGAAGATCTACGAATAACATCACCGGCTGATTGCTGTTCTCATGCTGAAAGGGGATAGCTCTAATCATATTAAGGATTCAATGTTTTGTTTAGAGTAGGAGATAGTTAGTGATTAGGTGCATAAGAGAAGCCAATGTTGAATCAGGCCAATGGCCCATCTAGTCCAACACTCTGTCACACAGCGGCCAAAATATACCAGGTGCCATCAGGAGGTCCAGCAGTGGGCCCAGGACACCAGAAGCCCTCCCACTGCTGCCCCCTCCAGCACCAAGAATAGAGTGCATCACCTGCCCCAGACTGAGAATTCCCATCTATACCCTGTGGCTAATAGCCACTGATGGACTTCTGCTCCATATGTTTATCTAATTCCCTCTTGAAACTGTCCATGCTTGTAGCTGCCACCACCTCCTGTGGCAGTGAATTCCATATGTTAATCACTCTTTGGATGAAGAAGTATTTCCTTTTATCTGTTCTAACCCGACTGCTCAGCAATTTCATGGAGTGCCCACAAGTTCTTATATTGTGAGAAAGGGAGAAAAGTACTTCTTTCTCAGCCTGCTCAATCCCATTCATAATCTTATAAACCTCGATCATGTCACCCCTCAGCCGTCGTTTCTCCAAGCTAAAGAGCCCCAAGCATTTTAACCTTTCTTCATAGGGAAGGTGTTCCAACCCTTTTATCATTCTAGTTGCCCTTCTCTGCACTTTTTCCAATGCTATAATATCCTTTTTGAGATATGGCGACCAGAACTGCACACAGTATTCCAAATGAGGTCGCACCAATGATTTATACAGGGGCATTATGATACTGGCTGATTTGTTTTCAATTCCCTTCCTAATAATCCCCAGCATAGCATTGGTCTTCTTTGTTGAAGCTACACACTGTCTAGACATTTTCATTGAGTTATCCACTATGACTCCAAGATCTCTCTCTCTTGGTCCATCTCTGCCAGTTCAGACCCCATCAATGTGTATTTATATTTAGGATTTTTGGTTCCAATGTGCATCACTTTGCACTTGGCCACATTGAACCCCATTTGCCATGATGACGCCCACTCACCCATCCTCGACAGATCCCTTTGGAGTGCCTCACAATCCTCCCTGGTTTTCACCACCCGGAACAACTTCGTGTCATCTGCAAATTTAGCCACTTCACTGCTTACTCCCAATTCCAAATCATTAATAAACAAGTTAAAAAGCATCGGACCGAGTACTGATCCCTGTGGTACCCCACTGCTTACCACCCTCCACTGAGAAAGTTTCCCATTTATACTCACTCTCTGTTTCCTATTTATAAGCCAGTTTTTGATCCACAAGAGGACTTGTCCTTTTATCCCATGACTATTGAGCTTACTTAGGAGCCTTTGATGAGGAACTGTATCAAAAGCTTTCCGGAAGTCAAGGTAAATAATATCTATTGTGTCCCCCTTGTCCACATGTTTGTTCACTCCCTCAAAAAACACTAACAGGTTAGTGAGACAAGATCTTCCCTTACAGAACCCATGCTGAGTCTGCCTCAATAGTTTTTTTTCATCAATGTGCCTACTAATTCTTTCCTTAATAACAGTTTCCACCAACTTACCCGGTATCAATGTCAGACTGACTGGCCTGTAATTTCCTGGATCTCCCCTGGAGCCCTTTTTAAAGATGGGAGTGACATTAGCTACCTTCCAGTCCTCAGGAATGGAGGCAGATTTTAAAGAAAGATTACATATTTTTGTCAGGAGATCCACAAGTTCACATTTGAGTTCTTTCAGAACTCATCCGGGCCTGGTGATGTATTAATTTTTAATAATAATAACAATAATAACAATAATAACAATAATAACAATAATAATAATGACAACAACAACAACAACAACAACAACAACAACAACAACAACAATAATAATAATAATAATAATAATAATCTTTATTGTATTAGCATAAAGCCATAGCAACAGTGCAGTATAAACAAGTAACCAGCACTAGATTCAGGCAGATATTAGCGAGTCAATCATTTTACAAGGATAGAGGACCAGAGTCATGCCCCCCGCGCACCCCCCAAAGGAAAAAGGAAAAAAGGAAACACTTAAAATTATCAGTTTGTACGTGGTCAACAGCTATCAGGGGTGAACTAATTAGATTCGGGTAAATTTACATTCCTGATCACTGCAGCTAAAAAGGAGGCCACTTTAGCCGTGATTTGCTTGTCAATAGTATTATCAGAGAGTAGCACTGAGACTACCCAAGGGAGGGAAGGGAGTTATTCTTTTCTCAGAATAGGAGTAATATATCTCTTTCTTTCCTTGTTCCACTTGGGACAGAGAAGCATTATGTGGTCCATAGTTTCTATCATCTCTTGTCCACAATCACACAGTCGTTCCGAAAAACGGCCAAAAAGCACCTTAGAGGGGAAAGAGTTAAGTCTCGCCAGGGTGAAAGCACGACGTTGTCTTGAGATCTTAAGATTATAGCAATATGTCGGAATCGTCTCGGGGGGGGCAAGACCCAACGATAAACCCGAGCAAGTACGCCGGGCTCTTTGAAGGGTGCTACTGAAATCAAGTTCCTTTAATTTCAATTTGATTTCTCTGAACAGCTCATTAGGTAGTGGGGTTGATATATCAATCCCCAAGGTTTTTAGTTTCTGTTTGATTAACTTGGATCGGCTGCTCTTGTAGGTGTCATGGGGGATTAAATGTGTGAAACCTGCTTTGTTTGTGCTGCCCCCCTGAACATCCTTCTTCATGAACAGCTTAAAAGCTGCGAGCCAGGCTCTCTGTTCAATTGATGGTTGAGCAAATTCAACCCTGAGTGCAGTTCCCGCTACGCATCTAGGAACTGCTGCAATTTCCTTCAAAAAGATGTGTAAGGGAGAATCAAGGGTTTCAGATATTCCTTCAATCCACACTGCACACCCATAAAGAATCTGCAGGATAGCCTTGGCATTGAAAATCTTAATGGCAGCTGGTATGTGGTTTGCACCTTTGGAGTAACAGAATTTTTTTTTATCGCCTTAGCTGTGATATTTGCAGCTTTAAGGGCTGCCTGGACATGCGGTTTCCATGATAGATTGTAATTAAAAGTGATGCCCAGGTAGCTAAAGGAGGGGACTCTCTCCAAGGCCCCGCCCAATACGCTTATCTTAGGTCCATTGTGGAATGTTCTGGAAAATCTAAGGACCTTTGACTTGGAATAGTTAACTTTAAGGTCCTCTTTAATGCGGTATGTAATAAATGCGTTTATTACTGATTTTAAGTCCAGTTCTGTTTTGGAGAGAAGAACGGCATCATCTGCATACAGAAGGATTGGAATTGGTGTATTTGCCATAAAAGGGGGGTGTTTGGCCTGGGATTTCACAAATGGGATCATATCATTGATAAATAGATTGAACAAAGCTGGGGCGAGCAAGCAGCCTTGTTTCACTCCCTTGTTAGTTTGAAAACTTGCGGTAAGTTGGCCTTGCCAATTGTATCTAATTTGGGCGGAGGTATCGGTGTATAAGTTCATAATTAAAGATAGTAACCTTCTGTCTATTGTAGTTTCTGTCAGTTTGCACCATAGTCTGCCACGATTGATGGAATCGAAAGCGGTCTTCAAATCCATGAAGGCCACATACAGTTTCCCGCCTGGGGAAGCCAAATACTTGCTCGCTAAATGATGTAAAACAAGGGCGTGATCCATGGTTGAAACCCCATTGCGGAAACCTATCTGTTCTGGGAGGAGAATCGCCTCCTGATCAATCCAATCCGTTAATCTCTCAAGGAGCTGTGCTGCATATATATTAGTTTTTAAATTGTCCATCAGTCGGAGGACTTCCTCTCTTGTCACCACAATCTGATTCAGGACTTTCAAACGCCCTCCCGAAATCGGTGCTTCTGGAGTGGGCAAGCACTTCTCCTCTTCCACAGTGAAGACAGAGGCAAAAAATGCATTCAGCTTCTCAGCCATTTCCTTATCATCCTTCACTACTCCTTTTACCCCTTGGTCATCCAAGGGCCCCACTGCCTCCCTGGCTGGCTTCCTACTTCTAATGTATTTGAAGAAAGTTTTATTGTTGGCCTTTATGTTTTTTGCGATATGCTCCTCATATTCCCTTTTTGCTTGCCTGATCACAGACTTGCATTTTATTTGCCATAGTCTGTGTTCCCTTTTATCAATCACACTAAGACTAGCTTTCCTTTTATCAACCTCACTAAGACTAGCTTTCCACCACTTAAAGGAATCCTTCTTACCTTTTACAGCTTCCATTACTTTATTTGTTAACCATGCAGGCTTTTTTCTATACCTATTTGTGCCTTTCCTAACCTGCGGTATATATTTTTTCTGAGTTTCTAGGATTGTCTTTTTAAATAGTCTCCAAGCTTCCCCAATGGTTTTGACCTTCTCCACTCTTCCTTTCAATTTCTTCCTCACATGTCCCCTCATACCAGAGAAGTTACCCCTTTTAAAGTTAAAAGTGGTTGTGTCAGTCTTTTTGGGCAACTCCCTATCTGTACAAATGCTAAACTCAATGACATTATGGTCACTGTTCCCAAGTGTAATTTATTGAGTGTGCCTGCATTAGACAACAAAGGCTTTGAAATATGTTTTGGAAATAAGAAATGTACTATTAGTAAAGACAATGTTTTGTATGAACAAGGTAACCAAAAGGCAAAAGTGTATGAGTTGAGTCTTGCAGGTGAACAGGTATGCTTGGCACATTAAAGATGAAGAGAGCCTGGAACTGTGGCACAGATGCCTAGAGCACTGTGATCCAAAGGAAATCCTAGACCTTCAGAACAAAAACCTCACCAAAGGCATAAAGGTGAAGGCATGTGACATCAATGGCATAAGCAAATGTGCATGTTGTGTAAGAGGAAAAGGAGTTAGACGCTCATTTCCATCCAGATCTGAGAAACGTGCTATCAAGCCATTAGAATTAATGCATAGTGATGATGTCCTTGGACCAATACATGTAACATCAAATGGTGGAAATAGATATCTTTCTGGATAATTTCTCGAGGTACTCAGTTGCATATCTGCTGAGCAAAAGAGTGACGTTCACAAATTCCTCAAGAGATACGTTGCTATGGTTTCTAACAAGTTTGGATGAAAGCCTCAAATGCTACAGATGGATAACATTGGTGAGTTTATATAACATCACACACAAACCTACGGTGGCAGAGGACGGCATCCTGCACAGGAAGTTGGTGAACTTTACACCTGAGCAGAATGGCACTGCTGAAAGCAAGATCTTTACTGGAGATGAGCACACGCATGCTCATGAATGCAGGCCAACCTAATAAATGGTGGGGAGAAGCAATCCTGGCTGAAAACTATTTCCAAAACAGGATGCCCACAAAAGGGAGCACACATACACCTTACCAAATATGGTATGGTAAGGTGTGAGACCTGAGGCATGTTAGAGTATTTGGTTTGAACCCATGGAGATAAGAAAAAAACCTAGATCCCAGAACCAGAGAAAGTACTTTTGTGGGATATGATTCTAGAAGTAAACCCCGAAACAAGTGAAGTCTGTGTCAGGCACGTGATTCACTTTGATGAAAGCAGAGCCAGTAGAGCAGTGTGGCTCAGAAAAGGTAGATGACCAGTACCGGCTGTTGGACATTGAACCAGTGCGCAATGATGAAACATCAGAACAAGACACAAAACCTGAAAAGGCAGATTCCAAAGCAATCATGCCAGAGATTCAGAGCAGTACAACACAGGAAGAGGAAGCTAGTGAGAATGAGATAACAGATGGACTGGACAGCGCGGTGAGAGCAGATGAAAATCCAGGACCACACCTCCCATACTCATTGCAACCGAACAAAGACATACCAGCCTTGTGCTTGTCCTACCTCACAAGGTCGGTGTTACCATCTGAACCTTCTACCTGGATGGAAGTAGAACAGATGCCGGCAGTTGAAGCGAGTTGGTGGAAGAAGGCAGCACCAGAGGAGACTGATGCTCTACACAAAGATAAAATGTGGACCTTGACAAAGCTACCACCAGGAAATAATCTTATTGGATGCAAGTGGGTGTTTAAGGTCAAACGAAATGCAGATGGAAATGTGGGACACCAGCAAGCCAGATTAGTTGCCAAAGGCTTCTCACAAGACTATGGTCAGGACTTTGATGAAACCTTTGCATCCGTAGTGAAACACAGTATAATCAGATTCTATGTTTTGAGCATAGCAGTGTCCAAGAAGATGCAGATAAACATCTAGATGTAAAGACAGCATTTCTTCACAGGGAGATCCAGGGAGATCTGTATATGGAGCAGCCAGAACGTTTTATAGACCCCAAACAACCAAATTTAGTCTGCAAACTACAGAAGTGGCTGTATGGACTAAAACAGGCAGCATGTGCCTGGAATGGAAAACTACACACAAGGCTTCAAGCAAGGAGAAGCAGATTCATGTCTGTACACTAAACGCAGAGATGGACATTGTACTTTAATTCTCACATACATTGATGACTTGATTCTGGGTTGCGTTATTTCGTAACCGCTAATCTTTGAGATGTCCTGGGGTACTGGTGTTGTGCCAGAAGACTGGAGAAGAGTGAATGTTGTCCCAATCTTCAAGAAGGGAAAAAAGACAGACCTGGGAAATTACAAGCCTGTCAGCTTGACATCAATACTTGGAAAAATTCTGGAGCAGATTATCAAATGCTATGTCTGTGAGCACCTTGAACAGAATGAGTTAATTGGTAGTAGCCAGCATGGGTTTATCAAGAATAAGTCATGCCAGACCAACCTTATCTCCTTTTTCGACAGAGTTACTAAAATGGTTGACTCTGGCAATGCTGTGGATATAGTGTATCTAGATTTTAGTAAAGCATTTGACAAAGTTTCTCATGATATCCTTGAGGATAAGCTGGTTAAATTGGGCTGGATGGAGCAACTGTTGGATTGATTCATGGTTGGTTGAAAAATTGTACCCAACGAGTGCTCGTAAATGGCTCTGTATCTACATGGAGGGAAGTCTCGAGTGAAGTGCTACAGGGCTCAGTCCTGGGCCCGGTGTTCAATGTTTTTATAAATGACCTGGAGGAGGACATAGAGGGGATGCTTATCAAATTTGCAGAGGACACAAAGCTGGGTGGGATTGCCAGAAGACTGGAGAAGAGTGAATGTTGTCCTGATCTTCAAGAAGGGAAAAAGACTTAGAGGGGACATGATTGGAGTCTTCAAGTATTTGAAGGGCTGTCATGTAAAAGATGGAGCAGATCTATTCTCTCTTGCTCCAGATTGCAAGACTAGATCAAATTGGTGGAAATTACAAAGGAATCATTACCGGCTAAATATCAAGAGAAACTTCCTAACTGTAAGAGTGGTTGAGCAGTGGAACAGTCTGCCTCGGGAGGTGGGGGATGCTCCTTCCCTGGATGTTTTCAAGCGGAGGCTGGACAACCATCTTTTGGGTATGTTGTAGGTATGTCAGGCTATCTTTTGGCTATGCTCCTGCAGAGTGCAGGGGGTTGGACTAGATGACCTGCAAGGTCCCTTCCAACTCTAACATTCCATGATTCTATGATTCTATGACAGGCAAATGGACCATAACAGTGTGGTAAAGTGCCTAAACAAAGAAGTAGAAATTAAGGAGCTAGGGGATGTTTTTTATTACCTGGGCATACAAATTGAAAGGGAGGAAGATGGTTCATTTATCTTAAACCAGAGACAGAAAATAATTGAACCCTTACAGACCTTACATCTGGAAAATGCCAACACAGTGGGAACACCTATGGAAATTGACTTTCTTAAGAACACCAAAAGATGTGAGCCTTTACCTAAGGACAATCAGTATAGAAATGCCATAGAAAAAACGTCTATACTTAAGCACCACTAGCAGACCCGATATTGCAAGCTGTGTTGGCATCTATAGCAGAAAGACAAGTACAGTAAAAAGGGTGGGTAGATATCTAAAAGGAACTTTAGATTTGAACCTAAAATTGCTGTGGGTAATTCCCCCCCCCCCGTTTTGCCATAGCATTGTGATACATTCCCAGGGTTTCCCCAGCTTTTCTCCAATCATTTTCTAACCTCATTTGCTTTGAAGTTTGGGGACAATAGCTGCCATGTGGGTGGGAAACTTTGAAAAATCCCCAGCAGTCCACAGGAGAGGGGGTGGCCATTGCTAGGA
The DNA here is from genome assembly GCA_029375565.1 of Gekko gecko. Taxonomy (NCBI): domain Eukaryota; kingdom Metazoa; phylum Chordata; class Lepidosauria; order Squamata; family Gekkonidae; genus Gekko; species Gekko gecko. The sequence goes on from JAPDNY010000008.1 coordinate 117,168,561, forward strand.
GACTGGAGTTGGGAAACTGTGGGGAAAACTGCCCTGTTGCCAACACTCCCTCTAAGCTGTGGAGTCCTGTGAGAAAAATTCTACTTTGCGAGCTACCGGCATTAAACTGTGAGCTAGCTCACACTGACTCAGCTTAGAGGGCACACTGCCTGTTTCCACTGCACTTTCCCTGCAGCCACACCAGCAGTGGGGAAGCCACACAAGTGCCTCCTGATGCAGAAACCACCCATGTCTTCTATGGCAATGTTCATACACAAACCTCTGCTGCTGTAGGGAGAGAGAAAAGAAAACCCAAACAGAGAAGTGATAAGAAGAGCTGACAAGACAAGTTGAGGCAAAGCGTATATTGCAGTTGCTTGTGTCTGGCGCATTGTATAATCCTCCTCCTAGGTGTACGGACAGGGACCCTGCTGCAAGTTGTCTTCTCCTGACTGCCAAAGACCCAGTGCAATGAGGCAGCTGATTTACATGCGATGGCAGTGCAAGTTGTGTGGCTCTTTATGTATGTAAAGTATTGGATGTGGTGGAATTTCCAATAGCTTCCCAGTGATGTGACAGGATCCTTCAAAAGGTGCCTGCTGAGATGCCCCCCTTCAAACACTGTATGTATGACTGAGCAAACTGCTAAAACCCACTTCCTGTTCTTTGTGGAGAAAGGCAGGAGTGTCATAAATAAATAAATAAAACTCACTTGGGAAAGGAGGGATCAACCAAGCAAACCTTAATTCCAGTCTGGGAGATGGTTCAGATGATCTCCAACGTAACTCCATGTGTAATGAACATGACTGCAAATTATATAGTCATTCCAGGTCTCAGCTACCTATCCTGGCTCGGCATAATTTTTTTTATAAAGGTAAACATCAGTTTGCTAATTTAAAGCATTCAGCTTCTTCAACAATTACCCTCCCTTCTCAGTCTATCCCCCTTCTTTCTTCCCTCTCCTCTTATCTGACAACCCACCTCCTCTCTCTTTTGCCCTCCACACCTCTGTCAGCCTACCCCTCTCTGTCTCTTCCCTTTCCCTTACATGTCAACCTATTCCATCTCTCTTTTTGCCTCCCACTCTTTCTCCATCAGTCTTCCCCTCCCCTTCTCTATCAAGCAACTCACTCCAGACTCAGAGTGACTTCCCTATTGCCAAGCCAGGCACAGCTTCAGCCCTCTGGGCCCAGCATCAATGGTGGTGGAATCTGGGAGCACCACTGCAGCTGAGCCCAGCAGCCTCTCAGATGCTGCCACCACCACAACCAGGCCCAGAGAGCCTCTCATATGCTGGTGCTGCCGCAGGTGAGACCAGAGAGCCTCCTGGCATCTGCTGCCACAGCAGCTCCTGGAGATGTTCCTGGTGTCCTCTGCTGCCACAGCAGGGCCCGGAGCAGCTCCCTGCTGCAGCTGCCACCAGCTCTACATGTCTCATGCACAGACAATCCTTTTTTCAATTTTTTTTTTTTGGGGGGGGAATTTAAGCTCCCCAATGTATATGTTTAAATTTCAGATTTTTCCACAAACTTTGGGGGAGGGTCCCCCAAGTTTGCAGAAAAATCTGTTTCATGTCAGTGTAGCCCCAATCCACAGATTTAGGTATCCACAGATGAGGGCCAGAGTTCACTATTAGATATACTGATGAAAGTTGTTGTTCAGTCGCACAGTCAAGTCCAACTATTCATGACCCCATGGACCAGTTCACGTCAGGCCCTCCTGTCTTCCGCTGTCCTCTGAAGTTTGCTCAGTTTCATGTTCGTTGCATCGATAACACTGTCTAACCATCTCATCTGACACTGTCGAATGATCTCATCCTTTGCCATCCCCTTCTTCTTTGACCTTCAATCTTTCCCAGCATCAGGGTCTTCTCCAGTGAGTGCTCCCTTCTCATTTGGTGGCCAAAATATTTGAGCTTCAGCTTCAGGATCTGGCCTTCCAGGGAACAGTCAGGGTTGATTTCTTTTAGGATTGAATGATTTGATCTCCTTGCAGTCCAAGGGACTCTCAAGAGTCTTCTCCAGCACCATAGTTCAAAAGAATATATTCTGCAGTGCTCGGCCTTCCTTAAGTCCAACTCTTGCAGCCATATATTACTACTGGGAATACCATTGCTTTGACCATGTGGACTTTGGTTGGCAGGGTGATGTCTCTGCTTTTTATCATGCTGTTTAGGTTTGCCATCGCTTTCCTCCCAAGGAGCAGGCGTCTTTTAATTTCATGGCTGCAGTCACCACAGTGATCTGGGATCCCAGGAACATGAAGTCTGTCACTACTTCTACGACTTCCCCTTCTGTTTGCCAAGGAGTGATGGGTCCGGATGCCATGATCTTAGTTTTTTTGATGTTGAGCTTCAAGCCCACTTTTGCACTCTCCTCTTTGACCCTGAGCAAGAGGCTCTTTAGGTCCTCTTCACTTTCTGCCATCAGAGTGGTATCGTCTGCATATCTGAGGTTATTGATCTTTTCCCCAGCAATCTTAACTCCAGCTTGTGATTCATCCAGGCCAGCATTTTGCATGATGTACTCTGCATATAAATTAAATAAGCAAAGTGACAATATACATCCTTGTCGTACTCCTTTTCCTATGCTAAACCAATCAGTTGTTCCATATCCGGTTCTAACTGTTGCTTCTTGACCCTTATACAGGTTTCTCAGGAGACAAGTGAAGTGGTCTGGTACTCCCATCTCTTTAAGAACATGCCATAGTTTGTTGTGATCCACACAACCAAAGGCTTTAGCATAGTCAATGAAGCAGAAGTAGATGTTTTTCTGGCACTCTCTTGCTTTCTCCATAATCCAGCGAATGTTGGCAATTTGATCTCTAGTTCCTCTACCTTTTCGAAACCCAGCTTGTACTTCTGGCAGTTCTCTGTCCATGTACTGTTGGAGCGTAGCTTGTAGGATCTTTAGCATGACCTTGCTAGCGTGTGAAATGAGTGCAATTGTGCGATAGTTTGAACATTCCTTGGCATTGCCCTTCTTTGGGATTGGAATGCATACTGACCTTTTCCAGTCCTGTGACCACTGTTGTATTTTCCAAATTTGTTGGCAAATTGAGTGCAGCACTTTAACAGCATCTTCTTTTAAGACTTTGAATAGTTCAACTGGGATACCATCACCTCCACTAGCATTGTTGTTAGTAATGCTTTCTAAAGCCCATTTAACTTCGCATTCCAGGATGTCTGGCTCGAGGTCAGTGATTATACCGTCATGGTTGTCAAGGACATTGAGGTCCTTCTTGTATAGTTCTTCTGTGTATTCTTGCCATCTTTTCCTAATCTCTTCTGCTTCTGTTAGGTCCCTACCGTTTTTGTCCTTTATCATGGCCAGCTTTGCATGGAACGTTCCCTTGATTTCTCCAATTTTCTTGAAGAGATCTCTAGTCCTTCCCAATCTATTGTTTTCCTCTATTACTTTGCATTGTTCATTCAGGAAAGCCTCCTTATCTCTCCTTGCTGTTCTCTGGAAATCTGCATTCAGTTGGGTAAATCTTTCCTTTTCACCTTTGCCTTTTGCTTTCCTTCTTTCCTCTGCTATTTGTAAAGCCTCATCAGACAGCCACTTTGCTTTCTTGTATTTCTTTTTCTTTGGGATGGCTATGATTGCTGCCTCCTGTACAATGTCATGAACCTCTGTCCATAGTTCGTCAGGCACTCTGTCTATCAAATCTAGTCCCTTAAACCTATTCACCTCTACTGTATATTCATCGGGGATGCGATCTAGGTCAAATCTGAATGGCCTAGTGGTTTTCCCAACTTTCTTCAGCTGAAGTCTGAATTTTGCAATGAGTAGTTCATGATCTGAGCCACAGTCAGCTCCAGGTTTTGTTTTTACTGAGTGGATAGAGCTTCTCCATCTCGGACTGCAAATTATATAGTCTATCTGATTTTGGTGTTGCCCATCTGGTGATGTCCATGTGTAAAGTCACCTCTTAGGTTGTTGGAAAAGGATGTTTGCTATGACCAGCGTGTTCTCTTGACAAAACTCTGTTAGCCTTTGCCCTGCTTCATTTTGTTCTCCAAGGCCAAACCTGTCTGTTTTTCCGGTTACCTTTTGATTTCCTACTTCAGCATTCCAGTCCCCTATGATGAGGAGGACATCATTTTTTGGTGTTAGTTCTATGAGGTGTTGTAGGTCTTCACAGAACTGGTCCACTTCAGCCTCTTCCGCAGCAGTGGTTGGGGCATAGACTTGGATTACTGTGATGTTGAATGGTTTGTCTTGGATTCGGACTGAGATCATTCTGTCATTTTTGAGATTGTATCCCAGTACTGTCTTTCTCACTCTCTTGTTGACTATAAAGGCCACCCCATTTTTTCTATGGGATTCCTGGCCACAGTAGTAGATATAATGGTCTTCTGAGTTAAATTTGCCCATTCCTGTCCACTTTAGTTCACTGATTCCCAAGATGGTGGTGCTTTTTCCTTTCCTTGGAGGCTAGAATGAGCAGAGGTAATTCTATACACCAGGTGCCATTTGTGCCTTCTGAAAATTTTCACAGTGGTGGTACTATTAGGATGCAAAGTGGCTTTGCTTGTAAAAAGCAAATTGTAGCTGGGAGAATAGCTGCTAAGCCTGGTATTATATTTTTTTTGGGGGGGAGAATAACTATTTCTGCACTTATTTTTTAAAAAACGAGCTAGCCAATGATCAGTCAGTTGAGCTTAATTGCTTTTTCTCTGGTAGACAAAGAGATGTCCTGAGTGTACTGGTATGAAAAAAAAAACCTTGGAAAGAAGGAAGGAAGAGCCCTCATGCCCCCATGAAACAACAAAAAAAAAATTAGAATGCCTTCCTTCTCAAAGTGTATTCCTTTGAATGGAGGAAAATTAAATTAAATTAAGCATCCTCACAATGCCAGGCATCCTTCCAGGCAGCTGTGTTGGAAAACACTGTTTGTTCCAGCTTGCAGTCAACAGGCAATGTAATCTTCTTCAAGTCACTTATGGTTCTCTTGTACATCTGAGAAGGAGCATTAGTCACAGTTGGATCCTGGCCCTTCTTCTGACGTGCTGTGGGTGTACATTTCCCTTAGCTCAGGTGGAACTGGCAGAGCTAAAAAAAAAATAAAAATCAAGCCACAGAGAAGAACGACTTCAAAAGCTCACAGGTTGGCATCTGATCACTTCTTGGGGATTAAATAAAGTACTTTCTATTCAGGTCCTTGTTCCATCACTGTAGTTAGTGCCTTCTGCTAGAGCAGCTGTTATCACACTGAGGGGGTACCTTCTTTGGAAAGATCATAGTACTGTTCTCTGAACATCCAGAGGACCTGCTTGTTCAGAATACTTTAATCATTATTATAATTTTTCTCAGTAGTTTCATTCAAGAGATTTAGGCCTAGTTCCTAAAGGTTGGATCCAGCCAGCTTTTTCACTCAATTTCCCTCAGTTCTTCTCTTTACTTCAGCCCTGGTCTTGTATGGCTTTTGTCAGTCCAAGTCCCGTGATCCCCAGCACAGCAATTTTGAGTGGTCAAAGGAGTCTCTTCCTTTGGATTCGATCCAACCCTACTTGAAAGGTTCCCATGGCAGCAGCTAAGTGTAGAAGAAGAAGAGATTGGATGTATACCTCACCTTTCACTACCCAAAGGAGTCTCAGAGCAGTTTACAATCTCCATTCCCTTCCCCTCCCCACAACAGACACCCTGTGAGGCTGAGAGAGCTCTTTCAAGAACTGCCCTTGAGAGAACAGGTCTGAAACAACTTATGACTGACCCAAGGTCACACCAGCAGCTGCATGTGGAAGATTGGGGAATCACACCTAGTTCTCCCAGATTAGATTACACGCTCCTAACCACTATACCAAACAGACAGTAACATCTGGGGGAATATGTAGCTTCCCGATGGTGCAGCAGGTAAAATGATGTGCCCATGCACACAGCCACTAGGCAGCTATGCTTTTTTTCTTCTTCTTCAGTTCATGCATTATTTTATCCATGGTACCTTTCTGCAGAGGGGACTGTAGCACATCTAAATAGTACCTTAGAGGCAAATTCCAGAAGAGTCCCCATGCAAGACCTGAGGTCATGGCCCTTGTAAGGCACAGGGCACTTGGCGGAGAGTAAACTGTTGTGGCAAAATTTGGCTGCGTTTTTAACAGTGTGTATTGGCCTTCAACTATGTGTATTGTATTTAAGAGTGCATTTTAGCTGTGGATTGTTTTTCACTTGGTATGAGATGCTTATATTGTTTTGGTGTCCTTTCAGCTTTTGCTCCTTTGTTCGTTCTTTTTTGATCATAAGAACATAAGAGAAGCCAATGTTGGATCAGGCCAATGGCCCATCCAGTCCAACACTCTGTCACACAGTGGCTAAAAACAGCAGGTGCCAGGTGATCTAGAGCTGCCATTCTCCAGGTGGAGCCTGGAGATCTCTTGGGATTGCAACTTGGAATTCCAGACTATAGAGATATATTCGCCTGAAGGGTGGAGGGTGGACTCTATGGCATCCTACCTCACTGAGGTCCCATTCCTTCCCAAACCATATCCTTCTCAGGCTCCACTCATAAATGTCCAGGAATTTCCCAGCTCAGAGTTGGCAACCCTACTTGAGTCTGAGGAGGTAAGGCGGGGTATAAATAAACAAACACATGCATCTGCTGCAGATCAAATAACAAGGAGTCTTGTGGTGCCTTAAATACTAAGCCAATTTATTGCAGCATAAGCTTTTATGAGTCAGAGCTCACATCATCGGGTGCACAAACTGTAATGTTAAGCCAGTGGGTACAATTTATACCCAAAGTTACAAACAGTAGGAGAGAGGAGGGAGAAGCTGTTGCAAAGAGAGGCCGGAAGGCCCAGTTTCTCCTGACACAGGTTTGTGGCATTATATTGCCAGGCAGGCATAGGTGAAAACACGATCAAGTTGAAAGGCTGGATATGGGGATGAATTGGCAAAGCAAGATGAACTTACATAACATACATAAATCAGTATGGAAGGGCAGGGTGACTCTTGGAAGGAAGTTTTTCTGTCCTTCCTTCATCAGGGGAGTCCCCCTTTTGCAACCTGTAGCCTTGCTGTGCCTAGGCTTCCCAAATACTTACCTTGTGCCAGCGGGGGATGGATACATCCTGGCAGGACCATCCCCAGGGGAAGGAAAGACGTGCCGCACCATGCCGTCGCCAGGAAGTGACTCTAGGCAACGCTCTGGCAATGCGGCTGGAAACTCGATGGTATCATCGAGTTTTCAGCCCCATTGCCAGAGCGTTACCTGGCATCACTTCCTGGCGATGGCATGGTGCATTACAGGGAGGAATGGTCCGCCCGGGGAGCATGTTTTCCCCGCCCCCACGTGGTAAGTACTTGGGAACCCTAGCTGTGCCCCCACAACAGTCTTATCACCTCCCCGCAGAACAGAAAATGAAGAGGAGGTGGGGAGGGAGCACTGGCTTACTTTCTCTGTTGGACCTCCTGATGTGAGATATAAGAATGGCAACAGAGCATTTGTGTTATTTAAGGTGTTTTTAAAAAATATATATTAACAAAGTTGGGAGGAACAAATTACCTTTTGTAGTGACCTCTTCACCCCAAGTCCTTTATTGACTTCAAAAATGAAAAATATATATGAATTCCAACTTTGTGATTTTCTCTGCAGAGTCTTCCTTAGGAACTTTTCTGCTAAAGTGCTGAAACCCAGATGTCTATTACAGAAGACCCAGGGAAGTGGAAATGTTGTCTTAGAGGTTTTTGAAGGCCTAACTGCACAATAAATTGTTCTTGTATTCTCCCCTCCTCAAACCCACTCTGGCTCCTGCCAATCAGATCTGTGCTTGGATTTCTGGACATGAAATTCCCTCAAAAAACTCTGATTCTGCCCCCAGTCAGCAGAAGAGAAGTTGTGAACCATCAGGTGGAGAAACTGTGACATTCAGGAGGCATCATTTGTGATACTTCTAAATATCTAAGTAAAACTCAAAAGTATACAAGATAAGCACAGCAACTGTTCACATAGCTGTAGAACCCTTCCACATCTGTTGTTTGCCCCTGGGTTTGATGATATTGGGAAGCCTTTTCTTTTCCTGCTTCCCTTTTGCTGTGATGTTTCAGGAAAGATTGCAGCAAAGCCTGGATGGCTGCCATGGAAGGAAGGCATGGAAGGATACCATGGCTGCCATTTTCTCTGCCTCAGTCCCAGCTGTGGCCATTCTTGTTCTACACTGACCTCTCCATGTAACTTCTCCCCCATCCACCCTTTTCTGTTTTCCTATATAAATTTATCTATGTTGTATGGACACTCCATGCATCTGATGAAGTGAGCTTACAAAAGTTTATGCTGAAATAAATGTTGTTCATTCTTAAGGGGCTGCTGGACTTTCTTTTAATTTGCATGCGGCTTCCTGCTGAAGTTTACTGTGTCAAAGAATAGTGATTTTCCAGGTCAGCAGAAGGATGTCCTGTTGGAACGAGCCCCACAATTTACATCATAAACTGCCTCTCTGTTGTGGATTTAAAATCTGGGTATCAGAAATTTCGAGCTGTGTGTAATTCTTGTCATTCTTATCTTCACGACTGAAGCAGTAAACAACCAAGACCTGGAACAGGGTTCCAGGGTAGGTTTATGGAAAAAGTTATCAACAGTATTGGTCCTACAGGGACCAATAACCTTGCTGCCCAGCATGGTTGAAAAGGTGTGTTATGCTGTGTGACCTTGCACCTGAATTTTCCACTGCTTCCTCTCTTTTCTCCAACTTTAGGCCATAGAGACTGTGTTCAGTGTGATAAGCACAGCATCATGCATAACAAAAGATACATAATTATAGCAGTTGCAGGAATGGAAAAATGGAACATTGGGAGATATAAATAGTTAGAGAACAACTTACAGATTCCTCCTTCTGAACTTGCTATCTATGGGTGGCTCTTTACAATTAACATCTTCTAAATATGTTGGTGTACAAGCAAGTTTGTGTGTGTATGTGTGTGTGTTTGGCCCCTTGATGCAAAGGTATAGGCAAGTATGAAGACAGAATTTTTAATCTGAGCCTGAATGTTTGAAATGCCATCTTTGAATCACAAAATCTGCCTCTCTTAAGAGGTGCAGGAGGCTTTCTCTGATTTAACACAGGGTGCTTTTTTACAGAAAAGGAACTGTTGACATTTGTAGCCAAGGATCTAGTAGGCCCCTGTTTATTTTAAGATATCCTGGCTCTGGTGATCTTGAATTAGATCCTTAAAGGACTTGCTCATGTGTAAGGCTTGGGAATATGCTCAGAAAGAAGGGATCGAACCAGTTTATCTGTAGTGCAGGCATGCTTTATTAAAGTGTTGTCTGACTGTGCTCCATGTTGTTTCACTTATTTTCTGAACAGGCACATAGTGCTTGTGAAAACATTATGTTGTAGTGCATTCCTTTTAGGCTGTACAGATGCATTGCAGACAGTTGTTTATATAGGATCTGATTATTAACTCACTGGCTGAATTCAGACTGGCAATTTGCCCCGGCAGAGTCTCGTTTCAGCGACGCTTCAAAACCGCATTAAAGGGGGCATTCACACAGGCACATCTGCTTGGCGTCCCCCACCCGTAGGCAACCTGTGCTGTTCCGCTTTCTGCCCATGTTAAATAGATACCTCTTTGAGGGGGTAGCAAATCCCTGCAGAGTGGCTTTAAATCACATCAGTCCTCTTCCCGGCAGTGTGACCGCGTGGCCGATATGCTGGGAGCAGGCCGGAACAGCAGCAGCAGCTTGATTGGCCGTGCTCCGCTGTACCGACCAATGTGGTGCCGGGATCCTCCCCCACTCGGTGATCTGCAGCGAGCTCCCCCAATCCGGGCCAGCAGTGTGAACATTCCAGTGCACCTTCTCCCAGTAAGCTCCCACAGCAGACCGCCCGTGTGACTGGGAAACCCCCAGAACAGTTTGTTCTGGGGCTTTTTTGCTGCGACTGGCTCCCGGAGCGAATTGCCAGTCTGAACTCAGCCACTGTGTGTCAATTCCAGCCATGCTACTTACACTGCCTCGGTTTCACACTGCATAAACTGAATTTGTGCTGAAGGGAAATACAGTGTTGATTGCATTCACTGTTCATGTGTCTCTGGTTCCATACCACTGAGAGTCCACTCTAATCCTGTTCTGAATAGAGGGGATTGCAGATGCAAATATCCTTTGTGCTTCTGAATCCCCACTAACAATAGAATGTGTGTGTGCTGTAATGCTGGCAGTTATCTTTTTAAAAGGGGATTTATAAGCATGAGTTCTTCTTATATCTTCCTGGCAATGGAATGTCCCAATGACCTCTTTGTGCTGGTCACTCCAGGCCTTAAAAGAACCATCTCTGAAATACTATTCTGCATGTATTTTGTGATTCTGTACAAGTGTCAAAAAAGCATCCTGTGTGCCCTATTCAACATCCTGGGAAACACCAGTTTTCATTTTTCTTTAAAAAAAAGAATCAAGCGGATTGGTAGCTCTTAAGAAGGTGCCAATAGGTTCGCAGCACCTAGTAAAATGATCAAAGGCAGAGCTTTCTACAGGGCTTTACTCAAGGAGATTTCCCTCCCATAGACAGCAGGAAGCCCCCTGTAGTAAAGGGGAACATCCAAGCGAGGAGGGCACAATTAGCTTGGCTTCCCTCCCCGCAGCCAGCGTTGCCAGCTCTGAGTTGGGAAATACCTGGAGATTTTGGGGGTGGAGCCTGAGGAGGACAGGGCTTGGGGAGGGGAGGGACCAGTAGGATAGAAGGCCATAGAATCTACCGTTCAAAACAGCAACTTTCTCCAGGGGCACTGATCTTGGTCGTCTGGAGATCCAGATCCGCTGTAATAGTGGGAGACCTCCAGGTGCCACCTGGAGGGTGGCAGCCCTATTCCCCCTTATTCTAGAGCAAATATAAACCTCATTTTCTCTGACGCACGGTGGAAACTGTGAGCTGACTGTGGGTGGAGGTTCAATCTGGACACTCCCCCATAGCTACTTCGGGAAGGTGGAGCTTTGGAGGACTATTTCATTTCATTTCATTTCTTTACTGAACTGTGCTGTCTGCTCCAGTGGAGCTAGGGACAAGAAAGGAAAATAAGCCTTTAAAGGGCTTCCTCTGGGGGTGCTGTGTGCTGTGGGAGAGCACGCACCACGGGCTGGGGTGGCAGCTGAGCAGGCAGAGTGGGGACGGGGCCTGTAGAGGCTGTTCTTGTTTGTCCCCATGCCACTTGCTGCTGCCGCCGCTGCTGCCACTGCTACCATATTTTTTGCACTACCTTCTAGAAGCTGCCACAGTCAGATTCCCAGCATTTCAGGGGGGAAGAATTTGTATGCCTCAGAGCTCTCTGCTCTCTCCCATGCTAGTAGAGGCAAATTAATTACAAGATAATGCAAATTGCTTTTATTTACATAAAGTACATAAATGGCTGATTCTTTTCTCTGGCACGGACTGTGGGATACAGTAACTTCTAGATTTTGGGGCACACAGCCTTGTTTGATGCTGAAATAGTTAGAACAGGAAACTGCCACTCAGGATATGTACAGTGGTGGTTGTCAGTCCATGACTTGAAGTGGGTTGTAGAGCCCTCATTTCTGGGGCATTCTCTGTACAGTTTGACTGCCTTTTATTGGGGGGGTACCCATTGCTGATGCACATACATAGGGAGCAAGGATGCCAGTTTGGTGTAGTGGTTAGGAGCACTGACTCTAATCTGGGAGAAATGGGTTTGAATCCCAACTCCTCCACATGCAGCTGCTGGCATGACCTTGGGTCAGTCACAAGTTCTCTCAGAGCTGTTCTCTTAAGAGCAGTCCTTGAAAGAGCTCTCTCAGCCCCACCTACCTCACAGGGTGTCTGTTGTGGGGAGGGGAAAGGAGATTGTAAGCTGTTCTGGGACTCCTTTGGGTAGTGAAGAGTGGGTTATAAATCCAATCTCCTCCTCCTCCTCCTCCATTTGTGCACATGCTGAGAGGAGTCGTGTGGGCAGGATTCCTCCAGCACTCTTCTTATCCTTGGTTTGCTCCTCATTCTGGTACATCTCCTGGTGCTCGGACCATGTTTCCTGTCCCTGGTTCTCTTCCTCTGCTGGGCAAAATCCTACCCTTGAAGCAGGTGAAGCTGTAATCCTGCCCTTTCCTTCCTGTCCCATAGTTCTCTGATATCTCATAATTACCAATCATATGCTTGTATCTCAGCCCCAGGTCTGGAAGGGTTGCTGTGGTAAAACACATGGATAGCATTCAAAACGCGCCAGGTTCAATCCCTGGCATTTCCTGTGACAGGATTCCAATTATCAGGCAGTGGGAAGAGCCCCTTTTCTGCTGGGCACTCTGGAAGGAGACCAGGGGTCATGTTCTGAGGCAGTAGAAGGCAATTTCACATATATAGATGCTGTTGTTTTCATTCACCCACAAGTATCACTTATCCTGCCAAAATTTCTAGCAGCTTCCTGCTTCTTGACAACTCAGCACAGCTTTCAAAGGGCCTATTGCTAGATCCTCCCACTCTTTGGCACCCCCAAGGATCCCTTTGAGCCCTTCCTTATCACTTTCAGCTTTTCTCTGCATTTATCTGGCGGGGCTTACTCCTTCAAAAGCCACCTCCTCAGGCATTCTGTCAGGAACTGTTCCACTGGATGAGTGACGATATCAGAGGTGTTTGCTTGACTGGCCATTTCATATTGCTGAGGCAGTTTGGTATTTAGATGCTGCCTCTTTCAAACACTTAGAAAGTTCATGGATAAGATACCCTCTCCCAACAAAAATTCCCCTTTCATCTCAATTTTTTAGGAAAGCCTCTGCAGTTCTGACACAATGCTGGCAAGGGATATCTTCTTCCTCCTATGTTTTTTATTTTGGGCACTTGTGATGAAACCAGATCAGAGCTGGCATGATTCCAGGTTTCTTGGATGCATTTAACGGTATTCAAGGAAGCTGGAGATTGGGTTCTGAGGGGGCAACAGAGTTCACACTCTTCTCTGGAAGAAAGAAGACAGCCGTTCCCTCATTACCACACAGAAGCTTCCCTCAGTATTTGTTGGATTCATGTGTCACAAAACTGGGCCTATGAGCCAATTATGGTGTGTAATCTAGTGACACATGAAACCATTAGGATGGTGTTAATATTCATGCTAAGCAAGCTCGCAAGCCAGGCCAAAAATAAATAAAAAGCTGCTTATCAAGGCGGCCAACTCCAAACAAACAAAAAGAATAGGTGCAGTTTAACAAACTACTTTTAAAAAGTATTTAATACTCTTTAACTTGTATGCTTTTCATTAAAGCCTAGTTCATTCTTTGCAGATAGAACTGGTGTAATCTCAAACCAAAACAACAACAAAAAAACCCTTTTCCTTGGTCATGTTACAATGGTAATATGCCCCTCCAACCTGAAATTAGATGACTGTGGGGGGATGCATTTACTCATCTTTTCCCTCACTGCAGCAGAGCTCATTGAAGATTTCAGCGGGAATTTTAAATCACGGATCGGAGATGGTAGAAAAAAGTTAAACTCCTCCCACTCTACAATCTTTCCCTGATCTTCAAAGCAGCTGCTAATTCAAGGTCTCATTAGATGACACCTTAAACCCAATCTGGGTTTCCCCCAACCCAGCTCATATTTAACGTGTTACCTGGGACTCACCTGAGAAATGTGGGAAGGCAAATCATCTTCCAAACCCAGCAAAGCAGTGCGGGGGGGGAGCCTTCATCATTCCCTCTTGTCTACCCCATGCACTTTTGCTAGCAAAAATTGCTGTGGGGGCAGGCAGTTTGTCTCACTGCTGGTTCCCCCAACCCAACTTGCATTCAATTTATTATCTCTCACTTTTTTAAAAATGTGGAAGATACTGATAGCAGATCTTTCACCTGAGGGACTTAGTCATTTGTAAGCCCGCCCTTAGTAGTTAGGATCAGTTCACAAATTACAAAGTCCCCGTGATCACAAATGTGGATTACACATGCTCAGTTTGGATTGGGATCACACAGTACATGTGGAGAAGGGGATTCATCCTTCTCTCCAGGGCTATTTTCCTGACTTGAAATGGCCCCAAGCAGCTGCTGTTTGCCTCACTGGGGAAACATCTGTAGTAATCAATGCACATAAGTTTCCCAACAGGGTTTCCCAAGGGTGTTTCAGATCAGGAGAAGAAGAAGAAGAGTTGGATTTATGCCCCACCCTTTACTCGGAGTCTCAGAGCGGCTTACAATCTCCTTCCCTTCCCAGAACAGACACCCTGTGAGGTAGGTGCGGCTGAGAGAGCTCTCCCGAGAACTGCCCTTGAGAGAACAGCTCTGAGAGATCTGTGACTGACCCATGGTCACCCAGATGGCTGCATGTGGAGGAGTAGGGAATCAAACCCGGTTCTCCAGATCAGAGTCCACGGCACTTAACCACTTGCATGGAGGAAGGCCTGAAATGCTTTCTATGTGCACAGAAGTCCTGATCTGAAGTGGACCTTGTTTGTGCCTGGGAAGCATGGACCTCCCAGCATATGTGTGATCCAAAGAGCCCTCCTTGTGATGATCATTAGAACTATAACATGTGAATTAGCCCTTAAAATTTCAGGGACTGTGGTGAACTTCCCACCAGAACCACTGAAATCAGTGTGGGAGTTAACTGTGTGATCCCAGAAATCCCTGTGCCTGCATCTTCCATATGTTTCTGAAACAATGTGGGCCTTAACCATGGAGAAGCATCTGATATATGGACCTAAGAGACAAAATAAGGAAGCAAAGCACAAATACTGAACTAAAGCAAAATTCTGCCTTAGCTCCTGCACCATTTCGTCTTATGAATGTTGGAAGAATAAGGAGAGCCCTGACCTGGATAGCCCAGGCTAGCCCCATCTCATCAGGTCTCGGAAGCTAAGCAGGGTTGGCCCTGGCTAGTATGTGGATGGGAGACCTCCAAGGAATACCAGGGTCATGATGTGGAGGCAGGCAATGACAAGTCACCTCTGAACGTCTCTCGTCTTGAAAACCCTACAGGGTCACCAAGAGTCAGCTGTGACTTGACGGCCCTTTCCGCCACCAAGAATAAGGAGACAAGTGAACTCTTCTGCTCCCCAGCATGGCCCTGTCCACTACAGAGAACATAGGTATTTGCACTGCAGACAGCAAGGTAGTAAGACTTCTGGCACATCTGAATACAAAGCTATTAAGGAGAAAAACCCAGCATTGTATATTCCTGTTTTCAAGACATGTGTGAATGATGCAGGAACACAACACCCATCTAAGCAATCTCTGCAGATGGACACAGCGGCTGCCGCTCAACAGGAACTGCCTGACGTAGCAGTTGCCCACGTTCCAAAGTTTGTGCTGGAGCATACATCTGAAAGGAAGGCCTCATATCCCGCATAAGGGAGGCTCTGCCTGCTCTTAAAAGGGTATGTTGGCTGTGCAGACTCTGCAGTCACTACCAGTTTTACAAATG
The DNA here is from genome assembly GCA_029375565.1 of Gekko gecko. Taxonomy (NCBI): domain Eukaryota; kingdom Metazoa; phylum Chordata; class Lepidosauria; order Squamata; family Gekkonidae; genus Gekko; species Gekko gecko. Next base: position 117,183,886 of record JAPDNY010000008.1, read on the forward strand.
TCCTGGTTGGCATGTGCCCAGGGATGGAAGCACGGTCCACAGCCCCAGGCACTTCAGGGACTGGACATACCATTTTTGTCTTATTTGGACACAATGATCCTCAGCCAACCTTGCCACAAACGTCTGGAGTCATATTGGGTGGCAGGGACTAAAGGGAATGTTGATTTCTTCCACCCACATAGTTATGGCAGAACCAGGCAAGAAAACTGTGCAAGAATGTCCAGCTTCAAACCACTTTTCCATAGCTCGGCCCAGTAAGAAAATTATATTTTATTATTTATAAAACACCTGGAGTTTTAGGCACCATACAAGCATGATATTAAAAATGAACAGCTCTGCCTGCAGGGTTACAGTCTACAAGACAACTGAGCATCCGTTTGCACAGAGCTGTTTCCATATCACAGCAAGCATTTTGGAAGGGTTTTTTTTTTTCCCCAGGAGCAATTGTGGTGTACATGCCAAAAGCTGAGCATTATGCCTGGTGGCAGCTGCACGCGTGCGGCAGGGAGCCAGCGCATGCAGAGTTTTTTACAGAGATTTTCCTACAGCTCCCATGTGCCTGACAATCATGTGAATCGAAGTCGGTTTGCTACCTTTTGCCTGAGTCCTGAGGTCCAATCTGGTTGTACAGCAAGTTGTGAGATTTCATACCAAAAGCAGGCAGAGGGTATTGGGTGTTTAATGGAGAACGTGTTTGTGCAAAGCAGAGATTAACCCTAGCACTGCTGACAATGCGCGGGGCTTGAAGGCTGGGGTTTAGCATGCCACACTTGAGAGATTAACGAGTTAATTTGACAGCGCATGGTAGAATAGTAATTCTCCCCTCTCTGGACCCTTCAAGTCATTAGCATGCTTTAACATCAATTTGTCCAGTCGGGATGAGGAGTCTTCTGTTCATTTAGCTGTGCTGCCAATTACTGGGACCGCCAGAGTCCATTGAACTGCCTCCCTTTATGCTGCACACAAAGGAAGCAAAGCAAGCGAGCCTCTCACACTTTCTCCAGGCTTCTTAAAGGGAGAGCCGTACGTTTCGCTGTACAGCTGCATCGCCGGTATCAGTGCAGCTTTTACCTCTGCCAGGCTTTTGAGCTGCCGGGGGGAAAAAAGAGGAGATCTGGACGAGATGTAGCTTTTTTTCTTCACAGGCACTGACAAAGTCTAGATGGATATCCTTTGTCTCCTGAGACTCACTTGCGACTAGATGTTCCTTGGGCTCCCAAGCTTTGCCTGTTCAGCATTTTATGGTCCAGAGGGTGTTCGAGACACATCATGCAGTATGCCTGCATTGATTTAAATCCAGCAACCCGAGAGGCAAGCCAGCGTGAAGACAGAGCGGATGCTCTGCTGCTTTGGGTTAACTGCAAAGATGCAAGTCTTGCCTTTCTGAAAGCAAATTGACTGAATGGATAGTTCTGTGTAAGTACCGGGGGGGGAAACCTTGACAAAGGAAATTCTTTTCTGTGCGTGCAAAAGCCAGTGGTTTGCTCTTTTCATTGTGCTTTGGCAAGTTTGGTGGTTTGTGTCTCTCCTGGTTACTACCAGGGGCCGTCGTAGTCACTTCTGTCCTGCACCAGGTCCAGGTACTTCTGCTGGAGCGCAGCTTTGAAGAGCTGCATTAGGGACTGACCGTCTCCAGCTCACCGCAGTCCTAGTCTCTGGTCCCGTGGAAGTTCTCTGTGGTGTAGAGAAAGACTCGGTGAGGGAGCAATGCAAGTCTCTATTGCCTGCACAGAGCACAACCTCAAGAACCGGAATGGAGAAGACAGACTTATCAGCAAACAGAACACCTCGAACCCAAATGCAGTCAATGCAGCCCGGGCCAAATTTCGGACGGTGGCAATTATTGCTCGCAGTTTGGGAACGTTTACCCCTCAGCACCACATTTCCTTAAAAGAGTCCACCGCCAAGCAGACTGGCATGAAATATAGGTATGGGCAAAATATTTACTCTTCACAATGTTTCCATGTCTTTTCTCTGTAGCTCTGAAAGGTCATCTTCTAATGAAGGTCTCTCTTGCAAAAAAAAAAAGCCAAAAAAAAGAAAATCCTTTTTGCAGAAATGTGATAACCAAGGAAAGTTCAAAGCCTTTTGTAGAAAGAAACTTTGGTGCTATTTAGGAGGAGATCTTTCTTGCAGTCTTATCAATTTGGTATTGACAGGGTTTGGTACTTGTTGGAATCTTAACAGAGGAACCGTGCGAGTGGCATATGAAGGAATGTTTAATAGAAATCCTGTTGGATTTTTGACTTGGAACAAGTGATGCTCTAAACTGTGCTTGGAAGAAAGTTTGTCTCTCAAGGCACCTGCTGGATAGCACCAAAGGGGGGAGGGAGATCAGTATCTGTTCACCTAAGTGACATGTCCTTTTGTACTCTAATTACCACTCTCAGGCCTCTAATTGGACTGGCTCTCTAAGGATAGGACAGGGAAGGGAAGGGATTTATTTTAAGGGGACAAAGTAAGAAGTCTGTTCCTAAAAAACTTCATTTGCTGTACTAAATGACCTCTTTCACAAGGGAAAGCTCAGAGAGCAATAGATTGATCATGTGCAATTAATCTAACACTCTTGGTTTCTGAATGTGTCTGTTAGACACAGGAAACCTTGTTCTCCTGCACTCCTAGGCAGAGTTACACCTTTCTAAGACCACGGAAGTCAGTGAAGTTAGAAAAGTGTGACTGCTCTTACAAGCACTTCTCTTGGAGGAGGATAACTTTGACAGTACAATCCTAGCAAAGCTGTAGCTTAACAATTCAATCTTAACCAGAATGACCCCCTTCTAAGGCCATTAGTCAGGCTTAGAAGGGAGTAACTCTGCTTAGGATAGGTTCAGGTTGGTTGCTGTGTTTGCTTAAATTGGCACTTTTGGTCATTAAATAACCTACTGAAATTTCTGTGACAATGTGGGGGAAAGAGGGCTAGACTTTGGAACCAAGAGTTAGGGGTTCAAATTGCAGAAAAGCAACAGCTGTCTCAAAATGCAAGCTGCACAGTTGGTGCCTCTGTTACACACTTGCTTGTTTATGTATTAAAATATTTGTATCCAACACAAAACTCTTAGCACAAGGCTTACAAGGCAGCTTCTAAAACAATGCACAATTAAATCACAATAAAAGCAAAAAAATCTGCAAATTATGAGACTCGTAAGAGACCTAATTTTTTTAAAAAAGGACTCAATAGATATCAAAATAATTAAACTGAATGGCCGAAATTACAAAAAAGGTATCTTCTCTAAAAAAAATTCTCAATACTTTCTGCAAAAGAATGTCATCATTTTATGAATAATAAAGTGAAATAGTGTCTCTGCCATGGTTTGTAGAGGAAAAGGCAGGGAGGGGGGCTCACTAAGGAACAGAGGCATGGCAAATACTGGATTCATCCACACTGTTTCCCTGCCCTGTTACCTAATCTTCAAACTTAATCATGTAGCCTTTGTATATCTAAATCCCTTCCCCAGAATGGACCGCAATTGGTATATTGTATCCTGGATTATCACTCTGGTGTAGTGAATAGCAGAACAGCAGGAGATTCACTCCTGCAAATCCAGCGTGCACGCTGAAACTTCCTGTCTCTCACCCAGGTGAGAGCCATGTGGATTCAGAGGCAGTGCTAGCCTAGTATGCCTAATGCCAGTGGAGTACAGAGAGACTCTGTCACCTTAAGACACTGACAGCAAAGAGGAACTTGGTATCTGGGGAATGCACCTGTCATCTCATCAACAGTTCCACAGGAATAATATAGTATAGGAGTACTGCATAAAGTTTATATAGTGGCTATGTTGTATGTAGTACAGATGGGCCTTTGGTAGGTTTTTTTGTTGTGGGCCAATACCAGAAGAAATACATTTTACAGCTTTGTTGGGCAAAATTCTTGCATTGTAAGCCAGCCAGGTGCTTTCCATTAACTAAAGAGGAGAGGCTGTTACTCAGTGGCAGAGCACCTGCTTTGCTTGCAGAAGTTCCCAGGTTCAAATCCCAGTATCTTCAGTCAAATAGATTCAGCAGTAGGTAACATGAAAAATCTGTGCTTTAAACCCTGAAGAACCACTACCATTCATAGTAGACAATATCAAACTAAACAGAGCAGTGGTCAGACTCAGTATAAGGCAAATTCATGTGTTCATGTCAATTTATGCACAGTTCCTTAGTGGAGGGTACATTGGGTCCTGGTAGGACTCTGTATACCATCTCTGACCAGTGTTCCTGCATTCTACCCACCTACACCCTATTCTGCTCACCCAGTCTCCACTGGAGAATAGACCTTGTCTTGGCTTGCCCAAACCTTCTGTACTGCCTCCCTGAGACTGTACAGCAAGCCCCATCCATGCTTTCCTTTAGGAGGGCTTTTCTTTTCACAGGGCTTTTTGTTGATGATGAGAGTAGTGGTCCCCCCCCTTTTGTTTAGTGATACTCATTTCACATTTATTACTGAGAACTGAGAATGGCTAATGTTTTCGGCTGTTCTTGGTGAATTTTGTAGATTCTTTAAATTTTATTTACATTTGAAGGAATGTTTCTGGATTATTTTATGAAACAATCTGATTAATTAGCTTCCTTGAGTCATGTGGGGGTAAATGTTTTGCAACAAACAAATACAAAGGATTGAATCACTTGATGTGTTTGGATGCTCTCCAAAAATGTGCAGTATGATAGTAATTACGGTATAGTTGCAGGCTTTTGAAGTTAAACTTTTATTAATCATGTTAACATATTCACAACTTTGGCAGCAAGATAATATTGAAAGCCTGGTATTCATTCAAAATCAATGGAAACTAGGTATGCTTTCCAGTCAAACTTACTGTGATCTAACACCTTGTTTACATGCAAGGACCCTCGCCAGATCTCCTGAGCATTTTTACTCAAATTTGAACTTGAATACCATGGCGAGCAGCTGCTGCAGCACTGTAAAGCTCTTGTGCTACAGGACCATGGACAGGTCCACCCTTGATAAATACCCTTGATGTTGCAACTTTTGATCAACAAACTAAATTTTCTTGATTGTCAGAGAAGAAAGCAGGTATCTCCCATAAACATGGTTGGGTCCTTACTTGTGATTTAGTTGCTGGGTATAAAATCACTTGCAGTCTACCTGGTTTGCAGTCTGTGCTTGTGCAGTCACATTCATTGCTTAAGCGGCCAGGAGTAGTTGCTTTGCATGTACTTTCTCTCTGCACACTTAGCAACAAGTTGCTTACCTGGTCAGACCTGATCGCAAGACTGAGAAACAGCAACTCATCCTCATTACCAGATCCGACAGCCCAATCCTATTCCTAAACACAGTTCTAAGTTTGCTGGGGTCAATGGATGTCGGAGGGTGTATCTTGGCTTAGCAGTGCACCGAAAGTTGCCTTAATTCATGGATGGGCCATGCACCTTTGTTTAAAAAAAACTTTCCTGAGCAACCAATGAATGCATTCAACAGAAAACGTGTGGCAGGAATACAGTAGTAACACAAGCTCCTCAAATATATCCTTTTTAAAACCAGTATAAACATTTTAAAAACAAAAATTTTAGGAACAGAAATTACATATTCGAACAATATTAACAGTCAACTCTGATTGTTGCAACTTGTGAGTAGGTCACAAGCTGAACCGGCAGGTGACTGAACATCCCTGCTGATATCTGCTGATACCTCTGCTTGTCCAGCACGAGGTAGGGAAGGAGGGAGAGGGTGCAGCAAAAAGTCCTAGTCGGCTACCTGTGCATTCACACATATGTAAGAGGCTATCCCGACCCCTTTGTTTTACGTACTTATTAAGTTCTAAACTCTGTGTGATGCTGGAACTCATCGTGTGTAATCTGGTGCTAAACGCAGCTATGGGGGTGGAGTAGAGAACCTAGAACAAGTGTGGACCACCGTGAAAGATGGATGGTTAACTCTAACTCACTCTTGCCCCCGTGATCTTTGCCCGATCAAAAAATGGCCCTCCAGAGGCACAATACAGGTGTTTTTCTTTTTTCTTTACCTGGGCTCAAATTAGGGAACCATTTTGAAATGGTGAACCAGTGCCAAGGAAAAACTAATTCCCCTTACTCCAACACTCCAGTCCGGATCCATGACTGATTCCTTAGAATCTGTATAGATTGGCTCAAAGTGTCCATCAGCTAATACTATTCCATTTCTAAAAGTTCTTCTGTTGTTGTATCTCATCATTCAAACAATTTGGGTCTCATCCAAATGCTTTCGATGGAGAGCAGCATGTCAGTTTTTCTGCAGAAGGTTCCAGGCTAAATTCCCACCATCATCACAAGAGCTCAATTTTCCATTATCCTCATTTTAAAAGATTCTCAGGTAACTAGGAAAAGCCATTGCCTGAGCTGAGACTTTGGAGAGCTCCCACAAGTCAGAGCAATAGGATAGATCATCTGAGTACTGATCTTCATATGTTCAAAAGGGCTTCATATGTTCATCAAACTCTTCTAGATCACAGAGATTAATGAAGATGGAGGAGTACTAAGGGATGGTTATCTCCATAAGAGACAAAGGTTTGATGTTTATCCCTATGAATCTAAATTAGGTGGTCAAATGTGCTACTTGGATTTTTTCAGCAGACGTGGATGGCAGGCCTCTGCTCACACCAACTGTGGAATTCTAAGCAGAGTTCCACCCTTCTAAGCAGAGTTCCAACTCCTTCTAAGACTATTGACATCAATGGATTTAGAAGGCTGTGATTCTGGTTAGGACCATAAACCTTCTGACATTTCACACAGGTGATAAAAACTAATGAGGGACCAGCATGGAATAAATGCAAGGCTGTGTGTATTCCAAAGTAGACTTCAAGTTTGTTGTTTTTTTAAAAAAAGGGTTCCAGCTCTTGAGATAATAGGCTTGAAAATGCTTGGCTCGTGCCCTGTGAAATATCCACAGCAGTTGAGCAGAATTCCATGAATTCAGGAGCTTGGGCCTTTGTCTCCCTCTATGAGTAGCAAAAGAAAAATAGGTTGTATGGAACAGGCAGATACATGACAGAGAACCACTTCCATCAGCAGCCATTCTGCAGTGGAGAGGGACAGAGAGGACAGGTCTTTCCATTGGTCTGCTGGTCCAGCTGCTTCCCATTGGCAGGTGGCTCAGTCTGCAAGAGAGAAAAACAGCAAGGTCCTTTCCACTGGCCTGATTTCACCTTCTGTATTTTATAGTTCTTTTCTTACTTTTCCTGAATTTTTTCTTTTGAAAAAGAAAGGTAGGGCATAAATGCAGTAAATAATGGTTTGAGGATCAAGGCTGGGATAGTGGAAGCTGATCCTGAAAGTTTTGCTTTGAGCCTTTGTTATTACTGGAAGTTCTTATTTGTTCTCTTTTCTCTTTAGCTTTGTATTTATTTACACAAGTATCCCAGCTTTCCCTTTGTGGCTCAAGGTGGCTTTATAACTCATGGTGAAAGCAGTGAAAGTCTAGTTCTAAAAAGACCTGTTAAACTCCCAGAAAATGCCCATAGCCCAATCTCCATTACATGTCCTAACAAATAAAAAAGAATTACAGCGGTTGGTGGCCTCCTCACTTCCTTAGGGAGCCTTTCCCATAAACTAGGAGCCACTATTGAGAAGGAATGGAATAGGAGATGCCAAGCAAAGAAACTTAAGCAGGGGGTCATCCAGAAGGTGACAACCAGAGGACTCTAAACGGGGACATAGAGAGAGAAATGGCCTTTCAGATATGTGGGGTCCTAGGTGGGGAAGGGCTTTAAAGGTTATAACAAGTGCCTTGGATTGAACTCAGGTACAAATTAGCACCAAAGTAGCTTTTTCAAAATAGGCAAGATGTAGTCACGTCAGCCAGCCCTGATAATATTCAAACCATGGCCTTCTGGACCTGCTGAAGTTTCAAGATTGTTTTCAAGAGTAGCCCCATCTTGAGTGCCTTTTAGTTGTTTTAACATCAATTAGAAAAATTTAAATGTTCTTTGGAAGAATGTTTTTTATTGCAAGCCCTCATTGTTCTTTTGTTCTCATTGCTATTTTGTAAAGTGCAGACTAGGGATGGGCACAAACCGAATTATGAACTTAATTTTGTGCTGAACAGGGCCAGTTTGAGCAATTGTGAACTGCGATTTGGACAACCATGTTGTTCATGAACTGCCCATGAACTGCCATGTTTTTGCAGTGGTCCGTTCAGTTCATTAGAACTGTTTGTTGGCCAGACACTCTGGTGCTGATTAATCAATTGTCAAGGCAATGGGGGGATGGACTTCTGCAGTTCTTCTGCAGCCCTGAAAACAACAATCTTAGCCCTTCAAAGCTTGATAGGCAGCTCTGGGAACAGAATGGATATAAACCCCCAGCTCACACCCAGCTGCTTTCACTTTGCAGCAGGCAGCTTGGCAGGCAGCAGAAGTAGAAGACTGTTAGAGGCAGAGAGGGAAGGAATTGGAACAGTGTTGGTGCTTCAGGGCTCTGAGGGACCTGCCTCTTTGCTACAACCAGGCAGAGAGATAAAGCCAGTGGATTCCTCACCTGAGTAGGATTCCTCACCTACATTCACCCCTGAGTAGGATTTTTGAGCACCTCTCCTGGATGGGAAGGTGTCTGGTGTGCTCAGGGCTCTGCCCCTCCCATCCCTCTGCTACAGCCAGTTAGAAAGGCAAAACCAGTGGGTTCCTCACCTGAGGACCCACACACACACCCCTCAGTGGGATTTTTGAACACCTCTCCCAGAGGGAACACCTCTGACCCACCTATGATTTCTCTGCTACAGCCAGGCAGAGGGGCTCAGTCTTTGGGTTCCTTGGCTGAGAACCATCACACACACACCCCTCAGCAGGATTTTTGAACACCGCTCCTGCCTGCACTTTTCTGGCAGCCTCCCTAAATCCAGTCTTCATCAAACTTGGAAGGCAGGTAGAGGAGAGTCAGCTGGAGACTCCCTGTGAGTTTGGAGTCTCTATCCTATAGGAGGCCCATTCTACACATCCAAAAGTCACAAACCTAACAAACCATGAACCAGTTCGGTAAACTGAAAAGTTCATCATGATTCGCAAGGCACGGTTTGTGAGGTCCCACGAATCATGATCCACCATTTCCCTAGTTTTTGCCCATCCCTGGTGCAGACCATGTTTTACTATTGAGTAATAAAGAATAATTTAACATGAATGAACACTTCTCTAGTTCAGTCAAATATAACAAGATGAAATTTAAGGGAATTTGCAAGTTGTTACAGTACCTACTTAAAGTTTTTTAGGAATTCAAAATCAGCCTCATAAGTATCATGATATTGACCCGTACTCATGGCTGCCATTTTAAAAAATGGTCCAGAGTCCAAGGATAAAACAGTGACTTCAGACTAAAGTTTATCATAGGCACCTCAAAAATTATTTCCAGTCACAGAAAACTCATGGGCTCTTTATTTCTGACTGCACTGTTGTTCCCTACTAAAGATAAATTTCTCCTCTCTTTTCAGTGTTCAGAATATCTAGGCACGGGTGTTTTGCAACGTGCTTTTTAATGCTTCATTTTAACATTTCATTTTCTTTCGCTGTAGTTTGCCTCCTACGTCTGGTAGGCAGCTTTTGAACGAATGAAGCTGAAGACAGCAGTTCTGTCAGGAGTTTTATATAAAGGCAAAGAGGGAGTGAGAGAATGAATGCGCGTGACGCAAAACTGAGCAGAGAGGGGGAAATGGAGAGAGGACATTGTGTGTATAAAAAAGTTTTAGGATTAATTCCAGAACAAAGATCAGATTTAGATTTAAAAGGGGAAAATGCTACTAATTATAAGGGGAGCAAACCACTTCCTACTGGTAGCAATGGCAAAAACCTTTAGATTTGAATCTATCTGAATGGATTGCATGGTTACTCTCCATATGTGAGAACCTTTGTAGCAATTAAAAGCAGTTGGGTTTACACTACACTATATTTCTTGAACTGTTATCACTTTGGAATATATCTGTTCATGCAGGTGGTGGGCCATCATATAATTTCAGTTAAAATAAATTTTCTCCAAATTTTGCCCTCCAAATTCTCATTAGCAAATTTTGAATCTGAATATTCTTCTACAACATGCTGAATGCTCAAGCTATTTGCCAAATAGTTTATATATGCATTCCACCCACAATAATATCTTTTTCAATAATTGATAACCTTCTGGCAAGCAGCCTCTGTGTTTCTGCCACAGAACTCCTACAAGCTGCAGAGGATTGTGGGCATGTTTCAGGTGTAAACTAAGTTCAGTCCTATAGGATGCAGAATAGTCTGCCATGGAATGGCGTGTTGTCTTTTCAGGAGGATATAAAGCCATCTAAGCTTCTTTGCAAGATGTTGTTTTGTTACATAGAGCAAGTGAATGAACTACAGGGCATTGCTTGCCTATTCTGAAACCAAGCCATCCCAGTTCTGTTGAGCACTAGTTCATATTGACCTATTGTGAATTAAGAGTATGCTCTAGACAACACCCAGCATGCCCAAGAAAGATCAATGGCTTGGATCCAGTAATGAGCAAATAGAAATGTAAGTGGAATCAGTATAGCTCTGCTTGTGCAAAATCTTGTGCAATGCATAGCAATTTTCTCCCTATACATTGTAGTTCCCAGAAATTGGCTGTACAAGTTCTTGCAAAAGTGGAAATGCAAGTTAGGATATAATGTCTGACTTAGCATAAACAGCTACTCTCTTTTTGTTGTTTGTTTTTGCATTCCTGCTTGCCCAAAAGCTCTAGCTCAAGCAGAAATTTTGTACTGAATACCAACCAGTAGCCATGGGCAAGCTATCTTCCAGACATTCTTTGCATTGAGAAGCTCTTAATAAGCTTTCAAACAACCAAGTTTCCCTGGAATGAAAACTGCTGGTATATCATATGTAACAATATTTGGTTGTCATGAAATAGTATTTAATATCTGGCAGAATTTGCAAGTTTTGACATATTGATATCATTTATTTGGCTGTATTTAATTGAGAACATGGAGTGGTTTTTACTGTATGAAGTCACTGAAAGATAATATGCAATGGAAGAAATATTTAACAGATAATATTTAATGAGAATTCATAGCATAAGCCTGCCCAAATAAAAAGAATGCAAACATGCCAACCATAAAACACTGGATCTAGTGTAGAAATGTCACATTAGTGAATCTGAAATTTTGAACATGAAATGTTTCTTTCAAAGACTGAATGGTATCATTAGACAATTTTAAATATTTCTGGAGTATGTATTCCAGTTCTGAATATCATAGAAGGACTATCGCAAGTTTGTACCACTGAAGCTGGCAATGGTAAATGGTAGGGAAAATACAGTCTAAGAGTTGTCTCTGTGATGTATGCATGTATGTATAGCTTTAAGTTTGCCTGCAATAGTGAGTGCTGATTCACATGATACAAAGACCTTGTGATCACCATGAGAACTAGGGGTGAGCGTCCTGAAATTCTTGAATCAAAAATGTACGTGAAAATTGTTGTGTTATGGTGTTTTCCAGAATGGTAAATATAAATTCAGGATTCTTAGGCCTTTAAAAAAAACACTCTTGAAAAACCTGTTTTTTCCCATTTTTTAAAAAATTTGGGTGCTTACTGTTGTCATCAATAGCAAGCATCTTGTTTTTCTTTGATTCTCCCGATTTCCCAGGCAATGGCATTTCTCACTTCCAGTCAGATCCTTACAAGGAATCACTGGAGTACTTCCAGCCAATCATTATTGGACAAGAGCCCCAGAGTAGGAATGTAAATCAGCCCTCACTAGGTCAGAGCCAGTGTGGTATAGTGGTTAAGTGTGTGGACTCTAATCTGGGAGAACCAGGTTTGATTCCCCACTCCTCCACTTGCACCTGCTGGATGACCTTGGGCAAGCCATAGTTCTGGCACAGCTGTTCTTGAACAAGAGCAGTTTCTGTCGGAGCTCTCTCAGCTCCACTTACCTCACAAGGTGTCTGTTGTGGGGAGGGGAAGAGAAAGGAGTTTGTAAGCCTCTCTGAGACTCCTTTGGGTAGTGAAGGGCAGGGTATAAATCCAATCTCTTCTTCTCTTCTTCTTCTCTTTAAATAGTACTAGTAATTAAAGTACCCCTACAGAGGACAACCAGGTGAAGATGTGTGTCACATGCAATAACACACAAATTATCTTTTTTAAAAAAAAAATTGAAATGATTTCCAAAGATTGAGACAGTGTAAAAGCTACCAGAGTCTCTTGTATTTTGTCTCTAAAGCCGGGGCCTCATTGAAAGGTGAGTAGGTAAGCTCACCTCCAACCTACCACAGCCCAGAGTATTCCACATAAAGTGGGAGGCTTTCCTTATGCAACAACTCCTTATGCAAAAACTTCCAGTCTTACAACTATGCATTAAAAAGAAATGATAGTACATTTTTAAACCTCCCTCCAAATTAAGCATTACTGGGAACGTAAGTGAGAACAGTAGCAGAAATAAAGATTATGCCTAATGGTCACAAAAACTGAGAATGATTAAAAGGATACTAATTTGCTGGAATGTTGCACTAAATTAGAAATGTACAACAACATGCCTGATAAGCAGGGCTCTTTTTGTAGCAGGAACTCCTTTGCATATTAGGTGACACACCCCCAGGGCTGGCCCATCATAGAAAAAATTTAGACTGTTGCCTAGGGTGCCGGCTTGACGAGGGTGCCAGTGGTGCTGCTCCACTGTGGCCAGCCTGCCGCTCCACCAGTTGGTGTGTCATGCACCCTCCTTCCCTGAGGCTTTCTCCACAGGTGTAACTTGAGGGGCCTGGTGGGAAGAACAGAGAGCCCTAGCTGGCCGGCTGATAATCTGTGGGGGACATCGATGGCAGCATGGCCTCTCTGCCAGGCCCAGGCTCCCTGCAGTCACCCCACACAAAAGCCGGAGCCCCACAGCAATGACAACTGCGGCGGTGGGCTGACAAGGTGAGGGAAGCCACGACAGATCACCTCCAAGGGGCAGCTGACTGGGGGCCATTGACGGGAGAAGAACACCACAAAACCCCACTGCTGGAGCGCAAGTGGAGGGGGACCTAGCCTTATTTCTGTATTTATACACAACCCTCCCCAGTGCAAACAAGGCTCAACAATCAAAACACATCCATTCATTATGAAACAATTTAAAAGACTAGGGAAATTACTGGATTATTAGTGGCTGTTGGGATGGGAGCCCAGCCAGCACCCCAGTGTCCCGCAGAGTCCCCAGCCACCCCACCGGCTCCTCGGGGCAGTGACTCAGGAAAAGCTGGGTGCAGAGGGAGTGCTTGGCCACCCTCCAGACTGTGCCTAGATGGGTCTCTCTTTGCAGTCTGCCTTCCTCGCAGGGTCTCAACAATGAGCCGGTCAATGCAGCCCACAAGATGGCACCTGCAGTCACAAGTGCAACCTCACCGTGGCTCAGGGGACTTCTTTATTGAGAGCTCAGGGAAGCAATGAGGCTCCTGCTGTGCCTGGCATGCCAACAGCAGGGCCCATCCTTGGGTGCTGTCGACATTCCAAGGATCACCCTCAAGCCCGTCTGCTTGGAACCCAGAGAGCAATGTGGGAGGTCCCCTGCCAGCCAGTCCCAGGGTGAGGAGGGGAGGTCTCCTGGCCCTTACTGGTGGTGGAGATTCTGGCAAAGAATGCTGTAATGGTGTGTGGGGGGGGGCATTCCTTGGTCTGGTTTATGTTTTTTAGTGCATTTTTACTCTGCTCTTCCTCCCTTCCAGGGAGCATGTGGTTCTCCCCTCCAACGAAGCTATCCGGCACCCCCTGTACTCCTCGGCCACTTTTGCCTCTTGCGTCCCTCCCCAGAAGGAGCCGGACAAAGGCAAAAGCCACCACCTCTGCCACCACCACAACAAAAGGAAAGTTCTGGTCACTTGCGGCTGCTCAAGCCATGCCAAGCCATCTGGAACGAAGGGTCAGGCGGCTGCTCGCCCCGCCCTCCGCTGGCAGCCCAGCTGAGCTGACCTTACCTCCCTGTGTCAGTCTAGGCACTCAGGGGTCAACCATCAGAATGTCCAGGACAGGGATGGGAGAAGCGCCACCTCAGCCAGCTGCACATGACCAACAGGCAGGCACAGTCACCCACCTGCAATGGGCTGCTCCTCGCAGAAGAGCTGATGGGTGTCTGCTGGCAGGGGCAGGGGGCAAGGGAGGGAAAGAGGCTGCAGGCAGCCAGAGAGGCAGGCCTGTGGGGGGGGAGGAGAAGTGACCCTCGGGGTGCAGGAGGACCCAAGTGGCCCAGCCAGCCGGGATCTATGTGGGGGTGCCTTGGCAGTTGCTGCGGGGGCACACCAGAAGGTAGCCCCACCTAGTGTACAAAAAAACTTGGAGCCAGCCTTACACACCCCTAATGTAGCCAATCCTCCAAGAGCTTACAGAGCTCTTCTTACAGGGGCTACTGTAAGCTCTTGGAGGATTGGCTACATTAGGGGTGTGTTGCCTAATATGCAAAGGAGTTCCTGCTACAAAAAGAGCCCTGCTGATAAGTACACAGACCCAGCAAAGAAGACACTAGCAGAGCCTGCATTTCAAAAAATATTCTCAGCCCAGGAAGACACCCTGTGCTTTGACAGTTTCTGTTCTTACAGTGTCCCTATGATGAGACTGGAGGCATAGCTTCTTTGACATACCAGTCAGAGATAGATCTCAGCACTGTGAATTGGCAGCCTCTGCAGACTTAATGCTAAGATACAAGATTGTCTTCAACATTTCAGACAGCAAGCTTAAGGAAGGGCGCCTGGAGAACTCTGGCCCAAGCACCTGCAGAGCAAAGGCCCTCCACAGGCCTCAGTTGTGATGACCACAGAACTTAAATCTTTTCAGTTGAGTGTAAGAATGAGAGCATCCAAAAGAGAGGTAAGCCACTGGGGCGGTTTTCTGCAGCAAAGGTCTTCATAACTGCAAAAAGCAAGTATTGAAGGAGATTTGCTCATGTTCACAGGCCCAGGCAGTGTTCATCTTTCAGAGACACCTGCAATAAGTGTGCTGGGAGGAATCACCTGGACAAAATGTGCAAAACATAGCACTTGCCTTCTCATGTAGCCAGAAACAGGAAAATGTATTAATCAGAGCAGTTAACAGTTCTCTGAAGCATATGGGGAACTCAGGTGCCTAGTATAGCACCATTATGGCTGGTTTACCAATCCCTTTTAAGTTAGACACTGGAGCTGAGCTCAGTACTGATTGGCTGATGATTGATTGATGGACTAATGGACTGAGTGAGGAAATTTGTAGCCCGATTCCCCTGACCTGCTCAAGGCAGCAGACGAGTAACACAATAAAACAAAACCACTCAAGATAATAAAGTCAATAAAACAAATCACATAATAAAGCAAGTCCATAAAACCACCAAACCAGTAGTATAAATAAATAAAAACATCCATTAAAAATGTAACAATCCAATATTGCAAATGCCTGCAGGGGGAAGTAAATAGGGCAGGGACAAACATACTGCTAGTTGCCTTCAGGGTTTCAAGGATCAAACCATCACAGCTCACTGGAAGAAGGGTTCCACCACATGCTCTCTAAGGTTCTGTATCACAGACAAGGGATATTCAGCATTACTGGGCAAGTCAGTCTGCATCACCCTTACTTTGACAAAGTGCATAGATGAGATAGGTTTGCATTTCCCAACCTCTGCCAATGTTATTCTGATGTTCTTGAGAACTTGGAGTGCTTTCCAGAGGCTTATTTATATGCCCCCCCACAGGACTTTGATTCCTATGTCTGGTGGACAACAAGCTCAGCATGCTTTCAGTCTGGGGTACCCCCAATCTAATGGGCCGGCAGATCATGCGTTCCAGTCAAGAACTTGCTCCAAAAAGCACAGCAAGATGGCACAGACCTTCACCTTGTGCTGCTAAGCCTAAGGCATTCTCCCATCACAGGACTGTATTTCCCTTTCCTGCTAACAGGAAGGACACTGAGGAGCAGCTAACCAACGGCAGCTCCTGTCCTGAGGTCCAGGGTGCCCCTGGGAGCACACACACCTCCTCAGAATGGCAACGCTAGCAAAAGCACAATAAGAATACGGCATGTTTTAATTGTTGCTCCTATGTCTTTGTATTTTAGCTCTGGTTTGGATTATTTTAATAATGGGGTTTTTTTTGGCTGTTGGCTAAATGGTTTTAAAATGTGGTTCTATTATGTATGTTGTGATTTGTCAGCTGCCTTGTGAGGGCAGAATAGAGGGATGTAAATTTTGTAAAATAAACAAATCCCTTTTTGGGCAAGCTGGGAAAGGATACAAATGGCCACAGGCTGGATGCCACCTTCCCTAATGAAAAGAAGAAGAAGAAGAAGCAAGCCTCACTAAGGCGTCCAACATCCAAGTGGCACCTGGAGGTCTCCTGCTATTACAGTTTTTCTCCAGATGACCAAGATCAGTTCCCCTGGAGGAAAATGGCTGTTTTGGATGGTGGCACTCTATGGCATTATATTCCGTTGAGGTCTCTCCCCTTCACAAACCCCACCCCCTCAGGCTCCACCCCCAGGAATTTCCCAGCCCAGAGCTGGCAGCCCTAAGCAACACTCATGTGTGGTCCATATTTTTCAAGGCCACATCTACGGAAGCAGCAGGAGGATCTTTCAGAGAGACAGTTTCCCCCCCCACACACAATGCCGGTGTTCTGTTTAAAGCAGCTCTGGAGTCTGCAGGGATGGAGCACCCCTCCCCTCAGAAATGGGACTTCAGGAGGAGTTGGCAGTTTCCCTGGCAATAGCTGAGGTGACAAGAGTGGTTGATGCCAGTCAGTGAGAGGATGGGTATTTTCAGTAGCCACTCCAGAGCTAGCCTGGAAGAAATCTGGAAACTCTTGACTCTGCCGGCAAACGCTGCCTTTTTAAACTGGCCTTTGTGTAGCTCTGAAGAGGAAAATGGGATGCACTTTGGCGGAGTTATATTTGGAAGGAGTAGTTAATAGGAGGGGTAATTACGATGTTTTAATTGCATTGCTTTTTAATTTTGTATTGGCTGCATTTTTAGGTGTATATTACTGTGAGCTACTCTGAGCTCTGGAGAAGCAGGACAGGAGTGTTTTAAACTGGGGAAAAAATTAAAATAGACATGGGCCTGAAGTGAGAATGCCTACATGATTTAAGGATTATGCCGTGGGACATTAGCTAAAGGCTAATCCCCGATGGTGAGTCAGGTACTAAAGATCTTTGACCCCTAGTTCTGAAGTGTTTGCGTGAAGACTGTGATGAGTGACACTGAGCTGATAAGAGAGCGTTTCTGTCTCAAGAAGGGGAATATGATGTGTGCGTATGTGTATCGCCCACTAGAGTGACTTTTCCCTTCAAGGCCTGTAGGGAAGGGGCTTCGCTTTTGTCTTGTGTTCGGTGCTGACTCTGAGTGCACTCTCTGTCTGTCACAGCGTGTGTTTTGGAGTTCTCCAGTAGACAGTTTGCTCTCATGTGCAGAAGCAGTTAAAAAGACCTGTTGTTGAAGTGGCCAGTATCTCCTGTGGATACTGAACAGGACCAAGGCATAGCCTAAAGGAGACAATCTAGATGATCTCACCCCCACTCGGCTGTGCCTCAGAGGGTGCTGCAGTCTCTTACTATCGAGGCAATGGAAACAGCAGGCTGCTTCTGAAGTAACTTTTGTTTTCTGGAGATCACTTTGGAATGGATTGCCAAGAAGAAATTCCCATCGATCCATACACTTCTGCAATGACTCCATGAGTATTTTCATACATATATTTTTTAAAAGACCCAGAACTAGGAATTTACAGAAATTTAGTACGTTTCCAAAGAAGTCTTTTGAGGACCAAGTCACCCTCATTGCACCCCCCACATGAAGTGCCAGTTCTCTCTAGTAGGGCCTCCCCACAAGTGTTTCCAGGCAATAAGTGCACTAATATCTCTCCTGCACACTCCTCACAGGAGCACATGCTGGAGATTACCATAGGTGTGATCCAGCTGTATGTCAGTAGCACCTTTGGGGGTGATGTACGTATGAAGGGGGCTAATTATGCATTATGTGCTAATGCAGGCAACCATTCCCTGGCACCATACTCCCACTTCAAAGCAGCCTTGGAAGAGAGGACATGTATTGAGAGATATGGAAGAAGAGGAGGGAGGAACGCTTAATCCTGTGCTTGTTGCCAGGTGTGCAGGTGTTTTACTCAAAATTGCTCCATGAGTTTGGTTCCCGGTAACGGGTTGGATCCAGACTAAATTTTCCATCAGCAGAATGGAATTTGCCTGCTTCCCTCCTCCCATAGCATCCTACTGGTCTCCACAAAAATGCTGCTCCTGAGCGATAGGGAACCTGAGTAATGATATGAGGGGTCTCTAGTGGGAAGGGGGGGATCAGTGGGAATGGATCCGACCCTTTTGTTTGCCCTTAAAAATACATGCCTAAAACCCAGGAGGGAGGAAACAGCTGCAGTGATCTCAAATGCAAAAATACTAGGTAGTAAAAGAGTTAAGCACTCGCCTACCCACCACCTATCCCCTATAAATTGTCCCCTCCTCTAAGCTGTTTTGCGCTTTAAAAAACAACATCAAAGTGCTGTTGTCTTATTAGCATATGACGTGCAACTAGTTGCTTAGTACATGAGAATCCTTCAAAAATTCTGTTAGATAGGGTCAGCCCAGTGGCATGTGTTTTAGAGGTCTCAGTGAAACAGCTGATGATGTGTGTAGCACTAGATACCAAAAACCCTTGCTCTGTTGCAAAGGATACTAGGTGCAACAGTGATAGATCCTCATTCTCATTTGTATCTGGAAAAATTTGTTGTCCTTTAAGGTGCTACTGGACTCAAATTTTGTTCCAGTGCAATGTTTGGATTCCACGGACTTTGGGACTTGCCCACGGAGGCAGATCTTGCACGGGAACTGGCTCATAGGTCCTCTGCTTGTTCAGGTGCATTGACTCCTCAGTTGCACAGACAGATTGCATTTAAGAATGAATCCGTTCTATGCACAGCGCCTCCTTATAAGATCACCAGGTTACCTTGTCTAAAGTGGCAATAAAGCCTGCAGGAGACTCAGATTTCACTCTGCATGAGATGGCAGCAACCTGACAAGCTAGTGAAAATATTTTCACTCCTTCTAACTCCATTCAGATTATGGTTCATTAACTCTGTGGCCCAGAAATGGTCCATATGCTCAAAATGGTATTCTGCCAGGTGCTGCAAACCTTTGGAAAAAAAGATTTCGGTTGAAATGCCTGGTAAGAAAAAAAGAGTATCTAATCTCCTACAGTATGTTTAAAAACAAGTACAATGAATCTGCTCTCATTCAGACTCTCTAATTAGGAGCTATTTTAAATATTCTGAGCATATGTGTCCAAAAAGTTGCCTGTTTCCTACTGTGTGGCAAAGCACCCCCAACTCCCCTCAAGGGTTGATGTGAATGGTAACGGGCTTATTGCATCCTGCAGGTGTTGCTGATTGGCCTCTCTGCCTGCACAGCCCTTGTCATCTTCAGGGCCAGGGCTGGAGAGGTGGTAATTAGCTTCTCATGAGAACCTGCAGCCCACAGGATGGGAGGGGAGGAATCAGGGGTGATGAGGTAACTTTCTAGAGGGTTCCAGCAAGAACGTGTCCTGATTGGGTGTCATCATCACCTGACACTGCTTAGCCAAAAAACTATAATTTGAGTTAAGAGACCTGGGAAAAGAGGCTAGCTTGGACTCTGATGGACTGAAGGCCTGGACTATCATATGCTTGTATTACAATAGATAACAGTGTAGAGAATGCTTAAGCTATGGCCTTGACTCTTGGACTTAAGGGTTGTGCCATCTAATGCAGGTCTTGAAAAAAAATCTTTTGTTTTAACAGAGATTAAACAAAACTTCATATAATTTTAAAAATAAAGAAGGGTTTGGTCACTTGTGTACAACAGACCTGGGGACCCACAGGGCTCAGCCTTGGACACTCTGACACCTACAGACTACACCAGGCTTTGTGTTCTATAGTAGGACATGTATTTTGACACGTGGAGATGCCTTATACTGAATCAGTCCATTGGTATATCATCAATGTTATCTACTTTGACTGGCAGTAGCTCTTCAAATTCTCAGGTAGAACTCATCCATGTCACCTCCTACCCAATCCTTTTAATGGAAATGCCATGGATTGAACCTGGGACCTTCTATGTGCAAAGCAGATACTTTACCATGGAGGTCATGGCCTGTCCCAAACATAGCTAATCAAAATCTGAGCTACCTTGGGTTGCCAACCTCCATGTGGGGCCTGGAGCTCTCTTAGAATTTACAGCTGACCTCCAGACTACAGAGATTAGTTCTCCCAGAGAAAATGGCAGAGTGGACTCTGTGGCGTCACATCCCTGCTGAGTTTCCTCTCCAAATTCCACCCTCTTCAGGCTATGCTTCCAAATCTCCAGGAATTTCCCAAGCTGGAGATGGCAGCCATAGAACCAACTACATCCTGTTGGTAACCACAAAAGGGAAATTCATCAAAACGTGCCCTGACTTTGAATCCAAAGCAGCAAGGCTAGATCTGGCTGTTTTATGGCCAACACCACAGTGTTTGTGACTGCATTTTGCTCTCCCCTTCCTGAGCCATCTTGAACTTTCCATTTCTCTTGGGTAGGGAGGAAAGTACCATGAAGGGAGGTAGTGACTCAGCACATCTGTGCCTGAAAGACCTGTTATCCAACTGGAAATCCAGGTTTGCACCAGACAGTTTCACTGGCTTTAGGAGGGTGCTTTGCACAAGCCATTCCAGCTGTTGGGCTTTAGCTGGGTGGTAGGACTGGGCCAGTGCTTTGCTTGTGACAGAGAAAATGCAGCAACGCAGGCAGACATTTTGGGGTAATGCTTTACTTGTATTTTCTGTAATGTGGAATGGTTGTCAGGATGCTTAGGGTGACTGCCAAACAGCCAGAGTCTGGCCCTGGTGTATTCCATTCTCCCCTCCCACACTCCCACATCTATGAAAGGCAGCATGTTCATACTTTGCTGAGAGGAGGTCAAGAGACTCCCATGAACCCCAATCTCCCACAGTAAAAACACTTACATTGCTGCCCTTGGCCTTTTAAGTGTTTTCCCCCTTCCCATCCTAATCTGCAACTGAACAGCTGTACCTAAGAAGAGCTTGGCTGGATCAGACCAATGATCCATCTAGTCCAGCACAGTGGTCATCTGCCTCTAGAGCCAAGAAGTTTTGTTCTCCATTTTTTTAGCATATTATTTGCTGCATCACCCTTCCTCCACGCGGCCCCATTTTCTCACTTTCCATATTCTGTAATATCAACAGGATTAAGCAAAGTTTAAGACTTTGTGGGTGATGCACAAAACAGTATTATCTTTAAAACCTGAAAAACAATTTAGATCAAACTGAGGATTTCACTCTATATCAGCAAAGCTGGCATGGGAAAGGAAGGTGGTTATTAATACCTAATATTTTGGAAGTCTGAGACTGTACAAGGTTATCCAGTCTACTTGAAATGCATACCTTGAAAGAAGGTGTGGATGTTTTTGCTTAAGTTCTCTGACATTCACATCTACATTGCTTGAGGCATAGACTGCTCAGCTCTTCTGAAATGTCCTCTAGAAAGATGAAATTCTGAATGAAGCCTGACATCAAAAGTCTACTCCAGACAGACTCCAGACTAATACATTAGAGCAATTGCAAAAAGGGTCTTTCTTATCCTCACTCCTAAAGCTTTCAGGATCAGCTCTGAGAAATATTCAGAGGTCAGGCGAACCCATGAAAAATTCAGATATCCTTCAGAATAATTTTACAATTGTAAGGTCAATACTGTTCTTTTGCATTTCTGTACCACACAATCTACTGCATTGAGAAGTAATTTGATGGTTGTTTCTTATGGATTGGATCCAAGCTCTCACAAATGGAAGGCATTAACAGAGGCAGATCTTCCCTGCCTTCCCCTTATCACAGCCCTCTGTTCCCCTTATGTAAAACTGCAAGGAACAGGGTTGGTTGCAACCAGAACAATTGCAGGGATGGAGACAGGTGGGCATGGCATTTCACAATGCCAAGATGATTCATCCAGCTGCATAACTGGATGTGATGTCACCATGACACGCAACACTCTAGAGCATCCCTGAAACTCTATGTGGTAAAAACCATAGCGATCAGGAAAATTCCTAGATCATCCTCTGATGCAGCAATGTTACCTCTGGATTCCTAGCTGTAAGTGATGCTGCAACACTGTGCAAAGCCATTTCCTCTGAACTGCTCCACTGAGCACCCGTGGAGGGGGGTTGGGGAGTGCTGGTGGAGAATCCTCCATCAGCACTTCCTCCACCAGCACTGGGCATCTGGCAACCCTAGGGATTGGGTAAAATCAATTTCAGTGAAGCAAAGCTCACGTGATTGAGGAGCAAAACATTACCCTGTTATCCCATTCAGCTGCAGCCCATTGTGTTCAAGAGGGTCCACTGACCGTCCACAGAAGCTTTATCAGAGAACACAGGATGACAACCAAGATCTGCTTTGTTGAACTCCTTTGGCTGGGGTTGGTGGGGGTGGTCCCATCTAATATTTGTATCCTACTTTTCACAGAAATGGCTTCCTAAAGCAGTTCACATCAATGGAAGTTTAATGCACAGCACTGGGAGTGAGTACAGTACTTAAATAAAAATAGCTAGAGAGACTGACACGATTTCCAGGATGGGAGCTTTCAAGCTTTGACTCTCAATAGGTCATATCCTGAAAATTGTGTTGGTCTCTAAGGTGCTACTGGACTCAAATTTATCAGTTCTATTGCTGACCAACATGGCCACCTTCTAAAACTATAAATAAAAATCAGACATGTGAATCTTGCCTTTGGGGTTACAAACTCAAAGACCAGATGCACAAGGAAAAGAGAGAGAAAATGGGGATCAGGATTCCCCCCCTTTTGTAATGTTCCACTTTTCTATTTTGGATGATGTCTCTGTTTTTGTAATTGAGATCTCATGCCTGACACTGTTTTTACCTTATTTCTAATTTCCGTAATCCTAGTCCTATTGCATTGCTTATTAAATGTTTCATGCTATTTGATGGCATTGTTTTACCCTGTAATCCTTCTTGAGTCTCTGTTGAGAAAGGAAGGCTATAAATACATGAAATGTTGGTAAGGGCAAACTAACAAAGTAGATTGCTAACAGGTATTTGCATCTGGGGTAGCCAGGCTGACCTTCCCTTGCTTGGGAGGGAGGAGATGCCACCTCCCCGGTGGCCCTTTGCAGAGGTCAGTCAAGTGACTATCTTTATATCACCTCCATTTCAGAAGACGCTCATCCTCACTCCTGTCATTTGCTTTTCTATGTGGAGTCCAATGAATGTTTGGCTAAGCGCCATTACAATTGTTACAACCTGACAAGCATTCTCATTCCTGCCTCTGACCCAACCCCTGTCTAAGCACATAATGAGATCCCAGGCTGTTTGCCTGCCTTCAGCTCTCAGCCAGGGGACTTGGTCACATGAGCATAGTCTCAAACTAAGTAATAGAATCCTACAAGAGGCGGGACCCGCGATACTCGCGGGGGTGGGAAGTATTCCCCACAGCTCCCAGCCTGCAGAAGCTAGAGACGCGGCAGCAGGTGAGCCCAGCCTTCTCATAGTTGGCAACCCTAGGCCAGGGGTGAGTTGAAGGGTAAGAGGCAAATACGTCCAGCACCAGCCCAAGGTGTAGTCAGCTGTTGTGCTGCTCTTGTGTTATTTATTGGTTTGTGTACAGTTCCTTTTTCAGTTGCAAGATGCTTGGAGTCCTTTCAGGAAGGAAACCAATCTAAAGGGTCCCCAAGAGAACTGTGATTTGAAGGCATTTTCCACCTATATTTTAGCTTTAACTCCTTTCATAATGCATTTTTCTGCCTATGTCATTAGTTGTTAGCCACTTTGGTGGCCTTGATTAGGCTGAAAGATGGGATATAAGTCTTGTGAACAAATAAAGGTCATGTCTGTCTAGCTAGGTGGTGAATAAAGATGGAGGTCATTGCTCCTCCAGGCTGGAAAGAAATAGGTTTGTTAAAACTTTTGGTTTTACCTGTGCACGGTTCTTCTTCTGGTCCCCTGCCACTTCTTCCCTCTCCCTCCTGTCCTGTTGCATCTGGTTACATGCCCCAAGAGTCCCTTTGGGTGCGGTCACATGTGCCGGATAACACGGGGGGAAGCGATGCTTTTTGCACTGCATCAATTTGACCTGCCACAGCACAATCACTGATGCAATGGGAGCGCATCAGAGCGATCATATGGGGAAGTCCGTCTGCGGCCTGTTGCAAACCTGTTTGCTACTGCCCTTTCCCTGGTATTTTTTTACTCCGCATCTTCAGCAGTACAAAACAGGTTGGCAACAGGTGCAGGATGCTTGCCAGATGTTCTCATGTGATCGTGCCCGGAAAATCCGCCTTTCATTTGTGCATATCATGCGGCTACTTCAGCGTGTGAACAGGATCTTTGTGTGCTTATCTGTTGAAGGCCTGTGATGGGTGCAGTGAGCTAGGGAATGAGTTTGTTGAGTGAGACTAACTTGGCTGAATGACAGAAGTTCAAAGAAGGAGAGAGGCAAGTGGGTGAGACACAATATTTCTGTGGATCATGTGTCTTCTTTAGGCTCTTTGGATCATTTTCTTCTGCTCTGGTTGCTTGGAGAGAATTTGGTGAGTATTAGGAAAAGGAATCTCTTTTCTGTGCTGATCACTTCAGATTTCAATCCGCTTCCATCTCTACACTGTGCAAACAGAGTTTCTGGGAAATGGCTGCATCATATGTCAATGCCAGAGGTGGGAGCATTGAGTGTGACCTAGTATGTAACATCTGCTCCAATCTCTCTTTAATTCATTCTGTGGGAATTGCAAGGGTCTGGAGAAAATTACTGGCAAATCCATAAGGAACCCAATAATCCATTCAGTTACCTGGTATGAGGGTCATCTGTAGGTTTACGTGACTTTCTACAATCAAAGCTATTATTCCAGGAGTCTGTAGAGTCTGAGCCTGAAAACAACATTCTTTTTATTTGGACAATGTTTACTATGGGGGGGATTTCATAACATATCAAGTAACAATGACAACGGGCTGCCAAAAATGTAGAACATTCCATCAAAAGCTCTAGAGTGAACACAATTTTTTATAAATATCTGTATTTTGAACCAGTCGCTGGATTCCACTGGCATTTAGAACCATGCCTTTACAAAATTGCTGCATGCCGTTTTTGAAATGGGCATGAAATCAAAGGTCCATACAGTGAAACATCTATTGATCTGTGCAATTGCTACACAAATGTAGAAGAAGACATTGTGCTGTTTTGTGTTGTTTTTGTCTTTTTGAAGTTTCCTGTCATTCCTCTTTAAGGGAAAAAAAAACCCTTGAAATGTATGGACAGAAACCCAGAAGTCAAAAGAAGCACTGCTGAAAGGAACAGGATGTCACTATAATGCATGGCTAGGAAGAGCAGCCCATGGTGATGTTGCCAAAGCTTCGAATTGGGGGATTTCAGAGGACTGACTCCCCCAGCTCACAGCTTCTGTGAGCCCAGACCTCTCACAACTCAGAGCTGCATTGCTCCACACTAGTGAGACCACACACACCATCCAACAGATAAGGCTACTGGAGGTTTACACTTGTGCAACCTCATTCCACACACAACCACAAGGAATATATTATCAAGAGGCAGCATTTCATTTGCCACGTACACAGTCTTTTCCTTCAAGTGCACTGCAAATGCATTCTCCCCACAAAATGCCACCTTCAGGCAAGACAAACCCACGGGCTTTCATGCAATAAATGGGAACTAAAGGAGCTCAGAGGCCTGTGCTTTTCAACAATTCGGATTCCTTTGAAGCAATGGCTTTTGTCTTAGGCAAAATGGAAGGGGAAACAGGATTGCCCGTTATCAATAGAAGTGACCTCCGCCTCCAGCACACACTCACACCCACACACCACGCTTTCATTTTCAGTTGTGCTTTTGTTTTGACTTGCATCTACAAACCTTGTGTCTTGCAGTATGGTTTAGCTTCAGAAGGCTTTTGTGGCCAAAATGCGTCTGGTCCAGTTCGGGGGGGGATGTTATTGGCTCCAATCAGTGCTACTAAGAGTATTCTGCATTGTAGGTTATGTGTAATGCACAGTGTATGCCCTGCATGGCTTAAAGGCCTATTTTGTTTTTAATGAACTATATAAGTGCACTGTAATATTAAAGGGTATATTTTGTTTAATCTTCTTTTATATGTGTTTGTAGCCCTAACCTGTTAGGTATCCAATTCCATTTCTGGGGTTGGGTTTTTGCTCCTTCTTTTGTGTTGCTTAGCTTCAAAGCACCTTCTTTGTGTAAAGCTTCTCTACACGTATCTACGGGCAAATGCTATTTTATCTGAGTCCAGTTTTGCAGGCAGCTTTGGCCCCCTGGCCTAGGCAAGGATATATACTGATGAAGCAGAACGTTGGCAAGACTTTTTGTCACAATGCGTCATAAACAAACACAGCCTAAGCCCAAGAGTGCGCTTCAGAGTAGGCTTTCTTTTCCCTAGAGTCACAAGAGCAGCTGGCTTTGAGTCGTATCTCTATAGGGAAGCCATGTAATGCAAACACCCTTTCTAGCGGTCTGGGATTTTAATATTGTTCAACTAAGAGACAGCAAATTGTTTTTGCAAGAGCCCAGAGTGCTATTGTTTCTTGTGGCCTCAAGCAGTAGAAAGTTCCAGAAGAAGCCTTTAAGAGGGTATTTATTTTCCCTAGCGGGGGAAAAAATCACAGACATAATGGTAATTTTGAAATACCTGTTGATTTACAAATATACAAACTCAGAATGAAGGAGCAGTAAGGTTGCCAACTCCAGGATTGGGAAATTCCTTGGAGATTTGGAGGTGGGACCTAGGGAGGGCAGGCTTTGGGCAGAGGAGGAACATCAGCAAGGTATAATGCTATAAAGTCCGCCATCCAAAATAGCCATTTTCTCCAGGGGAACAGATCCATATAGTCTGGAGATCAGCTGTAATTCCATGAGATCTCCAGCCTGCCCAACCCCGAGGCTTGCAGCCTTAGGGTTACCAACTTTTCAGCTTGGAGGGGAAAATGTGCTTTTCACATCAGCTTGGTGTGCTGACCGCAGTGCATGAAAATGGCTGTCTGAACACCAAGGAAATAATTGCCTGACGATTCCTGAATAACAAATTGCTTACAAAGGTACAAGAATATGACCAGCTACATTTTTTTCTGATCAGTTGACAACACTACACTCAAGTTAGGTACAGTGTGGCCTGTAAGCCAGTATTCACCAGCCATGTGGAGCTGCCTTACACGGAATCAGACCATTCATCCATTAGGGTCAGTGTTGTCTTACTGGTAGTGGCTCTCCATGGCTCCCGGCAGAGGTCTTTTGCGGCATCTACTACTTGATCCTTGTAGCTGGAGATGCCAGGGATTGAAACTGGGACTTTCTGCATACCAAGCAGATGCTTTGTCACTGAGCCACAGCCCCTCCTTGTTAAGGTTCCACCCATCTGGAGTTCTTCCAGAACTGACTGATCTCCGGATCACAGACATCGATTCCCATGGAGGAAATGGCAGCTTTGGAGGATGGGCTGTAGGATATCACATCCCTGTGGAGCCCCCTCCCATCCACAAACTCTACCCTCCCCAGGCTCCACCTACAGATCTCCAGGAATTTCCCTACCTGGAGCTGGCAACCCTGCTCCCAGTACTATTTTACTTAGGCTATTGAAATCAATGGACTTAGGCTTTATGTAGCTTCGCATAGAATTGCACTGTAAGACAATTAGCCGAGCTCCTTTTCTTTCCATTACTTGTGGGTTATGCAGGTGCTTCACGTGTCCCTTAGGAATACTCAATAGCCTTTCAAACATTACAGTTGCATTACACACCAGGGACTCTGTGTCTTTTTAATTCACTGGTTTATGTTGGCCTCTCCTTGATAGAAAAGCACACCAAGCGAGCCAAAGCAGCCTCTGCAAATATCTGGAGTTCTCAGGATGTTTTTAATGTGCCCAATGGATCAAAAAAAAAATCAAACTCTATAGGAATATCCACTTTTTAAAAAATGCTACTTTTGGAGAAAAAAGCTTGAGTATACATAGAACATATGCAACATGAAAAAATGGAACATGTGTAAAAATAATCTAAGGAGGTTCTAAGTAGGATGAAAGCAGATCAGGAAGATCCAGATCTGGGCTGCCAGCTGTGCCCCCTACATGTGAACCAGCTCAGCTCTCCTCCCAGCAGCCATTGGGGTTGGACTAGATTACCCTGGAGGCCCCTTCCAACTCTATAATTTCTGACCCCAGCAAAGCTTATTCCCAAGGCTGTGAGAGTAATAGCCACGTGAGTTGGGAGGCTGCCATGGGGAGGGAGTGAACTGCCTCCCTCCTGCCTCTTATGTGAGCAGAACTCAGGGATTTAGAGGACAACTGGTAAAATTGGGTGTCTTTGCATGTACCTTGTGCTGGAAGCAACCCTACAAAAATTTGCAGGCGTGCCATGCACACTGATGGCTCTATCCCACCACCTTCACAGTGCAGATTGGGGTCCCCAACCTTTTTGAGCTTGTGGGTATCTTTGGACTTCTGGCAAAGGTGGTGGGCACAAGCACAAAATGGCTGCTACGGGAGGCAGAGCCAACCACAAAAGAGCTGCCATGAGAGACAGAGCCACCTAAAAAAGAAGTTCAAGAGGAGTAATTTTTAAAAATACACAGGGACAGAGAAGTGAGAGAGAGAATAAAACCAACACTGTGGTGGCAATTGCCACTGAAACAACATTGTTTTAATTTGTACAGCCAATCAGGTCTCCAGTGGCCAATCAGGAGCCCTGCTGGGCAGGAACCCCAGTGGACCCCACCCATTTTCTTAAAAGGCCGGGCAGATGCCAGCAAAACTGCCAGCAGCACCATGGCATTGGGGGACCCAGTTATAGAGCGTACTTGGTGAACATCTTCATCACCTCCCCTTAAAAACCCCTGCCTTTCAAACAATCATGTATTCCAACAATATGCAACATGTGTGCAGTTTCCCCCCTGCAGGCTTAGTGAGTCAAGAATGAGACTTTCAGCCTGAACTGGCTTATAATCTCCTCTTCAAGCCCCACCATTATGTTGCAACATTGCTGGGAGTTAAACACTAAACACAAAGGTGCAATATTAGGTCAAAAAAATTGCGAAGAGGCCAGCCAAAGAATGCTTTAAAAAGATGCCTCCATGTAGTAAAAGGGGATGTTCCACTGTCTTCCAGGTGGGAGAGGAAAGAGAAGTCCCTGTCCACATGCAGCACTCCTTTGATATCATCAAAGGTATAAAAGTGGATGCCCTGCCAAGACTCCAACCTGGATAATCACCTTTTGTCCCATTTAAATTCCATCTGTGCTCTGAGTGGCTAGGCTGTCTCGTCTTCACTGCTTTACTCCCCCCCTCCAACTGCTGGCTGACTCTGCTGTGAATTTCTAAACAGATGCCGTGTTCCATTATGCTATGAAACTGTACCTTTCTGGCACTTAAAAGTGTTTTCTCTGTTAAACATATAAAGCGTGTGAGTCTCTGAGGCACAGCTTTTCATTGCATGCAATCAGAACAACCTAGAATACAGAACAGAAGCACTGGGATGTTTAAAAGGCCAACAAAATGGCCACATCTCTAGGGGCTCAATTAGGGTTGCCAACTCCAGGTTGGGAAATTCCTGGAGATTTGGTGATGGGGCCTGTGGAAGGTGGGTTCTAGGAATGGGAGGGGCCTCTGCAGGACGTAATGCCATAGAGCCCACCCTCCAAAGCAGCCAGTTTCTCCAGGAAAACTGATCTCTGTAGTCTGGAGTCTGAAATTCTGGGAGGTCTCTATGCCCATCTGAAGATTGCCAATGGTAGGCTCCAAGCCCAATGAAAAACAGATCATTGGTTAACTGTTTCATAGATGGTATTAACGAGACCAAGAAATCACAATTCAGTGTGTTTTTTCAGCTTGTCCGTTACAGGCATTATCATGTGGTTGTGAATAATCACAACTCAATTACATAATCATTATCCTAGGGGGAAAAAAACTTTTTAAAAAATCCAGACAAAATTGACTAATCAATACCTGATCTCTGTTCAGTTTTAAAAGAGATTACAGTCAATGAAGCCAGTTACTTTTTACCCTTCTCAATGGAATAACTAAAACAATAGAACTTGGCATTGCTATGGGAGTGATGATAAATGTTGTGTGTCAAAATAAGGAAAGGAGCAATATTTCATAACAGGAAAAAGTTCTCCTAAAAGACAGCGCATACTGTGAATAATCACGCCAACCCCCCCTTGATTTGAAGGTCAGAGTGGAAGTACATTTACTGACTTTATATGACTGCCACCATCACAACATCATTAAAAAAAACCCTTCCATTTTATGTCTGATCTCATGGCCTTTTCATCATGTGCAATAGATAATCCTCTAGGGTAGGAAAGGTAAAACATGGTGAATTCTTTGAATGATAATTACTCGCATGGTCTGGATGTTTGACTAACTATAATTGTTCAGCAATGCAACCACATGTAGAGCTATTCCAGTCTAACTCCATTGAATTGAATGAGTAACTCTGTATAGGAATGTAGTGTAAGACGGATTCAAGTGGGTAGCTGTGTTGGTCTGAAGCAGCGGAACAAAGTTGAAGTCCAGTGGCACATTTAAGATCAACAAAGTTTTCTTAAAGGTGCCACCAGCCTCAAACTTTGTAGTGGAAGACAATTTCCCTGGCTCCTCCCCGCCCTTCTTCTCCATTACTCATGAATGGATTGTGCAGGTCCTTGAAATATCCCTTAACGATGCTAGATGGCCCTCCACATTGTAGCACAGGGCAATATGTATTTTAATCCACTTATATTGGTCCCTCCTTGACGTAAAAGCACCCCAAGAGAACCTAAGCAGCCTCTACAAACATTTAAATTTCTCAGGAGCTTTTAAATGCATTGAATGCAACTTGGATCAGATATTCAAAAAGCATCTTTTTAAAAAATGTTACTTGCTGGACTCCATCAATCTGGAGTAAAAAAGCTTGAATACATAGAAAATATACCATATGGTTGGAAAGAAAGAAAAATGTAAAAATAACTAAAGCCCTTTTCAGATGTTCTGTGGGAATGAAATGAATGCATGTGGCTGTACGCTCTGCCCCCAATATAAGCATATTAATTGGAAGGTAAATATAGAGGGGGGGGTGTTGCCATCAAGCTGCATCCAAACTTACAGTGACACTGTAGGGTTTTTAAAGAAAGAGACATTCAGAGGTAGTTTGCCATCACCTGCCTCTGCATAGTGACCCTGGTATTCCTTGGTGGTCTCCCATCCAAATAGTGAACAAGGCTGATCCTGCTTAGCTTCCAAGATTTGATGAGATCAGGCTAGCCTGGGCTATCCAGGTAAATTTGTACCTTCTCTCTCCAACCAACTGAAAAAACTATTTTTCCCAGGGTTCCTGAATACACGCAGAGCGCTCTGTTGCTTATATGGACATCAACTCAGTAGCATGTTCCAAAGAATTCATATCAATTGGAACTTACTTCTGTAAACCCATCCTCTCCCATCACATGACTACTGCACACAGGGGTGTTCAAACACCTGTCAGTTCAGCTGACATCCTGCTGACCAGTCATGAACAGACGGTTTTTCAGTAGTCCATTTGTCTGTTTATCAACTCTTTGCTTCACCCTATTCCATCCTAACAGTTCAATACAGCACAACTGGTTCTTTGCATATGCACTTTCTCACACAGCCTGATTAAGACCTTGCTGTGCTGATGTTCCACTCAGCAAGCAATTGTTTAAACAGACATTTAAATCAGACACAAGTCAGAAATCAATCATAAATAAATACCGTGCTTTTAAAATGTCCTACCACCAGTCAGTGTTTGTCTGAATAGCCAGTGATTTTAATGGTGGCTGATCAGATTGGTAATATTTTCTCCCATGCACAGTAAACTTTGAGTCATTTGGCAGGACCTTGAGTTATTTGGTGCTGAACCAAACCAATCGGGTGATTGGCTGGTGTCTGGTCATCACAGTCAAACATGGTAAATCCCACCGTCCTGCAACATCTGCAGCAACTTTAATTCTGCCCACATAGAAAAGAGCTTCGGTGAAACCAGAAGGCTAATGACAATAGACAGTCAGTGCGTAGTGGCTCTTGGATCCTTTCCAGCCAGACGCTGTGCATGTTTATTTGGCGCCCAATTAGCCTCATTCTCAACTAAGTGCATCTAGGCTTGCCTCCCTTGCGTTCTGTGACTCTTTGGTCCCAAACAGATGCATATGCAAGTGCTCAGGTGTGGGTACACTGCCTGAAGGTGTGTTTTTTTATTTTTTTTGTCTAAACTGATTAATTCCCTCTGTGCTCATTGCTTCCACAAATAACATTTTTTACAACTGATGGCCCAACTGGGGCATAGGAATCTCCCTAAAATGTGTCTCTCTTTTTATGTCTCTGACTGCTAACTAGGATCTATAAGCTGATGGTTTTATAAGAAGAAGACTGAGGGAAGTTTAGATATGGCTGACATTTCAGTGGTTTTTATTTAGATTCACAATATATATTGAAGCATTTGTCCTCTTCTGGGAAATGCCAATGACTTTCACATTGTAACCTAGGCCCTGCCATCCACTAGCTGCACGTGTGACATGCAGAGTATTACTTTAGGATATCTTGAGGTGAAAGATTTCCAGTGGCTCAGGCTCTTGCGATACAATGCCAAGCAATTTGTGTTAGTTTGTGGCCTAATTTATAGGCTGCAGTCAATTTTCATATCTTCAACAGCATCTGCAAACTCTACTTCAGGTTCAGAAACAGAGAGGTAATCTCACTAGCAGACAATGGCTCATATCCTGCAGGAAAGCACTACACTAACGGAAGGCATTTCTGTCACCAGAAAGGGACTTTCTCCTCTCCTGTCTCCCAGCTGAAGCCCCAATTACTGCTCTGGAGAACAGGAACAGTGTGAGGGGCAAATAGTGGGGTGGGAGGGGGGATCAGTGACAATTTCCCTTTCCGTTAGCAGAAATTTGCCACAGGATCCAAGCTAGTCGCTAATTTTTGGTTGGTATAAGTTCCAATTGGTTTTGGTGATTCCCCACCCACAGACACATTTAGTTTGGGACCAACATGCCTGAAAGAGACCCAGCTCCCTTATGCACCTATCTGACCACTACCATCTTCCAAGGCCCTACTGAGGTTGCCCCTGCCTTCTGAGATTAGGTGGTGGCAACCAGGAATAGGGCCTTCACAACTGTGGCATGAAAACTCTGGAACTCTCTCCCCAGAGAGACTCATCAGTCCCCTGCTATTTCTGTCTTCCACCAGCAGGTAAACACTTTTTTCTGTTCTGTCAGGTGTTCCCTCAGTGACCCCTCCTTTTTTAATTGTTGTTTTTATGTTTTTGTTTGTAATTTTAGCTCTGGTTTTAATTACTATTATTTATTTACTTTATGCCCTGCCCAGTCCCACAAGTTTTAATGTTTCCCTTGTTGGTTTTAATGGTATTTAAAATGTGATTTTATTACAGACATTTTAATTTATTAGCTGCCTTGGTGGTGGTGGAAAGCACCATCAAGTCACAGCCAATTTATGGTGACTCCCTCCTGGGGTTTTCAAGGAAAGAAATGTTCAGAAGTTCAGAGGTGTTCTTGAAAAGAGCAGTTTCTGTCAGAACTCTCTCAGTCCCACCTACCTCACAGGGTGTCTGTTGTGGGGAGGGGAAGGGAAAGGCGTTTGTAAACCGCTCTGAGACTCCAAGTGAAGGACAGGGTATAAATCCAATCTCTTCTCTTCTCTTCTTCTCAGAAGTAGTTTGCCAGCTTCTGCATCACAACCCTGGTATTCCTTCTTGGCCTCCCATCAGAATACTGACCCTGCTTGTTTTCTCAAATCTAATGAGACTGGGCTAACTTGGGCCATCCATGTCAGGGCCCTTATGTGGCCCTATGAGGGCAGAAAGGCTGGGTATCCATTTTGATAAATAAATAAAAATTCAGTTTGTTTCACAGGAATAGTAAAATGGAGGGTAGATGTTCAAGAGGTACAGAATTCATAGCTCTGAGGTGCAGTAACCGTTCCTTAATAGACTCCTTTTTGTCCTGAACATCTCAACTGGGTTAGGGTTTTGTTTGCACAGAATTTGGAATATTTGGGGGATGCAGTACTGGAAATGGGTGTAGCATAGTGACTAAGAACATGAACTATGGAGTTGGAGGGTCCCTCATTCAAACTGCAGCCGTGAGGACAGTGGGCTACCCTGTTATCTCTCAGCTATAGTTCCTCTTCCTATCTCTGACATGAGGTGGTTATAATCTTCTATGGTTATTATTGAGAGGAAATTTATGTGAAGGAATTTGAATACTGTGGCCAATCTCTGTTGTATGAATCAGACATTAAGACCAGGAAGCATGGGACACTGGAAAGAATTGAGAAATCTGCTGTATGGGAAACAAATCCTGCCTGACATTCTTCTATTTTTATGGGTTTATCTGAAATTTCCCTCACACTTCTTTAGTTTTCCTGCAGCCATCCTATAGGTGGGGGAGTTGTCTTGCTGTTGATTAACCTGGTAAAGGCTCAGGCTGAAATTGTCTTTCTATTCAAAGAGAAGAGACTGGATTTATACCCTGCCCTTCACTACCCAAAGGAGTCTCAGAGCAGCTTACAAACTCCTGTCCCTTCCCCTCCCCACAACAGACACGCTGTGAGGTAGGTGGGGCTGAGAGAACTCTAACACAAACTGCTCTTTCAGGAACAGCTGTGCCAGAGCTTGTGATTGACCCAAGGTCACATCAGCAGGTGCAAGTGGAGGAGTGGGGAATCAAACCCGGTTCTCCCAGATTAAAGTCAGTGCACTTAACCACTACACCAAAGAGAATTGCATAGACTCTCTCTGTTCTTGTCACAAGCTCAGAGCACCTTCTTTCCCATTCAGTCAGTCCTCTAGTGCACTAAATGCACAGGACCAAATGGCTTCTCCACTACGTATCAGATCTGCCTGCCTCAGTGACAAAATGGAAGCTCCTTGCCTTCCAGTAGACTTTTGCCATTCTTTTCTACTGCTTTGGACTTAAATAACAAGAGGTGCAGAGCTGCTGCTGATTATTTGAGGCACAACGTGTTCCATTTACCTCAGCATTGGGAGGAAGAGGGATCACAGAGATATGGCGCAGTCACTGTTTAGCATGTCTTTTGTAGTACCTCATTATGATCTTATTAAAGGCAACAAAGGCTGGTGTTAAAGTGCAGCAGAACAAACGCGGAAGGACTTGGAGCTGTAGGACAAGGTGTCAGAAAGTGACTTGTTTTTCACAAAGGCTGATTGGACTCTTCACCAAGGCTGCCTTTGAACTATGTTCTGATCGACTGCAAAACAGCATGTCACAGCAGCACTGTACAGACGCACCATGCTTCCCCCCCCCTCCATTCTCCAGTCTCTGGATCGCTGTCCCTCCCATTCTGTTTTCGAGTAGTCTCACTGGATTGCATTGCATCAAGCGCAAATTGTTTCTGAATTAAAAGGTAGGGTGTCCTGAATGCCACTCCATCTCTTGGTGGTGCTTAGTTAATAATTTAAAGTTGAAAAACCTTGCTTCAAATTAACTCCCGATCTCCATTTAAAGGTCATTTCAGAACAGTACACTTTCTCCTGCTCTTGGTTCTGCATTTTCTCTCCTATGCCTCTCAGGCAAGACAGCCTTAATTTCACACTACAGTGCAAATAACTTTTCATTAACTCCCTGCTGTTCTTCCAAGGATTCAGAGATCCGTATACAGACTTTAAAAAAAAAGCAACCAAAGTCTCCCATCCATGTACTGGTCAGTTTCAGATCTTCTTCCCTTCTAAAAGAGAATTACTTGAAGCACTTTCAAATTATACAGTTCTAGTAGGTCAGAATGCTCCCAGGGTTGAGGGCTATGCTGAGCTCACCCCAAAATTATGAGAAGGGAGCAGTTAAGTAAGTAAAGGACATGCTCCACAAGTTGCTGAGCACCAAAGAAGCAGAAACAGCATTACGGTTAGTATCTGCAGGACCAGAGACAGCTCCCAGCTAGCAATTTGCTCCAATTAATTCCAGAAACCTCTATTGGCACTGTTGGAAATAATTCCTACTGATTGTAATGATTCTGTACCACGATTTTATGTATTTAAAGCATTTCTACCCTACATTTAAAAAAAAGTCCAAGGATGTCAATGGTCAAGCCTTAATATTTTAAGATTAACTAAACACTGAAAACAGGGATTCTAACAAATTCCTTTGAATTATACAGTCTATTTTAATCATTCACCACAGTTATTAAACGCTGGATCCATTCCCTTTACCCCCAAAATGTACAGAACCTAGACTTTTCATCTGCTTGACACACTTACACATGGTCTTACTTTGCCTTCCTGCTTCAGGCAGAAATGTGACAATAAGTAGTTTTACATGGCCTTAGATGTGGTGATGAAAGTTGACACTACTTGTAGAGTAGTCTCATTGGATTGCTCTGAGTGCCCCAGAGTTGCTGGAAGTAGCCAAATTCAGCTGGATTTCTGTATTCCAGCTTGAGAAAAAGATATTTATCTCCCTAAAATTGTTCAGAGAATCGAGTGTGTCCAGAAGAGGGCAACCAGGATGGTGAGAGGGTTGGAATCCAAGTCTTACAAGGAAAGGCTGAAAGAGTTGGGTATGTTTAGACTGGGAAAGAGAAGGCTTAGAGGGGACATGATTGCAGTCTTCAAGTATTTGAAGAGCTGTCATGTAGAAGATGAAGCAGATCTATTCTCTCTTGCCCTGGATTGTAAGACTAGGTCTAATCGGTGGAAATTACAAGGGAGTCGTTACCAACTAAATATCAGGAGAAACTTCCTAACTGTAAGAGTGGTTGAGCAATGGAACAGCCTGCCTCAGGAGGTGGTAGATGCTCCTTCACTGGACATTTTTAAGTGGAGGCTGGATAGCCATCTTTTGGGTATGTTGTAGGGCTATCTTTTGGCTATGCTCCTGCAGAGTGCAGGGGGTTGGACCAGATGACCTGCAAGGTCCCTTCCAACTCTAACATTCTCTGATTCTGTGGGTGCGTTTAGACAGCGTGCTAGAGCGGTTTAAACTGCTCCGGCACGATGCGCTTTTTTTTTAAACTGGAGAATCGCGCTCAGACTCACCTCCTCCTTCCGAGCGCCCCGCCGTCCTCCTGCAGGTGGGAGGGGTTTCCCCCTCTCCTTTGAGCATGCGCACAGGCAGCCCTCTCCCGAACAGGAAGTTTGGCCGGTGCGAAGAAGAGCGAGCTCAACAGGTCCCTTTAAAGTTTAAAGGAAGAGTCCTTTTAAAAATGGCCTCCCCGAGATCCCGGACTCCTCTAAATGCCTAAACTAGGCACCAGTAAACCTTTTCTTTTTTTAACCTAAGTGCGGAGCTCCGCTCAAGCGCACACCGGTAAGGGGAAAAAAAAATGGAGGACTAAAACCGGAAGCTGGAGGCAGCTTCCCAGAGGGGAGGGGGTTGAAGCACCCGGAAGTGGCTGGATGGAGCGATCAGACAGGGAAAAGTGCGGCTTGAAACGGAGAATCATGGAAAACACCGCTTGGGTAAGTGGTGTCAAAATACTCCGTTTCAAAGGGGGTTTGCTCCAGAAAGCGACGGCTGGGGACGGTGGGCAGATGTTGGGCGTGTGAACGCGCAGGGAAAAGCCGTTTCTGAGCCGTGCTGAAAACGGCTCAAACGGCGCGTCTGAACGCACCCTATGATTCTTAATCACATAACACATTAGCACAACCTTTAAAAGAATCCTTTTAGACAGAGGGATATCAAAATTAATTGTGGTTGCTTCTTCCCTTGCAACTGGGTATGAAGCTGGTGTGGGAACTAATTATGTCATGGGTACCACCCTCATTGTTCGTTCATGCTTACAATATCATGTGGGTGTGGTAGTCTATAATGTTTATTTACAGTGGTAGGAGAATTCTGCCAGGTCCCTGTTTCCTTGAATTTCTGACCAGAAGGGATAACGTAAGTAAATTTCAGGGGGTTGAGTGCAGTAGCACCTTAGAGACCAACAAAATTTTGGGGGGGGCTTAGCTTTTGAGCTCCCATCAGGAGCTTTAACTCTCAAGAGCTCATAGCTTCCTATGACATTCATTTCCCTCTTTCAGAAGCAAAATTTTCCCTCCATTTTTCTTTCTCTGGTTGAGCTGCCCTAGTAATGTGTTCTCTTCTTTGCTGAAGAACTCTGGCTGTCCTACCTTGACACAGCACAATATTTTGGCCGTTGGATCAGCCCAGGAACTGGAGGGAAGGATCAGGAGCCCACTTTAACTTAAAAAAACTTAAATGGCATTTGAGGTGTTGTGAAATTTAAAAATAACAAAATATTTTATTTAACATAGAGGGGAAAGGTCAGGTGAAATCAGGGGCTAAAATTTCTGAGTACATACACAAACTTTAGCTCTTATGTTTCAGGCTAATGACAGTTTCTTAAACTTTTCACAGCGACTTAAACCTTTATGTTGAGTGGCTTTTGTTCCAGTGTTTTCCCAAACACTTCAGTACACCTTCTTTAAGTATCCTCTGACTCTTTTGGTTTCCAGAAGGCTAGTACACTTTTTCCAGTACCCATATCCCTTCTCTTGAAACACCATTACTCATCTTAAGTTTTTAACTGACACTTAAGGTTGCCAAAGGCAGTTTCTAACCACACCAGGGCTGCAGTCAGACTGGCAAGTTGGCATGGTTTGGGTATGCCACTAATTACTCTGTCACATGTTGTGACAGGGATTATAGGTCAGAGTCCCACCCTGACCTGGCCACACTGCATGCTTCTTTCACGGTTGATCATTCAGATTAGTGCTGTACATCAACCACAGAGCATGTGATCTGGTCTTTTTAAAAAAACATTTCTTGGGTGCGCATGTGTGCCCATACACATATACGCTACCATGTTTAAAAACAGAACAGCAAAACTGGAACTAAAGTTTCACACTTTCAAACCAGTTTGAGCATGCATTAGCGGAGTTCAGACATCTGGAAATGTGGGATGAATGTGCAGGGATCCATTAGCACTGAAATTCAACAACTATTTACTCCTTCTCCAACTTCTCTTACAATGGGGTGAGCGTAACTGGGTAATGGCTGCCAGATCTGGCTGTATGAACCAGCCGGTTTAATCTGCTAGGGAAAAGCAACTATAGAGAGCTAAATTGCCCATCTGACTGCAGCCCTGACCAGGGATTTCTGCACTCTTCAGAGCTAACTCCCTGTTTGACTGGGTAAGGAAATTCTTCCATCACTAGAACATCTACCCCTTTCCTTGGTCCAAATGAAATTCTTTACCTACTTCCCAAACTTCCTTCCCAATTTTACCCCAGCTCTCCTGGCTGTGTTAAACTGCCCTCAGTCAGGGCTGAATTCCAAAACTGTCAGTATGACTCTTCTTAGCTAGGAATGAAATCAGATTGAATTCTCCTCAGCATCGTTCCAAAGTCTCTCTCTGCTCAGCTGACGCTATACAATCAGATCTCTTGGAACAGGCTGTCACCCAAGGCTCTCTGGATCTGTGAAGAATTAACCATTCACAGTCCTTTATCTGATTACACAATATTTCTAAGCTTTTAAAAGTGCAGTCCATCACACAGACCCCAATTTTGTTTGTCTCTAAGGTGCTACTGCACTCAGATCTGGTGGTAACATTGTCCTCACAATTTTCCTTGATACTACATAGAATAAAACTCAATGAGGTTGTAGTCAAGGTTATCACTTATGTGGAAAATGTCCTTGCACATACTCATTGTTAGTTCTTCAAGCCTAAGCTTAAAGATAGAGCACATGTAAAAAGTGTTCATTTTTATAAATGTTACAGTTTGTAAGTCACTAAAAAGTTTTCATGGTTAATCTCCTCCTAATTTCTCTGTTTTACACCTGATTATCTTTCTTTACCAGTTTGCAGCTGCAATATATACAACTTTTGTTTGAAATGCTTAAATGACTATAAACTGTACTAATTTAATTATTGGAACAATAACGGTTTTGAGCCATATGTCAAATGTATTTTAGTGGATTAGCATATCCATTGCAACAAAGTCAAGTCTCTGTTTTGAAGCCTTTTGTGGTTGTTGGTTTTTTCCTGCTGTCAAGTACTGGAATTTTAAAAGCAATATTGGGAAGGAAAAATAATATTTCAGATAGGCTCCATGTTTTCATGGAGGACTATGTTTTTGAAAAATCTGCAGTCTTTGTAACACAAGGGAATATCTTGATTAGATGTAAAAGAGACTCCAGTTCAAACATAGTGACCTATTGTTGTGCTTTATTATTATTATTATTGGTAAGAACCAGGTCCAGTTCATTGCACTAGTGGCCACTTGGAACACTGTGATGATTGGGGTGAAAATTCTGCCCCTGAGGTCCTCCTCAGTTGTCCCATTAATGCTCTGGCCATAGGATTGCACCATCTCCAGTCTTCTTCAAGCCATTGTTTTCTGAGTCTCAACACTATCCGCAATCTTGGGGATAATAATGTATAAAAGCCTAATTTAAAGGTATTAAGCATGAGGGATGCACACAAACTTAAGAAAGGCAGTTCAGCTCAGGGTTGCCCACAAACCAAACTGAACTGACCAGGCCCCACACAAACTGAACCAGTCTGGCAAGTTTGGTTCCCCCTTTTCCGGGCCGTGGTGAGTCACAGCCAGGATAAAGGGTCCAGGGATCTCCCTGGAAAGGATTACCCAGCTGCAGCAAGAAACGGGGGGGGGAATCACTCAGTGAAGAAGGAGGAGGAGAAAGAGAAGGAGAAAGAGAAGGAGAAGAAGAGTTGGTTTTTATACCCCACTTTTCACTACATGGAGTCTCAGAGCAGCTTACAATCACCTTTGCTTCCTCTCCCCACAACAGACACCCTGTGAAGTAGGTGGGGCTGAGAGAGCTAAGGGTACTGTGACTGACTCAAGGTCACCCAGCTGACTGCATGTGGAGAAGTGGGGAATCAAACCTGGTTCTCCAGGTTAGAATCTGCAGCTCTTAACCACTACAAGAAAAGGAATTCCTTTCCCCCTTTCTCCCAGCCATGGGTGGGGATAACCTGGGAAGGGTGCTTCATTTAACCCTTTAGTTTTGTCCCCCCCCTCGAAGCAGCACCTTCCCCAAACATCGGTTACCAAGCTCCGAACTGGCCCAGGTTTGGCATGAATTTTGGCTCATGAGCCAGTTTATGCCCATCTCTATTAAGCACTTCTGGCGCAATATAAGCAACTATGTTAAAAGCGCCATACAAATTCTAAATACTTTTGTATGATTTATTATGATATTAGTAAATTTTAAAGTATGGGAACACTTTCCCTTTTTTGCAATTTTGGAATTGGCAGCAACCTGTACACCAGCCTCACTCCTCCCAGTGGCCTTACTGGATATTTCTTCAGATAGAACTGTAAGATTATCTTTTTAGAAGACACTGCAAAACGGTTCTTTTTCAGGGAGCTTTTTGCTGAATGGGAGTGATATACTGCTTACCTTTTATTCCATTAGCAGCATTGGTGATAATTTTTGGCAAGCAGTTATGGGTTAACATGTACTGGTCTGGGATAGTTTGAGGGGCTGTTCTTGTTTTATTATTTTATCTATTTATTGTGTTAGCTGTTCTGCATGTATGCTCCCTTGGGTCCATTTTCAGATATAGGTATTTTAAATAAATAAACAAGTAATTCAAAAAGCTGATTTATCAGGACTGATGTGAAGTCAGAGCTGCTATCCTGAAGTCTGTCTTCAAAGTATGTCCCATCTCTTTTTAAAAAATATATAATTGAAAAAGGTTTACTAAATATATAAACATTGCTTTGGGAGAAATCTGGCTTGCTGCTTTTCAGCACTTTTTTAGTGGGCAAAAGCAGGAGTTCTATAGTGCGTGAGACAATAAAATGATAAAATAAACAGATCTATGCAAAATACATGGATGACGGATGAAGGGATTCAGAGAGAAGAACATTGTATCACTCATGACTAACCACATAAAAATATCAGACTGGTGCCTATGACTCTACATGAGTACATTCCATAAAACTATTAATATCAACAATGAATGTGCTCTTTGGTAACAACAGCATTTTCCCAAAGACAAAATATTACTCACTTTGAAAATATAAGATCTCCACAATGGATACAAGTTTAAAAAGGGTGGGAAGACATATATATGGCAAGTATTATAACCAACACTTTGAACTCGATGGCCCAAACTAGCCCTGTCTCATTAAATCTCGGAAGATAAACAGGGTTGGCC
The DNA here is from genome assembly GCA_029375565.1 of Gekko gecko. Taxonomy (NCBI): domain Eukaryota; kingdom Metazoa; phylum Chordata; class Lepidosauria; order Squamata; family Gekkonidae; genus Gekko; species Gekko gecko. Next base: position 117,225,942 of record JAPDNY010000008.1, read on the forward strand.
TTGGCTAATATTTGGTTGGGAGACCTCCAGGAAATAGGAATGGACACAAATGGAGAAAATGTGGTTCAGTTTGTGGTGTGCCCAGTTCATGAACCACAAACTGTCATGAATTTTTAGGGGCCAAACAAACCAATTCGGTTTGTGAGGTTGGTGTCATAGGAGAATGGCCCCCTCACAGAGGTCTCCTGCTTTGACAGGGTTCAAGTTATGGCCCCCCAAAGACGGTGCCCCCAAGAAAGTGCCTTCTGGCAAAATGACAGGTCATTTTGACAGGCACAGGTTCAGGAGTGTATAGAATGGATCCTGTGCAAATGAGAGACATCAAAGTTGCAGGGGACCTCCCTCAGATGCTCCTCTACATGCCCTCCAAGTACTTTGAAGTTTGGTAAATATTTAGATTGAGCAGAGACAGTCTGTCTGGAAATGTATCTGTTCATGAACTGCCATGAACTGCTATGAACTGCCACAAACAGCCTGCAAGTTTGTGGAAAGTTCATGCTGGTTGACCATCATGAACTTCACTCCATGAATTACAAATTGGCCAACTTCTGTTAAGAACTTTAGTTTGTGAGTTGGTTTGTGCCCATCCCTACCAAGGAGTACCACGGTTGTGATACAGAGGTGGGCAAAAGAAAACCACCTGTGAACATCTCTTGCCTTGAAAACCCCACAAGACCGTCATAAGTCAGCTGTGACTTGACAGGGGGAGGGAATTGTAACCAAGAGCCACAAATGTTTGCCAAACAAGTTTGCATTGGGTTTTTGCAACATGCGCTTGCACAAAGACCTGCACATGCACAAAGACCTGGTCAGTTTGAACCAATCAACAGCCCTTAGCATCACTGTGGGCAGGGGAGGTCTCAGAAGTGAAAATGGCCCTAGAGCAAGCTCAACTGAGTGGCACCTCTAGCATTACAAGCCAGCACTGCAAAGCCACTCAACCCAGTGGTGCCAACAATGGGCAATGGCTCACCCATTGCCTTCTCCTGCAAACTGGTGGCAGTGGAGGAGGAGTCAGTTGGTAAGATTATACCTGCCATCGTTGCTGTTGAGCCAAGTGGCCCCTGAGGCACTGAGGCTGGGGGTTGGCTCTGCTTACTTCTTGCTTTCAGTGGCCCTCTAGTAGTAGCCCACCAGGATATTTCCCTGTAAGCTCAATGTCATTGGCTACAGACTACTTAGATGAACACCAAAGGGTAGAAAGGGTAAAGTGCAGTGTTTATTTATGACTGATTTATAGGATTTCTGATTGATTTTAATTGTCTTTTTAAACAATTGCCTCCTGAGTGGAGGCATTACATAGCAAGATCCCAGGAGTGGTAGAGTAGAACTTAATTGGGCTGTGTGAGAATACACATGCACAAAAAGCCAATTGCACTGTAACCTATGGTTAAGGAAGGAAAAAAGGGGGATGAGACTATAGAGGGGAAAAGAAACCTGCCAAACACTCATGGACAGGGCAATAGACTTTCAAAACTATCATTGAAACATCAGCTCCCAGTTTGCAACTGGTGAAAAAGGCTGTGAGCCAAACCAATGGGTGTTCAAGCATCCCTAATTTTTACTGCTTCTGAACACATTGCAAAGATTGCAATGAAAAGATAGATACCACACTTTTGTAAGTGCTGTCAAATCACAACTGGCTTACGACAACCCCAGCAAGGGGCTTTCAAGGTAAATGAGAAGTAGAGGTGGTTTGTCATTGCCTTCATCTACAGCAGAGGTCCTCAAACTACGGCCCGCGGGCCACATGCGGCCCGCCAAGAACATTTATACGGCCCGCCGGGTGTTTATGCCGCCGCTGCTTGTCTGTCATTTTTTTTTACATGAGAAGGAAGGTCATTGGTGGAAGAGGGAGAGGGGGCAGCAGCGGCCGCCGATTGGCTGGCCGGCTGAAGCGCTGGATCATGGGAATTGTCTGGCCGCAATCTAGCTTCAAGCGGTGAGAGGAACCGAACAGCGCAGCCGGACTACAACTCCCATCTCCCAGGATTCAGAGGAAGCCAGGGCATTTGGGAGGGCCACCTGCGCGGTGACTTGTGGGCAGTGAAGGTCGGAAGTGGGAGCACGGAGAGTGGGAGAGAGAGCGCAGGAGATGGAGGCATCACAGCGCAGAGGCAGCTTGGAGGAAGTTGGGTGCATTATTACCCCCTGAAGGGGTGAGTCCCATGGTCACTACTTGGGCTACGCTGGTGAGCACTAATTGGGCTGTGCTGGTAGGCACTAATTGGGCTGCGCTTGACTGGCTCTCCCTCCCTCAGCTTGGCTCCACTCCCAGTGATACAACAAAATAAGATATATGCAGTGTGCATAGGAATTTGTTCATAGTTTTTGTTTTTACTATAGTCCGGCCCTCCAATGGTCTGAGGGACAGTGAACTGGCCCCCTGTTTAAAAAGTTTGAGGACCCCTGATCTACAGAGTCTTCTTTGGAGATCTCCCAGCCAAGTACCAACCCTTATTAGCTTCTTGGATCTGATGAGATTGCGATATACTATGCCACATTCCCTCCCAAACATCACAGATCAACTTGACACTATGTCAGCGTTACAAGTCATGAGTGTTATCTTCAATGTGCTGGAAATACTATACGCGCTCCGGTGACTACTAGAGACTTGTTTCGTTCTACACTGCTTAACAGTTTAATCCTAACAACATTGTCCTGGGAGTAACCGCCACTGAACAGACCTAAATAGGATTCTCAGGAGGCCTGCTTAAGGATTGTTCTCCATAACATTCTGCAGTGAGGGGCATCTGAGAGATATCAAAGTGTCCTTAAATGATGGAATTTAAAAAGTGAGCATGGAGCCCTATGGAGTCTGCAAGCGATGGAGGTCTTTGAACCCATTCAAAGGTCATAGCATTTACCATCTTGTGCTTGCTTGACAGGTAAGCTCTATCGAGACTTGTTTAGGAGTCAACATACGCAGGATGAGGCTGCACTAATATCTCTTCCGCAGAACTTATAGAGATCTAGTTTATTGTCATGGGAACAAGACAATACACATTTGGTTTCTTGTTTGAAAGGTATATTTTAAATATGCATACATCCTGCTATGATGTGTCATTTTACAGATTATTTCACCATGTTCTTTTGTATTAAAATGACAGAACCAATGATTAAAGTCTAAAGAATGGTAATTATTTGTCTACTTTTTAACTGCAAACTAGAGCTGGCTTTCGGTTGGAAAATCTTTCTGCAAAATTGGTCACATTCCAGCTTTCTTTAACAAATACACGTACTTATTGCAAAATCATACATTTCTGTGACATGGGAACATTTTAGATGTTCTCAACTCCACAAAAATTGTATATGTGAGAATGCTGCTTACTAGTTCGTCTAACACAAATTAATTGCTGAGTTCAAGATAGCTATGATTATAGCTATCTTAGTTGTCTTGAACTCAGTAATAAATTCATGGCAGATGGTGAATACACTGAATTTCTATAGTGTTCTACCAAAATTCTTAGCTTGTCAGGATGATCCTAAAACCACATATAACAAAGAAAGTGGGGCTGCTACCCACAATGGCAGTCCTATGTCACGCTTCTTCCTTTCTCTTGGTAATATCGACTTTAACTTATCTAGCACCCTGACATCTTCATAACTATGATTTTTTTTACATTTAATTTTTTTGTATTTTAAGTATCTTGAGCAATACATATCATATGATATAACACTATAGGTATTTACAGAGTAATACAGAAAAGTTAACCAGTAGAACAATTAATAGGAGAGTAAACATACCAGGTCTTTATACTAACTATCTGAGAAAGATAAACATGCATAAAACCTCATAGTATTAACATTTCTATCAGATAAGAGTGGTGAAAAAATGATTCCTTGTTTGCTATAAATTCTATTACAGGGTATAACATTTCAATAAAATGAGATATATGAAGGCTATTATCAATCTGTGACTGTTGAGCTAATATTTTTTCCATTAAGTAATAATCCCAAACATGCTGGTACCAAGCCAAGATTGATGGAGGCTTATTATTTTTCCATAAAGTATTTAAACTTTATTTAGTTGTTGGATTTTAACGTGTCCCCCCCTTGTTCTTTTTTCTGTTTTTTTTTAAGAAATAAATTTTAAAAACCCAACTATAGTTTTCATAGATGGATGCAGAATAAGTGCATGTTGTAATGCCATTGGGAGACAAGGTCAATTGAACTAGACATTACAGAGGCAGAACAGGAACTTGAAACATATATACTGCTTTTGAGGGCCATTCTGTATTCTTTGTAATGTTCAGAGATGCCACCATCTTAGTCCATCCAGTCTGTCCATGAGCATTTTGGATAATAGTTTTAACCTTCCTTTGAAATACCAAAGTGTCCTGGATATCTTCATGGAAAATCTTCAAAATCCCAATCACAAATTTATTGAAGGGTTGTTTCAGAAGAATAAAGGTTAGTTTCTGTGTAATGCCATTTTCTTGGCTATTCTTGGAAAATGTGTCATCATTTCATTTTGATCTGTCTGTCCCCAAAAGGCTTTTCTATTTAGCTTTCTTGGCCATGAACCACTGCTAACTTTTAATTGGGCACTGACAGTGTCATTGGATCTAGACAAAGATGGAAGAAATGTCTTTCTCATCCAAAGAAGGTCTGTAGCTTACAAAGTTTTCTAGACAACTTCCAAAATTGTGAAAAGACAGTAGGACCGGGTGGGAGAACAGGGGCAAGCTCTGATTCTTTACAAGTCTGGAGAATGTAGTAGGGATAATATCAGCATAATGGAGTACCCAGAAAGATGAAAGCTTTAGTGGTTTAGGAGGAGCTATACTGGAGATATTGCTCTGAAGTTTATCATTGGAGATAAAGTAGAAGACAGCTTGGTTATAAAGAAGGAAGGAGATAGTATAGGAAGTGGCACAGCAAAAAACATAAGGTATGTCTGGAAGAAGTGGAAAAATAGACGAACAGGAAGAAAAGTAGAATGGTCAAGTTTTACTAACCAAATCCAAAATGTAAGAGAATGCTATTCTAGCATATTATATAGAAAAAGAAGAGACTGGATTCATACCCCACCTTTCACTTGGAGTCTCAGATTGGCTTACCATCTTCTTCCCTTCCTCTCCCCACAACAGACACCTTGTGAGGTAGATGGGACTGAGAGAGCTCTGACTGAGAACTGTGGCTTGTCTAAGGTCACCCAGCAAACTGCATGTGACGGAGTGGGAAATCAAGCTTGGTTCTCCCAGATTAAAGTCCACGCTCTTAACCACTACACCAAACTGGCTTTCAATGTTATGTTATGTGCAGTCCCAAAAGCCTTGGTGAGGCTTGCCTTTAGGCTGTTCAGCCTGAAAATATGGAACAGGCTGTGGCTGTAGTGGTAGAGCATCTGCTTTACATGCAGAAGGTCCCAGGTTCAGTCCCTGGCATTTCCATCTCACTTTGTGTATTGGGGAAGACAGAGAGGAGACTGTGCATACAAGCTTCATTCATGCCCATAATGAAAAACAGAGGTGTGTCATAATCTTCTAATGAAGCCTAAGCCTTAATTTTTGGTGATACACACTGGTGGAGTTGTCACTGTGCTCAGTTCTACACATGTTGATCAACTTCACGCATAATGTAATGGCAAACAGTGGTGCTGCCTGGTGGACATTTACCCAGAAATCATGATCCATGAGTTTATCCTGATCATACATGACATACCTTATGGTAAATAAAACATTTTATGGGGACTTATTGAGCACATTAGGTATGAAGCTGATCATAACTGACTGACATAAGACCAATTGTATTTGGGTCACAAAAGCATTGCTTTTGCCCCATTCACTTATCAAAATGACCATCCCCTCTAGATATGGACACCTGGCTTGTTTCACCTCATCCATGAACTTCGGTGATTGTGGGCCGTCTTCTGTGGTCTCTGCCTGACAGGTTTGGTTTCATGACCTACATTTTTGATAGTTTTCAAATGCTTTCTCCTGGTATCTCTGATTGACAAGCCAGTCATGTCTGCCTGTAAAAAAAAACAAACCCTTTCCCCCTCATCTCTCCCGTTTGAGCTCTTCCATCATTTCATTTGTGACAGCATCTCATAAGATGTTTGTTCCCAGAATCCTTCCAAATCAATGATTGCAATGCTGTTTGGATTATGCAACACTTCCGCATTTTCAATAAAAGCTCCAGTGAAGAATGTCTAGCTCCCTCACTGCATTTGTGTGGCTTTGTGTGTGTGTTACATAACACACCATCTTCCCCTGGTTTGCCTTATAAACAAACACATCCAAGTCTTCAGCTAGAAACCAACAGGCTGCTTGTGAGCACAGGCAATAGTCAGCTCTGCATTGAACAAAGCCAGATAGGCTGACAGGTCATATCAGTAGCGTCCAAAGAACAGTAACTAATAGTTGAATGTTACCACTGCTGCTAGTTCTAATACCTGCACAAAAATAGAAAATGTAGTTGCTCCAGCAACCAAGCTAATCAGCAATTTCCACTGAAAAAATTTAATGATCTGACAAATTTTTTCATGGAGAACCACTTTTCAAGGTTGGCCTGCAACACCCACATGATGTCCCTCTTGGAAACCACAGAACAAATCAAAGAGCCACATCACACAGAGAACTGAGCTCCTCCAAAGATATTAGGGCAATTATGGTGTGCTCTTAATCAGAACTCCAATTGCAGAGAATGAAGAAAGGGTTTGGGGGGAGGGTTGCTTGAGAAGACAACCAATCAAGAGACATTGCCTACTTCATGTAAAGGGCTACAGAGTCTTATTTATTACTTAATTACAAAGCATCAGTCAAATTATGGGCTGTGTTTACTTCCTCCTGCAATAGTGGCTTCATCTGTGTGAAAAGATACAATCGGCTGCTGACACTGTTTTCCCATTAAAATCTTGGAAGCAGAACTCCAGATAAATTTCTGGGCTCCTTCTCAAAAGTAAATAAATGCAAGGAACTTTGATGGAAACCAAAACCTGCCTATCCACTGAAAATACCTGGAGAGGTCCTCTGTCAGTGTCCCTGCCTTCTGAGATGAGGCAGGCAGTGACAGGGAACAGAGCCTTTTCAGTGATGGCACCATCTCTTTACCCTTTGAGATTTACCTAGGATAGAACCAGAGACACCCAGACTCAAATGCTCAGCTATGAAGACCCCTAGAAGAATTCAGACTGGTCACTTTCTAAGCCTACCCTACCTCACAGGAGAACTGTGAGGAGAAAAAAAGAGAGAACTGTTATCCTTGAAGAACAATTCGAATAATATGATAATAAATATACAGGCTTGCAGGCCTGGGTCTCCAGCCATGCTGCACCACGACATCTTCACTTGACTGGGCAAAGCCTTCTGAAGGTGTCACCCTACAAGTGGGTAAGATCAGCAAATGCCTGTTCACATACACTCTCTGAGGTGATGCCCACCATTTGAAACAGCCTCCATGATTCATAGAATATGTCTTAAGATATCTGATGCAATTTATTCTTATATAGGGTTGCCAAGTGTGGGTTGGAAAATACCTGGAGACTTTGGGGGTGGATCCAGGAGAGGGCGGGGTTGGGGAGGGGAGGGGAGGGGCCTCATTATGGTACAATGCCATAGAGTCCACTCTTCGAGGCAGCCATTTTGTCTAGGGGAGCTGATCTCTGTCAGCTGGAGACCAGTTGTAAAAGTGGGAGATCTTCAGACCCCACCTGGAGGCTGGCAACCCTATTCTTATATATTTGGTAACGTTTTGCATTTCAGTCAGAAAGGTTGGGCTATAAGGGAAGTAAATAAATAAATAAATCCACAAATAAAATTTACCAGAAACCTCTTGGGAGTCTGTGACTGGATACCCTGATTTAGCAGCAGTATATAAATTGGAACTGGAATCCACAAAGAAATATCTGATTAAAGATAAGGTCTTTAAAAAAAACCCTGTAGAAATAACTGCTTAGAATTGTATAGCCCATGTTTTGTAGAAAACCAGTTCACTCCGTTGACCCTACTGGTTTTAGATATAACATTTGGAAACAAAATTGGTTCATTTTTTCTCTCCCTATTTCCTGAGGAAAAAAAAGCTCACAGCCCAATATAGAAAGGGGAAATCGCTTCTCTATTTATTTCCATTTACTGGGGGCTTGCCAAAATGAGAAACCGGCCGTTGTCAGAGCTGGAAATCCATCTTCTCCCTGTCGGCCCCTCACTATGCAGGGAGCAAAAACTTTGCAGCTCTCATGCGTCTCAGTCTCACGAGGAATTCCAATTGACTGAGATCCAGTGTTCTACCCAGGATCAGTCTGGGCATTCATCTTGTGCTGACATGAAATACTGCTGGGAAAACTGGCAGATAAGCAAAACAGTCCTTCATCTCAGTTGCTGCCTGCTGTTGGTTTTGGCTCATTTATGTCACCTCCTCTGCATTTTTAGCGGCACCTATGACTTTAGGAGAAGACTGCCAAAATGCAAAATGAGCTACAGCATCTTCTGGAGGAAAATTCCTATTTCCTTAGGCCTGCATCCTGGGATATCAAAGCTAGAGTTGCCAACAAAGGGTTGGGAAATTCCTGGGGCTGGAGCCTGGGGGAGAAGGGGTTTGGGAAGAGGAGGTTATAATTCCGTACAGTCCATTTTCTCAGAGTAGGGTTGTCAGCTCCAGGTTAGGAATTACCTGGAGGTTTCACGGGTGGAGCCTGAGGAGGGTAGGGTTTGGGGCCTAATGCCATAGAGTCCACTTTACAACGCAGCCATTTTCTCCAGGTGAACTTATCTCTGTTGCCTGGAGATCAGTTGAAATAGCAGGAGATCTCTAGCCACCACCTGGAGGCTGGCAAGCCTGTCTCCAGGGAAACTAACTCTGTCATCAGGGAGAGGCTGTTGCTCCCTTGTTCTCCACAGAAAGAGGAAGCTAGATCTGGCAAGGGAGTCATGGAGGACTCCCAAGGACTTAAATATCCTTGTGCAGACATCCCTCTTCCCATGCTGAATGCCCTGCTGGGCACTGCTGTGTACTCAGAGGGACAATTTTTCAATTCTTTTAAAATTGAGCATTTTTTAAAAAATGAAACAAAATACCACACAAATGTTAAACTGGAAACATTAACAAGTTGTGGCTTAGGGGGGAAAAAAGAAAGCTGGACAGTCTAGTTGAAGCTGGCAGGGAAGGGGAGGTGCAGAGCAAATTACTCAGTCAGTGATCCGCTGAGAACCAGTTCTGTCAAAAGCACTGAAAACACAAAGAGACACCAGGTCAAAGAGAAGCAAATGTGGCATGGTTATATGTTCCCTATGTATGCATATTTTTCCTACTTCCTAAAAAAAAGTCTAAAAAGCAAAGAAATGGTGCTGCTGGTGCTGATGCTACAACCTATTTGTAGATCCTGGCCTAGCAGCTGAAGACCTATGATTCAGAACAGTATCTGTCACAAAGTTCTTCTATTATGCCTCTAGGAGGAGATGTTCTTTCTGACCACAGATCCTATTGTAATCTATATGGATTCGTGCTGTTACGCCAACAAAGATTATGTGGTGATTCAGAACAATAAAGCTGTAAGAACTGAGGCCAATTTGGTGAAACTTTGGGCTTCTGGTATCATTTGCAAATAACAGGCATAAAGATCAGTGCATGGAAAAGACAACAATGCTAGGGAAATTTGAAGGCCATGGGAAAAGAGGAAAACCCAGCATGAGATGGAAGCCATGGCCTTCAGTTTGGAAGACCTGCACAAGGCTGTTGACACTAGGGTGTTTTGGAGATCATTAATTCACAGGGTTGCCATAAGTTGGAAGTGACTTGACAGCACATAACATCACAGCATCAGTCTTAGAATGGGGAACTGAGTCCATCTTTATTCATGATGCACAGCGTATCAGCCTTTGGTGTTGGTGTAACAGCACTGCAATATTCAGAAAATACCATTTATAAAAAAGCACACTGCTGTTAGTTAAATAGCGGTTAGTATGCCCCACCCTGAATCCTTGTGTTCCAGTATACCAAGTGTTAAACCAGGATCTAACTAGGGATCCTTGAACATCTGCCAATTCAGTTCATATCCTGTTCACCAGTTGTGAACAAGGAGCCATTCCCCACCTCCCATGGACCATTCATCTGTATGTCAGCAGGGTGCTTCACCATATTCCTTTGTAACAGTGCAGGGCAGGGCAGTCAAGTTTCTGAATATGCACCTTCTTGCACAGCCTGATTGAGTTCTACTTCCTACCCCAGTGCTCTGTTTTGCAGGCAATTGTTTAAACAGGCTGCTCCCCACCCCACCCTCTGCATAGGATTGCCCACTGCCAGTGCTGGCTGGAGATCTCCTGGGATTATAGAGATCAGTTCACCCGGAGACAGTGGCCACTTTGGAAGGTAGACTCTGTGGCATGATACCCCTCGGAGTCCCTCCCCTCCCCCAACCCCCTCCTCAGGCTCCACCCCCAAAATCTCCAGGTATTTCTCAGGCCAAACCTGGGGAACCTGCCCCTGCACCACCAGAGACATCTTTCTGGCTTTTAAACATCCAGAAATGGTCAATGTGCACCAACATTCTAATGACCTCCTGCCACAATCTAACAACTTCTCTGAATCTGCAGCTTTTTTATTTTTTAAAAAAGTTAACTTCTAATGCTTTCAAGCACATCAATCACTTGCCGTTTCCCTATCCTTTGCACATCTATAGTCAGGTGTATACTCCAAATGATCTAAAAAGGATACATTGCTTACTGTTTGTACCTGCGCAATCATCAGCATACAGCATGTTGGCATATATGCAGAACTGCACAGGATTACAAGACCTGCACAGGAACCCACCTGTGGGACTGAGAGTCATGAAGGTTCATGGTGGGTTATGCACCTTTTGTTCAAAGAACTCCCTTGAGCAAACTAGCACTCAACTCAAAAGAAAAATAACCAAGAACTTTAAACACCTCTCCATTCTGCCCACAGCAACCACCAATAAGATATTAAGGATTTTATTGATTGATTTGATTTTTAGACTGCCTTCACCTGCAAGCAAGGCTCAGGGCACTGAATGTTTTGAAAAGCTTTCAAGTTTATTTATTTACTTATTACTTATTTAATTTCTATCCCGCCCTCCCCACCATAGCAGGCTCAGGGCAGTTTAAAAATATCATCTCTTACAAACCAGTATGCATTTGTTCAGGTACAGTTGTGTTGTTTCCTCAAACAAACGTAGTCAAGGGATTCAGACACAGCCAAATATCATATTGAATGTTTGGTTCCGTGTATCATTATCTACTTGAACCGAAGTCATATTGATTCTCTCTCTCTCCAAAGAACCCTGACAGCTGTAGTCCTAGGAGGGGCTGGGGATCACTAACAGAGGCTGCAATAAGACGTGCCTTTAGATCTGACATAGCTGCAAATGCCTGACAGATCTAAAGGGCACGATCAGACAGCAACGTCTGGGAAAGGTCCCACAGTCATTGGCATCCCATGCTGATCCACCACAGATTTAAAAGACACCAGGGAAAGGCCTGTCCTAATGCTTGCTGATGGACCACAGATGGACTTTCCCCTGTCTGATCACTCAAGCATGCTCTCAAACCATCAAGATGCTCTGCTCATTCCATCCTGACTCGGTGCTGTTCCCCACCCCCATTTAGCAATATGCGCATAATCACATACTCCATGGGGAGCCCTCAGTGCAGAGGTGTGATTCCTCATTTATGTGCATGGGAAACAAATGGCAAAAACCTCCACTCACACGCAGTGGCATCTGATCACATAGTAACGGGCTGAGCCCGCAGCACAAAAGCATGTGTGATCTCGCAACTGTGATTCAAATTCCTCCGGAGGAAATAGGGGTGCTTCCCCCTGTTCCAAATGGCATATGTGACTGCAGCCAGAGAGTTCTTGGCATCTCCACCAAGCCATAGTTCTAGGGTTGCCAACCTCCAGGTGGAGCCTGGGGATCTCCCGCTTTTACAACTGATCTCCAGCTGGCAGAGTTCAGCTCCCCTGGAGAAAATGGCTGCTTTGAAGGGTGAACTCTATGGCATTGTACCATACTGAGGCCCCTCTCCTCCCCAAACCCCAGCATCTCCTGGATCCACCCCCAAAGTCTCCAGGTATTTTCCAACCCAGGACTGGCAACCCTACATATTTCCCATGATTCATAGGGGAAGCCATGACAGTGAAACAAATACATTTTTTCCAGCAAGTTTAATACAAAATGTTTGATTGCTGTTGGAGATGGATATAAGATCCTCAATTTATCAAAAATAATTAGGAAAACACAAGAGAAAACATTAAAAAGGAGGGAAGGCCTTGGACTTGGAAGAACATTGTTTAGGAACATAATATCAACATGAAAGGGTCTTTATGAAAATCGCAGTTCTGTTGATACTTAGCTGCCTTACGACAGAAGCAGCCTGTGTTTGCATGAGAAAGACAGAGAGTATGTGTGTGTGTGCATGCATATGTGTGTTTGCTGGGGGAATATTAGTTACCAAATACTGACTCGTCACACATATTTTGGACTTGTATATTCATGGCCTTCTGCAAACAGATTTCAGTAATAATTAAAGCTCTGCCAATCTGTGATATCATTCCTCTAATAATACAGAGGCTGGTTCTATGCCAGTTGTTAGAGCACAAAATGGGACCACTCTCATCTGAAAAAGAAATCTCTGCATACCCATAGACTCCCCAGGTACATAGGGAAAAAAACACAATGTTCCCCTTTCGGGTCTCAAAGAGGGAGGGGCCCTTGTAAAATAGCCCCAGTGAGAACAGGAGGACATGTGTGCTGCCCTCAAGTTGCCATGGAGCCCCGGCAGTGTGAGCACAGAGCCTTGGCACCCGCTGGCATTCTGCTTGGTGACAATTAGGCTAAATGAAAGCAAGCAGCTTTGCTGTTTGCAGCTTTTCAGCCTACAGGCGAACAGGGGAAAGGACAATTTCTCCATAGCGATGCTGGCAGGAGAGATAAGCAGCTTGATCTTCACTGGTCCAATTCCCTAATGACGACGGAGGGAAATTTTCTTGTAAAACTTTGGTCCTTGACTGAGCAAGCTGTCCTTTCCCAAGACCCCTTACTCAGAAATGCAGCACAGTGCAGAACAGTCTCCGTCTTGTGCTGAAGAACAAGATCCTAACTTTGGTGTTCAGTTCAAACACTGTAGGCTTGCCAACCTCCAGGTGGTGGCTGGAGATCTCCTGGGATTACAATCGCTTTCCAAGTGACAGAGAAAATGGAGAAAATGGCCACTCTGGAAGATGGATTCTATGACGTTCTATCCCAATCAGTTACTCTCCTCCCCAAGCCCCACCCTCCCTCAGGCTCCACCCCCAAAATCCCCAGGTATTTCCCAACCTGGAGCTGGCAAACCTGAAACACTACTGTACAATTTCTCTATTGGGGTGCATTTGGGAGATTTTAAGAGACATTGCCATTCTCCTGTTTGAAAAATGCCTTGTCTTCTTCAGTGCAATCCTAAGCAGAGTTACACCCTTCTACGATCACTGAAGTCAATGGGCTGTAACTCGAGTCAGGATCACATTGTTAATGTCTTCAGCCTTCAAAATGCTGGACTAGAGATATTACCCTAGGGTTGCCAGCTACAGGTTGGGAAATACCTGGAGATTTGAGGGATGGAGCCTGAGGATGGTGGGGTTTGGGGAGGGAAAGAACTTCAACAGGTTATAATGCCATAGAGTCCACCTTCCAAAGTGGCCATTTTCTCCAGGTGAACTGATCTTTGTCACCTAGAAATCAGTTGTAATCCCAGATCTCCAGCCACTGCCTGGATGTTGGCAACCCTACCTATAACAGTGAAACCGAAGTGCAGGTAAGGCACACAAGCTCAGAACACAGTAACCTTTTGTCTCCAAATGGTACACTTGGGCTACTTGGGACTTTGTTCTGATAACTCAGCTGTGATTTGGTATAGCATTTTCATTGGCCCAAGTGTTTAATGCATATTATTCTGGAACATAAAAACATAAGAAGAGCCCTGATGGATCAAGACCAATGGTTCATCTACTCCAGCATCCTGTTTTACATGGTGACCTATCAGTTCCTCTGGAGGACCAACAACAGGGCATAGAGCCCCAGAGTTTCCCCTGATGTTGCCTCCGTCCTGGCACTGGGATTCAGAGGTTGACTGCCTCTGAACATGGAGGTTCCTCTCAGTCAGCATGGATAGTAACTGCTGATAGACCTATCCTCCATGAATCTATCTGATCCCCTTTTAAAACTGCCTATTCCTATAGCCATCATTATATCCTCTGGCAGCAAATTCCACATTTTAATCACAATACAGATATAATCTTTACAGAATTACCATAAGGTAGGATATTATATTTATCTCCAGATTGCAGATGAGACACTGGTGACTGACATAAGATTTGAACCAGTGACCAAACTCCAGCTAGCTCTCTTAACCACTATGGGAAACGGTTCCAGCCTCTAAAAAATCTTGAATGAGTAACTCGGCATCAGCCAAAGCGAATATTTCTCCACACTGAAAATTACCCATTGTACCTCCAAGTGAAAGATTGGTGCATAAACAGGTGTTAACTATCCTGATTTATATAAGGACAGCCCCAGAGTGCATGCAGCAGAATAGATGGATTTCATTAAAGTGTCCATGGGATAACAATGTTCAAGATGAATTTGAGTTATAGGCCTTAGTTCCTCTTTTATAAGGGAAAATGTAATACATTCAATTTTTTAAAAATATACACTTAAAGGGTAGATATTTGCACAGTGTTTGAAAATGAAAGCTGGGACTCTCCCACAACCGTGTTATTGCAAGAACAGCCTGCTTGACAAATCCCCACCCAAATATCCTTGGGGTTTATGATAAACCGTGATGGTTGCCGACTCAAAGGTTGCCAAGAAATTACCAAAAGCCTCTTGCATTGCTTTGCTGTCACTCCTCTTGATACCATTTGTCACAGTTCTCATCACATTAGCTAGCTCCTGAAACAGCAACTCATTTTAAAATATAAATATCAATACGCAGGACAACCCTGGCAGCATCAAAAATAATCGAAGGGGCAAAAGAGCTTGCTTGGCAGTGGTAGCTTGTGATACGCAGAGGGTGAAGATCTTAATGGCTTTGATCATCAATTGTGGCTCCCAAAGTGGTTCGCTAGCTGATTAACTCTTGCAAGTGAATTTTGTTTCAGTTGTAGGGAGAGGAGCTAAGTGGCTTTCAGCCATCAGCATCAGAAATTCAGTGTTGCATAGCCCTATTGACTTACAACACCCCCCTCTCTGCTTCTCTGCCCTGGAGTTACAGTCCCCAAACAGTGAACACTTGGTCCAAAATAATTCAGAGTCTGGCAGTGCTGTCCTAAGCAGAGTTACACCCTTGTAAGCCCACTGACATCAATGGGCTTAGAAGGGTACAACTCTGCTTAGGACTGCACTGTTAAAGGCTAGATGAGATGTTGGGAAATCTGTGATCCAATCCTCTCCACTTTCCCAAAAATAGAAATAGAAGCCACAGGGGTTCTTGATTCAGATTGAGGCTGCATGGGTGTGGGATGGGAGGGGAATTTAACTACTTCCGTTCCCCTGTGTGGTTTTACCATTGTCTTCTTTAAAACAAAACCAAAAAACTTCTGATGTTAGCCATCTTTGTTTCTGCACAAAACTAACAACTGCACATCTGGACTGTTTGTTAACAAAAACATGTGGACTGGACTAGTTACTCCCCCCTTTTCTCTTATTTATTTATTTGGATATTTTCACCCCACTTTTCTACATTGAATGTGGACTCAAAGCAGCTTATGATATACGAAAGCAACACACCATACATCAATATACAACAAATCTGCCTGGCAGCAACAAACTAACCCACAGGGAAGGAAACAGGAGCAGAGCACTGCATCCACTCTGTCCCAATGCCAACAGTCTCTCTTCTGCATGGCCCTGCTCTGCATCCAGTCCCCATGCAGTCCAGCCTTTGCTAGCCATCACTTTACTATACCCCAAACTTTGTTAACTACCATCTAGGTTAACCATGCTGGCTTGCAGGGTGAACTGGTGGGAAAGATAGCAAGTGGATGCAGTGGTCAGAAGAGTGAAACTCTGCAGGAGGGCACTTGGGACACAAGGGAGGGCAGAAGAGAGGCAAGCCAGCAGTGTAGAGACAGTAAGCCCCTGTAAGAGTGAAGTTGCACAAGAGGCATTTGGAACATAGGGTGGAGGTAGATTGGGAGAGGCACCAGGAGGAAGCCTCAGATATAACGCAGGGTGAGACACTTGAGTAACTGGCACATTTCAGTAATGGGCAACCTCGATACCCCATGAATGTAAGATAACAAAGCCTGTACTGTCCTTCTATTTAAAAAGTTCAGGGAATTTCTTACAGCAGACCTCCCAGCTCTTCATCCAGCTATTCAGAAATACCATTTTAGGAGATCCTATGCGGATTAATTTGGAACCCACTGGGTCAGATTGACAAAGGGGCAGCTGAAATGTAAGGCAGAGCCTTCTATGTCTGAGGATGAGAAAGAAGACGAACACACATTTTTGCTAAAATCAACTGGTTTGTAAATGAGATCACAGTTGGGTTCCATTTTGGGGATGAGGGGAGGTGGGACGTTATATTTCAATAAATATAGCAATGAAGCCATATCTTCAAAGGCTGATTGACACAATACAAGCTACCTTAATGGGAATGCTGATTGAAATGTGTGAAGCCTGATGCATGCTTAGAGTTAATTTGTTCGTTAAAATCTATCCAAATTAAAGGACATAAACCCAAGGGTGCAATTTTAGATTTCATCTGGGGGTAGCAGCAGAAATATTTCCGTGATGCCCTATCTTGAGTACATTCCATGGGCCCTATCTTGAGTACATTCAAAGTTGTATTGGGAAAAAAAGGAGTAGTACGCCACAGTGGCATCAAAGGTAACTAGGAAACCATAATTTGAAAAATCCCTTCAAACTGTGGTTTCAGACCATGATTTCAAGGCAATTTTGCACACCAGATTATAGGAGAGAATTTTCAGCTCTTTTTCAATCTCCAAGCATGGATTTCTCTCCATCATGAGTTCTACCATGGGAAGCAGGAACTAAGAACATAAGAGAAGCCAATGTTGGATCAGGCCAATGGCCCATCCAGTCCAACACTCTGTCACACAGTGGCAAAAAATACCAGGTGCCACCAGTGGGGCCAGGACACTAGAAGCCTTCACATGGAAGGAGCCAGTTTGGTGGAGTGTTTAAGAGCAGCAGACTCTAATTGGGAGAACTGGGTTTGATTCCCCACTCTTCCACATGCAGCCAGCTGGGTGACCTTGGGCCAGTCACAGTTCTCTCAGAGCTGTTCTCTCAAGAGCAGTTCTCTCAAGAGACCTCTCTCAGCCCCACCTACCTCACAGGGTGTCTGTTATGGGGAGGAGGAGGGGAAGAGATTATAAGCCGCTCTGAGACTCCAAGTGAAGGGCGAGGTATAAATCCAACTCTTCTTCCATTCTTCTTCAGGTGGAAGGGATTTCTACACATGGAGTATGACTTCCTCACCTCTCACCTCCTGCTGTAATTGAAAATGATCCCCCCCAAAATAGTCATGGGGGACAAAGGAACAACACGTGGGAGTGGGGCTGTTGTCAACCTCTTGGCGGTGGCTGGAGATCTCTGGGCGACAGAGATCAGTTCACCTGGGGAAAATGGCTGCTTTGGAAGGTGGACTCTAAGGCATTAGACCCCACTGAAGTCCCTCCCCAAACCCTGCCTCCTCAGGCTCTGCCCCCAGATCTCCAGGTATTTCCCAGCCTGGAGCTGGCAATCCAAGAAAGGAGTCAGAGCTCTACCATGGAAAGCAGGAATTGGCATGGAAGGAGAAACTAGCATGTGGAAAGACTGTGATCTGAGCCAGGTTTTGGTGATCAGGCATGTTACCAGTGACTAAGGAGCACCTCATACACTCTCTGAAAGACAAGGTGATGCCACAGGTCCCCAGGTTCTTTCAGTGGTATGTCCAGTAACACTGAACACACTGGTTTAAGTGTACATGAAAATTTCATTTAAGAGCTATTTTGGTGTGTGTGTTTGTGTGCTTCTCTGCTGTGATAGCAAGTCCTGTTTTTCAAGAGGACTTTTCAATTCAGGCTTTTCTAATCACCTGATTTAGATTATAATATTCTGCATTTGCCATTGTCTTGTTGTACTCAGCAGGTGTTAAAGAAATAGAAGGCTGCCGACTGATTTGAGGGAGGTTCCCAACCCTAACAACAGAGGGTCATAGCTTCGAGAGAAGGATAGAAAAGAGGCAGTTCTTTTGTGATACTTCCACCCGCTGCATGTACACACACACACACACCCCCACAAACACACACACAATTTATGGGAAGGAAGAGCAAGTGTGCAATAGCCATCATAATATATGCCTCTGTACAAACAGGTTTACATCCGACTAGCTTTTGTGCATCTGAAAACAAGAGGAGTCCCTTCTGATCACCAAAAAGGGTTATTCTGGGAC
Source organism: Gekko gecko (assembly GCA_029375565.1). Lineage (NCBI taxonomy): Eukaryota > Metazoa > Chordata > Lepidosauria > Squamata > Gekkonidae > Gekko > Gekko gecko. Next base: position 117,244,346 of record JAPDNY010000008.1, read on the forward strand.
CATGGTATCTGCAGGGACAAAAGCCATGTGGGACGGGGGCTGCGGTAAGGAGATAAACTGGGTGAAACCAAATGACAAGACTGGCGGGATTTGACCCACCCTGCCCCGATATAAAATATTTCCCAAAGGCATGAATTGCATAGATATCAGCTGTCCTTTGGTACTAAATATGGAAAATCAAAGTAGCTTCAAGAGGATTTCGATAAAAACCACAATCTGGAAGTTGAATAGTGCAATCCTAAACAAAATGACCCCTTTCTAAACCCACTAAAGTGAATGGGCTTCAAAGGGTGTAACTCTGTTTAGGATTGCACTATAAATAACAGCTCTAAAAAACGATTGCTGGACTAAGCCCTGTGCTTCTTACCAGATTTCAAAGAAGGACTCTCAGCAAAATTCTCTTTTGAAGTAAACTCTCTGAATGTATTCCAGCAAATGGGAACACGGGTGTACAATAATCTTGGGAGAGGTGGTGGGAGGAGGTGGGGAGGAGGCTGGCAATAAAGTAGTTTAATCACAGCAAAGAGTATTAAAAGTAGATGATGCAATCTCCTCTGGTAATAAATGGGCTAGGGTAAATCACTTCTCCATGATCCCATTACTAGTTCATTGTTAGTGACCTATATCAAAGGCATTGTCGTGGCTGTGTTTAAAAATAAACTACAAAAGAAAGAAAGGGGAAGCTGCACTGCACTGTAAAAACAATTTTATTCAAAGAGAAATTGGCAGGGGGCTAGCCAGCAGCCCTTCTTCCCAGACAGCGCCTTGCGAGCACATTTATCAGGGGAGTCAAGTCTGCCAGGAAAAGCAGCCCACAAAATGAATTTACAAGAGGAGATGGAACTTCTGACAGTGATGCTAAAAGCTGGGAGCCAGAGCTCTGGCTGGCAAACTTAAACGGATAGCTGAAATTCAGCCCTGCTCTCCCCCACTGTCTACTGCACCTCGCTGCCCTCTCTTGTTTCATACATGCGGGAGAATGAGGTGGTAGACTGCATGGCTCCACAGCAGGTGGTGGATGCCAGATCTGAATAGTCTCTCTCCTTTTTAAGAAAAATCAAAACTCAGTGCAATTAGAAAGATAATACAACAGGGTTCTACACCCCTTTCCTTACATGCTGTGATGGTTTTCAGTTTGCGGGGAGTTTTTAACATAAGGCAGGATTCCAAACTGTGAGCCTCCACTTGCCGTCAGAAGCGGTACAATCTGTATGACCTCCTCAGCCCTCTCTCACCTCAGTGATCCCCACACGTGTGAACGAGGCCTTAGAGTGGAGGAAGCCAAGCCTAGCAAAACCTTCCTTGGCTATGCAATTCTACGAATTGGTTTATGCAGGCACGCTCTTTAATTGCCGATCAAAGCACCTTTTATGCTTCCTGTGTTGGTGATTTAAAAACATAACCCACATTAGTTAGACTGCACATTCATTTTCCTAATGACTCTCTTCTGCTTTCTACCGCACATCAATGAACTTCTCACAGGGACTTAAATCATCCAAGAGAAACCCAAAAGATATTTTAGTGTTCTGTGAAAATGCACTGACTCTGTAGGAAAGACGATTTACAATTGTTTTTCCATTTGATGGACCCCATATCTGAACTGAGCCAGGGTATAAAACCAGTGAGCTAGCCAGAAGACCAGGAGAAAAACAGGGATGACAGCAATCCCACTTGCTCGTCTTAAATGGCACCATGGAGATCATTGTCCAAGGAGTTCAATGCGGTCCGCTGGGTTCCATTATTAAAAGCCATTAGAGACTTGCACTATTGTTGTTGCCTATTCAGACAACCTTTTATTGAGCTCCTGCTACTTGAATACAATACTCATTGCATACTGAGTGCATACTGAATACTGCTGTTGGATATTGCTATCATTGGACTACTCTTGCTGTATCATAATTGTAATAGCTATACAAATTAGTAGCAGTCCTGGGCAAATAAGCTTTGAGGCAAGGGCAGAAGGCATTTCAGTGCCAGCACTTCTCTTAGCAACCCTGGAGGGTTCCAGAAAAGGTAGTGAGATGTCATTAACAGCAGCAAGAACTTTGATGTGTTAAGTAAACAAGGAGGCTTCACCTCTGAAGAGATGGGAAGTAATAACTAGGTTCCAAAGATTAGTATTTAACTGAGCCTTTTGTGCTTGCTAGTTGAGCTGCAGGTTGTAGGCTGGAGTAGTGCCCATAGTGCCCATGACTGCAGTGGTACCTGCTGACACCTTTCCTGGTGCCAGCCAAGTGTTTTCAAGAAAATGGGGGAAGGCAGGTGGGGCTCTTGCCCAATGGGGCTTCTGATAGGGCACTGGAGATCTGATTGGCTGTGCAGATTTTTTTAAAGTTATATCAGTACCACCTGCCGGCATACAAGGATCTTCACTGCAAAGAATGAAGATAAGCTGTGCATATGCGAGACACCATATGTTCATTTTAAAAGGCATCCTGTTAAGAACAGTTTCTGCCTGAAATATTGAAGAGTTACTCTTAGAGTTATGCATGACCTCACTCCCTGCCATTTTGTGGTTGGCTCTGCCTCCTCTGGCAGCCATTTTGTAGTTGTGCCTCTCCTCCCCCCACCCCGTGCCAGAATTCCAAAGGTGCCTGCAGGCTGGAAAGGGCTGGAAAAGCCTTTCATTCCAGACCCTTCTTCACAGAGCTCTCCTGACTCAATCACTGTACCAAGGCTCTACCTGGAGCTTCAGTCTGGCAGCAGAAGTCCAAATCCTCTGCTTCAGCTTCCATAAGCTACATTGGTGAGTCCTTCCAGCTCTCATTATGGTTTTCCCCTCAGTCTTCTGCCTTCTCCTTTACCTCCCTTCTTCTCTGACCACTCACTCCTCCCCTCAGGGAAAAAGGCAATGCTTTCTTAGGCCAGAGTCAGAGCTGTTGGGAAATGTAAAGGTAAAGGTTCCCCTTGCTTGAAAGCCAGTCAAATCTGACTCTAGAGGGTGGTGCTCATCTCTGTTTCCAAGCCACAGAGCCAGTGCTGTCTGAAGACATTTCCGTGGTCATGTGGCTGGCTCAACTAGACTCTGAGGCACACAGAATTCTGTTACCTTCCCACCGAAGCAGTACTTATTTATCTACTTGCAATTTCTTGCTTTTGAACTGCTAGGTTGGCAGGAGCTGGGACCAGAGACGGGAGCTCACTCCATCATGTGGCACTCCGGTCTTGAACTGCCGAACTACCGACCTTCCGGTCTACAGTTCAGTGTCTTAACTACTGAGCCACCACAGCCCCTGTTGGGAAATTCCATTACATGATCATTTGCACCTGGATTTTCCCAAGTGGACAAACCAGTTGTTAATTATCACCGTAGTGCAACAATGGCACATATCCAGTGATGCATGGATGCATCCCTGGTTATTGAAATGCATCCAGAGTTGCTAAGTCTCCCAGTATGACTCAAGAGCACTTCAGGATTGGCTTCACATCCCCAGTTCTGCCTGCTAACATGCCTTTCCTGACTCTTTCTGTTCTCCATACCTGCTTTTTGCCTCTCTCAAAAAGGCAAACACATCACATTCTGCCGCTGAATCAACTTCCGCCTCCACCACATCTCGTCCTCTTCTCACAGCCTTCAGCAGCCTAGCTGTAGGCTCACATACTCACTTTGTGCTCATGATGCAGACGCGGTAATCTCATTGTGAGGCAAACAATGCCTCCCACTTGGGTAGCTCTTCTGCCTCCTTCTCGTTGGTGTAGCCTGTATAAGGGTATTTTCTCCCCGTGGCTATATTTTGTTGAGCTTCATTAAACATGGCGATTTGTTCCTAGTGGGAAGTCTTAGTCTTGCGATTCAAAGCAAGGCTCCCCATGGAACAAGATCTGAGAGGCTGTTGGATTGTGTTTGGTGTGTTGGGGGAAGAATCTCCAGGCATTGGGTGTTTTTTTATATATATAAATAGCTCATTTTAACAGCCTTGGCAATACTGTCCGTGATGCTTGTGGGCATTGTTTTCCCAGACAGAGCAAGTTACATTTCATAACTCATTACGTTTCTGAAACTGACTTAGAAAAACAACTTTTACAGTAGGAAAACAAAACTCTCTGTGGAGAAATGGGATTTGACTGCAGTTCTTTGAAGATATAACATGCTTCTGTGATTTCATATGCCTGCTTATAAATCCACTGAGGCTTGATTTATTTCATGCATCATTCTTGAACAAATCTCATGCTGTGAGACCTGACTGTTTATACAAGTTTGTTTATTAAATCTGAATCCCACCCCTTCTTTGAGATGCTCAGAGTAGCTTTAAGGGGCGGAGAGGTCACTGAAGGCTGCTGAGAGAGACTAATGGCCAAGAAGGACTTGGAATTCCCACATCCAAGTCTCTTAAATTCCAAGCCCTGGTTGGCCATTAGTATCCCTTGGTAACGTAAAGGTAAAGGTTCCCTTGCTCGAAAGCCAGTCGAATCCAATTCTAGGGTTGCGGTGCTCATCTCTGTATCAAAGCCGAAGAGCCAGCGCTGTCTGAAGACGTTTCTGTGGTCATGTGGCCGGCATGACTAAACACCAAGGTGCATGGAACGCTGTTACCTTCCCACTGAAGTGGTACCTATTTATCTCCTTGCAATTTCTTGCTTTCGAACTGCTAGGTTGGCAGGAGCTGGAACTAGCGACGGGAGCTCACTCCGTCATGTGGCACTTTTGGGTCTTGAACTGCTGAACTACTGACCTTCCACAGCCTGCAGTTCAGCGTCTTAACCATTTTCTCTTCTCTTAACTTTAATAGTGCTATCCTAAACAACACTCTTCTGAATCCATTAGCTTAGGATGGCACTGTTAGTTATCTTTAGCTATCTCTAAAAGGTTAGCAATCAAATTGCTTCAGAAACAGAACCTTACAAAATAGAAATGGCAAGCCGGGGACCCACAAGGACTTATTTCCCCCTCACACAGTATTTCCTCTTTCATTTCCCCTGGAAGCCCCCGTAGTCTCTCCCCTTTTCTGGCCGACTCCTCTTCTCCCCAGCCACCAGCCAACCTACTTTTATCTGCCCCCCTGACTTAAGCTTTTCCTCCTTCCCTCCCCCTGGCAACCTCTACCTGGGAAGACTATGGCCCAGTTGTATGATACCAGCTCCAAGCAGTGTTCCCTCTAAGCTGAGTTAGTGTGAGATAGCTCACAGTTTTTTAGCTTTGGGCTCACACATTTTTGTCTTAGCTCAGGAAGGATGGCTCCAGAGCAAACTAATTTATGCAGTAGCTAAATTGCTCACTCACAACTTTAATGCCAGTAGCTCACAAAGTAGAACTTTTGTTCACAAGTCTCCACAGCTTAGAGGGAGCATTGTTGCCAAGCCAGGCTCAGCTGCAAAATGGGGAACCTGCAAGTTCTTGCAAGGGACACTTAATTTTCCCTAGCATCCCCTTCCGCACAATATTTCCTCTTTCCTTCCTCAACATAGCCTCACCTTTCCCTGTTTGCTTCCCACCTATCAGCCATCCTACCTTTTATCTGCCCCCAGGGCTGCCGAGAGCCATCATGGGACTCCAGACAAAGATTCCACATGTCTCCCCTCCAACTGGGATCCAAATCAAATATCACAGCAAAACAAATCCCTTGGTTTGCCATTTCCATTCATCTATAGCAATAAAAGAATCAGTTTGTCTGTGCATCTGTCCATTTGTGGCAGGCAGAGAATAAAGCTCGGAGACTCAAAACTGGCCACCAGTTTCAGGATGATTATGGGAGTTCCAGCACCAAAACAAACCAGGACTCTTTCCTCACTATCTGAGTCAGGCTAGCCCTGTGGCAGGAAGGCATCCAGCCCTTCCAACCTCTGCATGGTGTGGGGCTGGTGGCATCCAAACCCATCAAAGGCACAAGTGAGACAAAGGAAGCAGCGCCCAGCTAGCCCAAGCACTTCTTGAAATGAGCGAAACAGAGCCTGGCCCACCTGAGGCCTGTGCCAGGAAAGAGAAGAAGCAAAGATTGGATTTATACCCCGTCCTTCACTACCCAAAGGAGTCTCAGAGTGGCTTACAATCTCCTTCTCTTCCTCTCCCCACAACAGATGCCCTGTGAGGTAGGTGGGGCTGAGAGAGCTCTGAGAGAACTGCTCTTGAGAGAACAGCTCTAAGAAAACTGTGATTGACCCAAGATCACACCAGCAGCTGCATATGGAGGAGTGGGAAATCAAACCCAGTTCTCCAGATTAAAGTTCACTGCTTTTAACCACTACACCAAACTAGAAATGGCTTCTGACCTGTCTGAGCCCTGGGCAAGGCAAGGGAGGCAGTGCCTAGCACACCCAGGCCCTGTATAAGGTGAGGGTAGGACCACCTGGCCTGCCCAAGCCCCTGCCAGGTGATGCAAGGGAGGTAGTGCCCAGCCCACCCAAGGCCTACAAGAGGTGAGGCCAGGAAGGCAGATCCCTGCCCCCCAAGTCCTGCACAAAGTAAGGGAGGCAGTATATAGTCCCTGCCAGGTGATGCAAGGGAGGCAGTGCCCAGCCCACCCATGCCCTATGCAAAAGGCAAGGGAGGCAATGCCCTGCCCTCCCAAGAACTGACCGAAGCAAGTTGGTTAGGTTGGCAGTGGACAGCCCACCCAAGCTCCACATAAGGTGAGGGAGGTGGCGCTGAGCTCACCCAAGGTCCACCGAAGGCAACCGAGATGGCACCTGGGCTTCCCAAGTCCTGCCTGAGGCAGGGAAGGGGGTGCATAACCAACTAGGGGGGACACCTGGCCCTAGGGGCAGGGTAGTAGCAGACAGATTGTCTCTTCTTCTCTTTCTCCCTACTTTGAAGGGTGAGGCCCCTTTCCAGGACTGTTTTTCAGTCCCAGTCTGCTGATGCCTCCTCTTTCAAAGTCCAAAATAACCTTGGAAAGAGCCCTGCCACTTCCCTGGTGACAGAAATCAAGGCTTGGAGGCTGGCAATACTTTGTGGTTGGCTAGCAACAGTCACTGAGGAAATTCCTTTCTTAAAGCTACAAGTGCTGCTTCTATTATTTTAGTGGGTTCAAACCCCCCAATGTGGATTTTGTGTGTATGCATGTTTAGATTTCAGATTTTCCCCCTGAAAACCTGGGACTTTTCTCAGGTTTGTAGAAACATCTGCTCTGTTTATCCAAGGCCCTGTCTCTGGATTTAAGCATCCACAGATAGGCCCATATTGAAAACTGGATAAACTGATGATGAGTAGATCCATGCCTTTTCCAAAGAAATGGAACAGTCTTGTTTAGTTGTCTTTAAGATATTTATATATTCCGTTTTCAAAAATTTTTAGTAAGATACTTGGTAACACATTTACCTATACCCCAGCATAGATTAGCTATAACTATAACAGTTGAATATTCCAACTGAAAGGTTAACTCTAACCTTATACTGTCTTCTGGTTGCCATAGAAACAGTGTATTACCAACAATTCTACATGAGTTGCTGGAGTTAACTTCCCAAGCTTCATCCTGGTTACTATGGTACTGCCTCACCTCATTAATTGATTTTATGTGTGGGTTTCTGTTGTTGATTAAAATTTCATTGAATTGAAATTATTGTTGAATTTTATTTGGGTTCCTCTTCTGGTTTAGCAGTTTCCTAGTGTTGGCCAAGGATGCTAGATAGAAATGTGTAGCATGTACTTCCTGCCCTTCAGTTTACAGAAAATTATCTTGTGTATAAGGTGTTTGGGGCCCTTTAAGAGCAGATATTCTGTAGCCCAATAAGGCGGCTTTTTGCTTGCCTGTGGTGAGAACTGATTTTTTTCACTGCTGATCAAGAACAGTTATTCTTGTGGGAGCAAACAGCCACTCCCTGACATTTCTGCCATTCAAAAAGTGACCTCATTGAGGGGAACAAAAGTCAGGCCACACTTCCAGGATTAGTTGAATGGGGCTCTGCAGCTGCTACGGTGGAGGCCATTATAGCATAATAACTGCTTTCCAGAGAGCAGATATGGAGGGAGGGGATGTTCCTGACAAGCAAAGTTTCTCAGTGCTGGGAACACATGAAGCTGCTTCATGCCGAATCAGACCATTGGTATATCATCCACATGGTTTGCTTTGATTGGGAGCAGCACTCCAGGGTCTCAGGCAGAGGTCATCCATGGCACCGCCTACCCAGTCCTTTAAACGGAAATGCCAGAAACTGAACCTGGGACCTTCTGCATGCAAAGCATATGCTTTACCATGGAGGCCATGGCCTCTCCCAAACATAACTAACCAAAATATGAGCTAAGTGGGGTTGCCAACTTACAGATGGGATCTGGAACTCTCTCAGAACTATAGCTGATTTCCAAAGTACAGAAATCAGTTCCCTTGAAAAAAATGGCTGCTTCCAAGGGTGGACTCTGTGGCATCGTACCCCACTGACATCCCCTCCCTCCCCTCCAAAATCCTGCTGTCACTGCTGACATCCCGTCCCTCTCCTCCCAAATCCTGCAGTCCCCAAACTCTTCCCACAAATCTCCAGGAATTTTCCAACGTGGAGCTCACAACCTAGGGTTAGGTATAATTCACAGATACTGAATGCCTGGAGGGACATGCCAGAAAGCGAGTACCATTTTCACTGAATTTATAACCATTCATACCCCGCGGGGAGGGTGGGGTATAAATCTCATATTAAATAAATAAATAAATAAAAGGTTGTGACAGGTTTGAGGTGCATTGAAAGGTTTTGCATAGAATTTCAATTTTTTAACCATTGCCATTTAAAACAGTACCAGAAGTTTTTTCACAGATGGAAGATCGCAGAAATGGACTATGAAGTGAAGATGGCCCTGGAACAAGCCATGCTGAGTGACCCTTGTGGCGCAACAAAGCCCATGCTGCAGGGGCCGCTCAGCTCAGCGCTGCCACTGGTGGCCACCAGCTTGCATACATCATTGCCCATTTGGCGCAACACCTACTCTATAGCAAGTGCAGTATAAATGTTTATTTTAACCCCTTCCGTGTAATATGTAAGGGGATGCATTTTCTCCTGGGCATTTCATTTCTAACACTGTGTTGTTATATTCACAATTGCTGACAAGCACCTCCAGATCACAACTCCACTGTGTCACTTATGTTAACTTACACAGACATCATAACCTTAAAATAACTATACTATGCAGCAACCCGATTGCGGCACATTGCTGTTACCTGGAGACGGCTCTAAATTTAAACTCCAGTCATTTGCAGGTTGTTTTACTGATTCAAATATTTTTGAATTAATTAAAAAAGAATAATTATCACCCATTTCCAGAAGCCTGAACCTCTGGAGACATCTAATTCCCACCTCTGCCATATATTGCAAAATAGTGGCATGGCTGACTAATATGCAATCCAAGTCTTTCTAGCCAATAACAGAGTTGTTAAAAGAGCCATGTTTGAGGAATAGAGCGTCTCCTTGGAATGCAGAAGGTTTCAGGTTCAACCCCTGTCCTGGCCAACAGGTGGGGGGTAAGTCCCAGTAACCACAGGGTCTGCCAGCAGGGTGGGGGGTAAGTCCCAGTAACCACAGGGTCTGATAGCAGGGCTCTCTGGTCAGAGTCCAAAAGTCACAATCCAATAACACAATCAAAGGCAGAGCCACAAGGCAGTCCAAGGTCTCAGTCTAGGGTCAGGTTAGATATTCCAAAGCAGAGAAAAAGCAGTTCAACCAAGGGTCAGGTAACAAGAAGAGATACAAAGCAGGTCATGCAACCAGTGGGGTAGTCAGTAAGACTGCAGTCTTACATAGGGAGTTTCCCTACAGGTGTCACTAGTTCCCATGCAGCTCTTCCCCGCAAGCTGACTCAGTTCCTCTACTCATGAAGAGCACTGGGGCCTAGATCCTAAGAGAACATCAATCTCTTCCAGCATTTTCTTAGCAGAGGGGAGGCTGCGGGCTGCCAGATGTGCACTCTTGTTCCTGAACCATGGCTCAGCCTAGCCCTTCACCTCCTCTGCTCCTGGGGTGCTTCAGGAGACTGTGGCAGGTTTGGTTGCAGGCAGATCCATGCCAGGGCTGCCACCAAGCCTGAGGGCCTTGCTGGCTCAGGGTCCCTTGGGGCCTTATGGGAAGGGTCTGCCAAGACAGGGCTTGGGGGTGGTTTGTCCTCTTCCTCCAATGAGGACTCATCCTCTCATGCTAATACAGGGCAGTCTATGGTAACCCTAGACTCTCCAGTCAAAAGGATCAGGTGGTAGGTGATGTGAAAGTCCTCTATGGAGAGTCACTGCTGGTCAGAATAGACCAGCTTAACCCTGATGGACCAATGGTAGTATTTGTTTTTTGTGGATGGCATAGGGCAGGAGCCATGGTGGCTCAGAGGTTAAGATACTGAGCTGCAGACCAGGCCTGTAGTTTGGAAGTTCGAGACCCTAGTGCCACGTGACAGAGTGAGCTCCCGTCTCTGGCCCCAGCTCCTGCCAACCTAGCAGTTCAAAAGCAAGACATTGCAAATAGATAAATAGATACCACTTCAGTGGGAAGTTAACAGTGTTCTGTGTGCCTTGGCATTTAGTCATGCCAGCCACATGACCACATAAACATCTTCGGACAGTGCTGGTTCTTCGGCTTGGAAACAGTGATGAGCACCACCCCCTAGAGTTGGAGCCAACTGGCTTTCAAGCAAGGGAAACCTTTACCTTTACCTTTTTATGGCAGAGGCCAGTCCTCCTCAAAACAGGTCCTTCCTGAACATCTCCTGTGAGCATCTCTTATGAGCAAGGCTCACAAATGTTATTGTGAGAAGGTGGGATCTCTGTGGGGGCCAGGTATCAGAACCATTGGCCCAACTGGAAGTACATACAGCTGGGCTGGAAGTGATGCATTACTGCTGCTCATGAGATGCAAAATGCCACCACCCAGTTGCAGACAATGAAAGGGCAGCAGAAGTGTCCAAGAAAGAAGAAGGCTGAAGGCCTAGCTGAGGGAAGCATGACCCCAGCCTCCCTGGAGAGAAAAGACACTTCACAGGCAGATGATCTGAGGGAGATGCCCACGCTTTCCTTGTGGGAGTTTCTTCCTCCAGAGAGTAAACGGACCATTGGCCCTAGCCAGCAGGACTCTCCTTAGGTTCTTAAATTAATGTTTAAAATATGCTCATGGGATTTGTCTCAGGATCAGAGATTATAGCAGCAGCATCTCTTCAGCTTCCTATCATTTAAGGTCAGTCTGCTACTTTGTTCTTTCTTTTTATATTTTTCATATATGCTTGTGGGCGTCATGGCGACCTCTGGTGACTGACCCCTACTGGGGGCTGGAAGATATTCCAAGAGGTGGCTGAATAAAGCCTGCCCCTGCCTCCCACCTCTGTTATTTCAAAGAGGTCTCCCATCCAAGTACTTGCCAGAGTCAACCCTGCTTAACTTCCGAGATCTGATAAGAGCGGGTTGACTCTGGCAAGTACTTGGATGGGAGACCTCTTTGAAATAACAGAGGTGGGAGGCAGGGGCAGGCTTTATTCAGCCACCTCTTGGAATATCTTCCAGCCCCCAGTAGGGGTCAGTCACCAGAGGTCACCATGACGCCCACAAGCATATATGAAAAATCCAAAAAAAAGAGAGAACAAAGTAGCAGACTGACCTTAAATGATAGGAAGCTGAAGAGATGCTGCTGCTATAATTTCTGATCCTGAGACAAATCCCATGAGCATATTTTAAACATTAATTTAAGAACCTAAGGAGAGTCCTGCTGGCTAGGGCCAATGGTCCTATCCAGGTTAGGGAGTCAGTCTGCTACTTTGAACAAAATGCCAGAAGACAGATCGGTTGCAGCAGTAACCCCTCCAGCTCTCTCATGTCTGATCTGTTATTGGAGCAAAACTGCCGTATATTCCTTTTGCTTCAGTGAATTGTCTTTTCCCTGCTACACCTGTTCCCCCAATTAATTTACGGTATGTACTGTGTACAGCTGAGTAATCTGCAGCTCATTAAAAAGGTTCACCTAGTTCATGATAAGAAAAAGCTTTGTAAATAGAGGGTGGAAATTGTGATGAAAAATGTGCTGCTGTTAGCTCAAATGAAAGACTTCTTAGCCTGGCAACTACATAAACCTCATTTATCATCCAGAATTATTTTAGGATCTAGGAAATAACACTCGATGCCGTTTGCACAAAACGAATGGCCGCTACACTTTTGCAATTGCTATGGTTTTAATTATGGCTTCAGTGCTTAGTCAAAGTGCTGACAAAGCAGGAACTACAGAATGAAGCGTTGCTGGGGCAATTCTTTGCCCTGAAACCAACTGTATGACCAGCTCTCAATTATAAGCCAGGTAAATCAAGGGATATGCTATTGAGGTTAATGGACTCACAATTGCATGATGTTCAGAATTAGGTCATAAATTGAAGAGTTGAGTGGCGCAAGAAAACTCCTGCAGAATTACTGAATAGTATATTGTGGAATGAAGCAGAACGTCTTCCAGCACATCAAAGATCCTTGTGGTTTAATTTTGATAGGAAATGGTAGGAAGAGAAGGAGCCACAGTTCAGTGGGAGAGCACATGCTGAGCATGAGATTGGTTAGCTAGCAAAGCGGTGTTGGTAGAAAGTGCTCTCAAGTTGCAGCCAACTTATGCTGACCCCCATAGAGTTTTCAAGGGAAGAGACCTACAGACATGGTTTGCCTCTGCGTGGTAACCCTGGACTTCCTTGGTGGTCTCATGTTGACATACTAATTAGGGTTGACCCTGTTTAGCTTCTGAGATTTGATGAGATCGAGCTAGCCTGGGCCACCCAGATCAGAGTGCAAAGAGGTAATGAAGGTTATTTCCTCTGGCTCCTGGAGGAGGGGGTAGGCACAGACAGAGGGAACTGAGCCAAAAGAAAGTAGGTTGTTGCCTCCCTCCAGCTTGTTCCTTAGTCACAAGGGTTGTGATACGAAGAAGAAAGGTGAAGCCAAAGGGGAGGGGCTAATGGGAGAGCCAGTTTGGTGTAGTGGTTAAATGCGTGGACTCTAATCTGGGAGAACTGGGTTTGATTCCCCACTCCTCCACTTGCAGCTGCTGGATGACCTTGAGAAAGCCATAGTTCTGTCAGAGCTGTTCTTTCAAGGGGAGTCCTCGAAAGAGTTCTCTCAGCCCTGCCTACCTCACAGGGTGTTTGTTGTGGGGAGGGGAAGGGAAAGGAGTTTGTAAGCCTCTCTGAGACTCTGAGTGAAGGACACTGTATAAATCCAATCTCTTCTCTTCTTCTCTAATGTGGGGAAGTGAAGTGGCTAGAGGAGGAAGGGGTGGTATCAAAGTGCATGAGGGTCACCCAGTGCCCCCCTCAGTATCATGGGAAAGGGAGTAAAGCTTATGTAATGATTTATCTAATTTTTTCCACATATGCATAATTTTATGAACTGCTAGCATATCTCCTTGTCATTATTTATTTCATCTATTTTCAGACACATGGCCTGCTGCTTCACAAAATGGCATAATGATGACAATAAAATAATGTTTTGTTAGACCATGGGGAGCGGGTGGATCCTGAGGAGGGTGGAGTTTGGTGAGGGGAAGGACTGCAGTGGGATATAACGCCATAGGGCCCACCTTCCGAAGCAGCCATTTTCTCCAGGTGAATTTATCTCTGTTGCCTGGAGATAAATTGTAATCCCAGGAGATCTCCAGCCACCACCTGGAGATTGGCCACCCTAGTCTCAGAAGAACAAAAGCCGTCACTCTGGAGATTTAAAAAGAAGTCGCCCTAGTAAAAGATGCAAATATGCTGAAGGAAACCAAAGACACAAAAAGAGTAGCCACTAAGATTACATTTGAAACTTTCTTCGAGAAGCATGTCTACCCTCAAGGCTTCACCCAGACAAGATGGTGCCCCAGCTGAGGAGCATCTTAGGCACTCGCTTCTCCATTTGTCCAACTCTGGAATACCAAATCTTTATTCCATAAGCAGCCCACTACACAACTTCAGTGTGTGGTTTGCGTACATGATTTATCCCTGTCATATCAGATGATAAATTTGTATGGCTGGATCTGTAACTGTGCATTTCTGTCTACCATAGATAAACACTTGATTGGGTTTGATACTTGCTAAGCTAATGATCGTTTATCCTAGTATTGCTATCACGTTCATGTTTACGTCATTCAAATGGGCACTGATATTGCTGCAAGTCATGTAAAAGAATGGTAGCACACCACTGATAATACATGTCAGGGCTGTGAATGGTATAAAGATGAAATGTTTATACTCTTTCTTTCAGTAGTCAGGGAAGCTTGAGTGCCTGATAGCAGTCCAAGAATCCAGATTCCAGAAGTCATCTCTTTTAGAATGGCAGGCTGCCACCATGCTTGGTATTATCCAGAAGGCTAAACTGAACTGTACCATTGTGAATCCCATGTATTTCTCTGCATAAAGCCATGGGGTTTTTGACATAGTACATGTGATAGTCATTGGGTTTCAAGTGAACCCTTTATGAATAAGCATTCCCAATGTTGTGATTCATGGCTTCTTCTGTGAGTGACAAGCCTGACATTCTAACCTGGCAAAGATCACAGAATCACAGTTATTTCCACCATGTGGTCTGTGGGATGTGTCCATGTGGCTTGCTCACATTTAGAACACTTAGCCATCACTCAAGAGCGGCTTTTCTAGCTGACAGTGTAGTTGTAAAAGGCATGTGGTCGTTTGATATGGTCTTTACCAAAAAGAAAAATCTGATTTGCAAACAGTTGCTTGATTCTCCTTTGAGTTATTTTTGGTTCTCTTAACCTAAATTAGCCCCCAAAAGCAATGCAGTTAGATGAATGTTAGCTAGAAATTTAGCTAAACCTTTATATCCCAGTTTTCTCCCCAAAGGGATCAAAAGCAGCTTATAGCAATGACAACAAAAACACAATATAAACAACACAACCAAATAAAAACAACAACCTATCTTAAGCTGATCACGAATATAGTAGCTGGCTTGTCGAAATGCAGTGGCTATGAGCCTTAAGCTAAGAGGCAAAGGGCCCAGAGCCCTTTGGCTCACACCCAAGGGCTCGAGCCTCTGGGTATCCCCAAGCTTTGTAGACAGAACTGAGCACATTTTGTTTAATCTGCTCCTGCTCAGCATGAAAGTTAGGTTTGCTAAATATATGAGATGGATCACTTCAAAGAGAAAGGTTGCTGAATGTATCTTTTACAACTGGGAACCCATCCTCAGATTGTACCAAAGAGGCTACCCTGAGCACTACATCCCTATGCCCCGATGCCTCATTTGAGCTATGTGCAGATTACATACCTTTTGAATGTATATCCTTGGAAAGAAAAGAAAAGTCTCTTTTAAACCAAAGCCACACATTATGCAAAATCCCCACTTGCAGCTTTGGAGAACTGGGAATTGTCTCACTACAAAGAACCCTTGTTTTGTCTTACTTCTGGATACTGAATGATTATTGGGTCTCTCTAACTTAATATTCTATTGCCCACCAACCAAACAATACAGTATTCAGGTGGGCGGGGGAGGTCTGAAAGCAGAGAGGAAGGATTTCATGGAGGGCATCAGGGGTAGAGTGTTAGGCCAAAATGGCCCTGGAGAGGCCCCGCCTTGACCACACATGTCTGATGGAAGGATGACAGGGCCAGGCTAGGTGCAACTTATTTGGGCAGCAGTGGCCACCTTGCCTGCCTTGCCAGCCTGCCCAGCAGCAATGGCATGGCCAAGCTGGGTACTGCAGCCTCCCTCTAGCCAACATTTGTTTGTGTTCAGCTGGGTTGCTCTCCTTGCCCCCCAGGCCAGCTAGACACAGGCAGTGTCAGGAGAGATGCCCCCCCCACTGGGACTTTTCAACACAAATGTGTGGAGCCAGTAGCCAGGATGTATGAGGGGTGCTGCCTGAGAGACCAAATTCTGGGGATCCTAGGCACCCTGGAGGCCTATGGAGCTAAGGCTGACTTCCTATTATATTAGGGTCTGGTTAGCAGAAGGGAGCATCCAGAAGTAGTCTTTTCCTGGGGGCCATGATGACATTTGGTGGCCCTGCCAGTGTCTTAGGGTATTTGCAAATACAGGTCAGTCAGTTGTCAAAGGTTATGATGTACTTGTTATATTCAGCAATTCTGCCCAAAAGTTAAATGTTGTCAAGCATAATGTCAAGATACCGTGGCCGATGGAGGTACAGTTCCCTCTAATTATGCACATGTACTGAGAAGGCAACTGTAGCTGAATTCTAACAAGATGGAAGTGCTACTGGTGAGTGGCAGGTCTGACCTGGGACTTAAAGAATCACCCATTCTGGATGGGGGTACACTCTTCTTGAAGGAACAAGGTGCTCTTGACCAAGGCCTGCAACTGGGTAAGCAGGTGGCAGCTATGGCTAGGAGAGCCTTTTCCTGGCTCCAGCTGGTTAGTCAGCTGCAGCCTTTCTTGGGCAGAAAAGATCTGGCCACTGTGGTGCATGTCCAAGTTGCCATCCCCCCAGTGGGGTAAGACATTCCCCATGGCCAGTAAGTGCTCCCCATTGCCACTCAGTTGTTCAGGTATTGAAAACTGGGTGGGAAACTCTGACTCGCTGATGTCACTCTCCATGTGCCCGGAAGTGACATCAATGCATCACCGGGGAGACTGGGGGATGCCCAAATGTTAGAGTGTTCCTGGCATCTGCTGCTGATGCACTGACATCACTTCCAGGTGTGCAGGGACTAACATCAGCACATCTGCTAGAGACCCTCTCGATAAGTACCCCAGCCAGTTGCTGGCTGTTCCTGACAACTCTAGTGCTTGGCCTGGTTACATCTAGATTAGATTATTGTAGAGCACTTTACATGAAGTGGCCCTTGAAAAATATTCAGAAATTTCAATTGGTGCCGAATACTGCAGTCAGGATGTTGACTTGTGTGGGTCATAGAGACTATATCACTGGCTCCCAATCAGTTTCTGGGCACAAGTTAAGGTCCTGGTGCTGATCTTTAAAGACCTATAAAGTTTGGGACCAACATACCTGAAGGATTGCCTACTCCCTTATGAACCTAGTCACCCACCATCTTTCAAAGCCCCGCTTGCTCCTGCCTTCCGAGATCAGGGGGGTGGCAACCCATGAGAGGGCCTGCTCAGTAGTGACACCAAAATTCTAAAAAACAAACAAACCCAGAAAGGCTTTTTGTTTCCATTGTTCACCATCGGGTGAAGACTTTTTTGTTTCAGCCAGTTCCCGACTTCTTACCCTACATTTTTGATTTTTTAAATGACTTTTGTTTGTGTATTTTAGCTTGGTTTTAATTGTTTTAATGATGTGCTTTTGTTTGATCTTAACTGTTGTTAATATATGGTTTCATTCTGTATGTTTTTGATCTGTTAGCGGCCTTGGTGGCCCTAATGAGGGTAGAAAAGTGAAATATAACTTTTGTAAATAAACTAAAAAAGCAATGAACTAGATGCCATGGATGTTGGCAGCAGCATGGAACTTTCTTGCCTCCCCTCTCCACTAAATGCTGCTCCTGGGGCACAGGGGACCATGAGGAATGTCACACATTATGCTACATTATACTGAATTAGACTGTAGCAGTAGAAAAGAGCAAGAGTCCAGTGGCACCTTAAAGACTAACAAAATTTGTGGCAGGGTATGAAAAAGTGAGCAGTGACTCACAAAAACCAATAAAGGTTTCCCTTGCTCAAAAGCCAGTCAAATCCAACTCTAGGGGGTGGTGTTCATCTCTGTTTTCAAGCCAAAGAGCCAGCGCTGTCCGAAGCCTTTTCCATGGTCATGTGGCCAGCATGACTAAACACTGAGGCACATGGAAGGCTGTTACCTTCCTACTGAAGTGGTACCTATTTATCTACTTGCAATTTCTTGCTTTCGAACTGCTTGGTGGGCAGGAGCTGGGGCCAGAGACGGGAGCTCACTCTGTCATGGAGCACTAGGGTCTCGAACTGCCAAGCTACAGAACTTCTGGTCTGCAGCTTAGTGTCCTAACCTCTAAGCCACCACAGCCCCTATACAAAAGGCCCTATACCCGGCCATAAATTTTGTTAGTCCTTAAGGTGTCACTGGACTCTTGCCCTTTGCTATGTTTTTAGGTGTGCATCTATGATATTTTAAATGTGCACCTAAAAATATCTCTATCCCTATAAACCACACCTTGCCTTATCAAGATGAATGCATTAAAATCACACAAAAACCATTTTAAAAAGACTAAGAGGAAGTACAGTGCTGGTTTTTAACGCTAGGTGTGTGAGAAACCTTTTTAATTAACCTCTTTAAAGTTAATGTACAGCAGAGCTCAGGCATTTTGTCACAGGAGGACAAAGAGCTTGGATTATTTTACTGTATTGTATTATGTATTTTACTGCATGTAATGAGACTGCGACAACAGCAGAAATCCCATTAAAATGCCTCTCATGGTTTTCCTCCCCTTCCTTTTTCCAGTCGCATAATGAACTGCACCGAGCAAATGGAGAATCTGGCCCAATACACATAGGATAAACTATGAAAGAGAGACACAGTTCCTAGTGCAGATAAAATATCAAGAATAATTAATGCTTTGAAATGAACCCATCATTTTCAAGCTAGCAATTTGCTTTACTGGCTATGGCTCTGCTCTTTCAGAACTGGAGTTAAATCATAAAGGTAAAGCAAAGAGGGGGAAAGGTAATCGCTTCCATAATGTACCTGAGGCGATATCTGTGTTGTCTTCAGGCTCATTCAGATCATTCTAATTTGTGGGGGTTGGCAGCCAACAGGAATGGGTCCCAGCTGTGCAGTTGGCACAACCGACTGGCACCCAGTCCTGCCCCGGGACAATTTTAGTGGGAAAATGAATCTGCTGTACTCCCTGTAGGTTACTCCCTGGAGTGTTTTACCAGGAGAATGAGAATTCTCAACTTTCATCAGGCTTTTAATAGCCAATAGTAAGCTGTGAGGAGTAGGAATTCCAGACAACAAGGCAGGGAAGCCATTGCAAATTGGACAAGAGACGGTTCTCTTCTTTTCTCATTGTCATTTGTGATCAAGCAGACCAGAAGAAAAAATTGTTGGCTGGTAGTAATCTTCGTAGAACTCAAAACCTTGCACACTATTTTGGGATCATCGTAACTGATCTTATTAAAAAGTATTATGTGGCTTTTGTTTTTGGACTGTTTTGGATCAACAGCAGTACCTGGAATTTTTGCAGGCTTATCTGCAAGACTGCTATCTGCCACTATTTTAAACAAAATGAATTGATATGACATATTCAGTGGCTTCTTCCTGCACTGGTACAATCTTCCTTGTCTTTTTCTTTCTTTATTGCAGTACAGCCGGGTGTGGCATGGCTGCATGGGAAGATGCAGCTCCTACAGAATATGTGCACATCCAGTCTTAGGAAAATGTCAGTTTAGGGGAAATGTTTTCAGTTTCTGCTTTGCTACAATTTATCCATCTAGGTTTGCCACAGTGTTTCTGTGATTCCTAGAGTGATGTGAAGTCACTTCTGGTTTTCCCAGGAAGTGATATTACAAAGTACATGCTGCCAGTGCCCCCCCATCCTCACCCTCCAAGTTCCCACCAGACAACCCTATATCAGTTGCTTTGCCTCTCCTATAATCCTCTCCAGAGTGAGAGCCAGTGTGATATAGTGGTTAAGAGCAGTGGACTCTAATCTGGAGAACCGGATTTGATCCCCCACTCCTTCACATGAAGCCAGGTTTGTGACCCAGTCACAGTTTTCTCAGAGCTCTCTCAGCCCCACCTACCTCACAGGGTGGCCGTTGTGGGGAGAGGAAGGGAAGGCAATTTATTTATTATTATTTATTTATTACTTTCGATTTATAGCCTGCCTAGCCAGGAAACTGGCTCAACAGAGGGAAAATTGTAAACTGCTTTGAGCCTCCTTCAGGTAGTGAAAAAGCTCCCACTGCCTTAGATTGTAAACTCTTTGGAGGACCGATGCCTATCTGTTTTTTGCTTATGAAACTGTAAAATATCATTTACGTGGGCTGTGCTCCCTTTAGCAAATAAATAGCAATAGCCATCAAAATGTTCTTCCCACCTAAACTGTATTCACGTCAGTGGTATGTGCTGAAACAGTTTAGAAGTCAATCTTATATGTCTCTCCTACTCTGGACTCTCCAGACTTCCCACTGATAAATTAATCCTCCATTAGTTTAAATGAGTTTTAAAATAACATATAATTTTAAAGACATTAAGGAAGAATTTTTCTATTCCTGGTAGCAGTGCAAGAGTCAGTAATCATATCCCTCACTGCCGCCTCCCATTCCTACCTTTTTTATCTGGGTGGATGGAGAGATCCTCCTGGCCTGGGATAAAAGATGAATTTGCATACAGTTCCTGTTGAGGGAGTGCCAAACCCGGCTGGTATCTGAGTGCATCAAGCTGAACTGTGCCATCATAAATCACAATTACAAACACACTGGGCATTTTTCCTGGGATGCAGTTGTTATTTTGAAGGAATGTTAATGAGTCCATTTAGCACCTTTACCAACAAAATGTATGGCTTGCACAGCTGCTGTCCGCCAAAGCACACAGGCATGAGCTGAAATGAGGATAGATTTTATCTCATCGAGACATGTGTGAAATCATCCTGCATATTGTTATATTTACACTATGAAGTTTTGTCTGTCATGAGTCATGACCCTTTTTTATACTCAGCAATAAGGGTGACTAAGGATGCCAGGCAGCAGATATCTCAGCCCTCAGATTCGGTATCAGGTATTTTGGTGAAGAAACTAGTTGGAGGAGGGAGTCAAACATCTGAGAGCCAGTGTGGCACTGTGTTTAGAGCACTGGACTAGGATCTGGAAGACTTCAGGCTGGAATGCGCACTCTGCCAGGGAAGTTTGCTGGGTGGCTTTAGGCCGATCACACACTCTCAGCCTAACCTGCCTCACAGGGTTGTTGTGAGGATACCATGGAGGAGAGGAGGGAAACAATGTGAGCTACTTTGGGTCCTCATTTCAGAGAAAGGTGGGGTACAAATAAAGTAAATAAATGTAACATGAACGGAATAGCTTTAAAATGATTTTTCTACTGCGCTCCCTTTCTACGAACGTCTACCTCATGATCTGTCCTTCCAAAATGTTCTGCATTTTACTTGCAAAACTGAGCTATAAACTTACTCAAAAATGAGATATAAACTTACTCAGATCTGCAATTTTGAGGAATTTGTATGAATATGATCTGATGGCAGCAGTTTCAACCATCCAGAATTTTAAAGGGAGTGACCAGTTATCCTGATTTCTGGCCAATGCAGTTCCCATAGTCTCCACCCACCCACCCCGGACAATTCCAAGATAAACTGATGAGTTGATCCTTTTGTCCTGCAGCTGGTTACTCTATTTTATATTTTTCATTTTTTAAAAATCTTATTTTGCGGGGTGCGGGTATACAAGCATACATGTGCATTCACAATGTAGCAACAAGGGAAAGAGATCCAATTGAGGCAGCTTTTTGCATGGCCTACATAAACATCTGGAGGCTGCAGAGCACTCAGTGTGTTGACTGACTCCCTTCCTGTCTTTCTTGGGGCCAGCTCAAGGCCAACCATGTGTCAAACTCAGTGGCAACCCTATTGGGGATGGGGAAAGAGAAGCCCATGGATGCTGATGTTGATGCCACCACCTATGTGTACTTGCTGCTTCACTGATGTTTTCACTGGCACAACTGTGGCTGTCTTTGTGGCTAGCTAAGCCATCTGAGAACTTGCAAGAGAGTTCTGGATTCAGCTTCACCAGATCCAAAAACTTTCTTCCTGTTACTTAACATGACTTTCCTTCATGTAAGGAACTAGAAGAAAGTTTCAGGTCTGGTGAAGCTGCAGGGCAGCAGTGGGCATTGATAGGCTACCTGCAGCCTCATCACTTGCCCACTAACCAGCTTACCTGCTCTGCAGACTGCTGGGAAGGTGAGAGTGCAGCTGGATAAGCAGAAATCAGCAGAGGGGCAGCCATAGCAGTGAGTACAATGATGCATTTCCTGTGTAAGTTGGGGAAACTGCCCCCCATCTAGGATGGATGGATGCAGGATGGGAAGTGAATGTGGGGGGAGTGGGGATTGTGTTTACATGTACATGTTTGTATTTGGAGTGATGGGTTTGGTTTAAGTGACTGGCCATTGTGTTTCTTTTGTCAGCGTCCATTTTCTTCTGCAGTAAAAGTGGGCTGATGGTGAGAAAAGACTGTTTACTTTTAAATCAGGAGTTCTCTGTCATTGGTCTAACCCTAACCCTAACCTCTGAATCCCAGAGCCAGGAGGCAACATCAGGGGAAGGCCTCAGCCTCATAATAAGAACAAAATATAGCATAATAGAAACAGAGTATAGCACTGGCTTTAAGTCCCACAAAAGCTGAATGCTAAGGAGAAATTCATTCTGAATTCAGCCCTGACTGAGAGCAGTTTAACACAGACAGAGTACTGGGAAAGTTGGCAAGAGGAGTGGATAGTTAGGAGGAGACTCCTCTTCAGGCCAAGAAAAGGGGATAGATCTTCTAGTGAGGGAGGAATTTCCCTACCCAGTCAAAACAGGAAGATAGCTCTGAAGAGTGGAGAGACCCCTGGTCTGATCTGGTTAGAAACTGCCTTGTGAAACCTTAAAAATCAGGGGGGAAATCAAGAAAAGTACTGGTATGTTTAGAGAAGGGGGTTCGGTACTTGATAGAGTGTCCCAGCCTTCTGGAAACCAAAAGAGTCAGTGAATGTTCAAAGAAAGTGTGCTGGAGTGTTTGGGAAACACTGGAACAAAAGCCTCTCATCTTAAAGGTCCCAAGTCACTGTGAAAAGCTTATGAAACTCTCAATAGCCTGAAACATATGAACTAAAGTCTGCGCATATACTGATTTACAGCAGAGTACTATATTGAGTTACCTCAGAAATTTTACCCCTGATTTCACCTGACCTTTCACCTCTATGTTGAATAAATTATTTTGTTAATTCAGAATTTCAAAACACCTGTATTGCCATTTCAGTTATTTAAGTTAAAGGGGGCTCTCAACCCTTCCCTCAAGTTCCTGGGCTGAGCCAACAGCCAAAATATCATACTGTGACAGGGTGGGACAGCCAGAGATTTTTCAGGAAAGAAGGAAGCAAATACCTAAAGCAGCTCAGTTAGAAAGGGAAAGAAAAACAGAGGGAAAATCTTGCCTCTAAGGGAGGGAAGTGGACGGGGGCATAATAGGCTTCTTGAAAATTAATTCTTTGACCACTTGATGCATATGCATGACTTGGTTTTTCAGCCTTTGGCTCACTTCCTTTACTTATCTGGTTTGCATGCTTATTTACTCTGATTGTGGTGATGGTGTATAGCCACCGTTGTAGCTTGGGTTGGGTTAGGTCAGAACGGCAGAATTCTATGTCAAGTGTGGACAAAATCACTTGGAGTGAAGGTACTTGGAAGTATGTGCAATCAGGACACCTCTTCGGGTGAAAGTAGACATAAAATTTTAAGTGTGATGAAAGTGATTGGGATACATATTCACTGCTTTCTGAAGCAGTTGTTTCAGGGAAGAGTGTTTTTTTTAAAAAAAATTCACCGTGCTTTGAAAACCTGGCTATGTCCTTATATAACTAGACAGCATGTGCACCAGATTTTGCCCTAATCTCCCCACAAACACACTCAAGAGCTGATGAGACAAGCTGTGACACTTGTGGCAGGTATTTTACAAAGAACAAATTTCTTGCTATATCTCTGGGAAAAAAAGACTTTCATCTGTATGCTTTTGCATGTATTACAGACACATCCCTTTTGGAACTGATCATATCTTATTTGAGAAGCTTTAAGTAGCTCTAAGAGACTCTGGACATCTGATGGTTTCAGGTATGTGGCCATGTGAGTCCATAGTGGCAGGGAAATAATTGAGTCTAGCAGCACCGTAAAGTTTAACAAAATTCTCTAGGATATAAGCTTTTATGAGTCAAAGCTCACTTCATTAGATACAAGTGGAAAGAAAGTGCATCAGTGGTTTTATTTAGGCCAGGAGAGTGGAAAGGGTGTTGCAAGGAAGGGTCAGCTGGAGTCAGGATGCAGCAGTAGAATGCAAAACATAATCAGCTTGGTTAGAGCTAGGTGGGAAATGCAGAAAATTAGCCTCTGTGATGAAATAAGAATCCCATGTCCCTATTCAGCCCTGGGGTCCGTTGTCCTGAACTTGTAGATGAATTCAAGTTCAGCAATCTCACATTGTAATCTGCCTTTGAAGCTTCTCTGTGAGAGAATTGTCACTTGTAGGTCACCAATTGAATGGACATTTGTCTTTGAAATGGACACATGTCTTTGGACAGTTGAGGATCCGTGTTTTACTATAATTCCCCAGGCGCTAAGTCTGAAAAAGTCCCAGTAAAGTTAATTGGATAGTTTTGGACAGAATGGGGAACTGTAGCTTTCTCCCCTCCCTTTCCCTCAGCATAGAAAACTGCTTTGTCTTCCAAAGATGCCCTGCAGATCCATGTAGGCATCCCACTTATTTTAATAGGTGCTAAAATAATGCACTGCTTCTCCTTCTGTATCAGTTTTTGCCTCATTAAACACTCTGCAATCCTGGTTAATTGTGATGCACTGCAAGAGCAGAAATGAACTAAAGAATAGCAGAGGTGACAAGAATGGGGGTGGAAAGTGCTCAAGGTATACGGCAGAGGCTCTGAATCTCGGGGTT
Source organism: Gekko gecko (assembly GCA_029375565.1). Taxonomy (NCBI): domain Eukaryota; kingdom Metazoa; phylum Chordata; class Lepidosauria; order Squamata; family Gekkonidae; genus Gekko; species Gekko gecko. Next base: position 117,268,810 of record JAPDNY010000008.1, read on the forward strand.
TAGTGATAGCCAGAAATCCCAGCGAGATTAGCAGGATTTAGACGCAGAACTGACAAAGTAAGCCATTTATAGATAACAATCACATTTTTAAATCTTGCCACCAAATCACCGCATTCAGCACCCTTGGGAAAACTCCTTTGCAAATGGTTTTTATAACACCTGATTAATTTCTTGGAGAATTGTGATGCAGCATTGTGTGACTTCTCATCGCAAAGTATTTTCAGCGCCCTTTGGATTTGAATTGAAAAAGGTTGTCCCTCCTTTGGTAGCTGTGGTGTCATTTCAGTTCTCCTGCGGGTCCATTCCATTCAGTCATTTCACGTATTTCAGTTGGCAGTTTCCTTTGGTCAATGCTCGTCAGGACGTTGAGTTTGGAATCTTGTGAAATTAAAGTACAGTCCACATGACTGGCATGAAGCTGGGCACTCGATCGGCATCAAATGTGCTTCCTTGTGCATCTCTGACCCCAGGCGTCTGCACTGTCTTTCATGCCTCTTAGCTCCCCCCCCATTTATTTGACACAGTTTTTTTTTTTCTTTTGCAAAAGAGGCCTCTGGGGTTGTTTTCTCAAGCAGGAGAACCACATGGGGAAAGAGAAAAACTTTCATATCGGCAGAGTCCCTGGAGAGGCGGCATAGAAATTTTCTAAATAAACAAACAATTTCTTCCCATGCTGGTTTCTCACCAACCCTGAGTTGTTTTTATCCCCACTGGGGGAAATCAAGACCAATGAGCTTTGAGTCTATTTCTGGAAAAGGGAGCTTTGACTCTTGAAAGCTTATACCCACCCACCCACCCAAGATCTTGTTGGTCTCTAAGGTGCTACTGCACTCAAATCAAACTGTCAACCTGTGGTATAGGATCCACAAATACCGCTTTCTTTTGGATATTCTAAGTAGGAACATTGGTGATGAATGATGGGCAGACTTATAAATCAGCCAAACCTATCAGCATGTTTTCCCCTCTCTTGTTCCCTTGGCTACTGCTCAGGGTGATTTTACCTGTGGTCCTAATCCTGTGGAGTGATACCTGCATTTGTAAAAAGTGGCTTCTCTGGGAAGACGCATTATTTTCCCGCAGCAGATAAATATCCCTTATTTGGGCCCTTGGTCTGGTACAGCTGTTGGGTAAGAGAAAATTCACTAACCTGGTAATTCACTCTCTTCATCCTACAGATTAAGAAATAGATGCACAGTTTTTATTCTTCAGTTCCCAGTCATCTGCTTGCTATGAGTAAGAGGTTTGGGCATGCTATGGTGTCCTGTGGATTAAGGTGAAAACTTTTAATGTGCTTAGAGAAAAAGTGAGAGCTACAGTAAGCATGAGGTTATTCTTAGTGATGCCATGAATGGTCTCTCAATAATTTGCAACCATATAACACCTTTTGCCCAGAGGATCTCGTGCCTTATTATCCACTCATGCACTGGTATATTTCTACCACCTATACCACAAATGGCAATTAAGTCTCCCGGGATGTTCACTATAGTCAAAAGCATTTCTGCAACCTTTTTTTCATTAGTGTGGTAAGCTGAGCCAACCTGTGAATGCATGCCCATGGCACACAGTATCCAGAAAAATCGACTCCACTGGCATGTGTACCATGGCTCTACATACTCTTTGCTTGTAGATGGTACATTCAGAATAGACTATCCCACTGAGCTAGATGGAACCAATAGCCTCTTGCCCAGAATATAGCAAAACTAGTTCAGCCTACTAAAATGCATAGTGGTTGCTCCCACATGGCAACGATTCTCCATGTAGCTTTCATTTGAAAGCAGAGGAATTCAGAGTGGCAACAGAATGTCCACACAGCCGTTTTCCCTGAACTTTCCTTGCCTCAGCCACCTGTGGTTTCCATGTTCCCTGTGCCACTGGAGGGCTTTTTTGGGCTTTCTTTAAAAGTAGGCCATTGACAGACTGTTACAGCCCATGATATAGGAAGTTATTGCCATGATTTACTACTTCGCAGCTTTCTTTTATAAGCACATCCTGACCCCTTTTCATTGTGGAGTAATAAGGCTCAAGCTATGTTAATTGTAGGGAAAAAACATCTCTGTAAATCAGCCCTAAGGCATCAAGTGACTTGCTTAAGGGTAAGTGAATAAGACTTATGTCACTCTGGTCCTTTCCGCACTAGACCTTAAATCCTGGTTCAATCCTGTCCCTAAACTTACATTCTACACTGCACTCGAGTTCACCCCTGTAATTATTTTGGGGTATTTTTTGTTTCCACATTACATTAAAGTCACCCCAGTTTTGCCCACACTTGTCCCAGGATAAACAGATGCTGTTATAACCAGGGATAAATGCAAGGTATTGTGTCGCGGGTGGAACTGATAAAACCAGGGATGAGATCCAAGTGCGGAAATGACCTCTCCCTCATTAAACTCTTAGTATCAAAGTCAAAGATCACAAACGTTGAACTATAGTTAGGGATGCTTGAACACCCACTGGTTCACCTTGCATCCTGTTGGCACTGGTTTTCCAATAATTTGTTCAATAGTTCATCCATCTATTTGTTGGAGTTTGGCAGGTTGTTTCACTGTGTTCCTTTCTAACAGTGCAGGACAGAAAAAATGATTTTCCATGCATGCATATTGTCACAAAGACTGACTGAATTCTACTACCCCATCCTTCCTGCATAACTGCTCTGCTTAGCAGGCAATTGTAAGTGATCTAATATAGTTAAATCATTCACAAATCACATACATCAGTCAAAAATAAGTGCTGTGTTTCAATAAAATTTTGCTGTTTGACTAAGTATTCCTTAATGACGCTAAGGGCTACTGAACTGGCAGCATCTTTGCACATGCACAGTTTTGTGAAAACATGATGCAAACCATGTGTCCCTGTTTACTTGGTCCAAACTGAGCAGACCTGGTGATTGGGTCAGGTCTAATCACCACCTTTGAATGCTGCTAATTCAAATGCTGAAGACATTCGTGGCAAAATTTGCAGTAGGGTTGCTGGGTCCTACCTGTCTGCCAGCAGGGGAATTGGTGGGCAACCCTAATTTGCAGCATCCCAGCTGTGGTCCCTATCAGGTCTAGGCCTAGAACATGGTGGGCATGCACTGCAGCTCAGGGATTCGGAGGGCTGTGGTCAAAGGCACAGAAAACACATGGCACTGCTCAATAGACCAGATCAGGCTCTAAGTATTTATACCAAGCCTGTCAGTCCAGAGGCATTCCCTACATGCCCACTCAGGATGGCTTTGCAGCCAATAGACATGAAAATTCCTTCAGTGGCTACAATTGACAAGTAGCAGGGGGTTAGTTTTGTCGTTGTTTTGCTATGTCAGATCAAGCAAAATCTGCACTAGATCACCAGGTTAGGTCTCAGCCTTATACTATGAAGAGAGCGATCCTAAGCAAGTCTTCCCAGAATAGGTCTGCCAGCCCCCCAGTGGTTAAGTTATAAAACAGATACAAACCATGCCCCCCAGTGGTGGCAAGGAATGCCATGCCCCAGGTGCTTGTTTCCCACCACTTAGAGCAGCAGCAGGGGGAACATTTTAAAAATAGCCATTGTACCAATGGTGTGGTGCCACTTCCAGGGGAAACACAGAAATTATGTCAGTCTTCTCTAGGAATCTCTGGAAGCCCTATAGTTTTACCATAGAGTTTCTGATAATTCCTAGAGATAGCATGTGATGTCATTTCCAGGGTTTCTTGGAAGCGATATCACAGCATTGCCAATAGCTGCCCCCCACACACACACAGGTCTCCCAGTGACTGCCAGGCTATGCCTGGCAACCCTCACTTAGATTCACACCTAGTGTGGCTCACTCCCCAGAAACTCTAGCTCCAGCATGAGAGACCTTGCCTCTCACTGACCACACTCAAAAACCGAGACATTTTAAATCAATATTTTGACAACCTAAGTCCCATCCCTACTCTCTCAGGGGAAAAAAGCAAATGACTCAAATTTGTATAATTACACAATTTTTTGTTGACTGAAGAAGCTTCTCTAAGGGGTCATAAGTGCTTCTGCTCCAGGAGATCAGAGTACACAACAGAGTACACAACTGTTTTTCCTGCCTTCCCCACATTCGAAATTATTATGCAGCCTTGCTTACCCAACATTTACCTTACCAAAAAGATGATATAGGAATGCCTGCTTTTTCACACAAACATGGTTTGGAAATGGCCCAGGGAAAACAATTGAAATGAATGTAGCAAGCAGCTCTCTCTTTGCCAAAGCTGCTTACTGCAGAAATTAGGATATTTTGCAGTACTTGCTCACTTATGTTATTCTCAGAAGCAAAACTCTTTCTGTAGTGCCATTGCATAGTTTGTATAGGGCAATGTGGTCAAACTGAATTCCTCTCAAGAATTCCTAATCAGATAGATTAATATCACAAAGACTGGGGCCCCTGATGTTTTTGAGCCTGTTGGCACCTTTGGAATTCTGATACCGGGTGGTGGGCCCAACCACAAAATGGCTACAGGAGGTGGAGCCGACCACAAGTTTGCTGGTGCAGGAGGCAGATCGGCACACACAGCGAAAGCCCAGGGGCCGAAGAGGAGAAATTTTAAAAACACACTGGGAAAGAGGAGTGAAAAAGAATTAAAACAACACTATGGTGGCAGCTGCCACTGAAACAACATTATTTTAATCTGCATAGCCAATCAGATCTCCAGTGGCCAATCAGAAGCCCTGCTGGGCAGGAGCCCCACCTGGCCTCCCCTCCCCTTTCTAAAAATACTTAGAGAACAGCCCGTTGGTGACCCTGACACAGATATTCACCATTCAAACATGTTATTTAATAAGGGCACTGGCCCTCTCAGTGGGTAGGTCCTAAAACAGCCAGTTGATGACAGTGATACAAAAAGGGGCAGACAAAAACCCTCCTAGAGCTGGGCAGAATAGGTGAGTGGCACATCACCAGGCACAGACTCGGATCACTGCTGGCGCCTAGACATCTTGAAGTGCTGGGTGAACCACTGCCTGAAGGTCAGCGGGGCCATTCCACCACAGGCACCATGTGGATTTTTCATGCAGGAACTCATGAATAAAAGCTGTACCCATACTATACATTGTCCAGAGCAAGTACACCTGTCACACTCCTCATGTGGTTCCAAGTTCCCTTTTTGCATGATTGGAATGGGATATATGCAGACAGCTTGAGATACCTCAGGCCTTAACTAGATATTTTCATAATCTGTGTTTCTCTTCCCACCCTTGTAAGTGTCAACCACTGAACTGAAACAAGAAGTAAGGAAACACTGAATCCAAAGAGATCTCATTAAAGAACTACATGATTACTGCACAGGGAGATGTGGGGGGTGGGGGAGAACAAGAACTGGCAGCAGGCATTCATGTCCTACAACAGCTCGCAAGGCCCTTCGACTGGTTTGCTATCCATAATTATGCATTTTAGACCCACAAAAGCAGTGTCATATAGAGTATATATAACCAACAATGTCAGATTTCATCCAGAGAGCAATGTTCTTTTTACTTTGTCACTGCCGGCATTATACAGAGTCAGGGGAAATCTGCCATGCTTCTTCAGAAGAGCGTTAGATGGTTGCTTTGGTTCCTCAGTAATCTAAGGCCCAACTCAGGAACCACTGGTACAATAGAATGAGGGTTGCCAACATCCAGGTGGGGCCTGGAGATCTCAAAGAATTACAACTGATCTCCATACTACAGAGATCAATTCCCCTGGAGAAAAATGGCTGCTTTGGAGGTTGGATTCTATGACATTCTACCCTGCTGAGATCTCTACCTTCCCCAAAACCTTGCTCTCCCCAGGCTCCATCCCCCCAAATCTCCAGTAATTTCCCAATCAGGAGTTGGCAAGCCTAGATAAGATCTCAAAAACACAACTATAACGTTGCACCAAAAGCTATTGGTATAAAGCAGTTCTCCACGTGGTTGCAGCAGGGGTACTTATTTAGAAAGGGAAGCCATTTTCCTCTCCCCACCCTCCATCTAAGACACGGTAAACAATTTTCTTAGGCAATATATACCTTTTTGATTATTATAAAAGATCAAAAGGAACCACAGCAGAAGTTCTTAAAATAAATTGCGCTTTCATAACTGAGTGTATCCAAGAACAGCTTGAACTTTACAGTGACTCTTACCTACCCCCTTACTATGCACAAAAAGTCACAGAGAAATTGGAAATGTGTTATAGAATCTTTAACTGCACAACTGCAGCCTTCTTATCCATACCCCCGTTTAGCCATTAAATACTACAGTCCAGCAATTCAATACGATTCTAGATCAAGGTCCTAAATACGGTGCCCCATCAAGTGTTTTTAGAAAGTGAATGGGGCCAGGTAGTGCTTTTGCCCATCAGAGATTCTGATTGGCCATTGGAGATTTATTTTAATTTTATTTTTGTGATGTCAGAAGTGATGTCATGCCTCCAGTGTCTGTCCATCCCCCCCCCCCGAAAATATTCTGGCGATGGGCCTGCTGATGAACCTATAGTCTGATTCCATATAAGGCAACTACATGGGTACTCATGTAATAAACTGGAATTCTAGGCTCCGCCCCCCCATTAAGCCATAGGGAGGGGTTGAAATTACTCAAAATCGCTCTGTCCCCTGGCTTTTCTTCACAACCCACATTCAGAGGCACCAATGTGCAGCTGTGATGTTCACCTCTCAGCCTGGTGGTTTGGGTCTCATAAGCCTGTGAGAAAAGCAGTGTTCCATGCTATTAATTAGGCCTGGCTTCTCTCTTCCTCTCCCACCCCCTGGAATGACTGACTTGGTTAAGTATATGCTGTGCCATTTTAGTGACTAATGCTCAGGAAGTCTGAGATTTCTGACAGCTTATCGTATGAAAAACGAGCAAGCAGGCTGCCGTTTACTTAATTTTAAATATATGGTGAAATAATCTTTCGAAGTTTACATTCTGTTACATATTTCAAATCAGTATGGATGAGTTTTGCCTTCACTGTTAAGTCAACACTAATCTTTACCTGTAGAATAAATCCTGCCCCTGAAAGTGCTGCAATGCAGCCATTCTATAGCTGATGATAAAAATGCCACTCCCGATCCTGACAGAATGTTTGGGTGCAGAAATGTGCAAGTGGTGATTCACAACCCTGGGGCAAAGATCCACTTATGCGCACATCGCTAACTGAATAACTGAATAAAAAAATTGCATGAAGCATGGAGGCATGCAGTCTGATGTCCCAAACAGCTTGAGTTTGCAAGAGAGAGTTCAGATATCAGGAAATGTGTGGTGAGACCAGTTCAGTCCATAAAGATTGGACTTTCTCTGGTGTTGGGAAAGTCAGGGGTGAGAACGGGGTGCCGGTGACTGGGGAACGGGATACAGATGTCTCTGTCTAGGGTTTCCAAGACAAGAGATGGACATTGCCTGCCTCCGCATAGCAACCCTGGACTTCCTTGGTGGTCTCCCACCCAAGTATTAACCAGGGCTGACCCTGCATAGGCTGGCCATGGCATAGAGCCAGCTTGGTGTAGTGGTTAGGAGCACAGTTTCTAATCTGGGAGAAACAGTTTTGATTCCCCACTCCTCCACATGCAGCTGCTGGTGTGGCCTTCGGGCTGTCATGAATTCTTTCAGAGCTGTTCTCGAGAGAACAATTCTGGAGAGAGCTCTCTCAGCCCCACCTACCTCACAGGGTGTCTGTTGTGGGGAGGGGAAAGGAAAGGAAATTGTAATCCGCTCTGAGACTCCTTCGGGTAGTGAAGGGCAGGATATAAATCCAATCTCTTCTTCATAGTTTCTGAGATCTGTTGAGATCAGGCTAGGCATCCGGCAAACCACCTCCCCTTCTCACTTGTCTTGAAAGCCCCTTGCTGGGGCAGGCATAAGTCAGTTGTGACTTGATGACACTTTATAGACACACACAAGATATTGAAGGTACATGGCTATCAAGACTGGACAATGCTGACCTAGAGAGACCAAGTATTAGACCCAGCGTAAGGCAGCTGTAAAGGATATCCCCAGTTTTATGTTCCAAGCTGTATGTGATTATTTTTCTAAGGCTAATATTTGGGGGCAATTCAGTTGCTCTTCACATTGGCTGTTTTCAGATATCAAGAATAAACCAAAGTAGAAAGCTTATGTGCTTAAGACCATTAAACTGCGGGGGCAGAGCTATGGTGGCTTGGTGGTAGAGCATCCGCTTTGCTTGCAAATGGTCACGGGTTCAGTCTCCAGCATCTCCAGTAAAAAGGTAGGTGATGAGAAAGATCACTGCTTGAGCTGCTGCTAGTCAGAACAGACAAGACTGGCCATGACAGACAAATGGTCTGACTGAATATAATACATAAACTGTTGTCCAGTGTGGTGGACAAAGAGATTTTAGGGGAAAGGAAGGTTCTCCAAAATCCCGCTATTCCTCGATGTGTTTAATATTAAATTGTACAAAAAAACCCAGCATTGCTTTTCAAGAATATTTGGAACTTTTCATACTTGATAATTAGAACAACGTTATAAACCCAAGACAAATGGAGTTGACCACAGACTTGGGGGAAGGGAAATGTCTTGTTTAGTACCTGTACAGACCTCTCAAACTGATCAGAGGTGATCATAATATTCCAAGACAGATTTTCCAGGCAGTTCCATAGTTATGACTCACTGATATTTCCTCCAAATTCTTAATTACAGCAGCAGCCATGTTACCAACTATTCCAGTCAAAATGTTGGAACCTCAATTTCCTCCCCCTCCATTGGCGATACCTATCCATACAGCCATGTATCTCTATAAGCTGACAGCCCTAACATTTTGTTCTCTGCATCCACCCACAAGATAATGGAGTCTTTTAATTGCATGTCTTCAGTGGCATCCTGCAGAGATAATAAGATTTCACACAGTGTTGCCTCTCTCGATCCCCTTCCCACAGCCCCACAAATTTGAATGCCCAAGTTGCTTCCACGCTAAGACTGTTTTCTTTCTGTACTACTGAAAAACCGCCTTTTCATAACCAGCTGCAAGTGAAATGTGGGTTCTACAGAACATTTGATCTAGTGTTACGTTCCTCGTGAAGATCGAAAGAGGAGAGCTCTCCTCCCCCCACCCCTCGCCAAAGGAACTGATTAAAAATCCATTCAGGAACAGAAGTGAGAAGAAAGTAATTAATTAAGCTAAGAGGAGGGAGCTGCTTCAAAGCAACAGAGGCAAGGAGGACAACATTTAAAGAGGCAGTTACTCTGGAAAGCATTTTGTTAATGTACCCATGGAGGGCTTGTAATGCAGTTGCAATGGGGAAGGAAGGAGTCTGGTCTGGGGAAAAGACAGGAAGCATCAGAATGGAATGGATTCACAATGACGTTGGCTGGATTCTCTGTGAAAACGGACAAGTCTAAATGACTAGTGTGGAAGAAACCCCACGTCAAAAGGAATTTCAAAATTTCAGTGCTGTATTTCAGAACTCCAAGTTTAACCCCTCCCCCAGTATGACTATGAATATCAGAGCATCTCTTCTTGAATTCTGGGCGTTGGTGTCAAATTTCATATGCAAGAACTGAAGTTTGGATATCAGCACCTCATTAGAACCCAATGGTGGAAGAATTCCAGGCTGTTCTTCAGCATACTGACTGAAACTTGGCAATTTTGAACAAGGAAAATTCAAATACCTGATAATAAAAGTATGCTTTGGTAGTATAATAGGCATTCAGAGTAGTCCTGAGAACTAGTGTGATGCAGTAAAGAACTAGGCTAGGATCTGAGAGACCCAGGTTTGAGTCCCCACTCTGCCATGGAAGCTGGTTTGGTGACCTTGAGGCAGTCATGTAATCTGAGCTTATTCTACCTCAGAAGGTTGTTGTGAGGATGAACTAGAGGAGAGGAGAATGATGGGTCTCCACTTGGGAGAACGATGGGGTGTAAATTAAGTGAATAAATAATAGAAAGCCGAATGTTAAAGCATACCTGACTTCATTGGGGTCTGTGATGGGGTCACCCTATTACACTGAGGCCCCCTGTATGAATGGTATAAGTCTGCTAGGAGTTAAAGACTTTGCTTTAGCACAGAAAGGTCAGAAGCAGAAAAGCATCCTGTTCTAAAGTTCAAACTGGAGCTTCTTTCAGAGAACATTTACATGATACGTGTGATGGCAAGTCAAGTTGAGAATCCCATGACCTGCCACAGGTACTGTTGAGACCCACTTTAAAAAACTTTCTGGTCACTTGTGGTGTGGGCAAGGAGAGCTATGCACTATTTTCCCTAGTGGAAATGGCTGGGGGGCTGTTTGCCCCTTACTCAAGTTCCACCTGTCCTGGGATCATGTGATGAAGAAAAAGGAGGAGGAGGAGATTGGATTTATATCCTGCCCTTTACTCAGGGTCTCAGAGCAGCTTACAATCTCATTCCCTTCCCCTCCCCACAACAGACACCCTGTGAGGTAGGTGGGGCTGAGAAAGCTCTTTCAAGAACTGCTCATGACAGAACAGCTCTGAAAGAACTTGTAACTGACTCAGGGTTGCACCAGTAGCTGCATGTGGAGAAGTGGGGCTCAAACCCGGTTCTCCCAGATTAGAGTCCATGCTCCTAACCACTACACGAAACTGGCTCTCATGGGGGGGAGAGAATTTATACCTCGCCCTTCACTCAGAGTCTCAGAGCAGCTTAAAATATCCTGCTCTTCCTCTCCCCACAACAGACACCCTGTAAGGTAGGTGGGGCTGAGAGAGTTCTGAGAGAACTGGTCTTGAGAGAACAGCTCTGAGAGAACTGTGACTGACCCAAAGTCACCCAGCTGGCTGTCAAGAGCTCTCTCAGCCCCACCTATCTCACAGGGTGTCTGTTGTGGGGAGGGGAAGGGAAAGGAGTTTGTAAGCTGCTCTGAGACACCTTTGGGTAGTGAAGGGCGGGGTATAAATCCAATCTCTTCTTCTTCCGCATGTGCAGGAGTGGGGAATCAAATCTGGTTCTCCAAATTAGAGTTTATTGCTCTTAACTACTACACCAAACTGGACACATGGAGCTCAAGGCAAACAGCGCTCAGGCAAACAGCATGGGAAGGCAGACAGAAACCTCTCTCCCCATCCCCCCCCAGTACTTGGAACTGTGCCAAGCAACAGAGCAGTTTTTTTAAGGTGTGATGCCAGTACATGTGACTGTGAGACAGATCAGGGGACCCCCGACTTAGCTTGCATTGCATGCATTGTATAGATGCACCTTCATTGTCATATTGTCACGCTGTATGTGCAGATATGTATGATATCACCTCTCCTTTAGTACCCAGCTACAAAAGGAACCAGATCAGTTCCAGTCTGAGAGGCAGCCGTTTACCTTCCCCTTTCACCTCTCATTCAGGATTAGCTCTTCAAGGGGGCAAACCAGGCAACCACCTGGGGTGCCTCAATGCCAGGCACAGTTTCTCTCAGTCATGTACCTGTCCTGGAAAGAAGTCACATGGGGATCTGATAGACATCAAGCCTGCAGTACTGAGAAGGGGGGGGATTAACCCTTCTTCTCCAGACCCCCTTTCCCTGATCTGAAAATGCCCCCCATTGTATTTAGCCCTTGTAGGAAAAACATTGGCACAAGTGTCTCTCCGTCCCTGCTGGGACTAAAAGCACCCTAGAGGAGGGCCATTTTTGATGGTAGAAAGGGAAAGAGTGAATGATCACATTCTTCTTTATCTTAGGCCCCAATCCATGTTGGCCTTCGCCCACTGCAGCTTTTTGCTGCTATCTTAACACAACTGAGGATCCATTTGTGTTTAGTTTGGCCGTGAACTGTTAATGTGGTGGGAACATGTGAATCGTCACCCTCCTCTACCATTAAAGTTGCCAGCCTCTGGGTGGTGGCTGGAGATCTCCTGCTATTTCAACTGATCTCCAGGCAACAGGGATCAGTTCACCTGGAGAAAATGGCTGCTCTGGAAAATGGATTCTATGGCATTAGACCCCACTGAAGTCCCTCCTTTCCCCAAATCCCACCCTCTTCAGGCTCCACCCCAAAATCTCCATTTATTTGCCAACACCCTCCTCTACCATGCAAATAGAGGTGTCAGTCAGATAAGCAGGACAGCCAGTGAGCCGGTCCTAAGTACTAGCTGTAGAAGAAATGGGCTGTGGTCCATGGAACCTTGGACTGGCTCTAGAATAAAATTTTGCTGCAGTGCAATCCTGGACAGTGTTACAACCTTCTAAGCACACTGAAAGTCCACAGCGGACTTAGAAGGATTGTGCAGTTATTCTTTAAGGTGGCACAAGATTTCCGTTTATTTTTCCTAGAGAAAATGGTATTTTTCTGGAGGAAAAACTAAGCTCTTTACATTAACTAATTGTGCAAATGGCTAACTTCAGGGCTCACAGTGAATGCTGGCAATTAACAGTGGTGCAAATTACAAACTCACCCAAGAAAGTTGAGAATTGTTTGCTTCTCAAATGTTAATTCTGCGCTATGGTTTTAGCATTCAGAGTCCTTAACCAGCCATTCTAAACCGTATGGAAGGCCAAAGCACTTGTCTTTGTTGTGTCTTCTGAGACCTTGCATTTCTCTCTTAATGCCGAGAGGTTGCTCAAATTGCTTTCCTCCATGTACTCCCAATACCCTTTTTAATAAACTAGTGTTATTTCTACACCGTTAGCACTGAGGAAGGGAAATATAGTTGCAAACACTGGGCTCAGGCTGATGGGGCATGATTTGTGGGAAGGGCTGCGCATCCACAGATCAGAGGGGAAAAAAGAGAAGTGAGTTTGTGTTTAAAGATTGTCAGCACAATCCTTTACAGAGTTACTCCATATTGATTTCAGCTCTGCATAGGACGGCACTATGAAACTTACACAGTTTTTGAAATTTCAAGGTTAACAAACAAGCCTGAAAAATAACCCCTTTGTTTTTAATGTTTTAAAATTTATAACTTGCTTTTCTCACCAATGGGAACCTAAAACAACTTATAACATAATTGTCCCTTCTTCTACCAGTTTGGTGTAGTGGGTGAGTGTGCGGACTCTAATCTGGTTACCCAGTCCTCCACTCCTCCACTTGCAGCTGCTGGATGACCTTGGGCAAGCCATAGTTCTGTCAGAGCTGTCCTTGAAAGAACAGTTCTTGAAAGAGCTCTCTCAGCCCCACCTACTTCACAGGGTGTCTGTTGTGGGGAGGGGGAGGGAAAGGGAAAGGAGTTTGTAGGCCACTCTGAGACTCTGACTGAAGGGTGGGGGTATAAATCCAATCTCCTCCTCCTCCTCCACCACCACCACTACCACCTTATCCTCTCTTCAATACTGCAAGTAGAGTTTCCAGCTCTGCTGCATTAAATGCTGAGAGATGGGGGGGCATAAGGAGGATGGATTTGGGGGAGGGTGGTGTCACCTTTCTTACTGCTGTAGGAATTTCTTCAATCTTTATGATCTTTGCCATAGAGGTCAGTGGAAATTCCTAGAGCTTCACCCTTGATGCTGTTCTCTCCATTTATTTCCTGCTTCTAAAATTAGGGAGGCTAGGTGAGTCTTGAGAGCAGGGGGAGGAGATTGGATGCTGCTACCAGCCAAATGGCAGAACTAACTGCATACCTGGTGAGGCTGAGAGAGTGTAACAGGCCCAAAGTCACCTAGCAAGCTTCCATGGCAGACCAGGGATTTGAACTCAGTTCTCTCAGGTCCTAATTGAATTCTCTAACCACTGTGTCAAATCAGCTCTTTCCCCCTCTTTGAAATTTTTGAACAGTTCTTGTTTTCTATTTTGCCTTTGAATTAACAACAAATGGTATGATATACTTTGTTTTGTCTCCAGCCAAAACAGCTGGGAATCTCTTTAACACAAATCCTTAACATTCACACATGACCAAGAAACAGAACCCATACAGGGTTACGTAGCTTAAATATTAGAAGAAAGCTTGGCTAGATTCATTGCAGAGCACAGAAAGGTATGCATAGAAGAAGCTGGAATTCTCAATAGCTAGAGTATCTCAATAGTATTACCAATATGATTGCATTCTTGCTGCCAGTTCTGGCTAGGCTGGCATGGTGGTGGAAAGTGCCATCAAGTCACACAGCTGACTAATAATGATCCTGTAGGGTTTGCAAGGCAAAAGACGGACAGAGGTGGATTCCCATTGTAGCATTGTAGCTGGTCTTCCATCCAAGTTCTAACCAGGGCCAACTGCTGAGCTTCCGAGGTCTGGTGAGGGTTCAGGGCAAGGTCGGCGTAGCCTCCAATATTTCAGAGGTCAAAACAGGGACATGACTGTAACCTCTCTGTTATCACAGCATAGCAAGCTTTCTCTCACCCCATGTCAGCATTACAACCACTGAGGTGGGGTCTCTGGTGTTCTCCCAGAAATACAACTGATCTCCAGGCTACAGAGATCAGTTCCCCTGGAGAAAATGGCTGCTTTGCAGGGTGAACTTTGCTGTGGCATCGCATCCCTGCTAAGGTCTCTTCCCTCCCCATACTTTCTCCTACACTGGCTCTCTTCTCAGATCTCCAGGAATTTCCCAACCCAGAGTTCCCACCCCCACTTCAACATGGCTGTTTATGCTCAGGCAGGGGTAATTTCCTAGAAAAAGAGGTGCAGGAGCTCATTTGCATAACTCATTTGCATATGAGTTATGCAAATGAGTTGAAAAGCAGAGAGGCTCGGAGGAAAGGCACTCCCCATCCCAGCCAGCCCATCGCGGAGATGGGTAGCACAGGCTGGCTGGAGATGGGAAGCACAGAGAGGCAGTCATGCCTGGGTTCTCTGCCCCATCTTCTCCAGGTGCCCCGCGGCTGCAGGGCACCTGGAGAAGATTGGGAAGGGAACCCAGGCTGGTGGGGGTGGGGTCTGGGCTCCTTCCTGCTGGAGCGCCATTCTGGATCAATCCAGCAGGAAATGTCCCCTGTGCTCAGGCCTTGCAAACTGAGGGATGTGGCTTCCTAGACTGAGTCAATCCATCTGATGTTGGGTCTTCCTCTTTTCCTGCTGCCTTCAACTCTTCCTAGCATATGGCTTTTTAAAACAGAATTTTCTCCGCCACTGGATAGCGAATTAGTCAAGATCTGCTGGAGACAGCAGTCTGAATATGAAACTTATTTTTTTAAAAATCCTCTTGCTTTAATTGTGAAACTCCTCCTCACAAATGGTGGTGGCTCCCTTTGTCCTAAATCTGATTTGCAGTGGCTCCAGATTGAATACCAGGTCAGGTTCAAGGTTTACTATTAAACTTTTAAGACCCTACATGATCTGGGACCAGCATATCTATGGGACCACCTCTCCTGGTATACCCCCCAAAGAGCATTATGCTTAGGAGAGAAGAATTTACTGGTGATCCCTGGCCCAAAGTGTATCTGATTGTCCTCAGCCAGAGCCAGGGCTTTTTTTGGCTCTGGCACCAACCTGGTGGAACTGTCTGCTGCATGATATCTGTGCCCTGCAGAACCTTCTACAGTTCTGCTGGGCCAGCAATGCAGAGATGTTCTGCCAGGCCTATGGTCAAGAACAGCAGTAGTCTCCAGCTAGCTTGGCTTCTTTCTGCCCTCTCCCCCTACAGGGTAAGGACAAAAACTGATGTATTTTTATATGCCATCTGTAAACAGTTATTGTATTGTTTAAGGTGTTTAATTGTTTTAAGTTGATTGTGAATGTTGTATATCTGGAAGTGTTGTTCCCCGCTCTGAGAACTGTATGCAGGGGAGGGAGGGCTATAAAATGAAATAGCAATAACAACAACAACAACTTGTCATATTTTAAACAGGTTAGGTATTTAATCTGAGCTGTCCGCTGCTGCTGTGATGAAATTTTTAAACAAGTTCACCCTGCCCCTGTGGGTGGCTTTAAAAGCTAAGAGACTCTTTCTTTGTTAGGTTAAGGTACACTTTACTTTAGTACAATCTGTTCAGAATGAGCCTCTCTATGATATGGAATGGTAAGTTGTTTACCCTGATGCACCTTAATGGCCGTGTATGTCCATTTACATGTATATATATTAGGGACAAAAGGCATTCACCAACATATTTAGAGACACTGGGAAGGAAGCTAAACCTTGAACAATGGCAGTTTTAGTAACTCAGATTAACTAAACGGTATCACCAAAGGACACTGATGTCAGGGGCAGGTCCAGAAAATAGGAAGTGCCCCCAGTCAATAGGGACAGCTGGACAAACTGCAAGGCCTGGCCCTGCCTAATAGAGTTCCTTTGGAAAGGGGCCATGATAACATTCAACACCATAGTGGGATCCTTATGGGATACTGTTGTATACTGGGTTCGTTGCATGAAGACTCAGTAAGGCAGCATAGTGATCAGCTCTGTTTATTGGCAAACGTACAACAACTAGTAGCCCACGAGGTCCTGGATTTATGGGTCCCCAAAACCCCTTCCTAGTCCGCTTCCCTCCTACAACTGGTGGGTTTGAATTCCGTCCAGGGATCCTATTGGTGAACCTAGGATCCTGTGTCCTTTTGTTCTCTCGGACTAAGTTCGAACTAAGGCTAGTGACTCTCTGTGGACACAACAGATACAAACCCTACTTCAACACAAATACTGCCCAGCCTAATATAATTTCCTCTGTTCTGTTATCTCTCACAGACTCTGTTCTGGTTCATTTAGGAGATGATAAGAGAACTGTAAATTTAAATGACTAGTTAAGAAAATTTTTAGTGATCATAAGAAATGATCACTTTTGGATATAGGCAGCCCTTCTCTGCAGCTCTAGAAGGCAAGACTAGATCCAATGGGCTTAAGTTACAGGAGGGTAGACTTAGGGTGAACATCAAGAGACTTTCTAATGGTTAGGGCAGATTGACAGTGCTGTCACTTAGCTTGGGTGGTAGTAAGTTATACCTTGCTGGAGTTCTTCAAGTAGAGGGTGGACAACCATCTGCCATGAATGCTCTGATTTCCTGCACTGAGCCAGGGATTGGATTATAAAGGCTATTAAGCCCTTCAGACATGAGAACTCTAGGAGAAACTTTTCTGAGAAATTTCACATGAATTTTAAAAAACTTTTCTTTGAAAATGTTCCTTTGAATTGCAAAGAACATCCACATTTGCTTTGCATTTGACTCTAGGCAAAAGTCTGATACTAATCAGTCTATGGCTGAAAAACAAATATCCAGTAGGGTTGCCAGGTCTGGGCTGGAAAATACCTGGAAACTTTGGGGGTAGATCCAGGAGAGAGCAGTGTTTGGGGAGGGGAGGGGCCTCAGCATGGTATAATGCCATAGAGTCCACCCTTCAAAGCAGCCATTTTCTCCAGGGGAGCTGATCTTTATCAGCTGTAGATCAGTTGTAAAAGCGGGAAATCTCCAGGCCCTACCTGGAGGCTGGCAACCCTAATATCTAGCAATATTGCTGATTTGCATTTGGTCTGTGTTAGAATAGAGAGATCTTTTGGGAATCCTATGTAAGTTGCTGTGATGGACTTCATTTAAAATGTTGTTTCCTAATGTAGCAAAATGAGAGAAGGGAGGTGAATAGTTAACTCTGCTCTAGAATGTTGAGCTTGAGTGACAGGCTGCTCCTTTTCTCTGATTGGCCAGTGCCAGCTGAGGGAAATATAAAATCAGCTGAACATAAGAACATAAGAGAAGCAAATGTTGAATCAAGCCAATGGCCCATCTAGTCCAACACTCTGTCACACAGCGGCCAAAAATACCACGTGCCATCAGGAGGTCCAGCAGTGGGGCCAGGACACTAGAAGCCCTCCCACTGCTGCCCCCTCCAGCACCAAAAATAGAGTGCATCACCTGCCCCAGACTGAGAATTCCCATCTATACCCTGTGGCTAATAGTCACTGATGGACTTCTGCTCCATATGTTTATCTAATTCCCTCTTGAAACTGTCCATGCTTGTAGCCACCACCTCCTGTGGCAGTGAATTCCATATGTTAATCACTCTTTGGGTGAAGAAGTATTTCCTTTTGTCTGTTCTAACCCAACTGCTCAGCAATTTCATGGAGTGCCCACAAGTTCTTGTATTGTGAGAAAGGGAGAAAAGTACTTCTTTCTCAACCTGCTCAATCCCATTCATAATCTGATAAACCTCGATCATGTCACCCCTCAGCCATCATTTCTCCAAGCTAAAGAGCCCCAAGCATTTTAACCTTTCTTCATAGGGAAGGTGTTCCAACCCTTTTATCATTCTAGTTGCCCTTCTCTGCACTTTTTCCAATGCTATAATATCCTTTTTGAGGTGTGGCGACCAGAACTGTACACAGTATTCCAAATGAGGTCGCACCAATGATTTATACAGGGGCACTATGATACTGGCTGATTTGTTTT
This sequence comes from Gekko gecko, assembly GCA_029375565.1. Lineage (NCBI taxonomy): Eukaryota > Metazoa > Chordata > Lepidosauria > Squamata > Gekkonidae > Gekko > Gekko gecko. The sequence continues at coordinate 117,286,960 of JAPDNY010000008.1, forward strand.
CAATTCCCTTCCTAATATTCCCCAGCATAGCGTTGGCCTTCTTTATTGCAGCTACACACTGTCTAGACATTTTCATTGAGTTATCCACTACGACTCCAAGATCTCTCTCTTGGTCCGTCTCTGCCAGTTCAGACCCCATCAACGTGTATTTATATTTAGGATTTTTGGCTCCAATGTGCATCACTTTGCACTTGGCCACATTGAACCCCATTTGCCACGTTGACGCCCATTCACCCATCCTCGACAGATCCCTTTGGAGTGCCTCACAATCCTCCCTGGTTTTCACCACCCGGAACAACTTCGTGTCATCTGCAAATTTAGCCACTTCACTGCTTACTCCCAATTCCAAATCATTAATAAACAAGTTAAAAAGCATCAGACCGAGTACTGATCCCTGTGGTACCCCACTGCTTGCCACCCTCCACTGAGAAAGTTTCTCATTTATACTCACTCTCTGTTTCCTATTTATAAGCCAGTTTTTGATCCACAAGAGGACTTGACCTTTTATCCCATGACTATTGAGCTTACTTAGCAGCCTTTGATGAGGAACTGTATCAAAAGCTTTCCGGAAGTCAAGGTAAATAATATCTATTGGGTCCCCCTTGTCCACCTGTTTGTTCACTCCCTCAAAAAACACTAACAGGTTAGTGAGACAAGATCTTCCCTTACAGCTGTGTGCATTTAGTGGCAGTTACTGATCAGTAAAAGTTCAACTACAGGAGTGGCAGCGCTGGCTCGCCTGCTAGGTGAACTAGGCACTCACCTAGGGCTCGCTGGCCCTCAGGGGTGCCAAATGGTGTCCCGCTCCCCCCAAAAGCCCCCTGCCGCCCTAACTGGGCACCTGCTGCTGCCTCCCTGCCACTGCCAGTACAAGGATGCCCGGCTGGGGTGCAGGAGGAGGGGGCGGCATGGCAGCGGCCAGTGGGGATTCGCCGCCACCAGAACAGAGCACCCAGCCGAGGCGCAGGAGGCGGCAGTGCAGCTCGCCTGCCCTCCCCCTTGGGGGGGTCTCCAGACCCCACTGGGAGGTTGGCATCTGCGCCCCACCTATGGCGCAGAAACACCTCAAGCTGGCCCTGAGGAATGGATATCTGAAGAGTTTAACTAAAAGTCTGTCAGACAGGTTCACCTTTTGAATGAAGGGAGAGACTCCTGGTCTTGGCTGTGTTAAACGTAACCTAAACATAACCTAAGAACATCTAAGAATTCAGAGTCTAATGTCAGCTAAAGCTGAAATACATTTTCAGACAGACACCAAGAACTGGGGTTTGAGATTTTGGCAAAGAGTGACTAGGTAGCAGACTGAAGCTCCCAATCAGGCCAAAAGGAATAGGAGTATATTTTCAGGGAAGAAATATAAGTCCAGTCCAGCTATACAGGGAATTGGCACTGAGGCGGTCCCTGGTCTGTTGTCAAAGGAAGCGGTTATAGACTACTCAGGGGAAAGAAGATACTTTGTGATTTCAGAAAAAGGGAAATAATTTGATACACTAAAAGAGTGACTTTTCCAGAAAATCTGAACCGCTATTAGGAAACTATATGCAGAAACATTGTAACTGAAACTTAAGTACTCAGTCAACCATGTTCCACTGATAAGAACCAAGAATGTGTGAAAATAAGCTGCTTCAACACCATCTTGTCTGTCAACTGAAAAATATACTGTTTTACCAACCACGTTTACCTCAGCCTTTCCAATTCCTGGCTACCCCGTACCATACCATACCATACCATACCATACCATACCATACCATACCATACCATACCATACCATACCATACCATACCATACCATACCATACCATACCATACCATACCATACCATACCATACCATACCATACCACACCACACCACACCACACCACACCACACCACACCACACCATACCATAATCTTTATTATTGTTCTCTGTTACACAGTCTCTAGTGCTATTTCAAGGGGTCTAAAAAGAGGGTTCCTATTTTCTCCTGACAAGTTCCTGGGCTGGGCAAAAGCCAAATTAGATTGTGTCACAGGGTGGGACATTCAGATTTATAAAGCCACAAATATTATCATGCTACTGGGGGCCAGCTCAGTACATGAAGGGAACTAAGAATTTTAGCAGGAAAAATCTGCCTCAGAATGGGGAGAGTAACAGGGGGTCTGTATTAGTTGCCTTTAGCTCTGTGAAGGAAAACAGGCAGTATATATAGAATGCAATAAATAAAAACCAAAGGATTATGGAAACCTCCCTCTGCCCAAAAGAAACATCATAAATCTTATAGAAGCATATAATATTAGAAAGGAACCTGCCCTTATTTCAGGTGTTCTTGACTATTATTTATAAATGTGCACTTTTGGAGTCTCTTTGATTGGGAGGCATGGCATAGCCCAATCTCATCAGATATCAGAAGCTAAGGATGGTTGGTACTTGCATGGGGGACCACCAAGGAGGACACTGCAGGAGAAGGCACTGGCAAACCTCCTCTGCTTTTCACTTGTCTTGAAAGTCCCTTGCTGGGGTTGCCATAAGTTGGTTATGACTGGACTGCATGTATGTATGTAATATAGTTGACTAGCAACTGTTATACTGGGTGGGGTTGCACCACTACAGCTCTGGATAGCTTGGTATCCACTGCCAGGTACCCTATTGAGAAGAAGAGTGCAATGACTCTCCCAGCCTAGAAGCTCTTGTGATACACAGGCACTCACTCCAATGACCACACAAGTTGTGTCATAATAATGGGCATTTTACTGGTAAATTAGGGATTACATTGTTCAGTTTAATGATTTTCAAGATGAAAATTGTGACTTTCAAGAACAACCAAAAATCCTCTATAAAGGTTCTAAAAGGCAAACGTAATTGGAGGTCCCTAAAGAGCATTTTGTAGTGGGTGGAACACTTTGTGAAGAAGCATAGAATTCTCTCCTCCCATGAGATCAGTCATGTTCTTTCATGTCCGAAATGTTTCATCTCTATTTCTAATCCACATCGACAGCCGTTGCACCGAAATGTTTAATTACTGTACTTGGTAATTGATGAATAGGGTGTTTTTTTAAATAAAAAATTTTTGCAGTGTCATTTGTTGAGTTAAGTAATTCTAGGTTTGAATTTCTGTAGTTTGAATTTTCTCCTAATCAACTTACCTTAATATATACTGTTAATATAAAGGCATACTGTGATGCAGTGCTTGCCTTTTATTTAGTACAGAATATACAGTGTCCAGGGGCCACAGTGGCTCAGAGGTAAGATGCTGAGCTGCAGCCCAGAAGGTCAGTAGCTTGGCAGTTTGAGACCCTACTGCCGTGTGATGGAGTGAGCTCTTGTCTCTGGCCCCAACCCCTGCCAACCTAGCAGTTCAAACACAAGAATTTGCAAGTAGATACGTAGGTACCACTTCAGTGGGAAGGTAACAGAGTTCCATGTGCCTTGGCATTTAGTCATGCCAGCCACATGACTATGGGAAAGTCTTTGGACACCACTGGCTCTTTGGCTTGGAAACGGAAATGAACACCGCCCCCTAAAGTCGGATCCAACTGGCTTTTGAGCAAGGGAAACCTATACTATACAGTGCCCAGAATAAAAACAAAATTGCATGCATTTTTAAGCACGGGAAGATTAAACTACAATTAATTTATGAATCCCATATAGCCAACAATCAATTAAGATACCTTACAAGCAGAATTTTAAAACCTATGTATCTAATTCTCAACATGGCCAAATCTGTGGATGCTTAAATCCATACACTGGAGCCATAAACAGACAAGACAACTGTTTCTACAAACCTGAGAAATGCCCCAGGTTTTCAGAAAAATCTGAAGTCTAAAAAAGGGGGAATTAAACCCCCCCCCCAAAAAAAATAATAGAAGCAGTACCTGTACCTTTAAGATACAAATGACGGCAGTGGCCACTGCTACTCAACCACATAGCATCACCAGCCTTCAAGCCTTACTTTCTGTCAGTAAAAAGTAGAGGTAGGGGGGAGAGTCTCTTCAAGGGCTATTAGGGAAGACTAATCAAGGCCAGGCTTGGCTGCAACTTGATAAAATGTAACTCATATGATTCACCCAGGACTGAATATTTGCTGTTTTACAACAGTCTTGCCCCCCCACCCCCCGCCAATGGGCCTGCAGGCAGCACTCTTGTTTTGGAACTTTATAAGGTGCGGTGGGGGGGCGGACACACAAGACATTTTAAATCACTTTAAACTTGGACAAGGTTGCCCTCAGGGAAAGAAGCTGGAATTCCAGGACCAGAAATATGATCATAGTCAGGTCTGGAGATCAAGTACCACACAGTAACCTATAGCTTCAGAGGCAGGAAGGGTAACCATAGGCAGGCAGGGAGCCAGAGGCATACAAAATCCATTTTCACTGGCACCCTCAGGTACACATTTCTGCTGGGCTGGTTCAGGCTACATTTCCTCCAGTGACTCAGCCTTATTAGGTTGGTTGGTTGGCTTGCTCAGAACTGAGGTGGTAAAGGAGCCAGATATTGGTTCCCAGGAATCTGTGTTCAAGACTCCCCAGTTCTTATATACCTGTGTCTTTACCTGTTCCAGAACTGTAAAAAGGAAAGGAACAACACAGGGCGGGGAGATGTCAACCCTACCTAGATATGAGGATCAACTGGCATATGGATAGGTTGGGCCTGATTTCCTCAGCTTGCTCTTTACAGACAGATTGGGGACCAGTTAGGGCAGTCTTTTTAAAAAGAAAAAAAATCTGTCCAGACTGAACAGTCCTGTGCTGCAATTTATTGCTCCGGGCAATTCTGCACTAGCAGAAGATGCCTTTGCATCTGGACTGAGCTGTGTCATGCCTTGGCCGTGTCTGTAGCTATGTGGGTTCCAAAAGAAATAAGCCATCTAAGACAACTGTTTGGCTTTAAAATTGCTCGCAGCTGCACATAAATGTCCAGAGATATCGTTTAAAGACTAGGGCTGCTGAAGGATTCTGGGGTGAAAGGTGGATGGATGGTTAACAAATTATACCTTTTAGCTTTTATCAAAACAAAGCAAAAAAGCATTGCTACTGGTAAAGTTGATAATGTTCAGTGCTAGTGTCGAAAGGTATAATTAGAGTTCTGTGCTGCATCGATCACTTGGAGCCAGCGTCCATGTTTAATGCAGCATGCTCATTAGCCGCACAGATAATGATCTTTTCTGACATCTTGCTTTATTGCTTCTATTGTCTTTCTAGTAAGTTCTCTAGCAAGAACAGAAATCGCAGATGCTGCTCTGTAATCTCAAATGCCTAATTCCAAAAAAAAAGCGCCCCTATAAGTTACCATGGTGCTGTTTCACACTTGGAAGCCATAGCTTAATGTCATAAGTCAATATCAATGAGTGATTGTTATTTTTATTTATTTAAAACGTGCTGTTCTCTTGGGGAGGGCCAAGAAGTTATGAACAACATGCAAAATGTATATATTTGGAAACTCACTGTGAGAAACTAGAAGCCAATTTAAAAAATACATTTGGGGGTCCATGATCAGATATAGAATACTGGGAAAGATATTGGACCCCCCCCAATTCCATCTAACTACAAGTCAGCTTACACCCCCCACATAGCCATATGGCCTGAATTCCTGAACAGAACTGAGATCACAACTCAGGTCTCATTTAAAGAGACAGTTTGGTGTAATGGTTAAGAGTGCAGACTCTTAGCTGGGATAACGCTGGTGTGTCCTTGGGTCAGTCATAAGTTCTTTCAGAGCTGTTCTCTCAAGGGCAGTTCCCAGGAGAGCTCTCTTAGCTCCATCTACCTTGCAGAGTGTCTGTTGTGGGAAGGGGAAGGGATTGTAAGCCGCTTGAAGACTCCTTCGGGTAGTGAAGGGCGGGGTATAAATCCAATCTCTTCTTCCTCTTCTTATGTAACTGGGACCGTGTGGTTCCCCTGGCTAGATGCCACTGCCAGTGGCAGGCTGGTGGGAGCCACTATGTTCTCCCAGATGACAGTTCTCTTTGGGCATCCTCAAACCAGGCATATCTAACCCAAACATCATATTTAAAAAATCACATAATTTGCTCAGCTCTTTGGACCCTCACAGTGACTTTAGATTTCAGAAATTTGTAAGCCTTGGGTTGCCAGCCTTTGGGGGTATAGGGGGTGAAAACTGTAGACACCAGCATTGTGTGATGCTGTGATGTCACTTCCAGTTGCATGCCTGGAAGTGACATCACAGCATCATGCAACACCTTAGGAATTCCCCAAATCATTATGTTTTTCCTAGAGTGTCACTTGATGCTGTGACATCATTTCCAGAAACACCACTGGAAGTGGTGTCACACATTGCTCAATGCCAGTCCTCTCCCCCCCCCACACACACACATTTTTGTTCCTACCACTTCAACAATTGGCAGCAGAAGCCTAAAGCACAGGCAGCCATGGTGGGCAGCCTAGAAGCCCTAATTCTTCCCCTCTTGGCCACCCCTGTGGTATATCCATTCTATACATTTACATTACAATGGAATGGCCTGCTTTCTCCTCATATTTTTTGTGTGAGCTGGTATAGTTTCATGGAGCGGAATCCCAGCTTAGTTCTGTTTGTTAGCCAGAAGCGTAGACTGCACAAGCTCCTTTGTTCTGAAGCCAGTTGCTGCCATCCTTGTATCTCCTTGTTAATAAATTGATGTGTGGTTTTGAGAGCACCATTCCCTGCTGTCTGAACCTGAGAACGGGAACCTGAGTGAGTACCCTAATCCTCAACAACAAGGAAAAGTCTTCGGCCAGCAGTGGCTGTTGGATAAAAGGGCTGTGTGGGTTAGCCAGGTCACAAAGGAAGTAATATCCCAAGGCATACGGCAACCCTAGTGTTCCAGCCTCAGATCTGGATGCAAAGTAGTTGCAGAAAGGAGCCATTCGTCAGACCTTGCATTTTATGGAAAGAGGGCATCAGCTTCTGCTTGCCCAGCCACTGCAGTGTGAGACTCACTTCTGTGCCTGGAAGAACATTTTTGAAACCGCCACAGCTCAGCAGCACAGTGTGTACCTTTCTTTTCAGAAAATTCATCAGATTCCTTCAGTTGTTCTTATGATGGATCTTTATATTTTGAGCAAGTGTGGAGGTGACTGGAGAAAGTGAAAACATTTTTCTTACGTGTATTGCAAATGCATTAATCAGTGTTACTACAACGAATGCTAAATGATCGCCGAAATAGCTCAAAATGAAGACGTGTGGCATGCCACACTTCATGGCACACGCCTCTAAATATATCCACTTTATTTTTATTCCAGCTATGAAGCGTAACTTCTTAAGAAGCCTCTTTGTTAGAGAAACATAATATGCTCTTCCTAAAAGGGTCTAACTTAACAGACCTGTACAAGAGCGTTTCCAATTACAATACTATCCAGACTTACCGAGACACATAATTCCTTTTTGGCTTGCACATGTCTATGTTCCTATTTGTATATTAAGGAGTCATTTGATATAGCTTCCTTGGAGGTATTTAGCACCCCCTGGTAACTGCTATTGTGAAAGGGGGGGAGGATAATGTTCTAACAATCTATTGCCATGATCTCTGAATTGCCAGGCTTCATTTTTTAAAAAGTAAGTCTCTATCCCTTTTCCCTGCCAAGTTATAAGGGGAAAGGTGCAGCACTCATATCCCCTTACAACTTGGCACGGGAAATGGCTAGAGAATGTTAGGGTATACTTTCACAATATTAGTTACTGATTTTTTTAAAAAAAAGGTCTTCAAAAAGCCCTTCAGTGGCAAGGCAGAGAAAATAGCACCTATGGCTACAGGAAAGGTTGACTGTGCTAGCAAGAGAAGCAGCTTGCCAAGCAGCAGCAAACATCCATGAACCAACCAGTCTAAAAATCAACTTCCTGCTCACGACCGGCAAGCATAAACTGAACCAGTAGGTGTTCACACCTCCCTAGTTAGGACATCAGTTTTACTTATCAGATGAACTGCTGTTTGATATTATGTTCTTATTTTTCATTCTAGAAATCTTGGGAAATCCGGACTAAGAGTTTCGTGTTTGGGGCTAGGTAAGGTGTTGTTGTCGTTTTTAATTTTTGTGTGTGTTGTATATTATACTTAGTTGCATGATGCTGCTGATGTTCATATAGATAATCATGGTTTGGGTCCTTCATATTTGTTATGTGACTCTGTAGCTGTGGCTCTTTCCTCTGGTGCATCTTGCTTTGTCCCTCCCCCCCCATTATTTGCCCATACACATGGTTATGCATTTATTTGATTGCACCCTGTATGTTTGGGTTTATGTTGCATCCAGCTCACAGTTAACAAAGACCTTTAATACTACTTTTTTGGCACATTTTTGCCCTCTGGTTCGGTGCTGAAGCTGTAAGAGTAAATGCTGCTGTGCCCCTTGGACATTCAGACCTTAGCTGAGGATTATTTGTGCTGTTGAGTAAGGAATTTATTTAACACTTTTTATTTAACATGGGAGCCATATGGTAGTAGAGTTGCCAGCTCTGGGCTGGAAAATACCTGGAGACTTTGGGGGTGGGAGAGGGCGGGGTTTGGGGAGGGGAGGGGAGGGGAGGGGCCACAGCATGGCAGAATGCCACAGAGTCCACTCTTTAAAGCAGCCATTTTATCCCGGGGAGCTGATCTCTGTCAGCTGGAGATCTGTTGTAAAAGTGGGAGATCTCCAGGTCCCACCTGGAGGCTGGCAACCCTATGTGGTAGGCCTGGTTTACACACAGAAGAGATGAGAGGGGTATAAAGGAGATAAAATGCTCTGGTGGTAGACTGGAATGTAACACACCAACCAGAATGTTCCTTATGTCAAAAACTCCCTGCACATAGAATCCAGAGTGGACAGATGTCTTCTCCCTGCTGTGCTAGTTGTCTAAGGCTGCAGTCACACAAGCTAAGTAATCCACTTTCAGTGCACTTTCCGACTGGATTTCTACTGTGTGAACTGGCAAAATCCAGTTGGAAAGTGCACCGAAAGTGGATTGAAAGTGGATTATTTAGCATGTGTGACCGCAGCTTAAGTTTTGTTTAAAGCAAAGGTGTATTTTCTAAACTGGAATCCACTACCCACAATTGTGAAATCCATTCTAATTATCTATCACGTTTTTATCCCACCCATCTTCTACGGAACTCAGAGCAGCATATGTGGCTTACCTTCTAGACAGCACTGTCAGGGCCGCAGGTAGAGTTGTCCCTGTCACTGCATGCCCATGAAAGGAATACCTATACTGGTCATGCAACTGTCTGTTATGCAGCTTGCAATGATCCAGGAACGAGTCTAGAACAGAGACTTGCCCAAAGCAGGGCAACTGGGACAACACTGGGTATCACTGCAGCCATTGTAGCCGTGGATGATGATTGCCATTTCACTGTGAATGCACTGTGATCCATCCTGGCCTCTCCCTGTGTTGGGTAGCTGCCTGCAAAGAGCCCAAAGAGACACACAGACAAAATAAATCATATCCACAGTAGCAGCAAAGCACAAAGGGGCTCCAAGAGGCTGCGCATGTAGGTTTAGGGTTGCCATTGGTGGGCTGGGAAATCCCTGGAGATTTGGAGGTAGATCCTGGGCAGGACAGGGTTTGGGGATGAATCCACTCTCAAAAGCAGCCATTTTCTCCAGGTGAATGGATCTCTGTGGTCTGGAGATCAGTTGTAAATCCAGGAGATCTCCAGACCCCACCTGGAGGCTGGCAACTGTAGGCCCTTCAGCTTGCCCCTTTACCACAGGGTAGGTTGCACATGGTGGACAGTGTAGCCACTGAGCCAATTCTTAAGCCATCCTTTGCAGGGAGCCACTCTCAAAGCATGTCTGCACTGTCTGCTGGGTCTGCTCTGTGGGACTCACATCTTGCAAGGTTAGCAGCATCCCTAGGTGCTTTGGCCAGTGGCAACAGAGATTAGAACAGAGGGGCTGTGGGTCACTCAGGACTGCAGTTGTGCTACCTCCATGCTCTTCTGGATGGGGAGGAAGGTTATACCTGCACAGCACTCAAGTGGCAGCAGGATGAGGCAGGGTCGGTGTCTCTGCAAGCCTCCCCCTTTCAGCACTGGTCTGCTAGCAACTCTTCAGGGAGGCAGGGTTGTTGGGGCAATGCAGGGGGTGGGGGGGCACGAGGCAGTGATTCCACCTCTTTGTGTCCTGCAGCGGAGAACCTGCAATAGATCTGAGCACAGCAGTGTTAGCAATATAGTGATAACAACTCCGGTTCTTGTCTTTGCCTGTTTGTGGAGTTCCCAGTTCCCCCCGTTCATGTATGTTCTTAGGTATGTGCAGCAAGAGGTCAGAGAGAGAGAGTTGCATGCCATTCTCATCTGACCTATGATTGTTCTAGATGGGATTTATATAGTGCTTCAGAAGACTGTGATTGGCTGTAGAAGAGTCGGCAGTCTAAGCCGTGCTGGAGGTTGGAAGATGAGATTTGTATTTTCACTCTCCATGTGTTCTCAGGGGATTTTTAAAGCTACATCAAGGTCAATGCTGACATAACATTACATTGGCTTTGAGGGAGTGACCGGGACTTCTGAGAGGCCTGGGAAGCCAACTAATCTTTTTCTCCCCCCCCCACCCACATGCCCTGATGTTGCCCAATCCTAAACTAGTGTCAGAGTTATAATAGCCAGTTCCAGTGCCTCTTGGTGCTGGCATGCACGGGCATAAGTCTGAGATGCCACACTAAGCTGTTTGAAAGCAAGGCTTATGACTGAGCCCTGAAGAGGTTAAAAGCATGTCCTTATTTTCATTTGTGAACTACTGGAGGGATGTGTGATTTATTGCACATATGCATTATAATACTGTTCTCTGTAACTGTGCATAGCCCCACTTTAAATGCATGGCCTTTCCATAATGGTTCACTATCTATATCATTTATTCACCATTTACTCACTGCACTGAAATCTAATAGCATTTTGAAATTCATGTGTCTGCTATTTGCCTTTCGTATGGCTTAGTTATGAAAACCTCCAGTGTGGAATCTGGCATTGCTTAGGTACCTCTCTGTTTTGCTATGAGATGTAAGCTTGCAAATGTTGTGGGATCCATGGATGAGACTGAAAATGGAATCATCAAGCAGGGTAGTCCCCAAGGCTTTGTACAAACAGAATTGGGATAAATCTCAAGAAAGTTTTTCATTTTATAGCCTGAGTAATCTGGAAATCTCCAGGACTAGAACTAGGGTTGCATGCCTGTGGGAGTATGGGGGGGAGGCCCTTAGTGGAATGGTGCTATGGCACTTCCAGGGAAAATCCAGAGGTGACATCATGCTGCTCTAGGAATTGCTGGAAACTCTATGGTAAAACCACAAAGTTTCTGACAGTTCCTGGAGTGGCATGACATCACTTCTGGGTTCTCCACAGAATAATGTGCCACCATTGTACCAATGCTTTTTAAAAGTTATTTTTCACCCACTGGCCACTGGAGTAGCAGTGGGCAATGAGAGCAGGGGGTAGGAAGTCCTCCACCCAGAGGAAAAGTGGCAGCTCTAACTGTAATTGTAACTAAGTATACAGTGCAACCTGACTTGGAATCCATCAATTCCTACAGAATCCTTACTTATTCAGATTTCTTTCCCTTCACCTCATCTCTCAAGAGAGCAGGGCAGGTTATAAAGTATCATTGTCTGTTATTATCCTCACAGTGGCCTTCTAAAGTAGGTTAGAACAATTTGTGAAAGCTGCACAACAATGAAGTTTTCTGGGCCAGGAGCAGCTGAACCTAAATGGAGGGTTTGAGCCATCAGCTGAAACTTGAGTGGAAGGTTTGAGCAAACAGCTGAAAGGACAGGAAACAGAAAGGATTTATTTATTTAAAATATTTCTAGGCCACTTCTCCAAATACAGAAATTCATTTCCTAAGCTGTTCTACTCTGTTGACTAGGCACGGCAGGCCAGATTCCTAATATTTGCACTAGGGGTGATTTTGAGGTCTTCATTACTGCAGCCCCCAAATCCCCCTTTTAAGTTTACTTCTCTGTGCAAACAGAACCCGCGATTCTTTGTTTTCACTGTCTTCAGTTTCTTTACACTGAATTTCCTGTACAATGTATGCATGTTTTGACATTATTGGGTGTCAATAAATCTGCATTATGTGGTATACAACACGTATAAATACTGGATAAATGGCATATAAAAATGATACAACTCATGCATAATGCATAGAAATCTACAAAACCAACAGAGCAAAGCAGAGAACTGGAAATGCTGACAAAATGTAAAGAAATGAAACAGGGAACATTCTTTTATTACTTCAGACATATTTTCAGTTTTCATACTGCCTGCCAGTTGCAGGGATTGATAGTGCATAGTGCAGACCCCATGTAGTGCAGTGGTTAAAACATCAGTTTAAGCCCTGGGAGACCTGGGTTCAAATCCTACCTCTGCCATGAAACTCACTGGGTGACGTTGGGCAAGTCAGTGCCCCTCAGCCTGATCTACCTCACAGGGTTGTTATTGTGATGACAAAATGGAGGCAGAGTTGCCAATCTCCAGGAGTGGCTTAGAGATCTCCCAGGATTACAGCTGATCTCCAGGATATAAGGATCAGTTCCCCTGGAGAAAACGGCAGTGGTAGATGGTGGACTCTAAGGTATCACATCCCTACTGAGCTCCTTCCCCAAACTCTGCCGTCCCAAGGCTCCACCCCCAAATCTCCAGGAATTTCCCAACTCAAGAGTTGGCAACCTTAAAAAGGAGAGGAGAATGGTGGTCTGAGCTGCTTTAAGTCCCCATTAGGGGGAAGGTAAAGGTTTCCCTTGCTCAAAAGCCAGCCAAATCTGGCTCTAGCAGGCAGTGCTCATCTCCGTTTCTAAACCGAAAAGCCAGTGCTGTCTGAAGACTTCTTCATGGTCATGTGGCCTGTTACCTTCCCACTGAAGTGGTACCTATTTATCTACTTGCAATTTCTTGTTTTCGAACTTCTAGGTTGGCAGGAAGTGGGGGCCAGAGACAGGAGCTCACTCCGTCATGTGGCACTTGGGTCTCAAGCCACTGAGCTACAGACCTTCTGGTCTGCAATTCAGCATCTTAACCTCTGAGCCACTGCAGCCTTTACATTAGGGAGAAAGTAATTTGTAAATATCTAAATAAATAAGTGTTCCTTTCTGATTCCAAAGAAGGCTCTGAGGTGTGTGTATCCAACAATTATTCTGGGTCCCTCCGGCCAGCTCAATAATGAGGAAGACAGATTTGGAGGACAGCCTCCTCTGCCACTACCCCGCATTGCTCTAAGCACTGCCTCTGTGCTGGAGCAGCTCATGTTCTGTCCTTTCTGATTCTCCAACGTACCAAGTTGTACATGCCTAATAGGGCTTCCCTCACTTTCATGAACTCTACCAGGCAAGAGGCCTGGGTACGGTTGCCGGGTCCTGCGCTCTTGCCGGCAGGGGGTGGGAGGGAGCTTTCTGGGAGTGGGGGCAGGGTGACATCACTGCATGTGACATCCCCAACATGATGGTATCATGCAGAAGTGATGTCATTATGCCAGGGACATAGTGTGACAATGCACTAGTATTTTGGGCAGAATTCTATGGTTACCATAGAATTTTGCCCAAAAGACCAGAGTATTGCCATGCGACACCCCCGGCACAATGATGTCACTTCTGTCTGATGCCATGATGCTGGGGATGTTGCACCAGGTCATGGCAGTTTGGGGCAGTGTTCCCTCTAAGCTGAGTTAGTGTGAGCTAGCTCAGTTTTTTAGCCTCCAGCTCACACATTTTTGTCTGAGCTCAGGAAGGATGGCTCCAGAGCACACTAATTTATGCAGCTGCCAAATCGCTCACTCACGACTTTAATGCCAGTCGCTCACAAAGTAGAATTTTTGCTCACAAGACTCCACAGCTTAGAGGGAGCATTGGTTTGGGGTGGGGCAGGAGCCCACAAAATCAGGGGATCCCCCACTCCCAACTGGGGGCTGGCAACCTGCCCCTGCACCAGCGTGATTTTCTTCTAGCAACTGATCCTTTCACCTCATAACAATCTCTAATAAACCGACTTTCCTCTCTTGTTCCGTTTAGCAGCTGATCAATTGGCAGTGTCGGATATTTATGGCTAGTATCTGAACCATTTTAAAAAAACATATGTCTAATTGCAAGTCTGCAATACTGTATTTGGGTACAGTTTGCAATGCATGCTGCTCAGAGAAGGAAATGCTTCATCCATCGATCGTTCCCAGGAGGCTCAGTGTATGAACTGCTCTTATCTTGGTCTCCACCCCCAGATCTTGAGTCACAGACTTTGGTTGTTTTGGCTAGGTTTACATGGGCATCTGCAAAATGCAGGAAAATATGGACCTTCTTTCCAATTGTACTGCTGTTGTTTGGCAGAGGGCTATACAACTACATGAAGTCCAACAACAGTATGGAATCAGTTTTATGGTCTTCCCCCTTGACATACTAACATTAAAAATCAGAAACCATGTGAAGCAGGATTGCAGTGCTAGAACTGTGTGCAGTGCTTTATTTCTTCTTTAGGAGGAAACATCTCTGTCCCCACACCCTTTTATCTCCAGCTAGGATTGCCATCTTTCCAGGGACAGCAGGAAAGTTCCCATTCCCCAGGCCCCAACAGCTATCTTTGCTCTGCAAGAGGCAGAGGCAGGAGTGATGTCATGTGATGCCATGTGATGATGCATGACACTGTGATAGCACTTCTACTTTGTACCAAGGAAATGACATCATGACACTCTAGGAATTCACACATCTCTATTATTTTAAAAAATGGATAGGAACCAGAAGTGATGTCACAGCATCACATATAATTGTGCAACATTGTCCCCTGCCCTTAAAGCCTCCTGCTGGTTGCCAGAGTTCAGCTTGGTAACCCTACCTACAGCCCAATAAAGACTTTGGGGCAACTGGAAAGCTTGCACACATTTAAATGTTACTTTGATTGCTCCTTATAAAGGGATGACATGGCTTTTGTATGGGGATTATGCTTTGCAGAGTTTTCCAGTGTTCTGTTTCCCTGACCAACTTGAGTCTGTGTTTCATTCTCTCCTGGGCTGCAGAAACATATTTTCTGACAATACCAATGCTAAGATTTACTTTCAGGGGGAAATGTATCCCACTGCAAAGGGAATCTGAGAAGGGATGTAAGAAGGAAGGAGGGATGAAGAGCAAGGACATGCTCCAGGAAATCTTAAGATAAGGAAGATTTGTTCTCCTTACCCGACTGAACCATTTGCAAAATGACTCTGCTGTACTCTACAGGACGACTTAAGACCATAAGAAGAGCCCCACTGAGCCACACCAGTAGTCCATCTAGTTCATCATCCTGTCTTACACAGTAGCCAACCACTTACTCTGGTGGTCAGCAACAGGGCACAGAGGCTGAGTCATTTCTCTGATGTTGCCTCCTGGTGCTGGCATTCAGAAGTTTACTGCCGCTGAATGTGGAGTTTCCTTTTAGGCACCATGGCTAGTAGCTGCCGACAGACCTATCCACCATGAATCTGTCAAATTCCCTTTTACCCTTTTAAATTTGTCTATGCCTTTGGCCATCACCATATCTTCTGGCAGTTAACTGTACATTTTTATAGCTCATTGAGTAAAAAAGTATTTCTTTTTGTCTGTCCTGACTCTACTGCCCTTCATTGGGTACCCTTGAGATCTAGTGGTTTGGGAGAGGGAGAAAAGTTATCTCTGCCCCCCACCACCACCCTGCCCTGTGCTTACAATGTAGAACATTTCAGGTGTGAGAGAATTGGGGCCAGGAGCTCATTGTTTAATGAGGATAAATAGTAATGTGCATGGAAATATATTCTGCTGAGGAAGCCTTTTGGCTAAGCCCGTTAAGATACACATAAAATGTAAATAAACATAAATCTCTTTTCACTGATGTGTTGCCTAGAATGAGGATAGGGTTTCTATTGGGCAAATCAGTTGGGCACATCTTCCTGTTGATTGATATGACATCTACTAAAGAGGAAATAATCCATTTGCTTGTTCTTTGTGTTCTCTGATTTTCACATTCAGGTTTGGGGACAACAGTATTATTTACTTCTCAACATACTGCTTAAAGACCTCAAGAACTTAGTTCAGAATGACCTTTTTCATATTGCTTGTAAATCCCTGCAAGGTTTACCTTGGTTGCTTTGGTAACATGTTATTTCTTATATAATAGAAGTATTTGAAAAACATGAATTTCTTAAAATAAAGGATTGCGAATGCTATCAGGGGGAAATAAAAGAATCCTTGTAAGTAGTGCTTGGGCCCAAGAATATGAAAGGAGATTTTGATTTGGGTTGCAAGTTCCCAGAGAATGATGTCAGTCTTTATGATGGCCCCATCCACTTCCCTCCCTTAGAGGTGAGATTTTCCCTCTATTTTTCTTTCTGTTCTGCAACTAAGCCACCCTTGTTATATGTTTTCTTTTTTCCTGATGAATTCTGGCTGTCCTATATTGTCACAGTATAATATTTGGGCTGTTTGCTCAGCCCAGGAACCTGAGGGAAGGAATGGGAGCCCCCTTTAACTTATATAACTTAAAGTGCACTTGAGAAGTTTTTATATTCCAAATTTACAAAATATTTTATTCAACTCAGAAGGGAAAGGTCAGGTGAAATCAGGGGTAAAATTTCTGAGGTAACTCAATATAGATAACTCTGAGGTAAATTCAGTATATGCACAGGCTTTATATTTCAGGCTAATGAGGGTTTCTTAAGCTATTCACGGTTACTTAAAATCTTTATGTTGAAAGGATTTTTCCCCCCAGTGTTTTCCCCAAACACTTCAGTATACTTTCTTTCCATATTCTCTCTTTTGATTTCCAGAAGGCTGGTATACTCTTTCCAAGACCCAAACCCCTTCTCTTGAAACATCAGTACTCATCTTGAAGTTTTTAATTGACTCTTAAGGTCTCCAAAGGCAGTTTCTAACCACACCAGATCAGGGATCTCTGCACTCTTCAGAGCTAACTCCCTGTTTAACTGGGTAGGGAATTTTCTTCTCTCTCTAGAAGACCTTTTCCCTTTCCTTGGCCTGAATGGGAGTCTCCATCTACTTCCCAAACTTCCTTGCCAACTTTCCCCAGTTCTCCTGACTGTGTTAAACTGGTCTCAGTCAGGGCTGAGTTCTGAAACTGTCAGTACTCAACTCTTCTCAGCTAGAGCTGAAATCAGACTGTCAGTCAAGGCAGAAACCTGACTTTCTTCTCAGTATGCAGCTCTCTTAAGACTTTCTCTGCTCAGCTGATGCTAACCAGTTAGATTCCTTGGAGCAGCCTGTCACTCAAGGTTCTCTGTTGCTGTGAAGGATTAACCCTTCACAGTCCTTTACTCTGTTTGTACAGCACTTCTAAGCATTTTAAAAGCGCAGTCCATCACAGTCTTCTAAGAAGATGACTCTGTTTCCTGCATTCAAAACAAGGGTTGTACCATAATGCAGTGCTCATGAATACTAAGAACATAAGAGAAGCCAATGTTGGATCAGGCCAATGGCCCATCTAGTCCAACACTCTGTCACACAATGGCCAAAAATACCAGATGCCATCAGGAGGTCCAGCAGTGGGGCCAGGATACTAGAAGCCCTCCCACTGTTGCCCCCCCCAAGCACCAAGAATACAGTGCATCATTTGCCCCAGCCTGAGAGTTCTTATCTATACCTTGTGGCTGACACATAAAATTTTTGTTATTTCACTTGCAAGGAGAGGTGCCTTTCATCCAATAGAATGTCAGACCCATTAACAATTTAAGGTATGGGCAGGGGTCTTTTTTGGGGGGAACATGCCGGAGCACAGCTCCGGCAGCTCAGGAGCCACAACAAATGGTGGTGGCAGCAAGTCCCACCCCCAGCCGGCGTCCCCGGTAGGGGTGTGCAAAAAAAAAAAAATTCGGCCCAATTCGGTTCAGCCAAATCGGGCACAAGCAGTTTCGGAGGGCAGAAAGGCTCCCGCATGTCAGTTTCAGCAGTACCAGCCAATTCGGGTGCTTTCCACCAGCCAAATGTCACTTTCAGCCCCATTATATCCTATGGGCCATTGAAATCAATGGCAAAAACACAGGGTATATTCTGGGGGCTGGAGGGGAGGGGATTTGAGGGAGGGGCTCCAAACTTACAGGGTAGCTGATGGAGCCCCTCCCCAAGATACCCACCAAGTTTCAAGAACATTGGACCAGGGGGTCCAATTCTATGGGCCCCCAAACAGGTTGCCCCCATCCCCTCCATTGTTCTCTATCGTGGGGAAAAAGTTACTTTTTTACCATGGTGCTATTAGTAGCCCTGGGGGGAGGGGGTTTGAGAAAGAGGCTCCAAATTTTCAGAGTAGCTTTGAGATCCTCTTCCCACATACACCCCCATGTCTCAAAGCAATTTGACCAATGGACCTAATTCTATGGGCACCCAAACAGGTTACCCCCATTACCTCCATTGTTTTCAATGGGGAAACCCAGCCAACAGCACTTAAGGCAGGCAAGCAGGCAGTACCAGCAGTCAGACTCTCCCAGAGAATCTCAGGGAAAGTGAACTGTCTTGGGAGGTGCTTGTTTGCCATGAGAATAAGTGGCACACTCCAGAACAAATGGCACTGTGGCAGTACAAGCATGCCACAGTGCCACACAGAAACCCCAAAAGACCAAAAGGAACATCATTTATACATGTATAAATTGATGGTGCAACCTCATTGGACCACTCACACCACACACACCTCAAAAAGAATATTTATAGCACTGGAAAAAATGCAGAAAAGGGCAACTGCAATAATAAGAGGAGGACACTTTCCCTATGAAGAAAGGTTATCACATTTGGGGATTTTAGCTTTGAGAAACAATTACTGAGGGGTGACATGATAAGAGGTTTACAAGACTATGCATGGGATAGAGCAGGTAGAGAAAGAAGTACTTTTCACCCTTTCTCACAAGACAAGAACTTGTGGGCACTCAATGAAATTGCTGAGCAGTCAGGCTAGAAGTTAGAAAAGATGAAAGGTTTTTTGGTTCTTACAGGTTTACAACTTTAAAAAGTTCTGCTGGTTGCTGTTGCTTGGGGCGGGGGGTTGGTTTGTTTTTTTCCTGTCTGCTCCAGCCTCGATATATTTGTCAAATTCCATCTGGAAGCTGTTCGTGCCAGCCACCACCACCATCACCTCCTGTAGCAGTGAATTCCATGTGTTAATCACTGTTTGGGTGAAGAAGTACTTCCTTGCATCTGCAGTTGCCCTTTTCTGCATTTTCCCCAGTGCTATAAATATTCTTTTTGAGGTGTGTGTGGTGTGAGTGGTCCAATGAGGTTGCACCATCAATTTATACATGTATAAATGATGTTCCTTTTGGTCTTTTGGGGTTTCTGTGTGGCACTGTGGCATGCTTGTACTGCCACAGTGCCATTTGTTCTGGAGTGTGCCACTTATTCTCATGGCAAACAAGCACCTCCCAAGACAGTTCACTTTCCCTGAGATGCCTCCCCCCTTTTGCTTCCCCTTCTGACATCACTTCCGGTGATGTCAGGGTGTGTGGCATATGCTAATAGCCTAGTAGCTCATTAGCATACCATATGCTAATGAGCTCCTGCAGCTCTTTTTCTATGAAAAGACCCCTGTGGGTATGGGTGCCTGACAATCAGCGAGAGACCTAGGGGGTGGAGGAGACGGGAGGGGCTTGCCACTGATGAAAACCCAGAATTGATGTTATGCCTCTCTAGGAATTGCCAGAAACTCTATGGCTTTACTGACTGACATCATTTCTGGGTTTTCCCTTGAAGTTACATCATGCTGTTAGCCTAGTAGCCATTGTTAAAAATATATATTTTCTTCCACTGCAGCTCCAAGCTGTTTTAGGAAATGGGAGCTGCGGCAGGGATCTTATTGGAATATTTAATTAATATAGCAGAGTTTGCCCAGTCATAGAAGCATGACCCTATGTGCAGTAAATAAATCTCCCAAGAAGTATATAGCAAAAATGGTAAACTTGCATTTATTCAAGTCGATCTAGCTCATATTCTAGTCAAAAAAAGAGAAAGAAGCCCAATCTGAAGAGTACTTTCCCTATCACAAATGGCCAGCATGTCTGGCATCATGTGTGTGGGAGTATGAGGACCTTGTATCCACAGGAGAGACCTGCAGAGACATGTGCCTCCATGGAAGGCCATGTGCAGAAAGAGCGAGAGGACAAAGCGAGAGAGAGGAGGGGTCAGAGGGCAGCTCCCAGGTTAAGACAAAGAGAGGCATCCTATTCAAGGAGATAACACCTTAGGGTGATATAGCACTCCCCAATGTCTAGGCTTGCTGAGTCACCTTGTTCCAACATTCCCCACCCCCTGCAGGGGCTTGGCAGCTCTACCTTAGCGGACTGGAACACTTATTTGCTGTGTCCACTGCTTGTTATATACTATGTAACTCATTGTTATACTGTCAATTGGTCGCTTTCAATAAAACAAAGCAGACATTAATACAGATAGTGTTTGTATGTGTTTGATTCATAAAATCCCTTCTAGTCTCAGTAGCTGCTTAAAAAATAGCAAATCATTTTGCTCTTCTGCCTATGAGGCTCAGCAGCAAAAGAACAGAATAGCAAGAAAACAGGAGTCGCTTATAGAGTCTCAAATCATCTGTAGACATCTCCCAAGTGAGTAATGGTGTAAACAGCATTTGGAAATACAGACCTATCAGAAAAACCCTCTTAAATTACCAGATCCTTCTGCTGATTGGTAAATGTCCTCATCAGCTACATATCTTCAGAGTTTTCACCTGTTCCCCTCCCTGTGACCATCCTAAGCAAAGTTATACCCTTCTAAGTCTATTGGTGCAAAAGGACTTAGCGTAGCATAACTTTGCTTAGGAGGGCACAGTAAGGCTGCAGTCTTAGGCTGCGTTCAGACGGCCAGTCAATCGCGCCATGAGCCCTCCTAAAATTTTATCCCGATTTTTTAAATCCAGCCTACCACGACCAGACGCCCCCCTATGAAATAGCCTCACCGCGCGTTGTTCCCGCCGTGATTTGTCTACACGGCATCCACCGAGGATTTTAAAAAAAAAGTTTTGTACATTCGCATAGGCAAGGCTGCGCCTCCTTGGAGAACTGAGGCGATTGCGGAGGGTTTTCAGCAAAGTCCCGGTCCTCCCCCTTGCCATTGCCATCAATGGAGGGACTATTTTGCAAGTTAGAACAGTCCTTCCCCCTCCATCTCCCATCGCGGTAACATCTTGTCCCTAAAAGAAATAAGCATGAATATTACATTCCTCGTAGCGCTTATCGCTGAATGCGTTTCCTCGTTAAAGCGCACATGGGGTTTCAATTTTTAAAAATCGCGCTCCCGTCGGCTCGGTCTGACGTCAGACCGAGCCGACGGGAGCATCGCGCGCTAATGGAGTGACCAGACGGAAGAAAGTCTGCAGTTGTTGCGCGGGTAAGCGAAAACCCTACATTGAAACTACTACTTTTAAAATCAGGATTGGAGGCGCAGCAGAACGGGATGCCTATGGGACCGGAATATTTCGCAGATGTTTCTGTCTGGTCGTGCATTTTTGATCCGCAAGGGAGTCGTTCCTATGGCAGATCAAAAGATCCGTCTGAACACACCCTGAAAAATGCTTTTCTGAGACTTAGTTTGCCATGGCAGGGGTAAAATTTGAACCAGGAACTTCCTGATGTACACCTCAGTTTCTTAGTGGATGTGCTACAGTAGCTCTCACCTAACGCACAACTTTCTGTAGAAAGGACCATGTTCAAATAAATTTGTGTACAAAAGTCAAATGATCGAGAACTAATTGACATGATTGGAAGGTGAAAATTAATTTGGTTGGTTCAGGAGCAAATTAGTGAAATCAATATATTACTGCAGTATTTAATTTTTAGCCACATATGTAACTACTGATCAGCTATGCTGTGTGGTTGGATATTGGTGTAAACAAGGTGTATTGCATTAGCAGGATAAATTTGCCTGAAGCTGTTGGTGACTGCTAGAGTAAACAGACAACAGAGACTGTATCCACCAGAGCTTGCAGCTGAAACGTTTTCTATGCTAATGTTAATCTCTCTATTCTTAGTATTTTAGCATTTGGCTTTCTTCTCTTGTCCTCAGTGAGGATTTGCATACATGTATTGCTTATCTTAAATTCAGAAAAAAGAATCTGAAATCAAAAAAGTGCTTCCATTATTCCTCCCCTCCCCCACTTGGCATCCAAACACTAAAACATGCTGGGTTGGGTTGAAAATTTAGACATAAATTAGGAGAGTTGCCTCAGGGTTTCTCAGTGATGTTAGCACACAGTTTTCATTTACTCATTTATTGAACTACACAGACTGAATCCAGGAATTATGTCCCTGAATATTTTTATCTTATCTTTATGTTTTTATATTTCATTTAGTCCCTATTTTTGTACTGTAGAGAAACACATGGCATGTCAACCTGGCTCCAAAGAAATTTGTAATAATCAGAGAGGTGATAAGAGGGTCAGAAAATATTACATTTTCCTAATGAAAACCTGATAGATTGTTGTTCGGCCAGTGCAAAACATGAAGTAAGTCACAGACAGGAAATCGGCCCAGACAGGAAGTACGTTACAGAAAGGACGTGCATTTCCTGAGTCCCAACCCAGTGCCCCTTTTGTGCATATAAATACATAACTAATTTAGATAAAGAGAATGGTAAATTGAAAGTTATAGTATACTAGAAACTAATATTGTTTGATGTTCAATCTAACAAGTCCAACAAGAACCTGTCTAGGCAAGCAACAGGCAGAGCAAGAATCAGAGCAGAGAAAGAGGAAAGCAGATTAGCAGAGGGAAAATATCTGGGCAATCACTAGGCAAGAGCTCATCTAAAAGATGATGTTATACCGCCAAAGGTCAGGCTTCATTTACACAGTCTTAAAGTAAGCTGGTGGACCCCATCCTTCCATCCTGTATGAGGCTCTGATGCTGGCAAGACTTGGAGTTCAATTTTCGTTTCCAAGTAAGACTCTAATGATAGATCCCAAGCTACTCACAGTTAAGGTTACCGGGCCTTCCAATATAGCAGAATGTAATTACTTTTGATGCCTGCTGGGGCCTTGGGCCTTGGGCAGGAAGTCTCAGGGGGAGAAGGCCTGGCCTGCCAGCAGTGCACCAGCATGTCTGCATTACATCTGGGTTAAGCTGAAAGTGACATCATGGGATGCTGGAGGCCTTCGAGCTACAATCTGGGGATTCTAATGAAGGCAACGCCCTGAGTGCGCTAAGGTTCTTTGACTTGTGTGGCTAGCCAATATACCACACAGTGAGGTGGACAATCCAGGCAGCAAAAACAGGTAGAAAGTGTTTTATTCGAATAAGGGACAACTTACAGCCAAAAATTCAGCTCAGATGTCCACTGAGTAACAGGAGAGTTATGACTTATATATTCTTCTTGCTCCTTCCAAGTTTACATCATTGTTGACATCATTTTTAAATGCTCAGTTTGAGTTTCTTTGTCTTACCAATTATTAATTATACATTTGACAAACAAGATGTTACTCGGCCACATTTCAACCTGCAATGCAGGTGCCTGTCTCGTTAAAATTGATAAAGGCATCTTCTTGGCTTCTCTTCTAGATTTGCTTCACCTTTGAATGAACTTTCAGGATGAGTTCATTCTCGGTATAAACTCTAACTTTCCATTTTACAAAAACAGTTTCTTTACATTGATACATGCATATATATGTATAAAAAATACTCTTAATAGAATGTCTATGACCTTACTTCCACTAAGGGTATATAAAATATGAAGAATATGGAAAAAATATATCATTATAATGAATTAAACTCTATACATGCTCTTTCTAATGTTCTAAAGTTGCCTATACTATAAAGCTTTTGTAGAGACCTTGAAACCATCTATTATTCTTCATTTTGATCCATCAGAACTTTTTTCCTAAATTTTATAAAGTATTAAATTTAAGTTAAACTTTATATTGTTACAAAATATACTATTTTACTTCAGCCAGCAGGGGTTCTTCTTGAATAACATAAGTTCTGCATTTTAATTGGCCTTTAATGTCAAGAGCTGTGATTAATGTCTTTGTTTCTTACTGAACTCTGCCTGCACGCTTGCTTGGCAATGTTCCCATTCTCTGCTTGTTAGCAGTTTGCTAGTCTTATACAGGCCTGTAGCCAGGATTTCTTAAATCGGAGGGCCTTTAAATAATTCAGGGGGCACTGAAATTAAAATTAAAAGGGTTCAAATCAGGGCCTTATTTATTTATTATTTCCATTTATACCCTGCGCTCCCTGTGAACAGGCCTTCCAAAGAGTTGACTTCCAGCCCTGATTGAATCATGGTGCGCTGTGGGGGGGATGGGTTTTGAAGTTCCCTTGCACCCAGCTCCCCCCTTCCCTTGTCCCCGTCACTCAAACCCGGGCCCAAAGCATGAATCATTGTCCTGGAGCCCTGGGACGAAGAAGCATGCCCACCCAGTCTGTGTGCAGGCACTCCACTACCAGTGGCCACACTCCCCACTCCGGAAAGAGGGTCTGCAGCCCCCACCATGCCCACTCACTGTCCCACCCTGACTGTTTGCACCAAGACAAGCAGGCAGGGGTGCGTGCACACTCTGCCCGACGTGGGAGGGACCGGCTGGGTCTGGAGATGGTGAGGCGGTCACCAGGAGCAGCCCAGCCAGGGGCAAAGCAGAGCAGAGCACCATGGGGTGAGGCAAGGCGAGGGAGGAGGGCTGCGCTGGGCCACCGTGCACTCTGCCCATTGGCCGGCCAGCGAGCGCATCTCATCCACAGACCTCCTGGTTGCCTGGTTGCCTGCCCAGGGTAGTAAGTTGGGGGGCCCTGACAGAAAGTGAGGGGGCCAGGCCTCAAAATGATCCAAAGTAGCTACAGGCCTGGTCTTATAGCTTATAGCGGTGTATTAGCAAAGTTTCTTAAAGAACTAAGAATTTAGCTAAATTTCCTCTTTATTTATTCTTTAACAGTTATTCTTTGCTATTAGAAGTTATGTTTTAACATTTTAAAAGCATACAAAAATAAGGAAAAGGGTTTTTCAGGCTTAAATTTCTTTTTACAAGAAGTATAATTGTACTTAATCATATCGACATCTTCTTTAACCAATTATCACATTCCTTTCTCTGAGCATCACCAGCTCAGTTCATTAAATGTATAACTATTTCTCTATGCAAGCAAACAGTCCTTTTTCCCTTAAAATAAGAAGCTGCTAGAGGCAGATATATTTATATTGCTTATAAATTCCAATAGTTCAATATTTATGCTAAAACGTTTTAAAATTAAAAGAAGCTTAGTTTGATTTTTCCTTATTTAAAATTACTAATAATCATAGCCATTGTGAACTTTTAAACTTGTTCCTTTGAAGCATAGAATCACACCATAGATCTTAACTCTGACAGCTTGTTAACCGGGTGTTTGATACCATCCTTATTAAAAAGTCTAATGACGTTGCAACACCTGCTTGAAAATTCCTCTTCTGTCAATTAAATTGGATATAAACACCTGTTTCTACAATTCTGCTTAGTGTTTAATGATTTGTCACTAACTCCTGGAGAATCCCAAAGATGCTTTCCCAAAGATCTCTGGAATGCCAGCAATAATCAATAGATAATCATTTGACCCCCTGAGCTTCCTCTGCAGTAACTTGCCCTCACCTTCAAGTATGTGTGGTCTGTGTGTGATCTCATCCCAGTCTGAGGTAGATCCTGATAAACTATATTTCTGCTATGTTTTTTAAACTATTGCTACTAAGGAATTGAGGAATTCTGCTACTATAGAATTTTATTGTGGTTTTTATTCATTTTAAACTGTATGATATGCATTTGGTTTTGTTGTTGTCATGCACCATCCCGAGCCCTGCTGGGGTGGTATAAAAGCTGAATATAATAGACAAACAAACAATAATATATGAGAATTAAGAGCACAAAAAATACTGTAGATCAGGGGTCTCTAAGCTTTTTGAGCCTGTGAGCACCTTTGGAACTCTGACACAGGGTGGTGAGCACAACCAAAAAAATGGCCACCATGGGAGGTGGAGTCTAAGTGCAGAGGATATGAGGCGTAATTTTAAAAGATACACTGATAAAGAGGAGAGACTGTGGTGACCAAAACAAAGATTGCACAGGCAATCTGATCTTTAGTGGCTAATCAGAAGCCCTGCTCAGCAGAAAAAACCCCCCCCATGCTTTCTAAAAACACTTGGTGGTCACCAGGAAAGGTCTTGGTGTGTGCCATGGCACCCATGGACACCATGTTGGGGCTCCTGCTGTAGATCGTACTGATGCTGGGCTGCACTTCAAACAGATTACATATCTTTCCAACCTGTTAATGAAGCCTGATTATGAACACTGAGGGGAGGCTCATTGGGCTACAGAAAGCAAGAAGGAATCAGCAGAAAGCACTTTAAAAACTCAAGTGCCCTTGAGTCATTGGGATTGTGTAGGCTGCCTATTCCAAAGCAAGTTTCAGTAAATGGCTGCCTTTCTTCATCCAGGACTGTAACCAGTGGTGCCCTGATATAGGCATGAATATTTCCATGATGTCACTGGCACCTATTGGATAGTGCCTATTACATCATCGATGACGAAACCCCTGAAGTAGGCAGGGTTATGCAGAACCCATGGGAACTGAGCCAGCCCGCCAGCCCTGTATTTGGAAAGGAGAAAGAAGAGTTGCCTGCAGGGCTGGAGAAATTACCCCCCACCCTTGCCATGAAATGATTGAATGAATGCAAGATGGAGTTGTCTAATGACATAACACTACCGCTGTGATTTAGGATAGCTGTGTGCTCTAAGATGTCTGATATTCTGGCTTTCCAAATAATAATAATAATAAGAATCAGGCTCATTTCCTACAGGAGCACACAGGAGCGAAGCTCCGGCAGTAAGGAACCCAGGGGGCGGGCACATGCAGCAAGCCCCACCCCCTGCTTCTAGCAGCCCCCCCCATCTTTCCCAGCCTGCTGGCTGATCCAGTGGAGCGCTGCCGCAAGCTGTCCCTCAAGCTGCTCCACCACTGCCTGGGCCATGGCACCCAGCCCGCCCAGGTACAAGCTCTCCCTCCTCTGTGAGAGCAGATCTGTGCATTTCCCCCCCTCCCCATAGCTAGCAATCCAAAACAGTCCAGTGGAGCCTGAGTGGTGGGTGTTGCCTTCTGACACACTTCCGGTGATGTCAGGGGGTGTGGCATATGCAAATAAGTTATGCTAATGAGTTATGCTAATGAGCTCCTACACCTCTTTTTCTACAAAATGACCCCTGAATAAGATTATACACAGCATCAGAAGGGTAGAGTAATTCAGCAGGAGATTACACAGAATCCAGTTGTTGTCAATTGATCATCAAATGGGAGCATTTTATATAAGCTTTGTGTTCCAACTATATAATGGTACTTAGCAGCTTCCAAATTTCCCCACAAGATGAACAAGTAAATTTCTTTCCTGGGCTGTGATTAAGAATAACAATCCCTATGCAGCAGATTGGGATTTGGGATGGTATAGTATAAACTAATTGTCTCCCCATTTCTATTTTCACTTATGCATGCTCTTGTGCAACCAATTTCTGTGTACTATAATATAATGAGAGAAATGTGCTAGGTATTGCACAAGATCTTGCACAAATGGAACTGTGGTCAATCCATTTATGCTGTCGCTTGCACATGACTGGATCTAAGTCTATGTCTTTATGAATGCTTAAAGGCACTGGGCACTCTAATTCTCCAACATAAAAGTGATCACTTGGATCACTGATGGGTGTACAGTCCAGCTTAGTGTAGTTTGGTTGGAAATTGAATATGAGCAGTAAATGCTACAGTAGATGCCTCTGTTTCAAATGCTCAGCTGTTGTGTGATTCTTCATAAACTATGGAAGAATTTATAAGCAAAGGAATATGTTGCAAGAATAAAACTGAGATGATAGATGCAATGTTGGTTTGTGATATTGTATCTTTATGGCGAGAGAAACACACAGGCAAAGACACTAACACATCGATACACAGACATTTCTCAGTACAGTAATCAGGTTGCCAGCCAATGATGGCAACAAACTGGGAGAATTTAGTGGAGGGGACAGCCTCCTCAGTGTTGGACCAGAAGTGACATCATCACGCCAGGGTGATGTTGTTGGGCTCTAGAGCACAGAGATGTCAAACTCATTTATTACAAGGGTCAGATCTGACATAAATGTCATTTTGTCAGGCTGGGCCATGCGTGCCATAAAATGTAGTGCCAGGTAAAGGTAAAGGTAAAGGTTCCCTTGCTCAAAAGCCAGTCGAATCCGACTCTAGGGTTGCAGTGCTCATCTCCGTTTCAAACCGAAGAGCCAGCGCTGTCCAAAGACATTTTCGTGGTCATGTGGCTGGCATGACTAAACACCAAGGCGCACGGAACGCTGTTACCTTCCCACCAAAGTGGTACCTATTTATCTACTTGCAATTTCTTGCTTTCGAACTGCTAGGTTGGCAGGAGCTGGAACTAGAGACAGGAGCTCACTCCGTCTTGCGGCACCTGGGTCTTGAACTGCTGAACTACTGACCTTCCACAGCCTGCAGTTCAGCGTCTTAACCACTTGAGCCACCGCAGCTCCTGTAGTGCCAGGTACCAGAGGTATATTACCGCTGACCATGACTCACATGACTCCTCAGCAGAGCTCGGGGCCAAACTAGCCCTCCTAGACCCTAATGGCTGCCCATTCATTGGACTGGGTAATCCCTGGAGATCTGGGGGAGGAATCTGGGGAGGGCCTGCATTTGGGGAAGGGAGGGACCTCAGCAGGGGATATAATACCTTGATATAGGCCCTTCTGGTCTGCATTTGGACTGGCTTCCTCCCAGTTGCTTGCAGGCCAGATAAGAGCCCGGGATGAGCCAGTTCTGGTGCCCAGGCTGTATGTTTGACATGTCTGCTCAAGAGCATCTAGGGTGATGCTTTAGAGTTTTGGGTGAATCCAAGAGCATCATCCCAGCACATGGATATCACTTCTGGTTTTTCACCGGAAGTGACAGAGAGTTTTGGCACAATGCCAAGGAGTCCCCTCTCCCATTTTCCCTCTGCAGTCCTATTAAGCAGCAGCAGGGAACAGGGGCCCTGGCTGGAAGGTCACCTGCTGTATCAGGAGACCTGCCCCTCCAGATGGTTAGTATGTAGTTATTTTGTAACTGTGACTAAATCAAAGTGACTTGCAGTGCTGTCCTAAGCAGAATTACACCCCCATTGACTTTGATGGATTTAGAAGTATATAATTCTGCTTTGGACTGCACTGCCGGTAACTAGGTAACAAAGAGCTAAGGATGATTTTGTATAATTCCCATTTTTCACACTTCAACAATCTGTCTCCACGTCATGATGTGTAAACTCAAATTGCAAGGATAGAAACAAAAGATTGTTAAAGCTTTTACTAATTAATCAACAGACTATGATACAGATAGAGGTCAACATGTCCCCCCCCCACTGACAGTATACTGCAAATCTGTTCTTTTAAAAAATAAGATTGATCTTCTTCAACAAACAACTAGAATATAGTCTGGCTGGCTTTAGAATGCAATTCATGACTGTTCAAACATGCCCTGAATGTCAGAATTCTGAAATGGTCACTCTTGGGCCACAAAATTGGTGTGGCGCAATTAAAACAAAATCCTGCTTCATATCTAGGAATACTGGGTTGGATCCTAACCATGTTTTCCACTAGGACTGGCACACGTTAGAAATTCTGTGAGGAAAGCAGGGTCCCCAAGATGATGCCCTTGGGTACAGTGGCACTTGTTGACACTTTTCCTGGTGCCTGCCAAGTATTTGTAGAAAGTAGGCATGGCCAGCTGGGCTTTTGCTCAAGAAGGCTTCTAAATGGCCATTGGTGCTTTGATTGACTGTACGGATTTTTAAAATGGTGCTTTGGCTTTGGCAACCACTTCCATTTACAACAAAGGATTTTCATTGTGTGACTGAAGGTAAGCTGCAGCAGCCATTTTGTAATGTCCCCTTTGGCTATCAGACCGTTCCATTACATATATACAATATACATATACACAATAAATATACCACACATCTTGTGACTGGCTTCACCTCCTGGGGCAGCCGTTTTGTAGCAGCCATTTTGTGGCTGTGCTCACCATACTGTATCAGAATTCCAAAGGTGCTCACAGGCTCAAAAAAGGTGTTGGGTTTAGCAAGTTAAAAACACTTCAGTAATTATAGAGTTAACTTTGTTTGTGTTAGTCAACAGGAAGTCACATGTTTATTGTACCCAATCTGTTTACGAAGTGAGAAAAGCCCAGGAATCTTGTGGGAGGTCCTATTATAGTGACCTGAACTTTAGCCCTGTGATTGGAAATCAATGTATTGGCTATTTAGCGTATTGGGGTCCTTTTTCTACTGCCTTTGTGTTGGAGAAGAAGAAACGCCATTTCCTGTGTTCCTGTAGCATCTTCTTAGCAGTAAAGATGTAGGGATCCAGTGTTTTGTTATTTTGCATCCTGTTTACCTTTTCCCCATGTTAATTTTCTAGTAAACTTTTATATTTTTACAAACATACATATGGACTCAGTCTCTCACTCACTGCTCTGCTAATTTAATCTCTGCTTAACTATATTTTTCCAAAGAACACTCATCAAAGGATCTGGGCCTTTTCAGTTTAGAAAAAAAGATGACTAAGGAGGGGACACAATAGAGGTTTATAAAATTTTACACAGGGTACAGAGAATGGACAGAGAGGCCTTTTTCCTCCCTCTCTCCTAATTCCAGAACTCAGGCATACCCAAGGGAGTTGGTGGATTTAAAAGGGGATTAGAAAGATGTGTGGAATATAGTGGCTACTAGCCTTGGTGCCTGCAGGGAACTTCCACACACCGAGGCAGCAGACCATTAAATCCCAGAGCCAGGAGACAACACCAGGGGAAGCCTTTGCTTCTATGTCCTCTGATTTGCTGCTGCATAAACAGGATACTGGACTGGACCATTGGTCTGACCCAGCAAGGCTCTTCTTTGGTTGTTAGGGTGACTATTAATTGAAAGAGTGGGAAGATTTCTTTCCTTACTACTCTTTAACCTGACAGCATGAACAAAAGAGGGATTCAGGTACGTTAAGGAGTAATTAAACTGAATTAAGAGATCTTGACTGTGGCCTATCAGATATTTTGCATGGATCAGTTCAAGTGGGAAGGGTCCTTTTTTCTTTGCATTTTTGTAACCCATCCGATAAGAACTAACTTCAAAATCTTTCAGTGCACCAAGTTGTTTTCATACTGATTTATCCATGGCTAATTGCTAACAAGAGCAGTGCATCCACTC
Source organism: Gekko gecko (assembly GCA_029375565.1). Taxonomy (NCBI): domain Eukaryota; kingdom Metazoa; phylum Chordata; class Lepidosauria; order Squamata; family Gekkonidae; genus Gekko; species Gekko gecko. Next base: position 117,318,070 of record JAPDNY010000008.1, read on the forward strand.
ACAGTAATCTCCATCCACTGAGATGTGTCATCGACGTCTTGTTCAGGAGGGAGAAAACTCTGTCTTGTTATGACAACGCGTTTTAAGCAATGAAAGCATGGCCCCCGTAGCTTGTCAGCCAATTAAACTGAAAGCAGTCTGAGTCCTCCATGTACATCCTCATTAGAAAGAGGTTGATCAAGAAAATTGGTCTTAGGACATTCCCTAAGGGAAACCATCCTAATTATAATGTATTTTGTATATTAAAGAAAACCCTACAGAGTAACAAATCATTGTGTTTCTTTCTAGGGACATGGGTCACATTTGGAGGTCAGATTTCAGATGAGGTAAGCAACGTTATTTCATTTAACTATAATTCACAAGCAGGATGTGGGGCCTTTTCATTTTAATTAGAAGTCAAGTCACAGATGACAGAATGAACCAAGTCTATTCCTGTCACAGGAAATGTCAAAGAATTATCTTCCAGGAGAGAAAAGATTTTGCACTCCTGGTACATTTCTGAGCATCCAAACAGTTTTAAGAACTTAGTGTTTAATGTAAAGCATCTCCTGCCTTAAAATGTACCCTCTGAGTAATTAAATTATGGAATTCTCTGGAGTTCACATAGTGATGGCCACAAGCATAGAGGGCTGTAAGAGGAGATTAGACAGATTCATGGAGATAGGTCCACCAGTGGCTGCTAGATATGGGAGCTTTGATTTATTATCCTGGGCATCCTTACATAGACCACCCTTTCAATCACCTCCCCTGCCTTGCTCCACCACTCTACCCTTTCAGCCAACCAGAAGTGTCCTTGAAGCCCTGGGTTGCTCCTTTTCACAGGCAGGACTTGATGACTGGTTCCACCTGGCTGCCAGACTCTATTACTGAACCTAGAGTCTGCAGCCCCACTCTGCCTGTTCTGGGTGCTTCTTGGCAGGGCTGCTGCAGCTGCCAGTTGTGCATAGCTTCTCTCAGCCAAAACAAGTTGCTCCTGCAAGTCTGGGGCAGGTTCCGTCACTGGACACTATTCACAATTGAGGCCCATGACACTGTTTGTAGTGGCTATGTAGAATGGCCCCTTGGGGCTTCGTATAACCTTGTCCAGTGACAGTTTAATCAAGTCTTGATTAATGGCATTTGTCGATTGATCTTTACTCCCAGCCACAAGAAGATATATGTTGCAGCGCACCTGACTGGGTACAATCTGTATTCTGCAAAGCAGTTTATGTGGACTGAATATGGGCAGAAGAGGGAAAAGAGACTCACAGTGTAATCCTATGCAGAGTTACTCCAGTCTAAAACAACTGCAGTCAATGGGGTTATTGGAGTAACTCTGCATGGAGCTGCATGCTAGAAAACCCTATTAAGAAGTCATGTGAGAAGTAGCTTGTCAGTCTCCTAAGGTACAGAATTGGTATTCCTTCAGGACTACGTACATACGCTTTTCTGCTCAGCCAGTACTTTGGCCAATATACAATTCATTTAAAAATATAGGAATCTCCATACAATCTTCTTGTGAAGAAACCAACACTGTAAAAAGCAGCCTCAGAAACGTCTTTTGTTCAGGGAAGTACAGAGTATGTCAAACAAAAGAACAACATTGACCAGAAAGTGCATATGATTTTTTAAAAATGTACTCAGGCTGTGGTCACACAGACCAGATAACGTGGGGGGGAGGCGTGGCTGTTCGCCCTGGAGCAAAATGAAGTGCGGTAGCCCGATCACACGGTCCCCCAAGTCTCCGCGCTTAGGCTGTTAGCTGCCGATCACACAGCGATGCTGAAGCGTAGCAAAGAAACGGCGCGGTGCAATCACACAAGTGGCGATCGCAAGCCACCACTTCTGGATCAGATGGGCAATTGTTGTTTTCCAACAGAGTCCCTGCATGTGCACGATTGAGGAGTGATGGATCGCTTCATGGCAAGTTGGTGCAACAGGTCGCATTTGTGCTCATGGGCAATTTGGTGTTTGTGTGCATCCTATGGAGACTTACAAAACACATCTGGTTTGCGGTGGGACGTGGACAGGAGCCAGATGCCACGGGATACTAGTGCTCCCGCGATCAGACGCCCGCCTTTGCCCCGCATTTTCCGGATACTAGTGTACTTTCCGTGGTACTTTTTAACTCCACATCTTTGGCGGGATGCCACAGGTTGGCTACAGGAGTGCTACGCTTCCCAGATGTTGCAGTATAATTGCACCCCAAAAATCCACCTGACATTCGTGCCTTCCACGTGGCAAATTCTCCATGTGACCAGGGCCTTGGTTTGCTTTAACAATTTTTGAAGTGCCATATTGGAAAGCTAAAGGTATTCTTATCACTTGTGAAAGCACTCCATTTGGGTCTCCATGTGTATCTGAATGCATGAAGTTGTTTTATACTTAGCCCTGTTCACATGTTACAGTGAACACATGTATATCCTGAATGAATGCATGTACATCTGTTTCTAAGATACATTCAATGACTTTTCACTTTACACATGAAACTGGACAGCAGTACCTAGAATAAATGGGGGGTTTGAATGACACATTGAGCTGTACATGTGTTGAATACAAGATGAGAATTACTCAACATGATAAGTACGAGACAGCACACTGGAGGTCAGTTCAAAAGTGATTTCAGCTTTATTTCAGCTCCAAGTTAGACCAGCTAAGGACTAGACCAGCTAGACAAAAGTCTACAAAACACAGAGGTTTATATACACATTCGGCTGTAGTAGCCACACCCACAGTATCCAAAACGCGCCAATAACATCCATACGAATTAACCAATCAGAGTATAGGCATAAGGACCAATCATTGTGTACCTTAAGACCAATCATAGTTGTTCCCACTACAAGCCCTATGATTGGGCAATACTATACAGATTCTGAATCCGCATAATGAGGCTAGCTCACTATGCCTACCATTATGTCTCTGAGGACATAACAACTCCTCCCCCTTAGATGGAACACACTCGTAGTCTGCTAAATGGGGAGGGGCCCTTCGGCTTCGTTGGGACCGCCTCAGTTCTGGGGCTTCAGGGTCTTTACTGGTCTCAGCGCCAGGCATTGCTGGGCTGTCAGGGTCCACAGGGTCCGAGAGTGCAGGGGTCTGCCCTGCCTCAGGTTCTGGACGAGAACCAGCAGCACTCACCTCATCCGGAGGCAAGTGGGACTGCTCCCTGGGCCTGAAACAATCTCCGGACTCGATCTCCTGGTCCGCAGGAGACCATCGCTGCCGGAGTTGGTCGATGTGGCGGCGTATCTGTCGGCCATCAGATAGCCTCACCACATACATTCGAGACCCCAATTTGTTGGTGACTTCGGCATTAAGCCCCTCAGCGTAGTTTCGTGCGAAGACTAAGTCTCCGGGCTGGAACTCCCTGGATGGAGTGGCTGGTTCGGGCCGCACGGTTCTGCTGCCATCCAGGTCTGGGTGCAGGCGGTCGAGAAGGGTTGTCAGCCTTCTTCCCATTAGAAGCTCGGCCGGGCTTTTCCCTGTAGCACAGCTGGGAGTGACATGCTGCCACAGGAGAAAATCGGCCACTCGATGGTCCCAGTCCTCGCCTTGCAGCCGGGCGAGGGTCTCTTTCGCCGTCCGCACCATTCTTTCCGCCTGGCTGTTGGAGGCGGGGTGGAATGGTGCTGTGGTGATGTGCCGGATGCCGTAACCCTCTAGGAAGCCGGCGAACTCCCTAGAGGTAAGCTGTGGCCCGTTGTCACTGACAAGTACATCAGGTAGCCCATGGGTGGCAAAAAGTTGGCGCGAAGCCTTTATTAAGTTTGCCGCTGTCGTTGACCGCATGGGAACTACCTCCAGCCACTTCGAGAAGGCATCAACGACCACCAGAAGCATCTGGCCGTTGATCGGGCCAGCGAAGTCGAAGTGTAGCCTTGACCAAGGCTTTTCAGCTCTGTTTAGTTCAGCCGGAGGGGAGCGTGGCGGATCAGCCCGGGACTGCTGGCAGTTCATACAGCCCCGAACTCGCTCCTCGATGTCAGCATCGAGCCCAGGCCACCATACGTATCCCCGAGCCAGGGCCTTCATCTGCACAATTCCTGGATGCCCGGCATGTAGGGATTTCAGTACGCTCTTTCTAAGTTTGGGGGGAATTACTACTCTGCTTCCCCACAGAATGCAGCCTTTAGAAATTGAGAGTTCAGTTCGTTTCTCCCAATAAGCCTTAAACTCAGGCTCGTCACACACACTCGGCCACCCCCTCCACACCCAGTTTAAAACGCGGGACAGAATTAAGTCCTTTTGGGTGTATGTGGCAATGTCCTTAGACCGCAAAGGAGCCTCAGAAAGTTCATCGAGCGCGAAGATGTCCGCTGTTGGAGCCGGGTCTGGATCAGTTCCAGGCAGGGGGCATCGGCTCAGGGCGTCGGCGTGAGCAATACACTTGCCCGGTCTGTGCTCTATGTCGTACTCATATGCGGCGAGGAATAGAGTCCATCTTAACATCCTGGGCGACAGGATGTTAGGCGTGGGGCGGTCAGGGGCGAAAATCCCAAGTAGCGGCTTGTGGTCAGTAACTAAAAGAAAACGTCTTCCGTACAAAAAGTCATGAAACTTTTTAACTGCACTCACAAGTGCTAAGCCTTCTTTATCGATTTGGGCGTAGTTCTTTTCAGCCCCACTCAGCGACCTAGAATAATAGGCAATTGGTGCCTCAGACCCGTCAGGCATAATATGGCTTAGCACTGCCCCAACACCAAACGGCGACGCGTCAGCCACCAGAACCAACATTTTTGTCTCATCATAGTGCGTGAGGACACTGCTAGACGTCAACAACATTTTAACATTTTGAAAAGCTTCTTCTTGACGCTGCCCCCAAACCCATTTTGCATCCTTACTTAATAAACGGTGTAACGGTTCGGCTACCGAAGCTTTGTGAGGCAAGAACGCATGATAAAAATTAACAAGCCCTAAAAAAGCTTGTAGCTCCGTTTTGTTTTGGGGCCTAGGTGCGTTGTGAACAGCAGATACCTTCCCGGGGTTGGGTGAACTCCCTGCTCATCGATTTTGAATCCCAGGAATTCAGCACTGGGAACCCCTATCGTACACTTTTCTCTTTTTACACGTAACCCAGCTTTTTGAAAACAAAGTAAAACCTGCTTGACTCTTTCAAGCAATTCCTCCTCATCTTTCCCAGCAATAAGCACATCATCGAAGTAAGGAATTACTCCCTTGAGGCCTCTAAGCAACCCTTCCATTAATCCCTGGAAGATTCCCGGTGTGACATTAACCCCGAATTGGAGGCGCTTGACTCGGAACGCACCTCTATGAGTTACGATAGTTTGTGCTTCTGCTGCATTGCTATCCACAGGCAGTTGTTGATAAGCCTGGGCAAGGTCCAACTTTGCAAAAACCTTGCCCCCCCCTAGAGACGCAAGTACATGACTTATCACAGGTACAGGATAAGAGTGCTGTTGCAACGCCTTATTGATCGTACATTTATAATCTGCACAAATTCTTATAGAACCATCGGGTTTGACAGGAGTAACGATGGGTGTTTCCCATTTGCTGTATGGTACCGGTTCTAAGACCCCTTGCTCAGTGAGCTTGTCGAGCTCCATTTCTATCTTTGGTCGCAATGCTAACGGTACCTTCCTATATTTTAACCTAATAGGCCGTACATTTGGATCCAGTTCAAATGAAACCGGGGGACCTGTATAGGTTCCCAATCCCTTTCCAAAAACCTGAGGAAACTCGTTATACAAGCAATCCCATTTATCACAACACACTGCATTAATGCCAGAAATAGCAATGCCCAACGGTTCAAACCAATCAAGCCCTAAGAAGCTTACCCTGTCCCCTTCAGCAACAATTAGGGACAGAGCCGCCTTCCGCTCTTTGAAGCTGACTTCAAATTCAGCCTCACCGGCCAACGGAATTCTGTGCCCTTGGAAATCGGCAAGACAGGCATCAGTTGGTAGGAGACGGCGACGGCTTCGGCGAGGGAAAAGACGATCTAGTGTATGCGTCGAAATGATGGTTCTAGCCGACCCCGAATCGACTTCGAAAGGGCAGGCCACGCCATCAAGATACACGGTGACGAAAATCTTCTTCCTCCGGGGAACTCCCGTGGTGAGGACAGTCGATGATGAAGAGGGGTTGGACGACAGGGTTGGTTTTCGGGACGACAGGGATGAAGAGCAGGTTGTGTTGACCTTGCTTCGGAATTGAGAGCGCTGCGGAGGCGACGTAGGCGGCGATCTCTTCGACTTGCAAACTCTGGCGATGTGCCAGCGTTTTCCGCAAGCCCGACAAACCAACCCTTTGGCCCAACAGGTGTCGCGCTCGTGCTTCCCGCCACAACCAAGGCACTGACGCGCTGGCGCAGTCTTCACTTGGGTTCGCGGCTGGCTGCTGGAACAAGGCTCTCGTACGTCATCCACGGCGGCCGCTGGCTCACGGTCCTCGACCTGTTGGTGAATGCTGGATTCGGCTGCCACAGGCCGCTGTCTCACTTCCCGCGTCGACCTTTCAGCAGCTTCAGCGGCGATGGCTTCCTCGAACGCGACCTTGAATGTCAGCGTCTTGAGGGCGAACAGGCGTTGTTGCAGCTTTGCATCGCGGTGACCGCAGACCAGCCGGTCTCGCAAGGCTGTTTCAAGATCGGCGAAGTTGCAAGCCCTTGCCAACTTCCTCAATGCCGCCACAAACTCGGCTACAGATTCACTGGAGCCTTGGCGCCTTTCGTAGAATGCGTGCCGGGAAGCGATCTCTGAAGGCTGCGGCGCGAAATGAGCCCTCAACTTCTCCGTCAGCATGGCGTACGGCACGGTCTTGATGTCATCAGGCGTTACAAGTGAATGAGCAATGTCGAACACCTCTTTGCCACACGAGCTAAGCAGTGCAGCTCGTTTCTTTGCAGCATCCGTCACCCCGCCGCTCTCGAGGTGAAACTCGAACCGGGTGAGGTATGCCTCCCAGTCCTCGGTCGCGGGCTCGAACGGCTCGAACCGGTGCTTGGAGCTCATCGCGGCGCCTCCTGGAGCGGATGGCCCCCTCGGAAACTCGCGGCCGATCGGAACTTCCTCCGTGGTGTCTCAGCGGGGCTGCCTACCCGCTATATCCCATCCTCGTCGCCAGTTGATAAGTACGAGACAGCACACTGGAGGTCAGTTCAAAAGTGATTTCAGCTTTATTTCAGCTCCAAGTTAGACCAGCTAAGGACTAGACCAGCTAGACAAAAGTCTACAAAACACAGAGGTTTATATACACATTCGGCTGTAGTAGCCACACCCACAGTATCCAAAACGCGCCAATAACATCCATACAAATTAACCAATCAGAGTATAGGCATAAGGACCAATCATTGTGTACCTTAAGACCAATCATAGTTGTTCCCACTACAAGCCCTATGATTGGGCAATACTATACAGTTTCTGAATCCGCATAATGAGGCTAGCTCACTATGCCTACCATTATGTCTCTGAGGACATAACACAACACATGTATAAAGAAAAATCAAGTGTACACAGTACATGGATAGTATGTGCATTCATTGTAATTTGTTAACAGGAATTCAAACCATTGATTACTTGAAGTTAGTTATTGTCTACTCAGACTGGCAGCAGCTCTCCAAAATCTCAGTTAGAGGTCTTTCACATCACCTACTACCTGATCTTTTTAACTAGAAGTGCCTGCGGTTGAAGTTGGGACCTCTTGCATGCAAAGCAAGTGCTCTGCACTGGGTCACAGCCCTCCCGTATTTGCATGTCCACTTTGCATTGAAGCTTAATAAAGCTGCAGCGAGGTTCAGGTTAGACTCTTTCTGAGGACCTGTACTGATGCTCTGATTCAGCAGTGATTGAGACATGGGAAACTTCCCAAAGACTGCAGCAGTACATTAGTGCCATTTGGATGGTTGGTGCTATGTTGTTTTTTTTTAATGGTCAGTTAGAATGGCTGTTAAAATAAAACAATCATACAGCTTCATTGAACTGCTGAATAAAACCATTTAGATGGATGCCTCATTTGGTCTCAAAAGCCGTCAAAACAAAGCAATCATCTTTAGAGCAGAAATGTTTTTATCTGGGCAGAGCTCCTGGATGACTAACATGAAGATCAAATTTAGAGACCAGGGGCACCTTTAAGACCAACAGAGGTTTATTCAAGATATGAGCTTTTGTGGGCACAAGAAAGCTCATACCTTGAATAAACCTTTCTTGATCTTAAAGGTGCCGCTGGTCCCTAAATTTGTTCTACTGCTTCAGACCAACACGCCTGATCACCTGGATCTATCTAACATGAAGATCTTGACTCTTGATGGCCCTGCTGAACTCCTTCCCCTCCACAGCTGGGACTTTAAAATCAGGACTTGGCACTTCAGAATTCAGTGCTGCGCTGCCAGTGTTATGCAGCAGAAAGAAAAACAGTTTATAGATGTCTGCAAACACCTGGCACATCCCCCAAATCCTCATTAAAATTATTTTCAGGTACCAGGAATGTTGCAGTCTACTGGAATACTCACCCCAGTGAAGTCACACTAGATGTCTGACATATAAATCAAAGCCCCACATCAGTTGCCAAAATAAAGCTGCCCAGCAAGAACAATGAAGAACTTCAGAGCACGGTGTAGCGGTGGAAAATGACAACTAGTGTCTGCAAACCGCTCTCATTAGATTTCTGCTAATGATGTCGGAGAGGATGGGATACAGTTAAATGGAGTTGTGCTAGGATCAGCAGGAGCTAAAATATAATCGCTTTTAATTAGAACCCTGGTTGCTTGCACACCTTTCCACATTGTCTTGAACCAAGCCCACCAAGGAATGATGCAGTTGCACAGTGATAAAAAGAGCAGCTGCACCTGCAAGTACTGCGGATCCATCCAAAATTAACTAAGGCTACAATTGCTGGGTGCTGCCTGCCCCATGTGGGCCTTTCTTGTCCCTGGGAAGGCCTGGCCCAGGTGGGGGGGGGGTATTGGTCTACCAGGAGAAGTCCCAGCAGCCATAATGGCCAGTCTGCCCCTGCCTTTTAATAGAGGCTTGCTATGTGGAAATGGGCAGTTGAGGCTCCTTGTGACATAATAAACAACAACCCATTAAGCCTCCATTAATGGGACAGGACATATTTCTCTCCAGGCATGCACATTGAGAATTTTAGTAACTGACAATGTTCTCCTAATGGTGTCTTCGGGGAACCCTGCTTCCTGGTAGACCAACCAGCAAAACCTTGTAAGCCACCAAGTTAATGCAGGCAGCCCATGTCTGCACAACTTTGCACATTGTTTTCATTTTATGTTGTTTTGCAGCTCCAGGCAGGCAGCATCACGAGATTCATTAAGCCTTTCATGGGCAGCTGGCTTGGTCAAAAGTTGGGCAGGCCAATTCTAGTGGAGCAGTGGAGACAGATGGCATTAAATGTGAAATCTGAGTTAGAGTAGTCTGTCTAGGACATGCATTTATCTCTTAGTGGCTGTCTTATTGAATCTGCCCTGCTGGAGCAGTAAATGAGAATTTAAAATGGTGAAATATTAAATATGAGGTTAATATAATTTGGCCGTGCTGATTACATTCCAGGGTCCTCATCACTGGAAAAGGGTTCTGTAACTGAAAACTGAAGGGTTAAGCAAACTGGGTCCCAGAGAATGATTGAACAAAAGCGGCTGACGGAGGGAAACAACCCTGTCTGTTTTCAGAGATGACCCTTTCAGTTCACGCTGTGGTCAGTGCCAAACGTGCTAACATTTTTGATTTGAACATACTGTTCTATGTAAACATGGGCCTCCTGACAGGGCAGCTTCTTATAATACACACTCTGTGCCCAGGAGGAAGCACACTTATCACACATGGCTACCTTTATTGGTATCACAACAAAACAATATCTAGGATAGATTTTTTATATTTACTACTCAAGGCAATTTCCAGTTTACTTCATGATAGTCAAATGTCTCACCAAAAAGCTGGTTTTGGTAGCAGAAGTCAGTGTGTTTCATAGCTCCCAGAGCCTGTTTCTAACAGTCAAAGCTGAGATAATTGTAGGCAAAAGAGCTTTTATTTAGATTCTCCCCCCCACACACACACACGTAATAACTCATATCAGTTCTGTGGACTGTTACTAGGTAATTTTTCTGTGAAAGAGAAAAGTACTTCCCTGAGTCACTGTTTTCTGGAAAATCTAACTCATGGGATATCTTTTTACCCCAATACCACCTTGTGTGTTCCATTGTTTGGGACCAGAAAGCACTTGTCACTAAATGCAGTTGATTTTTGTGAGGTTGTTTATAGAAACAAAATGGTAAGCACTAAGTGGTTGTACTTTGGGAACATTCTTTACTAACGTGCAGGTGACAATGTTCTAAAAGAAAAAAGTTGTAGAACATATTCTGCGCCCTCATGCGCAATCAGGTTGCAGTTTCATCCCAGAAAATTGGTGAATGGTTTTATTAAGGAAAAAGAAACATCACTGAAATGCTCGATTTGAAAGACACATGCTGTAGAGAGCAGTGGCTTTTTGCCAGTATGTAAATATGGATAGTTTGGTTCCTCACATCTCACTTCGTTAGAAGGTCACTGTAATTTGCACTCTTCAGTTCATACTTCAGAAGGTAGCATTTGATGAACTCTAATTTGAGTCCAGTAGCACCTTAGAGAGAGAACTGAAGAAGGAAGCTTTGACTCTCGAAAGCTTATATCCGAAAAATCCTGTTGGTCTCTGATGCTACTGGAATCTAATTGTTCTACTGCAGACCGGCATGGCTATGCTCTGAAACTCTTTAGTCCTGAAACTCTTTAGTCCTTATGGGCCAAGCACCCATATTCTCCAGCTGTCTCTGTTTACCAGGGCCAGTTCTATTTTCTGGTACCTAAATTGTGCCTACCCTGACCTGGATGGCCCAGACTAGCCCAATCTCATCAGATCTCAGAAGCAGAGCTGGCCCTGGTTAGTATTTGGATGGGAGACCATGAAGGAATACCAGGGTCACGATGCAGAGGCAGGCAATGGCAATCACCTCTGAATTCTGTTGCCTTGGAAACTCTGTGGGGTTGCCATATGTGGGCTGTGACTTGATGGCACTTTCCACCACCAGATTGTGCCTATTTTGTCTCCACTTTTGCCTTTTGAGAATGTCCAGTTATTTATTTTTAGTGTGATTTGATAAAGTAGTCATTTTTCAAACTTTAATTTCCTACCCAGGTATTCTTCGAGCTGAATTCCTGAATTGGCAGGCAGATGTGTCTTTTCTCCCATGCACATGTCCCTCTAAGCTCCTTGTCTTCAATAGATGAGAAGGGTATACTTACATAAGGCACCACTGTAAGCATGGTGACTGACCCCCGAGTTAGACGCTTGTATGCCTGCCTCTCCAAAACTTCTGCCATACATAAGCCTTACAGTTGCTTGTCACCCACAACTGAGATCGTTTTTATAGCTGTGAGAAAATGCTATCTTATTTCAGCAGCGAGAAAGGCAAAAATAAGATAAACAGCCAGTGTCAAACAAATAAAACAAACAGTTTTCAGCATTTCCTTTTGGCCAAATCTTCTCCTTTTTTTATTAAAATAGCCGTTGAAGTATTACCGTTCTCAAGGAATTGAATTTCATAGAATAGCAATGCTGAGTCAGTGCAGTGCTCCCTGGCATTATAATAATAAGGCCACTTCCAAAATGAATCATAACCGCTTGTGACATCAGCAGTTACCACTGTGGCCACGAATCGTTGAGTTTTCAAATGTGTAAGGTCATCAGAAATTGTTGGCTGCCTATCAAGGTGCCATGTCAATAGCTATGGCTTGCTGAGAGCTATTTTTGGTTCACTGCAGAAGTCAAATTCACCTGTGTTCTGGTTACTTACAATCCTCTTATCAAAAATGCTCCATTTCTTTTTGCATCAGTCACTCAAAACCAAACTATGTTAAGAGCATAAATGGAGCACTGGAAAATTTTAGGAGGCACCATAAGGTAGATTTATTCGTCACAGTTTTGTCTATCCTGCAGGCATTTTATTGATTTTCTTTTTTAAAAAAATTGTTAGGTGGCGGGGTTTTTATTGCTGTTGGATGTTTTAATTGTGTTTTGTGAGCTGCCTTAATAAATGAATAGAAGAATCTATACTGTGTACAGTCTGCAGTAAAAAAAACCCCTAAAACTCATTGCATGAACTTCAGGACTTTTAAAATGAAGACAATAACAATATCACTTCAGTGCAGAATTTTAGATACAATTGTTGCTCATCCCTACAAAAATTCTGTTCAAATATTTTAGCAAATTCTTTACTAAAAACTGGATTTAGAATATTAACAGTGCAATCCTAAACGATGTAATTTACAGCCTTCTAAGTCAATTGATGTTAATGGCTTTAGAAGGGTGTAACTCTGTTTAGGATTGCCCTGTGATAGTGCAATCCTAAAAACGCTTTCCTTGGACAAAGCCTTATTGAATGGACCTGAGTATGATTCTGAGTAGACCTGGCACTATGTATGTTTACTTGGGAGTTTGTCCCATTGAATTCAGTGGCAGTTTCTTCTGAGTAAACATGCATCAGATCAATCCCAGTGCGTATTTGGAAGGCGCATCATGCAGTTGCCTTGCTGAAGGAAAGCAGATCTGGGCCTGGGGAGGAGACCTTCTGGGAACCCTGTGTACATGGAAGAAAGACAGAATATAACTTTCATTAATAAATCTACATATATTTGTTTTGGTGGCTCTGAGGAGAGGCCTACAATCTTGCAGTTCTGGTTCTGAGCGCTGTGTGTTCTGCCTACCCAACCCCCTCCAGTTTCTAGGATTTCACCAGGTCTTTCCTGCATGTTTTCAAACTGTCTTCCATAGCCAGAGGGTCTAGAATTTTTTTTCTATTCTTAGCTAAAAGCAGACATTCTCCTGGTGCTGCATTTTGCTTTCTAGTGCTTACACAGTATCAGTAAGTATACTTACACAGTATAGAAGAAACGCGCTGACCTGGATAGCCCTATCTCTGATGCTAAGCAGAGTCCTCCCTGGCTAGTATTTGGATGGGAGACCTCCAAGGAAGACCAAGGTTGTGACACGGAGGCAGGCAATGGCAAGCCACTCTTGCCTTGAAAGCTCCACAGGGTTGCCATAAGTCAGCTGTGACTTGACAGCACTTTCCACCACTATAGAGTAAATATACAGTATGGACTATGGGTCTCAAAGCACGATCTGTTGGAAACCTAAGCACGGCAAACTGGGAAACTCAACTGTAAATAACAGGACTACTGCTGAAAATGGCAGCCTTGAGTCATGTTCTCTTAACCCTTGGCTTCATTTCACTTGGTGTTGTTTGCTGGCATCAATACATGGTGTGAAATCACATTAGGAAAGTGAAGCTGTTTCTTTAGGAGGAGACAGGAGATAATGTAATACGGGGATGCTGTTTTAGGCAGCATCCCTGTTTTTGCTGTACTGTGCAGCTTCACCCTAAAAGTAATTCCAACCATCCAACCTGTGGCATCAGCACTGAAAATTCCTGTGATCTAGTGGCCGCCAGCAGGGGATTGGGTGTGTGGTTGCCAGATCCAGGTTGGGAAACTCCTGGAAATTTGGGACTGGAGCTTGGGGAGGACAGGGACCTCAGTGGGATACAATGCAATAGAATTCATCCTCCAAAGCATCCATTTTCTGCAGGGGAACTGATCTCTGTAGTCTGGAGATGAGCTGTAATTCCAGGGGATCCCCAGGTCCCACCTGGAGGGCATCATCCCTAGAATCAAGGCAAGACTAGATGTGGAACAGAAGACCTGTGATTAGGACCCTCTGGAGTAGATATCAGCAACTTTTTGTACTTAAGGTACCAAAATACATCAAAATTTCAGAGCAAGAGATCAACAAACCACTGGCATAAGAAAACCCATTTGTACAACTGAAATGATACAGCTTAATATTACAGGTGACTGACACGTTGATTAGTAATCTGCTGAGTTTCTGCAATCCAATTGCTAGCTGTTGTGAGTCCTTTCTTGGGAAGCAGCATATGTGATCTCACAATAAGTAGTAACACAATACAGAACCAGTGCAATTCCTTGAGTGCTCTGGCATAAATCCTCAGGTCGCTCTCATCTGGACTGCTGGCAACTGTTCACCTCAATCATTAACTCTTCAAAGCATCTCCAAGAAACCATTTAGTCCCATAAAAATCTTTGCCTGCCATTCCCTCCAGCATCTACCCCTCTAAAACAGGTGAACTCAATTTCTTTTTAAAGAGCCATATTTACTTCTGTACTGAGCCACATTTGGTTCCGGAGCCAAAGACCGTGGATCACCCCCACCCCCCAGGTCTGGAGTTTTCTTTTTAGTAATTGGCAGCCCCATGCAAACTCTTCTGAAGATGGGGGAAGGAGCATTACCAGAGAGGGTGTTTAACTCTTTCCCCCAGGCCATCTCTCCAAGGCAAACTCCCCCCCAGTAGCAATTGGCTCCATAAAGAGAAAGAACTCTATGCTTGTATTTTTCCCCCTGCAGAGCAGCTTGGGGAAGTTGGGTTAGATCACGGAAGGAAGAACAGGAATCATGGAAGATCAGCACAGGAAGAACAAGTGCAATACCCTCTCTCCCATCACCACTTCCATGATATTAAAAACAGCTGTGTGGATCTGACAATTAGTATTAAACTGTAGGGTATCCTACATACCTCTTGTGCATCGTGCCGTTGAGCCCTCCATATAGCACAATATCACAATACCAAATTGTATTGCTGGAATAGAAGCATACATTGGTCTATCCTGCTACAGAAATGTCCATGGACCCTTCACAAATGGGATCCTGGCGTTGCTTCTTAAATCTGTCTCATCTCCTAATCCACACAGTTTTAAAAAACACAAAACCAAGTGTAATTCAGAAGAATTCTTTGACTTTGTTTTGTTGTGACTGTTTTATTCTAACTTGCTCCTTATGGGTTGTAGATGGAGAATTCCATATTCTCTTGACTAATTTCAACTCTGTTTCTCAAAGGTTGCCGAGCAGCTAATGACTATTGCATACGACAGTGGAGTGAATCTGTTTGACACAGCCGAGGTGTATGCCGCTGGCAAGTAAGTATCTGGGTATTCTCTGCTGGAGCCGGGTCTATGACAGCACTTGTGCAGAAAATAAGCCTTCAGTGCATATAGGTACATGAGTAACATTGCCCCTGGACCGGTCCAGCTGTGGCCAGTTTTGTCCCACGCATGCTAGGTAGCAACATGACAACTGTGAGGCACTTTGGCAAAAAGAACTGGAGCTGAACTTCACTGTTCCTTTGCCATTCCCCCCCCCCCGACCGCTTATTACAAGAGGGATGAAATTGGCCTTGTTATCTGGCTGATCCCCTGCTAATTTCCACCACATGCTTATTTCTCAGCTGAACATTCCAGTCTGTGTGTGAGCCATAAAAGAAGGGTGATGACAGATTAACATTTTAACAGTGTTTACAGCAAGTCCTTTTATTTGCTGTGTAATGTTAACTTTACAGCTTGCTTGTACATACTGAAAAATCAAATGCTGGTTCAGCTGTCATTCTTGTCCTCCCTTCATGCTTCAAGTTTCTTTTTTTTAAAAAAATACAGTGCCGTGTTTGTGGTTATATATTCATCCTGTGTCGTATTAAAGAAAAATTTCAAACAGCAAAACTGCTGGAGTGGGAGAGGGTGTTTGGGTGGTGCAAAGGGTTGTTGTCCTAATATTAGAAGTTGTATGTTGGGGTGGTGGGGGGAGAGCAGAGCCCAGTGGCCCAAATGCTGGACGTCGATTTTGGTATCGTGGGACCTGCTTTTAGAGAAAAGAAATGGGAATGTTTCTGTCTTTAGCCATTTTTGGTTATCTGTGCATCGGTTCCAGGAGGGGGCAGGCCCGTAGCTACAGTGGGGCATCTTGGGGCTAGGCCCCCTGACTTTCTGGCAAGGCCCCGGACTTCCCATCTAGCCCAGGGTGTCACGGCCTTCCCCCCTGGATTACATTGATTAGCCAGTGCCCCCTAAGAAATTGAAATGCCCCCTGACTTAAAAAATCCTGGCGATGGGCCTGGGTGGGGGGGATATAAAGCTGGTTCCCCAAATTCAGAAAGTGAGTTGATTCTGCTGCCCTGGATGGTCTGGACCTACCTCAACCAAACAAATGCTCCCATATTGTCAGGCCTCAGCATCTGAGAAGCCATTATTTAGATTCTGATATTCATGTGGAGTTTCATACTGAGTATCCAGTATGTGAGCGGTATACTGCTGGAGTGTTGGTCTAAAATTGTGGAGACCAAATCCCCACTTAGTCATAAACCACTGTATGTGACTATGGGCCAGTCATATACTGTCAGCCTAACCTTCCTCATAGGGTAGTTGTGAAGGAAAGGGGGGAATTATTTGTCTCAGTGAAGAAGTTCATGACATCTTTCCTCTCATCTTACAGGGTCTTCTTTCTTTGACTGAGATTCAGACTATTACAAGTGGGGGGGATTTAAACCACCTGTTTGTTGATAGCAGCTGGTCTTTGGACCTGGGCCAGGTTTAGCTTTGTGTGGCCACCCTCAGCTCCATTGGAGAGCCTACATTCCTGCCCCTGGATCATATTGCAAACTTTAGTTTTCTGTACCTGCCTAATCCCAAGTGGCTCTGTGCTCCAGCCTCATTGTACATGATTGAACTTTCTACCAAGTCTCACACACCAGTAGTCATAGGACTCTTCTGTGGGCCCTCTTTGTACACGTGGGATTGGTTTCCCCTCTCAACAACACAGTTTTATTGGCTTCACTGTAGATCTTTTCCTAAGCCCTCTTGTACTATAGTGGAACCCTAGGGATATAAGCACCTCTGGAGGAAAAGTGGTTTATAAAATGTCTTCCACAATTGCCCTGACCTGGATAGCCCAGGCAAGCCCGATCTCATCAGATCTCAGAAGCTAAGCAGGGCCTACCCTGGAAGGTACTTGGAAGGGTGACCTCCAAGGAATACCAGTCCCGGGACACAGAGGCAGGTATTATCAAAGCCATCTCTCTGAAATGCCCGGGACATCAGAAGTCGTCATGATTTCCAGGCTTGTAAGCGCGCACACACAAAATACCTGCAAAAAATGTCTTCTACAATTGTCACCACTTTGGGCATTCTTTTCAGGACTGCCAGCAGATAGCTATAGTTGGACCGTTATACTGAGCCTGGGGCTCAGAGATCAGAGGGAAGAAACACCAGCCAAACCAAAAAGCATCACAAAAAGAGACAGTCTATCCTGACTGATAGTACACAAAGTGAAACAAAATAAATCACATGTTGTTTATGTTTACCATAGCTCAGAGGTCTTTGCTGTACCTTCTCAGTTTGCATGACCTAGTCCAGGTGATGTCTTCCACCTTCCAATCCACTTGTATACTTGCCCTAAAAAAATCCTTCTGGGGGTCATGGTACTTTCCCCATATTTATCTGGGCTCCCTAGATCCCTAGATTTCTGTAGATCTTGACCCTATAGCACCCTATGCAAATGCTAGATGTACTTACAGGCTGGATGTACTTACTGTTTTTCTGGGGGAATGTGCTGAAACAGAGTTCCGGAACCTCTTTGACAAAATTCCTTTTAAAATGTTTAAAAGTTCATGAGTTTTCAGTATACAGATTCAAAACTTCATTTCCTTCTTGAGAGGGAATTGCTCAGTAGTCAGTACATAATCTGAACTCAGTTTTTGGACCCAAAGTCTCTTTTTTCAGTGTCAGAATTCATCACTAGAATATCTGAAGAAGAACAGTGAAGAAGAATGGCTCAGCTTATTATTTTATTCATTGATTTTTATTTCTATCACATTTTTCTCCTTTGTGGGGACCCAAAACAGCTTACCACATCATTCTCTCTTCCTTTACCTTATCCTTACAACAACCCTGTGGGGTACATTAGGCTGAGATCGTGATGGGCCCAGCAAGTTTTTGTGGCAGTAGGGATTTGAACCCAGTTGTTACAGGTCTTAGTCCAACACTCTAATCACTGCACTGCATACCAACATTTTTCCTCCTCCAGCAAATAACTATGGCCTGTCCAATCAGTTCTAGGGTGGCGAAAACAAAGAGAAGAAACGGGGGGATCCAATTTGTTGGCATGCAGAAAAAAATGGCTGTCTAGACTGAGACCCTGTGTTTTGTGGTCAGATTAATTAGATGACATTTTCTGACTAAACCAAGGGCTTAGACTTCGTACTGACATTTGCAGAAGGGGGAGACGGCACAGTTAAAAAGAAGCAGCAGCCACTGACTCACAATTGGCTTAACAAGTGTGACATTTAGGTTGCCTCTATTCCCTGGCTAAATTTCTGAACTACAGCCTATTGCCTCACAACAGCAACATGGAAATGGCATAACCTGATCCATAAGGACATATTTAACTATGTCTTGCAAAGGCAAGAAAATGCCAGACTGGCATATGTTGATGGTGTCTTGAGGCGCCACATGTTAGGATTGCCAATCTCCTGACTGGGCGTTACAACTGATCTCCAGACTACAGAGATCAGTTCCCCTTCAGAAAATGGCTGCTTTGGAATGTGGACTGTATAATACTGTACCCCACCTAGGTCCCTCCCCTCCCCAAACCCCACCCCCCAGGCTCTACCTCCCAAATGTTCAGTTTCCCAGCTCAGAGTTGGCAACCTACTACAGGTGTCCTGGGATGGAAATAGTGGTCCATTCAAGGTGACTTTCAAACACTTATCCTTCTATTAAATTGTGCAGATAACTAAAAAACTTACTGTCATGACTGCAACAGTAAATCTTGATCAAAAAGTTCGGTTTCTTACTTTTAAGTTCAAAACATTTATTGGGTTTTTTTTCCTTCAATCCACACAGAGCAGAAGTCATTTTGGGGAATATCATAAAAAAGAAGTGCTGGAGGTAATGTAAAGATTTAGCATTCAGTTCTCAGCATACATCTTATAATAGTGATAGGTTCGTAAGTGTTCAGTTCAGTTGTCTTTGGGGCGGGAGGGGGAGGAGGAGAAGGGTTGGTTGGTGATGACAACGATCCAGTCATCGAAAAGTGGGCTGGAAGTGAGTGAGAGTGGGTGGAACAAAGAAAACTGACAGAAACATTCCACATGAGGGAAAAGCCTACTCAAAATCAGCTACCAGAAAAAGGTTGGGTGAAGTAGGGTTGCCAACATCCAGGTGGGGCCTGGAGCTCTCCTGCTATCACAAGTGATCTCCAGACTACAGAAATCAGTTCCCCTGGAGGAAATGGATGCTTTAGAGGGCACTGAAACCCTGCTATGGTGGTGTACCCAGCTGAGTTCCCTCCCCTTCTCAAGCCTTGCCCTCCCCAGGCTCCACCCCCAAAATCTCCAGCTATTTACCCACCCACAGCTGGCAACCCTAGGTAAAAGTGGTCTCAAAAGAGCTGCGGGGGGGGGGGAGAAAAGAAACAAATCCACAAACAAAGAAGCAAAAAACTAAAGGTACAAAAATGCTTTGGAAATCAGGGGATAAACCAAATTAGTATGGGGCTGGAAGCTACCCAAAAAAACCCCCAGAAAAGCACAAAGAGAGGCATTTTTATGATATGATACGATATGACAACTTGTAATGCATTTTCGTGTTTTTGGTTTTTTTAGGAGGTCGAGTCTGGTTATTACAACAAAACTCTACTGGGGAGGAAAGTAAGTTTATTCTCAGTTGTTCTGAAGCTATAAAGAAACCAACTTTGCTTGGCAAAAAGCCCCCCCCCCTTGCAAAATGCATAACTCTCAAACTCTATTAAAAGATATAACAAATAAAAGAGACTTGGAGCACTTTCTAAAAACTTCTAAAGATAGTGCCCCCATTTAGAAACATTCTGAGCATTACAGTAGCTGTGATGACTGGAGAATAACTAGCCCAAGGTCAAACCTAGCAAGCCTCCATGGCAAAGTGAGTTTTCAAACCCAGGTCTCCCTGATCCTAGTTTAAGGATGACAGGTCCTGAGCTCCCTGGGAATTGATTGGGAATGGGGCTTGGGAAGGGAAAGCATTGCTGATGCGTTGATGTAGCTTTTGGGTGGCATTGCTGAAATGACATCACTGCCACTCCTATAATAATCTAGGAATTCCCAAAACTCTATGATACCACAGAGATTTGGTCAATCCCTAAGGTGCTGTGCAGGTGAGCAGTGATGTCACTTCCAGTTCTATACTTGGAAGTGACATCAAAATGTCAGGAGTGGCATTTTCCTCCCACTGCTCCCTAGGGCAAGGGCAGGCAACAGAGAGCAGGGGTGGGAGTTCCCCACCTTTAGAGGGCACCTGCCAACCCTACCATCCAACCCTATAAACTACTATTTCACACTGGCTGGTTATTAGCTCTGGACAGGGCTCTTTTTGTAGCAGGAACTCCTTTGCATATTAGGCGACACACCCCCTAATGTAGCCAATCCTCCACGAGCTTACAGAGCTCTGCTTACAGGGGCTACAGTGAGCTCTTGGAGGACTGGCTACATGAGGGGTGTGTCACCTAATATGCAAAGGAGTTCCTGCTACAAAAAGAGCCCTGGCTCTGGAAGGGAACGAGAGAGGTCTCTTTCTTTTCCTGGCTTTTCTCACATTCTGGGTTAATAACAGCATGGGAGGGGTGTAAGTTTAGAACCACAAAGCCATGCGGTGAAACTTCTTCTGCACCTTCTCCTGGTCTGGCTACGTTATAGCAGCAGTCCACATCAGGTTCCTGCACAGCGGCTACTGTCCTTCAAAAATGCTGGTAAGATCTGATCACGGATCTTCTGGCTGCAGATCAAACTAAATTTCAGGATTACAACCATGATAAATAAACCTTGGCTTCTCTAACTTACTGGTTCCTGAAACATAGGTAAAGTAGAGCATAGTCTGTGGGGGTGGGGGTGGGGAGAGTCTTTGCCAAAATCAGAGCATTTGATTTAATGCAGAGAGTTAAAAATACCTGCTTGACCCGTGGGGCATGCGTTTGGATCATTCCCTGCAGGGAGATCCGATCAAAAAGACCATCCTGTTTAAAAAAAAATGGAGCCACCTCCGTCTCCATGTTAGGCTAAATGAAAGAGAATGTTCTCTCTCCCTTTCTCTGTCATAGGAATGCTGTACAGATTATGCTGGCCAAAAATTACCTCTGATGTGCTGAAGCCAGCCTTTGAACTGGAGGCTAAATAACTCAGCGGCTTTTGCTTTAAAAAGTCTTTACTCTTATTGGGAGGGGGGACTTGGTACCCTTCACAGGGTAGGATATTTCTTTCGGGCCATTTTTTATTTCATTCTTTCATCTTTGGCAGCCCTCAGTGCAGCAAACAGCACATAACTGAAAGACGTAAAATTGCAAAACTAAAAAAAAAAATTAAATTAAATTTTAAATTAAACTTTAAAACATCAGAAAACAACAATTAGAATCACAAAATGGTCAGGTGATACAGACAGATTATTTCATTTCATTTGAAGAGCTTCCAGAGCTGAAATGCCTTCAGTTTATTGCAGTGGGCCTATAGAGATGCTCCCAATCTTACCTCCCGGGGGAGGGAACGCTACAGCTGAGGGGTGACAGCCAAAAAAAAAACCCCAAACCCTCCTGTGGATTCCCATCAGTCTCACTCTGATTCCCACAGAAAGACACAATCCGTCAGTCTCAGAACTCAGACATGTTGATACAGGGAGAGGAGATCATTTAGATACATTGAACCCAAACAATTCAGGACTTTAACAGTGCCATCCTAAGCCTGGTTACACCCTTCTAAGTCCATTGAAATCAGTGGGCTCAGAAAGGTTTAACTCAGTTTAGGATGGCCCCGTAGACAGCAAGAGAAGTAGACATGAATGGCCTGGGAATTGGCTGAAAATGAAGAAGATCCTCTCTCCGAGGATATGATGAAGGATAGCAGATATGCTGCCCTGGAGGAGTGCCCCTTTGCCTCTGTCTGTGTTCTTCTTGTATGTTAGTAAATTAAAGAAACCTCACAAAGACAGCATTAGTCTCCAGAGCAATCAAAACCAAAGAAAAAGAACTTTTAAAATGTGATGTATATATGGGGTTGGGATATGGAATGATTCAATGATATAGTATAGCCCCATCTTGTCAAATCTTGGAAGCTAAGCTGGGTCGGTACTTGGATGGGAGACCACCAAGGAAAGCATTGCAGTGGAAGGCAATGGCACACCTTAATCACTTGCCTTGAAAATGTTATGGGGCTGCCATAAGTCAGCTGTGACTTAAGAACATAAGAAGAGCCCTGCTGGATTGGACCTAGGGTTGCCAGGTCCTACTGGGCAACCGGTAGGGGGACCCTTGGTCCTCTCTGGGACCCGAAAGTGATGTCATCACATTGCCACCATCAGGGGTGATGCTCTAGTTTTTGGGCAAAACGCTATGATTTTATGGGCAAAATCCTAATCAGACCAGTGGTCCATCTAGTCCACCATCATACTGATGTCACTCCCAGGTGCATGCATTGACACACCTCAATTCCCTTCCCCCATTTCCCCCACACCATTCTAGCGAGCAGCAGCAGCAGACACAAAGACCTCCAAGATGCAGGTCTTCCACTATCATGAGAGACCTGTCCACCTCATAATATTCATATACATACGTATATCTCTAAGTGAGCCCTTGAGAACAAGTTGCAACCTCTTTAGGAAGAGCTTCAATTGGCTCTTGTGTTTTGGTGTTGGTTGTGTTTATTAGTGCCTTTTCCACAATGGAAGCAGCAAAGAAACTTTTTTATTGAAGCTGGCAGACTCTACTGTGTCTTGGCTACAACGGGACTGAAATGGAAGCAGGACAGGTAAACTCAGCCCTGCCATCTCACCACTCCAAGGATACTTGTGTAAAACAAAGGCCTTTGACTCTTCACCTAAAACTACTCAC
Organism: Gekko gecko; assembly: GCA_029375565.1. NCBI lineage: Eukaryota > Metazoa > Chordata > Lepidosauria > Squamata > Gekkonidae > Gekko > Gekko gecko. The sequence goes on from JAPDNY010000008.1 coordinate 117,340,798, forward strand.
CATAAATGTCAAAGTCTTGCATAAATAAGGGTATACATTCTTATTGAAAGGTTTAAATTAACAGCTAATATTCTTTAGCAAAAATGAAAGATAGAGGGTGTTAAGAGGAATATAAAGTTCAGATGCCAGGTCTCCCCCTCACCCCAACCACAGGAGCCCCTCTCTTTTGAGGCATGCCTACAAATTAATTAATTAATTATCATATGACATTGTGTGTAGAATAGCCAGGGGATCCTAAAATTGTCTATGAGCTGGAAGTTCTAGCTCTTTAGTGTTATGCACCACTGGGGGAGCTAGACTTGGTTATTTTAAGTCAAGCAGATCTTCTTTTGTTGTTGTTGTTGTTCAGTCGCACAGTCGAGTCTGACTCTTCGCTACCCCATGGACCAGATTACGCCAGGCCCTCCTGTCTTCCGCTGTCCGCTGAAGTTTGCTCAATTTCATGTTCGTTGCATCGATGACACTGTCTAACCATCTCATCCTTTGCCTTCCCCTTCTTCTTTGACCTTCAATCTTTCCCAGCATCAGGGTCTTCTCCAGTGAATGCTCCCTTCTCATTTGGTGGCCAAAGTATTTGAGCTTCAGCTTCAGTATCTGGCCTTCCAGGGAACAATCAGGGTTGATTTCTTTTAGGATTGACTGATTTGATCTCCTTGCAGTCCAAGGGACTCTCAAGAGTCTTCTCCAGCACCATAGTTCAAAATAATCTATTCTTCGGCGCTCGGCCTTCCTTATAGTCCAACTCTCGCAGCCATACATTACTACGGGGAATATCATTGCTTTGACCATGCATTTTGTTGGCAAGCAGATCTTCTAACCTGCATCAGATACCTAGAGGGGCCTTCCCCCCCCCATGTCTTTTATCTTCAGCCAACTCACAGCTCACTGGTGTCTGCTTATACATATGTTAAGCTAACCACTGGTCTGTCAAGGTCAGTATTGACTGCTCTGACTGGCCGCAGTTCTTCAGGGTCTCAGGAAGCATCTTTCACATCACCTACTCCCTGGTCGTTTTGGCTGAAGATACTGGTTGTTGAAGCTGAGACTTTCTGGTGTGCAAAGCAGATGCTCTGTTACTGAGACACAGCCCCTCTCTTTTTTTCCTTCTCTTTCTGCCTCTTCAAAACCACAATATTCTCTCTCTCTCTCTCTCTCTCTCTCTCTCTCTCTCTCTCTCTCTCTCTCTCTCTCTCTCTCTCTCTCTTATTGGATGAGGATAAAACAGGCGTTGAGCTTTGGGTTAGCAGGAGCTATAGACAAAAGGGGGAAAGAGAAGGGAGCTCTGAACTCTTGACTTGCTAAGCCAAAGAAAAGGGAAGTCACATTCCTGCTCCTTCCCTATAGATCTCAGAGTATAGATGCCTCTGCCAAAACAATAATAATCCAAATTAGATGCCTGCTTATAGCACAGGGCACACACTAGACTGTTGCTGTATGTCTTTCAGCTGCAGCATTCATGCTGGGGAAGAAAATTAGCACAGGCAAAAAAGCAAAGGGGAACACATCTCAAATGCATACTAATGAAGCCAAAATCATTCAATTCTTTTTCATTTTTTGGCATTTTTAGAATAGCCTTTAGGGAGCTGATCTCCTAGGAAAAGAATAACTGCATGGGTTTTTTTGTGCTCAGGTGAGAGCTTTGCTAGAATTCGGTTCCTCAGAGGCGATAAAGAGAGAAGAAAATGTGTTTTTTGCATAGCTAATTAGTTTGAAGGGGGGGCGGGTCTTATGGAGCAAGCAAAAATTCAACTTGGAACACAGCCTGCGTGGCAAACATCTTTGGATTATCCTTGTTAAATTGTAGGTCAGGCTGTATCCTAATTTACTGTTTGCTGTTTGGGCCAAACTAGGTGAGACTCAGGAAGGACCGTATGTTTTCTCCAGAGAGACATACAGCAGCAGCTGGAAGAGAACTGCACTTGGGGGGGGGGACAGACCAGCTCATGGGGAAAGAATTGCTCAAAAGCCCTCCCCCACTGGCATAGCTCTGATCCAAAGAAGGCCCCTCCCTATGGCTGATTTCAGCTTTTGAAAAACAACATAGGAAAGCCAGCCATTAATTCTCCTAAATTTCATCAAGTCAAACACACTCTGCAAGCTTTCTGGAACTAAACAAAAATAAAAATCCTCTGTGTATTCCCAATGCTCAGTCACAAGCATCTGCAATAAAGATACGGGACAACAAATATCTCACTGAAGACCATAAAAACATGGAAAGTAATTAGGGGGACATGCCAGATACAGCTACCCCAATCATAGAGAAGAGCTGTACACAGGAGGAAACAGGCTTCCTGAGCCCTGTTCACACATGCAGACAGATGCAGCACGCATTTCCCCAGCCCAGTCCAACAGCCAGGGCTGGAATCTCACCAGTTTTAGGGTTTGATTTAGTACCTCTTTACGGTTACCACCAGGCTACAGAGATCAGTTCCCCTGGAGGGAGATGCTGTGACATCACATCCCTGTTGCTCTCCCTCCCCACTCCAGACTCTGCCCTCCCCAAGCACTGCCCACAAATCTACAGGCAACCCTCCCCTGCTCTCCTTTCCCTCCCAAACTGCTGGATTCTTTTCTAAAGTTTACAAGCACAGAGCCTGGCCTGCCCTGCACCTTGGGTTGCCAAGCTCCATGTGGGGCCTGAAGAACTCCTGGATTTACAACCCCAGATTATGGGGATTAGTTCCCCTGGAGAAATGACTGCTTTGGAGGGTGGAATCTATGGCATTATGCCACGTGGGGGCCCTCCTCTTCCCAAATCTCGCCTCCTCAGGCTCCACCCCCAACATCTCCATGAATTGCCCAGTGTGGAGCTGGCAGCCTCACAATATGTATATTTGGACTGTATCCCTGTAACTCTGGATGTTGTGAATTTCATAGCAAAACTGGCAGTCAAACTCTCCTAGTTTGGCAACTGTGATCAGACCGTGAGCCAATTATGTTCACCTTGCACCAAACAGCTGCTTTCAGCTGTTCTGTTGGCAGAAGCTGACTCTCAACGGATCTGAAGAAGAATTGGGATTCAGGTTCTGATCTTCAAACACTTCCCTGCATCCCAAAAAGGAAAGTTTCAAGAAAGAATCAGACGCTGGATCCCAGCTGATGGGGGGATCAGATGGGAGTCGGCTTCTGATCCACTCACTTGAGATGGAGGGGAGAGATTTGTTTCCTATCTGCCTGCTTGCAAACAGGGTTGTAAAATGTTGATCACTACTCCTTCCTCTCAAGCGGGGGGGGGTAGAAGCAACTTGCTTGTCAGCTGCTCACCTCAAGCAAGGGGATGAGAAGTTGTTTGCTCATATTCTCCTTCCACCCCCAGCAAAGCAAAGACTCTGGGAGAAACAGAGGGGGAGACTGATCAACTGAGCATCGGCTTCTATCCCCCCACCCGGGCTTCTTCCTGAGTGCATGCAAGGCTGGGACACAGTGAGAAGTTCCCTGTTCATGCCAAACTAGTAAAAAAATGAACAGCCCTCAAACAGCCCTCAAACACCCCAGAGGAAGAAGAAGCTGAAAAGGAAGAGGACTTGGGAGAAGAAGAAGTGGAAGAAGAAAGTAGTGTGCAAGAATCGAGAAACAGAAAAGAGAAGACAGCAAGAAGAAGTAAAAGTAAACTCAGTAAACCAACATACCAAATTTTGACGAGGTTTAAGTATAAAAACAAAGGAAAAAGACACTAAACAGCAGGATGAGATTTGTTAAAAAATTTAAGATTGTAATGATAAATATAAATGGTTTAAACAGTCCACAAAAAAGACGGAAAACATTTCATCAACTGCAAAAAATGAAAGTAGATATAGTGTGTTTGCAGGAAACGCACATTAAACGAGAAGATATAAAATATCTAGAGTGCAAAAAATTAGGCAAAGAGTTTATAGCGGCAGCAGATGAAAAGAAAAAAGGGGTGGTGATATATGCGAAAGAAGAATTGAATCCAGAATTAATTTTTAAAACAGAAGATGGAAGAGCGGTGGGGATAACAGTGACAAGAAATGGGGGAAATTGCTGTTAATAAATATATATGCCCCTAATCTAACTCAAAACCAAAAAGTATTCTTCCAAGAAATTCAAGCAGAATTAAGCTTAGCAGATGTGAATAATGTTTGTATTGTTGGAGATTTTAATTCGGTAGTAGAACCGTGTATAGATAGAAAGACAAGAAGGAAAAGAAGGAAAAAGGGAAAGCTGATTTCGAATAACTTCATGCAAATAGTTGAAGAGTACAGCTTAATTGATGTTTGGAGAGTCAGGAATATACACAAAAGAGATTATACCTATTATTCAGCTAGACACAACTCTTGGTCTAGGATCGATATGATTTGGATGACCACTAATATGTTAAAGGATACGGTAGAATGCGAAATATTACCGAATACCTTTGCGGATCATAACCCCGTTTTGTTGGAATTAAAGGATGGATATAAGAAAAATAGATGGTTTATGAACTTAAGGTTATTAAGAGATGAGAAATTTGTGGAGAAATGTAAAAAAGAGATAGCAGAGTTTTTTCAGGTAAATAGCAATTCTGAAACCCCTAGTGAAATAGTTTGGGATGCCTTTAAGGCATATATGAGAGGCTGTTTTATCAATCAGAGTGCATGGAAAGCAAAAGAGAAAAAAAGAAATACGAACAGTTAGTACAGAAAATTAGTGTGCAAGAATCTATTTTGAAAAATAGTAGTGGTTCTACATCAGCCCAAACTAAATTAAACTTGTTACAGCATAAGATGAACTTAATGTTAAATTATGAAATAGAGAAGAAATTGGAGTTTACCAGGCAATATTATTTCGAGAACGTAAATAAACCAAATAGGTGGTTAGCATATAAGGTGAGAAAAGAAAGAGAAAAACGTATGATATTTCAATTAAGAAATGACAAAGGTGAGATGAAGAGTGAACTGCAGGAGCTTAAGGATATAGTTGAAAAGTTTTATAAAAAATTATACCAAAGAAATGAACAAGAGGAGGAATTAATTGTAAATTATCTGGAAAGGAAGGGGAAAGAATTTAAAGAACAACATAAGAAACTTCTAAATGACCCAATAACAATGTGTGAGGTATTGGAGGCGATTAAAAAGCAGAAAGCGAAGAAAACACCTGGGCCGGATGGTATACCAGCAGAGTTTTATAAAATTTTTGAAGAGCAGATTGGTATCCATTTAAAAAATGTATTTCAGAGAGTAGGTAGACAAGGGAAAGGCCCAGAATCATGGAATCATGCATTAATTACATTGATCCCGAAACCTAATGCAGATCATGGAGATATTAAGAATTATAGACCTATATCACTGTTAAATGCAGATTATAAAATCTTTGCAAGCATTTTGGCGGATAGATTTAAAAAAGTATTATCGCAAATTATACATCAAGATCAGGCGGGGTTCTTACCAAGGAGACAGATGAAAAATAACTTAAGGATAATAATGGATGTGCTAGAGTATTATGAGGAGCATCCAGATAAAGAACTAGTATTAATGTTCCTAGACGCAGAAAAAGCGTTTGATAATCTATCGTGGAAATTTATATTGGAAAAATTGAATAAGGTGGAGTGTGGTCAATATTTTCTCTCTATGATTAGTGCTGTTTACAATACACAATATGCAAAGCTAATAGTAAATGGTGATGTGACAAATAATTTAGAAATTCAGAAGGGTTCTAGGCAGGGTTGCCCATTGTCGCCATTATTGTTTATCTTTGCGCTAGAATCTTTAAATGATGATATAAGGGAAAATTCACTAATACAGGGTTTGAAAGTAAGGGGGAAGAGTATAAGTTATTGGCGTTTGCTGATGATCTTGTGTTTATAGTGGAAGAACCAGAGACATCAATTATACATTTAATCGATACTATCAAAAGGTATGGGCAGGTGGCTGGACTTAAGATAAATTATAAAAAATCTAAATTGTTACACAAGAATTGTTTGCCAAGAACGATACAAAAGATACAAGAAATTTCCTCCATGGAAATAGTGAAGAAGGTAAAATATTTAGGAATTAACCTTACAAGTAAGTGCAGTTCACTGATAGAAGACAATTATAATAAGCTTCTAGAAGAAATTAAAAAAGACTTGCTGAAATGGGAAAAGATCCCTCTATCATTTATGGGCAGAATCGCATTGGTTAAAATGAATATATTACCTAGATTTCTATTTTTAGCCCAAACTATACCAATACTAAAAAATCGAAATTTTTTTGAAGAATTGAATAAGGTTACCAGAAAATTTATATGGCAGAGAAAAAGAGCAAGAATAAGTTGGAAAGCATTACAGGATAAGAAAGAAAGGGGGGGAATGAGTATTCCCAACTGGTATATATATTATCAAGCGGCCGCCATGGTATGGATAAAGGAATGGCTTATGTTGGAAAATAGTAGGATTCTGACGTTGGAAGGCCATGACTTGTATATGGGATGGCACGCGTATATTTGGTATGGGAAAGATAAAATTCACTCAAATTTTAGTAGGCATTTGTTAAGAGATGCATTAAATAAAATATGGAGCACTATAAAAGAGAGATGGTATAAGAAAACACCTAGATGGGTCTCTCCTCTGGAAGCCTTTATAGCACCGTCATTATTAACAATAAGTAAGAGAGCAAGTTACCAATTGTTATTAAGTAGAAATAACAAATTAAAATCTCAGGAAAAATTGGTAAATGAAAATAACTTATCTTGGTGGGAACAGATAATGCTACGAGATAGATTCCAAAAAGATATGATAAGGGGATTTGAAGACCAAAATAATCAATTGGACAGGATATGGCTATCGTCAAACGACAAAATGATACAGAAGCTATATGGTTTCTTGTTAGATGATTATGAACAGGATGAGGTAATAAAAGCAGCAATGATATCTTGGATGATGGACTTAGGTGGAAAAGTGGAGACTGATCAATGGAATGTGATTTGGAAATCAGTGAAGTATATGCGGGCTATTGGTTATAAAGAGAATGTATATAAGATGTTTTATAGGTGGTACTGGTCCCCGGATAAATTGGCGAAATGTTTTCCTGGCTATTCCAACCAATGTTGGAAATGCAAAGCTAATGTGGGGACCTTCTACCACCTATGGTGGAAATGTCATAGGATACAAGGATTCTGGAGAATGGTGCAGAGAATGGTACAAGATATTTTAGATAAGAGTGTAGACTTGAGACCGGAAATATTTTTGTTAAATATGGTACCAGATAGCTTTAGTCAACAGGAAAAGTACTTATTATCTTATATTGCAACCGCTGCTCGTTTATTACTGGCTAAAAATTGGAAAATAGATATAATACCCTCAAAAGAGGAACTAACACTTAAGGTGTTGGAACTAGCGCAGTTGGATGATTTGAGTTTGATGCTACAAAACAAAAATGAAAAGGTACATAAGAAAAGATGGTTAAGAGTGTATAATTGGATAGAAAATTTAACAGGTGTATAAGACTTCATGTTATATGTAAAATGCGACACTGGAAGGTTGTGTATGTTAAAAAATGAAAATAAAAAATGGGGAAACAATGAAAAAAAACAAAAAAACAATTGAATTTCTGATCACTTCTGGTGACCAAAAGGTAAACTAAAGGGGGGGGTTTGAGCATCCCTAACTGTAACCCAATGAAATTGTTTACAAAACTATGGATATTATAGAGTTCATTTGCAAGTTCAAGCTGTTTGCTGTAGTGATGGTGATAGAAAGTGCCGTCAGATCATGGCTGTTGGTGACCCCACAGGATTTTCAGGGCATGAGATGTTCAGAGGTGGTTTGTCATTGCCGGCCTCTGCATAGCAACCCTGGACTTCCTTGGTGGTCTCCCAGTTTGTTGTAGTGCAACTTAATTTTTGCTTTGAAAGACAGAGAAATATACTCGTGTTTCTATGGATGGGAGGGTTTTTGCCTGCAGAGTGCCTCCCCTCCTTCTGCAGTCCAAAATGCGCCATGAAATATTGTGCCAGGATGAGGGGTGCAATTTGAGTTACAGTGGGTGAGGGGAGGGGAGAAAGTCACTTTCCCTGGTGGAAATTTGTCCACAGAAATGCTCTGGTAGATCCAAGCCATGATCCCTATGAAAGGAGAATGTTCATGGGACTTAAGCTTGTAGAAGACTGCCCCAAGCAGCCAGTTTTTGGGTACCTTTGTGATTGGTACAGCTAACACTTCATTTTAAAGTAATAGGTAAAGGTAAAGGTTCCCTTGCTCGAAAGCCAGTCAAATCTGACTCTAGGGTTGCAGTGCTCATCTCCGTTTCAAAGCCGAAGAGCCAGCGCTGTCTGAAGACGTTTCCGTGGTCATGTGGCCGGCATGACTAAACACCAAGGCACACAGAACACTGTTAAATAATAGTTAATCACTAAATTAAGTGGATATTTTAACACCAAAAAAACCCCCATTTCATAAGCAATTACTTGAGCAAGAAATTAAATTGTTCAAAAAGTAACTCTGATGTATGGTATGGGTTTGGGATATTTGTCCAGATTATCTGGTTGTCCCCATGGGATGCCCTGGCCCCTGTGAGATTGAATAACTCTGTATTCTTTCCCCCCTCTATTTTTGCAGAGCTGAAACAGAAAGAGGACTTTCAAGAAAACACATTATTGAAGGTGTGTGCTGGGCGCAGAACCATGTTGATTGGTCCCAATTAACATAATAACAACAATAACAGCATTTATTACATTGTTTATTATTATTATTTATTACATTATTAATTAGTCCCAATTAACGTAATAACAACAATAATAGCATTTATTACATAGCACATATAGAATGTTCAAAGTGCTTCACACTTTACAGTATTTCCTTGTAAGGCAGATAACTAAAGTTATATTGCAAGTGAAGGTCAGATGTAAGAGACAGAGACCTAAGGTCATCTAGTGCAGTGATCCTCAACAAGGCACCTGTGGGCATCAAGATGCATTTCCCAATGCCCACTTCCTTGTCCTTCAAGGGTGATGCCTCCTGAGCTGTTCTGAAACATCTCCAGCTCCAGTGAGGTAGAGGAAAGCCAAGAGTGGCTCTTTGCTTTGGGGAAAAGAGGCACATGAATACATGAAGCCATCTTATACTGAATCAAATACTTGGTCCTTCAGGGTCACTGCTGTCTACTCTGTCAGGTCCCAGCTCTCCAGAGTCTCAGGCAGAGGTCTTTCACATCACCTACTACCTGATTCTTTTAGCTGAAGATGCCAAGGATTGGACCTGGGACTTTTTGCATGCAAACCAGGTGCTGTACCTCTGAGCCATATTAATGCTATTGATCCTATGTGATTAATAAGACAACACATGTTAGGAAGCTTGAAGTAGCAGTGAGTTTTCAGCATGTGTATATGAAGAACAATAGAGATGTCGCATTACATCTTTACAGAGGATGGTGTATGCTTGTGTAGGAAATAGTCACACGGGAAGTGTCCCCCTGTGCAAAAATATCCCTTAACTGCTTCTTGATGAGAGTGCTAGAACAACCGATATAAAACCACATTTTTGTGCAGTGCCAACCGTTGGATCGTCTGACCTCGGTTCAAGGCTGTTGGGAAACAAGCTTTTAAGTCACCATGGCTAGTAGCCACTAATAGACCAATCCTGCATGAAACTTTCTGATTCTGATATTATTGTTTTAATGGTGTATCTATATAATAATATTCAATCGCTGATTTAAAAAAAAAATTGAAAAAGCCCCAGTGGTTTGATGGAGGTGGGGATGGCTGCTGCCAGGGGTATGGGGAGAGGAAACTGCAGGGAAACCTGCCATGTGGAAATACTGTTGGTGCAGCTCTTTGGGGAATGGGCCATTACTTAGTGGTAGCATATCTGCTTTGCATGCAGAAGGTCCCAGGTCCAATCCTTGGCATATCCAGCTAAAAGGATCAGGTAGGAGATGACGTGAAAGACCTCTGATTGAGAACTTGAAGAGCCAGTGCCAGTCTAAATAGACAATAGTAACTTTGAATTGGAGGTCTGGTTCAGTATAAGGCAGCCTCATGTACATCGGTGGCGGCACCAACAACAGGGAAACAAAAGCTTATCCCCATGTGGGAAACCCCATGGAGAAGAAGTCATCCCTTTTCCTTGAAAGGGCTAAGAAGCCTTGTTTCGGTTAGTGAAACTAAGCAGCCCCAGAAGGCTGAGACCTCATCTCCTCTCCCTTCACAACCCCAAAGCCATGTGACTGGCTGTTAAGATTCCCCTTCTATGCAGTTTCATATCCAGTGGACCCCTGACTGGCAGGGCTTAATTATGGGGAACAATGCCAGAGCAGTGAGCATGGGGGTGGTTGGGCAACCAATTCACTCAGACGTGATTTTGATTAGATGTGCTTGGAAACAAAATTTGTGCTCTGAACTCTGTCCCCGGAGGCTACGATTTGACAGGCACATCAGCATGCAGTTGTTAAATGCTTGTCTACTCCAATCCCAATTTTGATATAAAAATCTTGTGGAAGTCCATAAATTCTGCATAAATCAATGTTTTTATCTTTTTTTAATAGTGTAACCTCATCTATCCACCACACATTCGAACACAGTTCAGTGCAATGATATTTCTGATCTATCAGACATGTATTCCACACTCCTTTTTGACATTTTCTGATGCAATCTCTCCCATCATTTTTTTTTTAACTTCTAGGATTAAAAGCTTCCCTCCAGAGACTGCAGCTTGAATATGTGGATGTAGTCTTTGCAAATCGGCCAGACAATAATACCCCGATGGAAGGTTAGTGAAAGGTTTAATAAAAGCTTTTCGTTTGATTGATCCTGGGTTACAGGCTTATCCAAATCATGAGGGGATACAAAAATATTCAGGATGGGCAAATGACATGCAGAAATCTCCATGTGGATTCCTTGGAGTCTTTCATATTCCCACTCTTAAGTGAACCTGTTTGCTGAGGTATGTGGAAGTTCTGTGTCTATAACCCCAGGGCCCCAGTTAAGTGTTTCTGAAGGAGCTTTGCTACCATTTGCTCCCTGTATGTAAATATTTCCTTTTACTTGATTTAACCAAAGAAACTGAAGTTGACTCAAGAGTTTGCACTTGATATCACAATTTTATTTCAGCTTCAGCCCCCATACGATCCTCAGCCACAGTCCATCACTGCAGTGGATGCTATCGCTTACATTTTTATCCCACTCTTCATCCAAGGCGGTCAAGACAATGTACTCTCCTGCTCTTCTCTCCTCGACTTTATCCTCACAGCAACCCAATAAGTTAGGTTAGATGGACAGATAACGGCTGGCCAAGGTCATCCAGGGAGTTCCATGGCAGGGCAGAGGGGTGGGTTTTTTTGGTATTTTTTGGTATGTTTCATATGTATGTGTGTACATATAACGCTATAGTGCTGCAACACAATAGCAGTATACTCGCTGCCGTTTTTTTAAGGCCAGCAAAAAACACTCAGGCAGGGATGGCAGAAGAAATGGCAGGTCCCATGAGACCGTGAAGAGTACCCCTGTGTGGGCCCTCCACTGCCCCTGTGAATGCCTCTGCTGTTGCAGCAGCAATGAGTGCACAATGGGGAATTGTCCCTGTGCGGAAGCAGTGCACATCTGCAAATATCAAGGGTCCAAAATTATTGCTCAGTGCTGCAGGTTCACTCTAAATAAATACAGCAACCTTGACATACGGGTCGGTATAATTGTGTTGCTAATCTGCCTTGCTTATTATGAATTGGGCACTTTCTGCTAACAGCTTCGTCATTGTACCCAAAGACATTCTCGAAAAAAATAAAAGTTTGCAAACCTTTCAGTGTCAGGGGCTGCTGCAATAAAACTGTCTTTTATTGTACTGCTTATGTTTTCTGGGACCTCAGCCACCTCAGTGATAATATCATGCCAAGCTACTGTGAATTCATTGATCTTTTTTCCCCCTAGAAGCAAATGGGAATATTTATTTCTTAGAGCTGTTTATCTGTTATCATTAGTGCCAGGAGACTGATCTGTTTTGAGTGAGCACATAAAGTGTAACAAATGATGTCTTTTTTCCTGCATTGAGTAGATATATTAGCAGACTGAGTACCTATATATTGTGGAATATTTTCCGATGTGGAGATTCGTCTCATAGAGATGAATCTCCATCCAGGAGATGATAAAATATGATATAGCCCTTTAGTGTTAATTTGAACAAACACCGAGATCAATTCCTGAAAGCCTGTGCTGATGTAACTTTTGCTGACAGTGCCCCCCAGTTACAGGGTTTGAGAGGTTTTGCCAGAGACGGAGACATGCACAAATTTGCCAGCATTTGATGAGGTCAACGAACATGACGAATCCTGTATCTGGGAGGGAGAAATAACCTTTTTTTTCTCAGCCAGTTTCAGTATAATGAAAGATGAAGGGGAGAAAAGACAGTGCCCGCAGTCCTGCTTAGAGTTAGATGGCTCCAAGCCTGAACAGTTATAATAAATAACAGAATAATAATAGAAGTCAGTGGGGTTTAAGCCCCCTAACCTTGTGGAAGACTGCAGCCCATACTGTGTATAAACCATATACACAGCTTGCCCCAGCAATTTTGTAGAGATGGCTTTCTGAATTACTGTTTCTGTTAGCAATTGTACTGGAACAAGAAGTATGGATATCGCCCAAGCAATGCCACATCCAGGTCCCTGTTTATGCAAAAGCAACAATATAAATAAATTTGAATAATAATAATAATAATAATAATAATAATAATAATAATAATAATAATAATAATAATAATAATAATAAATAAAGATTAGTTGGTCAGACCAGCCTGCAAGCCTCAACAGAAGCCAGGGAGGACCACTTTTACTACAAGAGGATTCCTTATTTATTTATTTATTGTTTATACCCTGCCTTTCTCTCCAATGGGATCCATCATCTCTTCTCCTCCATTTTATCCTCACAACAACCCTGTGAGGTAGGTTAGGCTACAAGAGTATGACTGGCCCAAGGTCACCCACTGAGCTTCCAGGGCAGAGTGGGGATTTCCATCTGCACTGCTCCGTCTGGCCCACCTGCAATTGTGGTCTTCTGTAAGTGCTGTTGCCATCCTTAATGATGAGGGCAGGGTGGAAAGAGTTCTGAGACCCCTATTGGAAAGGTGAGAAAGGAGGAGTTGGAAAACAGCAGACAGAAATTTGGGTAATGGGAACAGGTGTATGCAGGTGTCCATCCAAAAGAAAGATGCTTTCCTACGACTGTAACTGTATGCAGGCTAATTTCAAACTAACTCTATCGCACTCAAGGAGACTGTCTTCTGGGTCACAGGCTGTGTGAATTACATATTGTAGTGGATCCTCACACACTAACTAAAACAGAGCAGGGGAGGTTGCTTAATCTTTAACAAGTAGAAGAAGAAGACATTTTGGGGACAGAGCTTGATTTGTGAGAAGTGAGGAAAGCTGCGTCTGCTGACAGGCTATTTCTTAATCAATTATGAAGGTTTATAACATTATAGAGGCTTACAAATTAATGTATGATGTGAAGAAAATGAGGAGATTCTTTTTCTGTCTCCCTACTAGAACTTTGGGTCACTCATAATCGGCAGTAGGTTTAGGACAGCCAAAAGGAGGTACTACGTTACATAATTTATGGAATTCACTAATGTAAGGCATGATTGTCACTGGTTTAGATGGCTTTAAAATGGGATTTGACAGATTCCTCGGAGTGGAGGGGTCCTTCAGTGGCTCTAAACTATGGTGGCCGAACAGAACCTCCATGTCCAGAGGCAGGATAAATCTAAATATCAATTGCTGGGTAAATTGTGGAGGAAGGTTGTTTGCTTTCACCCGGTGCTAGCAGGCTTTCTTTTACCAGGTGGCTGGTGGGAAATAGGATGTTTTACTACACAGATCTTTGGTTTGATCCAGCAGGGCTTAGTTTATGCCTATGAAAGATACAAATACAGATGTTCCTTACATATCAGATGTTCCTTACATATCACGTAGATAACAGAAAAATCTCACAACTAATAATGTGATCCTGTATCACAAGAAGAAACTGTTTTGCCAGAGAGTATTAGAGCAGAAGGCTTTGTGTTTGATTAAGGAAACGTTAATGGACTGGCTTGTTTCTTGTGTAAAAGCTGAGCTGTAAATAAGAGGGAGAGAATTTGCAGCCACAGCACCAAGGGAAGGACATGGGAGGAGGCCGCTGAAGGGCAAAGTCGTATTCATCTTATGACCCAAGTCTAAATAACACATGTCCAATCTGTCTTGGAATAAATTGGCCACAACATTATTGGTTACAGCTGTAAGAAGCCTTGGCACAGAATGGGAAACCAGATCCTGGACAGCTAGTGACCCACCAGCCAGTCAAGGATCTCCTGCCCATGGGATGACAGGTTGCTGGATTCCACAAAGATGACCGCCACTCACTAGTCTTCCCTGTCACCTGAGTGGGAAGGTAGCCCCCAGAAGCTGCTGAGCAGGACACACTCCTTGAATCTCTCACCCCCAAGAATCCCCTAAGGGATTTCCCATACTCAGGAAAATGGGCACACAGGCGAGCTTTCCTGAGAATGGATCCAGCTCCCTGATGATACCACCACAAGAGCTCTCACCATCCAGCTCCTGCCAATGCTCCTACAGCTATAACCAACCCTGTAGGCCATCCCTAAGACCATGCAGCCAGATATCTATCCCCCAGTAAGATAGGTGGACCTTGTCAGACCAAAACAGGGCTGCCAGTCTATGCGAAATGTCTGGATGACAGATCCTACGGGCCCCTCCCATGGCCTCCATGTGCTTGCCCAGCCTGTTGGTCATCTTCTTTCTCACCATGTCAACTTACTCTGGGCAGATGGCCACACATCAAGAGCGTCACTCTAGCCAGTCGGACCAGAATATGGTCACAGCTGGGAACTCCTTCCTCAACAACTGCATGTCTGCTTCAGCGTGGTGCACTAAATCAATGCCTCTGCAAGCCCGCAAGTCATTTTCACCAAGCTGTATCACTAGTGCACTAGGATGCTTGTGATGATGCAAGCAGCACCGTACTGTGGGTAGGCGGGTGTCCCATCTCATACCTCATACCTCAGCAGTCCAAGTAGCTTGTATTGCAGGCCAGGGTCCCTGCCCCAGCCCGTTGAGGCCAGGTAGATGTTCATCCAGTGCACAAAGCTGTGTCCACAGATCCAAACGGACTTCTGCTGTTCCCATGAAACTGCATGAATCAGTGTTAGCAATGTGGGGGGGACAAAAGAGCTGTTGGGTCAAAAACCCATGCTGCAAAGGGGGTGGGGCAGTGCCTAAAATAGCCCTATTGGCCACCCACACCCCTAGCCCTCTCCGGTCCCCGGGAAAGGCCTGACAGCGGGCCAGGGTGGGACCAAGCTTCCTGTGCTTGTTGCGGCCCACCCTCTCCCTGCTCACCACCCCACTGGTGAGAGCTGCCACAGCCACCATTGCCCTCTTTGCTTTCCCCCACCCTCCTCATGGGACCGCAAACAGGACCCTGCAGTAAATCTGGGCCCCAGCTTCTGAGAAAGATCTACTATGAATAACTTCTAAAGAAGATCAGCTATGAAACAGGCTTACATCTAGATGCTCACCAACCTACTACAGAAGCTGTTCTACAGTGTTACAAGGTTGGGACTTTTCTAATTTTTGTGATAAAGGATCACATTATTAATTGTGAGATTTTTCTGTTACCTGTGTAATATGTAAGGACCATTTGTACTTTTATCAACTATAAAATAAAACAAATCAGAGATTGCTTGTTATCTGGTTTTTACACTGTGATCGTGGTTTGCTTTTCTCCTATGACCGATACAAAGCATTACCATAACCTGATTGTTACAAAGGGGTTTAATTCAGTGATACCTCTGCTTTCTCTGCATATTTATGTACAGACTGTATTATGCTGATCACGTAAATTATAGAGGGGTGAGTAGAAACTGGCATAACATATGCTCTTTTAAATGAATTTGCTGGGTTTTATTTCCCTTCTGAACATGCCTTCCAGAAACTTCCATGTTAAATGAAAATTAAATGCATTGGCTACTTGTATCTTCATCCCACAACAGAAGCTTCTAGGGATGGTAAATAGAGGAGAATCGATGTTGAGGGTAAGGAGAGAGCTCTGTTCAAACATCTCCACACACTTTAATCATTGATAAAACATTAAAACCAACATCTAGAAAAATGAAATGTCCTTTTCCCTCTGCATTGGTAAATTGTTTTGAAAAATGCATTCTTGTATGATGAGTGGCAAGACCAGAGGAGACCTAGGGTGCGATCATATGTACCAGAAGCCGCGGCAGACATGCGATTTCCCCACGGGTTAAAGGGACGCGATCAGACAGACACATCTGTCTGGCGTCCTGGAGTCGTCGCCGGGGTGTCATTTCGCACTGCAATAGCGTGGTAAAAAGCTACTGCTGAAGATTCACTATTATTGGGAACTGTGGGCACGCAACAGGAAGTATGATTGTGCAAATGCGCATCATTGCAGGCGGGGCAAACAGCCTTGCTTCCTGCCCACATTTTCTCCCTTCCATGTGTCCGCAGCCCTATTTTATCAAATGTGTGGTGTGAATCCTTAGCACGTTTACTATATTCAGGAGAGGGAAACATGAATGTTTTGGGTTAAATGGCCATGAAATGCAAGAGATATAGTTTGTGACATTTCTGTGTAACACTCAAAAGTACAAGACAAGCACAATGGCCGTTCACTATGCCCATAACAGTATTAGTTTAAGCCATAATTCGTACAATAAAATTGTTAAATTCTAATTCAGCTATTATTTATTCAGCAATTACATGTATTACAATAAATCCGAAAAACAGCAGTTGTGATACCCATTAAAATACATTCCATCATGGAGCTATGATCCCTCGCAATGAATTAATCTGTGGTCCATATTAATGCTTAAGACATTAAAAATGGAAGAAAATTATATTCCAGAATACTGTCGGTTATTTTCCAAGAAACTGCATTGAAACTGTTTAGGAGCTAATGGGAAAGGGTTTGCAACCATATACCTTGCTTGAGGTGATAGGATAACTTGAACCAGCCCTGTGCACATCCTGTCTTCAAAGCAGTGACTTTAACAGTGTCTTTCTGAAGTCTTTGTCCATGTTTGCCTCCACAGGCTATTCCATCACCTAGCTGAACACAAACACACACACAGCAGAAGTCCTTCCTGACTTGGCACATTATTTTTCTGGAAGGCAAATACATAGCAGAGAGCAGATGACTGAGTTGGATTGTAAGCCGACACACAGTTTTTAGCTCCCACTTTAGCCAAAGTGGCTCCCAAACATGTCTGCATCTTCATACAGAAAGTGTTTCCACTTAAGTCACTGAAGATGAGTTGAAGAAATACATGATGGCAATGGCTCCAAAGGGCCTTCCATGTAACCTCAAAGTACAAACTGAGAATAATCCCAAGAGAGCCTTATGAATGGTTCTGTCCTCCCACTTCCTCTTCACAGTTTCGTTGACAGAATGTAGATATGCAGTGAAGAGGAGCATAAGCTGTTTAAAGAATAAAGTTGGTTTATTAAGAAGAAAACAAACTTTGTAAGAAAAGGGAGAGAGAAAGAAAAGTCTAACTGTCTAATTAGCTAGAAGGAAGTCAGCAAGGAAGAGAGCTCAGCAGGAGCAGGAAAAATCCAATTGAGTCAATCAGGAGACAGAAAGGATACTATTTGAAAATAGTAGGAAGTCCCTAATCTCACTATGCTAACTACTTGTCCCCTCTGCTGCCCCCTGTAGGATGTTCTTGTCATCTTCTTTATCTATGCACAATAGACCTTGCATATTCCAACAAGTTTACCTAGGAAAGCTGTTCCTACCATTGAACTGCCATATGTGCAAGCCAGTACAACGTACTTGGTTGCAAATGTATTGCTCTTCATTAAGAAAACAAGGCTCATTTCTTCATTCCTTAGATGAGCAGTGTTTTTCCCCAGGAGCTTTAACGGCTAATTCACAAGCAAATGGCTGCTCTTCTCAGCTTGTCAGTTTTGACAAAGCATAGAGGAACCCTTTGAATAAATAGCAAGAGACCTTTCATGTTGCATAGTGATGAAGAAATGTGCATGGATGGCAGTGATGTACAATGCTTAATGTTATAGCGTTTTGTCAGGTCATCAGCCCCCTTCCATGCTGCTCCACTCAGCAACTCTAGCATTAAAAGTTGAACAGTATTATTATTATTATTTTTGCCTAGTATCCAGAGTGTGTGACAGCTTGCAGAACTGCAAAGCTACAGTATTAAATATAAGGCTGGGAGGCAAAGCATTCTCAAGGCATTCATTCCTTTTGTAACGAGTACAGGCCAAAGTGTGGGAAGTGCACACTGTGATTAACAATGTTATTATTCTAGGGGTAGCCAGCATGGATAGAGAGGAGTATATCAGATGTTGCCATAAAGCAAGTGGGTGCAGCCTTTGACTTGTCACTTGTTGGAAGTTCAGTGTCAGTATTATTATGAATGTGTCTGCTTTGATTACAGCGACTGCGCCTGTTGCTATACAACTAGTGAGCGGTCAGACACTTAACAAAAGAATATAAATGTTCCTTGGTGATGAATAATTCTCTCCGTTGCCTTTGGAAAGTGACAGCTTGCAGCTAGAGGGAGGGGAAGAGAAACAGCTTGTAGCAAAGTTTGAACTGAGGTACGGGGAACTGAGGTACGGGGAAAGAGCAGAGAGGTTTATCTGGAGTTATCTAAACACAAAATGCCTTTGGGGTGCAGTTGCTCTGAAGCAGGATTCACGTTCTGCTCTCTGTTCTAGGACTCCATTTACTTCCAATAGGCTCTGCTTGGTTATTTGTAAACTGATAGTACAAAGGTACCATTAAGCTCCTAGATCCCTCCTATCCAAAAGAAAATAAATCCTGTAGGACTGCCCTTGGACATCTCGCCACTTGGGAATGTGGAGACACCTAACAGATTATCTACAAATAGGTCTAACAAGATTATTCAGAATTATAAAGCCTGTAAAAGGAGGCTGCTTGTTGACTAAGTGCTTATCTACATGAGACACGTAATGCAAGTAGGATTGGGAGTCCCTGACCTGACTCACAGCCACACATATCTTCCCCCCCCAGCACCTGTTTACACTCTGGAAAACAGCACAGGAGGGAAGGCAGAAAGCCTCCCCCAAGTATAGTGCTGCTGAGCCACATAAAACAAGTGAGTACTTTCCAAGGTGAGTTCTGTGATGGTGTATGTGACTGTGAGTGAAGTCAGGGGACTCGTGGAGATGATGCCTTATACTACATTCACATGGACATTTTAGCTAGTGCTCGATATTCCTGAAGACATATACCACCAACCCAGAAACTGTCTATCCAGTCCTGAGCATCCATGTGGCAGATGTGACAACCTTGGCCTTGGGGGACTACAGTAACATAAGGACCAGTTCTTAAGAATTCACAAAAGTGCTATTTATATGGGTCAGTCCACATGTCACCTTAATGTTCTCATGTGATGGTTTCTCTACCACAGATGTAGTATGGTGTATTTTGTCCTTATTCCACCTGTTTCCATGCCAGCACTGCATATCAGCAGCAGATGCCAGTGTGGAAAATGCCACATCAAACAGAAGAATGACATGATGGGCTGCCCTCCTTAGTGTGTAGTAGCAGTGTGCAAAAACCAGAGTCTTTCTCACCTTCTACTGCGTAATTTAGGTAACTGTTGACTGGCCCTAAATAATGTTATAAAACCTAAATATATGAATTCAAGATTGCCCTGGATGGCCCAGGCTAGCCAAATCTGGTCAGATCTTAGAAGCTAAGCAGGGTTGGTCCTGTTTACTATTTGGATGGGAGACCACCAAGGAAGTCCAGGGTTGCTATGCAGAGCCAGGCAATGGCAAACCACCTGAGTTTGTCTCTTGTCTTGAAAACCCTATGGGGTCACCATATGTCAGCTGTTAACTTGATAGAACTTTATACCACCATACAAATACAAGAAACCTAAGTTATGAAGAAGATCTTCATTTCACAGGATTGGGCTTCCTTTGGGAATCCAGCTCATCCAAAATCAGAAAGTTGTGTGTGTCTGGCCATTGTCCGGCCACATCCTTAATCGCATTTTTGAAGAGCAGGTTCCCCAGTGTTTCTGAAACTCATCATTCAACAACTGTGCCACCTTAACTGACCAAGCCATATGTTTCTGTAGCATGCACAATTTTCAAGATCTTCTTTCAAACTCACCACAAGGAACAAAAAGATAACATATCTCCCATTCAGCTCAGCTGGACTTTCATAGGAAACAAGATATGGTTTGTGCCGATGATTTCTGCTGGTTTATTGTAGGCCAAAATATCCAGGTCCACTTCCTACAAGAACTTCTTTCCAGACCCTAAGCATGCACAGATCTATTATGTTCTCAAACAAGTTACTGATTTTTCTCTCCATTCTGCCTCATCATTTTGATGGGGACTGCATGTCTTGGACTTGAATTTATTAAGTTATTTAACTTACTTTTCTGTCTCTTGGGGGGGGACAACAATGTATTTCTTTAAAACTGTGACAGTGTTATGTAGCCTTCTGATTATTCTTAACTCGCTGCCCTTCATTTTGTGTGCCCGATTTATTGCCAAGCAACTCTTTAACCACCCACTTTCCACCTCATCATGCCTAACCTGGTGACTCACAAAAGGGATTCCTACTGAGGTAACTGAGAACCTATTTGAAAGGCTCATTTGTAGGAATGATGGGGGAAGGTTGGATGGGGGAAGGTTAGGGAAAAGGTTGTATCCCAGGGGAATGAGTGCTTAATGGGGAGCACACAGTCTTTGTTCGCAGAAATGACTGAGAGGTAAACAGCTGTGGGAAGCTTTCCTGACCTGCCTCCCACACTCACTCACTCCTATTAGGAAGACACAGAAGTGGAAACAAAGAACTCCACACAGTGTTTCTGATAATTACGCCTGTATACCCTTGTCTGTTGGAAATGCTCTTACCAGTAGCAGCTCATGAGATTTCAGTGTCATGCCTAAAGCAATTGTTGCTATGATTCACCGACAGTTGGAGAGGCACTTCTGGGCAAGCTTTTATTTTCTACTGTGCAAAAGAAATCTTCATGGAACCTTAATTAGCCCTGATGTTTTGTTTGCTTCTTTGAAGCCATTCTTCAGCAGTTCTCAGATTTCATGCCACGACTGGGATGAACCAAACCCTGAAGACCTGCCTTTGAGTTTTGGGATAGTCCTCTCTGCGTGCAAATAAAATAGAAGTCTAGCAGCACTTTAAAGGGTGTGATCAGACAAGCACTTTGATCCATTGTCGTTGCTCCTCCTGAATGGATTTAAAGTGCTCAATCAGGCAGCAACATCTGGCTCCTGTCCTGCAGCCATCAGCCTCCCGTGCTCACCCCTGACTTACCCATCACCACAGAAAGTCTGGTATTTAGGGATCCTACTGGTTTCACAGCACTTCTGTGGGTATCTGATCATTCTCTTGTGGGGTGAAGCCTTTTGGGATGTCTGATTTTTCACTTCCTGTTTTGCTGCTGTTTCTTTTTTAGCCTTTAGTGATGAGCACATAAAAGGGTTATGCGCCCCAAGGCTCATTTAAAACCACTCATGTGAGCCCAGGAGTAAGCACACAAGGACAGGCAGGACAATAGAAGGGAAGGCACAGCTACTGGTGGCAGGGCTCAGGCTGTGCCCAATGATGATGTTGCTAGAAAAGGGCCAAGCGCCAGGCCCAGCAGGGCCTGGTAGGCAAAGCAGCCAATCCTGCTCTAGTCCAGCAGTGAGGTGGGCAGGATGGCAAAGAGAGGTGAGGCAGATGTGTAGGGTTGGAGCAGGAGGCTGGCAAGAAGGCAGCAGCAGCAGTGGGCTCGATGTTGCAGAGGAGATGCCGGTGGCCTTGGTGATCAGTGACTCTCCTGGTACAACCCTCCCCTCCCCGACCAATTAGAGGCATGGCCAGACCTTGCCAAGCCACCCGTTTGATCACAGCCAAAGACTAACAATTTATTCCAGTTTAAGTTTTGTCATTGCTTGCTTGTTGATTAACAGTGTTGTAGAGTGGTTAGTGTGTCAGCCTGGTTTTAATTGTTTTAGTGATGGGGCTTTTTTACTGGTTTTTAAGATATGATTTTACTATGTATGTTTTTAACCTGTTAGCCACCTTGGTTGCCCTGGTAAGGCCAGGTAGTGGCCATAAATCATATAAATAAATTTAAAATGTTTTAAATCAATAAAACCTACCTCTGGCATTTATATGAACCTAGTTTATTGTTATCCTTTTTATTCTTAGAAATGCTCTTAAAGTGTACTCTTTGACCATAGTTTGATTATGACAACCATAGTGGTATTAAGATGTAATGGAACATACAATATAATAACCAATGTCTAACAGTTAATATTAATAGTAACTAATGGTAATAAAGCCTAGTCTTTAATAATAAATGTATACAGTATTCAAAAATCTTCCTAATACTATGTATTTTAAATGTCTATGTTAAACACACGATATTCACTCTAATGTTGATTGTTCTTGTTATGAATAAGTTATGGATTATTATAATATCTATAGCTCCCCTTTCCCCCTTTTTTCTGTATACCTATTTTAATTTAAAACAATAATAATAAAAAGTTACATTTATAAAGTTATATGGAAAAATAAAACCTACCTCCCAGGGTTTGTGTTAAGGGCTAAAATGGAGAAAGGAGGAACCATTTATAGGGTTGCCAACATCCAGGTGGTGGCTGGAGTTCTCCTGGAATTACAACTGATCTCCAGACTATAGAGGCCACTTCCCTTGGGAGAAAATGACAGCTTTGGAGGACAGACTCTGTGAAATTATATCCCTGCTGTGCTCTCTCCCCTCTTCAAAGTTCACTTTCCCCGGGATCTGACGCCAAATCTCCAGGAATTTCCCAGCCTAGAGTCGGCAACGCTAAATCTGCTGCCCTGAACTCCTTGGAGGCAGGGCAGGATAAAAAGATGATGGATAACAAAAATGCATCAGATCTCTGAAAGTTTCAACATAATCTCCATGGGAACCCCTGATTTATGTGCTTGATCTCATTGCTAAGAACATGAGAACCCTGAAGAAACAAATGACCCATTTAGTTCTGTTTCACGCTATTGATTGTTACATGTATGCTTTGTTCCCTTCCCTTCTTCCAAGGAGCTCAGGGAAATGCTTATTGTGTTATTTCCCTTTATGCTCCCAACATCCCTGCAAGGGGCGTGCAAGACAGCCCAGCGACTTTCCTGGCTGAGCTGTAATCTGAACCCAGGTCATCTTGGCCCAAAATTAGCGTTCAGTTTGCATTCAGCTTTTCTCACATATGCAAGAAGTGTAGCATTAATATTAATAAGCCTCCTCAAGCCAGGCTGTCTTAGTCCATCAACATGATAAATAGCCTTGGCCCTTGGATGTGCTTTTAACTATTAGGTAGATTAACAATCCATCAAACATATTTGAGGCTTCAGCCTAAATCAACTTCAGGTCCTTTTATTTTCTAGCTGAAGGCATATAAAGGAAACTGTCAGATGCTGCTATATACTTGGTATAATCAGTTCTGTACAGACAATAGTAGGGATAGTTATCATAAATCTAGTCTTTGTAAAAAAAAAAATGTGGCCATTTATCTGTTGTTGTTTTAATCCTGCCCTCCCTCCAAAAAACTCAGGGTAGAATACATGATATTCTTCTTCATTTTATCTTCACAACAACTCTGAGCATTAAATTGGGCTGAGAAATAGTAATTGGCTCAAGGCTACCCATTGGGGCCAATTCACACAATGCAAAATCTTCCTGTCTTCCCTGTGTTGGGGCAACTGACATAGTCTGGAACTTTTGTGTTTGGAACTTAATTCCCAGACATTTGTAGGCCCGATTCAGGTTGGGACTTCATTGTGTGCTGAGAGGATATTTACACCCCCTCTCTGTTGTGGCCGTGACTGGAAATAACCTCAGAAAGTTGCTATTTGCCCCTCTGGGGAAATGTGGGGGAAATTTATGTGTGGCTACAGTACATGTAATTTTCCCTTACAGGGCAAAAAGCAGGTCCCCGGGGCCCTTTGAAGTCAGGAAAATTGTATGGGGACGGAGGATTAAGCCTCCTCTCCTTGTGTGCCACACTCCCAATCCAGCTCAGGCCCATCCACTCCTGGAAATTAAGTTCTGAGCATGGGACTTCTGCCTGATCTGGACCTGCAGTGGCCACATGGGGTTTGGTTGCCAACCTTTGAGTGGGCCCTGGAGAACTCCTGGAACTATAACTGATCTCCAGACAACAGAGATCCGTTCCCCAGGAGAAAGTGGCAGCTTTGGAGAATGAACTGTATGGAACTCCTAACATGCTGAAATTCCTCCTCTCCCCAAATCATGCCCTTCCCATGCTGCACCCCCAAGTCTCAAGTAATTCCCCAATGTGGAGTTGGTAACCCTAAGAGGGTGTTCCACAGTGAAGGTTTTTCCCCATTTCAGCAGTCCAAGTTGTGTGCTTGTTTTTTCTCACATGATGTCATCTTCCACTCATGCACAAACTATATGCCACCTGATTTTTCCACAGAAAGCTTCACTTGTTTTTACACTGGAAAAAACACAGTCTTTCCTGGCACAGAATTTCTGGCATAGCAGTTTTTTCATGGGGAAGTATGACTTGTGCTCGAAAGAAAGGGGCCACCATCACCGCCCATGCAGTTTCACAATGAACCTGCCCCCACCTTCAGCCATTTATTTGCTGATGTTCTTGTGGACCCCATCGTAATAGAAGGCTTTATTTTCCCTCCTCTTTTTGTCAGGGCAAGGTTGTAGCTTTGTTCTTAAATTATGACAATATAAAACATAACAAATTCTACATTTTGGTGTCAGGTTGACACATGTAGTGACCATGTACAGCATCCCATGGTTATGTGTGGGTGTGTCTGACACCAATTTTTCATGTCTTTTTCACCACATTTTTTGCATATATTACAGAACAAAACAATCACACTGTTAAGAACATATTAAGAACTCTTTTAAGAACTCTGTGTTGAACTTGATTTTAGTGCAGAATGGGGAAAAAACTGGATTTAAAAGGGTTGAATTCGATTTTAGTGCAGAATTGCTTGGAGGACACCACAGTGAACATGGATTAAAGGGAAAGTGCAGAAGGGCCTTAGCATCATCCACAAATTTAGCCACTTTACTGCTTACTCCCAACTCCAAATCATTAATTAATGTTAAAAAGCACCAGACCTGGTACTGAGCTCTGTAGTATCCCACTGCTGACCACCTTCCACTGTGAAAACGGCCCACTTATACTCACTCTGTTTCCTGTTAATTAACCAAATCCTGATTTTAATCCACAAGAGGACTTGTCCTCTTATCCCATGACTGCTGAGTTTACTTAGGAGCCTTGTTATGAGGAGCTTTATCAAAAGCTTGCTGTAAGTCTAGGTAAACAACATCTGCTAGGTCACCCTTGCCCACATATTTGTTCACCCCCTCAAAGAACTCTAAAATGTAGTGAGACAAGATCTTCCCTTACAGGATCCATGCTGATTATTCATCAGTAGCTTTTGTTCATCAATGTGTCTACTAATTCTATCTTTAATAACAGATTTCACCAATTTACCCGATATCAACATTAGACTGACTGCCTTGTAATTTCCTGAATCTCCTCTGGAACCTTTTTTAAGAGAGGCAGTTTGGTGTAGTGGTTAAGTGCACGGACTCTAATCTGGGAGAACCGGGTTTGATATCGCACTCTTCTACTTGCACCTGCTGGGTGACCTTGGGCAAGCCATAGTTCTGGCACTGCTTTTCTTGAAAAAGAGCAGTTTCTGTCAGAGTTCTCTCAGCCCCACCTACCTCACAGGGTGCCTGTTGTAGGGAGGGGAAGGGAAAGGAGTTTATAAGCCACTCTGAGACTCCTTTGGATAGTGAAGGGTGGGGTATAAATCCAATCTCTTCTCTTCTTCTTCTAAAGATGGGGCTTACATTCAGGGCACATCATAGAATCATAGAATTGGAAGGGGCCATACAGGCCATCTAGTCCAACCCCCTGATCAATGCAGGTAATGCAAGGCAAACTGATTTCCAAAACCAGGATGCTTAGTGTATCAAATTCAGAGAGCTGGGAAATTAACGGTGAATGCCTCACGGTGAAGCACAGTTTAATTGACAGGCTGCTGCCTGTGTGCACCCTTCTCCTCTCTGATTGGTCAGCATCAGTTGAGTGCTGACGAAAAGGGTCTTTCATCAGCCGTTTGTTGTCTCTGGCATGTCAGTAGCCAGACAGTTGGAGTTGGTGTGTCTCTCAGAGGGAATCAGGCAAAGTCACCTGGAAAGTGAAGGGACACAACTCCTTACCCTTATAGTATGCTACCAGAATCTGAGGAAAAGTTCAAAATTAGGAACTTTAGTTTAGGAGTCAGCCAAGCTGAAAACTGTTTATTCACAGTGTCAACAACTGAGGATCGACTTGGGCAGATTAGATTGGTCAATAGATTGAAACTACCAGTCTAGCCAAAAAGAAAAAGAATATTGCTTCTAGGAAACAGAGAACAGTCCCTTCTCAGTTTCCTAGAAGCAATATTTTTTTTTTGCCAGTGCAAAATAATATCAACTGTAAATACTACAAAATTTATCTCATTTTCTCATCGCCTGCCTATTCCTAACCCAACTGTGCCTGTTTAATAAAATCATCATTCTTATTTGAACTTTACTTTGTGTCATGTGCCGGTTACCAAGGGGATAACAAGAGGGCTCCTTCTTTCCTACAATAAATCTCTGACCTGGGCAAAAACCAAATAACTTCACTACCACAGGGTGGACACACAGGGCATTATAAATAATTTATTAACACATGCCACAAGGGGTCTGCTCAGTCACAGAGTGTGGAACGGCAGTTTTGTTTTGGTGGGAAAATCTGCTTCAGTAAAACTAGCAGCAGGGGTCCATCATAGCAGGATTCACCTAAAGCATCCTGACAAGTGATTGTCCTACTGCTGCTTGAAGACTGCCCATGAGGGGGAGCTTACCACCTCCCTAGGCAGTCAATTCCACTGCTGAACTACTCTTACTGTAAAGATTTTTATCCTGATATCCAGCCAGTACCTTTCCAACCGTTATTTAAACCCGTTATTGCAAGTCCTATCCTCTGCTGCCAACAGGAACAGCTCTCTGCCCTCTTCTAAATGACAGCCTTTCAAATACTTAAAGCCCTCTGACCTCTTCCAAATGACAGCCCTTCAAATGCTTAAAGAGAGCAATCATGTCCCCCCTCAGCCTCCTCTTCTCCAGACTGAACATTCCCAAGTCCCTCTGACTTTCCTTGCAGGGCTTTGTCTCCAGGCCCCCGACCATCCTTGTCACTTTCTTTTGCACCTGCTCCCATTCTTTGTGAAGTGAGGCCTCCAGAACTGTACACAATACTCCAGGTGAGGCCTGACCAATGAAGTGTACAGTGGGAATATGACATCTTGCAATCTGGATGTTATGCTTCATCATACAATTGTAGTTTCAATATCAGAAATGTTTTTCTTTCACATGCAACAGGATCACTATGGGGGGTAGTAGTCCTGGGGGGCACATGTGTGCCTTCCTCCTGTGCTACATTTCACTTTGGCCATTACTATATAATTATTGTTTAAAATATGCCAGTCCAGCACAATAACGCTATTCTGGGCACATTGTGGTTTTTTTCAGTGAAGGAAGGATTCTAGTGTGGCACTATTTTACAGCAGTGCTAAGGAGGTGGAAAATCGTGAGGACAGCACTGGAGTGCAGATGCCATCCAAACCTTGTGTTAAAGGGGAACCATGGCTATTAACTGGGGAATCTTGCATTCACCTGTGCCTTGTGGAATCCCCTGGAGGACTTTATAACATGTGAATTGGCCTTCAGTTAACTTGATGGGTGAGGCTAGGGTTGCCAGTTCTGTCCTGGACACTGGCAGGGGATGGAGGGGTAGGGTTGCCAGATCCAGGTCGGCAAATTACTGGCGATTTGGGGATGGAGCCTGGGGATGACAGGGACCTCACTGGGGTACAATACCATAGAGTCCACTCTCCAAAGCATCCATTTTCTCCGGGGGAACTGATCCATTGTCTGGAGATGAGCTGTAGTTATCCCCAGGTCCTACCTGGAGGCTGGCATCCCTAGGCTGGATTTGAACCTGGATCTCCCTAGTTCTTATCTAATATGCTAACCACTACACCATACTAAAGAGGGCACTGAGGCCATACTGGACATACACAATGACCAGCCTGAGATTTTCTTTGCCTGTATGTGTGGTTTTTACATGAGAGGCACTTACTTTGTGCACGGTTTTCAGAAATGTGAAGGATGCCAAGTCACAGCTCACACCTTTTATACTCAAGCAGCAATAGCTTGTCTCAGCCCTCAACAATGAGACCAAAAAAAAGAGCTTTGGAAAGCATAAAGACGCTGGAGTTCTTTTCATTTGTTTAGCCATAGAAATGTAAGAAAGGGATTGTTTGGACTCGTAAGTGTGGCTACTTTGGGAAAGCTGCTGAATTTTTGTTTTGTTTCCTTTGTCCTCTGCCCTCAGCTACATGTGACTTGTGGTTCTGTGGTCTTTTTCCTAACCTTTTTAAAAGGAAAAACATGCAACTCCGGGATGCTGAAATTGGCAATAGACAACTGGGGGGGGGAGTAACTTGATCCTTTCCCTTCCTGCCATTTTTCCTCTCAAAATTTCTACTTCTGCATTTCTTCTCATTTTAGAAATTTTCATGATGATTGTCCAGCTGTCATATTGAACATCGCCTTTTCCCATCTTTTCTGATCTGGAAGGTTCTTCATTACGCAAAAAAAGTTTACATTTCTCCCAGCTGACCATTTCAAAAATAGCCTTTAGTTTCTGACCTCTCTGTTGGGGAAGCCTTTCTAGAGGTTACCCAGATCTCCTTTCTTCCATGGATACCTGGCAACAGTAGCCTCTCCTTTCTTTCTTTACTAGAAGTTTAGCAGTTAAGCAGTCCAGTATACATTTACTCTGGAGTAAGTCTCGTTACAATCAGTGGAATTTATTTCTAAGGAAACACGCCTAAGATGGCCCTGTTGGGGAGGTGGTTTGTTGGCATCCCTATATCTGTGTCGTTTCCATGACGATCATACACATTATGCCTCTCTGAACTGCTCATTTTGCACACAGAGACACAGCCCCATAGTTGCAGCCCTCTGGGATAAAAACTGCCTTCTGGCTTGCTGTTTTTCTTTCTTTCTAAATACAAGCTTTGCAATTAAGACTGAATGATACATCTCAGCCAAAAGAGCTGCTATGCCCAAGTTCAGTTCAGACGCAATTATCTAAGGCAACCAGATGTTGAATTAACAATTATAATGATTCTGAAAAATCAACAACAGCTCATGGTTCTGAAGTGATGTGGGATGGAGATGGCAAGAGAGTTGGAGGCCTGGTGCCAAGCCAGCATTGTTAGCTCAGAGGTTCTCTAGTGGAACAGGGGAGTCTGTCATTCTTTCAGGACCCTATTTATGTTGCCTGGCCTTCTACCACCTCTCTGAAGTAATTTCTAGCCAACTAAGTTTCAAACCTATAAAAACTATATAACAGTCAATCAGATAAAAACCACATAATTGTTTGTTTATTTGGATAGTTTATAACATTGACCTCCCCTTCTCTGTTTTTATCCTCACAACAACCCTGTGAGGTAGGTGAGGCAAACAAAGTGACCGGCCCAGGATCACCCAGTGAGCTTCCATGGCAGAATGGGGATTTGAACTGGGTCTCCCAGAGCCTAGTCAGATACTCTAGCCCAGTGTTTTTCAACCTTTTTTGTGCAAAGGCACACTTTTTTCATGAAAAAAATCACGAGGCACACCACCATTAGAAAATGTTAAAAAAAATTAACTCTGTGCCTATATTGACTATATATAAAGTAATTCTCTTGAATAGGAATCAAATAAACACAAAAAATTATTTTATAATTACTTTATTATGAAATAATAATACTTTATTTTATAATTGTTCATATGTTACGGATGAAATTGGAATTTTTCCCACGGCACACCAGACAATATCTCACGGCACACTAGTGTGCCGCGGCACAGTGGTTGAAAAACGCTGCTCTAGCCAGTACTCCACAGGATAAAAAAACACAGCCCAGTTAACCCTCCGCCAAATGCCCTTTGAAATAAAGCCTTGCTGAATCCAGAAAGTAGAGGCACCATGCAGATCCACAGTGGTAAGCCGTTCCAAGGAACTGGACTTGCCATAGAAAAAGCAAGTGACCTGACTCGTGCCAGTTGGATAATCCTTTATGGCTCCCTTCTCCAAATACCAATTGTTTGCTATGATGCTCTGTAGCAAAGCATATACTTTGTAGACAGTGATTCCCCAGTTCATTCCCTGACACCTCCAGTTAAAGGACCCCAGGGAAAGCTGTTAGGAAAGATCTTTCACTGCCAGAGACCATGGAAAGCTGCCCCTGCCAGAGTGAGTTCACTAGGTCTGACTCAGAATACAATGTTTATATGTCATCTTGATGAGATACACAAGGCCCCTGGAGCCTATTTAGCTATCACAGCAATGTAATACTCATCTTTAACTTGCAGGCATCTGAAAACACTGCAGCTTAGCACAAACAATAATTTACATTTGCTTATCTCGCACTCTGTGCACACGGAACACGGAAGCTTCAGGAAATAACCAAACGGGCCCAGTTCACATTTGGAGAAGGGCTGAACTACACATGATGGCAGGATCTGTGATTAGATGCTGAGATGGGTATGTTGGCTGCAGTCAGAAAGCGTGATATAGATCAAGGTTGTGGTGTTAGGAAAGGGGAAGTTTCATCCTGAATCTCATGGTGTCTTTTCTCTGATCAGAAATGCTCCCTACCTAAGAAAGGGAAAAAAGACAGTACATCTATTGTGCCTGTCTTTTCCCCTTGATATGGCCGGAAGGAGTCTAAAAGGACTGTTTCAGATTGTGAAAAATTGGGAGGTGAGGAAGGAGAATGTAAACCTAACCTTCCCCAATACCCAAACTATCTCTCACACAAACGCACATGCCCACTTGGCTGTTTTTGCATCTAAATTACATGTAATCTAAATTACATGTCATTTCACCTTCAGCTTGCTATCTGGTCTATCATGGTGGGGGGGGGGTTCCCCCCTTAATATGGTGCTTGGTTACGGTGTGGGGCTTGAAGACAGAATGGTAATGGCTATGAGTGGTCCACTGAACGGGCAACTCATTTGCATGGCTAATTTGCAGGGTAATTTATTTGCAGGGGTCTGAGGTGAATGCCTGGCAGGATGTTTGTGAGAACGCAGTTTATCATTGTTGAATTTGGAAGCAGAAAAAGAGGGACAGAGAAAGCTGTGAGGGCTCTGAAGATGAAGTGCCTTGGGCTGCACTCTCTCTGTGATCCGATGCAAAGTAGCAGATCTGCTGTTTTGAGGGGGTGCCTGTTTGCATCCACTTATGACTGCAAGCTTCTTTTCATGTAGGTGGCCTGCATTACACGGGGAGGGGGCATACCAGCGCACCTACTGATGAAGTGGGGGGGACAATAGTCATAGACTGGAGGCCAAAATGGATAGAAAGGGGTTAATTTTCAAAAGCCGTGTATAAAAATTAATGGACTGGTCAGGGGAGAGAATAAATTCTACAGTGAAAACAGGTAGAAAGGGGTTAACTTTCAAAAGCCGTGTATAAAAATAAATGGACTGGCCAGGGGAGAGAATAAATTCCACAGTGAAAAATTCCTGGAGGCGTTAAGAAGTTCTAATGCGATCACTCCCTGTGCTGTCAACCAATAGATTGATGACTAAGCGATGCAGCTAAGAAACTGAGACAGTTTACCCACTACATTTTATTTGTTTATTAATTTAAAACGAAGACAGTTTTCTGGTCATTGGTTTGTTGACATTCCCCATCTCTGTGTGGTTATCATATAGTAAAAGAGCCAGTTTGGTGTAGTGGTTAAGTGCACGGACTCTAATCTGGGAGAACCGGGTTTGATTCCCCACTCCTCCACTTGCACCTGGCTGGATGACCTTGGGCAAGCCATAGTTCTGGTAAGAGCTGTTCTTGAAAAAAGAGCAGTTTCTGTCAAGAGCTCTCTCAGCCCCACCTACCTCACAGGGTGTCTGTTGTGGGGAGGGGAAGGGAAAGGAGTTTGTAAGCCACTCTGAGACACCTTTGGGTAGTGAAGGGCGGGGTATAAATCCAATCTCTTCCTCTTCTCTTCTTCTTCATAGAAAAAAACTGCCAAAACAGCTGTCTCTCCTGAAGAAGACACTTCTTGGCTCCTGTGGGACTAACTTTTCCCTCAGTGGCTATTGTTAGGAAACCAAGCTTGGTTCTGTCAGTAAAAAGACAAAGGAAGGAAGCCCTTTCCAGGCTTTTGTGGGGAACTCATTGGGGCCAGACCTGACTAGGGTTCCCAGCTCCAGGTTGGGAAATTCCTGGATATTCTGTGGTGAAGTCTAAGGAAGCCAGAGTTTGGGGATGGGGATGACTGAATAGAATGCCACATTTTCCCCGGAAGGAGGAGATCTGTTCTCTGGAGTCCAGTTGTGATACCCGGCAATCTTCAGGCTCCACCTGGAGGTTGGCTACCCTAGGCATAGCAGTTAGCACTTCAGAGCAGAGTCTTCTAGACCCAGGTTCTTGCTGTGGAAGCCAAGTGGGTGATTTCGGACCAGCCACAGACTTTCAGCCTAACCTACCTCACAGGGTTGTTGTGCATCTCAAAAGGGGAGAAAGACTGTACTTTTTCTCTGGGAGAATCATTGCTGCCAATCTCCATGTGAGGGCTGGAGATCACTCAGAATTAAAACTGCTCTCCAGATGGTAGAGATTGGAGCAGATAACAGTAGGTTGATGGTTGGCTGGGAAGGAGATAGGGTTGTCAACTCCAGGTTGGGAAATTCCTGGAGATTTGAGGGGTGGAACTTGAAGAGGGTGGGGTTTGAGGACAGGTGGGACTTCAGACAGGTACAATGCCATAGACTCTACCCTCCAAACCAGCCATTTTCTCCTGTGGAACCAGTGTTGCCAATCTCCAGGGGAGGGCTGGAGACCACTCAGAATTACATTCTCTTCAGATGGCAGATATCAGTTCCCCTGGAGAAAACAGTGGGCTCTGTGTCATTATACCCTGCTGAGGTCACCACAGCAAATTGACGCTGAGTGCCCAAGGCCAGGGCACCCTCCCAGAGTCTCATTCTAGAGCTCATTGTATTTATTGCCACAATGGGCCTTATTCTTAGTAACATCATAATGCTATAGGGATCTAGTAATCTGAGAACAGGACCCCAAGCCGTGTCAGAGTCCTTTCTTTCTTTTTTTGCAATATAATACTTTTTCTTAAATTTTATGTACACAACAGAGTCTTTGAATGTCTTGGCAGCACATTTTTGATGACAGAGCAAACCTTCACCCCACAAAGCGGTTACGTGGCTCTGCCTGCTGAAATCATATATGTACTTAATACCCATATATATAGTCATGCTTTTCTTCCAGCAAGCTCATGGTAGCATCTGTGAGGTATCCAGGATGTTAACTAAATTCATACCTGCTTCAGTAAGTTTTCTGCCTTTGGCTCAAATCAAAGGGAGTTCAGCAAAAGCTGCCTTGCACAGCTTGCCCTCGGATTAGTAAGCTTCTTTGTGATTTAAAAGTTGGTTCAATCCACTTTTAATTAGTTTCCTTTTTTAAAAAAAATGCCCAGGCTGGCTGATGTCTCTTTCTCCAAGGGTGCCCTCTTGTGTAAAAACTGTAAAAAAAAATCATGTCATGAACAGATATCAGCAGGGATATATTTTGCTCCATAGGAAAGTATTCAACTCGCAGGCTAAGATCCAGGTTATTGTTTCCTTGGGCATATGAAACCCAGCTCTTTCACCTGCAGCAGCCCAACTGACCCCCCCTCCCCATATCCTGTTCCTAGAGGACAGTGGGCCCCCGAGAACAGGATTGCACGTGGTGATTGGGGCCGCTGCAGGAGAGTGGGGGAATGGTTCTCTGTGGGCAGTAAGCTTTGTCCCTGCGGAAACACTAGCTTGGATTCAAGCTGCAGAATAATGTGTTTCCTTTTCAAATGAATATAAATTCCACTTCTATCACTCTTCCAGAGTTAAGATAACATACAGCTGATCATCGCAGTGACCATAAGGTTATGAGTTGGCAGTCGGCATGCATGCATGCATGCTGCTGCCGTTGGGTTCCTGCCTGTGTAGTTGTGGCAGCAGTGCCTGCATGGCAGCTGGATCTTGGCTCTGCTTGCTTTTGGTCACCAGCAGCCCTCCAGGGCGGCAGCCTGCTGGGAACAGGACCAGTCTGCTCCACTGAGACATTGTCTGAATTTGTGCCAGACAGCTTGTGTGCGACTGGGTGTCGTAAACGTCTGCTTTCTCTCTGTTTTAGAAATTGTCCGGGCGATGACGCACGTGATAAACCAGGGCATGGCAATGTACTGGGGAACCTCCCGATGGAGTGCCATGGAGATCATGGTAAGAGAGCATCTCATAAAGGGACAGAGGAGGTTAAGCTACCAATAGAGACGGGACATTTTTCTCACTGGTTCCAAATACATTTATAAGATTGTGTATGTCCTGTGCTAAAAATAAATCCCAGTTCCACATGAAGACAATGCACATTCTGCTCCAACAAATGCCAAATTCCTTGACTTCTATAAACCATACAAATGAAACATACATTCCACTTTTTCCGCTTGGGGCGAGAGACAAAAGATGTACCACCTTCCACTCAATGGAACTCTCCTGATTTCCACATAACTATCGACTACTGAGATGTCATTAGGCATTGGCAGTACATTTTCAACCCTGGGTTTGCAGTCTTGAGGACTAGAGATCTGAGGGAGTATGGAAGGGTTATATTATTGAGCTATTGGGATACTGAATTTGTACTCAGTACTGGCTACATTCTTGGGTTGAGATCAGAGATTAGTGAAATGTGACCTCAGGAAGAGTTTCTGTGAGTCAAGGAGGCCTATATTTCTTCCTAACTCAGACAATCTGCAGATAGGTTTTGTCACTGCAGGAGCAGTTTTGCAAAGTTACTGAGAGAATGACATACTCTATCCATGATCTTCAGTATGTCAAAATGTTAAGTCAACGATCACAAAGGTTTCTCCACTAACTAAGACTTATCATTTATTTCATTATACGTTGTCATGAGTCAACTTCTTCAGATGCAATGGAATGTATACATGATAGTATTGTTGCTAGTAGAGGCATGCTTCATCCTTTTTTTTCTGACCAACTCCTGAAATAGCTTCCTTGATAATGTTGCTGCAGATAGGATCTCAGGGGGTTATAATGGCATGGAGCCTACACTCCAAAGCTGTCATTTTTTATTTTTATTTTTTGCAGGGGACTGATCTCTGCAGTCTGGAGATCAATTGTAATTCTGGGAAATCTCCAGACCCCACCTGGAGGTTGGCAACCCTATCTATGGACAATTTTAAACACTGCTGTAATAAACAATGAAACAAGCTTCTGTGCTAGATATGTAGCACCAAAGGCATAGGATTAAACTGTGGTTTAGAATCCTGATAAGTTGGCTGTAATGACATCAGAACCCAGGAAGTCTTCGACCTTGTTATGTAGGCAAAGCAAAAGAGGAGGAAGGGAGGGAGTATACCCACGCAGAAGCTTGACACCAAACCAGAATCCTGCCCAACATAAATGAATGTCACTCTTTATTCGCTTAGCAAAAGCTGAGGCTCCCCCATCCACTACAGATATTAACTCGCTTAGCATAGCTAGTGAACAGTCTCTGCATTTTTCTAGATTAGATTTAAGTTTTACATAATTAGTCCGTATTTCATGCATTTCATGGCCACAACTCTGCTATTTGTTAGGGGGGTTGTTCATACAACTATATAAAATGCTACTTTCAGAAGTACTGGTGCTTTCTTTTTCAAAAACTAACATCTGTCCAATTAATTGGAACCACTTTTTAAGGCAAGCACTGCTTTTTAAAAATAATTTAAAATAATCAACTTATCAATAAAAACACCGTATCTCCACTGATATGATCAGAAATGTCCATTGGCTGAAGACGGGGGAGGCCTGGTTTCATGGGGTTAGATTTCCCAGGGGAGTTCTCTACTAACGTGCTTTCCTTTTGCTACTGATATTCCCACAGGAAGCTTATTCGGTAGCAAGACAGTTCAATATGATTCCCCCGGTGTGCGAACAAGCAGAATACCACCTGTTCCAAAGAGAAAAAGTGGAGGTCCAGTTACCGGAATTATACCACAAGATAGGTAATGCCTGCACTGTTAATATTCATAAGAGAAGGAGAAAGAGCTCATTTTGGTACAAAGAGTGTGTGTACTCTGAAATTTTAATAGCTTCTTCTGTTCAGTAATTATCAGTGGTACAAATAGTCCACGGCAGTATTCTCTAGGCAAGGGTACAGGACTGTATCTTTTCCAGGATGCCTCTATAATTTTTCCTGTTAATGTATTGTTGTTGTTCTTATTTTATATAGCACCATCATTGTAAGTGGAAGGGCTAGCGTGGTCTTCTTTCTAGCTCATGGCAAGATCCTCATAGTTCTATTGTGGTTGCTTTACAACCTGCGAGGCAGCATATGCATTAATTTCCTTGCACCAAAAAGTGCTACTACCACGGCTGCCTATTTTTTTTGCTCTGTCGCTCTTGGCAAAGCAACCCCCTCTCCACTGGCATACAGTGAGCAAACACGCACTGTAGTCTGAGTTATGGAGTATTTTTGAAGAAGTTCTGAAGAAGAAGGTCGTTTTATACCAACTTCCAGATCATTATGCTACTGCTGGAATCTTTGCTCCTTGGCATACCTGTTATGCTAGTTAATCCTGCCCTGTGTGAGAGTTATTGCATTTATTTCACTTGTACTTTCAAGCTCATCCCATTCTCCTAACTTGTGCCATTATGGTCAAAAAGCATGTTAAAATTACTGATTTTATAATTAACTGTCTAACACTGGCCACTGAAAACCCAAGTAGAAATATCTTGCAATGCTGTTGGAAGAAGCTCAGGCTAGGACTTCAGTGTATATCCACGAAGGAAGAAGTTCCTTTGTTGTAGGATAGCCACTGAGGATGCCCTTGCGACTTGATCCCAGTAGAAGCCATAAATAATGAAGACAGTATGCTTGATGTTGTTGATGTTAATGTGTGTATTTATTTAGTGTCATCAACAGCAGCAGGAAAGCCTCTTGCACCAGAGGAACGCACCTCTGTTAGTAGAATAGATCCATGGACTTCATCCTGTTATATTATATAAAGTATATGTGTGCGACTATATGCATGCACATGTAGATGCATGAAATAAATGACATGTATAACATGCTATTTTATCACTGCCTTTTTATTGCCTTGTCTTGTTGGTTGTTCTGTAGGAGTTGGAGCAATGACATGGTCTCCGCTTGCTTGTGGGATCATCTCAGGGAAATATGCCAATGGGATTCCTGACAGCTCAAGGGCTTCACTAAAGGTATTCTGCTTCAAGTTCAAGAGAAGAAGAGAGTCTGACCTTTCCTCAGTGGCAGGAAAAAGCAGGGGCATGCAAGAAAGCAAGAAAGCAAGAAAGAGAGTCCATGTACAAAAGGGCCCATGAGATGCACGAGTAAAGAACGAGTAGGCTGAGTAATTGTACTGCTTGATTCCCAGTATGCCTGAACAGGAAAGGTGCAGATGCCTCTATCTTGTGAACCGGAAAGGGTCTGGACAAGAAAGGAGCAGATGAACACACATGCAGCTGCCTCATACTGATGCAGAGCTTTTGGTCCCTCAAGGTCAGTATAGTTCACTCAGACAGGCAGTGGCTCTCCAGGGTCTCTGGGAGAGGTCTTTCACATCACCTACTGCCTGGTACTTTTTACTGGAGATGTCAGGGACTGAACCTGCAACCTTCTGCATGCCAAGAAGATGCTCCACCAATGAGCCCCCTCTCTCCATTGCCTCTATCCCATGAAGAATATTGAGGATGCTTTGCCCCAGAACTGTTTATGAGCAAACTGTGGTCAAGGAGCGGTTTGTGCTTTGCAGGATTTTCTTAAGTACTCCTGACTGATGCTTCTCAGATGCCCTCCGAGGCACAAGTAGCATTGTTTCGAAATGGCTGGGTGAATGAATTTGCTT
The DNA here is from genome assembly GCA_029375565.1 of Gekko gecko. NCBI lineage: Eukaryota > Metazoa > Chordata > Lepidosauria > Squamata > Gekkonidae > Gekko > Gekko gecko. Next base: position 117,378,784 of record JAPDNY010000008.1, read on the forward strand.
TCAGCCTAGTGTGTGGGTGGGAGGACATTTTTAGGTAATAGATTTACAATTTATTGCAGGCTGCCAGGTTAAAAAACAAGCAAAAAAACCTTTTTTTGCTGGTAGTAAATATTCAGATTTACTTGCACCTGAAAAGCCATTTGTCATACAGTAAAATGACTCTTCTTTATGGAATAAGGTTATTGGGAGGGTGGAAAAAAAAACCCTTTTTGATTATTGGAGACAAACAGGGCTTCAGACCTGATATCTTAACGTAGTTCATATGTGTAGTGAACACTAGCCAGAAAGCCAAGGGTTAGGATATACCTTTTACAACAAAAATGAGTAGGCTTTTATATATCAGATGAAAAGGAAAGTGTTCCTTGATTGTAGGGCTTGGCATTCCCTTCCAAAGCCATGTTGATGCTGCCGGGCAGCTCTCAGGCCACTGCTGAGATGATCCCAATAAGAATGAAAATCTAAATGCATCTCTTGCAATGGAGTATAAAGCAATAACTTTACCTTAATTTTTTGTATGCCTGAGTAAAACAGGTAGATTTTCTGCCTTTATTACATATTCTTTTGCAATAGCCAACTTTTTTATTACTTGATACCTTTAAAAACAAAATCCTTATTACTTCTTGCTCCCTGTTGACTAGATTCAAGGTGTTAGGGCTAGATAAGAGCATGGGATGGGCTTTCACAAATGAAGAAGTGGGGGAAGGCTGTGGGAATGTTTTAGCATTCAGTAATTATGCAGGGGTGATTTGCTGTACTAGACCTGGATGCAATTAGACTCTTGGCCAGTTGAAGGCCACTACATAATTGATTACTATCCAGGATTGTTTGTGGCCACCGTTGCTTCTCAAGGTAATACAGCCGTGTTTTCAATTTGCTATGCTGTTTCTGAGAATCGTACAAAAAGATCTATAAAGTGCCTATAATTTCAATTGTTATGCTTTAGTCTTAGTTTGTCTGAGTTAATAAAGGTGCAGCCAAAGGTACAGTCTGTAATAAAAATCTCCTTCATTTGGGTCTGAATAGTTGTGCGTGGTGACACTTAAGCCCAGGCACAGACTGTTTTAGCCAGTTAGCTGTAAAGGTCCAAGGGGGGGACTGGGATATAGTGGTAGAGCATCTGCTTGGCTTGCAGAAGGTCCCAGGTTCAATCCCTGGCATCTCCAAATAGAGGATCTGGCAGTAGGTGATGTGCAAGACCTCTCCCTGAGATCCTGGAAAGCTGCTGCCTGTCTGAGTAGACAATGCTGACCTCAATGGACCAAGGGCCTGATTCAGGGTAAGGCAGCTTCGTGTGTTCATGTGTTCTGCCTATTCATTGGGAATTTCTTCTTCATCCAGCATAAAATTCTCTCCCCAGAACAAGTGTTGAGCAGCCTGATGCCAGAGTGTTAATGGTTGTGCAGGAGAATGAGTTTTGGGGTTGGATCCAGCACAGCATTTACTTGGGTGCAAGGACTTTTGCCCACTGGGTGCAGTTTTCATGGTTCCCTTCTCCTGCAGCAGCCCAAGATGCCCCTCCAATTCTGTTCCTGCCCCCTCTCCCGGGCAGGATTTCAGGGGGCCTTTGAAGCTGCTGCCGTGTGTGTGTGGAAAAATCATGATCTTCAGGCAGAAGTCCTACCACCCACTGAAATGTTGCTCTGGATCCAATCCTTTGGGAGATGCAGCTGCTGAAATGCCTTCTTCACAGAAGATGCACGAATCACAGCATCTGGGTGGCCCAAGCAAGAAAGTAAACCTGCCTGTTGCCCTGGTGGCATTCTCTGGCCAATGAAGGGCTGTGCACGTAGCAGTGCCAGGCCAAATGTGGTGCTCTGGTTTATTTATTTAGAATTTTGTACCCTGGTTTTCTCCCCAAAGTGACTTACAACATCGTTCTTCCTTCCTCTGTTTTATCCTTGCAACAACATCCCTGTGAGGTAGGTTAGGTTGAGAGAGAAAGTGACCAGCCCAAGATCACCCAGCAAGCTTCCATATGGCAGAGTGGAGGTTTGAATCTGGGTCTCCCTGCTCCTAGTCTGGCACTCCAACCACTGTGCCATGCTGGTTTTTAAGGGCAAAAGCATCTGCAGCCTGTAGCTTGCTCTGAAGCTCCGTTGTTGCCTCTTTAATGGAATCAAGCTGACACGGCAACCGCAAATGGTGTCCAGAGTTGCTTTTAGGCATTTTTTAAGAGAATCTTAACAAGGTCATATTGACACATGCAGGCCAGACACTTTTATTGCCTTTTGTTACAGCCTGTTTAGTATTGCTTGATGTCTGTGACACACTGTCAGAGTTGTGTATCCGCACATGTCCACCACAGAATGGCAGAACTCCAAATCATCCAGCTATGCCTGAAAGCTATGGCTGGCACTCTCGACATTTTCCCCCATCCTTAAGAAAAACAAGTGAATTTGTCCAGCATGAAAAAGAGCCCGAGGTTTTGTTGCTTCAGTCAAACTCATGTATGTGAACTAAACATACTGGGACTCACAATCCAGCAAAGAGCTAGATATGTCAATGAGCTTGCACGCCTCTAGCTCGGTGCCAGAATGTGCACTGCTAATTGCAAAACTTTTAGTCCACCACTGTGATAATGAAAAAAACCCACTTCCCAGCTTATGCAGAGCACAGGGACCCTCCTATCAATAAGTCGTAACCTGGGCAGTGTTCCCTCTAAGCTGAGTTAGTGTGAGCTAGCTCACAGTTTTTTAGCTTTCAGCTCATACATTTTTGTCTCAGCTCAGGAAGGATGGCTCCAGAGCAAACTAATTGATGCGGTAGCCAAATCGCTTGCTGATAACTTTAATGCCAATAGCTCACAAAGTAGAATTTTTGCTCCCAAGACTCCACAGCTCAGAGGGAGCATTGAAGCTGGGTAGCAAAGAATGTATTGGCTCAGTGAGGTTCTTCCTTAAGATAGTCTTACTAAGTTTCTGCTCCTTGGCGCCATCATCAACCAAAAGGGAGACTGCAACCAGAAAATCAGAAGGAGACTGATGAGACTGGGAAGGGCAGCCACGAAGGAGCTAGAAAAGGTCTTTAAGTGTAAGGATGGGTTGCTGGTGACCAAGGTCAGGTTAATTCATTCCATAGTATTCCCCATTACTATGCACAGGTGTGGAAGTCGGACAATGAAGATAGCTGACAGGCAGAAAGCAGATTCCTTTGGAATGTGGTATTGGAGGAGAGTTTTACAGATCGTGGACCGCCAAAAAGACAAATAAGTGGGTTCTAGATCAAATCAAGCCTGATCTCTCCCTAGAAGCTCAGATGACTAAACTGAGTCTTATCATACTTTGGTCACATTATGAGAAGACGAGAGTCACTGGAAAAGACAATAATGCTAGGAAAAGTTAAGGACCTCAAGAAAAGAGGAAGACCTGATATGAGGAGGATTGACTCAGTCAAGGAAGCCACGAGGGCCCTCAGTTTGGAAGATCTGAGCACGGTTGTTAATGACAGGAGGTTTGGGAGGACATTAATTCATTGGGTCGCCATAATTTGGAGGCGATTCGACAGCACTTAACACACAAACACTAAGCAAATATGTGGCTGAAAAGATGCTTTTCTGAGCTGGTCTGTGGGTCACACTTGCCGCAAGGATTTTATTTTTATTGCTGAGGACCTAAAGCAGCTTACATTGTTCTCCTCTCCTCCATTTCACCCTTACAACAACCCTGCAAAGTAGGTTAGGCTGAGGGAGTGCAGCTAGCCTAAGGCCACTCAGCAAGCTTCCGCGGGAGAATCAAACATGGGTTTCCCAGATCCTTGTCCAGCACTTTAACCACTACATCACGCTGGCTCTCTGTAGCCAGTTTCTACTACAGGACAACTCACTGCGTGAGATGGGGTGACTGTGCAATCAGCGCTGCTTCCCCCACCAAGGCATCCCCTTGTCCCATTGGCTTGGATCAAGAGTGGGGGGGGGGGAATGTACATACACAGAATGCAAAGTTTCCCCACTTTTGTTCCCAGAGTCCCAGGAACTGCATGGAGAAACAGCTGTGTGGGTCAGGGGGCCTAGGGTAGGGAGGGAATGGGGTGAAGTTGCTCCTCTCCCCTTCTCTAGAAACACCATGATTTCTTCCCCTGGGCCATCTTTGCTCCAGCTCCCCAAGCAATGCACCTGTTCATCCACGTGGGTCCCGCTATCATGGCAATGATCTTTCTGTGTGTTTGGAAGGGGTCACAGAAATGAGAGAAATTCAGGAAATGTCCATGTACTTTCGGTGCACGGATGGTTGGATATGAACTGAAGCCCCTGGCTCTCTTAGTAAATTGTGGTAAACAGTGTGGCTGGTGGGAAACCTGACACAGCAAATATTGATTCGAGCAGAACCCAACGCCCTGATAACGCTGAAAGCATAATGAGGCAAGGGCTGAGGACTGTATTTTGAGAATGATTTAAATTATAATGCTCCAGCTTTTGCACTAATTCTAACATTCCCGTGTGTCTGATTGCCAGTGCTATCAGTGGCTAAAGGAGAAGATTGTGAGCGAAGAAGGAAGGAAACAGCAAACGAAGCTGAAAGATCTCTTCCCCATTGCTGAACGCCTAAGCTGCACATTACCTCAGCTAGCAGTTGGTGAGGAATTCTGGGAAATCATCTATTTCTCCATTACTTCTTTTTTCAGCTTGGTTGAATTGGGCTGCTGCAGTTAGCTTGTACTCACGGAAAGTAGGTATTCTTGTCATGTGAAAAAGAGTGGGTTCTGTCCTGCAAAAGAGTGGGTTCCAAAAAGAATGGGCTTCGGACAGAGTGACTTTGCTTAGAATGGCACTATAAATATTTCCATTTCACAGAGAAAGGAAATGAGGATGCAAAAGGAGTTTCCCCCCACAAAGATGCCTGATGAGGTCTAGGTTTTAACGGGGATATGAACCTTGGGCTTTTAGGCCAGTGGTCGCTTGTGGGTCCTTGGTATAATAGTTCTGAGATTTGGGGGGTGGGTTTACATGGCCCTCCACTGGAGACGCAAGCAAAATCTTCAGCTAGTACTGAGTTATATCACGGCCACTTTTCTTCTTCCACCAATTGAAGCATAACTTAAAAGAACATTCCCTTGGGGGAAACAGAGCATATGGTGAAGGGTGCTTCCAAATGACAGCATGCTAATGTAGCTTCATTTAAGTGACCGTCTAGATGGAGGTCGAATCTGCATTTGCATTTTTAGATCAGTTTCGTGCTGCTGTAACACCCTCAAGCATAGAGAAAGACAGTGTCACAGCAGCACGAAACTGATTTAAAAATGCAAATACAGCACAAAACTGATTTAAAAATGCAAATGCAGATTCGACAGAAGTCAACCAATCACCAGCATAACAGAGGCTTGTAAGAACAAGGGCCCCTCACAGTGTGAAAAAGCAAACAGCCTTGCTGCTTTGTGGAGAACCTTGTTCTGAAAAGAACACACGAGGCAGCTATAAATAGAGTTGCCCTTAAGTATTCTGAGCCCGAACAAACATGTTAAAGACTCCCTCCATAACCTGTGATTCTTGCTCAACTGGTTTTTATTAAGGGCTGTTCTGCATTGGCTTTTCCCTCCGTTGTCATACCAGACCCGTGTTGGAACAGAAATTCTCCTCTGCATTGCATGCTGCTTTCCCTTTCTTTGATCATCGGGTTTTATGGTACCTTCTGCATAGATTTATGGCTGTTCAGGGGTGACTTTGCAGTCAGTATGGCATGGCCCTGGGGTGTTTGAATGTGGTTTTGAGCTGCACCTTTTCTGTTCCAGTATGGGTTTGGTAAAACAACGCAGAATCAGCCCAAGTATCCCTGGGCTCGTTTGCATGCATGCTCGGGAATCCTAGATATGGAGCAGAAGTTGGCACCCATGGGGCAGATCTGGCCCTCCGGTGGGGTGGCATCATCAGTCCCACATGAAAACAAAGGGGATACATAAGAGAAGACTCTTATGGGAGGGCCTCGGGCCATCATCCCGGACTCCACTTCTTAGACTAATTACGGGTCAACGACCCAGAATAACAACCTCTGAATGGATTTCAGGTTCTGATTGGTTGATACGATCCAGGGCAAAGACCACGTCAATCAGGCCAGTGTCTGTATCTCTGGTTGATGAAGTTCACAGCTCAGAGAAAAATACCGTGGTACGGTACAGGCATAACATGCAACCACTTACACCCCCTTCCTTCTTCTCCTCCTGCACTGAGATTCCCTCCTTCCAAACAAAAACTGGGAACCATGGGCTGATTGTGATTTACAGCCCTGGTCTGGAGGATAACTGCAAATGGATTGACTCAGTAAAGGAAGCCACGGCCCTCCATTTGCAAAGCATTATTAATTCACAGGGTCACCATAAGTCAGAAGCAACTTGACAGTGCTTAACAAGCACGCACACAAAGTTTACTGACTAAGATGGCTTGACACCAAAGAAGGGAATTGCTGTGCATGATAGAAGAGGAGGGGGAAACACGTGAGCCCAAGACTTGCTCAGATAACCAAGGTTTGGCCGTTTCACGTGAGCCAAGCCAATCGCTGCCATCCTTTAAGGAGAGGTGGAGAAGGAGGAGGTGAAGGCTCTCACTGTAGTCTTGAGCAGCAGACATGTATGCACCATGGCAGCTCAGATAAATGCTAGCATATGAAGCTGTGCTACAAGACTGTTTCCTCTGACCCAGTCTTCTTTCCTCTAGCAGTGGCTCTCCAGGGCTTCAGGCAGGAGACTGCTTGCCCTGGGATTTTTTACATGCCATTGATCTGTGTACTCTGCCCTTATTTATGGATTTAGGTCGTTATACCCCACTTTTCCCCCCAGTGGGGACCCAAAGTGTCTTACAGTATCATTCTCCCCTCCCTCCCTTTTATCCTCACAACAACCCTGTGAGGTAGGTTAGCCTGAGACCTGAGAGAGTGACTAAGCCAAGGTTACCCAGCAAATTTCCATGGTAGACCTTGTTTTCTAACCCGGGTCTCTCAGATCTTAGCCCAGGGGTGTCGAACTCATTTTTTATGAGGGCTGGATTTGATACAAATATTACTTTGTCAGGCTGGACCATGTATTCCGTAAAATGTAATGTCAGGTACCAGAGACATAAATTTTATAAAACACACAGGCAAACCCAATTAACAATATTATTTTTTACTCAAACTACAAAGAAAAATCATTGATTCCAAGGAGTGGAAGCACCTGATTTACTGGGGAATCCACAAAAGCCCCAATAAATGCATTTAATCATATGCAAGTCTAGTTTTTTTCCAAGGGATACCATAAAAGGGAGGGTATCTTACACTTCCGTACAACTTAGTTAATTTTTCTATATATAGCTCTTTTAGGGGATGAGTCATCATCCTTGGAAGTGAATAAGTTAGTTGTACACCCAGCCTCAGCAGCAGAGCACAGCTATGATCCATCTCTTGGTCTTTGTGTTTCCTCTCTTCCCCCACCCTGCCTCTGAGGATCTCAAGGAGGCACCCACTGGACTCCCTCCCTCCACCACCCCATCCCCACCACCAACAACAAAAACCCTATGAAGTGGGCCAGGATGAGCAACTGGCCCTGGCTGATTCAGATGACAGGGTCCTGGCTTGGGCAGGGTGTGTGTGTCTGTAGCTGCTTCTCCAGTCCTCACTGAGCTGCGGCCAGAGGAGGCAGGAGGGGGGAAAACACTACAACTCCTCTTTCTTTGCCTTCGCTTCCATAACCCACACACTATTTTAACTTAGCCTCTTAGCCCCACCCCCGAGCCATTTCCTTTCTATTTCTTGACCGCTTCGACCACACACACACCTCAACACGTGAGCCTGCTTGCCCTCCCCCTCCCAGCAGCCCCCCGTTTCCTTCCCTCATACCAGTTGCTCGCAGGCCGGGTAAAGCCCCTAGACGGGCTGCATCCAGCCCCCAGGCCTCATGTTTGACACCCCTGCCCTAGTCCATCATGCCGGCCCTCTGTGCCTGATCTATTTCCATCCCATTGCTGCTGTGGCAAAAATGGTGACTTTCTCAAAGTGTTGAAAGTGTACATCAGATCATTCTACAGAATGCATTAAAATCTGTTATCAAGCCACCGCACTGAACACTATGGTTTTTTAAAAAAACTAATGACTACCTCAGCTTTGTACGTAAACAGTATCCATTTTTTATGGGCAATAGGAACAAATTTGATGATTACTGTGAAATAATCATGAACAGGCTTCCACCTGTAGCATAGATCCTTCCTAACAGCTGTGCCTTGATTGACTCAGGCTGTTCCAGTATAGCTAACACAGCACAGGAATTCAAGAGAGGCCATTAATCATTTTTAACTGTGCCATCTTCTCCTTGCCATGCTGAAGACACCATTTAAATGTTGCATGCAGCTGACAGAATGGAAGATAAATGATCCCATACCGTTCAGATAACCTTCGGAACATCCCTCCTCGCCCTGGCAGGTGATTTTTTAATTTTTTTTTAGAAAAAATCCACAAATGCAGCCAGTGCAAGAACAAATTTAAGAAATCAGATGATGCAGGCTGGAAAGCCTATTTATCAGTTCCGCAAACCACTGATGGGAGAAATTCATCCTAATCTGCAATCTGGGACAAAGATTTTTTTTAAAAAAACAAAACCCTGAACTTGTTGACATAGGAAGTTTCACAGATCACACCTATCTTGGAAACAAACTGCAGAGAAGAGGGGTTAATTTACCTTTCACCACCTCCAGTGTCCAAGCAAGTTTTGCTGTTGTTGCTGCTGCTGCAACTGTTTAACTTGCTTAGATTCCTAACCAGCTCTGTCCTCTAAGGCTCAGAGCAGGTTGGCACCATTTCAAAGAAATAACACAGAGTGAAGAATCCAAAGGTTGTTTTCTGATGGTAGAGATCACTTCTAGCAGCAGAATGGTACTTTCTCGCTTCTCCTGTCCTGCTTGCAGCCTGTGGAGTTTCCCCAAATGCTGCTCCTGGGTGACAGGGAATGCCATAAACAGAGTGGAATGAAGAGGTCCACAGTAGGGTGGCCAACCTCCAGGTGAGGCCTGGAGATCTCTCGGTGTTACAACTTATCTCCAGACTACATAGATCTGTTCCCCAGGAGAAAAGAGCTGCTTTGGAAGGTGGACTCATTGACATTATAGCCCACCAAGGTCCTTCCTGTCCTCAAAACCCACTCTTCCCAGGATCCACCCCCAAATCTCCAGGGATTTCTCAGCCTAGAGCTGGCAACCTTAATCTGCAATGGGAGGAAGGGTTTAGCAAAAATCATCACCCTCTCTGTAACCCCTGCCCTTTATATTTTATTGCAAACTTCCAGTGGAAAGTTAGGATGGCCTCTTGGTTTATTTACATCATTCATAATCTGCCTTTCTCCCCAAAGGGAGCCCAAAGCGACTTTCCTCATTCTCCCCTCTTCAGTCTTATGTGCACAACAGCCACTCCTCCAGGCAGAGGAAGAGAGTGACTAGCCCAAGGTCACCCAGTGGACGTCCATGACAGAGAAGGGACTTCAAACCTGGGAGTCCCAGATCCTAGTCAGACGCTCTAAGCTCTCTGACAAGAAAGCTTTACAGAAGTTAGCACTTCTTTCCTTTTAGGCATCAGATGACTAGAACAGATGCATATGGGGCTAGTGAAACAATTTTGGGAGCCAGAAATGGAATTAGCAGGAGGATGTAGTGGTTAGTGTCAAACTAGAACCAAGGAGACCCAGACTGGAGGCCCCAGACTGCCATAAAACTTATCAGGTGACCTTAGGCCTGTCATTCCCTCTCAGCCAAACTACTTTTCAAAGGGGAGGGAGAACCGTGTTACTACCCTGAGTTCCTTGGAGAAAGGTCAGGAGAAAACAGAAACCCCTCCTTGTCATTCACTGCCTAAGAGCCAGATCATGGTGGGTAGCCGTGTTAGTCTGTCTGTGGCGGGGTAGGAGCTTTCTGAAAAAGTGAGGAGTGCCTCATGAAAGCTCCTATCCTGCCACAAATTTTGTTAGTCTTTAAGCTGCTACTGGACTCTTGATCTTTTCTACTATCTAAGAGCCATTTCGTGTCACGAAATGAACATCATGTGTAAAAATCATCATGCGAGACAATCCTGTACATGCTTATAACAATATACATGTGTAGGGACATCACACATGACAACATTCACAAAAGTAATTTATTAATTCAAGCTGCATATCAGATTCAGGCAACTTCCTACCTCACAGGGACTTTCATACAGCCAGTCAAGCATTAACGGTTTAAATCAAGACCATCAATAAGACTTTGTGTAACAATTTTTAACTTGTGAAATGACTTGTCTGAATAGAAATGTTATGCAGAGCCACTAGAAGATGTCTTACAGTGCAACCCTAACCCCAGTCACCACCTTCTGATTCAGTTGAAGGCAATGGGCTTAGAAGGGGGTAGCTCTCTTTAGGATTGCTTCTTTAGACACCTGGGCAGCTCCTAAGGCAGGCACAGCTACTGTAAACACCTCCCATGAGACTTGGCAATTGTAAGATGCCAAACCGTGGGCATCATTATGCTCAAAAGATGGAAGATATGCAGTGGAGCATAAGAAAATTAGAATATCTCTCCAGTACACATGGTACAGGAGCTGCGGTGGTTCAAGTGGTTAAGACGCTAAACTGCAGGCTGTGGAAGGTCAGTAGTTCAGCAGTTCGAGACCCGAGAGTGCCGCATGACGGGGTGAGCTCCCGTCTCTAGTTCCAGCTCCTGCCAACCTAGCAGTTCGAAAGCAAGAAATTGCAAGTAGATAAATAGGTACCACTTCGGTGGGAAGGTAACAGCGTTTCGTGTGCCTTGGTGTTTAGTCATGCCGGCCACATGACCACGGAAACGTCTTTGGACAGCGCTGGCTCTTCGGCTTTGAAACGGAGATGAGCACCGCAACCCTAGAGTCGGATTCGACTGGCTTTCGAGCAAGGGAACCTTTACCTTTACCTTACACATGGTACAATAGGGCTGCCAGTTCCGGGTTGGGAAACTCCTGGAGATTTGGTGGGTAGAGCCCTGGGAGGGTGGGGTCTGGGGAGGGGAGGGGCTTCAGTGGGGTACAATGCCATAGACTCCACCCTCCAAGGCAGCCATTTTCTCCAGGGGAATTGATCTCTGTAACCTAGAGACCAGTTGTAATTCTAGGAGATCTCCAGCTACCACCTGGAGATTGGCAACTCTAATCTTAGACCCAAACCACATGTGAGGCTGCAGGAGGAAGGGCAGTATGGGTTGGGACCACAGCTCAAGAGAAAGCAGGTTAACTCTCCTCTTACACCGTTCCCAATTGAAAAGCCTCCCCTCTTTGGCTGTTCTAAGCAGGGGGACAAGAGAGGTGTCCATAGCACCCCCCTCCTGAGGCTTAAAGCAGGTGTAGATTGGCCCTGCAGACTTTTTCCATCATCACCATCACAGCAGTGCTGAAAGGCTCCAGATGGCTCTTGTATGTCCAGTGTGCTGAAGCACATGGTTTTCCCTGTGTCCAGAACTATCCATCACCCAGAATCCAACAATGGGAAAGACGAGACTTTGAACCGCATGTTTCTCTGATGTGAAGCGATGACCCTAACAGCAGTGCACTTTCTGTTGTTTCCAGCATGGTGTCTACGCAATGAGGGTGTGAGTTCGGTTCTCCTAGGATCTTCCAACCCAGAGCAACTAATAGAGAATCTCGGTGCCATACAGGCAAGTACAAAACCACTCTGCATTGACTAGCAGACACCGAGTTAAGAGACCCTGGGATGGAAATCTATTCAAATATGTTTAATTTGCGTATCACAAAATTCAGCTTCTCTTAGGCAGATATATGTGCAAGGGAGGGCGTTTTTTGCCACTGCTACCCTTCTTATGGCCACCCTCAGTCCCCCTCCCCCATGCTGTTCCTGGGCATTCTCTGTCCCCCAGAAGCAGAATTCTGGGCTGAAGTAGGAGGAGGGGAGGTAAAACATTAGGATATAAATCCTTCCATCTGCAGAGATTTTGGGCAGCATCCAGGCTTCCTTGGAGCAGCTGTTTCTAAGCCCTCCATAAAACCCAGGCTGCCCTGGATGCCCCAGGCCAGCCTGATCTCATCAGATCTGAGAACGGGGCTGTAGCCAGCAGTGGGGCTTTAGGGGCAGAGCCCCCCTGTGATTAAGGTGGAGCCCCACCACTCTGTCCCACTGCTGCCTCCGCCCAGGTGCCGGCGACCCAGCAAATGAGCCAGCTCCACGGCCCATCACTGCCAGCCCTGCTTCCACTGTGGTGCCTATTTAAGGGGCCGCCTAACATCAGCTGAGCAGAGACACCCCGCCAGCCTAACCACTCTCCTGGGCACTCGCTCACCTGCTTGCCGACAGGACTTGCATGCCCATCTAGCCTCCGCCGGCCATGGGAAGGGAAGAGACACTCCTTGAAGGTGCTGGGGTAGACGAGAACAACCTGCTGGGGAGGGGGAGGGAGGGAGTGCTTCTGAGCCCATGCCTCAAGGAGGAGAGGGTGGTGCAAGGAACAGACTGTCCACAAGGTGAGTTTCCCCAGCTGGCAGTGGGGGCGGGTGAGAATGCAGGGCATCTCTCTGATCGCAGCTTCTCTCTGCCCTTCACGCTGCCTTGCCCCCCCCCAGAGGCCTGGAGGTGTCTTTAATTTAATTAGCACCCCCCATTGCACCGTAGCCCCCCCTCCGCAGGAAAAAATTCTTGGCTACGGGGCTGTCTCAGAAGCGAAGCAGGCCAGTCCTTATTAGTACTTGGATGGAAGAACACCAAGGAAGTCCAGGGTTGCTATGCAGAGGCAGGCAATGGAGCAAACCCCTTCTGCTTATTTCTTACCAGGAAAGCCCCACAGATGGGATCGCTGTGAGTCAGCCTCAATTTAACAGCACTTTCCACCCAAAGTAAAAACCTCTTGTTTTATCTCTGCAGGTTCTTCCGAAGATGACATCCCACATTGTGAATGAAATTGATAATATTTTGGGGAACAAACCTTACAGCAAGAAAGACTACCGATCCTAATGCAATTGCATGATTGAATTGGACTGCATGGCTAAAATTGCGCTCTGTACGTAGTACAGTACCGAGGCAGTACTAATTATCCCGTTATAATTAGAATTTGTTCAGCAGTCCCTCTTGTTCCCTGGATTCTTCAGGGGCGTGTGCTGTGCCCAAACACAGAAAGCACAGCTCATCTCTTGGTCACCTGAGGTAGTCTTTGCTCTTTTCTTTTGACTCAAGTCCTCAGAGTTTTTTGACTCAACTCCAGCTCAAAGCCAAAGGGCACCACACAGAGGGAAGGGCTGCTACCCAAGCCCCATCGGGGTGAGCGAGACAGCGCTGCCATTCCAACGTAGTGGTGCCGGATCCACTGGATTGTGCTCCACTTATTCTCCCTCTTGCCGCTTCCAGTTTATGCAGTGAAAATACACATGTAAAGAAACAATAAAGATTTCCAAGCGTTAGGTACTTGGGAATTCAAAGACGGATGTACAGATATATTTTTTTCAAAGAACAAAAGCCAGATACAGGTAAAGGCTTAGGATAGAAGACACGCAACAGACCATTTTCAAGTGTAAAGATTTTCAAAGTTTATTTCAACAATGAGCAAATTCAGATATTTTTTCCCCCTCATTTGCCTTTTTTTTTAATGCTGAAGTGAGTTTCGGCTTTAGGCTTCAGCTACCAAAGGGCTTACTGTTTAAAAGTCAGAAAATTAATTATGGTATTACACAGGTTAGTTTCTGAGTTGATTTTAGGTTGCGCTTGGCGATGCCACATTCTTTAAGAAATTGGGACACATTCCAGCATGTGCGGAACTCTCCCCTTGGTATAAACAGCACTTAAAGCTGCTTAACATAGATGGGGGCTGTGATTTGGTGGAAGAGCGTCCACTTTGCAGGCAGACAGCCCTGGGGTTCTAGTCCCTATCATTCCTATTTAAAAGAATGAAGTAGTTGTAGCTAACGTGAAAAACCTTTACTGGAGAGCTGCTGCCAGCCAGAGTAGACAATACTAGTCTGGATGGACCAGCAATCTGACTAAGACAGCTTTGAATGTTCAACTTTGACTGGATTATACCCATTACTTGATTAAGTGATAACAGCAAGTCCCATTGAATGTGACAGGACACTTACCCAGTGTGGTAAAATGGGAACCTGCAGTTACCTATTTCTGGCAAGGGGGGTGTGAAACTTGGGTTAGCTGGCTGGCACCTTAAACCGCTAGACCTCCATGAGTTTGCCACTCCAGTACCTTTATTCTGCAACCCCCTCCCCACCAGCACAGCCAGGATTATGCTTTGCTGCCACCTCCAGGCCATTTCTCTCATAGCTTGGTCCCTAAGTGGGCAGTCCTAAAGAGAGTCACATTCTTCTGGGATTACGGTGTAACTCTGTTTCAGATCAAACTGTTACACACACACGGTTGGGATCAGGCTGAGAGAACAACCGAATATTCGCTACACAACTCGAAATCAATATAAAAATGCAGAAATGGAAACCAGAAGCCTGCAAGCAAGAGCGCCCCCCACCCCATTTAAAGCCTGCTTCACTTTTGGTAGCTTTGTAGACAGTAGCTGCTGCAACTTTTATTACTTAATATAATGTACAATGAATGTAAATAATGTGCAGAGCTGTTATACAATTTTCTGGAGACCAGTTATCCACATAGGTGAATGAATTTCATTTTCCGTTCTTTGTGCAGGCATCCTATAGGATATGGTCCCGTCCCCCCCGAAAGCTCAATGCAATTTGTGAGCAGTTCATTATAACTTAGTAACCCAGCCCATGTTAGCGCTTCCCCACCCCCTTAGCCTGGATTGTATGTCTTATTTCAGCAGGGGCCTGTGCTAACATCTCCTCTCTGCACATTGGCTGCCCTGGTTTTCAGTACTTCTGTGGGGCTTAGTAGTCACCCTTTTCAAGCAGGGCACATACCAATGGTATGTGAAATCTGCACAGACAGGACTAGGTCTTCAAGTGTGCACACACAGTGCCATGCTACAAGCTTCACTGTGCAATACTGTGCATATGTGGAAGTATGGCTGGAAGTCAGCATGAGCTAACATAAAACAGCAGCTGCCATGCACTGAGAATTCGTGTACAGAAGCCTGTGTGCATCACAGAGGGAGTCATGCAAATCTACACTTCCAGTCAACACAAAGTGGACGGGAAGATTGGCTGTACCACCCTAATCTCTATGGTTTCTTGCTACTAGTCACATGGATATGTTTGATTGGTCATTGGCCTATAGAATCCATTACTGTGTGCCTCTAGCTCTTTGCATCTCTGCATATATTCTAAAACCCATTCCCCAGGCCGGAAGATGTGTGATGGTCCAAGGCAATACCACCGACAAGCACTAGTCATGTTACCATCTAGTGAGGTAATGAAGCTGTGGACCACTAGAGTTGTCTCTTGTCTTGGTCTGAGGTCCATGCAGATCTTCTCAGGGCCTTTTCCCTTCCCTGAAATGGAACTTGTACCAACTGAGCAGTCTTTTGTTTGCCTGTCTCTCACTGTTCTGGAAGTTGATTAATTAGAAAACTATTGTTCTAGTTGCATGCAGTTGTGGCCTCTCCCTACAGCTGTTGGAGGCTTTGGTAAGGCCCAGTTCATCAGCTGGTAACCAGAAGGCCAGCCACTTTGTGAGGGCAAAAATGAACATGATGGGAGGGGAACCATAAAAGGTGTTTGGCAAGAAAGGTGCACCAAACCTACGCACCCTTCTCATCTATTTCTCCAAGTAGTTTTCTCTGTTCTTGGCTCCCCACTACCACCAGTCCTTGTATAGGAAAGGGGAGGCTATGTGAATGCACCCATGATTGGGCCCAAGATAGAATACTTGACCTGTTAAGAATTCCACTCCTCCACACCCTCTTTCAGCACACTGCAGAATGTGCCACTAGTAGCCAGGGCTTTTTGGGGGTGGCGGGAAACGGAAAACTCATGAGCTTTTAAACATTTTTAAAAGAATTTTGTCAAAGAGGTTCTGGAACTCTATTCTGGTGCGTTCCCCCAGAAAGAAAGCCCTGCTAGTAGCCAATTAGATTACCTATTGCAGAGAAAAGGGAACCGCCACCCACCAATCAGGGGATTAGCACACCACTTTTGCATAGAGGGGGGTCTGGATTCAGAAGCAGGAACTTCTACTTGCACACAGATTGCCTTTACTGGCTCAAGGCAAACAACTGTAGAACAGAGCCCCACCTACACAAAGGAAGCTTTGCTGAACACATTCCATACTTTGAAACCAATCTTCCATTATGCACAAGGGCCCACATCAGTCATCGAGTCTGAATGCCAGGGATCTGGAACATACGCAGAGCCATTTCCCCTCCTGAAACAGCTATCTGCACTTACTTAGCTGGAACAAGCAAGATCCGTATGTTTCTTCTTTTACATGCACAGATTTGCTCCTTGGATTAAAAAACCAAAATCCATGTAACAGTTTTGATTATACCATTATGATGATCACATGGGTTTTGGATTTTATTAGGGATCAATAGAAAAGAGCAAGAGTCCAGCAGCACCTTAAAGACTAACAAAATATGTGGCAGGGTATAAGCTTTCGTGAGTCACTGCTCACTTCTTCAGATAGGTATCTGAAGAAGTGAGCAGTGACTCACAAAAGCTCATAACCTGCCACAGATCTTGTTAGTCTTTAAGGTGCTGCTGGACTCTTGCTCTTTTCTGCTGCTACAGACAGACTAACATGGTGACCCGTCTTGATCTATCCTTATCGATCAACACAGCTACCAACATTTTTGGACTGAAGCGAAGAGTGCAGGCCTTAGGGACAGTAAAGACAAGGAACATTTTCTTTCTCACAGAAGGCAAAAGGGGGAGCCTCCCCCCACCCCCCGAAGTTCATGAATCCGAACTCCTCTATCCAGCATGTCCCTTCCTTTTGAACCTGTCATCTGAAAAACATCTGAAAACAGTTTTAATGACAGCAGGTATTTTTTAAAAAAAAACACTCTTTTCATGTTTAATCAAGTCATTGGCCTGTATAAATGAATTTAAACAGCTGTATACTAGCCACTGCTTTCTGCCTTTGATTTCTGCCTGGACATAATAAAGGCATTTTGTGCACCTGACTTGATCACGACTCGGCTCCATTTATTTGCCCCGGGGGGGGGGAGGCGAGCCTGCACTGATGGAATTTAAAATAGCATTGTGTCTTATGATTCACTAGATGCTAAATAAATTCATTTGCCTTTTTCTCCCGGTGGAGGAAATCACGTTATGCAAAATGCATGCCGCAAAAGAAAACAAGCAACCTAGTAATTGGTTGCTAAAAACAAAATTTTTAAAAGCCTCATAATGAGATATCCAGCAGACAGCATTTTACCAATGGCTATTAACATACTGCCAGCTGAAGTATGCAGCAGAGGAAAAACACAGATTGCTTTCTTTACCAAAGGGGGGGGGAAACCCCTTTCTTTTCCTTAGTTTTCATTTGAAAGGGGTTTGTTTCCAGTAACTAAAGTTGTGTTCCAAGACAAATTCCCAAGAAAATGAGGGGACACTGACGGGGGAAGGGGGTAGTAGTAGACATCTACTAAGTGAAGGAAGATCGGCCATGGACTGTACCTGGATGGGAGGCCAAGGAATACTGGGGTCGCTGTGCAGAGGAAGTCAGTGGCAAACCACCTCTTCTCATATCTTGCCTTGGACACCCCACATTTGGGGTCCCCATTAGTCGCTTGTGACTCAACAGCACATTCATTCAAGGTAGGATACGTGCCACTATCTATACATGGAAAAGCTTAACAAGCTACACGTTCTTGAAATGCTTTTATTCAAACATGGTTACAAAACGTTAAGAGGTATGGTCACTCCTTACGGAAAAACAAGGTTCCTTTTACTGAAAGGTAACAAAATATTTCTTACAAATATTCCTCTTGCAGAACTCCAGGTGCAAGTCTTGTGACGGTCACTTGACATTCTTGGGTACCACAGACATTTTAACTATCAAAAGCTTTTTGCAATATCTGGTATAGTTATTTTTGTAGCATCTGTTTCCTCAAGAAAACAGAACGTACATTTCCTTCCATATCCATGTTAAAAAAATGAAGCAAATTTCTCATATTTTCAAACTGTGCAAAGGCAACACCACCTTATTTTTTATGCCTTCGTGCAAGCGGATCGGATCCACCCACCCAAACACTTCCATCTACTTGGAGCCAGTAGAGAGCAGAGCGATCAATCCAGACGAAGCGCTGATGGAGAGAATGTAATTTCTGGAGGGGGAGACAGGTCAAGGATGAAAAAACCCAAACACCTAAAGGGACAAGAATATTTGCCCACGCTCACTCCCTATATTGGGACTGCTATACCCTTAAGAAGGTGGCCCTGTAATTGGCAGCCCCAGAGCCAAAGCCAGTCTCTGGAAAGTTAGCATCCACCACTGCTCCTCAGAGGCAAGACAAGTATGGCTTGGATCCACCACGAGTTCTCCTTTCTGGGGTGGGAGACTATTCTCATTGGTTCCCCCCTCCTTTGACTCCTTATGCTTTTCCTGGGGATCCTCAGAGCTTCACAGGTAGGAAAGTCCCATTCCGTGAACAGAAATCCCTTCCATCTGCAGAAATCTGCTGTTGGGTCCAGGCCACTATACGAAGGGAGGTGAAGCAGAGGGGCTGACCGACACTCTCGTTTTGGGAAGATGGGCCACCCACCCTGCCGCCTCCTTCACTGGCCCGGCTGTAAAATTAGCTGCTCTCCAGCACCTAACAGCCCAGTCCTTCACGCCCAATTGAGCGATGCACCTCTGCCGCTGAAAGGCTGGCCCTCTCCCTAGCGGGGGACCCACCAACAGCCTCCCTTACCAATGAAAACAGGCTGACGGGAACCAAAAAGTGCCACATGAAGCTGCACCTGGAATGAGGTTTTTATGTGTGTGCATGCTTGCACATTACGGTAAGCAGACAGCCATAGGAGACCCTAGCCCAGAGCAGCTACGCCATCCTGCAAAGGTGGAGATGGGGGGGGGGGTGTTAAGCAACCGTGCCTCGAAAAGCCAGCTGTTGTGCCCAGGCTTGGTGCCCTTGTAAGGGGCTTCAATGACTTCTTGCAGCAGCTCTAGACCTGTTATACAGGGATCCTCATGAAAGATCTGCCCCAACACAGGAACATTTGAGCGATCACTCGCATACAAAATCCACTCACCCCATGGATGCAGTTTCATTCTATAACTGGGGATAAGATTTGGACAGGGCAATCTCTAACTACAGTCAAACCCTTCTGTACCCATCAACTTCAATGGCTTAACTTTCAAATATTTTATTTAAGGTATTTTTGGGGGGGAGGGGTCCACATTCCCACATGATAACCCCCCTTGACAGCAAGTTGTAATTCAGGGCCCAGCTTCTAATTGAGGTAAGAAGCCTTACTGGTCCGCTCCTGTCCACGTTTCCCAGGTGCCACTACACGGTGCCAAAGGCCCCTTTCTTGATGCCCGCTCTGCTTCTGTTTGGCGCCTTCCTCCCAACAGCTCCAGTCAGCACAGACCCCATTGTTTAGGAGACTCCCGCAGGATGTGCAAAGGCAGAAGGCACTTCTGGGAAACTACATAGCTGCAGCAGCTGAAACAGGAGGCAGTTTATCAGGAAAAAAAATACTTCTGGGCAAATAAGACCAGAAATGTGAGGACTAGGAACCTATTCCTGTTATTCTCTTAAGTGATGAGACAGATGAACGGCAGATTGAAGAGCTCTTTGCTTCT
The DNA here is from genome assembly GCA_029375565.1 of Gekko gecko. Taxonomy (NCBI): domain Eukaryota; kingdom Metazoa; phylum Chordata; class Lepidosauria; order Squamata; family Gekkonidae; genus Gekko; species Gekko gecko. Next base: position 117,398,404 of record JAPDNY010000008.1, read on the forward strand.
GCTTTTCCCCGCAGGAGGCAGCTCAGCTCACTGGCCAAGGCCTCCTAGGGCCAATTTTGCATAATTACAGTGACAAGGACAACTTGTTTGTTGCTGGGGCTGCCTGAGTCAACCTGCACTGGTACTATAGGGGTTACGGGCCCTGCAATTCTGTCCATTACAAGAATCTAAACAGGCCAGACGCGAGGCTTATGTAACCCGTCCTAAGAGATCGCTGCACATCTGGGGGAAAAAGGATACACGGTTGGATTGAAGTTCTTCAGCACAAAGAACGAGGCGATGACAACCAAGACCAGAAAGAGAGTATTGTTGTAGAAGATGGAGAAGGTGGTTGCCTCGTAATCTGCCACTTCGTTCTTCTTCCACAAAATTCTGCAAACGAAAGAGGCATCTTCAACCCTTTCCAGGCTAATAACAAATGAGGTGCACAGCGATCCTTTGCCGGTGGGAATCGTTTCCCATTTCCGGCCAAAATAAAAAAGATACAGATACATATCCCTGATGAGCAAAGTTTAATACACTTAAATTGGATTTTCTGTGCAGCTGGACCCCAGTTCAGCAGCAGGAAACAGACAGATGATTCCAGGCTTTGCTCTGAGAGTGCAAGCAAAAGCCTGCAACACTGGCCTCCTATGCAGAGTTACTCCAGTGTAAGCCTATTGGTCTCAATGGACTTAGGCTGGAGCAGTTCTGCACAAGACAGCCCTGTCATAGCGCCGTCCCCACCTTGGTTCCTGAACTGCACAGGAGAAAAGTGGGCAGATAAATCTTCCAAATAAATAAATCCAAGAAGAGCTATATCCTTTAAGGGGGTAAACTCTGATTAGGATGGCACCATTAGTAGTCACTGAACTTGCACTTACATGGGTGAAGGAAACAAACTCACATAGCCCAGGATTTTTACCAGCTGTTATTTCCTGAAAGCTGACTGCTAGCAAAGCTGGATTCCCCAAAGTAGACAGACTGTGCTGCTCTTCTGAGGATTCTGTTTCACGCCATTAGCTCCATGATCATCTCTCAAAGAGGCATAAACCCCAGTTTTAATAATGCAAGATGAAGCTTTGTGCTCACAACTGCAGACGTTCATGAAGAATGAGAAGCTTAGCTTCCAGGGGGTAATGACTGCCCACAAGTCAGCGGGGATTAGCAAGCACGGTGCTGAGAAACTCTTTTGAAACAACAATTGCTTCAAAAAATGTACTCCTAATACAGCAACTTTTACAATATGGGGGATGAGCTACAAGCCTACGCAAGTACTGCTTTCAGAGTAAAAAAGCAAGCTGTTTTAAAGGCCAACAAGAAGGAGGTCTTAGCTCAAATTAAGGCCCAAGTGACACCGAAAACACTGATGGGCTGCGGCAAAGCCCCCCCCCCCAAGCCAGGTAAGCACAAGATGGTGGAAATCAAACCAGCTGCCAGCCAACACAAAACTCTCCTGAAGAGAGGGATGGCATTTAGATCCCCCGAGAGACAGGCCCAGGACATTACCTCTCATCTTTCTCCTTACGTGACATCTTCCTGTTGTCTGCCTCAGACAGCTTGCGAGTGACTTCCTTGGAAACGGCATCTTCCCTCTTCTGAGCGACTCTGCAAAGGAAGGAATTTACAGGCCATATTTTAGGGAAAATAACCAGCTCCCAGGGCTGCAGCTGTTTCCAAGATGGTTACCACAGAAGGGCCTTGCCATGCATGGTGAGAAAGCCCCACTACAAGTACGGCAATAGTACAAAGGCAGCGAGCTCAAACTCTCTGTTCCTGCCATCATACTACAATGGCGTAGCCCGAATTATTCACTGGGTTTGCTAAGGCCCTTCCTTCCTCTAAGGGTTTGAGGCTGCATGCCTCGTTCCCACCCCTCCCATTGCACCCTCACAACTCCATCAAGAAGTCAGGCCAACAGAGACTTGCTAAGGTGCGCAGGAGAGTGGGAATCGGAATGGAGATCAACCCAGGCCCACTCCAACACTTGAGCCCAGAGGTGAGCAAGCCCCTAGGATGGGTGCTGAAAAGCAGCAGGCCAGCACATTTTGCTTGGTGTGCCGGGATGGTTCTCCAGATAAGCACTAGGCAAGCCTTGAGGTACTGACAGTAGAAGAAGAAGAGTTGGGTTTTATACCCCGCTTTTCTTTACCTGAAGGAGTCTGAAAGCAGCTTACAATCCCCTTCCCTTCCCCACACCCTGTGAGGTAGGTGGGGCTGAGAGAGCTCTGAGAGAACTGCTCTTGAGAGAACTGTGACTGACCCAAGGTCACCCAGCGGGCTGCATGTGGAGGAGGAGTGGGAAATCAAACCTGGTTCTCCAGATTAGAGTCCACTGCACTTAACCAGTATGCCACACTGGCTAGAGCAGATGGCACAAGAGACAATGCTGGGCGTGGCCTATGCCCATCTCTGCCTCCCAGCCCAGCCCTGCCCACGTCTGCTCTTCTTGCCCATGCACAGCCCACACATCTCTCTCACCACCCCATATGTGTGAGGCATCATCCTCACTGGCTACTGCCTACTCAAGGAGCTGACTGACTTTACAGTCCCACTAAAGAGGAAGGCTGAGGATCTCACTCAAATACACAAGGGCAATTTGGGAAACAGCTTTCAGAAACCAGGCTGAAGGTACTGCTGGAGGAGAAGAGCCCCCCCTTCTGTATTTTAGTAAACTTTACAAGAACAGGATTGTTGCCTGCCCCAAGGGCTAAAGAAAAGTGAACCAGTTATCTAACTGCTTACTTGTGCTTAAGAACAAACTTTACATTCTTGTAGGCAAAAGCAACCAGGTATGTACTGACAAGGGTCATCACACTGTATAGGACTGCAGACTGAACAAGGTCCATATGCCATATCCGCCAGTACAACCCTATGGGGGGAAAAATACAAAACGTTACCATTTCCCATTACTTCAAGGCCGGAAAAGTTAGCAAAATCAGACGTCTGTGTAGGTTTCCCCCAAGTTCTATAGAAATAACACATTCAGTAGTTATATACTCTAACATACACAGGTTCCCACGGTCTTGGGTGTCAACAAAACAATGAGAAATCAGGGAGATGCGGACATCTTGAATTTCAAAAAATGAGTGCTTTTTAAAGACTTAAGTAAGGCAATGTGATGTACATCATAAAGTAGGCCACAGCGTTGTTCTTCTGTGGGCTGCTTCCCAAATGTCAAAACTGGTTCCACCTCTGTAAGGAATGTATGAACTGTCCATTCAGCTCAGACAGCAAATCTACCGTAATTATAAACGTGACAGTGGCTGAAAAAAACCACTTTTGTGTGATTGGCTGAACCCATGGCTGGATTTGCTTGTTTCTTTGCTGTGGAAAAAGCATATGCATTACCTACATACGTACCAGGCTTCCATCCTAAAATGGTTCCCTGGGGAGCCTTACAACATCATTTTAAACCATTACATAAAATCAAACAATGCATACAAGGTCATAACGAACAGCCCCTTAACACAATAAACGAACAGCAGTTTTATTATTTATTTAGTAAATTTTTATTCTGTACTACCTTCAAGGAATTCAGAGTAGCATACTTCATACGGCCCACCTCTGTTTTCTCTTACAACCACCCTGGCAAGGTAGGTTAGGCTGAGAGTGTCTGAGTGGCCCCAGGTCACCCAGCAAGCTTCCATGGCAGCACGGTGATCTGAACTTGGCTCTCCCTGATCCTCATCACTACTCTGGCCTCCTCCCCAAAGCCTTATGAAACAATACAACTTTAGCTCTGCTGTGGAAATAGAACAGTGCGGAAGAAGTCATTGCTGACAGTGCTGTAAACTACAGCTGTTGCTACAAAGTAAGTGATCCAAAATGGAGCTCTTCCATGTAACCTCCACCATACCTGAGATAGAGAACACAGAAGGGCCTCTGAAGAGCAACCCGATAGACCCGAAGAGCAACCTGAAGATAATGCCTGAGACAACTCATCCCAGACCAGCACTTTAAATTGACTCGGAAACTAGATGAGAACCAACAAAGATCACATAAGATCAGAGTGATGCTCAGCTCTGCTACCAGCCTGGCAGCCACATTCTGAATAAGGTCCAACAAATCCTGAGCAATCTCCAAATACAGCCATCTAATCTGGAAGCAACTAAGGCATCAGCAATGGTGGCTGTACCCTGGCTGCCTAGGAAAGGGTACCACCACATGTGCACCAGCCGAAGCTGGCAACAAGCATTCCTGGCCACAGCTAAAGGCTTACATCGGATCCAAGAGCTCAATGGTAAACCTGAGTCTCAATGGGGAGCACAACACCATTCCAAAACACGTAATACACCTACATTCCATGGAGAAGATGAGTCAAACAAAGGGGAGAGACCCACGATCCAGGGGAAGAGCACATGCTTCACATGACCCCTGTTCAATCCATGCCATTTCCATTTGAAAAAGATCTCAGGTCCCAGGAAAGACCACTCTCTGCATATGGAGCTCCACTGCCTACCACAATAGACAATCCTGAACTACATGGGCCAGTGATCTGATTCCATGAAAGCCAGCTGTGCTTGTTTCTATTTCCTAAATAATCATGGATATATATGATGCAAGCAGCTGATTTTGACTTTTTTAAGAGAAACTTAAACCACAACCAACTAGCATGGTAAAGCACAGCAAAGGAATAGCAATGCCATCTAGTGGTGTATTAAAGAATTCATTTCCTTTTTCTTTTTTTTCTGCTTTTAAGCAACACTGCACAAGAGATGGATCTAAAGTTATACCAGAACAACACTTTTGCCACTTTCAAAATTTCATTGTATTAGTTTTATACAAAAACATCAACAAAAAACACCATGATGAGCTTCAACAGAACTGAGCCAGAACACACCATTTCTGCTTTTCCAGAAAGAACACACTTCTTTTCCACTTGAGTTAAAATATAGATGCTGGGAGATGAAGCTCCAGTACCCATTTCCCCCTAAATTACTCTGACACAGATGTATGCTGGATGGCCTGTATTTCCAAACAAGAGCACATATTCTGCGCATACATGGTTGCAGGATCAACCCTTGGCATCTCCAGTTAGAGTATCTCAGAGAAAGGGGCTGGAAAAGCTCTCTGCTTCAAACACTTGAGACAGTATTTGGCTAGACTCAAATAGAAATGTTTTACTGCAGATTTACATAGCTACCCTCAGAAACTAGTTGGCGAGAGAAAGACAGCTTATCTCCATGTGAGGTACTTAAAAAGACCTCTGAACAGAAGGGAATGCCAGATTACATATGCAGCATATGATCTGCTATTACATCAAGAGACTGTTCCCTCTAAGATGAGTTAGTGTGAACTAGCTCACAGTTTTTTAGCCTCTGGCTCACACATTTTTGTCTTAGCTCAGGAAGGATGGCTCCAAAGCAAACTAATTTATGCAGTAGCCAAATCACAACTCGCTCACAACTTTAATGCCAGTAGCTCACAAAGTAGAATTTTTGCTCACAAGACTCCACAGCTTAGAGGAAGCATTGGAGACAACCTATCTGGTGTAGTAGTTAGAGTGCTAGACTATTATCTGGGAGACCCAGATTCAAATCCCCACTCTGCCATGGAAGCTTGCTGTGCAAGTCCAGCTCAGTAACATTCTCTCAGCCTGACCTACCTCAGAGGGTTGGTGTGAGAATCAGATTAAGGAAAGAACAACATAAGCCACTTTGGGTCACCATTGGGGAGAAAGGCAAGGCATAAATGATGTAAAAATAAATAACTAAGTAGCACAACATACAGATAGGATTTTGCAATCCTCACAAAACTTATGAAAGTTAGATGTACAATGGGCCTCTGAATCCAGTCTCATACTTATTTCTGCATACATTTCAGCATTCCAACACCTGTGACCTTCTGCAAGCAAACTACAGGTTTCACCACTAAGCCTTCCCCCTCCATAATAACTACATAATGTGATGAGAGATACTCTAGATCTATAGCTACCTTTGTTACCTAGTAATAGTAGAGGGGGCAACAAAGGTCCTAATGCAGAAGCAAGCCCTGAAATGTCAGTCAATGACTGCACATTCCTTGAACCCTTTTTCACTTTTAAAGTTCCATCTAGTCCCATCTGTATACGGCTAAAACACTACCGGATAAATGGGACCACTGAATACATTAAAATTAAAACACTCTTGATCAGGTCTTCCACATCATCTATTACCAGAGCTTATAAACTGGCAATGCTGAGGAATGAAAAGGGTTGCCAAGTCTAGGTAAGAAAATTCCTGGAGATACGGGAGGTGGAGCCTGAGGAGGACACAGTTTGGGGAGGGACCACAATGGGGCACAGTGCCATAGAATCTACCCTCCAAAGCAGTCAGTTCCTGATCTCTGTTGTCTAAAGATCTCCGGGCCCCACTTGGAGGCTTGCAACACTAGAATTAAAGCTGGGACCTTCACAAGGCAATCCTACCAACATCTTCCTGGAAGTAAGCCCCACTGAATAACTCGAGTAAGATTCTGAGAAGACCTGTTTAGGCTTGCTGTCTAAATATGCCAAGCAAATGCTCTACCACTGAGCAAAGCCGTACCAAATAGCCAAAAAAGGAGGAGAGGGGGAAAGGCGACCAAGCCTCTCCCATTCATACGGCTCCCCCTGCCTACTCACAAATCGGGATAGCAGAGACGATGAAGGCGTTGCCGAAAAACAGCGCCGAAGACTTGGCCGAGAGATTGCGGCTAAAGTCTTGCAGGAGCAGCTCCTCCTCAGACTGCTGCCGAGTCCCACCGCTGCCGCCCTTGGGAGCCATCGCCGTTCAATCCTGCCGCTGCTTTTCACACTGACTCGGCGGACAGAAAGAAAGACACACGCTGACCCCGCGCAGTTTCCGTACGAGCCAGCCAGTGTACACGCAGCACAAACCATAAAGACAGGATTTCCGGCGACTCGCTCTACGAGTACTTCCGATGAATCGACGCTCCTTCTCTCCCTCTTTTTCTACGTGCAGAATGTATTTCTGAATGTTGGATTTATTATTATCAGAATTTTTAAAAAGTGGCTTTTTAAAAAGCGCCCTGAAAGGCAAGAAGTGTTTCAGCAGAACATATAACTTCCGGGTCAGCAAACCTCCGCTGACGTGTCGTAGGATGGGAAAGTAGGGGCGGGGCTTATCGAGCAGACGCGGGTTAAAGGAAGTGGAAGTGGTGTCGGAGAAGCGGGACACAAAGCGGAGACGTGTTTTGGTCATGAGTTCGAAGTTCTGACTGGTTGAATTAGTGACTTGATCACTAGGCAAGAATATGGCTGTTTACTTATTAGCTGTCATGTTTGTTACGGCTGCTTAGGAATCAGTTTGTGCTCTCCAGCCTGGTCTTCGCGCTTTTTTCCTCAGGAGTAAGTCTCAGTGAGATCAATATATAGGGCTGTGTTCCAAAGGCGTGTGCAATAGAAATGTTGGGGTGGTCTGCTGGTTTTTTTATTTGGAAGGGTTAGTTTATCTCAGAATATTATGCCCCCCCCCCCGGTACCATAGTTTTCAAGTGCTCTTTTGAAAGGTATGTCGGGCAGCATAGTGCAACCCTGGCCATTGGGCTCATTCCCCGGGGGGGGGGGCGGGGACACGACTCTTGTTCTCTCGGTGTTAAGCTTCCTGACGAATTCCAGTTCAGTAATTAGGAAATGGGAAGCTTGGCCCTACCTCATTAAGGACAGTGGATTCCTATCATGTGGCAGGTGTTACCTCTTAGCTTACTATGTATTATCTTAGTAATATTGTATTATCATTTAATGCTGTGGTTCTGGATCGTCACTTTTGATTCAACATTTCAGATGTATTTTAAAAGTAATATATTTCTAAAAATAAAAGTACTGTTTTCCCTACACGCAGAATAAATATACATATCTGGAAGTATCTGTCTTCATGTGACTTGAACTGTTGCTCATAACAATACCCCCTGGTTGTGAAGGGCTGGTGAGCGCTCCTGGCATATGTAGAGATCCTGGCCAGATGCTGATAGGAACTTAAATGGTTTTTGAAAAGTGAACAAAATTTGATGGTAGTGATGTTACCAACTTCTACCTGAATTATAAAAAGACATTCAAATTGGGAAGATCTGAGGACTTCAACATAAGCTCCAGCGTTACGTATTTTAGCTGTGAAGCCCTGTCATATTTAGTCAGAATCAAGTCCCACTCTACTTTGTTTAGGCAGCATAGTTTAGTATTCTGTTTAGTCAGAACCAAGTCCCAGAATATTTTCACTCTGCTATTTGCACAGGTAAAGTGTTTTATATAAAGCTGCTGTCTGCATTATGCCACAAACATAAAAAACTCAAAAAGCCCTACCTGGCCTCACCCATTTTCTAAAGACACTTGGTGGGCACCACATTGGGGACCCTGGTGCAGATTCAGTGCACACCGAATGTGCGTCCAGCTTGATTTAGTTGGTGGACTAACAATCTATGTGCCTTTTACTGAAAGCAAAAAAAAAAACACCTGTTATGGGGGGGACCCAATTGTGTAAATCCATCCAAAGGACCTTGCTGCACCATTAGGCTTTTTGCCAATACATGTTGGAATACAATTTGTTAATTTCTCCCAACAGTTCTGCTCCTGTTTACTTCTGTGTTTGTTTTTTGTTTGGTTTTGGTTTTTTTCATTTAGGAAATGTATATGCTGCGTCTCTGGAGCTTGAGGCAGTACACAGTAAAAGCAATACAATAAAAGCAAAGGAATTATTATTAAAACGTAAAACAGCATTGAGCAGTGTTCAGGATAGAAGCAGATCACAAAAACAGCTTAAGGTTTTAATTCTAGGTAACAAGCAAAAATTTTGCCTAGTGCTAAAAGGACAGTAAATTAGGCACCCCACAGGCCTCAAGAGGAGGAACATCCCAGAGATGAAGTGCCACTGCTGAAAAACCCATCTATGCTTACCATCTGCATTATACCAGCCAACGCAGGTACTAAGGGCAGAGCTCATGAATAGGATCTTACCTGGTGGGCGGGACAGTACATAAAAACCAACACATTCATTTTGTTCCTGGTTTAAAATTATTTGTTTCCTTTTTAAAAAAATCCTTTTCAGTGTTCCCTCTAAGCTATGCACGTGAGCAGCTGCTCATTAACCAAGGAGCCCCACTCAGCAGCAATCTGCCCATTGCCTATTTTAATAGTCTGCTGAGGATGACAACTGCTCTGCTTAGGGAAAGAAATTAGAGAGAACATTGTATCAGAGTATATGTAGCTGCCTTATACTGAATGTAGTGGCCAGACTTGGATTCTCAGAGGAATCTCTAAGAAGGCTTGGTTTCTTTGCAGCTAAACATTCAATAGGTATATATAAGTATGCAAGTGGATACTGGATTACTAGGTATTCTGAAAACTTCCTCTCTTTTTATAAACAGTCCCCTCCCCTTAATCCTCCTGGCCTATTGTACTCATTTATCAGAATCTGAGTACAGAAAAGCCTTTACTAAGGTGCACCCAGATACTTTTCAATTGGCAATGGTAAGAGGTCATTATAAGGAGACCCCATATAATGAACAAGTCTGTTCTTGCAACTATAGGACCACTGAGGATCTGGCTTATATGATTGTGTGGTGCCCAAGGTTTGCAGTAGACTGTGAAAGATATTTTGAGAACTGGTGAGATTAACTTGCAAATAGAGATAAATGGGTAACATGACAGCTGGCAAAATTATAATAATACAGTCAAAGACCCTCTTATGCAAGTTTGGTCAATGAATAGTTCACTAGTAGTCTAAGGCTTTCATGGCCGGAGTTCATTAGTTGCTGTAGATTTTCCGGGTTGTGTGGCTGTGGTCTTGGCATTGTAGGACCTGACATTTCGCCAGTAGCTGTGACTGGCATACTCAGGTATAACACAGAAAGATGGAGTACTCTCTATGTCAAGGTAAGCAGTAAACTGATAGGCAAGTAATTTATTTCTACCCTGGAAGGTGGGGTAGGGTTGAGTAAATTATCTTGTGTAGTTCTCCAAGCTATGGACATGCTAATGGAGGAGCTTTCCTGAGGAGGTTCTTTTGTCCGTGGACCTCCTCAGAAAACAACCCTCAGGAAACAATCCGTAGACAAAAGAACCCCCTCAGGAAAGCTCCTCCATTAGCATGTTCATAGCCTGGAGAACTACTACAGTCGAATTTTATTCTGTTCAGACCAACATGGCTACTCACCTGAATCTATAGGACTAGTAAGATAGTGTTACACCAGTTTGGTGTGGTGGTTAGGTGCACAGACTAATCTGGGAGAACCGGGTTTGATTCCCCACTCCTCTACTTGCAGCTGCTGGATGACCTTGGGCAAGCCATAGTTCTGCCTGAGCTGTTCTTAAAAGAGCTCTCTCAGCCCCACCTACCTCACAGGGTGTCTGTTGTGGGGTGGGAAAAGGGAAAGGAGTTTGTAAGCTGCTCTGAGAGGGTGAAGGGCAGGGTATAAATCAAGTCTCTTCTCTTCTTCACTATAAAGGTTATGTTTTAAATGTTTATCATATATTTTAATCTTTGAATGGTCGTTTTATAGGTTATGCTGGATACTGTGATTGTCTTGTTTTTTCGTTTGCTCTGCTATGCCTTTGAGCTAATGCAACAAAATGAACTGAAATGTAGTTGCCTTAAACTGAGTTAGAGCACTGATCTGTCAAGGTCAGTATTGTCTACTTGACTGGTAGCGGCTCTCCAGGGTCTCAGGTAGAGGTCTTTCACAACTAAACATCTTTTTAACTGGACATGCTGCCAGAGGTTGAATCTGGGTCCTTCTGCCTGCAAAGCAAATGAGCTACCATGTTGCCGCATCTCCTCACAAGTGTTGTGCCTTCCCAGTCTCAAACACTAGAGGTCACTTATAGCTCATGGTTTGTTTGTTTGTTTTTTTTTGACATGGTGAATAGCAACAGAGCTTTTATTTTGGCAAGAAAGTGTTCTACCTCATGAAGACCATTTCTCCTGTGTCTATTGTGTGGTCACGAAAAGAGAGTTGAACTAAGACCACACAAGACCTTTAAGAGTAGAAAACCCCAAACTGTGCAGTCCTTACCAAATTTAGGCACTGTCAAATTCACACCAGGGCTGCTTGCCAGGTGGCCTTGGACCAGTCACACACACTCAGCCAACCTACCTTCACTGCTTTGGGGACCCTATTTGCATGCAAAGGCAACATGGAAATGTTTTAAATAAATAGCTTTCAGGATTGTTGTGGGGATAAAATGGACTAGGGGAACATGTTTTAATCCACTTTTAGTCCCCATTAGGGAGAAAAGTGGGATATAAATGAAGTAAAGAAACACATTTCTTTCGGTAATGACTTGCTTTTTTAAAAAAAATTAAACATTGTCCATTGGGTGGTGCTATATAATTTCTCTTATACCATATTCTCAGAGAAAATGGGAATATTATAATTTCCTTGACACATTTCTGCTGCCTTTGCGGGTTCTGATTCTTAAAACTAATAGGTATGTGTTTTGTGAAGCTGAAATGAATCCCCTCGTTCATCAGAATTCATCTCTTGAGATCTTGGTTATTGAAGTTACACTAGATGTTTTTTAATCTTTTAGATACTTCTCAAATGTTTGTCAAATATCGACATGTAATCTTACCTTATGTTGGAGAAACCTCTTCTAGCCTATTGACTCTTCCTCTGAATTAAGCGGATTGTCTGGCGGTGAAGGAGTTTCAGTAGGAAGAAGGCTTCAAACTTTGCTCTGTGAAGTGGTAGGAGACATTGCCATTATATATTGGCATTTGATACCCAGTAATATTTAATTTATTTTTAGGTATTTTATAGCTGATATGGGTAGTATTGGGTATATGCACACACAAATGTAGGAATCTTCCTAGGACTAGAAGAACTTACAGTTGATCCACAGGTCTTTAACCATGTTCTCAAACCCAGGCTGTGGGTAGCATGATGTCGTATATATGGAAGAAGGCTTATGAACTATAGAAAAGTAGTTCTTTGCGCTGCCTTGTGGTCAGCCATGAATAATAACTGGTGCTGGAATTCCTCCATAATTCTAGACTGTAGAAAGAACATCAAATCAGCCTTCCTTATCAGCAAGGGATTTGTTTTCTTCTTCCCACAATAGGTGGCTCTTGCTAGAACTGAGGTCACAGTCCTATGGCATTTGTTTTGTACTGAGAGAAGCAAGTTTTAACTGTGGTAAAATGAGTCATTAGCTGATAAACTTGCTTTACCTAAGAGTTCTCGGGAAGGAGGCTAACCCAGCTTCTGACAGCTGACCCAGCTTCTGCTGTTTCAGTTATATAGCTGAAATGTTGGAGTTACCATTAGTACGTAGCAGAAAGGGTTTCTGTCTCACCCTGTAGATATCACAGGTGACTTCCAATCCCATGAAAGTTTGTCAGTGCTCAGTTAATAAGCTACTTCTTGTTGTATGGCAAGTCACCATAACAAGGCTGCCTGACACATGGAAGTGTGAGTTTTGTATGGTATTTGGGGAATGCAGCTTGCGAAAAGTGAATCCAACCATCTTAGCCAGCAAATCAGTCTATAATGAGAAACTCTGTATGGCAGTGGAACTATGAACCTGTAGCCCAAGCCCAGAGACTGACATTGTATAGTAGTTTCATCAGGACACAACTAGCAGTCTTGCCATGTGAAGGACATGTTTCGTAAGATATATGCGCATTTAGGGCAGATGTGGCCTGAGATGTTTTGGAGAGACTAGAGGTGTAAAATTTCCAACAATGTTGAAGCTGTGGGGGGACCTGCTTTTTCCTGTTGTTGTTTTTCCCAGAGGGGAAAAAAATGGAAATTTGGGGGGGGAAATAGAAATATATACAATACTTTCCTATAAAACCTGAACTTCTTTTACTGATTTAGCAACATAAAACACATCTTTTATTACTTATAAAATTGTACTGTTTGGCATAGTTAACAGAGTTTTAAAACATCTCCATTTTCTGAAAGAAAAATTCCAATGTACTGCTTGAGAAAGAATTGCAAACTGCTGCATTGTATTTCTAGGTGAGACAAAACATCCAAATGTTACCCACAGATGGAAAATCATAAACAGCTATTTTTGTTCATTAATGATGTTCTCCCTGAAACAAGTTCTCCCTGTCTAAGGCGGGGGGCTCCAGACTTAGGGAATAGCTGCCTTAATAGTGAAAAAATCAGGGCGAAAGGAGAAATTAGTGTTCACAGCACATGTTGCAAGGACTCAGTCATATACTGGTTGCATGTGTCAGATGCACATTACGGGGGGCAGGGAAGAGTTCACCCACCCTTCCCAGGCCAGAGTGTCCTCTGCAGCTTTACTACCAGGAAGGGATACTTTTTGATGAAGTTCAGTTAGTTATCAAGGAGGCCCTTATTTTTGTTTGTGAAATGTTAAGTGGCTTTAATAAGCTTCCGCTCAAATGTACCGCCATCAAATCTGTTTTTGTTTTTACTTATATCTGTCTGATGGATTTTTATCCTGCCCTTTTCAGGGTGGCCTCAATGGTTTTCCCTTCCCTGTGTGATTTTTACTACAACCCTGTGAGGTTGGTTAGGCTGCTAGTGTATGACTGACCCAGGATCACCCGGCGAACTTTCATGGTGGTGTGGCGATCGGGGTCTCCCAGTTCCCGTTCCGGCATTCTTATCACTGTCCCACACTGGCAGATATACGGAGCAAAGGCCTGAGAGAGACAGTAGAAGAGTTTTATCACCCCTTCGGTTCCCACTCTTGAGTTCTTCTGATATCTAAGCTGGAGTTTTGTATATACATGTCCTGCTTTGATTTCCCATTCCTCTTTGTTGAATTAAATCTTACTTGTATTTTAAATTCTATTCATGAATGTTATGCTTGCAGGCAAGGGCAGCCTAAAAAATCTAAAAAAATAAATAATAATAATAATAATAATCAATAATAATAACAACAACAACAAATAGATGATTGGAGTGCTTGGGAGTTGTGTTTGGTTTTTTAAATCTTTTTTGCTGATGAGCCACCCCTCCCCCCCATTAGGAAGTGGAGGACGGTGGCCTGGAGGCACTGCTGCTTTCTGTTTTGGTTATTTCCCCCCCCTTAACAAACCCACATCCCGTAATTACTTCCCTTATCTGGGGCTGGTGGGAGAAACTGGGGTTATGTGTGTATATGTATATGTGTGTGTGTGTACATATACAAATTTTGCAATTGCTGCATATTTTGAAACCCGAATGACTTTCTGGTAATCTGAATGAGACCGGAGATAGATGGTTTTGAACTGAGAGATTTCCAGTTCTCCCCCAACCTCTGTTTTCTCAAAAGTGAAAGCAGCTAAGAATATCTTGTGGCCTGCCCTGTTTCCCACGCTGGGTTGTTTTGTCTCTTCCTTTGTCTGTATTTGGCTGAGTTCGGGGTGCACTGATGCACAGTCGTGACCTATGATTAAGCTCTTATTTGAAGACGCTGAGTTTTACCTCTCTCTTAATGTGAGTGTTCCATTTTTTCGTATTCTGCCACTGCTATATTTGCAGCTATCCTTATCAGCCTTGAAAGAATCCTTCCGTGTTTAAGGAAAATGTGATTATAGACAGGGTAGTGTGAGTGACCCCCTAAGTACTATGGTCCAGGCTACCACCATGCAGGAGTAAGTCCAAGTCCAAGCACGTTCTAAGCAGATCTGGGATACAGCTTGCCTTCCTGATATTCTTGAAAGACAAAATCCTAACTTGGAGGCTTTCAGACTTTTCCTCTTCAGGAAAGGCTTTTCACACTTACTTTTCAATTAGGAACCCATATACTGTCCCATAAACCCCTGTGCTGCGGTGGCTCAAGTGGTTAAGACGCTGAACTGCAGGCTGTGGAAGGTCAGTAGTTCAGCAGTTCGAGGCCCGAGAGTGCCGCATGACGGGGTGAGCTCCCGTCTCTAGTTCCAGCTCCTGCCAACCTAGCAGTTTGAAAGCAAGAAATTGCAAGTAGATAAATAGGTACCACTTCAGTGGAAAGGTAACAGCATTCCGTGCGCCTTGGTGTTTAGTCATGCCAGCCACATGACCACGGAAATGTCTTTGGACAGCGCTGGCTCTTCAGCTTTGAAACGGAGATGAGCACCGCAACCCTAGAGTCGGATTCGACTGGCTTTCGAGCAAGGGAACCTTTACCTTTACTAAACCCCTGTGCATTGCAGAGGATTCTGGGACATATACCAGGGCACACACCATTGTTTATTTATAGTGTCTGTGTTTTTCCTATTGTGTTTTTTGTTAATGTTGTAAGACCCTTAAATTCCCTTCATAGAGAAAAGCAGTGGGGAAAAATATGAAATAAAAAATAGAAAATATATAAAATATAAAAGTAAGTTGCACACAGAGTGCCAGCAGTCCTGGTCTGTGTTGTCTTGCTATGAAAACTGTGTCTTCTAGAACACAAATTTCAGGGGAAATTGGTGGTGGTGGGTAGACCTCTGAGGAACTCCAGAGCCTTCATGCTTGTTTTAGCTTTTCATGGCTTGGGGTCTTATTGAGTCTCCTGGGGAAAAAAGGGAATTTTAGACAAGGTTTTCTGTACTTTTGAAATGAGTTTCTGCTTGACACCTCTTCTTCCTTGGCCCCGTCAGTTCATTCTTCCTGTAATATAACAAGTTCAGTAATTATACAGTTTAATCTGAATAATTTATTCTGGCCAAGTTCTGTTGGCATATCTCAGTACAGAACTCAATGTTCTTTGGCTAGGATCCTAAGCAGACCTGCCTCTATGGAGTTAGCTCTGAAATCAGTTGGGTTAATCAGTTCCTTCCAGGTAACTGGATTTCAGATAGAGGTGTTGAGGAACATATGGGAAGGAGGAACTCAGAAGTTTCCCAGACATAGGAATTAATTGGATAATATGCCCTTTGGAAGAGATCACATAATGTTGATTTCTGTGGTTGGCAAGCAAGTTAAATATCACATATTCTGCCTTGTGAGCACCTTGCGCCAGCGTGTGTTATGTTTTATTCATTCAGATGCACTCAAAACTATTAGTGTCCTTTCGTTGTAGATGGATAACAAGTTCCTCTGTTCTTCCATCTTAATTCAAATGATAGCCCCACTCTTGTTTTTCAGCACTCGTAGAAGCGTCCTTGAGGTTAGTCACTTCTGCAAAGTGTTTTGGGTTTTTTGTTGTTGTTTTTGCATTTGAACGAAGTAAGTTGGATGATTTCTGCATATTCACAGCATTCGTTGCTCTGTTCTTGTCTTTTCTGGGCTTCAAGGAACCTTGTTGTGCCACTGTTCACTTCACTCAGTAAGAGCTGTTACCTTGCATAAAGGCAGACTTGTATTTAAAACTGTATCAAAGACTCATTCAGCTAGGTGATGCTTCTGCAGTTTAAGAAGAAGAAGAGATTGGATTTATACACTACCCGAAGGAGAGTGGCTTACAATCTCCTTTCCCTTCCTCTCCCCACAACAGACACCCTGTGAGGTAGATGGGGCTGAGAGAGCTCTTTTGAGGACTACTCTTGAGAGAACAGCTCTGAGAAAGCCATGACTGACGCATGGCCACAGCAGCTGCATGTGGAGGAGTGGGGACTCAAACCCGGTTCTCCTAGATTAGATTCCACACTCCTACACCAAACTAAAGAAGTGTTTCACGGATTACTTTTTACCTCTCCGTTGTTACGAGAGCCCACATGGCGCAGTGATTAGCAAGTCAGATTGGGATCTGGGAGACTCAGGTTTGAATCTCCATTCTGCCATGGATGCTCATTGGGTGACCACGAGCCAGTCACTTTCTGCCTGATCTACCTCACAGGGTGGTTGTTAGGATAAAATGGTGGAAGGGAGAATGATTTTATAAGCCACTTTGGGTCCCCATTGGTGGGGAAAGCGGTTATAAGTCTGTAAATAAAGGTGGGCAAATTTCAACCTTCAAGCTGTATGTGGCACACCTATGAACTCTATACTCAAAGCATAATGCCTGTGCCAGGTTTATTCTGTGTGTATTTAAAATGTTTTACTCAGTATCCTCCATAGTCATATGTGCAAGGCAGCTATTACCTTTCTGTCCTAAGCAAGGAAGAGAGCGACTCCTCAATCACCAGCTGAAAGGGAACATGGTGGCCTTTGCAGTGGGAGAAGTCTGGCTTGATGAAAGACGTGATGCAAATCCACTGGAACAGTGATGACACTGTCAAAGATGCAGCCTGTTGATTAAAGAGCCCCATGTCAGTGACAGCACTTTAATTCTAATAAACCATGTTGAAACAAAAGATGGAAGCCTGGATAGCAGAGCCTTTGTTTAATTAAAAAAAAGATCAGTCTCAGGCTTCTAAGTCTCATAGTTGGAAAGACGACTTTGCAAATCTTCACATTCACAGCGTGCTAGGACAACTGTAGCACCCTCATGGTGCTCACTTACTTCTCCCCCAAAGGAAAGAGCCAATCCTGCCTTTGTCTACTTCGTTAGGGCAGGAGGAGGTACTTCAGAGGGCATTGCCTTTGAGGCTGCAGGGAGCGCCTGCTTGGCAAGAGCGGCTCCCACGACAGGAGGGTACTTGGATTGGAACTTCATGACCTTTTGTCATGGTCCCCCTTGGCAGCCACTCTGAAGTGCCCACAGGCTCAACAAGGTCTAAACATGTTTAAATGCACTTTAAAGAGAATGAGGGGGTTAATTCTTTCCCTGATGCTGTTTTCCCGCAAAGCTATTCTTTGCCTCATTGGGGAAAACACAGGTTGCCATGCTCTCTGAGTCTTTCCAGTAAAGCAAACAGCGGCTGGGGAGGGCTGCTTGAGCTCCGAAAAGTGGGGGGTTGGGGGGGAATGGTTAACCCCCTCTTTGCCAGTGCTGTGGCCCCTTTTTGAGGTATGCTGCTGCTATTTATCCATCAAAACATGCTGGAGGCGTAGTCAAGAATCTTTGGATGGCTTATTGAGTTTGGCCCATAGGTCCAGTCTAAACATTACACTTTTCATGTTGTTTTCTGCTGTGATGGGTAGTTGACGTGTGTAGTTAATTGTAGGCCATATTATTTATCTTGTGGTGAGGTTTAGTTTGGTTTTCTTAAATCTGTTCTTTGCTTGCACTTCTGTCAGATACTTTTTTCTTCTTCTCAGTACGTTAAAAAGATCTTATCATAAGAATCTTCAGTAGCTGCGCTTAATAAAGCTATTTCTGAAACTTTGGCCCTTTTTTAACACAGAGGTCACGGCACTAATTTGGAACCTTTTCAATTTGATTCAATACAAAAGCGTACTGATCTTTAGTCAAAATATGCTGTTGGGTGTAAATTTCCTGGTGGCCTCTTTTGAAGCTCTCTGTAGGTGTTAGCGAATGGCTTGTTGACACATGAAGCAAAACTGTGTTTCCAAAGCAATCTTTATAATTCTTAGATGTGTTTCCCAATTACTTGAACAACAAAAGTTGAGAATGTCTAGGTTCTGTTTAAACAGCTACCTGCTTTCTGGAAGCAGCTTGTGGTAGCTGAAAACTTGATAATTCCTGTCATCTTATAAAACCAGTGTATCAAATCAAGGTTGGGGGGAAATTATGGCCTTAAACACTTGGAATGGAATTCTAATTATGGAATTAGAATTGGTTGAGCCTTTCACATACTCCATAGGGTGAGTGGGCAGATTTCGCATCCTGGGAACCACATCCACTTTTGAGGGCTTGGTGTCGGACAGTGTCACTGCTCATTTCCAACACCAGCCCTGATGCATTGGAAGGGGAAAAAAGAGCTAGCGTACAACTCTGGGTCCAGGAGGAGACCTGCATCTGACCCAGTCCCCACCGGCACTCAGCCTTAGAGTGTTTTTAATAGTTTCTCAGCATTTCTGCAGGAAAATGTTCTTGCTAAATTGTTAAGCAGCTTGAAGGCCCAGTGGAAAGTGTCGATGGGCCAGACGTGGACCCAAGCCATAGATGACATGTATTGCCACTGTCAGGCAACCAAGATTGAAAAGGATCTGTATAATTAGTATTTTCCAGAAATAACTAGTTGAGAAGCCACCTGTGACGGACTGTGCTGTAAAAGCTCATAAGTGCTGTGTAAACGTAGAGGACTATATAGTGTTAATACCGCAGAGAGCTTTGAATGGCAGACTGTTCAAAGGGATTTGATTGGTTAGTGTCAGTTGAGCAGAAAGACTTGGGAACTGACTGCTGAAGAGAACTGGAACAGTTTAGCCCTGGCTGTGGAGAGTTTAGTACTGTCTGAGGACTTGGAAGGTTGGTGAGGAGTAGGAGAATTGGTGAAGACCCCATTTGGGTCAGAAAAAGGGATAGATCTTCTAGTTAGAGAAGTGATTTCCTGCCCAGTTGAAAAGGGAAATAGCTCAAAGAATAGAGTGATCCCTGGTGTGTTTAGAGAAGGAATTTGCGTACTTGGTAGTGTATCACTGCCTTCTGAAACCTGAAGAGTCAGTTAAATTCAAGAAAGTGGAGTGTTTAGGAAACACTGAAACCAAAGCCTCTCATCTCTAAGATTCTAACTTGTTACCCCTACCAGCTTTATTAAATAATATTCTTGCCTTTACTTTTAATTGGGAATTGGCATCAAAGGCAGAGCTAGCAAGAGGTGAGGCAGTAGCGAGAATCTGATAGTCCCCTTAAGATCCTTAGTTGAGTCAATAACCAGTCCAAATTGTAAATAGAAATGGGTTTTATTAAGAAAAATAATAATTTAGGTATTTACACTCACATCAAAGATTGCAAGCATACAAGAAGAAGCAAAAAGAAGTTAGCAGACAGATAGAGGGGTGAGGAAGTTAGGGTAATACTATACCCATCCAGATGTGCAGGGGTCCATTACTTGAAAGGGAGGGGACCCAAACTGCGGGTTTTGGGGGTGCATCTCTACTGTAGGCTGCCTCAGAGTGACACATTAATGGCCATGTGTGTGAATGGATTGGAATACAATGCAGACCAATAGGAGGTCTTGAGGGGCTTGTCTCAGGTGAATACAAAAGATTACCTGGACCAGTCAGGGGTCCCAGGGGGATGGCACCAGGAGGAGCGAGACTTAGGTGCTGGGTGACGGGGCTGGGAGTGTCCAGGGGTTTCCAGGTAAGGGACAAAAGACTGATGGGATTTATCAGTGGTAAAACAATGTAACTTTGGAAACGTGGCGATGAGTTCCCAGGACTGGACAAAAGGAACTGGAGGTTTCTTCTTCATGCAGTGCGGAAGTTCAGGTTTGGTTCCTGATTCCATCTCCAGTGGTAAAAGGTTATGTGATTGTCCATTTGAACTAATCAAGAGGAAACAATGCTGCTTGATGAACCACCTGATCCTGGGGTGGGGGAAAGGGTAAGAGGCAAGACTGGTCATTGTCAAGGAAATGTGAGAATGGAAGATGAGATCAGATTGAAACTGAAAGGAGGTTACTCTGTGGCAGGTCCAGCCCCGTAGCTAACAACTTTTTGCCTGGGGGGGGTGGGCAATGTTTTTCTCAGGGGGTCTGCCATTATATGTGTGGTACTGCCATGCTATGCTCATACTTCTAAATAACAACTGAATAATAAATACAAGTGGTTTATTGCACAAAAATGTTTCAGGGAGAGACTTGAAGGCCCATTGGAAATAATGGGAGCCAGGAATGCCAATTGACTTGCATGGGCTCCATTGAAATACATTACAGCTCAAGAAGAGTTGCAAAGAAAATGCAGGATGGAGTTTCCATTAAGGTCTCCTGCGCCGCTTTGTTTTCCCGCCCTTTTTCACCCGTGCGGGCAATCTCCATCTTTTTTTTTTTTTTTTTTGAACATTCACTTTAGAGCGCTAAACAGGACTAGGTTGCCATACAACCGCTTTTCCCAAGAACTTAGAGAAAGCAAATGTTGTTCAGTTGGAAATTATTCATGTCTGTTGTGTCCAGAGATTACTTTTTCAAAAAGTATTCTTACTGGTGCCTTTTTTAAAGCCAAAGACAGTGAAGATTCTACTTGTGAGATATTTGACAGTAATAATCATCCATTGACATTCCACTTTTGTCAGACTTTACTAAACAGGACTAGCAAAAATCCTGCAAGCAGGTGGTACGTCTAAAATCTCCAAATGCTATGTCAGCATCCTCAAGTTGCACCATCTGAAAGAGATCCATAGAAACTTGATTAACAAAAGCCTTCGTAATGTTCAGACACTGTAATTGACATGATGTCCAAGTCAAATTAGATACTTAAATTTCTTTTATCTGCAAAGAGGCAAATGGGTCACCGCGAGTTATTTTGTCTCAAGGAGGACAAGATGTAACAGGCCTCTTACACTTGGATGACTCTGTGCAGAGACAGAGGGGGCAGAAAAGATTTCTTTGCCGCCACGAGTACATCTAAAATGGGCTTTAGTTCTGTGTTTGATCAGATTCAGTTTGAGTCTTTCTCAGGGCTGCCATAGCCCAGCAGGTTCATTTCTCTCCATTCTTCTGAGAACTTGCAGCTTTCTACTTCTAAAAGCCTACCAATTCATTGACATGCTTGCTAGCCGTGCCTACAGGAAAATTCACTAAAGCTGTCAGAAAACCATTTGGATCGATATTTCCGCAGGTGAGGACCATTCTAATTGGCCCCCTACCTCTGCAGGGCCTCTGTACTACTGCTGTTCTAAATCTCACCAGATAGTGATCGGTCCAAGACAACTGAGTTGCATGGAGCTACCCCGCCTTCAGATGACTAATCTCCTGCTCTGCATAATCATCAATGCATTTTCTGTGGTTATACATAGCCAACTTCACCAACAATGTATATTGGTAAAAAAATCCATGCAAGAAAGACGTTGGCATTGATACTCCATTGGTAGTGTTCACCATAAACATTGTTTATTTTCCAACACATGGTTGCATGGGGATAAGCTTCACTGAAATCCATGAGACATCCAGGTTAGCAAGATAGATCCCCACGCCTATCCTACCATGCCCCTGAGAAGCCACCATTTCCTTATTCTACCATTAAAACATCTATACCCCTTTTGCCTCAAGTTTGAAGCCCTTCTCCAGTCTAAGAAGGCTTCCTCCAAATAAAGTGGCTCTTCCATTGGAAGAGTCACTTAACTTGGAGCAGGACTTTCCAACATGGTCGCCATGGGCACCGTGCCACCCGCCAACACATTTTCTGGTGCATCCCCAAGTGTTTTTAAGAAGTGGGCGGGGCCAGGTAAGGCTTTCGCCCCGCAAAGATTCTGGTTGACAACTGGAGATTTGATTGCCTATGCAGATTTTTTTTTTAATGTTGCTTTGGCAGCAGCTGCCACCATAGCCTCAGGATCTGCACTGTGTTGCTGAAGTTAAGCTGTGGCAATCATTTTGTGGCTCGCTCTGCCTCCTGTGGCAGCTGTTTTGTGGATGCATTCATCATGCAGTGTCAGAATTCCCAATGTGTCCATGGGCTCAAAAATGTCGAGGACCCCTGATTTAGAGGATGGTTGGCTCCACCCCATTAAACATAAATATCCTTAAGTTTCAGGATGAGGACTCTGCAGATTTGCTGTGCTTTCATACTGATTTAACTATCTTGGATTCCCCTCCAAAGATTCCTGGAATTGTAGTTGCACAGCTCAGTCATGTGTGTATATACTCAGACATGAGTACTAGTGAGTTCAGTGGGATTTACTTCGTAGGATTGCACCTTTAGTTCCTTCACCGAACCTACAATTCCCAGGGTTCCATAAGGAAGGGGGAAGGCCAAGACTGTGCTGTGGATATATCCTCTAATACTGAACAAATTTAGTGATCAAAGCCCAGGGAATCATTTAGAAAATCTCTCTAGTGGGGCCTTTTGAAATAACTTCCTGTTGGAACAAAGAGAAGGCTGAAGTTGGTTCCTTATTCCCAGTTAACTTATCCCATCCTTATTTGTTACTTATTCATGAACTCAACCAAAAACACTGAGGAAAGACTGAAAGGTCTGAACCCCAAAATAAGTAGTGGGCCACCATATATTATAGACCCCATGTTCCGTGGACTTCGAGGGAACATCTGCTGTATCCTGGTTCAAAGCCTGGTTCTTGTGCCAGCCATTCCAAAGTGGGGTGCCCTTAGGAAAATCACACAGGGAGACACGGGTGCAGCCTGGCCCCAGTGCCTGTCTGTGTGATTGTCCTGGGGGCACCTCTCTTTGAAGCGTCTGGCACAAGAACTGGGCTTATTCATATTATTCACTTTGAGTTGACACACACCACAGTTATCTGCATCTTAATGAAATTCCAGTTGCTCCTTGCTGAGTCTGAGCAATGTCTCTAAGTGTCTCTGTGACTCACAATGAAGCCCAGTAAGAGTCCAAGGCTGTAGTGTGTTTTAGAAGGCATGACCAGATCACAGTTTGGCCCGTGTTTCTAGGGCGCTTTAACTCTGTTGGAAGATTAACATGATCCTTCCAAAAGGGAAAGGCATTGCCTGGGTCACATACCTCACATGAGATTCTCGAGTCTCTGTGAACAGCATAGGCTTCACGAGGAAAAATATTCATCTTTGATGTGGCTGCACTAATGCTCAAGGACTAAAGGCTTCAAAGTAAAGATCAAAGAGTCTTTTGCATGGTACATTTGCATACAGTGTAAGGATTAAAGTGAGGGTCATTGCAGACATCTCATAGGAGTTTCTCCCTTACATCTAAGGTGTGTGAGCCTCACGTGCTTGAGCTGATTTAGAGCCAGGTTTATTTATGTATTAAGAAATTTGCAGGCGTGCTTTTCTTTTTTTATTGCCTGTGCAATACCTTCTATTTGGCAGTTCTCTTTTGCATGTATAGTGGCTTGAATCCTGCAGCAAATTACCTCCCATCAGCTCTGCAGAGCATGACTGTTCCCACTTCCCACTGTATCCCCAAATACTCCCTAAAATGCTGTTCCAAGGGGACTCCCCCCCTCAAAAAAAAGGAACAGCATAAACAGGAAATCTGACATAGGAGGAGGGAACAAGTGAAAACCACCTCACCCATTCTGTCAGTAACGTGATTGACAGGATCCAACCTTCTCTCACACAGACCTTCCCATTTATAGTAGCCATATGCAGCGCTCATATAAACACACACAAAACTGGTATATTTTTCCCTTGCCCGAAAGCCAGTCGAATCCGACTCTAGGGTTGCGGTGCTCATCTCCGTTTCAAAGCCGAAGAGCCAGCGCTGTCCGAAGACATTTCCGTGGTCATGTGGCCGGCATGACTAAACACCAAGGCGCACGGAACGCTGTTACCTTCCCACCGAAGTGGTACCTATTTATCTACTTGCAATTTCTTGCTTTCAAACTGCTAGGTTGGCAGGAGCTGGAACTAGAGACGGGAGCTCACCCCGTCATGCGGCACTCACAGGTCTTGAACTGCTGAACTACTGACCTTCCACAGCCTGCAGTTCAGCGTCTTAACCACTTGAGCCACCGCAGCTCCTGGTATAGTGGTATATATTGAATCACAATGTTGGGCCGCAATTCTAAGAGTACTTTCCTAGCAGTAAATCCCACTGAATAAAATATAACTTACTTCTGAGTAGACCTGCTTGGGCTTGCTCCTGCAGTCTATCCAAGACAGTGTTGTCTAATCTAGCTGGCAGTGGGCTTCAAGTAGAAGTCTTCCACATTACCTACTTGATTCTTCTAACTGGATGTGCTGGGGGGGAGGGTAGAACCTGGGACCTTCTGTATGCCAAACAGATGCTGGACCAATGATTCATGCTCCACATACATTGTCATACCTGCCTGCCATTCACATAACGCCGGTATGCTGCTTTCCAGTGATTCCGTTCGAAGAGTTTCCATCAAAGAGGTTGGATCATCTGTATGGGATCTGAATTACAGTCTATCAACTAACACTCCGCACCCCCCCACACACACAACATTTATCCCAGCCACTTAATGAGATCATTCATAGCTTTGGGGTTGGGGCCATGAGTGTGCTGATGACCCCAAAGTCTGTATTTCTCTAAACAAAGCCTTTGGAAACATCTGTACCTGAATGGCCAGCACTCAACTGACAACTGAATCCAGACCAGACAGAGAGGATCCTGGCTGGGAAAGTCAGTGTTATAGATGGGATCGACCCCCCCCCTTTCTAGACTAGGTGCACCTAGAGCTGGCAAATCAAGTGTTGAACTAGATGGGCCATTGGCCTGATTCAACATTGGCTTCTCTTATGTTCTTAAGTGAAGAGTTTTGAGTGTACTCCTAGACCCAGCCATGCTTTTGGAGAAGCAAGTGGGTGCTGTTTATTGGTTTATATCCTGCTTTTCTCCCCAGTGGGGACCCAAAGAGGCTTTCAATACTACTGATAAAAGAAATACACAAACAGGGGAAGGGGGGAGGCTTCTGAATGTACCGTTCTCTCTCTCCCCCCTAGCAGATGTTCCTCCCAGCTTCAGGTTCATCCTCTGGGGCACACCCAGGCCTAAACGGCTTCCTTGCTTTCCCGTCACTTCTGCCTCCAATATCCAAAGTGGGAGAAAAGAGTTAGTGATTTGATGACTGTGACCCAGACAAAACAGAATTTTGTGCCTTCGACAACATATAGAATTTTGTGCACCAGCAGAAAAGCAGAGGCCTTTCTTTCCTCCTCCAAACTGGCAGCCTCTTCCTTCCAACTGTCTGATTCCTGAGTATGTTAATCCATGCCTTAGGAACCTCTGGACTGGATAATTACAACATCAGGGCTGGATTAAGGCCAGCTGATGCCCTGAGCGCAGCTCAACAATGGTGCCCCTTGGCCCTTCCATTGCTTAACTGACCGAGACATTAAGACTCAATAAGTGCTGAAGGTGAAATAAGAGATTAAAAAAATCAGTTTTCTTCCAGGCCAGACAGTTTTCTTCCAGGCCAGACAAACTTTAAAAAAATATTAAAACACTAAATAACAGTAACCAATATAAGCAAAAAAAAGTCTGTGGTGCCCCCCCCCCCTTCCCTTGGTGCCCTGAGCACATCCTTATTTTGCTTAATGGTTAATCCAGGGCTGTACAACACGCTTGGTGTAGGGATCCCCTTGAAGACTACCTGGAAGCTTCAAATAGTTCAATACGCGGCCCTCATTTGTTCCCTGGTGTGAGTTATGAACATACTCCACCAATTCTCAAACTGTTGTAATGGTTATTTCAGTAACACGTCAGAGTTCAATCCAAGAGGCCGGTTCTTACTTTCAAAGCCCTTCGTGATTTGGGGACCACATATCTGAAGAAAGGGCCTTCTCTTTCTGAACGAAGCCAAGCGCCGACTGCTCTCTTGTAGCAGTCCCTGCTTGTCCCTTTCCACTGAGCAATATGTACATCTGCGGCTCAGGTATATATATTTTTGGTCGCTGCTGTCCCAACCCTGCAGAATGGCTTGGCTGAAGAGATATGAAGGGCCCCTTTGCTGTCAGTTTTTATGGAGGTGTGGAAGGTAGTGTTTTTCCATAGGGCGTCCTCCTGGGTTTGGTTTGTTTATTCCCTGGCTGCTTGGGTTACTGGGGTGGATCCATGATGTGGTTATTGTGCTGGTATGATATTTTTAGTATTTCTTGCTTGATGCTGCAATGTTAACGATGTGTCTATTTTTATTGCTGCATTTAATGAGCCTGCATTAAGGTTGGTGGTTAGAATGACCTATGATCCAGGAGGCCCCCTGGTTTGAAGCTTGCCTCTGTGGCAGAGCCACTAGATGGCCATCCGCTCCCAGTTTCAGCCCCACTCTCATCTGCAATATGGGCCTGATGACACTGGCCCCGTATCGAAAACTGAAAGGGCTGTTTGCTAAGTGTTATCTTCATCATCCAGTATTCCTGTCCTAACAATTGACTCCTGCTGAGTACTTTGTCTCAACAGCAGGAAGCCCCCTTTGCCTTTTAGCACTTAGGTGTTGACAGTTTTTAAGTTTGTGACCACTTGTAATGTTCATAAACATTCCATAACTTCTCGGGTCAGAAATCTCAGTCAATAGTTCTGAAGGTTTCAAAAACTACAATTTTTATTTTCCTTGGGTCTTTCCCCATTTTACTGAGTTGGGGGAAATTAGCAAATGTGTATATTCTGTCTTCTAATTTGACACCTCAGTCTTCTCTCTGGGCAAGTGCCTCTGGAAATGATCTAAACTGGTTTTGGCTTCATGAATAGATGCACGAGGGGATCAGCAGGTTAGGAGTCTGACTCTGTTAGTGCAGACTGGTTATTTGATTAAGGTAACTGAGGAAAAACTGGTCTTGATCCAGACTGTGTCTGTCTTCTGAAGGAGGCAGATATACCTCTACTGTTGTGACTGAGGAGTCTGGTGAATTTGAAGAAATCCTAAAGTTGGAGCTGTTCTATGTGTTGGTTGATTGAAACACTGTCTGAAGCCAGACTGGAGCATTTATGCTTCAAAGGAACTTGAGTTAACCGGTATTTAATGCCCCACCCCCCACCCCAACAGTAATTTTCTGAGAAAGGAAAGAGTTATTTCAGCAGAAAACTGTGAAGCTGTGTTGTTGCTGTAACAGCCAGACTGCCTCTACTGTTATACAAGTGTTAAACCCTGCTAAGGAAGTAAATAAACAAATCTGTTCTTTGGAAATCCTGCCTTCTCTGCCTCAGTCTCTTTTACAAATCAATCATCACTCCCTACAATAATGAACTCACATTAATATAGACATCAAAATAAAGTCTAGGTCATGTTAATTAAAAACCCATCATGTAGGATTTCTGTCAGGAATAATCCTGAGGATAAAAAAAGCCATTGCACCAAGCGAAAATGTGGGAAACCTTTAGGGTTTTGTTTTGTAATTTGCAATATTTGAAAAATATTTTTATTTTCATTCTGAGGGAACATTATTGCCATGCCTTAATACAAATTTGATAGCGCCTCCAGGGGACTGCTCAACACAGTGCACTCTGTGCTAATTCTTTGTCAAGAAGAAAAACTGAATAAATTATGCAGAGAGAGAAGCCAACACTTGCTTGTTTTGTTTAATTTATTCCACTTATGAGAGTGCTTGAGAGGAACAAGGAGCTATGCCGAGTAGTAGAGCCCCAGCCCTGGTCACTGGAAGTCTACGTAGTACTTTATACAACGTTTTTAGCAGTTCACATGTCTTGAGGGAAGGGGGAAAGGGTTTAATTCTATATCCAGTGCCAGATTTTGTGCTTGTAGATTTTGCAGTGATTGGCATACAGATGTTATAGAGGTTTAGAAACAACAGTGTTTGTGCTTCTCAACATCCTCAATGTATCATAACTGGGAGCAGTGTCATGATGCTGCTATAAACAGCTGTAACCCTCTCTTGTTTGTGCTCTATGGCTGTATTGTTCAAATGCCCAGAAATCTAGCTTTGAACGTAGGATGCTTTTAAATTGCATTTTAATTTGTTATGCACTTTTGACGTGACCTGTGATTGGATTTGCTCCAACTGTACTGGAGTACAGGGCCTCTGTCCAACCTTATTAGCAGAGGATTGTATAAAAAAACAGGCCTGGGCCATTCTGTGGGTGTGTGTTCTCCCACCTTTTCAGGAGAAGGTTTATGGGGCCACTGAAATGGGAGACCCCAAATGTGAGTGAGCTTGAGCTGCCCATGGCCCTGGTGACAAGCTCACCTTTAAGGCATGTGTAAAAAGGCAACAGAAAGGAAGATGGACAAACCATCCCATTTTATCTTACTGTATTCCTCATTATAAGTACACTTACCCTTCTCTTTTTTTCAGGAAGCTTAGACTGGATGACATAGGGATCCCAGCGGCTTCCCTTCCCACTTTTGACTGGAGCCATGTCTCGCTAGGGCCAGAGTAAACTTTATGGGGACAGCCATTCACAGGTTTGCTCTGTTTATATATAAAGCAGAAGATGGGTAGTCCAGTTTTTGATGACAGCCAAACCCACCACCTCCCCCTGCCAGGATCCATTTCTTCACACACTTTTCTTCCCAGAGCTGGGCAGGCAGAACAATGCTTCATGCATAGTGAGCTAAATTGGGAAGGGCTTCATTTGCCTTCCCCATGTGCTGCTTTTTTGTATGTAGGCATTCCACCCTGCATTATATGTGAATGCTGCAGCAGACACATGAATAAATACAGCGGCTGCTCTGCCACTCTAGTGTAGGCCTTGGATTCCCCAGTGCTGCGGGATTAGGTGCCCCTTGGCCTGTTTATTCAGTTGTTTATTTAGAAGGGTGCCGCTCCTTTGCCATCACAGCTTCCATATGCTACAAGAATGCCGCGTTCTGTTCCCCTGTAATGTGCTAGGCCATACAAAAACAAAATCCTATAAATGTGTGGCTGTATCAGTTATTAAAACACGAGACGGTGGCAGGGAGACTTGCTTGCCTGTGTGAGTTGTGGAACTTCTACTAGTGCAGAGAAAGGACTGTACAGTTTCCCCCCAAGAGAACATGGTTAGAGCCAGAGATGTTATTTTCCTTCTAATTCGGCTACCCTTCTAACCTCTCCATCACTAATTCCATGCTAGTCTGTTGTAGCAATATTAAATGAGAGTCCGATCACTCTTTAAAGACCTAACAACATTCATAATCAGTATAAACTTTTGGGAATTTGGATTCACTCTGTGAAGATGCAAGGGGGATATCTATCCAGAGTATAAATTTAGCTGCTTTAGTCACTCTTGTTCATCTGAGGAAATGAATTCTGACTCACAGAAGCTTGTGCTGGAATTAATGTTGGTCTTTAAAGTGCTTCTGGATTCCTGTTTAATCTCACTGTTTCTATTGCAGCTCTTGACAAGGTAAGGCAATGTCATTTCGGTTTCCATTTGACATCCCTTCTAACTCTCGATTATATTGCTGTCCATCACTGTTTCTGTTCTGGGTCTTGACTGCAGATCAAAGTTAAGGCCATACTGCTTTGGTTTCCTGAGTATCTGATCATTTTTGTTAGGTGCCTTTGAGGAAGAATTGGTGACTTTCAGTACACAGAAAGTTTGATTATTTTTTGTCACCAGATGTTGCCAGAGCCAAAGTTAGTACTCAGTTAAAAACACAGCTGTACAATCTGTGGGTTTCCTTCTTCCCTCTCTGAAGTAAAACTCTGTTATAGCTAATAATCCCACCATTTTATCGCCCTTATATATGGGTGCATGCAACAACATAACTGGGAAGAAAGCAGCGTGGGGTGTTTTAATTTTTTGTTTTAAAGAGAGTGTTTCAGGTAAAGGCATCTAAAGGCAGGGAAGTTCCAGAATGTATTCATACACAGTAAAATAAGGACTGAAAAGGCTGTCGATATACACCTATAAGAAAATACTTCCTCAGAAATACTGAACATTCACTGGAATATATACAAGTACTGACTGCTGACAATCACAGCAGAATGTTGACAGTGCCTCATACATCTGTTGAAAGGCCACATTTAATACATTGGGCAATGGATGTTGATGTTCTCTGGTATATCTTTGCATTTGGGGAAATTCCCCAGATGCCGGAAGGATTCTTGATATTTCCTTGTTACTGTCAATGGTCTCTGCATTTAGAATGTTCTGAATGACCAAGTAGCTAGCTCTGAACGTTCTGTCTCTGAGTCACTCTCAAAGTGGATCAAAGAGACAGGATGCCAGGAACCATTTAGTGGAAAGGCTGATGGGAAGGAAGATAGTTTTGCTTTTGTTTTTGCTGTATACCTGGTAACTGGTTTTATTTCTTTGCCCCTGCCGGAGCTGTTTCCTAGGCTGGGGTAGATGAGGTTCACCAGAAAGAGAACCTGTGGGAATAGATTAAGAATGAGAAAGGAGTGGGTGAGAGATGCGGAAGAAGGTATGGGATGGGAGAGAGTGAACTTTCTCTTTGAAATATTCCCGGTCCAAATTTTGCAAGTATTTACTAGCTGTAGCATTGTAGTAACATTCCCAACAAAAAAATAATCTAGGTAAACATGGCACCTCTCACCCATCTGTATTGATACAGATAACAGTTCACTTGCCATCTGCCTCCTCAATGTCACTTTACCCTAGGAACTTGAGTTGCTAAAAACATTTAAGCCAGAACAGTGCCAGAATGTTTTAATTGTTTTATTTTATTACAGTGTAATCTTTCCATTACTCCAAGGAATTCAGCAGCTGGCATGGTATGTTCCCTCCCCAACTTTACCCTCACAACAGCCTTGTAAGGTAGGTTAAGCCAAGAAAGAGTGGCTGGTCCATGCCCGCCCCCCACCATGTAAAATGAATGGCTACTGGAGTACAAACTGGGGGGGAAGAATCTCAGTTTAATTATATCCTGCAAATAAATTTCTGTAAACATATAAATGAATTTGGGTTTTGTCTGGTAGGTGAAATATTTCTAAAGATCTTTAGCCACCCAGGCTTATGGGTTACTATGCTGGCTGTGCAGCCATAGAATTTTCATGCCCAAAAGGATTCAAGATGAAAGGGCAGTTAGATGATGATTTTGGAGGAAGTATGGATTGGGGGTGGATTAAGGGATATGGTAAGCCGACTACAGAGCAGGGGTCCAGCCTGTTTCATAGCCACGTTTTACCATAATTATCTGGGAATTGTGCAAAACTAGAAAATATGCCATTAGAACAATCTCTTATCAGCGGCTTTTCTTTTTTGTCAAAATTTGACATTGACCCATTTTGGAATCCTGACCAGCATGAGAATCCCACGATCCTCTGTAGGATGCAGCATTGTCAAGGGGAAAACAGTGGAATAGAGAGAAGTTGTGGAACTAAGTGTGATACAGAATTTCCACGTGAAACCCGTGGGATGGAGAGGCGTGCAAAATTTGAGACCAGTAGCACCTTAAGGACCAACAAGATTTCCAGGAGTTGAGCTTTCAAGAGTCAAAGCTCCCTTCAACAACTACCTGAGAGACACAATCACCACCATCATCCTCACCTAGAGAATTTCTCCCAGATTACACTGTTGTGACTTGCTCTATTTGTTGCTGTCCAGAGACTTCATTTCATCTACAGTGCTGCAGTTCATCTTTTGAAGGATGTCATCAAAACAGAGCATATAACACCGTGTTCCACCGATTTCATAGGCTAGCAATTTGTTTCTAGACTTAATTGAAGACGCTTGTTCCAACATTTTTTTTTTAAAAAAAAAACCTAACTGATCAGGCCTCAAATGTACCTGCACTGACTTTCCCGTTTGTGAATACTTGTCAGTGAGGTCCTGCTCAGAATACCATCCCAAATGGAGTGCCATCCCAAATTAACAACCATTTGAAAGAATACCCTTTCTATCAGGGTTCCAACATAATGGAACTTCCTCCCATGGAAGAATCATTTGGCCACAAAATTAGCCTCCTTGCCAACACAAACAGTCATGGCTCAATAGTGGCCACCCCCGGCAAGGAGCCAGAGAAGTCAGTGCTGTTCCCTTCTTCATTTCCCAGGCACCTTGAAACATGGTGTGGCACACTGCACATGCCCAGTAGGGCTTCCCAAACTGTTCCAAGCCCTATTGGACATCTGCAGCTTGTGCTGGGTTCCAAGGTACTTGGGGGCTGAAGAAGGAAGGAACATTTATGCCTCTTGCTCCAAGGAGGGCTGGGGGGGGGATCAAGAGGCTCCTGCTCCCAAAATCTGCTGCCTGAGGCCACAACCTCAGGGCATCTTGTACAGAGCAGGTCCTACAAGTGAAAGATCTTCCTCTTCTGCCAGGTATTTTAACAGGGTACTCTCAGGCATGAATTATATACTTCTCAGCAGAAACATTTGTTTATAGCTTGTTTTACTATTGTGGTTTTTAATTGGTTCTAAACTGCCTTGAACATCTGTCTGCCTATACACAACGTCAATGTTTTACTTGAATAATGAGGCAACTTATTTTGGGGTGGAGGATCTCTCATATTGTCCTTCTGGCTTTCAGGTAGTATCTTCCCTTGTCTCACCATTAAGTGGCTTCTTTTACACCAAACACTTCCTGTCTGATTTGCAAGTCTTTGGGCCTTTCTTCTGCAGGATTAATTCATTGCTCATCAAAAGCACTTTTAGTTCTCTGGCTGTGTTTCCTGATATTGTTCTCTCGCCAGGTTCTGCTTCTGTTATAATGAATTTTGCCCCTGAAGAAATTCGATAGATCCACCAGGTACTAGAATCTTTGTTGCACAGAATGGGCCTGCTCAAATGGGTGGGCATCTTATGGACCCTTTCTGGAGATGCTACAGTTGTATTAACATCCTCTACATGCGTTCCTTGTTTTGTGAACACAAAACATCTGAAGAAGTGTGTGCGCACACGGAGGCTTATACCCAGCATTAAAAAGTGCAACCAGGCTCAAACTTTGTTCTGCTGCTTCAGCCCAACATGGCTACCCCCCTGAACTTTAAAAAAAACATTTTGAGTTTGAGGTAGTTTTCCATGTCGCCTGAGGCTCAGACCCTTCAGACTCAGTGGTGCCAGATGTGGCAAGTGACATCACCTGGCAGCATGTGATTGGTAGGCCGCACTGCCTGGTGACTTAAGGTGAAGATCTGAGCCAAAGTTGTGAAGCAAAGTGGTTTCACCTGCTCATTAATTTAATGCCGTCCCATAACACAATGTGCTGCGTGGGACCTTTATCTTGTTCACTGACACTGGAAGGGGCGGGGCGGGAATCACGATGGGCCTGTCCTCTGCCTCTTGCCCCTCATCTGAAGTTTTACTACTTTCCCCTGAGTTCCCAATAAGGAAGCTAATACCTTTCAGGTCATAGGCCTGTTAGTCATAAAGTCTGTTTCATATTTTACTCAGAAAAGAAACCTAAATGTACAGTCAACAGAGTTATTTGATTAGCTGCTGACTTCCACAGTCTCAAAGGGAAAGTGCCTTATTTTTCCCCCGGCTTCTTTTTTCCCAGCAGCCTCTGGTGCAACTAGAAACTTGTTTTAGGCTCAGCATCACTAAATCCAATTTTACATATTTTGACAGCACCGTTTTTTAGCACAGCAGTGGATGAAAAGATAGATATATGTGACATCTCACAACTGGGTGTCTAGGTTCATTTCCCCAGAGAATAATAATTTGGGGAGGAAATTCTTTGCTTATTAGAACTGAATGGTCAAACAAAAGGGATAAAACTTTTTCACTCTTACTTGATTTCCCCCCCCCCAAGACTAACTTGCTCTAAGCAAAGCTAGCATCTGTGTGTACAGAGCCAATGTGATGCAGAGATTAAAGTGTTGGGCTGAGATCAGGGGGACCAGGGTTTGAATCTCTGCTTGCTTGCTATGAAAGTCCTTTTGTGAGTTTTAGCCAGCCATTCCCTCGCAGCCTAATCTACCTCAGTTGTGAGGATAAAATGGAGGAGAGGCAAACCATGTCCCACTGAGCTCTTCGATGCGTGGGTGGGATAAAAATGTACTAAAGATAGTTCACCAAGTATGCAGAGAACAGGAAAAGACTGATTGGTCTGATGAGTAAATGGGAGGAAACATTCAAACTCACCGTGTTTTGCTGCATGATACACTAAAGAAGCAATTGTGGGCAAAGTAAAAAATTATGAAATGGAAAATGCTTTGTCACTGCAAAAGGTGGTCAGTACTGTTGTTTCAAGAGCGCTGACTCATTGGCAGTTTACTGGGAAAGTGTGACCTAGTGATGTAGAATGGTTTTGGATGGCTTTCTGGCCACAAAGCCCCGTTTGGGTAGTCTTCTTCAGATTCACGAATCTTAAAGGTGCCACTGGATTCCAGATTTGTTCTCAGAAGCAAGTGGAAGAAAGAGGATGTCTTAGGAAAACCCACAGCGGATGAGTTTGCATTTTTGACTGGTATCACTTGTCCCTTGAATGCACTAAATCTCCAGGGGCAGGGGAAATAGAAAGTTCTGTGTGACACATTACAAGTTGTAACCTCTTTTCTAAACAAGATTTCAGCTTTATTCACTCTCATCTCACGGTTTCTTCGCTTTCCAAATCTCAGAGGTCATCTCAGGAAATATCAAACGTTCATAACATTTCAGTTAAACTTCACTTTATGCAAGTGTTTGAAGAACTGAAATTGTGGAACTTCAGGGAATTGACATAATGAACCCTGAACTTAAGACAGAAGTCGCAGGTAGTGAGCTACCCCGGTCCAAAGGAAAACCAAAAGCCACATAATACTTTTTATTATGAAAAACCAAAATAGCAGAAAGTAGTGTCTCAGCAAGAAAGGTGGACCTGAACAACCAAGTAATGATAATAATAGTGTGTAAACTGAAATGAAGAAGGAGTAGTAATGAAGACGTTCTGGCGAATGAAAGAGTTCTGGAGAACTCAAAAGTTTGCACAGTGCTTTGTGTCATTTTGGTTGATCCTAAAAAAAAGATATTACATGGCTTTGGTTTATGTACTGAATTTTAAGGCAGGAGTTATATCATCGCTGTAATTTTGATTGCAGATATACCACATATCCTTCTCTGAAACAATGTGAGCAAAAATGCTATGGTTTTTTTGTCAGTATGTACATTGACAACTTTACATTTTCATCAGTGAATAATGTGAAAGCAGAACAGAAGCAGATTGCCCAGTAGACATTAGGACTGCTTTACTAGGGTTGTAATGATACCTGACAAAAGTTCAAGGTGCAAAAGCATTCTTTCAGTCATCCAGTTTGTAAAGTAAGTTTTACAGTTCTCTGCTCTGTACTTGCATAGGTGCCTTTTAACTCTGTATATTTTTCTTTTCATATAAAAGGAGTATTTTATTGCACAAGCAGACTTCGTTTACAACTGTGGTTCTTTAATATATAATTAAGGAGCAGTAAGGGGCTGTGGCTCACTGGTAGAGCCTCTGGTTTGCATGCAGAAGGTCCCAGGTTCAGTTCCCACTATCTCCAGTGAAAAGGATCGAGTAGTGGTTGATGTAAAAGACCTCTGCCTAAGACCTTGGAGAGCCACTGCCAGTCTGAGTAGACAATACTGACCTTGCTGAACCAAAGATCTGGTTCAGTGTAAGGCAGTTTCATGTGAGTAAGCAATGTGTTAGTAGTTAATATGGGTCACACAGTGAAGATTTCTTTGTGAAGTAGGCAGTGCTTGAACAATAATGAAGATTTTATAAGCGGCATTGTCAGGTCCCAATGGCGCACCGGCAGGGGTGGGAGAGACCTTTCCAGGATTGTCACAATGTGCCTACATCACCCGGAAGTGATGTAGGCACATCAGGCAGTGATGCTCTGGTTTTTAGGCAAAACTCTATGGTAAAATTAGCTACAAACGTAAGAGTTTTGCCCCAAAACCAGAGCATCACCACCTGACATCCCCGGCGTGCCTAAATCACTTCTGGGTTACTGTTGTATATTAAGATGGCCATGCCGGCACTAGCATGGCCAGGCGATTAAGCAGACCTTTGGGTCTTGAAACAATAGCCAAGTCGGATCCTAGCACAGACCAATAGGCTTGCGCAGATCCCAGTACGAACCTATGGTCAACTGGTAGTGTAAATAGAACCTATCACAGGGTGTGTGGGGGGGTGTTATGGGGGTGCATGTCACACGAATATAAGCCGGTCACAGACCGGCTAGTTTGTCTTCAGTTTGAGCTATCTAATAAACTATGAGCTGATCACTATGCCAGATGTCTGAACTCAGTATAGTATAGTCACGTAGGCACATCACGGTTATTTCCTGCTTCTCAGAAGTAAGACAGGTAATGGGGGGGGAGGAATGTCCAAAAACGGGAGACACCCACCTGGACCAAAAGTTCTGGCAACCCTAAGCAGACTTGGGGCTTCTCCATTATGACCTGAAGCATCTTTTCCTGTGTTTCCAGTTTTCATTTCTTGCTGGGGGGGGAGTAGATGGGTTGAACACACAGCCTGATGAAGAGTTCTGGGGTTCCTGAAAGCTTGCAGTGTCCTGTGAAATTCTGGTTGGTTCTAATAAAATGATACTGTATTAAACAATTTCTGTGTCTAAATTTTTCCCCCCTCTGGACACTACATCTAACTGCAATCTCCATCCATCCTTGGTTCCCTGATAAGATTACCTGTAGAATGCATGCGTTTTCACAGTCTCTGTCACATTCACACAACGGAAGTTTACACCTAAAAACATCATGTATGCAGCGGTCTGAATATTTTGCACTTTCTAGCGGTACAATTTCAGCATAGGAATGTTCTGGGTTTTCTTTAGCAAGTGAAGAGTAGGAATACTAGCCACAGGAACCTTTCATCTTGTGAACTTTCCTTTCTGGCTTTTAAAAATTATTTTAAGGCTGTTTTCTCACCTTGCCTGTCCTACATAAGAGTATATGACCAGCCAAATTTTGTTTGAAAAAGGAGGTGTGGACACAGAGTTGGGCTGAGCTGACCCCCCCCTCCTCTGATAGAATATTACTCCGTGTGTTCTCCTTGCGAAGGGACTTGCAAGTTAAGGCTAAAAACTGGTTGAGACGTGCTTTGAATGATCAGGCCAAAAGGCCGCTTTGTCTCAGCCGGTGTTTCCAGGGAGACGCCTGGTGATCACAGTACAAGTGGGTGTGATGTCAGGGAGGAGAGGGGGGCCTGGAGGGGCTAATCTTGAGGGAAATTCCACGGGATTGGAAAAGAACAAAGGAAATCTCAGGAACTCTTTAGAGGCCAGGCTGGGGAGTTACCATGAGGAAAACCCATAAAAAATATGGTCATAAGATGGGTGGTGGTGATATTTTTGCTCTGCAGCTGTAGTTTCAATCATTAATAATTGCAACCGCTTCATGTTCTGACTATGCACTGGGAAGACTAAAGTCTATAGTACAATAGATTTATGTACCCCTACAAAAAGTTTGGGGTGGCTTTTCTCACCTGCTGAAAGCCTGTTTTTGCCTAGTAGTATTTGCGGTGTGGGGTGTGTCTGAGTTATATCCAGAGTTCCCTCTAAGCTGAATTAGTGTGAGCTAGCTCACAGTTTTTTAGCCTCCAGCTCACACGTTTTTGTTTTAGCTCAGGAAGGAGGGCTCCAAAGCAAACTAATTTCTGCAAGAGCCAAATTGCTTGCTCACAACTTTAATGCCAGTAGCTCACAAAGTAGGATTTTGGCTCACAAGACTCCACAGCTTAGATGGAACATTGGTTATATCAGGTAAACTATCTGTTGAAAGTGAAAGGTTTTATGCTGCCTCTTAACCTCAGACTTCAGAGGGGGGCTATATAGAGTCAGAGAGTTGGGTCAGGGCCCTGAACATCTTTCGTTTCTACTGCTCTGATGTTATCCCTTTGATGTGTAGATTGCTACTCTCAGGGAATCTTCCTTCCTTCAGGATGACTCCCTCTCTCCCCACTCTTCTCCATCTTGGCACCATCACAGCAGGACTGCTGCTTGCATTGTTATCTGTCCTAGCTAGTTAGACTAGATTAGAATCCTGCTTCTATCCTGTCTAGAGTGGAGTTCCTAACAGTAAAGGACTCGTATTAATTCTGTGACGATAAAAAGGCTCCATTTATAACTTTATTTCTTAGCAGCACACACAAACCAGATAAACTGCTGCATTGTGTGCCTTGAACATTCTGCTAACCTAATGATTCCTTCACTGTCATGGCTTCCTCCAAAGAATCTTGGGAAATACAGCTTGGTTAGGGCTCATCTAGAAATCCTCACTGTATTGGCTTGCAGGCTTCGAGTATCAGGGGTTCAGAAGTCAGGCAAAGCAGAGTCATTCAGTCAAAAGTCAGAGGTCTGGAAGTCAGGCAAGGCAGACTCAGTGGCTTAGCATCTATCATACACATTGCACACCCAACAGCCTCTCTTGCCTGGTTTTATAGCCCCATGCCTAAAGGTCACGCTTGCAGCCAGCTGTTCAGAAGCAATCCTGCAACTACTCATCTTCATTATCAATAAGCAGCTGGTGTTGGGCCAGGAGGTGTGCACTTTGCCATCTTGTATATAGCTCTGTTGTCAGCCTCCGTCAGCAGTGCTTTAAGGGTGTAGGTGATACTGGTGGGCTGGGAATGGCCAACCTTAGGTTCGCCTGCTGAATCAGGGCTGGAGAATGTCAGTGGCTCCTCACCAGCTGTTGGTTGTAAATTCTGACAGGCCTGCAGTTCATTTTCCTGCTGGGCAGCTTCTGTTAACTCAAGGAGTTAACTCATGGAGCTGCTTTTCTCCTGAGGAGTCCTTGCTATTTCTGAGCCCTAGCTGACCCACAATACTCACAGAACTCTCATTCCTTGGTACTCCAAGGAAAGAGAAATGACTATTAGATC
The DNA here is from genome assembly GCA_029375565.1 of Gekko gecko. NCBI lineage: Eukaryota > Metazoa > Chordata > Lepidosauria > Squamata > Gekkonidae > Gekko > Gekko gecko. Next base: position 117,437,275 of record JAPDNY010000008.1, read on the forward strand.
TGCAGTGTCCCCTGAAGCTGAAATATTCCAAAATAAGTAACAAAGATGTTGTTGAGCCATCAATTGTCTTCTTTTTAAGTTGAGGGGGAGGTGGGCACTGTATGAAGGTATTTGTTAAAAGTTCTGTCATTCCTTTTTTTCTTACTTCAGAAGCACTGTGGGTACTCTGAACTTAACTGTGATGAAGGAATGGCTTGGATCCCACCCAAAAGTTTTGTGGATGGAACGGAGCCAGTTTTTAATAATTCCCGTTCCATGGCAAGTCTCAAACCACCACCATCCCAACTATTCCTTGGGGTACCCTAGGAGCTGCATCTCAGGGGTCTTTGGGGCTGCAGCAGGAAGGGCTGTGTATATGCAAGTCACACTGCCAATGAAAAGCCACCTGTGGAAATTTTAGGCAGGATCCAAGCCTTGTTATCACGGAATCATTACCACTTATCCCCAACGAGTGTGTGTTTGTGTGTAAATAGGAATAGCTAGCTAAAAAATGTCCTACAGAAAACGATTGGTGCCTTCTTATACAGGACCTGAAAAACAGCAGCATTAAGAGACTTAGTCTTTACTAAGTTTTTCCATTATCCTATGGAATCAACATGGCCAATACACAACCCACGTGTAACCAGCCTGTAAAAGAAGATGCTGGAGAGGGTAATAAATTCGTTTGGACAGCTGCTCTATAGCGAGACCAGTAAAAAGAACTTCAGAACCATAAAGGAGAGGTGTTCACACAAATTAAAATGCTTATCAGATATGGAACCCAGCTGAATCTATGTTTACTTAAAATGGAGACTCAGCAAGTTCAGTGGGATGTCATTGGAAGTAAGCATACAGAGGACTGCAGTACAGAGGATCTTGCAGTAGTTTTTTTGTAGTTACTCCATAAGGCTATGTGAGGCAGGGCTTCTTTTGAACTGAACCATGGAATCTGGAGCCAGTGCTAAGAAACAGAGTCTTCAGAGTCTGTGTTAGCTGGGATTTCTTCTCTGTGCGCTAAGAGTGTGTCTCTGAACAGATGGAGAGTACACTTTTCCCCACCAGTGACTCACCACAGCTCGCCCCTCTTCTTCTTGGCTTAGGGAGGTAAGGGAACAGTTTTTACCAAATAAGCATAATTAGTGTCTGCTGTTCCAGCAGCCACTGGTTCTGATAAACCTGTCAGAATAACGAAAGTGTTTCCCTCTCTCCCAGTTATCCCAATGTGGTTTCCGAAACGGCAACAGCGTTGCTGTACATGCCAGTCTGTATAGTGGTGACCTTGCCCCAGCATTTTCTGAAGAAAGGGGGGATCTAATGCAAGATTGGTGCCCTGTGCAGCTTGAGTCATTTAGAATCTCCTACTCTCAGTAGTCTCAAAGTTCAACTATCTGTGTTTGAGAAAATGAAAATGCAAACACACTTTAAGTTTCAGGCAGCTGACTAAAGACAAAAGCATCTGGCTGGGCTCCTAATTTTACAAGGAATGTACTACTAAGTAAGATTGCTTGCAACCACAGCCTTTAGTGGACAAGGTCTTTTCACCTTGCAAAGGTATATATATACCTTTGTGTGTGTATACACACACACACACACACTCTGCTTCTCTGAACAGTGTAAAGCTCTCCCAAATTGTTTCCCATTGGAGAGAGAGCACTGGAGACTGACAGCCTTTTTAAAGCTTATGCTTTATTTACAGATATGCAAGAAGAACACAGGTGGAAATAAAGAAATACTCCTTCAGGGCAGCACATCTGCTATCCCACATCAGATCCTTGGAGAGGAAGCGAGAGCCCGCACTTCCCAGATACTGCAGCCAACTCACAGCAGTCTCAAAATAGCTCCCCACCCCACCCCCAGCATGGGTGCACATGCATACATGCCTACCTGGCCCCTTCCTTCAACTGCAGCAGGCACCTCCCCCCAGTTCTAAGGAGCACCTCCACAGAGCCATGTAGGGCTGCCACTTACTAGGTCCCCACTTACCAGCAGGGGATGGGGGGGGGTAGAAGAAGAAGAGATTGGATTTATACCCCGCCCTTCACTCAGAGTTTCAGAGCAGCTTACAAACTCCTTTCCCTTTCCCTCCCCACAACAGACACCCTGTGAGGCAGGTGGGGCTGACAGAGCTCTTTCAAGAACTGCCCTTTCAAGGACAGCTCTCGTCAGAACTATGGCTTGCCCAAGGTCATCCATCAGCTGCGAGTGGAAAAGCGGGGAATCAAACCCAGTTCTCCCATGTTAGAGTTTGCGCTCGTAATCACTACACCAAACTGGCTCTCAAAACTGGTAGAGCTGCCAGATCCGGGTTGGGAAACTTCTGGGGATTTGGGGAATGGGGATGGAGCCTGGGGGGGGGACAGGGACCTTGGGGTACAGTACCACAGAGTCCACCCTCTGCAGCATCAATTTTCTCCAGGAGAACTAAGTTCTTTATTCTGGACAGGAGCTGTAATTATGGGGGATTCCCAGGTCCCACATGGAAGCTGGCATCCCTAGAGCCATTAGTAGACTGCAATTAATCTCCCATTTAGAGAACATCTACAGCAGTCAAAGAACATTAACTTTGATTATTACTACTAGTGCTACTACAGGGCTTTGTTCCAGTCCCCTTAGGTCAAACTCATTACAATATTAAGAAACAAGTTGGTTTAGAAAGTTACTTCAAAACAAGATGTTTCCAAAATTCAAGTTCCCCATGGACCGTGCCCACTGATAGAATTATAGTTCCAGGTGGGTAGCTGTTTGTATGTAGTAGTTGAACAAAATCTGAACACCTAGTAGACTTGCTGAACTCGAGCCTTTGCTTGCGAGGTACATGGTATGAACATGGTCAGATTATAAGCCTGCAGGGGCTGGCGCTTGAAGCAAAAGGATGAACTAGTGGGACTTCAGTCTGGTCTGGAAAGGCAGGTCTCATTCATCTCTTGCCCTTTTAATTTAGCAGGGAAATTATTACACACTTGTAAGGGGCTAATTTCATATGTTCTCCTTTTAAGGCAAGAAGTCTACAGTGGTGTCAAGTCGCTTCTGAACCATGATGACCTGATGAATTAATGTCCTCCAAAACATCCTCTTGTTAATAGCCATTCTCAGGTCTTGCAAACGGAGGACCCTCGTGGCTTCCTTGACTGAGTCCATCCATCTCATGTTGGGTCTTCCACTTTTTCCTGCTGTCTTCAGCTTTTCCTAACGTTACCATCTTTTTTTTTCTTTTTTTTTTAAACTGCCCCAAAAGGCAGACTTTTATTTATTTTTATAACAAACTACAACTAAACAGAATAATACTATACAACACAATACAGTACAATACAGTATCACGACAACACTAAAAACAGAACACACAAAACTAAACCACACACATAAAACATAAATGGAGGTTACTTAGTTCCATTTGTATATCATATTTAAAGCACAAAATCATTCAACATAATGTTACCCTTAACGTGAGCATTTCTTATATCAAACCACCTGTTTCATCTCTGTTTTTATCTTTTCTTTAATCAGTTCTTTACCCTTCTCCTCCATTTAGTTTGTACCAGTCATAGAAACGTTTCCAAGTGTTCTGAAAAGTGGAATCTGAATGTCCTTTCATACTCAGAGACAGCTTGTCCATCTCTGCCACCTCGAATATCTTCACAATAAGTTCTAGTCTTGTAGGTATTTAGGTGGTTCTCCAATATTTTGCATACAAAATTCTGGCAGCAGTTACCAAGTATATTAACAAGTAGTGGTCATCTCTATTTACCTTCTTACAGGGCCAGCTCGCCCCCTAGGCGAACTAGGTGCTTGCCTAGGGCGCGCTGGCCCTCAGGGGCGCCAAACGGTGCCCTGCCCCCCCCGAAAAGCCGCCCGCCTCCACCTCCTGGCCCACCCGCCTGGAAGAGCTCAATGGCATCTGGCGGAGCCAATCAGGAGGCTCCCCGCACCAGGCCCTGCACAATGGGGCGGAAGGCGGGAAGGGGGCCAGACGGTGGGTGCGGGTGGGCAGCGGGAAGAGGGGCTCGCAGAGCCCCAGGCAGCTCTGTGCCGATGGGAGGGCGCCAACGGCGCTGCCACCATCGCCACTGCCATCGCCATCGCCACCTTCTCCTCCTCCTCCTCGGCCAGCGCAGCAGCAGCATTGTAGACACGACACCTCCTCCCAGTTAAAAAGAGAGAGAAGAAGCCCATCCTGGTGTGCTCTCTCTCTCTCTCCCCTGCCTTTTTTTAAAAAAATTAAGGCAACCAAGCGCTTCTTATATGAATTCCCTCTGGGAGGAATTCCTGAAAAGCGTTTCTGTTACATTTCCTAGCTGTTAAGAGACTCTTCCTGGAGCGTTGTGTGAAATTGACCAAGCAGCTCTCTCAAGGGAGCTCTTCTTTGTCAGTTTCAAAGGACCGGCACACAAGTTCTCCCACTGGGCTTTAGCCCCCTCCCCTTCCCAGCAACCAGGTGATCACCAAGACAGAAATTGACACACTCTCCTAAAAAAAACCCCATAAGCACTCTTAAGTCTTCAGAAGAGATAAACAGGCTAGTGACTAATTTGCCTATCAAAATGTTAGAAAGTTTCACAAATGGGTAGTGGAATTCCTCACAGACCTTGAATGCCATAATGAATATATTGGTATATATTTGAAGAAAACGCACGTTACTTTAAAAGATTACAGCCAGCATTTCATACATTAATCAGTCCAATTATTTCTTCATTCATCACTTGTGGCTTTCAGAAAAAAGCACATGGGGTTGTCCCATTTGATCCTCACAACAGTCCTCTGGGGTAAATTAGGTAGAGAAATAGAAACGGGCACAAGGTGGGCTTCATATCTGAGGAGGAATTCAACCTAAGTAATCTTATCTGCTGTTCCACACAGGCCTCTTCATCATAAAAGGCTTCCATTCTGTGACAGGAAACTTAGGGTGTCATTCTGTTCTTTAAAAAAAAGCATACTTGCCAAAGGTGACTCTCCCCCCCCCCCAGCATATTATTAGGAAACACGCAGAAGTCAGATCATGTTTTTCTTAAAGTATTTAAAAAAGACTCAGGCACAAAACCATCTTGTGTGACCCAAAATGGAAATGAAGGATGCTTGCTTACTACTTATAACCTGAATGTCTGAATTGTAAATAACTGCACACGCTCTGGTGCAGATTGCCATCGGAAAAGAATTAATTAAAGCTCCGGGTGTATTGCTTAGGGCACCGCAAACGTGTATTTAGAAATGAGATCATGCCTTCATGGTGGTCACAGCCGCTGCCTGTATGTGTGGCATAGCCTCAGAAGTTGCTTTGTAATTCTTTGGTTTGTGTCACGACACAGCATCTTAAATTACATGGCTGCCTAATGAAAATACAAACACATTTTGATTCTGCACAGCTATATATAGCCACTGGGGACTGGGGTTTGTCTGCGTGAGTGCCATAATTTGACGCAATTACCTCAGAAGTATGTTGTGCCTTTGCAAGTGCCGTTCTCTGCCCAGGCTGAGCAGCTGAAGGCCAGGGTTATTCAAGTTTATATATTTATATTCATCTGGCTGAAAAGACAAAGGGTTTTTATTGTAGCAATATAATAACTCCATAGTAAGCCTTCTTCATACAGCCTATAATTAATACATGGAATTTGTTAGGCCCATTGACGTTGTTATGATCACCTGTATTTAGCTAGTGTAAACACAGCAACTAAGAGAGTGTGATATGAATCAAAAGGTCCCTGGTTAGTTTATGTTATCCCATCTTTCCTGCAAGAAGCCCAGGGCAGTATTTTTGGTTTTCCAGTCCTCCATTTTATCCTCACAACGACTCTGTCAGGTGGATTAGGCAGAGAGAGAATAACTAGGCCAATATCACCTAGTGTTTTTCTTAGCAAGTGGCAATTTGAACCTGGGTCTCCCCAGTCCAACATCCTAACCATTATACCATGTGGTTCAAATCTCAACGTAGGAGGCTTTTGGTGAGTCCTCCCTTTCAGCTCCCCCTGAAGTCTGTAATTGGGGGGGGGTTTGAAAATGAGATAATGGGTGGGGTGGGGTTAGAGGATTATATTAGAACTAAATCCAGCCAATTTTTCTGTTGGTGGAAAAGGGAAGAGGGGGTCCACTATGACCACCAGAAAAGCCATGCTTGGTGATCGTGAAACTTACATGGACAAAACTGTAATGCAAAACAGACCTGAACACAATTAAGTAGGAAAGGTGGCTGAATCCAATACATTTGTTCCAAGAACTAGAAAAGATCTTGCTCCATGTTAAAATGAAGTACTCCTATAACACCAGAAGTAATGACAAAAAACTACACCAATTGCTTTATAAATCCAAAGGAACTTGGGGAATTCACTGTTACAGGCAAAACTGTTGAACTGTGGACCCCTGGTTTAATCTAGCAAAGCAGTTCCGACATTTGTGCCACTTCTGTGTTCTACAGAATATTTAGCATAAGTAGCAGTTATTCAGTAGTTTGGAATGAAGGAAGTGGTGGCACGAGTCATGTATTTGGATCATTTCTTGGCCTCTTTTTTATTAAATATTACAACACAGTCAATAAATAAATCTATTACAATGAAGTCAATAAAACCCATTTGGCAGGCTCAAATTCCTAACAACACAGAGTCTGGACTTTCACTGTTTGTACTTTTTCTCTATGGAGCATTTGTTTCCCAAAAGCCTCATGTTCCTGAGTCTTATCATTTGCACACTGAATTCCTTAGAACTGAGTCATGCTCCTATATACTGTATGGTGCCTATTGCCACTGACCTTGGTAATGAACCTCAGTTCACCTTATTACACACTGGTGCATCTCTTTACTAACATGGGGTTGGATCCAACAAACTTTTCAGCTGGTGAAAAAGGAAAGGGGTGGGGGGTTTCCTTTGACCACCAAAAAATATGTTGGAGATGGGAGCTGTAGGAGGGAGGTGAATTGGGCAGGACTTGCTGAAAATGGCTGGATATAACCTTTAGAGAGTGGTAGAGTTTCAGAGTAGGGTCTGGGAGACCTGAGTTTGAATGCTTTCTCTGCTACAGATGCTCATTGGGTGACTTTGCCCCAATTACTATCTCACAGACCTAACCTACTTCATGGGGTTGTGAAGATAAAATGAAAAATGATGATGTAAATTGCACTGGATCCCCTTTGGGGAGAAAAGTGGGATATAAAGGAAGTGAATAAATAAAATAGTTTCAGAAAAAGTAAAGCACAATAAATCCCACATATTATAAGTGCCTGCATAAATATTTGGCTTCAAGCACTGAGTAACCACAGAGCAGGAAGAACCATTAAGCACCCAGGTGAAACTTCATTGGTTTCAGACTTAAGGCTCCAGTTAGCAATAATAAAGAAAGTTTCACTGTGATGTAACTTCAAATATGAGATCTCATCCTTCCCCACCCCAGTTTTCTTACGGTTCTTTGCACAACCACAGCTCTTTCTGAGTAAAATGCTTATAGACAAGACCCCACATCTAAGTGGTTCTGCTGTGAAAGATACTCTGCGTCATCATCTATCACCAGAATTTCATTTGATGATCTAAGTCTTGCACAGCTAGGAAAGCACCCATGGATTCTAAGTGGATACCAAACTCTCTTCATATCATGCTGAAGGTATAGCTGACAAGACAGAGCAGTGAATCCTCTGGATTAAGAATTTTTACCAAATATGTCCAGACATATATATATCTGTGGAAAGCCATGACTATACATCCTTCTCACATTGTTATTGCCTGTGAGAATGTATCCTCAAGGGTTAAATTCAAACAGGCTATGTGTGTGTGTGCGCGTGTGTGAGTGCATGTGTATGCAAATGTGCATAAATACAAGGGTGTCATCCTCTTAGCTGACTCCAGGCTGATGCTTTTCTCTCTTCCAAGGCTAGGAGGAACTGAGTAAATCTCCCCTCCCCTAGACCACCCTTCCTAAGGAACAGTCAGAGTCCCCCCCGCCCCCCCCCCGCATGCCCCCTGTTTCATCTGGTATTATCTTGAAGGATGTCTTCACATAGGACATTTTTAGGCTCACACCCAATATATTTTGAGTGTGACTGATTTACAACAAGAGTGTGAAAGCAATAGATGGGTTTGCAAGCATGTCATACAGGTGTACTCTTCAAATGGCTCTTCAAAGATCCTTTCCAATCGGAGACAGATATGCTATCCAGTACAATTTTTCAGTAATGGGGGAAATACTTAAAACATTTCTTCCTGGGCATAATGGCATTATTTATTTATCATACATCAGAGTTACACACAGGAAATGTATAATAAAATAAAATATGTAACCAAGTTGATACAATAGGCACGCAGACGGATAGGGCAATCCCTCTAAATACTAATATCTAAAATTTCAATCCACTCAATTGCAGCTGGGGAGAGTTCAAACAGCTCCATCGCACCTCCCTGGAAAGCACAACACTCACATTCCTGTGACAGATGGAAAATAGCTTGGCGGGCTGCACCACAATCGGATTCGGCTCCTGGTATTCTGCCCCATTTAAACAACAGGTCTGCACAACTGCCAAACCCTAATCATATTCTATCAGTCTTCTTCCACACTTTATGTGACAAGTCAGATCCTGCAGGCTGGCCTCTCATTGGTGTTTATCAGGTTACAGATATCGGGTGGAACTGATTGCATCCCTGTTCTCAACCATTCATTCCCTGCATAATGGCATGCAGATAAAGAATAGGCCAAGACTGACTGGAGACAGACATGATAAATGCAACTGGCTCATGGTGACCTGAGGAGAATGGGGTTTTCAAGGCGAGAGAGGAGCTGAGGAGGTTTGCCGTGCCTTCCTCTGCAGAGCAACTCCAGTCTTCCTTGGTGGCCTCCCATCCAAGTACTAACAAGACAGAGGGTACCTGGGGCGGACCAGAACAGCCCTGGAAAGGGTTCTGCCCACTGGCCCCACCCCCACAGAGGTGAAAGGAAGGAGGAAGAGCCGGCTGGCAGTGCCTCCCCACCTGCCTTTCACGGGCCAGAGGTCACTGGCTTCCAGAGGCAGCTCACACCCACCTCACACAAGACAGCAGTTGCTGACTCACTGCAGCAGCAGCTCAACAGCCACTTCACAGGAGGCTGCCAGCTGCTGGAGGCACCTCCCGCCCGCCCACCTTGCATAAACCAAGGACTGCCGCCTGGCATCAGTGGTGGCTCCCACCCACCATGTGCGCCCCCCCCCCGGGGTGTGGAAATGGGCAGGTGAAGCTTTCCATACCATGGAGGTAAATAAAACTGCCTGTTAAATAATATCCCATTCAGCCTCCGTGAAAGGGACGGGGGCATTTTTCTCCAGTCCAGTTGACAATCCTAGTGTGAACCACACCTAGGGCTGCAGGATGTGCTAGGGTGGCCAGCTCCAAGCTGGGAAATTCCTGGAAATTTGGGGGCGGATCTGAGCCTAGGGAAGACAGGGTTTGATGAAGGGAAGGGCCTTGGCAGGGTGGAAGGCCACAGAGTCCAGCTTCCAAAGCAGCCATTTTCTCCAGGGGAACTGATCTCAAGTCTGGAAAAAAACTGTGATTCCAGGAGATCTCCAGATCCCACCTGGAGGCTGACAACCCATCCCTCCATTGGTCCTGTCACCAAACCACCTGCTCCATCTATTTGTTTGTTTTTAATTTTAAACACATTTAGAGTCCTGCCAGTCATTGCAGCTGAGTAAACTGAATGAGCAAAGGGGCCTTCAATGGAACTGAGGGGGAGGCTCTATTTAAAATGCATTTAAAGATATAAGTAACCATAATCATAGCTCAGATAAGCTCTTCGTATAGCTGCAATTCAAAATATTGCCGTGTGCTCGGCTTGCAACCTTTGCTAACACTTTCGGCACATCATCCCGCGTTTCCTCGCAGCTAAATTTTCTGTCGAAATAACTGGCAAGTGAGTGGGTCACGTGACCACCTTTCTGTGCTTTATTAGTCAGTTCGGCACAATTGACTCATTTGAGGGTGTTAATTACCGAGATGAACCAAATTACACTACTCTCCAATCGCTTTAAATTGATGGACGTGAAGCCTCACCTTCCGTTGAAACCCACTAATCAAATAGAAGTACGTGACTCACACACAGAAACATCCCCGCCAATGGCACCAACACGCTTAATTGGCTCGCCTTGTTCTGGCACGCACGCACACAGGGCAGCAGCAAAGAAGACAGCGTGGTTAACCAGCAGCTGTTACACCAAAGCTAAATTAATAACAGTTTCTCTAAAACCACACACATATCTATGTTTATGCATAGGCACAGTCTGTGGGAAAAAAACTTCCCCGCAATATGCCAAAAGACAATAAACTGCACGTTTATTAAAATGAATGCAACTTATGTAACGTTTGTGTTTTAGACTGTTGCACAGACATGAACCCGTCTATTATTAGTGTTATTAAATTTTAGTCTACCTTTCCTCTAAGGAGCTCAAAGGTAGAAGGCTCTCCCCTCGACCATTTTCTTCTCTCAACAAACCTGTGAGATAGGTTAGGTTGAGAGAGAATGGCTGGCCCAAGGCCTTCCAGGGATTTTCGGGGAAATGGGAGGATTTAAATCTGAGCCTCCCCTATCCTAGTCTAACTGCTACACCATTCTTACTTTCCATAGTCAGATGTTGCCTCCATGTAGCTTTCCAGAAACATTAGGTTGGTCGCTGCCATGCCAGAAACAGGCCACTTGCCTAGGACAGTGTGGTGTAGTGGTTAGAGTACCGGATCAGTATCCAGGAAAGCCCTGCTGGATCAGACCAGTGGTCCATCTAGTCCAGCATTCTGTCTCACACAGTGGCCAACCAGTTCCTCTGGAGGGCCAACAACTGGGCAGGCTGAGACCTTCTCCTGATGTTGCCTCCTGGCTCTAGCACTCAGAGGTTTAGTGCCTCTGAATGTGGAGGTTCCCCTCAGTCACCATGGCTAGCAGCCACTGACAGACCTATTCTCCATGAATCTATCCAGTCCCCTTTTAAAGCTGTCTATTCCTGTGGCCATCACTATATTCTCTGGCCACAAATTCCACATTTTAATCACTCTCTGTGAAAAGAAGTATTTCCTTTTGTCCGTCCTGAACCTACTGCCCACGATCTTAATTGGATGCCCTCAAGTTCTAGTATTTTGAGAGAAGGAGAAAACTTGCTCTTGGAAATATTTCTCTTTTAATCAGCATCCCAGCTTCAATCCACATGTCTTGATATGCTTCTTCTACAGACTCTACTGGGAAGGAACATCCAGTTGTTCAGCCCTGTATGAAATAGGCAAGTGGGACTCATTGTAAATTCCGAATCCCACTGGAATGGATTGTGCTCAAGCCCTCACTGCAAAGCAGGCCCAGGGCCCATCCACTGGAGCAATGGGATACGAGTCCTCAGAGACAGACCTTAAGGCAAAAGTGTGTTAAAGCACAGTGTGCTGTTATCTTGTGAACAACCAGAATGTCTCACTACTAATCAGGGCATGGAAGGGAGGCTTTCTGGAATTCCCTAAATAATCCAGCTTTGCAAAGGAAAGAGTAGGTAGAAGGATATCTCTTACAGAATGTTAAGTATGAGACATAAGTCCGATCTTAACTAGCTTTTATTCATTCAACAGTAAACCAACACAAGGAACAGTGGAGCAACAGGCTCCCTTTTTAAACTGTCCGGGCTATGGTAACCATGCCCTTAAACAAGTTAATAACCAATAGCAAAAGAGAGATAACAGCCAATAGGTTTCGTTCCCTCTGGAACAACTCTAGCTACTCTGATTGGCTTGCTTCACAGAGCAGCCAATCAGATTGTTCACTATTAGGATACCTTCTAAAACCTCAAGCTCATACATATTATTACAATACATAACACTCCTCCCCCCTAAGGAGCAAACCCTGAACAAACATACTTTGGGTTCTTTGCGACCATCTTAATGGTTCTACATGAGGCTGTGCCTCTGTGTCCCTGGAGCTGCTGTTTTCTAACGGGGTGTTTGTTTCTAGGGGACCGGATTTGTTGGGCTGTTGCCTGGTTCTCAGCTCTACATCCTGAGACCCAGAATATTCTTCAGTGTTCAGATGTTCAATTTGTTTAGGAAGTGGGCTAGGACTTACTATAGGTTCTTCTGGCCGTGACTCGGCCCTGCGCCATCACAACCGGTCTATGTGCCGCCATAATGTCTTCCCGTCAGGGATACAGGCAATGTATGACAATGTTCCCATGACCTCGCTGACTGTGGCCAGAATCTACAAGTGGCCCTCTCCATAGTTCCACGCGAACACAGCATCACCGACTTGTAAGGAGCAGGGCATGTCCAATGCCTCCGTCTTCAGTGGTCTGTCCAAGGTGAGGTCAGAGTGCATCCTGTCCACAAGCGAAGTCAGGCGATGGTCCATAAGGAGCTCGGCAGGGCTCCTTCCTGTTGCTGTGTGTGGAGTGATATGTTGATGCAACAGGAAGGACGATAGCTTCTGGTTCCAGTCGCCCTGTGGCATTCTATGGAGTGCCTCTTTTGTAGTCCAGACCATCCTCTCTGCTTGCCCATTTGTGGCCGGATGGAACAGAGCCGATGTTATATGTTTAATCATGTTCCTTCTTATAAAGTCCTGGAATTCTGAGGAAGTGAACTGCGTCCCATTATCAGATACAATGGTGTCTGGCAGGCCGTGTGTTGCGCTAAGGCGACGCAATGCCCTAATCACAGCGGTTGAGGTCATTTTGGTCATCTGAATAACCTCCAACCATTTAGAGTAGGCGACCACGACTATTAAAATACCTGCCCTTGGAATGGCCCCGGCAAAGTCGATGTGTAAGCGGGACCACGGCCTATGTGTGTTACCCCAGTGTTGCATTGGTGCGTGTGAGGGATCAGGCCTAGAGAGTTGACACGCCTGACAAGCTTGTACCCAGTGTTCTATGTCCTGGTCAATGCGCAGCCACCACACGTAGCTCCATGCAAGGGTTTTCATATGGACAACTCCTGGGTGACCGGCATGTAGTGTTTCTAGCACCCGCTCTCTTAAATTCGGAGGGACCACCACTCTACTTTCCCATAACAAGCAACCTTTGTGAGCTGATAGCTCTTGCTGTCGGGTGGCGAATGGCTTGAACTCTGCCTTCAAACGGCCCACTGGCCATCCCCTCCAAACCCATTTGAGCACCCAGGCTATAGTGGGGTCCTTGGTCGACCCAGCTGCAATGTCTGAGATGTGTACTGGAGGCTCAAGAAGATCTTCAATCACCAGGACTTCAGAGGCCCATGCAGGGCCGGTGGCTGCCCCCGGGATCAGACAGCGGCTTAGCGCATAGGCATGTCCAATGGCCTTGCCCGGCCAGTGTATAAGTTCAAAATCATAAGCAGATAAAAACACAGTCCACCGCAGCATTCTAGGTGACAATATCTGTGGAATCTGCTGGTGTGGCGCAAAGAGTCCCAACAGAGGCTTACAATCTGTAACCATTAAGAACCGTCACCCATACAAAAAATCATGAAATTTCTTAATTCCGGCAACCAGGGCAAGAGCCTCTCTGTCAATTTGTGCATAATTTCGTTCGGTGGGCTAGAATAATATGCAACTGACGCTTCCCGCCCATTTTCCATGACATGGCTGAGGATGGCGCCAATGCCGAAGGGGGATGCGTTGGCAGCAAGAACCAGGGGCTTGTGCTCATCAAAGTGAGTAAGGACACTATTGGAAACTAGCAGCTCTTTTATAGCCCTGAATGCCATGTTCTGCTGTGTCTCCCACTCCCATTTAGCCCCTTTTCCTAGCAACCTGTGTAATGGTTTGGCAACTGACGCCCTATGAGGTAGAAACGTGTGATAAAAATTTAGTATTCCTAGAAAGGACTGCAGCTCTTTTTTGTTTCTAGGTTTAGATGCGTGTTGGATTGCAGCTAGTTTGGACTCGGTTGGGTACACCCCCTTTTCATCTATTAGGAACCCAAGAAATTCCACCTTTTTTACCCCTAGCTGACACTTGGTCTTTTTTACCTTGAGACCTACATCTCTGAATCAACCCAACACAGCTCTGAGGCGTCCCACCAACTCCATTTCATTTGCCCCTGCAACCAGAACGTTGTCAAAATATGGAACCACCCCTGGTACGTCTCTGAGCAATCCCTCCATTAACCCCTGGAAAATCCCAGGTGCCACATTCACTCCAAATTGAAGGCAGTTAACTCGGAATGCCCCCTATGGGTAACAATGGTTTGTGCCTCGGCTGCAATCGAGTCCACAGGCAATTGCTGGTACGCCTGAGCAAGATCAAGTTTTGCGAACACTTTCCTGCCCACCAGAGACACCAAAACATGGCTAATCACCGGCACGGGGTAGGCATGTTGTTGCAGAACCCGGTTGATGGTACACTTATAATTGGCGCATATTCTGATAGACCCATCTGATTTAACTGGTGTTACTTGGCATGGGAGACTGGTTCAATTACACCACGAGCCACAAGTTTGTCAAGTTCGGTTTCAATTCTTGGTCTCAGAGTGAGGGAAAAGTGCCGATACTTCAGGCGAATGTGCACCACTGAGGGGTCCAAATCAAAAGTCACAGACGGACCCGTATACCTCCCCAATGACCCATCAAATACAGCAGGAAATTCCACATATATTTCACTCAGTTTATTCAGGCTCCCTTCATTCACCCCCAAATACAAATTTATTAAAACAGTCATAAGACCAGCAAAATAAACTAAAATAATACAACACAGAATCTTACAACAAAAGACCCTTCAGCCGTATTTTCTAAAATACCAGATTGGTCATTTTCGTCATTAGTGGCTCGAGTTACAGTACAATCTGCACTTTTTTATTACCAGATAGCAATATTTAGCAACATTGCGTGAGACAGATTCATAATTATCAGCCAGTAAAAACTTCATCAGGCGTTCCTCGGCATATGTGAGATAATTTGCCAAAGGTTTAAAATGTGAGAGAAGGGGTATCAACAGGTGCTGCCTCTCTTCTTCATATATAGGGCAATGGAGTAATATATGAGAAACTGACTCCACCTGATCTAACAAGCAAAAACAAATCCTCTGATGCATGGGAGTCCGGGTATATCTACCATAAAGGACTGCTGAGGGTAGCGCATCAAGATGTGCTCTAGTGAATGCCCATCTATGATTAGGATTTTTTATGAGTCCAAGGTAAGATGCAGCACTGAAGCTAGGTCCCAACTTCAGTCTCTTATAATAAGAAGGTAGGGCTGCATAGTCGTTTTGTGCTTCAATATCCATAAATCTTTGTGATATTAAAATCTTTGCATGCTTCAAACCTCCCTCTAATAAATTTTCAGGATCTAGCCCGATTGATTTCAGTTTATCTACTACCCTAAGAGCCCATTGGGGATATGGTGTAGATGTCAAAAAATCAGGGATAAGTCCCACTGGATTCAGATGGGACTTAACCCAATAATTACACCTCTGTATCCAGACGTTCAGTGTCACAGTTGATAAGCCTGCTTCTTGTCTTAAACTCAGATTTGCCATACCTTTCGGGGCATTGAACAGTGCTCTAAGAAATTTCGATTGTACTAGCTCTAGTTCTTTAAATTTACTCTCTGCCAGTATTTGTGTTCCATATATCATTTGTGGAAGAACCTTGTTCGAAAATAGTTTAAGAGCAGCCGGTACATACTGAGCTCCCTCTTTCCTAAAGAAGCGCAATATAGCATTTGCGCTCCTTTGTGCTGAGCATGCTGCATATTGAAGATGTCTAGAAGCCCTTCCATTAAATGAGTATGTTAGTCCCAGGTATTTAAAATTTTTAACCTGAGCTACTGGGACCCCATCCATTGACCATTTCATCTCTTTATATTTTTTATGGAAACGCATGATCTTTGTCTTTGAATAATTTATAGTAAGTAACTCTTTTTGGCATTGTGCACTAAATTTTTCCATTGCCCTCTTTAGTCCTCCTCTAGATAGTGAAAGGAGCACAGCGTCATCGGCATACATTAAAACAGGAATCTTTCTTCCCATGCCCAAAGTGGGGGCTGAGATGTCAATGTCATGCAGACCAATTATCAAGCAATTTACATACAAGTTAAATAGAAAAGGAGCAAGAAGGCAGCCCTGTCTAACACCTTTTTGGACTTGAATGGGTTTTGATAGCTTACCATCAGCAGTGTATTGTATTTGTACAGTTGTATTTTTATATAGATTAGACATCAACAATAGTAATCTCTTATCTATAGTTAACTGATCCAATTTAGCCCATAACCTTTCCCTCACAACCGAGTCAAAGGCCGCTTTCAGATCGATAAATGCAGCATATAAAACTCCCTTATGGTTATGCGTGTATTTTTGAACTAAATAATCCAGGACCAAACAGTGATCTAAGGTGGAACGGCTTTTTATAAACCCGCCTGTTCAGTTTTAAGTATTTTTTCTTGTTCTAACCATCTGCAGAGTTTCAGACACAGGTGTTTGGTATAAAGTTTGCATATAATATTTATCAAGCTAATAGGTCTATAATTATTGGGGTCAGCTCTGTTGTTTTTCTTAAATATCGGGATTATTATAGCCAGCCCCCATCCTTCTGGAATTTGTCCTGTCTGATCAATATATGTGAAGAGGTTGGCCAACATCGGGGACCACCAGGTTAAATTTTAGCTTTTAACAGCTCTGCTGTAATATAATCACTACCTGGGGCTTTTCCATTTTTGAGATTTTTAATGTAAAATTCCACCTCCTTAGTTGACACTGGATCCCAGGATGGATAATTGTTCAGCTCTCTCAATGGGAAGGGTTCCCGCTTCATTCACCCCAGTAACAACAATACCTAGGGCTTTGAATCAGTCCAACCCTAAGAGACTGGACCTGCGCTCTTCAGCAACCAGGAGGCTCAGTGTTCCTCTGAACCCCCTAAACTGTACCTCAAACAACACTGCACCTGCCATGGGAATGCATTGACCCTGGAAATCGGTAAGATGAACAGGACTGCTGGTCAAACGGCAATGGCTCCTCATAGGAGACAGCCACTGCAGTGTCTCCGTTGAGATGATGGTCATTGCCGACCCGGAGTCAACCTCCATCTCACATGTCTCTCTGTCCAGTAGGACCATCACCTTGATCTTCTTCTTTGTCCGCGTTCCAGTGTCCAGGATAGTCGTGGGACAGGAGCAGCATGAAGCCTCGTGGCTTTGGATGACTCTCGTCTCGCGCTCTCCGGTTCTGCCTTGGGGACGATGGGGGTGACTTCTTCTTTGGAGCAGCCTGGCATACTCGGGCCAAATAGCTCCGCTTGTTGCAGTTTCAACACTTTAGGTCTCGGGCCCAACAGCAGTCGCGGTCGTGGTTTCCATCACAGCCTGCACAGGCTCGCCTTGGTGCTGTCTTCTCGCTACGCCGCGTTGGCTTCGTCACCCTGGTCTTGTGGATGTCCTCTGGCTCACCCTCAGAGTACAGCCTTCTTGGATCAAAGACTAGATGGACTGGTCAGCTGCCGCACCTCTTTAGTGACCTCTCGGCTGCTTCGGCTGCGATGGCTTCAGCATACGCCACAGCATAGGTCAGCTCTGTCTTTGCAAATAACCTTTGCTGCAGCCTCTCATCCCTCAGGCCGCACACCAGCCAGTCGAACAACGCCACCTCTAGGTCGGGGAAGTTGCATGTTCTTGTGGCTTTCCATAGTGCCGTAACGTAGTCAGCTACTGACTCACTTGCCCCTTAGTCTCTCTTGTAAAAAGCATGATGGCAGGCTATTTGAGAGGGCTTAGGAAAATTTGCTCTTAATGTTTGCCAAGGAGACCATCAGTATGTCTGTGGGCACCACCAGGGATCGTGCCACATTGAAGATGGTTCGCCCACACAAGCTGAGGAACGTCACTGTCTTTGTGGCTTCTTCGACAATCTGGTTAGCCCGCAGGTGAAACTTGAACCAGGTAATGTATGAGTTCCAGTCCTCCAACTCTGGCTTGAATGCCTCAAATCTCTTGTTGGCTGCCATCTTCGTAGCCGGTGCCGGCAGTGGGTTGGCAGGGTGAAGGTTTACAGTGGCCAGGGTCCCGGACGTCTCCAGATTGTCTGCTGTGGTGTCAGTTGCTCAGCGGGGCTGCCTACCCACTATAACCCAGATCCCATCCTCATCACCAATGTTAAGTATGAGACTTAAGTCCGATCTTAACTAGTGATTCAGCTTTTATTCATTCAACAGTAAACCAACACAAGGAACAGTGGAGCAACAGGCTCCCTTTTTAAACTGTCCAGGCTATGGTAACCATGCCCTTAAACAAGTTAATAACCGATAACAAAAGAGAGATAACAACCAATAGATTTCGTTCCCTCCAGAACAACTCTAGCTACTCTGATTGGCTTGCTTCGCAGAGCAGCCAATCACATTGCTCACTTTTAGGATACCTTCTCAAACCTCAAGCTCATACATATTATTACAATACATAACACAGAAGAATGTGTCCTGGGATAATAATCATAAAAAAGAAATGGGCATTTACATGCACTGTGTCTGATAAGCTCAAAAGGCTTATCAAATATCATTGTCTTTGTGAGACTTCTTGCAACAACTGATGTAGCTGATTGCAAGAGTTCTCCATCGTAGACTTGGGAAAGAGTTGGTGCACTGCAGTTTGGATCCAGACTAAATACTCCAGTTGCAGAATAGAACTTCCCTGCCTCTCCCCCCTACCACAACCCCACTGATCACCACAAAATGCTGCTCCAGGAGAATAGCGGACCCTGAGGGAACACAGGATGGGGGTCTGCAGTGGGAAAGAGGAATTCGGGGAAACTGGAGCTTTAGTCCAGATTCAACCCTGTACCTCCCCCCATTGCAAATTTTTCACTGCTATCTTTCCATCACAGTCCTGTCTTTTTTAAAAGGTGTTGGCAGGTTTATCACTCCACCCTTCTGTGTTCTTCTCCTGGTGTGACTGATGTACTTGATAGTGACTTTTGAATTAATCTGTGACACCTGCCCCATGTCCCCATGTCATGAAAATATTCAGCTGCGATTACTCTGTGAAGCGTGGGTATGGGTGTGTGTGTGTATCTCCCCCACCCTTTCCTAATTATTTCCCCAATCTACTCTGTTGTAAATGTTCAGCATTCAGGGCTTTTTTTGAGGCTCACTGGCAGGCAGAAGACAGACTGCTCATGGGGAGGGGTGTCTTTCTATTAATCACAGCCAGTGCATGATCAGTACATGATAAATCATTTGCAAGCTGAAGCGGGTCTCTGAACTAAGGATGTACACAGAGATTTGACATTTGGCTCATTCTGTTAAAGGGGAAAAAAACTTAGTTCAGATGGTTTAATATTGCTATGGCACATCTTTGGATGACTTAACCGATTGGTAGTTTGCCTTTGATTTCAGTAGAAAACAGATTCCCACTTCTGATACCATCACCACCCGAGCAATTGAGGTGAAATTCTCCGGGATTTGTGCCCTGCTCCCATCGGATCTTCCTGTACAAATTTCAGAAAGTCAGGAGAAAGCATCATCTTTTTAGACACCACTGAAATTCTCACTTGCAGGCTGGGAGAGGAGAATATGCTTCCAACAGCCAAGTATTCAGGGCAGCAAAATGGGGGCGGCGGCAGAGTTTGCCTTCTGTTGTTTACACAAGTGGCTTTTGTAAAAGACAGAACCTCCCCCTTTCATCATTTTCTTTAGGGCATTTTTATTTCACCCTTCATCCAAGTAGTTGAGGGTGGTAGACATCATTCTCCACTCCTCCATTTTATCCTCACAATAACCTTGCAGGGTAGGCTAGGTTGGGAACATGTGACTGGCTCAAGGTCACCCAGTAAGTTTCCATGGCTGAGTGGGGCTTTCCCAGGTGCTAACCTGACACCTGGACCACTGCACCACACTGGCTCTCTTTATACTCGCCTGGATGAACTCAAGCATAATTCCCCCTCCCCCCACACACACAAACTGCTTTTAAATAACCAGAGAAACAGCTGACCCTTTTCTCATCTGTGTGTTTTACTGCTAGAGGATGGAATCCTTAATATCCTATCTACAACGCAGGGGGCAACCTGTCAGTGGGGAAGGGAAAGCAAGGAGCCCAGAAGGATTAGTGTCATGCTCCCCCTCCTCCAGCACTAAGGCAACCCTTTCCCACCTTATAAGAGATGTCTCTTTCCCTGAAAGCACCAGGTGAGGAATTGGGAACTGGACAAAACTCAAACCTTTGCCTCTATCTCCCCCCGCCCCCCCCCGCCCCATGGGTACAAGGGAAAAACAGCTCACTGCTGCAATCAGGCCCAATAGCTTTTCACCACAGTTAACACTGTACACTTCCAGTCTTTCCTTGACTTCAGTCTTGACTGCCCCTTCAAATCTCACCACTCCTTATTCCTCACAGAAAGCTGAGTGCTCCTGATTTCTTACAGATAGGCTGAAACCTCTGCTGATAATCTGCCACTGCCCCGTTTCTCCCAGCAGGTGTGAGCAAAGCAGTTACCCACCCTTGCAGTTATGTGAACTCCCAAAAGCTGGAATGGATCAGACCAAGAGCCCTCCCCAAGCCAGTGAGTCACAAGGGAGGGGGGGATGGTGTGCACAGAAATGCCTATCAGGGATGATGGTTTGTGGTGTCAACATGAGTTAAGTGTTCTGGTTGGACAGCATGCCTTACACGCCCCTATCTATTGAATCACACTCTCCCCTTGCAGCCCCTCCCCCTACTCTTTGCCCCACCACCACTGCTCCAAGGAATGGAAACCTTAAGATGGTGCAGAGAAATGGAAACAGAATGTAGGCAGAGATATTGCAGTGCTGCCCGAAGAAAAAACACACACACAAATGTAAGATCAGTTTGTGTCCGTACGTCACAGGAATTTTCGGTTGGATGTGTTGCCCCTGCTGAGGTTAACAAACAAGACAGCTTTGCGTCAGATTTCTGTTACTTTCCAAACGCAAGACCCTGTCACTCACAGCCATCTGTGAAAAGCTGTGCATTAACATAGCCTTTTCAGGAGGGGGTGGTGATAGACGGGCCTGTTGGATGAGGCCCTTATTGTAATCCAAGGGCTAAGGAATGCTGATGTTTCCTTATTGCCATTACACAGGAACCTCTTCCTAGCAAGCCTTAAAATGATCAGACCCAAGCTGGTTGATACTTGCTCTAAGAGTCCCTTATGATGCCTTAGGTTTTTAGCCAAGGCCACAAGTTTCTGTTTTTTGTTTCTCTGTCGATTACTATCATTCTTTTTTATTCTTTTAAAAATTATTTAAGAAATTTTTACCTCATCTGTCTTCCATGAACAATGGGAGTGAACAATGATAAGTGAAACCCACAAAGTAACTTTTACAAAAGTAAAAAAGCAAGCCTGATTATGGTGAAAGGTATTTTATTTAAACCTGCTTTTTCTACTGAATCAGGATCCAAAGCAGCTTATCACACCATTCTGCCCTCCTACGTTTTACCCCCACAAGAACCACCTTGTGTGGCAAGTTAGGTTGTGACAGGCCCAGGATCACCCAGTGAGCTTCCATGGCACAGCAGAGATCCAAACCCAGTTGTCCCAGATGCTTGTCTAACACTCGAGACATTGTGCCACACCAGTTTTTAAGAGATATTTGTTCCCCAAGCAGTTAACAGGGTACCCACACACACACAAGTAAGCACGTACTGTCCACTCCTCCTTGCCCTCCCACCCAAAAGGTGAAGAGGTGAATTATATAGGCAATAGTTTCAAATAGACATGCTACTTCTGTAATACTTTTTATAATCCATGTATGGAGCCTGTCCTATTATTCTGTTAAGTACAATGTTTGTTTCTCTTCTCCAATAGAAACTTCCTCCCGTTAGAGCCCTGTTTAGACGCAGGCAATGGCAAACTGCCTCTGAGCGTTTCTTGCCTTGAAAACCTGAGGGGGTCACCGTAAGCTGGCTGCAATTTGACTGTGAAACAATGATAGGAAATTCCTCCTTCTGGAGCCCTATTTACATACAGGGAAACAGTTTGTAACAGACGCTAAGTTAAGAAGAAGAGGAGGAGGAGGAGGAGACTGGATTTATACCCCCCCCCTTCACTCAGAGTGGCTTACAAACTCCTTTCCCTTCCCCTCCCCACAACAGACACCCTGTGAGGTAGGTGGGGCTGAGAGAACTCTTTCAAGAACTGCCCTTTCAAGGACAGCTCTGACAGAACTATGGCTTGCCCAAGGTCATCCAGCAGCTGCAAGTGAAGGAGTGGGGAATCAAACCCGGTTCTCCCAGATTAGAGTCCACACACTTAACCACTACACCAAACTGAAGAACAAGAATAGGTTTTCATACCCCGCTTTTCTCTGCCTTAAGGAGTCTCAAAGTGGCTTACAATCACCTTTCCCTGCCTCTCCCCACAGCAGGCACCTTGTGAGGTAGGTGGGGCTGAGAGAGTTCTGAGAGAACTATGACTGGCCCAGAGTCACCCAGCAGGCTTCATGTGGAGTGGGGAATCAAACCCGGTTCTCCAGATTAGAGTCTGCCACTCTTAACCAATATACCACCCCATACGTAATATTATACCCCATATTCAAAAGTGCTTTTGGGTAATCCTGGAATGCCATCCTCCATTTGGGGCCTGGGGATCCCCTGAAATTACAGCTGATCACCAGACTACAGCGATCAGTTCCCCTGGAAAAAACAGATGCTTTGGAGGATGGACTCTATGATATTGTACCCCACAGAGGTTCCTGTCTTCACCATGGTGGCCGGGGGGACATGGCAACTCTAAACCGCACTGTAAGACAGCATTGTTATCTCCACAGTGCAGGTGGAGAAGTTACACTTTGCCTAATGCTAAGGGAAGATTTGAACCAGGGTCTGTTCACAGCTGACAGCTCACACTCTTTGCCACTGCACTACAGCCACTCATAGGGGAAGGTCTGTAGACTGCTGATGTATTATTAAACCAATAAACACTACATGTTCTTTTTCCCAGAAAGAGACCATGTGTTTCCTCCCCCACAGGATTTACTGGCGGGTGGGTCAGGGGGAGCCCAAGGACAGCATGAAGTTCCCTTGTCATCTTGTTTCACAAGCTAAGAGGATGCAGGTATTTCTTGCCGAAACATCATGGTTGTGGAGGAAGCTGTTTACTAAAACACATCTAAGCCAAAGGCAGTTCCTCTGCTGACTGAACACTGCAAGCATGTGGGATAAGTGGACAGATTGCCTGAGAAATTAGGGCCCAAATATCGCTTCCAGTACAAATCTGTATCGCTCCTACCCCCTCCAATCTAATCTCACAAATAAGAAAAGGCTACTTTATTTCTGAAGCAACAGATATACTGGTGGTGGGAAATGCCGTCGAGTCACAGCAGACTTATGGCAACCTCGTAGGGATTTCAAGGCAAGAGACGTTCAGAGGTAGTTTGCCATCACCTGCCTCTGTATCACAACCCTGGTATTCCTTGGAGGTCTCCCATCCTAATTCTAGCCAGGGCCAACCCTGCTTATCTTCCGAGATCTGATGAGATCAGGGTAGACTGGGCTGTCTAGGTCAGAAATAGACCCTATTGCAATGGTGGGTGTGCAGCCCAAGCTGGGCTCCCCAATTCCAGGGCTCTGATAATGTGTACCCCCTTCCCCATGTGTACTCAGTCCCTTCCTGAGATTTCTGAAAGGCAGTGCTGTTTCCACACTTCGACAGAGGACAGGATTTCTCAGCTCCATGTCATACACACATACAAACAGGTGTTGCTGTATAGCTGTCACTCTCCCAGGCTTATAGGTGAACTACCTTTTCCAAAAGTTCAGACACCTACCATCCAACAATGTACTTGTCAGAGATATTTAAACGAACACGCCAGGTATTATTGCTTTCTGCCCCTCATGGCCTGTCTGTCCATAAGACTGGAGTGCTACGTCGATTTGACACACTCACTGAAATGTCACTCTCATTGCATGTAAACAGAGGGTGTTAGAAGCACCAAGGGAGAAGCCCACCAGCATCCACAAAGAACAGGACAGAAAGGGAGCAGTAAGGGAAAATGGCAAACTGTGCCTGCAGCCCGGTGAAAATATCTGTAGAACTTGAAAGCTTGCATGCTGCTTTGTGTCATTTGGGCCCTCAAAAATGTTAAGTGGCTTTTGGTTCTGGAATTTGCTTTGGTTCCATGTAGCTCCTTATAGCCACTTTGGTTTTCACTGGAAATCATGTGCTTCATCAAAAAGGCAGAGATAGATATGCATACTGGTTTGGTGCTAAGATGCTCAAGGGCCTCATGGTGGTGATAGCGAGCAAGGCAGAGACTGAATAGGCCTCACATGCCCGGCCAAAGAGGTTTTGAAATACTGGCTTCCAAATATTATTTCTATCTGTCCACAAAGTAGTTTTGCATTTGGATGAATGTATTACAAAATGTTTTATTGCTGGGCGACCTCTCACTCCTACAATGCGACAGTGTTTTCAATTTCAGGCCCTGACCTGGATAGCCCGGGCAAGCCAAATCTCGTCAGATCTCAGAAGCTAAACAGGGTTGACTGTGGTTAGTAGTAGGCGACTTCCTTGGAATACCAAGTCAGGAGGACAGGGGAAGGCTCCATTCAGCCACCTCTCTGAATATCCTCCAGGCCCCCTGTAGTGTTCAGTCACCAGAGGTCCTTCCAGGTGCAGACACACACACACATGGGTGGTAGGGTTTTTTTGTTTTTGTTTTTGCAATTTCAGAATTTTAACACACTAAACAAAAGTTGCAAGATTAAATTTTTCACTGGTAGTGTTTGGTTTTTTGTTCTTTTAACTCAGAAACAATTCTCAGAAGCAGAACTGTTTCAGGCTTTTGGATATTTCATATTAAAGAGGACAGTACTTCAGCAGAAGAGGAAGACTAGGGAGAGTTAGATTCAAGTCCAGAAACATCTTAAAGACCAACAAGATTCTGGGGGTATAAGCTTTTGACCTCTGACAAAGGGAGCTTTGACTCTCAAAAACTTATACCCCATAAGAACATGGGAATAGCCCTTCTGGATCAGACCAGTGGTCCATCTAGTCCAGCATCCTGTCTCACACAGTGGCCAACCAGTTCCACTGGAGTTCCAACAACAGAGCACAGAGGCCAAGGCCTTCCTGGCACTTATATTATTATTATTATTATTATTATTATTATTATTATTATTATTATTATTATTATTATTATTATTATTATTATATCACCCCACTCCTACTACTGCAGGGCTCTGGGTGATGTACAACCAGAGATAAAATGATAAAATTAATTAAAACATTAATACAATATTAAAAACAGTCAGCGAATAACCAATTCTCATTCCAAATCCCACTGCCAGCAACTTCATGGACAGATATTCAGAGGTTCCCTTTAGTCACCATGGCTAGTAGCCACTGGGAGGCCTATCCGCCATACATTCGTCTAACCCTCTTTTAAAGCTGTCTATGCCCGAAAATCTTTTTAAGATGCTACTGGACTTGAACCTAGCTCTTCTACTGCAGACCAGCATGGCCACCCTCCTGAAACTGTCTCCAGAAAGACTTGGGAGTTGAGATGCAGATTTGATACTATCAACCTGGCAATTAACAGGGACTCGGGATAGTTAGCTCATTACTAAAAGTAATTGTTCCTCCTTAACAGTTTATGTGCAACAGTCAGATTCATCAGCAGTTGTGAGGCGTCCACACCCAACCTGAGTGGATCATTGACGCTTTGATTGGATCTTGTTTTCATCTGCGCTCTCCAAGGTAACACACCTTGTCCAGAGCAACTCAGCCCCTCTAGCCTCCCTTTGTAATTCTCCTCTCCTTCTCTCTCTTTAATCTCACAACTCTTCATGCATCTGACATGCTGGAGGGGGGGGTTTCTGATGCCTAAAAGCCTGTATCACAACAAGTTTTTTAGTTTTTAAGGTGAAACAGACTCTTTGTCATTTTGATTTCAGCGGAATATCACTAAACAGAAACAAAAACAGACCTTTACTTCTTCCTTTCTTCAGGGACTTATGCAGCCCCGTTTTATCTGCACAACACTACTTCTAGGGTAGGCTCAGTAAGAGTGATTGATTCAAATTCCTTCAGGGAGTGTCAGGACTAACCAGGGACTGAAACCTGCACCTCTCCCATCCTAGTCTGAGGCAGAATGAGGCGGCAGTGAGCAGACAGCATCTGAGGTAGTAGAAACAGAGGTCCTATATAATTTTAAGTTCCCTGTATGTTAATAATTCCCCATAGGTGGGAAACCAGCACAGCATGCAAGAACCTTTCCCTATGATGTGTAGAGAAATTCCCCCCCCCCCATGGGTAGCAATGAAAATGTAATTTACTCTGCCTGCAGTCTTGAGTGGTACAGGCCTCTCTCCCTCCTCATGGTTCTACCCCTACTGCAGAGACCAGGCTTGAGACTTTAGCCCAGGGGTCCCCACTCCCCAACCGTTCTGAGCCCACGGGCACCTCTGGGATTTTGACAGGGGGATAGTGGTGGGTGCCACCCCCAAAATGGGTGCTGCAGGAGGCAGAGCCAAATGCAATTAACTTTTGTTTTGCAAAAGAAATGCACAGCAACCTCACTGAAAACATGAAGAGAAAGGAGAAAAAGAAGGGAAGCCAGAAGGTGGAAAGGGAGGGATCACACACTGATGGAGGAAATCCTGGATGCTTACCAGCCCTCCTGATCCTCCATTGGCCCTGGCTGCTGTTCAGCCATAAAAAAGCCTTTCATTGAAACAAGGACAGCCAGTGGCAAACCCTTCCTTGCAACAGTCCCGCCCACTTTTGGAAAAGCTAAGTGGGCACCATGGGAGGTACTGGCAGGGGCACCACTTTGGGGATTCCTATTCCAGGCATTTTGGAGCTGTGGTGGCTCAAGTGGTTAAGACGCTGAACTGCAGGCTGTGGAAGGTCAGAAGTTCAGCAGTTCGAGACCCGAGAGTGCCTCATGATGGAGTGAGCTCCCGTCTCTAGTTCCAGCTCCTGCCAACCTAGCAGTTTGAAAGCAAGAAATTGCAAGTAGATAAATAGGTACCACTTCGGTGGGAAGGTAACAATGTTCCGTGCGCCTTGGTGTTTAGTCATGCCGGCCACATGACCATGGAAACATCTTTGGACAGCGCTGGCTCTTCGGCTTTGAAATGGAGATGAGCAC
The DNA here is from genome assembly GCA_029375565.1 of Gekko gecko. Classification (NCBI taxonomy): domain Eukaryota; kingdom Metazoa; phylum Chordata; class Lepidosauria; order Squamata; family Gekkonidae; genus Gekko; species Gekko gecko. Next base: position 117,464,232 of record JAPDNY010000008.1, read on the forward strand.
CGCAAACCTAGAGTCGGATTCGACTGGCTTTCGAGCAAGGGAACCTTTACCTTTTTACCTATTCCAGGCATTACACCATACCGACTTATAGACACAAGACTGATAAATGGAAAAGTTAACATAACCTTATTTTCACAGTTCCCAAAATGTGCAAGCACAACTCTCATGAACTATCATGGCCCCAGTAGTGGCTTTTTTCTGTTTCCAAATGCCTCCTGACTCATGTTGGGCCAGTCAGGGGGTGGATCAGGAGGACCAAAAGGGAGGCTCCCATTTCTGGCAAAAGACATTCAGAGGTGGTTTGCTCCATCGCTTGCCTCTGCATAGCAACCCTGGACTTCCCATCCAAATACTAACCAGGGCCAACCCTGCTTAGCTTTCATCAGGCTAGGCTAGGGCTGCCATTTATTAGTCTCTGGTAGATTTCTGGCCTTTGATAAATGTCACAACTGTTTTTTAAATATACCCCCTGTCAGGCCTAAATGTTTCCTAGCTTAAGAGCTGCAGCCTGAAGCAAATAAGAATGTGATCTGGTAAAAGGCATTTTTTTTTGTTATTGATAAATAAGACTCGTCATATCAAACAGGAACTCCCACCACAGCTGGAAGTGGCAGGAAGCTCGACTGCCACAGCCTCCGTTTCCTCATGTGTAAAACGGGAGGGGGAGTATTGCTCGCAGATGCCTCATGAGGGGAATAAACGCCACTTCGCAAATGGTAAAACAAAAGCAAAACCCTGCCGTGGACGAGGTTAACTACCGTGCGACGGGCCCGGTGGGGGTGCCGAGGACGAGGAAACGGCCACTTAACTCGCCGCGGGTCGAGGCTCCGCCCCGCCAGCCCCACGCCGGGTCGCGTGCGTGCGAGTGTGCCAAAAGCGAATATGAAATCTGGAGCCTTTCTCACGAACTTCTGCCTCCTCGCACGGCATCCATCTGCTTGAAGTTGTTTGGCCGCTTCGGCTTTCGTTCCCACCCCCTTTCGCTCGGGTTTCTGGCTCACATCTATTTTAAAATAAAGACTGGATTTCAAAGCCTCGCGGCGGGGGGGGGGGGCGCTTCATTCTTCTGACAAGCTAACATAAATAAACCCACCCCGCCCGCCCGCCCGCCCGCAGCTCTCCAGTTCCCATTTCCTCCCTTCCAGCTCAAGACAGAAACTGATGTGATGACTCTGGTTTTACCCGAAATTCCACCCGGGGCTGCCGCTGCTGCTGTTGCTCGCATTGCCCAATCCGTCCCCTCGCAGGGCAAGTCACATCTGCTCCGGTCTCACCCTGTTTCCTGGGCGCTCCGGATTACCGTAAAACTCGGAGTGGGTCTGAAACAGGCGAGAATTGAACTTTTAGTCTCGGAAACTAGCTTTGTTCAGGGAAAGAGTCTCTTCCTTTGCAATAGCGTCATTCTCGCTCGCGGCCTGCAGAGCAAGGTGACCCTTCTTGCAGTCGGTGGGTATTAAACGCGTTAATAAATCGGGTCTTTATTTCTCCCCCTTTTCCAACCAGGCGCGTGCGGGGCGCCGCCGACTCCAAACTATGCAAATCCTCCCCGGCAGCGCCGCCCTCCGCCCCTCCCCCCGGGTGGGAACGAGAAGGCGGAGCTTGCCTGCCTGGGAACGCCGCGGCCGGAGCTCGCAAAGGCCGGCGCTCTCCTGGCTCGCCGGAGCTCCGCCCCGAATCGTGCAGCCGCTGGCTGGAGGGCTTTTCAGGAAGCGCTATTTAAAAGCGCTCCAGAGGAACATGTGAGGGGCTCAGAGGTGGCTGGAGCGGTGCGGGCATCGCGGGACGGACGGGACATGGGTGCTTGGTCACGCCGCGAGCGGCCATTGGGGAGGGCTCCTTGAGCGCCGCTGCGGCCGGTGGGTCTCCCGGCCGCCTCTAGGCTCCGGGCTTCGCTCCTCTCCATCGTCGCGCCAGAGTTCGGGACCCTTCTGGCGCTTCGCATTGTTGGAGCTGCCGCAGCAGGCTCGGGTAACTTCTCGGGGCTTTTGCTCGAGTTTTCGTTCCTTTTGGAGAGGGGGCGCGAACGCAGGTGAAGGGGAGGGGGCCTGGTTTTTTATTTTTTTATTGTTTTGCAACACCCTTTCTTCCCCGCGCGCGCTTCCCTGGGAATAAAAGTGTTCAACCCCGTCGTAGTCGATGGAGCCGACGAGCCTCGGCTGGGGTTGCGGAGGGCGCCGGCGCCGGGCTCGACAGGATTCCCGTGGGGGAAAGAGTTATTTTTTGCCCTTGTTGTGTCTGTCCGGCTTGCACGTTGGGCTGTGTGGTCAGCCTTCTCGGCGTCCCATTCCTGGCTGGCCGTGCTGACTCCAGAGAAAACGTCCTTTTGATTTCGCCGCCGAGTGTCCCTCCCCGGGAAAGGTGCCCTCCGAGGGGAGCCGCGATTTACTCGGAAGCAAGCCCGGCGGGTTGGGGGAGGCTGGCTTCCCGGTGAGCGCGCCCGGCCGCCGCCTTCGGTCGCTCTCGGTGCCCTTCTCTAAAGGACGGGGGCTGCAGCCGACGGGAAGGCGCTGCTGCTAAGCGCGCGGTGAGCTGAAGGAAGGGGGGGAGGTCTCCCTGCTGCGTGAATTTAACCCTGAAAGCGCCATCGCTGGGTTTTCTTCTCATACCCGTTAAACTGGACTAGAAACCCCCACTTTGTCCCTAATTGTGTTGGGAAAAGTGCAAAGTGTCGTCGGCGGGTTGGTCCCTCTTGGCATGAGGCACCCCCCCCGGAAGTCCACTTTTAATGTCTTGGTTCCCCCCCCCAAAAAAAACATGGCTGTATCCTTTTAATCCTAGCATTAGACGAGTTTCAGGAAGTGTGATGCATGATGAATGTATGGAATGTGTGTCTTAGGACTTGGTGATGTTGTTCCCTTCTGGTTCCTGGAACGAGTCATCCTTTCTATCTGAACGATCTTGTGTCCCCGCACAGGATGTTTGACCGGGGTGGGGGTGGGGGGCCGGGATGCGGTTTAGCCGGCAGTTTCTTCAGTTCTTTGCTGTGGGATGGAAGCGGCTGGCTACTTGAGTGAGCATTCCTGGCTGTCCTATGACTCTGGAATAAGTCCCTAATAATGGTATGTCTTATGACCGGAGAGAAACATGCCGTTCAGCTGGTAGAACATCAAATGATAAAGATGAGGTCCTGAATGACTATGCGAAATATTCGCCCTGGTAAAAATTTAAGGTGGCCTGTTTTGAAATATATTTGGTATTGCTGACCTTGTTTTCATGACAAATGGAATCGCAGTTCTTAAAATGCAGCTTTGGGGTGGGGTTTGTTTTTTTTTTTGGGGGGGGCAACCACGGTTTAGAAACCAAACTCAAGAAACAGTGTTTACAGTATCGTTGATGTCTGGTGCAGAATGAAGCTTATTTCTCTTCCGCCATTTAACTTCATAGTTATTTCTAACTAGGCGAGCATTCTCAGATCGGTGACGGCTTGTCTCTGTGGAAATCAACTTTTTGATCCGCTTCTTAGGGTGGTATTGGGGCCTTGGGAAAGCAGTCTGACTCCCAAGTTTGCTTCTCGTTCTTTCAGCTCCTTTAGAGTGCTGCAGTAGCTGTCCAGGCCTGTGGGGGGCAGGCAAGTTCATGTGTTGGCGGCGCTGGGAAGCCGCTGAGTTAGGGTGCGTGATTCTGAGCGGCGGCGGGTGGAAATGCGGAAACTATTTTTTTAAAAAGCCTTGAAAGGAGGGGGGGGTGACTAAGCAGTTCTGAGCCTCGCCAAGTTGGCTCTGTGTTGGCTGGCTTCCAACTTCTATCCGTCCATCTAAGGAACCTAGTGTCGGAACTGCCTAATTTACTACTCCTTCTCGTGTGCTCTTGGGCATTCCGTTTTGGGCTGCACACTGAGTTCGGGGCAAGGAGAGAGAATGTATTTGACGAGTGCCGGAGAATCTTCCTAGATGGGAAGGTGGGGTGAAATGTGGGCGAATGAGGGACGGAGTGGTCAGTGTGTGTGTGTGTGAAGGGAGGAGGTGATATGCCCAGTGACGATGCGTTTCCAGAGGAGAGTATGAGCAACTGGAGGGGGGGTGATGGTGCGTGCATGTATGCATGCGTGCATGGGGACTGCAAAGATCCAATTAAGTGAACGGAAACGTGAGAAGCAGCAGCTGCTGTCTCTGAATGCAGGGTGTGACAAAAGGCTGAGTGCTTGTTCTGGAAATTAATAAGTCTGGGTTTTAGCTGACCTCATGTGCCTTGGGGCTAGCCACAAAGCCAGTAAGAGGGGAAGTAGGGGTTGTGTGTACGTGGGAGGGAGCTGATCTTTTTTCATGCCACCCTCCTCCAATCGGAGACTAATGGCCTTACCCTCCCCTTTTGCCCTAGGCTGGTGGTTGCAGGACTGTAGGAACGTGGAAAGCAGAGGCGAACTTGGGAAGAAGAAGAAGCCAATGGAGACAGACCTGGAGCAGCCCGTGGTGTGTGTAGCGGCACAGTCCCACTGTCAGGAGATGCAGTGCTCTCCTTCAGAGGTCTTTGCCCCGCCACTGAGGATCCCTGAGAAGATCCCCCCAGTTAAACCGTGTTTTAAAAAAAAGCAGCAAGCCCAGAAGAGGCTGGACACGGAGGCCCTGAGGGCTTTGCGGCCCATCTTCACCAGTTTGCTAGGGGCGGGCACCCTAGATGGTGTCTTTGTGCCACGGGGGCAGAACGGCGGCCACAGCAACTTGTGTGAACCCGTTGCCCAGAAGCCCGTGGGGGTCGCTGCCCCGTGCCCACAACCAGACAACAGCGTAGCCGTCTTGCTGCCGGGAGCGCCGGATGTTCAGGGACAGGTAGCCGACGGGCCTCCTGAACAGGATGGCCAGACTGGGGAGCCGGTCTTCCCATCTGTCACTTCTCCCGCTTCCGAGGCATTCCACGCTGTCTCTGGGGATGCTGCTGCCTTTCGTCCCTGCCCTGAGAAGACGCTCGAAGGTTACCCTCCTGGAGGTGTCCAGGACCACAACATCTCCCTGGCCCTGTGTGACTCGAAGCCTGCTGAGAAGTTCGGCGCTGGGCTCTTCCAAGACAAAAGCGAGGAGGCTTCTCTTGACCTTGTGTTTGAAATCTTGAACCAGCTCCAGTATCACACCCACCAGAAGGACGGGGTTGACATCTGTGTGGATTTTCTACAAGGGGTTTGTGTTTTGGGCAGCGACTGCCCCCGGCATCACACGGTCCTGCCCTACCACTGGCAGGTCAGGAGGACTGCTAGCCAAGCATGGCAGAGCGTGACCAATGACTCGCAGGAACATCTGGAAAGACTCTACTGCAATCCGGACAACGACAGGGTCAAAGTCCGATATCGGTAAGTGGCCGGCCGAGGCGGAAATGGAAAGCTAGTTGCTCTAACGTGAAAATGTGTTTCTCAACTGTCATTGTATAGTCTTGGGGGGGGGCTGGATCTTTGCCATGTTTACTACGGGTAGTAGCTCCTCAGGGGAGGGTTTTCCCTTGTTTTCCAAAGTATCTGTTCACAGTCAAGCAGACCTGAACCAGCCAAGTTCAAAGGAATTCTGCAAACATAAAACCTGCACTAGAAACCACTGGAACAATTGTAGTGGGAGGGAACAAAATTGTGTTGATTGATGTAATCTCCAAGCTTTTGACTTCAGTCCCAGTCAGTTGTGTTGACAGTGATTGTTGACAGCAATGGGCTAGGAAAGGCCAAGGCACACCTTGATGTTATTTCATTCATGGGATATCCCGTTCACATGTACCCGGTGGGAACTGCCCAGCTAATTTGTGGGGGTGCTACAGAACTGCAGGATCCTGTTTTTGTGGGGTTTGAAGGTTAAGGCTATAGTCCTTGGGTTAATGTGTAAGATGACGTGTGTACATAATGACATTACCTTATACTGAATCAAACCATTGGTCCGTCAAGGTCAGTATTGTCTACTCAGACTGGCAGCGGCTCTCCGGGGACTCAGGCAGAGATTTGTCACATAATTTCTTACCTGATACTTTTAACTGGAAATGCCAAGGATTGAACTTGGGACTTTCTTCATGCAAAGAAGAAGCTGGACTACTGAGCCTTGGTGGAGTTGGGGGTTGGATTAAGGAAAGGCATTGGGAAAAGTGTTGGTGTAATATATGTGTTTGGTACTAGTCTACTAAAGCTTTGGTGTTATAAAAGCTTGCTCATTTGTGTGAACAGAGCGTTGCACAAATAGGATGGCCCTGTTTGGTGTAGTGGTTAAGTGTGCGGACTCTAATCTGGGAGAACCGAGTTTGATTCCCCACTCTTCCACTTGCACCTGGCTGTATGACCTTGGGCAAGCTGTAGTTCTGATAAGAGCTGTTCTTGAAAAAGAGCAGTTTCTGTCAAGAGCTCTCTCAGCCTCACCTACCTCACAGGGTGTCTGTTGTGGGGAGGGGAAGGGAAAGGACTTTGTAAGCTGCTCTGAGACACCTTTGGGTAGTGAAGGGCAAGGTATAAATCCAATCTCTTCTCTTGTCTTCTTTTATTGCTAGGCTGTAAGCAATTATTTTATTAACTTCATTTATACCTTGCTTTTGCATCATTTTCCGTGCTGTCCTCACAACAACCTTGTGAGGTAGGTTAGGCTGAGAGTATATGACTGGCCCACAGTCATCCAGCAAGCTTCCATGGTATAGTAGGAATTCGAACCAGGGTCTCCTAGATCCTGCTTGGACACTAATCCCTGCATTACACTGGCTCCCTAGAGCATCTAGTTCCACTGTTATCACTGCTAAAATGAACATTGCATGGAAAAGGTGCTCAGGAGGGGAAGGTGCCCTGCTCATGAGGTGTTGCAGGGACACTGAAGGGCATAGAGGGGTTAACAAACCAATATTATGTGATATAAATGTGGGTTTCACTTAGCCTGAAGCCTCCATGCTGCTCAGTTGAGTCTAAGCAGTGGGTTATCAAAAGGACAATTGATTCTCACTGAGAGAGGGTGATGAACAAAAAGAACTCTTTGCAGTAGATGGGGCATTGCCACTTGGAGGGCTCTGGGGTCAAGGCAGTCCCAGAGCATTCATAACTCTAGAGTAAATGAATGGCTAAATGACTGGTAAACACCCATGGGGGGGGCAGTCACCCCACAAGTTTGAGGAATGGTTGGCATGGGGTCGTTTTTTTGAAAATGGAAGGTAAACATTGCTTCGATTCTCCCTTTGTGTGCCTGTTGTCAGTTGGGGGGGGATGTCAACATATCAGGGTTCCCCCTCCCTCTCACAGCTAAAAGAAACATGAAATGTGTCTTTCCAGCCAGTTGGCAGAGGATGCCAAGAGAAACCTCTTCAAGCTAAACAGACTTGAGCTCAGTTTCCCCAAAAGTGTTTTGTTCTGCTACTGCTGCCATCTCCCTGTCCAAGCAGCCGTGCCTTGTGTTCGGCGGGGGGGGCTGTGCTTGTGCATCTCCCCCCCTCAGATTCAGACCTGGGTGCTAGTGCAGAACAGAGAGTTCACTGGCTCTGAATTGTGCATGGGGAACAGATGCTCCCCCCCCCCCGCCAGCTCCTTATTTTTTATTTTTTGCACTTAGCAATGTTAAATAAGCAAAGACTTCGAAGTCACTTGCCCTCTTCGTCAGACAGTTGGCACAAGCCCAGGACATCTTGCTGCCCCAAACAGCTGCATTACATGAACCTCCAGAAGCTGTGTCCTGGAATTCTCTGCAGTATCACAAGGGATGCTGCATTGCCCTCCACTGCATTGGCACCTTTTAAAGCTATTGCCACCCAGATCTACTATGGGAAGTGCTTGTGGGTTTGAGCACTAGTTCTACAGGCCGGTGGGTAGGATTGAGGTTCTTGGCGGGGGCAGCTGATCAACTGATCAATGGTGGCAGAGGAAATCTCATGGCGCCATGTTTTAATTTGGCAAGAGGGCGCAGTGGTTTCAGTTGCAGCAATACAGAAAAGGGGGGGGGGTTCCAAGGTGGAGGGAGGGAAGGGATGCATATAATAGCAGGAACAGCTGGTTGACTGAATAGTTGCCTGAGGATGTTGTGGAACGCTTTTTTTTCCACTGACATTCAGGAGGAGCTGAGTGAACATCTGTCACAGATGGCTGAGATTTGGGGAATCCAGCAATGTGGATGCAGGAAATAAGGAGCCTGACGGTTCCTTCCATTTCCCCCCATCCCAAGTCTGCGCTGTCGGCAACAATAGCCCTAATAAGGGATTGAAATAGCAACTTTTTTTTCTTTGTGTTTTTAAGGGCTTTGGTTTGGGAGCTCTTGATTTTTGAAAGCCAGTCAATACCAGAAGGGGGGGAGAAGGAATGTGCATCTCTTTTCACAGCACAGATGCCGCCGTTTTTTCCTCCACGTCGACATCTCGTGCTGATCTCTCAAGTTCCACATCCACATGCGTGAGGCAGTTTTGCCTCCCGAGTAAAGCTCCTTTTAAATGTAAGGGGCTTATTTCAATTAGAGAAAGTGGTAGTTGACACAGCTGTGCGGATTTTGTTGGGTGTACCCTGGTCCCTTATGCTTTCAACACAGAAGACCCTGCTCCAGGTGAACGAAGTCTGAGTCCGGGGGCACCTTTAAGACTGACAAAGTTTTATTCAAAGTATAAGCTTTCATGTGGAAGCACACTTTCTCAGATACAGTGGAGTAAGATCTCCTCAAGCCCTGCTTATAGGAAAAGAGAGAGTGGGGGGCAGCCATTAGGAAGGGCTTGAGGAGATTTTATTCCATTGTATCTGAGGAAGTGTGCTGGCACACACAGCAGCTTATACTTTGAATAAAACTTTGTTGGTCTCAAAGGCACCACTGGACTCCAACTGTGCTCTCCTGCTTCAGACCAACATGGCTGCCCACCTGAATACTGCTTCAGATGTTTAACTTCTCTTGCACAGAAAGCACTTGTGCTCCAGAAAAACCATAAATGCCACATGCGGAAGGATATTACACATGAATTTGTATGGGTCCACCCCCCACATTGAGGAGTTAATAGTTATCAGGCATTTTCTGTGTAATTCTTTCCTTATAGGAAAACTTTGAAATTCAAAGTGATCCTAAAGTGCAGCATTTTCTGCTCCATTGTTCTACAACACTTAACAGTACATACCTATGCAGAGTTGTTCCAGTTTACGCCCATTGATTTTGAGGTGGTTAAACTGGAGTAAGTCTGCATAAGGTTGTACTGTAAATGTCTATCATCTCCACACTTGGAGTTCCTGTCTGGTCAAACATTGGTGGGAAGATGTTGGCCCCTGCCTCTGCATGTGGTCTTCATAAAGTCTTAAGCCATATAGGACAGATTGCCATATTGCAGTAAAAACGTAGCTGAACAATAAACATATTTCCAGATATATGGAATAGTATATAAACCTAGTGGGTGCGTACTTGTTTATTTTAAAAGCCTTGTGGAAGGCTCCAGATAGAGACAGCTGTAGGTACTTAAAGAAGTTCTGCATCAAGGACAGCTGCATTATGCAGAACTGCATATTTGTTCTTTTCAGTTGTGGAGAACTCTGTGCAACAGTTGCAGCTGTTGAGAATGTATGCAGCTCTGGTTTTGGTGAAGCTGGCAGATATAAGAGACCTGGTGAAGTCTGGCCACATTGTGTTGTTCACTAAAACACAAACCCATCTAAAGCTTAAGGACTCAAATGCCAGAAGCCACTAGACATTGGTCACCTGGTGCATCTAGCAAGGTATGATTCATCCAAAGGCAAAACGAAAGGGTTGTGGTATGTCCCCTCCATTTTGTGTTGGGAGGGATGCATGCTGGGTTCTTCCTCCTAATGGGTTTGGCCCTCTCCAGCAAAGCTGCTCAAGGGTGTCTTCTGGAGGGGGCTGAGGTTCCAGCTTCCAAATACTTTCAGCTGTGAAGGGTCTAGTTCCCCCCTTTTTGCTTTATTTGTCTCCCCCCAGTGCCTTTCTGTACTTCATTTACCTTCACCATTTTTCATTGAGACTCAAGGCGACTTGGAGGCCTTGGCTATTTGTGTTCTAGTGAGTGGACAAACTCTCTTGTGTAGTATCATCTTTGTAGAAGTCCTGGGAGCTTAATCAGCCCTCAGGGTTTTGCTCTGGATATACCTCACGTGTGCCAAGTTGACTTCTTTTTTTGGCTGTCACAGCTGACTTCCGGTGACCCCCATAGGGTGTTCAAGGCAAGAGACATTCAGAGGTGGTTTGCCATTGCTTTCCTTGTATTCTGCAGCCACAATATTTTCATTGTTCAGCCCTTCAAATAAGTTCACAGTTCTGGGTCTCCCATCCAAATACTAACCAGGGTCAATCTTGCTTAGCTTCCAAGGTCTGATGAAATTGGTCTAGCCTGGGCTGTCCAGGTCAGGGCTCAAGTTGACTTATTCATATCAAAATATTTGCAAAATCTGGGCATTTGGGCTTGGAGCTGTCTTGGCCCACTGTGGCTCTTTATGGCATTGAACCAGTGGCCAATGCAACCTGGGTTTCCTCTTCTTGCAAGACAGTGCCGTGTTTCCTGGCAACAAGAAGCAGGTGGCCTCCAGGCCCAACATGCTGCTATGAACAGCTTGAGCATGTCGAGCCTCCTGGTTTTCATGGTTACCACTCTTACTTGGCTAAAGCCATTAATCTCTTTTGGTCAGACTAGCTTCGAGGGTCTATCTATAAAAAGTTGCATGTAACAAGGAAACATCAGTCCCAGCAGTTGGGATAGGCCAGGAATGGACAAGCAGAAGCCAGCTTTGATAGGCAACCAGCAAGGGGTAGCTGTTTGTTTCTCCTTTGTTTTGAGTACAGCTTGCGTGGCACGGTGACCCATCATTGCATTCTGCAGCCATAATATTTTCATTGTTCAGCCTTTCAAATAAGTTCACAGTTCTGGGCCACTGGCCCAAATGGTGACTAAAGAATGTCAACTGTGCGGTCTACAAATTGTTTATTTTAAGGGTCTTGCTCCTGGTATGTTCTGAAATTAGGTATGCATTTATGGAGGATGTACGTGACACTTTCCTTTTCTCCTCTCTTTAATTCAAGATTTTACTCCCTTTTCATTTTGAGCCCCTGACAACAATAAGTAGAAACTGAGCCAGGCGTGCAGCTCATAGGAATCATTCACTTCCATGGTGGGTTTACTAGAAGAGTTCTTGCTGAGTTGTATTCTGGACATTGTCATGAGAGTTCATAACTTCAGTTACTACTGTTTAGCTTGCCACCAGATGTACTTTATTTCTTCTATCTGTGCTTGTGTGGATCAATGATTATGCATGGCACATGGCATGGATCCATCAGCAGGTTCCCGAATATAAGTATGCAGAAAATCCATGACGTGTGGAGCAGCGGTGTAGCCCAGTGTTCTCTAACGGTGTCTATGGCTGTTTATTTCTCGGTACCCACTTGCATCTTCTTCAAAGCAAAGAGCTAGCCCTGGATTTCTTCCACTTCTTTGGAGTTGCTTCAGAAGAGCCTAAAAGACTTCACCTTCATTGCAGTGAAATGGCTCCCTCCATCGCAGGAAGATGCCTGGAACCACATGACATTCCCATTGTTTTGTGGTTGGGCCCAACCTCTCTAGCTGCCACTTTGTGATTGGCCTTCCCCCTTCCACGTGGCAGCCATTTTATCATGGTGCACTTTCTCAAAATTCCCAAAGGTGACCACAGGCTCAGAAAAGGCTGGGGGCAGCTGTTCTAGCCCAACACTCTCCTTGCTGTACTAGGTTACTCTGTCTCTTTTTATGTAGAAGAAGAGCATGTGGTCTCTCTCCTTGGGACCCTTCCACCTCATTGTGAGTGCCCCATAAGTAATTTGTTGCTGTGTAACAGGGACTTCAAAGGTCTTGTACTAATCGGCTTTTCATAGCTAAATGTAGTAATTCCATTTTCTGGCAACATAAAGCACAGACACTTCTGTTGAGACAGGGATGCTTTAGCCGTGAGCACTCTTCTGACCACTCCCTCAGAAAGGCTGTCTTGTTCACAGGCAAATTTCTCTGTAAAGAACTATCAAATTGAAGATGCTACTGATTGGAATTGTCTTCCCTTTGACTTACTCTCTCCCTCATGTGACAGAGCCTGGATCACTGGAAAATTCTTCCCCCTGCGTATTTCTGGCATAAAGGATGGAAGCCTCCATTTTAATCCTGTTAGAAATGCTTTTTAAAAATCCTAGATTTACATGCAGGTTCTTCGCTTCCTCTAATACCTTCCTGGACTTCAGAGTTGCTGGTTTTCCCCATAGTTCCAACAATGACTTGCCCAGGTGTTTCTGCAAAGGATTTAAACTCATTTATACTTTTAAAAATAATAATAATAATAATAATACCATCTTGTGACTGACTGGCTTGGCAGTACTCAAAATCCACTTAGCTGGGTGACTTTTAAGTTCTTTGCTTTCTGAATTCTGCCGCATCCCCCCGCCCCCCGCACAGAGTACGTAAAAAGGACGGCTGATGTGCTTCAGCAGATTCTTGGTTCCCCTTTTATGCACTGCCATTTACATATGAAACAAAACTAATTGCCTTTATCTGCTGCACAGATCTAGGAAAGTTGAGAGAGGCACGTGTGTGTTTGTGTGCGTGTAGAGGAGTTGCATGCATTCTCAACAGGCCTCTTTATTCCTGTTACTATGTAGATAAGACCTGAGGAAGCAGCTGTCACCTGGTTTTCAGGTCTAGGTCAGCTTGTTCCCTGTAATAAAACAGGCCTTTTGAATGGGAAAGAACTATAGGTAAATCCAGTGATTTAATAGAACCATTCTAAAGAGCTCTCCTCCCCAGGCAGTCTCAATAGCATGCTGGCTAACTGCATTTTACTGCTTAAAAAATAATAAATTCCAGTCGTGCTGCTTAATCCAAGAGTGAAGCTGTATGAGACGGCAGATGTTCCATCTGGTTAAATGCAAAACTGACTAGTAGTATAAAAGGGAGGGGGGTGGTCTGACTTAATGAAAGGGAGTTTACCTCCCTGCACTTCCCCAGTGACCTTTTTGTCTAGCTGAGGTCAATTGTGGTAGCTGAACTCTGCCATGGAGGGTGTAGTTAGGGTCACTGGAGATTTGGGGGTAAAGCCTGGGTTTTGGGGAGGGACTTTGGTGCATATAATGCCATAGAGTCCACCTTCCAAAACAGCCATTTTCTCCAGCGGAATTGAACTCTGTAACTTGGAGGTCAGTTGTAATTCTGGGAGGTCCCCAGTTGCCACCTGGAGAAAGGCAACCCTATGCAGCATGCAGAACGGGAAGTTACAGGGAAATAAGCACTGGGCTCTGCACTGACTTTTACTGTATAAAATTTGTACCTCAAACTTCCATTTCCTAACCTTTAGGGTAGTTCTGAGAGTGCCACTTACTTTTATTATTCTGTATTGTGATTATATGTCTTGTAATTGTAATTTTCAACTGGGATTTGCAGAATAGTGGGCATGTGCATGTTTTAAATAAAATCAGACTTCTAAGTAGGTCATGCATAGGCAAAGTGCACATCCTACTCAGTATGGTGACCTATACAAAGTGACCCACCTGAATCTATAAGAAGCTAAAACATGCTATCTGGCGGTGAACATGGCAGCCTAGAACGGAGAACCAGCGGCAGCATCTGTTTCCTGAAACAGCTCTTTATTGGTGCAATCAAATGCCTTCTGGGTGGAAACGATATCTGTCTTCTCTAACCAAACTATTGAGTATTCATTGGTAAATAAAGCTGATGGCCCAGTGAGAGATAGTGGAGTCAACAGATGTAAGGTAATTCTTCATATACAGAATGCATATAAGACAACAGCAGCTGTACACTTTCCACCTATATTTGGATTGGAATTACTGTTTCTAATGCCACTGTATGTTTTTTATGAAGCTCGAAACTTTTGAAATAAAGTTCGTTAATGTAAAGCTTGTTGCTTCTGTAGTCTTTCTGTTTTGCTGGACATATCATTTATTTAAAAGTCCAGAGCTGCTAGAAGCTGGGATATTTGTTGTACAGTTCACTGACTTAGAAGCATAGGCATGACAGGCTGCGGTCACACACACTAAATAATCCACTTTCAATGCACTTTCCAGCTGGATTTTTACCAGTTCACACAGGCCCATTCTGCATCTAGCATTCACTCCGTTGTTTTACCAAACCCACACTGGAACAGAAAACCACATGCAAATACTCCAGGCCATACTAATGCCATACTGACCGCAGAGTCACCCCTGAACAGCCATAAAACGGTCATAAATATATGCAGACAGTACCAAAAAACCAAGAGATCAAAGGAAATGAAACCGGCATGTAGTGTGGAGGCTACCATAAAATCTGACAATCAAAGAAAGTGAAAGTGGCATGCAATGTAGAGGGGAATTTCTGTTCCAACGTGGGTTTGGTAAAACAGCTGAGAGAATGCTAGATACAGAATGGGCCTCTGTAAAATCCAGTTGGAAAGCGCACTGTGAAAGTGGATTATGTAGTGTGTGTGTGACCGCAGCCAGTTGGGTACTAAAGTCTGCTGACAGTTTCACGCTGGGAACATCATCTACTGCCTGCTTACAGTGCCTTGGAAAGTAGAACGGGCTTTTAAGTCTGTTTAACACTCTCTGCCGCCGCCACCCCCATCCTTCCCAGTGATTCCCTGTCGAATGTAAAGTTTGTAGCTTGGGATTGCACTAGGTGAGAAGCTGGTTTGTATTCCCAGTATACATAGCTACCGTCGCTAGGGCGCAAACGGTTAGGCAAAAGGAGAACAAAGAGCTTTGTCTGCCAGTCTCCAAGAGTGAGTAAGCAAAGGCTTCAAGTGGGGTTGGGTGCTCCCCCGCCCCACTCCTCCCCATCTGCAGTTTCTTTATGGGCACAGGCCAGTTGACCAGCACTGATGAATCAGTGCACAGTCAGGGAAGTGGGAGCCCAGGCTTCAGACCACAGCCGAGAGGCAAGGTGCCCTTGCGGCCTGCAGAAACCAGTGAATCAGAGGCATTCAGGCCAGCATAGGGTGGTGAGACGTTGCGAATGCATACTGCAGAATGCTGGTTCTGCAGCCTGTTCCCACAGGGCGTGGAGTACAGATTTAACATCTACACCCTAACCCCTGGGCAGAGTACTGGAATACAGTTTTCTGGACACACAAAGCTGCCTTATCCTGACTCAGATTACTGGTCCATCAAGATCAGTATTTACTCTGACAGTTACTTTCCCGGGTCTCAGGTAGAGGTCTTCCACATCACCTACCACCTGATCCTTTTAGCTGGAGATGCCGGGAATTGAACCCAGGACCTTCTGCATGCCAAACAGAGACCCCGTTACTGAGCCATAGCCTCTCCGAAGACCCACCCTGCCTACCTTCCATAGCTGAGGTTGCATGTGCAAGTGGGCCCTAGGGCTGGCTCTCCCATTGTACTCCAGGTTCTTTTTTCTCACTGAGCCCGTGCTTGTTGGCCGTTGCCCTATGAAGAGTGTGTGGACTATCCCAGCATACTTGCTTCCTGCTAGAGAGTAAGGGAAGGAATGGCACCAGGTCAACAGTTAGGGCTTCTTTTGTGTCTGCAGACATTCTTGCCCTCGGGAGGCCCGATTGGTTCCTCCTCTAACTTCATTGTGTCTGCAAGAAATCCTATTGCAGTTCACAGAATCATAGAGTTGGAAGGGGCCATACAGACCATCTAGTCCAACCCCCTGCTCAATGCAGGCCCAGCCTAAAGCATCTCTGACAAACATTCGTCCAGTCTCTTCTTGCAGGCGGTCAGTGAAAGGGAGCTAACTACCTCTCTAGGCAGGTAATTCCACCTTTGAACCACTCTGACGGTGAAAAAGTTTTTCCTAATATCCAACCAATACCTTTCCACATGTAATTTAAAACCGTTGCTTCGGGTCCTATGCTCTGCTCTGTTCTTTAAAAGTGCCTTGAACCTCCTAACACAAAGCGTTTGTGGCAACGAGTGCAAATTCTGTATGCTTCTCAGAACGTTAGTACTACTGAGTGTTCAGACTGCTGCCCATATTGGTTTACAGCAGTCAGAAGGCTGGTACCATCCTAGATTGGTGAGGCAGGGGCCACTAAAGCTGAGAGAACAGTAGGTTGCCCAGGCCTGTGACTTGGAAAGCTGTCATAACCACTGGATGTTCTTGGTTGACCTTGTAATGAGGCTTGAGGAAGGAAGTAGTCTCAGGTGTACTGGGTAGGGCTCAAAACCAGCATCTTGTGAAGAGTGTCTTGATCCAGGGGGGATTGCTTCTGACTGGTGGAACAAATATCTTTCAAGCATGAAGGTTGTACAGGAAGATGGTACTTGCTTAGATTTCAGCCAGTTCTCTACCCTTTGTGAGTCACTTCAACTCTAGCTTTTGGGACGCAAAGTGATAAAATCAACTGGAGATACTGGTAGTTACTGAAATGGCAGCCTGGTTTGAAGTAGAAAAGGGAGCCTTTTATGCTGTAAAGGAATGAGGGTAGATCTGGGGATACCTGGGGATTGCATATACCTCTTGCTGTGATAGCCAGAGCAGCTTATGTATTGGGGGGGGGAGCTAGCCACTCTGCTGAGCAAAGCTTAAAGCTTTCCTCCAACTTAAGTAGTTCTTACATTTAAAGGAACTAGAAAAAACAAATATACTGTGCCATGAAATATAGGTTGAATCTTTTATTTTTCATTTGCAAAAATTTCTCGTTTTTCTGTAATTGTGCTCGTGGTTCTCTGAGTTACAACAAGAAGCAATGCAGAGCCTTGAAACTGCGCCCCCAAACTGCAGGAAGTCTGTTCCATTTTTGGACTTCACTAGGAACTGATCATAGGACAACGGCCAACACCCTTATAAACCTTTAGTTGGGCTTTTATTTCTAATGGTTCGTTCCAGGATGCTGAAATCAGCATCAAGTTTTGATAAGCTGAGAACTACAGGAGGAAACCAAGCCCACATTCAGTCATCACAACAAACTTGTGCGTGTTTGCCTGTGAATAGTCTCCCTCTTTCTCCCCTTCACATGAAGAGCACACTTGGTTTAGAAAGCCTTCCATGGTCCTGCATTGGGCAGGGGGTTGGGCTAGAGATGGTCTGTATGGCCCCTTCCAACTCTATGATTCTCTGATGCTATGAAATGCAAATTTGTTGCATTTCCAAATGTAGTCACCTGGGAAAGCTGAATGGGCTGTGGCTCTGAGATAGATAGGGTTGCCAGGTCCCGTTATAATGTGAGACCTTGCACCATTAGGATTTGGTGAAAACTCTATGGTGGTACAGTCCTAGAGTGGCGTAGTGTCACTTCTTGGTTTGCCCTGGAAATGACATCACGCCATCAATGTGACAGCATCCCCCCCCAGGAATGCTGTTTACATCTCAGCTCTTCTGTGCCATTACCCAGTGTATTTATAAGAATCATTGCCCTTTCAGTAAACCAGGGTTTCTCAGGTGGTCTGAGCTAACAAACAGACCTAGCGAGAGGACAGGAGGTCCTGGGGTTTTTAAGAGAACCTGCCTGCTCCAAGCCAGCTCGAGGATAAGGTCTGCATTCAAGTGGCTGTGGAACCTGGGAAGCAGAGAACCTTGGAAGCGTTGCAGCCGTGAGATCTCAACCAGCTGGGAATTGTGTGGGCCACACGGAAACAATCTGCCTGCCACTTGCTTCCTTTTGCCTGGGGCCTAAGGAGAAGGATTGAACTGGGGAAGGTATACATTATCTGTCTTCTTTCCCACATATACCGTGGTCACAGATCAGCGCGGCTGGTATATCTGCAAATAAGGAGCCGGCTTCCTACCCAACAGTACAATCCTAAGCAGATCTTCTAAAGGGGGCACTCTCGTTGGAAATGTTCTTAGGATTGCATCATATGTGAACTTGGAACCAAGCCTTTTGATATCGTCATAGCCACTTGTTTCTCCAGCAGCAGACCAGGACCCGACAAGACTTGCAGGCCCTTAACTGCAAAAGTTGCACTCCCATCTGTGGTATGGGAGAACAATCCCTTTTAAAACAACAGCAGCAGCCCTTCCGCCCAGCTTTCTGTGGAATGCGCTCAGTTTTGCATCCAAGTGCGCATTCCACCGGAGAATGCTGCAGTCCTGCTACAGAATAGTCCAAAGTACTACATTTATGCCAATATGCTTCGCAATTATTCCCCACACACACACACACATGTCTGCATTTTTGGTCTTTAAGAATAACTTTCCCATAAAACTACTTGTAGCAATGTGCAGTGCTGCAGAAATATGAATAAAATGCTATCAATTTTAAAATGTGACCTGAAACATGAGCTACATTTGCATATCCCAGTGGAATAGGCTACGCTGGACCCGAGATTCATTTTCCCCAATCAAGTAAAAGAGGTCTTGGTGCAAATGCAGAGTTTTGCATGCGCTTGAAGATACATTTTGATCCTTTTGCAGATTGTGATGATAATCTTAATCTAGATAAGCCGGTGGAAGCATCTTTTGATGCGAATGAGGGTGGCGGGGTTGCCTCTTGGGCCGCTGCAGATAAGGAGATTGAGGCCCATGGGTTAAAGCTTGATTGGACATTGCATAACGATGGCATCACTGCAGAAAAGAACCTCGCTCCAAGCCGAAAGGAAGTCAGTCAGTCTCTCTGCCTCTTCAATTGCACTCCAAGTCTCCGTTCTGTCAAATGCCTTGACAGTAACTCTCCTATTTGTAAGAGATCTTTTTTGTCCTAATTTAGCTCTTTCCATAAAAACAGGTACTCTGTGTGGGCCTTGCCAAGCTCAAAATAGGTGGTCCAGCAGTTTGTTGGTTTCCTAAGGTTGTTCTGCTGTGTTTGTTTTTGGTCCCCAAGTGGCTGGGAGGCCTCCAGTGGGTTGAAAAGAGGGCCATGCCTTTAAACAAATGAAAAAACAAAATGCCACAATCAGCTAAATACCTGGTTTAGTTTCATAGCGACTCAAATAGAGCCTGTTCCACTAATCCTGACTGTCCACTGTCTAAACCAAAAGGTTTTCCTAGTGAAGACATTCTCTCAGTCCTTTATCTCACCACTCTTATCTACGTCCCTTGGATGTCTAGAAATTACTTAGGAAATTCTGCTGCAGGCAGTTGAAACAAAAGTCACAACTCCAGTGGATTGGGATGGTAGGTGAGTTCATAAAGAGTCTACTGCATTCCCTGTGATATTATGAGGTTGGGGGGTTGGGGGGGAACACTCCCTGGGGATGGAAGCATAAATTGCAAGAGTACAATAAAAACTGCAGTTGTTCCCTCGGAATGTGCAAGCAGATCAATATTTATCAAGTCTGTCTAATGCAGTTGTCAGATTAAATTCTTGAATATCCCATTCAACACGCAGCGGCCTCATAAAATATGTAGACTTCAGCTATTTCTATGCTGGCTGCCAGCAAATGGAAAAAAATAAAACCTTTAGTGTGCTTTCTGTTTGCAGTGTTCCAAGTGGCTTTGCTGGGTTTTATGAGCACATGATACTGAAGTTTAGCATGAAAGTGATTTTGCAAAGGGAAGAATCGAATGATACTGTGTTTTTTAATACTGAGAACTTAAAAATTGTAAGACCTCATTATGGAAGCAGCTTTATAGCAGCACAGAAAATGAACTAGCCTCTTGTCTGCTCTGTAAAATAACACAGGCTTATAAATAACTGGTTGCTTTTGGCAATGAAGGCTAATTGCTAAGCTGAGCAAGCAGGGACCCTTTTGAAATTGGAGGAGATCTGTGTTCGTCAGGGGGCTGTTGATGCAAGCCCAATGACAGGCACAGGTATCTGTGTGCTGATGAGCTGGCAAAAAAGGGAACACAGGGGCTTCCAAAAATTTTTGCAGAGTTGGAGTAAAGATTTAAGGTGGCAAAAGTTCCCCATTTTATTGTTTTCCTGCTGACATTCGACATTCAATTTTTACTTGGCTTTAATTTGGAAAAAAAAAACCTCTACAGTATAACTAACTTGGAAGAGCTCTAAACTGGCTGTTACTTTGTCTGCTCAAGCCAGCGTGAAAGCAATGAAATTCTGAGCAATTCCACAGCATGTTAATAGGCAAAGATGTGCATAATATGTAGATAACAGACGTAAGTCGATTAGCTTATGAGATATGGAGCAAACTTCTTTGTTGTCTGTCTTGATAACAGCAACAACAATAAAAATTGCAGGCAAGCCCTGTTTTATGAACACGAGTGAGTGCGACTGCCTTTTTTTCCCAGGTTAGAACTGCAAAATAAATTCAGTTTATGATGTCATTGGGTCAGCATAAAAACTAGCCATAAAATCTGGTAGTAATTATAAGAATGCTTTGGATTTGCACGTTCCATGGGCAGGATTGGGATAGTGTTGCTCATACAGTGTTTGGTTTATATCAGAGTTAAGTAGACGTGCCATTGCACATATATGGGGTTGGAGTCCCACCAGCTTTTTCTTTTTGGCTTAATCTTGCCCCGTTACCCTCCTTTCTACGGCCTCCAACCCACATGGCTTTAGTCAATACAAGTCTTATCATTGCCAGGAATAGCCTCTTTGGTGGTCAAATAAGGTTCCCTCCTCCCACCCTGTGGAAAAGCTGGTTAGATCCAGCCCATGTTCTCCCAGATCTACTTAGGATTCCCATTCCTCAAGCGAGGGAAACCCTGCCCCCAAACAGCAATGTTGCAATGCGACATCCCCGACACAATGATGTAATGCAGAAGTGACGTCATCACATTGGAGCATCATGCAGTGACACTCTGGTTTTTTGCGCAAAACTCTGGTTTAGACCCTGATTTTATCATAGAGTTTTCCCTCAAACCAGAGCGTCACCATGCGACGTCCCCGGCATGACAGCGTCACTTCCGCATGACATCCTCACATTGGGGATGGAGCCCCGCCCCACTCGTGAAAGGTTCCCTTCCACCCCCCACCAGTGCAACATGTAGACCTAGCAGACCTAGATCTACTTGACCGACTCAGCCCGGCAGAGCACATTCTTCAGTGACAGATAGCATTTCAGATTCCATAACGTGAGGATCAAATGTCATTATTGTGATCACACTGACAGCTGGGATAACGAGGAGCAATATCTATGAAACTAGCCTGACAAGGAAGCACCCTAAACAGCATAGTAGGATCTCAACTTTTGAAAGACTTTGTTTTTGGCAAATTCTCAGAAGTGACTGTAGCATAATGCATCATATCTCCAGGCTTTCTAAGAATTATTTTTAAAAAAAATCTGGATAAATGAGAACATGTAATGTATGGGAGCTGGTCACTTCATGCCTCTTGTAATTGGAATTTGGCTTTAGAAACAACTATCTGCTACAGTCTTCCAAAAGACCAGTTCCCCATGGTTTAAATACAGCAATAATGTGGAACAGTACTGTTAAAGGTTGTCAGTGGCTATTGCGAAGAAAATACAGATCATGAAACCAGCCTTCCTGCATGCCTTGGAAAATTTCAATGTGAAAAGTTCTTTGAACTCTTGGTAGCCCCACTGTGAAATTGGAATGGCACTCCATTTGCCCAGTCAAATGAGATTTGTTCAGCAATGCATTTCTCAACACTTGAAACTAAACCAACCCTCTCCTGAAGCCACTTGGTGCATTTTGTTCCTGAATTAATGGGAGAACAGGTGCTCCAGTGTACTTAATGCTCGTACCAAGGGGAAGGGCTGGAAGATGTTGTCTAGCAAACAGAACCATTTTTAAACCACTGTGGTTTAAATGTCACAACTAGAAAAAGCCAGTAGCCCTTTTTGAACTGTGCCAGGGTTATCATCTTTTCCCTGTAGATGCAGAGAAAGGTACACTTTAACACTCGAGTCAGTTGGCAACAGCTGCGTAGCACCTAATCCAGCCACACTTGCATTTCCCCTCTTGTGAAAGACCAGCTCTTACAAAAGAGGATCTTTTTTTCGGTGGGGTTAAGCTGTCTCAGCCAGTGTAGGCATACCAGGAAATGAGGTTTGCAAATGGCACTGGGTCACATATTAATGGGGCAGCCAAGTGATATGGCTCTCGGGCGATGTATGTGCAGTGCTGCCACCTTCTGCTCTGGACGGGCACAAGTCTGTTTCAGCTGTTTTGGAAAGACAGTATTTGTTTAACAGGCTCTGGTTCTGTGAATCGTTGGAAGCAGGTTGTTGATTGAACACCTCGTTCCGTGATAGAGAACAACACTATTTACTCCTGATGCCAGTTTGTGAAAACTTTTGAGGAGGTGGTGGAGTTCAGTGTGAAGGTCTCAGGTTCTGTCACTGACATTTCCAGTTAAAAACAGAGGTATTGGGAAAGAACTCTCCCTGCCTGGAACCCTGGAGAGTTGGAGTTAGACGGACCAGTGATATAAGGAATGTTCATCTTTTGCTTCCTTCCAGAGCTAGCTGAATCACTAGCCACTTAAATGCCTTATTCCGATTGAACTGTCCTCTTTGTCCACGTTAAAATCCAATCCTGCCCTCTCTTCAGCATCGTGAACACATTGCCTTGCACTGAAGCAGATCACTGGTCTACCAAGGTCAATATTGTCTATTCTGACTGGATCTCAGGTGGAATTCTTTATCCTGTACCACTTGATCCTTTTACCTGGAGGTCCTGGGGATTGAACCTAGGCTCTTCTGCATTGCCAGGCAGATGCTCTAACACTGAGCCACAGCCCTCTGTCCGTACTGTGGACAATTAAGCACTTGAGCTCTTGCAGTGGCAACAGGGCGGCAGCCTACAACTCGGGCTTCGCTTCCCTTTACAAAGCTACCAGCCCTTTTACTAAAGCTGGTGAGTGAGCAGGGCCGAACGTCCATGGATCAGCACCTGTACAGAGTGTCAGGAATGCATCCTTTGCCCAAATTCCCTTGTGAAATAGAAGACTGGGCGGTTAACACTTAGAATTCCCGTTTCCCTGTTTTCCCCTGGCTAAAAAGGATGGCTTAATAAGGAGCGTGCTGTCTTTTGACGCACGGAGGTTGGTGGGGACACGTACACCTGGTTTCTGACTAATTAGTACTTTGCCTGACTGATAACTAGAAAGTACAAGGGCAGCTGTGAGTCTCAGCAGAATTTCCACATGCTTGCGAGGCAGAGAGGGACCGTGGGGTAACACCAGAGCAGGCTGTGCATGAGAACTGGTAGGGAATGTATTCATCTAGGACAGTTCTCCCTGATGTACACTCCAAAGAAGAAAGCGGATAAGTCTAGATCTGGGGGGGGGAGCATTCCTTGTTATGCCATCCTTAGGACCAGCATTGCACAGAACAGAACAGTTCCACACGGCCTCAATAGACTTGTTTTACCCTAGTCTGTGTTCCTTTCTGCCTGCAGCTGATTGTTTGGTCTTCTTGCCTCTCTTCCCATCCCAAAATCTTGTCACTTGAAATATGCAGAAGGCTGAATTGGTGTATCTGTTCTTGAATGTACAGGGGGGAAATAATTTGAATTTTGTACTTTTTTTTTCTTCCCCAGAGGTCATGAGTTTTTAGTAGACTTGAATAGTATGAAGCTCTATGATACAACGGAATTTGACCAGTTGAGGAGACTGTCTACACCTTTGTGTACGAATGCCAATTCCAACTCCAACTATTATACAGTCTGGAAATACTTCTGCAGGGATCATTTTGGCTGGAGAGAATATTCAGAGGTAGTTTGGTTTGCAATTTATTTCTTGAATGGTTTCTCCACCTCTGGGGTGCGATGGTGGTGGTGATGGAAAATGCCGTCAAATCATGGCTGACTTATGGCAACCCCATAGGGTTTTCAAGGCAAAGAGATGTTCGGAGATGGGTTGCCATTGCCTGCCTCCACATTAAGACCCTGGTATTCCTTGGAGGTCTCCCATTGAACTACTAGCCAGGGCCAGCCCTGCTTAGCTTCCAAGACCTGATAAGATTGGACTAGCCTGGGTTATCCAGTTCAGGGCTAGGTGTGATGTTGGGGACACCTAAATGGGAAACCTTAGTCCAAATGTCCATCTCAACATGCCTCCCACTGGGTAACGTTATTTGGGTCCTTTGTTAATGGGCCTAAACCACCTTGCAAAGTTGTGATGAGGATGAATGGAAAGGATTGATCATAAAACACTGTGTACATTGACAAGAGCCATAGGAGAATGTGTTCCCTCCTCACCCACTGTTCCTACTTTACAAATAGACTAGAGGGCTGCAGTTAAAGACATTGCTGATTATTTCCAATGAGCATATAAACAGCAGTCTATTATTCCTCTCTGCAGTCATCACACACTCTTCTCGTCTCCACCCATTTTCTCTCTGAACTTCTTCTCCATTTGGATCATTCCTCCTTCCAGTTCTGCTTCTCCTAGTCTGATACCTTCACAGGCCTCTGCTGTCTCCTTTCTTAAACCTTCCCTTGCCTAAACTTCCCCTCTAGGACTTTAGCAGGTACACCAATGGCTGCCAGAAGGTCCTCTGCCTGCTTTCCCCTTTAAGACATCGTGCTGGCTGAGCCAATCGCTGCCAGAGCTTATATGATCTCTACTAAATCCCACAGTGTATTACAGTATGAAACACTAAATGGAAGAAATTGTGGCAAAAACCACATAAGCCTAAAAAGTGTATCCATAGAAACAAGGCATTGCACTTGTACATAGATGGCACTTAAAGAAAACATACATTAATGATGGAGATGTTTCATGAAAGATGTGAATATATATGTAGTCTGTGGGGAGGTGGGATTGTATTTAGCATTGAGAAGCTGAAGCCTAGAAAGAACTCTTAATCTGTTTTTGTTCATTGATGCCAGGTTCATTTGAGGGAAAGCAATTGCAGACCAGATACTTCCAGGGTTATGTGTAGATCAGGGTCTGGTGTTACCTGCAGGGAACAGTAGCAGTAGTTTTACAAGCACATCCAACCCAAAGTAGTTGAAAACCACCCATATTTGCACCAGTCAAACAGATTATTCTTTTTCTTGTTGAAAACAGCCTGTCGTAAGATTGATAGAAGAAGCCAACTTCCGAGGTCTGCCAGAGGTTCGATTTGTTACGTGGCACAACCGTTACATTCTGAACATTAAAGATGGCTTTCAGCAAAACGCATGTATTCGGAGAGAAATCAAGAAGAGACCTCTCTTTCGCTCCTGTGTCATCCTCATGCCATACTTGCAGTAAGTAATGACAGCCAACTGTATCTGATGGGGATGCCTAGTAATTAGGACACACTGATAACGGTGGTGTATAGTTCTTTCCTTCCCAGTGACCAAATACGATGCTCATACCAGTTTGTCATGTGACTGTCCTTGGGATCGCTTGAGTTCATCCAGATGTTAGTTCCATAGTGATCTTCTGAGGCTGCATATTCAGAACAATGTTTTATCCAACTTCTCTGTAGCCAGCTAGCTCTTCAGTGTTTACTGTGCCTCTGCTCTGGGCCCCGGTTTTGTTCTCCATTTTTTGCTCCACAGTTAATACATGGAGTATGCTGTGTAGTATTTTTATGAGGAAGATTGTTACCAAAGGCAATACTTCTGGATCTGGAATGCTGTAGGAGGGCCTTTTGTGTTTGTGTAATAGAGCCAGCACAGCTGGAAATATCAGAATCCTGTACTTAGGACAATAGTGTCCTCTTACCTGATATCACTAAGGAGGATTCCAGGCCTTTTATGTTAGGACCAGAACGCCCATTGTCCCCTCACCAACACGGCTGCCAGGGAGGATGCTAGCCCAGTGTCCATTACAGTTCTGTAATGGTATTGCCACCCTGATGTGAATGGCCCAGGCTAGCTTGACCTCATCAGATCTCGGGAGCTAAGCAGGGTCGGTGGCTCAGCAGACTGCCAAAGAAGTGCAGGCTCACTATGCAGAGGCAGGCAAGGGCAAACCACCTCTGTTAGTCTCGACCTTGAAAATCCTAAGTCAGCTGGGACTTGATGGCCCTTGGTACCACCAATGACATTGCAAGCTAAGAAAGGTAGCCTTTTTAAAAAATACCATCAAGCGAAAAGAGGATCTCTCTCTCTCTCTCTCTCTCTCTCTCTCTCTCTCTCTCTCCCTCCCTCCCTCCCTCCCTCCCTCCCTCCCTCCCCCATGGAAGCTTATGTGGAAGAGCAAAAATTAGCAATGTAGGTCTAGTGGGAGCAATTAGACTTTTCTTCCATCACTGCCCACTTTATTGCAGCAAGCTCCCTCCGCTTCCAAAGGTGGCTTTGTACCATGCAGGGGAGAATTGCCTTGGCTTTACTGCTGACTGAGGCAGGGGAAGACCATAAAAATGCAAAGCCATAAATGCTTAAAGTGGGCTTGGGGGCATTCCTTCTACTTGGAAAGAGCAGTTGCATCGTGTGTGTGAGTTTGCATGCCCAAATTGCTGAGCGGCAGTTGGGCTGAGTCACCCTCAGTCATTGCCTCTTATCTCTCAGGTTGCTGACTTGCCCCGGGTGTGGACAGTCAAGGGTCAGTGTGGTGAGCTGCTTTGCAACAGTCTGATTAACAGGGTAATAACGGCAAAAATGCCAACTGCCCCATCAGCACTGGGTAATTTGCCAAGGGCTGCCAGACCCTGTTGGGGTTTCTGTGCTTAAAAGAGGTACTGCGAGTGAAGCTGATCGTAATTCCCCTCGTTATAGTGCCCACACTGATGGCAAACCACTTCTGCTTCTCACTTGCCTTGAAATTTTCTTGCTAAGGTCACCATGAATCAGTTGTTGTGACTTGATGACACATCCATACATACGGTCTGCTACTGCCAATTCACATGCCTTTCACACAGTCTTTCCCACTGGATTGAACAGAGATTTGGGAACTTTTATCTTTCTTTTATTTGGGACTTTTATCTTAACTTGTTGAGGTAAAATAATTGACTTCACAGCAATTCCAGGTATTAACTAGCCTAGGATAACTAGTGAATAGTCTGCGTGTTTTAAAATTAAATTCTTTTGCTACATAGTTTCATGTCACCTAATACTTTCTGCATTTCATGGTCCCTTGACCCTGATTTTTTCATTGCCCTATATAAAGTAATACATAGTGAGGATCCACTTATTGATTTCTGAAATGTCCATGAAATCTTAGGGTGGAATAAAATTGGGTGAGTCTTTAAAGTGTCACAAGACATCCTATTTGTTTTTATCTCAGATCACAGGTGGTTGGCTTTTACAGACCATCTGAAATCACTGTCCCTTCTGCTGTGGCTCAATGATAGAGCATTTGTTTTGTTTGCAGCCTGCAGGAGGTCACAGGTTCAATTCCTGACACCTCCAGTTAAAAGTATCAGGTAGTAAATGATGTCAAAGATATGAGGCCTGACTGAGGCACGATCAGTTTCGAGTAGACAGCACTGGCCTTGATCGATCAGCTGCCCATCCTGTAAAAGGCAGCTCCATGTATGTACAGGGATGGGTCTGGTTTAATGGAGTTAATTATTGCTGAGAGTCAGGTCTCCCTTAGCGTGAAACCTGGCTGCAGATGTAAAATGTATGGAAATTTCAAAGGGCAGGAATTTTGGGAAAAACTGAGATCTACAATACTTTTCTAAAAGCAGTCATTTATATATTAGGATAAAATTACACTGTCATTTATGAAATTTAAGCGTATAAATGCCTTAGCTTTCTACAAGCAAAATTGTAAATATACCCAGTATTTGATGGAGAAAGCTCCAAACTGGTGTACTGTACATCACCACCATACATGTATTAGTTTTTCTCATCTGTAAAGGAGGAGGAGATGAAATTAGAGTACACTGTAGTAAATAAAATAGTGTGGAAATAAATTGGCATCTTCTGAATACAGTACAAATAAGCATTTAAGTGATTTTTTTAATCATTGATTCCTTCCTCTTCCCTCTCTGCTCCTCCCTCCACCATTTTTCACCAAACTAGGACCCTCGGTGGAAACCCTTCCATCCCTCCACCATCCCCAGAGGCCATCTCCTCGCAAGTCTTATCTCCAGCTGCTCTTACCTCTCCAAACTTCTATCCCGAAACGTGGATTAACATGGATCCCGTTCAAGACTTCATTCAAGTGCCTGTCTCGAAGGAAGACAAAAGCTACAGAACCATTTATAATCTCTTTCATAAGACTGTGCCGGAGACCAAATATAGAATTTTGAAAATACTGCGAGTTCAAAACCAGTTTTTGTGGGAGAAATACAAGAGGTGAGCCAACATAAATGCCAACGTTATTAATGTCATGGTTTTTTTTCTTCAGGGGAGGAAAGAGATGGTGGGGGTCCAGCTGGGAAATGTGACTATAACACAAGGCATATGCCTGAGTGGGCCCTTTTCTCAGACATGTCCTGTTATTGCATCCAGTGACACCTAATTTTTTTGTGGAAACTTTGTTTTGTGTTGGCTTATGACAAAGAAATTATTGGCGCAAGCTCAGAACATCCTGTAAGAATGCAAAGAACGCATAAGCTCTGTTAATGTTTTCCCTCACTTATTATTTATTTATTTTATTGAAAACATTTGAATGCCATCTGTCTGCCCAATTAGGACCCTCAGTTAAAAACACATTAAAATCCATTTAAAAGCAATCCATAAACCAGAATGCCAAATGAAACAAATGAGGGAAGACAATGATGGGGTGACAGGTGAATCAAAGGGGAAGGAATTCTATGGTTTTGGTGCCACATCTGAGAAGGCCCCTTTTTGGGTGATTACCCATCTAGCCTCAGTTGACTGGGGTTCCCAAAACTTTGCACTGGTCAGGTAGATTAATGTGAGATTTTTAATTTCTTTTTTGGCACCAAGTTGCATCTGGCCTGTTGGGACCCAGTAGGGTTTTTAAGGCAAGAAATGTTCAGAGGTGGTTTGCCGTTGCCTGCCTCCACGTCACAACCCTGGTATTCCTTGGAGGTCTCCCATCCAAAAACTGGCCAGGGCCAGCCCTGCTTAGCTTCTGAGATCTGATGAGATCAGGCTAGCCTGGATTATCCAGGTCAGGGCAGTGTGGGAATAGATGGTCCTTAAGGTTCCCTGATAAGATGTCCGACAAATCCTACTGACTAGTTCCCTTCGATTGAGTCTACAGTCTTGAAAAACTATATCCCCGTAATAAACAAAATTAATATACCAGCCAAAGTGCTGAGCAGGGCAACTGACAGGCCGTGGAAGGGCTGTGACTCAGTGGTAGAGCCTCAGCTTGGCATGCAGAAGGTGCCAGGTTCAATCCCTGGCATCTCCAGTAAAAGGGAGCAGGCTGTAGGTGATGAGAGAGACCCTTACCTGAGACCCTGGAGAGCCGCTGCTAGTTTTGAGTAGATAATGCTAACTCAGATGGGACTGATGGTCTGATTCCTTATAAGGCAGCTTAATGTGTTTTATGTGTACCGCCAGTGTACCACCTTGCTCAACGAGAGTTTGTTTTGGGAGATTTCACCTGTTTTTATTTTGGTATTTTTGTTTCCAGAAAAAAAGAATACATGTCTAAAAAAATGACAGGACTTGACAGGATAATGAATGAGAGACACTTATTCCATGGGACTTCCCAGGACGTCGTTGATGGGATTTGCAAACACAATTTCGACCCGCGGGTTTGTGGGAAACATGCCACCATGTTTGGGCAAGGCAGTTACTTCGCCCGGAAAGCCAGCTACTCGCACAACTTCTCCAAGCGCTCGCCCAAAGGGATTCATTACATGTTTCTGGCTAAAGTACTAACCGGGAAATACACGGTGGGCAACCATACCATGAGGAGACCCCCGCCAGTGAACCCAGGCAGCATCACTAGCGACCTGTATGACTCTTGTGTGGACAATTACTTCGAGCCCCAGATCTTCGTCATTTTTAATGACGACCAGAGCTACCCCTATTTTGTGATCCAGTATGAAGAAGTTAGTAACTCTGTCGTCATCTGACAGTATTTCACGTTGGTAAATTATTCGTCGTGACAAACTGAAGCCTGGTATTTGTAGGACAGACCGTGTTGCAGGAAGACCGGGGGGCGGGAGGGGGATTGTAAGACTTTTTAATAAGTGTTCGGGAGCAGATTTTAAAAAATAAATGAAAAGACCAACTGTGCACTTGCTATTTTATGTGCAAATTGTAAATATTTTCCATTGTTTATAGCTGAGAAAAGCCTGTGCCTTTTGTTATAAACACTATTTATGTTAGTAAACTAAATGTTTTATCAGTTTGAACCAGTGTTTCTTTGGATGTTTGTAGCTGGGTTGCCTGAATACTGAGATTTGCTTCTTTCTAGGGTTTGCTGATTGTTTCTCAGCCTCTGCTGCTGTGTTTAAAAAGTAGCTTTATCTGCTGGTGTTAGTATGGGTTAATGCTTTTAATCCGTATGCAAAAGGGCCACCTGTTGATTTGGGTAGGTAAAGCTGGAAAAGCATCTTTCTGGGTTTTTCCCTGGTCACTGGGCAACTCTGCATCATTCACTGAGTTCAGTGTGTCCCTAAAGAGTCTGCACTGATACTCCTTTCATAGGCAGGGGGACCACTCACGGTGAAAATATTCTGAAAAAGCAGCCTTTCCCAGCAAACCAAGCTCAAACCAGAAATGTTCTTCCGCTCCCTTGAAGCAGGCTCCAAGCCACTGTTCTCCTTTACCTTCTTCCTGATGCAGTGATGCTCATGTTTGGGGCTGGGGCCTGGTAATACATTTTCCCACTCATGAGGAACTGAGGAGTAGGAGAAAGAATGGCACACAGTATGTGGAGACCACAAACATTTCCCCATATCTCTGTGGTGAAGACCACAGATACTAGAAGATTCAGCCTAGAGTGTCATGTAGAAGGGACACCATGTCCTCCTAGGCTTGCCACTCTCCAAGTGGCACCTGGATATCTCCCACTATTACAGTTGATCTCCAGACACCCAAGATCAGTTTCCTGGAGAAAGTGGCTGCTTCAGAGGGTGGAGTCTATGGCATTATGCCCCGCTGAGGTCATTTCTCTCCCCAAAACCTGCCCTTCCCAGGCTTCACCCCCCCAAATCTCTAGGTATTTCCCAACCCAGAGCTGACAACCCTGCATTCTCCCCAGGCATCACCCCCAGTATCT
Organism: Gekko gecko; assembly: GCA_029375565.1. Classification (NCBI taxonomy): domain Eukaryota; kingdom Metazoa; phylum Chordata; class Lepidosauria; order Squamata; family Gekkonidae; genus Gekko; species Gekko gecko. The sequence goes on from JAPDNY010000008.1 coordinate 117,494,962, forward strand.
CCCCACATTTGCAGAGGCAGTGTTGGGAACTCTGATGATACTTGTGTGAGTGATTGCATCAAATACAGTGATAGAATGAACAAGTAGCTGCTGGCTGCATTTGAAAAACCATATTCTAGTGCCCGGCCTTGTCAGTGCAGGAAAGGGGGGGGAGAGTGTAAAGCTTTCTTTTATCTGGGAGAGTCTGGTAACAGGAGGGCAGAGAAGTTCCCATGCTGCCTTGGGTTTAAACTTCTGCTTTTTGTTTGGAATGTAATCTTGGGCTTGTGTGTGTGACGCAGGCAGCGACCGAGAGGCACTGGCCAAGAGCCAAAGGCAATAAAATCACATGCTAGGAGAAAGACATTTACACTGAGAAGTGTTCCCTATTTGGCCCTTAAGCTGTTAAAATGCCAGCTTGCAGTTGCTTGCATTGGTTGGGAAATCATACTTTGGGGAACTGCTGTTTGCAGACTTCTGATAGTGAGAACCTGAGTCCAGGAATGAGGAATCAATGGCACAGCTTGCACGCATGAGGAATGCACTGCGTGCCAAGGAACACTAGCGCTTCTTTAATTAGGCTTTTATTTCCCCACATTATAACCTGGATATGGACTCCTGGTTCAGACTGTGTTAGTTATTTCCAGGATGGCTTGGGATGTCTCCCACTGGTTGTCCACATACTCCAGTTGTATCTCAGCAAAATGGGACTAACTTAGGCTTTTTGCGGTCATGAGTAACTTCAGGATTATATTTATGGCAAGGAAATATGATGCTGTATGCAGCTAAAAGGCAAATGCAGGAGCTGCCTCATTGAAAATATGTAACAAAGTTGACGGGGGGACTTTTACCAGATTTGTAATGAATGCCGTACAAGTCTCTGCAGCAAACAGACTATGGCTGGGGCGTTTCTGATCTGGCTACACCTTCTGTTTATTGAGCCCATTAGATCTTGGAATGGGAACTATTTCATTGTCCAGGTTCAAGCTGATAACTTTAAAAATGCAGAGAGTTGAAAATACGGGGTAGCATTTAGCTGCCTTCCTCATTCTAAAAGTATTTATTGGGCTCTTGTTCCTCCTGGTTGGTTGATAATATTCCTAATGTTGCAAAAGGAGACAGCTTGTGCAGCTGGACAGCATTGTGGAAGCTAGCGCTTATTTTATTCGATTTGTCAGCTGCTCTTCCCTGCAAGCAGGGCTCAGGGCGGCTTACATCAGAAATAAATACAATATAATTGAGTTAAAATGACATTAAAATACTTAAAAACAGTCAGAAAAACAGCATTAATTCCAAGATGACGGTAATTTCTACCAGCCTGGGTGGAGGGGATATGCAGGAATAAAAAGGGAGATTAAAGTATGAGAGCACCAGACTGTCACTGTCCTCAGCTAAATGCCTGTCGGAACATCTCTGCCTTACAAGCCCTACGGAAAGGTAGTAAATCCTGAAGAGTGTGGATGTTCTCCGGCAGAGAGTTCCACCAGGGGAGGGCCAGGGCCTTAGCCGAGGACAGCCGGATCTTTCTCGAGCCAAGGACCACCAGGAGATTCTTATTACTAGAGCGTAATGCTCTTCCAGGGACATATTGGGAGGGGCAGTCCCAAAGATATGCGGGTTCCTGACCACTTACTGCGTTAAAGGTCAAAATCCCATATACCCCAGCTGAATAATGTGCTTCCTCTGTGCTTTAATTAGCCTTTCTGCACTGTCTTTGCAGCCTTGCTCCTTCATGGATCAATCTCATTTCAGTCGTGTGGAAAGTTACATGGCGGCTAATACACAGAAAGCATTTCTCAACCCTTGAGGACTAGTGCACTACAACGAAGGCTGCGGTCAGATGAGCTATTTGATCTGATGTCACCGCTGTTGCCTTACAGATTTAAAATGGACGTTCAGACAGCAACACCTGTATCCCGTTCCCCAGTTGTCGGCTAGCCATTCTCACCCCTCTCCAAATCAGATTTATCTGATACCTGGGAAAGTCCAGTCTTTATGATGGAGCTGGCTTCACTCCACATTTCCAGATGTCTGAACTCTCCTGTTGCAATCTCAAGCTGTATGGGAAGTCTGAGCCTTTCCTTCCATTTTCGCACCCCCTTTTTTAAAAAAGCAGTTAGCGATGTGCACATAAGTGCATCTTCAATCGTAGAGCTGTCCAGAGGAGCAGTGCCTCCCTTAGGCTCTTCTGTGCATACACAATCAACGAATAATTCTGCATTGTGCTTCGGATGCATGCTTATGCGCATGTGCGAACTACCAATTCTTTTTTAAGTCGTCTCTCTGTGGCTGCTGCATGGCACTAATCTGGACAGGCAACCACAGGGTGAGCACGCAGTGAAGCAGGTTACTGGTGGATGTTTGATCGAAATTCTCCGACAAAAAAACCGAATCAAATTAGAGGTGCCATCACAGCTCGGAAAGTACACCATCTGACCGCAACCTAGGTGTAAATTTGGCTATACTGCAGGCTATACCATATGCAGAGACCTTAGCAGCTACGTAAGTAGCAATGCAGATGATCTAAGGGCTGCTTGCAGTGTGATTCTGGCAATGCAAAAGAATCCAGCTGTGGGACTTTGCACTCACAGAGAAGAGCCAGCAAAATGGCTAGAGATCATAATGTTGGGCTAGGATCTGGGACCACCCAGAACTGAATCTCCACTCTGCCCCTAGAAATTTGCTAGGGAACCAGTGTTGCTGAGAGCCCTGGAAAAAATATGCCCTGGCCCTTTAATGGAGTGTTAATCAGCTATTATTTACCAGGTGATGTTATTTACTCCCATGCCGTGAGAAGCTTAACTTGCTACATATTAAGCCGCTATTAAGGAAGAGGGCATTTTCCCCCAAGGCCTCTTGGCAACCCTGGCTCTAGAGGCCAGGAGGTTGTTCTGCTGGCATGCAATTTAGCAAATCACTGGAGAGGCAGCAACTAAATCTTCCTAGCAAATAAGTACATGCAGCAGGGTAGCAGGCTGTCTAAATCAGAAGCTGTGCAAACACAAAAGTGCCGTGGGTGGTTTTTACAAGAACATACATGAAGTTGTCTTATGCTGAATCAGTCGTTTGGTCCATCAAGGTCAGCATTGTCTATTCAGACTGGCAGCAGCGCTCCAGGGTCTCAGGAAGAGATCTTTCACATCACTTCCTACGTGACCCATTTAACTGGAGATGCCAGGGATTGAACCTGGGACCTTCTGCATATAAAGCAGATGCTCTTTCACTGAGCCACAGCCCCTCCCTGAAATTAGCCTTGCCTGCTAGTTTCACATTTAAATCTGTCCCAGAAACACAGGGTTGCACTGAAACAGTTAAAGCCCAAACCTTCAAAAACAAACCACGGTATGCTCTGCTCCACCCCTACCCACAATCTTCACTATGGTTATTCACATGGCAAACTCCCCTAACTGTTGGCATCAGGTATAAGTGAAAGTGGCTTCTCACGCAGATCACATCTCTAGCGAGAGATTTAAAAGAATGTGCTATAAAGTGGGAAGTCCCCAATGACTCTCAGCTTGGTTGAAAAACCTTTGGCTAGTTTCAGGCAATCCGCTCACTCTACTTGGACCCCTTGATCTGGGATCAGAAGCAATGCTGCAAGGTGGTCTACCTCGTGGGTTTGTTGTGATGTACAAGCAATCACTAAGGGATGCCAGCCTCCAGGTGGGATTTGGGAATCCCCTGGAATTACAGCTCATCTCCAGACAACAGAGATCAGTTCCCCTGGAGAAAACGGATGCTTCAGAGGGTGGACTCTGTGGCATTGTACCCCAGAGGTCCCTGTCCTCCCCAGGCTCCATTCCTAAATCTCCAGGAGTTTCCCAGCCTGGTTCTGGCAACCCTATCCCATGCCGGTGACCTGCCAACCTAATCTCTTTGGCAAAGCTCAAAGATGGCAAGGGAGTTCATTGGCAAACAGAAAAGCTGTCCCCAAGCAATGTTCCCTCTGATTTTTCCCCCCCTACTGAGTGGAGCAGTTCACATCCTGAGCAGAATAGAACTGCTCTAATCTTAAAATGGGCAACGGGCCGTGCAAGCAATACTCCCTCTAAGCTGTGGAGTCTTGTGAGCAAAAATTCTACTTTGTGAGCTACTGGCATTAAAGTTGTGGCTTTGTGAGCTACTGGCAAATTAGTTTGCTCTGGAGCCCTCCTTCTTGAGTCAAGGCAAAAATCTGTGAACTGGAGGTCAAAAAACTGTGAGCTAGCTCACACTAATTCAGTTTAGAGGGAACATTGAGTGCAAGACCCTGCACAGCTCCAGATTGCTGCTGAGCAGGGCTTCCCATGCTAATGAGTGGCCGCTCACGTGCACAGTTTAGAGGGATCACTGTGCCCAGGCTGTCAGAATATTTCATACTCGTTTAGAGAGACTGCACTTCCTGCATCCAGACTGACCAGTCTTAAAGGGAAAAATTAGGAAGAGAGCCAGATTATTTTCATTTACTCATTGCCCAGGATTAGATTTTCACAGTAATGGGAGGGAAGACATGTGGCGGCTGTGAACCTTGGATGAAGTAAAAACAATGAGAGCATAAAGCAGTTTAGGGCCCATTAACCATTGCACCTATCCTGTGTCTGCCAGCCTCTTAAGAGGAGCAAAGAATCGCCACTTTAAGGCCATTTAGAAAGTGGATAGTCATACCAAAGAGGCGTGAATTTTAGTGCAGAGAGCTGTTCAGATTCTGCATGGCTGTAGCAGGAAAAAGGGAGATCGCTTTTCTTGGCAGTAGAATAGAGCAAGAGGCCAGTAGCACGTTAAAGGACTAACAAAATCTGTGGCAGGGTAGGAGCTTTCGTGAGCCACTGCTCGCTTTTCCAGACACAGCTAGAATGTGAGTTCCTCTGTCCTAATATTTGGAAAGTGGAGTGATGTCAGATGCCAATTGACATTCGCAGGCCAATGACAACAGCAGGTGAATGGCAATAGCAGGCATGATTGGATGAGGTGTGGGAAAGAGCAAGAGTCCAGTAGCACCTTGAAGACTAACAAAATTTGTGGCAGGGGATGAGCTTTCCTGAGTCACTGCTCACGTCATCAGAATTAGGCGTGATATGCAGAGGGGTAGCAGGCATGGAGAAATCAGCATTGTTAATGTGACGGAAACCCAGGCCTTAAGTCCAGCTGGCTGCATTGTCTTGGTGTTCAGGAACACACACGCCTCGTCTGAACATGTTACTATAATCTTTTCAAACACTGGTGGCCTTCAGGAGAAATTCTAGGTAGGTGCCGGGGGGCATTGTTTGTACGACATCTGCAAATGGAAGGACCCTTGTATCCTAAGTCCACAAGCACGTGGAGTTGCCTTATACTGAGTCAAACCACTAGCCTAGCAGTCAGTATGAGCAACTCTGACAGGCAGCAGCCTTCCAAGGTCTCAGCGAGAGGTCTTTGACATCAACAACTACCTGAACATTTTTTAAAGAAATCGGAGACTGCAGATATTGAACTTGGGACCTCCTGCGTGCAAAGCAGATGCTCCATCATTGAGCCTCCAGAGGAGCAGTAGGAGTAAGTGAAGACCATGGAGCCTGAAGCAAGAGATGACATCAGATAAAAGAAGGATGTGAGTGAAGAGTCCAACTGCCTGGGGGCTATATGTGTGGTAAGCAGCAGGACCCTCCAGGAACTCATTAAGAGTAGCGATCCATGTCACGGCACCCGTTGATGTGTCTTCTGGTGCCCACTTGTTTCTTCTCCAAATAGAGTTGCCAACCTGATCCCCAGATGATGGAGATTTCTTCACCTGGCTACTTTGGAGGGTGGACTCTATGGCGTTATACCTTGCAGGTGTCCTTCCTTTCCCCAAACCCCAACCTCACTGGGCTCCACCCCCAAAATCTCCAGGTATTTCCCAACTAGAGGCTGGCAACCCTGTCTTCAAAACAGCCAGTCCTGACTTTCTTCTACCTCACTGCTGCTTCAAGGCAGGAGGCATAACCTTTGGTTCTGCAGGGAGCACCAAGTTGCTGCTCCCATCAGCTGCTCTCATCAGAGGAGGATGCTTGGCTTAGAATGCCTTATGGTTGTTTACACAGCAGCCATTTTGTGTTTGATCCCACCTCCCAAGACAGCCATTTTGTGAGGGTGCCACTACCCTTTTTCAAAATTCCAAATGCATTGACAGGCTCAACAAGGTTGGGGGCTTCTGACTAATGCTTCCTCTAAGCTGTGGAGTCTTGTGAGCAAAAATTCTACTTTTCAGCTACTGGCGTTAAAGTTGTGAGTGAGCGATTTGGCTACTGCATAAATTAGTTTGCTCTGGAGCCATCCTTCCTGAGCTAAGACAAAAATGTGTGAGCTGGAAGATAAAACCTGTGAGCTAGCTCACACTGACACAGCTTAGAGAGAACACTGTTTCTGACCAAGAGTATGAGCTCTGTATGCGCGTACCTGGAAGACTTAGTTACTGCCTCGAGTGAAAGAGAGTGTTGAGGCTGCATAGAAGCACAATGCGTCCAGGCACGATGGATGAAAAATGGCTGCCAGGTCTACTCTGTCCAGGGAGCAGAGACCCATCTTATGATTTCTTAAGATCCCCAAAGCACTAATCAAAGTCCCCAGACAAAGTTCTGAGCTCTTGGGAATCAGAAATGTGGCACTTGCTGAAGCCTGGGGAGCAGCCCTTTAGACAGAGCATGAGATGAAAAGGGATATGAGGATGGACCCAGGGCAGAGTCTAGCAGCTTTGGCTGGTCTGGGAAGGAATGCAGTTTACAGTATATACCATTCTTTTTTTTAAAGTGGGCAAGTTGACCTTTGCTTGTGTTTTGTTTTGGTAGCAATTTGTTAGGGCAGTGTTTTATTTTCTGATTGGTTGTGAATACCTCCTGTTCTTGGTTGAGCACAGTCCTTGGCTCATGACTACTGACATGACAACAGGATGTACCATGGAGAGAAGTAAAGAGAGCACCTTCCCCCCATCGGTATCTGCCCTTCTGCCACCCAGCTTGGTTTCATAGGAGAGCCAGAAACCGTACGTTGCTGACTCCAGAGTCTTAACAGCTCACCAGTCTTTTAGCTATTGTCCACATCGCACAGTCAAGCAGCATTATTGCCAGCTGTCTGCCTGTATCTTAGGGTGTGTTGAGACAACAGCTTGTGGTACAGCTGGACTGAACTAAATTGGCTCTGCCGAAATCAATAACCAGGCCGGGGGGGGGATTTGTATGAGTGTTTGTACGGCAATTGCTCATTTGAGTATGCTACCCGTGTTGATAGTTCTACCATCTGATCTAGCAGAGGTCACCATGGACTTTATGCGTATGTCGGGGTCAGGTGTGAGGATTCTTTGAATCTAACCTGCTCTCCCAGTTCTTTCCCTGGAAGCACCCTTGCAAGTATTGGGAGACAGAATGGATGGAACCTTCTCTTTCTGTACGCTGTGTGATATCACTTGCTTTAGAGCCTGAGATCATCAGAATCACATGATCCTCAGACTACATTGCTACCCCAGGAATTTCTGGTGGCAGGTCAAGCCCAATATTCCCTTTATGTTACATGTATGTTGTATACCAGGGAGTAAGAATGGGTCTATGTGCAGGAAGGGTTGGGCAGGGGAGTATTGCTTTAATATGGGGTGTATTCAAATGCTCTCAGCCTAAAATTTGAAGTGGCAGCAACCTAGCAAAAGCCTGACCGCGTGATATCTCTCTGATCATGTAGTTCATCTGTTAGGAGAGGCAAGCCAACTGGAGTCCATGTTTGTGCTCCAGCCTGTTGGCCATACTGATACCAGGCTGTTTCCCACTCTGTACAAGCTGTGGTAGCGGTAAAGCACCGAGGAAGCTAAGTTTTTTTAAAAACAAAAACAAAAACCTACAACATCAATACAAAAAGAGATATACTGTCATTAAACTCATAGCAATGTACAAAGAAACATGGTCCATGGCTCAGTGCTACAGCCCCTGCTTGGCATGCAGAAGGTCCCAAGTTCAATCCTCGGCACCTGCAGTTAAAAGGAGCAGGCAGTAGGTGATGTGAAAGACCTGATGGTGTTAACAGGTATCCACATTCTGTCACGCCATTCCAGTACGTTTAGAAAGTCACACACACAAGCCAGTTATTGCTAGTTCTTATTACCTTTAATAGATTTGTTACCTATGCCTTAATGATTGTTCTAGTTGCTTAATGTTAGGGGAAGTGACTTGAAATTATTTTTCTGAGAACAGTCCCAGCAGGCATGTTATGTATGTGGTATTCAATTAAGAACACCTGGCTTATAGTTTATTGTGTGTATGTGTGTTTTTCAGTCCGTTTCGCTCTGCTGTGCTTCACCTGAATGATAGGCCTCTATTTCCTCAGTACAGATAACAAAGTATGTGATTGATGGGTAAACCACCATCTGTAATGATCTTATCTTCATTTTCTGCAAACAAAGGGCACACTCTACGCCTAGAAGAGGAAACAAGTGTTCACAGGGCGTGATTTCTGCAAATGTAAGAGATAAGGGGAGAGACAGCCATATTTTTGTGGGGGAACTATTGTTCCTAGCAAAGGTTGTTAAAGATTTAAGGTAAATTTCAACAAGATATAAACTTTTTTTGTTTGTTTAAATTGATAAAGCACCGCCCTGAATCTGGTTGTGTGATGAAAAACTGCATCAGAACAAGAGACAAAAAGAATCCCTGGGAGTAAAGCTTGTGTACTTTAATAGAACCACTGTGGTATAGTGGGCAGAATGTTGAACTCGGACTGAAGGGACCAGGGCACCAGGCCCTCCTCAGCTATGAATCTTACCAGGTATCCTTTGGCCGATTAGCCATGTTCATTTGTTATGCTTTCAGCTCTCCAACCTCTATACGTTTATTTATGTCATTTATGGGAGACCATGCTACCTGCAGTCCTCTCAATACAATGCAGCTACCATTTTTTGCAAACAGGGCAACATACATATTGGTCATTTCTGCTTTTTGCTCAGGGAAACTGGTCTAATCAGAATCAGCAGAACCCGACAGCCACTCTGTTTAGATCTGGCTCCCCTAGTTCCTGGGCCACTCTAATGTCCCAGTCTGCCCCTGATGGAGAGCCAGGTGATAGGAAAGGTACTGGAAAGATGAAAACATACATATTGGTCATTCAAGAGGGAATTAGATAAACATATGGAGCAGAAGTCCATCAGTGGCTATTAGCCACAGGGTATAGATGGGAACTCTCAGTCTGGGGCAGGTGATGCACTCTATTCTTGGTGCTGGAGGGGGCAGCAGTGGGAGGGCTTCTAGTGTCCTGGCCCCACTGCTGGACCTCCTGGTGGCACCTGGTATATTTTGGCCGCTGTGTGACAGAGTGTTGGACTAGATGGGCCATTGGCCTGATTCAACATTGGCTTCTCTTATGTTCTTATGAAAATTATCTAGTCTTTGGGCTGATGTAATTCAGAACTGAGCTGACCTGGATGGCCCAGGCTAACCCGACATTGTCAGACCTTGGAAACTAAACAGGGTCAGCCCTGGCTGGTATTTGGAAAGGAGACCACCAAGGAAGTCCAGGGTTGCTACGCAGAGGCAGGCAATGGCAAACCATCTCTGGATGTCTCTTGCCCTGAAAAGACTACAGAGTTGCCATAAGTCGGCTGCCACTTGATGGCCCTTCCTACCACCCCCACACCAATTCAGAGCTCGAGAACAGAGTGTCAGGCACGTAGACTGTCACGCAACCTGGAAATCCCAAAACTGACTGAAGAGAAAAAGAGAAGGAAAAGAGACTCTTTAGTGTCAGAATGCTGCAATCAGATATGGAAACAATATTAAGCTCATTTTCCCAAACACAATCCATAAATCTTTTTATGCATATGGACAGTTTCTGAATTTATTGTAACTCACAGCTAATGTGCAGTTCTCATAAAATCTCACATATTTGTGGCTCTGTTTTGGTTTTTTTTGAACGTCCTTTTTTTAGTTACAGGAGTGGCAAGACCCAGTGCAGAAGCCCTGCAAGATAGTGGCAGTGTTTGCGTTGTTTCCATACCAACCACCCTGGAACATACAGAGCATCTTGTGAACTGTTATCAAATTAGCAACTCTGTACCATATGGCAACCAAGATCCACTCCTGCGTTCAAGTAAAGAGATAAAGTTGCCTCTCTTGAGCTGACATTAAGGAACAAATTTACCCTGCTGTGGATTGGGCATGCAGAACTTCCACCATAAATCTTTGGTGCCCATCATTGCCCTTATGATTTCATTGGAAAATCTGGTGGACAAAATTATTAGCATGCTCCAAATCGTCTCTTCATATAGCTGCTCAGCAATTTATGGAAGTCCTCAATGAGGGAGGAAGTCCCTTTAGTTGCTTTTTGAAGAACCACATTTCAGCTTTCTAGAACTGTGGTGTGTTGTGGAATAACTGCAGTGCTCCAGATGGGATCTAGATCCACACATTTGTCTCCAAAAGGATCCAGTGTAATCTGGAAGAGAGAGAGAGGATTAGCTATTTGAATTACACGTGTTCAACCAATTCTCAATGACTGTAGACTGGCAGTTGCTAGTGGTGGTTTCAGACTTGCCTCTTTCACACCATAATATTCAACAGGGGTCTCCAATTTTGCTGATACTGTGGGAATTTTGGAGTAGGAAGGACAGTAGACTTCACAACAAAATGGCTGCCATGTGCACAAGGCCCACCAAACACAAAATGGTGGGAATCTCCACAAAAATGTTATGTGGTCCCAAGTATGGTTGCCAACCTCCAGGTGGTGGCTGGGGATCTCCTGGGATTGCAACTGATCTCCAGGTGACAGAGATCACCTAGAGAAAATGGCCACCTTGCAAGGTGGACTCTATGGCATTAAGTCCCTCCCCTCCCCAAACCCCACCCTCCTCAGGCTCCGCCCCCAACATTTCCAGGTAATTTCCAACTTAGATCTGGCAACCCTAGTCCCAAGCCAAGCATCATCCTATAATGGAGGCAGCAGCATCCAAACGGGAGCTTCCTGCAGATGCAAATAAGGTTCTGTCTGTGCTCTTCAAGCACATTTTGAACTGAGGAGGGGGAGGAAACCTGGGACTGGCTCTTTGCTTTGGCAAAGGGCAAGTTGTTTGGTTTCAGTTTCCCAAGAGAGGGCAGAGTTTTCTCCTCACTCAGCTATTAAGAAAGAAAGGTTTCCAAGCCAAGAGATGTAAGAAAGTCTGTGCCTGTGGCCAGTTCAAGGACACACTGCTGTGATACGCCTGCCTAGGATGAGCTCAGCATCTTGCTAGTGATCAAGCTTGTAGGGAGTGACGCAGAAGAGGCCTCTGTTTTGCTTTGGGTTTTGTCTTTCTCTTCTGTTGAAGATATGGTTCCCAGCCTTCAGGTGAGGTCTGGGGATCCCCTGCTCTTACAACTGATCTCCAGCTGACAGAGATCAGCCCCCCTGGAAAAAATAGCTGCTTTGGAGGGCAGACTCTATGGCACTGTACCATGCTGAAGCCCCTCCCCTCCCCAAACCCCACCCTCTCCTGGATCCACCCCCAGAGTCCCCAGGTATTTTCCAACCCAGACCTGGCAACCCTAGTTCAAGACCCCTTGGACCTTATCCCCAAGGCTCAAGAGACACGCAGGCAGCAGAAAACACATCCATGGACCATCATGGTGCTTCAGGGCACCAAGTTGGGGAATCACTGATCTATAGTTTTTATACACACATGGCACCTTCCACCTAGGGTTGCCAACTCTGGGTTGGGGAATTCCTGGAAATTTAGGGTGTGGAACCAGGGAAAGGTACAGTTTGGGGAATGGAGAGATCTCAGTGGGGTATAATGCCATAGAGTCCGCACTCTGAAGCAGCCATTTCCTCCAGAGGAACTGATCTCTGTTTAGGGTTGCCAACCTCCAGGTGGCACCTGGAGTTCTCCCGCTATCATGATTGATCTCCAGACTGTTCCCCTGGAGAAATTGGCTGCTTTGGAGGGTGGACTCTATGGCATTGTACCTTGGTGAGATTCCTCCCCTCCACTCCTCAAACCCTGCCTTCTCCAGGCTCCACCCCCCCAAATCTCCAGGCATTTCCCAACCCAGAGCTGGCAACCCTATCTCTGATGTCTGGAGACCAGACATAATCCTCAGCTGGAGGCTGGGAAGCCTAAAAGCACATGATTCTAGTAACATGCATTCTGCTCCTAAGCATTCGCACTCACTCCCACCTTCCCCGCAAAATGAATTACCAGGAGCCTGCGTGCATTCTGGGTGCACTGCATGTAAGAAAAGCCGTGGGCTTTGGCATGTGAATCTGGCCTGGGAACCATTAAACAAATTATTAGTCAATATTTGGCACAGGGCCTTTTGCACTACTGCATAAGAGCAGTCCCAGTTCAGTGTTCAGGCCCAGAGCAAATCTTTATATTGCAGCAATGGAGACGTGAACTAATAAAAGGGGAAAGGAATGTTATCAGAGAAAGGCCAATGTTTCTATTATACAGGGTAATACTAGAAAAACAGTTTTGATGCCACTGTTCCCCACCCCTGCCCAGGCCCCTAGCTACATTGGATCATTTTGGGGCCCGGCCCGGACTTTCTACCAGGCCCCCTGACTCATTTCTCACACTGGCAGCTGCTGCAAGCCTCCCGCAGCCCCACTCTCTGTATCTCTTCTTGCCTGGGCTATGAAACAAAATGTGACTCTCTGGTGAAGGAGGCTCAGCCTGAGAGAGAGCGGACGACATTGGGGCGTTTGAAAGAAAGACAGGAAGGGCTGCCTGGGTGGTGGGTGGGTGTGCACGGGTCTCAAGGGCTGTGGCTGAAGGATTGCCTCCACCTCTCCCCATTGCAAGGAGGGCTGCGGGGGAGCGATGACCGTCCCTACTGCCCTGTGTGCCCAGGCGGCAGGCATCGCTCTGCTTCCTCATGCCCCGCCCACCCCTCCTCTAGGGCGAGGCGAGACGAAGAGACCGAGGTAAAAGCTCTATGATCAGAAACAGATGGGGAAGCCGCTAAGCCCGAGGAAGGAACTGGGAGATACGCAGCTGCAGCAGCCCTCTCCATCCCTCCCTCCACAATCACTCTGCACATGGACCGGGGGCAGGGCTGGGGATCTGAAGGGAGCACAGATTTGCCTGGTGGCTCCTGGAGGGGAACTCCCAGGAGCTGGAAAGCCCTAGAAGGCAGGTGTGAGGTGTGCTGCAGCCAGGTGATCGCAGGTTGCTTGATTCCTCAGAGAGCTGAGCAAGCTGGCGATGGGGATGCGTTTTTTAAATTCCATTGTTTTGTGACATCAGTGCCCCCCAACTTATTTAAAGGCCCCCCAAATTACAAAATCCTGGCTATGGGCCTGCCCCTGCCCGTTTTGTAATTCAGCTAATGTGCTTCGGTTGATTTGGTCTCTGAAGGAGAAATCAGGCTCTCATTCCATAAGAGAGGCAAGTGGGAAATGAGAGAAAAGAAGGGGGGGATACAAGCCCTATGGGCACTTGTGTAGCACATGGTACTTTCCCTTTAAGATACAGCTGTTTCAACAGTGTGATTGCCCCATGGAGAGTTGCAACATCACAATCAGTTTTACTGGATGATCCTAGTATTGCTCTTCAATGTTTGCAATAACTCATAACCCTGCACTGATGCCAGGGCCCAGGGAGCCGTTTTCCTTTTGCCTTCGAACCAGGCTACTCAAAAAAGCAATCTGGAGATGCCATGAGTAGAACTGAGCACAGTCAAGATACCCGTGGTTGCCCAAGACATTGGTTCCAGCTGGCTTAATAATTAAAAACTACCTTTTACTGTCTGAGGAAATCAATGAAGTTATCAGAATGAAATTATCCTGCTTGTGGGCTTTCTAGAGGCAGCTGATCTTCTCCACTTGATGGGCCCTTGGTCTGGCCTAGTGTGGCTCTTGTTATGTTCTTGAGCAATGAAATTATTTGTCTACTGATTCTTGAAAGAGATCATCCTTGCAGGCTTCAGTGTAATAAGCATGTGCTCATGCGGGCTAGACTTCAATAGCTATTTCCAGCATTGTGGGAAACTTTGCAAGAATTGAAGGGCTTTGTGTACACTTGGCAGAGGCTTGGTCCCAAGAGAACTTGAGTGAATGTCAGTTTGACGGGGCCATCCTGTGTATCCAGGAGCTAGGGATGATGCCATTGGGTTGGTGTTTTGGCTTTCCTTTTTAGGAAACCATGATTGAAAGCCTAATTTTAGGGTGACAAGTAAATGCCCGCCTGAAGGGCTGCACTAGCACATTTGTGCTAGCCATGCAAAATTGTTACCACATTCTCAGTAACGTAAAACAATGACACAACTCATAAGGAATTTTCCTTTTCTGTTACAAATCCCAATTGAACTTAGTGTGCGTAAAGATGAGCTATATCCATAGAAACTGACGTGAAGAATATACAATAATAAGAAGGATGTCCTTTAATAAAGGGAATGGGACTGTGGACCACACTACTGTTTAATGGTATATATTATCTGTTTGCTATATGCTAGCTCTCAGGGTTGCAGTGGCTTAGAGGTTAAGACAGTGAGTTGCAGACCGGAAGGTCTGTAGATCAGCAGTTTGAGACCCTAGTGCCACGTGACGATGTGAGCTTCCATCTCTGGCCCCAGCTCCTGTCAACCTAGCAGTTCGTAAGCAAGAAATTGCAAGTAGATAAATAGGTACTACTTTGGTGGGAAGGTAACAGTGTTCCATGCACCTTGGCATTTAGTCATGCTGACCACATGACCACAAAATGTCTTCGGACAGTGCTGACTCTTCAGCTTGGAAACAGAGATGGGCACCACCCCCTAGAGTTGGATTCGACTAGCCTTTGATCAAGGGAAACCTTTAACTTTATATCTTGCTCTCACTACATTGTTCACTATCTATATAATTACATTTTTCAGCATTGTTAACGGATCCCCTCTTTGCTTCAGATTTCTGTCATCTTTGTCCTATTACTTTGCGTATCAGGTGCCTCATTCTGTTGATTGCACTGATTTATACTGTGTAATCCATTCTGAGTCGCAGTGATAAAGGCGGACTATCAATAACATAATCAGTAAGAAGTAGCAATACTTTTTCCCAGCATCCTGATAACCCAGCCTAGCCTGATCTCGCTAGAGCTTAGAAGCTAAGCAGGGTTGGGCACGGGTTCATACTTGGATGGGAGACCACCTGGGAAAACTGAGGTGGCTACGCAGAGGAAAGCAATGGCGAAACCACCTCTGCTCACCTCTTGCCTTGAGAACCCCTTTGCCCTGGGTTCATCATGAGTCTGTTGCTACTTGACGGCACACAGAGATGATGATGATGACGACGACAACGACGATGAAATTTTTGCCCATGAGTTAGACTCCGAAGAGGCTAAAGAGCACAGAACATATAACCTAAGCAGTTTGACAAAGCAATACCATGAAGCGTGAACCAGTTGTAGAGGTTCTCCGTTTCACGTACACAGTAAGAATTATTCTCACAGTCAGCATTTTTTCACAAGATGGGCAGTAGATTCAGGATGGACAAAAAGAAGTACTTCTGCATGCAATGAATAATTAAAATTATGGAGTACTTTGCCAGTGGATATAGCTATGGCCCCTAACATAGATGGTGTTAAAAGAGGATTAGATAGATTCATGGAGGGATAGGTCCATCAATGGGTATTAGCTGAAGAGAAGAAGAAGAGATTGGATTTATACCCCACCATTCACTACCCAAGGGAGTCTCAGAGTGGCTTACAAACTCCTTTCCCTTCCCCTCCCCACAACAGACACCCTGTGAGGTAGGTGAGATGACTAAAGGAAAGCTCCAGGACCAGAGGCAGTAAACCTCTGAATACCCAGTGTTAGAAGGCAGCATCAGGGGAAGACCTTGGCCTCAATGTCATGTTCATTGGCCCTTCAGGACAACTGCTGGGCCGCTGTGAGAAACAGGATGCTGGACTGGATGGACAACTAGTCTGACCCAGCAGAGTACCTGCAATTTCGTTATGGAGCGGGATGTCCCCTTTCTCCCTCAGTATAAGTGATGAAGTTTCAAATGGGATGAACTTTAGGTAGGAACATCCAGATGAACTTGCTGGATTGAACCAAGGTTCTCTGATTGAGCATTCTGTTTCTCACAGTCCCATCTTTGGGCACCTGCAAACTGGGCATGAAAGTAATGCTTTCCCCCTGCTTGTTCCCAATAGCTGGTATTCCTAGAGTTATGACCTTAGTACATGAAGATCCCACTTAATTTGTATCATCTTTTGAAAAAACACTGCTGAGCATCCGCTCCAAGATCTGATTGTAAATTCCATAAGACAATTAGATATTTTGTGAAGAAGTTATCAGTCCTAAACTTTCACATTGCCTATTTCTTGGCCCTTTTAACTGGAGATGCCGAGGATTGAACCTCAGACCTTCTGCAGGCAAAGCTTGCAATGATTTTGTGTCCAGATTGTGAATAGATGGATTGCATAACTTACTGCCTTGAACAAGACTTGCAATTTTGTTATGAAAGGGAAATTTTACTCCCTCTCTCCATTGTACTCAGGTAGTGCAATCCTGAAGAGGGTCATGACCTTTTAAACTAATTGCCTTCAGTTGACTCAGATGTGTGTAACACTATTTTGGATCTCACTATGACATTGGTTAATACAGTGCATAAGATATTTAAAAAACAAAAAAACAAAAGTAATACTGTGTCTGGTGATGCATTTGGGAGTTAAAGGTCACGGGTCATGGCATCGGTAAAGCTGAAGGCTTTAGGGGTGCCAACTATGACTGGGGAAATTCCTGGAGATTTGGGGGATGGAGTTTGGGGAGGGGAGGGAGCTCAGGAATCATGTGATGCCACGGAGTCCACCCTCCAAAGCAGGCGTTTCCTCCAGGGGGACTGGTCTCAGTAATCTGGGGATCAGTTGTAATTCCTGGAGAACCCCTCATCCCACCTGGAGGCTAGCAACCCTGTGCCTACTGTTACATTTCTAGCATACTGTGGAGTTGATCTGGTTAAGGGTAATGTGGCCTTCTTCATATAACCTATCTAGGTGGTTGTCTGATCTGTTCCAGTCCTAAGATCCTACGGCTAAGGGGTTTATTAAAGTGTTTCTATCTCCCCATTGGAACTCAGCCTCAATTATGGATAGCTTATTCAGAGCTCGTAGTGACACCCCAGAACACCAGGATTAACATAGTGATCCAATGACAAATCCATCTAAAACTGGCTGGATACCCACTGTGCCAGATTAACGTACTCCTACCTAGCAATGCCAACATCCATTAAAAACAATGGTGTGTATCCGGCTACACTGTGAAGACCAAAGAACATTTAGGGTTCCTTAAGAGGGGATGGCGATTTCTGTTGATTCTCCCCTCCTACTGCAGACCCCCAATATACCATTCATGAGGGTCCACTGGTCCTTAGGAATAAAAATTTGAGGAGAGGGGCAGTAGGTAGCAGCAGAAGGGGGGATATTGGTGAAGATTGTTACCCCCTCTAAAGAAAAGGGTGCTTAAGCTTTCTAAACTGCATGGTGGACTACTGGCTGGTGATGATACCTCCCTTAATTTTATTTATAATAACTATATCCCATTTTACTTCCTCAGACTCGAGGTAGCTAACAATGCACCACGCTGAAAGTATCCAAAACTTCCTAAACCCATTAACTAGCACAAGTATCATGCAGATTTAAAACAGGCAGAATGTACATATGTCCCTCAGAGAGGGTCTACTGGGAGGAAGCCCCTTTCATCACTAGGCCAGTCATATGGGTCCCAGGGATGGTCGTCTCATGTGACAAGTGGAAGAGAATGTATTCTTGGCAAGCAGAACAATGAGTCTGGCAGAAGACTCTGGAACTAAACAACCTGTTCTATTAAATGCACAGCTTAACACGACTCTTTGGTGTAAGTATTTTGACACTGTGTGGTCTCTATTATCTTGTTTTTTTTTTTTTTGTTTTTTTTTTGAAACAAAATTTTTATTGGGATATATTCAACATTTCCAATCACGTTACCAATACAGTTTCCAAAAAGTAAGATCCCAATCCCCCCACCCCCCTAATAGGCTTCCAACACTGCTAATAACAAACAGAAAAAATTATAAGGCAATCAAGTTTAGACTTAAATACCTCGACAAACCAGGTAACACATTTAAATTATATATAACCTCTACAATTTCAGCATATTATGTATAACAGTACATACAGTTCAAAATTCATTTCACTTCTCATTCAATATCCGTACGTATCCAAATTATATATTTTCCCCTTCATTCTATATTCAGTTTCTAGATACAATTTCAATCCTTCCCAGTCTTTTAAGTACTGTTCTGCCATTTGTCCATTTAATTTCTTTGTCATTTTGTCCATTTCTGCTAAAAAAAACAATTTTCTCAACCAGTCATGTATATCTGGTACCTTCTCCATTTTCCAATGCTGAGCAAAGGCCATTCTCGCCGACGTAATCATGTACCATAACAGTGTCCTTTTCTCTTGTGGAATTTTTTCCATTGTCAAACCGAGGAGAAAAAGTTCAGGCTTTCTCTCAATTGGGGTTTTCAATATTTTCTGCATCACACAATGTATGTCTCTATTATCTTGTCAGCAGAAAGAACTGAGCGGGCAGGGTAGCTGAGAACAAAGAACACATAGATCCAATAAATACCGGGTTTTAAAACCTCCACCCACTGTTGCTAAGGTAACTTATAATTTCAGAGAATGATGTCAGAGCAAAAGGTTATGACAAAACCACTCGCTGGCGTGTTTGTAGCAAAAAAAATGGTAAGTTGCTAAGGCGTCTTCATTTCTGCCATGACATTTTCTTCTTGAAGCTTCCAGAGAAGTACAGAAAAGACACACACAGCAGCATCAAGCAGTGGACTGTGCTTTCCCAAAGAGGAGATTCTGAAAGGGAGTGAGGGGAACTGCCTCTGGTTCTGCTAGTCATATGACTTACAGTGTTTTGCCAAAATAATGGGAACACACGGAACTTCCTTATAGTGAATGAACACTGACTCAGCTCGGTCTTCTTTGGCAGCAGATGTGCAAGGGTGCCGGTCTTTCACAACTGTGCCTGAAATCCTTTTTAAAAATGGAGCTGCCACGGGCTTTCTGCGTGTACACCAATGCTCCCTCTAAGCTGTGGAGTCTTGTGAGCAAAAATTCAGCTTTGTGAGCTACTGGTATTAAAGCTGTGAGGGAGCGATTTGGCTGCTGCATAAATTAATTTGCTCTGGAGCCATCCGCCCTGAGCTAGGACAAAAATGTGTGAGCCAGAGGCTTAGAGGGAACACCGGTGTACACCCATGTTCTGCCCCAGAGCTCTGGCCCTTCCCCCTACCCCCTTCCTTGCTTGTTGTTGCTAGATCAGTCTGAGCCCAGCTGCTGGCCTCTCAGAACAAGAACTGCAGACCAAGTGAGATTATTTCAAATTACACAGGATAGGGTTGTAGAACACCCTGATGAGGGATGAACTGTGAAATGTCATAATCAAACATCTGGACACAATGTCACATTACCACTGAACCACCCTCTTACTGAAGACTGATTTTGAAACATCTAGAGCACTTTGTAATATCGTAATGATTGTTTTATCTTGTTTTTAATTTTGTTTTTATGTATTGGCATTTGTGCCCTATTTGCAAGCCGCCCTGAGCCCGCTTGCGTGAAGGGAAGGCTAGAAATTTAAGGATAAATAGATAAATATATTAGTTCTCCATTATTCTGTGGATTTTTCTATTGTAGGGTATTATTACACAAGTTCTCCATTTTGTATTTTTCTTATGTGGCTACTTTGTATTCGCTACTGTCCAGGGCTTTTTTTGTAGAAAAAGCCCAGCAGGAACTCATTAGCATAATAGGCCACACCCAACAGCAGAAAGTCATTAGCATATTCAACCACACCCATGATAGTGCAGCTCATTAACATATTAGGCCACACCCCATGCCTTCCCTTGGCTTGCCTGGGTGTGGGCAAGCCCCCCCTTGAAGCTGGCCATTGGACAGGCTGGGGAAGGCACAGGGAGTCATTTCAATGCCCCCCCCCAATCCTTCCAGGGCTCCCCCGGCCCACCTGCCTCAAAGCCACCGGGGGGGGGTCGCTCTCCAGGCCTTCCCTCTGTAGCCACACATGCAGAAGTTCTGGCTGTAGTGGGTGTGGCCAACTCTGAAGCCAGCCAGAACTCGGTTCCTGTGCGTTCCTGCCCCAAATTAGCCCTGCTACTGTCTATTACATGTTCTTTAGCATTTTGGCAATTTGTAAGTAGTGAGTCTGTTTACTACACTTATTTATTTCATTAGATTTATAATCCGCCCTCCCTGTGGACGGGCTCAGGGCGGCTAACAAACTAGGCACATATGCCACTAATCAAAACAATTAAAAACAAAATTTAAAAGTCATAAAACATATAACAATACAGTGCTCTTGTCTCAGAAGGCGCTTGTTTTTGCCTTCTGTTCTTGGATTATTACAGGACAGGGTTACCAACTCCAGGTTGGGCAATTCCTGGAGATTTGGGAGAGAGACTGGGGACAGCAGAGTGTGGGGGATGGGAGCGGACTTCACTATGGCCTGATGCTGCCTTCCAAAGCAGCCATTTTCTCCAGGTGAACTGATCTCTGTCGTCTGGAGAGCAGTTGTAATCCCAGGAGATCTCCAGGTTCCCTCCTGCAAGTTGTAGCAACCTAAGCTGCAGTGTTAGAGGAGTCAAACAATAAATATATACACTGCAAAAACCTTTTTTTATAAATTAATGAGCTCTATTTGTTCCATTTTACAAAGTGCATTGTGTGTTGTTTATAATATCTTAAAACAGGTACATGTCCAAATCTCCTGAATGTAGTACCCCCGCCTTCTAAAGCAGATATTCAATAGGAATCTTATATGCTATGTGGTAGGAGGAACTCCCTATCAACCAGAGCTCCAGATGCATTTATATCCATGAGGGAAACGTGCCTCATTCTCCTTTACGTAATGTGTGGGGTTGGACCCAAATAGCTCTGCTGGTGAAACAGAGAGAAGGAGTCTTCTTTGAAAGCCCCAAAATGTTATACTGAGGGTTATGGGATCTCCAGGGCTATTTTTGGGCAGGAACGCACAGGAATGGAGTTCCGGCTGGCTCCCAAGTTGGCCACACCCAGCAGGGACTCATTAGCATAATAGGCCACACCCAAGAGCAGAAACTCCTTAGGATTGGCTACATTAGGGATGTGTGGCCTAACATGCAAAGGAGTTCCAGCTACAAAAAAGCCCTGGGTTTTGACAACAAACAAGGTAAACAGAATAAGAAACAAAAAGTGGGTGTGGCTGGATGACCACACTTCTGGTAAGATGGGGGTGAGGCCTAATATGCTAATGAGCTGTGCTGTTAGGGGTGTGGCCTAATATGCTAATGAGTTTCTGCTGTTGGATGTGGCCTGTTATGCTAATGAGTTCCTGCTAGGCTTTTTCTACAAAAAAAGCCCTGGGGATCTCCATGAACAGAAGCCATGTGGGATGGGATGGGTTGGGGCTATAACAAGGAGAGAAATTGGATGAGCTGGAGCAGGTAGCTGCAAAGTGACTGAATGTGTAGGAAGAACAAAATTTTTGACTTTTCAAATGGAGTCTTGCATGTATTTCAAAAGGAGGCACATCTGTTTTTTGGGGGGAAATGACTGGCCATAGCTGAATGGGCTCAGTCTATCAAATCATACCATTTGCTTTCTAGGGATCTGGGCTCCAACATGTGGAAGTTCAATTACCTTTAAAAACTCATCGTACTGGAGCACAATTTCTGATTTTGTTAAAAAAACCCTCCTCCTCTCTAATCACATTCTTGTCCCTTAGCCTGGGTAATGTTATGTTAGAAGTCATGGGCGTTTATGTTGAAAGGAGTCTAGACAACCCAGTTCTTCCAGCAACTTTAAAGAAAGGTTACCTTTGCCAAAGATCAGTCCGCTACCAGACAGCTGAGAAAACTTTTACTGATTAGCTACCCACTGCAACCCACTTACAAACCTACTGCAGATAGTTACTAATTGCACCAATTTACCATGGGATTTTAGCCAGTTTACTCCTTCCATCCAGCCTTTTCCATGAGAACTCAGTGCATCAGCAAATAGCCTCCCTAGCAATCCAGAGAATAATAGTTATTTATTGCGTGTGTATGTAAAGTGCTGTCAAGTCATAACCAACTTATGGCAACCTTGCAGTGTTTTCAAGGCAAGTGATCAAGCAGAGGTGGGTTGCCATTGCCTTCCTCTGCAGGGTCTTCCTTGGTGGTCTCCCATCCAAGTACTGACCCTGGTTAGCTTCCAACAATTGACGAGACCAAGCTATACTATACCATTCCACAGCCCAGGTATTTATCACTTACTTCATTTATACCCCACCTTTCTCACCGGTGGGAACTCAAAGCAGCTTACATCTTTCTCCTCTCTTCTATTTTATCCCCACACCAACCCTGTAAGGTAGGCCAGGCTGAGAATGTATGACTGGCCCAAGTCACCCAGAGAGCTTCTGCGGCAGAGTAGGAATTCAAACCTGCATCTCCCAGATCCTGAGCAGACAATCTAACTGCTACATCTCACTGTCTCAATAATATAAAATTTAGCTATTAAAATCCAATCAATCTCCACCATATAAGATTGGTAGAAAATAGGAGTAAGCACCCTCAATATTGATAGAAGATGAGTTTACACATTGAATTGTGTTTTTTTTTTACTGTAAGGGCATATCTGTGTTACAAATCAATGGCTGTGGTTACACACACTAAATAATCCACTTTCAATGCACTTTCAATGCACTGTACAACTGGATTTTGCCAGTTCACACAGTAAAATCCAGTTGGAAAGTGCACTGAAAGTGGATTGAAAGTGGATTATTTAGTGTGTGTGACTGCAGCCAATGTCAGTTTGATACCAGCTTCTTTACCACAGATTCCTCCAAAGAATCCTGGGAACTGTAGTGTAATGAGGGTACATTCATTTGCCTCTCCTTCAGATCTACAGTTCCCAGAATTCTGTTGGAAGAAGGTGTGATGTTAAAACTTTAAAACTATTTTGAGTCTGTGGTGCAGAGACCAAAGCTCCCTCTAAGCTGGGGGGTCTTGTGAGCAAAAATTTTACTCTGAGGGCTGCTGGCATTAATGCTGTTAGTGAGCGATTTGGCTGCTGCATAAATCAGTTTGCTCTGGAGCCATCTTTCCTTAGCTAAGACAAAACTGTGTGAGCTGGAGGCTAAAAAAACGGTGAGCTAGCTCACACTAACTCAGCTTAGAGGGAACACTGGCAGAGACACCCTCAGGTCTTCTGTGGCCACCAGCAGGGGAGAGGGAGTAGGACTGCCAGGCGGGGCGCGCAGGCAAGCCGGCGCTGGGACAGAAGGGGCGAGGGTTGAAACCCCCGCCCTTTCCCTGGCTTGCAGCTCGCCCGCCCTCCCCCCTTGGGAGGGAGAGGAGGCAGGGGCGGCATGGCGGGTCTCCAGGCCCCACCAGGAGGTTGGCATCTGTGCCCCGCCTAGGGCACAGAAACACCTCCAGCTGGCCCTGAGCACCAAGTTGGGAAACTCCTGGAGATTTGGGGGGGGTGGCACCTGGGGAGTAGACGGACCTCAGTGGGGTGCAATGCCATATAGCCCACCCTCCAAAGCATCCACTTTCTGATTTATTTAGTCTGGAGATGAGCTGTAATTCCAGGGGATCCCCAGGTCCCACCTGGAGGTTGGCATCCCTAGCAACACTGCAGATCTGCCTCTAGAAGAACAGAGCTGGTGTTCACCATGCTAGAGATATTTCTGTGATTCATTTGTAGTGATTTCCCTTGTGTCGGGGGTTCTGCCTGCCCTGGGCAATGGGGGAATACCATCTTTGTCTGCTTTTCTCGAGCAAAACAGTGTGGCAGTTGACCCCATGAAGCGTGAAAGGATATTTAGAAGCTCTGTGAAGAATACACCAGAGAAGTGACTGAGGTGATTTCTAACTGCAAAGCTTCATTTGAGCCAGGCTTAAAACCGGAGCTTAGCCAAGAGCCTGTTTCCAATGCTTAGTCCTAAAACCCGGAATGTGACAAAAAAGGAAAGAAAGAGCAAATGCTTCTGTCCACGTGCAGAAAGCACTTCCTTGCATCACCTAAACCTGTGCTGGGGGGCAAGAGTGTCCTGGGCAGACGGTGTGCTTCTAGACATCCCTGGGCTCTCCTGCTTACTACAGAAAGCAACTCTGAGCAAAGGAAGATGCCAGTTTGACCATGACTCGCAGCCACGTGATGCAGTCTGGCAGGCCTTCCCGAAAGTACAAATTTGTCTTCCTTTTTTCTAAGCCCTTTGGTTTCTCAATACAGAATTAATTTTAATTTAGTACATTTTTTAAAAAATCCTGCCCTTTCGCCGAGGAAGTCAGGGTGTCATCCTCCCCTCTCCCATCTTTATCCTTACAGCAGCTGTATGAGTAGGGTCGCTGGCTCCAGGCTGGGGAATTCCTGGAGATTGGGGGGGGGTTGGGGTTTGGGGAGGGAGGGGCTTCAGCAGGACCCAGTGCCGCAGGGCCCACCTTCCAAAGCAGCCATTTTCTCCAGGAGAACTAATCTCTGTCGCCTGGAGATCAATTGTAATCCCGGGAAATCTCCAGCTCCCACCTGCAGGTTGGCAACTCTACCTATGAGGTAGGTTCAGCTTAGAGAGAGTGACCGGTCCGTGGTCACCTAAGAAAGTTCCTAGCAGAACGAGAAATCTGATCCTGAGTCTCTCAGATCCTAGCCTCATGCTCTAACCCTGTTGCTCCGCACAATCGCAGGACGGGGCATGACAGAAGGAAGACTGTGGAGCTATGTAAATACGGCACTTGAGTATTAAGTTAGCCTGTCATTAGGAGTTGGCAGAGCACGGTGACCTGGAACGAGCTGACGTCACAAAGTTACCAAAGGGAGGATCTTCTTACATAATTAAAGTGGGTGTTCGAAATCAAACACGGAACACGCCTAGCCCTCGTCGTTTGAGTCAGGCTTCAGATCACTTAACCCAAGCCTCAGGCGACTCCCACTGCCTAAAGACCTAAGCTGTGGGAATAGGTCAAGATGATCTCGACATTCTTTTCTCCACTCTGGCACAGGTACGCTGACCGCCAGGTGGATTTGTTCCTGACAACTTCTTGGTGTGACTCACTCGGAGGCTGCTGCTGACCTCCGGGCTTCAAGGGAGCGTTGACTTTCATCACGCTGCTGGCAGACAGCCCTCACTCACTCACTCACTCACTCACTCCTCTCTCTCTCTCTCTCTCTCTCTCTCTCTCTCTCTCTCTCTCTCTCTCTCTCTCTCTCTCTCTCTCTCTCTCTCTCTCTCTCTCTCTCTTTCCCACGCAGTGGCTCAGGATGCACTCCCCACGGAACAGGTTCGTTCTGCCTGAGGTCTTTACAATGTAGATATTTACAGGGAAGAAACTATTCCTGGCTAGTTCCTTCCAGTTTGGGTGCCTGCAGGTATTTGGGAAGGCCCATGCCTTGGGCAGCGGGCAGCTTTGCAAATACTCCTGACTGTCGAAAGAAAGAGACCTGTCATAGCCAGGAGCCTTTGAGAAGCCTAAATAGTCTTTCCCTAGGCCTTGCCGGTGGAAAGTATCAAGGCTCCCCATGTTGTTGTTAGCATTTTAAAGGGGACAGAAATATTTTCAAAGGGCACATCTCCCCAACCACCACCTTTGAAATGCTAATAGCACAGTGGGAGGAGTGTGGTTTACATTACTGGACTGTAGCAGAGGTTAAAGGGTTAAGACTCCACTTTCTTCTCCACTCAGCCCCTGAGGCAAACTGAGTTTGCCATAGCTGAGAATTTGTGTTTTATAGATGGATGGTAATGCCTGATCTTCATCATCGTTCTTTTTTGGGGAGGACCCCGCAAGTTGATGATCCTCTTTATCAAGATAATAAGAACATAAGAGAAGCCAATGTTGAAGCAGGCCAATGGCCCATCTAGTCCAACACTCTGTCACACAGCGGCTAAAATATACCAGGTGCCATCAGGAGGTCCAGCAGTGGGGCCAGGGCACCAGAAGCCCTCCCACTGCTGCCCCCTACAGCACCAAGAATAGAGTGCATCACCTGCCCCAGACTGAGAGTTCCCATCTATACCCTGTGGCTAATAGCCACTGGTGGACTTCTGCTCCATATGTTTATCTAATTCCCGTCCATGCTTGCAGCTGCCACGACCTCCTGTGGCAGTGAATTCCATACGTTAATCACTCTTTGGGTGAAGAAGTATTTCCTTTTATCTGTTCTAACCCGACTGCTCAGCAATTTCATAGAGTGCCCACGAGTTCTTGTATTGTGAGAAAGGGAGAAAAGTACTTCTTTCTCAACCTGCTCAATCCCATTCATAATCTTATAAACCTCGATCATGTCACCTCTCAGCCGTCGTTTCTCCAAGCTAAAGAGCCCCAAGCATTTTAACCTTTCTTCATAGGGAAGGTGTTCCAACCCTTTTATCATTCTAGTTGCCCTTCTCTGCACTTTTTCCAATGCTATAATATCCTTTTTGAGATGTGGTGACCAGAACTGTACACAGTATTCCAAATGAGGTTGCACCAATGATTTATACAGGGGCATGATGATACTGGCTGATTTGTTATCAATTCCCTTCCTAATAATCCCCAGCATAGTGTTGGCCTTCTTTATTGCAGCTACACATTGTCTAGACATTTTCATCGAGTTATCCACTACGACTCCAATATCTCTCTCTTGGTCCGTCTCTGCCAGTTCAGACCCCATCAATGTGTATTTATATTTAGGATTTTTGGCTCCAATGTGCATCACTTTGCACTTGGCCACACTGAACCCCATTTGCCACGTTGACGCCCACTCACCCATCCTCAACAGATCCCTTTGGAGTGCCTCACACTCCTCCCTGGTTTTCACCACCCTGAACAACTTCGTGTCATCTGCAAATGTAGCCACATCACTGCTTACTCCCAATTCCAAATCGTTAATAAACAAGTTAAAAAGCATCGGACCGAGTACTGATCCCTGTGGTACCCCACTGCTTACCACCCTCCACTGAGAAAGTTTCCCATTTATACTCACTCTCTGTTTCCTATTTATAAGCCAGTTTTTGATCCACAAGAGGACTTGTCCTTTTATCCCATGACTATTGAGCTTACTTAGGAGCCTTTGATGAGGAACTGTATCAAAAGCTTTCCGGAAGTCAAGGTAAATAATATCTATTGGATCCCCCTTGTCCACATGTTTGTTCACTCCCTCAAAAAAACACTAACAGGTTAGTGAGACAAGATCTTCCCTTACAGAACCCATGCTGAGTCTGCCTCAATAGTTTTTGTTCATCAATGTGCCTACTAATTCTTTCCTTAATAACAGCTTTCACCAACTTACCCGGTATCGATGTCAGACTGACTGGCCTGTAATTTCCCGGATCTCCCCTGGAGACCTTTTTAAAGATGGGAGTGACATTAGCTACCTTCCAGTCCTCAGGAATGGAGGCAGATTTTAAAGAAAGATTACATATTTTTGTCAGGAGATCCACAAGTTCACATTTGAGTTCTTTCAGAACTCTCGGATGAATGCCATCCGGGCCTGGTGATTTATTAGTTTTTAAATTGTCCATCAGTCGGAGGACTTCCTCTCTTGTTACCGCAATCTGATTCAGGTCTTTCAAACCCCCTCCCGAAATCGGTGCTTCTGGAGTGGGCAAGCACTTCTCCTCTTCCACAGTGAAGACAGAGACAAAAAATGCATTCAGCTTCTCAGCCATTTCCCTATCATCCTTCACTACTCCTTTTACCCCTTGGTCATCCAAGGGCCCCACTGCCTCCCTGGCTGGCTTCCTACTTCTAATGTATTTGAAGAAAGTTTTATTGTTGGTCTTTATGTTTTTTGCGATATGCTCCTCATATTCCCTTTTTGCTTGCCTGATCACAGACTTGCATTTTATTTGCCATAGTCTGTGTTCCCTTTTATCAACCTCACTAAGACTAGCTTTCCACCGCTTAAAGGAATCCTTCTTACTTTTTACAGCTTCCATTACTTTATTTGTTAACCATGCAGGCTTTTTTCTATACCTATTTGTACCTTTCCTAACCTGCGGTATATATTTTTTCTGAGCTTCTAGGATTGTCTTTTTAAATAGTCTCCAAGCTTCCCCAATGGTTTTGACCTTCTCCACTCTTCCTTTCAATTTCTTCCTCACATGTCCCCTCATACCAGAGAACTTACCCCTTTTAAAGTTAAAAGTGGTTGCGTCAGTCTTTTTGGGCAACTCCCTATCTGTACAAATGTTAAACTCAATGACATTATGGTCACTGTTCCCAAGCAGTGCAATCACTTTTACATCTCTCACCAGGTCTTGGGTGTTACTTAGGACCAAATCCAGGATCACCTCTCCCCTGGTAGGATCTGTGACCATCTGTTCCACAGCACAGTCATTGAGAGTGTCTAAGAACGCAATCTCTTTTTCCCGACTAGAACTCATATTGACCCAATCAATGTGTGGGTAGTTAAAGTCGCCTATTACAACACAGTTATTTCGTCTAGCCGCTATCTTTAATTCATTCATCATTTTATAATCCTCTATCTTTTGATCTGGTGGGCGATAACAAACTCCCGCTGTTAAGCCTCCTTTTGGACCCACTATTTCAACCCATAGCATTTCCAGAAGGGAATCCAATTCTCTTACCCTCTCAATCTTACTGGACGGTATACCCTCTCTGACATACAGAGCCACCCCACCTCCAACCCTTCCCCCCTATCCTTCCGATATAATTTATAACCAGGAATCACCATATCCCACTGATTTTCCTCATCCCACCAAGTTTCTGAAATACCCACAATGTCTATTTCCCCCCACCCCAACACCAAGCATTCCAACTCCCCGATTTTACCTCGGAGACTTCTAGCATTTGTGTATAAACACTTATAGTTTCCCAGGTTTGTTAAGCCCACAGCCTTCCTCTTGCTGCCTCGAGACCTTGCCAGGCAGTTCCTATCATTAGCCACAGTCTCAGTGGACAATTGTAATCTATTTCCTTGTACAAAAGTAATAGCTACCCCTTCATCTCTTTGAGATGAGCCATCCCGAACCAGAGACTTTTCATCTCCTGTCGGCTTTCCCCCATTATTCAGTTTAAAAACTGCTCTGCCACCTTTTTGATTTTGAGCGCCAGCAGCCTGGTTCCTTCTCGGGACAAATGGAGACCGTCCCTTTTGTACAGCTCCCTCTTGTCCCAAAAAGCATCCCAGTGCCTAACAAACTTGAACCCTTCCTCCCTACACCACCGTCTCATCCATGCATTGAGACTCCTGATCTGTGCCTGTCTCTCCGGCCCTGCGCGTGGAACAGGTAGCACTTCCGAGAAGGCTACCTTGGAGGTCCTGGCCTTGAGTTTCCTGCCCAGCAGCCTAAATTTCTCCTCCAGGACCTCACGACTGCATTTCCCCACATCGTTGGTGCCGATGTGCACCACGACCACTAGCTCCTCCCCAGCACTATCTACCAGCCTATCTAAAACACGCATAATGTCCGCTACCTTCGCACCAGGCAGGCAAGTCACCATACGGTCAGTACGCGGGTTCGCCACCCAGCTGTCTACCTGCCTAAGGATCAAATCACCAACTACCAAGAGCCCCCCTCCCACCCTTCCCAGGGACGGTTCCTTGGTACGAAAGGATACCCGTTCACCAGCTGAAGAAGAGGTCCCTTCTGAGGGCACATTCCCCTTATCCTCAGCATGGTGCCCCTTTTCCCCTTGACCCTCATGCTCCCTGGCAGCAGCCAGGCTGCCAGATCCAGAGTGGGACATATCTAACAAGTCCCCGAGAGTCTTCCCCGTGCACCTAACTGACTGTCCCTGCTTCTTCAGGTCAGCCACCTTGGCCTCAAGGGAGCAAACTCGCTCCCTGAGAACCAGGAGCTCCTTGCAGCGAGCACACACCCAAGACTTCTGACCAGTGGTCAGATAGTCATACATGTGACACTCCATGCAAAACACTGGATAGCCCCCAAACCCCTGCTGGCATTCTGGCTTCATAATTGTTTTTAAACAAATACTTTTCTATAACCCCTCTTTTAAAACACTTTGTATTTATATGGCTCCTGTTGTAGGAGTCTACTTACCTTACCTTACCAAGGAGCCAAGGTCCCTGGCTTTCTGGCTCTTCCTGTGCTTCTTACAGAGCCCCTAGGCTAAGAGCTACTGGCAAAGAGCTTCGCCCTTTTGCTCTCGCCCTTCGGCTCGTGCCAGAGGCTTGTGCCTCTTGCAAACTTCCTGCCTTAAATAGAATTGTCTCCCAGGAGAGGGTGTGGCCAGCAGCTACTCAAAATCACCCATGGCACTTAATGACAGTCAAACAATGACCCTTTCACACCCCGACTCCAGCAGCCAGGAGTCTGCTATTCAATTTCACCCAAGCACTTAATTACAGGCAAACAATGACCCTTTCACACCATAACTCCAGCAGTCAGGAGTCTGTTACAACTCACCCACACACTCCCAAATACAGTCCCTGACACAGTACCTTCTCAGCTAAAGCATCTCAGCTGAGAGTAAATAAATAAAAATACCACTCACCCCTCTGGCAGCTCAAACACCTTGCTCCTTCTCAGAGCTCAGCTGGTCCAATGAGAAACATTGTAATACGGTAATGCCCCTGTACAGAGCCATGGTGCAGGCCTCATTTGGAATGCCGTGTACACTTCTGGTTGCCATATTTAGAAAAGGACATGGCCGACCGAGACAAAGTACAGAAGAGGGCAGCCAAGATGATCCAGGGACTGGAGCACCTTTCCTATGGGGACAGGCTGAAGGATGTGGGACTTCCCATTTTAGAAAAGAGATGACCAAGGGGCAGGTCCGTAGCCAGGATTTTATAATTGGGGGGGGGGCTTTAATAAGTCAGGGGGCACTGACGTCACAAAATAGAATAAAATAAAAAAAATTAAAAGTCACTTTTGCAACACTTGCACTCTGCCTGCCTATGTGGGGAAGCAAGGCACACTTGGGGAAGGGGAGGCAGTGGGGAGTCTACTGGGTGGCTCAGAGAGTTGGTAGTCCTCCAGGCGGTCCAGAGAGATGGGGTGGTGAGGGCTGGATGGAAGTCAGGGGGCCTTGGCGGGAAGTGGGGGGGCAGGCCCCAGAATGCCCCACTGTATCTATGGGCCTGCCGGGGGTAGGGATGACACATAGTAGAGGTTTATCACATCATGCATAGGTCAGAGGGAAAAGACAGCTGTCCCTCTCCCATAATATTACAGGGTTGCCAAACTCCAGGCGGGACCTGGTGATCTGGAATTACAGCTGATCTCCAGACAACAAATATCAGTTCCCCTGGAGAAAATGCCTGCTTTGGGGCATGGACTCTATGTCTCTATGGTATAATTCCCTGCTAAGGTCTCTCCCCAAGCTCCACCCTCAAATCTCCAGGAGTTTCTCAACCTGGAGCTGGCAACCCTGTAATATTAGGACTGGGTAGCCAATGAAGTTGATAGGCAATAGGTTCAGGAGAGACAAAATGAAACATTTCTGTATTCAGTGAATAATTAAACTGTAGACTTCACCACCAGTAGAGGAAGCATAGCATAGCTTTAAAGTGGAGTTGGACATGGCTACTAGCCATGGTGAGGTAACAGGGTTGCTGGGGGATCTTTGGGCCCTGCCAGGATCTTCTGCCATGTGTGCTTTGCGCACATGGTGTGATGACATCACCCAGAAGTGATGTCATTGTGGCAACACTCTAGTTTTTGGGCAAAATTCTATGGTTTGAGCCCAAATTTACCATAGAGTTTTGCCCAAAAACTAGAGCAGCAGCAGGGAGGAGCCTGTAAAAGTGGGGGAAACCCATTCAGACAAGGGGGTTGGCAACCTTATGAGGAAAGGAAACCTCCATATTCTGAAACCCAGTGCTAGGAGGCAACATCAGGGGAAGGCCTGGGCCTCTTATGCCCTATTTCTTGGCCCTCTGGGACAACTGGTTGACCACTATCTGAAACAGGATGAACCACTAGCCTGATCTAGGCCCAGGTATCCAGGCCACAGGCCGATGCCCTCCCAAATACCTAGAGTTGCCCCCAGGTGGGGCCTTTTCTGCTCTGACAGGAAGTGGCTCTTCAGGGTCTCAGGAGCAGGTCTTTCACATCACCCACTTCCAGATCCATTTAGCTACAGTGCATAAAACAGATGCTGTGCCACTGAGGCACGGCTCCCCTCCCCCCCCCCCAAAAAAAACCCCTAGCTTTAGTTTTTAATTTCTTGTTCTGTGGAACAAGATAAGATTAAATATTTATTTATTTAGTACATTTATCCTGCCTTTCATCCAAAGAGCTCAGGGTGGTATACGTTGGCCTTCCTTCCTCGATTTTATCATCACAGCAACCCAGGGAAGATCGGTTAAGCTGAGAGAGAGAGCGAGAAAGAGAGAGAGAGTGTGTGACTACACCATCTTGGGAGCCAGTGTGGTAGATTTGGGAGCCCACGTGGGAGCCCAATTTTTTTTTTTTTTTAAACTTCCTCTCCCAGTAAGAAAGCATAGCTTTACTTTAACAATAGACTCAATTTATTAACAAAATACAAGGGACAGAGTTACAGTAAAGGAAATAAAAAGAGCAGTGTATTGGTTCTAGTTTCTGCTGCTTGCCCTACCAAATACAATTAGGTGGGTAGGATTGTATCTTGCATGGCTACAGAAGATCCATGGCAATGGGCAGGAACTGGAATCAGAAACCAGAATCTTTTTCTGCCCTCGCTGAAGTTCCAGCATGGAGTCCTGGTAGCATGGTCTCTGACTGTATATTAGTAGCGGCTTCTACCTGGATGTTTCGGTCCAACTTTTAACCAAACAGGAACATTTTTTGGGGGTGGGGTTTTTTGGAAGACTGTTCACACAATGTTGCGTGACTGTTGTCCTTTCCCTGTCCTCAGAATACTGTTCTCCAAATCTGCTTTGCTAGGATTCTTCCAGGAGGCCTTTAAGATAAACATAGATTTGGCTACTATGTGGATGGGCAGGTACAGATCTTTGAAGCTCCCCACCACCCACACTGTTGCTGATTCCACTCTGTGTGCACTCATCATCCCACCCCCAGCAGGCTTTTTTTTAAAAAAAAAATTGTGTTTGTTTATTTGGAAAATCTACATGCTGCCTCTCCAAACCTACTCAAGGCAGCTCACAATGATAAAACAAGACCAAGCTTACAGCAAACAGTAAAAACAAATTGTAACAGTAAAAAACATAAGGAAAAGTCAATAATAATAAAAAATACCAATAAAAACCACCAATATAAAGAAGTCACAGCATAAAAAACCACAAAAAAGTCACAAGTCACAGTGGGAGCTCACTGGGAGACCTCGGGCCAGTCACACTCTCTCAACCTAGCCAACAACCTTGTGTGGATAAAATGGAGGAAGGGAGAATAATGTAAACCGCCTTGGAAGGTATAAATGAATTAAATACATAAAAGCACATAAAACAACAGAGCAGTCTAAAATGATGTTACTAAAACAGTCCTCAAGACTAGGAGCAGACCATAAAACAGCTAAAAAGATGGAACCACCTTAGTTTAAAAAAGCCAAGTAAAGAGAAATGTTTCAGCTTGGCATTGAAAGGAAAGTAGGCACCAGGCACTTCTCAAGGGAGAGAGTGTTCCAAAGGGCAAGGTACCAGCTTTGAAAAAGATCTGGTTGCCTGTCACCATACACCTTAACTTTGAAGGCGGGGGCCCAGAAAGCAGAGTTTGAAAGTTGGATCTCAGCTGACAGGCTGGACAATATGGAATTCCTTCAAGTACTCGGGCCCCAAACTATTCAGGGCTTTAAAGGTAAGAACCAGCCCTTTGAATTGTGCCCAGAAACTAAACCATAAAATCCTCAGGTTTCAGGCTGAGAGGAACTGGTCCCTCTTTATAGAGACAAATAGACAGGGAAGTGATAATCATTTGGTCTCATGCCAGGAAAGGCAAGATAGTTCGATTTCTGCATTACCTGCTCTAGGGCCATAAAGGCAGAGGCCATGCCCCTAATTATGACTGGGTAAAAGAAGTGTTGGGAAGCCTGTGGAGTTAATCCCCATTTCAGGATAGGGCAGAGAGGAACCCTCCTAGCAGGGAGAGAAAGGGTTAAAAGGTTTAACACACTTTGTGAAGGTGCAAGCCAGGAACTGGGGAACAGGGAGAAATAGAGTGAATTCTGCCTTGGTCAGCAACCCAAGGAATTCTGCCTTGATCAGCACACTTTGCGTGCCCACGGAAGCTTGTACCCAGAATTAAACTTTGTGGGTCTTAAAGGTGCCCTTGGACTCAAACTTTGTTCTAGAGCTGGATTTCATCGGCCTGTTGGTGGCACCTCACTCACTCCCAACCCAGCCAGCCTTTGCAGAAGGACGCCATATTCAGCCATACTGCAACCCACTGATGGTCCAGGAGAATCAACAGGGACTTTCACTCCCTCTGTCCCTCTCCCATCAAAGATTGTCAGGGACAATCAAGGCCATTTCTATCCCAAACCCAGGCTAGAATCCATATTGAAATGAGCCTAGATAATCTGTCTTTTCCAAGTTGGCCTGAACCTGTGTAGCCACCAGCCCTTAAGCACCTTGCCTTCAAATGGAATGTTGGGTGCGTTCAGACGCGCCGTTTGAGCCGTTTTCAGCACGGCTCAGAAACGGCTTTTCCCTGCGCGTTCACACGCCCAACATCTGCCCACCGTCCCCAGCCGTCGCTTTCTGGAGCAAACCCCCTTTGAAACGGAGTATTTTGGCACCACTTACCCAAGCGGTGTTTTCCATGATTCTCCGTTTCAAGCCGCACTTTTCCCTGTCTGATCGCTCCATCCAGCCACTTCCGGGTGCTTCAACCCCCCCCCTGGGAAGCTGCCTCCAGCTTCCGGTTTTAGTCCTCCATTTTTTTTTCCCCTTACCGGTGTGCGCTTGAGCGGAGCTCCGCACTTAGGTTAAAAAAAGGAAAGGTTTACTGGTGCCTAGTTTAGGCATTTAGAGGAGTCCGGGATCTCGGGGAGGCCATTTTTAAAAGGACTCTTCCTTTAAACTTTAAAGGGACCTGTTGAGCTCGCTCTTCTTCGCACCGGCCAAACTTCCTGTTCGGGAGAGGGCTGCCTGTGCGCATGCTCAAAGGAGAGGGGGAAACCCCTCCCACCTGCAGGAGGACGGCGGGGCGCTCGGAAGGAGGAGGTGAGTCTGAGCGCGATTCTCCAGTTTAAAAAAAACGCATCGTGCCGGAGCAGTTTAAACCGCTCTAGCACGCTGTCTAAACGCACCCGTTGGGTAGTTATTTAGGTCATTGTGGTCCAGGGATACCTTCTTCAAGATGGGTTTCACAACTGGGTCTTTCAAAGCAGCTGGAACAGGGAGTTTATTATCTCCTGGACTCACTTGACCAACCCAGCCAGGCTTTATGCCAACAGCCATATGCAGAAAGGATAGAGTCTAGAGATGGTGGGTCACACACTTCTTTAGAAGCATGTCCATTTCATCAGGTGTCACCAGTTGAAGTTCCTTAGGCTGCTCTTTAATTGCATCCTCAGATTTAATTGAATCAGTTGTAGCTAAGTTGCAGCAGAGGTGAGCGGTTTTATCTGCAAAATGTGTTGCAAAAGAGTTGCGGCAGGCCTGCACGTTTTCCAGGTCAACCTCTTCAGGGGACCAAGATAAGAGCCTCCTCACTGTTTGGAAAAGCTCTGCTGGATAGCAATGTGTGGAACAATGGTAGCAGAACGGTGAGCTTGCTTTGCTTCCGTCACTGCCACAGAAGTAGGTGCAATAATGCGCTCTCGCCCGGGTTTGGTCACATGCACATCAGTTTTTCCACCATGTTCTCTCAACTTCTGCCCAACCATTTCATCGCTGTGACACTATATATAAAACACTACAGCAATACAACTACTACTGATCTTTTAGAAAACCTGGTAAAAAGCCCTCTAGCACTATGGGGTCAATAATGCATGCCATGGGTGGACCAAGAAAAAGATGGAGTGTATCTTTGCATGGATTCTCTTTTGCCACTGTGAATGTCTTGCCACAACAATGACTGCACCAAGGGGAATCATCCATATATGGAAACGCCCTACAAGAAACCTGGGTGCAATCCTTATTCAATAGTAGAACCTGCTTTAGGAAGGTTCCTTGGTTTAGGAAATAAGAGAGACCAAGCCTAAGATTGTTCTAGCCTCTGCAGATTCAATATGTACACACAGCATTGCCCTTAGAACTGGCTATACATACACATTTGCAGAGGAGTAAATGCAATTTCTGTCATTTACCATGCAATATTCTTAACTCTCCATCACACACACACACACACATCTCTGGCAACCCATGCACTTGTTGCAGTGACAGGTGTTTTGTTGATCTCCTAATATTGGCCTCTTGGAACAACCCAGCCAAGTCTGTTTTTAATGCTTCCTAATGAAATTAACGATGGGATTTGTTAATGTCACTTTAACATAGTGCTCTTTTAGTGATTGTTTTATTGCTGACATTCCCTGATAAGATTTTATACATATACTCAGTCACCCACACTTTCTGAACTTTGATTTAAGCCATTAAAAATTTCAAGGCTAATAAAAATCCATTCGCCAAAAGTTGCCTGTTGAGATGATGCATTTAAAAACTGACCGCCCCAAGAAGACTTTATTGGCCTATGAAAGAAATGTTGACTTTCAAAATCTCTTTCATTTAAGAAAACCAAGGGCTGTGTTTACCCATCTGTGTTTGTTATCACCGTGACAACACAACACCATAATTTCACAAGAGGTTTATGTGGCTCCGTGTAAGATCCACCCGGCATCTCTTGCCTTGTGGGCTAATCACCTTTGACACACAGAACATGCAAACAGGAAACAGAACTGGTCAGAATCACAGTTCCGTGTGAAGATGTAGAAACATCTGACTTCATAATTAAAAGCTTCAAAGATATCTTTTTTTCATATAGAGTCTAGATTAAGAAGTCATGATACATATTCAAGCAGGGGTCATTTCCTAGAAAAAGAGATGCAGAAGCTCATTTGTATAAATCATTTGCATATGCCACATGCGGCAGACTGGCTGGAGGGTGGAAGGTGAGGTGGGCAGACATGCCTGGCTTCCCTGCCCTATCTTCTCCAGGTGTCCCGTGGCTGTGGGGCACCTGGAGAAGAGCGGGCAGGGAAGCCAGGCATTTAAATCCCCCATCAGTCTCTCGGGCGGGCCAGGAAAGGGGGGCAGGGCTCCTTACTGCTGGAGCACTGCTCCAGGGTGTTCCAGCAGGAAATGACCCCCGCATTCAAGCATTCTTATATATCATAACACTTTTTTTTTTTTAATTCAACATCATTTTTCCAAAGACCTACTTTAAAAATTAATCCTGTTTCATATGGAGTCAAGCAAACATAATAAAAAATGTTAATTTCATCCTACAGAAAGTTTCCACAACTCAGCTTTTGGCACAAAAATGAACTCACCATGCATAATTAACCTGTGAAATTAACTCCAACAGAGTGCAATGATGGTCCTTAGCACCAAATCGCTTTTAAAGAATGGGGAACTTTTTAGAGCTTATGTCTGTTGGGAACTTCTAGGCCAGATAGCCAGAAATTGAACCTTTGGGTTCAGAGATAAAATCCTGCTAGGATCAATTCTGCTGGATGCCGAAGACAAATGAGTTATACGAGATGGATTATGCCACCTTGCTCTGACTGTGATATTTTCTGGGCACCTGGGAAGCAGCTAAGGAAACAGGATATAGATGGCTTATCCACACGATATGTTGAGATTGGTTTAGTGACCTGTCCTTCTCCCCATGGACTCTTGGAAACTCAGAGATGGGCTCGGAATCTGTAATGGACCCCCTTACAAAAATACCATTTTCAGGACTCTTTTTGGGCATGAAAGGAAGTGTGGTGTAGTGGCTGGAGCATTGCACTGGGATCTGGCAGACTCCAGGCTGGCATCCCCGCTCTGCCATGGAAGCCTGCTGGGTCGCCTTGAGTCAGTCACTCAGTCCTCACAGGGTTGCTGATTTGGGGATAAAATGGAAGAGGGGGGAGAATGTTATAAGCTGCTTTGGCCCCTTTTGGAGAGAAAAGCTGTGTATAAATAAATACAAGTTAACAGTTAAGGACCGTGGGCCTTACTCTGTCAGCATTCTTTGGTTCTTTATAAAGGTAAAGGTTTCCCTTGCTTGAAAGCTAGTCGAATCCAACTGTAGGGGGTGGTGCTCATCTCCGTTTCCAAGCTGAAGAGCCAGCACTGTCCGAAGACATTTCTGTGGTCATGTGGCCAGCATCACTAAATACCAAGGCACATAGAACTTTGTTACCTTCCCACCAAAGTAGTACCTATTTATCTACTATTTCTTGCTTTTGAACTGCTAGGTTGGCAGGAGCTGGAACCAGAGATGGGAGCTCACTCTGTCATGCGGAACTCAGGTCTCAAACTGCTGAACTACCGACCTTCCAGCCTGCAGTTCAGCATCTTAACCACTTGAGCCACCACAGCTCCTTTTGATTCTTTATACTGATTGCTATAACATTTGGAAAGAGGGGAAGGAAAATATTCTTGTTTGGTAGGAGAATATGCCCCTCATGGCACCATCTAGCAATGCTACACCCCGGCATCAATCCTTTGACAGATTTAAGCATAGATTTCCCACACTCACACACTTTCCCCCTTGTACCAAAAGAGTCTATAGTGTGGTTTCCAGTAGTCTAAAAACACCCTCAGCAGGGGCTGAGAACATCTTAATTAGTAAAATTGTCTTCTCATCTCCTGTCTCCATTCTTCCCGCATATCTAAGAGAGTTAATGGCCATTAATGGTGCATATCTTTTTGGCAGCAACATGAAAGATTCCAGAAAAGAGGCGAGGCGTGAGATTCTTCTTTGCAAATTTTATGAGTTTATATGACAGCATTTTCCCCAACAAACTGAGGCTCTCTGGTGTCAGCCTCTTTGCCGAGCTGTAAGCATATTCAGAGACAGATGGTAGTTGAGGCTAACTTTGTGTGAGAAATAGAAGGAAATGTTTGTGGATTTTAAAATGAAGGTTATGTGTACTGTATCCCATGGACTATTCACACAGGGGCTCTAGATCAGGTTTGCAAACAGCATTGTTGGAGACAGTACTGGCTGCAATCACACACACTAAATAATTCACTTTCAATGCACTTTCCAACTGGATTTTTACTGTGTGAACTGGCAAAATCCAATTCAAAAGTGCACTGAAAGTGGATTGAAAGTGGATTATTTAGTGTGTGTGATTGCAGCCAGTGACTGCAAAGATTAATGGACATGATCTTCAAGAAGAGAAATGGCATTTTCTCTAAGCTTTTCTGTTAACTTTTAAGTTAAATATATTTCCCCAGTGGATACTGACCACTTAACTTGTCCCCCTCCAGCCATTTTTCCACTCAAAATCCACCCTAAATCCTGTGGAGGGCAAATAAACGATATTTTAGTTATTCAGATATTTATACCATGCTTTTGTCACCAGCCAGGAGGCGCTAGGGATAGCAGTCTCCAGGTGGGACCTGGGGATCCCCAGAATTATAGCTCATCTCCAGGCTTCAGAGATCAGTTCTCCTGCAGAAAATGAATGCTTTGGAGGGTGGACTCTATGGCATTGTACCCCACCGAGGTCCCTGTCCTCTCCAGGCTCCATTTCCAAATCTCCAGGAGTCTCCCAACCTGGATCTGGCAACCCTGGGGACCTAAAACAGTTTACAGCATAGTTCCTCCTTTCTTAACTTTATCTTCAACAACCCTGTGAGATAGACTAGGCTGAGTGGGTGGCTTATGGTCACCCAGCAAGCTTTCATGGCAGAGTGGGGATTTGAACCTGTGTCTCCCAGATCCTAGCCTAAGGCTGTGGCCACACTGGCGGCTTGGCATGATTTAGTGTCATCTCTAATTGAACCAGTTAAAGTGTTGCGGGGCATATCAGCCACACAGTACATCCTGCTACGGGTTGCCCACAAAGACAACCTGTGGTAAGGCATCCACATTATTGCAGTGCCTCAGCCATGGAGCACGCTGCCAAAAAAATCCTCAAAATTCATGTGCGCACATACTTCATGTGTGCACATGCACATATATGAATTTTTTTTTTTTTTTAAATCCTCCCTAGTGGCAGAATGGATCTGTAGGTTCAGACTGCCAAATCCGTTCTCTGCATGCTCCCCCTCGTTCAGACATCTGGCCATGCTCAATGACTGCGCGGGGAACCGAAAACACCACTTGTGATGTGGTGGCTTTTTAACCTGGCTCCAAGCACCCTATGATGGGATAAGTATGGCTGGGGAACACCTGACAGATGTGGCTGTCTGCGCCCATTTGATCCGGAGGGGAGGAGTGGCTGTGTTGGGCCAAACTGCCCGTGTGATCACGGCCAATGCTCCCTCTAAGCTGTGGAGTCTTCTGAGCAAAAATTCTACTTTGTGAGCTACTGGCATTAAAGTTGTGAGCGAGCGATTTGGCTACTGCATAGATTAGTTTGCTCTGGAACCATCCCTCCTGAGCTAAGACAAAAATGTGTGAGCGGGAGGCAAGAAACTGTGAGCTAGCCCACGCTAACTCAGAGGGAACACCGATCACGGCCTAACATGATAATTAATACACTGTGTGTTATGTACTGAGCTTGATTGCATCCCCATTGACAGGCTGGTATCTGGAATGGCAATACCTGATTGGCTACTCTGCGTAGCAGGCCAATCAGGATACAAGGATTGTACTGGAGGGAAGCAAACTGATTGGACCTTATCTAAGCAATGCTATTGGTTGTTACCACTGACATGGGTGTGGCTATGCTAGCCCACACTGTTTAAATAAGAGCCTGTTGCTCTATATTGTGTTGTCTGGTCTGATCTGTTCTGAGCTGTTGAATCACTACTATTAAAGCTGAATCACTTGTTGGAACGCTGCCTTTAAGTGTCATACTTATCAGTGGCGATGAGGATGGGATATAGCGGGTAGGCAGCCCTGCTGAATATTGACACAATGGCAGATGAAGCGGAACCAGTCGCAGCTCTGCCACCAGCAGAACAGCACCCTGCCAACCCACGGGCAGAACCAGCAAGAGGGATGGCAGCCAGTGCCAAGTTTGAGGCGTTCGAACCAGGCCTGGAAAACTGGGACTCGTACATAACCTGGTTCGAGTGCCATCTACGGGCACACCAAATCGAGGAGGAGGCCACGAAATCGGCAGTCCTGTTGAGTTCCTGCGGCCGAGCTGTGTTTGACATGACCAGGTCCCTGGTAGCGCCAACTGACATTCTGACAGTGTCACTGGCAGACCTGAAGGCAAAGCTGAAAAATCACTAGCGCCTAAGCCATCACAGATTGCATGCCACCACGCTTTCTACAAACAGGACCAGAAGGTAGGGGAATCGATAGTGGAGTATGTCACCGAGCTGAGGAAAGCAGCCTGAACATATAGTTTCTCTGACCTGGAGATAGCCTTGCGGGACCAGTTGGTGTATGGCCTAAGAGACAAGCATCTGCAACAACAGTTGTTTGCCAGAACAGAGCTCACCTACGCTACCGCCTATGCAGGTGCTATAGCCGCTGAAGCAGCCGAACGGTCCACCAAGGAGGTCCAGCAAGCCAGCAGCCCGTCACAGCAGCGGGTAGAGAAGGCAGTCCATCATGAGTCAACTGGCTAGGAGAGCTGCAGTTGCATCTCTCTTTCCCTGAAACAGTAACGTGAAAGGAGAATCATGGATGCTGCCATGAGCTCTGGGTAAGAAAAAATGTGACGTATCTCTTTACCCCATGGGGGGGGCTGCCAAAAAGCCTGGAGAAAAATGTCCTGCCCCAGAGCAGACATACAAATTATCAACATGGCTGCCTGCTTCATATCTAGTTTGGTCCTCCTGACACCCAAATTTAGCAGACAGAGGTTTCCAGGCATAAAGCCTATGATGTTAAATCTGCCTAATCTTAAAGGCAGGGTTAGTTTGAACAAGCAAAATAAATAGGGCAACTCTAAGACTATAAGGTCCCTTGTTCAGTTCACTCTCCCTCACAATATAGATGGCAGACTACTTGGAAGAGCTCCACTAGTTTTGTGTCAAGCTACTGCTAAAAGCATAGGAATTGGACCAATAATACAGACAGATGGCAACCCTGATAAAAATGGCACTGTTACAAATATCTTATGACGTAAAATTATTTTTAATTGATCTGAGTGCTTGAAAAGCTGACAGCACTACTGGAGTATTACTAATAACCAGAAAAGAGAGGAAACGCTGGCTCTTGTGTCAACCACAGAAGTGCTGAGAACTTGGAAAGAACTTCTACCTTGCATCATATTCTCTCCCAAAGAAAACAGTTCCTTGGGCTCTGGCATATCTTTGGGGAACTTTTTCATGTACCTCCCTCTTCAGACTGGGTCAGGCTGACATGAGATGCAATACAACCTTTTGAGAAGCTGTTTACAGTGTACTCTGTCACATTCCATGGAACAGTTGGGTGTCTCCATCATAATTGCACCTCATTAGGCATGTGTTTCTGATAATTCAAACACATATTTTGAAAGGTTTGGATCCTATATTCTGTCTCCACCCTTGTTAAGCCTGTGGGCTCTTCTGGAATTTTAAGAAAGGGTGATGGATGCTGCCACAAAATGGTTGCCATGGAGGGGGTATTTTTACTTCTCCAGGACAGTAGGAATATACCAGTTAATTTTTTTTTTCTGAATAAAATTTCATTTACATAAAAGATGTCAGTTTCTGTAAGTGGCTAAGAAAACTTTCAGATAGTAGTGTAGCTGCCTGACATTACTAATATTAATCCAATTGCGGTAAGTTGCCTTAGTTACCGTCTGTATGCCCTTATGGGATCTGATAGGGGCTCTGATAGGGTAATCCAGTTTAAGCCAATAGTAGGAAGGCCATAACCCTGTACACTGTGGTGTGTTACTTGAGGTGGATGTGGCAGATGTTAGAAGAGTGGGGTAGGTTTCCCTGGCCAAGTATAACTCCTGTATTTACATCCCTTGTCAGTTGTATTTACTTTCTCATGGTGATGGTCTTCTTGCTCATCCTACTTTGATGTTCTTAGGACAAAGTAGTTTCAAGGAAACATGACCCCCTAAATTAAGGTAAGCAGCCAAGTTTGGGTGCCCATTGTCTTTTAAGCTGAGGAGTTTAGCTCTCTTCTTCTCCTCCTTCACCATTTTTAGCACACTTTATAGCCAAGTGGAGTAGTGGTGTGGGGTGAAGGGCAGATAGGGATGCCAGTCTCCTGGGGATCCCCCATGGTTACAGCTGATTTCCAGACTACAGAGATCAGTTCCCCTGGGGGAAAGGATTGCTTTGGAGGGTGGACTCAATGGCATTATACCCCAATAAGATCCCCATCTTCATCAAGCTCCATCCCCAAATCAGTTACCCTACCCCCACATCCCCTGCCAGTGGCCAGGGGGGATCTGCAACCCTAAGGGAAGAAGGACTCAAGAGAATATGATGGTGAAGGGGAAAGCAGTGCAGAAAGTGGAAGGGATTGTGAACAGGGCAAAGAAGAACAAAGAGAAGAAGGGAACATGAAAAGAGATGTGGAACAAGCGTGGAAGGGCTCTTGTAAATATGAAAGTAGAGCCAGTGGGGAAAAATGTGGCACAACTGACTGCCAAACTACAACTCTTTTCCAGGTCTAGTTTCTCTCAGTTAGGGAGACCAGGTTGCTGCTGTGTGCAATGTTCTGGTCTCTCACTGCTGCTTCGTGAGGTTACTTCTGGGTACATACATTGTGCATGCAATGCTCTATGAATTCCCCAAATCTCTATGGTAAAAACCATAGAGACCTGGGG
Source organism: Gekko gecko (assembly GCA_029375565.1). Taxonomy (NCBI): domain Eukaryota; kingdom Metazoa; phylum Chordata; class Lepidosauria; order Squamata; family Gekkonidae; genus Gekko; species Gekko gecko. The sequence continues at coordinate 117,538,579 of JAPDNY010000008.1, forward strand.
AATTCATAGAGTGTAAAAACCATAGAAACTTGGGAAATTCTGAGAACATTGCCTCATGTTGTGACATCACTTCCATGTATAGATGATGTTGTGACATTCACCAACATCAGTTGCCCCTTTCTCTCCCCCTTGAAGCTACCCCTGACCCAATTCTGTGCAACCCCCAAAAGGGCAAATAATGCCACTTGGGACTGTTTTGAGTTGGGAAAACAAGATTACTACAGATTGGGCCCCTGCAAAACTTGAGAAGCTATTTCCAGCAGCTGACATCTGACTGATGAGAACAAGAATCAGGTCTGGGAATGAGAATGCCTTGTTCCTTTAGCTGCAGCCTGATACCCAGAAATTCAAAGCGGGAAAGTGTTTTCCTGGTATGCCAGTAACTACATTTCACTGTTAAAGATGTAAGAGAAGAAGAAGAAGAAGAAGAAGAAGAAGAAGAAGAAGAAGAAGAAGAAGAAGAAGAAGAAGAAGAAGAAGAAGAAGAAGAAGAAGAAGAAGAAGAAGCAGCAGCAGCAGCAGCAGCAGCAGCAGCTGCCCATGAGAGAAGTTGTAAAGTTATAAACATGAGAATTTTAAATTGACTTAAGAGCTTATAGTATCCAGTCTTCTTGGCATCTTAGTAACAATTGGAAAAAGGTTGGCTTTCACATTAACCATGCAAGTTTTGTGGATTTGGAAAGAGCATCTACCTTGTAGGCAAATTTTCTCCCAAAGAAAACAGCTCTTTGGACTTTGGCATATCCTTGGGAACTTTCTTATGTGCCTTCCTGTTCAGGGTAGGTCAGGCTGACCTGAGATAAAATACAACCCTCTGAGAAGTTGTTTACACCATGCTCCCTCAGATTCTGTAAGGAGGTTGCATTGCCATCCTAAATGCATCTCATTAGGCACATACGCTCTGGATATTTATTTATTTTTAAACCACCCCTGAAAATGCAACTAAGATCTCACATATTCTACAAGGAAGCAAGTCCAAATTTTAAATGCCTATTCATTTAAAGGCATTGCTAGCTGTTTGCCCCCTACACGAATGTATCAGGAACATACTTGGCTTATACGTTTAATGTAAGATAGATGGCATGAGAGCTTCTGTGGAGGAATGTTTAGGGTCAGACTAGGATCTGGGCAACCCAGGTTTGCATCCCCATCCTGCCAAGGAAGCGTGCTGGGGACCTTGGGCCAGTCACACACAGACAGACTAAGCCGCTTCAGAGGGTAAAATGGCGGACTGGAGAACAATATAAGCCTCTTTGGGTCCCCACTGGGAAGAAAAGTGAGGTATATAAATGATGTAAAGAAATAATGCATCTTTTTCTTATGTAACTGAGAGAACAGGAAGAACATATCTGCGATGCTGGAGGAGGCTGGAAAAGTGGCTACCAATCCAGATATATATATGTGTGTGGGTGGGTGGGTGAGTGTTCTTAATCCTAGGTACCAAAATAAGGAGGCAGCATGGTTTCAAACAACAGCACACAGTTCAATAACTCCATTTCTTTCTTTGTCTCCAGTTACACTGAGTATGACTTCCTTTTCCCCTGCTCTTGTCCACACCAAGTTCTGGTGTGGACTCAGTCGAAAACTCACATTGACTTTCTTATAAAAAGATGTACATGCATGGTTTATATGTGCTGACTGTCACATATGAACAGGTCAATTACTGTCTAGCTTTCCCACGCTGCCAGATGCCCTTTTAAATACTCATGATGGTATAAGATTCAACAGTTGGTGTTCCCCCTGTTCATAGCAAGCAGGAATGGTATTAGCCAAATCGCCTTATTTTCATTATAAGATGGGGAAGATACAGTTACCAAAGGGCAATAGGCTACTATGGATCAATAACCTGTGTATACAGGAGTCCTGCTTATTCCAGAACACCAGAAATTAGATGCTGAGACCAGATCTTAAAAAGAAATGGTTTCTTTACTGGAAAGTTTGCACACATACAGTAAATCTCAAGATCACACTCAACAATACAGAGCTAGGAAAAATAGACTGAAAAGGTACAGAGACATTTGCATTAGCAGGAGTTTGTTGGTTGGGTGATACTGACCTGTCCTGACATGAGGAAGCAATCCTGCAGTGGAAAAATGAGGAAGACTACAAGGGAAGGGGTCGTGTTCTGAATTGGCAGAGCACGTGTTAGACTCTGGGCAGCACTTAAACCAAGAGTCAGCAAGGTTATTTGGGTTGAGAGGTGTGTTTTCTCTAGTCACGTCCCCTAGCCACGTCCCCAGGAAGTTGCTAAACCAAAAACTGGTTTCAGGAGGATGACGGCTTGATGGTTGGGCAATGTTGCTTCTGTTCATACTAACAGTGGCACCTTTGTAGGACAATGACTGAGATCAGCCAGCTAATCATTTCATGGAAGCAGTTCTTTTGTTATTCTGGAGAGCCTATGTGCAGCATCTGGCAAAGATGGGGGGAAAGTGCCTGCATGCTAGAGGAGATGTCTGCCCATGGAGTTTCTGTTCAGATTCTCAGGTCTCCTTGCCATGGCATGGCATTTCTCTACAGCAAATGGCTTACTGGCTTCTGTGTGCTTTTCGTGGCTAGGGTGCTTGGCTCCTCTCTGCTGCGTTGCAGGTGAGGGGTGGCAGGTAACCCACGAATCCACTCTTGGTCTGGCACATTGTCTCAGGAAGAGGCTTCCCTCAGCTGGGCGTATGTTTACAGTCCAGGTAGTTAGCATCACTGTTTGGTCATTGTACAGTCCATTTCCCTTGGCACACTTATTACACAGTCCATTTATTAACTGAACTTGATAAATTCATAACAGCTTTGGAAGCTCCTTGCAGGGCAACAGTGGAACAGGCAGGGTTAGAAGAGGAGCCAGAGAAAAAACAGGTAGGAAGATTCTGTGGCTGATGTATCACCCACACCATCCCCTGGGATCAAAAGGCAATGCAGTTTAGCAGTTTGACATGTTGCTTAGATTATCAATCTCATCTAACAGATTTATACTTGCCTGCTGTCCTCCAGGTAGAACCTGGACTCTGGACTCCCCCAGTGACGCACAGGCTGGGCCTTGGATGGATGCCCTGGTTGAACTCCTCTATCAGGTTGTGCGTGGTGCCTGCCTAGTCAGTGGAGCTGAGCTTCGTGCCCTATTTATAACCTTCAGATTGCTAAATCCCACAGGTGGTGGTCCTTCTTTTGATTTGGCATCCTTGGAACTGCTCCTGAGTAAGCAGCATGAGGACTGCAGCCTTCTGCACCCAGCAGCAGCAGCAACTCTGGCACTGTTTCAGAGTGGAAGTCATGACAGCTGAACAAAGCCTGGAGTCAAGTCGTAGAAACACATCAGAGCATTTAAACCAGAAATTGCAGGTGTGCAGGCTGTAATTTTATCCGGCTGGAGGCAGAAATAATGCATATGAATGTCTCTCAACCTCAGAGCTGTTGTGACAGCTCTTTGCTAATACGGTATCCCATTTCAGTTTTGCTGTGTATGCACTGTTCAGCAAACTATTTATAGGCCAGTAAACAATGCATCATGCACAATCTGCCAGGGAACAATTAGATTGAAAAGCAGTTTGACAGCCTTCATTGTGGAATCCATTTCCCCCTCTTTCAGCTGCCCCCCCCCCAGCTGGTTCCCATATTTAACAAACACAGCTGGAGGAGTGAGGAGGAGGGCCAGTCTGTGACAAGGGTGTGAGCCTGGGAAATTGGCCAGCCATCTCTTAAAGTTTTCTCTCCCATTGGTTTCCGCTGCCTCCTACAACAAGAGAGTTGTCCCCCTTGGGGCTGCAGGATTTCTCATCTGGTTAAACAATGGGACGATGGCATTTCTTTGAACTTACACTTGAAAAAATGAATGTATTTGGGGCCATGGACAGAGTTAACCCTAAATGTTGGAGTCTACTCCAGAAATCTTAGAGCATGCAATGTGGATACCAAGGCATGCACTCAGGGAACATGAGAATAGAAGCTGGAACACTTGAGGAGCAATTTGCTTCTGACCACTGACTAGAGTTGCCAGTAGCCAAGAACAGAGTTTCCCACTGGCCGGGGGGGAGAAAATCTTGTTCCTTCAATAGAACGGGATGATAAATAAGAGTGGTAAACTGAAGTTTTTCATGGCATGGAGCTAAATAACATGACCTGATAAATTGCCGCCTGTCAACTTTAGTTCTGGTGCACCTTTAGTAGTTAAGTGGCAAGCTGGTTTACGGCTGGCGCACCTTTAGTAGTTAAATGGCAAGCAGAGATTTAGCAAGGGAAGCCTTTCCTGGAAGTGATGGGATGGTTGTGGGAGATAATCTGTAACTACTGAATTTCTTACTGTCGTGCCACTGTTAAAATCAGACTAGTGCTGCTTTTGAAAAAGTTGGCCACCCTGCTTAGAGAAGAAGTCAGAAGGGAATGAAAAAGTGGTGGTTGTGTCCTATCTTAGGAACTGCCCTGACCTGGGTAGCCCAGGCTAGCCTCATCTCATCAGCTCTTGGAAGCTAAGCAGAGTTGACCCTGGTTAGTATTTGGATGGGAGACCGGGGCTGCTGTGCAGAGGCAGGCAATGGCAAACCATCCCTGAATGTCTTTGGCCTTAAAAACTCTACGGGGTCACCATAAGTTGATTGTGACTTGACAGCAATTAAAAAAAGAAGGAACTGTAAAAATAAAAGGTAACAAGTTCTGGTGTATAATATGACCAACCTAAGGTACTGTGAAGGTCCTAATGTCCCGAGGCTTGGCAGTCCTTCTGCCTACCCCTGCTCCACTTCCTTTAACGCTAGCTTTCTCTGCAAATGGGCAGAATCATGTTTGCCTCTGTGCTCTGAAATACTTCATCTGCTGATTTCTAACGATCAAGATGCTGCTAAAAGAGCAGTCCCTGTTTTTCTTCCTCATGCACTTATCGCCTTGGTTCTGTGCAGGCTGACCACTCTTGAGGTATCCCGTATCTTTCTTTGGTGATGGAGAGTGCCGTCAAGTCACAGGTGGCGACCCTGTGGGGTTTTCAAGGTGAGAGACGTTCAGAGGTGGTTTGCCACTGCTTGCCTTTAAGACCAATTTCACACAAGAGCTGTGCCGCCATCACGCCTCCCTTTGCTCCATTTCTATTGGTCAATTTCCCACTCGAAGCCACACAGCCACATTTTGAGCCGCAGCTTCACTCGATTTCCCCCGCGTTTTCGTGATCCTGTTTTTTGAGGATCATGAAACTGCGGGGAAAATCGGGCGAAGCTGCGGGTCAAAATGCGGCCGCGCGGCTCCGAGTGGGAAATTGACCAATAGAAATGGGGCAAAGGGAGATGTGACGGCGGCACAGCTCTTGTGTGAAATCAGTCTTTGTGTCACGGCCCTCAGATTATTTGGTGGTTGCCCATCCAAACACTAGCCAGGGCGGAACCTGCTTAGCTTCCAAGATCTGACATGATCGGGCTAGCCTGGGTGATTCAGGTCTTTCTTTAGGCTGTTATAAAACTAGAAAGGACTAGTCTGTAATTAATTAATTATGATACTCGGCTAGAGGTTGCTTCTACACTAGGGTACTTCTGTGCCTCTCCATGGTTCCTTTTCTGCCATACGTTGCAACTGAAATTAAAATAGTTGTTCCACACTGTACCTAATGCTATATCTGAAGAGCTGCCAACAGTCTGGGTGGGGGGGGAATGTCCTGTTCCTTTAATAAAGACTTCAAGTGTGGAAATAAGCTTTTCATGATGGGGAGGTAAATAATAGCACGGGTAAACAATATCCCATTGAGCTTTTATTAAAGGGGCAGGGTATTTTTTCTCTAGGCAATTGACAAACCTATATATCTCAAATGAAAACATGGCAGTGCCTGCCTATATAAGACATTGTCCTCGGAAATCAGTCACATTCCACAGATGTTCTGCTTTTACTTGCAACTGTCCTTTTAATTGTTGCTTCTGTGTTTTATAGACACTTCCTTTATTATTGTGGGAGAAAAAAAAGGTAATATGAGCAAGTGCTGGCAGAGAAAAGCAGTAGTGGAAGCATAGCCCCCCTCCGTCCCCTCAGAAATGCACCAGCAACACACAGGTAAACAGGAAGTAACTAATTAAACAGAGTATGAGGCTATAAGATGGAGATGCAAAAATATGGTTCTGAGAAACCTGAACAGTAAGGATCCCAGGCCACGACTTGCCACCCCTGGGAGTTTTGGGAGTAGAGTAAGAGGCACACGTAATGTCATGCAACTCACCTTCCAGGTAAAAATCCAGATGTGACATGGGAGCATCAGCCGATGCTCTGGAAATTATATGCTGTTACCACAGATTTTCCCCAGAATTGGCTGTCCTGCTGACATTGTTTCTGGGTTTCCACCCAGATGTGATGTTGACAAATCATGTGACATCATTTCCATCACCCCCCACACACACACTGTTTCTCCTGCCAGCCCAGACACAAGAGCAGCTGGAAGGACTAGATCATTGGCTACAGTTGAATTTTAAGTACAACTAAGTTACCACAAATCTTGTCTCAAAAAGGGGCAGGGGACAATGAAGAATGTACTAGAATGCAATAGAATGTCAGTATCACCTGGATACCCCATAAAAAAACAAGTCATGTCTAGTCTAGATTAAACTGTGGAAACAGCAAGTGGATCATATATCCATCACAAATGCCGTATTGATCTTGTACCTGGCAGAAAGAGAGGACAATAGTGTGAGGGGAGATAAGAATATGTGAGTCAGAGAAGTGAAGGATCAAATCTAGAACCTCAACATTGTTGTAAAACATGGACATGTCAGGGTGTCAGAGATGGTTAACACAGCCATAAATGTAAGGAAGAGGAAAGTTTGCCACTGTGCTGTTTTACTTTGCAATGGTAGGAGAGCCTGTGCATGCTGAGTCTCCTTTAACCACCACACTGTCCAAAATAGAAAAGGTTTTTTTCCCCCCAGCTTCAGCAAAAACCATCTGCTTGTTTTTGCTGATTTACATTCTGAGTATGTGCACTGTTTCATACTTAATGTTTAAGCCTAAGGGAAAAAATTAATCCTTTTAATTGAGAAAACATTAGAAAATTATGGGACATGCATAGCGTGATCCGCAAATGGCCAGCACACGACCAGCACGGAGGAAAGTGGTAGCACACCTGCTGATATCAACAGGCACATTTTTGGTGATGTTCTTCCCTCTAAGGGGAAAAAAACATGTAGGCATCTGTGTGCTTTGAAGCAGATGTCATTGATTTCCTGCAGAATCTTGTCAGCTCTTCTCTGCAGGAGGGAGGTTTTCTTTCTTTGGAAAAGTTGCTTCCCTGTATCTCAAGAGATGCAGTGCACAGCATTCCATCACTTCTTGGTGCACTCAAACTCTGACACAGTTCTCCAGTCTACTAATGTGCTCTTTCTTGTTACATTTCCCAGTGTCCTCTCTCTATGAAAAGCAGCCAGATATTTCTTGCTCTTCAGAGATAGAAAATGGTCTCAGAGCATTCATGCTTTCTAACACGATGAAAAGCCTTCTTTGCTTGCTTGCTACCGTTTCATCCCAGATGTGTGACATGCATCCCAGCACGACTTTGAAAAACAATTCCCTTCTGTGTCTTGTAAGTTGCCAGCAGTAGTTTGGAGAAAAAAAATTATTAGCAGCTCAGCAAACTGGTCCAAAGCGCAGAGATAATTAAAATGGCTGTGTCTGTTCCATTTGCAATTTCATATTAATTGTTACTCATCTAGTCTGATGGAGCAGATGGTGTCCATGGTAGAGGGGGGAAAAAAACCAGTTGTTTGAAAAACTGAATGCTTCTTTCAGAAATAAAGCTTGCTTGCTTTGCTCACATGAGTAAGCACATTGAAACAAATAGCTTTTCTTCTAAGCAAAAATAAGTAGCTTGTCAGAATACGATACAATAAAATTAGTAATGTTTATTGGTTGCTGTCTCAAGATGTTTTGGAAATGTTGAGCACCACACCAAACTGACTTTAGTACAATCCCAATTTAGTGGGAGATTTAGGTAAAGCGACGTGTTTCTTATATGCGATGACCAATGCTCTCTCCAAGCCGTGGAGACTTGTGAGCAAAAATTCTACTTTGTGAACTACTGGCATTAAAGTTGTGAATGAGTGATTTGACTACTGCATAAATTAGTTTGCTCTAGAGCCCTCCTTCTTGAGTGAAGGCAAAAATGTGTGAGCCAGAGGCTAAAAAATGTGAGCTAGCTCACACTAACTCAGCTAACTCAGGGAACACTGGTGGTGACCCAAAGCAAATGTCGTGGCTCATCTAGGCATTCTAGCAGCAGCAGAGATTCCTCTGGGAATCTATATTACCTTAGTTTCTATAACTTCTAAGCATCAGAATCATAAACCTTGGATAAGAATGGTTTATTTTTAAGTTTAGAAGCTTTTACCTGCATATAATGGACATCTTCCTTAAATAAATAACATCTTTGAGCATCCAGGAATGAGCATAATACAGAAACTGAGAAGGGTTATTTTGCCTGGGAAGCCAACCTCCAGGTGGGACCTGGGGACCCTTCCAGACTACAGAGGTCAGTTCCCGGAGAAAATGGATGCTTTGGAGGCTGGACTCTTTGGCACTGTACCCCACTGAGGTCCCTGTCCTCCCCAAGCTCCACCCCCAAATCTCCAGGAGGTTCCCAAGCCAGATCTGGCAACCCTGCCCCCCCCTTCCCCTGCTAGTGGCCCTGGAGGCCCTGGAAACTCTCTGCATTGGCAATGTGAAACTGTGAGGAAGGGGGGAGGGCACTGGGGCAAAGACCATTCTGACCATCCATTGGAGAACTTCACTCAATGGCTGTACATAAAACCTGCGTGCCAGGGGCACAATTGCTCTCCTGTCTTTCTGTACCCCTTCATTCTCCCAGTCATTTTTGGGCTCTTCCAGGACCTTTTCTAAGGAGTGGCTGTTCATATATTTCATTATACGTTTCCACCTGTGCGACTCACGACTGAAGAATTCAAATGATAAATGGTAAAGGCATGCACTGGCATTTTTGGTGTGTGACTAAGAAAATCAGAAGATAGGAAGGCCCTCATCTGAAAGTAATTGGAGGCAATTACAGAAATTCCCTCTGATCTGAAAGCAAGAGGCACCCCCCCCCCAAATTACATGAAAGTGGGGTGAGCAGGCCTTTCTTTCATGACTAATAATAGCACTTCAAGCTAAAAGGCCCTCATTGTCTGAAACAACTCATACAGTTTTTATTACCCCTGCCAAATCCAGTAATTCTTCTATAAAGAAGGGGAGTAATTTGCCAAGGTTAAGAAATGTCGTCATAGGAAACGGCTGCATTTTGCCCATTTCACAAAGATATCTGCTTTTCCTTATCCTGTCATCACACCTGTCCTTTTCTCGTTTACTCAGTGCATTGTTTAATCAGACTACTCCATACAGATAGCCAGCTGATAACGGTTCGGAGCAGAGTGAGTTGCATGCCAAGAGTAGTGCACTTAGGACAGGGAATGCGTTTTCGTGACATTCTGCATGCGTTATTTAAGGCAGCTAGCAGATGTATCCTGTGTTAAGTGCTGATAAATTTGCTCAAGTCACAAGTGCTTTCACGGTTCTGTAAAATGCATATTTGTGTGTTGAACAATGCCATCCTGTGCAGAGTTACACACGTCTCAGTCCATTTAGAAGCTTGTAGGATATTCTTAGGATGGTAGGATAACTATATGCATATCTATTTCTTATCTGGTGAGGGAATGTGGATTGAAACTAGCATGCCAATGAAAGAAGTTTTTCCCCCCCTGATGGTCGTGTGCTTAAGTCTCCATCTCTCTCTGAGCTTGTGAGATGTTCAAAGTGGGAGTGAGAAAGAAAGGAAACTGGCAGCAGGGACTTTCTCTGGGTGGGGGTAGAGTAAACCACAATCTGTCCGTTGAAGAGGCCTACTGTAGCCAGATAGAGATCCCTTGTAGCAGCACCGTTATCTGAGACCACATTTAAGGAAGAATACAGTGACGTATTGCCCTTCTTGTGCTTAAGCATCTTGAAAAGTTACCACAGCTCAGAATACAGGGGCCTGAAAGGAGATAAGGCAAATTCCTGGAATATTACTGTATTGGTGACTATTAGCCATGATGGCTAAATGTTCATGGGCTGAATCTCACTGAATACCATTTGCTTTGACCCACCTGCTTTCCAGGGGCACCTAGACTGCCTCTGTGGGAAATAGGAACTAGATGGACCTGTTGTCTGATCTGGCAGGATTGTTCTTACAGGTATTCATTTGGGAGCAGTTGCTATGTTGACAGTTGTGAGGAAATTTAAACTATTGGTAGGGTCAGCAGGATAGAGGAGACATGATTTCCTCTGCAGGTTTCACCCCTCTCAAATATGAATCTGTTTCAAAATGATTTAAGGATAATGGATCCCAAGGTTGCCAGGTCCCTCCTGGCAACTGGCAAGGGATGGGGGGCTTACCAGAAACAGCAGGGAGGCCCATGTCTACGTCACTGCCCATGTGATCCAGAAGTGACATCATCACGTCTGAGATGTCAGGGTGGTACTCCGGTATTTGGACAAAATTCTATGGTAAATTTGGCTTCTACCATAGAGTTTTTGCCCAAATACCAGAGCATCCCCTCAATGTCCCGGATGTGATGACATCAATTCTGGATCACGTGGGCAGTGAAGTAGACACATCTCTGCACATCAGATGGATCTCCCTCTTTTTCCAGGCAAGTTTCCCCCCACCAGGCAGCTGATTGATGGCAGGGAGGAGGAGGAGCCTGTCAGTGGGGGACCCCCATTCCAGCTAGCATTCTGACAACCTGATTGGAGCTTGGGGAGGCCAACATTTGGGGGAGGGGAGGGACCTCAGCAGGGTATAATGTCATAGAGCCCACCCTCCACAGCAGCCATTTTCTCCAGGAGAACTGATTATGTAACATGAAGATGTAATTCTGGGAAATCATTAGGCCCTACTTGGAGGTTGGTGAGCCCACCCTCAAACAAGGGACCCTGGGAAATGTAGCTCTGTATAAGAAACTAGTGAACTCTAGAATTCACAGAACTCTGCAAAATTATGATATCCAGAGTTCTTTACAATACAATCTGACTATCAAACACGGCCAGATTCAGACATGCTAAGGCCCTAAATTCTCTCAACTTTAAGATGGTCTATATAGCATTACCTCTCAAAATGGTAATTTAGTAATTATTGGTATTTACAATTCCCTTGTAATCTGAGGTTGTAAAATATAATTCCCTTTGTTGTTGTCAGTTTTTTGCTGTCAAGTCACAGCTGACTTCTGGTGACTCTGTAGTGTTTTCAAGGCAAGAGAAGTTCAGAGGCAGTTTGCCATTGCCTATCTCTATATACATCATGATGACCCTGGTATTTCTTGTTGGGCTCCTATCTGAATACTAGCCAGATTTTCTTCTTTGTTGCTGCTAAAGAGGGTTCATACAATCAGGATTATATTGTGATTTATACGAGTCTGAGAATTTCTTACATTCATTTCTATAATGACAAGGCATTATATTGTTCCATGCGAATCATGTCAGTGTGGAAACGGTTCCCTGAATGCATGAAGTCTGAAAAGAAGAAGAAGAGGTTGGATTTATACCCCCCCTTCACTCAGAATCCCCTTCCCTTCCTTTCCCCACAACAGACACCCTGTGAGGTAGGTAGGCCTGAGAGAGCTCTGAGAGAACTGCTCTTGAGAGAACAGCTCTCAGAGAACTTTGACTGACCCAGGGTCATCCAGCAGCTGCATGTGGAGGAGTGGGGAATTAAACTCGGTTCTCCAGATTAGAGTCTGCTGCTCTTCACCAGTATACTGTCATGCCCCAGAAATCATTTTCCCTAGGTGTCATGCTACCTCTGTTTTAATTTGTGTGGTTAGGTATGATGTGTTTTTAAATTTCTAGTTGTTTCTTTCTCTCACTCAAGGTATGTAATACTGCCACCAGGAATTTAATTCCAGTCTTATTAATTAACCTTTCCCACAGTATTGTGCCCGAGCTCTAAGGCTCCTTCGTTAGACTATGTGGTCCTGAGGATGAGACTCTTATATTTTAAACGGCATATGACTCTGGGTTATTTGTCTCTTAAGTGAATAAAACAGTGTATGTTAATAACTTCTGACTGAGGTATCACACTCACTCTCAAACACTCCTCTTTCTCAGACTCTTCCTTCTCTTCAGAAAGTACCTTCTCCAATCTTTATTATATGTTGCTCAGTTTAATCTTTCCCTTTTAAACTCAGGTTTCTGTCAGTTTTTTCCTCTCACGCTCTGACAATATTAGGTTTTTACTCTCCCTAGTCACTAATATGCCCCCTAAAGTATTTTCCTTTCTCCTTTAGAATCTTAATGCCTTTCACAGCACTAATATGGGATTCTAATTAGAAGACTGCTTCTCAAACAGACTCTGTAGACTGACCACAACTGACAGCTGCTGACTGAACACACTGCCTTTCCTCTCTCCACACACATACACTTCTTAGCTCCGCCCATACTCTTTCAGTCATTAGCCAATCATCTTTCTCACTCATCTCTCTCACCCCCTTGTTCTTTGGAAACTTACCAGCCATTTAAAGAAACACACATTTATAATTTAAAATCATTACACTAGGTAATAGCCAGGGGTTATTTCGTAGAAAAAGAGGTGCAGGACCTCATTAGCATAACTAATTAGCATTATTTGCATATGTTATACCCCCTGACATCACTGGAAGTATGTCAGAAGACAAGGAAGGAAGGAAGGAAAGAAGGAGAAAGCAAGCAACTAGAGAGAGAGGAGAGGGAAGGAGGAAGGGGAGAGCTGGAAAGAAGGCAAATAGCCCCATCTTCCCCAAATCAACATCTCTGGTGATCCTAGTCCATAACAAACCAAGACATGGTCTTTGGCACCCTAAATTCTTTGTTCTGTAGCCACCCTTCTTGTTAAAGTGACATTTCCCCTCTCTTCCCCTCCCCCTCCCATCACTTGTTTTTGGACCTATCCGCTCTAATCCCTATTGGTGATGGCAAAATGCAAACCTAGACATTAATCCAGGTTAAAACCACCAAGTCTATACATGCTGAATAAATCCGACTGAACTCACGGGGATCCACAACTTGGTAAACCGCATTTCCTAGGGAGTAGGACCCAGGAGTGCCCTGTGGTTTACTTATGAGTAAACATGCATGGCATTGGCCTGTATCAAGAGAACTGGGGCGTCCTTTGGGGGCCACCAGAGGAAGAAAGTCTTGATGAGCTGGATGGGGATTGTGTGCGCCTTAGCGTGGGGGAGCTGGGAACCCCGTCCAAAGGTCAGTCAGAGCGGTGCCTTCTGGGCTAGGGGGGTGGGCACTGCACTCCTGGCCATGAGTCTGGTGCAGAAGGGAGTCAACTGCAGGTCCCCGCAGTGGGGCATGGAGCAGTTCCACGGGGAGTGCATAAAGGAGGCCCGGCGAGGGATTGGAGGGCGCAGCTTGGCTCTGAAGCCAACTGTCCAGCTGGACTCACTTCTGCCTTCCCCCTTGCCCCCCATATGGCGGGAAGTGGAGCAGCGGCCATGGCCGTGAAGGGGAAGGGAAGGGACACGGGTCACCCTGGAAAGCAGCGAAGGCGTGCCGAGTACCTGCAGCAGATGCTCCATGGCCAGCCACCCCCGAAGGACTCGACAGATGCTGCCGCCTGGCACCAGGTGAACCAAATCATGCCTCACAGGGCTAGGAAGTTTAATGGGGCAGGGCAAGAGGTGCCAGGCCTCAGGCTGCACAGTGTCATCGCATGTGCCCCAGTGCCATTAGGAAGTTCAGCCCTGAACTCCGGGCTCGCTCCAGTGGCAGAAGTTCAAGAGTATCCTTTGTGCATGCTCTGAGGCCCTTGTGCTTTTCCAGGGCCAGGCGTGGGTTCACCTCTCTAGGCTGTGCCTCTGATGGCAAGAGAAAACTGGGGGTAGAGGTGTCCTTTGAACTTTGAAGGGCGGACTTGGCAGGGCTGCAGGTCAAGGAGCTGTGTTTGAAGGCAGTGGTGGAAGGGGGGTTGCCCCTGGGCTCCTTCCTGCCGCGCTCCGGCAGGAAATGACTCCTGGTAATAGCAATATCAGTCCTTCTCCTAACTAGAGCACATGAATAGAAAAGTACCTGGAACTGCTGTGTATACAGCCATGTATTTTCTGAAGGAAAGTATGGGTGTAAGCTAATAACGTGTTTAGGAACACCGTTCTTTCTGAGTATTCTGTTTCACTTTGGGTTGTCCAAAGTATGAGAGAACAAGTGCCACAGGGTGTCTGTTTTCCCTTCCATTTATTCCCTGGGCTGTCTATGTTGAAGGCTAGTTCTACTTCTCCTTGCCAATCATTTTGGGAAGGAGCTCTAGAAAACTCTCCATTCTTGTGTCCCTGTGGCAGGGCCAGAAGACAAATGAGGTTGAGCATTGGCCATAGCATACAAATTAAGACCCAGCACCAGCTCTTGACTTTCCTTTGATTGTGACCTGGCCAGACTCTAGCCTCACAAATATGTACATGGAACAACAGGGAGAAGGCAGTCCAGTTTAGGGGCTGCAACAGAAAAAGCAGGAGATATAAAAAAACTCCTACCCTGCCACTTCTCTGCTCCAAATTGCTTCCTCCCAAAGCATCTTTTCCCTAAAAGAAGCAGTGCTTAGGATTTGAATACATGTTTGCAAGCACCATGCAGTTGGCCTACAGTGAGCTACAGTGAGCGACTGCCTGTAACTATACTATTTACCTTTAGGTCCGCTGTCCACTGTAGCTCGTGTATGTGATCATATTGCTTTGTTTGGTGCAATTCCTACATTACTCACCGTGAACCAAATACTACTTGTATAGCTATCTGGAATGCAAAGTCACTTCTGACACCATGTAATAGTTCCTGTTAGGTCAAGAACCAGGAGCGAAGAAAGTACACCTGGATATTGTGAATTAGAACATTACATTAACTGCAGGCTGAGGCACCACTGTGCTTCCTTCCAGTTTCTAATCATGTGATATGTGAGTGTGTTTTTGCTAGGAGTTAGCCTTAAAGCAGAAGTACCAATATGACACAGTGATGGTTCTGGGAACGCTGAGGAAGGGTGAAGGGTTAATGCCTCACAGAGCCAGAGAGCCTTGAGTGACAGGCTGTTCAAAGGGATTTGATTGGTTAGCATCAGTTGAGCAGAAAGACTTGGGAATTGACTGCTGAAGAAACTCAGTTTGAGTTTCGCCCTGATTGTGGAAAGTTTGATTCTGAGTGAGAAGAGTTTAGCTCTGACTGAAAACAGTTTTGTACTGACTGAAGACTGGGAAGGTTGGCAATGAAGAGTGTGAGGATTGGTGAAGGCCTCCATTTGGTCCAGGACAAGGAATTGCAAATTAGAACTCACAGATAGCCAGTGGCTAGGAATATGGACCACTTATATGTTTAATACTAAATCAATGAACCTTAAATTACAAAACTATAAGTTATATGCATGCTGGTATCTTACTCTGGAAATTCTTTATAAATGTAAATTTAAGTCCACTCCCCTCTGTTGGAACGACTGTGGTAATGCTGGATCCTTTCTCCACTGCTGGTGGGCTTGCCCCAGATTTATTACATTCTGGAATGTGTTGGAAGAAGTGAGAAAAATAACAGGTCACACAGTGCCTAATACTGCAGAATCACTTTTTCTTCATTATTGGCTAGGGATATTGCTGATTAAACAGACTTCTGAATTAATCTCATTGTTCCTGATGACAGCAAACTACTTAATAGCACAAAACTGGAAATTAACTAAAATACCTACTTTAAAACAATGGATATCAAAACTATGGGATATTGCCGTTTCAGACAAAATAGCAACGCAGTTATTGACAATAGATACCCTGTCACAGGTAAATAATTTCATGGATAAATGGTTTACTTTCTTTGAGTATATATCCTCCAACTCGATACAATATAAATTGCCCCAGAAATATATGGATTTTGTGTTTTATTAATTGAATTAGAAGATATATTCTAATGTATAAATGATATGTATTGTGAGCTTGTTTTATTGCTACTTTTTATTATTATAGTTATGGTTATTGTTATTTCAAATTTTGATGTTTGTAATGAAGTTTGTTATTAATAACTCAAGTAATACTTTTAGCTAATTAGATGATATTGTTGTATAAGAAAATTTGTATCAAAAACTCAGTTGTACTGGTACTGTTTGAATTGTTATGCTGAATTTAAAAATAAAAAATGTTAATGAGAAAAAAAGGAAGAAATTCCCTGCCAGTTGAAAGGGAGATAGTTCTAAAGAGTGGAGTGATCCCTGGTGTTTTTAGAGAAGGAATTTGTGTCCTTGGTAATGTATCCCTGCCTTCTGAAACCTGAAGAGTCAGATAAACTCAAGAAAGTATACTGGAGTGTTTAGGAAACACTGAAACAAAAGCCTTTCATCTCAAAGATTTATTTATTTATTTATCATATTTATACCCCGCTGTCCCCGCAATGCAGGCTCTAAAACTGTGTGAAAAGCTTAAGAACTCTCACATGCTGGAGTTTGTGATTACAATAAAGTACCTCAGAGTTTTTATTGATTTATCTCAGACATTTTACCCCTGATTTCACCTAACCTTTCCCCCTCTATGTTGAATAAAATATTTTGTTTATTTTTGAACTTTAAAAAACCTCTCACATGCCATTTTTAGAAGTTTATGTTAAAGAGGTCTCTTCTCTCAAGTTCCTGGGCTGAGCCAGCAACAAAATATAATAAAGTGACAGGGTGGGACAGCCATAAACTTTCAGAAAAAAAGAAAATTGGTAAAGGGACTGCTCAGCCAAGAAGGAAGAAAAAAACAGAGGGAAAATCCTGTGTCTGAGTGAGGGAAGAGGGCGAGGTCATCATACCTATTATTACCATTGGCTTCCAGATGACCAAGATCAATTCCACTGGAGAAAATGTCAGCTTTGGAGGGTAGACTCTATGACATTATACTCTGCTAAGGTCCCTCCCTTCCCCAAACCCTCCCCTCCCCAGGCTCCACCTCCAAAATTCCAGGTATTTTCCAACTCAGAGGTGGCAACCATACTTCTAAAAGCTGGAGATGATTCTATTGTATGTCCCTGTTTCTCGCATTTTCCTCTTTAGACTGGATGATCAAGATAATTTATTCTTCTCCCGTCCAGTTTAGGAAAACTCCTGATAAATTTGTAAACCTTTACTTAGATCTGTTCCATTAGAAGACACCTGTGGTGGAAAGTGTCATGAAGTCACAGCTGACTTATGGTGACCCTGTAGGGCTTTCAAAGAAAAAGATGCTCAGAAGTGGTTTCCCATTGTCTACCTCTGTGTAGCAACCCTGGACTTCCTTGGTAGTCTCCCATCCAAATACTAACCAAGGGTGACCCTGCTTCACTTCTGAGATCTGACAAGATCAGGCTAGCCTGGGTCATCGAAGTTAGGGCAGAAGATATCTTCATGCGGGCTTTTCGTCACAGGCAGTCATGATAGTAGAAGTTTCCATTTCCATTTGGAAGTATTTTAATAGCCACTGAAATTCTGTGCTTTTGAAAAGCATGATTATGTGATTTTTGACATGTTTGCAAAGTCAAAATTGTTTGACTTTCTCTGGGTATTTTCCTCTGTGTGATTTGCAGGAATGTCCTGTGAGGCTGGAAATGGTCTCCTGTAAGCTAGTAATAGCACTCCTGATCCATGGGGGTATAAAAAGACAACTTGTGAAAACCCAGCATGCTGCAGGATGTAATGCTCATAATTCTATGGGGCAGTGTATTTTCATAAGTACAGAACAGTCATTCCAGTATTAAACTAATATTAGGGGACAAGAAGTAGCTGGATACGTAAAACTGAACTGCTCGTAAACACTAATGACTGTTTCAGAGAAGAAGCTGTAAAGAGGGAATGATCCATTATGTTTTGTTCACTGCCTTCCCATCTCAGGTTCTTACTGTTACTGGGAGGCTTGTCAGGGAGCAGATAGTGGGTGGACTTCATACAAATTTTCTTTGTTGAGGGCCTTTTTACCTTAATTGTTAGCCAAAAGTGTTGGAGAAAATTAACCAGGAATATTTCCTCTTCCTAATGTCTAAACAAAAGTATTGTTCTAGCTCAGAGGCTACCAATATTTTCCCCCTTCACAGACTGTTATCTCAGATGAGCTTGCCACTGTCTCTGAACATACAACCTGGCTCAGCAATCACTTCAGGTGTGCAACAGAAACATCATGCATATGGAACAGCCAGGGTTTCCATAGGTTCCCATTTTACCTGGTAGAGGTAGGAAAGGACAGATTTCATGCTTGTTGGTTGGTGCTGGATATTGATGTTAACACAAATATATTTAGAGCAGGTGTAATGATAAGCCATAGAATCATATGTCCAGGAGTTGTGTCCAGTGTAAACCCTACCACTCCTCTGCAGTACACATGAAGGTACACATTCCCACCAGTCATTCTTCCAACATCTCACAGATGAAAAGAAAGGTATATTGTAATATTCCATTGTTATGTTAAGGACTGCTGCCAACCCCCAGTTATTAAGTGTCATGTGGTATCATAGTCATAGTTTCAGATAAGGGCTTGACACATGTGGGTTGAAATCCTCGTTCAGTCATGAAGCTCATTGGGCAACCCTGCTCCAGCCCACAGGATAAAATGAAAGAGGGGAGACTCATGTACATTACCCGGAGGTCTTCCAGTCGGGTTAAAACAGATAAAAGGAAGTACTTCTTCACCCAAAGAGTGATTAACACATGGAATTCACTGCCACAGGAGGTGGTGGCAGCTACAAGCATGGACAGTTTCAAGAGGGAATTAGATAAACATATGGAGCAGAAGTCCATCAGTGGCTATTAGCCACAAGGTATAGATAGGAACTCTCAATCTGGGGCAGGTGATACACTCTATTCTTGGTGCTGGGGGGGAAAGCAGTGGGAGGGCTTCTAGTGTCCTGGCCCCACTACTGGACCTCCTGATGGCACCTGGTATTTTTGGCCACTTGTGTGACAAGAGTGTTGGACTAAATGGGCCATTGGCCTGATTCAACATTGGCTTCTCTTATGTTCTTACCAGGATAAGCATTAAATAAGTAGGTTGCACATTACTGAAGGGCTCTGCTCGCTCCATAGTATGTATATTTATGATGGACCCTGTCCACTTCCCTCCCTCAAAGGCAAGATTTTCCCTCCGTTTCTATTTGCCTTCACTGACTGAGTAGCCCTGGTAACATATTTATTCTTCTCTTGAAGAAACTTTGTCTGTCCCACCCTGTCAGTAAGGTATATTTTGGCTCAACTCAGGTACTTGAAGGAAGGGATAGGATTGCCCTTTAACTTAAATACATGAAAATGGCACTTTAGACTCTTTTAAATTTCAAAATTAACAAAAGGTTCTATTTTAACATCAAAGGAAAAGATCAGGTGAAATCACTGAATTACTGAGGTAAAACTATTACAAGTATAGACTTTTGTTCTTATATATCAGACTAATGAGAGGTCCTTAAATTATTCACAGTTACTTAGATCATTATGTTGAGAGACTTTTGTTTTAGTGTTTTCCCGAACACTCTAAGGGTGTGGTCAGACAGCATGCTGAGAGCAGATTAAACTGCTCCAGTTCTAACCGAATTATATTTGATCTGGATAATCCTGATCATACTTACCTCCCTTCTCCTGCCTCACCGCGCAGTCACATTGCATCTACACTACTGATGCGCGAGAGCATGTGTCAGCGGGTTTTTAAATTTTTACTCAGTTTGCGCATGCGCATAAGCACCTGTCCGTAGTGGGGGGACTATCATGGTGCATGCACAGAACCACCAGGGCGAATCAATCCAACCCCTCCAACAAAAGACTTCCCTTTAAATGTTTGACCCAAAAATGGGCTCCATGAGATCCCAAACTCATCTAAATGCTAAAACATGTGACTGTTTAAATGTCGGTTTTCTAAACGCTGTGGCGGAGCTCCGCCTATGCGCACACCACCAACGCATAAAAAAAAATGGCGGGCAAAAAGCGGAAGCCTCGGGCAGTTTTCGAGCAGGAAGGGGGTTTAAACCAGAAGCGGCTTGACACTGTAGGAGCAATCAGACGTCAGAAAAGTGCGGTTAGAACTGGAGAATCAGGAAAACACTTGGGGACCTGGTATCAAAATACTCCGTTTTAAAGGGGGTTTGAGCCGGAAAACAATGGCTGGGGACGGTGCACAGATGTTGGGTTTGTGAACGTGGATATAAAATCCATTACTGAAAGTACCTTAATACACTTTATTTGTATAATCACTGACTCTTGGTGCCCAGAAGGCTTGTACCCTCTTCCCAGTACTCCCTTCTTTTTGGAACACCAGTACTCTTCTTGAGTGTTCAACTGACTTTGTGTGCGTGTGTGTGTGCTTGCATGCCTAGAAGTCATGCAACCCCTACTGGACGTTCTGGCAACCCCTACTGGACGTACCAGAGAGGTGGCTTGATTGCCTGCCTCTTTGTCCCAAGCCCTGGTATCCCTTGGAGGTCTCCCTTCCAATTACTTGCCAGGGTCAGCCCTGCTTAGCTTCTGAGATCTGATGAGATTGAGTTTGCCTGGGCTATTCAGGTCAGGGCAAGTGCTTGATTGACTTTTAAGGTCTCTAAAGGCAGTTCCTAATAATACCAGACCAGGGATCTCTGAAATAACTCTCCCTGTTTGACTGGGCAGGGAATCTTCTTCTCGCTCTAGAAGATCTATGCCCTTTCCTTTGGCCTGAATGGGAGTCCTCTCTACTAGCAGCTTCCCTGCCAAACTCCGCTCCCCCCCCAGTACTCCTGTCTGTGTTCAAACTGCTTTCAGCTAATGCTGAATTCAGACTGCATTCAGTCAAGGTAAAAATCTGACTCTGTCAGCACTAAACCCTTTTTTGACAGAGCTATTTGTAGATGGACTCAGTACACATCTCTTCACAGTAAAGGCAGGAATCTGACTGACTTTCCCTCAGCATCCAGGTCTCTCAAGACTTTTTTTTATTTTGCTCAGCTGATGCCAAGCAATCAGACTGCTTAGAGCAGTCTGTCACTCCAGGCTCTCTGACTCTGTGAAGAATTAACCCTTCACAGTCCTTTATTTGTTTGTACAGCACTTCTAAGCCTCTTAAAAAGTACAGTCCATCACAGTATTCTTTTACTTTGCAAAAGCTCTAATGGGAAGACTGTTGTTCTGTAAGTGAAAAATATATTTAAAAACTGTGATTGCCCTACAGACAAGCTTTTTCAGCTGTAGCTGAAATTGTAAGCTGTGTACTACATGTGCATTTGTCCTTTCCTTTATTACTAAGCTCGTATGGCCAAAGGTCTTGAGCATAAAAGCAATACATAAAAGCAATACATCCCAGCAAGGTAAAAACAAATGTTACAAAACATGACAGAGCAGGCAAAAAGCAAAATACAGAACAATAAAATACATGTATCTCATAAAAGTCTAAAACACACTGGATGAAATAAATGAGTGGACCTATACAGTTTCTTGTATGGTCAGCAGGATAAAACTCATTTTAACAGTATTTTAAAGAGACCACTATTGTCAAATATTTTGCAACAGATCAAGTTATTGTAGTTTGTTGCAGCCAGCAGGAGCCTTGTGGTATCTGCTTCAGGAACACGGTGTCCTTCCAGGAACTAGACTGGGGCTCACTTTTGCATACATGAGGCGGATCCTCTGTTAGCAGATGGAGAAAGTAACTGTAAATAGCAGGGTCAAAGGGCTACGAGCACAGGATGCAACGTTATCATGTAAAATTCAAATGCAATCAAGAACAGTACAAGGGCCATTCACACTGACAGTAATTGACAATCGCACAGTCTCTGCTTCTTTTATTTGAATACCACCTGTAATGGCCAAGGACTCTCGGCCTTTGAGGTCTCAGGAAATGCAATCACATTTCTGGATGAATTCTAATTTGGTAGTCTTCATCTGGAGACTGGAGTTCTCCTTTGGAAGCTCTTTTGATAAAGAATGAGCCCTTACAATATTGGACAGGTTTAAGAAAATAGGGACTGGAAAATAATTTTGGTAGAAGATGGAATCCCTTTCTTGATTTTTAGACTTGGGGATTTGCACCTTTATCATTACACAATTTGGTGTGGGGTGTGTGTGAATGCATATACTTATACAGGGAATTTCCCTTATAAAATTTTGCTTTGTGAGCTCAAGACAAGTAAAAGTAGTATATGTTTTTTTCTCTTCTACATATTGCATACACACACACATCTAAATATAAATATATGACTGTTTTGAAGGGTGGGCTCTAAGGGATTATACCCACTGAAGTCCTTCTCCTCCCTATATCCCACTCTTCCCAGACTCCTCTTCCGCCCCAATCTCCACGGATTTCCCAAACCAGAGTTGGCAACCCTAGAGCCTGCCATTCAGAACACCTGTCATCTTTTCAAAGGACTTTGTAATTATTTTTCGTTCTCCTTTCGGTCTTTGCAAGTTTCCCCAGAGTAGCCAATAACTCTAAGATTGTAATGGGTCTCGGATTTAGCTGTAGAGTTCAAGAGTGGCTGAACACTGATCTTGTGGTTTTGGTTATGTCCAGCTAGGTTCTTGGAGCAGCACTGAAGTAGCTAATAAAACCACTCTGTAGTCTGGAAATGTTTCTTGTCTTCTAAGGACACATCTTCATAAGGGTTGGTTGTGGGGTTTTTTTGCTAAATTATGGAGCTCTTCCCCAAAAGCCATGTAGCAACCGAGCTTATGACTGCACCATTTTGCAACCTTTTTATATATATATATATGTGTGTATCCTTGGTGGGTTTGACCTCATGCACTCTGCAAACCCAATCTGGAGTACCTATAAAAAAGTTACTAGGTTGAAAACAAACACACAGCATTCAAGCTACCCCACCCTCCTGCAGTGCTTCACTATTTCACGAAGTTTCATTTTCCATTTCTTGTTGGCTATCTTCTCATTTTATTTAGAAGAAGAAGAGGAAGAAGCAAGAAGCAACATGGGTATGACCTTCACAGTAAAGCAATTTCTTCTGTGGCCTGGTGCATTATGAAGGCATATGATAACACTACTGACTCTGTATGTGGGGATTTGCAAGAATATGGAGCTAATAAGGAAATGGGACTGGAACATTTTGTTATGAAGGTTGAAAGGCCATAGAGCTACACTCTTTCACATGTTCTTGCTCCTTCTGCATTCAGCACTCCCTATTAGTTCAACAGTCAGAACAGCGTATTATTCTTTTATTTAATCCATGTATATCCCAATTTTCTCCCCAATGGGAACCAAAATGGCTTACATCTTTCCCCATTTTATCCTCACAACAGCCCTATGAGGTAGGTTAGTCAGAAAGGGTGTGACTGGCCCAAGGTCACTCAGCAAGCTTCCATGGGATGAGTGGGGATTCAAACCTGGGTCTTCTAGATACAAGTTCTGACACTTAACCACTACACCACACTGGCTCAGAGTGTCAGACTACAATCTAGAAGATCCTTGTTTGAATCCCCACTCTGCCATGGAGGCAGACACCTTCCAGATATTTTGCACTGTCAGCAGAAGAAATGGCCCACGAGTCGATGATGTTCATGAATAGCTTGGTTTTGTTCTTTGCTTTAAAAAAGACCATTTGAAACATGGGTCTTTTCTTTCCCCAGGTCACGAAAGAGTGCAGTGATTCTGCTCTTTCCCCCAGATCTCTAACCAACACTGTTTCTGTACTGAAAGCACATTCCAAAACTTACTGTCATTGAGGGACAGGATGAGAGCACCAATAGCCACTTCAAACAGTTGGAACAAGGGTTGGCTGACCAAGCCTATAATGGTCACCATCTGCACTTGCCCTGATCTGTTCTCGCTTGTTTTGATCACTTTGGAGTTCTCTAAAATGCTGATTGCAGCCAAACATGGGCAGAATCACTTCATGAACTTGATTTATCCTTTGAGCGCAACTCCCACTTGAGCTGACCCCGTGAGCTTTGGCTGCCCTCCAAGAAAAGAAGGCTAATTCTTCTTCTATCATGGCTCTGCTGAAGGAGTGCCTGCCTTCTGTAGTAAAATATTCCTTGCATGGCTAAGCCAGTGTCTTTTTCTTTTATCAACAACTGGTCTGGACTAGCCTTAGCAAGCTCCCAAAGTACGGTATGACTGAGCACCAGGGAGTGGAGTTTTATATTAGCTGGAGCGTCATGCTAGGGTTCATGGAAATAGGACCTATAGCTGCAAGAAAACATAAGAGCCAGTGCAGTGCGGTGTACAGGTCAAAGTGCTGGTCACTAGGATCTGTGAGGCCCAGGTTTGAATCCTCACTCTGCCATGGAAACTCACAGTCTAACCTACCTCACAGGGTTGTTGTTAGGATGAAATGACAGAATGGAGACTGGTGTAGGTTGTTTTAAGTCCTCATTGGAGAGAAAAATGGAATATCAATAGCTAAATAAGTAAGCAGAAGTCATGGATTGGGCTGTGAGGGGAAGAGTAGAGGGGTTTTACAAACCATATGTCCACAAGCCTTTCAAAGACCACTAACAGATTTCGAGAGTACACTCAAAACAAATGAAGGGGCCATCAAAGGTTTACTTTCAGAGGTATATAAGATTTTATTAGAGACTGAAAGCAGGCAACTACCTAGATACCAAAATCTATGGCAAAGAGATTGTAAGGTTGCTTTTACCAAGAGTGATTGGGATACGATAAGAAAATCACCAATGTTTACATCAAATATTATCAATACCAGGTTGCAATCGTCTAAATTACTCACTAGATGGTACCTAACTCCCCCCAAGACAGCATTACATAAATCGAGAAAATCATCCTGTGCTGGGCTTTAAAAAAAGTCGCAAATCCGGAAGCTGCAGCTAGTGCAGAATGCTGCAGCCAGGCTGTTGATGGGCCTCTCCAGGCGAGACCACATCCAGCCTGTGCTGCAAGCACTGCACTGGCTGCCAATAGCTTCAAAGTGCTGGTGCTTACCTTTAAAGCCCTGAATGACCAGGGTCCGGCATATCTAAGGGACCGCCTCTTCCCGTATGTACCCCCAAGAACACTGCGATCGGGAAATAGCCATTGCCTGGAAGTACCAGGCCCTCGAAGTGTGAAGCTTGCCCAAACCAAGGCTAGGGCGTTCTCAGCGGCAGCTCCCACCTGGTGGAATGAGCTCCCAGAGGAGATCCGGGCCCTGCGGGACCTAGTGCAGTTCCGCAGGGCCTGCAAGACGGAGCTCTTCCGCCAGGCCTTTGAGGAGCCGCCGCCGCTATCATGCCATCATTGAGAGCCTTTCATCCATCTGTCCCACTATCTGGAAAGATGGATGCTGCCCGTGAGTTGGGATATACTACTCCTGGTGCCCATGCAATTAAGAAATCCGCTGCCAATGTGGGATACTGTGTATCGTGCATCTTGGATTTATATGAATTTTACTGCTGTATTGAATTTTTGAATTTTTTATTGTATGTAATATTGTTATTGTTTTTAGTTCCGAAACTCGGCTTGACGGCTTGTTAGCCGCCCTGAGCTACCGGATAGGGTGGGGTATAAATCCCAAAATAAATAAATAAATAAATAAATAAATAAATAAAAAGTGCCAGAACTTTCAAGAGGGAAATGAAGTTTTCAGTTTGTATACTTAAAACTCATGCACTTTTAAATGTTTTTAAAAGAATTTTGTCAAAGAGGTTCTGGAACTCCATTCTGGAGCATTCCCCCAGAAAAAAAGCCCCGATCCTATGTGTTGGAAGAGCTGTGGTCATTTAGGAAATGCCATCCTTTGCTAGTGGAAATGTACTTGTATCAATCAACTTTGGCAAGATGTGGTGTTGCAAATACATCATTTTACAGGCTGTAAATTCTCATTTACCCTGGAATTGTTGCTCTTCAATTATTGGAAAGTTCAGCCATCAGCACAAACAAAAAAGCAGCTGATCCCGACTCTCCTAGTAGCAGCCAAATTAGTTACAGCTGCGAAATGGAAAGATAAAACGGTACCCTCACTCTCACTATTGGCATGACAAGATAAGGGGATATTTTATTATAGAAAGAAAATAACAGATTATCACAAGCAACTTCTACTGCTTACTGTTCTAAACATAATGAAAAATGGTATCCGGTACTAGAATATATGGCAAATCATAATATACTCCCTAGGAACTGTAATGATCTTCTATAGTTCTAATTTTGCACGCCTAAGAAAAGGCTACTAATCAGTGTTCCCTCTAAGCTGAGTTAGTGTGAGCTAGCTCACAGTTTTTTGGCCTCTGGCTCACACATCTTTGTCTTAGCTCAGGAAGGAGGGCTCCAGAGCAAACTAATTTATGCAGTAAGCAAATTGCTCACTCACAGCTTTAATGCCAGCAGCTCACACAGTAGAATTTTTGCACACAAGACTGTACAGCTTAGAGGGAGCATTGCTACTAATACGTGTTAAATCACCTTGTCGATGTAGGATAAAATTGTAAATAGAAAGGGGGGGAAAACATATTTCCCCTCTTGACGGTTGGATTTTAGGGTTGCCAACTCTGGGTTGGGAAATTCCTGGAGATTTGGGGGTGGTGCCTGAGGAGGGACTTCAGCAGGGTATAAGGACACATTGTCTACGCCCCAAAGCGGTCGTTTCCCCCAAGGGGAACTAAGCTATGTAGTCTGAAGGTCAGCTGTAATTCCAGGAGATTTCCAGGCTCCACCTGGAGGTTGGCAACCACGTTTATACAAAGGCAAGTAGGTGGGATCGCCTGCTCATATATGATCCGGGCAGTGTTATTTCAGCATCCTAGTACTGCACGGTACTGACGCCTGACAAAGTGATGACAAAGTAAGGCAATACATCTAAGGTTGTAGCCACAGTTATGCATAGTTTACATATTCCCGGATTCTAGCCACTGTGGCTCAGTCCCTCCTGCGTGACAAAGGGAACATCATGTGGCTGAATGGCCCCCAATTGTTGGAAATGACACTGGCCAAGTACACATCGGGTTGGAGGAGGTGGTCCTCCTGCCTAGCTGGGGGACAGATTGGCCTATGTGAAAAGAAAACTGCTAGAAGCAGCTAAATGCTGCGAGGAGGTAGACAGACAGCCACTACTGGAGCGAGCTGAAGCTATGTAGTGTGTAGGAGCTCCCTCTGGGATGTGGGGTGGGCTGGCTGCCCTGTAGGAGAACCAGTGGGCTTCTGCCTGGATACGGGTAAAGACGGCAAAGACTTGCCCTGACCCGGACAGCCCAGGCTAGCCCAATCTTGTCAGCTCTTGGAAGCTAAGCAGGGTGGGCCCTCTTTAGTACTGGGGTGGGAAACCACCAAGGAAGTCCAGGATTGCTGTGCAGAGTCAGGGGATGGGAAACCGCCTCTGAATATTTCTTGCCTGGAAAACCCGGTGGGGTTGCCGTAAGACATCTGCAACTTGGTAGCATAAAAACAAAAAAACAAAGTCTCTATAAAACTCTGCCCTAACCTGGGTAGCCAAGGCTAGCCCACATTCATCCGATCTCGGAACCTAAGCAGGATTGGCCCTAGTCAGTATTACTTGATGGGAGACCACCAAGTAACATCAAGGGGTGCTATGCAGAGGAAGGCAATGGCAGGCCACCTCTGGACATCTCTTGCCTTGAAAAACCCTACAGCACTGCCTTAAGTCGGCTGCAACTTGACAGCAATAAAATAAAAAGGACTCCATTACGATCTCTGTCTCCTTCAAAGGGAGCCAACCGGAGTTAAGTGCTAGCCCTTAGCACTTCTCAGTGCTTGGAGAAGTGGGAAAAGTGCAGCAATATTATCATCATGGGCCATGGACTGGTAAATACAGCTCTGTGACAGAGCACAGGCTGTGTATTCAGAAGGTCCCTTCAGTCAAAGGATCACAGGGCCTAATTCTGAGCTGGGAACTTTATCCTAGGCGCACACATGTCTGATTTGGGTCAGTATTACGGTGTGCAGGCTTTGGCCTTCCTCCTGTGCAGTTTCTCTACTCTGACACAGCTGGGGGGAGAGCTACAATTTACCCCACTGATAACACAGTAGCCCTAGCTTTTCCCAGTGGGGCAAATAGCACCTCCAAGAACATTACAGGTCAGAAAACCATCAGAGTGGAAGGCATAAGGGTATTTCCTTATGCCCATGGCCCCAATCGAAATTGGATTCAAGCACGCTTGGGATTAAGTTCCCAGCATGGAACTTGGAACGCATGTTTGATCGTGCACACCCGTGGAGGGCCCAGAGGAAATGTAATCTATTTAAGCCCTCAGATACCAGCTCTTGGGGGGAGCTCTTCTCTGCCTGAGTCTTTTCGAGAGCTTCTGCCGGTCAGAGTATACAACACAAAGTCAGATCAACCAATGATATGGCTCAGTATTTATTGATCAGATTTTTTTAGTTGCCGCTCACCCAGGGGTCTCGTGGTGACTTACAATAATTAAAGGTTAAATGGTAACTTCATATATCACGATAACCACTATGCAGATAGTAGGGCCGTTTGCAGAAAGCAAGAAGACCCCAGATTAATTTTCTGGAGGAGCTTTGTAGACCTCTGAGAATAAAAGCTAGATCTGATCCCCACCCCCACCTGTATTTTAAATAATGGCATCTATAAAATGTTGTCAACTGTCGTACAGACATTGTGACCTAGCTTCTGAGGCACAGAAGGGGAAATAAGCAGGAGGCAGAAGCAGGAACAGCTAAGAGGGAAGATGGACTGTGGGGAAAGGGGGAACTTTCCGGTATCCATTTCCTCGTTCAAGTGTAGGGGCAAAACCACAACGTGCTGGCTGTTGGTATGCGGTAAACTCACACTACACCAGCTGGGCGTTATTCCTTTAATCTCTGCAAGTGATCATAAAGAGAGGTTTGGGACGGCACGCTGCTCCTTGCTGTGCCGTGTAGTGAGCCAGGGCACACAAACAACTTGCCAGGGGGGAAGCATTCAAACTTAACAGTTATACAGTTTAAAGCATCATTTGCATTATAGTTGCAGTGTAGCTCCCTAAATCAGCAGAAATCTACAAACGCTCCCTAGAAGGCTGGCATGGTGTAATGGTTAGGGTGTCAGACCAGGACCCAAAAGAGGCAGGTTCAGATCTCCACTCCAGTGTGAAACCTGGTGGGTGACCTTGAGCCAGTCACATACTCTCAGCCTAACCTAACTCGCATGATAAAATGGAAAAGGAGAAAAATGCCACCCTGAGCACCTTAGAGGGAGGGGAGGATAACAGTGTAAACCATCATGGTAACTTTTAGTTGGGAACCACCCAAGATGGATGCGACTTCCCTTGTGGCTCATGTCAAAGGCTGCATATCTGGAAACAGGGTACTCCACTTCAAATTGTTTCTGCATCTGATAATCTAGACATGAAGGGCACCTCAGCTCACACTGGTTCCTTGCCAGCCAACATAATTGAGAAGTCCTGGCACCGTGGCAGTGAAAGTGAACATAAGAACATAAGAACATAAGAGAAGCCAATGTTGAATCAGGCCAATGGCCCATCTAGTCCAACACTCTGTCACACAGCGGCCAAAATATACCAGGTGCCATCAGGAGGTCCAGCAGTGGGACCAGGGCACCAGAAGCCCTCCCACTGCTGCCCCCTCCAGCACCAAGAATAGAGTGCATCACCTGCCCCAGACTGAGAGTTCCCATCTATACCCTGTGGCTAATAGCCACTGGTGGACTTCTGCTCCATATGTTTATCTAATTTCCTCTTGAAACTGTCCATGCTTGCAGCTGCCACGACCTCCTGTGGCAGTGAATTCCATATGTTAATCACTCTTTGGGTGAAGAAGTACTTCCTTTTATCTGTTCTAACCCGACTGCTCAGCAATTTCATAGAGTGCCCACGAGTTCTTGTATTGTGAGAAAGGGAGAAAAGTACTTCTTTCTCAACCTGCTCAATCCCATTCATAATCTTATAAACCTCGATCATGTCACCTCTCAGCCGTCGTTTCTCCAAGCTAAAGAGCCCCAAGCATTTTAACCTTTCTTCATAGGGAAGGTGTTCCAACCCTTTTATCATTCTAGTTGCCCTTCTCTGCACTTTTTCCAATGCTATAATATCCTTTTTGAGACGTGGTGACCAGAACTGTACACAGTATTCCAAATGAGGTCGCACCAATGATTTATACAGGGGCATGATGATACTGGCTGATTTGTTATCAATTCCCTTCCTAATAATCCCCAGCATAGCGTTGGCCTTCTTTATTGCAGCTACACATTGTGTAGACATTTTCATTGAGTTATCCACTAGGACTCCAAGATCTCTCTCTTGGTCCGTCTCTGCCAGTTCAGACCCCATCAACGTGTATTTATATTTAGGATTTTTGGCTCCAATGTGCATCACTTTGCACTTGGCCACATTGAACCCCATTTGCCACGTTGACGCCCACTCATCCATCCTCAACAGATCCCTTTGGAGTGCTTCACAATCCTCCCTGGTTTTCACCACCCTGAACAACTTCGTGTCATCTGCAAATTTAGCCACATCACTGCTTACTCCCAATTCCAAATCATTAATAAACAAGTTAAAAAGCATCGGACCGAGTACTGATCCATCGGACCGAGTGGGATTTGCTTCTGGCCATAAGAGATATTCCTTGGAGAAAATGCCTGCCTTATTCCAGCACATTTCCCACAGTCCTGGGACAAGCTACATATCAGGTTGAGAATCCATGATCCACACTAAGTGTTGGAGGGAATATGACCCTTTAAGAGTGTGCCACTGCCTCCCTCGGTGACTTAGCCCAGGCTAGCCCAATCAGAAGCTAAGCAGGGTCAGCCCTGGTCAGTATTTGGAAGGGAGACCTCCAAGGAATACCAGGGTTGCGATGAGGAGGCAGGCAAACCAGCTCTGAACATCTCTTGGCTTGAAAACCCCATAAACTCAGCTGTGACCACCTCTCCAGATCTGCTTAAGGCAGCTCACAACGAAAACAATAAAACAGAATCAAGCAAATGGGGCAATGACACCAAGTCAATAAAAACGAAATCATGCCAAGAAAAACCAATTAAAAAATCAATCAATAAAACCAGCCAAGTCAATTTTAGCAGCCTTGAATGGTGGGAAGAAGAATATCAAAACTTAGATACTGTGGAAAGCTGCTGTCCATCTCTTTCTTTTTAAAAAAAATGAAAATTAGGAACTGTGGGTGACTCTTGATCATCCTCCCAAAGAATAAGGCCACAGTAAGAACGCAAGTTCTTTTGTTATCACCCAGCTGGGTACAGTGCATGCAAGTACAGTACAGTGTGACTTCTCCAGGCTAGCATGGAAGTTCCCTTTCAGTGGAATGAAGATAACAATCTTGCTGAGGGTAAGGAGGGATAATTAGGTTTCACAAAACCTCTCCCCCTCTAAGCTCTCTCGAGGGGCTGGATTGTTCAGAAGAGTTTTAAGGGCTGGGCGACTCTCTTCCAGCTGTCATGCGGGATGGAAAATGAGAGTGCGGAGCAAAATATCCCCCTCCCTTTTTCAGTTAACTGTTGTAGTCTCTCACACACAAAGAAAATGAAGGTAGTGTCAGCTCTGCATTCTCTCCTGTGAGCACGCTCATTTTCCTCGAGCTGCTGGAGACTTAACTGAAGTTGAGAGAACGTGAACAAGCCACGGACTGAGTAATCTGTGAAGATATTAGGAACATCTTGTTCTTCCGGGTCAGAGGAGATGTGTATAAGGGCACGTCTTCACCAACAGCAATTTGAGGCCCCTTGTGATCTCGCCCCAAAGGAGGCTGAAGCAGTGTGTTCCCCCCTGAAGAAAGGATGATGTGATGTGAGGGAAACACCTCATACTGCCTTTGCTCCGCCTCCTGTGAACACACAGATGTGGCCCACAGTGCCAATGGGGACATCAGGAGTAGAGTGAAGTTTGGATTGTGTGCTTGACACAGGTGGAGGGACCCACAAAGTAATGATTTTATCCTTTGTGAAACTGAACAAACCCTGTAGAAGGTTGTTTGCTTCTGGAAGGGTGCATGCAGACTCAAAGGTTTTTACACACTCTAACACAATCATGCAAGGAGTGGTTTTTTAAAAAAAGGTGTCTATGCAGTCCTAGGGGTTTTAAGTGAAATAGAACAAAACTGTTCAAATGTCAAAACCAACCTTATGAAAATGAAGGCTATGTCTCTCAAGATGAGCTCAGTGGAATATCCTGGCCAGACAGAGTTGATGGTGGCAGAATTTCTCAGTCCCTGATCACCACCATCAGTCCCTTAACAAATGTCTTACTTGATCTCTTGGGCCATATTTATGACACTTATCCTCAAATGACAGATACTTTTTGCTATGTGTTTTTCAATATATAGAAAATGGATTTAACTTGTTTCCCTCTACGGAGCAAATCACTCTTGAGAAAGGGGTAATTGTGGGCTGAAAAAAGGTGCAAGAGGGAAAGGGTTAACTTCCTTGTCTGCTGGGCCTTACTTTAGATGGGACCAGCCACAGCCATTTACGTTGTAGGAAACTGCAAGAGAGGAATGGCCATACATCACGAAGCATTATGAAAAGTACTGAGACTGGCAAGTGATTTCACACTTTATTATAGGTGCAGAACAAGGTAAGAAACCCCGGCTCACAGGCTGGCTTATATGCTTCATGAACCCACTTCCCAGAACACACCCCAACGCAGTGATAGGCTATATACAGCGGTTGAGAGTTCCATAGGTCCCGACCAGGAACCTAGCCCCCTGATTGGTGTGGGCCAGAATCCGTTTGGGCTATTGTCTCCCAGAGCAAAGCTCAGAGGTTTCGCATGACCGCATGGAAAACTCGTCTTGCACATGGTCGGGTTTCAATACATTACACATTACATCTGCTGTGGCTCTCCCATATCCTTGGATTTCCTTTTAAAGGATTGCAAATGTAGACTTCACTTGAACGTGGGTGGGTTTGTGTTGTTTCTTTAATTTAAATTCAGATCTCATTTTAAACCAGGGTATTTTTTAAGTGAAGAGGACTGTAATTGTTGTTGTTTTTAATCAATATGTATTTATTTATTTGTTTTTTAAAAATGTCCACAATGCATGTCAAAGATTCCGTTTCTTCTGCTGGGACTTCCTTTCCCACAGCTCAGTGACAAACAATTATCAGCATCAGGGCAGATTTTTTATTAGTTCGTTATTTATTTTACAGCATTCAGACCCCCCCCCCTTTCTTGAAAAGACTCCAGATTTTTAAATTGGCAAAAACGAGTGAGTGTTCAGGCTAGAAATAAATACTCTTTTTGTTACAGTGCCTGCATTGTTTCCCATGCTTTTTGTAATATATGCCAAGCTCTATGGGCTTTCCATGAAAACTGAGCTTTGTTTATTGGTTGTTGTTGATAACATTAGAATGAGATTGTAGGGAGAAAGTGCCATCAAGCCACACCTTGACTTATGGTGACCCCGTTAAGTTTTCAAGGCAAGAGACGTTCAGAGGCGGTTTGCCATCACCTGCCTTGGTATTCCTTGGAGGTCTCCCATCCAGATACCAGCCAGGGCCGACCCTGCTTAGCTTCATGAGATCTGATGAGATCGGGCTAGCCGGGTTCATCCAGGTCAGGCCAATGTGATGGTAACATATACTTAATGGAGATTTGCTATACTTTTTTTTTTTTTGTAAATACAATTTATTATTGGATATATCACAAGTTCATACAATTTAAACATAGCAATACATACCCATTTTTCTTTTTTCCCTTTCTCCCCCCACATCAGGCTTCCAGCACTGCTCCAACCCCATTAATATCTCTCTTATTCTATTACAGTTGCTTCTAAACTTATTTTCTCTTACTAACGGTAACAATACAAGTCTAATTCTCTTTCCATTTCTTCTTAATAACTGTCAAAGCTAATCAAACCACTTTTAATGTCCCAATTTTTCAACAGATATTTTTGAAAGTCTTTCCAATCTTTAAAAAAAGTTTCATCTTCTTCGTTGAGATTTGCTATACTTTTTAAAGAGCAATAACATTAATTTTAAAAATAGTTCTATTTTTTTTCCTCTTTGCTGTCATGGTCCTCCAAATGTACAGCTTATTCTTTAATCCCATCTGGGATCCATGAAACGGTGTGCTCCCCAGCCTCTTTTAATCCTAGATTCTGCCTTTTATACAGGTTGCTTATATGAGGGATTCTTCTCTGTTCTACTCTCCTTGCTGCTGCAAATGCAGAAGCATCCTCAGCAACAAGGATGCCTCAACATGGGATATTCCCAGTAGACCTGCCACTTCCCCACTATTACTGGTGGGCTTTTTGCCAGGTTTTGTAAATCAGTACTAGGAATATCCTATGACACAGAGAGTACTCCATCTTTCTGTGTTATACCGCTGGGGATGCCAGTCACAGCTACTAGCGAAACGTCAGGTCCTACAATGCCAAGACCACGGCCACACAATCTGGAAAACCTACAGCAACTAAAGTACTAGGAATGTTGTAGGTAGTAGGCATACAGTAGGAATGAGGATGCTATGGTCATATATCTACTACTACTACAATTAAAAAAACAACAATAGCAAAAGGCCTGGCAAGGGCAGGTGGGGAAATTGCAGGCACAAAGGGAAATAGGGAGGAAATGGTGCAAGGTGCAGGTGAGGAGTAGCATTACCAACCTCCAGGTGGTGGCTGGTGTTCTCCTGGGACTACAACCGATCTCCAGGCGAAAGAGATCAATTCACTCAGAGAAAATGGCAGCTTTGGAAGCTGGACTCTATGTAGGGTTCCCAAGTACTTACTGCGATCTGGTGGGGAAAACATGCTTCCTGGCTGGACCATTCCTCCCCATAACGCACCATGCTGTCACCAGGAAGTGACACCAGGTGACGCTCTGGCACTGGGGCTGAAAACTCAATGGTACCATCGAGTTTCCAGCTGCATTGCCAGAGCGTCGCCCGCGTCACTTCCTGGCAATGGCATGGTGCGGTGCTTCTTTCCTTCCTCCAGGGATGATCCTGCCAGGATGTATCCGTCCCCCGCCGGATTACGGTAAGTACTGGGGAAGCCTGACTCTATGGCATTATACACTACTGATGTCCCTCCCTTCTCCTAACCCTGCCTTCCTCAAGCCCCACCCTCCAAATCTCTATGTATTTCCCAACCAGGAGCTGACAACCTGATGGGGAGGTGCAGAAATCAGCACCTTCCTTTCCACACAGACCCTAAACCCACTTTGAGCACAGTCTTTCCAGAAAGATTATAACAAAGCAGGTTTGGAGAAAGCTGCATTGAAGGTGTGAAAAACTTGGAAGGTAGGCAACTGCACTACAATGTCATACAGAATCTTCCCCCACCCCCCAAATGTTGAGGTTGTGGGGATGTAGAGCAAAACCTCCATGTGGAGGAAACAACAGATTCCCTCTGCTGTGTAGCTTTGCCCCAAGCATAGCTGCAATGCTGGCACAGTATGTAGCCTGGCTAGCAACTCTGGAACACACAGAGACAGGATGCAGGTTTGTCATCCATTATGCACACACATGATGGATGTCTTCGCCTTGTCCTGGCTCTGCCTTCTCTTGACTTGTGAGTTCCTGCTGTCCTTGTCTGTGGGCTCCTTCTTTCTGCTGCAGACAAGATTTTCTGGCATGGATGGTAGACAGCAGAGTCCTGATTAATGGATGCCAATAGGCACTGATTAGTCTTGCCATCCAGCTGTGGAGGAGGGGGGGGAATCTCCCTTAAAAAAAACACACAGAGAAAAACTTTGGATCAATTGCCCCAAAAGCAAAGGCTTTATTTGTTTAACTGATCAGAATCATGTGCACTTGATGTGCATAGAAGGGTGTGGGTTCACAGCTGCTGGCCCTGCAGCAGCTCCTGTATGCATACAAGTCTACAGTTTGGATGTATAGTTGGGATTGTAGGGCTGCCAACTCTGCTTTGGGAAATGTTGGAGATTTGGTGCTTAAGGAGGGCAACGTTTGGGGAGGGGATGGAACACAGTTAGGATGTGATGCCATAGAGTCTACCCTATGAAGCTGCCAGTTCCTAGAATCATAGAGTTGGAAGGGACCTCCAGGGGCATCTAGTCCAACCCCCTGCACAATGCAGGAAATTCACAAATACCTCCCCCTCCACACTCACAGTGACCACTATTCCACACCAAGAAGGTGACAAAAAACCTCCAGGATCCCTGGCCAAACTGGCCTGGAGAAAAATTGCTTCCTGGCCCCGAAGTGCCAATCAGCATTTCCCCAAGGCATGTTAGAAACTGGAAACTGGTCTCTGTAGTTTGGAGATCAGTTGTGATGCTAGCGGAACTCCAGGCCTTACCTGGCAACCCTCTACGGGACAGGGCCTTTTTTTTTTTGGCTGCACTCTATAATGGAAACGTCTTTGGACAGTGCTAGCTCTTCGGCTTGGAAACAGAGATGAGCACTGCCCCCTGGAGTCAGATTTGACTAGCTTTTGAGTAAGGAAAACTTTTACCTTACCTTTATAATGCACATTGCATACTATGTGGTTCTTGAAGGGATTGATGCAGATGTTCAGCTACAGATGTCTGAGGGTCTGGCAAGCATAGTACTACCAACCTCCAGGAGGAGACTGGAGATCTCCAGGAATCACAGCTGATTTCTAGAATACAGAGATCAGTTTGCCTGGAAATAATGGCTCCTTTGGAGGATGGAGTCTATGACGTGTTACCCCACTGAAGTCCCTGCCCAATTCCACCCTCCCCAAGCTCCACCCCCAAATCTCCAGGAATCGCCAACCAGAAGTTGGCAGCCCTAGGCCCTGGCAGATGTAATTACTGCTCCCACTATACATGGGCATTGAATCTGAATTTGAATGCTGAGCTCCAGCTACAGAACTGCCAAAAATAGCCTCTGCCACCTTGATTACCTCAGAGAACCAGAGAGCTTCTGCCCCTTGCTCTTCTCTCCCCCTCCCACACCCATTCTGGCTGCCATCTGCAGGCCACTCCCAGGTACCAGAATAATTTCAAACTCTGGCGGTGCTACAGGTGAATATAAACCATAATCCCGATATGACGGTTGTGGGCGTTATCTTGAAGCTAAGACTGTGAGAAAAGCTGCTGAATTGTATTTGTTCGGGTTCAAGTTAAAGAATGAGAACCTGAGGTAAAAAGGAGGCTCCCACATTTCCTTATCCTGCTTCTCCTCCACTCCTAGCCTATCCAGAGATCTTTCAGCATAAACAATCTCACACCCTTGCCTCTCCACCTCTGGAGGATAAACAGGAGACTCAGTGGTATCTCAACCTGCCCCTGGTGGGGGTGGAGTCCAAAAAAGAGAGAAGAGGCCCCTGATTCAGGATTGCCTGCTTGTCTGAACTGGCCTGGGAAGGAAAGGCAAGCACCAGCTATTCTCTCGCTGTGTTGCAAATCTTGCTGCTATTTCAACAAACTGTAGCTGGCCCCTCCCTCTCTGCACTAGTTCAACCCCCCCCCCCGCCATAAAACAACCACCATGCTCTTAAATTGAACCAGGGAGCATTCTTCTCCATATGAAGCAGAGCTAGGCATCAGCCTTCCACAGGATGTGAGTCTAGCCACAGCAAATCTGTACTTGTTTTGCAAGAGAGAAAGATAGGAAGAATGAATATTTAGCCGGTGGCATCAATTTCCTGTGTAATGCTCTCCAAAAGGCAGTTGCAAAAAAAAAAAAAATGCCCCCAGAGCATTGGTGAATGTGTATAGTCTTGACACCCTGTTTGGGTGGAAAAGACAGTCCAGGGACTGTTGGAAGGGAGATGATTTGGCCCTCTCCTTTTAAGGGACTATTATCCAAATCTGTAGTCTATTCCAGCCCAGTTTAGAAATAATGGGCACAATGCTGTTGAGATTAAGAAAGTGAGGAAGAAGTAATCCCCTAGCCCTGTGCTTTATTCTCTCCTTCCCTTTGAAATTAGTGGGATTTACAAAGAACTTGATTTTGGCTGGATCATGCTTCCCAGTTGGCCAGCTGCTTCTTCTCAAGCCCTGGCAAAAACACAGTGATCCTGATTTCTTCAGAATGTCAAGTGTGGCATTAACTGGGGTACTGTTTTCAGTTCTGAGCCCCACAAATTTAGTTCGAAGAGCAAAAGGAATACACATCCATCACCACAGAGAGCAATAAGCCATTTGGGAAGGGCAGTTTTGATAGGGGAGGACTGCTTGGGGAGGGCAATGCTGACAGGAAAAATCTCTCCGCCAAACTTACCTCACAGGGGTGTTGTGGGGATAAAATGGAGGGGAGAGAACAGTGTAAACCAGCTGGGTCTCCACTGAGGAGAAATGTGGGATATAATTTATAGGGTTGCCAACCCTGGACTGGAAAATTCCTGAAGATTTGGGCATGGAGTCTGGGGAGAGTGGGATTTGGGAGCGGGAGTCATCTATCTCTGTCATCTGGAGATCAATTGTAATTCCAGATCCCCAGCCCCCAACCCTAGATACAGATATAGTAAGTAACTAAATAATAAAGTGTAAGAGTTGTCCCCCCCCCCATGTGATGCTATGCCTGCCTGCCTCTTCTTTGGGTGGAGGGAAAAAAACCCACTAATGAGAAACTTATTTAATGCAGCTCAACATAAAGAGATCCAGCCCTCAGCTGCCCTAGTTTAACCAGAACAGTCTCTTGAAAGTCATTTTAGCATTCCAAATGTATGAAAGAAATGTATCCATCACTTTCAGGATAAGGAAATGATGGTTTTCAAAGATGTATACAGAGAAAGAAACACACAGTGCTTGAACTCTTTGGAAACATGCTCTCTGTACTTCAGACACAGCACACTCCCTGCTCACAGCTGGCACACATCCTTTTCACGTGCAGGTCTTGTATACTTTACAGTCAGTTGCCACATCTTTTGCTCTGAGATAATCTGGTACATTGAGGAGATGAACTGTAGAGAGCTGACTGTCCACAAACTGAAATCCTGTTTCAAAGCCATGTTTGCCTTCAGTGCTGAATAAATTTCTGATCCTTTGTGTGGCTTTTTGCTGCTCTTCAAAATCTGTAGGCTGAACCAAATTGGATGCACATAGAGATTAAGCAGACATTACAGGGTACTCCTGACTCCCGCCAAACTGCATGTACCCCATGTGCGTCTTCATTAGTCTAGAAAGGCAGAATACCATGGTTCTCCTCACCCCCATTGTGACACACAGGCTGCCACTTGCAGGAGGTGAGAAAATGCTGAATGGAATGACTTCACACCACCTGTTTCTTTTTCAAGCTACTACTTGGGAGGCTTATGAGAGACGTGGGTCAGTGTTGGTGGCCAGGAGTCACCCCTAATGCCTAATTACGAGTTTGGAGTTCTTGTATGGAGGAAACACTTAAAATTTATGCCAACAATGCTGTGCTTTACAGAGTACACAAAGATTGTCCCAAGAAAGCAGTTCTAATGTAATGAGCATTCTCTTCATATGCATGGTCAAACAGCATCTGAAAAGGGCTACTGTAAAGGGAGGAGAGAACGGTAGAGAAAAAGATAGGCAGGTTCATTCCACTTATATGTGTCTGGGGTAAGATTTAGTAAGGGATGGGTACTTCCGTGTTGTGCCAAAGGCTCAAACTACACATTACATCGTCTCCAGGCTGATCACAAGGATTTTTAGTTAGCGTTTTGTGAGTTCCTGCTGGGGAAACAACTCCGAGACACGAGGCCCAATTTGGATTGTGACCATGATGCACAGGGAGAGGGGGCTTAAGGCTCTCCCCTGCATTATTTTGCCTTTCTGAAACCACCCCGGGAAAGTACTATTTACCCTCTTGGGGGCTGTACATGCAGCGTATCAGTAAATGTAGTACAATTTCCTTCCCCAGGGCCATTTTGGATCAGAAAAATAGTGTGGGTGGGAAGGCTTACATCCCCTTTAGTTGCACACCATGGTTCCAGTTCAAATCACCCTCCTTGCACCTGAGAGTTGCATTCCCAGCAGTAGGAATTTGCAAAACTAAAATCCTCATGGTTGACCCAGCCACAATATAACATGTATTTTGGGCCAAAGATTTCATAGCAAAGGTGGGTTCTGAAAACAGTTTTTAAAAAGCTGACATTGTCTGTAGGTGTTTGGAAGGAAGGAAGGAAGGAAGGAAGGAAGGAAGGAAGGAAGGAAGGAAGGAAGGAAGGAAGGAAGGAAGGAAGGAAGGAAGGAAGGAAGGAAGGATTGTTTAAGGAAGCCAGAGACCTTCAGATAGATGAGGGTGATAGAGTTGGAGGAATGAAAATTATGGAGGTGGATAGGAAGCCAATCTGAAGGATTAAGGAAGACATCACAGGGTCAAACCTACAAGATGAGTGGATTTTCTTGCATCAGTGCTTTGACAATGGAAGACCAGAGAAAAGGATAAAGCAGTCATCAAGTTGAAAGATGACTAGTGAGTGAACAAGAGCTTTGCCAAGTGATTAGCTGGGAAGGTCCACATGTTTATGATGTTGTAGAGGAAGGAATTATTGCCTGAATACAAGAAGCAATGGAAAGAAAGAAGAGTCAGAGATAAAGCTGCTAACCTCGGTGTTAAGTATGAGACTCAACAAAGGATTCAGCTTCAAGTGATTTCAGCTTTATTAAACAGCAACTGTAAGTCAGGAACACACAACAACAAGGGGAGCACAGCTCCTTCTTTTAAACTCTCCCGGGGCTGACAAAGCCACTCCCATAACAAGTTAACAACCAATAATATTGCAGGGATAAAGTCCAATCAGAGACGTTCCCTCTTAGGTACATTATCACACAGTGATTGGCTACTTGCATAGGTTTCACAGAAACTGACCAATAGTAATGCGACAGCTGAGGAGCCACATTCAGAGTCAAGCTTAACATTGCAAAGTATAGGCTTGATTTACAGTTTAATACACAACACTCGGTGTCCTATTTTACCCATTGTCACCCTACTGGAGATTCAATGGGGTGTGCTGGATAGAGTGTCAGACTAGGACACGGGAGACCCAGGTCCGAATTCCCACTGTGCCATGGAAGCTTGCTGGGTGACCTTGAGCTAGTCACATGCTCTTAGCTTAGCCTAGCTTGTGCGGATAAAATGGGGGAGAGGAGAGCTATATAAACAACTTTGCGTCTCTGTTGGGGAGAAATGAAGTAAACAAATAATATAATAATACATCAAAATGTTGACAGTTACCATGAACAGTGCTAGAAATGGGATTCTTTAATGTTGCAGGGAAAGTACAGTGGTTGGACTTTGACCATGGGCTCACAGAGAATGAAACAATTCATGTTTATGATAGCACTGACACTAGTGCAAGTCTTTTGAATATCATCGTCCTTTCAACCAGTCCCACCTTAGCCTACAAGACGGTACCCTTGGAAGTGCCCCATTTATTTTGATAGTCCTTCTGCCTCACCCTTTGTGGCTCTTGCTTCTCCTTAGTGACTGTCCATTTCCCTTCATTAAAGTCCACTACTGCTTTTCACACAGAAACTTACAATGACTTATATATCCAACTAGTGCAGCACTAAGGGAAAGAAAACTGTTTTGTTGATATCTGGGAAATCCCAGACTGTCCACATCACAAGATGTTTCCACATAAGAAGCAGCATTACTAGGGAGGAGTAGAAAGTCACCACAGGGAAATGGCTACCATGCAGGCCAGGCCTGTCTACTTAGGCTTACAGTACAGTGCCTCATTTATTTTTACCCACAGTAGTGAGTAATAGCATGAATTTAGTGTGTGGGGTCAGGGTAGCCTTTCCACAGTATTCTGTGTTGCACAGTAAACAGCTGTGCCACTGAGTACCCAGGCTAATAAAGTCTGCCAAGTCACCTCAAAATGCTTTTGTATTTTTGTACATTTCAACTCCTTCTTTACAGGTATGTGTGTTTGTTCCTGCAGGACACAACAAGCCAGATTTTGCCTCTAATGTTTTTCAGCTCAAGTCTTGGAGGCTTATGCAAGTTCTGTCCACAGCTATCCATGTTCTCGCCATATCCAGATGACTGTAATATACTCTACTGGGATAGCCTTTGAAGACTGTCTCAAAAATTCAATTAGTTCAAAATGCATTTGCAAGATTCCGTATTAATTAGATTAGTAAGAATCTTAATTTCAATATGTTGTCGGAGGCTTTCATGGCCAGAGTTCATTAGTTGTTGTAGATTTTCCGGGCTATAAAGCAGTGGTCTTGGCATTGCGGTATCTGACGTTTTGCCAGCAGCTGTGACTGGCATCCTCAGAGGTTTAACACAGAAAGATGGAGTACTCTCTGTGTCAAAGTGAGAAGAAAAATGGTAAGCAGGTAATTTATATCTACTCAGGAAGGTGGGGTTGGGCTTAGTCATTATCTTGTAGGAGTTTCCCAGACTGTGACATGCTTTCTTGAGGAGGTTCTTTTGCATATGGATTGGCTGTTGAAATTCTAATCTTATCTGCAGTGCTGTTGTATGATGTAGAGCATTTTGTGTTTTTCAGGACAGGAAAACATGCCCCATTTATTTTTAAACTCTCTTATTTCCTGTTGAAATTATGTTTATGAATTTCAATGGCTTCCCTGTGTAATCTGACATGGCAATTGGATGTGTTGTCCAGCATTTCAGTGTGTTGGAATAAGATATTGTGTCCTGTTTGAGTTGGGCTATATTCAGCCACTGCTGATTTTTCAGGTTGGCCAAGTCTGCAATGTCTTTCATGTTCTTTTATTCTTGTCTGGATGCTACGCTGTGTGGTCCCAATGTAAACCTGTCCAGAACTGCAGGGTATGTAGTGTACTCCTGTAGAAGTGAGGGGGTCTCTTCTGTCTTTTGCCAATCATAGCATCTGTTGTATTTTTCTGGTGGGTCTGAATACTGTTTGCAGGTTGTTTTTTTTCATAAGTTTTCCCATCTGATCAGTGATTCCTTGGATATATGGCAAAAACACTTTTCCTGTGGGAGACTGTTTTTCCTTGGTAGTGTCATGAGCCAGTCTGCTTTAACTGAAGAGCACTCAGCTGATGCTGATAACAGCCCCATCAGTACCTCTGAGACTCAGCCAGTTGATGCTGCTAACAACCCTGAGACAGTAGAGGCAGGTCCTAGTGCCCCAGTTGATGAAGACAGCAGGCACTCCAGCCCCACGAACACTGGGAACATGGGAGGAACAGCCCATTGTTTGACAACTAGTTACTTCCAATTCAAGGTGCTGGTATTGACCTTTAAAAGCCTATAAAAAGCACCTTAAGGCCCTTTCCTGGATAGCCGGGGCAAGCCCAATCTCGTCAGATCTTGGAAGCTAAGCAGAGCCAGCTTTGGCAAGAATTTGGATGGGAGACCTCCAAAGAATACCAGGGCTAGGAGGCAGAGGCAGGCTATCAAGTCACTTCTCTGAAAGTTTTCCATGCCCCAGTAGGCATCACCAGGGGTTACCATGACTTCCAGGCATGAGCACACATAGGGTGTATTCAGACGCACCATTTGAACAGCTTTCGGCACACTTCAGTAATGGATTTTATATGTATGTTCACACACCAACATCTGCGTACTGTTTCCAGCTGTCGCTTTCCAGCTCAAAACCTCCTTTAAACCGGAGTGTTTTGATACCACTTCCCCCTCTGGTGTTTCCCTGATTCTCCGGTTTCAAGCCGCAGTTTCCAATGTCTGATCACTCCCGTGGTGTCGAGCCACTTCCAGGTGCTTCAACACCCTATCCTCTGGAAAGCTGCCACAAAAGCCCGAGGCTTCCACTTTTTGCCCGCCATTTTTTTTAAGCATTGGCAGTATGCGCATAGGCAGAGCTCCACTCCCATGTTAATAAAACCAAAGTTTAAATGGTGACTCGTTTTAGCGTTTAGACAAGTTTGGGATCTCACAGAGGCCAGTTTCGGGTCAAAAGTTTAAAGGGAAGTGTTCTGTTACAGAGGTTGGAGATACCTCAGGGCTTGCTTTTGGCAAGAAACTAGTTATTCTGCGCATGCACAAAGATTCCAGTTCTACAGATGACTGCCTATGCACATGCGCAAACTGAGAAAAAAAAATTAAAAACCCACCGACACACGCTCCCACTCGTCGGAAGTGTAGACGGCGGGGAGCGATGTGACTGTGCGGTGAGCCAGGATAAGGAGGTGAGTGTGATCGCGATTATCCAGATAAAAAAAATTGTGTCAGAACCAGACCAGTTTAAATCACTCTCACCATGCCATCTGACCGCACCCATACACACTTAAAATGCAAAAATACCCCCCCCGAATACCATGAGGACCAACTACTGCCATATGAATCTACCTGACTACTACAATTGTTATTGGAGGCCCTGATTCTGGTGCCCTCACCGTCTGAGGCTAGAGGAGGCAGGTCTTCTTCTTCTTCTTTTGTTGTCTTTTGCAAGCAGTTGAAGACTTCTTCATTTTGTTTAGTGTTCCCTCACTAATTCTCATGGGTCCTCTTCCCTGTTTGCGTGCCTCTGCGTTTATATATTTTATTTGTTTTAAGTATTTTGTATGTATTTATCTGTCTTTTAAAATGCCAATTTAATGTTTTGATTGCTGCCTTGGGACCATATAATTGGGTGGAAAGGTGGCATACAAATATTTTAAATAAATAAAACAAATAATTGCAATGTCATCCTATGAAGAGTTATGATGACTTTCTAAAATCACTGAAGTCAATAGAAGTGTATAGTATATTTAAAACCCTGAA
Source organism: Gekko gecko (assembly GCA_029375565.1). Lineage (NCBI taxonomy): Eukaryota > Metazoa > Chordata > Lepidosauria > Squamata > Gekkonidae > Gekko > Gekko gecko. The sequence goes on from JAPDNY010000008.1 coordinate 117,582,965, forward strand.
CGTTCTGGGACCAAAATACCTGCCTGTTCATCAGTTAAGATCATCCTCAGAGACCTTGCTCCATATACCTTTAGAAGTGCTACTGGAGACTGTTGTGTGCCTCTTTTTTGGAACTCCCCTCTCTGAGTTTCTAAAGCTAGTTCCAAAGTGCTAAGTTTAAGGCACCAGGCAAAAAAGTTCTAATTTCCCCAGTAGATGCTTCCCCTCACTTCTGGGTCTTTTTAAAAAGTTATTTTAGCTTTCTTAAAACACTCAGCTGCTGATTCTTGTATGTGTAAAGTGCTGGCAAATCACAGCTGACTTATGGTGACCTTATAGAGTTTTCAAGGCAAGTGATTAAGCAGAGGTGGTTTGCCAATGCCTTCCTCTGCATAATCTTCCTTGCTGGTCTCCCATTCAAGTACTGACCTATCTTTGCTTCCAAGATCTGATGAGATCAGGCTGTACTATACCATTCCACATAATTGATTTGTGACTTGGTTTATTGCTTTACCTTTGTAAAATAATTGTCATTCAATCCTGTGAACATAAGAACATAAGAGAAGCCAATGTTGGATCAGGCCAGTGGCCCAACCAGTCCAACACTCTGTCACACAGTGGCCAAAGATACCAGGTGCCATCAGGAGGTCCACCAGTGGGGCCAGTACTACACTAGAAGCCCTCCCACTGTTGCCCTCCCAAGCACCAAGAATACAGTGCATCACTTGCCCCTGTGGGTCTTTTATTTTTAAATTCATGTTACTGGTTTTATCTTTTTAGTTTGCTTGCTTTTCAATCTATTATTTTGCCATTGGTGTACACCATCTTGTGAGTTTTTAAACTGAAAGTGTGAGTGAAACGTTTTAAATGAACTAAATATGCCTGAGAGGAATTTGTACTCTCAACCAGTGTTCCCTCTAAGCTGAGCTAGTGTGAGCTAGCTCACAGTTTTTTACCCTCCGGCTCACACATTTTCCCCTTAGCTCAGGAAGGATGGCTCCACAGCAAACTAATTTATGCAACAGTCAAAATCACCTGCTCACAACTTTAATGCTGGTACCTCACAAAGTAGAATTTTCGCTCACAGGACTCCACAGCTTAGAGGGAGCATTGCTCTCAACCTGAACTAAACAGCTCTGCTCTGCTCATGATTCAGTGAGAGTGAAGGTACAAACGAGCAAATAGCTCTGAGATAAATTTTAGAACAAAAGGGTGAGTTGCGGTGAAATTTCAGAAGCTGAGGAAAACAGGAGATTACTCCAGTGTGTAGGGTAGGAAGCAGAGCCAGGAGACCCGTTTGCTGACTTATTTGGGCCTCTGATAAAAAGGGAGGGTTTTACATTCCACCATCTGCTACCATCCTTTTCCAGGCTGAGTTTGGCTGCAGCAGCTTGTTTGTTAGTATGGGCAGATTCTCCCCAGCCCTTCTACAATCTCATCCTTAAATAATCCTGCACTAGGCCTCACACAGATGCTGCACCCATACATCATTGGATATATTTTGCTATTGTTGTCCTATAGAACTCATTTGCATCGGCCTTATCTTGTCAAGACAAGACAATCTAGTTGGGACCTCCACACTGCAGGTAAACAGTGGCTTAATTTTTCTAGGCATGCTTCAGCATCTTGCAGTCGCAGAACACTAGAGTGCCCAGTAAAACATAATATCCAACAATGTGTGATTGTAACCTGGCTCTCCTCTAGTGGCTCCGGTGTGGGATTATCACCCTTATGGGGGGCCTGGAGATGGGTTGCCAGGTCTGGGTTAGAAAATACCTGGAGGATTTGGGGGTGGAGCCAGGAGGGGGCAGGGTTTGGGAGGGGAGGGGCCTCAGCATGGTACAATGCCACACAGAGTCCACCCTTCAAAGCAGCCATTTTCTCCAGGGGGGCTGATCTCTGTCAGCTGGAGATCAGTTGTAAAAGCGGGAGATCCCCAGGCCCCACCTGGAGGCTGGCAACCCTAGCCTGGAGTTCTCTCAGAATTCAACTGACTGTATGGTATACCACAGACACTTTGAGACACAGCCTGATTGACACCTGTAAAGACACTAAAGGCCAGAGGCTGGTTGGGGATTAAGAGGGGTGTTAAATAGTGGGGGTTCCATGGATGAGCAAGCTTGAGTCCAGTGATCAGCTCAACTTTATTTGTGATTGCAGCAAGAGCAAGACCAGACCCCAGAGCAGCAGCTCTGTTAAATAGCATGCAATTGCCACACCCCACTCCCAATGACAGGCTATTTACATAACATTACTACTTGATTGGTTACTTCCAGAGTCCTGGTAAACTATTGTTCTTGTGCTCCAAATTCAGCCAGTCTTTGGTGTGACATACCTGGAATGATTCAGTCCCAATACATAACAAGGGGGATCAGACAGTTGTTGGCTGGAGTCCTCCTATGGGTCTTCATTGGTGATTTTTTTTTCTCCTTAACAATGAGAAATACCTGAAGAGGATTTTGAGAGGTTTTGTAGGTTGTGTGGAACATGACTGCATAGCAGCCAATTATAGTAACACAAATATTTAGGATTAAACTGTTAGTATGATACACAGAAACCTACAGCTGAGGTTAGGAGGAGGAAAAACCGAGAGACGTGATATGAGGCATAACATTTCAGATTTTAATTTTGGTGAGAGGAAGCAGCCTTAAAGGAAGGAGAAAACATGGAGGGACTGACATTTGACCTGGATGTGATCCTACATTCCCATTGAGCTCCCTCACCTCCACAAACTCCACCTTCCCCAGACACCATCCTCAAATAGGGTTGCCAGGTACGTTGGAGATGCTGGCAGGGGGATGAGGGGACCTCCAGGAGCTGGAAATATCACCCCCGGCATTCCCATGTCACCAGAAGTGACATCGTGCACCATGCCTATATCACCCAGAAGTTATATAGGCATGTTGGGGGCAATGGTCTGGTTTTTGGGCAAAACTCTGGTAAAATCACCCTCAAACCATAAAGTTTTGCCAAAAAACCAGACTGCCCCCCTGACGTCACTGATGTGCCCACATCACTTTTGGGTGATGTAGGCACATCGTGTGACGTTGCTGTGAGGGGGGATTTCCTCCCGCTGTCCAGCAGTGGGCAGTAGCCTGCAAAACTGGCCAATCCCTGCCCCCAACTGGGGAATGGCAACCCTACCCCCAAACCACCAGGCATTTCCCAAGCCAGATTTGATAATCCTACTCCTGTGGAACCCTTCCTCCTGGCGCAGTACTGTAATGCCACTCCCAGCTGATCTAATGTCACTCTGTTCTACCATCTCAGGCCTTGGTGTTCTGGTTCATCCCCCTAAGGAATGACATGGGCCAGTTCTTGGACGTGGGCCAGTTCTTGGTTTACAGGGCCTTGATGCCCTGCATAATTTCTTGACTCTTTTCATGATCAGCAGAAGCAATTAATTATGCAGTGTTTCACTTACTGGACGATGAAGACTCGTCAGGCCCAGCCCTGACACAGTATGAAGATATGTGCACAAACCTGCTTCATTTTCTTACCTTATGCAGAGTGTACAATTGAGTTTCAGTTTCCCCTCTTTTTATTTCATGAATAGTGCAAGAACAGATAAGGAAACATTGCTGCATGATGTGACTTTTACATATATTAACTAAGCATTTGCAAAGGACACTCCTTCTTAGGAAATGCACACATTTTTTGCATGTGTATGAACTTGCTTGTCTGCTCCTGATCTTAGTTTATATCATGTATATCATTTACCCAAACTTTTGGGTTTTATTATGGGCAAATTTGATACTATCAAAGCAGATGCTCAAGTTTTAGATGGTTTATAATTAACTACATCACATACTTTAGTTTTTAGGTGGCAATTCGGAAGAAACTGTAGATCTGGCAGGTTTCCAAACGCTTCTGGCTTTTTGCTGTTTCATGGGAAGCAACCAAAACAGAAAACACGCTTGTTCTACAAACAGGAAGTACAGCTGCGCTAGCCCCTTTTCCCCGTACATACAGTCAGACCTCTCTTGGTTGTGCGTGGATGAATCATGTCATTCTGAAAGCAACACATGCCAACTGAAGAATAGTACATTTCCTAAACTAAAATGGAAACAAATCTTCCCCATCTGGATTTATTAATTAAAGATTCCTCTTGTTCCACAGGAAATATAAGTTAACCAATGTCATTTTTGTTTCTGTTCACAAGTTGCTGCACAGACATGGGGCACCATCCAACTAAAGCAAAGTCCTTTTACATCCCACTGATTTCAGTAGTGAGGTGAACGTAGAGTGGAATTTTTTCTATGAAGGAAACCAATGGGATTTTAAAAGGGCTTTGCTTAAATTGTGCCCTTGATCGACATATAGTCGTCGTCGTCCCCCCTTGACTGAATGAAAAATCTGCAATCTGTACCTTGCCATTCAACTGCACAGTCTAAAAAGTGGATCTGAACCTTCTGTGGATTGGCTGGGGTGGCATGTCAACATGGACACTCTGCCCACAGGCACCATGCATTTTCTCCTCTGAGCTGGTTGTTAAGGACATTTGCTTTCATCTGGCTCAAAGCCCTGGGACCCCAAAAGTGAAGTTGTGCTCAGAAAGAACAGTAAGTAGTATGGAAGTACCCCCCCCCCAATGTGAGGGGATTTCCCAGTTCACACAGGAGAAAATACCTGTGAGAAAGAAGTCTATTCTGTGATGTCCACATTCATGCACTTCAACAAATCAGGAAGTGTTCCATGCACACAAACCAGGATTCTAAACCAATCAAACTTGGGAAGTCTTCATCAGGCACCACATGCAAGACAAGAAGAGAAAGAAAGTACATGAGCCCAACACGAAACCAAAGTCAATTTCTCTCTCTCACAAAAGAAGCAGAATTTAATGTGACATCTGAATATAGCCAGTGGTTTGTGACAGCATGGTCTGATGCTGTGCGAATGGGTCGGATACTCATACACTCCCTTCTCCTTCCTCCCATTCATGCACAGCAATTCAGTAAGTTACATGCAAGCTGGTACAAATCATAGTTTGCCCGTTCATCCAAACTGGGTTGCCCTCTGAACTAGGACAGCAAACTAGCTTCAAAATGATGGTTTGCAAGCCCAAGGATTGTTTACGTAGCGCTTTTAGCATTACGTGTGAACTAACTCACAGTGGTCTTATGAAAATGAGCCTGTGCTGAAACTGCAAACATCTATAGACACCTGGTTTTTTTGAAGCAAAAAAAAAAAAAAACTTGCTAGAAATGACACAGAAGAGAGCAGTGCAGTGTGAGAATGATGACTGAAAAGAGCCAGCTAACACTGCTTCCCACAATGTGTACTTCAACCAGAGCTGAAGGGCTTTCACCATAATCTGAGACCTAGTTGATGTCATTTCATTATTAATGGAAACTGAGCGGCGGGGAGGGGGGAAGCAACTGGGACATATTTTGGGGTTGGGGGGAGTACTTAGCTGCCTGAAACCCAAGGGGCCAAGCTATTTCCCCTTCCTCAGAGGTGTATCTTAGACAAAGGGCCAAAATACAAATTACCTTTGATGTGTTTTGGGACAGGAGTGCCCCCCTGGAGCTAGCAAGGAGATAGACAGGAAGGAGCCACTCCCTGTCAATGTTACCGAGTGCTGCTCCTCTGTGGTGGAGTGCAGTGCAGCCCCAGAAAGATTCACAGGCGGCTGAGCTAGCTCTGGAGATGGTTGCAAAGCAAACCCAGCTTTCTGAGCTGCCCCAGCCAGTGCAAGGGCTATAGCTTCTTCTGCAAATTGAGTACGCCACGTGAAAGGTTTATGTGATCTTAATGACACAGAAAACACGATGTTGTTTGGCCAGTCTGGCCCTTATGTTTATGAGGACGGTTAGTCCGTGAACAAGCTGAGCTCAGTTTGAATTTGGCCAGTAGCAGTGTAGGAGGAGGCAACAGGAGAGCCCGCCTCCATCACTGTGGCCACTTCTGGTTGGACCTGAGCCAAATGACCCCTGCAGTGCTTCCATTGACGTTGAGACGGCTCTGCTTCCCTTGTTCTCAGGCCATTTTCATGTTCTAGTCCATGCCTGCTTGCACTGTATTTTAATGCCTGAAACATAAGAAGATCTTGAAAGATCAAATCTCTAGGGTATATAAATTCTGCCCTGTTAACCGCCTTAACAAAACGCCCACTGACAGAAAATGAAGGAGGCCTATGTGTAAGTAGGGCAAGTCTTGACCCTTATAAATCCGTCTAATTCCTCCCTTTAACACGCATAAAAGCTCTTTGCGCAATGCATTATTTGGGAGACTGTAATAGATTTATCTGTAATTCAGAATCTTCTGCTCTATTAAGCAACTTCTCTCCCCCTCCTCATTTTTCTTCTTCTTCTTTCTTTCTTGGCAGACCGATTTTACAAGATGTCCCTGTTCTTTCGTCTTGTTCCATGAAGCATTTTTTTCATTCTTAAATTTACCACTGTCCGTTGTGATATGACCGTTTCTTTAGAAAAAATCTTTTGCAGTTAGATTATGCACCCTATAATGTAGCCATTTATCATCACTGAATTTTTATTATCCTTCAGAGATATTTTAAGGTGTCAAAGATATTTTCAGGTGTCACATAAATCGGCTCTGGATTTGCCTAATTTAGAAAGACATTGGGATGAATTTAACAGCATGCATATATTCCTTGCTCAGAGTTCAAGCACTGGCATTTCTACCCAATACTGCCCCGAAGACCTTTGGTCTACCTTAATAATTGCACTACAAATTGTTGAAAGATGATGATGATGATGATGATGAAGAAGATGAACCTACCTGTCTTTATGTTCAGCAATTTAGTAGCACCCCCCCAAACCCTACTGAGTACATCAAAAGGAAAGGAGATCTGAACAACAGCCATATAATTCTTGACTTTATTTGCCTGGTGTATAAACCTCTATAGGTTCAGCTGTTTTTCTTACAGAATGTAATGGGTATTTGTAAGTAAAGGACAAGATATTTTGTAATCATTTGCAACATGACTTTGACCCAGGTTTTTGACTCATGCTCTCTGAAGTAGGCCTTCACTGAGTCTAGATAGGCCACAAAATCTGGGGGTGGGGCATGGTGGGGTAGATTAGCAAATACTTGGTGGCAACACCCAAACTGTTGACAACAGGAACTCTCAAATTTGCCTTAGTGAACAAGGATTTAGTATACCTGTTTCCTCAGATGTACTTCAATAGATGATTCACCAGCTTCATTCTTATACATCGCCTGGGAATAACCATGAGGGAAAATGGAGGGAACAACTTCAGGGAGAATCACAGTAAAATAAAAATCTATTTTTTTTAACTTGCCATTCTTTCAAGGAACTCTGGTTTTCCCTCCCTTCTCCATTTTATCTTCATAACAAGACTGTGAAGGTTTGGCTGACAGGGAATGACTGGCACACTGAATTTGATGCCTGAGAGCCAGTGTGGTGTCGTGTTTAGAGTTTCAGATTAGTATCTTGAGAGAACCCAACCTGAATCCCCACTCTGCCATAGAAGTTTGTTGAGTGACCTCGGGTCAGTCATACTATTTATTTTATTTATTTAACCTTCGATTTCCTATACCGCCCTAACCCTCTTGGGGGTCTCTGGGCGGTTTACATGGGGTGCTAAGCACATTTTCACCTAACTTGGGCCACATTATACTAGGGATGGGGCTGCCTACTGGCACCCAGGTGGAGGCTGATGTTCTTTCGGCTCGGCTCTCTCCCCGGCAGTCTATCGGCTAGCTGTTCCTCCTGGTGCTCAGGGGGGGCGGCACACGATACATCCTCCTCTGGGCTCGGCTATGTCCTTGAGGCTCCGCCGCGCCTGCAGATGACGTCATTGCGCGCCTCTGCCCCCGCCGCCGACAGCTGCCCAATGTTGCTCCTGGCCACCAGGGATCGCTCCTCTGGCTCTGCTGTTTGCTGTCGCCGTGACGCCACACCATGCCGCCTCCACCGCTGGTCCTCTGCTGTAGCCAAGGTTCACCGCCGCCACCGCCACCGTCTCCACACACCTCGCCGTCTCCACACACCTCACTGGAGGGGGGGGTGCCCCCTACCCTTCTAAGGGTAGGTACCCATTTCTCTACTCGCATTTATAATTACATTTCTGCTTTCGAGCCGCTGGGTGGGCGGGAGCTGGGACTAGGGTCGAGAGCTCACCTCGACCACGGTGGATGGGTCTCGAACAGCCATAGTGGCTGCACGAGTGATGTTAATGCAGGTGTCTTACCACCTGTGCTACCACATCCCAGCATAAGTTCTACCTCACAGTTCTATCTCAGCATAAGTTCTACCTCACAGTGTTGTTATGATGATAAAATGGACTAGAGGAGAATGATGGGTCCCCTTTAGGGAGACAAGTGGGGTATAAATGAAGTAAGTAAATAAATAAGTCAGTGAGCGTTTGAACCCATGCCTCCCCAATCCTTGTCTGACCCTCTAATCACTACACCACACTATCTGGTAAAATGCTAGTGAAAATAGAGTTTTCCAGCTTGTTCCCCAGGACCTGCACACAGTCAGAGGTTGGACACACAACCTCTTGTATTTCAAGATTGAGAGCACATGAAGCTGCCTTATACTAGGTCATACCATTGGTCCGCCTTAGCTCAGTAGTGTCCACACAGACACCAGTTCTGCTAGGATTCAAACAGAGACCTTTCCCAACAGCTGATAACTGAGGTCCTTTAACTGCAGATGCCAGAGATTGCACCTGGGAACTTGTTCAAAGCATATGCTCTACCATGGAGCCGTGGTCCCTCCCCAATGGATGTTGGCGAAGGGACTGAATGAAGTAGAAAGACTGTAGAAAGACTGTCTGTAGAAAGACTATCCAATGACAGAAGGGAATAAGATTGAAAACCTGGGCAGGGGTCACGGCTCAGTGGTGGAGCTAGAGCAGGGGTGACCAAACTTGCTTAGCATAGAATAAATGGCAGATGTTTGAGAGCTGCAAGACATGAACAAATATTACACACATGTTTTTACTGGAAAATATGCAGATTTGCTTTTTATTAGCATTAAATGAGGCTGGCAAAAATAAAAACAAAAGGGGTAAAAACAGATGTTGATAATGACATTTATTTGTCTAGTGATATTTGTTTGCCAATGATATTTATTTGTTAGAGAGAGAGAGAGAGGTGGAAAGAAAGAATGGAAGAGGTGGAAAGAAAGAGAGAAACAAAGAAGCAAATAGATGGGGGAGGGAGGGGGGGAGAGAGAGAGAAAGGTGGAAAGGAAGGAAGGAAGTAAATAGATGGGGGAGAGAGACAGAGGTGGAAGGAAAGAAACTTTAACTTTAAATGTGCTATCCAAGCCTCCCCCCCGGCCCCCAAGCTGACGGGCGGGGGGGGGAGCTTTGAGAACACATTTAAAGTTAAAGTTGCTTTCTTTCTCTGCTCCCCCACCCCTCCACACTCCTCAAACCTACCCAGGAAGGGGAACACTGGCTGGGGAAGGGAGGACTGATCAGGGAGGCAGGCCTCCTCTTCACTTCCCCAGCCACTCTGCTGAGAGCCACACAATATGTGTGAAAGAGCTGTATGCAGCTCCCGAGCCACAGTTTGGCCATCCCTGGTATAGACCAATGGTTCAAGGACCTAACCACATAGGACATTTTCCACATGTACACTTGCTGTGCCTTGGCTTCCTTACAAGAGCTACACAGGAAATAATTTCACTATGGAAGCAGCCCTGGTTAGATGTCTTTCAGAGGTCGGAATCCAGAACCCATCTAAACTCTAGGAAATGGCACTGCCTTGTCTCACAGAGCATCTTCCAGCTCAGGTTGATGCACCTTTGGAAAAGATTATCTGTCACTGTGCTCAACCATCTTGCCTTTGTGAACTGCTGGAGCTCCCGCCTGATTCTCCCTCATCCCTGGCACAGGCCTAGTAGACACCCAAGGGAGGAATTGCTTCCTGGCATGGTGAGGCTTCTCCACAGCAGGTTCACATCCTGTAGTCTGGTCAGAAGGTGACAATGGCCTTTCTGGGCTCGGCTGCCATGATGAAGGGAAAGAGGTGAAGAAGAAGAGAAGAAGAGGAGATTGGATTTATACCCCGCCCTTCACTTGGAATCTCATAGCGGCTTACAAACTCCTTTCCCTTCCCCTCCCCACAACAGACACCCTGCAAGGTATGTGGGGCTGAGTGAGCTCTTTCAAGAACTGCCCCTTCAAGGACAGCTCTTGTCAGAACTATGGCTTGCCCAAGGTTATCCAGCAGGAGCAAGTGGAGGAGTGGGGAATCAAACCCAGTTCTCCCAGATTAGAGTCCACGCACTTAACCACAACACCAAACTGGCCTGCCTGGTCAACAGAGGCATTCGTCCTTCCTTGGGCATCTCCTGAGCCACAGTGGCTTATGAAAGCAAGCAAGCTGAACGTTTGGGGTGGGGTGGGGGATTCCAGTGGTAGAGATTTTGCCATTTTTGTCAGAGCTTGGATGAATGATGGATCTGGACCTTTGAAGGAGCCTGCTGTCACCAAACAGTGCACAATTTGATCCACTGTGAGTGCACGCATGGAAAATACCGTGTCTTGTTAAGCTTTGACTTAAGTCTAATGAAGATCTTTTACAGGAAGGAATTCAGATTTCCCTTGCCCGCAGTGAGAACCATTGTGTGGGCATAACAAAGTATAATTAAATGCACTCAAAAATAGAGGTGAAGGAGTATTTTCCCTCCCCACAGCCTTACCCCCTTCTGCTTGTTCCTCTTTTTACAGACTTGTCATTCAGTCCCATTACCAATGCCAACTGAATAAGCTTGTGTGGGCTGGCATAATTTCCAGCGCCATGTGCCAGTCTCTTAAACTTGTTAATGAACGTGAGTGATGCGGGGAGACAGCCAGCCAATCGGGAGAATGAAAGCGGCAGCCAGCTTCCCACACATCTTGCACCTTTCCTTGGAGCTGCTTCCTTGATATAGATCAGCTCTTCTGCTTTCTTGGGATGAAAATTACAGCCACCTACACGGTGCCAGCCCACAGTGATTTGCTGCCATAATGTCGCATTCCCCATTTGTCACCTTTGAATTTCAGCCCAGACAGCTAATTCAAATGCCTCCTGTTACAAAACACAGAAATAGCTTAAGGTGGGGGAGGGAACATCCAGTGTGTTCTTCTATATTCTTAACCCCAAATCTTCAAATTTGGCCAGTAATAACCCTGTACTGATACACACACACACACACACAAAATAATACTGAACTCTACATTTTGGTGGTGTGTTTTTGTTTGTCTTTTCAACTTATCTTTAGAATAAACTTGTTAATGCATTAGCAGCTGTGTATCTGGTGAAGGTAAAGGACCAGGTGTTTGGTGGTGCTACACACTTCAAGAAGTCTAATGAAAAGAGGGAATCAACTAAAACCTTGGCTAAATTAATGGGGGGGGGCAATTGTAAGAACTGAAGGCAAGTTCTAAAAAATGGAGTTGACATAGATTTGTGTACTTTTGGCAGCTGTTGTGGCTGGGGGAGGTATTTGAAAAGGGAAGGGAAAAGGGAAAATAAAGGTCTTGGCTTTCCTTTTTATTTATTTATTTAGAAAATGTATATGCCGCCTCTCCAGAGATCTGCTGGAGGCTGTTTAACAGGGTCGTTTATTGCAAAGTTCATGTGTCCCCACATGGCCCATTGACCGATGTTCTGGGAGGTCTGAACTTGGCATTTAACTCTCAGATGCACGAGCAACTGGTTTGAGGGCCCAGTTCCTCAGCAGGGCAAATAGCAGCTTCCCAGAGCCATTTCAGATTAGGAAAACAGCACAAGAGTGGGGGCTCAAACCACCTTTCTCCACCCACCAGGATCCCAATCCAAATCAGGATCCTGTGCACATATGGATTAAATATCAGGCATGGGACTCCCAGAGTATGGCTGATCAACCATGACCAGGACAGACAAGGGAAGCACGCATGTATTAGGAGTAGACAATGTGTGAGTTGGTCTTTTTTAAATTAGTTATTACTATTAGTGTAAGTTGGCTTGTTCTTGGATTCTAGGGCACATGGCACATAATGCAGTAAGTCTGCTGAAATGAAGTAGGTCTGGTCCTGGTCAGTTCCTGGGAGACTCAGAGACCTTGTGCACTGCTGCACTGAGCTCCATGATGCCAAAAAAGATAGCATAAATGCAATGAATGAACTTCAGTATAAACACATATGAAGCGATTTCATATGGAGTAAGACCAGAGTCAGTATTGACTCTGTCAGCAGTTCTCCAGCATCTCAGGTAGAGGATATCACATCGCCTGCTGTCCGATTCTTTAAACTTGAAGTGCCAAGGATTGGACCTGAGATGCTCTGCATGCCAAGCAGATGCTCTACCACTGAGTTACGGCCCCTGCCCTGAGAAAACAACATATTTAGGTCTTGATAAGGCACAAAGCTCTTTAATCAATTGATGAAAAGACAAAGGATCAAGTAAATGTTCCTTAATTGGTTGGAGACTTGGAGGGGCACAGGAAACAGCACCTCAAGATCATTCTGACGCCCCACACCTCAGTATTTTAGGGGAGAACATATATTTCTAACTTTTTATTCACACAATGTACAAGGCGTCATTCAGAATTATGTAAATTCAAATCCCACTATGTTGATCATCCTTTCTACCTCTCACTCTGTGCCAGCTGCTTTCACAACATCCTGTCAACTTGATGCCTGTTTCATAAGTTACCCATATGATTGCCCCCACCCCGTTCCCTGGCCTGTTTCACCTCCTCATCCTTCACAAGTTTTAGGCCATCCTGAAGCAATTAATGAAAATAAACAAATGAATTCTAACTTGGCCTGTTGTAAATCCCAAGGCTGTCTTGTTAACAGTTGAGTCTTGAGGTCATTTCGCTCCTGGCAGTGGGGCGTCCAAAGCTGGGTCTGCCAGGATGAGAAGGCTTTGACATGGTGATGTGTAAGTGAGCTGTATTTCCACAGCTTCAGTTACAGGATGTCCTGAGGATCTAGCTCATACTTGGCTGTGGCAACTATACTGTTTTTTGAAAGACCCTGTCAGGACTGGAGACTAGAAGCGGTAGCCTCAGTCTGTGGCTGGGACGAAGCCATGGTCTCCATGAAGCCAGGACACGATGTCCTGCTGAAGAGCTGAAGGGGACGTGTAACTTTGGCCCAGACAATATTAAACTTCTAGAATAGAGTGGGCCTGGTATCAATACTGTGACTTTCTGCCTGTGCCTGGTCAACAGAGGACCATTTCTGCAAGCTGAATTTCAGGTGCCAACTTTTGCCTCAAGCTCTCCAGGTCAAGTTGTGGGGTGTTCAACCCACTACTTTGGTGTGGTCTTGACAAATTTACTGCACAATCCCAGCATTTTAATAACACATAGGGTTGCCAACCTCCAGGTGGGGCCTGAAGATCTCCCAGAATTACAGCTGATCTCCAGACAACAGAGATCAGTTCCCCTGGAGAAAATGGCTGCTGTGGCATGTGAACTCTATAGCACTATGCCCCATAGAAGAAGAAGGAGGAGGAGGAGGAGATTGGATTTATACCCCACCCTTCACTACCAAAAGGAGTCTCAGAGCGGCTTACAATCTCCATTCCCTTCCCCTCCCCACGACAGACACTCTGTGAGGTAGGTGGACCTGAGAGAGCTCTTTCAAGAACTGCTTGTGAGAGAACAGCTCTGAAAGAACTTATAACTGACCCAAGGTCACACCAGCAGCTGCATGTAGAGCAGTGGGGAATCAAACCCAGTTCTCCCAGATCGGAGTTCATGCTCCTAACTTACACCAAACTGGTCCTTTCCCTCCCCAAACCTCACCCTCCTGAGGCTCTATCCTCAAATATCCAGAAATTTCCCAACCAGGAGTTGGCAACATGTTATAGTGGTTCACATCTTAGACTAAGAACTGGGAGAACCAGGTTTAAACCCCAGTGTGCCATGAAGCTCTCCAGATTGGGAAATACCTGGAGATTTGGGGTGGGTTTTTTTGGAGACTGAGGAGGGCGGGGTTTGGGAAGCGGAGGGTCTTCAATGGGATATAATGCCCATAGAGTTCACCTTCCAAAGTGGCCATTTTCTCCAGGTTAACTGATCTCTGTTGCCATCCCAGGAGATCTCTAGCTATCACCTGGAGCTGGATGACCTTGGGCCAGTCACTGTCTCTCTCATACTGGACTGTTGTTTTGTGAGTATGAAATGGAGGAGAGGAGAACAATATTGTAAGCCATTGTGGGTTTCCATGGGGGAGAAGAATGAGATATAATTACCTAAATGAGGAAGAGGAGGAGGAGGAAGAAGAAGAAGAGTTGGATTTATACCCTGCCCTTCACTCCCTGCCTCTCCCCACAATAGACACCCTGTGAGGTAGGTGGGGCTGGGAGAGATCTGAGAAGAAGAGAAGAGAGAAGAGATTGGATTTATACTACCCAAGGGAGTCTCCGAGCAGCTTACAAACTCCTTTCCCTTCCCCTCCCGACAACAGGCACCCTGTGAAGTAGGTGAGGCTGAGAGAGCTCTGACAGAAACTGCTCTGTTTTTCAAGAACAGCTGTGCCAGGTCTTATGACTGACTCAAGGTCACACCAGCAGTTGTACGTGGAGGAGTGGGGAATCAAACCCGGTTCTCCCAGATTAGAGTCTGCGCACTTAACCACTACACTAAACTGAGAGAACTGCTCTTGGGAGAACAGCTCTGAGAGAACTGATTAACCGAAGGTCACCCAACTGGCTGCATGTGGAGGAGTGGGACAATCAAACCCAGTTCCCCAGATTAGAGTCTGCCACTCTTAACTACTACACCAAACTTCAGCTCATCCCTCTCTCCCTTTCATCCCAGGGCATCCTAAAAGACAGGGAGCTCTCTGGGAAGGCGCTGGCCTCCCAGTGCTTCCTGTGCCTCTGATGTGAGATGAAATTTCAGTGGCGGTTTTTGCCAAGTGTCACTTTGGCAGCCAACTTAACAGCAAACAGCCGGTGGTGAGACTCTCTTTGCTGCAACAGGGGCAGGCAGAGTCAGGGAGCTCATCTGAAGACAGGCCCCACACTTCATAAATTTCATCTACTTTAATTTCCTTGCTTGGTAATGACACGGCAAGCCAGCTGTCTGTCAGTTCACACGGGCCACGTAACTGGGCCATAAACATCAAAGAGATGATGGGTCAGATCTGCCCCTTGGGTGTTCTGTCGAAGGAGGTAAAAACAATAGAATTACAGCAAGCATGAAATTGGCTCAGCACACTGACTTGCAGCTGTGACTTATTGGCTATCAGAGAGGCCAAGGAAGACATTGTTTTCTAATGACTGAGATTAAAAAATGAGCTGGCAAAAAGCCCACATTATATAGCAGTTTGTTGCAACTTTTTAGATGTATGGTACAGTATTTTTGGAGTATATCCTCTTGGAGAGCTATTCTGATGGTTTCAGAGTCAGACTAGGAGACCCAGGTTCGAATCCCCACTCGTGCTAGGGAAGCTTGCTGGGTGACCTTAGTCCAGTCACATAAGAACATAAGAGAAGCCAATGTTGAATCAGGCCAATGGCCCATCTAGTCCAACACTCTGTCACACAGTGGCCAAAATATACCACGTGCCATCAGGAGGTCCAGCAGTGGGGCCAGGACACCAGAAGCCCTCCCACTGCTGCCCCCTCCAGCACCAAGAATAGAGTGCATCACCTGCCCCAGACTGAGAGTTCCCATCTATACCCTGTGGCTAATAGCCACTGGTGGACTTCTGCTCCATATGTTTATCTAATTCACTCTTGAAACTGTCCATGCTTGCAGCTGCCACCACCTCCTGTGGCAGTGAATTCCATATGTTAACCACTCTTTGGGTGAAGAACTACTTCCTTTTATCTGTTCTAACCCGACTGCTCATAAAAGTATTTCCTTTTATCTGTTCTAACCCGACTGCTCTAACACATACTCTCAGTCTTGCCCACCTCACAGTGTTGTGTGGCACTTCACTGAAGGCGCCCCCAAGTTGTCCCTGGTCCTCCTCCCCCTTAAAAGTCATGTATACAGCAGGCTCCCTCCCCTTATGCCACTTGTGTAGATTGTGATCTCCAGGTGCTGAGCCATGGCGACTTCTTTTATGAGCACTGCCAGCCATAGTTGCAGCTCCTATGTCACTTCAGCCATACATGATCTTTGACTCTGTGGGCATTTAAGTTCTAACCACGACAACGCCTCCATTAGCTCTGCGGGCATGATGTGGGATTTTCACTTTCTTTGAGAATCACCCACTTGCTTGAGCAGAAGGGTCAGAGTGGTAGCGGATGAATGATTGCGGTTGCTAAGTCCTATAATGGCTATGGTTGATCTACCTATCTACCTGCCTGCCTGTCTATCTATCTCTGGGCACCGTGGTAAAGACTCCAACGACCAATCTTCTTACTGTCACTGATCGTGGAAATATACCAAAAATGTAACTTGTGGCCCAAACCTATGAGTTGGTTTGAGTTGCTGTGTTACGTACAAACCGGTGCAGCTCAATTTGAGTCTGGTAGTGCCTTAGAGACCAACAGGATTTTGGGAATACCCCAAAAATCTTGTTGGTCTCTAAGATGCTACCGGACTTGAATCTAGCAGTTGTAACGCAGACCAACAGGGCTACCCCCTGAAACCATGCAAGGTGCAGTATTGCTTCAATAGAAGGCAGGAGACATACTGTATTTACCAAAAGGAAGACTACTGTTCCCCCCACCCCGGTGTGCCATCAAGAAAAAGATGAGTCCTAACCTTCTAACTGCAGCCAAATCGGTGCTGGCATCAAAATGGAAGACCAGACAAACTCCTACTATTATGCAATGAACAACAAACTGGGGGATTTCTTTGTAATGACAAAGTTGTCAGATCAGATTTGTCTCTCCGAAGCACCAAATTATAATTTAAGTTTTGCAGAACAATGGTTTCTGGTTCTGTCTTATCTTACCAACATGTGAAAACTCCTAACAACCACTATTACAATCTATTTGCCCACTTTAAATGCTAGTTTTGCAAGATTACTGTTGATATTTTGTATCTGCATATCTGCATCTCAATAGTAATAGTGATATTTTTGCTATCCTTTATAAAGCTTATTGTTAATGTATTCTTTTATTGTACTATAAACTGTACATTTATAGTATATGTATATATATGTATGTGTGTGTGTGTGTGTGTATATATATATATATATATATATATATATGTATGTATATATATATATATATATATATATATGTATATATATATATATATATATATATATATATATAGTTAAATTGTTGTTTTATGTTAAAAATTGAAAACTTAATAAAATATGTTTTAAAAAGGAAAGGAAAAGATGAGTCATCATAAATTCAAGTACAAGTAACAGTTATGTACTATAATACAAAAATGTTGCATGTGATCATTCTTTTTACAGAGGTTATCTTACATTCAGAGGTCATCTTCCTTTTGGGTAATGATATGATCGCATATCCCTTGTGCTAACAGAACAAGCATGCACAATACTGCCATGATGATGCACTTCACGGATATAAATGGTTCATAGGTTGTAATGAAAATGGCTGCTATCACCTTCTCTTACCCTATCCACATTCCTGCCCTACCAGCATGAATGTCAGGGCCAAATTCCAGGGCCAGCACAGGAGAACAGGTTAGTCCTACTGCCTCTGTGGCAGTCATCAAACAGAGAAGCTTCAAGGGGAGCTACTAACAGCACCGTGGGGAAAAAGTAACTTTTCCCCCCACCATAGAGAACAATGGAAGGGATGGGGGCAACATGTTTGGAGGCCCATAGAATTGGACCCCCTGGTCCAATGTTCTTGAAACGTAGTAGGTATCTTGGGGAGAGGCTCCAGCTAGCATGTGAGTTTGGAGCCTCTTCCTCAAACCCCCTCCTCTCCAGCCCCCAGAATATACCCTATGTTTTCGCCATTGACTTCAATGGCCCATAGGATATAATAGGGCCGAATTGCTGCCAAATTTGTTTCATTGCCTCCTTTCCTTCTCACCTTTTCCTGTTTTCCGCCTTCTTCTCTTCCATTTTTTCCTCCTTTCCCTGTTTCTCTCCTTCTTCCCTTCTCTCTCTTCCTTTCTCTCCTTCTTTCCTTCTCCTTTCCTTTTCTTTCTTTCCCTCTTTCCTTCTCTCTACTCTCTCTCTTTCCTTCCCTCTTTCCTCCTTCTGTGGCCCAACTCTAGTGAGAAGGGGTTTAAACTTTAAACCCCTTCTCTCTTCACTCCCCCACCCAGGCCAGCTGGGAAAGGAAGGGGAGGCTTTCGAAGATGCCCCCCCCCGCTTCCCCTTCTGACATCACTTCTGGTGATGTCAGGGGGCATGGCATATGCTAATAGCCTAGTAGCTCATTAGCATACTATATGCTAATGAGCTCCTGCAGCTCTTTTTCTACGAAAAGACCCCTGCATACCCTCAATATCTGGTTGGTCTCTCATGGTGCGACTGGACTTGAATCTAGCTCTTCTACTGTGAACCAACACAGCTACCCTCTGAAACTGCCTCTTTGTGGGAACCCATAGACTTGGTCTCCACATATCTTCCCTGCTGCTTTATATGCAGGAGGGTGACCGGTGAGTTACAATGGGTAACTTTATTCTCTCAAGACAATTACGAGAATCTTGTCTGGCAAGCGGATAAAAACACCACAGGCAGTTCCAGCAGCCAAGCAAATCGTGCATCTCCTCATGTACCTCTGGCAATACTATACGTGCCGAGGTCAGGCACCAGCCAGCAAAAGCTTTATTAAGAGATCAAAATCCGCCACTCGACAAACAGGTTTCCCAGAGGTTAATGAAATCAGGTTGATTATGCTGGCACCAATGACTGAGCATTCTTTCCCTCAATGCTGTTTTGCAGATGATGGGAATGCTGGCAAATAAACAGGTCAGGGGGGTGGGGGGGATATTCAAAGCTACAAATGAGCCAGAGGTAGAACGTGCAGGAGTGTAGGCACAGAACTGAGACACCCTGTCTTCTACATTCTTAACTCTTCTCCATTTGAAGCCATCCCAGGTTATCTTTCTTGGTGCTATTCCCATAGCCATGGTCAGACTGCAACACACATCAGAACTGCCAACCTAGCAGTTTGAAAGCAAGAAATTGCAAGTAGATAAATAGATACCACTTCGGTAGGAAGGTAAGAGAGTTCTGTGTGCCTCAGCATTTAGTCATGCTGGCCACATGACCATGGAGAAGTATCTGGACAGTACTGGCTCTTCAGCTTGGAAATGGAGATGAGCACTGCCCCCTAGGGTTGGATTTGACTGGCTTTCCAGCAAGGGAAACCTTTACCTTTACCTATAGATAGGAACTCTCGGTCTGGAGCAAGTGATGCTCTGTATTCTTGGTGCTTGGAGGAGGGACAACAGTGGGAGGGCTTCTAGTGTCCTGGCCCCACTGCTGGACCTCCTGATAGCATCTGGTATTTTTGGCTACTGTGTGACAGACTGTTGGACTGGATGGGCCATTGGCCTGATCCAACATTGGCTTCTCTTATGTTCTTATGATGTTCAGTTACGTTCTGGGCCCCATCGTTCAGGCCCGTAGCCCATCATTATGGAACAGCACAAAACAGCTTCAGTTGATCCTGACTCAAACTGCTTCCACCTGGCAAAGATTCCCTGCATTGCTTTCATTGCTGCTGTGAATGCAGAGGCATGCACATCGGTGATGCTGCTTTCACCCATGGGAGTTTTCTGCACACTTTATTTTTCTTTGCTCCCAACTTTTCCTTTCTGCAGCAATTCCACACTGGCTCACCTACCTTGCGGGGCTGTACTAAGGACACAGGAGGGGGATTGTTCCTGGTGCCCTTATTAGAAATCTGAAAACAAATCACACTGTGTCAAAACACTTCACCAAAGCCTCCCCCAAGTTGTCCCTGAGACTCCTTCCCTTTAAATGTCATATACACAGCAGACTTCCTCCCTCTTATACCACTAGTCAGGGCTATTCTGGGGCAGGAACGCACAGGAATGGAGTTCTGGCTGGCTTCTGAGTTGGCCACGCCCACACCGACAGCCAAAACCTCTGCGCATGTGTGGCTACAGAGAGAAGGCCTGCAGAGTGACCCCCCAGCAATTCTGAGGCAGGCAGGCTGGGGGGGAGGAGCCTGGAAGGATTGGGGAGGCATTTAAATGCCTCTCGTCTTCCCCAGCCTGTCCAAGGGCTGGCTTGCCTGGGGCTCCCCACAGCTGCGAAACGCCCAAGCAAGCCAAGGAAAGGCAGTTTAAACTGCCTTCCCTTCCCTTCAAGGGGGCTTGCCCAGGCTCCCCACAGCCACGGGGTGCCTGGGCAAGCCAAGGGAAGGCATGGGGGTGTGACCCAGTAGGCTAATGAGCTGTGCTATCAGGTGTGTGGCCTTATAGGCTAATGAGTTTCTGCTGTTGGGTGTGGCCTATTATGCTACTGAGTTCCTGCTGGGCTTTTTCTACAAAAAAAGCCCTGCCACCAATGTTTCATAAACAGCCATCCCACCCACAGATTAAGTATGATCTCTAGGTGCTGCACCACGGCGACCACTTTTATGAATACTAGGGGCTGCAGCAAAACACAGTTCCAGCTTGTCCACCACTTCTGCCATACTTGGCATCTGAATACGTGGGCAATAAGTTCTAACACTGACACAGTCATCAAGGATGGTGGAAATTAACAATCAGGCTGCATTTGGAAGTAATAAAAACTGTGGTTTATACACTGTTGTTTGATCAGCTAGTCCTGACATCTAATTACAGAGGACCCCACAAACTAGGGGTTATTAGCTGACACCAAACCTGGATTTCAAACTAGGGTTTGTGGCTGGTTCCTTAACTGCAGCTCAGACTGATTTCCTGTGACATCACAAGCCACATTGTTAAGTATAGCTGCCTCTTCAGTCCACCTAGGTACAAAGATGGCACCGAAGCGAAGATATCCTTACTGATCGGAGGCAGGAGAGACAAGAAGCAGACAAAGTGCGGTTCATACACAAACTGGGATTTCCGTGGTACCTTAAGGACTAACAGCATTGAAAGACTAACAGCATTTAAAGACAGGTTCAGGAGGGTAGCCGTGCTGGTCTGAAGCAACAGAATGAAGTTTGGGTCTGGTGGCAACTTCAAAACCAACAAAGTTTAATTCTGGGTATAAGTTTTCATGTGCATGCCCACTGCTTCAGTTAACTGAAGAAGTATCCATAAGAACATAAGAGAAGCCAATGTTGGATCAGGCCAATGGCCCATCAAGTCCAACTCTCTGTCACACAGTGGCCAAAAATAACAGGTGCCATCAGGCGGTCCAGCAGTGGGGCCAGGACACTAGAAGCCCTCCCACTGTTGCTCCCCCCCAAAAAAAAAACACCAAGAATACAGAGCATCACTTGCCCCAGACTGAGAGTTCCTATCCATACCTTGTGGCTAATAGCCACTGATGGACTTCTGCCCCATATGCTCATCTAATTCCCTCTTGAAGCCACTCATGCTTGTAGCCGTCACCACCTGCTGTGGCAGTAAATTCCATGTGTTAATCACTCCTTGGGTGAAGAAGGACTACCTTTTATCCATTCTAACCCAACTACTCAGCAATTTCATGGAGTGCCCACGAGTTCTTGTATTGTGAGAAAGGGAGAAAAGTACTTCTTTCTCTACCTGCTCTATCCCATGCATAATCTTATAAACCTTGATCATGTCATCCCTCAGCGGTCGTTTCTCCAAGCTAAAGAGTCCCAAGCATTTTAACCTTTCTTCATAGGGAAAGTGTTCCCTATGCACACGAAATCTTATACTCAGAGTTGAACTTTGTTGATCTCAAAGGTGCCACTGGACTCAAGCATTTAAAAACTAGCAGCATTTATACCAGCATAAGGGTTTGTAAGTCAGAGAACACTGTATCAGATGATTCATGAAACCTCACACTGGAATAAATGTTTCAGTGGATAGCTGTGCTAGTCAGCAGTAGACCAGTTAGATTTGAGTCTAACCTTAGAGACCAACAACCATTTCCAGATACAAGGTTTTGAGAGTCAAAGCTCCCTTCATCAGGCACAAGAAGGAATGGAGATCTATGAATCCTTTTATCAGTCAGAAGGTAGGAGGGGACGGTACAATGCATATTGTAATCAGCTTGATTAGAGCAGAGGGTTCCCCTCCCATCTTTTTTTATATTTGTATGTATGTGTGTGTGTGGATGAGTGTGCACCTGAAAGTCATGGTGACCTCTGGTGACTGACCCCTACTGGGAGCCTGGAGGATATTCTGAGTGGTGGCTGAGTAAAGCCTGCCCTCACCTCCCGCCTCTGGTATTTCAAGGAGGTCTCCTATCCAGGTACCTGGCAGAGTTGACCCTGCTTACCTTCTGAGATCTGACGAGATCAGGTTGGCCTGGGCTATCCAGGTCAAGGCCCCCTCCCACCTTCTGAGCATGATAAAAAGACTCAGAGATCTCCATTCCTATTCATGTCTGACAAAGGGAGCTTTGACTCTTGCAGCCTTATACCCTGAAACTCTTGTTGTTCTCTAAGGTATCTCTGGACTTGAATCTAACCGGAATAAAAGTTGTTAGTCTTTAAAGGTGCCACTGGAGTTCTGTTTAATTTCGCTCCACCAGACTAACACAAGTACCCTTCTAGGATTTATGAACCAGGATTTGTTACTTATGTCTGGTAGACTAACCTGATTTTGTTGCACAAACCGTAGTTTAAACAAACCAAGGTTTACCATGACATCTAAATGCAACCTAAAAATCATGAAATGTAGATCGGTAGCACTGATCTACATTTAAATTTAATATATAAGGCTATGCTGAGCTAAAGATGGTATTCAAATCAGATTGTGGTCTTTCTACTTTGTATATGACAGGCGATTAGGAGAAGGTCAAGATATATTTTTAAGTCAACTTGTTTTCTGTTTGGAGGGAGGAATCAATGAGTAGTAAAAAAAAAGACCTTGTAGACTGTCGTATGTAGGCCGTGTTCATCCACCAAGTTTTCCTGTGGCAATGGCCACAATTAATCCCAAATGACAGCAACTTGCCAGAGGCCTTCTTCTCCTACTGGTGCAGCTGTGGACTTGGCAGTACTTACGATGAAGGGAGACATTAAAAATTCCATTGGGAAAAGAAATACGACAAAGCAAAAAACTAGTCAACAAAATTTTGGGCACAACGATGAACAGCCAGTGACATGGTGTTACAAGGGGCTGAAAGTGGGCATGTAATGGTAGCCCGGTGGCCCATTTAGGCAAGAAAAGTCAGCTTCTAATGGAGGTCATTGGAAACAGAGCTCATGCACAGGATGATGACTTCTTAACCATTGGTCTGCTATTTCCCCAACCCAGGTTGTCCCAAACAGATTTTCCTCCAACTAACAGGAGCACTATCAGGAGATGGAACACCATGTCTGGGACAGTAATGTTCTCTATATTCTTGGTGCCTGGGGGGGGCAACAGTGGGAGGGCTTCTGGAGTTCTGGCCCTGCTGGTGGGCTTTCTCATGGCACCTGGGCTTTGGCCACTGTGACACAGACTGGATAGGCCATTGACCTGATCCAATATGGCTTCTTTTATGTTCTTAAGAGGGAGGAGAAAAGGCTGGTGGGGAAAAGAATCTATTTAATAGATTTTTTTAGTCACCACTCACCCAAAAGCTCTTGTGGCAACTTACAGCATTAATACCAATAAGGTAAAAACAACATAAAAACAAATAACAAATATAAAATATTAACATTAAAACATTAAAATACATGACTGTCACCATGCCACTATTAAAACAGCCCAAACATGTGTTTACCTTCCAAAGGCCAACCTAAATAATTCAGCTTTGCATGCCCCGATAAAACTAAACAAGTCCAGCAGGGCACAGGTGTCTTTCGAGAGTGCATTCCACAGGGTAGGGGCCACAACTGAGAAGGCCCTTCCCCTGGTGACAGCTAACTGAGCCATCCTGGAGCCAGGCACCTGCAAGAGGCTCCCAGATGATGATCAAAGGCAACATGGGGGCTGTAACAGGAGGGGCAGTCCCATAGGTATGAGGGTCCCAGACCATTAAGGGCTTTGAAAGTTAACATAAACACCTTGAATTGGATCCAGAGACCAATTGGTAGCCACTGCAGCTGCTGCAGAATTGGAGTAATATGAGCTGACCATGCTGTTCCAGTCAGCATCCTGGCAGCTGCATTCTGGACCATCTGCAGTCTCCGAAGCATTTTCAAAGGTAGCCCTACATAGAGCAAATTGCAGTAGCCTATCCAAGAGGTGGCCCTAAATAACTGCCTAGGGTGCCAGAGATGAAGAGACATTGATCAGCCCTCTTGGCTTCCTGCCCCCCCACCTGGCCACCCACCCACAGCATTGGGGTCTGCCCTGAGGGGTGATCACAGCCTCAGTGAGTGGCTGGCAGGGAGCCTGCTACTTCCTCCATCCCTCCATTGGGGGATGGGATAGGGTGGTCCAGCCTTCTTCCTCCTTCCCACCTCCATGGCTCAGCACATTGCCTGACTGTGGAAGGGCACAAAGAGGTGGGCAATGGCTTCCTACCACACCACAGTGAAACAAGCACCATCCTCCTACCCACAGCATGGCGGGGTGAGGTAGTTAGGCACTATCTTCCCACCTATATATGGTGTGGTATCAGGTGGTATGGGGTGAGGAGGGTTACATTGTCTTCCCATCTCCCCGCACCATGGGAGGCAGCTTGGACACCTAGCCCAGGGCACTCAAAAACTGTGAGCTGGTCCTTCTCTGCTCGTTTTTTTTTTTTTTTTTTTTTTAAGTTCAGGAAAAGCCCTCAGGTGATGTGGAGGCAGGGAAACAGCAGTCATGGGGGTGGGGTGGGTGGGGGGCTGGAATAAAAAAATGGAGGTGCAAAAATGTACACCTTCCCTTCCACACTGTATACAAAGGTATTTTAACTGTTATCTTTCCCAAAAGGGCACAGCAGGTTTGAGAAAGATCCCAGCAAAGAAGTGTATGTGTGTGTGGAGGGAGACATGGAAGCAAGATGAAAAGAGGTCAATGTCATGTGAATGTTCCGGAAAACAAGACTGTGGTAAGAAAGACAAGGCAGAGCAAAACATCCACGTGGAAGAAGCCTTGGACTGGGGGCAACCAGGTCAGAATCTCCACTCAGTCCTAAAGCTTACTGGGTGACATATGGGCAGACCCATCCATACTGCTCAACCCTAACCTATTTTGAGAGGTAGTTTGTGAAGATAAAAGGGCGGAGGGTGGTGGTGAGGAGAAGTAGATGGCTCACCTCCTCGCTTCTTGTGTACTGACTAATTGCTGGGTCAGTTATCAGAAATAATAAAATGATTGCTGCTACAAGTTCCTCATGCTCTGTAAAGAACTAGAAGAAGGGAAGAGAGGGTGGTCACATGCGGGTACTGAAATGTACGGTACAAAAGAACACTGCAGCACTTTGTTCAATATTGAGTCATATAACAGTCAAGGGCGGGTGCCCTTGTTAGCAATCACTCCTGACTTTAGAACCTTTCCTTTGATGAGTGTTCACCGCTGGGTGTTGGAAAAGAGCAAGGGCTAAATTATTACACACTCCTTACTCAGTACAGGAAATTGAAAGCTAACTTTGTAGAGAAATCTTTTCTGTTACAGCTTTATCTCCTCACCCCCAGTCCCAAGGAACCCAGGGCAGCGTACAGGGTTCTTCCCACTTCCATTTTCTATAGTAATTTATCCTGCGCTGTCAGAGCATTCCGGGCTGAACCTTGTGGGTTGCCAGGGCTGTTGTACACAAGTAATCCAAACCTTCCGTTATTTTTAAAAATTATATGAAGTTTTATTAAATTCCTGTCAAAACAAAAGGTATAACCTACAGGCAACACAACCAAGTCACACAGCCAAAAACAAGAAAACTAGCTTAACTATCTAACACATTTCCAAGGCCTGTGTTAGAGGGCACAAACCTTAAGTTCAAGGGTCAAGGCCATAGCTTAAGCATTCTCTACACTGCTGTCTATTGCAATACAAGCATATCATAGTCCAGGCCTTCAGTCCATCAGAGTCCAAGCTAGCCTCTTTTCCCAGGTCTCTTAACTCAAATTATAGTTTTTTGGCCAAGCAGTGTCAGGTGATGATGACACCCAATCAGGACACGTTCTTGCTGGAACCCTCTAGAAAGTTACCTCTATTAAGTATGAGACTTAACTCAGGAGGTAAGTTCAAAAAGTGATTCAGCTTTATTAGCTCCAAGGTTTAGACCAGCTAAGGACTAGACCAGCTAGACAAACGACAGTCAAGAACAGCGATTTATATACAGTTTAGGCTGTAGTAGCCACGCCCACAATAACAACAATTACCAATAATAATCTGTACATAATAGCCAATCACAACTCAAAGATAAAGATCAATCATATTTCATTACATAACCAATCAGAGATGTTCCCTCCATAAACCCTTTGATTGGGCAATACTGTACAGCATTTCTGATCCACATAATGAGCACCTGCTCGACTTATGCTGGCACTTTATGTCTCTGAAGACATAACAACCTCATCACCCCTGATTCCTCCCCTCCCATCCTATGGGCTGCAGGTTTTCATGAGAAGCTAATTACCACCTCTCCAGCCCTGGTTCCGAAGATGACAAGGGCTGTGCGGGCAGAGAGGGCCAATCAGCAACACCTGCAGGATGGAACAAGCCTGTTACTATTCACATCAACCCTTGAGGGGGGTCAGGGGTGCTTTGCCTCACAGGTGCTTATACTTGTTGTGGTTGAAAAGGTTTTGTGATCATTCATATCAACCTATTCTAGCATGAAGTATGTAATAAGCTATCACAAAATATCCCTTTCCTTGGAGTATAAGGGTTGATGGGGAGGTTGTCATATATGGAAATTAAAGGTTAAAGGTAAAGGTTTCCCATGCTCAAAAGCCAGTCAAATCTGACTCTAGGGTGCGGTGCTCATTTCCGTTTCCAAGCCGAAGAGCCAGCACTGTCCAAAGATATTTCTGTGGTCATGTGGCTGGCATGACTAGATGCCAAGGCATAGGGAACGCTGTTACCTTCCCACCGAAGTGGTACTTATTTACTTGCAGTTTCTTGCTTTTGAACTGCTAGACTGGCAGGAACTGGGACCAGAGATCGGAGCTCACCCCATCATGCATCAGCAGGTCTCGAACTGCTGAACTACTGACCTTCCAGTCTGTAGTTCGGCATCTTAACCACTGAGCCACCGCAGCCCCACTACATGGAAATTACTACACATCAAATACATGGGATTTCTTTCTTAGTTTTTAAAAAGCATCCCGCCCTTTCGACCCTCATGGGTTAGAGGGGCATTTCACAATCATATTTAAACAAGAGCAACAATATCATCAAGTAAAAGATAGACAGATACAATCAAGGCTCTTTTTGTAGCAGGAACTCCTTTGCATATTAGGTGACTCACCCCTAATGTTACCAATCCTCCAAGAGCTTACAGAGCTTTTCTTACAGGGGCTATTGTAAACTCTTGAAGGACTGGCTATATTAGGGGTGTGTTGCCTAATATGCAAAGGAGTTCCTGCTACAAAAAGAGCCCTGGATACAATAATTAATTCAATAATGGCAGGCCAACCAATGGAAGATTCCAGCTGGTGGACATATATCCCCCTATTCATCCACTCGACTAAACCTCAGTTATAATTCTTTGTAAAAAGTAGCATTTTGACCTGTCGCTTAAAACTACCAAGCTTAGGATCCAGGCTAAACTCAACTTGGAGGGGGGGCAAGAATGCCACAACAGAAAAGGGTCTTTCTATTGTAGCCACCAAGCTTGTTTTGGAATAGGGAACATAAGGAGAAGGGCCTGGCCAGAAGATCCTAATGGTTTAGGGTTCCCAGCCCCCAGGTCTGAGCAGGGGATCCCTCACTTTTGGAGGCTTCTCCCTGCCACTGGCCAACTGGCTGGTGGGGGAATACCCCCCAAACAGCAGCATCCAGGCACGATGTCACCAACATGATGTCACTGACATGAAGACATCACATGGAAGTGATGTCATCACATTGGGGACATCGCTGTGCGACACTCTGGTTTGAGGACAAAATAGAACCAGCGTGTT
Source organism: Gekko gecko (assembly GCA_029375565.1). Lineage (NCBI taxonomy): Eukaryota > Metazoa > Chordata > Lepidosauria > Squamata > Gekkonidae > Gekko > Gekko gecko. Next base: position 117,610,880 of record JAPDNY010000008.1, read on the forward strand.
GCCACATGACATCCCCAATGTGACGTCACTTCTATGTGATGTCATCATGTCAGCGACATTGCATGGCAACATTATCGTTTGGGAGCAGAGCCTCTCCCCCCTCATGGAAGGCTCCCTTGCTCCCCGCGCTGGCGAGAGGAAAGAACCTGGCAACCCTATAATGGCTGGTAAGGAACATAGAAGCCTTAGCCTCTGTTAAGGCTGCCACCAGGTCCACCTGGTTACTGGCAGGGGATGGGTGGTAGGGTTGCCAGATCCAGGTTGGGAAACTGGAAATTTGGGGATGGAGCATGGGGAGGACAAGGACTTCATTGGGGTATGATGCCATAAAGTCCACCCTCCAAAGCATCCATTTTCACCAGGGCACCTGATCTCTGTAGTCTGGAGAAGAGTCTGGAGATGATCCCCAGGTCCCACCTGGAGGATAACATCCCTAGTCTCTGTGCTCTGTTGGCCTTCTGGGACAAATGGTTGGCCACTTTGTGAAACAGGATGCTGAACTAGATTAGGGTTGCCAGCTCCAGATTGGGAAATAGGTGGAGATTTTAGGGGTGGAGCCTGAGGAAAGCAGAGTTTGGGGAGGGACTTCAGTGGAGTACAGTGCCATAGTCCACCATCCAAAGTGACCATTTTATCCAGCTGAACTTATCTTTGTTGCTTAGAGATCAGTTGCAGTCCCAGAAGATCTCCAGCCACTCTCTGGAGGTTTGCAACCTTAATACTGGCTGGGTCCCTGGCCTGACCCACCAGGGCTCCTCCTGCATTCTTATGGAGAGAAAGAGGCCCTAAGTATCCTGATCCCAGACTGCTTAGGATTTTAAAGGTAATGGCCACCACAGGCCCAGAGGCAATAAGCAGCTAAGAAAATCCTTTCTGAACTGGCATGTTACATGATCCCTGTAGCCAGCTTCAGATAATAATTTGGCTGTTGCATTTTGTACCAACTGAAGCTTCTATAGCAGTTTCAATCTGGATGCAAACATTGTGTGGTAAATTATGGGCACATCATTTCTTGTTTACTTGTTTCAGTTACTTCCAGTGTGGCGTGCTCAGCTGTCATGCTGAATATTTATCTTTAATTTCCACATCCTCTTGTTCCCTGAAAAGCATTTTTTGTTTTCCGAAAATGGGGACCAAGTTATTAGCATTTGATTGTTAGTGTTCCCGGGGAAAACAATAATAAAATTTAAGCAAATTACACACAGCATCTCCTCCTGCAGTCTCTCAAAGTCAGTGGGAGTTTTGCCACTGAGGTGAACGGGAGCCAAATTACAACAGGCCCATTCTTATTAGGCAATATTTATTTCCAGCTGTGAAGCAGAAGGTCACAATTAAGACAAGAACACACAATAAAAAGCACACCCTGTCCTGTCCTGAAGGATTGCCACCTGTTTTGATTTGTCTGGATGCAGCACAACGCTGCAACGTTATCGTTTTGGCTATCAAGATGGGTCAGCAATTCTGAGTTGTTATGAACAGAATGTCATGAGAAGAGGGAAAGGCACATCCAGGAGTCTTTGCCTGAGCGCACAGAGAAACACGGAAGATGGCTACAAGCCTAAAACAGCAGCCAGATGGTCTGAAGACAGCCACTGCTAGCATTCACCCATAACAGCACCTTTACTGATTCAGAGACAGGTGTTAAGTACTGTTGGTAAAGATTATTATTTATTTATCATTATAACTGTATCTTGCCAGCTGCCAGGCGGTGGCCGGAGATCTCCTGGAATTACAACTGGTCTCCAGGTGACAGAGATCAGTTCCCCTGGAGAAAATGGCTGCTTTGGAAGGTGGACTCTGTGGCATTAGGCCCCACTGAAGCCCCTCCCTTTCCCAGGCTCCATCCCCAAAATCTCCAGGAATTTCCCATCCCAGACCTGGCAACCCTAACTATATTCCACCGATTCTATAATTCAACCAATCTCACAAGATGGATTAAGTTTAGAGACAGTGAATTGCCTAAGATGTGGGGTTGCCAAATCCAGGTTGGGGAATTCCTTGACATTTGGGGATGGAGCCTGAGGAGGGTTAGCAGGGAAGTGATGCCATCGAGCCCACCTTCTGAAGCTGCCATTATCTCCAGGGAAACTGAATTTTGTGGCATGGAAATCAACTGTAATTCCAGATTTCCAGGCCCCACCTGGAGGCTGCCAAACCTACGTGAGGGCACCCACTGGCTGGACAGGGATGTTTAGACCCACATCCATCCACAGTACCACACTGGCTTAAAATCTGATCACTATTGTCCAAGTACAGTGAACAAAAGCCCCAAAAGGGGAGAGTGTAGGTTCAGTAAAAACCTGCCTTGATGGAAAAATAGCAAGATAACCTCCACTTGTCCCAAACGTTTTGAATTTTGTTGCCACGAGGCAGATACATACACATATCTCTTGAGCCACCAGGAGTGACCATAATCACTGAGGGACGTGTGCAGGGACAAGCAAAGATGTTTCAATGTGTTAGGCTAAAGGCACACAAGTGGTTGCCTACTTCCCTCCAGCTGCACACAAGCCTACCTGCTGGTCACCTCCTGGCGGAAGCAGCTGATTAGCTAAGCTCTGGGCCCTGAATAGCAGGAAAGTGGGCCTTTGTCCACAGGCCTCCTTAGACCACTCCTCATCACTGCCATTTCTTCCTCCCACATCTCTGAGAATAGTATTTAGTCCTCTACTGAGAATTTTCATAGGTTATTTATTGGCTTATAGCAGTGCTATCCCACCCTCCAGGTGAATTATAGGGGGGTGGGTGTTATTTCTTGCTCTCAGAGTTGCGCAAGCTGTTGTCACATGAATACATGAAGCTGCCTTGCATTGAGTCACAACATTGGTCCATCAAGGTCAGACTTGGCTTCTTTTGAGTGGCAGCAGCTCTCCAGGGTCTCAGGTAGAGGTCCTTCACATTCCCATTACCTGATCCTTTATACTGGAGGTGCCAGGGATAGAACCTGGGACCCTCTGGGTGCCAAGCTTAGTCCACACCCACACGTTTCCCACTTCATTTTAATTATTTAATTAATTATGGTTTCATTATTTTTTTTTTCTTTACATTCCCTCCAGCTGTGTATGAAAGCTTCAGAGCAGGCCACACACGTTATATCAGGTGATGGCTTGCATACCTCAGTGAACCTGAACTCATAGCTCAGACACCACATAAGAACATAAAAACATAAGAGAAGCCAATGTTGAATCAGGCCAATGGCCCATCTAGTCCAACACTCTGTCACACGGCGGCCAAAGATACCACGTGCTATCAGGAGGTCCTGCACTGGGGCCAGGACACTAGAAGCCCTCCCACTGCTGCCCCCTCCAGCACCAAGAATAGAGTGCATCACCAGCCCCAGACTGAGTTTTCCCATCTATACCCTGTGGCTAATAGCCACTGATGGACTTCTGCTCCACATGTTTACCACAGACCTCCTATTACCTGACAGCTCCAGACTATCCAAAGATTCAGCTGTGAGTCATCGAGTGATACATACACACGGATGGTTGGATCTGAAAGGCTGCCTTGTCCCATACAAGACTGCCCATCAATCAAGCAGTAGTCCGACTTTGTCAAACACCCTCCCAATACGGAAGCCGCTGTTCCCAAATGAATACTCCCTGCTGAAACAAAGGTGATGCCTCCTGGGCCCTTCTGAAACGCTTTTTGCTCCAGTGAGGTGGAGGAAAGTCAGGACTGGATGTTTCCTTTGGGGTAGAAACAATAGCATGCCAGGAAGCACATATTAATAGGTACCAAACGGGGGGATCACTGCATTAAAGTCTTCCAATGAAGCTCCTTTCTGAATCTTAAGTCATGACCAGAGACACGGCCTTTTCTGTAGTGGCACCCTGACAGTGGAATGCTCTCCACAGAGATACCAACGTGGTACCTGCTTTGCTCACATACAGATGTCCAGTGAAGACATTTTTATTCTCCCAGGCTTTTAATGATTGATTTGTTTTATGCCTGTTTTGCTCATATTGCTACTGCTTCTGTTTTGCTTTTTTGTTGGACTGATTTTATTGCTGTTTTGATTTTTTTATCAGTGGTTAGGCATTTTGGAAATTCTTGGACCTGAAAAGTGGGACAGCCACTGTGACATAATGGTTAAAATGAGAGACCCAGGTTCAAACCCCAACTCTAGAGTAGGCAGTTCTGGGCTGAGAAATACTTGGAAGTTTTGGGGAAGGAGCCTGAGGAGGGCTGGGTTTGGAAAGGGGTGGGACTTCAATGGAGTATAAATGCCATAGAGTCCACCTTCCAAAATGGCCATTTTCTCCAGGCGAACTCATCTCTTTCTACTGAAGATCAGTTGTAATTCCAGGAGATCTCCAGCCAGCACCTGGAGCATGGTAACCCTACCCAGCTCTGCCACAGAAGCTCTCTGGGTGACCTTGAGCCAGCCATTCTCTCCCAGAGTAACCTACCTCACTGGGTTGTTATGAGGATAAAATGGAGAACAGAAGAGTCATGAATACTGTACTGAATGCTTTGGGGGATGGGTTGGCTAAAACTGTACAAAATAAATAAACAAATGCTTTAACAAACACCCCCCCCAAAAAAAAACCCCAAATATAGCCCTGACCTGGATAGCCCAGGCGAGCCCGATCTCGTCAGATCTTGGAAGCCAAGCAGGGTTGACTCTGGCAAGTACTTGGATGGGAGACCTCCTTGGAACACTAGCAGTTGGGAGGACAGGGGCACACACTCACACATAAAAATACAACATCCCCCACCCACAAATATATACATAAATAAGCAATGATTAAAATTGCTTGTGGTATAAACACTGCAATTCTTTTGGGCAGGGGGCAGGACTTGCCTTAACAGTGATCTTCTGACACCACAGCGTCACTTCTGGCTACGTAACCAGAAATTCCATCAGAATGTCAGAAGATCATCACCCCGCCCTGCATTTTCCCCACCAGCCCACTGAGTACCAGCAGAGGACGGGGTTCCCTCACCAGTGGCAGGCAAATGGCAACCCAACTGCATAGGAGGCCCAGAGAAGCAGCATCATGCCTGAGAAACAACAGCAGGAAAGCCATGCAGAACTGCTTTTTCTCCCCCCAAATGCTCTTCCCCCACCTCTTCTGCCCTCAGAGCCTCTTCCCTGAAATCCCTTAACATTAATCCTCTTGGCTTCACCTCCACAGCCCCAACAACCTCCTCCTTCTGTCTGCACTGGAAAGCCTTGTCCATGATCCTCTCTTTTCCTGCTTCGACCTCCCTCCCCCCAGCTTATTTTTTTATTTTCCTTGTCCCCTTCTGAGCCCATCCAAATTGCTGCCAAAGCATGTTTTATACTTGTCATTCTGACCTTCCCTTCCAAGGCACTTTGTTGGTATTATGGCTCCTTGTACACAAAGTGCAATCTCTTGGTTTTTGTTTCCAGTGCCCTCCCAGCTCAGCTTTTCTGCTCTTTCACCATCCTATTAAACTCTGTTCCCACAGCTGGCTTTTACACTTCCCATTGAATCCTGCTGCATTAGCCCTTTTGCGACATTAGTCACAAGTATCAGGATCTGTTCACCCACACAGAAGCACGCACTATCTGCAATCCTTCCAATATGTGCGATCATCATGTTGTGTGAACAGGTGTATCTACCATGTTTGTACAACCTTGGTACATGCAAACCAATCAACTACTTTATTTTTCAGGGTTCACACATACCAAAATTGTATGTGCATGATAAACACACAGGCTGTCCCTTGTTGCACAACATGGCAACCGTGCATATCAGGATGATCATGGGTAGTGTGTGCTCCCATTACTCATGGTTGGTGGGTTCCTGGTGTACATCTGGAAGTTATGAAAAGGGTTCTCTCTCACTCCACCATAGGGCCACCTTTGTTTACACACAAAGCACTTCCTGCAACCCATCATTTCAATTTGTTTTCCAAACAATGCTAGTACCAGTGATGACTTCAAAACAGGGAGTAATAACAGAGATCAGGATTCAGGAAACAAGTCCGCTACCTGGAATGCCATGTTCAACCTATTGACTTCGCACAACACAAATATTGTCCTTCTTTCACCCTGTCCTTATCTTCTTTGTTGCATGGCACCAGATCCCGGAGAACTGCCATACACTGATTAATATAATTAGTTTGGGCCCTTGATGTGGTCTAAGAAAACACATGATCCAGAACAGGGCTAGTCTCATGTTTTGAGGGGCTCTGGGCAGAGTTCCTAGGGCCTTCCCTCTTCAGTCCATCACCAGTCCTCCATACATGCCCTCCTTCCCTTCCCTCTGCCCGCTTGCAAGCTTTCCCCCTGCCAATACTCACCATTTCCTTTCAGCCTTTTCCCAGTGGCACTGGGTTTGTTGTGAGCGCAGCTGGGAACATGGTGGAGTACTAGCACATAAGTGAGTGAAGGAGCTGACAGCAGTGGGCCCTTCCAGAAGCCCTGGGGGGCCCTGGCAGCAACCCCACCTCAAGGTATGCTGGTGCGAGCCCTGCCCCAGTGCCTCCTTGCTGAAGCTAAAACTGGTCTGGTTGTGGTTAGCGCCTGGATAGAGAACCTTCTGAATTCCATGAAGGAAGAATGAAAGGCCATAAATAAAATTGAAACAAGGAGTTATGAAGCTATGCTAACCTCATGCAGGGTCAGAAAGCTCACCTATTAGACTGTGCTAGGATAACACGGCAAATCTTTTCCTATATACTGGCTTTGTTATGGGGGGGGGAACCCTATTCACCCCCTTCGCTATGAAGTTCAAAAGCTTTCCCTTTTTTCTAACAATGTGGATTGGTCTGATAAAAGCTCTCATCTTATCTTCGTTTTCCTTCTCATGTCTCAGGGACCAACGTGATAATAACACTCCACAGCAAATCTGTTTCTCACTAGACAAGAGGGAAAAAATAGTTGTGAGATGATTGCTTCGTGCAGGCAAGCCCCATTACGAGGAGAAAAAGAACACCCATAGAAGATGGGAAACAGTTCTGAATGAGGTCTCTTAGCACCTAGTCCCTGACTTTTATTAGCTTGATTCCTAGATGCACACTCCGAGGCTGCCTGTTCTTCTGCGTCGTGATTCCTTAAGTGCCGTGGGAAGCCTCATGTGTGTGTTTTAACTCTGAGTCAATCTAAAACTTCCCTTGGAGGAAAACAATGGAAGGGAAAAGATGGTAACCGTATGCCTTTCAAAACCAGGTTGTTCCCAGAGCCGCTTGGCATCATATTTTTTCAAGTGTTCTTGTAAAAGGTTTGATGTGTACGTGTAAAAATGTACTGTGTGAACATGAGGGAGAAAAATTCAATGTGGGAATTGACTGCAGTTCTCTCACAACTGAATGTTCAACAGCTAGCAAAATTTTGCTGTCATCCGTATTACCTCAGGGATATTTCATCTGTTGTACAGGGACTGCATCTACATGGAGGGCACAAAAGGTGTCCCCGCCATGGCATTAGCAAGCAGCTTAGGAATGGCATCCACTTTCTGCAAGCTGCTGCCACTTTCCTAACCCTCCCCCTGTCACATCTGTGCAAAGCGTAGATATGACAGGGATTTCACTGGGACTCCAGAGGTCCAAAAACACCCCCTTTCTCCTTAAATCCTGACGGCCATTCTCTGTAAAGAAAAACAGCTTTGGGAGGTGGATATTTTGAGTGGAAAAGCAACAGTGAAGGTGAGGAGATGGTAAACCTTTCCCTTGTTTTTTCCACTCTGAATCCCCCTCCACACGCATATACACTGCTTTTCCTCTCAGGAAGTTCCAGATAAATGTTTTTAAGAGCAAATGTATGACTGGAACCCTAGTCTGAGGCAAAATGCAACTTGGTGGGGGGAGTGAGTTTGGAGAGAAAAAAATCCCAAAGTTGGCAGAGAAAGATCTGAGCATTGCTTGCCCATCCACCCCATATTGTTTTTTTCCTCAAACCCACCTCCTCTTTAAGCAGCTTTTCTGTACAGAAGAGCCCATCAGAACTGTCTCTATGACATGTCATTAGCACCACACAACCCAATCTGCTATCTGTCTGTTCAGAAAAAGCAGCCTACTCAGTTCAACAGGGTTTATTTCCCAGTCTGTCCACAGAACTGAAGCCTTGAGGTTTTGTTCAGGTTCTCTCACAATAGAAGCTGCTGTCTTCTCCTCATAGATGGGAGAGGGAATGCATCAAACAGGCCATTAAAAAAGCAAATCCACTAGAGTTGCTGGTAGGGTCACCAACCTCCAGGTGCGGCCTGGAGTTCTCCTGGAATTCCAACTGATCTCCAGACTACAGAAATCAATTCTCCTGGAGAAAATAGCAGCTACAAATGGTAGACTTTACAAGGTATCTTATTCCTATTGAACACGCTCCAGTCCCCAAATCCTCCCCTCAGTTTCTACTCCCAACTCTCCAGGAATTTCCAAATGCAAAGTCAGCAGTCCTAGTTGCTGATCTCCCTTGAAATCCAGGAGGAAAAGTCATTCTGAAATTTCTTTTGCAGTGTTATCAGTGCAGTTACATATACTGCTGGTAAGTGATTTTTGCTTGTGTAGTGCAAACATCAGTGTGGTGTGGTGGTTAGTGACAAGCTAGGACCTGGGAGACCCAAATTCAAATCCCCACCCTGCCACGGAAGCTTGCTGAATGGTCATGGGCCAGTCAACACATTCTCTGCCTAACCTACCTCACAGAGTCGTTGTGAGGAGAAAAAGGAGGAGAGAATACTGTTGTAAGCCATCTTGAGTCCCTACTGGGAAGAGAAGAGGGATATAAAGAAATATAAATCTATATTGTACTTGTGCACAGGCTTCTAGTGGCTAATGAGTACATACTGATGGCATCATCAGTCAGTGCTGTACCACTAGAGCAGGGACACCCAACATGTGGCCCATAGGCCACTGAACTCTAACTTAAAGGTGCCACTGAGCTCTAACTTTGTTCTATTGCTTCAGCATGGCTGCCCACCTTGATCTATGTCCCACCAAGAAGACACAGTATCCCTGGAATTTTGGAGACAAGTATATGGACCCCAGAAATATCCTGAAATTTCTGGCTATGTGGCCAAACTACAGGGAAAGCTTGGGTCTACCTGGCTCTATGAAAGTAAATTCTCTTTCACAAAACTGCTGAAACCAAAGCTGAGAGCCAACCATCAGTGACGTAAACCTGGAGTCAGAACTGAGATGTTCCTGGAGTGAATATACTCCACACTTCTCAAGAACAGTTTAGTTTACTAAATACCTGTCGACTGAGTTGACCAAAATTAAGCTAGCACTAGGCCTTTAACTGTGCCCTTTTGTACACAGGGCTGTGGGTCAGTGGTAGAGTATTTGCTTGGCATGCAGAAGGTCCCAGATTCAATGGGACCCTAGCATCTCTGATAAAAAGGATCAAGTAGCAGGTGATGTGAAAAACCACCACCTGAGACCCTAGAGAGCTGCTGCCAGTCTGAATAGACAAGACTGAGCTTGATGGACCAATGGCCTGATTTAGTATAAGGCAGCTTCATGCTTTAATTAAGGGTGGGGAGATGGGACTTCTTTTGTATTACTCCTAGAAAAATCTGTATTTCTGAAAAGTTAACAGGCTGTACTTCACCATTGTTATCAATAAAAAGCAATCATACGGCCAGTACACATGTGGATTTCTGTGGCTCACTCTTGAAAAGGTTGGACAACCCTGCACATGAGGTTTCTATGCTGGCTCCGCTCTGCTCCACTACACGAGCCACAGCCAGCGTAACCTCCACACACAGCAATGGCCAGAGTTCCTGTTCCTCAGCTGGTAGCAGATAGCAGAAAGCTTCAAGACAGAATGGACTGCCCCACACCTGATATACCAGCTTTTATTGGCTCCAGCACAGGGAGGAAAAACAAGGCCCACCTCTGCAAGGTGTACATGAGCTCTTCAGAGGTCCTACGTGCCATTGTTTTTGTTTGCTGTCATCCTTCTCAATTGAATGGAGAGCCAGTTTGGTGTAGTGGTTAAGTGCGTGGACTCTTATCTGGGAGAACCAGGTTTGATTCCCCGCTCCTCCACTTGCACCTGCTGATGTGACCTTGGGTCAGTCACAAGCTCTGGCACAGCTGTTCTCTCAAGGACAGTTTCTGTCAGAAGTTCTCTCAGCCCCACCTACCTCACAGCGTGTCTGTTGTGGGGAGGGGAAGGGAAAGGAGTTTGTAAGCCGCTCTGAGACGCCTTTGGGCAGTGAAGGGCGGGGTATAAATCCAATCTCTTCTCTCTTCTTCTTGAATGGCAGACAAACTGAACACTTGATCTTGCAGTCTGAGTATACAGTCCTTTTATTTATTCAGCACATTTTAAATCCTGTCCTTCCTTCGAGGAACTTATGGCGAGATATACTTTTTCCCTTCCTGTATATTGTGTTCACAACAACCCTATCAGGTGGGTGAGGCTGAAATTATGGGACTGGCCCAAAATTACCCAGCAAGCTTCATAGCAGTGTGAAGATTTTAACCCAGGCGGATCCCCCATCTCATTGCCTGACACAAACACTACGCCATCTTGTCTCTTCCTTAGGACAAAGAACCGTCACAGAAATTATATTATTAAGCAGAACTACTGATTATTTTTTAAAAGTAGATTAAAATATTGTGGTCACAAGCCATAAATCTAGTTTGTTGAAATCAATGGGACTTTCCTTATAATTGTCTGCTAAAACAAAACACTGCTAGAACAACCCCTTGTTTTATTTCCAGTTCAGGCACGTCTTATATGTCTTTCGAAGATGCTGCGATCTGGACTTTGGCAAATATTCTAAACCTCAAGAGCTTCAAAGGAGAGGCAGGACCGCTAAAAACACCTCAGTACCTGCCTGACTTGTTTGAACTGGGTTGATGCGTTTAAGCGTGGCTGTAAATGGATCACTGAGTGATGAAGGGCAGCAGGCAGGGTGGACGTGGTAATATGGCGGAAACAGGTCAATTTAAAAGGGCTTCTTATATCAAAACATCAGACTATCACAGATCATACTGAGGCTGAGCTGTCTCAAGTTGTTAACTCAGAAGGGAAGGTGGAAGAGAACCCCAATTTCTCTGGCAGGTGTGAGGTTAGAAGGAGAGCTTCATGTAGAAGTCACCGCCTCTGATTTTATCTGAAGTGAGCAGTGACTCAGGAAGGCTCGTCCCCTGCTACAAATTTTGTTAGTCTTTAAGGTACTACTGGACTCTTGCTCTTTTCAGCTGCTACAGACAGACAAACACCGATACCCATCTTGATCTGATCTTTGAAGCACTCTTCCTTAGTCCTAGGTAACTGTTTCCCATTACCTAATGCTGCCAACCTCCATGTGGGGCCTAGAGATCTTCTGAAATTACAACTGATCTCCAGAAAACAAAGATCAGTTACCTGAGGGAAAAACGTCTGCTTTGGAGGGTGGACTCCATGGCTGAGGTCCCTCCCTCCCCCAAACCCGATCTCCCACCAGGCTGCACCTTCAAATCTCTAGGGATTTCCCAGCCAGGAATTGGCAAGCCTAGCCTACCTACTACTACAGAGGACGAAACACCCTGCAAAGGGATAGTCCACATGTTCCCCAGCGCCTTAGATGGCACCTGGGGAAACGCACTGTGTGCATAGGCCCACTGACCTTCCGTTTAGAAAGCCCCCGGCTGAGGCGTTGCAAATCGACAGCCGGAGCCCCTGACACAAAGGAAGGCCCTGCACTTAAGCCAGGCCGAGCCACATTTGTAGAGCATCTTCCTACATCCCCTAAAGCGTCACGGGCCGGTGCAGCCGCGGTTTATTGCCGGGGCTGCGTTCTGGTTCAGTAAGCATGGCCTGTTGCCTGATTTAGAAACGCAGAGAGGTGGGGGGAGGAAGAGAAGAGAAGAAACCCCAGCTCCGGAGCCGTGCAAAAGCTGAAGGCGGGCAGCAGCAGCCTCCGCCGCCACCGCGGGCCCCTTCCTCCTGGAGCGCCGTGTGCGTGTGCGCGTGTCTTGCCTTTCCTCGCACGCCCCTCTCCTCCCCCCCCCCCGCGCATCCAGGCTCCCCCACAGCTCCGCGCTTTCAGCCTCTCACGGTTTAAACTTTGCTCTATACCGATCTCCGAAGAGGGACGCCTGTGAGTCACCCTCCCCAGCGCACCCGCCCCCACCCTGGAAAAGGGCGGGCGAGCGAGTGCTGCGCGCTCGCATCTAATTGACAAGAGGCCTGCAGGCCGGGCGGCGGGGGCGCGTCGCGGGGGAAGAGTTCCCCCAGGCCTCGCCTGGCAGCCGCCGCCGCCGCCGCCTCCTGCTCCTCCTCCTCCTCCGCCAGGCAGCGGCCCTTCCCGGCTGGCGGCTGCGTGACTACTCCATTTCACAACCACAACGCTGCGGTTACTGAAACCGATCGCGCCGCAGATCTGCACGACACCCTTCGCCTGAAAGTGACCCAAGCAATGGTCGCGTGAGAAGAGCCACGGCCGCTCGGAGGGACCCGGCCCCGGCCCTGCACCTTTTCCACCCCCTCCTCGCCACCGGCGCCGCGGCCTCCGCCTACAGCCCCTCTCCTAACCCCCACCCCACCCCCACCCCCGAGCCGCTCCCCAAGTAAACGACCGTGCGAGGCTCCGGCAGGAGGCGCGTGGTGTTCAAAGGGCAAAATCAAACGCAGAGCGGAGCCGCCTTTGTTTTCCGTTGCCGATCAAAGGGCCTGGCTTCTCCGCCTCCCTTCCCCCCTCCAATTCACACAGGGCTCGGAATTAAAAACTCTCCAGTGGCGATAATAATAAGGTTCAATTCGTGCTCCCGAGGTTCTTTGCACGCAAACCGGCTAGAGCAGCGTTTCAGGCCCAAAAGGCATGATTCCTATTAGTAGTAGGTCACTACGGTTACTATTTAAAAAAAAAAAAATTTTTTTTTTGCGCTTTGCCCGTAAGTTATTTGGAGTCTTGGAGAAGAATGGTCCAGAACCAGTTATAGCTATTGCAGCTGTTCGAAATGTTCACATTAAAAAATAAAACTAAAAACAAGTTAGTGGCGCCTTGATATATTTATTTTGGCATAATTCCAGATGGGCAGCCACCGTGTTAGTCTCGGCGTGCGTTTTTAAGGGCTAGATCGCACTTCTTCAAATGCATCGAGCCTTATCCACGGAAAGGAAACATATTGTAAACAGCGCAACACGTTCTCTGTGGCCGTGTTTCTGCGGGTTGAAGACGCAACAGGCAGCCCATGAAAAGGGGGCAGCAGTCCACTAACACTTCCTTAGAATAAACTTGTGAATTTTCAAGGGGACACAAATTCTTTTGATTTAGCTGTGGCAGACTGAACTTCATATTTTGCACAATTTGCCCAAACATATGTTGTGTGGGAGGTTGGTGATTGGTTTATTTATAACCTATTTGCTGTGGGAATGTTGGACTAGGATCCAGGAGAGCCAGGTTCGAATCTTCACGTTGCCAGGAAGCCTAGTGATTTCTGGCCCAGTCATTCTCTTAGGGTTGTTTTAAAGATAAAATGGAGAAAGGAATACCAATGCATGCCACCCTAAGCTCATTGGCAGGAAGGGTGAGAGAAGATTGTACTAGATAAATGAAATGTTTATCATGTGCTGCTTTATCACCTTGTTAAAAAAGAGCTAGTTACAGACTAAAACCATAGAGCCATAAAAACAACAGGCACATAATAATCAGGACAAACAGCTCAAAACAGCCAACAAGCAGCAACTCTCCAGAACAACCTGATTTTAAAACAATCATAGAGCACATACCACTACAGAGAAGGCACACACTGTAGCCATGTAGGATGGTACTTGTCTAAATGAAGGCACCAAAGGATACAGTTGCTCTGAAGTTACTGTGTGGGGTATGAACACATATTTTCTTTCACAATAACCCCCCCCCTTTGCAGGGAAGTATGACTGGGATCGAAGACTTCAGTGCTGGGGGTGCATTAACCCTTTCCCTCTTTTCCTGATAGAAGTTGCTTCTTTAGAGCTGCTGTTAGTCACAAGAAGCAGAAAAGACAAGTGAGATTATTATGTGTGTAGGTTTTCACATTGTACACCTCTCCTTTTCAAGTGGTGATCCTGTGCAAAAGCTTGCATATAAGTACAGTTGGTCCTAGGAGAGGCTGACTGGTTTTTACCTAGGGCCATGAGCCACCATCTGCAAAACAAAACAAATCCCATTTAGAAGACAGCAGAAGACCCATCTGGAGAACATCACTTTTGATACATACAAACATACATGCATTCCTTTGTATGTACATGGAACATACATCCATTGGCCCACTGAGGCCAATCCAATGCATGTATATATATGATAATATGTGGTTTGCGTGCTCCTGTTTTATGGGATTATCTAGGCTCAGGTTGCCTTCTGGTTCCAACATGGAAATGCATTCCATTCCACATAATTATGTCCTTTCTACAAAGGCACCCTAACAAAACAGCTATTTTTTCCAGCAGAAGGCGTGGCTGTTGCTGACTTTAGTCTTCCTCCTGCTAACATTTTATAAATAAGTGATGTGAAATCAGCATAGTTAAGACCCCCTCCCCTGCTGCAGTTCACTGGCTGCCACTTGCAAGTTGCAAGATGTGTGTGGGTGTGGAAGGGCACTATTTCCAATCATGTTGCTCTGTTCTCTTACTTAGCCTTAGGGTGGGAAGCCGCCGGTTACCTACTTAGGTCCTGAGATCATCTGCATGCTCTCCAACAGTTCACAGGTGAGAAAGGGAACATATGTGTAACAACAGCCGTCTTCTCATAGCAAAGAGAACTGCCTGAGTTTTCCCCGTCTCAGTCACACACTACTGAAGGGTTTGTTCCATCTGTGGTGTGCTATATATGTTGGTTCCAAAATACACTTCCTGTACTATTTTAAAAGCAAGAGGATCTTAAAGATTCACACTCACATCCTAAGAAAGAACACACCTGTCTTACAATCTGTTGACAACAGTTCAAAATGAGCCTCACCAGCAGACAAAATGGCAGGCTGCAAACTTGATAGCATCTTAATGGCCCGGTGAATGCATGTGCCTTACAGACAAGGTACATCCACTAACCCACTCAGGGATTTATGGGAGGGAGCCGAGCTGCAAAGAATCACAACAGTCAGTGTGGTGTGGTGGCGAAAGTGTCAGACTAGCATCTGGGAAGTCCAGGTTTGAGTCCCCACTCATGCCATGGAAGCTTGCTGGGTGACCTTGGGCCAATCACACACACTCAGCCTAACCTACCTGACAGGGTTGTTGTGAGGAAAAAATGGAGGAAAGCAGAAGGAGTTAAGCTTCTTTGGGTCTCCAGCGGGGTGAAAGGCAGGGTATAAATAAATAAAATTAACTTTAACAACTCTCACTACCAACATTTTAACAAACAGCAATTCCAGGGACAGGTACCAAGAGGCTCTTGACAGTTCTGACTGTAGATATTTGGGGGTAAAATGCACACTGCAGCGTCTACATTGTAGGGAAAATAAATACATTTCAGAAATGACAAACACAATTTTCTCATATAACAAAACTAACGCATAGGAAGAATAATGTCACAAGTGAAAGAGCCCTATTGGTCCAATAAAAAAGTTATCATCCATTTTGGACACTCTCTAATACACCGTTGGTGTTGGTGGGCTTACTTATAAATACCATATCTTTTATTACTAAATAATGATAAAGAAAACTCCAGCAAATGCATTTTGGGTTCAAGGAGACAGGATGGACAAGCCCAGCTCTTACAGTTAGCGTTTGGGGAAAACAAAGTTTCAAGCGTTGGTTTTGACCTTTGAACATATGGCCCTCCTGCGTGACAGCACACAATTAGTCTGCAAGGAGCTTTCACCTTGTAAAATGCGATACAGGAGTGTTAAGGAGCTCACTGAGGTGATGGTTTATTAAAAGATCCTGCAGAGTGGAGGGGAAGGGAAACTGGAAACGGAGCCATTCCTAGGGAACTTGGAGACTGATCATGTGATGCCGGCTACTGATGGTACCCCTCAGACTGCTGGGGGCGGGAAGAGCACATTTTAACCCCCCTGCTTCTTGAAAGAGTGTTTTAGTCCAGCCTTCTCCCTGTCCCTGGAAATCTGCATCACTGCACCCATAGATTGACCCTGTCTGGAATTTCAGGTAGAACCTCCTTATCTCTTAAAAAGGGACATGTACCTGTGCGTGTGTGTTATGTCCTTTTGAACTTTCTTTCAAGTGAGTGTGTACTGGACTGCTACACCATACTCACTCACCTGTGGTAGGAGTATTGTATTAGGTTAAACGTAAATAAATAAATACACACACACACACATATATATCAGTTGCCTTGAAAGCACAGAAGTATCCCCGATCCTCCATGTTTCCTGGTTGAGGGGAAAATGCTGTTCAAATAAATGACAAAGATGATCTGATTCCAAGAGAAAGAAATTTTACTTACAAAAACAGCAGCACGGCCTACATGACATATTCAGGTAGGTACATTTAACTTATTGTGGACAGATTAACTTCAAAAAGATTAACTTGCCACAGCTCCAAGCCCAGGTAAGAGAGGGAAGAGAGGTTTTATACAAGACGAAAATAGAAGGCAAGCAGTAGCCAAAGAGCCTCAGCATCTGACTGATGAGAAGGCGGAGTCAACTGCCAAGTGTAGCCCACTGAGATAATTCTCTTAACCTTTTCCAGATCCTCTTGCATGCAGAGTTCCAATATCCAACATTTTGAACTAGGATCTGGAAGACCCAGGTTCGAATTCCCACTCTTATCATGAAAGCTTGCTGGGTGACTTTGGGCCAATCACACACCCTCAGTCAAACCTACCTCAGCAGGTTGTTGTAAGGATGAAGCAGAGGAGAGGAGATTGATGTAAGTCGCTTTGGATCTCCATTGGGGAGAAATGAAGTAAATCCATCTAAGTCCTGGCTAGAGATACCTGCAGTAAAAATCTGAGTGTGTGGATGGACAGATGGTAATACTGGGGTAGGTAAAATTGAAACACTGCAAAAAAGTAAGGCCTGTGCAAGGCTCTCATGTTCTCTGCATTCTCCCACAGAACACTTCTGGCCTGTGGTAGAGCTCACGCTTTGCATATAGTTGGTCCCAGGCTCATTCCCTGGCAGCTCTCAGCCCTAACCTTTTCTCTGCCTGAGACCCTGGACAGCTGCTGCCTGTCACAGCAGACAATACTGAGCTAGAGGGGCTAATGGTTTGATTTTATGTCAGGGAGCTTCATACCTCCTGGCAGTGTTCCCTCGAAGCTGAGTTAGTGTGAGCTAGCGCACAGTTTTTTAGCCTCCGGCTCACACATTTTATCTTAGCTCAGAAGGATGGCTCCAGAGCAAACTAATTTATGCAGTAGCCAGATTGCTCGCTCACAACTTTAATGCCAGCAGCTCACAAAGTAGAATTTTTGCTCACAAGACTCCACAGCTTAGAGGGAACATTGCCTCCTGGGTGTCTGGATTCCACAAAGCTGGGTTAGAATCACCACCATAATAATTGACAGAGTGATGAAAGTCCACTCTGGCTTTTACTAGTCTTTAGCCAATCTGACAGTACATCCTTTGCACTGGTACCCTTGTCCACAAATACTGCCAGAAGGCAAGCTGAGGAGGCTGTTTGTTTACAGTGGCGGCATACAGAAAAGATGGATATGGCAAGCCCCTTTAAAATAAACAGGAGTATTTGTGGCCTTTGCCCACTGTGTGTCATGCAATAAAACTGTATACAGCCACACTATGAGAAATGTCAAAACAAGAAAACAATATCAAAATTATTCTAAAAACTCCCTGTGCACAGCTTTGGACCAGACTCACACCACCCCCAGAGCTCTGCAGAAAAATTCTATGTGATAGCCTTGCTGGAAAGTCAGGTGAGTAGATGAGGCTGTTCCAGAGGGCATGGACAGCAGATCCTACAGGGAGGAGCAAAGGTACTGCATGAGAACAGTCTCTCCTGGACACAAATGCATGAAATCAGCTTCACAGATTCGGGGAAGGACCGTGGCTCTGTGATACGGTATCTGCTTGGCATGCAGAAGGCCCCAGGTCCAAACCCTGACATCTCCAGTTACAAAGATCAGGCAGTAGGAGTAGGTGATATGAAAGACCATGGCCTTGAGACCCCAGAGAGTTGCTGACAATCAGAGTAAGATAACACTGCCCACATCTGTATGACACATTTGTACAATCAGTTCATAGGACTTCTGTCTGACCTGCTTTTCTAAGTGGTAATGAATTATCAGCAAATCCTGTTTATACTGCGGCAGGCTATCCCATGCCAAACAAACTGCCCCCTGGGCTTTGTTTGTGTAATTTTTTTAAAAAAAGAACACTTAGGAAAAACACACTTAAGTGATTTGCAGAGAAGGCATGGTGAAACTGAGCAAAGAAACGTGCTGTTCTGCAGAACTCCTCCCCCACCCACCCACCCAAAGCAAACTGGTTGGAAAAGCCCTCGCTCTGTTTTGTGTCAGGCAGCCTGTTCACAGAAGAGCCTGGAGAATTGTCTGCAGGAATGTGAAGTAGTTCCTCTGTTGATGTGAAGCAGGTCTTGTTTTGTAACCTGCCCGGATGGGAGACTGTGGGAACCACACACCAGCTGCTCTGAGCTCTCAGGGTGAAGGGCAGGAGAGAAGCACAATAAATGTTATTGTGCTGCGGGCACTAGCCACCCAATCTGAGACGTTGCTGTGCTTCATTAAGAGCTGGTCACCTACAAGAACTCTCTTTCTCTGCGGAAGAGTCAGGGCAAAACTGAAGACGACTGCAAAAACAACAATACAGCACTGATCTTGCTCCAGCGTGATTTATATTTGCCTGGCTCCTAACAAAAACACAACTGGCCGAAAGCAGTGTGCATCTGGATGAATGACAAGGGCTGCAAAACTGTGTCCTGCTAAAAATGCCACAAGGCGCTGGAATATTAAAACACTCTTGGGGTCAAGCTAAGCCTATTCTCCTGCACTGGGCTGGCCAGGCTGCACAGGCCGCTTGGTCCAGGCCTGAGCCGTGGTGACCATGAGAAAGAGTTGTAGCCTCACCTGATCCAAGAGGCCCATGTGGCACAGCTGGCACTGCGGGAGCACTTGGCTGGCTCAGCCTCTTCTTCTGCCAGCGGCCTTCCAGACCAGTAGGTTGAAGGGCCTGCAAGAAGGGGAACTATTAAGGAGAGCAAGAGAGAACAGCACAGTCAGTGGACAGCCGTAAAAGGTGTGATAGAATCACGTATGGCTTTTTGTAACACAGTTTTATTGCCCTGACCTGCACAGCAGGATCAGACCTGGTTAGTATTTGGACGGGAGACCACCAAGGAAGACCACCAGCCAGGCAATGGCAAGCCACCTCTGAACATCTCTTGCCCTGGAAACCCTACGGGGTCGCTATACGTTGGCTGCAACTTGTTTGCATTTCCCAGGACCATCACAGTTTAATTGGGCCTTCATGATGTGGCACACCACTTCCTATTTCAGGGTTTAGCTCATCAGCAACGTAATCATCATGAGGAATGAGACTCAAGGAGTAGGTGCGACAGATCTAGCCACTACTGCCTTCCTCTGATGCTCCAGTTCCTTGATTGGAAAGCCAGACATGAGAGGCAGTCTGGGGTAGTGCTTAGAGCTGAGGAGATGCAGGTTCAAGCCCAAGTCTTCCACGGAAGCTTGCTTGGCTGCCTAGGGCCAGTCACACTCTCAGCCTAACCTACCTCACAGGGTGGTTGTTATGAGGATAAAATGCAGGAGAGGAGAGCAATGTCCCCTTTGCTCTGGGCCTCTGTTGGGGAGAGAAATGGAGTATAAAGACAGTGAATAAATGTTACTCTCCACAGAATATTGATAGTTTAGCCATGGAAACGATTCATTGCGGGGAGGAACTGCAAAAGTGGTAGGGTGCATCCCCAAATCGCCTTTCCTCAGTCGTAAAAATGTGAATACCTTTGGGACTGCTTCTCCCTATATGAGCCCCAGGGCCAGCCTCAGGGTTTTTTTGCCACTAGGCGAGGATACCTTCTGGCGCCCCCCCCCATGCGTTCACTAATTTTCTGGTGACCCCATCGCGGCTTATTCCCCGGTGCGTGTGTGTGTTGGGGGGGGGGGCACTCGTGAAGAGGTCTCCTGGAGGAACCCAGGCTACTTCCAGGCCCAGCTATACATGTTTACTGGGAAGTAAATCCTGCTGAGTTTTTATGGAATTTATGCCCAAATCTGTGCAGATAGCATGGCGCTGTTCAGGAAGGATCGGTGCTGTGCTTGTGGAGGAGAAGGCTGGCTCTGTGCCAGAGAAGAAGGACTGCCCCTTCTGCAGCCTGGCCAGACCTCTTTGATGGCAGCCAGTGAAGGTGGGAGGAGGAGCCCCCTTGCTTGGGAACAGCCCCCAGCGAGATTAGCTGGCTCAAGTGCCAGGAGGTGGCAAGGAGCTCTTTTGCAGAGGGGGAGCCGAGGCTCAGAGGGACAGCCCCCCCACCAAGGAGACGGATCCTATGGTCCAGCTGAAGGTGGATTCCTAGGGCCCCTCAACCCAGTGTCTGAGAACGAGACGGGCACCTGCTCCCATGCACTGAAGTGGGAATCCCCTTTGCACAGCAGAAGTGGCCCACTCCCCACATCCTCCCACGCTGCTGGGGAAAGCGGGCACTTGATTTCAGACGCAGCTTTGGAGGCCTTCTGCCTCCTACAGTGACAGTGACCCCCCCCCCCAAATTTTCTGTAGGATTTAAAAAAAATCCTTGGAAATCCCCCCCCCCCGTTTTCCTCAGAGCCCCAGATTCCCTCCTGGGCGACTCCCCCAAGGGGGCTCCCACTGGACAGTAAGGAAGGGGCCGAGAGCTGCCTGCCTGTCCCAGCAGCGGGACAAGTGAGGCAAGGGTGGGGCTGCAAACCTCCAGGCACTGCTCACCAGCTGACAGAGATCACTCCCCACCCTGCCGGGAGAAAGTGGCTGTTTTCTGCGGCAGTGCTGCATCCTAGCTAGGTTCCTCCCCTCCCCAGAGCCTCCCTTCCCCAGCCTCAGAACCCCCTCCGTTCCAGCCAAGGGGGCGCTTCGGGGCCACGCGAGGAGGAAGGGACAGAAGGTGCCCCACCCTCCTCCTGGCTGCTGTTGCTGCTGCGCCCTCCAGCCTTCGGCTCACAAGCACTGGGGGCAGGGCCAGCAGGCGGCAAGGGAGCCTGAGCGTGGCATTGTTGCTGCGGCGAGTGGACGAGTGCTGGAGCCCCGTCTCCGGGGGTGCTGCTCTCTCCGCGGGCGAATCAGCACTCTTGAGCGCTGATTGGGAAACCAGCGGGGCGGAGAAAGGAAAGAGGCACACATGTAAGGCGGGGGAGAAGCCCCTAGAGTAAGCCCCTAGAGACACACGTCCTCTGCTGGTTGCTCTTAGAGGGACAGGCGCCCTTCTCGGCAATAATGTCTCCAGCAACAAAGGCTAGAGCACGTATTTGGGGACCGGGAACTTCTCCTGGGAAGTCCAGGGAGGCCCGAACTGCGCCCCCCCCCCACCAAAAGCTGCCACTGCCACCCCCTCTGCAGGTGGCTTTCCCCCAGAGGCGCACTCACTCGGGGAGGGTGGCAGCAGGGCAGTTCAGGATGAAGACGGCCAGGGGGGAAAGAGGCGGCGGCAGCTGCGGCTTTTTTGGGGGGCAGGGGGCAGTTTGGCGCCCTCATGATCAGTCCACCCTAGGCGAAAGTCTAGTTCGCCTACTGGGTGGGCCGGCCCTGATGAGCCCCATAGAGCACTGAGATCTACAGATCTACACCTTTTGGTAGTCTGCAGCCCCAAGGATGTCTGACTTGCCTCGACTAGGGCCAGGGCCCCTGCCTGGTGGAATGAGCTCCCGTATGAGATCAGGGCCCTGCGGGACTTGCTATGATTCCACAGGGACTGCAAGACGGACCTCTTCCAACAGGCTTTTAGTTGAGGTAGCAGATTAGCCTCCCATTAGTGTCCTGGATTCGAACAGCCACCTGGGAACCCACATTTCTGTTCCATCTTAACTGCTGAGATACTGGATCAGAGTTCTGCACAGCATTTTATGCCTTTTACAACTTTTGTACTGTTTTAATCTGTTGTTTTGAACTGGTTTTAATTGTTAATGTGAATTGTATTGATACTGATGGAACCCACCCTGAGCCTGCTTGTGGGGAGGGCAGGATACAAGTCCAATAAAATAAAAACTGAAAGAAGTTCTGCATCTGCATCATGTATACAGTAGGAGCTCAGGGAAAGCCACTCTGCACACGCTCCAGGTCTTTCATGGAGCCTTTCATATGATTTTGTATAGGCAGATGTCCCTGGCATCAGCCCTGTGGCCCTGAAACAGGTTCAGGAGTTAAGCTCTCCTAAACCCTTCTCCAGGTGAAATCCTGTACTCAGCAGAATGCAATGTGCATGCCTACACACACACTGCTCTTACGCATTAATATTTAAAGGGGGCGTGCATGCACCATCTCTGTCATCACCCTCCCCCCTCAGCACTGTGGCAGTAGGCCTGCATGCCTAACAGTCAGGGCTGGCGTCAGAACACCCCGAGGTGGAGCAGGTGCCAGTGCCTAGGCTTTCTGGCAGGGACCACTGCCCTCAAACCTTATACTTTTATCCCACCTACCGGCGAGCCACCTGGGCTCCTGGCTCCACCTGCTGTCCAGCACCACCACCAGAGAAGGGCGTGCAGGTGGCGCGGGGCACTGTGACCATGCTCAGCATGACAATGGTGCAGGAGCAGGGCACACAGGCTGGTGGAGTAGAGGGTGGACAGAAGGGGAGGGTCGGTGGTGGTCACAAGAGCAAAGGGGGGCTCTTGGGCATATTCTTCCTGGGGACCCCAAATCTTGGATCTCCAGGACATTCTGCAATGCAATTTCACTAACACGTCTGGATTGGGGGGGGTGAGGGGGATACTAAATCCTCCCTGGAACGAGACTCAGAGCCGTTTGGTCTGCGGATCGCCGGGCCTCCAGCGTTTCCACTGCACGTCTGGGGCAGTTCTGGCTGCGAGGCGATTAGAAGACGCTTCTTCCCTCGGGAGATCAAAGGGCTCTTTTCGCCGAGCCGCGGATTAGCGAGGCAGCCCAGTTCTGAGGTCGGCACGCAAAGCTCTCTCTCAGCAGCGCGTCTGCAAACCCAGCCCCGCGGGACTCGCTGCAAATCAGCTAAGCCGGTTAACACGCGAAGTGCGTCTGAAAAAAGCAAGCAGGCGGCGACGGCGGCAAGCTGGAGAGGGGAGGCCATGACGCGGGCGGCGGGCGGGAGAGCCGAGACAAGAGCCGTCGGGGGACTGCGAATCCAGACGTGTTCCCTACTTGCGCCAGCAGACGCGTAGTTCACAACACGGAAACAATTAATTGGACGGGCGGCTGGGTGTGGGGTTGCAGCCAGTGGCCTCTTTCGTCCCTTATTCGGCTTCCCTCGATCGTAAAAATTGATAGCGGGGAAGGATACTCTGCATAT
Organism: Gekko gecko; assembly: GCA_029375565.1. Classification (NCBI taxonomy): domain Eukaryota; kingdom Metazoa; phylum Chordata; class Lepidosauria; order Squamata; family Gekkonidae; genus Gekko; species Gekko gecko. Next base: position 117,634,170 of record JAPDNY010000008.1, read on the forward strand.
GCTTAGAAACAGTCTTTTCCTACGCAGTCCAGTGTTCAGAACTGCTTCCGGGGTTGAGCCAAATTACTCCAGCCCGCAGAGCACGTGGCCAAAATTTAAGTTGCATGTAGGCCAAGGGGGCTGCTACTTGCCAACCCAACGCTATACTCAGCCTCTACCTTCGTCGGAGGCCCAGATGAATCGGTGAGGATTTTCTTCTGTAAAAATTCCCCCCACCCCGGGTAGGTCGTGTCTTCAAATGTCAGCCGGCTCCCTCCGGCTGCTCGTGACCTCTGCATTCACACACGTCCTAGATCTTAATTGAATTAATCTAAACCAGGGCTCCGTCCCAGCGCTTCTTTTCAGGCAAGCGCGAATTGAATGAAGACCATGTGCAGAACTGGGCATTCGCAGCCGGCCCACCCATCTTGCATTAGCAGCTTGTCCTCTTTCCTTTCGGAAGGGATCATGTGGGGGGGCGACGGGCGGAAATTTACCAGATCAGCATCCCCTATGAAGAGGCCGGGGTGGGAAAGCATTACACGTTGAACTTCCGCTTGCCATGCACTGTTGCCTCGGAAGAAGACACCGCTGTGGTCTGGGCAGGTCAGAAGGCTTGGACGGCCTCCAGGTTAACAACTCAGATTACCGTCAGGAACGGGGATCAGGACTCCCCCCCCCAATTCAGGAAATAGGTCAGACGCTTAGGTATCCCCACCTCCCGGTTGGAGGTTGTGCTTTGCAGTGCCAGATTCCCCCCTCCCTATCCGCCCCAGTCATGCCCTCCAGGAACGTCACGCAAATCTGACCCCCTTTCTTCCCTTGTCTGCATCATGCCCTGCAGTGGTTTCCATCCGCCTGCGTGGAAGCCCCGTCTCTGCGGAAGAGCAGTTCGCACGACCGCTGCTCCGTTGCAGTAGCGGCTGCTCCCTGCTGGGTCTCGCCCTGCAGTGCTGAGCCAGGCAGCGCAGGGAGAGAGAGAGAGTGCGACAGTGAGCGGGGGCGGCCCCGTGTGTCCCTTGCGTGCAAGCCTTGCCGTGCCGGGCTCTGCCTTCTGCAGCGGCTTGCGTGCGCGCCTGGCACGCAAGGCCAGCTGGCGCTGCCTGCTGGGCTCCCGGCCTTGCGTGCGGCGACGGGATCAGCGGGCTGGCAGCAGGGCGCGCACGCACTTGCCGCTCCTTCGCGCCCCACTGACCCCGACGCCCTCTGCCTGCTGCTGTTGCCGCCGCCGCCGCCGCCGGTCTGGCGTGCAGGTGCCGCCGTGACTCCTGCTTGCTCAGCGCGGCCAGCCCAGGGCAAGGCAAGCACGCTAGAGTTGTTTGGAACAAACCGTTTCCACCGCGGGGAGCTTTCGGCTCCGCCTCACAAGCGGGTGCAGCTTTCCGCGCGGGGCTTCGTTCCCTCTCCTGATAATGGAACTGGCGCAGATCTGCTCCTCAGTTAAGAGGATACAGGAATCTTTCGACTGGGGGAAGAGGGTTTTCCAGTGCGAGAAAACCGAATTACTTTGTTAACGCCTTTATACGCCCGCCTCAAATCTTGGACCCAAGGCGGGTATCGACCACAAAGTCCATGCATCAGCAGATCAGAGGCGGCGATGACGCATTGAATTGTATTTTAAAAGTTGGAAATGGGAGGAGGCCTCATTACCCCCCCCCCCGGTCGGTTCCTGCAACTTTTGAAATAAAGGGTGGTGGGTGGGAAGTGCCGTCAAGTTGCAGCAGATTTATGGCGACCCCTTGAGGTTTTCAAGGCAAGATGTGTTCAAAGGTGGTTTTCCCATGGCTTGCTTCTGTGTAGGGAGGGACCCTGGATTTCCTTGGTGGTCTCCTGTCCAAATGCTATGCTAACCAGGGCTGACCTTGTTTAACTTCCAGGATTTAATGGGATTGGGCTACCCTGGGCCATTCAGGTCAGGGCTTGAACGAAATAGGCTTCTGCATATATGAAAGACTGCAGGATTATGTAACAGATAAAAGTTTAAATTTATTCCTTCCCCCTAAAGGGTAGGGAAGTTTGAGTTTGCAGACGCCTTGGCTGAGCTCAGAAATGAGGGGAGCCTACTTTTATGTGCTGCAACGTGATGTCCTTGGTCTGCAGGGACTCGTGTGCGTTCTCGCTGCGATGTTTTATTGATTCCAGTTTGTTCCTGTAAGCCAGTTATGCAAGCGGAGATTTGAATGGTGGCTCATTCTGTCCCTTATATTCTCAGCGCCTGGAGAATGCGGCAAAGTATAGCAGAGGATGGTTATTCATTTTATTGCATTTTTGCCCCACTTTTCTTCAGTCAGAGAACTCAAGGAAGCTCAGTGGAGATAGCAGGAGGTCTCGCACTGGCTGCACCCAGACCTGCTTAGCAGCTGAATCATCCGCCTTCAGGCTGCTACGCTGGCACTGCAAGGAGTTCCAAGCATGTTAGGCAGGCATTTGGCTCCTCCTTACTGATTTCGGCTATCTCCTCCCCAACCCCCCCCATCTGCATGCCCAACGCACACATTCCACCTGCTTTGCAGGTATGTGGGCACCCTTTCCTCCACTTCTCAGGAATCCCCACCCCTGCCTTTGAGGCAAGCTTCTGTCATGGCCCTGCCAAGTCTAGGAGAAGTTCACTGTGGTGGCTTGGCAGCTGCCGACGTTAATTCAGATTATTTCCAGCCTGGCTTGTTTGCAGTGTTCCCTCTAAGCTGAGTTAGTGTGAGCTAGCTCACCATTTTTTAGCCTCTGGCTCGCACATTTTTGTCTTAGGTCAGGAAGGATGACTCCCAGGCAGGCTAATTTATGCAGCAGCCAAATTGCTCGCTCACAACTTTAATGCCGGTAGGTCACAAAGTAGAATTTTTGCTAACGAGACTCTACAGCTTAGAGGGAGCATTGCTTGTTGGTTTATTTACCCCCTTGCAGGGTTTTTTTTAATTCAACATTGCCAACTCTGGGTTGGGAAATTCCTGGAGATTTGGAAGTGGAGCCTGGAGAAGGCAAGATTTGGGAAGGGGAAGACCTCAGTGAGTTATATACCAGAGTCCACCCTCCAAAGCAGCCATTTTCTCCAGGGAACTGATCCACTGTAGAGTGGATATCGGTTGTCATTCTAAGAGGTCTCCAGGCCCCACCTGTAAATTGGCATTGATCTTCATCAGGGACTACTTAGGGACTGTGTTTCAAACATGATTATTCCTCAGGTTCATCTGGTTCTGCACACAGAGGCACTTTTGTTCAAGACATTAAATGGACCTGTGTAATTACCATAAGTAGGATTTCACTGGTGACTTAAGCTATGAATGTACACTGATTCTTTTGATAGATTCTTGTTATTGATGCTGCCTTACTTTAAGTTCCATTTAAAAAGTTGTAGTTATATATAAATTTAATATTTTTTTTAAATGGACCTGTGTAGTAAGTCTGGATACTAAAGAAGAAGAAGAAGAAGAAGAATTGGATTTATACCCCACCCTTCACTCGGCATCTCAGAGCAGCTTACAGTCTCATTCTCTTCCTCTCCCCACAACAGACACCCTGTGAGCTAGGTGGGGCTGAGAGAGCTCTGAGAGAACAGCTCCTGAGAGAACAGCTGTGAGAGAACTGTGACTGACCCAAGGTCATGCAGCTAGCTGCAGGTGGAGGAGCAGGGAATCAAACCTGTTTCTCCAGATCATAGTCCGCTGCACTTAACCACTACACCAAATTGGTTTTGCTTCAAAAATATCCAGTATTGATAACATTCCAATAGTTATTTTGAGGTATCAAAAAAGTGCTCTCTCTCTTTCTCTCTCTCTCAATATATATACACACACATACATGCACACACACATAAATACACAGGGCTATTTTGGGACAGGAACGGAGTTCCGGCTGGCTTCAGAGTTGGCCATGCCCACTACAGCCAAAACCTCTGCATGCATGGCTACAGAGGGAAGGCATGGAGAGCGAAACCCCCCCCCCCGGTGATTCCAAGGGCCGGCTTGCCCGAGCTCCCCGCAGTTGTGGGTCACCAAGGCAAGCCAAGGGAAGGCAGTTTAAACTGCCTCCCCTCCCCTCCAAGGGTTGGCTTGCCCAGGCTCCCTGCAGTCATGGGGCACCCAGGGAAACCGAGGGAAGGTAGTTTAAACCACCTTCCCTTCAAGGGGGGCTTGCCTGGGCTCCCTGCAGTTGCGGGGCGCCCGGGCAAGCCAAGGGAAGGCATGAGGTGTGGCCTAATAGGCTAATGAGCTGTGCAGTCAGGGGTGTGGCCTAATAGGCTAATAAGTATCTGCTGTTGGGTGCGGCCTATTATGCTAATGAGTTCCTGCTGGGCTTTTGCTACAAAAAAAGCGCTGTGTGTGTGCATGTATATATGTATATGTATGTATGTATACACACACACACACACACATACATATATTTGCAATTTAATCGTAAAGCAAGGCTTTGAATATTAATTTCAGTGCAATCCTGTACATGAATACTTGGAATTAAGTTCCACTTAATATTGCATCATAAAACTCTTTCTTAAAAATGTTGCCTGTGCCCTTCCCGGCCTCAGAAAGTGTTGGCCCCTGCCCCCTGAAGCCTGCTGCTGCAAATAGGACAACTTCTGAGTAAGATTTTGGCCTACACTACAACTCTCTGGGAGGTAAGTGTGCTCAGCAGGAGATGGGGAAAGCCTAATTTGAGCTCTGTGTGTGTGTGTGTTAAGTGCTGTCAAGTTACTTCTGACAACCCTATGAATTAATGTCCTCCAAAACGTCCTGTCATTACCAGCCTTGCTCTGGTCTTGCACACTGAGGGCCCTCGTGGCTTTTACAGAGACAGTCCACCTCATTTTGGGTCTTCCTCTTTTCCTGCCTCCAACTTTTCGTAGCCTTATTGTCTTTTCCAGTGAGTTTTGTCTTCTTATGATGTGATCAAAGTATGATAGACTCAGTTTAGTTATTGTAGTTTCTAGGGAGAGTTCAGACTTGATTCGGCCTTTAACCCACTGATTTGTCTTTTGGGCGGTCCACAGTACCCGTAAAACTCCTCCAGCACCACATTTCAAAGGAATTAATTTTTTCTCTGTCAGCTTTCCTCATTGTCCAACTTTCCTGACCTTACATAGTAATGGGGAATGCTATGGCATGAATTAACTTGATCTTGGTCACCAGCGACGCATCCTTTCTATTTTCTTCATGACTGCCCTTCCCAGTCTCAGTCATCTTCTGATTTCTTGTTTGCAGTCTCCCTTTTGGTTGATGATGGCGCCAAGGAACATAAAATCTTTAACAATTCCAGTTTCTTCACCACCAACCTTAAAAGTTATGTGTAATTTCCTAGTAGGAACCAGGGCTTGTTTTGTAGAAAAAGCCCAGCAGGAACTCACTAGCATAATAGGCCACACCCAACAGCAGGAACTCATTAGCATATTAGGCCACACCCCCGACAGCACAGCTCATCAGCATATTAGGCTACACCCCCATGTTACCAGCAGTGTGGTCATCCAGCCACACCCACCTTTTGCTGCTTATTCTGTTTACCTTGTTTGTTGTCAAAACTCAGGGCTTTTTTTTGTAGCAGGAACTCCTTTGCATGTTAGGCCACACACCCCTAATGTAGCCAAACCTAATGAGTTTCTGCTGCTGGGTGTGGCCTATTATGCTGATGAGTTCCTGCTGGGCGTGGCCAACTCAGGAGCCAGCCAGAACTGCGTTCCTGTGCGTTCCTGCCTAAAAATAGCCCTGGTAGGAACTGTGTGTATAAAGTGCCGTGCCGTTACGTTACAGCCAAACTATGGCAACCCCAGCAAGGGGCTTTCAAGACAAGCGAGAAGCAGAGGTGGTTTGCCATTACCTTCCTCTTCAGAGTCTTTTTGGAGGCCTCCCTTCCAAGTACTGACCCTGCTTAGCTATGGAGTCCTGACAAGACTGTGATATACCATACTGCTTTCCCTCCCAGAAGGAACAGTAGCACTGTTGTATAGATATGTGTGCAGCTTGATCCTATCTCTGTTTATACAGAATTGAATTCCGCTTAATCCAATGTGTGATTTGTTTAAGATTGTGCCCTCAGTCAGCATTGGATATAGTCTTTTTGTTTTAGAATAAGAAATGACATTTAGTAAATTTGCTCTGTGTGAATGAAGATACATTTGATGATGAATGGTGCATCGGGAGTGTTGCCTTATTTTCCCTTTAATCGTGCTTGCTGGAAGCTTTTTATAATTCTGAGCGGTAGCAGATGTTTGATCAAGATTTGTGTTGTATAATCAAACTGTTAGAACTGAAGGAATCAAGTAACACAATTTGACTCATTAATTAGCAATAGGAAGGTTTAAAAATGTAATTCACTGCACAGGGGAAGATTTTTTTTTAGGGAAAGTCTTGTTAACCCCTTGCTTACCTACATGTCTTCTTTTGCTTTGTGGGTTTAAGGCACACTGAATCCACACACCTGACACCTTTTTTTTTTGGCAACATCTTAACAGAAAAGAGTAGAAGACAATTGCTAATCTACTTATTTCTCAGAAGGAGAGTCAAAGTGTCAGAACGGGCAGAGGAGTGCATCCAAAGCCCCTAGAACCATGCCTGTGTTTGTGACTGGAACCACATCTATACACCAGATCTATACACTTCTGACTTATGATGACTGCAGATCTATACACTCACTCCCAAGTGTGTAATAGATCCCGTTTTTGTATCTTGAGCAGCAAAAATAGGGGGTGGAAAGCCTCTTCCCGTCCTGTAGTTCATTGCTTGGTGTGTATATGCAGGACCCCAAAAGTTGAATGTTGTAATTTGTGAAGACATAGCCTTGCCAAGTCTGAGAAAAGTACATGACAGCATCTTGGCAGCCACAAGTTGTTCATTCAACTAACTGCTCATTGCTCCTTCCAGGACTGACACCGGCTTTCCTTCCGTCATCATAATCGAGAAGTCCGCTGAGCGGATGCAGACAGTGATGGATCCACCAGTTAGCCACTTCACATGAGGCAGACAGTAGTGCACTAAGGAGCAGGCTGAGTTACTCATTCCATTGACTTATTGTGCAAAAAAAATCCTGCTCACCCAGCAAGCTGTTGATTGGCTTACATGCTCTGTGGAATGGTGGGTAAGACAGTGGCTCCCAGCCTTTTTGGTATGGTGACCCACAAGCCCAAATTTACTTGGTATCATGACCCACTTAACAAAACAGAGCATGCACAAATTTAAAAAAACTGTAAACACTAATGACCCCTTTCACGGGCTCCATGACTTGGCTTTTGGTTTGGGAACCACAGGTTGAGAAATGCTGGGATAAAGGATACTTATGGAAATCCTCGTGCCTTGCTCCTCTGTGAGCACGGCATACTGAAGTTGAGCAAATTTCAGTTTACGGACGTTTCCACTAGAGATGGTTCACATATGCACATCACTCATGACTGCAACAGTCATGTGACGTGCACGTCTGAACAGGTTTACCAAATGCGATCGATAGAACTTCTCATCACCTCTAATGCATTTGTTTATATTTGTATCCTGCTTTATGACCAGCGTCTCAAAAGTTGCTTATAACATTTGTAATATGGCAACAAGCTTTCAATATAAAACAAGAACACCTCTCGGTTTAAAAATTAAAGCAATACAATTAATTCAGCAGTGAAAAGAAAGATGGGGGGGGATAAAGGACTTCAGGCTGAAAATAGAATTTTTAAAATTTTGAATTAAAAAACCCTCCTGAAACAAAATCTAAGTAAGCAAGGACAAAATCCTCATATGTATGGAAAATGTTTCATTCCTCTGAAATGTGGGGGATGATGCTTCCCACTGGAATCAGTGTGGATGTGAAGCAGCCTCTGTTGTGCTTCCACATGGAGATCTGCAGTGGTTTGGAATCCAAACTCAAGTGCTGGGGTTGTTTTTTTGAGCATTCGTATGGTCTTGCCCCCTAATTGTCTGCTTTCTGTGTTTTCCTAGGCTTTGATGCAATCTTTTCCAAACCTGGCTGATGAGACCTTTTTGGAAAGAGTGCAGTCAAAGCACCTTTGCGTGCACTGTGGAGGGGAACGGGCGCATTTGTGAAGATTCTGTCCTCTTTGGTGCTTTCTTGTCCCGCCCCCCACGGCCACCATATCCCCCCGCACCTGAGGGCTTTTTAAAATATGTGGTTTTATTTGTTTATTTTATTTCATTATACCTTGCCTTTTCCTCCAACGGGACCCCAACACTGCTTAACATCATTCTCCTTGCAACACCCCTGTGAGGTCAGTTAGTTTGAGAGAGTGACTGGCCCAAGCGGGGATTTGAACTTGGGTCTTCAAGACACTAGTCCAGCTCTCTTAACCACTACACCCACACTGGTTTCTAGCTCTATGACATGCTCTTGGTATCTAGCACTATGGCATTATAGCAATCTGTTGCTGCCATCCAGTTGCTATTCTGAAATAAAAAGATGGTTCTCTATCCCCTTTAGCAGTGGATCTTTGCAATGAAAAGGGCTAGAGACGTCTTTCTTTTTAAAATGAACTGCACTGTTTATGCAAATAGACAAAATCATGAGGCGGGGGGGGGATGTACACATGAGCTGTGAGGAAGGGGGCATGCCCTAACTAGCTGTAAGGCCCGTCTACCTATTTGACTCATAAATCTCAGAAGTATAAAACACACACAAAAAAAACTAAGTTTAAATGGGTGCCTACAACCCTGTTATGCCGAATTAGGGCAAGTCAGGAATCTTGACCTTGGTAGGGTTTGAAAGGCTTGAACACTGAGAATGACAACAAAGCCTAAGCAGATGAGTGGAATTAATTCCACTAGGATGGAGTCGTAACAGAAACGCCTACTCTGCGGATCACTTCATTTATTAGTTCGTTTTCCTTTTGTTGTATGCCGCTCGAAAGAAAGAGAGAAAGAAAAAAACAGCTTTCATCCAGGGCTGGCAGAGCAAAGGCAGTTCAAGTAGAGGGTAAACAGATGTCCTAGTTTAAAGGGATTGACCTGGGCTTAAGGGACTGCTTTGGGTCATGGAGAATTCTAGTGAAATCCGGACTCTGTTGATTTCACTAACAGACGGTCAGGCGGTTCCTCATTTTACTGGCCTGTTCCTCCTGTTGTGCCTTGAATGTGCTGTGCTGTCGATGTAAACCACTGGTCCCCTAACAGGCTACGGAGGCTGCCATTTGTCATGCAGCAGCACAGAATACGCTGGGAAATCAGAAGACAGCAGCACACACAGGGAAAGGGAGCAAAATGCTACAGTGGTCCCATTCTGCAGCTCACGGGTTCACCACAGTTCAAACCTTGCACAGCAGCTGAGCAGCAGGGCTGGGGGGGGTGGGCTTATGTTACTAGAAATGACTAGGAGGAGATCTGGGATTTCTCTCTGCCAGCAATATATATATATATATATATATTTGCCTTTTTTCAGAGCTGTGTCCCAGAACGTTCTGTGAACAGCTGGTATAGAGCCAGCACCTCATTTCTGAAGAGGTGCCTCAACTGGGACTCTGCTTCTGGGTGTTGCCCTAGGAAAATCAGTACCTGATTAGAATGTTATTTTCCTGCAGGCTTCCTAGGGTGACTTAACCATACCGCTATGAAAAAAGAGTCATTGCCAAATTGTGTTCTCGGGAGCCCTGGGATTTCTTGGAAACTGACCAGGGGCTTCTCCGTGAAATCTGCTATGATGCTTATTCTTGCCCATAAAACAGCTAGGTCCCTCTGCATTGCATGCCTCTGCACAGCGACCCTGGACTTCCTTGAGGCTCTCCTGTTGTTGTTCAGTCGCACAGTCGAGTCCGATTCTTCACGACCCCGTGGACCACATCACGGCAGGCCCTCCTGTCTTCCGCCGTGCTCCGGAGATTGCTTTCCAAAGGGAAAGGGGCTCTCCTATCCATGTATTAATTAGGGCTGATTGTGCTTAGTGAGGTACCAACCTCTTCCTGCAACATGCAGCCACCAGGGAACACGGAGCGTGCTTAGGCTGCATTCTCTGTTCATAGGCAAGATCAAGGCGGCCCAATAAACCTACTCAATGTGCTACCTGAACTGAGAATGTACCCCAAAACACTTCCCAGAATCCTTTGCAACGTGTCTATCGGTGCGGCAGACGAGCAAGGCAAAGCGACAGGTGTGGGAGGAGATTCCTGAAGCTAGCTATTTTTATTTATGTATTTATATTTAGATAGTTATTTATATTGCTTTCCTCACCAGCGGGGACCCAAAGCAGCTTACAACATTGTTCTTCCCTCCATTTTATTTTCACAACAACCCCATGAGGTAGGTTAGGCTGAGTGCGTTTGTGACTGACCTAAGGTCACCCAGCGAGCTTCCATGGCAGAGTGGGGATTCAAGCCTGGGTCTCCCAGATCCTAGTCCAACTCTAACCATGCCAGCTTGCTTGTGTTAAAGTGAGTCTCTCTGTCCTTTTCTAGACACTGTTTTTTGTGACGTGTTAATAAAGAATTTGTATACTGTGCTTAACTGACACAAGACACTTTTTGTTATATCAGCACAGAATGTAAAGTGAGAAGCAGGCTACTGGAAGGGATACTGGAGTCAGGCAAATGGGGCCCCCTACGAAATCTGTGGAGCCAGTTTGGTGTAGTGGTTAAGTGTGCAGACTCTAATCTGGGAGAACCCGGTTTGATTCCCCACCCCTCCACTTGCAGCTGCTGGATGACCTTGGGCAAGCCATAGTTCTGTCAGCTGTTCTCTCAAGGACAGTTCTGGAAAGAGCTCTTTCAGCCCCACCTTACCTCACAGGGTGTCTGTGGTGGGGAGGGGAAAGGAAAGGAGTTCGTAAGCCGCTCTGAGACTCCGAGTGTAGGGCGGGGGGTGTAAATCCAATCTCTTCTTCTTCCTCTTCTTGCTACGGCCAGGCCTGCAGAGTGCTGAGGGACTGCTACATTGCCTTGACTGACGGGCTTCTGGTTAGCTGGCAGCCCTTCAAGTCAGAGTTCCTGAGACAGCTCTAATTTTGTGTTTCAGCATTTCTTACCCCATATGCCGTGTTTCAGCATGTGCTAATTCCCTGCCAGTCCGCACAAGTGACAGGGACTGGCACAGAATCAGTTCATGCTCTGTCCTGATGACGTCTTGTGCTCTTGATGGGGTGATGTCAAAGGAAAAATTCTCACCGTTGTTGCTATTTCAGTGCACACAGTGCTTTAACAGAGAACAAGAGCAGCTGACTGCTTTTCCTCATGGCCAGGGATGTGCACTATGCTGTCGAACATCAGAAGCACAGAAAACTTTCATGGGGATGAGCCCTTGGTAATGCCATGGTTGAGCTGTGTTCTCACATGCCTCTTGGAAGCACAAAACGTCACTTTTCATGCAGGCTGCAACACTGAAATGAACGTGTCAATTGAGCCCATACAGGGCCATGAGGCCATTGATCATGTTACCACTTGAGTGTTGCAGTGTGTGGATAGCATGTAAGGATGGAGAGGCATATTCAAATTTTATTTATTTATGTTCTGCTTTTTTCCACAATGGAGACCCCAAGCAGCTTACAAGATCATTATCCCCATCTCCAGTTTTGCCTCATAATAATAACCTTGTGAGGTACATTATTATGCATGAGAGTGTGACTGGTCCAACCCAGCGTGCTTCCACGGCAGAGCATTCATCTGAAGTCTGATAAAGGGCCAATATTAAAAACCTAGCTGAAACTTATATAAAAATACATGTATTTATTAGAAAGACAGTTCAAACATATGAGGGCCCAATGAAAGCCTCATTAAAAAGTTCAAGTGGCCTAAACACAAGGGCCAATACACATGACGTGACACATTTCCGCCCTACTGGGGCCTTCTTCAGAGGTGAAACAATATTGAGGCACACCTAACAATAATATATATTACAATAAGATAACCTATAAGTGAATACTGGACCAAGAAAAGGAAGGTTAAGCAGCAAGATCTATAGACGCAAGACAAAGATGAGGCCTCTAAAGATGAAAGTCATGTGTCTGGTGCCAAATGCTATTATAAGTTTCAACTAGGTTTTTAATATTGGCCCTTTATCAGACTTCCTTCTTACCCTTGTGGTTCTTGATGCCAGTTTTTCAGTCAAGTTTGTTTTCCGCTCCCTGTGTCTTAGAGCACTGATTTGAACCTGAGTCTCCCAGATCATGGTACATCATATATTATACATTTGTTCATAATATATTGGCCAATATAAATACTAATGCCATACATCAATTGGCTAATAATAATAAACCAAAATACATGCTAATATATAACCTCAAGAGGTTTTTTGTAATGCAATCCCAAACAAGTCTGTTCAGAAATAAATCCCACAGTTCAGTAGGATTTAGTCACACTTAAGTGTGTAGAGGGCTGAGGCCCAAGGCATGCCTATGGGCTTTTTCATACACAGGGCCTTTCATCCTCCCTTTAAAGTCCAGAAAAGGCCCCAAAGATACTTGCATGTGTGTTTCTGTGGATGTTATTCCTTTCCCCAGAATTAAATACATTAAGAGCCAGGCATGGGGAGGTAACAGTTTGATAAAATAATATAGCTGTATTTATAAAACACCCCAAGCATAGGAGGAACTTTATTTATACTGTTTATAGTATGCCTTTCTTACTGAATTTCAAGGTGGGTTACAGCGCAAGTCAATACAATCACTTATATTGTACATCTTTTTACAATATTGTACAAAATTAATAACCAATACAAATAATTAAAAAAATACTAGTAATCAAGTTTTGTTTTACTTGGAAATGTAACTACATAATATATGGCTTGGTTGAAAAGCAGCCAGGGCAGCAACTTTCTCAGCTACCTGTATCTGACAAAGGGAGCTTTGACTTTGCAAAGCTTAAACCCTGAGAAAATCTTGTTGATCTTTACGGTGCTACTGGATTCGAATCTCGCTTTTACCTCACCCATCATCTGAAAAACATTCGCGGCCTCATTGTGGTTCACAAAATCCCACCCTATCCATGTTTACTCGGAAGCCAATTCCATTGGAGCCAACTGCATTTACGAGCAGGTGTGTCTCCTGAAACCAAACACGCCGCTGGCATTCGTTCAGGGAGTGAGTCCCATGTAATTCGGTAGGATACCGTACGAGTAGGTCGCGCACGTCTGCGATCCTATGCATTTACTCGGAAGCAAGCCTAGTTGAACTGGGTCGGACTTTCGTTGGAGTAAACGCTCAAATTCAGGGGCGCGGGAACAGTTACGGCTTAGCTGTCCCCATTCAATGCTCACAAAAAGCTGCCCATGTCTCATACGGCTGTAAGAAGCCAGAAGGACTACTTCCGCCCTTAGTTCCTGGTGCTTTTCGAGCTAGCAGGCCGGTTGCCCTGGACAACCAGGAAGCGAAGCGTCCCAAGGCTGTGTGTTTGCAGCTCTCACCGCTCTCTTTGTCCCCTGCAGAGCTCGGCTGATCTCCCTTTGGGGTAAGTAAACGCGGGGCTTTGCCATCAAGGAGGCCGCCGTCCTCCTGAAGTCTTTGCCGTCGGCACAATTGGATGACCAGCGCAGGAGGCATGTCACGAAATGTACTTCGGCGTCTTGTAGGAGATATTGGCTGCGATCCTATCCACGTGAATCTGGAAGTAAACGCCGTGGAACTTTGTTTATTTATTGGATTTATTAATCGCCTAATCCCTGCTATTGCCAGGGCTCTGGGCAATGTGCAATACCCATAAAACACAACCAGATAAAATCATTAAAACATTAAAAACTTCAGAGTAAATATGTACAGGCTTGCGTGGACATCGTCCCATGAGCAAAGCAAAACCAGGGCTTATATACCATCTGGTCCCTCCACCACGACGTGGAGGTATAAGGGTGCAGGCAACTGCTTCATAGTGATAGTTATGCATTTTAAGCCTACCCTTTCTGTAAGGAGCGGAGTCATAATTCACTCCTCCAGTTTATCCTTACAACCAACCTGTGAGGTAGATTTGGCTGAGGGAGAATGGCTGTCCCAAACTGCAAAGCTTGGGTACTATTTTGAGTTGTTTTAGTTGGTCCTGATAAGGTGTGTTAGGTAGCTTTTTGTTTTGGGATATTGTTCTGGACCCTGGGATTACATGCAACCTCATTCTACTATGAGGACAACTGAATTTATTCAAAAAAAGAGGGAATTTTCAGGTGGAGAACAATTAATCTGGGGAAAGGCTGTGCTTCCCCACCCCAACACAAAATAACATGATCTAGTTTGGCTTCCATTGATTCTTTTTGGTTTTGTTCATTAACTAAAATTAATCTTCAGTATTAAAATCACAGTGACTAGTATGTTCTCCCTCCGCTGTTGACCTTGTAAGGGACCCATGTGTTTCATTTGGCTCTAGAGAGACACCCCCCCCCCCATTTGCCTGACCTCTTAAGGAGCAAGAAGGAAGGCTGTGTAGCTGAATGGCAGCAAGAGACCCCTTCCCCCTTCATCTATGAGATTGTCAGACACTTCCAAGTGAAGTTGCTAGGAGCAATCGTCTCCCATGATGAGTGTTTGGGAGAGAAAGTGTAAATTTGTGAAGACATACAGCCCAATTGAATCTGTGTTTCCCTAGAAATAAGTCCCAGTGGATCTTCCTCCAAGATAAGTAGACATGAGATTGTATTCTTAGGCTTGCATTGGGTTACTGTTTCTATCCCAGCCTTTCATATAAAATGTTCAAAGCTCACAATAACATATAGCATTGAATAAAAAACTGCTAATAAGAAAAACAAAACCCCATTAAATCATAAAACATGCCATTAAAGCAGCAGTGGCACCATTTGCTGCAACAATCACCTCAGTTATTATTATAGTCTTTTTAAATGAGGTGGTTGTATTAATAAGATTGCTTTGACTTTATTTATTTGGAACATTTTGATGCTGCCTTTCCACCAAGTTCAGGGTCTCCAAGACAGCAAGCAGTGCATATGAAAACATGTTTTAAAATTAAAACAAAACATAAATGCATGGACACAGGTGTCAAAACACATGAATAGGAACGAGGAAATGCTGAGTAAAACAGGAAAGTCTTCACTTGATGGTAGAAGACAATGATAGAAGATGACAACCAAATCTGCCCTAGGAGGGGATTCCATAATTTTGATGGCATAACTGAGATGCCTTGCTTTATTTATTTATTTGATTCATTTGTACCCCATCTTTCTCCCCATTGAGGATCCAAAGCAAAGCCGCTTACATCATTCTCCTCTTCTCCATTTTATCCTCACAAGAACCCTGTGAGGTAGGTTAGGTTGAGAGTGTGACTGGCCCAAGGTCACCCAGCAAGCTTCCATGGCAAGACTGGAGTGCTATTGTCTGTACGTCCACTCCAGCCAGCATTCTGGCTGCAATATTCTCTATCGCTTGCAGCTTTTGAACACTGTTCAAGGGAGCCTTATGTAAACCACATTGCAGTAATCTAATGTCGATGTTAGCAGGGTGTACACCACAGTGGCAAGATCTTTGACTCGGAACCTGTAAGAGAATAAAGTTGGTGCCAAGGGAGGGGGTTTCACAACTGAGGTGCCATGACAGAAAAAGGTCTTCCTCCAATAGCCCCACACCTAAAGGGAGTGGAGTATCCTGAGGAAGAGGATCTCAGAGAAGGAATTGTTTCTCAGCAGGGAGCAAGAGGCCCGGGACCAGTTACCTTGCGGTGGATAGTGGTGGGAATACCCATACTCAATTGAGTTGCTACTTCCTTTTCTTTTAACAAGAGATAGTCAACTGAAAGTTATATAGACACCAGAGCTATCACAGCGTCTCCCTGATGGGAGTACTGAAACTGATCTCCTCTACCTCTGAAAAAGTAGCTGTCCCACTCTTGTAGGCAGGGTGTGGGCTTGCCTCTTGCCCCTCCCCTTGTATACATAGTTGGATTTTGTAAATGTCTGGCACCTGTTTCCATATGTGGCTGCTATCACGGGATCGGTACAATGGAGTTGGAAAAATAAGCTGTTTAGACAGTTCTGTTAGAAACCAAGATGTTGTATCTGTGTTACTCCCCCCTCCCAATTTCAGCTAATTTTTCTTTATTTATAATCTCTTGATGGTTTTGTTTGGCAGTAGTGTTCTCCTCTTAAGTCCTAGAAGACCATGGACCGACATGTTCCTGTTCATCCATTACCGGAGGAATTACAGAAGGTATGCTACAGTGGAAAAACTTGATGTCATTCTGCTTTTCATACTAACACGATAAGTGTAATTGCACTGACATCAATATACAATGGTACAGTTGCTGGTTTCTTTGCAGTTTATTAATGTGCCTAATGAACTGCATTTGCCCTGGGACTAATATTTGCACATAGCCTGTGTGTATAGATTGTTCCT
This sequence comes from Gekko gecko, assembly GCA_029375565.1. Classification (NCBI taxonomy): domain Eukaryota; kingdom Metazoa; phylum Chordata; class Lepidosauria; order Squamata; family Gekkonidae; genus Gekko; species Gekko gecko. Next base: position 117,650,370 of record JAPDNY010000008.1, read on the forward strand.
CTTGGAATTGTGGCATTCAGGTTTTTTTAAAAAATTATAATTTGTGCGATGAAACTCAGTGTAGACTCTTTAACAAATCTGACGCAGCACTGAAACTGGTGGAGAATGGTAATGACCTTGAAATGGAAAAGAATGGGAGTTAACCAAAGTTAGTTTCTGTTGAAAGATGATAGAAAAGGAAAGGCTCTGAAATGACGGAGGACATTCGGGGCCACTCATATCACAGAGTGTGTTCCTTTTTAATGAGGTACTTTCCCAAGAAAAACCTGAAGTTTAATGCTAAATATTGCCAGGTTACAGAAATACAATGTTGACCCTATCATAGTTAGCTGCTGGAGAGTCTGTAAAAAAAAAAATCTGGTTTGTATGCAACCCATGGGTGGGAGAGCCTTGGTTTATAAGAATATATTAGCATAGTATGTACACTTCTCATGTTACCAGTTTTCTTGTTTCAAACTCCAAAGATAATTAACTTGTGAATTAGTGCAGAAAGAAGCATGCATTTTTTCGGAACTGCCTTTCCCATATGTGCCCCACAGAGCCTTATGCTCCGGCAACCAACATCTTTTAGTTGTCCTCAGCCCAAAGGACGTCCAGTTAGCCTCAACTGGGGCCAGGGTCCCGTGGGATCTGTTACAGTTCCTCAGGGCCTGTCAAATGGAGCTGTTCCGTCGGGCTTTTGGTTGAGGCACTGGACATCCAAATCCATCTTGGTCTCCCCTGCTGACAGTGCTGATTTTCTTAATCTAGCAAACTACGCAGCAGCGCCACTCTGAAACGCTGCCATCTGAACTTTGTTATCAAGGGAAACTTGCTCTGGTTCGCAACATGGTTGATCTTACTGTTAATTTTATTGTTAAACTTCTATTTATTGTTATTTTGGTCACGAGTTTTGTGTGACTTTATAACCTGCCCTGGGCCCGCTTGTAGGGAAGGCGGGGTATAAATTGAATAAAATAAATAAATAAATAAGACAGTATTCTAAGACAGTATTCTCAAACTACAAATGCCATTCCCTTTCTCTTATAATTTTTTAATATTTGCTGTTGTTATTATTAATAATTCGAGTCAATTCTCAGTTTAAAAATAACTCAGTTTGTCATATGTTCAATAAAAGCATAGGGGGTTGTGTCCCTGGGCAGATCCGTTCCCTCATGTGTGTACATATATCCTCATAGCAATAAACCTGTGAGGTAGGATAAGCTGAGAGTTTCCATGACAGAATGGGAATTCAGACCTGGGTCTCTCAGGTCCTAGTCTGTCACTGATTGGTTATATCAGATGCAAATGATTAAATATTGTTCCTTATTATATAAATGACAAAAACAGAAGTTCAGTCAAATCTGACTAGATTCTTTATAAGGCCTCTTCCTGTTTAGGATTAAAATGTAATGCCTTCAGACATCATATTACCTGCAGTTTGATGCTTTTAGATATTTAGCTATGCTGCCAAAACTTTAAAGTATTTTACATTGAAGGGGGTGTTATCGTACAATAATTACAGCCTAAGACATCCGTGCATGAAGGGCTTAAAAAAACCCCTAATATAAACCAAATCCTTCCTGAAAGGTGCCTCACAATAACCATTTTTATAGTTTGACAGTAGATGCAATTAAGTTTGCAATCTTAGGCATACTTAACTAGAAAGTAGCATCCCTTCAAACTCTGTGGGATTTACCTTCCTATTAAATATGCTGAGGAGTATGGTTTCCATCTTGTCTCTCTCTCTTAAAAGACATTGAAATTTGTCTTTGGAAAGATAATTGGCTGCACTTCAACAGAATCATTAATAATTTTCATGAGACAGTTTTTAAACAGCTACGTTATTTATGCCAAGTAATTAAGGAGGGATTTTTATGTGTGTGTTTAAGTCTGGGCAAGGATGCCGGTTTGCCATTGGGGGCAGGTGGAAAGGTGGCATAAATATGTTTTAAATAAATATGTAAATTTTCTTTTGATTTCTGTGGCTGGTAGAATTCTGTTGTTAGAAAGGACTGAAAGATGGTTAGAAGAACCTGGACAAAAATAAGGAAAACAGTAGCTGGAATGGACTGGGTGTATACAGGATGTTTGTGTGTGTGTGTAGACTATACATCGTCTTATCCTTTGTTTCCTAATCCTTTTATTTGGGGGGGAGGTTGTATTCTTTGAGAAAATATTATATTGGGCCATTTGTGCTATTGATAAATGTAAAGAAGTAATACATTTCATTAAAGCTAGACTATTTGGTTCTTTTGTTATAGAGTCAGGTCTGAGTTTTAATAGTCTTATAAAACTGAGAAATTATACTTCTGTATAGTAAAATGAAAACATTTCAATACATTGCAATTATTTTTCTGTTAGAACAGCTTGTATACCTGATTGTGGACCTCTGGTGGGGGGGACGGGGACGAGATGAGAAGCTAGGGAAGAGTTCAGTGAAACAGAAGGGATTTCAGTAATACATAAATCGTTGTGCCGTAGACCCATTTCCATTCATTTCTTATGACCATTAATCACAATATGCTTGCTAAGCCTGTTGGAGGTGGTAGCAGGCTAGGCTTTGGAGTTCCCGAGACTGATAGTACTGGGGGACTTCAGCATCCATGCCGATGCTGCTACCTCTTCACAGGCTTTGGACCTGGTGTCTTCCATGGCAGTACTAGAACTCTCCCAGATTGGTTCAGGTCCCATGCACCAAGCAGGCCACACACTGGATTTGATCTTTGGTGTGGGGATGGATATGGATCTGATTGCTAAAGCCGAACTGCCGTGGTCAGATTGCTTTGCTCAGAAGACCTGGCCGAGTATCCCAGCCCCTTCCTGTTTAGGTGGTGAGTAGATTTATGCTTGCCCATGGAGACTAATGGACCCAATTGGGTTTCAGAATGCTCTGCAGAATCAGATGCTCCCTGGTGATTCATTGGGTGAGCTGATAGGGGACTGGAACTCCTGTCCCTCTGAAGCCAATGTCCTCCTGGTCTAAATTATCCCCCTGGTATACTTTGGAGTTATTAGGTGTCCCCCCCATTATTTATTTCATTCATATCCCACCTTTCTCCCCAATGGGAACCCAAAGCAGTTTGTATCATTCTCCTCTATTTAATCTTCACAACAATCCTGCGAAGTAGGCTAGGCAGAGCTTGTGTGACTGGCCCATGGTCACCCAGCAAGCTTCCACGGCAGTGTGGGGATTCAAACCTGGGGTAAAGCTTAGGGTTGCCAGACCTCTGGCCAGGGTGGGGTTCCCCCAATTTGGGGGGCTCTAATCCACTGCCAGCTAGCTGATGATGTCGACGTGGGAGTGGGGGACATGATAGCTCTCTTGAAGTGTTTGAAGGGCTGTCACTTAGAGGAGGGCAGGGAGCTGTTCCTGTTGGCAGGACTCGAAATAATGGGTTTAAATTAAGGGCGGGAAGGTACCAGCTGAATATTCGGGAAAACCTTCTTACCATAAGAGTTGTTCAACAGTGGAATCAGCTGCTAGGGAGATGGAGAGCTCCCCCTCACTGGCAGTCTTTAAGCAGCATCTGGTCAAATACTTGTCAGAGGTACTCGATCCTGCATTGAGCAGGGGGTTGGACTCGATGGCCTGTATGGCCCCTCCCAACTCTGTGATTCTGTGATTGTCACTTAGTATTTAATGTTTGGTGTCAGCACTGTAAAACATTGAGCTGTGGAGGCATGGCTTTGGTTTTTGTCCTGCCAAGATGTAAAGTCAGGGCATTGGCAGCTCACCACCCATCTCTGCTGTTCTGAGGAAAACTGGACCCAGGCTGTACTGATCACCAAGGAGATCTGTGTAGGGGACCAGGATTCAACACACAGGTTCCCTTGCTGAATCAGAAGAACCCGCACATAGTCAGCAAGTGCAGGGTGCTGGTCACTGGACCAGGGACTCTGCAGGCAGGGCATGGGATGGGCAATCAAAGCTGTGGGTCATCTGGGACGCTGACTGTCATTCCCTGGTGGTGGAGATCAAGGTGTACCAGATCTGTGGCTCTTTGTGAAAAGGGAGGGCGCACCAGTTGAAATGGGATATCTCATTTGCTTCTTTAGCACGAAGATGTATTTATGCATGTATTTGCATCATTTATACCCCTACTTTTCCCCTAGCGGGGACCCAAAATAGCTTACAGCATTTTCCCCTTCTCCGTTTTGTCCTCACAGCAACCCTATGGGGTGGGTGAGGCTGAGAGCATGCAGTTCACCCAAGGTCACCCAGCAAGCTTCCGCGGCAGAGTAAGGATTTGAACCTGGGGCTCCCAGAACCTAGTCTAACCACTACCCCAAGCTGGCTCTTCATTGACTCCTTGCTTGATTCTTTCCTTGCCTGTGCCTCCCCCCTTTCCATACGACCTCCCTTTTGACTTAAAAGATTGTGCCCGCTGTTCCCTGTTTTCTGCTCTGGGTTCTTTTCGATTCCTCTCTGCTTCCCTCTGCCCCTAGGTGTCCCTTTACCCGACTCAGCTGTCCGGTCTCTCTCTCCCCTATGAGGAACTCTAAATATATACATGTTCATTTGCAGCTTCACAGTAAGGAATGCTGCTTCTGAGAAACTTCTACTGCAGCTTGATTAGATTACTTTTTAAAAAATGATTACACAACTTTGTGGAGGAGTGGTCTGTTGAAATATGCTAGCCTTAATAGCTAAATGAACCTCCATGAACAAAGGTGGTGTACATCTGAACACAAGGTAGTGGTAATAATAAGAACAACTGAAAGTACATCATTCTCTAGGTCCGTGCTCACTTCTGTTCTCCATGTGAACAATATACTTTTGAGCGATTGTGGAGGTAGTGAGAGAAAATGCACATGGGCAAGTCCTAGTTAGACAGACGCAGGCAGGTATGTGTTCTTACTGGGTGTCACAGACGCTCAAACATGCAGCAGTATTTTTAAATTCCATTTGAATGCTCCTTAGGCTCTTGTGTCTACAGATGATAAAATAAGATATAGAAGCACTGAAATAATTGCATTAAGGCATTTCTAAATTGTTCATCCATTGTTAAGGAGAAGTCTGGTGGCACTTTAAAGACTAATGCAGTTTGTTCCAGCATAAGCTCACTTCATCACATGCATATGGTGTGGAAAATTGTTTGACAGAGATTTTTGTAGCCCAACTCACAGAAGGGGAGAAGGAATTGTAGGAGAGAGAGAGAGAGAGAGAGAGAGAAAGAGAGAGAGGCTCTTGTAGATCACTCAGGTGCATGTATGTAGCAATATCTCATTGTTTGCTGGCTTCTCGTGCATCTGCTTTTTGCCATGCTTTCAGGCTTTTGATGTATAAAGTGACCATCTATTAAGTACCCATTCATTCCTGTGGATTTGGGGCTGGAGCAGAACTTGAAGGATTAAGCTCAGATTTATCTCTGCCTCGAATGTGTTGTCTTGGGACAGATTTAGATTCTGATAATAGCTTTTAATGTCCTCTTTTAAATGCATAAGAAGTTCCCCGAAGTAGAACTCGTTGCAAACTATGCAAATAGAGATGTATGCCTGAGAGTTTTCAAGCATACCTCCCAAAATGTAAAACGTGACACACAAGTGCATGGAAATTTATGCACCATTATAGAGTCACACAGCCGTTGTTTACTGCAGCTCTCAGTAACAGGGTACAAATCTGGTTTTGTTGCTGTGCAGTTTGTGAAATGGCTGAGAGTTGGGGCTCTTGCTGTTATTGAAAAGTGGCTGAAGTGGACCTCATTTTGAAATCATTGGCACAAATCACCTAGGTGGGAATCAAGACCCATAACGGAAGGCTGGTTGGCCAGAACGACAAGGAACAAAACTAAATTCAGACATTAAATGCCCTTTTCCAACCATAGGGGCTAATGTAACTGTCAGTCAAGTCTGTGACGAGCATTTGACATATACCTGACGTATACAACAAAGTCAGCCCTTTCTATCTTGGTTGTCAGGAAAGTCAAGGAAAGTCAGGGTTAATCTAGGTTGACTCAGAGAGTCAGGGCTGGCTAAGAGAGTCCCAGGAAGTTAAGTTCAGATACTCTATCTATTTAGACTTTGATAGTGTATAAACATTCCAAAAGGCAGAAGTCATGTAAGGCAGAAGTCATGTACAGTGTTATCCTGAAGGCCACAGCACTTACCGGAGTCCTAAAGCCTCCTGGGAAACAGAACCACAGATTCAATGATACAGGTTAATTGCTATAGAAATTAAAGTTATCAGAGGTGTACAAGAGGTTTAGCAGAGGACTGAGGCTCAATCCAGCCCTAATTCCACGACAGTCTCCACCAACCCTATGGCATTGCCATATGTCAGCTATGACTTGACAGCACTTTCTTCCACCGCTGAACTCGAATCTCGCTCTTTTGCAGCCGACCAGCACAGCTTCCCTCCTGAAACTCTTTCAGTGCATGTTGTTCATTAAGAAATTAACACTGTCACATTTTCAGATAGATGCTGAACAGAGTTCTCCCCCTCCCTCCCCAGGGCATACAGTGAAATGTCTATAACTGTTTATTTTGAAAGATAGAAGTGGCGGTACTGTAAGGCATCACGGTGTTCTTTTTGGGATAACAGGCCCTCCCTTCCCTTCACATTACAGCTCAGTTTGTCCCCTTTCAATAAGCAATTTTAGTACTTTGGAACCTTATGGTATTTATTCTGAATAACAGTTTCATATTTCCAAGCACAAGTTGTAACTGCCAGGAAAAATAGAATTAATTTTTCATTTCCTTCAGAGCCACCGTAGCTATGATTAGGCTTTGTGAAGCAAAAAAACCCACAAAAAAACAGAGAAGAATTTGGATAAATAAAGCTTGGCGGAGCAGGGCCTAGAGCCAATGTTTTGGACAGAGCTTGTCAAAGGGTAGTTGAGGTATGCCATTGATATCCTTCACTGGTGGTGGCTAATTTTCACAGTAAAGCTGTGTTGTTGTTGTTTGGGGGGTGGGGGTTATTGCAGCCAAACCATTTTACCCTCTCTTGCTCTTTTTGTTTATGTTTGAATATTTTCCTTCTTCCACTTCTCAAAGTAAGTTTTCTTTATCTGATCCCTTTTATCCCTATTTGTTTTGGTTCCTCCTAATTTTTCTAGTTTATACTGTTAAAATAAGCATGCCGCATTCATGGAAACATGGAAACAGCGTTCCGTGCACCTTGGTGTTTAGTCATGCCGGCCACATGACCACGGAAATGTCTTCGGACAGCGCTGGCTCTTTGGCTTTGAAACGGAGATGAGCACCGCAACCCTAGAGTCGGGTTCGACTGGCTTTCGAGCAAGGGAACCTTTACCTTTACCTTTAGATAAAACAATGTAAATTACAAATAGATTAGATGTCAACTTATTGCACAGGTAAAAATGATATGATAATAATAACAACATTAACAGTAATGATGAGGACCACTTTGCTCTTAAACAGCATTGCTTATTAACTTTTGTATCATTAAATTAAATATAAAAATACTTGAATACTCCTGTCTATTATTGTCTTACTTTTCTGATTGATCAGATATACAAACTTGATGTATTTGGTGCTACGCAGTGGGTGTGTATTGTTTAAGTGTATATTAGGTGGTTTTAAAAAGGGATTAGAAAGGTTCATGGAGAATAGGTCCAACAGAGGCTACTAGAGGCGATGACTTAAGGAAACTTCAACGTTCTGAATACCAGTGCCGGAAGACAACGTCGGGAGAAGGACTAAGCCTCTATGTCCTGTTTGTTGGCCCTGCTGGACAACTGATAGGCTATTGTGTAAAACAGGATGCTGTACTTGATAGACTGTTGGTCTGAACCAGCATGGCACCTCTTATGTTCTTATGATTTGGGCTGAATAGAGATTACATATTGTCCTATTAAAGGCCTCCTGTAATCTCAGAAGAGTTCTTTGTCGGTGTGGTGCATTTAATCACTTAGATTGTTCGGTAGAGGGCCATGGCTGAATTCATGTCACTGCTTGCTCTCCCTTCTCTCTGCCTATGTCTTTCCCTGTGCCCTGACTGAAGGGGTCTTTATTCCAGACAGCCATTTCTTCCAACTATCCAAATCCCTTTGTGCCTCATTGCTGGACTCCTACCTGCTGAGACTGTGCATGTAGCAGAGTGTACTTCTTGAAAGCTGAAAAGTGTCCTCTGGTTGCTTCTGTGGCTCCATAATACAAATAATGATACCTCAGTAGGACCTCAATATTCAGAGGCAACCTCTTTCTGAGTACCAGGTGTTGATGGGAAACAGTGGGGAAGACCGTCACCTGTCATGCCCTGCTTGTGAGCTGCCAGAGAGCTGATCCCTCAGGGCAGCTCCCATGTTCGGTGTCGGTGTTCCTGTGTTTTATCTCTACAGAGCTAGAGAAGCATAATATACTTGGGATTCTGGAAAGCATCTTGGTCTGAGTTCCTGTGTGTGTGTGCGCATGGAACTTTTGAGTGTCCAGGGGGCTCTTGAGATGTCACCTTTTGGCTAGAAGTACTTGTGCAGTAATCAGCTTCCAGTCGTTCTCCAAAGGCTGGTAGAGGATGTGGAGGGGCATGAGGGGGCTGCTGGGAGCTCTGGAGCATATGCAGAACTTGAGTGCACGTGTGGACCCTGTAGCACTTGGATTCCTGCTGCTGTCCTCAAGATAGAATTTTCAGCCTTCTTCATAAGGATGGGCGAACTCTCTGAGTTTAAGTCATGTTGGGTTGGATCCAGCTAGCACTTTCACTCAGTTCCCTGCCATACTACAACCCTTTGGCGGTCCACATGGTTTTTGTACATGTAGGTACATGATTCCCAGCATAGCCTCTCTGGTTGGAGAAAGACACTGTCTCTGTGATTTTTCACCTGCAGGAAAGCCAGTTGGCTCCAGCTCACTCCTACAGCACCTTGGGATCTTCCTTCCTTGTGTAGCTCTGCTGTTGCACAAAGGCCTTGCTGAGGGGACCTTGGAAAGGAATGAGTTTCCTCCCCTCATTTCTTTGCTGCTACACAGGCAGGAGCAATGAAAGCAGTGGTCATTTGCTAGGGCAAATTACCAAAATGAGGAAAAATGGGGGGGAAATGTTGGGCTCTCAACAAAGTGTGATGTTTTGTTTGTGGGGATTCTTAAATGCACCCAAACATGGAGCTGTGTGCTAAAAGTACATCCTGTGTAGACAAAGAGCAATTTCACACCTGTCAAATTTTGCAGTTTCTGTATGACTCAGAAGCCCCATATACAGTAGATCATGTGATGCCTTCTATGAATGCTACCCAGCTCATGGTTTTGGGTGGATCACAAATGTGGTATTGTTAAGCTGTCTTGCTGCTTGCCAAAGAGACGATAATAATTTTTTTGGAGTGCTTTTGAAGTATAGCGAGTTACAAACATAAATGGAGAGTCCTCCAAAGAGGATGATAATGCAGAATCGTGAGTGAAATAAGGCTTTTGAAATTTAGAAAAGCAGTCTTATTAAGGTTTATGCTGCCTGTGGAAAACCTGAAGTAGAACTCTCATAGCTTTCAATAACTTCAGTGGAGAACTACAGATTTGTCCCTGTCTCCACTGTAACCACTGCTGTTGTGTTGTTGATCCCCATTCAGCAGTCTTTTCTGTCCCCGGCAATTAGCAGATGGCACAGGAGAGTGGAGGGAGGGAAGGCAGCATGGTATAGCCCTATCTTGCCATATCTTGAAAGCTAAGCAAGGTCAGCCCTGGTCGGCACCTGGACAGGAGACTGCCAGGGAAGACTGAGGTTGCTCTGCAGAAGGCGGCACTGGCAAACCACCCCTGCTTCTCACTTTCCTTGAAAGCCCCTTGCTGGGGTCACCGTAAGTTAGCTGCGACTTGACAGCAGTTGCATATGTAGAGGAGAACAGAATATAGTAGCTCCGAGGCAAAAAAAATTCAATTCCCCTTACAATAAATGGCTTTGTGCTCCCGATATCTCTACTGCAGTACCTTCTTTCCACCCGTCCCCTTCAGGTTACAAGCCACTGCAGTTGTTTCTTAATCGCTTCATGTCATGCATGTGCCACCTTTCAGGCTTGGCTTCCAAGGCAAAACAGCATAAAAGTCCACTTAGCTTCATAAAACCTAACACAGTTGAAATAATTAAAAAGTCAAGCAAAAGAACAATTGGAATAAATCTACCCAAGTCAATGGATTCGAGAAGGTTGGATCACCTTCCCTATGAGGAAAGGCTGAAGTGTCTGGGACTTTGCAGTTTAGGAAAAAGATGGCTAAGGGGGGACATGAGAAGAGGTTTATAAAATTATGCACGGAGTGGAGAAAGTTGACAAAGAGAAATTTTTCTCCCTTTCCAGAATACTTGAACTCAAAGGCATCCAGCAAAGCAGATGGGCAGTTGTTTCAGGACAAAAGGAAATACTTCTTTTATAGTGATTGATTAAAATGTGGAATTTGCTGCCAGTGGATGTAGTGATGGCCACAGACATAGACAGTTTTAAAGGGGGATTAGAGAGATTCGTGGAGGGTAAGTCTATCAGTGGCTACTAGCCATGGTGACTGAGGGGAACCTCCACATTCAGAGGCAGCCTCTGGATCCCAGAGCCAGAAGGCAACATCAGGGGAAGGCCTCGGCCTCTATGCCCTGTTGTTGGCCCACCAGAGGAACTGGTTGTCTTCTGTGTGAGACAGGATGCTGGACTAGATGGACTACTGGTCTAATCCAGCAGGGCTCTTCTTATATTCTTAAGGGCAGCCCTCGAAGCCCAGGCAGAACTAAAACATGTTTTCAGCTGCCTCTGAAAGGAGCCAGATGTACTTCCTAAGAGACATTCCACAGAACTGGGATGACCACTAAACTCCTGATTGATGAAAAGGCCCGAGATTGGATGTAAAGGGGAGCAGAAAAATTTCACAGAACTGAGATCCTTCTAAAAGGAGCAGAAACATTCTTTGCCATTTTCCAGAGATAAGGTCTGCTTCAGGCCTTAACGTCAGTTTTACTGTTTTGTTTGCTGATGTTAACTAGGTTATGTTAAGGGTGGCAGGGGCAGGAGCTCCATGTTATCCAGTTGCTTCTACGCTTTCCGATGAGGCTGCTGTATCCAGTTAATTTGAGATTAGTTTAGAATGATAGAGCTGGAAGGGGCCTAGTTTATCCCTCTGCAGGAAATCTAAGCTAGAGCGTTTTGTTCTTGCCATTAAGAAATTTCTCCTGATGTTCAGTGGGAAACTACATTACATTACGCCCTTTGGAACATAAGTCTTTGTCCTGTTCTGTGTGACTGACTGCCCTTCAGATATTTGAAGAGTGCTGCCGTGTCTCCCCACAGTCTTCTCTCTTGCAGGCTAAATGTGCTCAGTCTTTCCTCTCAAAATGTGTTTTCCATACTTGTGATTGTTCCTGACCTCCTCTGAACCCATTCCAGTTTGGTCTGTGTTTTTATTGAAATGGGGCACCCGGAACTGGACATAGTATAGCAGCTGAGATCTGAGTATCATGGAATAAAGTTCAATTGTTACTTCTCTTGACTTGGGTATGATACATTTTGTTAATTCAGTATAAATTCATATTAGCCTTTCCGTAGCCATGTCATGCTACTGACCAATATTCAACTTGTGGTTGACTGCTATCCAGACGTACTGTTTCCCCATGTACTGTTGCTAGGCCAGATGTGTTATTATCCTTTGTCTTGTACTTGTGTGTTTTATTCCTTTTACCTAAATGCAGAAATTTGCATTTGTCTCTGCTGAATTTCGTTTGGTTAATTTCAGCCCAGCTTTACAGCCTATTAAGTTTATTTTGAATACATAATGCTTCATTATGCTGAATAAGACCATTGGTTCCTCAAGTCTTGGGCCAAGATAAAAAGCACGGTACAAATTAAAATATTTGTACAAAGTAAAATATATAATAAAATAAGTATTGTCTACTTGGATTGGCAGTGTCTCTCCAGGGCCTCAGACAGAGGATTTTCATATCACCTCTCACCTGATCCCTGACAATGCTGGGGACTGAACCTGGGAACTTCTGTATGCAAAGCAGGTACTCTGCCACTCAGCTATGGTCCCTCTGGTCCATTTTTGCTGGCCATTCAGGTGTTAGCTATCCTTCCCAGTGTTTGTGTTGTGTGCAGATTTGGCAAGGATTGTGTCCACCTCTTCATTTCCAGGCCCTTTTTCTTTCAGTGTATTCCCTAAATACGTTGCCTCCTATTTTCTTCTAGATGTCCCGGGATGAGACAGTGTGTAAATACTGTGGAGTTAGCTATTTGATCCTTCATGAGTTTAAAATGCTAGAAGAGAAAGTCAAAGCGATGGAAGAGAAGGTGAAGTTTTACGAGGGGAGTGTGGAACGGGAGAACCAGCTTCAAGAAAAGCTACAGCGCCTAAATCAAGATTTTGACCAGTGCACAGCAGCCAGTGAATCAAAAACAGAAAGGTCGGCACATGTTATTCACTCTGGGGTTTCAAATTAATATGCTCCTTAATGTAATCCAGAAGAGAACAGACTTTGGCTGTCTTGCCCGATGGCTTGCGTCAGGTATTATTTTCGGCTGAGTTCACGTTAATGAAATGTTGGCATTTGAACCATGCTGTAGAGACCACTGCTTGCTGCTTGGATTGTTGAGCACTGGTTGATAATGTAATGGAAAGAAAGTCAGAAAGTTATTTTAAAGCCTGCTGTCATCAGAAAGTGCAACTTAGCTTTTCAGTCACTCGTTTCCTGACTGCTGGAAGGTTTTCCTCATTATGGACAGCGATGTCATGCTGTGCTGCTCCCAAGTGTGGCCTGTGCAATTTGCTCTCATGCATAGAGGTAGACCTACCATTCAGTCAGACTTCATACAGCCTCCTTATAGACACTGCAGCCCAGCTAATATCGGACACAAAGAGTGCATGTCACACTCATTTGGTAGAGCACTGGTTACTGAAGTTACTGAATTAATTTTAAAATTCTGGTTGTCACCAACAAAGTCCTTAAGAGCCTTGGACCCACATCCTTGCAGGAACACTTCTCCTGCTATGCCCCTTCATGTCAGCTCTGCTCATCTGAGCAAAGCCTTCTGAAGATGCCACCCTGCAAATAGCAAAAATCGACAACAGCTGGTTCATGCACTTTCTCTGTGGTGCTTCCACCTTGTGGAATGGCCTGCCTGAGGTGGTAAGGAAAGCGCTCACACTTTTGTCATTTCACAGAATGTGTAAAACAGAAACATTCAACTTTAATCACTGATGTCTGGTTGTTTATCATATGGCTGGTGGTGCCAGTAGTTCTAGAACACAAATCCTGATTCTGATAACATACCTGGTTTGCAGCAGAGACATGCATTATAATGAGAGATGAATGCAGATTACTCCCAGGACAGGAAACTAAGGTTTTCTCTCTGTGGCCCACAGACAAGGTATGGCAGGGTCTGTACCCTTTAGCTCTAGGGCCAAATGTGGCTAAGTGGGGGACCAAATACACTTTTTTGGAAAAGAAGTCTTGATTCTGAAGTTAAGATATATTGGAGGGAGAGGCGGATGCCAGAATAACAATATGCGAATTGAGTGGCAGGCAAAATAAAATCCTTTTTTATGGCACGAAAGGAAAACTATAGAGGTCAACAGCTGCTGGTAAACCAGTGCAGACCATGCACAGATTTATGCCAGAGCACTCAGTCACACAGGGTGTTGTGTACATCTATTACGTATTGCAAGATCTTGTGTGTGTCACTTCCTAATAAAGGATTCACAACAACCAGTGTTTGGGCTGCAGAAAATTTATGTATTATTAATCAACAAGTTGCTTATTAGCAATGTTAGGTTTCAGTTGTACAAGTGGGCTTTCTTATACTGCCTCTTTGCTGATCTCTTGCTCTGTATTTTCACGTAGCTTGGCTCTCTGAATTATAAAAGTCTGCTGATTCCTGAGGTATGGCATGAACAGCAGCAATGATGGCGGGTAATGGTTATAATCTCATCATTTATACATCATTTTAGAGGGTTCAAGCACATAGTGATATTATCTTAGTAATCCTTCTGACAGCCCTGAAAAGTAAAATGGTGTTATGACAAATGGATTCCTGCAGATCCAAAGTTGCGGGAGTTCTTTTGATTCTGTGACCACCCAATTCACTAATCTGGTCCTCCAAGCTGTCTTGTTAGATGTTGCTGAATATTTTTTTTCTTGTGGCTGTGGCCTCCTTACTGCCTCTTGTCCTCTTAATGCAGGGAATGCTAGTTACCAAAAGCTCCCTTTGGGGAAAGTGGGGTAAGATCTGGCAAAAGTGTGTATCAGAGACTTTACTGTTTGGCAGCCAAGGCAGAAACAGAAGGCCATAAAAGCTCAAGGGGAAAAGGTTACAAAGAAAAGGGCTGGGGCCCTGGCTGGACATTTGAGGAAGTGCCTTGTGTACACGAGATAAAGCATTATTGATCTGGGCGCTTGAATACACAGCATTCAGAGCCCAGGTGTTCCCAGATAATTGAGCAATGGCCTTTTCTCCAGTTTTACGAAGGCAGGGCACAGAAGTTGTTGATGTAAGTACCATCTGAAGTCTGCCTGAAGTCTGCCGGAGGCTTGCTAATCACTAGGATCCCTTATTTCAGAACTCCCAAGGTTTACTCTGTAAGAACATGGTGTACCCTTGTCATTCTTATTAGGTGATTTTGCAATTAAATACTTTTGAATGGAACTGTTACCGCCTTCAGAAATTGTGAGGTCAGCATCTCCACTGGCCTGGTGTATTATCTTTGTAGCAGGCAGATGCAGATTTCCATCCCTTTGTTGCATGCTCCTGTTATGCTTGCCATCAAAGGTCTGTGTGACTCCTCTTACTTGGACGGCCTTTTAGTGTGACTCAAATGCTGATGCTGAAGTTCGAATCGAGTGCACAAGAGCCTATTGTCTGTATTAATTAGTTTTATTTAAAAAAATACTGGGGAATAGTATTTGCTGAAGAAAGATTATTCTGGCTATGCTTACTGAAGCTCTTGCGGAGAAACCCAGAGATTTTCTTAGGTCATGCACTGAGCAAAGATATGTTTCTGGAAAAACAACATATAATAGGACTGTTATAATAAAAAAGTAATATTTCCGAGTTTCCCACTACAACCTCTAGTCTAATGTGCCTTTGCACATGCTACTTAGCTAACTCACTAGTTAGCAGAAAGTACCACTTAGGTATCTTCCATGTGAAATAACAGCTGTATTGTGGTATCAGCTTCAGTGAGGTATAGATTACTTTGTCACAAGTGTCATAAGCATTACAAGTTGTTATCGTTTGTTGTAGGTCTGCTGCCACAATCCAGTTCACAAAATAATTTGTGCCGCTATACATCACCTAGTTTTAACATGCCATAAGACTGCTTAGTGTTGTCGCTGAAACTAGCTTCACACAATTGCCACTCTAGAATGCTTGTTCGTAAATTGTTTTTTTGTGACATTATTGCTTCCTTTCCAGCTCACATCTGTAATTTCAGTGTGTAAGCTGAGAGTTGACTTTGGTGTTCAAAGCTGGGACAGAGGCTGGTGGTGGAATATGGAAAACGGTTCCATGTTTTCTTCCTTAGTGTTTTGCTTTGAATAAAGTTAGCCAAGCTTTGTTTAGAACCACAGATTCACAGAGTTGAAAAGAACCCTACAGGCCATCTAGTCCAATCCCCTGCTCAACATAGGATCAGCCTGAAGCATCCCTGGCAAGTGTTTGTCCAGGCGCTGCTTGAAGACTACCAGTGAGGGGGAGCTCACCACCTTCCTAGGCAGCCAATTCCACTGCTGAACTACTTTTACTGTAAAAAAAAATCCTAATATCCAGCCAGTAACTTTCTACCTGTAATTTAAGCCCATTATTGCAAGTCTTATCCTCTACTGCCAACAGGAACCGCTCCCTGCCCTCCTCTAAGTGACAGCCCTTCAGATACTTAGAGAGAGAAATCATGTGCCCCCTCAGCCTCCTTTTCTTCAGACTGAACATTTGCAGCTCCCTCAGCCTTTCCTTATAGGGCTTTTTCTTCAGTGGTTTCCATCAAGTAGACTTGTCTGTCCTTCCATAAGGAGGGGAATCCTGTGCCCGGGATTTGGAGCTGCCTCAGGAGTGTGAGAACATACCACTGGATAACCTAATAAATTGGTTCGGTGCATGCAGAAATCCCACACCAATCTTGTTCTGAATAAACGCAAAAAAACCCCTCAACAAGAATGGTGTACTGTGGCATCCTAAACAGTTACATCCTTCTAAGCCCATTGATTTTCATGACTTTAGAAGGGTATAGCACTACTTAAGATAGTGCTGTTAATGTCTAAAAAGAAACTAGCAACAGGTGGCTTGAATGTTGAGAGGAAGGTGTCGAACCTTACAGCATAAGGGCTGGATTTCACCTGTACTTGAATTGAGAGAGTTTGAGGAAGGGATCATTGGCTGCCTCCTTCTCTGCAGTGCAGGCCCCCTGTACACCCTCCCACACTGCAGCTCCTAAAGTTGAAGCAGAGTTGGATTTATATCCTACCCCTCACTTGGAGTCTCTGAGCAGATTGCAATCTCCTTCCCTTCCTCCCCGCACAACAGACACCCTGTGAGGTAGATGGGTCTGAGAGAGCTCTGAGAAAACTGCTATTTAAAGAACAGCCCAAGGTCACCCAGCTGGCTGCATGTAGAGAAGTGGGGACTCAAACCCAGTTCTCCAGATTATAGTCCACCATTCTTAACTGCTACACAAAACTGCTTCTTGAGGGATTCTGAGGAGCAGCCTCAGAAGAGACTTGGAGGACTTCAGTAAAAAAAGTGGGGGAATCACTAGAACTCTCTCTCATCCCACTTTCTGTCACATTCAAGTGTGTATATGTGGGTGTGTATGATTTCCATTAATTTCCCTTTCTTATCTCTGTGCTATATCCCACACTGTTCCTGAAGAGAGTTAGCACTGCAAAGGGAGAATCGCCACAAACCCCTAACTGTGAGTTCATACAGTTAGTGAAAGGGTTGGATTCAACCCATTCTTTGTGTTTCTGAATCAGCATTTCTTTTCCACATGTTCTCATGTTCCCAACTGTGTTTTGAGGAACAATAATTCTGGTTAAATAGCACTTGTTATAAAGTACCTAGACATCCAAAATGTATTTTAAATACTTTTTCACTCTGTGAAGCCAATGTATATTTAATGTCTGCAAAAATGTGTATGAATGTTTAGCAATAGCTAGTATTTGAAGAAATCATGGTCCTATCCCTGAATTATGTCCTCTATATAATGTTTCTAACCATGGGTGGCTAGTGCAGCATGTAGGACAGTGTATCAATGCCATTGCACCTTTCCTTTTTTATCTCCACAACAAAAAGGGCTAGATAAAAACTGGGAATTCAGAGGAACTAGTAGATTGTGGCAGTCTATCATTATAATATTATATGGCACAATAGCAATCACTGATTTTTTTTAAAGAAGTCCTCCAGTGATATGGGCAGACAACTGCAAAGAACTGATAGAAGGAAAATGCTGACAATGTGGGTGAGAATGCATTAGAAATTCGCCCCCACTGAACAGTATATGCAAACATTTCCTTTAGAATGTGGTCCACCTTGTTCATAGGTTTTCTGATTGACAACATGTAGAATTGTCCAGGTTAGTTATATGTGCCCTCTTTCCCCTGCAGGTTATGTGGAATCAGTTTTTGAAACCAACTGGAGTTTCAGAAGCAGTTTGTAACATGGCCTAGGGGTCTTTTATTCAAGGGGGGGAGTCAGAATTCAAGGGAGGAGTCAAAGGCAAGCCTTCAGTTGGACTTTGGATTCCAGTCATGCTTCATGTTCCCTTCAGTAGATGAACTGCTGCTTGATGTATGAAAATAATCATGTGGGAATGGAAAGTAAGAGGAGCTGTGTGGAATCAGACTTGGACATCTGTTCATTCAACATCCTGTCTCCCACAGAGTCCAATCAGATGCCTCTAAAGAAGACCTCAAGAAAGACCCTCAAGTTGTGTCCCATTGCTGTCCTCTTCCCGTAGCTAAGGCCTAGCTACACATTATACTGGTTTCTGGTCTTGTCTGAGTTCTGTCAAACCAGATGTGCCTTGGGAGTTCCATGTTTGGAACGCTCAGTGATGTCTGAAACTGAATTCACTTGCCTGATTCAGATTGGGACCATGGTCTGTGGGGACAGAAGGCTTAACCCTTCCCCTGCCCATCCTGTTTTTCTGACCTGAGGAGGTGCTATTTGCCCCATCAGGTAAACTTCTATGTTGTTTATCAGTGCAAGCCCATCTGAACAGGGCCACTGCCCTCACAGGCTTGAAGATTAAGCCTGAATGTGGAACGTGGCATTCTCAGCATGTGTGTCTTGTAGACCAGGTCCAGTGTAACATGAAATTAGGCTCTGATATTCAAAGGCTTTATTGCTTCTGAAAATGGAAGCTCATTTTAACCATTGTGATTAAAAGCTGATAGACCTATCCTTTGTTAATTTGTTTGATCTGCCTTTAAAGTCATCTCAGCTAGTGGCTATTGACACACCTTGCGGCTGCAAATTCCATACATTAACTACATATAAAATATAAGTATGTATTATGTTTGTCCTGTATCCTTTAGTTTCACTGGTGTGCTTGAACTTCTTGTATTATGGGAGATGGTGCGGTGGGGGAGGTGTCTCTCTCTATGCAGTTTTTCCAAACAGTGTATAATTTTATAAATTTATGTCATCCCCCTTGTTGTCTCCTCCTCCCCAAATCAATTATCATCTTAATTTCTCTTTTCTCCACCTTTTCCAGCCTTTTTTGAGATGGAACAACAGTAACTGTACACAGTATTCCAGATATAGCCACACATACATTTAAGTAAAGACACTGCAATATCAGCAGTTCTATTTTCAATCTAACCTAATAATGCCTGGAAGGGGGAGCTACCACCACATACTAATGTAATATTTTCCACTGACCTATCCAAAATCTCATTCTTGCTCCATCACTCTTCGTTCAGAACTCATCAGTTAAGATATTTTATCACAGTATGCATAAGCCAGTATGCTTTATAGTGATAGAGTCTGACTAGGGCCTATTATGCACAGATGTTTTCCCTTGCTTTCACCATGCATGTCTGTCAGGTTTAGAGTGTTAAAAAAAATGCTGGTATTTTTCGGCTTTGGGTATATCAGTCCTGAAAAATATTGGTAAATGCCAAATTTCCCCAGTCCAATACCGGTAAAGTATTCGGATTGGGGAAATAATTGGTATTCCTGAATATATTCGGGTCTGATATAAAACACCAAAGGGAAAGGAGGCATATTAAAATGCCTTCTTTTCCTCTGGTAGCCCCTACAGATTTCCCTGTCAGTTTCACCAGTCAGCTGTGAGTGAAATTGACCAGGGAAAGCCTCTGTTCTCTGCCTTCCCTTCTCTAGCTGACAGGGGTTAGCTGGAGAAAGGCAGGCAGGGAGCCCAGGCATGTTTAAAATGCCTTTCTTTTCATCCCCAATCTGTATTCAGGTATTTTTTTAATCTGTATTCAAGTATTTTTTTGTTTTGGCTATTGCCGAATGCACACCCCTAGTCATGTTTTCTTTTGTCATTCTTCATTGATTTTCCTTCCTTCAGCACTCAGCTTGCTTTCTGGTTGCTATTTCTCTGGGTTTTCTGAGAGTGCTTTTGTGCCAGTTTCCCCCTTATTTCGCTTCCAAGCTGAAGGTAATTCAAAAGTGTACAGATTCCCTTGGATCCCCCCCGCCCTTTTACCGCTCCTTGGAGGTCACTCCCCCACCCACATCGAGGTCATTGCTTCCAGTCTTCACCTTCCACCATCGTCCCCTTCATCAGTGTGCAAACTCAATTGATTTATTTTTCCCTCATTGTTTTTTTTTTTTACAAGTGGCATGAGTCTAACAATATGAGACTATTGAGGGCTCTCCGGAAGCCTAACATTTTGGCAGTCTCTGGAAGCCTAATATTAAAATGGTGGTTGAGCCACATGGACCTTCTGCAAACTGCCACTTAACAATCGCTTGGGATTGATCCATTTGGCAGAAACAGTACAATCAGCACAGAAGAGGCTTTAAAAATTGCCAAGATCATAACCAGTTTGCAGGATCAAATTAGAGAATCACAAAGAGAAAACAGCACAGATTTGCAAGAAAGTACAGTACTGTGCAGCTGTGCTAGGGCATTGGCAAAAGTAACTTTTTTCCAATTTAGTGACACGAGTAAAAAGGGTCTCCAACTTCTGCCAGAGGTCTTCTCAATACAAAAATGCAGCTCTGTGCAAAGTCTGGTGGAGTTGCAGCTGACTTCGCACAGACACACGCATACACACGAATGTTGCCAACAATCAGAGCTTGCAATGCCAGTGTCAGTGGGTTTTT
This sequence comes from Gekko gecko, assembly GCA_029375565.1. Classification (NCBI taxonomy): domain Eukaryota; kingdom Metazoa; phylum Chordata; class Lepidosauria; order Squamata; family Gekkonidae; genus Gekko; species Gekko gecko. The sequence goes on from JAPDNY010000008.1 coordinate 117,670,565, forward strand.
TAATGATACTGTTCTTACAGCCAGTTTGGCTCTGAACACTGTCACACTAAGACTAAAAAAAGAAAAGAAGGAAATTTATTTAATACATGTGTCTACACATTGTAAAATCTAGTGATGTTTAATTTCAATCAACTGAGAAAAGAACTTGGCAGCTGCCAATGTAATATTAAAATCCACCCCTTCTAAAAGAAACCTCAAATTATTCAGTTCACACCTAGAATCCTGGATATAGGGTTCTACTGTGCATTTTGTACACTCAGCATTTCCCCCATATTATGAAATGACGTGACTCTTTCCCATTTTTCACAGTGGCTGATAACACAGCAGAGAATCCCCTAGTTCTTGGCAATATGGAAAACGGGGCTTCACAGCTGCTTGCCAGTTTCAGAAAAAGTCTGGTCAGTTTCAAGATCGGTTTCCCCCCTTTGCTTGCATTCCTTTCTGTTCCCTTTCATTCTGGGAACTAATGCAAAAATGCATGCACAAACCTGAACCATGAGGATTTAATGGAGGGTTTTTGCTGGACACTACTGCACAGCTGCAATAGGGCAATTGCATATTATTTTTTAAAAAACCTTTGGTTGCCACCCCCCACACATCACAAGTGACATTCCCACCCCGACTTAGAAAAGTGTTTTAAAAAAAATTGTAGCTGCTGAATAAATACATCAGAGGAAAAAGAGTGGTGCGTAAGGTGGGCACAGAATCTGAAGTCAACTTAAAAGCTTACTGCTGGGAAAATCTGCAGTAAATGGGCCTAGGATCTGGGAGACACGGGTTTGAATTCCTACTCTGCCATTACTGCGTGACTTTAGGCCAGTCACACACACTCAGTGTAACCTACCTCACAAGTGTTGTTGTGCTGATAACACGGAGGAGCAGAATGATGTAAACCATATTGGCTCTCCATTGGAAATTAGGGGTATAAATGAATTAAATAATTTACCATTCATACTCCCCATAAGCTGTGGAGTTTTGTGAGCAAAAATTCTACTTTATGAGCTGCTGACATTAAAAGTTGTGAGTGAGTGATTTGGCTGCTGCATAAATTAGTTTGCTCTGGAGCCATCCTTCCTGAGCTGAGACAAAAATGTGTGAGCTGGAGTCTTAAAAAACTGTGAGCTAGCTCACACTAACTCAGCTTAGAGGGAACGCTGCTCCCCATAGCATGGTCCCTCTTTATTCTGGCAATATGCCTGCTCAGCACTTCTTTTCTTTCTCATTCTGTTCTCCCTGTCAGCAGTCGCTGTCAAGATGTCACCGTGTTGCTCCTTCTCTGTGCACATTTCTCCTAGTTTCAGCGTAAGCATATCCTGACTATGGTAGCAAGATGTTCAGTTTCACAGATTATGCAAAATGTACAAGTGCAGAAAAGATCACCATGTTCTTAGTGGTTTCTCTCGTTGTTTTTAGTGTCAGGAGCGAATGATCCATGGGTTTAGGATAGTTTTCATCATTTCTCATGCAAAATGTTGCCATAATGACAAAAGACTGTGTGACTTTTGAATAAGAAAAAAGTTTGTGTTGCCAATTTGAGCTAAGGGGCCCCCATCACAAACTTCAGGACTGCTAATCTATAGTTAATTCATTGTATTTACTTCCTCACCCATGAATAACTTGTTTGATATACAAATTTCGGCCACTTTATAGTGAGCTGCTTTTCCATTTCAAGTTGTTTCTACTTGATATGCATTGCCTACCTCTGAAAAAAGTAGAAAAATTACTTTTCAGAGAAACTGTGATTTATGTTGGCAGTTTATTCTTACAAGAGGGAAATGTGGCCTTACGGCTGTCTTAGTTGTTATAGGAAAACATTGCTGAAATGTTCATTGCTCCATAAGGAACTGACTGATTCCCCACAAGGAGCTGTGCCACCCTCGCTCTTCTGTTTCCCCTGCTTGCATTGGTCAGTTTCACACTATTCACTGCGCGGCCGCATTTTGACCCACAGCTCCCCCCGATTTTCCTTGCATCTTCTCGATCCTTGTTTTTTTTAAATCCAGAAGACATGGGGGAAATTGGGGGGGAGCTGCAGGTCAAAATGCAGCCGTGCAACAAATAGTGTGAAATTGACCAATGCAAGCAGGTGAAACAGAAGAGCGAGGGTGGCCCAGCTGCTAGTGGGAAATCGGTCTTAGTGTAACCCCTCACTAGGAATGGAATGAGCCAGGAAGGGGTGGAGCCTCTAGAGGCAGATGGATGCAGTATGTGTGAAAAGCAGAAGGGGGAAACAAGACTGCCCTGCTGGGGAGCATGAACTTAATCATAGGCCCTTAACACCTCGTTTAAGCCTATGTTTTATGTATGAAAACTGGTAAGGGAAGGAGAATTTTGTTCTAAATTGTACATTTTAGAATTATTGTTTCAGGGCTGTGTTATCTAATGGGGAATTCATTTGGAACCCTCTTCTTGTAAGCTGGTGCATGGAGGGTTCAGCTGGAGACTTCTTGGGCCACCAACAAGAGGAAAGAGATGGACTTTGGGGGTGGCAAGCTGTGAAGGGGGGAAAAGTTAATTGTTTGGACTTTGAAAGATCAGTGTTCTGTTGAGTTCCTAAGATCTATGTTTTTAATATGTTGTCGAAGGCTTTCATGGCTGGAGTTCATTAGTTGCTGTAGATTTTCCGGGTTGTGTGGCCATGGTCTTGGCATTGTAGGACCTGATGTTTCACCAGTAGTTTTGCCAGTCACAGCTACTGGCGAAATGTCAGGTCCTCCAATGCCAAGACCACAGCCACACCACCCGGAAAATCTATAGCAACTAATCTATGTTTTTGTTACACAATATGGTGTTAAGTGAAAAGTTAAAATGTTTTATTCTCTTTGAGTTATTGCAAGATTCATTCCAAGTTCTGCCGCATAGAATCCACAAACTGAGGTTACATCAACTCAGTTGAGGAAAAGTTTTGTTTTCTTACAGTTTTCAGAGCCTCACCATTTTTTCCTATAGGACTTTGATTGGCAGAAATTGCTGATTTGTATATTATCGTGTAACCCATGTCTTTCATCTTATGTTCTAGACAAATTTGAACAATTGTGTTGTCTTTGTGCTTGGTTTTGCATACAGTTAGCACACTTGATTAAACATTCAAGTGGAAGGACATCCAGTTCTGCCTTCTGTTACCGCAAAGTATGTCCCAACTAGCTTTTCTCCTTTGTAAGGCTACCACTATAAAGCAGTAGTGCATGGAAAACACCTTGCTGTGAAGCTTGTTTGGGGTACTCATGTGGGTCAGGAGGGGCAGTGGGGAAAATTGCTCCTTCCTGCCTCTTGAGCAGGGCTTTGCTGACAGAAAAGGAAGAAGGTGACAGTTTCCCTCCCTTTCCCCTCCATGTTGCAGCCTCCCAACTGCTGACGGAGGGGAAAGCTGGGAAGCACTGCAATCCTTGTGTAATCATGCTGGATCTACCACAGTGAACCCAATGAACTGGACTTCATTCCCTGGCTGCTTTAATTTTGCAGATGCTAATCAGGCGCTTCAGAAGATATGTGTTGCATTCAGATACTGACAGCCCAGCCCAGCTTGTTCATTATTTTCATCTGCTTTGAAGCATGCTAACTAAAATTTTAATTAACTAAAATTGAGAGCCAGTATAGTGTAGTGCAGGGGTCCCCAACCTTTTGGAGCCTGGGGTCACTTTTGGAATTCTGTCATGGCCGCTGGGAAATCAGCCTTGTGCGTGCCCTGGCCCCCACCCCACTCACAAAAAGATCTCCCTGCTGAAAGATTTAAAGGGCCCTCCAGCTGATTGGCAGGCCACGTACTCCCCAATCAGCTGGAGCCCTTTAAATCTCTGCAGGAGGGGAGGGAGAGAGGTGGCCACGGCTTGGGGGTGGGGCTTCGCCAGCTGGCTGGCAGCAGATTGGAGCCCCCAGAAGCAGGGAACCCCTGCCAGGACATGGGGGCTGGTAACTCTATTTGAAATCAATATCGCTTTGTGCCCTAAAAGTTACACAATTACCTCTCTCTCCCCCTCTCTCTCCCTCCCTCCCCCCTCCACCTCCCTCTTCCTATTTTTGTATTGCTGTGGGCCTCTTAAACTGGGTCTAGCTTGTGGCCTCAGCATCCCTTAATGTGGTCATGAGGGTTAAATCTACCACCACTGCAAAAATTAGTTGATTTTTTTCTGTGACTGTTTTATACCAACAGTAAGTGGGCTGTACTTTGGGGATGCCCTTTGCTCTGATGGACAAGTGACAATGTCCTAAATGGAGAAGTAGAACAAAGTTTAAGTCCAGCGGCACCTTTAAGATCAACAACATTTAATTCTGGGTATAAGTTTTCTTGTGCATACACACAGAGAATGTTGTAGATATGCCCCCCAAAAAGTGAAATTGGGAAGGATTTTCACTTCAAAATATTTGTAAGCAATTAATGATAGTCTAGTTTTCACTTTGGTCAGTGTCACTGAAATTCTGAGAATATGCAGATTTGTTTACATTTAATAGATTATAACGAGTTAAAAGTCAACTGAGTGAAACACTTGACAGTGCCATCGTAAACAGTGTTACACCCTTCTAAGTCCATTGATTTCTATGGACTTAGAAGAGTATAATTCCACTTCGGAATGCACTGTTAGTCACCTAACGTGACTATTTACCTTAATAGTAAGGAGACAGTAGCTAGGAGAAAGGGTATTATTGAGGAGGAAATCTGCAATGGAAAATTGCACACTTTCTATAAGTAATGCGTCCTATAACTCTGTGGGTATGTTCCTGGAAACAGAATGAAAACAGTGTGAAGCAGCTCAGTAGGGAGATATTTAAACACTGTTCTGCTGAGGGATATATTTACATTATTGCCATTTCTTATATATGAGTGACCTATCAGGGCTTTCTTGGGATGTCGGTAGTGGCAGAGTTCATTTTCAATGGTAATTACCTAGTTTTGTTTTTTAAATGAACACTAGGAAGTACTCACACTAGGAAGTACTCTCCAATGCATTAGGTAGGAGCCTAACATTATTAATGAAGGGGGAAAAAAAGGTAGGAGCCTAATGCATAATTGACCACTGCTGCTGCTGGTCCTCCTGCACAGGAGTGGTTGAAGATGATGGGAGGAGCCTCTGCTTTGAGGATGAGTGAAGTTGTGACTCACCTCATGTAGGAGAGTGCTGATTGGCCCCCCCACTGGCCAGAACACACTGCTGTCATTGGTATGCAGCACTAGCCAGAATATACCACCCTCTGGGTGCGATCAGACGGCATGCTGGGAGTGGTTTAAATTGCTCCGGTCCCGATGCATTTTTTTTTAACCTGGAGAATGGCGATCACACTCACCTCCTTATTCCGAATTGCTGCGCAGCCACATAATTCCCTGCTGTCCACAAGCAGAGTGTGCGTCGATGTTTTTTCCCCCTCTCAGTTTAGGCATGCGCACAAGCGGCCATCTGCAGAATTAAAATTTTCACGCGTGCCCAGAACAGCAATTTCCACTTCAACCCAACTGCTGTAACACTTCCCTTTAAACTTTAAAGGAACACTTCCCTTACCCCGAAACTGGCCTCCATGAGATCCCGGTCTAACCAACAAAACTAGGCACTGTTTAAACATTGTTTTTAATAATGCGGGAGCAGAGCTCCGCCTGAGCTCATACCACCGACGCTAAAATAAAATGGCGGGCGAAGAGCAGAAGTGGCTCAACACCGCAGGAGTGATCAGATGTCAGAAAAGTATGGCTAGAACCGGAGAATCAGGAAAACACCACTTGGGGACCTGGTAACAAAATACTCAGTTTTAAAGGGGGTTTGAGCCGGAAAGCGATGCCTGGGGATGGTGCGCAGATGTTGGGTGTGTGAACGTGCATATAAAATTCGTTATTGAAGCATGCTGAAAGCGGACTAAACGGCGTATCTGAACGCACCCAGAGGCTGAAAGTGCAGCTCCAATTACATGTGGAACTTTCCCCCTCCCTTTTATAATCAGATTTGCACCTAGAACAAAGAGTGCTATAACGAAAATGCTTCATAGCAAGCTTTCCTGTAATGTTACTTTTGGAATATGAGCTACCAAAAAAGAGCCTCCTTGTTGTATAAAAGTTGTATTTTTACACCCATGTAGATCTATCTAAAGATATTAAAGTTATTTGAACCTTTGGTTATGTAAAGTGGGAGGGCTTCTAGTGTCCTGGCCCCGCTGCTGGACCTCCCTGATGGCACCTGGTATTTTTGGCCACTGTGTGACAGAGTGTTGGACTAGATGGGCCATTGGCCTGATTCAACATTGGCTTCTCTTATGTTCTTATGTTTTAAAGGTTTTAGATGTCTTCCTTTCCAGTTGGAATAAGTCTCAGAGTGAATCCATTTGTTTGATTTTCTGCATAATTACTTGAAAGCTCTCTACCTTTTCTGATAAAAGTCTTGCCCGGGGGGGGACTCTCAAACTACATGGATGTATTAAATTAAGTGGATGTTATAGTTCATTTTAGGAGCTGTGGTGGCTCAAGGGGTTAAGACACTGAACTGCAGGCTGTGGAAGGTCAGTAGTTCAGCAGTTCAAGACCCGGGTGCCACATGGCGGAGTGAGCTCCCGTCTCTAGTTCCAGCTCCTGCCAACCTAAGCAGTTCGAAAGCAAGAAATTGCAAGTAGATAAATAGGTACCACTTTGGTGGGAAGGTAACAGCGTTCCGTGCGCCTTGGTGTTTAGTCATGCCGGCCACATGACCACGGAAACATCTTCGGACAGCGCTGGCTCTTCGGCTTTGAAATGGAGATGAGCACCGCAACCCTAGAGTCGGATTCGACTGGCTTTCGAGCAAGGGAACCTTTACCTTTACCTTTACCTATAGTTCATTTACTTCTTACAGAATCAAAAAATTACACCTGGAGCTGGAACAGAAGCAAGATGCAATACAAAATCTAAATGAACAGTTAAAAAACCTCCAGAAAGAGAAAGAAGCTTCAGATAAGCAGGTACAACTGTTGAGGTAAGACATCTCACAGGCTGTATACAGGATATTTGATTTTTCCCCTGCCACATATGATTAGATATATTTGAAGGAATTATAGAAAGCATAGCTATATCTGTGTGATACACTGAAACCTCTGTGTGCTGTTCCTATCAATGGGTTTGTTCATTGAAGTCACAGAGTTGTACTGCAGGTACATCCCCCCAAGTAATTAAATCTCTCTTTGGTTAGAAGGACTGCTCATCAAGGTGCTTTGGTGCATTTGTATAACAAATCAATATCCTCCGGTATATATAATTCCGTTTTGGTCATGGACTCCCCTGAACATTCCAACATGCTCCAAAATCAGTTCGCTTTCTGATCTGTCATTCAGAGAGTCTCCCTTGCCACTGGCTGCTTTGCCTGAGTCCTGCCTCCAACATTCTAAACAGTTTACTGTTCCTCTTCCCCCCCACAGCCAGTCAGAACACAGAGGTCATTTGCACCAGTGGCCTGACTGGGCTTTGCCTCGGAACACAGAGGTCATTTGCGTATGCGGCCTTTGCCTCTAACATTCTAAACAGGTTGCTGTTGCTGTTCTGAGGGAAAATACATTTCCCCTTAGTGCCTGTTGGGGGAACCATTGTTGCCAATCTCCAGATGAGGGCTGAAGATCACTCAGAATTACAACTGCTTTCCAGATGGCAAAGATCAGTTCCCCTGGGGAAAATGGTGGACTCTGTGTCCTTATATCCTGCTGAGATGGCCCCTGTATGACAGCCAATGTGACGTAGCAGTCAGGGCTTCAGAACACGGTAGAGGCTGCAGGTGTGGGAGAGTGAAAAGCTGAAGAGTGAGGAGAAAATAAAGATAGGTTGATGTTTGGCTGGGAAGGAGATAGGGTTGCCAACTCCAAGTGGGAAATTCCTGGAGATTTGAGGGATGGAGCCTGGAGAGGGTGAGGTTTCAGGAGGGGCAGGACCTCAGACAGGTACAATGCCATAGACTCCACCCTCCAAACCAGCCATTCCCTCCCAGGGAACCATTGCTGCCAATCTCCAGGTGAGGGCTGGAGATCACTCAGAATTACAACTGCTCTCCAGGAGGGAGGGGGGAGGAGATGGAAAGCTGAAGTCAGAGGGGCAGATCAAGGTAGGTTGATGGTTGGCTGTGAAGGAGATAGGGTTGTCAACGCCAGGTTGGAAAATTCCTGGAAATTTGAGGGGTGGAGCCTGGAAAGGGTGAGGTTTGAGGAGGGGGGGCCTCAGACAGATACAATACCATAGACTCCACCCTCCAAACCAGCCATTCCCTCCCAGGGAACCATCATTGCCAATCTCCAGGTGAGGGCTGGAGATCACTCAGAATTACAACTGTTCTTCAGGTAGCAGAAATCAGTTCCTCTGGAGAAAATGGTGGACTCTGTTTCGTTATACCCTGCTGAGGTCACCACAGCAAATTGACACTGAGTGCCCAGGACTGGGGCACCTGCCCAGAGCCTCTTTCTAGAGCTCGTTGTATTTATTTCCACAACGGGCCTTATTCCTAGTGTATTTATATTTGTATTCTGCTTTTCTCCCCAATGAGAACCCAAAGCAGCTTACATTGTTCTCACCTTTTCCATTTTACTATAACAGCAATCCTGTGAGGTAGGGTAGGATGGGAGACAGTAACTGGCCCAAGGTCACCTAGAGAGCTTGTAAAGCAGAGCGTGGATTAGACCTCAGTGCTCCCAAATCCTAGTCTGACTCTCTAACCACTATACCATGCAGGCTCTATAAGAGAATTAATATAGTGTGTAGATTAGCTAGTGAAAGCTGTACATCATAATTCTACTTTGTTCCTGAAACTTAGGGATCTACGTTTGAAGCATTCACAGACCAGATATGGGAGGGAGCTGCAAAAACTTTGCCACTTGCTTTTAAATACTGTATGTTGTTGGATATATTTTTTATGTTTTTAGAACTTTGTACATCACAATTAATAAATTGAATAATAATAATAGTAATAATAATAATAATAATAATATTTTGTCAAAGGCTTTCACGGCTGAAGTTCATTAGCTGTTGTAGATTTTCCAGGTTGTGTGGCCGTGGTCTCGGCACTGTAGGACCTGGCGTTTTGCCAGTAGCTGTGACTGGCATACTCAGAGAGGTATAACACAGAAAGACGGAGTCCTTGGCACAGAGAATACTCTGTCTTTCTGTGTTATACCTCTAAGAATCCCAGTCACAGCTGCTGGTGAAACGTCAGGCCCTACAATGCCAAGACCACGGCCAGACAACCCAGAAAATCTCCAACAGCTAATAATAATATTGTTTGATTACACCAGGGATTCACAGATTATTCCTCAACCATGTGAATTGCAGTGGTTCCTTCTGCCCTTCTCTCTTGATCCTAAAATAGCTGGGACTGAAAGGGGAGTAGAATGGGCTCATTCTTGTTGAAAACCCCAGCATGGATAGGAAGAACATTAAATATTTTGTCATTCCCTTGCTTGCATTGCTTGCAAGTTGTACTTTGTAAGTCAAAATTTGCTTAGTATCTGCTATAAACCAGGCTTCTTGAAAGACTTGTTTAACGTTTCTTCTTCAGAAAATGCCATAAAATGCAAGAGACTTACCAGCTGTTGGTTTGCATTCCCAGTGTTAATGGAAAGGATAGTGATGAGGTGGCCTCCTCGGGGGAAGCGAGGGGGGCCTCTGCTGCGATGCTCTTAGAAGGTGCTGATGAGCTGTTCTTATCCAGAGGACTTTTGTTGAACAAGTGTGATCATGATGGGTTGTGGCTATTTTCTTTCCCAGTAGCACGTTGACAATTTGGGGTAAGGACTTGTGGGCTAAGATGTACCCGAGGGTTGCCCTTGTATTGTTTGTATTTATATTGTACATATAGGTCTGTAAAGTGCTTTGGTCCTTTTAGGGGTAAGAAATTATTTTAAATACCTAAACAACATATTGTGTTTTAAAAAAAATCAATGATCAATGAATTATTGTTTCCCCCCCACCAATGTCTATACAGGAAGACAGTGGAGCAGCATCAGTCAGTCCTAACGAAAGCCTTTGCGCTTCTTCCCTTCGTCAGAGGAGAGTTAAAGGGCGTTAAAGCAGACCTGTTTGGCAGTCTCCATGAATGGACCACACTCAAAGGACAGACTTCTTTACAAATCAAAAATGTGAATAAGACAGCATTGGGTGGTAAGTTTACCAGTTTACAACTTCTCCCCAGTGTCTTACACTCCCCGTCTGGAGTAGTGGTTACAGTGGCACACTAGGATCTGGGAGACCCCTTTTCGAATCCCCACTCTGCTGTGGAAGCTTGCTGGGTGACCTTGAGCCAGTCACATACCCTCAGCGTAGCCTACCTCATAGGGTTGTTATGGAGGAGAGGAGACAATGTAAGCTGCTTTGGGTTCCCATTAGGGAGAAAGGGGGGGGTTAAACGACTATAATTCAAATAACGTTCGTTAGGTTGGATTCTAAGCACCACCCTTGCTGGAACCCTCTTTCCTCCCTCCCTCTTTCCTCCCTTCTGAGCCTGCTGTGCTTGGTGAAGACCTGCATCTGGACATACATTGTTAGAAAGGCAAAGCATAAATATATATACTGGTGGACCTTGGAAGCAGACTGTGGGCCCTGTAAGGGGGCCTGCAATGAGAGGAGGGGAACTGGAAGAAATGTAGTGCAAGTGGAGGTGCTGCTTGTATGAAGGGAACAAAGCATAGGCTCCAGATCAGAGTTTTTCTGTCTTCTGTTCTTTATATCATATTTTTGAGTTGTTTCTGTTGGTTTCAACAGGATACATAGTTCCATCTTGTAACATCTTGCTTTCTGCTTATTGGGGATCAAGTGTTCAGGGACCATACTACTCACAAAGGATTGTCTATTCCCCTTCTTCTTGGTATGGGAAGCAGGGACACTGTCATCAACTTTTTTTTGCTGGGGGCACTGAGTAGCCTCTGCCTCTATCCTCTCCTTTCCCTGTCCCCTGATTTATGCAACTCTGCCAGCCAGATTGTACAAGCAAAGTGTTTGCCTCGATCAGCATCTGCAAGGAAGAATATTTTCTGGGGCTAAAAGTCCTGCACTTTCTGTTCACCACATAGTTCTGTTCATCAGACATAGCTGACTGCAGTGCGTGACTGTTGACTTTTTTTTGGTGGGTTATGATGTGAAGTAATTTAAACAAAATCTAACAGAGGGGATTTTCTGCATCACAGAAATAGCAACTGGCACCTTTCCCCTTCAGCCACAGAGGACAGAGCTGAATAGTTGTGGAATCCGAAATTTCCAAAGATGCCTAAAGGGGTAGACTTCTGCTCTGGGAGAACTTGCTATACATTTGATCTTAAAGGGCAAGGGAAGGACACGGCAGGCGGCAGTGGCGGCTGCTTTCTATGCTTCCACGTTCCACCCAAAGTGACATCAGGTCCCTGTGCAAGTGTTCAACTCATTGCAGCATTTTAGGCCAAAAACGGAATAGCCGTCTGCTACATGAATGTGATTTGAGTTGTTCTGACACTGGATATGTGCAGAAAGTCCAACAACATCAGATGTGTACTAGACAAGTACATACAAAGGAGTTGGCTTGAATCCAGTGGTGTAGAAGCATAAATGGACAGTGCAGTTCTGCTTACACAAGTTCTTTATTTTATTTATATTTTAAATTTCTGGATCACCCAATCCCTGAGTGCACAGGGCTCTGGGCAATTTACAACAGATTAAAACATCATCGTAATGTTATTTAAAATAACATTAAGACCTTAAAATCATCAGTCAGTCAATCCCAATTCAGTAGTCTCCAGATAGCGACCATAATTAATCTAAAACCCACTCTGGACTGTTCTTCTGTCTCGCAGGCAGGTTAAGGAGGAGGCCAAAGCGGGTAAGATGGAAGAAAAGAGGAGGGTACCAGCTGTGACGGAAAACCATTGCTATCCTCAGCCAAAAGCCTGGCGGAGCATCTCTGCCTTACAGGCCCTGCAGAATTACATTAGATCCCGCAGAGCCCTGGTGGTAGCTGGCAGAGAGTACCACCAGGTTGGAGCCAGGGCCAAAAGGGCCCTGGTCAGGACAGCTGGATATCTCTGGGGCCAGGGATCACCAGTAGATTGCTCTCAGCAGAGCATAACGCCCTCCTGGGGACATGCACAACACTAAGCACTTTCTTCCCTGTATAGTATATTGTTAGCACATGATCCTGTGCAAGCAGAGGTGCAATACATTTGACTCAGCCAAGCATTTATCACCGTCTTTTCTTGCCTTTCTACTTGCACAAGTGCTCCAGTGCAAACAGAAATTTTGTGCTGCATCCTACCTGTTGTTCCCAGAGTACATAACCTTTGCAGTTATACTCTTGCCTTTTGGGCACAAAGCGAAGCTGTAGTATGCCATTTTTTTCCTGGTAGTTTTCAAAAATCTGTGCTTCATCTGATTCGGACACACTTTTATTTTGACTAATTATCACAGGAGATTTCTGCAAATGTTGGCAGCTGTTTTGTTCAATGTGCATTGCTTGTTAAATGTGACCGTTGTCTCTGCCTTTTTGGGTAGATGGTGTAAGACTATTCCGAATATCTCCTGTAATGTAAAATTATGCACATTTCTCTAAGAAGCACAAGTTGAAGAAATCTAATTTTTAAAGTGTGTCTCTGGTTAACACAGAGATTGGGCAGAGGAAATTGAAGCTTGAACAACTAAGTAACATTGTGACCCCCGGCATGAATTGCCATTTTTGAACTGTTTTTTTTGCTGTTTCTGCACTTGGCAAGTCAAACCGTGCTTATAATTACATTCCATTTTAGTCATTCAGCCCTTGCTTGTCATGATTAATGAACCTTCTGACAGCAACTGACACAACATTTTCGTGCTTAGGAGAGGAAAACTGAATTTTGGGCCCTAACCTGTGTTTGAATAGGAAGGTCACTTGTCAGATACATTGCACAAATCGACAATTAAGTTGAGGACTTCCAACAGGGCATTCCAAATTGCACTGTAAATCATACGTTTATAAATACACTTGTTGTGATAGAACCTTTTGTAACTAGAGAGGTGAAAAAACAATATTATAGAATATGTTTTGTTAACATGATTTGTGTATCTGAGTGAATGCTTTTTTGTTTGCTTTTTTCCTTAACATCTTCACAAATTGCTTTTTAATGGACACATGCCCTGATTCAGAGATATAAGAGGGTAGCTGTGTAGGCAGAGTGTCCCTTTCTTAGACATTGAAACTTCTGAGAATTCTGATCACTGTTGTGAAAACAAAGTAGGGGCTGGTATGAAGTGGGACTTTATAAGTGCAGGAATAAGGTAAAGGTTCCCTTGCTCGACAGATAATTTGCTTTTTAATATGGGGGTCCCTGGAACGAACCCCAAAGCATGTTCACAGTCCTCCATGCTGAATGTTGAGTATTTTCTGTTTGTATGCACAGATTTATTTATGTTGCAGTAGAAAATGTGTTTACAAGATACACAGGCATAAACCAACCAATTTTCATAGGGGAAAGGGTGGCTGAGGTGGAGGGGTTGTATTCTGAGGTTGTGAATTTATTTGACTAGGAAACTTTCAAATCAAAACACGTTAAGCTTGTGTATCTTGTCTGAGACATAACTATCCCAGTACAAACATAAAGGAGGCTATTTATTGGGTCTAGTACAGCTTAAGCCAGCCATTTACATCTATTTCTGAGAAAGTGCCCAGACAAATAAGAAATCTGCTAAACCAGCTTGATCTCTATGCGTAATTTCCTCTGTCATCAAAATATCCTGCATAACATCCGCTGATTGGTCTTCAGAGGTGAGGGCATCGGCTTCCCAGGGACTCTCAGTTATTGTCTTGGCCTCCATTAAATACAGACATCAGATTCTTAGAGTTTGCAACAGGGAGGGTTTTATCTCTTTTGTAAGCAACGGGGACAGTCCAGATGCAGAAACTTGTTTTGCAGGTATGCATTGGGCAAGAGGAAAGAAATGCGCAATAAATGGGGTTTAGACCCACTAAATAGTTTCAATGCTAAGTAGCGTTTGAGTGATATGAATAATAAGCCAATAACATAATAAGATGGGGAAATTGATTGGGAGGGGAGATTGTGCTCCCCAGTGACCTAGCTCTGGTCAGACTAACTGCTCCATAGCTGTATAAAGCATTATTATTATTTATATTCTATACCACCCTCCCTGCAAGCAGGCTCAGGGTGGTGCACAAGTTCATATAAAATACATATAAAATGCAATGAATAATCTAAAAGTATATATCCACAGAACCCAACATCTACATGGCGCCATAGTGCAAAGTTCTAACCCCTCATGGGGGGGAGAGGGGGTGAAAAACAGTTAGTGGGCTGGATAGTTGTTAAAAACTGTTAGAACCATTAAAGCTGTTGCTGTCCTCAACCACTGACAGAACTGGTGTTCTGCATCAATGTAAATTAGCTTGCTTGACTCTCTGTAGGGGAGATAAACTGTATTGAAAATCACATTTCTCCTTTACCATGAAATTAGGATCCGCATGTGTACATTTGAAAACAGGTTGTATGTACAAACATTGCCTTTAATTCCTTTAGATCTCGAGGTGCACATGCCGCTCCATTTGTATCTATATTAGGAGACTGAAAATGCAATCCTTAGCAGGGTTACAAGCCCGTCTAAGTCCATTGAAATCAGTGGGCTTACAGGGTGTGAATCTGTTTAGGATTGCACTGTGAGGCTTGTAAAAAAATTCACGGTGTTCAGTCTGTTAAAGTGAACTGTATCCAACCCAAAAGTGGTTGGGAGTAACAACTGTCCACTTTATGAGTGGACCCATAGTTTTCTAGAGTAATGTAGATAATATCCTTTTTTGATGTTCAGACTTACCCATGCTATGATGAGAGAGATCCCATCATGTGTGTTGGCCTTTCCATGCAAAGGCTTCAAGCTTCCATATAAGCTTCGTAACAACAAAAGGTTCAATTCTATTTTAGGGTCAAGGTTCTCCTACTTCTCATTGTGTTGAGTGATAGGGCTCGACTATGCATAGGTTCCTCTTAAGGGCTTTCACCGAACTATGGGTTTAGATCTCCAGAGGACCAGAGGATATTCTCATGTTGAAGGAATCTCATTCATGGAGCACAGCTTCCACTGCAGCCCTAAACGTGCCCCATTAAATGCTGCTCCTGGCGGACAGCAGACCCCGAGAAAACAGCATTGGGGGGTGGGGGGGAGATTGGCTTGTGCTCCCTTCCACTCATGGAAACTCTATTGGATCCAAGCCATGATTTCCCCCACAGTGGTTCAGGTTTGTTATGTGGACCCATTTGGAGCTGGAAACAGCTGTAGGATGTGTGAAAGAAACTAGAATTAAGAGAAATGCCAGAGTTACCTGCAATGCATTGTTCCTAATGTGTATCTTTCCAATAATTAAATATTACTTCAGTTGGGAAAATTAAGAGCATGTTTAAATCATTAACAGGGTTAAATGTTGTTTGTTATATCAGTTTACAGGTGAACAAAACTGCTTCTCAGGGGTTAAGGGTAATAATAATTATCATATGGCAGTGTGTAGAGTAGCCAGGAGATCCTGAGATTGTCTGGCAGCCACACGTTCTAGCTCTTAGTGTGGCAAGCTAGACTTGTTTTTAATGGCTGAGAGAGCTCTGAGAGAACTGGGACTGGCCCAAGGTCACCCATGTGGCTTCATGTGTAGGAGTGAGAAATCAAACCCAGTTCTCCAGATCAGAGTCTGCTGCTCTTAACCACTACATCAAACTGGCTGTGGTTAAGGGTATCTTCCTGGTTTGGTTAGGGTTGTAGGCATAAGTCTGCATACTGCTCTTTCACTAGAAATCAATTACATTCATTGGATCGAAAAGTGCCCATCAGTTTGTGCAAGAGGACACTGATTTTCACAGATCTTCATTTCAAAGCTACAACACCCCACGCATGCCACATCCCACACTTATCCCAACCCCCCCCCAACCCCCACAATAATCTTTTGGGGCTGCATCAGAGCTACAGAAGACAGTGGGAAGTGCCAGACTCTGCTTGCGCATCTTTGGCTGCATTACATTTCACGCGTAGTACTTAAATCACCGGCATAAATTAATTGAGAGTAGTTGCCTCCTCTTTTAGATTTCTGCTGTAATGAATCAGCATCTCTTACATGCTGTGATTGATTTGGATAGATTTTAAACCTAATAGAACACAAACTTTTTTTTATTACAACTGCGTACCCCAAATTTTATGTACTTTTCAGAAATATCCAGTTTGAACCAAAGCTTAGCCGAATGCCAGAGAGAAAACGTTCTCCTTCAGGAGGAGGTGAAGCAGTTACGGTTGATGTCAGAGGTGGCTGAAGCAGAAATCAAGCGGCTTCAGGCTTCTGTGCTGCGAGAGGGGGAATTACAAAACAGATGCCATGAACTGCAAAAGAAAACACAAGGTAAGAGAAAGCGGGCTGCAAATTTAAAACAAGCTGGAAGGCAGCATTTTTCAAAAGTGAGTGTGCTTCCTTGCTTCCTGCCACAGTGGGCCCTGCATTCAGACCCTTCCCCTATCACATTTTTTAGTTCATTGTTTGTGTCTATATGTGCTTCCTCCTCTGGAATGCTCAGCCGTCAGGATGTTTTCTTTCCTTAATAAGCACAATTTTGTTTGCATGATTGCACCCCTGCACCTGCATAACCCTTGCTAGATTTGAAGTAATCCACCAAGAAAAGGGGGCAGGGAACTGGGTTTGTGAAATGAAGCTGTAAAAGAACAACACTGTGGGTTTGCACGGTAAACAGGTTTAAATGAAATATGCAGAAATATGAGCAGGTGAAGAACTAACGTGCATTCAAAAGTCTTTAAGAATCTCATCTGTCACATTTCCACTACAACGCAGCGAGGGAGATTTTACAGGGAGGGAGGAGTGCTTTTCTCCGCCTCTTTCCCTGCCATCCACTTCTCATCTGTGCCTTCCTTTGCCTGAACTCCTTTCCCTACACAACACTGCCAATGTATAGGGGTGTGCAATTTTTTTTCTGGTCCGGGTCTATTGGGCCCCCCAAAATTGAGGATTTCCAAAACATCCCAGATCCCAATATCAGCAAAGTATTCAGATCCAGGATTTTTTGGAAATCCTGCATTTTTTCAGCTCCAATAGATCCAAGTTGGGGAAAAACACGGGGGGACGGACGACAACCCAAGAGCAGTAAAGCCACAAAACAGCTTAGGGGCAACTCCCACCTCTCAGCTGTTTTCCCTGATATTTTTCTGCAGTCCCTTTAAACCAGCCTGCAAAAGAAGTTGTGGGAAACAGCTGATTAGGTAGGGAGCAGTCTCCCAGCCTCTCAGCTATATCCCTGATCTTCCCAGTTCCAAAAACATCCAGAATTTTCTTGGGATCTCATCCCCGCCCCTCAGTTTTCCTGAAAAATCCCACATACTTTTTATCCCAGGAAAATCTGAATGCACAACCCTAACTAATGTACTTTTGGAGTTGCATCTGGGATGCGGGTTGCCAGGGGAAACCACACGTGGCAAAAGACTCAGCCTGGCCATTGGCTGCTTCTTCCCTGTAAATTCCCTTTGAACTTTTCCTCAGAATATCTGGAAAGCAAGGACAGAATGTGGAGCAATTAAGAGTCATTTGTTCCCAGAAGTCCACATTTTGCAGTAACTGTACTTTTTGAAGAGCCTTCATTTACTTACTGGTTAGTTCATGTTTATCCTGCCCTTCCTCCAAGTGAGCTCAAGGCAGTATACACTGTTTTGTTCCTTTATCCTCACAGTGACCCTGTGATTGGGTTAGACTAGAAAAGAACGAGAGTCCAGTAGCACCTTAAATACTAACGAAATATGTGGTAGGGTAGGAGCTTTCATGAGTCACTGTCCCTGACCCAAGGTCACCCAGTGAGTTTCATAGCGGAACAGGGATTCACACCTCGGTCTTCCGGTTCCTAGTCTAACCGCTACACTGGTTCTCACGGGCTATCCTGCATCTCAGTTTTTTTATTTTTGCAACATCCCTTCCTGCAGAGATCTCACTAATTCACCTCCTGAGCTGCTCACCAGGTTGGAGGCAAATCCCAGGCTGCAACAGGCCTCCCAACAAAGATTGTAGTCTAAAATCAAAGTCCAGAGTCTAGTAGCACAATCCAGAAGCACAGTCCAAAGGTAGTCCAAGGTCAGGAAACCAGGTTCCAAGAGCAAGGCAACGGGTAGGGTCCTCAGCAGGATTGCAGATAAGTTGATCCCACACTGGCTGCAGCCTTATATGGGAAGTTTCCCTACAGGTGTCCCTGGGCCATTAGGCCTCTTTGCACAAGCTGAGTTAGCTCCTCTACTCATGAGGAGTACTGGGGTTCAGATCCTGTGGTAACTTATCAGTCTCTCCTAGCGTTTCCTTAGTAGAGAGGAAGCCTAGGGCTGCTAGGCAAACCCTCTTGCACTCGTCCTGTCCTTAGCCGATTCTTGTGCCCATCCTTGCCTCATCCCAGCCTTAAGCTCCTCTGCTCGTAGTGTGCTTTAGGAGACTCTGACGGGTCTGGTCATAGGTGGGTCCATGCTGGGGCCTCCTGGCCTGAGGACCTTGCTGGCTTGGGGAGGGAGGCAGTGCTGGTGCTGGCTCAAGGTTCCTATGGAGAGGAACCGGAGAGTCTGCCTCAATGGCATGGTCTGCCAAGGCAGGGCTTGGGGGCAGGTTGTCTTCCTTCTTTGAGGACTTATCTTCCCATGCTGAACCAGCGTGGTCCGTGAGACCTCCACTATGTCATGGAGATGTTGTTGAGTTTGTTCTAGTTGGTCACTTTTGGCCAGACTGTTTAAGTAGCTTTGGCATCCCTGTTGAAGCCTGGATGGGGCTAGGTCCTGATCTCGTGGGCCCAGCAAACTGCTTTGATACCGCACAGGGTCTCCAATAACTGTGTTTCTCTGTCTGCTTTCTGACATTGAAGGTGCACAGTGTTAGTCTCTTGCCCCTTGTCTTTTACAAACACAGTGAGGACACCGATGCATTCGAACACCTCCTGTCTTTTTTGTTTGAGTGCCATCATTTGGCCCATAATCCTGACCGGTGACTAAAATATCCTAGGATGTACAGGTGGTGCTTTTCCAGAAGCAAGCTTTGATTAATCAGAGTGACAATGTGATTGCAGAGTACTGCTTTTCTCCCAACATGTGACCAATGTTCCCTCTAAGCTGTGGGGTGCCGTGAAAAAAAATTCTGCTTTGTGAACCATAAGACCATAAGTGTTTTAAGCTGTGAGCAGGCCTGATTTGACTATTCCTTAAATTCATTTTTTGGAACGTTATTTGCCATAGCCTTTTCATAACTATTACCAGAACATTTTTATAGCACACAGTAGCACCTTAAGTAGCACCACCCGGTTGGCATGGACAGGCTCCAGTGCCCCACTTTATAGGGCCCGCCTGCAGGCACCGGCTGAGGAGGAGGGGAAGGCTGCCTGAGAGGAAGCACCCATGAACTTAAGCTGACAAGCCATGAGCAGAGGGATGAAAATCCATGGGCATGCTCATAGGTGTTCATATTAGCAGGAACCCTGCATGTGACCAAGTCCTAAACAGCAGTATTCATGGTACTGAATGTCGAGGGGGAGGGTGTTCCAAAGGTGAGGTGTCATCACAGAAAATGCCCTGTCTCTGGTTGCCACCCACCTCACCTCTAAAGGTGGGAGCACAGAGAGCAGGGCTTGAAAGGAAGATCTTAACTGGCAGGCTGAAGTACCACAATTCCTGTTCACTACAAGTTTCTTTGTTTTAGTTTTTAAAAAGCACTTAAGTTTATACAGTAAATGGTTAAATAGTGGAGCAGAACTAAGCAGTCTGTAAGAACTGTAAGTGGAGCAGTCTTGGTTCTTGTTGCTTCAGACTCTAGGCTAAATGCCATGGACGAAAGACCATACTATACTGCAGTTGATACACTCCCATAGATATACCCTGTCTAAATATGGGTGGAGTGCAATTGTAACAAGGGTCTTCCAATACATATCTATATGTATTGTATTGTATACACATAGATGTATATGATCTAATACATCTGATTATACCAGCAGCCCTAGCAAAAACATCCTTCATCCAAATTGGCCTGATAGTCTGGATGTTTTGTATTGCTGTGTAGAGGGCTAGTTGTGTTATCCTGTGGTTTGATTTCTAAAACAAACACATTTTTGGAGTCATGTCTGTAACTATCATCACAGATACCCTGCTCATTTATTAGGAAGGTGATAAAAACACATTTAATTGGTTCTTTGGCTTTAATTTATTTTCCTTTATTATATATATTAAATAATCTGGAGCCATATCATAGTCGAGGGATGGCCAGACTGTGGCTTAGAAGCCACATGTGGCTCTTTAACACATATTGTGTGGCTCCCAGCAGGGCAGCTGGGGAAGCGATGGAGAGGCATGCCTCCCCGATCGGTCTTCCCTTCCCCAACCAGTGTTCCCCTTCCTGGGTAGGCTTGAGGCAGGGGGTAGCAGAGAAAGAAAGCAACTTTAATTTTCAATGCGTTCTCAAAGCCCCCACCCAAGCCTACAAATATCACCAGACAAATAAATATAATTACCTTTACCGACTTTTGGGTACCAGGCTAAAGCACAACTTTTTACCTAGAGTTGGGGATCTGTCTTATCACATGTTTTGAATGGTCTGCTCTCTTTTATGGATGCTGCCATTTTTTTTTAAATAGGAGGGGATTCAAGCAGGACTCTGAAGGGTCAGCATATAAATATTCTAAATAAATCAATACATAAATGAATGGGCTGAGGGGTTAGCTGTTGTATCATGGTCTGTTGTCTCAGAATGAGTCCTTGACTTTGTACAAGCAACCTGAGTGGAACCTCCAGTTCTGAGCGTGACAGATGAGTGGCCAAACACCGGCATCCCTGCTCAAGCCAACTTTTAGACCGCTTCCTCTTGTAGTTGATGGAGAACATTTTTGTCATGTGCTACAGTGTCTGTGCTGGTGCCAACATTCTTTTATGCCCTATTCTGTTATGCCATCTCCCTTGCAAGTCATGATGGGGAAATTGGCGCAGACTGAGATTCACCAGTCTCTTGCCCTCTCCCCACCCTGTGTATTACCTGGTTGCATCTCATATGCAGTAGGTTCCCCCTTCCTTATGTTATTCCACTGACGTAATTATTTTTGATTATGTATTTAAAACATTTCTGTGCTGTCTTTCCACCAAAACGGGGTCCTTTTTTAGCATTTTAACAGAAAATCACCTCCCCAAATAACCAGATACATTTTTAATGAAGCTGCAGTCTAGTTCTGTATGCAGACTTAGCATTAGTTGTTTCACTAAAGGGACAAATGTATAAACCAACTGGCAGGGTAGTATTATGGATGCTAGGCCCTTAAATCAGTGCATGAATAAATTCATGCTCTCTTCTCAGAGAAGTAATTTGAAAATATTCATGATTTAAAATGCTTGTTTCCCCCCTCCTAATCTTCTTTCACTTCCTAGAGGTCATTATGACCAGAAAATTAGTAAACTGCATTCCTGTTTTCCACAAGAAGGTGCGGAGTGCTCTTCTACTTTCAATAAACAGAAGCACATTATGACAAGTCATGGAGCAAAAAAATTAAATAAAGAAAGAATTGTAAATTGAATTCACATTTCTCCCAAGCAAGACTTTAAAAAACAGGAATGCATTTCAACGAGTCATGGAACAGTTATATTTTTCCCCTTGTAAATCTACAGGTTTTGTTTAAAAGTGTGTCTTACATTCACAGTGATCTGTTCCCTCTGGGAGTTCTGGGAAGACTAAAATGTGTTTGCAGAAAGCTTTCATTCTCTGGAGGTGGATACCAAATGGTACAAGGACCACCACAGCTTTTCTCTCCTGACTAACACTAATATTGGGAGCAAAGTGTTACTGTTTGGAGAAAACAAATTTTGTGAACAAAACAAAGGAAAAATGGCACTATTTCTTTTGATGTGCATATTTCACTTCGTTCATATGCTTTGCCCTCAACTATTAATGAAAGTGTCAGACTTTCTTCAAGAGGAAATTAGATAAACATATGGAGCAGAAGTCCACCAGTGGCTATTAGCCACAGGGTATAGAATGGGAACTCTCAGTCTGGGGCAGGTGATGCACTCTATTCTTGGTGCTGGAGGGGGCAGCAGAGGGAGGGCTTCTGGTGCCCTGGCCCCACTGCTGGACCTCCTGATGGCACCTGGTATATTTTGGCCGCTGTGTGACAGAGTGTTGGACTAGATGGGCCATTGGCCTGATTCAACATTGGCTTCTCTTATGTTCTTATGTTCTTATGTTCCATTAGAACAGTAGTCTGATGTCCCAAGTCCCAGTCCTGCATCTCCTCCATGTTAATTTATGGGAAGTAATGGGGATCTTTTAGTGCTTATGTTTAAGAAGGAATTTAAAAGTTGCAGAAGCATCTGATCATCCTAATGGCACTGTTTGCTTTTCTACCACCTGATGAAACTTTGTGAATATCAGCTATCCCATTTTTCTTTAACCCTCTTGTCTTGCAGGAGATCCATGCATTCTGATTAGTGCTGCGGAAACAATTGAATAACTGCTGGGTGTGATAACTGTCTGCCTCAGTTTCCATTAATGCATCCCCAAAACTGTTTTGTGTTATCTGATTAATTCTGCAACACCTCCCCTATTCCATTTTAGGATTCTACAGACTGCAAATAAAGGTTTTTCATGAAGCTCCAAAACAACCCCCTCCCCCTTTTGAGCTGAAAATTCTACCTCATGAAGATATCTGGGGAACTCAAAAGTTTGCACCCTTCCCTGTGATATTTTGGTTGATCCTGCCAAGAAGATGCTACACAATGTTGCTCATTAAATTTGTAGAATGAGATTTAATTCTTAACAAAATCCCTGTGCTTGAGTGCCAGCGCTAGTTCCCAAGAAGGACAGAGACACCAAAGTGAGAGACACTGATACTCTAGTGGGAGGTCCAAGACCCGGGTGTCAGACTCCTGCAACAATCAGAGCCAACAACTCTCTTCTTCAGAAGTGTAGTTTATTGGTATAATATTAGCAGAGCATCTACATTTCAGGATCTGTGTTAAGACTAAAGAAAAAGGTGCAGGGATGTGAGATATACCAGGTTTGAAAGGGCACCCTGATGGTGCATAGCCGATTGAAGCATCAGGAAATGTGCTACAACCAGGCACTCAAGGTCAGGCATATAAAACATATAGATAACAGAGCATTGTCAGGCAAAGAAGAAACAAAAGTTAAAATACCAGGCAGGAGTCTCCCTCCCTCACACAGCTAAATTGAGACCGGGCACCCCCACAAAGGTAAGCAAGCAAGGCTCTGCCTCACAGTGTGACTGCTGGAACCATCACCTCATGTAGCTACTCTGCATATTGCCTCCCAAAATTCTGGTTTCCTCAAGAGTTGCTAGCAGTAAGTATGTACAGTACAGAGTTGGGAGGGGGAGGGTTGAAGATACACTGACCCTGCCTTATCCTGCTGTCACTGCAGTGCTGTGCTGGTATAACCTCCTCCCCTTCCAGTGGGGGATGGAGGAAACACAGCTGCAGTCCTGAGTGACTCCCAGCCCCTCTGCTCTAATCTCTGCTGCCACTGGCCCAAAACACCTACCATGCTTATTGCCTTGCAAGATCGGAGTCCCATGGAGCAGACAGTATTGACACGCTTTTATTGCATTCTGCTACAAAGGATCGTCAAAGGTTGGATTATTGGTTACACTGCGTTCTCCTATAAGGCGAGCCCAACATGTGTGAAATACTTCTCTTTATTGCCCTTGGTGTTTCTTTGGAGTTTGCAGGCAGCCATCGAGAAGAACAGCATTCTCAGCCATCTTCAGTGACCAGAGGAGTTGTGTACCAACAGAGAACCGCACACGCGGTCGCCCTCGCACGTGGTCATGCAAATGGGCAAAGCTTCCCTTTGTTAGACAGTAGCCAGCACGGATCCTAGAATGGACCTATCTGTCAGGCAGGATCCTAGCAGTAACCTATGAGGAATTGGAGCACTGTAAATAAACCTATCACGGGTGTGGGGTGTGGTTTGCAACAGGGATTTAAGTAGGCCTCCGGTCCTGCTGAGTTGTCTTTGAGTTGAGCTGAAAATAAACTATGAGCTGAAATCATGCATCTGAACCCAGTACTTTACAAGAGTGCTGTTGGGGTTGCCTTGTTCTTACAGGGTTGCCTCTCTTATTTGAGTTAGTGGAGCATGAGAATGCTGTCGCTGGAGCAGCCGTGTTTCCTTTTCTATGTGTCTGCCTGACCAAAGGGAACACCGTGGAGGTGGGGACTCACACTTGTGTTAACTCCAGGGCTGCTTTTATCATACTAGGGTACTTCTTCCCAGTGGTGGTGGGGAACCGTGTTCCTTTGGTTCCCTCCCTCAGCGTGTTGTGCCTGCGGATATTGAGTGCCTGATGTCAAGAGGCTGTGACCACATTGTCCTAGTGATGTCAGAAGGGGAAGCAAAAGGGGGGGAGGCATCTTCAAAAGCCTCCCCTTCCCTTCCCCAGCTGGTCTGGGTGGGGGAGCTAAGAGAGAAGGGGTTTAAAGTTTAAACTCCTTCTCATGAGAGTTGGGCTACAGAAGGAGGAAAGAGGAAAGGACAGAGAAGGAAAGAAGGAGAAGGAAAGGGGAGGGAAAGAAAGTGAGGGAAGAAGGAGGGAAACAGGGAAAGGAGGAAAAAAGAGAAGAGAAGAAGGTGGGAAAGAAAGAGAAGAGAAGAAGGAGGGAAAGAGGAAAAAGAGAGAAAGAAAGGAGGGAATGAAAGAAATTAGGCAGCAATCCAGCCCCTTTATATCCTATGGGCCATTGAAGTCAATGGTGAAAACATAGGGTATATTCTGGGGGCTGCAGGGTAGCTGGTGGAGCCTCTCCCCAAGATACCCACCAAGTTTCAAGAACATTGGACCAGGGGGTCCAATTCTATGGGCCCCTGAACAGGTTGCCCCTATTCCCTCCATTGTTCTCTATGGTGGGAAAAAAAGTTTGCCTGAAAGACTCCCCAGGACGCCGACTGGGGGCGGGACTTGGCTCCTGAGCTCCTGGAGCTGTGCTCCGGTGTGCTCCCCGCAAAAAAGACCCCTGGCTAAGTCCATATATGCCACTCACAGGGCATCTGTGGCACACTGCACTGTAATGGGTAGATATTGGCAGTGTAATTACTATGTTGTGTCTGGGCCTTGGCAAAGGATGTTTCTGTCACTTACAAAGAATAGACATAGGTTAGTGATAAAGAAAGTATTCTGAATACAAACAGTTTGAAAATTCAGGAGCTCATAACTAGCATCAGTGCCACTGATTGGACTGCACAGCTCTTTCCTTTCTATTCTGTTCCTTTATTCAATGTATTTTATTGTGCTTTTTTAAAAAGAATGAACAATTATGTTGCATATGTTGTACTTATCATTGTCATGTTTGCACCATGCGAGACTGGATTCCAAAGAACAGTACAAGTTGAGACAAAAGAACATCAACCTGTCCTCTCAGAGGTGTTCTGTTTAAAGTCTGCGCTATGTTTGTATAGCTTGTTCTGACAAAACAGCATTGGGGAGGGGGGAGCAAAGCTAATTTCCCGTGTGTATTTTGTTTCAGCTTACTATCAGGAATAGACTGATAGGCAAAGGAAATGCCTATCTTGGACTTGTGCTCTAAAACTGCTCACATACACACATAATAGCAGGGCACCCCCCCCCAGCTTCACTTAGGATTTGCTAGGCTGCCCTTCCCTACAGGTTGTGCTCAGGGCAGCTTACAACAGAGTAATAACAACATTCTTTAGTTTAAAGCAACATTAAAACCAGTTAAAAACAGATCAATAAATAGAAACAAAGTACATATACCAGATGGTGGAAAAACCAGCTCCCCTGGCCTCCTTGGGGGAGGTGTTGTGAGGGATGGGGAAGTGTATGAGAGTGCCAGATGTCGTGCTATCCCCCCATGGCTGTCCTCAACCAAATGCCTGGTGGAACATCTCTGCCTTACATGCCCTGATTGATAATCTTTACCAGTAAACCTGGGCTCACCCATGTATCATGGTATGTAAGATGATGTTGAAAAACCTTTTGCCTTATGACAGGAGCGCTATCCAGAACCTAGCGTGTGTGAGAGGATGCTTCCCATCCAGCTCATCCTTATTATACAGTTATACAACATTCAGTTATCACGAACCAACTCTGGTTCGTTTGATGAAGGTGAATTTAGAAAGCCCTTGAGCTTGTGCACTCTCTCCCTCTTCCCATTATGTGCCAAGCCAAGACTGAAGACTGCCTGAGTTGTAAGAAACTGCTGTTGCTTGTGAATTTTGGATTGGATGAAGCAGCAAACTCTAATATTGTTTTTGTGCTACAAACCAGGATTCCAAACCCTAGTTTAATCCTGGTTTAGAATCTGGGTTTGTAGCAAGAGCACAAACCAGAGTTTATTGCTTTGCCCAATCCAGGCATGATCACAACAAACTGAAATCTCTTAAAACCAGGAAGTCTTAAGTCTTACAAGAGGAGAGGACAGGGAGCATATGAACATGAGAACTTCCTGGCTCATTCTTATTACAAACCAGAGTTGGTGATGTCCAAACAGCCAGATAATATCCACACTAAGTATATATTTTAGTAGTAGCTGGTATTCTGATGGAGACTTTCTGTAAAACAGGGCTCGTCTATGAAATGATTGGCTCACACATATACTCTGTGTAGAAATTGCCTGATATATATATCCAGTGCTTCACAAGTGGAATCTGTAAGATAAGAACTGTCCCTTAGATTTTGGGTTACTTACAGTGCAGTCTTATGCAGAGTTACTTCAGTGTAAGCCCACTGAAATCAATGAATGTAGACTGGAGTATCTCTGCATAGGATTAATCTTGCATTTGCAGTCAGACATTTGTTATTAATTTTTATAGCAGTGCCTGGCAACCTTATATTTATTTATTAATTCAATATATATCTATATAGCAAGCTTTGTTTCTCTAATGCAGGGGTCTGCAACCTTTTTGAGCTTGATGGGCACCTTTGGACTTCCGACACAGGCACAACCACACAAATGGCTTCCACTGGAGGTTCCCAGTTTACCTCTTTTGTTGTTCAGTCACACAGTCGAGTCCGACTCTTCGCGACCCTCTACCTCTAGTCACACAGTAAAGATTTTTGTGTTGTGGCAGCTGCTGCTAAAGTAGCATTTTTTAAAAATAAATAAATAAATCTGCACAACCAGTCAGAAGTCCTGCTGGGAAAAGGTCCTATCTGGCCTCACCTACTTAAAAAAACCACTTGGCAGGTACCAGAAAGGTGTTGGCAGGTAGCCATTGCACCCCCAGTCACCACACTGGGGACCTCTGCTCTAATGTTCATTTTCTCATACACACCCCTGTTGGCCCATTGATCCCTCCTTGTTACTGTATTGATTGCGATTGCTATGGAAGTATTTTGGATGTAACAGCTCTTCTGCTTGTTAGATATAATTTTGTTCTCCTCTCCATAAATTAGATTTATTGAGAAGACTGGGATTTTCGATGCAAAAGGTTCACTTAAAGTTATCTCAACATTTGGTGCAATTCTGTGGAATCTTTAATATATCTGCAACGCGTAGCTTGTAACAGAAGGGTCATTGTGACCAGTTCTGTTATAGCTGTTGACAATAGCGTTTTGACATAACACTAGATTGTGGAGAGGTTTTTTTGTCCTCATCAGATGTTTCCAGTGTTGTTATCTGAAGAGCAATATAAAAAATGTTCTGGGAGGAGGAAAATTAAGATAAAGAAAGTATTCTGAATACAAACAATTTAAAATTTTTACCAGTCACATGGAAAATGCAAATGTTTTTATGGAGGTGGTTGGAGCAGAGGAACTTATAGGCAAGGATGGGAGAGACACATGCATACACACATGCCTTCACCGGGGAGTGCAGTGGAATGCTAAATCAGCCATGCCCTAGATCTTATCCTGCAGATGCTTTCAGAAGAGTACCTGGCATTCCCCGACAGATCCCTACTTGTGTGCCCTTAGTTTCCTAGACACGGAAGCAGAATGGTGTGAGGCCCTTGCTGTGCATCTTGATATAGAGAGGTGTGTTACTTGGCTGGGGCTTATATATCCCTGGTGGTATGCTATGATTAGCTGTAAGAGTAGTCAGAATCTGGTGCTGTGTTGACCTGTGGGGTAGAGAGGAAGGAGAGTGTTCATCTGGTGTTCCCCATTGAGTACAGCGGAAGTGTTTGAAATTAAATTACTTCTTTGGTGTTGCCCCACTGTCAAGGACTAAAGTCGGCATATGATTGCAATTTGTGCCTGCTTCTTTGTACTCTGGGCACTCCGACTTTGCCCAGTATCACTGGCAGTGGTTAGGTCAGTGATAAGTTCCCATTGGCACAACTAAGCATGTGACGTCTGTTTCACTTTTTCTGCTGGTTGCATTCCATTGGCACAGTGACCTTGTGTCACCCAGCTAAAGCTTTCAGGAATAAAGGGGTATCTTAACGAATAATTGACCCATAGTCATACAAAGGCCTACAAAAGTGCATGCCATGGTAAACCGGTCAGTTTCTGAGATAGTTTTTAGCCAGTTGTTAATTTATTTACAGCATTTGTATGCCACCGTTCAGTGGAATGTTCTCAAAGCAGCAGCCATTTCATCTGGCTGACTCAGGAAGAGGGGAGGAACTGCAAGGCTCTCCTTCCATTGGCCTGCCCAGGACCAGCTGCCACTGGTCCCTCTCCCCCCTGAATTGTCTCCTGCAGCTGCCATTCCATCTGGTAATTATGGAACTGTTACACTAGTTACCTAAGGAGGGTCTGAATTTACTTGTTTCCCCCTTCCCTTTCTATAGGCAGTTATTTAGAATTGTAAACCACCTTGAAAGCAGTGGCCGAGACACACTATATAAATGTATGAAATTAATTAACTGGTATTCTTTAGACAACAAACCACCTGAATTTATCTACTTCCACTACAGTTTTCTTCTGCTGTCTCCCTTGAACACAATATTCCTCGATCCTCCTAGGCTTTGTTAGGCAGATGGATCCATTGACAGTTGGAGGTGATCTGTGTGTGTGGTGTGGTGGAGGACTTCTTGCTCATTTCTTTGCTTGACCCACAGCTGCCACAGGGTCCCTCCCCCCTTTCCAGAAATTTGCTATCAAGCATCAGGCTTGGATAAACAGTAGCCTGATAGACAGAAATGTCATAGGCGGAATTTCCCTCCACTGTATTGTCATGCCATAAATACTATCACCTGCTTCATTGCTGTATTGATTTGGCACTTCTTAGAACATTTATGGCTTTCCGCTCAGAATCCAAATTCCAAAGCAACGTATGATAAAACATTACAGGCTGACATGGCTGTTCTTCTTGAATGCAAAGCTCTCAGTAGCTTTCTATTTATTCTGAGTACTTTTGGTATCTTTGTGTTTAGTCTCGGCATTTGGGAACTTTCTTTGGTCTTTATCAAGCACTTACTAAAGCAGTAGGTGCACACAGGTCCCCGCAGCTGTTGATTGTGATGTCTGCTCAGGATGTGCTATGCACTGTGCTGAGGGTCCACCTTGGGTCCAGCTCCTACTGGGTAGCTGTCTGCAAGAGAGCAGCAGAAATGTAAAGTTGGTATTCAGTAGCACATGAACTCATAAAGCTGCCTTATATTGAGTCCGGCCATTGGTTTATCAGTGTCAGTACTGACTATTCCAACTGATAGTGGCTCCCCAGGGCCTTAGGCAGAGTTCTTCCACATCACCTGCTATCTGATCTTTTTCACTGGAGATGACGAGAATTGAACATGAGACCTTCTGTGAACAAAGTAGATGCTCGTCCACTAAACCACAGCCACATCCCAGTATGGTGTTCCTTGTGGTGAGGAAATTCTTGTAGTTCTTCAGTGGTGCTCTTGCCATTCCCTGGCCTCCATCCACCCCCTTGGGGGCTTCCCTGACCGTACAGCTTTACAGTTAGGATACACGTGGTAGGCAGTAGGCTAATCCATCCCTAGCAAGGATTTCCGTGGAACCTCGGTCTGTATTGTCTGTGCTTGGGGCTACGATCCCACGTGGTAGCAAATTCTATGAGAGTCTGGCCAGCAGTGACAATGGTTGTGGTGGGATGCCAGATACTACACCTGATCTTAGCCAAAAGGCTCTTTGCTAAAGGGCCAATTTTGCTGAGGACACTTTTGGCTTGAACTCAACAATCGTTGAAAGGCACTTTCTGGATCAGAAATTATTATCAGTGAAATATCATTTGGCATACGATTGGGAGGCCTCATTTATACTTTTATTTTATGCCTGGTAATTTCAATTTGTAACAATTCTTTTCTGGTCCATTTTGTATTCATGCTGTATAATTGTATTGTATTATGGTATAAGTCAATCTGTTCCTCATTGTGTTTGACCCCTGAAGAAGGCCTAAACACATCAGGTCAAGTCCATTGGCCCTTGTGTATATGATTTTGAATTTTTATATGAGGTGTAATTGGGCCCCTATATGTTTTTTAATTCTTTACAAATAAATACATGTATTTTTATATATTATATATAATAAGGTTTAATTGTGGGTCCTCTTTGGGTTCTTGATCCTAGGTTTCAGGGTTAAGTTGGTTTCCCTTTTTTGTTCACAGTTTGTGGTGGGATGCCACCCATCTCCCACCTCTTGCATGTGGGGTGACAGCTTTGTGAGCTGCCATGGGTGTACTGGCCACATAATTGCAACCTCCCCTCCCCTTCATAAGTACCTAATTGTTATAGCTTCATGTCATATGCCCTGTCATCCAAACTACTGTAATCCTGTCTAGGGTTTATATTATGCTTGGGAGAACTGTGGTTGGCTGCAGGCTTAGTTGGTTCCTAAGCTGTAAGTTGGAAGCAAAGTTCAATAGTAGTATTTCCGCCTGATTTTTTCACTGTTGTAACATTATATCAGCACAAAAGGTGAAGCCAATGGGGCTTAGGATGTCAACTAAATCCCACTCCCTTCCTGACATGCTCCCAATGCTGCCCAATGTTGGCCTCTACATCTATTTAGGTATTTAATTTATTTATTTTATTCAATTTTTATCCCACCCTCCCGAGGGTGGGTTTCATCATAAAATTCATCATAAAATTCACAATACAACAAATTGACAGTTAAAATATATCTAAAAACAGTATTCAGTAAAAGACCAATGCCTCAACAGATTTCAACAAGAAATCTACATTAGGTTTGTGTTGGTGCACATCAGTACAATCCTGTTTTGGCATATCTTCAGCCAGCATGTCAGCTTACTTGCCATTCTAACCCATTTTCAGAATGGCTTTAGGATTCTGCCTTATATGTTACTGTGCATTTCTAGTTCTCTTGCATGCAGCTCAAGTCTATCAGTCTGCAAGGTACTGCTTCACACATTATATCACATTGCCCCTGCGGGTGCAAGTGAACAAGCGATTCCCACATCTGCAAAGAAGACAAAAGTGAATCAGCCTTCACTAAGTTAATTTTTTTCATTTGTGAACTAAAGTAGTTGCCGGAATATTACAGTTTTCCATTATACGAATGCTTATGTTTCTAGAACCAGTGAGAGTGTATTGTAACTTGTAATGCATCCGGAATGGAACAACACAAAAAGAACAGTAGGAATGGGTTCAGCATTTGTGCTTCTGTACAGTGCCAGTTTGGGAACTGTGCATGTGGTGGCCTGTGTGTGATAATGTGGGACTGTACAGAAAACCATCTGATGGATATCAGTTACAAGTAAGCGGAGCCTTGGTTTTCTGAACTTTTTTAGGTCTTATATTCAAACAAAATAAAAATATACCTTTAAAATCATATGCAGTTTTAAAAAGCAGCTCAAAATATACAATAAAGAATCCTGGTTTTAAATTAAGAATGTATGTATTACTCATTGTGTAAGTACTATTGGAATACTGATTCCTATTGTTTCTGTTGTTTGGCTGGTTTTTATGGGATATCCATACCAGGAGAATGTTATACTTTGTTTATAATTTTTCATATTAATAGTGTAAAATCTCACCAGATTTGTATTTTAACATCTGTAGTATGTTTACTACCGATCACGAACAGAGGCAAAAGAAGTCCCCAAGATATAAATCACCTTATAAAAGTCTATGTGCTGTATTGTTGGTGAGTTATCTTGGGGGAGGGGGAAACAGGACCGAATTAATAATTACAGTAATTTTTATGTTGCAGATTTAACAAGTCAAGTAGAGGCAACGGAACGCAACTTCCAGAAAGCGGCTGCCGAAATGGGCTATTATAAAGAGCTATTCACGTAAGACATCTAATTTTATTCATATCAGGTATAGTTCTTTCTGACTGATTCCTCTGTAATTATGTACTAAAATATAATGAATAAATTAATAACAGTGTTCAAATCCATGCTGTTGATTTGAAAGGGTAGCAGAGATTATTATTGTAAAGTTGATGACCCATGGGAAAATTTTTATTATGTTTGGGCTGCCATTATTACATTGTATATTACGTTGCATCCAGAGTTTACATGCATAAAATCTTCTTGAATAAGTAAAGAAATGGTAAGAGTAGAACAGTAGACAGTGAAAATCTTTTTTCCCATAAGGAAATCAGGGGAAGTATTTTTTATAACATCACAACATTTCAGTTGATTTGAAAATAAGTTGAATTCACCTTTTTGACTGGATCTTGGGACATAGGGTTGGAGCCTATGTTCCCTCTAAGTTGAGTTAGTGTGAGCCAGCTCACAGTTTTCTAGCCTCCAGCTCACACATTTATGTCTCAGCTCAGGATGGAGGGCTCCAGAGCAAACTAATTTATGCAGCAGCCAAATCGCTTGCTCACAACTTTAATGCCAGTAGCTCACAAAACAGAATTTTTGCTCACAAGACTCCACCACTTAGAGGGAGCATTGGTTGGAGCCCATCAAATAGATCCACAGGCACAAGGGGGGTGATTTTCACTGACTTTCTTGCCTCCCCCTACTCCAATGACAACCCTCAAGCATCTCCACCCCCACCCACCCCGTATCAGCATTTGGGGCTGCAGTGGGAGGGGTAAGACAAGGAAGTCATACTCTGAGGAAGGAAATCCTACTGCCAGCAGTAAATTTCAATGGGATCTAAGCCATAATTGTGAACTGTTACTATGCAGAGTATAAATTATATATGTATACAGCCATACCTGAAGTAAGCAGCAAGAAAGAAGCAGAGCAGACAGACAAGTCTTTGAGAGCCCAAAGAAGGGCTGAACCTGTCAGTCAAAAGACAGACTTGAGCGTGCAGAGTATGTAGTCTCCTGATGTCAGTGTCATGAGGAGAGCTACACAAGGGCTGATGGAGCCACAGATTCAAGGGACACGGAGTATATAATCCAGGGCTTTTCCTACTTCACAGCTGCACAGACATACCGGCCATGGCATGTCTGGGAGCACATCTGGGTGATTGCTAGAAGGCACGGGTGGGTCTCATGTGCAGTGTTGATAAGAAAGGTCTTATTTTATATTTAGGCTTTTAAGAGAGCCAGTTTGGTGTAGTGGTTAAGTGCGTGGACTCTAATCTGGGAGAACCAGGTTTGATTCCCCACTCCTCCACTTGTACCTGCTGGATGACCTTGGGCAAGCCATAGTTCTGGCACAGCTGTTCTTGAAAACGAGGAGTTTCTGTCAGAGCTCTCTCAGCCCCACCTACCTCACAGGGTGTCTGTTGTGGGGAGGGGAAGGGAAAGGAGTTTGTAAGCCTCTCTGAGACTCCTTTGGGTAGTGAAGGGCGGGGTATAAATCCAATCTCTTCTTCTCTTTTTCATCTTAACAGAATAAATTGTAATCTGCCATGAACCAAAAAGGGAGAGATGGGATTCAGATGTTTTCATAAAGGGCTTTAAAAAAAAGAAAAAGACGGTTAGGTAATAAGTCTTCCAGTATTTCATTAAGTCTGCAGTTTGTAGATAGGGATTTGACCTGACAAAAGAGAATGCTGACTGGGGAAGGAAATGAATTCATGAATCATCTTCTCACATGAAACCTTCTTGGTTCGATGACTGTGCTTGATTTTGAAAGTGTAGTATGCTCAGATTAAAAACTATCCCCAAGACAAAGATTACATGCTGAGGCGGCCATTATAACACTGATGGGAGTACCATCATTTTCTGTGGCAGCAGTGAGCTGAGAATAGCAGTGGTCATTAACAAAGCATTGGTAAGAAGCCTGGGAAATATAAGAGCTGAGGCCTAGTGTGGCCATTCTACTTTTACTACAGAGGAACAGAAAACACAAAACCTATTGCATCCACCATAAGACCTTTTCCACTTGGGTTATCAGCGCTGGGTGTGATGCTTTTGGTAAGTGTGGTTATTCCCTACCTCCCCACAGCATTGTAGTGCATTTGTGCACCTTCCAAGGTTTCTCTAGCTTTTCTCTGACATTTCACAAACCTAAATTGCTACAAACCTGAGTAGCTGCTGTGTGGATGGGAAAATCTGTTTTTTCCCAGTCATACCTGTGAGGCAGCCAGCATGAGAGCTGTTGCGGTGTAGTGGTTAGAATGTCAGACTAGGACTTGGGATGATCAAGTTCAAATCACCTGCTTAGCCACGGGAGCCTGCCAGTCGACTGTGGGCGTGTCACAATCCGCCAGCCTAACCTGCCCTCACAAGGTGATTGTGGTGAGGATTAAATGGAGGAGGTGGGAATTATGTGAAAAGCTGCTTTGGGTCTCCGATCAGGGAGAAAGCAGGATATAAATAAGCGAACCTAAGGCGCTGTCCAACACTGAGTACGGGCATGGCATATGCCCCACACTGCACATCACCCAGATGCTCTTTCCAGTATATTGCTTCAGAGATGCAAGGAGAGAAGCAAACAAGCAAAGGGTAACAAAACAAAACAAGCAAAGTGCCAAGACACTTGACACTGAAGAAAAATAGGTAAAGTTGGCAGGCAGAAGCATAAGGGATATGCAGTGGCACATAAGGTACAGGACAAAAGCCCCAGCCTGGATTCAGCTTTCCAGTGCAAAGAGGGCTGACATTGTAGTGATAAGGAACAGCTGCAAACCATGCCTCCCCACTCCCAGTAGTCTACTATCCAGCAAGCTACAAAGAAAACAGGAAATCCTGCAAAATCAGAGATGGGCTCAGAGACCAGAGGTTCAGATGCTATCTTGAAAACACCTGCACCCAAGCTAAAGCCCAGGCAGAACCCATAAATATGAGATAGACACACAGAAAAGGCTGTCATGGATCAGGGGTGTAGAAAGCATTGTGACAGCTTGGCTTGCTCAGAACAGATCACAGTTTGCAGGAGTTGGGATATGTCTGACCCCTTTGCCGTGCATGGACAGGGTCTTGCTGCTGAACACCACACATGGATATTGTCTATATTGTTGCAGATATCTGGGTGGTAGTGGTAATGATAGGTGAATAATCATGTTCATGATGCTAGTCCCAGCAAGGCCAAATTTGGCTCATTCATCTGTCTTCCATTGATTTTAAAAAGGACAAGTTTCTGGGACTTGTGCATGGGGAATTTTTGACTTCCCTCTTTCCACAGCCCTTTGCAGACCTGGAAGAGTTCATTGCAAAGCCGAAGAACCCTCCAGAGCAGCATTCAATGAATGCCTATTGCTATAAGGAGAAATCAGCTGCTTTCTTCTCTGTACACTGTGGAAAGGCTCTATGCCCACGCAAATCTCATTGGATTCCAGCCAAGTTTGGTGTAGTTATTAGTGTCAGATTTGGATGTGGGAGACCCATGTTCAAAACCCCATGGCAGGATTCCTTGCAGTGTCTGCATAAGGTGTAAATTTCAACCACAGCCAAGTTCAAAAGTGAGACGTATGTATATAAAGTTCTTTTCATAGACTCCAATATTAAAGAAGTTTCTCTTTTGTAGAATGTACACTGCCATTCCCACATTCACATTTTTTAATCAGAACTGCAAATACTCTGTTGCTAAGCATTCCAAATATTTTAACAGTAATGTAAATTAAAAGAACAGCATGTGCCATGTACGTAAATATACAGCGATGGATTTCCAAATGTGCTTTTGAGATGTGGATACAATCTGGGTCTAATTTAGCAAAATAATATCTTCTGTTTCAGTTTAAATGTAAATATGATAAACTAGGTATAATAATAGCAACCCAAGTTAATGTAATGCTATCATGATGTAATGATGAGAAATTTCTCCCAAGTCTTCAGCCCGTACTATCGTTTGAATGGTTAGACTGTGTGACTGTTTCATTTCTGTGATACTGAAAATAACAGGCACTGCAAATTCAGTGTTTTGTGGTTGCTACAGTAAATGATCACATATAAGGTTTGAATTACACTGAGAACATACACACATATTAGGTTTGAATTACACTGAGAGCATACATTGCTGAAGTTTAAAATGTCAGGCAGCGGATCCCCTCTCTTGTAAGGCATGCCTGCCATCTTCAAAAACCCCAAGGAAGACTGGGGCTATTTCCTTGATCTTTAAGACTTATCTGTCCTTGTTCTTTCAAGAAAGATCAGATTTATATTCGCAAACTTGTTTTTAAACCTACGGAAGATAGTTCATACTTCAAAAATGAGCAGTAGGGCCATCCAGCCATCGCAACCAAGTCTCTGTTTTTCAATAGCAGGCATTAGCCCAGCTTGCATTCTCCCTTCCTCTCACATGTGGAGTGCAGTTAAATATTTCTTTGCTTGGGAAGCTTTGAAACAAGCTCCAGTTTTCCACGATGTATGAATGCAGGCACTTTGGCAAACTGGAGTTCATTTCTTCTCTGCCAACTGGGATCTGAAAGTTCAGAATCCCAGCTGGAGGCTAGGGTTATAAGGCTCAAGATAAGGCCTAGAGTTCTGCAGGGCTCTTTTGTAGCAGGAACTCCTTTGCATATCAGGCGACACACCCCTAATGTAGCCAATCCTCCAAGAGCTTACAGAGCTCTTCTTACAGGGGCTACTGTAAACTCTTGGAGGATTGGTTACATCAGGGGTGTGTGGCCTAATATGCAAAGGAGTTCCTGCTACAAAAAGAGCCCTGCTTTTGAGAATTCACAGATCTCCAGATTTCAGAGATTTATTTATTTACATATTTATTGCACTTATAGCCTGCCTTCCCCTATGCAGTAAGGCTCAGGGCAGGTCACAGTGTTTAAAATCAATACAATTAATTACACAGTTCAGATTAAAATGAACAATCCTAATGTTAACAATTCCACGTCAGATGGCACAGTAGGGAGATCTGGAACTGGTCTACAGTGGGGGCCACCACTCATCCTCAACCATGCGCCTGGTGGAACAGGCTCTGTGAAATTGTTTCAAGTCTCACAGGGACAGAGTGTTTCAAATCTCATTGGACAGAGTGTTCTACCAGGTTGGGGCCAGGGCTGAAAAGGCCCTGACCCTGGTCAAAGACAGCTGAATGGCCTTTGGGCTGGGGATCATTAGCAAGCTGTTATTAGCTGAGCAAAGCACCCTTTGGGGGACGTACCAGTAGAGGTGGTCCCTCAGATATGTTGGCCCCTGGTAGAAACGGAAGCTTCTGATGGCATCCTCTACGGCATCACATCTCTGCTGATCTCCCCTGCTCCCCAGGCACAGCTCCCCGTTTCCCAAGAGAGTCAAGGAAATTCCACGTTCAAATATATTCAGTTCTGTGTAGTGGTTAAGATGTCCAACTAGGATTTGGGAGACCCAGGTTCAAACCCCTACTCTGCCGTGAAAACTTGTGGGGTAACCTTGGATCAGTCACACACTCTCAGCCTTACCTACCTCACAGAGCCGTTGTGAGGATAAAATGGAGAAGAGAATGATACAAGCTCCTTTGGGTCACTGCTGGGGAGAAGGGCAGGGTATAAATGAAGTAAAAAAATAAAGTTACTATTTCCTGGTTCAGTCAATGATGTCTCCCCGCAGTGAAGGGAGTTCCTAAGTGACCAGTGGGGAAGGACAAGATGTAGCACAGCTGCCAAGGGGAAAGTTTCACTGGGTGATGGTGAAGGCCATTGTAAGTGCTTTGGTCTAGCTGACCCAGCAGCATCCAGTGACATCATGAGCCACACCCACACCAGGCACTGGTGGCTAATCAGCAGCTGTATACCTACAGCTTACTCACCCCCCTGCCTCTGTCGTGTGCCAGTCGTCACTCAGCAGCACCAGACAAGTACCTTGGGCGCCAACTCTCTGGCTGAGGTAAACGCAAGTTTCACTCTCACCACAGCTCGAATCAAGAAGAGCCGACTAATGACCAAACAGGCACATAGTTCACATCTTGCCAACAGTTTAAATACAGGCCTTTGTGGCATTACATGTTTTTAAAGCTCGCACTTTTCTTTTTGGAGCAGAGTCCTGTATTCACATTAAAAACAAAACTAAAAAATCTGAACCAATGAATTCTCTAACCTGAATACTGAATATCCACAGCCTGAAGAAACTCTGTAGCTACTCTATATCAGCTGGTGTATGCTTTAAAAAGACCACAGGATGCAGGGCCTGTGCACCTCTGGCCTTGGTGCTCACTGGAGGCACGCTCTCCCTCTGGTAGGCCCCAGTGATCACTGCTAAGCAGACCTTTCCCACAAGAATCGTCACCCAAAGGGTTGGCTCCTTTCCTCCTACTTCATTTTCCAAAACTCCTCTTCCACTAGAATTTCCTGATCTCTGTCTGTCAGAACAGAAGATTTCATTATATGGAATATTCATGGGAGAGAACAAAAGCTAGCCAAGGATGTGTGCAATTTGAAATTATTGAAAAATCCAGGCTCAGGATAGTATTTCCAGTTCTTGTTAATCACTTCATGCCACTACAACAATACATTTCCGTGTGTGCGTGCGCATGTGCATAGCACAGATAATTTTTATATCTTATATGGTGTTTGAATCTCAAGGAATCACTTTAATTTATCTCACTAGTATTGAATATTTAGAATTACCTTGATCAATCAATTTTATACATTTCCCTACTTCCTTAAGTGATTTCATGAGCAAGCTTTGTGAGTTGGTACCAGAAGTGTGCCGTAGCACACAATATTTCGGCAACCTCTGCCCACTCCCCATCTGTACCTTTGTGACAAAAGGCAGTTTCAGTGAAGCATTGAACATGCTGGGTGCCAGGACGGAATGGCTACTTGCCCTGATGAGGGCCTAGCAACAAGTGTGTTCAAATACTTTTTCTAAAACCGTGTTCACAAAAACATGTAGCTAAGTCCCAAATAATGAGTTTGCATTGGTTGTTTCTGAAGAGGGCCCTTGTAATGGTGAAGCACTGATACCTCCATTTAAAAGGTCTTGGTTGGCATTACTGGGAAACTCCTTTCCTTGCCTGAGACCCTGAAGAAGCACACCTTTTGAATGAACTGGAAAAGCGATAAACAGATGTTTTAAATAATTAAAATGAACACAATAGAGTTTGATGGAGCAATGGTATGACTGTGGGTCAGACCCAGCCAACATTTTAACAAATCCTTACTTGATTCTCCTCCTTATTATACCCACTCATCCTACATAGCTTCTTTGGTGATTGACAGGGGATTCCTCTTTCCTTTTTCACCAGCTGAAAAGCTGATTGGAACCAACCCTATACGTTCATATGACTTGAGTAGCAAACTGTTTGACGCTATTGAAATTCAGTATGCAGTATACTTTACGATATCAGTTCTGATGCTTAGCATTAGGTGCCATTAGTCTGTTATCCCGGCATTATATTTGTGATGTCTGTTATATATTTCCGGATTTTCTTCTTGAGTATTTACGCAATATTGCAAAGAATATCCACGTTTTTCAAAGGAATACCTACCCGCAACACTGGCAAGTTAACCCATGTTTTATATGCCATGTGCAATGTTCTTTTGAATGTAATACTTTAATTCAGCAGTTACATAAATCATAGTGACAGCCGGTTCCAGAAATCATTAGACATGACACGTTTCAAAAGAAATTCTTTAGACTTGAAGGTCTTCATACATTTTTCAACAAATGTTTCTACTTTCTTGTGGCAGTTAGTTAATGATAATTATGCAAATAAATCATTGAAGAGTTGACTAATTATCTTTGACTTCTTAAGATGGGAAGAAATGAAACAGATGAAAGGGAGTTTTACAATTCTGTCTACTTACAAAAAAACACCAGTCGGCATAATATATTATCACTGACTGCAGATTTACACCAAAATTACACTGTTTCAGCACCAAAGTAATTAATGTGCGGTATCCAAAGGCCAAACTATATGCAGGTGCACTGAATTTTCCCGTACTCCTTTTTTCAGTGAAGAGTAGCCATGGGAGGCTGTCGTCTTGCTTAACGGTTTCTCTATGGACCATTGTCACCCTCAAAGTTGTCTGCAATCCGCTTTTCTCCCTGCACAGAAAAAAGATCCAAGCACCTGCAGATCAGGTGACTGAAGGAGCCAATAGGGCCCCACCTGAACCTATCAAAGTGGTGATTCAGACCTAGCTCCTCAGTCTTAAGCAAGTTGTTCCTGAGGTACAGTCTGAGCTGCCCTTGGACTGTCCTTCCCTCTTGCCCATGTGCTTCCTCTTTCTTTTTGCCTTCAGACAGCTTTGTTGGTACCATAGAAAAGAGAGAGACTGTGCAGGTTCATGGGCATAACATGTGTTTGCAGTGGGAAGTGCATGTGCCTTTAACCCGCAAGGGGGTCACACACAGGAAGAAGGCCTTTTTTTTCACATCTGCACAGATCAAGGACATTATATGTCAAATGTTAGCAGTAGGGACTCTTAGAAATGCATGTCCTTCTGAAATAAACTCAGAGTTTTTCTCAAAAAAGTACAGTTCTGTCTTCATTAATACAAAATCTACAACTTAGATTATTGAAAGTATAAGACCCGCATATTTTGAAAAAAATCTTGGATTTTCCCATAGCTTGATGTGATGATTTTCTTTTTCTGCATAAGAGGTTTGACATTCAGTCCTCATCATGCCTGATCTGTCAAAAAAAGGTGGCAGTTCTGGTTACAGTTTTTAAGATACTGAGTCTGAACCACCCTGATTTATACTATTCCATGCAGAGAAGTCCCTGACCTAGAAAGCCCGAGCTAGCCTGAACTTATCAGATCTCAGAAGCTAAGCAGAGTCAGCACTGCTTAGTACTTGGGTGGGGGACCACCAAGGAGTCTTGGGTTGCCACACAGAGGCCGGCAATCTCTTGCCTTGAACACCCCATGGGGTTGCCATAACTTGGCTGCAACTTGATGGCAAAAAAGGCAGAAAGAAAATTCAGAGAAGAACTCTGTGCAGATTCTTTGCCCTCCCCCCATATATGTTTGGAAAGTCAATACAATGCAGAAAGTCATGCCCTAGAACAGTGGTTTTCATTCATTAATGCTCTTAAATGAATTTGTATTTTATGATGATTACAAGAGGGGACCCACAACAAAATGTTGCATAATGTGTTGTGGCCCTACTGCAGTCTTCATTGCCAGCAGTCCCTGCAAAGAACTTGTGGGGAGGGAGCATTCCCCTACCTTTTTCCCCCTCTCCTCCTTTCGTTGTCAAAGTCTTTCTGCACACATTTATCTACCAATCTTCCCTCACCTCCCCTTCTCCTCTCATCCCTTCTGTTACGTACTGAACTCAGATTGTATCAGAGAACTGACCTAGCTTGAACAGTAGACAACTAGGATCCTGAAGGGAACCTATTGAATGGGAGTTATCATCTAAATAGTCTGTCACTGGGAGTGGGTGGGTTTTGGTGTGGTGTGTTGCACACATTCAAGTAGGGCTTGGGTTCTGCCAGAGTGTCTTTAGAGTTAATTGAAATCACTTAATAAATATGAGCTGATCACTAAACGCATCTAGAACTGAGTATATTTCACTGGTGATGACGGTGGAATCCTGATGAGCGAGCCAGCTCCAGCTAGCACTGCACACCGAGCCCCAGAGTCCCACGCACTGCACCGCACTGCTCCAGAGACCATGACTGCTCCAGGACACTTCAATGCATTCAACGCCACCGCAGAGGACTGGGAGTCCTACCTCAGCCGTTTCGGGTTCTTGTTACAATTCTCCAGTGTCAGGGAGGCAGAAATGAAGCATGCCACTTTCTTCCGTGTCTGCGGCCAGACCACATATGAGATTGCTCGCTCGCTCCTTGCTCCAGCAGAGCTCAAGAACACAGATTATCAAACAATTCTGGACTGGCTTAAGGAACACTTCTCTCCTAAGCCATCAGTCATCACAGCCCACCATGCGTTCCACTCGAGGAACCAGACCGCCACCGAATCCATCTCAGCATTCATCACAGCGCTCTGCTGTATCACCCATCACTGCAGTTTCCCAGACCTAGAGGTTGCCCTCCAGGATCGGCTGGTCTGTGGCCTAAAGGACAAGAGAATCCAGAGGAAGATCCTCACCAAAGGTGACCCAAAGTTCAGGGAGTCCATGGAGATGGCCCTCGCCGCAGAAGCAGCAGATCAGTTCACCACAGAGGTCCGGCACTGGAAAAGCCTGCCATCTTTAAGAAGACCATCAATGGCGGCCCACCACATGGACAGCTCTGAGGAAGAAGCGGACGAGGTACTGCAGTTTCAGCGCCCCACATGCCATCACCCGCCGCCTGCACTGCAATGCCTGTCCACAATGCCATGTGCCGCCAACGCAGACGCATCAACCACGTGCGCCTGCTGTGGAGAGCCCCATGAGAGAAGATCTTGCCAGTTCCGGGACGCCACTTGCAGGAACTATGGGGAAGTTGGCCACATCGCGCCAAGGGGAACCGAAGGCAACCGGCGGCAACACCAACCTTGACATATGCTGCAGAGCTACACACCACATCAGTACAGCAACAACAGGTACTGCATTTGCCCCAGAACATCCCTGATAAAATCACTGTAATGGTCTGGATTGAGGGAAGCCCCTGCATGATGGAGCTGGACACAGGGTCCTCCATCTCGATAATCTCCGAAGACACATTTAAGAAACTCTGTCCCAAGGGGGGCCCTCCCCTGCAGCCCGCCAGTTTCACCCTGCGGGACTTCAAAAAAATGAAGTGGCCATTCTGGGAGAGGGCAAGTTTTGAACTTGCTAGTAGTGAGAGACAGGCGCATGAGTCTTATCGGGCTTTCATGGTTCACGCCACTGGGGTTGCGCGTGCTGGGGTCCACCACATGGCCACTAAAGACTTTCAGAGGGTGTGCGACGAGTTCCCCGCGGTCTTTGATGGGACACTCGGTTGCTTCACCAGACCTGCTTACAGCTCAGCCCAGAGGTGCGGCACATTAGAAAAGTACCTCCTGGGAGTTCAATGGGTTGAGTTCCTGGGCTTCATTGACATGCAGGGCATCCATCCAGCTCCAGACAAGGTCTGCGCCATCATAAACGCACCAGCACCCACGTCCAAACCAGAGCTCCAGGCCTT
Organism: Gekko gecko; assembly: GCA_029375565.1. Classification (NCBI taxonomy): domain Eukaryota; kingdom Metazoa; phylum Chordata; class Lepidosauria; order Squamata; family Gekkonidae; genus Gekko; species Gekko gecko. The sequence goes on from JAPDNY010000008.1 coordinate 117,713,734, forward strand.
TTGGGGACTGTTGAACTTTTACCATTCCTTCCTGCCCCACAAGACCATGGTTGCAGAGACTCTGCACTGGCTCCTGGACAAGAAGGCCCCCTGGGTCTGGGGCCAAAAACAAGCTGCCGTATTCCAAGCCATCAAAGAACTGCTCACATCAAATGCCATCCTCGCACACTTCAATAAAGCATTGCCTGTGGTCCTCGCCTGTGATGCGTCAGAACTCAGTATATTTCACCTTCTTTGTCAGCTTAACTCCCTACCCCCTACTCAAGCAACCCTTTCTTACCCCCTTTATCCTGTCACCCCTTGTATGTCTCACCCTCTCTTACCCCTGCCCTTCTCAATGTTCTTTCCCCCCATCCCCTCTCTGCCCCTCTCTTTCTCTCCACTATTTCTCTACCCCCTGACAATCTCCCCCTCTTCTTTCTCTTTCTCTGCCGCCAGCAGACAATCCCCTATTCTGTCTCTGTGTCTTTCTCTCCCCTCTCACAGAATCCCACTTCTTTCTGTTTCTCTCCCTTTGCAGCCACACAGGCCAGCAAATGTCCCCACTGGAGAGCACTTACCTCCCACACCAGTTTGGTTGCAGGAGGGAGGGGAGGCGCCTACACAGGCTTCACCTCCTGGAGCTTCCACTGAGGGCCACAGAGCCAGCCTGGGCAGCAGCAGCAGGCAGGCGGGCTAGCGGGCAGGCTGGCTCCCAGAGAGGTGCTGCCACTCCTTTGGCTGACCAGCTGCTGTCCCTTCCTGGGGGTGCTGCCAGCTCCGATTGCTCTGCAGGCCAGTGCCCAAACCTGGTGGCTGAAGCTGTGCTCTTCATTGGTGGTGGCCCTGGCAGCAGCTGGGACACATCTGGTGGCAGCGGTCCCAGCGGTGGGGCAAACAGTTACTGCCGCGGTGGCTTCCCTTGTGGCTCCAGCAGCTTTTCCCGTGCCTCAGTAAGTCCATTCTCTGCACATCTGCAGATTAAGCAGTTTTACTTTTGGAGGGATTTAAGTATCCCCCTTATACTTCTTTAAACATTTTAGATTTTTCAGCAAACCTGGGGAGTGCCCCAAGTTTGCTGAAAGATCTGCTTACCCTCCATGTGCCCCAGATCTGCGGAAATAAGTATCTGTACACAGAGGGGACCATCGGCTATTAGATATATAGATTATTATTATTATTAGAAGTAGTAGTAGTAGTATTAATCACAATAGCATCTACATACATTTGAAAAACAGTAATACAACATACATGTGTGAGACCTTATTTATTCATTCTGTGTAATGTATATTTTCTTATTTATTATACTGAGTCATTTAATGAGATGGCAGCAGCTGTTCTGCAGTTTTCAGTCAGGCTGAATGGTAGACAGTACAGGGCCAAGGACTTGACACAGTATAAGAAAGCTTTATGTGTTTGTATAGTTTGAAGTTACTGGTGTACCTGTCTAGAATGACCCCATTTGCTAACACAGCAGTTAATCTGTACACATGGGAATTCACTTGGATGCACAATGAGCTTTCAATCCTTGACAGAACAATTGGTGGATTCTTATTTATTTTGATTTTAACCCTGGTGTACAGTGGTAAGTTGCCTCTCAGAGGAGCTCACAGATATCAGAGTCTAACAGAAATTATGATCAAAGTCCCATACAAAATGTTTCTTGCGAATTCTCAGTTGTGCTGTATCCAGGCATCACCAAGGGATGTCTTATTTTGAAGAGAGAGAAAAAACCCACATACTGCTGATATTAAAAAAGGTTAACAGAACTTTCTGTATTCATTTCATGCTCTGCTCCATCTTGCCTACTATTTGTCTTTGGCTTAACAGGTTTCTCTAATGTGGAATAAAGTTTACTGAAACAGTTTAGGGAACATGACTTCTCAAAACTATGTAGTTTAGGGTACTCCATTCACCAGTGGTTTCAGACCATCCCCACTGTCCAACTTCTCTTTCTTCTAGTTCCACTCTTTACCCATGCGCAGCCAGCTACCTTCACTGGAGGTATTCTGAAGTGACCCATCTGTTGTTCTCCCTTTAGTATCTCTTGAATTATGCTGATGGTTATCTGTCCATGACTGTTCATCTTTTCCTTTGAAACCTCCCTGACCTCTTCCTCCTTGACCACGTGCTTCTCCACCACGCCTTCACCCATCCCCTCTATGAAGGTAACTCTCATGCTGTTCTTAGGCTGGGGCTAATGACCAGTCACTAAGCTCATTTCGGTGGTCAGACTCTGAAGCGTAGCCTGGCCCATGCCTGCTGTGAACTCTGTTTCTGTAGGGTCGACTACCTCTTCCAAGGCCTGGACCGTCATCAGTCATATATCCTTTTTCTTTATCTGTGTGGTTTGGTGGTGGTCTAGAAGTAGCCCCAATCTGTTGAAGCTGCTCATCAATCTGTAGTCTCTCCAAGCATAGTTGATCTACTTGCTTTAAATAATTGAGGTGATAATCCAGAAGAACGGTTGCATTTGTGATAACTCTCCTTTGTCCCGACAAAGACAAAAAGGACCATCTCCTCCTCTTGTGGAATATTTTTCTCATTTTCAGCCTCAATTCTTACTCTCACAATGCCTGATTTATCCAGTATCTCCTGAATGAGTTTTCCATTTTTTCCTATAATTTTTCCTACTAAGTTTCTTGGAACTTGTATGACATCTTCAGCAAATTCAAGGTAACTTCTTGCCTTCTTTAATGCATCTTGATCCTCATTATAAATATGGAATGTGCAAGTATCCTCATCAAGATCGATTGTGGTAGCACCCAGTACTTTCCTAGCTTGCTGAATATTAGCACCATGTGTGCCAGTGGCTGGACCCATTAAATCTTCATGTAGAGCAAACTGTTCAAGAAATCTTGAAGCAAGCTGTCTTGAACTCTCTAGCTGTTTACTTGCTTCCTTGTTTCTCAGTATTAACAATAACTTGGTCTGAAGACTGCAAAAGTGCATATCAATGAACATATTTGCATGTTTTGTTGTTACGTCATTGATAGACAAAATGATAAGCTGATGGGCTTCAGAATCATATGTTACAGAGAACTGCCTTTTTGAAGTTCTTGTGTGCAGATTCTTTAGCACACATTTGCCTTAAGTCTTCTGGCACATCAAGTTTTATCTTATGAAATGCATCTTTAGTTGCAGGTTTGTTGGGATTCACAGATCTTAAATGCTCAGTTGTGACAATTTCATTGTATGTACCATCACAGGCTGCATATTCTATTACATAAAACTCACCCTTTATCATGATCTCTTTAACCAGCCACCAGCAACATGGTCCCTTTTCATTAGCCCTGGAATAAACCTCAACTTCATCTCTTTCGTTTATATCTTTATTGTACCCTGCAGGCGGAGGAAACCTGACATCATGGGATGGAATTTGTCTTTTGGGCTGCCAGTTGTTCTCAAATGCAATGGTTATTGAATCTTCATGTCCATCCTTCACAAATGCCTTGTAGAAGGCCCTGTTGAAGCTGCACACCACCACCACCAGCTCCTCCATGTCGGCGGTGGGGCAGGCCCAGCGGCCCAGGTGACCTGTCCCGTATCCTTTCTTCTTCCCCTCAGCTGCTGCGTCCTCCTCCTCCTCTGGCAGCAGCACCTCTGTGTCCCTCAGAATTGTGAAGGGGGAAATCGTCTCAGGCGGGGGAAGCAGTAGCACTGGCTGTAACAGCAGCAGCAGCACAGGTTTCTTTTCCCCCACTGATCACAGCCCATAGTCCAGAAATGAAAGTGAAATAGTTGGCAAGAGGCAAGGGATGATGAGGTGGCAGCCGATGATGGCGGGGTGGGGGGTGGGGCATGTGATGAGGCAGGGTCCCCCAAGATGGCAGGAGGAGGGATAGAAAGCTGCGTGAAGGGGCAGTGGGGGGGTCAAGGAAGGGAATTTGCCAGTACCCTTTTGTTAAGTCTAAGGTGGAGATCCACCAACCCCCTGCCATTCCCTGTATGTTCCCCAGAGAGCATTGTGATCTGGAACACAAAACCGCCTGGCCCCCCATGGGCCTAGGGACGCCAGGATGGCAGTAACTAGGACCAGGGCTTTCTCCCTGGCAGCGCCAACACTCTGGAACGAGCTCCCTAGTGAGATTAGAGCTCTGCGGGACCTCCAGCTATTCTGCAGAGCTGTGAAAACGGAGCTGTTTCGCTGGGCGTTCCAGTAAGAACTGATATTACCGGTTGTGTCGCACCGGCACTTTATTACATGTTACCGTCACATTTCACTTGTTTAACTGTTTAACTGTATTCATAATTGTATTTTAAGTTTTTAATATTACTGGTTTTAAAATTGTATGCTGGTTTTAAACATGTATGTAAACTGCCCTAAGCAGCTTCGGCGGGAGGGCAGGTTAGAAACCTAATAAATAAATAAATAAACAGTCTATCAGATCATTGACCAGTGGCATTAGGTATGCATCATATTTCAAAATGTTATTAGGTTGATGGCAAGCAATACAGAAATGGATGGATCCATCTGGTTTGGGAACCAAAACAGAAGAACACCGCCACAGGCTTTTAGATTCTTGTATTAGCCCAAACCGCCACATCTCCTCTACCTCCTATACAATGGCGGCCTCTGTCAATTTAGACCAGGGTTTGGTGCACCATATGCACCACCTTCCCAGTCTCCGTCTCATTCGCATGTTGTACCGAAGTGATGCAACCAGGCCCTCCCAGCAGTACACCCTGGAACGCCAGTTCCATGGCCTTTACCTGGTGCACCTGACAGATTCTCTAAGGTTAACTGACCCTGTTGTCATACACTCACTTTGCCCTCTGGGCCCAGGTTCTCGTCTGGGTCCCTAGGTGCCTCCTCTGCTGCCAACACCTTCATACATGGGGCCTCTCAAGCCTTAAGAAGATTAATGTGTTAAATACAGAATGCATCTTTCATGTCTGGTCTCCTAACCTCACTTGCTGAACGACTTCAAAGGGCCCCTACCACTGTGCTAACAACTTTGAGGAATTAGCTGGGAGGAGCACCAGCACCCTATTTCCTGTTTTTAAAACCTGCACACACGCTGACTGGTCATAAGCCCATTTCTGCAGGGCCTGGGCTCTCTGCAAATGCTTCTTGGTGCACTGAGCCGACATCATCAACTGGTCCTTCAGCTGGAGAACATAAGGAACAGCCCCTGCCTTCTCCCACTGTTCCCACACTGGTCTAGTAGACCTTGAAGATGCCTACTATACAGCAACTCAAAGGGCAAAAATCCTGTGGAAGCTTCAGGAGCCTCCCAGACAGCAAACATTAAGGCACGCCACCACCAGCTACTGATGCAGCTCTGCCTGCTCAAATTTATGCAGCATTTGTTTTAGCGTCTAGTTAAAATGTTCCACTAATCTGTTAGCATTGCACAGGGGCCCATAGTGCATAGGGGTATGGCCTCCGTATACTTTGTGGAATAATCCACCACCACCAATATATCCCCCTGTTGCATGATCGAGCAGATCCACAAGGTTGATCCCAGTCTGCTCTGCATTGCGGGGAGGGTGGGGTATAAATGCGATTAATAAATAAATCAATGGTATCTGGGCAGGGAGGCTGCCTTGGCCTCTTTTGGCTGCACCATTTGTCTCTCAGGGCACGACTTGCAGTACCGGTCTCCTTCAGCCCAAACACTGGGCCAGTAGAAATGCCTCACCACCCATTCCCAGGTCTTAGTGGCTGCCAAGCACCCTAACTAGAGGCAAATCAAGTACCTGATGTCTATAGGATTCTGGTACCAGCAGTACCCAGCCCATTCTGGCCCACACATGCCTAACAGTATGCCCTCCCAGCCAAGGGCAGCAGAAGCCATAATCCAGCCAGATCCCACGGTATGCATACCAGGCACCCACTGGCGGATTTTTGTCTGTGGCCCCATAGCCCAGGCACTTTCCTGAGCTGCTTCCTGGTCACTCTGTCCAGTTGCTCTGTAGCCCCCATCCCATCTGGGCTCTCCCAACCTGCCTGTCACACACTGCTCTAGGAAAATGGCCACTATCTGGAATGCTGGCTGGCTCCTTTACACAGATTTCCCTCTGTTTATAATTCATAAACTATTTTCCATCTACTTTTTCTTTCTGAATCTGGTTTCCTCAGTTCCTTCTCCAGCCCCTTCCATTTAACAACACTTTTCAGTTCCTTTGTATTTCTGTTTAGCTCACCTTTTCACCAAAGGGAGTATTCAGGACAAAACAGCAGCAACACCAATTTTCCATTGCCAACGGTGTGGACAGGTCATTTTATTGCTTGTGTGCTATAGGTTGGTTCCAGTCAGCCTTTTCGCTCAGTCTCACCCATCCCCTCACACTAGAGCCCTCATACAATATGGCTTTTGTACATGCAGGTCCTGTGATTCCCAGCATAGCCTTTTTTGGTTGTTAGAGAGAACCTCCCCTTCCTTTCCGTCCAGTGGAAAAATGTATCCATCCATTCCCATTCCCTTTTTTGCATTGGGAGAGGGGGTAAAGGAGGACTGCCAGCGATTCGTACTGGTTTTTATGACTGTGAAAATTATGTGGAGTTAAATCAACTGTGCTGTGGAGCCACTACATAAACAGAGTGGGGGAATGGGCAGGCTCAGAATGGTATACAGTTTGTGTGCATTCTAGTTGCAGATACCAAGAAATAACAAGTACAGTTTTTAACATTCCATTTAAGCCTTCATAGCAAAAAAAAAAAAAAGGCATACTAAAAATCACTTTGATATTTTGTTGCTGCCGGATAAAACAGAAACTCCTCTGGAGTGTGCTAAAATTTTGTCAAATGGAACGATATTTGTTCAGGATTTTTTTAATGCTGCCTCCCCAGGAAGCTTTGTCACTACATGAGAAGTTAATAGTGATTTTATAAGCAGATAACTCAGTGATGTGAAATTTTATTTTCTAGAAAGGCATCAAACAAAGGCCAGGACTATCAAAATGAACTCCGAAAACTGGAATCTGATATTGGAAGATCAGAATCTCGGTACAAGTTTCCGTTGGTTATAGTTGGAGACAAATGCAACAATACTGTTAAAATTTTGAAAATTGTATCCTTCTTTTTAAAAAGCTGTTTTGCTTACTCTCTTAATCATCGTTTTCCCTTGTTATCTGAGCTTCTTGTGCTTGCGCTATTTCTCTGTTTTTTAAAAAAATTCCCACATCATCTCCTGCTTTTCTTGTGTCATCTTCCTTTTCTTTGAATCTCTGTCTCTTATAGACTGCGAGCCTGCAGGCAAGGTCTGTCTTTTCTTTTTTGACTTTGGTAAAACGCTTAGGGGATGGATCCCATGCCCTTCAAGATTCCCTGCCCCCTCCACACAGACTGCATATCCCCTCCTGTCCCCTCATCCTGTATCTGAGGTTCCATCGACCCCAGGAACAAAGTTCGAAGGAGCGCAGCAGATTGTAGAGGGAAGGGGGAAGCCGGAAATTTCCATTCCACAAGCACAATTGCATTCAAAGTACACAGGATTTAACCCTTAATTTTTTTTCAAGTACTGCATAAAACATCACAATAATAACTATATCTTAATTATGTTCCTATTACCCTTTCATATACTTCATCTGTCTGGTACTTCAGTTCACACTGATGAAACTACGTTATTTCAATACAGACTCACTCTTTGCATAATGTCCCTATTTACTGGAAGGCCCGTATGAAAATATATTTTATGTATGTTTCTGGATGTTTCACTTATGACATTTGGTTTTCTTTCTTTCTTTCTTTTCCTTTTAGATTTACTAATACTCTGAAAGAGCAAGAGCAGTCCTTGCTTGCCTGCCAGAAAGTATGCAAACGTTTACAGGAAGAAGTGATTGAGAAAGAAAGGGAAGAAGAAGGTCTGAGAAAAAGAACCAGCCGCTTGGAGAGTGAACTGGAAACAATTAAGAATCATCTCAGGCAGCGAGAGGAAGAAGTGGTAATGCTTAAGCAAGAAAGGTAATCAGAAATGACTTGTCGTGTGTAGCATTATAGGACAGGATGTTCTGCCCAGGATTTTCTTTCTGAGGGTGTCATCGAACCGAAAGTCCCCTGCAAGTTGACTTTTTTGTGGTTCCTCACACCCGGAATTAAATCATTATGAAGCACAGTATATGACTGCACAGTGAAAGGAGTGACATTTTAACATAAGAAAAGGGAAACAATATTTAACAATATAGTAGTAAAGAGAGTGGCCTGATTTAGAGAGTGTTAGTTAATTTCCAAGCGAATTTAACTGTAGCTGGCCGAAATCTCGATGGTTGGAATCAGTAGCGATAAGCCTTTAAGTGTTCAAAGTGCTTTATGCAGGTTACCTTTACAGCGATCTGCAGCAGTGCCAGTGAGGTGGGGCGGATGGAAGTGATATCACTCCTGAGTTGAAATCTAGGGAGAGGCATCCTTCCCAGCCAATGTTGCTGGAAGACAGCAGAGGCAGGGAGCATTGTGTTAAGCACATTGTTTGGTGAGTGGCCAGCAGAACCTGCAATGGCAGCTGCAGTAAGTACTGTCGGTCGTTTGTTGCTGTGGCATCACAGTGAGTCCTGTATCACTCCTGTTGCAACTGCCCCCAGCAAGGACGAGCAGACCCTTCTCCTTGGGCATTGTTTTTCTTCACCTCATTGCCTGCCCATGACGGCCCTATCAGGTGAGTCAGTACTGCTGTTCCCTATTGCTAACGGGCATGCTCAGAACATGAGATGGTATCTTACCTAAAGCGAATTCATAACTAACATGAGATCTGAACAAGGGGCTTCTGCTTTACAACTTGAAGAGTGAGCCAGTAACATTGTATCAGTTTTGTCCTGTCCTGTACACTGATCTGTTGTGACAATTGTGTTACTCTTCTGTTTTGTTCCAAAAAAAACCCCACAGTTCATAACATTTTTTCCCCTACCTGTTCTAAACATGCTATCCTGTGAGGGGAGCTTGCTGTTACTTCCTGGTAAGTGGTAAAGTAACATTTAAAATAACATTTACAGACAAAGAACAAAGTTGGAGTCCAGTGGCACCTTTAAGACCAACAAAGTTTAATTCTGGGTATAAGCTTTCAAGTGCATGCACGCTTCATCATTATCTGATGATATTGCTAACTTATATAGCACAGGAAACCTTTACCATTTATACTTTTATATATATATATGCCACTGTTCTGCTCTGTTATGGCTTTCAGAGTGATTCACAGTATAGGTAAAATAGAGTGCATTTAGTCCATCTGTTCTTTTTTCTACTGAGAGTTAACTTTCAGTCATTTGGTGGTGCGGAAAGAGGGTTTGACCTGCAGTGGAGTTCTCAGCCATCATTCACTGGACAGACTTGATTTGAGCACCTTGCCCAAGTGACAGCTGCAGTTTGTCTTCCGGACTGCTTTCTGCTTGATTCATGCTGCTTGGTATGGGAGGATAACTGGACATTTTCAGATCCATTCCATCTACGAAGTGACTAAAAATGTCAAGGCTTTTGAAGGAAAAATTGTCTGAATTTGAACCCTTAGAAATTTAGGCATACAAATTAAAGTTATATATGACATTTTGCCAGCTCCTACTCTGAAGAATATTTCTATGTAATGTGGAGCCTCCCCTTGAATCACAGCTGCATTTTCCCGGCATTGTTTCAAGCCAGAGGCATAGACATCTTTAAAAAGGGATTAGACAGATTTATGGAGGACGGGTCTATCAGTGACTAGTAGCTATGGTGGCTAAAGGGAACCTCCACATTCAGAGGCAATAAAGCTCTGAATCCTAGTGCCAAGAGGCAACATCAGGGGAAGGTCTCAGCATCTATGCCCTGTTGTTGGCCGTCCAGAGGAACTGTTTGGCCACTATGTGAGACAGGTTGCTGGACTAGATGGACCACTGGTCTGATCCAGCTGGGCTCTTCTTATATTCTTAATGGCATTTTCATTAGACCAAATATTCCCTAATCCCACCTGTTTCCTTTACATCAGGGGAAACCTTCTAAGAGTAAACCCCCTGAAAGCTCTGCAGGTCACAGAATGCTCCCAAGTCTAAACAATAAATATTTCCTTCTTCCTGACATGACAGATGGCCTCTGAGAGGTATTAGTGTGAGAGATAAATTGTATCCAAATTACTACTTACTTTGAACTAATTGGGGTTGGGCATGTTGGCACCTGGCCTGTGTGCCTTGTGAACACAGTGAAGTAGGAATGATAAAGGTACTGAAATCAGGGCTCAGTCACAAGACCAGATCTGGGTGTGGTAGATTGGTGTAGTGGATAAAGTTCTGCCCTGTGGCTTGTGCTTTATAGGCACAGCCACACAACTGACCTTCTTCACGCAGTGTCCCTTCCTCTCTGTCTGATTGGCATATGCTAGCAGTTGGAATCCCCTGCCCTTGCTTAAAATACACCATACCAGAATGGCTACCCAGTGATACTGTGGTCCGCATGGCAAGACAAAAAGCATCAGTCCATCCTCCAGTGTCCATGATCCAGGGTACAACTTGCTCTCTGAGCCAATGCTGTAGTGTGATAATCATACGCTCATGCTCAGATAGGACTGAGCTTGGCAAACCCTTTACCTTAATAATACTTAGCATTTGCACTGGGCTCCAAGACACTTTGCATTATATCAGTAGTACAACAGCCTGAAACATTATTAGTGAGGCATCAAAAAAGTGTGTCAAGTTGCAAAACTTACCAATGCCAAAAGTTTATCAAGCATCTAAATTTGAGGCGTCCTTTGAGCTTGAGGCCCAGGGCAAATGGCACTCCTCCCTCCTACGCTGTGATTGTTCCTGGTTCTGAATGACAGCTGTCCTATCATCCTTCAAATAAAATATCATAAACTTGTTATAAGTCCTAATTTAAAAATGCAAGAAAATTACCACACTGTTGTCCTGTATCGAATGGTAATCATTATTTCTATTTTTATTTGTTGCACATATTTTTATTGAGTCATGAACTGAAAATCATCACAAATAAATGAAAGTTATCCATATACAAAACTGCACGTTTGTAATACTACATTTGTAATACTAATGTAATGTGGAGCGTGCAGTCTCTAGCAGGGTTACTTCACGCATTGTAATCACAGGAAACAAGAGCAATGAAAAAGAGTACAGTATGCACTGCAGGTGAATTGCAAGTTAAAGGAGAAATCTCATAATCTGGGACAGTATTTCTCAAACTAGGGTCTACAGACAATTGAGTGTCCGTGAGGATACTCCACAGGGTCTGCAAGTTGTTTCCCTCTGTCTTGCCAGAATGAATGGAGAGGAGGGATCTGCTTGCTTTTAAGATGCCACCTGCCACAGTAGACTGTGGTAGTAGCTGGCCTGAAATGTCCAGGACAGTGGCTGAGGTAACCAACTTGGGGCTTGTGTGACTTGCCGTGTTTGCTTTGAAAAGGGCTGGGAGGTGGCTGAGGAGGACACATTTTGCCTTATGCCTGGACAAGTGGCAGGCAGGAGAAGAAAGGAGGGTGAAGGAACAGGTGGCCCCTTTGGTTATACACTTTCTGCTCCAGTTATGAAGGGGGGGGGCTGTGTGGTCTGTGGTGAGACACTGGTGGGGGAGAAGTAGAGGGGTCATGGGATCCATGAAACAGCCTAAATCAAAATGTATCGCCATAGGTTTCCAAAGTTCGAGAACCACAGACGTAGCCCAGTTCTCAGCAGCAGTTCCTTCCTGCTTGAATAAAATATACGTTGGTTATATGTTGCTCATGGATATTTGTTATGTTTAGGGAGTCCCATCAGAACAGAATGAAGCAGCTACAGGAAACATTAAGGCAGAAGGTGATGAAGGAAAAGAACTGGCAGGAAAAGGTAATAATGAATTTCCAATCATCACCATGTTTATTTGTTTTCTTTCGCTCTAGTCAGTAGTCAGGCAAACGCATCCGGCAGCAGTTTCTTAACAGCTTCTGTTCTGCTATGCTTCAGAATTCTTTGTACAAAATTAAGGTTAGTCAACAAGAGAATATTTATTTATGAGAATTTATCCTGGGCCTGTGGCACTACACACAGACTCTCAGGACAGTGAATGATGTTAAACAATAAACACCATAAATAAACAGTAAACACCATAAAAACTATTATTTACCAGCAATAAACGGAACAAGCTTCATTAAGGTAAAAAAAAAATACACAATAAAATTTTTCAGTGATGGACTCCAAATGGCAGATGGAATAGAAAGGTATTCATCAATTTTGGTAAAAATGAAACCTGGAATCGTAACACATCTTTTGATTAATTGTTCCTCATATCTAGCTAATGAGTCTGTTCATGAACAAGATTTCGAATAGACTTGCTTCCAGGAAATGCACCTGAGAAAAAAGCAGGTTCTTTCCCATCCCATAAATTATGCTATTAATATCTGTAATAGCAACAGGGGAAATAAGTCAGACTGACTGCAGCTGTTCTTCTCAGATTGTGGGTGAGGCTAAATAATCAAGGAATCTCTAAAAAAAAAAGGGTATGATGGAAACCACTTAACCTATATAAAAAACTTGGATTCATCACACATGTACAAACACCAAAGCTGAGATCAGATGTTCCGACATGTTTAGATAGAAAAAGCAGAAAGGTTAGGGCATATGTTAATTACTTTAATGCTAATGGTTTAAGCTATTTTATTGTTTATTACTTTAACCAGTCTGTAAACTTCTTTTAATTGCATGTAGCAGAAACTCATAATGGCATTGCAGGAAAATCTTCAATTCAAATACAGCAATGGGAAACTTACTCTTCTGAGCTTTTGTCACAGTGAAGAGGCTGCATTTGATGTGTGTGTGTGTCTGTGTCTCTGCATACACATACAGCTAAAGTCCCTTGAGCATTTTGAGGACTTTTGCAGCAGCTATTGCCCTTGTTATACAGCCACAGGAGCAGTTCCTTTAATTAAGCCATACCAGTTGACCAGAGTTCTGCCCTTATGAAGTGTGAACACTCTGTTCATTACAAAATCTAGACAACTGCTTCTGTCAGCCTGAAATCTGGCATGGAGGATCAAACCTGAATTGTCCAGATTTCTAGAAATCAATTATAAAATGACTCAAATATAGAAGTTTTAAAAATTACGTTCATCTTGAAGTTTTGTAAGTTTGTGACAGTTTTTTTGCACACCCCAAATATGTCCGGGGGTGGTGGTGTTCCTGTCCAAATTCAATATCATTCCAGGGTTTGAGGAAAGGATTTACGAGGTAGGAGAGTTTCCCATTTAGAACTTTCACTGAAGTAAGGATTAGTTATTTACACAAGCATGGCAGGTAAACATCATCACCAAAAAAAAAAAAAAATAGCCACTGCCTGCTCAGCCAGACACACAAGAGGGAGCCCCAGCTGTCAAAGCAGACCCACTGATCTGGGAAATGAGATCTTGAAGAGGAGAAGCTGTCTAATGGAAAAGTTTGTTTGGGGCACAAAGTTATTTTAAACAGCTTTTGTTTGTGTGGTTTTGGGCATAATGCCATAGCAGAGTGATTATGCAAATGGCCACAGACTGTGGATGGTGCTATCCAGATGTGCAATGGTTATTTTTTAAAATCCAAATGTTATGGAAGTTTGAGAAAACAGGTAATAATAGTGGCAGGCCTCTCCTTCCTCTGCCCTCCACTCTTCCTGTCCCTGGTGCTGTGATGTCACTATAGAAGCAGGATATGAAATTGGAGCTGGAATGGGCCTGGGAGAAATGGCCCATGAAGATGTGCCTGAAAGTGGCCTTCCCTCTAGGCCATGCAGTTAAATTCTGTCTGACACATTTGTAAGAGGTACAGTCCATCCCGCCACCATTTAGGGAGGGGCTGTGACTTAGTGGTAGGGCATCTGCTTGGCATGCAGAATGTCCCAGGTTTAATCGCTCACTTCTCCAGTTAGGGATCAGGTAGTAAGTGATGTGAAAGACCTCTGACTGCAACTCAGGAGAGCTGCTGCCAGTACAGACTTTGATGGACTAATGGTCTGATTCCGTATGAGGCATCTTCATGTGCATTCATGTGTACTTTGCTACATAATTTAAAACCATCATCACAGCAACAAGCATAATGAATGTCCATATAGAAATTCTACAGGTGCAGCTTTTGCAAAAAAACCTTGCAAAACCCAAGAGTGGCTGTGCCAGTCCTCAGTTCTTCTGCTCTCCACTTGTGCAATCAAATCCATGCATCACCTCACTGAGACAGTCCTTGAGTATGTTTTCCACACACATTGAGATGCATTATGCACTCATGTTCAAAATCATGCCCTAAAATCTTGCCAGCAGTAATATTGAATATGGATTGCTGCATGAATCAGCATGCATATGTCAGCATAAATGCATAACATCAGAGACATACTTGGTGGGTTGGATCCTACCAGCTTTTTTGCTGGTGCCGGAGGAAAGAGAGATGATGCCACCTGACTCCTCTTCTCATGGCAACCCTGTCCCATGGTTCCCAGCATAGTCGGGGCGGGGGGGGGTCTAAAGGAGCCCATGTTTCCTCTTGCTTCGGTGAAAAATGTGGCAAGATCCAACTCCATCTGTTCATAGGGTGGCAAAATTCGGTTGATTTTTCCATCTCATCAGCATCTAGCATGAACAGAACTGCATAGGAGCAAGGGGACAAGGCATGAGCCTATTGCAGTTTCACAGCTCGCCAACTACTCTCCTGACCAATTAAATAATAAACATCTATACAGTGAACTCACTGCAGAGGTTCACTGAAGCACTTAGAGGTGTACTATATTTGTTAGCGTGATGGAGAATGGCTGTGCCTTGTATGGATGAATGAGGCAGAAATGTGTGAGAGTTTTTGCTTGGATGATCACATGTTGTCCCTTAGAAAGTGCATACATTTTATGCTATGTAACCTAAGGATGTTGAATTCCAGGGCTGATCGGCAGGTTCAGCCAGAAGAAAAAAGTTATGTCTGACTCCCATTAAGTACAGAGGAGATCCGTACATACCGATAACGGTAGCAGTTTGGTGTAGTGGTTAAGAGCAATGGACTCTAACTTGGAAAACAAGGTTTGATTCCCCACGCCTTCTCCACATGAAGCCAGCTGGGTGACCGTGGATCAGTCACAGGTCTCTCAGAACTGTCTCGGCCCCACCCACCTCACAGGTAGTTGTGTTGTGTGGTGGGGAGAGGAAGGGAAGGCAGTTTGTAAGCCTCTCCAAGACTCCTTTGGGTAGTAAAGAGCGGGGTATAAAACCAACTCTTCTTCTTCTTTTCTTCAAGGATGAGTAACAAATGAAAGAAAGCATGTTTGTGTAGAGTTTTCACTAACAGTTCACAAAACAGATCTGTTAAATGCTGATTTATAAGCCTTGTTGGGCAGTTCACACAGGCGCATATTATCACCCATGATTTCTTATAGCTTCATTACTCTTACATACATACATGAAGCTGCCTTATACTGAATCAGATCGTTGGTCCATCAGGGTCTGTATTGTCTATTCAGACTGGCAGCAACTCTCCAGGGTCTCAGGCAGAGTATTTTCATATCGTTGCCGAAGGCTTTCACAGCCGGAGTTTATTAGTTGCTGTAGATTTTCCGAGTTGTGTGCCTGTGGTCTTGGCATTGTAGGACCTGACGTTTCGCCAGTAGCTGTGACTGGCATCCTCAGAAGTATAACACAGAAAGACGAAATACTCTCTGTGTCGAGGTGAGCAACAAAATGGTAGGCAGGTAATTTATATCTATCCTGGAAGGTGGGGTAGGTCTGAGTCATTATCTTGTAGTAGTTCTCCAGGCTAGGAACATGCTAATGGAGGAGCTTTCCTGAGGAGGTTCTTTTGTCTATGGATTGTTTCCTGAGGAGGTTTCCTGTTTCTTGAGGAGGTTCTTTTGTGTGTGGAATGGCTATTGAAACTCTAATCTTATCTGTAGTGCTATATGCAGCTGTAGAGCATTTTGTGTTTTTCAGGACAGGAAACCATGCCCTATTTATTTTTAAACTCTCTTCTTTCCTGTTGAAATTGTGTTTATGTTTATGAATTTCAATGGCTTCCCTGTGTAATCTGACATGGTAATTGGATGTGTTGTCCAGCATTTCAGTGTGTTGGAATACTATACTGTGTCCTGTTTGAGTTAGGCTATGTTCAGACACTGCTGATTTTTCAGGTTGGCCAAGTCTGCAATGTCTTTCATGTTCTTTTATTCTTGTCTGGATGCTACACTGTGTGGTCCTGATGTAAACCTGTCCGTCTTTCTGTGTTATACTTCTGAGGATGCCAGTCACAGTCCTGATGTAAACCTGTCCGTCTTTCTGTGTTATACTTCTGAGGATGCCTGTCACAGCTACTGGCGAAACGTCAAGTCCTACAATGCCAAGACCATGGCCACACAACCTGGAAAATCTACAGCAACTATGTTCAGATCACTCACTGCCTGATCCTTTTAAGGAAGATACTGGGGATTGAATCTGGGACCTTCTGCATGCCAAGCAGATGTTCTACCACTGAGCCGCAACCCCAACTTTACTCCTCACTTGATGACTTTCAGCTTGGATGTATGAACTGATTTCATCATACCACACTGTATTTTCAGGGATGTATTGTTATATATTTGACCAGCAATGGTATATTCATAGATGTGTGTCACTATTGGATGCTAGTTTCCATCAGGTGATGTTGATGAACGTGTGAACCATCTTTCTCTGCCTTCTGTGCTGTGGGGGGGACTAGAATGAGGGGGTCTTAACTTCTGCCTTTAAAACCTTTAATGTATTGAAAATCTACTTTTACTGTTTACTTATGACTAGTAATTAAGCCTCAGTCCTCAGCGTCTGGTTCTCATGCACTCAGACCTTTCCTTTCATAGATTATACTTGTCATGACATAATTTTAGGTTTTTACTAATACATAGATCAAGCTGTCTTAAACAACCAAATTTCTCACATGTAGGATATAATTTTAGCATGAGGTCAGTCTGTTTGCACAATCAGAATCTGTTGTGCAGCTTGACATTTAAACAGGAGAAAGAACTAATAGAAATAGGAGACAGCAGTTACATATTTGCTAACAGCTATTAAAATGTGCTGAATGTCAAGTGTTCTGAAAATGCTCTCATCAGAGCAAAGAGTCGTTGTCGCCTTTTTCTTGGGTCACTGTGCCATTACATAGGCATACAATGTTCTCTGTTTTTTTTTAAAAAAAATAATAATAATTCTTTCCGTCCATGTGTTTGTTAAATCAGGAATAAAAATCTTTCAAAATTGAGTTGTTTAAAGTGGTGTTCTACCATTAGATGCATTTGGGTTATTAAAATGTTTTACACACACGCACACAAATCAATAGTTGCTATGCAACTTGAACGGGATCAGAGAGAAGTATCTCGCAGGATGTTCATTATTCTGGCTTACTAGTTACTGTGATTTCAGGCATTAGCTAAATGGGACACATTTTCATCCACAGGGTAGCTTCCGGAGGATGTCAGGACTGTCAAAATTCATTTCAGCTCCCTTTGTCAAAGAATTCTGTTTGCAAACCAGGCTGGTCGTGATAAACACTTAGGGCTACTTCCTGACCCAAGGCTCAAGGCAAAAAACTCATTCCATGCTTCACTAGTTATGGTGAAAGCTATTTTTTCCCCCTGCATTGAGATGACGTCCAGGTAGGAAAAACACTTTGTCCCCAATGGATCAGAGGAAGCATGTGCAAATTGGCTCTGCGCATATATTTCCCCAGGCTAAAAAAAAGCTCCCTCTAACTTGGAAGCTGGAGTCCTGACTGCCCGCTTCTGCCCTTCCCCTGAAGAGTTAATCTACAGTCTTGAGCATTCCCCCATCTGAGCAGCACGTGCTTCTTCCTGTCACTGCATGATCTCATACCTGTTTTCTACTAAAGAAACTTTTAATGCTTACAGGTAGCACATTCTAGAAATGTGCACCAACACTGTTACCAACCTTTTTGTCTCCTTGGGAAGTACCAGAATTTAGAAGCTGAAAAAGGAGACATTTCAGCTGTAGGGAAAAGAACTTGGGAAAGGACTCCTGTCTGGCATCTGAGAGACAGTTGACCAGCTACTGGTTATTCTGTTGTTCAGCTCATCAGCTTCCATTTCTGCTTCTTCCACCCAGCATTTCAGGGAGACCATTTGATGTCAGTTGGTACACCCCATGCCCACTGAAGTCAGCTGGATATCCTACACGCAATGCAGCCAGAGAAGCCTTAACACCATCATCTGAAAGATGTGTTTTTCTCCCCCACCCTGATGAAGAGTTCTGGAGAAAACTTGCACAATGCATTGTGCAATTTCGATCAGTCTTAATAAAAGATACTAAGTGGATTTTGTTTTGGGATAAAAGCATAATATGTGCCTGTGTTACCAGGGTCTGACAATACTCCACATAGAATCCAGTCCTCAATGAGATGCAGATTTTAAAGCTCAGACTAATTTCCTTGACACGGGCTGGAATTGATCAGTGTATGTGTAGGCCATGAGTCCTGGAGGGAGAGCATCAAGGGGCAGGCCCTTGAAGTGGAGGAACCAAGTCTGAGAACACAGAGGTAACCCCCCAGCAGGCCCAGACAGAGGTCCTGACCCTCCATGGTGGCTGATGGGCCGAATTTGGCCAAGGACTAGCAACTTTGGACAATTGTGGCTAGCTTTCTTGGCTGCCATAAGAGGGGATGGGTATTCCCTTGGGATTGCCCTGGGGGTTGAGCCAGTGTGGAGAAGATCTGCCCATGAGCAGGGCCCTTAAAGGAGGTGGCCAGGCAGAGTCTGCATCTGGATTAGGGAGAAGAGATTCCATGGAGGACATTTCCAAAAGCAAATCAGTGAAGGAACTATTCCCCTGAAGGCACTCCAAGGAAGAGAGCCAGCTATTGTGAGACTCGAGCATTTGAATAAGCAGACCTGTTAAAACCTTTGGAGAGTCTGTAAAATGGTAGCTAATCGTGGACAAGTGCCCCCCACAGACTGTAGCCCACTCCCATGCTCACAGTCAGTGTTCCCTCTAAGCTGAGTTAGTGTGAGCTAGCTCACAGTTTTTCAGCCTTCAGCTCACACATTTTTATCTTAGCTCAGGAAGGATGACTCCAGAACAAATTAATTTATGCAGCAGCCAAATCATTTGCTCACAACTTTAATGCCAGTCGTTCACAAAGCAGAATTTTTGCTCACAAGACTCCGCAGCTTAGA
The DNA here is from genome assembly GCA_029375565.1 of Gekko gecko. Lineage (NCBI taxonomy): Eukaryota > Metazoa > Chordata > Lepidosauria > Squamata > Gekkonidae > Gekko > Gekko gecko. Next base: position 117,732,755 of record JAPDNY010000008.1, read on the forward strand.
GGGAACATTGCTCACAGTATGGTTCTGACTTTCCCAAATCACCTTTTGCAGTGCCTGACATAGTTTTCAATGCCTGGCACACTTTTTCATGGAATTAACTAGGCATGGCAAAACGTGGTCTATAAAAGAATGGAACTTTTTTTTTTTTTTAAGAGAGGTCAGAATTAGGTGATTAATATTTATACTGGAGAAAGAGTGTTTTCTATCATGCCTATAACAATACATGTTTAAATTCCTTGAAGGCTTGAGAATATTCCTTTGGTTAGAAAGCTGCTGTAATGAGATCACAATTTTGTCTGCACTCCATTAATTTCAATAACTCACCTTTTGAGATACTATCCAAGTAAAGCCATTGAAAGCAGTTTAAGCATTCTGAAAATATATTGCTGCCTACTGCCCCTTCTCTTGAGTGGTGAGCTACTTCAAGCATAACTCTGCCGACTCCAGTTTGTACTGGATGATTGAGCGCTGGAAATGTAACTACATTTGTAATATTTGTCTTATATCTACAGATGCTCAAGCGGAATGTAGCAGAGGCACACAGATATTTCTGTAGGGCAAACCTATTAATCCATCGGCAGATTTCCAGAGCGCTCTTGTACCCCAAGATACTTCACCTCCAGTCAGCTCATAGTTCCAAATTCTGACTCTGTCTGAGAATCATACTACCAGTTACACAGATCTGTGACTGAATTCCTCCATGTTTTCTTTCAGCTTGAACTGAATCTCTGTGTTTGTGTGTGTTAGGACCAATGCCAAGACCACGGCCATACAACCCGGAAAATCTGTAACGACTAATGTGTTAGGCCCATTAAGTTGCAGCTGACTTACGGGTTTTCAAGGCAAGAGATAAATGGGTGGTTTGCCATTTCCTCTCTCTGGAATCCCTCGGTGGTCTCCAGTCCCAATACTAACAAGGGCCAACCTGCTTAGCTTCCAAGATCTGATGGGGTCAGGCTAGCCTGGGCCATCCAGGTCAGGACAACCACATCTGTGGGGGCCCTGATGGACTTGGGGCTGTGGAGCTAGGGAAAAGTTTCCACTGGTTCACTGTAATTGGAATTGCCCTCCTGAAGTTGCTATTACCTGTATTATGCCTGTCTTCCCCTCCGTCCCAGTATAGGGGAGAGGATGAAACCCTCCCAATGGTTCCACAACCCCAGTACCGGCCTTTCCTGCACAACTGCCTTTCACTTTGAAAGGAAATACCAGGACATCTGAGTCAGAAGCAGCAGAACAAAGTTTGAGTTCAGTGGCACCTTTAAGACCAGCAAAGTTTTATTCAAGGTGTGCACACGAAAGCACATACCTTGAATAAAACTTTGCTGGTCCTAAAGGTGCCACTGAGCTCAAAAAGTCGGAATATCCAGTTATGTATCTCCTGGCCTTAAATCTCTCTAAATCCAAGCTCCAAACTCTTTCTGTGCTCCTCCTTTACTGCCAATAGAGATGAAGGCCAAGGCCATCCTGGAATATTTCGGTTCCCATATCAAATCCCTGAATCCCATCAGGCAGGACCACTGAGTTAGATCGTTCATTGCCCACTTCATTGACCATCTTTTTAAGCAACACAGATACAAGGTGTCACAAAGCAGTCGCAACGGGTTCTTTGAAAAGAATGAAATGGGTCTCGAACTGCGAGCATGTTCCATTGAACTCAGTGAGACTTACTTCTGAGTAAACTTATGTTTCATCCAGCTCCTAGTCTTGACTAACTTAAAAGTCTCATTGTTTTTGCAGCTAAACTATGCTGGATTGTGTACTGGGCATTCCATGGAGAGATGATGTGAATTTGAATAGATACTTACTGACAGCCAGATTATTTTGCTTTCTAGATTGAAGCTGATCGAGAAAAAGAACAAGCCCATCACCAGGAAGAGATTCTGAGAATCAAGGAAGAGGCTAGAATGGAATTGGCCATTGAGAAGCAAAAGCATCAGGAATTGATAGCAAAATACCAGAGAGATCAGGATGAGCTGCTACAAAAAAAGGTTTTAGCAACTGAATATAAACTGCTCTGGGACTAAAAATGCATTGGGGAAAATAATATTCACTTAATTTTTTCACATAGGTCATATGAGGCAATCGTGTTGTTAAGACATAGTCATAAACGATCGAGTTCCTGTCAGAATTTGATAATGTAGGACTGACATTAATAAACAATTCTAGAATCCAACTGTTCTTGTTGACCTGGGCAGACGATCTAAGGATGTTTGAGGTGTACCTTATCGTGTTCAAAATGGGTTTGTTTATGCAATCTGTCTTCCTAGGTTCCCATTCCTGAGTTGTTGTCCTGTCTAGAAGAACAAAGAATTCCAGGGAGCTTCAGGCACACCCCTAAGATGGTTATTTTGGGTCATTTGTGGGTCATGATGTTCTTTTGTGGGATTGAGAATTCCATCAAAAACAGTCTTGCTGTTACTTAACACTGAGCCAAGCTGGAAGATAAATGACTCCAGAACCTCCAGCTCTGCCATGAATTGCCAGCTCTCGTTCTGTCCACTTTGCCTTTTCTGTTCAGCCCTTGGTTTAATAGATTGACCAATCGGAAGCTGAACTGACTTCAAGGACTGTTGTCCAAGGATAACCAATAACATAAAACAAGTCTTCTTTCGGGACATTCTTCCATCCCTAGTAGGTTTGGAATAAATTTTGTTCAGCACAGAACAATGGGTTGTTCAAGCAAGCTTAATTCTTTTCAATGCAAGCCAAGAATTCTTAGACTGAGCTTAATTTAAAAATAGAAATGGACCTGGTACCCCAGTTTAATTTGAGGAAGAAAATGTCATATGACTTGTTACGAATTAGTAAAATAGTAAAAAAGAATTTTTTACCTGGCAGTAGTAAAACATTTTAACTGTCTGCTTTTCAGTATGCATATAACACTCAATATAGGCTACAGTGGAAGGAACTATAAATCACAGTGTCTGAATAAGCCCTTTCTCTTGATTTTCTTCTTTTGCGGGGAAATCCCATTTTTCCCAGGACCTAAAAGACTAGTATTTTGTTGCTGGGAAAAATGCTTATCTGTGACATTATGTCACCCACATGTTTATCTCTTCCTTCCCTTAAGGGGTTCAGGGCCCCGTACATGATTCTTCCTTCTTCCATTTGATCTTCACAATAATTGTGTGAGTAAAGTTAGGTGAGAAAGAGCAAATGGCCCAAGATCACCCAGTGAGCTTTATGGCAGAGTGGGAATTTGAACCCAAATCTTGACTGTCCAGCACTCTTACCACAACACTCATCATCCCCACAGCCATTGTGTCCTTAGCAATACTTTCCATAGTGCAAAATGTGCAAGCCATTTTTTGGCTTTTCAAAGGGTACTCCTGATAAAGCAAGACTCCTGACCTGGCTTTCCCGCTGCAGTAACACCAAGCCTTTTCCTGAACATGTTTATATTTTTCTTCCTAGTATACCATTCCTAAGAATAAAATATGTTTTTATCTTGTTGTCTACAATGGCACTAGATGACAATTTTAAGTAGTGTTCCTGTGGCTGTTTTCTGAAAAGTATATCTCCTTTGGCCTTTCACCTGGCTCTGTCATTCAGTCGCTCTGCTGTTCTCTTGATGTTATTTCTTCTTTCTACCTGCAGATTCTGCCTCTCATTAAACAAGGCCACCTCCCCTTTTCACAGCTTGTAGTTTAAGCATGTTTAACCATTTTAAAGAGGCAATGCCAGACTCCAGTCAATATTTCAGTTTTGGAAGAGATCTCTCTTTTTTTGTATTTTCTTTTCTCAAATTCAGTGTTACTTCTTTTTACATAATGACTCGCCTGAATACCCTTGGTAATTTCTTGGTGCAAGAAATTTGTCAAAGATTTACTGACTTACATAATGATTTACATCAAAGTTTGAGTCCAGTGGCACCTTTAAGACCAACAAAGTTTCATTTAAGGTATGAGCTTTGCAGTGCACGCACACTTCCTCAGATCCAGATGCGTGCACATGGAAGCTCATACCTGGAATAAATCTTTGTTGGTCTTAAAGGTGCCACTCTGACTCAAACTTTGCTCTGCTGCTTCAGACCAACACTGCTACCCACCTGGATCTGTAATGATTTACAGTCTTACATAATGGTTTCATTAACACCAAGCAAAATACTCTGAACAGTCTCTGAAGGAGCATTCCTCAAATAGCTTTATTTCCAAATTAGAATCGGAAGCAGCCTCCTTACAGACAGAGAATCATGTCTGCATTATGTAGTAGTAAAACTCGCCTACCCTTAGAGGAGCCCTCTGTCCTTCTGGATAAGTCCTGGCTCTGAGCAAGCCCAGAGCAGGAACATCTGGAGTGACACTTGGCAGACCCCTTGCCAGCTCCGTTTCTGCAATGGGCAGAGTTTAGGGATCCATCTGGTCACTTCTGAATAAGCTACCAAATTACCTACTAATAGTGGAGCCTGATTATGCTTGAGTTTGTTTCAGGTAGTTTCAGCTGTTTCTAATTTCTGCTATCCAAACTGTCTTTTGCACTGTTTTGTTGGGTATCCCACACTGCTGATTGTATTTGACTTAACACTGTCTGTAATCTGCCTTGAGTCCCAGTGAGAAAGGCAAGCTATAAGTAAATATACCATAGGAGGTACACTGGGCAGACTTATCTGTGGGTGGGCTTTAGAAGTCTTTAATTATTTATTTGATTTGTCAGGCCACACTAACAGTTTCTTTCTCCGTGTACTTGTGTGTCCTGGAACCGTTTAAGCATTACCGCTCCACAGCTCACTTTAATGAGGATAATCCAAAACAGTTCCGTGCCTCCCCCGCCACCCCAAGTTTGAGAGGCAGGAGGCCCATTTCCTGTTCGGCCATTTCAAGTGCTGCTAAGACCTTGGGCAGTTTGGCCGCTCTCTTCCTTCCTCCAGGCTTTATTTCTGTAAAGCACCTTTTCATCCCATTCATTTTCATCCAGCACAAAGCACCATTTTTGCTACGTGTCCTTTCTCTTTCAGGGATTGAGTCCAGGAACACCTTAAAGACCAACAAGATTTTTTGAGGGGGTATAAGCTTTTGAGAATCAAAGCCCCCTTCGTCAGTTACATTGGAGAGTTTGGATTCTCAAAAGCTTATTCCCCCCCTCCCCCCCGAAAATCTTGTTGGTCCCTCAGGTGCTCCTGGACTCGAATCCAGCTCTTCTGCTGCAGACCAGCATAGCTGCCTTCCTGAACTTTCTCTTGCAGAAATCTCTTAGACGTATTTTAAATCTGTTTATCCGAGAAACGTCTTGCAAACAAACATATCTCAGATTTGTTTTTCCAGGTACCTTCATTAGTGCGCAGTGCCGTTAATAACCTGAAAATGGAAATGGACACCCTTGGAAAGGAGCTCCATGAAGCACAGACCAAACTCTCAGAGAAAAACAATAAGGCAGAAGAGCGGCAAAGCCTTGAAAAGCGGGTGGCAGATCTTGAGATCCAGCTGTCAGAAGAACAGGGTACCCGTCATGCAATCACAGAAAACATGGCAGAAGAAATTAAAAAGAAGTCCTATGAGCTGGAGAAACTGACCCAGGAGCAGATGCAGTTGATCCAGAATCTGAATCGAGTTCAAGAAGAGGTGAGGGTTCAACCAAGGGTTTTCCCATAACACACTTAGGACTGGTTTCATATAGCCAAGTGTCTCATCACTTAATAGTTCAGCACTGCAAACACATTGCAAAGGTATTCCCCCGGCTGCTGTAGCATTTGAAGTGATGCCAGGAGATCTGAAAAACACAGCCGAAAAGGAAATACATCCCTGAGCAGTGTTTAAGCTGTGCTGACTAGTTAACAACGCCTGACGTTACAGCCATGGAGTGATGAACCTGCATGTTTGAACTCACCACTAAGGCAGGGCCAGATGGTCTACGCCTAGTTTGTAGTATGCAACCAGGAGTATGCAGACTGATACAGGGAAAGGCGGATAATCTTAATGAATCTTAATATCCCCTAGAAGCAGGATCGAGGGTGTAAGAGAATAGATGGCAACATCACTCTCCAGAGAGGGCAGCTTGTGCCCCAATGGCTGCATACACCTGGTGATGTGTACACTTACTATTGCTGCAAATGCATAGGCATTCACAGATGCGGGGTCCACAGGGGGGTATGCTCCATGCTTTCCTCAGTATCTCCTTGTACCCACCACTTCCCTCCCACTGTGAACCATGGGCTTTGCACTGGCTTAAAAAAAAAAGATAGTAGCTACCTTATAGTTTTGACACTATGGAAAATCCTTTTTAAAAAATTGCCCGCCAGAGGTCCAATAGTACGTGGGGTAGGGGAATTGTGGGCATGAAGGGATGACAAGAAAAAATGGTGTCAATGCGGGCAGGGTGAGCAAACCTACTTTGATTACAATCTTTCAGAAAGATTGTATCAGTGCAGGTTTAGGAAAGATTGCAATGAAATGGGGAAACCTGGAATTGATTGTGTGACAATGTCATGTGAATGCATCAAAAACCCCAACACACTAATTTGGGAGATAAGTAGTTCCATAGCCACCGGAGGGGGGGGCGGTGCCCCTCGCAGATGACCCCCAGCCCTCCCTGGGAGGATGCGAGGCCTCCCCTTCCCTCCCTGAGTCGTGCTGCAGCAGCGGCACATGCTTCTATTTAAAGAGACATATGTCTCTGTAAATGCCCTTTCTTTTACCTGCTTCGGGGCTTGGAGTAGGCACTTAAGGAGGCCAGTTTCTTTAAGTGCTAGCTTCAAGCTGGCCTGCACTACCACCAGTACCTCACAGGGCTGCATCCTGGAGGAGGTAGGCAGGGTAAGTGAGGGAGAGAAAGAGGTTGCTTTGCTCCTGCCGCCCTTGTTCCCAATTCCTCATGCAGCTGACTGGGATTGGAGGAGGGGAAATATTCGTGAAGGCGGCTAATCCAATTGGGTTGCCATAGGAGCCACTGCTGCCAATGGGCTCTGCCTACCTGAGCTGGCACCTCCACCCCGGCTTCTTAAAAGAGCTCTCTTTATAACCTCCACAATTTCCCCCTCTCCGATTCAGCCTTGGGCTCTTTGCATTGAATTGCATTCAAATCCCAAACTCTTTACACGATCCTAGACTGAGCACAAACTCCCAAGATTTTGCATAGCTGACAGGTCTGGTGTAAGGAGCTTAAGAGGCTGAAAGGGATGATCAGGGAAGATTGAGGTGGGGTGGGGGCACTGCAGATTAGCTCATTTAATTTAAGTAGTGATGGCGTCCCAGTCGGCCCCCTCTCCGGAAAAATTCCTGGCTACGGGGCTTGAGGCAAGGCAGAGCAAAGCATCCGTGTGGATCAGCCACTGAGGGCATTCTTCTTATTAGTAGACTCTAATATAGTAGGATGTTTCGTCTCTGTACAGGAACCTTAGCAGATGCTGTGTGGTTGTTTTTTTTCTGTAACAAAAGAGCCTGAAGAGCACAACTCCTTTTAAAGACACTGGGGGGGGGGTAGAATGTTGCCTACTATCTTCAGAAAAATTGCCCCGGATTTGTGAGAGCCTCCCCCTTTCCCCTGACCACATGGGTATCGATTTTCTCAAGTTCAGTCATCCTGTGATGATGGCCTTGAATCTTGCTTAATGTAGTAATTGCAGTTTATAGGCCACAACAATAAAATAAGTGGTTGAAAATGAATATAATCCAAAGAACAAAGGTTCTGATTAACATCACAACCCCTTTATCAGAAGAAGACAATCCAGACCAGACATTTAAATTGTTCTCCTGACAGCTGATTATGTATCATGATATGAAATCACACCATATGTTGACAGAAGGACGTGCGATTTAGGTAACCTCAGCTTCAGTTTCTTGCAAAATATTGTGAATGTCTTTCTAATTATGGGAGTTTGCATATGACATCCATGAAAACTGCTACTGCTATCATCATCAATTTCTATTTATAAATCATTTACAAATCTTCCAAATGAAGTGCAAGAGCTAAAGCAAGAAAAAGAACCCAACTGTGGACAGACCTGACATAAAAGGGGAAAGGGCAGAGAATGGAAAAAGCAGAATTAAACATGAGATTATGAACTCAGTAGAAAGACCATTAGTCAATAAACTTTATATAAATAAAAGGAACAAGTTCAAGAAGGAAATGGAAAAGAAATATGAATGTTTTAAGGTTTGTGGGCTGGTGGGGAAAGAAATTGAGATAAATTAATATCTTAAGAGAGAGAGATCCAAGAATAAGGAGCAAATTTCTATCCTTTTGCATGGGTAACATGATGAAAAAATTAGCACCATTACTAAATGTCTGGGATCCAAACATTAGCCTTTTGTCTTCAGTTGATGAAACTGTAGTATCAAAAGCATTCATCTCCAGTGTGGTTCTGTGGGGACCAGACTACCTTCCTTTGTGTTTCTTGGCACTGCCTCTGTGATAGGAGAATACGTGGTTCTGAACCTCCTAATATTTGGGAGAACCTTCCAACATTCTATAAATGGACCATGCCTTTATTGCAGCCATTTTGGATTCTTTTGCCCATGGCAGCCATTTTGTTGTCACACCCACTACCTGTTCTGAACACATTGTCTTAAATCAGACCATCTCTTTTATGCTTTCTGGATGCCATATGAGGGCATCATGACTGATCCAAAGACAGGTTTCTATTACTAACAGAAGTTGTTATCATATTATAAAATTTGGCAACTAAAATAAGATATTTTTGTCCCTGGGATTGTTGCCTGCCCTACCCGCCAGAGATCTGAAAACTGGAAATCACATTGCAACTGGAGAAAGTTCTGTTTTCTATCTAACTCAAAACTTCCTTGATTATCTTTTGTTTCCTGTCATTGGAGGTTAGTCAGTATTGGGCTGTGGATAATTCTTCTAGCCTTTCAATCTGCTATTACCTCCTGTGCTTTTGGGAAGAAAGAAATTGTGTGTGTCTGTGTGTGGGAAATTGATTAAACTGCAGCGATTTCATTTCTTGTATAATGAAGTCTCCTTTCAGATTCAGCACTAATCAGATTTAAAATTACCGAGCTCATAATTTAGATCCTTCAGTAGGTCCTTAGCTGTGTGTGTGTTCATAATTCTTCCTTATAAAATGCAAAGACATCTAACATTTTCCCAAGTCTTCATGTCCAGTGATTATTACTGTACTGCAGGCAGTTATTTTCCATTATTTACATGTTTAACCTGCTCCATTTCAAATATGGGGGGGGAGGCCAGCCACCTCTAACTTGCTGAAATGATGTTTTCCTGGAAAACATGTATACTATCAGTGAATCACCTAGCATTCAAACTGCTAAATGGAATTGCTGGAAAAAGCCTGTAGCTTCCATGCCTTGCAATGGAGCTTCTGCAAGAGAATTTCTCACAGGGTGTGTATGTTTACTGTTAAAAGGCATGTGATGTCCTTCTGTCTCAGTGGGGCACTCAAAGTGGGTTATGGTACATAAACACCAAATGCTGGTACGAAAACCAATAAAAAACAGTCACAATGAAGACAGCAGTAAAACCAAAATTAGGAAGGACTAAAGTGCTAGGTGGCAGCTGGTGCAGAAGAGAAAAATAGTGCCTAAAAGGTAATAGAGATAGTACCAGGTTAAGAGGGAGTTCCATAGGAGGGGACAATCACAGAAAAAGCCCTGTCTTTGGTAGACCCCTGCCTAAGCTGTGAGTACCTGGAAGAGAAGGGTTGTCATATGACCACCCCTAGTGGGCCCTGCCCACCAGCACTCCAGTGGCCTGTGCAGCAAAGAAATTAAAAAAAAAAATCATCATCACTGATGGCTTGACATCCCTTTCAGGGAACATCTGGATATGACATCAGTCTTCTCCAGGAATTGTCAAATCCTCTATGGCTTTACCCCAGTTTTTCCAGCAATTCTAGAAAGTCTGGGTTTTCCCCAGAAATGACATGCTGTTGCTGACAATCACCCCACCCAGTCTCCCACTGGCTAACAGGCCAGGCCTCCCAGCCCTATGAGAAGGGCCTTTAATGATCTCAACTGATGAACAGGTTCTGAGAGTCATACCGTACAACTCTAGAAAATGAGTACTGTTCCATTATTAATTAGTTAATTGCAATACGAGGCATTCAAGCTGTATTTAAGGAATTAATTAATACTATCACGAATATCTGGGTATTGCAGTGGGAGCCTGGAACAATAACTTCTTCAGAGCTCTTGCCAAGATTGGTTGTTATTGACCTCTCCTAGCCTTGGGGCAGAAGGCAGCCTTGTGGTTTACTGCAGTGCTTGGTTATCTAAAAAGTGCCAGATGACATTTCAAAAGACGCTGGCAGAAAACTCATATTGAATCTGACAGAGCAAGCTATAGAAGAGCTATGAAGCAGTGGTGATAGCAGCAAAGAGATGTTATTTTTTCTGTGACCGTTGTATCAGCGAGCTCACAAACCATCCCAGTAATTTATGGTATCTTGACATCTGTTGACTCCTAAATCTGAGTCTCCATTGTCTCAGGAACAGACAAGTACCTTCACAAAGTTTTTCTGATAAAAATAAAACAAATACACTCTGAACTGGATACTGCCTGAAATATAGGCCAAGCAGAAGAAATGCATAATACTCTGTCTGATCCGCTTATGGGCCACTTTGACCCAGTTACCTTGATGGATGTTGACAGGATCCTGGGATCTATGAAGGCCACCCCTTGTGCACTGGATCCTTGCCCATCCCGGCTGCTAAAGTCGTGTAAGAATCACATTAATGAGCCCTTGATGTCCATCATAAATCACACATGGCACCTTCACCCAGCCATTCAGAAAGGATGATGTGGCCAATTATTGCCCAGTCTCTAATTTGCCCTTCCTTAGAAAAGTGATTGAGAGAGCAGGACCAGAGAAGCTCCAGATCTGTTTGCAGCCTTTGATATAGTAGATCATGCCATCTTGTTGAGCCATTTGGAAGCTGAATTAGGTATTAGATGTGCCTTGGACTGGTTTAAACTGTTCCTCATGGACCATACTCCAAAGGTTGCCATTGGAAACTAACTATCTTCAGTGTGGTAGCTGTCTTGGGGGTTCCACAGGGTCAAATCTTATCTCCCATGGTATTCAGAGTGTTTAGGAGGCCTAAGTTATAGCTTTGGGGATGGATGTCACGATGGTGATGACACCCAACTTGTATATCTCTCTATCCAAATCCCCTGGTGATTGGGTAGAAAAACAGTGTCGATAGCATGCATAGAAACTGGCTTGGAGCCTGCCTAGATTTGCACAGGTATGAGGGAGGGGTAATTTTTGCCAAGTCCTTCTGACTGCAGCAGCCCAAAACTCACCCTATGATGCTCCTGAGAGATGGGGGACCCTAAGTAATAGCTTGTGGGGAAATTGGAGATCTCCCAAACAATGGGGGAATCATCAGAAATAATCCCCCCCGCACTTGCAGCAATCTAGGTGGGATCTGAGCCATTCCCCCCCAGACAAACACATGGCAAGCTTATGGAATTCATTGCCACAAGCTGTGGTGATGGCCACTAGCTTAAATAATTTGTCAGACTGTCAAACATGAGATCCTTATTAATTTAAGACATTTTTTAAATTTGTCATTGGGTTGTTTTTCTGGATCAGCTTTTGCCTGGATCTGACAGACTGCACAGCTAAAGTATGCTGAGGGAGGGGGTCATGAACAGCAGCTCCCCCACCCCTCCCCTGCAACCAGGCTGCTGAAAAGGAAGCCTCTTCTGGACCTCAGAGAAAGTTTCAGAAGCAAAAATAAAAATCAGCTGTTTGTGATGTGGCCATTCAAAGCAGAGGAGTTAAAAGGTCCTCTCACAGTACCTCTAAAATAGCTCTTTTGATGTTAGCTTTGTCATCCCCCCCCATCACCCTAATATAACAAAGTGCAGTAGCCAAATGGTTTGTCTGCAGCATGCTGGGAGCGTTCCAGCGCATCGTAGACTAGCCTGTGCCCCTCTGTTTCCCGAATACCAACAAGCAAAGAAACTACCCAAACAGTTAATGTGCTTCCTTTTATTTTTAATTTTTTGACGGCATCTGATGAAAAATGCCTTTCTGTCTGCTTGCAGAATGCTCTTCTCCAGGACACGGTGCGCAGGGAGTGTGAGGAACGCTATGAGCTCACTGAAGCTTTGACCCAGGCCAGAGAACGAGTAATGGAGCTAAAGAAGCTCAGTGGAAATTTCCCATCGGCACAGTGTTCCCTCAGTCAGGGCAACCTCACCTCCTCCACTGGCTTGGTCAATGGTCATGGTCAGAAAAGCTCAAATCGTGGGAAAGGAAGAACGCCCCCAGGACTCTGCAGCATTTCAAGAGCTACTAAACTGCCATCCTGCAGTTGGTACAAGAGCAGCAACATGAGCGGGCCTGGTCTTCCCGCGCTGCAGCCATCGAGCGGAAGAGTATCCTCTCTAGATGAATCCAGGAGGAGGATCGCAGCAGCTATAACAAGACAGCTGAGTCAGCAGTGATGCTTCAGGGACTGGACTCTGGTCATCCAGAGTAGGGGGAAAAAACCTGGAGCAGGTCTTTGAATAGGCCTTATCAGGCAGCTATTACCAGAGAAACGTAGGGGTTTATTTCCTGCAATTAGCACGCTTCTAGGACAGAATGTTTTTTTTAATATACAGATAACATCAAATTAAGCCAAAGGTCATGTCAAAGAAAATAGCTCAAATGTTTATGTTTTACAGTGCAATCATGAATCAGCATTTTGGTCAGCAGTGTTTGTGTCTTAACTCTCATTCTCTGGCGGAAGCAGTCTTGACCCCTGTATAGGCTCTTCCGTGGGTTTTCTTCTCTTTTTTTTAAGGCTAATTTGGCAGCATCAGGCAGCTGCTCTGAAGACCAGGGGGAAAATCACCGGGGAAAGACACCGTTTAACCCTTTTCTCCCATACATCTTCTACAGTGTGGAACACTATCCCCCAAAAGTTGAAATGGGCTCTGGTGGGAAATACACTCAGACCTGTGCATTTTCCCACAGGATCCAATCCCTGGCCAGTCTGTGTTTGGATTGTACCAGTTCAGACTCCAAGTGGTGTTCACATGACTGAACATTCTTCCGTGCCAAAAAGAAAAGAAAAATCTTCTCACAGAAAGTTAGCTTGTCAGGGAGAAGGGATACTTCCTTCTGCCATTTGGTTTTCCTTGAAGGGGAATTTCTTAAATGGAGAAACATTCAATTGTAGGAACCATCCCCTACCATGTGGCCTAGACGCAGGTTTACCACCTCCGTGAAAACTAAATGCATGGGGGGGGGGGGACGGATAAAATACAGCACATAAATTAAGGCAGTTAATGCACGTACAGTAGCAGTTTCATCCCACTTGTTCCAATGGTGGTTAAAATGTAAGCAAAAATATGTAGACTTACTTTCAGAACCTGCGGGTTGCTCTCTTTTTTCCTCTTTCTGTATGGGTTAACTGCCTTCATAAAATACATAGTCATTATATATTTTATTTTCTTGTTCTGTTGACTGATCCCAGTTTATCACCTGGAAGAAAACAGCAGAGTGTTTTTTCTAAGGAATGAACAAGTTGCTTAACAGGACAGAGGAAACAACCACCCATTTTATAAGCCTCAGATTGTGTGGAAGCTAGACCGTTTGACAAAGGAGTGATTTAACAACAGTTCTCAACAGTCTTCAGTTTTATAAGTCCATGTTGATGGATATGTGCCTCCTTCCTCTAGGGACCAGTTCAGACATTATACGAAGTCCACTGAAAATGGTTTCCTTGTGGCATCATTCAGCCAGGGGTATATAACATTTAAAACCTGCTATAGATGGAGAATATGCACCGTTGTGCTGAATCCAGAGTATTTTTAGAGACGTCAGTGCTTGTGGTCAGTGGACTTGGAGCAGCCTCTGTACAAAAGGGAAAGTCATCTTAGACTTGAATGAGTCGTCTTCCCCCTGCCCTCCATACAAGTATTATAATTACATTTTTAACATATATTTTCTCTGTAGTGTACTCAGGATTTTTTTCAGCCATAAGGAATTCACACTTCCTAGATTAAGTGAATCTGCACTTGTGGGCTGAAATCAGCCTCCTTTGGGAGGGGGCCCTGGCTGCAGAACCCCACCTGCCAACCACTGTTACTGGAGTGCGGCTTTGAGAAGGGATTGGGAAGTTGCAGCGGCCACTCATCAATGGGGATATAAGCTCCGTTGTTAACAGGCACTCATCCTCCTTGCACTCTTTTGCCTCTGAGCTGAATGTACATAGAGTGTTGTTGTTGTGTTGTTGTTTTATTTAACTTACGAATCGCCCAGTCCCTGTTACTGCAGGGTTCTGGGCGATATACAACACATAGTAAGAACATTAAAACCATAAGATAAGTACATAAATAATGCTAATCCAGCAATCTAAAAAGATCAAGTGGAGAAATTACAATTTCTTCCCAATTCCAGACTGCGGCCACCTCATGCGTGTGGGGAGGAGAGATAAGCCAATCTGATGGAAAGGGAGTAGGAGGAGGGTGCCAGCCAAGATGGAAGCCATTGCTGTCCTCAACCAAAGGCCTGGTGGAACATCCCAGTTTGGTGTAGTGGTTAGGTGCGCGGACTCTAATCTGGGAGATTCCCCACCCCTCCACTTGCACCTGCTGGAATACCTTGGGCAAGCCATAGTTCTGGCACAGCTGTTCTTGAAAAAGAGCAGTTTCTGTCAGCTCTCTTAGCCCCACCTACCTCACAGGGTGTCTGTTGTGGGGTGGGGAAGGGAAAGGAGTTTGTAAGCCGCTCTGAGACTTCCTTGGGTAGTGAAGTTGTTGTTGTTGCTGTTGTTCATTCACACAGTTGAGTCTGACTCTTCGCGACCCCATGGACCACATCATGCCAGGCCCTCCTGTCTTCCGTCATGTGCCGGAGTTTGTTTACATGTTCGTTGCCTTGATAACACTGTCTAACCGTCTCACTCTTTGGAGATGTTGTGATGACTCATTCAAGTCTAAGATGACAACTCATTCATTTATTGGTGACGACATTCTAAGATGACTTTCCATTTTGTACAAAGACTGCTCCAAGTACCACTGACCACAAGCACTGTAGTCTCTACACATACTCTGGATCCAGCACAGCATCCAGTCTCATCCAACCTCTTCTTCATCATCCCTGCCTCACAGGCCCTGGAGCAGCTGTACTACTGGACCATTGATTCATCCAACTGAGGATTCTGATTGCTCATGGCTTCCTGGGGCATATCAGGTGGACAAAAGGTCATTTCCAGGATCTGCCAACATCATTCAATTGGCAATGTTGGGCATCAGATATAAGGTCTTCTGCATGCAAATCATATGCTCTGGTACTCAACTTTGTCCTCTGGATACATCTACATGGTGGCAATTCCTCATTATGCATTTGTTGCCGTTGCAAATGCAGAAGCAATCACAACAGCGGTGGAGCATCCACCTTGAGGGTATCCATGTGATTTCCTTGGTATTCTCTCATGCCTACCACCTTCCCCCCCACTGGCTTTTTGCCAGCTTTTAAAAAGTTGGTATAGTGTTATGATGCAGCTACCATTTTGGAGAACAGTGGGTACAAGGAGATACTACAGGAAAGTGGTGCCAGTGTGGGTGGGGAACTAGAAATCAGCCCAGTCTGTGACCAAGCCTGTTTTGACTGCAATGTTTCCAGAAAGATTATACCAAAGCAGGTCCGAGAGATATGGCAGTGAAGCAGGGGACACCCCAGAATGTGGACAATCGCACAGTGATTTTGTTAAGACCTTCCCCATCCCAAATGCTCCAGTTTGGGATGCAAGGCCAAGCAAAATACCCACAGGAAAGCAGCCTCTGTTGGCAAAAGAGAAGTAGCATTTGTTTTGTAGCAGAACAACACATCAAAAGAAAGATGGGTTTATTCGGGAATGTGTTCCCTAGCAAAGGCACATTATAAAAGCCAGCAAGCCCTTTTTGCACAGTGTAGTTATCTTTAAAGTGCTCTGCTTGATGGCTTGGCAAAGTGTTGTTAATAAGTGCTGCTCTTAAGAAGAAAATTCCAAAGACCTAGCTGGCGGCTCTGAGATAAAATTTTTGCCACTGGGATTTAAAAGTGGAACTCACAGATCTACTGACCTTATCTAGCTTCCAAGTTGGGTAGACTCTTCTGGATCATGTTTCCCTTGTAGTCAAGTGCTCCTGATGAGATATCTTTTTAAATCATATACAACCAGACCCTCTTGACTTTCTGAGTTATGAGTCAGTTATCGCACAAAGTTGAGAAATGGTGACAGAGGTTCTGTACTGATAGAGCAAACTTTTGGTTCCTATGATCTCATCCTGGAACAAATCAGAAATAGTTCCATTTAATTCCATTGCGCTGTGCTGGAATGAAGCCAAGTTGCAATGAAGGTCTAAAGTATTCTGTGAGGGGCAGAAGTACAAGGTAGATTCAGAAATGACTGCAGGGAACTTTCCTTCCTGTGTGACACTACCACAACTTCATTCAAGCAATTAACTGACTCTATGGGAAATATAAAAAACTGATCCACAAACCTGGTTGACTGGGGTAAATTAATTCATTGTGATTTAGGCCATGAGGCCACCTCGTATTAAAGAAGAGAAGAGTGTGGTAGCACCTTAAAGTCTAACACTTATTCTGGCATGAGCTTTCACGAGTCTGATTTCGCTTATCCAGTGCCTAGAAGTACATATTCATAACAGCTGCTGCTACAGTCTAACATGGCTAGCCATTTGAAATCTTCCTTATATTAAACAGAACAAACTGAGTGTGTGTGCATTGTGACATGGTATCTCTACTTTTCTACTACTGAACATTTCATTTAGCACAAACCAAGTATGTAACAGACTGTAGATGGTAGTAAAACAAAGACAGGATTGGGGATTAACCAAAATAAGTCTGGTGTTACAGGGGGTTCTCTAAACTGAATGTCTTAGTATATACCAATGTGTGCACAGAAGCCTTTTCTGCTCATTGGGGAACCTAGAGAAGGCAAGATCCCTAGTAGCGTGCACGAAGCCTATGCAAATAAGTTTGTATGCGTGTTAACTGGTTTCGGAGCCAGGGTTGCCAGCTCTTCCCTGCCCACTAGCAGGGGATGCAGGGGTAGGGTTGCCAGATCCAGGTTAGGAAACTCCTGGAAATTTGGGGGTGGAGCCCAGGAAAGACAGGGGCCTCAGTGGGGTACAGTGCCATAGAGTCCACCCTCCAAAGTATCCATTTTCTCCAAGGGTAATCTGGAGATGAGCTGTAATTCCAGGGGATCCTCTGGTCCTGCCTGGAAGCTGGTATCCCTACTTCAGACCTCCAGTTGAATATGTGATGGTGAGGAGTGGGAGCAAGTCCAGACCAGTAGACTCAAGCCACCTTCCTCTTTCATGTCCGTGCTTGGGCTACCTGCTTGTCTGGAACATGGTATAATGGTATTTGCCTGGAAGTTTTAAAAGTGCTCTGCAAGAATAAAATATTTGAGCAGCAAAGATTTGATTTGTGGCGAAGAAAATCAGTGCCCTGCAATTCTGAAAAGAAATGAAGTATTTCCAAGGAGACTCAAGCTTTTTCCAGCATAGTTATCTCAGCCTGGCCCTCAAGAGAGACCCTTCTGTCCATGGAGCACAAAGAAGAGGACAAACATTCCATCCTTAAGAGCTTTCCATCCGGAACTCTGTATTTGTCATGAATGTAAAGCGCTGCCAGGATATGAATGACCCTGCGTTCCTAACAAATAAAAGGAGTATCTCTCTGTACCCATAAGGCAGCGAGTATTCTGTTAACACAGAGTTACACAGAGTTCTTTACATAAAAATATGCAAGAGAATCAACTAAATTGACGGGTATTAAAACGGGGGGGAAATAAAGAGGCATGTATGGAATGGCAATGCTGATTTAATTTACCGCTATTTTGCCAGTGTTTAAATAAAAGCAAGCAGACATCTGTTAAAGCGTGATTTGGTATTTAATTGTGGTGCAGTAGATGCAAGGAGTTAAACATATTTCACGGGGCTCTTTAAAACAAAAATCCTTAAGGGAAAATGACTGACTGTAATACAAGTTTCAGAACGAAAACCCAGTGTTACTAGCGAATGTTCTGTACCTATTGCAGGACAGAATGTTTTTGCATAGGTTCCCAAAACTCTTGACCCCTAAGGGTTAGTAATACAGCACAACCTATCCAAAGAGACACCTAGTTCTGGACTGCATCAGTCTGAAGATCACAGCGTACTGCGTTATTAACACAGCTTGTTTCACACACAAAAATGCTGGCTAGGAGTTGACTGAAAATTTGCTCTGATAGAGTAAGTTTTTTGGGGGGGTTAGTCACCTTTTGCTCTGGTCATCCGAGTTGCCTGAGTCTGACAAAATGTGAAACAACAGCAGTTTTGTTATGTATTGGGGGGTCTTTTTAAAGCTGCGCAACTTCCATTTGAATAATAAACACACAAGTTTAAGAAAAAAACCCTTGACAATCAAAATCTTGCTTTTTGATTCTCTTGCTCTTGGGACTTGGAAATGCTCTTTAATATGCCAGAACTCAGGACTCCCATCAGCAAGGGGTTGTGGAGCTCTCAACATTTAACACAACCAAGACTTTTTGATCACTACTAACATGTATTCATTAACCAGGTCAGCATTTTCTCCTCAGTCTACCAATACCAGCATTTGGGAATGTAGTTTGTGACTTATGTTCTAGTTTTAACAAAGATGAACAAATCCCCTTTACTCTGTTCTGTTGTTGTTTCTCTGATTATCTACAGGTAGGTACTCTATTCCTCTGGTCTTCAGATTGTTTTAAAATTTATTTTGGCTCTTTGCCTTTAAAACACATATTTAGATGCATATTTTATTTCACCATTGAATATAATGTTTCATGTGTGTTTGACCTAATGAATGTGTGTTTGACCTAATGTGTGTGCGTTTGACCTAATGAATACTACACTCATAGTGAATGTTGTATGTCTGCGGTGAGGGAGCTGGGAGGCAAGAAAAAATGGTCAGAGACTGTTTCCCAGGCCACACAACCTGTGAGCTTCTTTGTGTGTGGTCTCATAAGCTGAAGCCTGTTATACAAATAAATATGTCACTACATGAATTGTAAATGATCGTTTCATAGGCAGAAATTCGGGGGAGTGTGGAAAATTCGGTCCATTCCACTGTGCTGTGTCAGTGAATGGACAGCTCAGTTATAGAAATATCCTAATCATTTTGTATCTCTGGCAGTGAGAGATCTTCATGACATCATATCCTCTATTCCATGTACAGCATCTTGCATTTCTGGAGATAACTAAATCAGTCCCCCCTGTGTCAAGGCAGGCATATGAAAAGCACTCTCGAGTCTACACATGTAACATGGATTCTGGGACAGGGTTTTTTTTAATCCAATGTATGTGCACTTCCCAGTCTAATGCAATAAAGTCTCCCAGGGAAGGACAGAAGAAGAATGGGACAGATAATTAACCAGGTTAGGTTTTATTGATCTAACCAAGATACAGAATAGAACAGGAAGCCGAACAGTAGCTGTACAAGACAGCAAGATAGCAAAACTATTGAAGTGGAAACAATCCAGAGCAATTTACATGAGGAAATGTTTTGATATCAAGGCAGGGTCAAAATGTGGCATCATCCAAGCTTCTGACTAGGATCTTGGGATGCCAAAAGACATGGGTTGGCCTGGGAGGAATCACCTAGGCAACACTGCTGTTGACAGATTACCAAACTGGAAGCTAAAGGAACATCTGGAGTTGAAATCGGTAATCTGCATATTTTAAATTGTGATTTCTAAACTGCCTTACTTAAGCCATGAGAAAAGGCAAGAAATAAATATTTTCATTCATTCATTAATAATTTAATAAATAATAAATAAATTCAATTACTAAACAAACACTTCCTATATGATTTTTGACAAAGGAGTTTATTTAGAAAATTTGTATGCCACATGCCCATAACTTGCTGAAGGCAGCTCACAACTAAAACAATGCTAACAAGTAAATAAAAATAAGCCAAGCTAATAAAAACAGATTGATAAAAATATGTCAAGGCATAAAATTGGCATATGCCCAGTATGTGTGTGAACGAGTGAATTCTTTAAAGGAATAACAGAAAAGAGTGTTGCTGAATAAGATCAAAAATCCACTTTCTGTAACATCTGATTCCCACAGTGGTCAACCAGATACCCCCAAAAGTCTTATAACAGGGTATGAAGACCATAGTCCCCCCCTGCTGTTGCCTCCAGCTACAGGTATTAAAGTACATGGCCTCTGAATATGGTGGATATATCTAACTATCATGACTAGCAGCAACTGATTGCCCCATCTTACATCGATTTGTCTACTTCCCCTTTAAATATAATCCAGAAAGTTGAAATTGCCCAGAAATCACTTGGTGGTCTGATTTGTTTTCATGGTGCTATTTTGATTGAACTATGGAAGCGTGGAGTATACATTTTGAAAGAAAGAGGGTTTCACATTCAGCACAAGTTTCCTGCTTCATCTGAAAATGCAGGTTTCAGGTTCTTGTCTGCCTACCCATGACTACAACATGGATTTTCAAAAATGAAAAAAGAGACAGAAGTTCAGATATGGAAACTCTGTTTTGCTTGGTTGAGTTTCTATCTGTGTACCACAAGCCTGTCTTCAAGGTGATCTCGATGTTATATCTGGTTCAGGAGCACAGTTCAGAACCTGCTATAGAGAAGTAAAGAACATTGCGTCTCTAAGGCTACGGTCACCTGCCAGTTGAAGCGGAGGAGAAACGAGGCTAGTTCCTTCAGAGGAATTTGACACACAGTTTTGAGAGCACACCTCCCTTTGTAGCTGTGGGCTCAGCCTGTCACTGTGTGATCAGATGCAACTGCGGGTCAGTCTCTTTTTTTTGGCTGTTTGTTTCCCATGCACATAAACTAGGAATTGCACCTCCACAATGTGCATATTGCGAAGGGGGGGGAATGGCACCAAGCTGGGATGGCATGATCGGACCATCCTGATGGCATGAGAGCATGCTTGCGCAATCAGACAGGGGAAAGGCTGTCCATGGCCCATTGGAAACCATTAGAGCTGGCCTTTCCCCCGTGTCTTTTAACTCTGCTTCTGTGACAGAGCAGCACAGGTTGCCAATAACTGAGGGACACTTCCCAGATGTTGCTGTTTGATCGCTCCCTTTCAATCAGGCGTTCACACTTATGTCAGATCTAAAGGTGCGTGTGATCACAGCCTAAGTCACACTGCAGAAGCTCACCCGGTTGGTTCTCCAGCTTACCTGTAAGTATTCCTGTAGCAAGATGTTTTAAAAGCTAGGTAAGGCATTCAGTCTTCTAAACAAAAGGAATTAATTACTTGAGGACCATTCCAAATGTCAACAGTTGTTGACAGTGTGTACGAAAAACTGATGACATCATGCAGCTATCAGTGCGTCCGAAGAAAGGACTGTGGAGGCCTATGTGGAAGACTGTCCAAGAAAGTACACAGATCCTTCTGCATTTTACGAGACAATGCAAGCGGCAAATGCTCTGTCAAAATGTTCTGTTTGTTATTTGCACGGATGCATACACATACACACATACACGTATATTGATTCTAGGCACCAAGGTGTGGGGCAGGAGCAGGATGTACAGCTGGAGATGTTTCAACTCTTTTGAATGCTTCAATTGCAGTAAAAGTTGAAGAATGATTTGCCATAAATAGGCATTTGATTACATTGAACACATTCAAAATAAAAAGGCCAGCTGCAGCAAACAGCCTGCTGAAAAGGGTCTTTTAAAAGCTCCCCTTATTTTTTGGACAAAGTTCCTAAAGGAAAATTGGTTCTGAAAGTCAAGAGTGGAAGAAAAGGACTAATTTTTTAAAGAGGTCCCCACCTGCACTGTTTCTGAGGCCTAGTTTTGGCACCTGCGGCACTTTGATAACAACAAATGGTATCCCACGGATGAACAGGCAACTTCTTTGTGTTCCTTACTGTAAAAATCAAGCACACTTTTATGCAGATGCTCAACTTTGTGCATCAGGTTGCCAGGTCCCCCTTGGCCACCAGCAGGGGATGGGGATGCCAGATCCAGGTTGGGAAACTCCTGGAGAATTGGGGAATGGAGCCTGGGGAGGACAGAGACCTCAGTGGAGTACAATGCCATAGAGTCCCCTCTCCAAACCATCCATCTTCTCCATGGGAACTGATCTCTGTTGTCTGGAGATGAGCTGTAATTCTGGGGGATCCCCAGGCATTTTCAGATGGAGGTTGGCATCGCTAAGCTTTGAGCCATTTAGGGAAAAGTTGGTATACATGTGGAGGCGGGTAAAGGATGATTTAGGCCTGATGCTGGATGGTTTTCAGCACCAAGACTAGGATTACAGTTCTACCAGTATTTTACAGTCCAACCAGTACTACTGTCTTCTGCCAGATAAACAGTGTTAGGGACTGGAAAGGTATTAACACCCAGATTTTACCAGGCTTTGTCTTTCAGGTTGCCAACTGAACTGAGGAAAGTGTCCTGAACTGTTAATAGAGGTTTAATGAGTAGAAATTGGCATTTGAAGCTTTTAATGGCATAAAATTACATAATATCACCTGCTAATTGCTTGCAAATAAAATTGACATTAAGGGACTGCAAGAAGGAGCAGTATAAAAGGTGGCAAAACGTACTTTGCTTATACACCCCTCCTCCCGAATGCTGACCTCAGACTATTGGATTATGGACTTTTCAGCACATGTGATTTTCATCTGCTCAGGCTACATATTGGCGTTCTTGTCATCTTCCACACTTGGCTACACCATAATATCACTTCTGGCATGAACATAGAAGTGATGTCATCATGTCAGTACTAGTCTCTAGGATTCCCCTGAAACTTGACAGTTTTATCCCCCCATTTCCCCCCTGCATTTAGGCCACACCCCCCTAATGTAGCCAATCCTCCAAGAGCTTACAGTAGCCCCTGTAAGAAGAGCTCTGTAAGCTCTTGGAGGATTGGCTACATTAGGGGTGTGTCGACTAATATGCAAAGGAGTTCCTGCTACAAAAAGAGCCCTGGTGACCCTATGAATTGATGACCTCCAGAACATCCTGTCATTAACAGCCTTGCTCAGGTCTTGCAAACTGAGGGTCGTGACTTTCTTCATAGAACCAATCTGCCTCATGTTGGGTCTCCCTCTTTTCTTTCAGCTTTCAACTTTTCCTAGCCGTATGGTTTTTTTCAGTGACTCGTGTCTTCTCATAAGGTGACTAAAGTACGATAGCTTCAGTTTGGTCCTTTTAGCTTTTAAGGAGAGTTCAGGCTTGATTTGATCTAGCAGGTTTATGTGAGATACCATAATTACTCAGGAATATGCTGAGGTCTGGAAGTATAACTGTACTCAGAATAAATAAGGAATGGAATACAAATCCTAGCAGAGCTCTTCATAGTAGCTTTCCATACCATTTAGTGGGAGCCATAAGTAAAATGTGGTCTGGAATTCCTCCAGTTTCTGGTACCTTGGAATTATAATTAAACATAAAAATGGAGTTCTCAATGCTACAGTTTACAGAAGTCTATTTTATATTCAAGGAATGAGGGAAGGAAAAGCTTCACCTGGTTATGTTTTGTTTGTTTGGTGTAGTGGTTAAGTGTGCGGACTCTAACCTGGGAGAACCGGGTTTGATTCCCCACTCCTCCACTTGCAGCTGCTGGATGACCTTGGGCAAGCCATAGTTCTGTCAGAGCTGTCCTTGAAAGGTCAGCTCTGGAAAGAGCTCTCTCAGCCCCACCTACCTCACAGGGTGTCTGTTGTGGGGAGGGGAAGAGAAAGGAGTTTGTAAGCCGTTCTGAGACTCTGAGTATAAATCCAATCCCCTCCTCCTCTTCCTCTTCTTCTTCCTCTTCTTCTTCCTCTTCTTCTGTGTTGCCCTGTCTTTGCTTTGTTTAACTGGTAACAGTCAGGTCATGAGCTTTCTCTGAGGTAAGACTAAACCCGCCATTACGCCACTGCTGGTGGGGGAACCCCTATTGATGCTCCTCTTCCCCCACTGGCACTCAGTGGGGCTGTGGAAGGAAAATGGCAGGGGACAGTGTCCATTGATGCTATGGGTCCTTTCTGGTTTTACCATAGATATCTGAGTGACTCCTAGATAGGCTTGCCAAGAACTTACCATCACCAGGAAGGGACGCTAGGCGACGCTCTGGCAATGCGGCTGGAAACTCGATGGTACCATCGAGTTTTCAGCCCCATTGCCAGAGCGTCGCCTGGTGTTACTTCCTGGTGATGGCATAGTGTGTTACCAGGAGGACTGGTCCGGCCAGGGAGCATGCATCCCCCGCTCCCACACGGTAAGTACTTGGGAACCCTACTCCTAGAGCATCCCATGACGTGGTGATGTCGCTTTTCTATTACACAGTTGTTTCTAATGTGTTTGTGACCTGTTGTATTGTTAACCACCTTAAGTACAAGGAGATAAGTTGACATATAAATATTTCAAATAAATAAATAAAGTCACTCTCTTTTCTGGCCAGAACTTTATTAGCAGCAAAATGTGTAATGTTTACCTATGCAAAGAGAAGCAAGAATGGCTTGCTAGGCCGTAGGAGAATGTTAAAAAGGCTTTGTCCTCTGACAGACAGTCTCTACCTTAGTAACTGCTTTGTTTTGTTTTTCATTTTAGACATTTCCTAAGGGGTATCGCACCCACATGTATCACTTAAACAGCTGTCTCCAAGTATATAGCTGAATGCAACAATGAAGTATGACGGATTAGATTACTTAATACATGCAATCATCATTACATGACCTGAATTTTGCCCTAGACATCAAACTCATCCAACTCAGAAATAAGCTCTAGTGGTGGTCTAATGGACAATTTCAGTGTAAATAGTTTTTGAAGTGCATCCTTGTAGTGATTTTCAAGGTAGAATTAAATTGCAGGTCTTTCAGTTGTGTCTCAGCTGGAGAGCACACTCTGCTCATTTCAGTTGTGTAATTCTCTGAAGATACCAACTAGATGGTGGCTTCAAAGGTTATCAGCAAAGCACTCGCTTGTATGTTGCATTTCTGTTTATGGTTATCGCAGCTGCCACGCCACTTGGTCCACAATCACCAAATCCACCCAAGAATGAATCTCAAAGGAGCTTCTGCATTTCCCCTTGAATGTTGGTCCCGAAGATTTCCTTTGTCACAAATACCTTGTGCTAATGCCTTATTATTTGAACTACCTCCTAACTCGGTAAGGCAGAGCTGATGTGAGGATCAGTGGTATCCAGCAGAGCAGAGATATTTCCAGTGTAACTGGAGATTTATGAACAGTCCAATATACCTGGATTCTGACCACTGTGGGATGAGTCCATCTCACACGACAAAGGAAACAGCAATGTGTGTTAAGTGTTGTAGCTGTTTCATTGCTCCTCAGTGGTCTGATTTATTACATTTTGTTGAGTCACCCTCTCCTTACCCCCCACCCCCAAGCACCTTGAATGCTAAGCCAGAACAGCCAGGGCTCCAAATAACAGATTTTTGAGTAATAAATTAATTGTTCAGTTTGGATTAATATAATTAATCTCTGTGTGCAAACACAGCCTTTTTGGTCTGGATTTTGCTAAGCCAGTACCTACCTGTACATTTTTGCAATGTTCCGGCCATACTAACATTTTCTGTAGATTTATTTCTCTGGACTTAACAGATTTTTTTTTAAAGTCTTGGTGTGAATCTCCCTCAGAATACCAAGGGGAACGAAGGGCCTGTGTTTCTAACACTGTGTTCTTCACACAACAGCTCTGAAGGATCCATTACTGTTGTTAAGGTCACTAGTCTACTTATTGATAGTATTACTCAGAAAGAACATAGCTGTGTTGAATTGGCTGGAGAGTCTCTGAGCAGTCATTACCAAGCAAAATCATCGATGTTATAACTGACCAGGGAACAACAACTGCTGAATCTCAAGTTCTCTTTGGTGCATGGTTTTCTGACATGGTGGAGTGGAGAAGCTCCTGATAGAAGAGGAGGGCTCTTCTGTTTAGTTTTACAGAAGTGTTCCCAACAGCTGTTTCTTGTCTTTCCAGTGACTCTTCAACAACTCTAAATTTTATGGATTATTTTTTTTTATTTCAGTCATACAAAAGGGCAAAGAGATATGCGTTTACTAGTAACTAACAAATCTGTTTTTGCACAATAAGCTGTTTCACACACTATGTGGAAGTGAGCTACCTTTAAACTCAGCAGCTGCCTGCAGCTAATTGTGGTGCCCAAATTAATATACCTGTGGGCTGCATCCCCACAGCAAGTCTTCTCCACTTTGCATCCCTTGCTGCTGAAAATGCAAACGTGCTGGCCACAGAGGTCCCATGTGGGAGCTTTCTGTGCACTTTCCTCCATCCGCCACCATTTTTCCCTGCTACACCACCAGCAGGCTTTGTAAGGGCTTTCTTAAAAGTACAGTGATAACAAATAGAAACAAAAGACCAAGAACAATACAATTAAGCTTACCAATAAAAATAGTCTCAATAATCAAGACAGTCCTACCCATAAAACAGTCCCTGAATCTTCCAGGGTCCTCAGATGTTTTCTCTCCCATCATCCCAGTTCCCTAGTTGTGAGTGATGTAAATGTGTAGTTTGTAAAGCACTTTTGCACACTCTGAATAATGCACTTTCAGTCCACTTTTAATATACTCTGTAGCTGGATTTTACTGGGCAAAACAGCCAAATCCACTTGCAAATGATCACTAAAGTGCATTGAAAGTAGATTGAGAGTATATTATTAGGCATGAAAGCGACCAAAGACTATACTTGGTAGCACCATTAATTCCTCCTAATTATGTCCCCAATGAAAACTCCCTTCAAAGCTCTGTTTGCCTTGCATTCCCCTTCCATGCTTTCCCTCATCTGCCTAATGCTACTCATCATGAAGAAGGGTGCTAAAGGGTGCATGTAGTTGCCATGTTACAATAATAACATGATTCTACCTCTCACACATAAAAGCAACCACTTTTCACAGATGTAGTACAAGGAAGAGTGTTGTGCGATAATATATAGTGTACACCCCCCCTTTTGTGCTGAGGAGTACAACACAGAAAAGTGAGGGCAGGAGGGTGCTAGTGCATTAAAAGAAGTATGCAAATCCATACATACATATTCATATTTGGGGGGAAGGATGTATATTGAGCAAATGCATCATTAATCAGTTGATGGTTGATCTCCTTTCTGCTTAACGTTTCTAGAGCTTTCCATCTTAGCAGCTACGTGCCAAGCTAAAGCAGTCCTCTGGAGTGCTCTGTGCGTGCTGAATGAACAATATTGTCGGAGTACTTCTGCTGCTTCTATTTTGTTTTGTTTTTATTGTTTTTATTGCTCCTCCTTGCTTGATTTGTTTTAATTGTGTATTAAACTTAACGTGGATTTTTTGTTAGCCACTGAAGAGCTTTATCAGATCTAAAGGAAGGAATTAAACTTTTTTTTTTTGGGGGGGGGGGGTATTATGAAACTGTGAGGGAATTTAGCAGCTGCAACCAATGCCAGCCTTCCAGGCCAGAGTGCCACAAGTGGAGTTCATGTAGTGCAGGATTCTCTGACATGGCACCTGCAGATACCTCTCCTGATATCCACCAAGTGTTTTTAGACAATATGTTATAGAAGGCTTTCACGGCCGGAGTTCATTAGTTGCTGTAGATTTTTCAGGTTGGGTGGCCATGGTCTTGGCATTGTAGGAGCTGACGTTTTACCAGTAGCTGCGACTGGCATCCTCAGAGGTATAACACAGAAAGATGGAGTACTCAAGGTGACATAGAGAGTACTCCATCTTTCTGTGTTATACCTCTGAGGATGCCAGTCACAGCTACTGGCGAAACATCAGGTCCTACAATGCCAAGACCACGGCCACACAACCCGGAGAATCTACAGCAACTAATGTTTTTGGACAGTTCAAGATGCTCAGCTCAAATCTCTCTCTTATTGAATTATACCCTCACATTATTCAGAGCCTGGAACCTGCACTTGTTAAGTCCTGTATCAAGAAGAATATCCAAGAAAAGGATTACCTGAGCACAAGGTTTCACCTTTATTTTTTTGTATTCCTCCACTTAAACTGCTGCCTTCCTATGCTTTTTCTCTAACTATCCCAAATTATTTTAGAGCTTTCTTATCTTGATTGAATGCACAGCCCACTCTGGGTTTGAAGGGAAGATTAAGAAAGATGCCTTACTCAGACCACCTTTGTGATAGTTCTCAGGGAAAAATTGGTACTTTAATACATATTTTATTAGCGTGTCCTCTGTATATTAGCCTTTGAAATAGGTTTTTAAAACAGTACCTAAATAATTTTTCACCTTCGCCCTGTTATGTATGCACAGCTCACTGCAGAGAATCCAAGCAGTCAAGCCTTTAAGCTTGACTTTGGATCCTGTGCCTGCCATACGCACCATTCTTTTTCCTCCAGTGTATTTATTCTGCAGCTACAACAAGAAAACAGAATTTATCTCAATTGGGGTGGGAACGTCCCTGGTGACATGTGGTGGGTGGCATCCAAAGGTTTTTTTTAATGCAATTGCCCTATTGCAGCTGTACAGTAGCATCAAGTAAGTGCCTTCCATTTAAAATGTAAAACAACCGGGAATCATTGGAGCTGGCACACCAAGTGCCCATTGGAAGGTGCCGAGTGGGCAGAACCAATGGCCTCTTTCTGCCTGAGGTGTCTGGGTGCTGCTTGGCTTAGTTTGTACAGTATATTGTGTTATCATATGAATAAATTTTTGTATTGCTGCAACCTGCATTGCATATCTGGTCAGACATGTCAACAACTAAAATGGACTGGGTCAGTGTGGAAATGAGGGGGGCACCAAGATTGTCCAGTGCTTAGGGCACCAGTGAGCCTTAATCTGCCCCTGTGGGCAGGGGTGGAAAAAGTTCACCGCTGAGTGGCCAAGGGGCAGGTGGGCTAAAAGCTGCCGGGGCTCTGTCCTCCTAGTAATTTAAGCCCCCCTTCTGACTTCTTCCCTCACAGAGGTGCTCTCCTCCTCAGAGTTACTGCTCGCCTCACACACAGATTTTCCCTCCTCTTTCTCTTCCTTTCCCTCTTCCTTCCTTCCCACAAGCCACTCCCCCCCATTTTCTCTACACAACAAAGATAGGAAAAGCATCCCTCCACACACCTTGTTGATCTGCCTGTTCCTTCTTCAGCTCCCTCCACTGGATCCAGTGAGTTCTGGCTCCTGTGTTGTTGTGCAAAAAAATAAAATGCAGTGCAAAAAGTGTTTTGTTTGGTTTTTTGTAGTTGCATGAGTCTTGCATTACTTCAGCATGGATTTGTGAAGGAGAAATGTATGTGTGTGGGGGGTGGGGGGCTGACAGATCTGTGGAACATGGCCAGCATATTTTCGAGCTGAGGCATTCTCAAAGGGGAAATAACGAGGAGTTTCTCGCACAAGATGTCTCTCCACAATCTCTCTCTGACAAGAAGGCAGAATACTTCCACTATGGGAATTTTTGATTAGTTGTGCCCCTCATGGACAAATCTGGTGGTTGCTAGCATTTAGATTTTATTTCTCATAACTCTCAGGGGGTAGCCATGTTGGTTGGAAGCATTAGAATAGAGTGGGCAGAACGACCTCAATATGTGCAGGGACTGACTTTCGAGAGGCAGCAAAGGGGTGGGGGTGGCAAATCCAAGGGAATCTGTATGCTTTTGAATTCTCTTCAGCT
Organism: Gekko gecko; assembly: GCA_029375565.1. NCBI lineage: Eukaryota > Metazoa > Chordata > Lepidosauria > Squamata > Gekkonidae > Gekko > Gekko gecko. The sequence goes on from JAPDNY010000008.1 coordinate 117,762,260, forward strand.
GGGAAGCAAACAAAGGGGGAAATCGGCATAAAAGCACTCTGGGGAAACAGCAACTGAATGGCGAACTGAGCATTGAAGGGAGGGGGGAATCAATGCAGAAAGAAAAAGAAAGCCTGGTGGAGATGCAAGGGAAAAGCAAGGGAAAGCACCCGAGAATAATAGGCCTTTGTCTCATCACAAGCTAGTTTTACTCCTTTTATCTGACAGATCCCCTAACCTTGAGACTTGACACAGGAGGTAAGTTCAAAAGTGATTTCAGCTTTAATTCAGCTCCAAGTTAGACCAGCTAAGGACTAGACCAGCTAGACAAATTAGTCCACAGATACAAGGGTTTAAATACACTTCAGGGTGTAGTAGCCACACCCACAGAATGTAAAATGCGCCAATAACATTTGAACAAGGCAGCCAATCATAGTTCAGTTATAAGGACCAATCATTATATACCTTATGACCAATCACAGTTGTTTCTACTATAAGCCCTCTGATTGGGCAACATTTGTGTAGCACTTCCGATCCGCATAATGAGCGCCAGCTCACTATGCTGTTCTTTATGTCTCTGAGGACATAACAACTCCTCCCCCCTTAGATGGAACACACTCATAGTCTGCTAAATGGGGAGGGGCCCTTCTACTTCGCCCGGATCGCCTTAACGCAGGGGCTTCTGTTGCCGTGGGGTCATTGTCGGACTCAGCGCCAGGCATTGCTGGGCTGTCAGGGTCCACAGGGTCCGAGAGTGCAGGGGTCTGCCCTGCCTCAGGTTCTGGACGAGAACCAGCAGCACTCACCTCATCCGGAGGCAAGTGGGACTGCTCCCTGGGCCTATAGCAATCTCCTGCCTCAATCTCCTGGTCCGCAGGAGACCATCGCTGCCGGAGTTGGTCTATGTGGCGGCGTATCTTTCGGCCGTCAGATAGCCTCACCACATACATTCGAGACCCCAATTTGTTGGTGACTTCAGCATTAAGCTACCGGTGCCCCTCAGTGTAGTTCCGGGCGAAGACCCAGTCTCCGGGCTGGAACTCCCTGGATGGAGCGGCTGGTTCAGGTCGCACGGTTCTGCTGCCATCCAGGTCTGGGTGCAGGCGGTCGAGGAGAGTTGTCAGCCTTCTCCCCGTCAGAAGCTCGGCCGGGCTTTTCCCTGTAGCACAGCTTGGAGTGACATGCTGCCACAGGAGAAAATCGGCTACTTGATGGTCCCAGTCCTCGCCTTGCAGCCGGGCGAGGGTCTCTTTTGCCGTCTGCACCATTCTTTCTGCCTGGCCATTGGAGGCGGGGTGGAAGGGTGCTGTGGTGATATGCCGGATGCCGTAACCCTCTAGGAAGCCGGCGAACTCCCTAGAGGTAAGCTGTGGCCCGTTATCACTGACAAGTACGTCAGGTAGCCCATGGGTGGCAAAAAGTTGGCGCGAAGCCTTTATTAAGTTTGCTGCTGTTGTTGACCGCATGGGGACTACCTCCAGCCACTTCGAGAAGGCATCTACGACCACCAGAAGCATCTGGCCGTTGATAGGGCCAGCGAAGTCGAAGTGTAGCCTTGACCAAGGCTTTTCAGCTCTGTTTAGTTCATCCGGAGGGGAGCGTGGCGGATCTGGCCGGGACTGTTGGCAGCTAACACAGCCTCTAACTCGCTCCTCGATGTTAGCATCGAGCCCAGGCCACCATAAGTATCCCCTAGCCAGGGCCTTCATTCTAACAATTCCCGGATGCCCGGCATGTAAAGACTTCAGAACACTTTCCCTTAGTTTGGGGGGAATAATCACCCTATTTCCCCACAGGATGCAGCCCTTTGAAATTGAGAGTTCAGTTCGTTTCTCCCAATAAGCCTTAAACTCAGGCTCGTTACAAACACTCGGCCACCCCCTCCACACCCAGTTTAGAACGCGGGACAAAATTAAGTCCTTTTGGGTGGAAACCGCAATGTCCTCGGACCGTAATGGAGACTGTGAAAGTTCATCGAGGATGAAAACATCCGCCGTTGGAGCCGGATCCGGACCAGTCTCTGGCAGGGGGCATCGGCTCAGGGCATCCGCATGAGCAATGCACTTGCCCGGTCTGTGCTCCAGGTCGTACTCGTATGCCGCGAGGAAGAGTGTCCATCGTAACATCCTAGGCGATAGGATGTTAGGCGTGGGGCGGTCAGGGGCGAAAATCCCCAGTAGCGGCTTGTGATCAGTGACCAAAAGGAAATGTCTTCCATACAAAAAGTCGTGGAACCTTTTTACTGCACTTACAAGAGCCAGCCCCTCTTTATCAATTTGGTCATAGTTGTTTTCAGCCCCACTCAGCGACCTAGAATAATAGGCAACTGGCGCTTCAGTCCCGTTAGGCATGACATGGCTTAGAACTGCCCCAATACCAAACGGCGATGCGTCAGCCGCCAGAACCAACATTTTTGTCTCGTCAAAGTGCGTGAGGACACTGTTAGACTTCAACAACATTTTAACATTTAGAAAAGCTTCTTCCTGATGCTTCCCCCAAACCCATTTTGCATTTTTATTTAATAAACGGTGTAACGGCTCAGCTACCGAAGCTTTGTGAGGCAGGAACGCAAGATAAAAATTAACGAGCCCTAAAAAAGCTTGTAGCTCCGTTTTGTTTTGTGGCCTGGGCGCGTTATGAATAGCAGATACCTTTCCCGGGGTTGGGTGAACTCCCTGCTCGTCAATTTTGAATCCCAGGAATTCGACGCTGGGAACCCCTATCGTACACTTTTCTCTTTTTACACGTAACCCAGCTTTTTGAAAACATTGTAATACCTGCTTGACTCTTTCAAGTAATTCCTCCTCATCTTTCCCTGCAATAAGCACATCATCGAAGTAAGGAATTACTCCCTTGAGGCCTCTAAGCAACCCTTCCATTAATCCCTGGAAGATTCCCGGTGTGACATTAACCCCGAATTGGAGGCGCTTGACTCGAAACGCACCTCTATGAGTCACGATGGTTTGTGCTTCTGCAGCATTGCTATCCACAGGCAGTTGTTGATAAGCCTGGGCAAGGTCCAACTTTGCAAAAACCTTGCCCCCCCCAGAGACGCAAGTACATGAGTTATCACAGGTACAGGATATGAGTGCTGTTGCAACACCTTATTTATTGTACACTTATAATCTGCACAAATTCTTATAGAACCATTGGGTTTGACAGGAGTAACGATGGGTGTTTCCCATTTGCTGTATGGTACCGGTTCTAAGACCCCTTGCGCAATGAGCTTGTCGAGCTCCATTTCTATTTTTGGTCGCAATGCTAACGGTACCTTCCTATATTTCAACCTGATAGGCCTTACATTTGGATCCAGTTCAAATGAAACCAGGGGACCTGTATAGGTTCCCAATCCCTTTCCAAAAACCTGAGGAAACTCGTTATACAAACAATTCCATTTATCACAACACACTGCATTAATGCCAGAAATAGCAATGCCCAATGGTTCAAACCAATCAAGCCCTAAGAGGCTTACCCTGTCCCCTTCAGCAACAATTAGGGACAGAGCCGCCTTTCGCTCTTTGAATTTGACTTCGAATTCAGCCTCACCGGCCAATGGAATTCTGTGCCCTTGGAAATCAGCAAGACAGGCGTCAGTTGGTAGGAGACGGCGGCGGCTTCGGCGAGGGAAAAGACGATCTAGCGTATGCGTCGAAATGATGGTTCTAGCCGACCCCGAATCGACTTCGAAAGGGCAGGCAACACCGTCAAGATACACGGTGACGAAAATCTTCTTCCTCCGGGGCACTCCCGTGGTGAGGACAGTCGACGAGCAGGGGTTGGACGACAGGAACGAAGAGCAGGTAGTGTTGACCTTGCTTCGGAATTGAGAGCGCTGCGGAGGTGACGTAGGCGATGACCACCTTGATTTGCAGACCCTGGTGATGTGCCTGCGTTTTCCGCAAGCTCGACATACCAGCTCTCTGGCCCAACAGGTGTCGCGCTCGTGCTTCCCGCCACAACCTAGGCACTGACGCGTAGGCGCAGTCTTCACTCTGGTCTGCGGTTGGCTGCTGGGACCTGGTTCTCGAATGTCATCAACGGCAGGCACTGGTTGCCGGTCCTCGACCTGGAGGTGGATGCTGGAATCAGCTGCCGCCGGCTGCTGCTGCACCTCTCTCGTGGCCCTTTCAGCAGCTTCAGCGGCGATGGCTTCCTCGAACGCGACCTTGAAAGTCAGCGTCTTCAAAGCGAACAGACGTTGCTGCAACTTGGCATCGCGGTGACCGCAGACTAATCGGTCTCGTAAAGCTGTCTCAAGATCAGCGAAATTGCAAGCCCTTGCCAGCTTCCGTAAGGCCGCCACAAACTCAGCTACGGATTCGCCAGAACCTTGCCGCCTCTCGTAGAACGCGTGCCGGGAAGCGATCTCGGAAGGCTGTGGCACGAAATGAGCCTTCAACTTCTCCGTCAGCGTGGCGTACGGCACGGACTTGATGTCATCAGGCGTGACGAGTGAGCAGGCAATGTCAAACACCTCCTTACCACACGAGCTAAGTAGCGCAGCTCGTTTCTTCGCAGCATCCGTCACCCCGCTGCTCTCGAGGTGAAACTCGAACCGGGTAAGGTACACCTCCCAGTCTTCGGTCGCGGGCTCGAACGGCTCGAACCGGTGCTTGGAGCTCATCGCGGCGCTTCCTGGAGTGGACGGCCCCCTCAGAAGCTCGCGGTCGATCGGAACTTCCTCCATGGTGTCTCAGCGGGGCTGCCTACCTGCTAGATCCCATCCTCGTCGCCAGTTGATAAGTACGAGACTTGACACAGGAGGTAAGTTCAAAAGTGATTTCAGCTTTAATTCAGCTCCAAGTTAGACCAGCTAAGGACTAGACCAGCTAGACAAATTAGTCCACAGATACAAGGGTTTAAATACAACACTTCAGGGTGTAGTAGCCACACCCACAGAATGTAAAACGCGCCAATAACATTTGAACAAGGCAGCCAATCATAGTTCAGTTATAAGGACCAATCATTATATACCTTATGACCAATCACAGTTGTTTCTACTATAAGCCCTCTGATTGGGCAACATTTGTGTAGCATTTCCGATCCGCATAATGAGCGCCAGCTCACTATGCTGTTCTTTATGTCTCTGAGGACATAACACTTACCCTTGCTGTTGCAAGATTTTTCCATCGGTTTAGTGTTGAGTCCAGGTGATACTACTTAACAGAAGGGGTTTTGACTGCTCAGGAAAAGGAAAGGAAAGTGGGTGCAGCCAGATGGGACTTCTGCCCAGGAGGGCTTCAGATTGACCCCTGGAGATCTGATGGGCTGTGCAGATTTTTAAACAGTTGCTTCAGCCACCACAGCACAAGGATCTTCACTGAATGACTGAAGATAAGCTGTGTACATGCCAGAAAATATTTTAAAACAATATGTTCATTTGAAAAGGTGTCCTGTTAAACAGAGCTTCTGCTGGAAATATTGAAGAGTTACTATTAGAGTTATACGTGACCTCGCTTCCTGAGGTTCTGTGGTTGGCTCTTGCAGCAGCCATTTTCTGGTTGTTCCCACCATCCAGTATCAGAATTCCAAAGGTGCCCACGGGCTCAAAAAGGCTGGCAATCTCTGGTATACTGTTTCCTCTTATGTGTACTGTAGTACTTGTGAAATCCCTTGTAGCCCGGGGTATACTTACCTCTAGTCTCTTCAGACCAGGGAGCTGGCAGTAGTGCAGTGCAAGAGATACAGTAGGAACAGAGCCCTTACTCTTTGTTACTGCCAAGAGAAAGGCCCTCCTCTCACTTGTGGCATCTGTTCTGTTTGGACACCCTTGGAAAACAAAAATCATCCTGTTGTTCCCTAAAATAGTGAAAGAGACCAGCGTTTTACATGAGGAACTGAAGCAGCTTTGTAAAAATGAAAGAACCCTTTATGCTGACCCTGTCTAATTTTACCGCACCCAGGGAATAACGCTGACCACTACTGCGACCCCCAGTGCTTTCTTTCCATACTATGAAATGTTGCTTCACAGCCTGACACATTCTGTCAAAGTTCAGTCAGCAGAAGGCCTCAGGTCTTGAACAACAAACGGCTTTGGTTTTCCTTTGAGTTATGGAAGAAGGGAGAGGGCAAAAGGATAGCCTCATGTGTGTGCCTTTCAGCCGGTCCTTTAGGTCAACTGAAAATACAGCCTGACAGCTGTGCCATGTTATTGCATTTCAATTACTTAAAGGGGGTGCTTGTATCCTAGTGACATGTTTTATGGACTTAACAGCCCATTAAAAATGTGCAAGGGGACATTTGCACCTTGCTAGGTCTTAAGGGTGTAGCCACTGCAAACATGAGCCCAGCTGACATCAGATAGCTCCCCAAAGCCCAAGCAAATCCCAAAGACACTGGAAGAGGCGACGTTGGAGCCACGGCAGGCTCTTCTTAAAAAAGTATCCAGGCAACAGGACGGTGAATACAATACAGTGAATATCTGAGAAGGCCAATGACAAGACAGAACGCTGGGTGAAGAACACAGTGAAGGTTAAAGCAGAAACGAAGTAGGAAAGGACAATCAAAAGTCTTGGAACTCACTATATGTAATGTTGGAGTTCTGTGACTGGATCTGCTGATTCGGATCAGAGTAATTGCACAAGGAGTATGTATATACCTATCTCCCATGTACTGTTTCCCTAATAGAAATCCCTAGACGTGGGGGATCCACAAGTACTTGTTGAGAGCATCTCATTTCCCCTCCCCCACTATAGCTGCAGTCACACACACTAAATAATCCACTTTCAATCCACTTTCCAACTGGATTACCAACTGGATCCAACTGGATTACACACTGTAAAAATCCAGTTGGAAAGTGCACTGAAAGTGGATTGAAAGTGGATTATTTAGCATGTGTGACCGCAGCCTATGTCCTCTTTCCCTTTCCTGAAAGCTCCCATAGCCTCTCCCCCTTTCCTACTTCCTTTTCTCTACCCACCAGCCAACCTACCTGTATCTGCCCCCTCCTTCAGTTTTCCTTCTTTCTCTCCCCCTGGCAGCCTCTCCCCAGGAAAACTATGGCTCAGTTGTGTGGTGTGAGCTGAGCTGAGCCCAGTTGCACTGTGGGGAACCTGCATAAACTTGCAAGGTGTACTTCACTTTCCCCTGTATCCCCCCTATATTATTTCTTCTTTCCCTCCTTCTGGCAATCCCCACATCCTAATTTTTCCGCACTTCCTTCTTCCCTTTCCAACCACCACACAACCTATCTTTTATCTGCTCCTCTCTTCAGCTATATTTATTATTTACTTCATTTTATCCTGCCTTTGTCCATAATAGGGACCGAAAGCAGCTTACAGCATTTTCCTGTCCTCCATTGTTCCTTACAACAACACCATGAGGTAGATTAGGATGAGTATATATGACTGGCCCAAAGTCACACAGTGAACTGGGGAGGAGAGAGACTTTACCAAGGTATAATGCCATAGAGTCTGCCCTCCAAAGCAGCCATTTTCTCCAAGGGAACTGATTAGTTGTGATACCAGGGGATTTCCAGGCCCCACCTGAGGATGGCAACCCTACCTTTGACCCAGATTGGAAGCCCTGTCTCTAAAACTGCTCTTCAACTATACGTTGAAAGATCCAGTCATGAATCCCTAAGGTGATGTATAGTTTGGTACTATGGTTACTGGTAGCTCTCCAGGAGTTCGACACACCTGGAAGAGTTATGAGAGGAGAAGTCACATTGTAGAGAATAGGAAGGTGGGGGAGATTGCTGCCTTTTTTCATTGGTTACTTTTGTTTTATTACTATCGAACCTTCTTTTTGAATAAGAGAAGCAATAAGATGATGACTCCTGGCATAGCTAGCTAATATTTTTTTCAGGCTGCCAGGCCCCTGCTGGGGGCTGTGGATTTTCCGCCTCAGCTCCTGTTGCCCACTACTGCTCAGCTGGGTGGTAGGAGGAAATGCCGGGGCAAAATGGGGGGGGGGGCATGATTGGCATCCCTGGCATGATGATGGAGCGAGCTGGAAGGGATGTCATCTCACCACCAGATGCACTATCATTTCCCCACAACTCTATGGTTAAATCACAGACTTTCAGACAAATGCTAGAGTGCCCTCCCTGGCACAATGATATTGCTTCTAGGTTGTGCCGGAAGTGATGTCATTGCTCCAAGAATTCCAACCATGCCCCATCCCTGTCCAGAAGTCCCCACCTCCCACATCTCCTGCCATGCCTGGCAACCCTAAATTTTTGTGATTTGAAAGCAGCTTCCATATTTAAGTATTCACCCAGGCAGTGGGAAAGAGTGAAAAGGAGGACAACTCTGCCAAGGGAGGAGGGCATTCCCAGCCACCCTTTCTTGAAAATCTGGTTCTAACCAGAGAAGCCACTGTGAACAAGGCAAGAGACTAGACTTAGTGCAAACTGCTGGCACTCAAGACCGTGGGGAGGCCAGAGGGCGAGGGGGCCCCTCCAGTTGCTTTAGTGACAAAAGGGAACCTGTGTGGAAGTGAGTGTGAAGGAGCTGGCTTTTAAGCTTCTTTTCTAAACAGCTCTGTGGGTGGCTGGTGCTTTTTTTTTTTTCATGGAAAGGAAGCTTGACCTTCTCCAGGGAAGGGGGTCACAGGGAGGGGCAAAGGGGCTTGTTTGTCCTCCAAATGTCAAGCTTATCAGAGAGGCCAGTTTTCAAAGACACAAAAGAGGAGACATCTTGGGGCTCTTCTCAAACAAAACTCAGTGGATGTCTGTCTGCTGAAAGACCAAGTTAATAAATCCCTCTGCGTTGGTCCAGAGTGCTTTTATTGCAGACTCAGGAAAACTAAGTAGCTTGTGTGGAAGGTTACATTTGCAGTTGCTTTGTGAGGGGTACAGCCTCATGAAGAGAATGGACTTTGAGTGTCCCGCTTTTATGGTGGCATAAAAAAACCCCCAGATTCTAATAATAAAAGCTGAAATCCTAAATACACTTTCTAGGAAGTAACTCCCACAAAATACTAAAACAAACTGTGGGCCTGTTCTACGGTTACTCTAAATAAACAAGTACAAACCAGGGCTGGTGGTTCTTCTACTCAGGGCTACTTTATATGGCAGACTTTTTTTCATCATGTTTGCTGCTGTGATAAACACCTAAAGTGTGACTGGGAGATGTAAAGTGGATGTGCAGCAGGGCCCTGAGGGTCAGCTGTGACCGACCCCCCAGTGTGTGTCTACCGCAGGTCCTTGAGTAAAGAAATGTGACTCTCGTATGATGGGTGTTTACCTCAGCAAATTCTGGTTGTTTAGTCACAGCACTTGCTGCCACTTTTGTTCTGGCCTTGGGAAAAAAATACTGACAGAAAATTATGGGTAAAGGAGGCCACCAACGCTGTGTATGAATGTGTGGGTGGGTGTCTAGGGTACAAAATTCCACAAATGGCAGTAATTCTGCGGGACCAGAAAACTAGGCAGGGTGCCACTTCTAATCAAGTGGTTTGAGTGTGACCATTTCTGCAGTAGTGAAATTCCCCACATTGATTTTTTTAAAACTGTGCATTATATGAAACTTTCTGCAGTACACTTTTCCTCACCAGGTGTAAACTCGAAGTTTTCTCCTTCTCACCCTGTGTTTTTGGAATCCCCAGTTTTAGCGAGTTCCGAAAATGTGAGGTAAGAAGGAGAAAACTTTGTTGTTTGTGCCTGGTGTGGAAAAATCTATTGTGGAAAATTTCACATAACACACAGTTTCTAAAACGTCATTGCGGAGAATTTCACTACTGTGGAAATGGTCTCAGTTCCTCTGAAGGGGAAGGGGGCACTTCAGGGAATGTTTATCCATGGGCCCCTAGTGTCTGTCAGCAGTCCTAGAGCCCCTGGGCTGCTTTAAGATGCCTGAGAGGGCCTTGAAAGAAAATGAGCAATAGACCCCCCCCCAAAAAAAGCCCCCACCCCCAACCTTCATTAGCTCTCAATAAACACAGATGATAAGAACCTCAGGGTTCACACAACTGCAGTGTCTCACTTAAGAGGGCATGCACTGGTACTGTTGATCGGCTCATAGCCTGGTGAACATTTATACAGATGGGAATAGAAGTCTGAGAGAAGTCACCTTACAAACACATTTGTGAAGTCTTTCTTTGAATGTTGTGAGCTGGAGGATCCAACTAGCTGTAAATCTATAGCCCTCAAATACAGTTTTTACTGGCCCATCCCCTCCCTGTGGCAAATTGCTGCAACCAGGCAGTATGAGGATTCCAGTCAAAGCACCCTATTGTGGCTGTCTAAGGAACAGACTCTTAATTCTGCTGCTTTGTTCCTCTTCCAGAAACTAGAAGTGCCTCCCAGTGGCAGCCACTGGACTTGGCTGAAGCAAAGAAGTAGCCACACTGTGACCTATTTTATTTTGTTGCCCTTATACAGACACACATGGTTGATGTCACCAAACGTATATAGAATTCTGGGGCTAATTTGCCAGTTGCAATTACTTTGATGGTCACAACCTTCTCTTTCATGGGCCTCATAACTTTACTACTATGTTCTGAATTTTGACTTGTGAAATATTTTAGGACTGCAGGAGCAAGGTATGCCTTGACAGCAAAAATGTAGAAATGTACAGCACCTCAACATGAGATTTGTAGGGAATTAAAGTATACCTTTTCATGTAGATAATTGCTGAGAGGTTCTATGGAAGTGCAGGTTCATACCGATTATAATTAATACCAGTATTGTGGATTTCATAGTTGTTGGAAAGTTTAATGTGGTGTTGTGAATTTGGAGTCTGGCTACTGTGAATGGGTCTAACTTATGGGTGAGGTTGCCAGCCCTGGGTTGAGAAATACCTGGAGATTTGGGGGGGTATAACCTGGGGAAGGTGGCATTTGGGGAGGGGAAAGACCTCAGCAGCATATAATGCTATAGAGTCCACCCTCCAAAATAGCCATGTTCTCCAGAGGAACTGATCTCGGTCATCTGGAGATCAATTGTAATAGCAGACGATCTTCAGGTGCCGCCTGGAGGTTGACAACCCTACTTATGGGCTTGGACTAAAGTGGCATGCCTCAGGAGAGCCAGAGCCCATGACAAAAGGGGTGGTGATCAGGATTGCCAGCCTCCAGGTGGAGCCTGGGGATCTCCCGCTTTTACAACTGATCTCCAGCTGACAGAGATCAGCTCCCCTGGAGAAAATGGCTGCTTTGAAGATGGACTCTATAGCATTGCACCATGCTGAGGCCCCTCCCCTCCCCTAAACCCCATCCTCTCCTGGTTCCACCCCCAAAATCTCTAGGTATTTTCCAACCCAGACCTGGCAACCCTAGTGGTGATGCAGAGATCCCTTAATTGTTAGTAAATGGCTTCATCCAAGCATTCATCAGGGACTGGAGGAGAGGACCACTCCCCAGCTGAAGTGCGGTGTGGGTGTAAAGAAAGAGCAATTTAGATTCTGGTTGATACAGAGAGAAGCAATCAGGCACAGCTGGGAGCTGACTGCAATATCTTGGGGTCTCTCTCTCTTTCTCTCACAGCTGTGGGCTAGGAGTCCTTGTTTTTGAGTCCTTTCCATGACCTCTCAGCTCTTACACTGCCTGAGATGGTGGGAGGGAATCCCTGTTTGATATCAAAGCTGAGAAACTAAGATCAGGCTACAGGCAATTGAAAGTCTTATTGGCAAGGAAATATCTGCCCTGGGAACCTGGACACGCCTTTGGCAATGGCTGTATACTCTGGCTTCCTGAGGCTGCATCAAAGTTCAGGCCATGACTGAGGTCTTGAAGGACAATAATTGGCCTCCTAGGACTATTTAGTGATCTGACCTGAAATGCAGACTTCTTTGGAAAACCGCATCATAAGTGAAGCCAGGTGTATCAGCCATCTACTGTCTTTGTTAATAGAAATCAATCAGGTCTGCCACTCAGACAATCAATCATCCCACCGAGGAGATTCAATCATTCCACCTTTCTCATTGCCTCATCTAGTGCCCGTCATTCCCAATTACCTTCTTTTTGACCATTTTTGACATCTTCTGCTTTACCTTTACAAAAAGCTAAGCCCAACAATAGCAGCTGACTTTTCTGTGATCGGAGCAAGAATTATGATATTCCTTCAGTCAGAGAGTAACCCAAACTCCTGCAACCATGGACTGAATTCTGGAAATTTGGCCCAGTGACAGAAAGGATTTAAAAAATGCCACCAACAGAATCAGCCCCAGTAGTAAACACTCAAATAAAAATAGGATAAAAGTGGCATCCTGGTATGAGCAAACAGGTTCACTGCTGTGCCATTCCAGACTGTTCCTCTGCCACTACAGAACAAGGCTTAGTGGTGTAGGTTTCAACCTGATCCCCAAGGATTGCTCCTCCATTGCTGAAATCACTGGATAGACACTTCCACCTTCTCACTTGGCCCTTTCCTAGAAGAAGGGTGAAGGCTAAGATTGCCAGGCCCCTTAATGGGGGCAGACAATTCCCCACCCTCAATAAAAATGGCCCTTGGGCCCATGGCATGCGGTCAGCAGTGGTATGATCAGCAGTGGTATGATGTCACTTCCAGGTTCTTCCTGGAAGTGACATCATACCACTGCTGATGGCCGGCTCAGCATGCTGCTCAGAGAGAACTGCATCTCTTTCCCTCCTGTCCCACCACTCCCTCTCTGGGGACAAAAGTACAGTCATATCAACACTGAGGGCAGGGGTTCTGACTTTGGACAAGCCTGAGGCAGAACATCTAGCATAACTAGGACAGCTTCCACCAGTCCAGGAACAATATGGTTTGCTTATTGTTGCTTATTTCCAAAATGGTTGTTTTATTTAATACTAGGAATAAGGCCCGTTGTGGAAATAAATACAATGGGCTCTAGAAAGAGGCTCTTGGCGAGTGCCCCGGCTTTGGGCACTCAGTGACAATTTGCTGTGGCAATCTCAGCAGGGTATAATGACAGAGTCCAACATTTTCTCCAGAGGAACTGATCTTTGCTACCTGAAGAGCAGTAGTAATTTTGAGTGATCTCCAGCCCACCCCCAAGATTGGTAACAGTGGTTCCCCAGGAGGGAGTGGCTGGTTTGGAGGGTGGAGTCTATGGCATTGTACCTGTCTGAGGTCCCACCCCTTCTCAACACTCACCCTCTCCAGGTTCGACCCCTCAAATCTCCAGGAATTTCCCAACCTGAAGTTGATAACCCTATCTCCCTCCCAGCCAACCATCAACCTACCTTTAGTCCTAGAGAGCAGTTGTAATTTTGAGTGATCTCCAGCCCCCACCTGGAGATTGGCAACAATGGTTCCCCATCAGGGAATGGCTGGATTGGAGGGTGGAGTCTATGGCATCGTACCTGTCTGAGGTGCCACCCCTCTTCAAATCTCACCCTCTCCAGGCTCCATCCCTCAAATCTCCAGGAACTGCCCACCTGGAGTTGGCAACCTGATCAGGACTGGGCCCAATGAGTTTTCTCCCAAAGGCCAACATAGGTGTGGAAAGGGCCTTTTACTGACAGAGGAGAAAGTACAGGTGCCAACTCTGATTAGGGAAATACCTGGAGATTTGGCGGGGTGGATCCTGTGGAGGGCAGCATTTGGTGTGTGTGTGGAAGGACTCAGCAGGGTATAATGCCATAAAGTCTACCCTCCAAAGCAACCATTTTCTCCCAGGGAACTGATCTCTGTCATCTGGAGGTCAATTGTAATAGTGGGAGATCTCCAGGTCCCACCTGGAGATTGGCAACCCTAGGGGAAAGTCAGCCGCACAGCAGGGAGTTGAAGAAAATGATTTGATGGTTGCTGGCCCACCTTGTTAGCCAGCCAGCCATGCTGAAGCTAAGCAGGAGAAAGAGCCTTTTTCCATTTATTCTGACAGGAAAGTGGCCGTTGGGGAGGGGGTTATGCTGAAAGTCCTTTGTTTTTTTACTCACAGAACCAACCTTGGTTGCCTACCAACAGCCACTGAGGGGACAGTCCCTCACAGGAGTCAAGAGAACTGTCTTCCTCAGGAGAGAGAGCTGTCTGCCAGTAAATCTGACATGCAAATCTGTCTGAAGGGGGAGTGGGTGGGGAAGAGGAGCAGATGGCACACGAGTACTCTTGAGTGGCGGCTGATGGGCCAATGGCTGAGGGAGGGCATTTTACAGCCAATGGGAGCACATGGAATCTTACGAAACCAAAAGATAATTATTATAAGGAGAGATGCCATCGATTATTTGCAGTTCAGTAATTCCCTCGATTTAGAAGAAGAAGAAGAAGAAGAGTTTGGATTTATACCCCGACCTTCACTGCCCAAAGGCATCTCAGAGCGGCTTACAAACTCCTTTCCCTTCCTCTCCCCACAACAGACACCCTGTGAGGTAGGTGGGGCTAAGAGAACTCTAACACAAACTGTCCTTGAGAGAACAGCTGTGCCAGAGCTTGTGACTGACCCAAGGTCACATCAGCAGGTGCAAGTGGAGGAGTGGGGAATCAAACCCGGTTCTCCCAGATAAGAGTCCGCGCACTTAACCACTACACCAAACTGGCTCAGAGTTCAATACTGTCTTTTCAATCTACCTACGTTTCCCCACCTTTCCTTCTGTAAATTGTATCTGTTCGATGAATATTAAAACTAGGTTTCTAAGCCCCGCCCTGAGGTGTAGCCCCAGATGATACTTGTTTCAAGCCCCAGACTGGACTCGTTTCAAGCACAGACCTTTGACACAGAGATCTGGGAGTGAATGTGAGAGTAGAGTTTTCATGTGTATTCCAAGCATTTCTCTCTCTCTCTGGATCTCATAGGATAGTACAGTGCCTCGTTGCCTCAGCTTGCACATTTACAAAATAAAAGAAAGCACATATTGAAAAATGCCACAGGTCTTCAGTATTCTCTCCTCCAAAGGAAACCAGACCAGCCGCTACCTGGAACATCTCACAGCTCAGAAAAGTGGAGAGCCTGTAACAGGACCTTACCTCAGTAATACCAACAGACTAAAAAGCTGCCTTCTATTATTGTCACTGTGTTGCTGATACCGGAATGAGGCTCAGAGACAGTGACTTGTCAAAGCCCACACATGACGTTCCTGGCTGAACTGCACTGAGTCAGGCTGTGCTGAACTGAGGTCTTCCTGGCTCACGGCATGCGTTCTTCTCTACTGTTCTATGACACTCTCACTTGAATTGCTGACCTGAAGCAAGGCCACCTGTTCTCTTCTGTCTAGTAAGATGGATGCCTGGGCAAAGCCTGAATTCAACTCTACTCTTTACTGAGAACATAAACTCCAGCCTTGACCTGGATGCTGAAGAACAGGCATGCTTTTTAACTATTGGCACTGTCACACTGACATTTTTCGGCCTTGGTGAAGCTGTAGCTGTTCTCTATTGTATTGTGCTTGCAGTGACAAAGCAATGCCCCCCCCCGGCAGCGTGCACATGAGAGAGAGAGTGAGTCAGCTAGCCAGTGTGACAGGGCAGAGAGAGAGAGAGGAAAAAGCAGAAGCTGACACATCACAAATCACATGGCCTCAGACTGTAGATTAACCAGGAGGCAGATAAGCCTCTATATTTTCTTTGTACTGGGAATTATTCAACGTTTATTGCTGTATTGGCAATCAGAATTAACAAAATAACAGAAACTTAATATAAAAATACAAAGTATCACAGCAATAGTGATAAAAGAGCAATAAAAGGGTTGGGGGAGGGACCCAGAACTTGATTGGGTTATAACTAATACCCCAAAGTTATCATTCAGATGAAACAGCGCTGTTTTTCCTACAAGATGCCCGGCCAAGCAAGACAGTACATCATTTTAGGTCACAGACTGGCTTTCTCCACCAAGAAGTGCTTTGATGGTCTTCAGGAACAGGCCAGTAATGATTTTGAGGCCACTCTGTGTACTCGTCCTTACATAAGCAGCAGGCAAAATGTAAAAACCAAAATTGGAAATAACCTTTGGCTAAGGAAAGTTTGCGCAGACAAAATAAGGGAGAAATGGCCTCATGCAAGGTCTCTGCTATTCTCTCCTATAGTTAGCAAAGTGCTGGAAAGTTCTTTGCTTGCTTGGGCAGGAAAAATCCATGGAAAATATTCTCTAAAGAACCTTTGTGCTTTGGGATAGCAATGAATTAGGTGGCCCAGAGCATTTTCCCCTCATTTCTCAGTTCCTGAAATAGAAAGCATTATTTGTCTCTGTTTATCTCCCTGTCATGAGAAATGATGGATCTTTCCTTCCTGGGATAGATTTTTCCTTTGGATTGTTGAAGACAGTGAAGGTGGGAAGGTAGTGGAGGGGCGGGCTGCACATTTCTGTCATGTTCCAATGCTCTTGTCTATTGATACTATCCACAAGCCCCCTAGACCTGGGGGGGGGATCATTAATAGTGAGTGCATTAGCATCTCTTGACATATGAGATCACTGTTGCCCTATGTCTGGACCAGCTAAGAGGCCTTTCGTTGGCAGCACAGAATATGGGTGGAGGAGTTTTGGAAAGATCGCATTCCGTAAACTCAGCATGCCTCTCTGACAATGCTAAGCTAAACCCAGGGGCTGACCTTAAGATGGGACATCCACAAATTCAAAGAACTGGATGTTTTGCTGCAAGAGAGATAGTATTTTTATATAGGTGAAGCTGTACAATCTGTGGAAATTTTGAAGCCACAGGGGACATTTCTGTAGGATTTTTTCCACAGGCCCTTCCTCCCATGTTGGGGAAATGGAAATATATGCAGTGTTTATTTTTTTAACCTCTGGTTTTACTTTAACAACATAAAATGCATCATTTATAACTTAGAATATAGCCATTATTACAGCTGCAAATTACTGTATGTGATACTACGTTACCACATGCAGCGAAACATAACTGTTGAAAAGAGAAAGCAAAAATTTTGTAGCAAACATGCTGAAGTGTATTATTGTAAAGGAATAATTATACAGTCACAATAAGGCTTGTGGCACAATTGTATATCAAGTTAAACTGTAGAGCCAGTTTGGTGTAGCGGTTAAGTGTACGGACTCTTATCGGGGAGAACTGGGTTTGATTCCCCACTTTTCCACTTGCACCTGCTGATGTGACCTTGGGTCAATCACAAGCTCTGGCACAGCTGTTCTCTCAAGGACAGTTTCTGTCAGAAATTCTCTCAGCCCTACTTACCTCACAGGGTGTCTGTTGTGGGGAGGGGAAGGGAACGATGTTTGTAAGCTGCTTTGAGACGCCTTTGGGCAGTGAGGGGCGGGGTATAAATCCAAACTCTTCTTCTCTTCTTCTTCTTCTTCTAGAACACCTGGAACCCTGAATGATCTAGTAGTGTTTATCCGTGTTGTATATGCCTACAGTGTACGTATTCTCCACAGAAACTACACTGTGCAGTCCTGGAGTATGGAGAGCTTCTACAACTTCGGGTGTATATTTGCAGTTTCTGTACCACAAACATAGCTCTTTGTCCTTGGTGCAGTAGTCCACCGCAGTTCTAAATCTTCAGTAGACCAAAGACTAGAGAACTCACCTTCTCTCCCTCTATTGCAGTTCCGTCCTTCAAGGTCCCTTAACTAGTGGCTCACACCAGAGTCCTCAACAGAAGCAAATAAAGAAGAAAGTGGCAGTGAGTTATCAGCATAATCTCACCCTAGTTTTTTTAAAGAGCCCTCAATTCACTTGTTTCACACCGCTTTGTGAATCAGAGGCGATAATGCTGCTTTGAAGAAAATAAGAGAACTGAACATGGATTCCTGTGAATTGAGGGAGAGGGCCATGGCTCAGCACTATTGCATCTGCATGGCATACAGACAGTTCTCGGTTCAATCCCTAATATCTCCAGTTAAAGGATCGGGCAGCAGGTGGTGTAAAAGCCCTCTGCCTGAGACCCCAGAGAGCTGCTGCTGCCAGTCCGAATTGACAATACTGACTTTGACAGTTTTGATTCAGTATAAGGCAACTTCATCTGAACAGATTTCCTTCAGCCAGGGTTAAAAACCACATGTGTGTCAACAGCTATGTCATCAGCTATGCAGCAGCCCAAGGTAATCTGATTTCCTACCAAGTTGTATAAACTCCCTGTTAACACTTCTGAGGATGTGCCTGTTCCTGGAAGAAGGAGTAAGTGGTGCTTCTTCTGGAATTCCATCTGAGTGTTTAGGTCACTGAACAGAACATTATCTCCCCTGAATGATCCTTTTGCAGTCCTCTGCCTGAACTCTTCCTCAATGCCAGATGCCTTTGGCTAGCAGGAATTAGAACATGGCAGATATCCTGAATCTCAGCCTATGCCTCTAAGCAAACTCCCATTAAGGATGTTCCAGGACTGAAATTTAATGCTAGGCTACAAGGGCCTCAATCATACAATTTTTTGACTGTTAGGGTGCTTCCACGTGGCTTTATTATTATTATTATTCTTGCTCCACTGTGGTTCTCAGGCTGAAGTTATCTGCTATCCCAATGATACCTGTTTCCCAAAGTTATCTTGTTTCCCAACTGTTTCCCGGTTATTTTCTGAAGTTATCTGTTTCCCAATGTCCTCACAGCATTGCTGTGCATTTTGTGCACCTTTCCCTTTCCCTTTGCTGTGATCTTTCCTGAACTTGCATTGGCGGGATCTTTTTGGAAAGATCACAGCCCAAGCATGTTTGCCTGAGTGTGGATAGGAAGGTGTGGATTTTTTTCCAGGTCCCACCCACACTGGTACCACTATCCTTGCCCTGTGGCTGCCATTCTCTCCTCCTGGAGAGCTTTTTCAGGGTTAAAATGAAAGCTGTAATTGACATTTTGATATAGCATTATAATTGTTGGAATATAAAAGGTCTATATTGCACCTATTGAAGAAGATCAGAAGAACAGCCCATAGGGGATAGCTGAAGGACTGCTATAGCTAGATTAGGGATTTCGCACAATTTCAAATTATTTCCTTCCTGTCTCCTGATTGGCTCTTTGGAGACTTCCTGCTCCAATTGAGCCCTCCCCCTTTGTTCCTGTCTCTCACAGCAGTTAGTCAGTTAGTTAAGCCTCTCTCCCTCTTCTCTGTTCTGTCAGAGTTTATTTCTTCTTTAATAAACCAAGTTATTTCCTTTAAACAGTTGGCACTCCATTCCTCTGCACATTTAAACTCTGTCAACAATAATGCTATAGCGATATGTCAATTACTTTTTTTTTTTTTTTTTGCATGAAGCAAGAAGGGTAAGAAGTATACCCTGGGGTGAACTTGTGTTTAGTGTAGAATGTAAATTTGGAGACAGGGCTGAACCAGGATTTAAAGTCTAGTGTGGAAAGGACCATAGTCAGATTAAGGACTTCCTGGTAATTTCAGATGATCCCGTCCTGTCTCCTGATTGGCTCACTGGAGACTTCCTCTTTTTGAGCCCACTTCCTCCTTAGTTGTTCCTTGCACAGTTAGATGGTTAGATAGTTAGAACCTTCCCTCTCATCTCCTCTTTGCACAGTTTATTCTTTCAGCAGCTTGAACTCTGCTCCTTTTTGCATATTTAAAACTCTACCAACACTATTAAGGCTGCATTAGCAGCAGCAAGGAGAGCTACACAGAGAACCATCACCATGTGAAAGCACCCTTAGTCTGAATAGGTGTTTTTTCTTTCACAGGTCAGTCTCGAAGTGCAAATCTCCCTTTTCCCAGCCAGTGTATGGGCAAGAACAGCACCTTGTTCTTGTACAATTGGCTTGGCATGCTAAGTCCTGCAGAGAGATCCTATAATATACTGGGTTCGAGGCATGACGTAGTGAATCAGCTCATAGTTTATTTGGGAACAAGACAACTTTAGCTGGCTCGCAGGCCGACTTATAACCCCAAGACAAACCACACCCCAACGCCCGTGATAGGTCTATTTACAGTATCAGTCTTTCATAGGTTGAGTCTAGGGTCCTGGCCTCTCGATAGGAGCGGGGCTAGGATCCGATCGTCTATTGTTTGTTTGTGCGAAGCTTCGCTCGACCACATGCGGCCATACCAACGCACATGGTTGTTTCAGTACACAACAGATCCTGAGATGGCTATAAGAAGTCCTAGACTGTTAGAGCATTTTTTAAAAATAAAGCTTACTGCTTTTCGTTTTGTTTTCCTGAGCCTTGTTTTTATTCTGTACCTTAAACAAACATCCTTAGCCAGAGGCTGCATTACCCCACAGTCTGGATCTTTCAGGAAGGACATGCATTCTAGATTAAAATTACATCATTTAAAATGCTACTTAGAGCCAAGACTGAGAAATATAATAATTAACCCTGACATAATTCTCAGTTCTACAGTACTCTAAGGTCCCTTTCACATTGACACCCAGCAGCATGAGGTTTTCTTTCCAGTGATGTAATCCACACCACTATGTGTGTGGGGAGGGGGTATATCACAGCCGTATGGAACTGATCAGTGGTCCAAATCTTTCCTGCCCAGTTGTCATTCTACAGGAAGGCCCTCAGTTGGGTGGGATACACCAAACTGTCAGGGTGGTTGTGATATTCCCACACATTTCTTCATGGCATGGGATTCCACACCAGAGAAACTATGCTCATGGTTTTGTCTGTTATTGTGTGCTTGTGAAAAAGACAGGGCAGTGAATCCAAACTGGGAGATGGTGGTAAGAAGTGGTTTTTCATGACAGGATGAAAAGTGTTAGTCATTGGGGAAGAATATGTCAGAGCCCTTTCCTTCCTACCCTTTTCAGTCACAGAGTCACTGGGTGCGTTCAGACAGCGTGCTGGAGCAGTTTAAACTGCTTCAGTCCAATGCGCTTTTTTTTTTTACCTGGAGAATCGCAATCACACTAACCTCCTTGTTTGGGGCTCCCCGCCGTCCTCATGCAGGTGGGGTTTTTTCCCCTCTTGTTTGAGCATGCGCACAGGCAGCCCGCTCCAGAACTAAAAGTTTGGTGCATGTGCAGAACAGCGATTTCAACACGTCCCTTTAAAGTTTAAATGAAGACTTCTCTTTAAATTTTCACCCCGAAACTGGCCTCCCCGAGATCCCGGACTTGTCTAAATGCCTAAACTAGGCACCATTTAAGCTTTTCTTTACTTAACTTAGGCGTGGAGCTCCGCTCAAGCACACATCGCTAAGGCATTGAAAAAAAATGGCGGACTAAAAGCGGAAGCTGGAGGCAGCTTCCCAGAGGGGAGGGGGGTTGAAGCACCCGGAAGTGGCTCGATGAGCGATCAGACAGCGGAAAGTGAGGCTCGAAACAGAGAATCAGGAAAACACCACTTGTGTAAGTGGTGTCAAAATACTCCGTTTCAAAGGGGGTTTGCTCCAGAAAGCGATGGCTGGGGACAGTGCGCAGATGTTGGGCGTGTGAATGCGCACATAAAAGCCATTTCTAAGGTGTGCCAAAAGCGACTCAAATGGCGCGTCTGAATGCACCCACTGTCCATGCAGAATAGCATTGTGTAACAAGGGACACTGACTTCCCCACCATGTGGTATTACATGGTGAGACATTGGATGTGTTGATGAATCTCAGGTTTATCCTGAGCTACAAAATTCTTCAAGTGAGGCCTGACGTGCAGGGGACGGAGGCGGGAATAAATTGATAGAATGCTGAGGCGGTAGAATGGACTGCACCACTTCAGACTGCATGGGGGGAAATCGTGGAGGCTCACATTTTTCAGTACTCCCATGTGTAAAGAAAGAAAGAAACAAACAAACAAATAAACAAACAAACACCCTGCAAACAGAAAATCAGCACAGGAAACAAAAAAAGGGAGTTATAAACATTCTTGCTGGTACATTAGTTTCCTATTTGAAAGGTGCTTCTTAGCTGAAGGGACATTCAAAGCAGGAATTAATCCCCTGCAGTCCAAAATGGTACACTCCATGCACCCATCTTGACATTCTATTCTCTTCATTCTTTGGCAAGTGTAAAAAACAGCCCTTAATTTTGTGAGTGACGGCATGTTTCTGAACACTGACTTGCTTAGATTGTGGCCTGTTTTGGAAACACTTTTCAAACTGATTACCAGCCATTTGTTTCCTGTATATCTGGAGCAGCTGTACACCCGTGGCAGATTTTATTGTTCAGATCACCAGGCCTGAAAGGAAGCTTCCGTTGTGTGACGTTTTCAACAAAGGACATCATGTGTTTGGCAGGGGAAGGCCAAACCTTACGCAGACACTCCATAAAGAAGTCAACAATTTCCAGAGAAAGGTCAAAAGTCAACAGAAACTGGCTGATTCTCTGGGTGTGGTGACTGGACTGTGTGCCAGTTGCCACTTTAATTCTCTGCTTGGCATGGCCGATGTCTGTTTTCACACAGGTTTCTTAAAATAGTCACCCTTCTTCTTTAGGAAATGGTGTTGAAACTGACTGAAGAGAGACTGTGAATATAATCAAGCGGTCTGGTGGACCTGATATGCTCCAGGGGCTACATCAGCTCTCAGGTACAGTTCAGGATGACTTTTTAAAGACTGCTAAATTCCTTGAGCTTTATGGACTCATCCTTCCCTATCAGACCCATTGGGAGTTCAAAGGTCAAGGCAAGTTACAGCAACTCTGGGCAAGGTGGGAGATGGGGGTGAAAATTTAGTTGGCAGCTGCTGGATTCTTTCTGTCAGATTTCTCTCTCAGCCTCTCATCAAGGGGCTTAGCCAGTGTACATAAGGATCCCTCTCTCCATTTGCTTCTCATAGGAGATTGTACTGAAAGATAATGTTTAGCTCAAGGTCATCCCAGGGGCAGCCTTTAGGACTGCCAACATCCAGATGGGGCCTGGAGATTGCCTGGAATTACAATTGATCTCCAGACTACAGAGATCAGCTCCCCTGGAGAAACTGGCAGCTTTGGAGGGTGGCATTATACCCCACTGAGGTCCCTTCCCAAACCCCACCCTCCCCAGGGTCTACCCACCAAATATCCAGAAATGTCCTGACCCGAAGTTGGCGACCCTAGCTTAGCGATTCCAGGAATCACCTAGTCTTAGCAATTCCAGGAACCCCAGAACCACTGCCCCCCACTAGGGCCACCCAGTCTCCAAGCAATGTGCAGCCTGAACCCTCCAGCAAGCAAGCAGTCTGGGCGGGACTTAGCTGCTGCCGGGAGCAAGTGGGTAGGCGGCTAGGTGTGAGCAGCCACTGTGGGCCACTCCTACCTGCCTCCCCAACCTTTAGGTGGTTGAGCTAATCATGCTCATGCAGAGAGATTATGCCACCACCAGGCGCCAACCCACAGCACTAGGAGGGCAGTGCCATGTGTGGGCAGAAGAAGAAATGGTTCACTTCCTAGGCAACGGGGTGGCCACGGCCCTTAAGCTGCTGCCAGCTGCCACAACTCCAGAGAGGTTGGCAGTGGAGCTGCCACAACAACGGGTGGGCCAGAGGCTCTCTGGTTTGCCCTCTGCCTGAAGCCTTGGGCAGCTGCCCCAGTTGCCCCGAGGCTAAAATTGCCCCATTTCACCCTGTGAGCTTCAAGGCTGTGTGGGGATTCGAACCTGGGTCTCTCAAAATCCAGCAGTCAGGCCACCCCACTGGCTTAATCCAATCACAGCTAGGGTCTGCAAGGCTAGACTAATTTTTTCTAAAACCTGTCTATGCAGAAAAACTTCACATCAACAACGGGTCTGCTTTCTCTGTCAAGTGGTATCATGTGCTGAAATCACAAGTCTCTCTTGAGAAAGGTATAGTAATTGACTGAAGATATATGATGAATATACTCAGACAGTCTTGTTTGCTTGATATACTCCATAGGAGGGAACCATCTCAAGTTGAGTTCCTTACCTTTTAATATGAAAGAAATTCCTCATGATTCAGGGATAAGTGTTTTTATATTTTACTGTAGGTAATATGGATTTCATGTAGCTGTTGCTAACTGGCATTGATGTTCCACACCATACACCTTGGTGAAGGTTTGGCATGTTTCCATACAACACCCAAACAGTGGTCTAATATTAGTATGGGAAGCCTCTGTCATGCAATACATAAGGAAACAATGCTCTTTCTCATATATCCTGAACCATAGGAAACCTGATTAAGCTGGTAGGCCCACAGGGGCTGGATAAAACTGCTTCACGGGCCACATCTGGCTCAGGAGCCACTGGTTGGACACCCCTGATTTAAATGACAGAGAATTGATTAAGCAGAATAATTTTGTCCCATTGTGAGAACTCTTATCTACTGTCAGAAGGTTTTCAGGATGCAGTGCGTCACAACCTGGAGACACTTCAGAGTATTCACAAAACCTTTTCAAGCTATGGAGGTTATTCCCCACTTTGACTTCCAAACTGCAGAAGGTTTTTTTTTGAGCATCCACATGACATCATCCTCTAACTGTCTACTTTCCAGTGTTTCCCCATCCCAGGGATATTTTGCTCATACTGGGTTTGGTACGATATGTCTGAAAAGGACAGAGTCCAAGCACATTAGCAAGTGGTCTGGACATGAAAGGGTGCATTTTCATTGGTGCCATTTTCCACTTTGGTGTAGTGGTTAAGTGCACGGACTCTTATCTGGGAGAACTGGGTTTGATTCCCCGCTCCTCCACTTGCACCTGCTGATGTGACCTTGGGTCAGTCACAAGCTCGGGCACAGCTGTACTCTCAAGGACAGTTTCTGTCAGAAGTTCTCTCAGCCCCGCCTACCTCACAGGGTGTCTGTTGTGGGGAGGGGAAGGGAAAGGAGTTTGTAAGCCGCTCTGAGACGCCTTTGGGCAGTGAAGGGTGGGGTATAAATCCAATCTCTTCCCTTCCCTTCTTCTTCTTCTTTCCCTGCCGTACCATCTGACGGTTTTCTGAGGGCTTAAAAGTATCAGTAATTGCTACAGTTTTAATTTTGGGGTTTTTTTGCATCAAGTCGCAGCCGACTTATTGGCAAACCCATACGGTTTTCAGGGCAAGAGACATTAAGAGGTAGTTTACTATTGCCTTTCTCTACGTAGCAGCCCTGGTATTCTTTGGTGGTCTCCCACCCAAATACTAACCAGGGCTGACCTGCTTAGCTTCTGAGATCTGACAAGATCAGGTTAGCTTGGGCTACTGTAGTATAGTGCCATGACATAACAATTTGTTGTCATGGGGTTGCAAATTTCCACCAATTCCTCCTTCCCAATACAGACCCCCCTAAGTGTCCCCTGGCACCCAGGAGCAGCATTTTGAGGAGATCAGTCGACTGCAGTGTGTGTGTGTGGGGGGGGAGGCAGGAAAGTTCCATTCTGCTGCTTGGAAATTTAGTCTGGACCCAGACCATGGCACACTAGATCCTCTGAAAAAAACGCCCTCCCCCATTTTTTAAAAAAGGGCTTTAGCCCTTTTTGTTGAGAAGAAAAAGGCTAGAGCCTTATTGTTTTAGCAATATTTATTTTATTTATTTATTAGATTTCTACCCTGCCCTCCCAGCAAGGCCGGCTCAGGGTGGCTTACACAACCGGTATAAAACACTGCAATGTAACAATACGATATACAATATAAAATCATCAATACATAGATTTAAAACTATAACTATTACAACATTGTTAAAGTGCTAGTATTAAGTCCTCGGTGTACAGTCAGTTTCATGATGTTCCTCAGGTGTCCGGCCATTAGGTCAGGCTGTAATTGTGGGACCCAGATGGTCAGGCTTGCTCTGCATAAGCTGTCAGATAGCAATGGTGGTAGTGGTGGTAGTCGTGGTGGCTCCAAAAGCCTGGCAATTCCCTTTTACAGGCCATGCGGAACTGTAAGAGGTCCCGCAGGGCCCTGATCTCCTCCGGGAGCTCATTCCACCAGAGTGGAGCCGCCACCGAGAAAGCTCTGGCCCTAGTTGTAGCTAGCCTGGCCTCCTTGATGTTTGGGAGGACCAGCTGCGCAGCGCTCTCTGGGGAACATATGAAAGATGGGAATCCAGGCGAATGTGTAGACTGTGGCAATATATCTTTATAATGTTATTCCGCACAGTGAAATTGATATTAACATTTTTTAAAAGTTATCCAAAATCCCTCCATCCCTGTTGTGGGGAAAGAATGCACAGAACATACCATCTGAATGAG
The DNA here is from genome assembly GCA_029375565.1 of Gekko gecko. Taxonomy (NCBI): domain Eukaryota; kingdom Metazoa; phylum Chordata; class Lepidosauria; order Squamata; family Gekkonidae; genus Gekko; species Gekko gecko. The sequence goes on from JAPDNY010000008.1 coordinate 117,788,037, forward strand.
GAAAGTATGAATCACGTAGACACCTGCCTGCCAGGCTGCCTGTCACGGAAGGCAGTTTCCAGCTCCCATTTCCCTCATCCTGGACCTTAATTAAAGGAGCAGAAGGAGCAAAAGTGGAGGGCGGGGAAAGAAAGGCATTATGTGGCACTGTGACATCATTTCCGGGTAACTGGAAGTGACATCATGGTGCTGCGTGACACCGTTTTCCCCACACTGTGCCCCCAAATGCTCCCTCCTACCCTATCTTCCTGGCTGGCAGCCACAGCTCCGTTGCCAGGGTTAATATAGGTATTTGCAGCAGTGATGACAGGGAAATGAAGACTCCTTGCTGTGTGGATGCAGCCAACATTGGCTCCCCTCCCCCCATCACTTCTCTGAATTGCGGGGGTGGGGAGCAAGCAGTAAGAAAGTTCTGTCCTTGTTCTGTTGAGACAAGTGATTTCTGAAGGCCAGCTTCAAACATCTGTTTGTTATAACATTATGTGAACCGAGTGCCCCTTCCACTTGGTGGCTTGTCGTACAGTGATCCAGATTTCCAAGGGCAAATTCATTTTTCATGCATATTTGGCAAAGCATTTGGTTGAATCATTTTTTAGGCAATGGGCTATTCACAGAACAATTTGCTAGATGCCCGACTAGTTCCTTTTCTCGATGCTGCTTCCGTTACTGAAGAATATGCTACTGTAAACAGGAGATGAGTGAAGGGTTTTTTTGGTTTTGTTTTGGACAGATTTTCAGAATAATTACTTTCAACTCCAAGTTTTATTACTAGACTTCAGGGGCCTGACTTTCAGCAGTACTCAGCAGGTATCCAAAATATTATTCAGTAAGAAATATTACTGCCCTGTGAATCATAAGGAAGTGACTTTCGTGTTTTTACAACTGATACTCATTATAGACCAAAGTACAGAGTAACCAGCTCCTGGATGATACCAGTCCTGGATTTATTAGGGCTACACAATGTGCCTATAATGTTTGGCGCCTAAACACTGAGTAATAAGTAAATGCCTGTTCTAAGAATCTCTGTAATAAAAAGGACAATCACCCTCTTTGATTTTCGGGCATATGATTAGAACCAGACTGTGTCTGAGTTTATTCTTCCTTGGTTGTTGAAACATAAATTGCCAATCCAGTGTTTTCATTCATATATCTTTAATAACAATTCAAGTAGTACATCACATTTCAGCGATTGCATAAGCATTTACTGTAAGATTTAAAAGTGTTCATTGGAACAAAACTTTTGGTCAATTTACCAACATTATATTGCAGCAGCGAACATGTAACAGTGGAGCAGGGATGTGCAACGGTCCTTTGTACGAGCATAGATTGGCCCAACATTCATCAATAAATTGATCTGCACTCCTGGCTCTGGAAATATTGGCCATCAGTACTCATTCAAGTGAGCGTCTTCAGCTATCAAGCTACTGTGAAGTTTCTCTCAGTTCTGCAGGACTAATCAATATGTTTGATAATTATATGTTTTTACTCCCTCCAACTAATGAAAATTGCAAGGATTGTGCTACAGGGTTTACTTCCCTTTGAGTAAGAGAGCTCTGGAGTCTTTCAGTAATATTGTAATATTTGCTTTATTTACAATATATAAGCAGACCATAGAGCAGAGGTTCCCAAACTTATTTGGCCTACCACCCCCTTTTCAGAAAAAAAAAATTCCTCAGTGCCCCTCCGGAAATCTACCTTCAAGAAGTGGACAAACAGATGCAGTGACAAATTTGCACATAGTAAAGAAAAATGTTGTAAGTCAAGAAAGATGTTGTTGGCCTGAAGCCAGAGGCCCGCAGCAACCACCACACAATAGCCCAGCAGCAACACCAGTCTTACAAGGGTGCACATGCATTTGCAAATGGCTGTGATTGACTGTGGGGACCCCTTTCCACCTCCACCTCCCTCCCTGATCCCAGGGAAGCCCAGGAGAAGGCAGGAAAAGGCTGCTTTAGATAGGTTCTGGACTCTTCTCTCTTTATGCTTCCACCACCCCCTTATTTTTATTCAACACCCCCCAATTGCACCCAAGGCTCCTAACACCCACCTGGATCGTTCCAGAGCCCCCTAGGGGGCATTATTGCCCATGTTGGGAACCAGTGCCATAGAGGAAGCAAATGGGTTTCTACAGCAGGCAGCAAAGTAGCCGATGGTGCCTCAGATTGCTGGAAAGCAAATATTTAAGACCACTGCAGTCCCCCCCAGTTGCTTCTAGCATAACTCAACACCCTAAACTCTCAGCAATCTGTATGCCTAAATACAAACTCAAATATTTCTTTTCTTCCACCTCTGCTTCTGCCCGCTCCCCCATGATATCAGATGCCATCATGCAAGAAAATTGCCCACCTTGGAAAAGATCCCCCAATCACCACCAGCCATTGAGAACTATCAACCCCAAATCCCTGAATTTTAGCAAGCAACCATTTTAACAAAGAAACAGTCATTTGGCAGTAAGAGGCAAACTGTCTATCAGGGTCTAGATGCATTCACTTGAAGCTCCATGGAACTTGCAGAAGGAAGAGAACCCTTGACCATACTGGTGAAAGCCAACTGTTGTATTGGAAACGGAGCTTGGATGTTTAAAACACTGCCACCTCCACACTCTCTCCTGACCTGGAAGATTCAGTTTTATTCCTCTCCTCAACATGCCTGCTGACCTGGCTGCTGTTGCTGCTGCTACTGTTTTGCTTACTCCTCCACAGATGTTGGCAGCTGGAAGAAGGGGTGGGGCTTCCTCACAGGCCCAGCTGTTGACTGGTGTCTCTGGATCTCTCCTCTCCCTTTTTGTCCTGACAACAACAAAGATTTTGGGAAGGGCAATGAACCTAATGGGGGGAGAGAAACTAAAGTCTTCTCCCCAAGGGCCCTGCTCATCCAGCTGCTGAATACCACTGCCGTTGTTTCCACAAGACAGCAGTTCTTCATTGTCTACCCCAATTCCCACTGCATCACTCTCTATACTTTCCCCTTTCACTTACTCTAGCTTTCCCTCTATCTTTAAATGAAAGTTGTGCTTACGTGAGTTCCATCATGCTTTAGCTGAGCGGCTGTGTTTTGTCCAAAACAACTTTTGCAGGGAAGACAACGTCACCACCGTTTTCAAAGTCACGCCTTATGCATGAAGCATCGTAGGCTGAAAATATCAGACAACAAACCCTGCCCTTATGTACACACAGAAACAGGTCATGGTTTGTGGCTCTGCCCAGGTTCACCCCCGCCTAAGGAATTCATTCTGCAGTTTACCTTAGCTGAAAATAATCACTGAAAATATGCATAGCACTCCACCCAAACAATCTCTAATGTGGGTGCATTTTTCTTTTGCAAAGATGTCAAGTCCTATAAATGTGCATTGATGGGAGAACACTAAGAACATAAGAACATAAGAGAAGCCAATGTTGAATCACTGTTTTATTACACCATATATTTGTATAAAAACAAAAGAAAATGGACATTCACTTTTCTTATCTATTTCAGGGGCCTTTTCACTGTTTTTGCCGCTTTCTGATCAAGATGCCAGGCACAATGTGGTCTGAGTGGCTTTTAAGGATCTGAGCAATCCAGAGAGAGAGAAAAAAGTCCAAAACAACCAAATAAAAATAAGATTGATTTCTGGCAAATAAAAAAGATTAAAAAAGAGCATTCCAACATGTCCAAATATCCGTCTTAGAATTACGAGGACTCTGTGAACTGCCTAGCCTTACTCAGAAGTAAGTAAAGGTAAAGGCTCCCTTGCTTGAAAGCCAGTCGAATCCGACTCTAGGGTTGCAGTGCTCATCTCCGTTTCGAAGCCAAAGAGCCAGCACTGTCCAAAGACGTTTCCGTGGTCATGTGGCCGGCATGACTAAACACCAAGGCGCACAGAACGCTGTTACCTTCCCACCGAAGTGGTACCTATTTATCTACTTGCAGTTTCTTGCTTTCGAACTGCTAGGTTGGCAGGAGCTGGAACTAGAGACAGGAGCTCACCCCATCATGCGGCACCCGGGTCTCGAACTGCTGAACTACTGACCTTCCACAGCCTGCAGTTCAGCGTCTTAACCACTTGAGCCACCGCAGCTACTCAGAAGTAGATCCCACCAAATTTAGTGAGACTCACTCCCATGTAAATGTGCACAGAATTACAGTCGAACAGAGCCATCCTAAAAAGAGACACACCCTTCTAAACCCCTGGACTTCAATGGACTCAGAAGGGTGTGGCTCTGTTTAGGACTTACCTAAAAATGAGGCAAGTTCAGTTTGTGCCCTGGCTGGCATCTCTAAGCTTGTGTCACAGCTATTATTTAACTTCGCAGAAGAACTTGGCTTAAAATCACATTTCCGGACCAGTGTTAAGAGTATAAAAGTCTGCAGTTTTGGATACCAGCGGGTCTACCAGTGTCCTAAGTACAGTAAATTGTGCAAACGATGCGGGTAATTCCCACCATGAATTGCTCTAAAGTAAAACAAGGAAGTCGTGTCCCCTCCCCCCCTTGCCTATTTTTCTTGGAGCTTGGATGAGCCAGCCAGTGTCAACAAACATGTGCTGTCTTGGTAACAAAAGCAGGTGGTTATGAGCAGGAAGGAAATGCAATTAGCCTAGCTGAAACACCTCGCCAGGGCGATTCACATCAAGTTCCGTCCTGGCTTGCTCTGTTTGGAACAGAAGGCGTCCCTGTTCATATCAGAAGTTCTTCTGGAAATAAAAAAACAGGGTACAGAGTCACATACATTATTAGGGTAAGACACCAGTGAACACCATTCACTTAGAGCTGGGACACATTTTTGAAAAATTAAAACTGTGTTAAAATGGAGGTGAAAAGAGTTGTCAAGCTGCAGTTTTCCATTGCCTTCCTCTGCACAGCGACCCTGGAATTCCTTGGTGTTCTCCCATCCAAGTACAACAACTAGGGCCAGGGGTCATTTCGTAGAAAAAGAGGTGCAGGAGCTCATTAGCATAACTTATTTACATATGCCACACACCCTGGCATCACCGGAAGCAAGCATGAAAATACAGATCAAGTTAGTATTGCTACGTGTGCCCTCTTATTTGTGATTCACACTGCAGCTCGAGAACATTTTTAAATATGATACAAAGCATGACAGGTAGCCCCTTGAGTGCAATTGGTGCAGACTAGGATAAAGTACACATCCAGCTATAGTTATTTATTTTATTTTATTTTGTAGCAAAGTTATGACAGAGAAGTGATTTAATATTGGAATGATTTAATATATCACTGGTGTGGAGGACTGGGTGGCGAGGGACCCGAAGAGTCCATAGGGGACCTGAGGAGCCACTGCTGCCGCTGAGCCATGGTGGGGCCTCCACGTGCTTTTCCTGGCCTGCCTGCAGACGCAGGTACCTTGCTGCTGGGAGCTGGGGGCGGGGCTTGCTGCATGTGCCTGCCCCCTGGGCTCTTTACTGCCTGAGCTCTGCTCCAGTGTGCTCCAGCAGGAAATGACCCCTGACCAGGCCTGACCCTGCTTAGCTTTCACCATCTGATGAGACTGGGCTAGCCTGGGCCATCTAGGTCAGGGTTAAAACCTCCACATCGGTCAGTTAATTAACTCTGACCTGAAACAGAAAGGGAGTTGCTATTAGCCCTGTGGGGAAAATTTACATGTACTGATAGGCTTCAGGTAAGTTTCCTCAGTGGTGGCAAATGGCTACCTGCGGTCATTTCAGATTGGGGAGAAAGCACAGAGGGCGGGAGACTTAAAGTCACACTCCTTTGGTCGTCCCAATCCCAGTCCAAATTGAGCCTGCACACAACAGGGAATTAAGTTGCACAGAAATCCCAAAGCAAGGTCTGTCTATAGAACACAAAGACAGACACCAGGACTTTGTAATGTGCCCTTAGGCCTCAAATGCAATAGTTAAATCGAGTCCTGTATCATCTTATCAATTGAATTAGTATGTCGAAAAAAAGGCCTAGGGATGGGAGAAAGAGAGACAGTCCAGGAAGCATCTTTGATAAAGTTGTTTCTCTTGCATTAGGGCTTTTCTTATCTTCACTGGGAGAGTTTGAACTCTGCACCCTGTCTCTAAAGCCTTTATTAGTTTGGTTTCAGTGTACTCCAGAAAAAGCAGGTCCAGAGCAACAGCTGAGGTCCTTTAGGCCATTGTAACCAAAATATTAGTCCTGGGGCCCTTTAACAATATTTTGCAATTCTCCTGTAATGTTTTGGGTGATCTTTTTCTGGGGCGGGGGGGGGGAGATAAATGTTGGACAGGGACTTGTGAAATCACCTTGGAGAAGTCACTCACAAAGGGCATGGCAATGATCTTCCAGTGTGGGTAAACCTGATCGTGAAAACAGTGAAACTCATGATACTAATTCCTGTAATGTAAAGTTTTGTGTTTTGTAGTATGTTGAGAAATGAAGAAACAGCTCTATAATTGTAAACTTTGTGCCACTTTCCTATAGAAATGCTTAGTAACCAGGATCTGTGGGGCTGAGTGGCTTTAATTGGCAGTTTGGAATAGAAATTACCATTCATCCTGCAGCCTGTTCAGCCAAGACAGCAGCATAGAGTGCTGAAAGTGAAACAGATGATTAAAAAGGAAGAAAACAGAAGTGAATGAGTCTTAATTAATTTTCAATTTCTGAGCTCAGGGAAATGCAAAATGAAAAAGGACACACATTGGGGTTTTAAAATTGGGTTTTAAAAAAGAGAGATCCTTTCGCTTATTAGTCCCAGAGTGATTAAATGTGTTAATCAGTGATCTGGAGGAAGACAAAAATCACTGCTGGCCACTGCAAATCAGCAGAAACAGTAAACAGCAATGATGAGAACAAATGGAGGCAGCCGGTTCGCTTATTTGTGCTCTGCCCGTTCCAATGCCGTGTTGTGATACAGCCAAATGCAAAGTCACACAATAAAAGTGATTTTTAGGCCAGGAGCAGAATGAAAGCCAACATGTTATAGTTGTTAAGCGTCTAAAACTTAGGCTGTGGAGACCAAGGTTCAAATCCCAGTTTTGGCCATGGGGGACATAATTGTTCTCTCGTAGGACCTAACTGCATATTATGTTTTCCCAAATGTTGAGCCATCTTGGTGTAGTGGTTAAGAGTGGGGGACTCTAATCTGAAGAACCAGGTTTGATTCCCCACTCCTCTACCTGCAGCTAGCAGGATGGCCTTGGGTCAGTCACAGTTCTCTCAGAGCTGTTCTTTAAAGAGCAGTTTTCTCAGAGCTCTCTCAGCCCCACCTACCTCACAGGGTGTCTGTTGTGGGGAGAGGAAGAGAATGAGATTGTAAACTGCTCTGAGATGCCAAGTGAAGGGCGGGGTACAAATCCAATTTCTCCTCCTCCTCCTCCTCCTCCCTTTTCAGCTGAAAGTTTCCTGATGGAAACTCCCACACTTTTATCATTCTGCAAAATATGTAAAATGGAATTGTTCAAGAGGACATTTTTTTAAAAAGGGAACAGGGTTGTGACTTTAACATCTGCAAAAAATTTGAGTGATTCTCACGGCATAGTTTACTTCATTGTTTGTGGGTGCATTATTTTCTGATTCTGTAATCCAGTTTTATATCACTGTTTATTATATGTGTTATACTGCATTGATTTATTACTTGTGTGATTCGCCCTGATCTTCAGCAAGAAAGGCTACAATCAGTCAATCAATCAATGTACTTCCAGATGATGCAGGGGCCTCATTCAGATTGGGGTTGTGGTGTGTGAGGAGAAGGAGTTTAAACAGATCAAGTGGAATTTCCCAGCAATAGACAGCCACCCTTGGACTTGTGGTCTGCATCAGAGGTCAGAGCATCCTTCTTCTCTTGTCAGTTAAGGAGAAAGTTGTTGTTTTTTTGGGGCAGGGATGGGAGAGGTCAATAAGGGAAACTCTGGAATGCCATGGGATAGTAATCATGTCATTTGGATTCCTTGTTAAAACTGGGTGGATGAATTACATTTTATCTGACTAAATGATCAGTGCAGAAGCAACCATAGACGCACCCTCATCTCCTGGACCTTCCTTCTCACAGACAGAAAAAATCTGTTATCTGGATGCTAGGAGGACATTGGGTGGCCTTTGCTTCACTCGCCAGTCCAGATTGTGTTGTGAAGTACTCATGTTTGCTGTGTACCAGACGTTTGGTAATCAGTAAAACACACCGGAACTAAGTTTGCTGAAGGCAGGGAATGTTCATGTTCTTGGGATATAGCCAGTTTGCAGACTGCAAAGAGCTAGACTAAACTGCTCAGCCGAAAATCTCTGACCGTAATATGTGAGACATATGAGCATTACTTTCAGCACATCCTCAGCATCTGGGATTAGCAGGGAAAGCATAGTTTTAAAAGAGCTACGGGAGGGAAGGCAGTGTGGTATAGCCCAATCTCGTCTGATTTCAGAAGCTAAGCAAATTTGCTCCTTGGAAGGGAGACCCTCAGGAAGGTTCTGCAGAGAGAGGCAATGACAGACGACCGCTGCGTCTTACTTGCCTTGAAAGCCCCTTGGCTGGGGTTGCCATAAGTCGGCTGCGACCTGACGGCACTTTACACACACACATACAAAGGAGCTACAGAACCAGGAGAAATTTTCGTCAATAAATTCTTCAAAATTGCTTTGATTAAATGGACAAAATGTGAATATTGTTTGGAGAGTAATCATTCAGTAAATAAGAAAACATGAACTGAATAATAGATTTGTTTGTTTGTTTGTTTGTTTGTTTTGCTGTGGATTTATTTATTTGTTTTTGGTGAGGGGTGTGTGTGGGTGTGTGCATGCACCTGTGCCTGAAAGTCATGGTTGACTTCTGGTGACTCCTAGTGGGACTTGGCTGTTTCAGAGAGGTGGCTTGCTTTTGCTTGTCTCTGCATCCCAACCCTGGTATTCCTTGGAGGTTGCCCTTCCAAGCAATGCTCCCTCCAAGCTGTGGAGTCTTGTGAGCAAAAAATCTACTTTGTGAGCTACTGCCATTAAAGTTGTAAGCGAGTGATTTGGCTACTGCATAAATTAGTTTGCTCTGGAGTCATCCTTCCTGAGCTAAGACAAAAATCTGTGAGCCGGAGGCTAAAAAAGTGTGAGCTAGCTCACACTAACTCAGTTTAGAGGGAACACTGCATACTTGCCAGGGTCGGTCCTGCTTAACTTCTGAGATCTAATGAGACTGGGCTTGCCTGGGCTATCCAGGTTCAGGGCCTCTGTGATTTATTATAATTTTTAAGGAAGCACTGTTCATGTTGAATGCTGTATGTATCTGTAATCCCTGTGGGGATGTTTTATGATCTGCCATTTGAAGGAATTCCCTAAAGACAACCTTTGCTTCAGTGGCCTTTTAAATACTGAATGAATCCCTGCAGTACTTTAGAAGGGACTAATGGATACCAATAGTCACTTATTTCCATTCATCCATCCATCCATCCATCCATCCATCCATCCATCCATCCATCCCATTCATGTTCTGTCCTTCATCCAAGGAGTTCATAATAGTGTAAATGGGTGTGTTGCCCCCTTTATTTCCCCCAGCAACCTCATGAGGCAGGTTAGGATGAGAGAGAGTGGCAGGCCCAAGATCAACCCGTGAGCTTCATGCCCTAAGCAGGGGCTTGAACCCAGCTCTCTCCCCAGTCAATGCTCACCACAGGAATGACTACATAACACTGCCTCCTCAAATACATTTCTTCAGGTAGGCTGCTGGCTATACCATTCACGAGTGGCAGGAAACACCATGCAGGACAAAAGAAAATCTGCATCAAAGCTGAAACCTACAACATAGATAGATAAAGACAAAGACATAGATACCGATAAAGATGGCAGATTACACATGTGCGGTTACTTTGTATGGTAAATGTTTTTCTGACACATGTTATATGTAGTAAAGGTCAGGATCAGTACCAAGGGACAAGGCTTCCCCACATTTAAGGTTGACACCTATGGGACAGGAGATACCTGGAGATTTTGGGGGTGGGGCCAGGAGAGGGTGGGGTTTGGGGAGGGGAGGGGCCTTGGCGTGATACAGCGCCATCCAGCCCACCTTCCAAAGCAGCCCTTTCCACCAGGGGAACTGATCTCTGTAGTCTGGAGATCACTTGTAAAAGCACGAGATCTCCAGGCCCCACCTGGGGGTTGGCAACTCTGTTTATCATATGTTCATTTACAGATTAACATTTTGAGGGTTTCTTTTATATGCAGAGGAGGGCAGGACGAAGTAAGACGCTTTGGTTCCCAACTGGGAAGAATGGGAGGACATAAATGAATAATAAATTACTTCATTAGGTGGATTTTGCTCTTTCAAAAAGGATGCCTTCCACTTACAATCTCCATTAAATTAACAACAAAAGTAACAGAGATGAAAAATTCCAGTTCACACATGGAAATCAAAATGCTCCCCATTCTAAGTGTATTGCCTGTACATATACATGTTGTATGTATGGGGTATGCATGGCACAATAGCAGCCATAGAACTTTACAAAGACAGCCTATGTTCAACCGTATACCACTCAAGCACACACATTCAAAAAGTGAGCAAGCATCTCTACATTTCCTCCAGAGTAAAGCTGCTCATTTACACCTACTTTGCAACAGTAACATTTTCAGTTGGTAAACAGTAATTACATATCTTAATTTTATTTTATTTTTGGCATGGGGGTTTCTATTGAGCCCTCTTGAGCAACTCTTTTGATTTTGTTCACCTTACCAATCTGCCTTGATGGAGTTTGAGTCATTCCCCCCCACCACCACCTTTTTGGCTGATTCTGCTATGATGTCTTCTGACCCAGGTCACAAATCTGCAACGACTTATTAGAATGGGCATTTCAGTACGTTGTGTCTGTTCATTTCATCTCCTCTCTGCTTAAAATGTCCTGTTTGTGAAATGGCCTGTGAGGATTTTTTGTTTTTGTTTGTAAAGCTTGTGAAATCAGAAAGACTGTTCTAGTAGACATTCACTTCTCTGTGCTTTACTCCTTGTTTCAGTCGACCAAACAGAGAATGTGCACGGCCTGTTCGGTGTGAGACACTTAATGTTTCATAGGATCAGACTGGTCCTGCCCCCTCCCTGTTTTTGTACAACCAATGTTCACTGAAACCTAAATTAGCACATCCTGGACTTTGGCTTTCCTAGCATACTTTCTGTTTCTGATTAACAATAACAAAATAGAGTTGTCGAGACCGTTTTTTAAAAAATTGTTGTGGTTATTACTGGGATGAAGCCAAGGTTTCTTAGCTGCCTTTGTATTTGTATTCGTGCATGCATGGAGTGAGGATTATGCACTGGGTGTGTGTGTGTGTGTGTGCTTTGTTGAGTTACCATTGTAATTAATTTGGCAGTTGCTTGGGTAACTATGGATAGGTGGCAAACAAACAGCCTGAAGTTTTTGTATGTCAGGTCCTCTGTTGTCTAACTGGATGTATTTCCGCAATATGCGAGACAGACAGTATTTTTTATTTGTTGCTTTCGGTTTCCTTGATAGCAAAACCACTTTCTGTGTTATTAGTCTAAGAAATAGTCACCCATGGAGGAATATTATCTATGTGAAAGGATGTTCCAAAGGGCTTCAAGGAGCAAGCAGTCTGTAAAGACATATTGTCATCTGAGTCAGGATACAGAAGGCAGGAGGAGCAAGTTAAAGGGGACGCACTGTCCATTTCAAAAGCATACTTCTGTCTTGTAAACAAGTTAAGTGCAGAGTGCCAACAGGGAGTGGTTGTGTCTTCCTGTATTTTCCAGCAATATATTTCATTACAGCTTCACAGCAGTCTTGCACCAACATGTAGCCAGTTCCTATTAAACACTCAGGTGAGCTAGGCCCAAAGACAAAGCTGGAAACAGATAATATCAATACATCTAATTATCAACATGACCCCAATGGAGACAAATTCAGAAACTAGACCATGAGAAGACAAGACAGATCTTTCTATAAACCTGAGAAAAGGCCCAGCTTGGCAGAAAAGTTTTAAATCTAAAACAACAACAACAAATGGTGGAAACCCTCCTCCCATGATAAAAAGAGCACCTGTAGCTTTAAGAAACAAATGCCCTCTCAGTGGTTGTTGTGAGGTTCCTAGACAACCGCAACAGTACTGACAGCCTTCAAGCCTTGGTTTCTGACAGTACAAGGCAGGGGGAGGGGGCAGGGCCTTTCCAGGACTGTTTCGAGCATCGAGGGACAACTCATTAGTGTCAGACCCTTCAGCAACCACCTGGCAACTTGCTACCTCCTAACTTTCATGACTCATCCAGTCCCAGGAGCTCATTACTGTTCAACAGCAGCCATCCAGTGAAAACCAATATGGTATAGTGGTTAGAGTTTCAGCCGATGATATGAGAAACCCAGGTTCAAATCTCCACTGTGACATGGAAGCTCACTGGGTGACCTTGGGCCAGTCACACACTTCAGTTAACCTCCATCACAGGGTTGATGTGATGATAAAAGGAGAAGAGGAGTATAATGCAATTTACTTTGGGTCCTCATTGTGGAGAAAAGTCTAGAAAAGTTTCCAGGAGGCTGAAAAAGGGAGAGGGTGATACAAAGGAAAATGCATGCCCTGGTTGATTACCTACTGCACAGCTGGACCTGGTTGGAACTGGGCAATGGACATAAAGGTAGGTTGCTTGGCAGGTGGGGAGGAGAGAAGGAAGCAGGAAAAGGGATGAGGCCATAGCAGCTTTGAGGGGAGAGGTAGAGAAAATAATTGGTGAGGAGGAAATGAGATGCCCCCACAAGTCCTTGTGGGTCCCCCATTTTTTTCCATTTAAATTTATCCTTCCTTCCTTCCTTCCCTCCCTCCCTCTGAGAGCCAGTTTGGTGTAGTGGTTAAGAGTGAGGACTCTAATCTGGGAGAATCGGGTTTGATTCCCCACTCCTTCACATGCAGCTGCTGGTGTGAGCTTGGGTCAGTCATAAGTTCTTTCAGAGCTGTTCTCTCAAGGGCAGTTCTCAAGAGAGCTCTCTCAGCCCCACCTACCTCACAGGCTGTCTGTTGTGGGGAGGGAAAGGGAAAGGGATTCTAAGCCGCTCTGAGACTCCTTTGGGTAGTAAAGGGTGGAGTATAAATCCAGTCTCTTCTTCTTCCCTCCCCCCTCCCTGTGAGTATGTGTGTGTAAATAAGTAGGCCTGGATTCTGTGCAGTGCAAACAGGGCTATGTTGCATAAATGGTGACTTTGGAGTTTGTAGAGGAGGGGGAACTCTTCATGGATGTGATGCTACAGAGTCTGCCCTCCAAAGCTGCCTTTTCCTCCAGGGGAACTAGTCACTGTAGTCTGGAGGTCAGTTGGTCTTCTAGGTCTTGGATCCCTAGGAATATCATTGGCATCAAAACAGAGAGCTACAGTTGTTGGAAGTCAAGAACGCTGTCTGCTGCCTCAAACTTCAGAGAGGGCACCGTAAATTTAGAGACAGATAGAGAGGTCAGGACATACACAGAGCATCCTTTCCTTCCTGCTATCTGATATGATCCCTTTGAAGTAGAATGCTATTCTTAGGGATGAGACTTCCTTCCTTCCAGCTTAACACCTCTCTCTCTCTCTCTCTCTCTCTCTCTCTCTCTCTCTCTCTCTCTCTCTCTCTCTCTCTCTCTCTCTCATCATCACTCACACACACACACACACACACACACACACACACACACACACACACACACACACACACACAAACACACACACAAAGAAGGAGCACCCTCTCCATCTTTGGCACCATGCATTCAGGGCATGAATTCTGTATCTGCATTCATCCTAGCTAGTTAGATTAGATTCTATCCCTGTCTCTCATCCTATAGTATCTAGAATGGAGTTCCCTAAATAAAGGACTCTTATTAGTTTGAAATTGACAAAAAAGCTCTGTGTAATTTGGTATCTTTGCTAGCACACCCAGTACACTCTGCTATGTTACAGAGACTCCTGGCTATATCGTACCAGGGAATCTAACAACAGTAAGGGGGGAATTGGCGAAAACCACCCCCCTGTCCTGCAAGCAGAAATGCCTCCTGTGAGTGGAAAGGTCGCTCTGAGAGTCGGAGTACAGTTGTCAGCAAAGTTACTTCTTTCTAAGTTTGTTGATTTCCATGGCATTAGAAAGATGTAACTAGGCTTAAGATTGCATGGTTAGGATCCAAGCACACAAAGGTATCTGTTGGTGTCCTCCTTTTAGTTTTCACTTAGACATTACTGATTTAGCAGTTACTCATAACAGGCTGTAGTATGAAGTGCCCCCCCCCTGAATCCCAGGGTATGATAAGATGGGGGTGTCTCTGTGTTAACTATTTTCATTTCTCTCCAGTCTTTCAATGTAACCAGCCCCTCAGATAGGTTTGCCAACTCTGGATTGGGAAATTCCAGCAGATTTGGGGGTAGAAGCCAGAAAAGACAGGGTTTGGGGAGGTGAGGGACCTCAGCAGCATGTAACGCCACAGAGTCCACACTCTAAAGCAGCCATTTCCCCAGGGGAGGCGGGGGACTGATCTCTATAGGGTGGAGATCAGTTGTAATTCCAGAAGGTCTCCAGGCCCCATGTGGAGTTTGGTAATCCTCCCTGAGGAGTTTATAAAGCTTCCGGGGCCTGGTTCTGCTTGCCTGCCAGTGACTCTCTAGGTCTGTTGCCCACCAGGATATTTTCCTTTAACATAACTGGCCAGCCTTCCCCTTTAGGACAGTCAGAGACAAGCGATTTCCAGGGAGTATTAGGGCACATAGGATTTGGAGGCACATGTAAGCTTTTTTTTTGGGGGGGGGGCAGTATTTGGAAGGTGACAAAGATCTGCTAGATCATGCTAGAGAACTGCAGCGGGGACAACAGCTGCTTTATATAGAGTCAGACTATCTAGCTAAGTATGATCCAACCAACAGTGGCTCTCCGGGAAGCCAGGTACTCTTGATATGTGATGTTGGTGCTCTGTCATGGAGTCACACTTCCTCCCTGGCCAAGCCTAGTGAACTGCTTTTAGGATTGCCACATGGCCTCTTACCCAGATTTTGTCCATATTCTGGAAATTCCATTCAGTGCCCATCTGGGCAGGGCTGGATGAAGACATACTGAGGCCTTTTACTACATTAAGTTCAAGAGGTCCCCTATCCTTTCCCCAAAAGATCAATTTGATAATCGTGACTACATTTTTTTGTATGCAGAGGAGGGTGGCCAGGTCCACCTTGGCCACCGGATGTGTGTGTGGGGGGATAGGGTTACCAGATCCAGGTTGGAGAAACTCCCAGAGATTCGGGGATGGGGCCTAGGGAGGACAGGGATGACAGTGGGGTACAGTACTATAGAGCCCACCCTCCAAAGCATCCATTTTCTCCAGGGAAACTGATCTCTGTAGTCTGAAGATGAGGTATGATTCCGGGGGATGGCATCTCAATATCTATTGTTATGTATGCGGACCGCCACCAGGGGTCTGCGGATAAAGTAAGGAGCTTGGGTCCCAAATACAATGGGACCTCGGATCCTAGACCACCTAGTGTCCACCAATAGGCCATCTGGTGGGAAATTCAAACCCTCCAATGGGACCGTGGGGGTACTGGGTGGGGTGTATACAGTTGGCCCTTGTGGGGCCAGTTTTTCAGTCCTGTGTGTGAAGTACAATAAACGCATCTGAACGCATGTCGTAGTCCGAGTGTCCATGTGGTGAACCCAGTACTTTACATCTATGGCCCTGAGCTGTAGCTTACTTAGCTTGTGTATAAACCCAGGTCTGTATTTGGCTAATTAGGTAGTTTAGTGAGAACTGGAACAGTGTGGTGGTTAGACTAGGATCTGGGAGACCCAGATTCAAATCTTCACTCTGCCATGGAAGCTAGCTGGGTGACCTTGGGCCAGTCACATGGTGAGCCTTACTAATTCACAGGGTTGCTGTAAGGACAGGAGGACAGGAGAATGATGTAAGCCATTTTGGATCACCATGGGAGGAAAGACTGAGTACAAATGGAGTAAATAAACAAAATAAATTCCCAGCCTTCCCCCTTTTTGTTTCTTTGTTTCTTTTGAGTCTCAAACCCTTAATGATCCAGAGAGCAAAGGCAAAATATGCAGACAGCAAGAAGCAATCCTATTTACAATTCCGCTGTTCTAGCCAATGAAGGAAGTCATAGCAATGAATTATATCCCTACAGCAGCTCTTTCCTGACATGCATTGTTGTCCAAATCTTGCACAAGAAAATACTTAAGTAAAAGATGCTTCCTCGAGCCTTCCCTAGCTGTTTTGTTTTTGTTTTAATTGCCACGGTCAGATTCAAAGAAACCGGTAGGCCATGCAACACCTTAATGAGCTTGATTCACAAGTAAATGCAAACAAGGATGCTCAGATATGGAGACCTGGAATATGGCAGCCTCAGTGACCCATGGACTGTGTGCTTCCTTAAGTCACCCATAGGGTTGTGTTCAGATGGGCACTTCAAACCACTGTTACCCCACCACTACGCCGGTTTGGTGTAGTGGTTAAGTGCGCGAACTCTAATCTGGGATAACCGGGTTTGAATCCCCACTCCTCTGCTTGCACCTGGCTGGATGACCTTGGGCAAGCCATAGTTTTCATAAGAGCTGTTCTTGAAAAAGAATTTCTGTCAAGAGCTCTCTCAGCCTCACCTACCTCACAGGGTGTCTGTTGTGGGGAGGGGAAGGGAAGGGAGCTTGTAAGCTGCTCTGAGACACCTTTGGGTAGTGAAGGGCGGGGTATAAACCCAATCTCTTCTTCTTCTAATTGAGCCAGATTATTTTGTGCCAGAGAATCGTGATCAGACTCACCCCTTTTAGTGTGCTTCAAAGCACTTCTATTGGCCCTGGAGTGATCAGCCGGCAGCAGGCATGGAGTCAGCCTGTCAGCCATTTTTTTCTAAAAGTTGATCCTCGGAGCATGCCCACAAGCATGGATGAGCCTGCTGGGATATGTAATTCGTGCGGCTGTCAGCCATTTTTTTTTACAAGTTTGCCCTCTGAGCAATCGCACAAGTGCTTGCTGAGAATGCTGGGATATGGCGTTCACTGCCATCCTCCCTCTAATCTTTTCAATTTACCTTTTCCCCAAAGGACAGAAAAAAGGTGAAGAACAGAGGTGTCTTTCGTTTAGGGTTTTTAAAAAGAAAACAAAGTTTTGAGCAGCCCCAGGGGGGGGGGAGAGAGGTCTAAATAAGCAGTTGCATGCACATCACTAAGTGCTTTTTAAAAAAATGTCGGACGGAAAACAAGAGATCAGTCAGACCTGCCTGACGGCTTGGGTGTGCAAGAGTGCGATCAGACAGCGGGAAATCCATTTTGGAACCAGCTCAGACCAACAAGACCAGGTATCAAAGAAACTCTCAGGTATCAAAGAAACTCGCAGCAAGGGGAGGGGGAAGGGGACTCGGGCAACTGGGGATCGACAGACAGACAGATATTGCACAGACAGATTGTGCACTTTAAATCTGTAAGGGAACAGCAAGGTCAACAGATCAAACTGCCCATGTGAACGCAACCATGGGAAAAGGGGCAGAGAATATCCACACCAAATAGCAGGCGGCATCTTGATTGTAGAGATATGGAAATACTAGGAGCCTGGCCGTCTGCCATTGCCTGATCAACAGAGCAGAACCCTTTTCTTGCTACAAATCCAGCTTCCATCTGATCTCAGGTATTTTGAGCTGAAGAACATGCCCCCCATCTCCATATCTGGATGCACAGAGATGGGTCACATGGGCGGACACAGGGTTGTCATTGAACTGGCTGGAGCTCCCTCTTTGGGGGGTAAGTTCCCCCGTTGGCCAGCTGATTGGCGGTGGGGCAGTGGGGCCTGGCAGCAGGGGACCTCCACCAGGGTGGGGGGTCTGGCAACCCTAGTGGCAGTGGACACTAGTAAGCTCCCTATCATCCTCAGGCTCCACCTACAAATAGGGCTGCCAACCTCCAGGTGGAGGCTGGAGATCTCCCATTATGACAACTGATCTCCGGGGCAACAGACATCAGTTCACCTGGAGAGAATGGCCACTTTGGAAAGTGGACTCTACGGCATTAAAGCCCACTGGAGTTCCACCCCTCCCCCAAACCTGCCTTTTTTAGGCTCCACCCTGAAAATCTTCAGGTATTTCCCAAACTGGAACTGTCCACCCTATCTACAAAGCTCCAGGAATTTTCCAGCCTGGAGCTGGCAACCCTCCCCCTCCTGCCAGTGGCCTGGGAGGACTGGCAACCCTATTTGAAGTTGTTAACTCTGGAAGAACTCCAGCCCTCCCCTCCACCCCAACATTGGTAACCCTAGTAAACAGCCTCAACTGCATGCGCAAAAAAAGCACTCATCCCTATCTTAGTGCATACTGGGCTAAAATAACCCCTGTATGATTAACATGACTAAAACGACAGAAATAGAGTCAATTAATACAAAATAGCTTGTGATTTATCAGCTGGAGAAAAACCTGTTTTTCCCTCACATCCTTGGCACCAAACCGACTGCCATAATTTCACAAGAAATCTCTCATTAAAATGTCTCTTTCTTTATTGATATTGTAATTAAGAATGATAGCAAATATTTCACTTAGGCACAGAGGAAAGGAAGGGTGAAGGGAAAAAAAATGGCCATAGCTTATTTTTCCAGGAAGTATACATTAACCTGCTGTGGCAAGGTTTTTTTAAAATACATTTTTTTAAAATTAGAAAAACAGTTTAGGAATGAACCAATTGCCTTTTTACTATGGTGAGTAAGACAAGGCAATAAAGTGGACTCTGTGACCTTTGGTGGGCTTTTTTTAACAGTACAATTTAACAGATAAACTAACATTCAGAGAAATCAGTTACAGTGGAAAGTTACTTAGTTACTTCCTTGGGTCTTTCTGGAATAAAAGAGCAAATACATCATGAACATTAATTGTTCTTTATTTCCATGAGAAATATCATGGATAAGTCAAAAGTGCAGCAGCACTGGTTTATTTCCCACAATTTTCTCACAAAAAGAGCTGATTAACTCTGTCCACTTCCTGTGTCTTTATGTGAAGTTAGTGCCTCATTATAGAGGTACTAACGTTGTAATTCCTTGCTGAGTTTTGCTGCAAACATATGTTTTGCTTTGCCCCCTCCTTCTAGCCCTTTTCCTGGTCCTCCTCTTCCCTCATTTATGGAAATTTCTTCCGTTGAAACTATGCAAGATGATTTTGCAAATATTTACACATGTGCCCCCCTATGACTTGTGCCTCCTTTAAAGGTGAACGTGCACGTTTCTTTATTCTCTTTATTAAGGACCTCACTGATTTCCTTTCCTGTAATTTTTACAAGAGGGCAGAGGGTTGTCTCAATGTCACCCCCATTTTCCACATTATGTCAGTCTTACGTTGTGTGCAAATGAGTGCACAACTCAAGAGGAGTGCTGGAGGATTTCTTTGATGAAGAAAAGCTGAAGAGACTTGCAAAGCAAGTTCTCAGAATCGTACTCATGTCTGTCCACTAAGTTTTACTCCCAGGAAAGTGTTTTTAGGACTGTCCTGTGGAATTTTTTAACTTTAGAAAACCCCCAAAGGGGAGGACTTAATAGAAATTTATAAAACAATTAATGGAGTGGAGTTCCCAAACAGGAAAGGAAAAACACACATACATTCTCATTGGATTTAGGATTGTCTTATAAAACTGTTTGTCAATATAATTAAGCGGAAGATTTCCCCCCCCATGCACTGTTTAATTAACCTGTGGATTTGATTACCAGGGTAGGTGAGGTAAAAAAGGAATAGGAGGGATTTGTCAATGGCTATTGACGACGAGTGTTAAAAAATTATTTAGGCCCTGGTCACATGGAAAATTTGCGGCCGGAGAGATACGAAAGTGATACGGCGTTTCGGGGCACGATCACAGGACTGCATCTGGGAACCGTAGCACGACCATCGACGACCTTTAGCAGCTGCCCGGAAATCCAGAGTAAAAAAACCCTGGGGACGGCCTACTAGCAAACGGTTTGCTACGGGCTGTCGACGGGATACTTACGTGTGATCACGCAAGCGCACTCCTTGCCGCACATCAAAGGCGCTCCCAGACAAAGAAACCCCGTTGTTGCCGTGGCAGGTTCTGATTACGTTCTCGCGCATTTAACTGAGCCACTGCAAAAAGCCACGCCTCCCCCCCCGTGTTATCCGGCCCGTGTGGCCAGGGCCTTATTTCCTCAGAACAACTTTCTTCTGAGACCACAAGGCAACAGGGTACATTTTCCCCCAGGTATTCATACAGAGGTCTAGCCAACTCCAGCTTCAGTAGGTGAGCATGATGGTTTGGGTGTGCATATGGATATGTGTCCTTTCTTCTCATATGTCACTCATTATTCCATAATAAACATGACATGCATGGTAAAGTAAACTAAAAAATCCCATGATCCTCTCACTCATTTCTTACCTAAAAGACCTCTAAACTTATGACAGGAAAGCTCCTGAATTTCACATTTTCTAAGCTGCGAATGCAAATCTCAGTAGCTTATAGGTCTTATCTTCAAATTGAACCTCCACATTCAAAGACAGTATATCTTTGTTTACGCGATGCTGGGGATAGCCATCACCTGTGTGGGTTGCTCATGAATTTCCCAGAGACATACTGGATAGAGTGCTGAATTAAGTGAACTTTGATCTAAGCAGACCAATTATTTTCCCATGTGGGGTAATTAATGAGAGACAGATGGAAGAAATGCAGAGAAGGGTTCTGCTTCTGTCATATCTTTATGCTCGGTGCTCTAAATAATGCAATCTGTTTATCATCTGCTTCTTGTTATACTCATTAGAACAACATTCCAAACCCTGTGGAAGGCAGTCTTTCCATGCGTGAGGGTGTGCATACCGACCATAGACTATATTCCTCCCAGTTCCCTTTGTAGGCTGCTGGCCTAGCCCTGTCAGAGCAGCTGTGGCTGCTGTCAGGGCCCAATCAGATTTCATCTTGTTCACCGTGAATAATAAACGCAGGTATTTGCGCTGTCAGCTGCAGCCTCAGCTGAACTCTCTGTGGTTATTTGAGCAATCATACGGTATCTTCTTTTCCACCAAACATTAAAGAGGCCTCTGAGTTCCGCTCCCCGACTAAATTACCCCTTGCAGCGTCTTGTGCTTGGGTTTCCTGTAGACGAATGTTTTCTCTGTTGACCTGATCTTCTCCCCGTTCCCTCACAAGTGGAGATAGTCTTCCTTTTAAAAATATTATTCAAGCCTTCTGGTCCTTCATGCTTTTTAAGGAAAGAAAAAAACACAAACCTTGATGGCTTCTGAAGTGCCACTCAGTTCTGCAGCCTGATTTTGGAGGACAGCTGATACATTTTTTTGCCTTCACAATGCCTCTGAATCAGGCAGGCAACGTGCCAGTTGTCTGGAATCTAAAGCTGCCTTATATGGACTCAGATCATTGGTTCATCAGTATTCTCCTGTCTCGCTTTGATTCCTAGTGAAAGGTCTTTCCTTCTACCCCTTTTAACTGAAGATGTGGCAGCTAGACAGAACTTGTAGGGTTCCCATTCCCCAGGTCCAGACAGGGAATCCATTAGTTTTGGGGGAAACCCTGCCCTCAAACACTGGCATCGCCGGGTGATGTCCCCAACATGATAACATCACCCGGAAGTGACATCATCGTGTTGGGGACGTTGTGCGGCAACTCTCTGGTTTGGGGACAAACCTCTATAGTTTGAGGGCAATTTTACCATAGAGTTTTGCCTCAGACTAGAGCATCACCATGCACCGTCCCTGACATGATAGCATCATCATGTCATGGAGCCCCGTCCCACTCCCAGAAGGCTCCTTCCCACCTCCTGCCAATGCGGTGGCAAGAACTGGCAACCCTAAGAATTTGGGACCTTCTGCCTGCAAAGCAGATGCCATGCTGTTGACCGATGGCCTCCATTCTTCCTCTTCCTGACAGGGCATCGAGAAGTATCAGCAACCTAAGACTTATGAGTGGGAAGAGCGAGTATGGCAGAATCTGAGGAATGGGGACAATAAGCAGAAGGGAACCAGAGGAGCCAAAGTGCTCAAGAGCCATCACACACATCCACAGAAATATTCCTTCTGGCATTCTCCTGGTACCCCTCAGATCCCATCCAGCTTGGTGTCGTGGTTAAGAGCAGCAGACTCTAATCTAGAGAACCATGTTTGATTCCCCACTCCTTCCACATGAAGCCAGCTGGGTGACCTTGGGCCAGCCACGGTTTCTCTCAGAGCTCTCTCAGCCCCACCTACCTCACAAGGAAACTGTTGTGGGGAGAAGAACGGAAGGTGATTGAAAGCTGCTCTGAGACTCCTTAGGGCAGAGAAAAGTGGGGCATAAAAACCAACTCTTCTTCTTCTTCATCCAAAAGTCATACGAAAACAAGTTACATGACTTTTCTGGCCTCATGGACTCCCAGAATTTAGTCCCCCTATCTCCTCTCTTTCAATTGCCTGGGAGGGGGAATAAGTACAAAAGCAAGAGATGCACAGAAACCCTCCCTATACCACTTTTTCATGGCCTTTTAGCCACATGCATGTTTGTTTATTTATTTATACCTCATATTTCTCCCCAGTGGGGACCCAATGTAGCTCACAACATTGTTCTGCCCTCCATTTTACCCACACACCCTCACAGGTTTGTTAGGTTCTGTTGAGAGGGAGTGGACTGGCCCAAGGTCACCCCGCAAATTTCTGTCATCCTCTTCTCCATTTTATCTTCACAACAACCTGGTAAGGTAGGTTAGACTGAGAATATGGGACTGGCCCAACGTCACCCAGCAAGCTTCTGAGGCAAGGTGTGGACCTGAACATGGATCTCCCAGCTACTAGTACAATACTCTAACCACTACACCATACTGTTTTTCCCTGTTCTTTTCCGTAGGCAGCAGCTGGCTCATGGTCACCCAGTGAAGATCATAAGGGAGTGGAAATTTGAACTCAGCCCCCCCCCCCACTACTAGCAGAGCCCTCTGATCAGTTCACCCCCACTCCCAATATCCGTAAGAAAAGCAGTGAGAGTTTGAGGGTGTGGAACTGATTTTTGTCATGAAGCAAGCAGGGAGGGGTGGCTGCTAATTTTTGGAGCTCTCATGCCTCAAAAGGAAATTCAGAGGCATCCTGAAATGGAAATGCCGGTTAAGAAGCACGTGCTCTTAGCTCCATGCTTGTAGAAACAAAAAGACTGGCCGCACCCCGCAGCTGATGGAACGTACAGCAGAAGATTAACGTGCTGAAAGGGGAACAAACAACAACGGGGAGTTTCTTTCCCTGTGTTCCCGTTGCATTCATGACTCTGGTCTGGGAGCCACGCTGTTCTGGGAGGCAGCGTGTCCAAGCCCTGGTTTTCCTATTATTACAGAATGCATCATTCGCAGGCACACAGGCAGGCTTTGTAAATTCTTAGGTTTGCTAATCTGATCACTCCTCTGTTCTTTCAATGCGTGCTGATCCCAGACGCTTCATCCGGACACCGTGACTGCCTCCAAGGCATAATGTTATATCTGGGAGTACTTAGCCTTTGAGGCTTTCCTTGTGGTCTCCTTTTACAAATGCAGGCACTTTGCTGGGGCAGATGCATCTCTTTTCATTTGGATTCGTTTGGATTCATTTGTGCTTATTCTGGGACCTCTCTATAGGAAAACTGATACCCTCCAGGCTATTCTGCCACAGCTGGATACAAACTGTAGACCTAGCAGCAGCTGAGCTCCCTGAGCCTCTTTGGTTCTAGGGGAAGTCACGGGCCTTCTAGGAGCTCTTTGACTTGCTCCACCCATCCCCACTGCAGTTGGTCCCTACCCTTTCCTGTCCTAGAGCAGGGGTGGCCAAACTGTGGCTCCGGAGCCACACGCGGCTCTTTCACACGCATTGTGTGGGTCCCGGCAGGGTGGCTAGGGAAGATTTCTTTGATGAAGAAAAGCAAATGAGGTCACACTGGTTGCACATAGTCTACTTGTATCTGATTCTGAATGGGATGGTCCAGACAGTATTCAGTGTGAATGAAACAGACACCAGCAATCAGCACACATGGGGGTGGGGTGGGGGACATACACCAGGCACTGTCCCTACTAAACAAACAGATGCCACTGGATTTCAGTGTGTTAAGGGACGTACAGACGAATTAGAATGAATGTCTTTGCATGGTAAAGGGAAAGTTGGAAGTGAACAGGCTGCACATGCAAGAAGCAATGGGTTGAATCCTGAGGATCTCTTCCACTGACAACGCTGCTTTCCTCTGAAGCAAGGAACCTTCCCCTGATGTAAGGGGCCCTTTTGAACCGGGGGAAAGCTTCTTGCACTGGAGGAAAGGAAGAAATCTGCAATATCTAGCCCATGGCTAAGACTGAGTGCAGTAGCCCCAAGGCTTTGGAACCCTGGCAAGTACTCAGGGTCCATCCTGACTCACCAATTCAGCCACTTGCCCATCAGGGGCTAAGCTTCCTGTTCTTTGCTACAGGGGCCTTAAAAAACAAAGGGGGTTGCCAAGTATTTGGTGTAGTGGTTGAGTGCAGACTCTAATTTGGGAGAATCAGGTTTGATTCCCCAGTCCTCCACATGCAGCCAGCTCCCTCAGCCTCCCTCAGCTCGAAACAGCTCCCTCAGCCCCACCTACCTCACAGGATGTCTATTGTGGGGAGGAGAAGAGAAAGGAGAGTGAAGGGTGGGGTATAAATCCAATCTCCTCCTCCCCCTCCTCCCCCCCGTATACGTATGCACTGTCAAAACCAACTTATGGTGACCCGAGCAAGCACTTTTCAAGTCAACTGTCATGGCCTTCCTCTGCAGAATCTTCCTTGGTGGTCCCCCATCCAAGTACCAAACTTGCTTAGCTTCCAAGATCTGAGGAGATAAAGCTATACTGTACCATTCCACATCCCCTTGCACTGAAGGGCTGTGCTTGGCTTGTGGGGGGGGGGACATTAATTGTGTGGGCCTGGTCCCCAGCCTTCCATGCCCTAGGCTGCCATCTTCATTATGGGGCTTCCATTCCCTCCTCCACCTCTCTCTGAGATCAGGCCAGTCACAGATCTTGAGTCCCATGTGGCTATTTTGCTAGTTTTTGTGATAGAGAAAGAAAGCATCAACCAGGTCTCATGCCTCCCTTGATCTTGGGATTATTTTCAGGGCAGCAGGTTGAAACTAAAGGCCATCTTCTAGCCCAGAGACTTGATAGCTTCTTTTAAGCCTTCTGCTTGTGTCTGCTCACAATAACTACTGCACATGTTAATTGGAGATGGGTGGAAATCATCTGGCCCTAACAACTCAAACCCATTTAATGTTTGGAGCTTTGTTAGGTTTTATGTTGTTCATTTTGTGTAGTGGATGGTCTTTTTCAAAACCACATGATTGTGACAAAATGCATTCACTAATACCAGCTAGCACAGTTCCTAGCCACGTATGGTTGCATTATTGTTAGTAATATGGTTCAATGTGACATCACCAAGCCCTGCCCCATGAGTCTCAGGCCCGGGGATCCCAGAGACCCAGCAACCATTTTGGTGGGTGTAGCTGGGGCAGCACATCCAGCAGTTGCTTGGCGAACACCAATCCTTCCTCCCAGGACCAAGCACAGTCCTCTAATAACTCTCCTCAGTCTTATTCCTTTGCATTTGGTGGCTGACTGATTGATACCCGTATTATTTGAGAGCCAGCTCTGATGTGTGTCTTTCATTAAAACACGTCATTGACTTGCTCCTCAACCAAAGGGCTTGCACATTTATCTTGACCTGAAAAAATGTTATGGAATGGTTGCCTCTGAGTTGTCTATATTCCTCCTTCTTCCTAAACATGTTACCTAGATAGAGGATCTGCTCATCATCAAGATGTTACAAACTGTCTTATACCAAGTCAGGCCATTCATCCATCTAGCCTTGCACTTTCAGTACTGAGTGGCCACACATCACCTTGGTTTCATAGAGCTGCCAATCTCCAGGTGGGGGCCAGGAGATCTCCCAGAATTACAACTGATCTCCAGATGACAGATAGCAGTTCCCCTGAAGAAGTTCCTTCGGGAGGTGGACTCTATGGCATTACCCCTGCGAAGGTTCCTCCCCTTCCCAAACTGTACCCTTCCCCAGGTTCCACTCCCCAGGAATTTCTCAAGATGCAGTTGGCAACCTTATGTCTGCAGCCAAGGACTGAACTCAAGACTTTCACCAGGCACAACATACACTCTGCCATTGCATTATGGCCCTTTCCCGCATCATCCAAAGCGCTGTATCCATTGCCAAGTAACAGGTCTTTGAATGATGGGAGACCTCAAGCCTTTTTTTTTTTTTTTTTGAGAAATGCAATGCCTCCGACTGCTTTACAAAACTGCCACCTACAGGCCAGGAGTCAGGATTACATAGAGACTGGCGTGGATCTTTTTACCAATTCTTGCACTGCCCGCTTTATGCACACAGCTGATGTTATGCTGAAGCCGGGCAGAAGGAGCCAAATGTTAAACTGGGATCCCTTTTCCTTCTCTTTTCACCCAGCTTCAGTGCTTATCTCAAAAGCCATCTATGTTTGACATCTCTATGATAATATTAAAGTCTTAAAAAGACCTTCTTTTAGGTTTGCTTGCAGCATACAAATGGGACCTCACTTTAGTGGAACTGAGAACAAGTGTGGTGTACTGGCTAGAGCGTGAGGCTAGGATCTAGGAGATCCAGGTTCAAAAATCCCCACTTTGTCCTGGAATCTTGCTGGGTGATGTGATGGTCGCGGAGTGTGTGTGTGGGAATCTGAGACAACTGCCTTCTGGACTGAATGCCCAGTCCCCCCGTCTGCCCTCTCCTATAGGTTGTTTAAAACACAACTGCCCAGAATCAAATAAAAAGGGGGAGTCCAACTTTGAAGAAAGGATCAGTAGCTTGTAAACTATGCACTCCCTAAGGGTCAAAGGACTGGTAGCGTGTAAGCTAAGCATGCCCTGAAGGTCTCTTATTTGGACCAAGGCTGTGTTTATATGTGAGGTAAATAGAGACATTTGAGCAACAAAGATTTATTAAGAAACAAACAAAAACAAGCATATTTAATAAGGTACCTATTATGTGTTGATGGCATCAGTACACACACACTCACACACAGGTGGGTAGCCATGTTGGTCTGAAGCAACAGAACAAAGTTTGGGTCCAGGGGCACCTTTAAGACCGACAAAGTTTAATTCTGGGTATAATTCTGGGTCTGCATGAATCCAAATCACAAGGATTGGTTCAGAGTCCTGGAGGAGGCATGGAAATTTAAGTATGATAGCCACAGTGACTGGGTCAGTCACATTTTCTCAACCTAACCTACCTCACAGGATAGTTGTGAAGATAAAACAAAGGAGAAGAGAACAATGTAAGCCATGTTGGGTCCCTGTGGGGAGAAAGGTATGGTACAAATGAAATAGATGCTTTTGAATAATAGTCAGCAACATGCCATATTAGGACCATGAGCTGAGCCAGGAAGCACTCCTTGCTACTACATGCCACCAGAGATGCCCCACCTCCCTGTCCCCAATTCTATCATCCAAGCCATTAGTCTACCGGGGGTGAGGTAAGGTGAAGGAAAGGAGTTAATGGACTACAGGATGATTACATTTACAGGACAAAAAGAACCAGGGCTGCCAGCAGAGGGGACTGGGGGGGGGGAGACAAGCTTCAAAGTGTCCAAGTCAGCTGGTGGGTCCTTGAAGTTAGCCTCGTGCTGCACCCAGCCAATGCCTTTTCAGTGATTTTTCCTTTTATTGCAGTTTTGGATGCAGACATTAGGGGCGCAGGGACACCTGAGCAGAATAAAAGGCCACTCTGACTCTTGCTTTTCTGCAAGACAAGCAAAGAGGTAGTTAAGTGTGTTGCAGCAAGCAACCTTTCCCTCTCTTTTCCTTAACTTATCTCCCTCTTTCCCAGCCTTTTTTGTTCATTTCTCTCTCCCTCCACCTAATTTTTCCATGTCTCCCCCCCCATTTATTTTCAAGTCTTGGTCTGGGATGCCAGCTGCCAGGTACGTCCTGGGGATCCCCCCAAATACCAGGCCATCTCCAGACTACAGAGATCCCGTCCACTGGAGAAAACAGGATGCTTTGGAGGGAGGACTCTATGGCATTGTACCCCACTGAGCTCCCTGTCCCCCCCAGGCTCCATCCTCAAACCTCCAGGAGTTTCCCAACCTGGATCTTGCAGTCTGATGCCACCCCCGCCCCACCCCATCCCCAGTCAATAGCCAGGGGGACCTGGCACCTCCTCCTTCTCATCCCAATCCTGCTTGACAACAGAATGTACTTAGCAGTAGTATAGTAGCAAACTTTTGTTAATATTATGAGCAGAAGGGGCAGGAGAGGTAAAATTTGTCCATGCTTCCCCCCATCCTCCACCTTTACATGCATAATAATGGCACATTAATCTGTTTTAGTGGTTATACATATGTGATAGATGTTAGAACTACCAGTTCAGGCACTGGGTTATTATCATTATTACTGTAAAGGCTTCTTTGCTGTATGACAAATGATGTAATCTTTTTAATGTCATTAAACGTTAGATTTACAACAGCTGTTATACCAGGTCTTTCTCCTCAATGGGGACCCAAAGCTGCATTGTCCTCCTGCCCTCCATTTTATCCTCACAACAATCCTGTAAGGTAGGTGCGATTGAGATTGTGTCACCTGGCAACCTTCTAGTGTCCATCACAACGTTTATGGAGGTTAATTCCACTAATTATTAGTTGAGTGCAAGAAGTATTTCATTTTTTCTGTTCTGAATCAACGGCCCATCAGATTGGATGCTCTTGGATATTATGGAGAAAGAGTTCTCTCTGTTCTCTTTCATGTCTGCCTTTAGCTATCTTTTCTCTAAACTGAACATCCTCTAGTTCCTTGCAGGGAGGATGCTCCAATCCTTTAATAACTTTACAGCACAGTCCTAAACAGGGTTACCCACTTCTAAGTCAACTGAAGTCCACTGAGGGCAACTCTGTGTATGACTGCAAGCTCTGTGATATCCCTTTTGTGATTGCCCAATAGGTCTACTCAAATTCTTGTTGGCTTTACCTGAGGAGTTAGTTTTAAAGCTGCACTGTGACCTTTTTGATACTATGGGCCATTTTGGTTTGCATGGAGACTGTCTCTTATGTTCATTTGATTCCCAAAAAGTTCCTCAGCCTAATAAATCTAAACCTTTCCTCCTGGCACTATCATTTATCTACACACACGGAGACCGCTAACTTCCACCAAGGTAGTTAGCACTATGCAAGGAACACACAGCATTTCTAAGAACGCTACCCCTGATGGCTTTAAGGAAATGTACACTCCAACTGGAAGAGGTTGCTTAGGCTGCAGTAATCTGAAGGAAGTCCTGGGCTACTGAAACAAAGAGGCAAAATTGATGGGGAAGACCACAGCTCAGTGGTAGGACATCCGTTTCACGTGCAGCAGGTTCAGTCCCCAACCACTCCATTTAAAAGGATCAGACAGTAGGTGATCTAAAAGACCTCTGCTTCGGGAGCTGCTGCCATTCAGAATAGACAGTACTGATCTTGATAGTCCAATGATCTGGGCTCAGTATAAGGCAGGTACGTATGTCAGTGTGTTGGTGACTGAGACGGAGACTGATGTTCAGTTCTGGCTTGAGAACAAACCAGACCTTGTGATGAAATGCCAAAGCGTGATTTGGATCCCCACAGAGCATTTCCACTGATCGAAGAGGACCCATTCCCCACCGGTTCCCCTTTTGATGCAGACCTCAGACAGCCCCCTCCTACTGTTCTAGGGGTCTCCTGTCTCCTCAGAGCAACATTTGGATTTTTTAAATGTATACAACTCAAGGGGGGAGGCAGGGAAGTCCTGCACCAGAGTTGGAAATCCCTTAGACCTCTGGAAATATCTGGTGGATCCAAAATGAATTTTTGAGCTGTGCACAAGGGGAAGAGAAAGGGACTGTCTGAGCTTGAGAATTTTGAACTCTTGTTGCTGTAACGACAAATGATTGTCTATGAATCATGCCACTAAGATTCTTATGCAGAAGTATGAATTCACATAAGCCGCATATTCATATCTGTTTTCCTCATAAATTATGGTGTCAAAAACCAGTCTTCCAGCTAGCAGGCAAACTCATTTTATTGCTCCCCTGAACTTTTTAAAACTAACCCCAAAAGGACAAGTCAAAATGAAATGGGAGATAGCGGAACTGTCAAAAGAAGCAAATCAAGTTTTACACAATGACTCAAGGAGGGCCTGGGAGTTCAAGGCAACACTCTCAAGGGTGTTCTGGTTGTTCTTTGTTGTTCAGTCGCACAGTCGAGTCCGACTCTTCGCGACCCCATGGACCAGATTACGCCAGGCCCTCCTGTCTTCCGCTGTCCGCTGAAGTTTGCTCAATTTCATGTTCGTTGCATCGATGACACTGTCTAACCATCTCATTCTTTGCCGTCCCCTTCTTCTTTCTAGAGCCCTCCAAATTCCAGCAGTCCAACCACTAATAAAAACCATCCCTGCAGAAAGAAGATGGTGACCCAGAACAATAACCGAAAAGAACATTCCCAAGTGATCACCCTGAGCTTCTTTCTCTCCACCCCAAATGCACAGCATTAGATAAACTTTGAAACTGTCTGTGTAAAAAGAAGCTTGTGTTCTGGGCAACGTCCTTTTAAAAATCTTGGCATCCTACTGACATGGTGGTGCCTGAACCCAGTGCCCTTCCACGTACCTTTTTAAAAGGTACACTATGTAACCAACACTAACTGCATCACGTTTTGCAGCCGGCAAAGAGCGATTGCACAGATTTAAACTACATCTTTTCCTGCAGTGCGGCAAGAATAATTTGTTTCCTTAACTGGAGCTGCACTGAGAAATAGGGATTGCGGGGTGGGGGGGGAGGTTTTGGGATATTCCCCTCCACAATAACTCTTTGGGGTCTTTAGTCTCTTCCCAGATTTATGAGCCACAGCAGATTCCTATTGGATGCTTCCTCTCTGTATTCTTTTTCTCTAGGGTTCATTAGGTTACTGCTATCGGCTCTGAAATACGCAGGCTGTTTGTCTTGGTTACTAACTGACTGTGGACATGACTAGATTGTTATGTACCTCCTTCAAAATGAGCCAGGATTTGCAGAAAGCAACATTGGTAGCTACACCATAAAATGCTAAAAGAGAGAACCAATAATACAGCTTTACCTGTGTTGGGTAAGCTTACATTATCCCTTAAGACTCAGGTTTACAGGCTGGGCTTCTCTTCGGTCTGGCATTGGTCTTGGAAATCCAGGGGGGCAGCTGTAGCCAACCGTGCCTTTCACTAATTAAAACTGGGTTGCCAGCTGCACGCAACGTAGTCTCATGAGATCTTTGTGGTTGAAGAAAAGTAAAAGTAGCAGCCATTGCTTCTGATTTTGAACTTTTTAAAAATACTGTATTCTTTAAATATTTTATTTATTTATTTATTTATTTCAAATCTGGGGCTTCCCCCAGACTGGAATAGCAACCCCCCCCCATCTGTCCCTTGCCCCACTGTGTGGATTCTTTGATCTACACTCTAGGGCCTATTTCAGAATTAGACATAAAAATAGTAAGACGGAGCTCCTTAGTCACATGAGAGCGGTTAAGAG
Source organism: Gekko gecko (assembly GCA_029375565.1). NCBI lineage: Eukaryota > Metazoa > Chordata > Lepidosauria > Squamata > Gekkonidae > Gekko > Gekko gecko. The sequence continues at coordinate 117,819,423 of JAPDNY010000008.1, forward strand.
TCTAGCTTTTTCACTGGAGCAGATGGTTGGTTCTGCAGATGCCTGTGGTGTAAATTTGTTTTATGATATACTAGCCGCAAGGCCCGCAGCACGCATAGATGCAACGGGTGCTAGCTGGAGCATGGCGGAAGGCCCCATCTCCTCTCCTGTTCACCACAGTTGCAGGGCAGCGCCTCGCCATCGCGGTGGAGAGGCGAGCGAGGGAGTCCGTCTTAGGCCCGTGGGCCCAGGAAGGTGGCGGCGGCCTCCGTTGGGCGGCGGGGCACTGGTGGTGCCTGGCAGCCGGCATGGCTGGCAAGCTCCCTGCGAACAGCCTAGCTGTAGGGGGCAGCTGCAGCGAGTGAGGGAGTCCTTCCTGGGGCTGGCTCCGGGGGAAGCTGGCGCCGCTTCCCATCAGGCGTGGCAGTGGCAGGCCGGCCCCGAACATCCAGAGTGTGAGCAAGGGCAAGCGGCAGCTTAGGGCTGCGAGGACGGGCAGGGTGCCAGGAAGAGGCCTGTGTCCCAAAGCGCACAGCTGCCAGAGCATCCCTCCCGCCCGGTGGCTGGCCACACAGACTGGGGGCGTGAGGTTGTGTGCTGGCTGAGTGGGCGGGCCTTTGCCCACGCAGGAAGGCACGGCAGCCAGTGGTGAGGGACCCCTCTCTTACTGGCAGGTCCCTCAGCCAACTGATTTTGGCACGCATTTTGATCATATTAGGGCAAGCCAAAACTCAATTATATATAAGGAAGGATTTTTCACTTTTGTTGGTTGAATTGGGTTTTGTGCTTGCTCTTTGTGCAAGTGGCTTTGAGCTCACTTTAAGGCCCATTAAATTGATAAAATACATTTATTAGGAACCACCAAATCCCCAAAGAAACTACCCCATGTAAGGTTGTTTTCCTTTTTAATTTTTTTTTTATTATTTTCCAAAACTACAAGAAACTAAGGAAGGGGAACTATAAACTACAGGAGAAAGTAAAGATAACCACTACAAACCCAAGAGGTGGTGGTCATATAATGGTTACAATACAAAGCTTTAAATGATAAAAAGAGTAATTTGTTACATAAAAAATGATCATAAAAACTGCTTATATATTTCAAGTCCAGATAATCTTAGTAAAAAACAATACCAAAGAACATTTAAGTATAAAAAGAAAAATAGACTTCTGAGAGAGTTGGCAACTCATTTGCCTCTTCTTTCCCTCAATCGATATCCTTCCTTGGGGGCAGCTGCCCCACGTTCCAAGTCCAAGTCTTCTCCAGTAGATGCTCCATCATCACTTCCCTTGCTGCTCTCCTTGTCATCTTCTTCTCCTGTTGGTCCAAGTTGTTGCTGCAGGAGCTCCTGTGCTTTCATAACAGAGACAATCTTTTTCCTCTTTTCATTAAATTTGAAGAATATGCCTTCAGGTACAATCCATTTGTAGGTTATGTTTTTATTTTGTAGAAACAAAGCCAAGTCTTTGTATTTTTTCCTTTTTCCCCTTATTTCAAAGGGAATATCTTTCAAAACTCTTATCTCCTTGCCATCAATTTTAAGGACAGTTCCATTTGTTGCCTTTAAAATCTGGTCCCTCACATGTCTTCTGGAGAATCTAACCACCATCACCCCAGGCAGATTATTTTTCTTTATATATTCAGAATATGATCTATAGATCATATCCATCTTGCTTTGAAGAACATCGCTTTCAAATCTGCAACCGGTCCCAAACCATCGCTCATAGTCTGCTTAAGATTCTCCCCTTTATTCTCAGGAATTCCTTGATATCTCAGAATAAAGCTTGATTTTTTCCATTTGAAGCTGCAAAAGCTGGGCTTCGTCAGAGTTTCCCTTCTTTTTCATCTCCTGCATTTGCTTTTTAAGCTTTTTAGTATTGGCATCCACTTCCTTAAGGTTCTCTGCATGTTGCTCTGTTTTTTTCATAGTCTCGTTTAACTGGAGTCGCTGTGCAGCAAAATTTTGATTAAGTGTCATCATTTGCTCCAGCAGGGGTCACAAACCATCTGTTAGCATCTTAGAGAAGTCTATGGTTACATCCGGTCTCATGACCGCACTCACTGGGCTAGCACTTCCTGAAGGAGGCTTAGATTTCGTTTGCTTATCTTTCTCCGTCTTTCTCACTGACATCTTTGAGGATGTTTACGTTTAAAGAAAATTACCAAAAGCCTCTGGAGTCTACAAATCGCTTGTAAGACTCTTGGAAAGTCCTTACTAAAGTCTCATTCTGCTCTCAAATCCGTTCCCCCTCATGCTTTAAGCCCATTTTCGTTATCGTGGGGGGGGGGTTCCCCGCCCCCCCTCGCCTGCTTTAGGGGGAACTTTCAGCCAAAGTCTCTGGTGCTAATTCCAACCAGCACTCACTTTCAATGTAGATCTAGTAGATCTCACCATGAGTCATGTAGTACGCTCGACCTCCACTCACTTGTCCCGGTGTGCATCTCAGAGTCCAGTACTGGAACACAGTGGCAAGACCGGTAGGGCACGGAACCGCCTCAATCCACCACCAGCGTGCCAGTGGAGAGGCAATTCTTAGCGCCCCATGGCTAGGGACCCACCACACGGGTCCCCGGGGGGGCGCATACAGTCACACCCTCTCCATCTGCTGGCTCACGTTCTCGGGAGCTCCCGAGAGACGTGTCCACCATTAAATTGCCAAACCAGAAGCTTGTAAGATTGTTTTACTAGGCTCTGTGGCACGTGCCCCCTTCCCCCACTGCCTGAGGCACATTGGGTGATCAGACCTTTGTAGCCATGGCACCAAGTTGATGGAAACACCGTCTCTAGAGAAGTTAACTTGGCCCTCTCATTCAGGGGTCTGTAGGGGACTATAAAGGCAGTGCTTATCCACATAGCATTTGGTTTGCAGCTTTTTTTTTTAATGTAGTTTTTATATAGTTTTTGGTGGTTTGCAGCTTTTAACTGCACCTGATTCTGGATTGTTCCTTTTGTTTCACTGGCTTCCTGAGCAAAACGATCTGACTGTAATTGCTCTATTTTGTGCTGCTCATTTTCAATGCTGATGTGAATTTGAGGAAAGGCAAGGGGGAAGTATTTTGGTGAAACAATATAATGCTCTAAGACTTTAACTAGCATTGAATTATGGGACAGGTTTATGGGGAACAAAGTTTGAGTCCAGTGGCACCTTTTATATAAGGTATAAGCATTCATGAAACTTTGTTGGTCTTAAAGGTACCACTGAACTCAAACATTGTTTTTCTGCTTCAGACCAACACGGCGACTCACCTGAATCTAGGTTTATGGCATTTGGTGTAAACTTCCTGATTCATCTTAAGAAACTAGTTTCATTTATTTTGAATGATGGTCTAGAATGACTCACATCACATTTTGAATCATTCCTTCTAGAAATTCAAACTGGAATCAGTCACCACTGTAATTAAGTCATTCTCTCTGAGAGTCTGATTTGCAAACTACAAAGTGAATATAAACATATTTTTGCTACACTGGCCAACACCCCAAGCCTATGTTAAATTTAAAAGGTCTCATAGCATTACCAAAAACTTTGTGTGCTATTCCAATACTGAAATTTAGTAATTTTTTGGGTGTATTTAGGGGTTCCTCATAAGCTAAGCCCTTAACTGTAGCTTAGCATGTCTGGTTCTGTTATCACATTCTGGTTTACTATAAATGGTGTCAGAAGCACCATTTCATATTTTAAGGGAATATAATATTGGGGGAACAAGACATATAGATAAAAATAGATTGCATTGCTAAAAAACAAGAGGTTGTGTTGTGGGAACGCCTTAAAAATTCTTCATTATTACTACAGCAGTATTATTTGGTCAAGCTATTACATTTTATTGCAACGGAATTGATGCTTTTGTCATGCATGGTAGAATCTGGGTCCAGGAGTATATTGACAGATGGTTTTCTTTCACCAGGCTTAGAAGCTGTTGACCCCAAACCTTCTGGGATTCAAGGTTAATGAAAATAGAAATAGAGAGAGATAAGCAGAAAATCCCGTACAAGGATAGGTGTATGGGGGGGAGGTATTGAGTGATATTCTCAAGCAGGAATGGGCACTGTAAATTAGAATTCTTATCCTGGGGTTGTACCCTGTAGCGAGGGCAAAGATCAGCTAGCAAAGGGAAATAAGACCTTTTTGGCACTCACCCCCCCCTTCCTGTTTGCTTCTATTATATTTTTTCTGTATTATTAGCTGGTTTTGGGTCACCATTTGTGAGAAGTGATACATTAATTCTCCCTAAAGGGCCAGTCTTGTACCATTGTGGCAGTCAATCACAGGGTATAGATGGGAACTCTCAGTCTGGGGCAGGTGATGCACTCTATTCTTGGTGCTGGAGGGGGCAGCAGTGGGAGGGCTTCTGGTGCCCTGGCCCCACTGCTGGACCTTCTGATGGCACCTGGTATATTTTGGCCGCTGTGTGACAGAGTGTTGGACTAGATGGGCCATTGGCCTGATCCAACATTGGCTTCTCTTATGTTCTTATGAGTGCACAGCCCAGAGGCTCTTAACTCACAGGAGGCAATTCCAGGGTGAGAATTCGGAACATTTGGAGACCCTCTGGATTTCTGGCAACCCTTTCTCCCCATGCACAACAGGCCATGGAGGAGAGCTGCTTTATACTGTGCTCTGAGGAAAAAAAACCCTGATCCTAAATTCCTCCTCTGCTCTGTAAGGTACGCTGTTAACAGATACTAAAGGGGAAACACGTTCCTAAAAAAGTGCCATTTAGGTTCCAATAAACATTACATGGACTCTTTTCGGAGAACCTGTTTCTCACTGGCCTTTTACACAATCCCAGCTTGGTGGTTAAGAATGGCGGAGTCTAACCCAGAGAACCAGGTTTGATTCCCCACTCCTCCAAATGAAGCCAGCTGGGTTACCTTGGGCCAGTCACAGTTCTCTCAGAGTTCTCTCAGCCCCACCTACCTTACAAGGTGTCTTGTTTTGGGAAGAGGAAGGCAATTGTAAGCCACTCTGAGACTCCTTTGGGTAGCAGAGTATAAAAATTGAAAAATCCATTCCTGGTCCAGGATACTTTTGCCTCATATTAGGTAGCATGATGAGATTTTGCAAAAGTGCTCAGGGTTAGCAATTATATACAACTAGGGAGCAAAGCCCATTGTGGAGGAAGACAACGGGCCCTAGAAAGGAAGGAAGGGAGGGAGGGGAGGAAGGAAGAAGGGGGAGAGTGAAAGAAAGAAGGCGGAAGAAAGGGGGGAAAGGAAGGAAAGAGGGGCAGAATGGGCTTCTCTGGGCCTACTGGGCCCATAGAAGGCCCAGAGGATGGTGTGGGGGGTGGCGGAAGGGGCTTCTCTGGCCTACTGGGCCCACAGAAGGCCCAGAGGATGGTGTGGGGGCGGCAGAAGGGGCTTCTCTGGCCTACTGGGCCCACAGAAGGCCCAGAGGATGGTATGGGGGGCGGAAGGGGCTTCTCTGGCCTATTGGGCCCATAAAAGGCCCAGAGGATGGTATGGGGGGCGGAAGGGGCTTCTCTCACCTGCCTCGGCCTTGAAGACCTGTCCCTGCACTCTCTCTGCAGACGGTCCTCTCCTGTCAGAGGACCAGAGCAGACTAAGCCAAAGATACTGGCCGGGGCTGACGTGGGCGGGACTCTGCCAAGCAGCCAGTCAGCCCCAGCCAGTGTCTTCTGACTGCCAGTTCTTGTGCCGAATCAATTGTGGCAAGCATAGAATGTTGTGGAACCAAAATTCAAATATATATAAGGACAGATAACCAATAATCTAATTCTGAACTATAAGTTTCTCTTCTAATCATACAAGTATTTTAACCTTTTAAGTAACTTTAAACAATGGCCCGAGAATGAGGATGAAAATTCCACACAATAGGGCCAGGTACAGACAGGAGGGATATTTTTTGAAGGTTTGTAGAAAAACCTTGTTTTTTATTTTTAAAAAAGGAGAGAATAAAAGAAAAAAATTTAAATGTTGAAAATGCTGAAATTGCATGAGATAATTTCACAAGATTTTAGGAGTCATTTGAGATGGCCAAGGTGACTATGGATACCCATATAATCCAAAATATCTGCCAGTTTCACTTCAGAACTAGGGAGTGAGTTTAGAACTGGGAGGGGGCAGCAAGTAGGAAGGACAAGGATGGGGGCTGAAGCTAGAGCAGTAAGTGGGACTGGAAGAAAAAGGAGGCAGGAGAGATGGAAATAAGTGAGTGAAGGGGAGAAGCAGAAGGGGACTGGGGGGGGGGGGGAGTAAAGACAGTGCCCAGAGGACAAGGTTCCCTCCTCATGAATCTCAGCTTGTAATAAATTAAGTTTGTACAGTGAAACAGAAGAAGGAAAATAGAAGGCAAGAACAATCCTGGTCAAAAAATCCACTACACCCTCTTAGCATTTATCATAATTGGACAATTTTTCTTCAAGTGTTTGTTGTTCACAAGCAATGGCCCTGCAAATTCTGTTTCCTGTATCATTCAGGCTGAAATAACCTTCCCCTACATGACTGCAAAGTCTCCTGCTCCTGCAAATAAGGCTTTACTGTGGCCATTATCAGGAGGTGTGATCATGGCTGCGACCTCTTATTGACTGCACAAAGACTACAGACTACTCAGCCAGTGACCTCATGACTGCTGGTAATGTGTGATTGCAACCGACGGCTTTCGTTTCTAGGAATTTACCTTACTATGTGCTGCAACTGCAAAAACCAGTACAAAGCTGTGAAATCTCTGGCTCAGCTATCACATTACACAAGGGCAAGTTTCTTTTTTTGTCAATATTAAGCCAGATACCGGGGAGGGGGAGAAAGATGCTATCACAGACTTTTTGAACTGCTAGGCACAATGTGTTTTTAACTGGTTTATGGATGTCTACACAGCCTGCGGCTGAAGACCCTCCCCCTAAATGCAGTATAGTATGGAAAGGTGTGACTTGGAGGGTGCATTGTTTTAAAAAAGGTTAAATAATACAGCAGCTAACAGAGTGACAAAGTATTAAAACCCTTCAGGTGGTCTTAGTCCAAATCCTCTGAATTGCTGGTTAATTAGAACCCAGCCTGATGGATTTTTTTCTGCCAGTAGGCTAGAGGCTCTAGCTTAATGATGTTGCCCACAGGATGTCCACATTCAGTCTCTGGGTCCTCTAGATAAAAGGACCTAAGGCCACAGATAAAAGACCTTTTTCTGTCTGTGACCTTGGAAGACAGTGCCAACAACAGGTCATTATTAATATACCAGTATATATTCAAGATTGGTGGGCAAGTGTCATATGCCAATGAGCAATGATCTTCCCTTCCCAAGTGAAAACACTGAGGTTGGTTCCTCCACACCACCCATAGCAGAATGACATAACCAACTGTTGTGGGATCTGACCAAAGTCCCATTGTTTCCAGCACTCTGCCTGCAACAGAGGCTCTGTGAAGTTCAGAAATGATGGGGAATCTGTTTTTGAGGGAGCTTGGTGATTGCAACAGGAAAGCCACTGGCTACCACCTGAACAAAGAAATGTTCTGTAAACTCCTCCAAGCACACAGCTACCTCAACACCAAAGCTTTAATTCCTGGATTGCAGGTTCTAATTTGGCCTCTGTAGGTACCTTTCAACAGACCTCCAAGCCAAAAAAATCACAATACCCCACCTGAGAACATCATGTACAACAGGAAGCAACACTCTTAAACCTCCTATTTTAAGAATTTGTGGCTTTCTTCATGCACTTAACCATTTGATAGCTTCAGCATGCTCAGGAATGTAAGGTGGCCTTGGGTTTGCAGAATAATACCTATTACAGTCCATAGTGAAACACGTCTTCAGTTTGTTAATAAACACTGTCCTCTAGTGGCAAACAGCTGAAAAACCTCTGTATCTTCCCCCCCCCCTGTACAGATTGATCACTTGCAAATCTGGGGATCTGTATGGTTTTAGAAACTGAAGCCAAAGTTAAGTACACTAACACTGCCATATTTCAACCTTTCTCCCAGCCACTAAGCAATGAAGACAGCACATAATTTTAGGACTCAAAACTCACTGAGTATGACCGCTTGCCATGTTCCCATAAACAAAGGCATTTACTACTTGGGCTATACAGTTCTGCTGGGCTTGCAGTAGCATTAATCATCATGATCGTATAAGAACCTGATCTTTTTCCTGCTGAGGTCAGTGGTACAGCAAAGCTGAGTTTGGACTTTAAAGAGGCTCTCCCTTTACGTGGTTGTGTGCATTTCTTCACTTACTTCAAATGTGAAGAAGCACTCCACCGTATACACTACCATTTACCTGATCCTATGCATATTCAGAGGCAAGTCCCAAAACGTTCAACAAGGCTTGGGTCAAAAAGAGCTTTTGCACAAGACTACAAACCAGCAAGAAATAGCAAGCTTCACAATCAGATTTGGAGATAGACGAGAGAAATAAACACAAAGGCATCCTTCCCTGCTCCCAACTATTCCTAGTATGTGGCCTGTGGCAGATACATCCACGCCTGTCCCTGTGTAGCTGCATGCACTCCCCAGTATTCACAGACAGGTTCTCTCTCCCCTCTCCCTAAAGTCTCTCACACAGAAGTGGCACAGAAGTGGAGGGGCTGCAGCTCAGTGGTAGAGCATCTGCTTAGTCTGCAGAAGGTCTTAGGTTCAATCTCCAGCATCTATTTAAGGATCAGGTAGCAGATGATATGAAAGACCTTTCTTTACCTGAGAACCTGGACAGTCACTGCCAGTCCAAGTTGACAATACTGGCCTTAATGAACCAATGGTCTGATTCAGTATCAGGCAGCTTCATGTGATTATGTGAGGTATGCCCCACCTACTTGTCTAGTCTTATCCACTCCTGCTGGGCTCCAATCCATACTCTCCTCTGACCAGAACACCCCAGCAAGGAGATACAAACACCAGACTGCTGCTACCTTATAGTAGTTACAGTTTTGTATTTGAATGCTTCTTGCTGCACCGGGACTCCAAAGGCCCGCAGTGATGGTGCTGCTGGTTATAAAGTAATGACAGGCTCATAGCCAATGCCTACAAGAATCTATCGTGACACCTTCCATCTCTAGAAAGTCAGAGCTCACAAAACAGGGGTCTAATTCTGCAAACCAGTGGGAATCACACCTCTGATTGAAGACAGGCCTGAACTGTACAGTGTGCTTGGCAACACTGTTTAAATGAAGAGCTTTCCTGTATAACCACTTCAGTTAACACCTTAAGTGACTCCCGCACAAGAGTTAATCAAGGTCTGGAAAGCTTAATACCAAGTGTCACGACAAACCCATCTTTCTTTTTGGAATTAATTCAATGCTAGTTGCAGTTGTTTCCATCAACACACCTGGTTACAACCACAAGGCATCAAAAAAGCCTCACCATGCAATGTGGAAGTTTTCAAATTACTCAGTGCTTTCCATGAGGCTGGATTTTCTAAAACAAAATGTTTCAGACTGTTAAGACCTTTTGTTTGCTGAAGACTTGAATACACTAGGCAGAGTTGGTTTTTAAGTTCCAGCTTTCGCTTCTTCATCCAAGAAGGCCAAGTTATTTCGTGATGTAACCCCACCTTTAATGTTTTATGTGAGGAAGACAGACAACTGTACAGTAACTTCATAAGATTCTTGTTTTTATGAAAAAAAATCCTCACTAATCAACTGCAGGTATAAAGAAATTCCCCATTTTGGCTGCTGAGCTACTGCCTCAAGCAAACTTCAACTGAAGACGTACGGGATAATGTGGGATGCCTCCTTGATCTTGCAGGCCTATTCTTCATCTCTTTGAAGTCGTCTAGATTTGAGGAAGCCGTTCCACCAGAAACTTTCAGATGGGCAAAGCAGCTGTGGTTAGACCCCCACCCCATGGTGTTATATATCAGCTGTCCTGTAGTGTTCTTGGACAAAGGGCTCTTGAACTCCATCACAGGCTCTGAGCCTCTGTAGGGCATTTCAAAAAGCTCATCAAGAGAATTAGAAAAAAGACTGGTGACATCACAATACCTTACAAAATGTTTCAGTAACATTTAAATCAAGACTTCCACTGCTCAGCAGACTTCTTTCAATGCTCAAGCATTCTTTGAAGCTGAATAGAAAGGATATATGTTGGTTAAACTTATTTGTTATGAAAACTTCAAATGTTTCGGCATAAAATAGTTTAATGAGGTATTCAGCAGGGTAGTAAAAAGAGCTGTATATTTTATTTTTTTGTAAAAAAGATTTTTTTTTACACATGCAGACTAAAACCAGTGTAAGAAAGTATCCACCATTATTTTAAACAAATAACTATACTTAAATAGAAGTGTCTGCAATATGTTTTGTATAAAAATAAGGTACATTTGTACGGAAACAATTCTCCAGTTTTCATACAGATACACAACTAACACATACAATTTAACCTGATCAATATTTTAACTCAGTCAGATACTGCTAAGGTGTTTGATGTGCAAGAATTCAACACAATTCTTCAAAAAGAAAAAAAAATGTCCTACATATTGAAGGTGTTGGGCTTCAAATCAAATCCTAATTGACTTCAAGTTTCAAACAGTCCCATACGTCGTATAATATGTAAGCACAACTAAGGCAGTTTTGCTTCACAGTTAACGCCTGTGCCGGCTATGTCCTGAACGGCTGCTACTGTGGTGTTTGCCTTTATGTGATCGCTCAAATGAGCGAGACCGTTCACGCCTGTCCCTGTGGTGTCCCCGTTCATGCCGGTGTTTCTTGGCCACATCTGAATGATCCCTGGATTTGCTCTGGGAACGTGAGCGTGACTTTTTCCGTTTGTGACTGTGTCTGTTTGCCCCCTTCAACTCTTCCCTGCTATGCTTGGGTTTTAGGTGGGGAGATCCATGATTATGATGCCTCCGAGGACTGCCACTGTGGCTCCGTGACCGGCTTCTGGATCTGGAGCTGTAGGTTCCGGACAGGCTCCGCCTATTGTTGTAACTTAAAGAGACAACAATACCTATTACATCTTTAAACATGTCATGGCTGCTAAAAAATATTCAGACGAGCTAGCATTACCTATTTTCTATAAAATCAAACCCCTATCACTAAAGTAAACTACCAGTAATCAGGCCACTTCAATTGTTTGCCTAAAGAAAAACCATTGATTTCTATGATTCATTTCAGGAATTCCCACTTATTTTACTTTGAGAAACAGAGAAGTTACAACTCCTTTAAGTTTTGCAAATGAGAAATGTGATTGATAAATAAACCCGTTTACTGTGTTTAGATGCTTTAGCCTAGATGCTTTAGCTTTATTCTAAACTGTGTTTAGATGCTTTAGGCTAGATGCTTTAGCTTTATTCTAAACTGTTTACAAATTAGTTAGCTTTATCAAACCCACCACTATATTTATGAAACAAATTCACAAGAACACAACTTTCATGTGATATTTTAAGTACGACAGGAAGGGTTAAGCATGCTGGCCCAATGGTAGCTAGGCCACGCTGCACACCAAGTTCACAAGAGTCTTCCATCTCTAGAGAAAGTCTTCTATTTAGAGCAACTGTAATACTACTTTCAAACTATACTCCACAGCACTATAGGTTTTCAAGAGATTATGGAACGTGACCATCTTGGGATATTTCACGGTAATAAAATACTTGGCAGCCTCAGTAACTTCAATGGCAAGATCACTTCACTTGCTTTTCAGATTACAAATGAAATGATCACCTTAAGGCATTCATCAAGGTGTTATTCTCTTCATGCCACACGGCTTCCTACATCGTAATGTTTAGCAAATGGGAGTATTATGACATATTTTCCGATTACAAGTTAACAGTTTTACTCACTGTCTCCTTGCAGAGTGGGATCTAGATCGTGACTTCGTTCTTGACTTTGACCGACTAGCACTTCTGCTGCTTCTACTTCTCTTGCTCTCTTTTCTCATACTTGAGGGGAACAGAAAAAAAATACAAGCACCAGATCAGTTACTTGGATAGGCTGTAGCAGATAAAAAGCCTCAACTGAACGGCACAAGTAAACATCTGGCTATCTGTAGTAAAAGATACTTACCCATTATAAGGGCTCTTGGAAACCACTTGTCTATCTTCTGGTTCCTTTTTGATAGTTTTTGCATTGATACACACTGGAGATTTCTCTTCTGCTTTTATTTCTCTTGGAGAACCTAAGGATCAAAACAGTTCTCTATTAGTATGCCCAAGCGATAAAACGCTGACCTTTTACTCCAGTGTATTTGCTGACATAATTTACCACAAACATGAGTGACAACTAGGCTGTAAATATCAAATGGCTATACTCTACAGTTTCTCTATAGTCACAAATGTGTATATTCTACAGCCTATTTCCACCACATTAATACAGCCAACATGCAAAAGTCCCAGTCAGTGCCTGGCACATACAGTTAAGGATCAGATTATAGGTAATGTGAAAGACCTCTGCTTGAGACCCTGGGAAACCACCGCAAGACTGAGTAGACGATACTGACTTTGACCAATGGTCTGATAAGACAGCTTCGCATATATTTTCATATGCATACTGAACCCTTAAGGGAACAGAACTGGTTTTCTCTTAAGATTGTAATTCAATTTAAGCCCAAAATGTTGCCAAACCTGTCTATCTGAAACAAAAGTAAAGATGAAACACTCTTAATCAGTGTAATACAGAAAAAACTATTTTCCACATGAAGCACCATAACATTCCATTCCTGTCAAACGACAGCATTGAAGGAGAAAATCTAAGTGGTACCCAATCTTTTGGGCAAAGGTGCTACTAATTCAGACCAAAACAGGAGATTTAAAGTAGGCATTCCCAACATGGTGGAAGTGGTTGCCAGGGCACCCGCCAAGTATTTTTAGGAAGTGGGTTGGGCCATGCTGGGCTTTTGCCCAGCAAGTCTTCTGAATGGCTACTGAAGATTTGATTAGCTGTGCAGGTTTTTTAAAATGCTGCTTTGGCAGTAGCTACCCCTACTGCACAAGTCTTCATTGTGTAAAGCTATAGCAATTGTTTTGTCCATGTCAGAATTCTAGAGGTGCCTGCAGGCTAAAACAGGTTGGGGAATCACTGACTTAAGTATAGTCCTATGCACATTTATTCAAACCTAAATCCCACCATATTGAATGGGCTACTCCCAAATAAGTATACCTCAGGCTATTATTTGTCCCACTTAATGGACCAGAGATATCTCCCCCCTGTTCTTTGGTCTGATAGTCATACTACTGAAGTGCTGAATCAGGAGCCAGGAAGCAGGACAGCACAGGAGAGGAAAAGAACATGCCGATTTATTACAGACAGACTGGTGTGACCTTCAGTATACTTGTATGGTCTCGGGCTGGGCCTCCATAACATAACTATTTCAATAAAGGTTGCACCCATTAACCTGTCTGACTTCAAGGGACTTGGAACGGCTGTCATCCAGTTTAGGATTGCATTGTTAATAGTGAGGGACCCCTGTTCTGTTTTGTCTTGAGACAGAAAACGCAGCACACTCGCACAAGGGGTTCAGAAATAGGTGAGGCCTAAAATTTTCCACAACCATAAAGTTATCCAAGTTAGGTATGACAGCTAAAATTCACTGCTTCATGACAACTCCTCCAAGTTGGTGTCAGAACATTGCATAAATAAAATTGCATAAATAACACCTTTTAAAAACTCAGGTACCATATCTGAGGCATTAGATGAACAGAAACATTGTTTTTTTAAAAAATCACAATCAGAACACTTACAGGGCTTAGAAGCAGGTGAAAAACCTCCCAATGTCGAAAGGGCTGGTGTTCCATCAGGGTTTAATCCTTTTGCTTTTAGTTTAGCTTCCTGTAGTGCCATTTTCCTCTTTTCTACTTCCTTATCCAGCAACTCATAGTTAGGCTATAAGGAAACACAAAGTATTTGGAAATCAGATCACGTAATATTAGAGAATCATTTCATCTTCTCTTCCATGAAAATACATGTTTGATTTAGTTAGGACACTTGCCTTCTTTCTAGTATACAGCTTAAGAGTTGTTAAGCATATCTCCTGAATATCTTCCTCAGTAGTACCAAAAAGCAAGAACCAATGAGGACGGTTGGGCAAAGGAATCTAGAAGAGAAAACACGGTTAAGCTTAACAAATCTGAACACTCACAAAGGGTTTTAGAAAGTAAGGACTGGATCAAACCCATAGCTATGGTGGGGCATTTTGGGGCTCTGTCCCCTCAAATGTGAGGCATGCCCCACAAAAGCTGCTGTGCCTCTCACCGCTTCTCCTGATTGGCGGGAGCACATGGCCCGCCGATCAGCTGGAGGGCCCTTTAAAAGTTGCAAGACACGAGGGAGAGGGGCGGCTGCATGCGCCTGTACTCCAAGTGGCAAAATAGCTACTTGGAGTTCAGGGAATGCGGATGGCCACTCCTCTTCTTCCTCCCTTCCTTGCTGCCCCACAAAATTTCTCCATGCCCCACCAACCCAAAATTTCTGACTATGGAGCTGGATTGGATCCACACTAAGTTGGCAATTTCTGCCAATTTCCCCTTCTTCCCATTCAGGCTTCCTTATACCCTCAGGAGCATTTCAAGGAGAGCAGTAGGCTGCAGTGGGAAGGGGAAGGCAAGAGATTATTCTGGCCCAGGAATATTAAGTCTGGATCCAACCCAGTATGTCTATGAATTATGTATAAATACTTACCTGAAGAGCTCTAGCAGCAAGGTAAATACAAGCACAGGCTATTGTCTCTGGCTGAAATCGGACAAACACATTGGTTCGAAGGCTGTCATTCATGTAATTCCTGTAAAAAAATGAGCTTGAATTTATCTCAAGTTCTAAAGCCTACTATGAGAGTAAGCATACGAAGTTGGAGACTCAATCTACTTTATTATTTTTTCTTCATTTCAGTAATTTAGACTTTATTGTGCCAAATGATAGTCCTTAAACAAAAACACTTCAAATGCCCCTGGACCTCTGCGATAATCAAGCTGTCTCATCTCTCTAAAACCCCAACAGCACAAGATGAATTTTACTTTATGTCCCTATGTGGTGTAAGTCAATCTAATAGCTTTAAGACAAAACTATTTCCTACATATTTATAGATATTTTATGAAGTGTCCATCAGCTAAAATTTCATTTAATTACAAAATTTGTTCATGAGGAGAGAATAGTCCCCCCCCAGTGAACACCCATAATAACATTTAAAGGTTAATCCTTACAACAATCAAATTCATACATTCCTTCTACAGCATATTTGCAAATGTCAACCGACATTATAAGCAAAATCTACACGGCATGATGCAGACACAGTTTAGCACTTTTCATCTGACTGATTTTAGGGGAATGATTCATGGGCATTTTTAACTATCTTACTGAAGACAACAGGACATGTAAGTGTTTGACTTGTCAGCATCATGCCCTAGATATTTTATCAACAAATTACTGACTGCAGGGTTACAGTTCTAGATTCTGGCACTACTTTGAAAAATGAATGACAATATACCAACCTGAGGTACAGATAACTGCAACATACACATGGTAGAGCCACGAACTAACAAGCATTCTTTCCCATCCAATATGATGTTACTGAAAACTGCAATTATTTTAGAATTTAGATTACAAAAGGATGTGGAGGGGGGGGACCTTCAAACATGCCAATTGGCCTACAGTGGATATTTGCTATGTAGAAAACTATGCTCAATATACAGACAATAAATAGATAAGTGCGAGCCATTTGCATGCACCAAAGTTCTTTAAAATCGAAAATTTAGATAAAACTGGAAATATAAGTTAATGAAGAATTCAGGCTGGCGAGAACCAGAGTCTATCCAGTTTATGTCAACAGGTCATGCCACATAGCTACAATAACCAGGAAAACAAATATACATTTCATGACATGTATGTTGAACAGAGGTACTTCTAGAAGCAAATATACAAATCCTTTTGACACCCCGACAGAACTAGAAGATGCTGCCAGATGGACATGGACCACTTCAGTAAATCTCGGATGAGAGCTTGCACTGGATTGGCTGGAGAGAGAGGCAGCCAATCAGGCCATCCTCGGGTCATGAGCTGTGGTGCAGAGAGCAGAGTTCTATGACTTACCATCAGGGGCTACCCTTTAATCAAAGAGTAGAAAAAAGAACAAAGTTAAATTGAGTTCTCCAAGAAAATATTTTATGAAAGCCATGAAAATAGTAAGCAGAAAACAAGCAACAACACCACATATTGCAAGGCACTGTTTTAACTTACACTTTATTGTTTTGACTTATGAGACATCAAGTCTGTTTGTTTGTTTTTTTTCTGTTACTATTTTCCTGGCTAAGAGAGACAGAAAAGAATAACTTACCAGGCTGTCTGGACGAGAGTTTGGTTACGTTCACATTCTAAGACTTGCAAATACATAACAATTATCTGAAGGAAGAAGAAAAATAGAAAGATCTTGAGTATTAACAACTACAAAGTATTTTCTTTCCTCACCCATATGGAACATAAGTGAACAGTCAAGAAGTTCTCATCTTCCAACACATCCACTCCAGTCAGCCCCAAATCAAATCCTCACACAAATTATAATCATGAATGCTACATTGTTCACCCTCTGCACACCCCAACATTCACATAACTGGGCTTATTTTTACCTCAGTTCTCACCAAGACATACACACAGGTTGATACAGAAGAAAAACCAACTCACCTTATGAGGATGCTTGACATGAACACAAAATCCCAATTCCTTCAGCACCCTCCTTTCTGCTTTGATTACTTGATTTTTGGTGTTTATGTAGTTCTGATCAAGTATCAATGGGCTTGGAGTCCTACAGTTTGTAAGAAATAGAGTCAAAACTGTTTTGTATACTGAAGACTGCGCCTTCTCTGTTTTCCCTTCCAACCAACTAATGGCAACAGAAACCAGATTTTGAACTCCTGCAAACAAGTGTAAGCTTTAATCTTGTGCTGTCCAAGTTAAGCTAATTTACTAGCTACAACTATGTTTACTTGAGTGAAAACAGTTTTCCTGTCAGCATTTAGAACTTGGCATAGAAAGATGTTTCACTTCGTTTTAAAAAGGAAGTTGACCTACAAAGTTGAATGCCAAGAAACTTCGAGTGGTCTCTTATGGGAAGATTCCATTCCCTGTAAAGGAACACAGCAGTGCATTTATCTTCAATGGCCAATGCAAATTTTACATCTGTAAAATAAATGTGTTATGCACAGGATACTGTATAGAACAACCTATTTTAAAATAATTCCCCCCAAGCATACATACAGATAGTGAATTTAAAAATACACACACACCCCACTTAAAAAGAGACAGGAAAAAAAACAAAAATATTTTCTCAGGTACTGTAACTTTTTTCTTCCCTATCCCTGTTAGATGTACCTGTTTCATCCCATTCATGTAGCATAACCTGAGTAGAAGATCAGACAGTTGTGTAATATTTCATGTTTTGTCAGTCAAAAGAAGCAGCATCTTATACTATTAAAATTAAATTTGTTTAATTGATGGGAAACTATAGTGCAAAGGAATGGTTTAGTGTGCAAAAAAGAATGTTTCAAGGCTGCAATAGCTACCATAACCACCTTCATGCACCTGCTCCAAGACACTGAGATGCATGCAAAAACCATCTTGGTTTTCTCAATAGAAGTTTATTCCTCACTTGTACTGCTTATCGCATTTGAAGTTTGGCACTCTGCCCAGAGTATGAAAATTAAGAGACTCTCAAAAGGAAATGTTACCATCCTTTTTTTACTGGATTTATCCTGGATTTATTTATGTTATAGCCCACCTTTCTCACAAAGACTCAAGGTGGATTACACAGCGTAAGTCAAATACAATTACCATGTATTTAGGTTCAGATAATGCTTTAGCTCCTGTTATGTATGAAATATTCGTTTACACAGCATTCCCTGTAAAGGCTCACTTAACTGGACTGAGAGAATAACTGAAAACACATTGCATTTACAGTGCAATTCTTACCCTATGCAGTCACATCATTCTAGGGCCACTGAAGTCAGTCTGCTTATAAGCATGCAAAGACTTAGGATCATTTGCTTCTTAAAGATAAGCTGACATTCTCAACCACCAATTGTTGACAAAGCAACTTTAATAGAAAGTTCAGGTCTGAGAATTACACACAGTTGAATTACAACTTAACCGCAATAAACATCTCTTGTCCATCTGAGGGTATTACAGGATGACATAAATACTTCTCTAATAAGAACTCTAATACTAAACATTAAATAGAAAGAGATTATAAATATTCTATGAGATTCTAGACCAATAAAAATTCTCCTTGTGCTCAAGCTACAATTGTGCAATTTAAGCTGACATTTTCACTTCAAGCATATTTTCTGAGTACCAGAGACATTAGATTACGATTCTTGCTGGTACACCAAACTTGTAACACTTGTGTCTTAAATGATATCCAGCTTATTAATTGAGATTTCACTATGCATTTTTCACAGCAAGGAAAAGTCTGCACAGTTCTGAATGTCTGAAGTACTGTAACACTTTATTCTTGTGCATACAGACACCCTCAACTACTCTTCAGTTTTAAAAAGTGAAACAGTTCAGGTTACCAATCATCTGAAAAGGCATTTATTTTTTCTGGGATCGTATTAATATGTTCCATATAGATATATCTTTGATCAGATTTACTTAGAAATGTGCTTTTTAGTTCCTCAAACTAACTTAGTAAAGATCTCCAACTTGCAGGGGAGGGATCACACAAGTGAAGCTTATTCATCCAACCTTGCTTATTTTACTGCAAAATTAGTTCCACCAAAATTTCAATACTATAACTGTTAAGTTTATTGAGAGAATTTTGACACAAAATTATATGGTAGATGCCACCCCTAAAATAGCCAAGGAAAGTTCCTAGAAGGGTGAACATTAAGAAAAATATCAACCTTGGCTTATCTACAATTTTTCCTGATAGCTTAAACAATCACTATTTAATACTAGTATCGGATGGTTATCTAGTCTTCCCATATTGGTTCCCACCAATGCTCCCACTAAGCTATGGAGTCTTGTGAGCAAAAATTCTACTTTGTGAGCTACTGGCATTAAAGTTGTGAGTGAGCAATTTGGGTACTGCATAAATTACTTTGCTCTGCAGCCATCTTTTCTGAGCTAAGACAAAAATGTGTGAGCCAGAGGCTAAAAAACTGTACTTTATTTCCTGAACAGCAGAAGCAACAATTATTTTAAGATAGTAGACTATTATTTAAGATAGTAGACTTTCTGCTTAGGCTCCAGCCTGTAAATTCTTACAGATTTATATTAGCCATTAACACATGGCAGGCTTTTCCATCTAAACCATTCCATATTACTGTGCATACTTTCTGGACAGTTTGGTATGCTAAATCTGCTGTTAATTCTATGTTTAACCAAAGGCTTCTAAATATTAAATATGAGAAATATTTGTACTAATCTTAAAAAACATTCCAGTCAGCATATACAGAGCCTACAAGAGCTCTGCTTGTACATTACAAACATACCACAGGATGACCACTGGAGTTGGTTTTGATTGAGCTGTTGTATACAAGCTTAACAATTTTAAGGTGCCAAAAACAAGATACAGTTCGAAGATCCCTACTCTGAGGAAACAAAGAATTGCTCCAAACCTCCTTTTCCATTGGGTTCAAAATCAGATTAACAGTGAAAAATTCATACAAGGTAGAGTATACCAATAACTAAGTTGATGATAAATATCCAACACTCCTATCATACACGTCTACTCAGAAGCCAGTCTTCAAGAGCTCGATGGGATGCAATGACTTGGGACTAATCTCATCCTCAGTGGGCCTTACTACCAAATAAACATGCAGAGTACTGAGCTGTAGGCCTGTTCAGCTCGAGAAACTTACCTTTAAAATCACATACTAAAATGAACATACTGCGGGGGAGTAACAGCACAGCACAGATTTGGAAAGGGAAGAATGAATCAGTCTCCTCCTGCTAGCTATCTAGCATCTCCTTGGATTAATGTGGTATATGCATTCAGGTACAACTATTTAAAGAAGCATGAGTTACTCTTACACAGATCTCATGGCTTCTCAGTACTGTTATGCTCTTAACAGAGATGGCTGGGTCCCTGGTAGTCACTTACAGCATGTGTTTGACATTTGACTTGTGACGTTAGCTGTGGGACTATACACAGCACAAACATAAAAGAATGAAATATATTGAAGCTAATTTTTTATCATACATTGTATGTAAAAAAATTTGAACCTATGATACAGGTGTTAATTTCATATGCAATTAGTTATGAAAAAGTCAGTTGATGCTGCCTATACTTTTCTAAAACCAACCATTTTTTCTGATCATATCCGTAAATTGAAGAAAAAGATGCCTTTGAATTTACTATTTCAGAGTAAATTCAGAGTACTAGCACTGAAAGCCTTCACAAACATTATTTGCACCTACATGCCTATGAATATTACTCAACTGTAACTAAGAAGTGAACCATAAAGTATATCCTGGATAACCATTTCATCCAATGAATTATTTATCTGCGACGACTGGACAATAATATCTAACAGTACAATTGTGATTTTGATGAACTGAGTCCCCATACTAATTAAAACAGATTAATGTATGACAAAACAAAGAATTAATGAATCTTTAAAATTCTAACATACATATTTAGCTAGTTTCCAAAACCCTGGACAGCAAAGATAAAAGCTTAACACAAGATACAGGAGTTCTTCGAAACGGTTCACCAATGGCCAACCTGTCAGTCCCCCGATTCCAGTGACCTATTCTCAGAGCACTGGCTTCTCCTTGGGGATTTTCGATACTTCACTCACTGTTGCCATGACGACAGCTTCATCTCTATGAACCACTCCACATCACCCAGGCTTTGGTAAATGTAGCTGGTCGCTGTATAGTCGGTTGCAAGGGAAAAAAGAGCTAAAGTTAATAACATGTACAATTGATTTACGTGTAAAACTGTTAACACGCACAGAAAAATGCTTATATCCCAATGTTTTGTTTTGTTTTTAACTGAACCTGTGAGACAGGTATTAAGGCTTCATATACAATGTTACAAAAATTTCTCACATGCTTACTTTTAGGTTAGTTAAAAATAAAGCCCAAACCCATATTTGCTTGAATGTGACATTACTCACACAGTACATGTACATCTGGCATGCCAGTTTGTTTTTAATGAGAAAAGGTTTTATTTTATAAGAATTTTTTTGCTCACAACACTTCAAATTCTATCTAGAAAATTTGATACTATTTTGACTTGCCAAGAAACATTTAAAAGGTACCAGTTAACTGAAAGCTTAACTTGAAATCACATTTCTAAGTCAACAGGTCCTGGTTATTATAACTGTCTAATTGAAATGATGTTGAAACATCTATTTAGATTGAATACATCTTCTCTGTACTGAACACACTTTTCTGAACAACAAATAATCATCTAAATCTAAAGACACAAATGTATGGCATTTAAGGTAACCCCTCAGTCCACAAGGTATGGCAAAGAAAACCCTACCAAGCTTTGATTTACCAGGAACTACCTGAAATCAAGTCCATGCTTACTGATGCAAAGATATCATTAATTACAACCCAAGCAGACAAAACCAAAGTGTCTTTTTAAGAAAGTATGCTAGATTAAGACTCTTGTCCAAGTTTTCCAGTAGTTATTTGGTCTTTCTGTCACTTAACACCTTATCTTATTTAAGGTCCCCCAACCTTCCCCTACCAAAAGCGTTACATCAAGGACGGGAAAGAACCAGTTCACAAGCCAAAAATTCAGCATGAACATGGCTTGGTTCAGAGCCCCTGAACCAATGTTTCGGGATTTTGCCTTCCCCAAATATTTACTGGACTTTTGTCCAGTTTGGATGTTTGGGCCATTTAAACCTAACAGCTGAGCAGCATGGGTTCACAGCTGACCTATTAGGTTTAAATGGCTGCTAGCCATTAAACCTCATCTGTTCCCCCTCCCACGCACACTTGAAAGTGGGGAGAAGTGAAACCGAAGGGTTTAATAGCTATCAGCCTTTTAACCCTTCCTGGGCAAAAGGGGGATCCAAACAGGCCACCCCAAATCAGGATTTTTAGGTTCATGCCAATCCCTACTTTACATAACCACAACTGATGACAACTCTACAGGATCCATTAAAAACACACAAAGTGAGACTTGTCTGATTTAGAGATAATCAAACAGTATGGAAAAAATGCTGCTCCAGTGACTCTAATTGAATACTGTTTCCAGGATTCTCTTTACATTCTTGAAGATGCCACTAAAAAAGGTACATATTGTAAACCAAACCATTCTGTCAGCTTTCCCCACTATAAGCTCAAAGACAGACACAAGGCATGCTAAGAACCAACTGCTATTTCTCAAGGAGTTAACATCTAAGCACAAATGTCACTGTAACAGGTAAAAAAGCTAGGTAAATTAGAAGCCTTCTAGTATCAGCAAAAACCTAAAACTCCCTTGCCACCATGTTCAATACCTACTCAGTCACAAAGAAATAATTAATGTTTCATGCAATAATCACTTGTTCACATTAACACAACAGTAACAAAACTGATCAGCATTGGCTTCAGAGCACTCAACTGTCCATGCTCAGCCCAAAGATCACTCCACTCAACCTATTCCGGTAAGCCTACAGAGAACCTCCACAGCCTTTGGGTTACATTACAACATAAAGTACATATGCTGAAAAAAAGAGCAGACCTTACCTTTTGACTCTCAACTGGCGCAAGTGGTGGAAAACATTGATCACATCTCTTATGCGACGAGGTGCTTCTTCAATTTTGGAAGCAAGATTGATGCAGGCCATAGCAACAATCTGAAAAGAAGCCCATTGCCATGAAAAGGCAGTCCTCCAGGATCAGGAACAACACATTACTACAAGGCTGTTGAAAATAATTTGGCCAAGCCCCAAAAAGAGCTATGAGAAAAGCCTGGCCTGGTTGTGGTGTATGTTCCTTTAAGAGGATTTTATAAAAGTTAGGGGTAGAAAGTGGGAGTGATTGCAGCAATGAGGTGTTTCATGCTTGTGTACTTGAAAGCAATAAAGACTGACGAGAAGGCATTATTTATAAGATATTTATAAGATATAACACCAGTCCTGCTGTGTGTTCTGGAATTGCCTCAATGAGAAAAAATTTGGCCAGCGCACTTCCCAAGATAAGGAAACTAAAGAGAGTGGCGCCAGTACTTCCACAGCACACCTCCTGCCCAGGGCTCCCGCTCTTCTCCCCGCCCCAACATTCACCCCAAACTCACCTCGAAGCTGTGCTTGACGAAAGACTTGGAGTAGAAGAAGCGATGGAACAGCACTTGCCCGGTCGCCATCGCCACCTGCGAAGATAATCCCCGCAGCGGGGAAGGGGATAGGATGAGCGAGGTCAAGGAGGCTGCGGGGACGCGCACGCGCAGAAAGCCCCCTCCAGCGAAGCCCGCTCCTCCCCCTCGTTTCCCGGAAGCGGCGCCGACGCCGGGCCTGTCAAGCTAGGCCCAAGCCTGCGAATCCGCCGCCATTTTGTCTCCAGCGCTCTGACACGCACCGCTCCCTCGCCACTGCCCCCCTCCCATGAAGGCTGCCGCGCGGCCTTCTAGGCCGGCGGCCTCTTAAACCTTATCTCCACCTCGCTCCTCTAGCTCACGACTGAGAAATTAAGGCTTCGGGCCTACGTCAAGCACCCCGCCCCCCCCCCGATGAGAGAGGAAAAGCCTCCCGCATCAGGCCCGGCCTCGCGCCCCCTCCCCCCGGCCTTCTGTGCGCGCCCGCCCGCGCTTGCGCTGACCTGCGGCAGGCGAAGGATGATCCCGGCGGACTGGATGAGCTCGCAGCCCAGTATCCGCAGGTCGGTCTCGGCCTGGAGGTCCAGCCCGTCCTGCATGGAAGGGGTGGGCGAGAGCCGCTCTTCGGGGATGAGCGAGTGGTCGATGGTCAGCGAGACTTCCGAGTACAAGCGGTCCCCGATGAGGATCCCCGCCGCGGGCGGCGGAGGCGGTGCTGAGCCGAGGGCGGCAGCGCCCGCGGCGGCAGCGGGAGACGGATGAGTCCCGGTGGAGGCCATGACGAACGCCCGCTGAGTGCACGTCCGACCGCACCCGGAGCCGGCCACGCAGAGAATAACCCGTCTGCGCCCGGCCCTCCTCCCGTCGCCCGTTGACGCAGCTCGGAGCGGTGCGTGATGGGAAAAGAGTTCCTCCCCCCCTTCCGCGAAGCGACCAGCACGTTCTGTACGCCTCACCCCCCCCCCCCCGTCTTGGCATGACGTATTTAGCGCCAAAGGGGGAGAAAAGGCCCTCTGAGAGACGAGCGCGCGCGCGCTATTAATAACCGCCAGACAGAGGCTGGTCGTGAGAGGAACAAAGGCTTGCGCTCGTCTACACAGCAAGGGGGCGAACTCCTGACGTGGTTCTGCTTCAGAGTACCGACAGGGCCTGACATGTGTGAGGGCTTTCCCTCCCGTGAAAAGTGTCCTGTCACTGAAAAGCTGCTGTCGCGGCGTCAGATGTTTTAATTCAACTCAGTTGCCCTCCGTGCGAGTTTTCCGTTTGCATGGAAGGTGTTCTTTTTAAAAACAACCTCCAGTTCTCCAGTTGAACTCTACACTTATATCAACCCAAGGTCACCCAGCAAGTTTCCAAGGCACAGGGGGATATTAGTCTGATACTGTAACCACTACCCCCACGCTTTCTAACCTCAAATGGCATGCGTTTAGTTTTAAACTAAAATGTCGCCCTTGTCACCCTTAAAACTCAAAATATGTGCAAAAGTGCCTTAAGCTACCAGCTTTGCATGCTGGCCGGCAATGCTCCCTGGAAGCTGCGGAGTCTTGTGAGCAAAAATTCTACTTCGTGAGCTCCTGGCATTAAAGTTGTGAGCCAGCGATTTGGCTGCTGCATAAATTAGTTTGCTCTGGAGCCATCCTTCCTGAGGCTAAAAAACTGTGAGCTAGCTCACACTAACTCAGCTTAAAGAGAACACTGCTGGCCGGTTATGGAATGTTTACCTCTCTATCCCAACTCACTTTTATAAGATGGAAAAGGTCATACCTCAAGACGCCAGATCAGTTTGCTGTGGAAAAATACACTTTGATTTTACTGCTTGTTCTCTCACGATTCATGTGTAAGAACCTGAAGTAATTTTAATTAAACACAGCACACTGATTTCTTTATCAATTGGTGCCAGATAAGCTCAGTATTGCTTTCACTCAGGAAATGCATTAAGAAAATAAGTAAATGTATAGAAAGACTGGGCTGCCTTGTAAAGGACCTTAAAAGTGATATGTTGTCCACCCTGTGGCTCACAGTGCCCTACTGATCTGAGTTACACCCCTCTAATTCCATTTCCTTCAATCGACTTGGAAGGGTGTAACTCTGCTTAGAACTGAACTGCCAGTATAGGAAATCTAAAATTAGATCATCCTAGGCACAGGGGGGTCTGATAAGAGAAAGCCCTTTGCCCTGGCAATTGGTTGCATTGTCAAACAATTGTTATTGTGTGAAAGAGCCTCCCAAAGTTCACCTGAAATCTACTCTCCTGTAATTTAACCACATTAGTTCATGTATAATTGAATATGGAATTTACTGACACCAATATCATAATGGTATTGCTTTTTTTTTTCAAAATATGACCATGCCCTAGAAACCTATATATTTATATGTTGTTGTTGTTCAGTCACACAGTCAAGTCCGACTCTTTGCGACCCTTTGGACCACATTACGCCAGGCCCTGCTGTCTTCCTGATGTCTGTAGTTTGCATAATTTCATGTTTGTTGCCTAAAGAACACCGTCTAACTATCTCATCCTTTGACGTCCCCTTCTTCTTTGATCTTCAATCTTATACCATGCTATTTAGTATCTGTATGAAGTAGGGATGCCAGCCTCCAGGTGGGGCTTGGGGAGTCCCTGAAAATACACCTCATCTCTAGACTACAGAGATCCCTTCCACTGGAGAAAATGGATGCTTTGGAAGGGGGAGTTTATAGCATTGTACCCCACTGAGGTCTCTGTTCTCCAAACACTCCATCCCCAAATCTCCAGGAGTTTCCCAACCTGGACCTGGCAACCCTATCCTCCCTGTCCCCTGCCGGTGGCCAGAAGGGACCTGGCAACCATAGCAAAAAGGAAAGGGAAGGGGGCAGAGAAACAGTGAAGCTCAGCCACCTTCCAACCTGCATCCCATCCCAAGGGTGACAGACAGTGGGGCAAGGATGATAAACCCCTCTCCGACATTGGTGTTGTGTAACGCCAGGTCCATAAATAATAAGACCTCAGTCCTTCGAGACTTCTTGCTCGAACAGGATATGGACCTGGCGTGCGTGACTGAGACCTGGGCGCGAGATGGGGAGACAGTTGCTCTCTCCCAGATGGCTCCTCCTGGGTTCTCGGTCCTCCACCAATCTCGAACGTTGGGGAGGAGTGGCTCTGTTCGTTCGGGAGGTTTACTCCTTCAGGGCACTCCCGGTCGCTAGGATCTCGGGCATGGAGTGTGCTGGGTTTGTGTGGGAAGCTGGGGAGAGTTTGGCTGTCTGGCTGGAGTACCGACCGCCCAACGTACTGGCAGACAGCCTGCCATCTCTGGTGGAGGCTGTGTTGGGCTGGGCGTTGGAACACCCTAGGCTGTTGGTCCAGGGGGACTTCAGCGTCCATGCTGACGACGTGACCTCCCCCTGAGCAGTGAACCTAGCATCGTCCATGGCAGTGCTGGGACTCTCTCAATATGTAATGGCACCCACTCATCAGGCCGGTCACACGCTTGATCTGATCTTCGCAGCTGGGATTACAGTGGACCGGATTGCTGCTACTGCAGTACCATGGTCGGACTACTATGTCCTGAGGGCCCGAGTGAACATGGCACCCCAACCCGCGAAGCCAGATGGACCCTTTGCAGCTTCAGATGTCTCTCCGGGATCCATTGCCCCCTTGCAACTTGCTAGATGAGATAGTCGAGGATTGGAATAACCGACTCTTGGCGGCCATCGACGAGATCGCTCCCAGACGTCCTCTACATCCCCGCTCGAGGCTGGCTCCTTGGTATACCCAGGAGTTGAAGCTGATGAAACGAAGGCTCAGACGACTAGAGAGACAGTGGCGGCAAGCACGTGACAAAGCGTCAAGAGCATCCTATCGAACGTTTATGAAGTTGTATGAGATAGCAACCAAGGCTGCAAAGAGGGCGTTCTACGCGGATGAGATTGCATCTGCAAGCTCACGCCTGGCACAATTGTATAGAATGATTTGGTCTTTAACTACCCTGCCACAGAGCAGACAAAATGTGAGGGAATTGGATATTTGCTGCAAGGCTTTCGCGAGCTATTTTGCAGATAAAGTCCTGTCACTTTGCCATGACCTCCCAGCCACATTTGAGACAGTATGTGAACTGGAGGCTCCATGCACGTCTTCTGGTCCCATTCTGGATCGTTTCATACCTCTCAGCCTTGAGGAGGTTGATAGGTTGATCTCAACTGTACGCCCAACCACCTGCAGCCTTGACCTGTGCCCCTCCTGGCTAATTAAAGCTGACCGAGAGGGGTTCCGAGGCCCCCTCAGGGATATTGTTAACAGGTCCTTATCTGAGGGCCTATTCCCTGGGGCTATCAAGGAAGCGACGGTCCGTCCTCTCTTAAAAAAACCATCCTTGGATTGGGCCGAATTGGCTAACTATCGGCCAGTTTCCAACTTGCCTTACTTTGGCAAATGAATAGAGAGGGCAGTGGCAATACAGCTGCAGGCCTACCTAGATGACACTTCCATGCTAGACCTGTTTCAGTCCGGCTTCCACCCGGGCCACAGGACTGAGACAGCACTGGTCGCCCTCACAGATGACCTCTGAAGGCATCTAGATCGGGGCAGGACGGCAGTGCTCCTGTTGTTGGACCTGTCAGCAGCGTTCGACATGGTCAACCATCAGTTGCTTGCCCACCGCCTCGCCGACGTGGGGAATCGGGGCCTTGCCTTGCAATGGCTCGTCTCCTTTCTCCAAGGTCAGGGACAAAGGGTGGCGCTTGGGGAGAAGCTGTCCCGAAGGCACCCACTGGTTTGTGGAGTGCTCCAAGGGGCAGTTCTCTCCCCAATGCTATTTAACATCTATATGTGCCCCCTTGCCCAGACTGCCTGGAGGCATGGGCTAGGGTGTCACCAATACACGGATGACACCCAGCTCTATCTGTTGTTGGGCGGTCAATCTGGCTCTAACCTGGAAGATCTGGACCGAGTGTTGCGGGACGTAGCGGGCTGGCTTAGGCTGAGTCGGCTGAAACTGAATCTGGTGAAGACGGAGGTCCTGTGCCTGAATTGAAGTGGTACGGGGTTAGGGGTCCCTCTCCCGGCCTTCGGTGGGGCGCCATTTGGTGCCAGCACCAAGGGTCAGGAGTTTGGAAGTCCTGGATGATTCCTTGTCAATGGAGGCCCAGGTAGCAGCCACTGCCAAAGCAGCCTTTTACCATCTTCGGCTGATCAGGCAGCTGGTCCCCTTCCTCGAACACAATGATCTTGCATCAGTGATCCATGTGATGGTCACCTCAAGGCTGGATTACTGCAATGCTCTCTACATGGGGCTGCCCTTGGGGCAACTCCGGAAGCTGCAGCTGGTGCAGAATGCAGTGGCCAGGCTGCTGATGGGACTTCCCATGCGGGAGCACATCCAACCTGTGCTAAAGCAGCTGCACTGGTTGCCAATAGTGTTCTGGATATGCTTCAAGGGGCTGGTTTTGAACTTTAAAGCCCTAAATGGTCTGGGGTCTGTCTACCTGAGGGACTGCCTTTCCCTGCATGTTCCCCAAGGGCACTGCGTTCAGAGACTCAAAACCGCCTGGTCCCCCCTGGCCTAAGAGATGCCAAGTTAACAACAACAAGAACTAGTGCGTTCTCTCTAGCTGCACCGAAGCTATGGAATGAGCTCCCGGATGAAATCCGAGCAGTATGGGATCTGCAACAATTCCTTAGAGCAGTAAAGACCAAGCTCTTCCATCAAGCATTTTAATATGTTTGCTACACGGGCAGTACCGCAACAGCACTAGCACAAGCATCCTGAGATGCTTGCCACACTGGTAGTACCACAACAGCATTAGCACTTTATACAGAATGCCGCCATATTTTAATGTGATTTTGTATCTACTATATTGCTTTGTACTGTATTGTTTTTAGATGTAGTAACATTGTGTTTAAAAGTGTATATTGGTTTTAACTGTTTGTAAGCCGCCCTAAGCCGCCTTGGCGGGAGGGCGGGATAAAAGTTCAACAAATAAATAAATAAATAATATGAAGCCACTGGGATAGGTTATCAAGAGGTATTGACTGCAATGTCACCAATATGTGGATTATACCCAGCTCTATCTTTATTTGCCACCTAAGTCTGAGGATGCTATTAATGATCTGAAGGGGTGCTTGGAGTCAGTAATGGGCTGCATGAGGGTGAACAAGATGAAATTTACTAGAAAGGCAGATGAACTTCAGATCTCCCCTGTCTTAGATGGGGTTATAGTCCCCTTGAAAAGCCAAATTCACAGCTTGGGAGTGCTGCCTGATACAGGGTCACCTTAGAACCAGGTGGCTACCGTGGCTTGGAGTGCAATTGTACAGCTCCAGTGGGTGCACCAACTGCATCTGTTCCTGAGTCAGTCAGATCTAGCCATGGTGATCCATGCCTTAGTTACATCTAGACTGGACAACTGCAACATGCTCTACTTGGGGCTATCCTTGAAGAGTGTTCAGAAGCTGCAGCTAGTTCAGAATGCTGCAGCTACTGCTGGTTGGGGCTCGCTATTGGAAGCATATGTCCCCAATATTATAGCAATTACACAGGCTACTGATCCACTCCAAACTAAGGTGCTGGTTTTGTCCTTTAAAGCCCTACATGGCTTGGGACCGGGCTGTCTAAAGGACTGTCTTTCCTATTTGTTCTTGCCTGGGAATTAAGTGTCATCGGGAGAGGGACTGTCCCACCAATTGAACATGTCTATTTGGAGGGTACACGAAAGAAGGCCTTTTCCACGGCAGCCCCAAAATTATGGAACAACCTCCCCAGGGAGGTACTGCTGCCCCCTTATTGATGATCTTCAGGAGGCAGTTGAAGACAGATTTATTTAGGACTAGGTTTTGATTGATGTAATTTTATATTATTGGCTATTCTAATTAAAGATTTTACACTATAACTTTTATGGGGTTTATAATAGCTGTTATTACTGTGTTTTATGTTTTATTTCAATTGTAAGCCATCTTGAGTTCTGTAAGGGAGAAAAATGGCTAATAAATATTTTAAATAAATAATATTTGTATACAATGCTACTCCTTAGCTTAAATTCCTAGCCTAAATCCATGGCATATTTCTTTGGGTATAAATTCAGAGCAGCTACCAAAGATTACACTTTTGCTGCACAGCACAGCAAATATGCAGGTGTACTTTACTGTGTTGATATTCATATGGATGTCAGGATTGCTAATAATGTCTCACTATATGTACAAGTAGCAACAGACGCCTACATGATGGCACACAAGCATTTTCACTGAATCCTTGTGAGGCAGCCTAATCGAAATGCAGCCAATGAGCAAACACTTGAGATTTCTGAATTACCCTAGGTTTTAAAGATCATGAATCTGCAACTCTCTACCTTTTACAGGTGTTAACTAGATCAGCAAAACCAATCTCTGTGTTTTCTTGACTGGATTTTACTTCTGTACACAGCAGTTCATCCTGTATTTTCCATGATTAGAACAAAGTTTGAGTCCAGCGGCACCTTTGAGACCAACAAAGTTTTATTCATGGTATAAGCTTTCATATGCAAGCACGCTTCATCACCGGACTCAAACTCTGTTCTGCTGCTTCAGACCAACAGGGCTACCCCACCCAAATCTATTTCCTTGATTAGGTTTGAGTTTATGTCCATCCTACTTTGTAGACCACTCCCAAACTAAAATTGGGAGAGGTCCACACCCATCTAAGCAATTGTCTACTGTTTTGACTCCATTATGTTTTCATTTGTGCCCTCCCAATGTAATACCCTAACCCTCTCTCTCCTGACCTGTGGATTATAGCTTTGGGCTTAAATTGAATGCACACTTCATGCATCTGACAATTGAATGTACACTTCTTGCATCTGACTTAAAGTGAGCTCTGACTCACGAAAATTCACGTTAGAACAAACATTATTGTCTTTTAAGTTGCAACTGGGCTCCTGTTTCATTTTGCTGTCTCTGAGGGGCCGTGAGAATAGAATGATAGCCCAATCTCATCAGATCTCAGAGTTAATAAGCAGGTTGGGCCCTGGTCAGTATTTGGATGGGAGACCACCAGGGAATACCAGGGTTGCTATGCAGAGGCAGGCAATGGCAAACCACCTCTGAACATTTCTTGTCTTGAAAATCCTGCAGAGTTGCCATAAATTGGCTGTGACTTGAAGGCAAAAAAACAAAAGTACCAGGTATGGTGGTGACCTCCTTGGAGAATTAACAAAATATTACTCAAAGGTACACAGCAAGCCAAGAGACGGGTGTGTAACATTAAGCAGAACAGCAATGAAAACAAGATCCAGACAAGACGGTAAAGGATCTAGTCAGAAGTGGTGTGGACCACTGCCAACAACTGATGAATTTCTAAAGTACATGAACTTGAGAACAAATCCGTTGCCTGGAGCTAGCCATACCCAGGTTTTATTGAGTCAAAGTACCAAATCTGTGTATGAATTCCAGCTCAGCAGTTCCCCGAGTCTTTTCCTCTGAGGTTCTGCAACCTTTAAATTTTGATGGATGTCAGTGATATTGGTTGAAACAATCCAATCATTAAAGACTGAAATGGTCAGTTTCTGAATGTTTCATTGTAGATGTCTGCTTTGAGGCCCTTGTAGCATAAGGCCAGTTTTGTTGAGCCAACAAACAATGCTTAGCACAACACTGGCTGTGTAACCAGGTGGCGATATAACTAAGTTTTTGGAAGTAGCAGAACAAAGTTTGAGTCCAACAAAGGACTTTAAGGCCAACAAAGTCTAATTCTGAGTAAAAGCTTTTGGGTGCATGCACACTTTTTCAGACACCAGAAAAACTTTGTTGGTCTTAAAGGTGCCACTGGACTCAAATATTGTTTTGCTGTTTCAGACCAACACGGCTACCCACCTGAATCTTTTTGAAAATAGAATCTTTCATTTCCTCAATATTCTCCTTCCACACAATGGTTGTAATAACCCCTTTCCTCTATTAAAAGAACAAAACATCTTAGAAGTCAGCCTGAAAAATCCTAGGAGGACCCAGGGAGAAAAGGCTCTCTGCTTATGATGCGAAGCCCATTCGTTCGCTCGCCTATTCCAGGGAACGAGCCCCATACTAAGCCTTGACTTTTTGTCCAGTGAGCTGTTCCAAGGTTCATCACTCCACCGACTTAGCCTCTGCCCCACGAACGTCACTCCCGCCTCGCTCTTTCCTCCTCCTCCGCCTCCGCTTCTAGTTTCCCAGCCTTTCGCAATCCGCCGAGTAACGCAGCTGGCACGTGGGAAATCCCCAACATACCACTCAGTTTTGGGGATCTGCGTCTCATGCCTTTAATTAGCCCAGATCCTTCCGCGACCTCCAGGAAGAGTCGGCTCTTCTTTCCACGCCTAGGTGGTGAAACCAGCTGAAGGAGCTGACCGCTAAGCGAACAGGGGAGAGGGCGGCCCTTGTATCCGATTTAGCACTGCACGCAAACTGGCTTCTCCCCGGCGGTTGCATTGTGGCTGGGATAAATTGCTGGGTTACCTGCCCTTTCCCCCAACCTGCACAGTTTCAAGACATGTGAATACTCTCTTTTGATAAGTGCTCTGGCAGGGTTCAAACTGGGGCGTTTTATTAAACAAAGCAAGTTGATTGAGAAAAATGCATCCGGGGGTGGGAAGTGTGTGCCTAAAAGCTGGAAAGAGCCCCTGCCTAGTCAGCACATGCAACAAAGTATTCCAAAACTATGGTGGCATTAGCAGGGGAGACTGACGGTAAGTTTAGCACAAGCCCCACCATGTGAAACCAATTACTTTCTAAGGACAGGCTTTTCTAAAGAATAGGAAGGGGAAGGAGTTTGTGCAATCTAAAGGGCTTTTCCTGCTATCTTGTGAGATCAAATGTCGTTTATGGGGCAGGAATGTGAATCTTGGGGTGCAAGACCTGGGGGAAGGAGAAGTGACAAAGCTGGTGGTGCTGGGGAGCTCCAGTTTTGCACTGCTTCCAACAGCAACAAAAACTAGGCGGGACTGTAGAGGTAAGTAAAAAGCAGGGTCGCAGGTAGGGATGCCAGCCTCCAGGTGGGACCTGGGGATCTCCCAGAATTATAGCTCATCTCCAGACTACAGAGATCAGCTCCCCTGGAGAAAACGTATGCTTTGGAGGGTTGACTCTATGGCCTTATGCCCCACTAAAGTTCCTATCCTCCTTGGGCTCCACCCCCAAATCTCCAGGACTTTACCAGCTTGGAGCTGGCAACCCTATCCCACCTGTCCCCTGCCGGTGGCCGGTTGGGAGGGACCTGGCAACCAATGTTCCCTCTAAGCCATGGAGTCTTGTGAGCAAAAATTCTACTTTGCCAGCTGCTGGCATTAATGTTGTGAGTGAGCGATTTGGCTACTACATAAATTAGTTTGCTCTGGAGCCATCCTTCCTGAGCTAAGACATAAATGTGTGAGCCAGAGGCTAAAAAACTGTGAGCTACCTCACCCTAACTCAGCTTAGAGGGAACACTGCTGGCAACTCTAGTCGCAGGAATCTATTCCTCATTGTAGTGTATCCACGTAGCAACATGGAACAGCCATGTGTGCGGACTGGTCTAAACTGGTCCGCCATGCGACCAGGCAAAGGGCCTGAGCTTTGCCCCAAAAGACAATAGACTGCAGGCTCCTAGCTCCCTTCCAATCGGGGAGCCAAGGAGGCGCTGGCGATAGTGGCTGGGGTGAAGAAATCCCACCATTATCTCTACGGCCTGCCTTTCGAAATCATAACAGACCACAAACTGCTCCTGGGACTCCTGGCCACGGACCGCCAAACCCCGCAGATGGTCTCACCTCGGATCCTGTGGTGGTCTATTTTCCTATCAGGATACACATACTCCCTCACCCATTGGCCCGGGAAGGCTATGAGGCACGCGGATGCCCTCAGCTGCCTTCCCCTGGCTGTCACGGACCCTGACCCACCCCCTGAACACATGGTCGCCCTTGTGGAGACACTTCCTGACCAGCCGGTCCATGTGCGGGAAGTGGCCCGACTCTCGGCCCGGGACCCTGTCCTCTGCCGCGTCCTGGAATGGGTGGGGAGGGGGTGGCCTGTGGCCAAGGAGGGCCCCGAGTTCGCCCCTTTTGCTGTCCGCAAACATGAACTCTCCACATATAAGGGGTGTTTGATGTGGGGAGGCAGGGTGGTGATTCCGGCCCCGCTCCAGCAACGGGTGCTGGAGGCGCTACATGAACATCACCCGGGAGTAATACTCATGAAGGCGCTAGCAAGGAGCTACATCTGGTGGCCGGGCCTTGACAAGGACATCGAGGACAAGGTAAAAAGATGCCAGCCTTGCCAGGCCTCACGCCCCGACCCACCACGAGCCCCAGAGAGAGCCTGGGAGTCCTCCCATCACCCCTGGTCCCGGCTCCACCTGGATTTCGCGTGCCTGTTCCAGGGGCAGATTTTCTTTATTCTAGTCAATGCCTACAGCAAGTGGCTAGAGGTCGTCCCGGTACCGTCCATCTCCTTGAAATCTGCCATCAGGGCCATGTGGCGGATCTTCAGTGCCCAGGGCCTCCCGGACACACTGGTCACGGACAACAGCACCGCTTTTTACCTCCCGGGAGTTCCAGGACTTCACCGCTTACTACGGCATCCGACATGTGCGTTCCGCGCCGTTTCATCCCACCACTAATGGCCAGGCGGAAAGAATGGTCCGGACGGCCAAAGAAGCTCTACGGTGGCTTGACTCCCCGGATTGGGAATACAAGATAGCGTCCTTCTTTTTTGGACAACGCATCACTCCACACTCCACTACAGGGCGAAGTCCGGCGGAACTCCTCCTGGGGCGCCGCCTCATGACACGCATGGACAGGCTGCACCCGGACAGGGCCCCGGAGCGGGAGCCGGGGACGGAGGACCAGGAGGCCGCCCGAGGGTTCTTTCCCGAGGACCCAGTGTACGCCCGTAACTACACAGCGGGCCCCCCGTGGGTGCCGGCATGGGTGGTTCGGGTCAGGGCCCCCGTTCATATGAGGTCTCTTGTGAGGATGGTACTGTGCTTCACTGCCACATCGATCAGCTCCGCCGCTGGGTGGTGCCACGAGAGCCAGACGACTTCGAGGTCCCTGAAACCCAGGAGGGAGAAGAGCCAAGACCTTCACCACGGGAACCCAGCCCGGTGGAAGGCACCACGACAGCACCCATCGTCCCATCTCCCGAGGCCCCGCCCGCGGCGGACGATGCCATGACGGCCGCCCCCCGACCCTTGGTACTGGTAGGCTCCCCGACTAGGACCCAGACACCGGCATCCCCGGCGGCGCCGGGTCCTCAATGCTCCACAAGGAATAGGAAGCCTCCAGCCTACTTGAAGGACTTTGTGTGTGGGTACATCATGGACCAAGGGGGGAGGGGTGTAGTGTATCCACGTGGCAACATGGAACAGCCATGTGCGCAGACTGGTCTAAACTGGTCTGCCATGAGGCCAGGCGAAGGGCCTGAGCTTCGCCCCAAAAGACAATAGACCGCAGGCTCCTAGCTCCCTTCCAATCGGGGAGCCAGGGATAATTGAATCACTGTAAATAGCGAATCACGGGTGTTGTGTGTTTGGGGTGTGGGTTCACTTGGGAATAAAAGCCGGCCTGCGAGTCGGCTTAGGTTGTCTCGTTTTTGTTTTAATAAAGTATGTGAGAGCTGAAATCACTCATCAGTCTCAGTACTTTTCACTCATCTCCACACAGACTCCACAGCCTCAAGTAGCAGCTGTCCCAATATCCGACGATAGGAGGGAAAGCATTGGAAGACATGGAGGAGCCACCGGATTGTTTTCCCCAAGCTTTCTCCTTCAAACATGGCACAAGAATGTGTTTTCTTTGTTTCCTGGTGCGAGTAGGAAGCAGGGGAGTAAACAGGAGGGGGGCAGTGGGTCTCAAGGCTCCCAGGATCTCCCAGTGGGTGCAGTGTGCCTCCTGGGCTTCCGGGCCTTCTGGAATTTCCCAGCAGGGGCAAAGCCCCCTGCCCAGTAACATCATGAAGCTGCTCAAGCTGTTAGGTTCTCAAGGTCAGTCAGTCGTGTTTGTGGCAGCTTAACGAGTTCCTAGGAGGGACAGGGCTGGCTTTGTTTGTTTTCGTAAAGATAAGAGAGTGAGGGGGCCTTCAGGGGAGAACACTTGCCCGTGAAGAAACAACAGAGAGAGAAGGGGGGGGGAGGAGATTAACAGAGCGGAGCTGCGCCCTGTGACAGCCCCTCTCCCTCCTTGCTGAAAGATTTAAAGGGCCCTCCAGCTGATGGGTGGGCCATGTGCTCCCCAGGGATCAACTGAAGCCCTTTAAATCTCCCAGGAGGGGAGGGAGAGGGTGGCCACTCTTGAGGGTGCAGCTTCCCCACAGGCCAGCAGCAAAGCCCCCAAAAGTGGGGGAACCCCTACCCTGACCCGGGGGCTGGAAACCCTATTCCCCACTCCTCCACATGAAGCCAACTGGGTGACCTTGGGTCAGTCACAGTTCTTTCAGAGCTCTTTCAGCCCCTAAAAACTAGTCTAGCTCCTCACTAGGCAGAACACTCACTTGTGGCTGCTAGACAATCTCAGGATATCCTGGCTATTCTATGCACAATGCCGCACAATAATAATTATAATGACCAAGGACTCCCTTCCTACATAGATGTGTGCTCTCTGCCCTGATTCCATCCTGGCTAAATTAGCCTAAGGCAGCCATGTTAGGCAATTGCAATGCCTTCCTTTGGGGAAGGTGAGGTCAAGGCTCTCCTCAGGCTATGTCAATAGGTGGCCCAAACCTTGGGCCGGAGACTGAGTCACTGATGGGACATCTGCATACCTACTCATTGCCACAGGGGCTGGAAAAGCCAGGCACCCAACCTGGTCAGTCAAGGTGATTTCATCAGCAAATGCGAGTCTTCCTGAGTACAGAATCTAATTCCCGTCAAGCAGCCAGGTGAGCTGGCCACCTTTTGCTGACCCTCCCTGAATGTCTCTTAGCCCACTGTTTCTCATCCTGTGGGCTGAGAAGCCTCTGAGCGTGGGTCTCAGGGCAGCACTCCCTAATGCTGGTTCCTGCCCTTTATATCCTTCTCTTTCTTTCCTCCTCAACAGCTTCTCACATTCTCATGTCCCCTTTCCCCTTTGTGACCGCAACGAGGGCGGGAAAAGCCATCCGGGCAACTAGTATCTTCACAGTAGTACTGAAAGAAGGGAGGCGGAGGCTGGAGAGCAGGCGGGCACTGTTCAGTGTGCCGTGAAGCAACCGGAAGAGGACAGAAAGAGGCCTGCGTATGCATTGTCTCTGCCTTGGTGCTGCTCCTTCTGCAGCCCGTCCTCGTGCCCAGCCCCCTACATTGCCTCACTGCCCTCTGCCTGCTGTGGGAGATGTACTGCACCGAGCCCCTTGCCCCCAGACTCTTCAGTGCCATCTGCCATCTTCACACATCTCCTCAACCCAGCACTCCTGGAATGTGCCTCCTCAAACTCCAGCCCTGGCCCAGCTGGCAGAGGAGAAGGAAGTTGGGGTTCATAGTGGGGGCAGCTGTTCCCTTTGTGGGATATGTGTTGGTTTCTGAAAAACATCTGGCCGGGCACTGTAGAAAACAGAACGGTAGAATAGATAGGTGCCAAGGTCATAGTTTGCCTAGGTCACCAGAAAACCTCGGGCCAGCCCTGGATAGGTCACCGTGCAAAATAAATTTGGGTGTGTGGGTCATCGTCTCCAAAAGGTTGGGAGCCACTCTCTCTTAGCCTACCAGCCTGCTCCAAGGCAGGGGGAAGCCTCCACCCTGCCAGCCCTTTTGTCCACACTGCCCGGATGCCATCAGTTCAGTTCAGTTTTGTTGCATAGAGCCAATGGCTGTTACAAGCGATAGAAAATACTGCTTTTGTCACTGTTGGAGTATCCGCAGGTTCTCTCCCTGATGTCATGAAAGAGTTAACCTGTTTGTTTGTGCTAACTGGTAGTTAGTTAGGCCCAGCCCGACAAAGGGATATTTATGTCAGATCTGGACCCTGGTAACAAATGAGTCTGACACTTCTGCTTAGGGTTTTCAAGGCAAGAGGCGTTCAAGGCAAGTGTCATGACCCTGGTATATTCCTTAGTGGTCTCTCATCCAAGTATTAACCAGGGCCAACGCTGCTTAACCTCTGAGATCTGACAAGATTGGGCTAGCCTAGCCCATCCAGGTCAGGGCAACCCTGCTGAAGATGGAAAGAACATTTCCCCCTTCCTGAGGAAGTGTGAGACATTGATCTCCCACAATAATAATAAAGAAAGGCCCCTTGGGTTACTCCCTCCTGCTGCTTCTGTCTTTTGACAGGAAATCTTTTCCTTGACAATGGATGCCGTTTCATAAATTTATGCACAGTTTTTCCAGTTTCTTTTTTAATGAAGTTCAGCATCCTAGCTTTGGAATGCCTTATCTGGAAGTGTGCACCTGGCAATGGGTCTTTTACCTTCCCGATATCTGTTGAAGACCTGTTTGGTCTGTAGGAATGAAAGAAACCTAAATTTTTGGCTTTTCGGCCACTTTCTGACTTGTACTCTTTACTGACTTATTTTCACTCGTCTTGCTCACCCAGACTTCTAGGTAACATTTGTGTTTTTCCTGTAAGTCCATGCCCTTTGAAAATGTTAGGTTTTGATTTATTCTGCTTTTTTCTGTTTACCTGCTGAATACTGCTGCTCTATGCTGTTTTAATGTTTAGAATGTAACGTTCACCATTTCAGCTATTTGGATGAACGTTCTTGAGTGTTTACGTTTGTACATAAATAAAATAATGATTTGGCCTGGTTTTAATGGATTCCGTGAGTGGCCCATGGAGTTAGTTGCATGCTGGGGAGTGTGGTATATATTTATAACAGCAGCAACAACAAGACCCCCATCGCACTGGAACCAACACATAAAACTGATTGGTTTTTATAGAATTTATTTTTCCTGTATTATCAACCTATGATTGTATGCCATCTAGTGGCGATCCTTGGTTTTGCAAACAATTCTTGGGTGTGCTTGTTAAGTGCTATCAAGCCCCAGCAAGGGGCTTTCACAAAGCAAGTGAGAAGCAGAGGTGGTTTGCCCTTGCTTTCCTCTGCAGAGCCTTCCTCGGTGGTCTTCCTTCCAAGTAGCGACGCCATTTAGCTTCTGAGATCCGATGAAATAGGGCTATACCACGCTGGCTTCCCTCCCAAAATAATTATTACAGTTGAAAAATAAATTTGCCAGAGCTAACAGGTATGACATCAAAGGAAACAAGGAATCACTTCACACACACTTCAGATACTGATCTGGAACCTCACAGATTCAAAGGGAAAAAAGTCTCTTACTGTTCATGCATTTTTACTGATACCCATTAAGGTTAAGACACTGAGCTGCAGGCTGGAAGGTCTGTAGTTCGGCAGTTCAAGACCTGAGTGCTGCATGACGGAGTGAGCTCCCATCACTGGCCCCAGCTCCTGCCAACCTAGCAGTTCGAAAGCAAGACAAAAAGGTGCCCCCTCGCGAAAAGCCCCCCCCGCCTCTTCCCAGGCTTGCTTGAACTCCCCGCAGAGCTGGCGCTGGGAGGGAAGGGGCAGCGGTTTAAACCTCTGCCCCTTCCCTGGCTTTCCTGGGGGTCCAGCAGCCGCGGAGCCCCCAGGAAAGCCGGCGCTGGGAGGGAGGGGCGGCGTTTTAAACCTCTGCCCCTTCCCTGGCTCTCCTGGGGGTCCTGCAGCCGCGGAGCCCCCAGGAAAGCCAGCGCTGGGAGGGAGGGGGCGGCGGCTAGACCCCCCACCCACTTCCCGGCTTTCCTGGGGGTCCCGCAGCCACGGAGCCCCCAGGAAAGCCGGCGCTGGGAGGGAGGGAGGGAGCGGTGACTAGACCCCCGCCCCCTTCCCTGGCTTTCCTGGGGCCCCGCAGCTGTGGAGCGCCCAGGAAAGCCAGTGCTCCACCGCCGCCCCCGGTCTCCAGGCCCCACCGGGAGCCGGCCCTGATTGCAAGTAGATAAATAGGTACCGCTTTGGTGGGAACAGCGTTCTGTGCGCCTCAGTGTCTAGGCATGCTGCCCACGTGACCACGGAAATGTCTTCAGACAGCGCTGGCTCTGGCTTGGAAATGAAGATGAGCACCGCCCCCTAGAGTCAGATTTGACTGACTTTCAAGCAAAGGAAATCTTTACCTTTTACCCTTTAGTACACACACAAGGATTTCAGCATGTTCAGCCATGCAGATTCATGGGAGGCTTAGTATTATACTATTTGCTTTCAAGCAAGGGAAATCTTTACCTATATAACTAATTTAATGACAATTTTATGTCTTGTCTGCCTGCCTGCCTGCCTGCCTCTCTCTCTCTCTCTCTCTCCATGTGGACATTCAAACTTAGTGGCTCAGCTGCACATATCCATAGAGAGACAGCATGATGTAGTGGTTAAAGTGTTGTACTAGACTCTAGGAAACCCAGGTTTTAAGCTCCACTCTGCTATGAAAGCTTGCTGAGTCACCTAGGATGAGTCATACTCTCTCAACCTAACCTACTTCCCAGGGAGGTTGTGAGAATACAGTGGAGGGGAGAAGAATAGTATAAGCCTCTTTGGGTCTTTATTGGAGAGAAAGATGGGGTATAATCAAATAAACTGTATGTAGCTGACTCATGTGACTTGTATCACCCCAGGGTTTCTGTTGCTTCCCCATTGCTGCTGCAGTTACTGATGCAGTGTAGCAGCAACAGGGCTTCCACATAGTGGATTACCCTGTAGTTTCCCTGCCTTAGATCCATAGGAGTGGTCATCCTTGCCCCCCATGTGCCATCAGGGCCTTTTCAGTCCCCTCCCCCATCAGTAATTGAATATCATTATAACAATCTGGGATCACATTCTCCAAATTACCAGCTTGCATTTTATAAAAGGTAAATCTCTAGCTCTGTTTATTGCAGATATGCCTTTCCTGTTATAACTCTGCAACAAAAGGGCTAGAGACTTTTAAAAGTGAAAGCTGGGAATTCAGAAAACCTCATCACCAATTGTTATATCATTATGATGATATAACAATATTAACCTGCCAATTAAAGAAAACAAGCCCCATAGTAGCAGGGCAAGCAAACAGCTGCTATGGGGACAGTGTAAATGGCTGCCATGTAAGTGGAACTGGGAAAATCCAAGCTTTCCTAATAATATGGCAGCCATCCAAGATTTGCTGTGATCTTTTCTGAAACTTTGCACTAAAGTATGTTTGGGAAAGACCGGGGATGGAATGAAGATGGAAGGACCACCTCTCTTGCTGATGGGGGAGAAGAGGCTATTTTTACCGATTGGCCCATTTCACCGTAGGCCCTCTCTTTGCCCCATATACTCAGTGGACTTGAGTTGGAAAAGCCCCCTTCTGCTTGCAGATCATGTAGGATGCAAGCCATGATTCTTTCTGCTATGGAGACGAATAGTCTCTGAAAAAGCAGGTTTCTAATGTGTGAATGGTAGTGCAAGTGAATTCAAGGCAGCTGTGTGTATCGGCCTCAGTCCGGCAGGTCCAGGCAAGACTCTCTTGGTACAGCAGTTGCTTCTTCTAATGTCGCTCAGAAGTGATCATACCCATTTTCCAAACCTTTGTGTTTAAAGGCATGACTGCATGGGAGCTTCCATCTCTTGTCAGGCCAGCACTTGATTGCTAAACTGGAAGTTCAGGAAGCTGGCCCTGCAGATTGATGGCAGTTGGGGTCTTTAAGCAACATTTCACTTTTGGACTTTCCCGCCTTGGGTGACCTTGACATTTTCCTCTCATGGCTGCCTTGTAGGTGGTCAGTCACAGTTCTCTCAGAGCTGTTCTCTCAAGAGCTGTTCTCTCAAGAGCAGTTCTCTCAAAGAGCCTCTCTCAGCCCCACCTTCCTCACAGGGTATCTGTTGTCGGCCGAGGAAGGGAAGGAGACTGTAAGCTGTTCTGAGACTCCGAGTGAAGGGCAGGGTATAATTCTTCTTCTGCTGCTGCTGCTGCAGTCAGCAAGATTGTGCTGTGTGATCTGCAGGTTTGAGAGGTGCTGTGAAGCATTTGTTTCCGACAGAGACGCACCTGATGAAAATATATGACTTGATCCAATTTGCCTTTCTTCTAGTTTCTCTCTCTCTCTCTCTCTCTCTCTCTCTCTCTCTCTCTCTCTCTCTCGGCAGGTCTTTTTTAAAGAAAAGGAAAACTTCTGCAAGCTGGCATATATCCTGAGGCAACGGCTAACTTCTCTGGTAATGCCAAGATAACCAATCTTGCTTACTTTCGAGTCTTTGCTCAAAGAGAGATGGGTCCTCACCCTGGCATGAAAGACACACCCAGCCGGATCCCAAACACACTTATGCAGAAGCTAGTCTCAGAGAGTTTCTTTGTATGTATGTACATGCAGAACTTCTTTACACAGAGAGTGATTAAAATGCAGAATTCACTGCCAGAGGATGTAGCGATGGCTACAGGAACAGACAGCTTTAAAAGGGAATTAGATTCATGGAGGATTGGTCTGCCAGTGGCTACTGGTAACTGAGGGGAACCTCCGTATGCAGTGGCACTAAACCTCTGAATTCCAGAGCCAGGAGGCAACATCAGGTGAGGAATGAGTTGTTCATTGTGCGAGGCAGGATGCTGGACAAGATGGGCCACTGGTCTGATCCGGCAGGGCTCTTCTTATATTCTTAACTGCAGTCCTGATTAGTAATGCAATTAATAACCCACTTTTATGGTAAGGGCATTTTTTTTAGGAGGGACTTTAATTCCAAGGTCAAATTTAGTGACAAGGGAAGCTCACTTCATTCATGAGAAGGTCAGACTTACTTCACACTTGTGGTTCAGCATACAAACGCCTGTCAAGTTGTCACTGTATGTTCATATCTGTCCATACTTGGTGGTTCTGAATTAGATTTTTGCAGTGATGCAAGGCATTAACTGGCATTTCCTGTCGTGTATAAGTGAGTCATGCTACTTTGACGTCTTTGGAAAACAGTCCCCGACTCCCATATCTGTTGATAACATATAATAGTACTTTATGCCTCAAACTCTTGTCCAAGTCTCCTGAGTGAAATCCAGTCTCCTTGCAGTGTTCTTTTCTGTCCAGCAGGAGGCAGCATCTCACTGGAATAGTTTATTGAACCCTGTCATGAGAGGGGTTTCTTGAAAACATAGTGATTGTATAATTTATTTCCAAGTGTCCAATAAGACATTTTGCTATAACTTTTTGTATCAATTTCAATTAACTGTTTATATAATCATCTTACCCTGCAAGCATATAATGAATGCAGCATGTCCATATTAGAACACATCTTGAGAATCTGAGATTGCCCTGCCTCATGGCAATCTTTTGAGCTGTCATGAAGGTCTCTTGAGCGCAGCAGGGTTATCCTCAGAATGAATGCACATAAGGCCAGGTTCTGAATGATAATTCAGTGGAAGAGCATATGTGTTGCATGTAAAAGGCCATTGGTTTATTCTCTTTTGTTGTTGTTCAATCGCACAGTCGGGTCCAGCTCTTCGCGACCCCATGGACCACATCACACCAGGCCCTCCTGTCGTCCGTCGTTTATTCTCTACCGTATCCTTAATTTTAGAAGGTACTCAGCAGGACTGGGAAAGATCTCGCCATGCAGCCCAGGGCAGTTCCAGCTGTTCATGGCGGTCAGCTCCTTAAAATAGTGAACTTGGTATGGAGAGGACCACAGGTAGAGTGTTCTCCCAGTTCACAAGGTAGGAGCACCAAAGTCATGACTGAAATGGGTTTCGCTATTACCAATAAGAGATGGATTGGGGAGTGTGTGTGTGAGGCTCATTGGTAGAACACCTGCTTGGCATGCAGAAGGTCCTAGGTTCAAACCCTGGTTCAGTCCCAGGCATCTCCAGTGCAAAGGCTCAGGTGGCATGTGATGTGAAAGACCTCCACCTGGAACCCTGGCGAGCCGGCCAGTTGGAATCTCTCCTTATAAATAATTATCTTTTGGTTTCGCAAGATTCCATGCGCTTCCATTGGCTGTAAAATGCCCTCCCTCAGCCATTGGCCCATCAGCTGCCACTCAAGAGTACTTGCGTGCCATTGGCCGGGTGCTGGGTCTGCTCCTCTTCCCCACCCACTCCCCCTGGCAGACAGCTCTCTCTCCTGAGGAAGACAGTTCTCTTGACTCCTGTGAGGGACTGTCCCCTCAGTGGCTGTTGGTAGGCAGCCAAGCTTGGTTCTGTGAGTAAAAACTT
The DNA here is from genome assembly GCA_029375565.1 of Gekko gecko. Taxonomy (NCBI): domain Eukaryota; kingdom Metazoa; phylum Chordata; class Lepidosauria; order Squamata; family Gekkonidae; genus Gekko; species Gekko gecko. The sequence goes on from JAPDNY010000008.1 coordinate 117,863,590, forward strand.
TCAGCATAACCCCCTCCCCCGCCCATAACCCCCTCCCCAATGGCCACTTTCCTGTCAGAATAAATGGAAAAAGGCTCTTTCTCCTGCTTAGCTTCAGCATGGCTGGCTGGCTAACGAGGTGGGCCAGCGACCATCAGACCATTTTCTTCAACTCCCCGCTGTGCGGCTGACTTTCCCCTAGGGCTGCCAATCTCCAGGTGGGACCTGGAGATCTTCCACTGTTACAATTGACCTCCAGATGACAGAGATCAGTTCCCTGGGAGAAAATGGTTGCTTTGGAGGGTAGACTCTATGGCATTATACCCTGCTGAGTCCTTCCACACACACCCCAAATGCTGCCCTCCACAGGATCCACCCCCCAAATCTCCAGGTATTTCCCTAATCACAGTTGGCACCTGTACTTTCTCCTCTGTCAGTAAAAGGTCCTTTCCACACCTATGTTGGCCTTTGGGAGAAAACTCATTGGGCCCAGTCCTGATCAGGTTGCCAACTCCAGGTGGGCGATCCCTGGAGATTTGAGGGATGGAGCCTGGAGAGGGTGAGGTTTGAGGAGGGGTGACACCTCAGACAGGTACGATGCCATAGACTCCACCCTTCAATCCAGCCATTCCCTGATGGGGAACCATTGTTGCCAATCTCCAGGTGGTGGCTGGAGATCACTCAAAATTATAACTGCTCTGTAGGAGGGATGGGGGAGGAGATGGAAAACTAAAGGTAGGTTGATGGTTGGCTGGGAGGGAGATAGGGTTGTCAACTCCAGGTTGGGAAATTCCTGGAGATCTGAGGGGTTGAACCTGGAGAAGGTGAGTGTTGAGGAGGGGTGGGACCTCAGACAGGTACAATGCCATAGACTCCACCCTCCAAACCAGCCACTCCCTCCTGGGGGACCACTGTTACCAATCTTGGGGGTGGGCTGGAGATCACTCAAAATTACTACAGCTCTTCAGGTAGCAAAGATCAGTTCCTCTGGAGAAAATGGTGGACTCTGTCATTATACCCTGCTGAGATTGCCACAGCAAATTGTCACTGAGTGCCCAAAGCCGGGGCACTCTCCCAGAGCCTCTTTCTAGAGCCCGTTGTATTTATTTCCACAACGGGCCTTATTCCTAGTAGACAATAATACTGACCTTGATGGTCTGATCCAGGATAAGGCTGCTGCGTGTGAGCAGGGATTGGGTTCACACTGTGCTTAGTTATGTTTAAATATATTTATATTAAACATTTCAAAAACGTGCAGTCTTAAGTTTCTGCACTTATAGATGCTGTGTTCCCAAAGAGAGACGTATCTGCCCTTTTTTTGTCTTAGATGTAGCTTTCCTTATTGAAAGAAGTGTTCTTTCAAATAAATCTTAAAAGAAGATAAAGAATTTACAAAAGAAACAACCTGTTTTTTTCCAGTGTCAGATACTTCATCTGCTACTGGCATCTCTTGGTTTCCAGTTTGGTTTGGGAACTCCACTGATATCCATCAGACCTCCCTGCAGTGGGGGAGAAAAAGGCACAATATGGAGGATCAGTCCAGTGTGATTGGTGATTCACGCTTTACACTTAGTTGTGCAAGGGCACCACTGTGCATTAGTGATGCCACTGGGATGGTACTGGGATAGCCGGAACAATGATCTGACCCAAGAGGAAAATAGTTTGTCTTTTGACATGAGAAAAATCTTAAAGAGTATGGAGGTTTTAGCTACATTTCTTTCTATCAACTGGTGGTGTGAATACTGGACTCCCCTCCCCCGTGCTGTCAGATGTTCTGACCAATCTAGAACTGCCACCATTTTTCCTGGCCTCCAAGACCTTTAACATCTGCATTGTGATCAGATTCGGCAACTGATTTTTTTTTTAGCATGGAAATGTAATAAACCTATTTATGCCTGCAGAACTCTTTTTCCTCATATGTAAGTATTAAAGAAAAGGAACAGAATTGAGGGGGAACCTCTCATGCCCAAAATTATCACAAAGAAGGTGAACTGCTGCAGTAAGCAGATAATCCCAGTTTTCTTTACCTGGGCTCAATTAGGGTTGCCCACCACCACTCCAAGCATTGATGGGATAAAAATAAATTAAAAACATCTGCCAGTCTCTGTGCTGGTACATCACTTCTGGGTACAACCTGGAGGTGACTGTTTGTAGCTCTAGGAATTCTCGAAGCTACCCACTGCCATTTTCATGTTGCACCCAGAAATGACATAGTGATGTCACTGACATCATATGCCCCCCCCATATTCCTGCCCCCTTAACCCGAGGCTCAGTTCAGTACAGTGAATTTTGGGATGTCATTATGAATCTGTGGACTCAATCCAATCAAAATTTCAGCTGGTGAAAGGGGAAAGGAAAGGCCCTCTTTGATTATGTAGGGACAGCATGTAAGGGAAAGTATCACTCTTTAGACTTTTTAGATTAGACTCTAAGCTCTCATGTCATAAGGTTTGACTTGTAAGACATTGGAAAACAGCATCCTTAGACTAGAATATATAGAACTATATTTATTTGTATGTATAAAATAATATACATACTTCAGCGGACAGCGGAAGACAGGAGGGCCTGGCGTAATCTGGTCCATGGGGTCGCGAAGAGTCGGACTCGACTGTGCGACTGAACAAAAAATAAAATAATATATGCAGGCTATATGTACATGCCTATCATGTTGTTAATGTAAAATGAATAAAACCATTTTGGAAAAAAAGAAAAAAGAAGAGCTATACTGGAGATAATGGCAAGATAATGGATAAAAGCCAAGGGGGATGTAGTAGGAAAGATAACTGGGCAAGACTGAATGCAAAGCTCACCGGATCCATCCCCATGTGAGGGAAGCAGAGACAGCACAAGTCGTATAGGTCCCCAAAGCAGCAGAATATAAATGGTACTCACATGAGATATGACCATAATAATACAACGAACAATTGGTAAATTAGTGCCCTTTGTGGGACCTCCAAATTTGCTGGGTGAGGTGAGCTGGGTGGCTTGTGCAGAGCGATAGGACAAGACCTAAGAAGAAATAAAGCATCACGGTAAATCATCGTGGCTTTGCCACTGATTCAAAAGAACATCTCACTAGATGTCATAGTCCATGATAGTGATCGCAGTGCTTTACTGCTGGTTTACGTTGAGTTAAACCTGATAACTAAAAGCAACCATTCTGTGAGAAATAATTGGCACATCCTGCCCTGTTTTCAAAAGTTTGGCTTCGTAAACTTTACAGCTCTCTAAGCCCTAGAAGATGTCTCCAGCTCAGAGTATGTAGACCCTCAAGAACTGCTCTGTGGGGAGCCACCCTGACAAGTTAGCATGGCAATGTAAACATTATCTCAGCAGGTTACTATGGGGCAAGGGACAGGACATGAAAACACCAGAACTAGAATTAAGGGACTTTTGTCCCAATGAAACCTAACAGGCAGAGCAGCTATTCCCAGTTTTGAGTGAGCAAACTGAGTTACAAGCTTATTTATTTGTGACCTGTAGACCTTTGGTTGGAATTGTGAAAGCCCGTAGCTCTCTGGACAGAGAGAACATTGTTCAAAACTGTTCTGGGGTTTAGTTGTGTTTGCATAATGTAATTACCAATTCAGGCCAAATTAATCCTAACAAACTGAGATATGTTGAGGGCAACAAAACTGATAAGGTCCAGTCAAACTTTTGCCTTCACCATGTTCACCGTGTTGTTCACCATGTCGAATTGGTAAACAAGTAAGACATCCAAACAAAAGCTGAGTGAAAATTAGCGACAACATTTACAACTAGTAAGGTATGTAAAATTTAAAACTAGGTATTTCATAGAATCATAGGGTTGGAAGGGACCTCCGAGTTCATCTAGTCCAACCCCTGAGCAATGCAAGAGATTTGCAAATACCTCCCACCCACCCCCAGTGACCCCTGCTCCATGCCCAGAAGACTGCAAAAAAAAAAAAAAGATTTATGTATGTAGTTATTTTTATTCTACCTTTCTAGCTGAGACTCAAGGTGGATTATTGATCTTTTTTATAATAAAAAAGCAGTAATACAGCACCAGGTGTCCAAGGAACAATGCCATTGGATTAGGATTTCAGAATTAATAGGCAATGTGAACCACAACTCCCTAGGAAAAGGTATGGTGGAATTACAAAGGTAGGAGACAAGACAGTCACTAGAATGATCAGGGTGTTTTACAAGATGGGAACCACCCCAGAGAGTGCAGATGAATGGGCAGTTACCAATCTTACCCACTCCCAGGAGCTGCTGTTGTCACATCTCTCCCTGTTCTGATGGTCCAGTGCTCTCTACCTCCACCCTCATTTCCACAATTCCTCTGCCCTTTCTGTTTTCCTTGATGCTATTGGCTGATTTGCTCAGATGTCACAGTAGGCCTTTTTGTGCTATGATGCCTTCATGGTACAGATGAACAGACTGGTCTTTCGCTCGAAACAGTATATAATGTGTATTGCCACTTCTACAGTAGTATTAATATGGAAAGGGGACAAAATGGTGATTAAGGCAAGAACCAGAACAGTGCTGGAGAGGGAGGCTGAGTTGGGTTCACTCTGGCCAGAAAGTGTGTCATGCTTTCTAGCAGGAGTGTATCCGCAACAGACTCATCCCTTGCACACTGCTGTGTCTCTTCCCATTGGGCAAAGGCGTTTGTGACTGTACCCTTCCCTCCCCACTGTGGTCTGGCATTCAGAAGGGCAAGGAAACAGAAGAATCATGCTCGTGTACAAAGCCCTAGCTAACCGCTGTCACCCAGCATGCCATTGTGCCATGTTTTGATCCTTCCAAATAGAGTCGTAAATTGATAACGTCATCTTATTGAGGTAACACTTGCTGCTCTAGTTCAGCTCTTATAAAACACAGGAAACAATTAAGCATAGCTGTGGTTAAATGCTGAACCACGAGCTCTTTTTTCTCAGTCCATCACTGTGCAGATGTCATAGCTCAATTTTCCGAACCATGGTACGAAGTACATTTACAAACCATAGCTGGAAGGCAACACTTTCCTAAGTATGCTGATGCCACTGGAAAATGATGTGGTTTGGAAATATCAGGATGTGATAAAAGAGTGTCTGCAAGATGGGAATGAGGGAGAAAGGGGTGTGGAAGTCACCAACTTTTTCCTGTGCCCCCAAAACCCTGGTTTAAGACATCCGAACCAGCACAATGTTTCCTCATAGCCATGCAATGCCTGTTGCACTGCAAGGACTCTAATATTTCAAGAATGTTTCTTTGCCTTTCCTCTTCTGAATGTGGCATTTTGTTATAACAATATTGTATGTATACTAAAATTATCTGCATGTTGGTGATTTACTGTCTTTTGCAGGTGTGTAGCACACACACAAGGATTTCAGCATGTTCAGCCATGCAGATTCATGGGAGGCTTAGTATTATACTGTTTGCTAGAAAATGGGTCCCCAGCCTTTTTGAGCCTTGTGACACCTTTGGAATTTTGAGGCAGGGTGGCAGGCGCCACTACAAAATGGCTGCTACAGAAGGTGGAGCCAAGCAGTCATACACAAGGAAGGGTGACTGGGAATAGAAATGTACAGAAAAGAAGCCCGGTGGTGGTGGTGGGGGATAACATGCATACAGAAGAAGACAACCAATGGGGGAAAGAGAGGATAAAACAGAAAGAGAGAATATCAAGGGGTGAATGTACTCCTATGGTGCTCCCAAGGCTTTCCCACTGCCTCATAGCTGATCCACTGGTCCCAGTTACAGAATCCCGGATCCTTCTTCACTGAGCTGTGAGGAGGACCCCAAGTGAAAAGCCCCTTTATTTGTATGAAGACAGCCAGTCACTGGTTCTGCCTCCACAATGGCCCCTGCCTACCTTCCTGAAGCACATGGGAGGTGCCTGGGGAAGTGCCTGCACTACCATGGTGCCCACTGGTGCCACATTGGGGAATGCTGCTCTAGAACACAATCCTGGACAGTTTAGGGTGGACAAGAGACCTTCTTTGGCAATTTCCCACCAAGAATCCCTTGGAATGGAGCTGTTGGAAGGGACTGAGAGTTTCCCGTTATGGCTATTTGTGAAAGCCGCAACCTGTGTTCATCTGTCTCTCACAGAGAAGGTGACAATTGTCACTTCATTTTGCTCAATGTTGTAGCTGCAGCTTAAAAGCTTTGAGAGAACACATACAGAATGCTAACTGAAGCACTGAAAAAGGGAATCTTCCTACGTATGGCAGGCAAACTTATTCAACTGCAAGCCTTCCTAGTTACACACTTAAGCATTTTCCGGCCGACCCACTGATTCCAAATACTTTCCCCAGTTTATATTTCCAGAAGGGTAGCCATGTTAGTTGGTTGCAGTAAAAATGAACAGGACTCCTGTGGCATTTTAAAGACGAACAAGTTTTTCTTCTGGCATAAGTTTTTGTGGACCATAGTTTAGCGGTGGCCTCATATGTTAACATATTTACATTGCCCATGACGCAAATAAGCCAGTTTTAATGTTTAGTATTCAGACCGTGGAGTGCCTCGAGCTCTTTTGTATTGGCTTGAAGTGAATGTGAGTGACAGGAGAATCCTAAGAGGTTGGAGCCAGAAGCAGGGACAGAGATGCGGCAGCTTGGAAACCAAGAGGAAAAGCAATAGCCTCAGTAAGAAATAACGTGAAAGACTAGAAATGCAATTGTAACCCTTTTCGCCTTAAAAGAGCCAGGTTAGCAGTCAATGGGATTGTGGATGGCCCAATCAAAACCCACACACACTTAAGCAAATAACGTTTATTGAAAGGTGAGGGAAACATTGAGGTCAGATAAACAGTATGAATAAAAATTATAATGGCAGTCCCAAACTTAGGGCAAAAAAGAAGAAGAAGAAGTGAGTCTTTTCTTCGCAGTCACTGAGAAGCCACTTTTCCCTCACAGTCACAGGAGCCAACTTTTCTTCAACCAAATTAATTCTGACTTTACCATGCAATCTTAAAAACACTTTCCCTTGAGTAAACACCATTGACTAGGCTTAGACAAGATTCTGAGTAGACCTTCTTGTTTGCTGGGAGTGCAACAACCATGCTGTGAGGATACCAATTACAGAAGTCCAAGAGGGTTTTGGATTGCTCTCTTAATCTTAGTTGCAGGTGGGAAGGCAAGTTGGTCTGCAGTAGAAGGGCAAGATTTGAGTCTAACAGCACCTTAAAGACCAACAAGATTTCCAGGGAACAAGCTTTCGAGAGTATCTGACAGAGAACTTTGATTCTTGAAAGCCGTTATGTTCTAAATTACGTTAAACTGCAGTATTCCGGTTTTCTCTGTTGGGATTGGCTCCCTAATAAAGACTGCCTATTGGTCCTAAAGCCTTACTGAATGCCCTATCCTGAGGCCCTTGCTTAGGTCCAATCAGACCGCCTGAATCTGGTAACTTTATATATAGTTCAGTTATGACATTGTATGAGTTTGAGTGCCACTCTTTGCAGAGCAGTCCTGAGCTGAGCAATGTTTGAATAAAGCTTTCTTCGTTTGACAATCGTCTCCTGCCTCAATATCTAAAAAAAGCCTTATAGCCTGGAAACCTTGTTATTTAAGATGTTACTAGACTCAGATCTTACTGTCATAATCTTGCAAATGCCATGCTCACAGCTACCCTTATTGGCTGCAGCATGGGAACCTAGCAGCTGAACTAACTCCAGTTGTTTGCCATTAGGCTTCAAAAGCATCGATGTCCATGGCTCATGGTGTGGCCCTTGTGCTTTCCCTCAGCCCTTCATGTCATTCCGTTTACAGCCTTGCTCACTTGCATATTGCAATGGAAAAAGAATGACCTTTCTTAGCTGATTTAAAACATATGCTTAGACATGTGTTCCCAGGTTTGGCCATGTCAGCACTGACATTTTGAAAAATCCCTTCCTAAATTCTGAATTATTGCTACTAAAGAGGAAATTAATGGGGTGTCATCTTCATGTCCTCTTTGATTTAACAGCATAGCTGCTCTTTAGACTAACAAATGATGGGCTTTGGAGAGGAAGAGAGAAGGAATCTTGTCTCCTGAAAGGATAACATGGATTAAAACAATCACCTGGCTATTTTTTAAAAAAAACCACCAATAAATGCCATCAGATAGAGCACTTGAGGAGACTGAGGAGGAGAACTGGAACATAGAATATGGGGGAAGATTATATATAACAAAGTGCTGAGGAAAGGAATATATTGCCTCTTAAAAAGTGCTTTTATTTAAAGACTGTGATGCAATTATGCTCGAAAGGACATGCAGCCTTTAGCATGCGCGACCAGAGTATGAAGCTGAAGTTGGAACTAAATGTTATGACAGAAACATGATGCTCCCAAAACCCAGCTTCCTTTGGGAAGAAAGCTAGAGTATGGTTTGAAGGCATGTGAGGGAACAAATGTCGAAGCCAAGTAACTCTTGGCCTGGTCAGTGCCTAGGCATATTACTTGAGTTCCATGATGAAAGAAATCTAGGGTATAAATTCAATGAAATTAAAAAAGGGAGAAAATTGCTGGGATGGAAAATTCTTTCCCTTCCCTCTGCCTGGACGCCTCCTCTCCTACAATTTAAAATGTCTGTTTTCCATAGCCAGGCTCCGAAACCAGGCTGGAAGAAAAACAGCCCAAGGGAGGCATTTGCAGAGATGAATCGGCAGAGGAGAATCTATGGGTAAGAGACAGGCAGCTGAGGCCTTTCTCAGCTCACCGATTCATCTTTGCAAACTTCCTTTTACACACGTTTCCTTCCCTCTGCCTGAAAGTAAGCCTGGCAGATAGAAAAATAACCTTGGAGGAGAATCAGCAAGTGGGAGAGAGGCTTCTTCCACGTGGCAAAAATTCTCTGTTTTGGCTTCCATTGCTATTGTAACAGAACATCCACCCAGCAGTTTTGCCTGCACTTTCCTTGCCTCAGCCTCCCATAGTTACCATCCACGCCTGGCCACCACATGGGCTTTACAGGCTTTAACCCCTGTAAAGCCCAGCAATTGGCATACAGTAATGTTGCCAGCTCTGGACTGGGAAATTCCTGAAGTTATAGAGGGTGGTACTTGGGAAAGGCAGGGTATGGGAGAGGAGGCAGCTCAGTGGGGCATAACGTCATAGCATCCACCTTCCAAAGCACCCATTTTCTCCAGGGGAACTCATTTCTGTCATCTGGAGATCTGTTGTAAACGCAGGAGATCTCCAGGCATCACCTGGAGGTTGGCAACTCTTTTATACTTCATCTCTCTGCCTCTCCAAGGGGTAGGACACAAACACTTTTAACACCATCTGGAACAGTTTGATTGTTGTTGTTTCTAAATTTTTAACCTGTTTGTATGACTGCATTTATTGGAATGCAGGCTTGGTGCGGTATGGTGGTGCCTCTAACTGTACCGGTTTAAAGTGTTGCAGGGCATATAATCCAGACAGCACGCCCTGCTGCAGGTTACCCACAAGGCCGTCCAATGGTCCACATTACTGCAGTGCCTCAGCCATGGAGCATGCTGCCTGGTCAGCTTTTTAAAAAATGCAGGTGGGTGCGTGCACATATGCGCATATAGGCAAAACCTTTTTTTAAAAAGCACCCAGTGGCAGAAACAGATCTGCAGGTTTAGATGTCCCTTCTGGGTCCCTTTTGCTGCAGGAGAGTTCAGACTTCAGAAAACCTGGAGGGAACTCTGAACTATCCATTAATACTGGACTTTCTCCGGTATCTGTTTATTCCACTTCCATTGTGGAACAGCATGGGCTGCTGACAACTGCATCACGGGAGGCAGATGTTCTTGTCTGGAGGGGCCCATTTATTTCTCTCCAGTAATGCTACTATAGCACCACAAACTGCACGTGTGACCACAGCCATAGTGTATTTATTAAATGTTGTGAACCGCCCTGCTCTGTATTTGGGGGAGGGTGGTCTAAAAATAAATAAATAAATAGTGTTATATAGTGGTCTCTCCACTAGTTCTTCTGAATCTTTGGATTTACAGATTTCCATTTTTAAAGACGTCTCTAGCCCATTTTGTTGTGTGGCATGGGAAAGGCAAAATGAAAAGGCTGGAGACTTGATTTTTTAAAAAGAAAGCTGGGAATTTAGAGGAGCTAGTGGACAGATCATTGTACTGTGCAATGGTATACATATATGCCAATTGCTGTTTTATAAATCCCCCAAAGCCATCCGGTATCATGGGGAAATGGTGGTTGTGGGGGCAAGGCAAGGAAAATGGTGCCAGTGTAACATTGCACAAATTCCTAGCCACACAACATTATACAGATTCCAATCCATATAATATACATACACGCATTGACTGCTATTCTTCAAAAAAGATTGTATCAAACCAGATTTGGAAAATATTGAAGCAAAGTGGGGGAAACTCAGAAAGTGGATGATTAGAGGACGATGTCATGTGGATGCTCCACTCTATTTTGTTCACCAAGCCGGAGCAAAATTTCCGTATGGAAGTAGCCAGAGATGCATAGTTCTTCCTTCACATGCTGATTCACCCCTGCAAATTTTGTTTCACACAGTTTAACTTATTCTTTCTCCCCCCTAGCTTGGCTTTGAAACTAGAAGTAGGCCTAGCTGGAAGAAAAACAACCAAGGAGAGGCATTTGCTGGGAAGAACTGGTGGGCTCAGGATGGGTTAAGCATTTCTCTCTCCTTTTCCCTTTCCTATTTTCCCCACACCTCACACTTGAATTATTTTGACACACATAGGCTTGGAAACAGATGTTTGCTGAAATATCTAGTTCTGCCCTAGAACTAGTCAATGATGGGCTTAGTTCTGAATATGGGCTTAGTTCTACCCTACAACTGGTCAATGATGGGCTTATTTCTGAATGAACAAAATTTTTGCGGAAGCTGATTTTTATTTTTTTTAATATCTCTATGATTTTACAACTGATTATGCAGCAAGGATCAAACTACAAAACAATCTCCTGCATTAAAAAAATGTAAATAGCAATCACAAGAAGCTCAGTCCAGACTGGAATCAAGGAACATATGGCGGGGGTCTTAACCCTTTCTTGCCCAACTGGAACCAGACATGGGTTTGTAATAGCTCTCCCCACAAAGGGCATGGCAGCTCCTTGGAGCAATAATGAATTACAGCCAATAAAGGACAGAAGAATGGATGGAGGAGTGGGCTGTTGAAGCTCCTTGGGTCAAGTAGTTCTTGAAAGCTTCTTATCTTACCTCCCAAAGGATCCAGGTTCAAGGTCCTGTTGCCGGCAGCAACTCATTTTCTATCTCTTCAGGCTGATTTACACATGTATCTCCAACTTTGATGTCTGCAGCATCAAAGGATGATGCCCAGGTGTGAATAAGCCGGCACAGATCAAAGAACCACAGCTGGAAACTTCGTATCAGCTTTCTTCAAACAAAACACATGTCAACAGGAGCCAGTTCACACACGTAGCCTGAGTCAATGAGAGCTGAGAAACCAAGTAATACATGTGCCTCTGAGAGCCAGACTCTTAGCATTTAATGTATGTAAACAGAGTTACATTTCATAACAAAGATTAACACCTATTCAGGCTAGAGGGGTGCTGTGTGTTTCAGGTAATCAAAGTATTTTGATGTGCCAGGGCTGAATGAGTCTCATATTAATAACAGTACATCAGTATGTTCCCAGTCATCTTAATGGCCCCATGGGATGAGCTGAGCCCTATTTTGTTTCTTTCCTCAGCTAATTAGACGATTGGGAGATTTATTATGTACTAGAGTCGGTTCAATGTTTTCTTTAATTTGACATCTAATTCATCAATGCCCATTGCCTCTGCAGGTGTAATTTAAATTCTTCTATACTGAGGCACAGCATTTTCTAATTATTGAAGGAAGTGCATTTATTTCTCTTTGTTTCCCTGACATTTTTCCCTAGGCCATATCATACCATGTATTTGTGACAAAGTATGGCAAATTCTTTTAACAGGTTTCTGAAAATGTTTCTGTGGGAGATGGCGGCATTTTTGAGGGGGGGGAGGTGCACCCCCCATCTCTGCTGAACAGTAATTCCAGGTGAACCGCTTTCAGAACTTCAGTGGGCCAGGTCAGTTTAAATGTATCACAGATGAAGGCCATGTCTTCCACTTGGCGACAGTTCTTGGTAGTCTTCTCGCTGTGGAGCAGCTGCTGATTCAGTGCAGCAATGGGATTTCCATTATGGCTGGTTGTCCCTAATTTTCTCTGCCTCAAACCTTGGCAGCAGCTCAGCCCCCACCCCTGCTTATTGGGGCCTTTTCAGGTTTGTTTTTTTACCTTAAGCAGTACTTGTCAAATGACATCAGAAGCACTTTGGGAGGAAAGACTTTTACACATTTCTGAAGTGATATGGGTTCAAGGGCAGAAGTGGCAGTTACTACAGTGCCCTGAGATATCTGTATAGGGAAGAAGAGGCAGCTTTGAATGCTATATCAAAGCAGACTCCATTCATTTCCAAAAGGCTTTCAAGCACAGAGCTGTTCATTGTAGTGTGTTAGTCAACACCGTAGGATGTCCCCCAAAGAGGCTAGAATCTATGGCTTGAATTAGAATAATTCCAAACTCATGAGAAAGCTGAGATAGAGGACTTAGGGCAACATATTCCCTTATGTGTTCCTTCCACATACAGACTCCCATTGGCTACGTGACGACCCTTTCATTAGCTCATTCATTCTGGCTTGTGAGAATGTTTCATGTTGACTGTGGAGACAATAATGGGGATATTAGGGTTAAGAAACCGATTCTAGATGTCTTCCTCAAACTGGGTTTTACTCTATTTGATAAGCTGTGATGGTGGCAGCCCTATATCACCTAGGTACATTGTGCCAAGGATTTAGGACTGCCCCATTAATCTCTTCTGTTAAAATCAGAGGGGCATGAGATTTTAGCTGCCTTATGTCCTCATTCAAAACTTAACAATAAAATATTTGGAATTGCCTTTGTATGCTAAACCAGAGTAGCTGTCCTAAAGAAGCACAGAGGTCTTTATGTAAAAACAAAGGGAGGGATGCTGTACTGTATATATCATTGTTGTCTAAATGTTCTCCAGTCATTTGGAGTTATTTGTATAGTGTAAACCAAGAGATAGGCTGGGGAGGACAAACATCATATTGCTACATAATAGCAGTAAATTATTAATGTTATCAGTAGTTTTACGTAGTAATGTTATGAGTAATGAGTAATGTTTTGTAGTAGCAGCAGAAAGCAAGTACATTATGCATGCTGCTCATGGTGTAAGCTGCAGACGTGGCAGACGGGCACTACACTGTTGCTCTTCCAAAATCGTTGGGGGTTCCCACTCAGTAAGGTTCCCCTGTTGGGGGAAATTGCTCAGTCACTGAGCTAATAACACCCATCTTTTGTGGGGAGTTGCACTGGAACTTTGTCTGAAGTTTTTGTTGGGTTACATCATGGTGCTCTGATCCTGTAAGGCAAAAGTGGGCTTAAGCTAGTATTTTCACGAGTGTCACTGATGTCTGGGGCAAAACATGGGTTGAATGACTTAGGATACTGACCAAACCCCACATGCCTCCTTGTGTGACCCATTTTTATCTCCAGGTTCATTTATTTAGATCAATCAGTAGTTTATTGCACTAGCTTCCAGCCATAGCAATCATGAAAAAAAAGTACAACATAACATAAAAATTATAAATAACCATTTAAATCTAAATATCCGTTAAAACTAATAGCTATTAACTACCAATACTATTCAATAATACATACATAAAATACATCATACAAATTATTATGGGATATCATTTATCTATTATTAATCATATCTAGCCAGATTTTCCTCCTGTTAATGGCCATTCATTCATATCTTGCCACTTTGAGGGTAATTTCCCTATTCCTATTGACTACCGTTATTACAAGATAGTTCCTTCTAGTTTTGCCTAGCAGGCTATCACTTATAGGTTTAATATATATTTCCCAAAAATACTTGTATATTTTACAGTCAAATGTATGAGCGACTCAACGCTCCCATCTCCACAGGAGCATAAATATTTTTCATATGGTATCCTCTTATATTTACCTTCCAAAACATCAGAAGGTAGGGTCTTATAACGAAGTGAAGTAAAAGCTCTCCTATGGTCAGGGTTTTCTGAGCTGTTTATATAAGGCATCAGTGAGATTTATTCATAATACTTCTCTCCAATATCTTGTTGTTAACTCTAGTTACCTCTAGTGTTGCCTTTTCACCTCTCTCCCAGAATGGGGCTCCAACATGGTATCAGCAGCATGCTACAATATGTTGGTATACCTTCAGAAAGGATGATGTATCTTCATGTGGAGTACTGTGTACAGTTCTGGTCACCACACCTCAAAAAGGATATTGTAGCATTGGGAAAATTGCAGAAAAGGGCAACTAGAATGATAAAAGGGTTGGAATACTTTCCCTATGAAGAAAGGTTAAAATGCTTGGGGCTCTTTAGCTTGGAGAAACAAAGGCTGAGGGGTGACATGATTGAGGTTTATAGGATTATGCATGGGATAGAGCAGGTAGACAAAGAGATATTTTTCTCCCTTTATCACAATACAAGAACTCATGGGCACTCAATGAAATTGCTGAACAGTTGGGTTAGAACAGATAAAAGGAAGTACTTCTTCACCCAAAGAGTGATTAACACATGGAATTCACTGCCACAGGAGGTGGTGGTAGCTACAAGCATGGACAGCTTCAAGAGGGAATTAGATAAACATTTGGAGGAGAGGTCCATCAGTGGCTATTAGCCACAAGGTATAGATTGGAACTCTCAGTCTGGGGCAAATTATGCATTGTATTCTTGGTGCTTGGGGGGGGCAACAGTGGGAGGGCTTCTAGTGTCCTACCCCCACTGGTGAACCTCTTGATGGCACCTGGTGTTTTTGGCCACTGTGTGACAGAGTGTTGGACCGGATGGGCCATTGGTCTGATCCAACATTGGCTTCTCTTATGTTCTTATGTTATATCAGGATGTCCTGGTTACATCAGTGTTATACTGGAATGCGGCTTAATTGCTGTCCTAAGCATTTTACAGACTGACCTTAATGTTACTTTGAATGCAGTTTGAAGATCTGAAGAGCCAGCCTCCAATGCGCCCTCTAAGCCGTGGAGTCTTGTGAGCAAAAATTCAACTTTGTGAGCAACTGGCATTAAAGTTGTGAGTGAGCAATTTGGCTACTGCATAAATCAGTTTGCTTTGGAGCCATCCTTCCTGAGCTAAGACAAAAATGTGTGAGCTGGAGGCTAAAAAACTGTGAGTTAGCTCACACTAACTCAGCTTAGCGGGAACACTGCTGGCCTCTTATTACCATCATAGAGGTGAGTTTTGACCTTAATATTGCCTTGTGAAGCACTTTCCCATGGAAATCAATAAGCCTTCGCCCTGCCTGTATTGTGTTCTAATTCAACTGCAATGACAAAATATTTAAATACTTGGATGGTATATAATATATCTACCCAGTGTCAGGCTGCCTTGAGCCTGCTTCGGCGGGGAAGGCAGGGTATAAATCGAATAAATACATACATAAATTTTAAAAATGGGTTCTGGGGGTAAATTTAGTTGAGCAAGGAAGCAATTCCGTTTGATTATTTGGTAGTAATACTGTCAGCATACCTTCCTTCCCCGACATATAGTTTTTTTAAAAAATAATTATTAAAACATTTATATCCTGCCTTTCCTTGTGGTTCAAAGTGGCTTACAATAATAGTTAAAACATTTTAAGTTTAAAAGCAAAAATGATATAGCAAACCCCTCTCCCTTGCAGTTTTATACATCTGCAGGCTTGAATACATGTTTATATAGCCTTCTAAGGCTAGCATTCATAGGGCCTATCCTAGATTTTCGCATGGTTGCCTAGAGAAATAGTGTCCCATAAACTCTGGGGCAACTGGGAGGCAGTGGCGGATGGCCCTCTAGGTTTGGGTCTTGCAGAAAGGCGAGGGACCACACCACATCCCACAGGCTTCCTTTTAAAAATATAGTTAAGTGTCACGAGATACAGTGATGGGCATTTTCTTAGATGGCCTTCAAATATAATTAAGAATTTGTTAGATATTAGCAATGATAGTTAAGTGCTGTCTCCATGCTCTGAAGCAATACACCAGATGGTGGATATAAACAAGGAAAGGTTGCTGTATTCATCAATCCCTACTTGTGAGTTTCCAGAGGGGTTTCTGTAGCTGGTAACTATGTGGATGTCGGCTTAATCCCCAAAGCAATTCTTTGTGTTATTGGGATGGATCCTATGAATCCATCTGCTAAACAAAGAATCTTCCTCCACAGCAAGAAACCTTGTTCTGGTGAAAGAGTCATGCTTCATTGGACTAAGACCCCCATGTGCTGGGGGAAGAGTGTAAGACAAGCGGAACCTCTAGTGGAACACATTCACAGGATCCAGCCTATGGTGTTCAAGGTAATGGCATACAAACAGAGCTCCATGGTTTCCCTGATTTTGCAAGTTCAGCTGGGAAATATTGTTGGGGAAGAGATTATATGGTATGCCTGCCTTCTTCTTTCCCATGGCTAAATATACAATGGCATAATCAGATCTCCTTCAGACATACACCTTCTGAAGCACAGAGAAGAAAAAATGTACACTAGGCAGTATAGAAAGCCAACCTTGTCTGCTGTGCGGCCTTTGTGATGCCAAATGATTACTTTTGAGCAGTGTTTGATTGAGACTTATTGTGCCAGATACACATGAGAGACTCAATGAATAAAAAACAGCTGTTAAATAGTTACTGTCTTATCAGTCTTATATTTCAGTGTTTACTGTGGGCTGCAATCCTTGCTATGCCTGTTGCAATACTTTTTCTGCTTTGCCAAGTCTTCTCCCGTCCCAGGCCTCACAGCATTCCTCTCCTAGCCATGGGAGGTCTGTTGTCTAGTAGCAATCAGAGGGAGATGACATTTGTATCCCATCCCTACTGCAGGGGGTTTGCCAGTGCTAGCCAAAGGGGCGTGAGCCAGCCACCATCATTGCCAAGGTCATCATATGTTTCCATTTTGTCCTCCTTGCAACAGCCCGTCAAACCAGAAGGGACTGTCATTACCAGTTCTCATTAAGGGAGTAGGAAGAACTGCAGCAGCAGTCACAACGTATGATTTTTCTAATGTAGGTGAGAGAGAGAGAGAGAGAGAGAGAGAGAGAGAGAGAGAGAGAGAGAGAGAGAGAGAGAGAGAGAGAGAGAGAGAGAGAGAGAGAGATGTGCTGAATAATACCTGAGTGGTATACAATTTGATCCTTGGTTATAAATGTGAAAGCAAACAACAGGGTTGCCAGCTTTTAAACCAGTCTGTCTGTGTCTTCATAATATCAGTCTGAGTGGCAGCAATTATCAGACGATATTATTTAGCTCCATGCTAAGAAAAGCTTCAACTGAAGATTTCTGTGTATTAAAGGGACAGGACATTTTTTTCTTCTTGGCCAGCTGATAACCTTAATTTGGGGCTTCATCACCTTCAGAAATATCCAGTCAGAGATTTTAAGGAGGGGAGAGGGGCCTAGAGTGGGCCTGTTGCTGCCCAGCCTCTGACCTACTAACACCAACCCTCTGAGCAGCTGAGATGTTCAGTTTTCACCAATTATCTCAGAATCCCTCCACAATTCTGAGAATTTGTTTCTGTTCAGCTCTAGGCTTCATGACAGAACTCTGGCACAATTTTAGAAGGCTGAAGAACCACCAGATGGACAAGGGTGGAATGAGTTCTGAATTCAAGG
This sequence comes from Gekko gecko, assembly GCA_029375565.1. NCBI lineage: Eukaryota > Metazoa > Chordata > Lepidosauria > Squamata > Gekkonidae > Gekko > Gekko gecko. Next base: position 117,881,176 of record JAPDNY010000008.1, read on the forward strand.
GGCTTTGGCATGCTACTCACCAATTTGTCCCATTAAGTTTTCTCACAGCACAGTGTCCATGATACGTTTGCAGCCAAACAGAAGTATAGTTAAGGAGCCAGAAATGTTGCATAGCAATCCCAGTGCTTTTTGTATCCATGGCATAGTGCATGTAGTTTACTTCACAGCGATTAGTTACTTTAGCAGCCTGTTACTAACCCAACCGAGGAGGCCTGGGGGCTGCCGCCACCATCACCACCACCACCTTCCAGAGTCAGGGTTTTCTGCAGATAATAGTTATGGAGTATCACCCATTTGCCATCAGCAGAAATATATGGAGAGGCACCATTATTCCATACAGAAGGTTCTGCTGTTACAGCAGCTGTTGTTTTATTTATTTATTTTTGAATAACTGATCCCAGGGGTTCCCAACCTTTTTGAGCCTATGGGAACCTTTGGAATTCTGACACTGCATGGTGGATGAAGCCACAAAATGGCTGCCGCAGCTTACCTTCAGTCACAAAGTCAAGATCCTTCTGCTGTGGTGACAGCTGTTGCCAAAGCAACATTGTTTACAATCTGCACAGCCAATCAGATCTCCCATGGCCAATCAGAAGCCTTGCTGGGCAAAAGCTCCACCTGGCTCCACTGGGTTCCTAAAAGCACCAGGAAAGGGGCTGGTGAGGGCATGGCACCCACAGGCATGATGCTGGGGATCCCACAGATTTGTGTTCTATCTTTCTCACACACAATCACCCAAGAAGTCTATGGATGACACAAATTTTTAAATGCCACCTCTTTGGAGGCCTGCTTGAGGTGACTTTGGAGGCATGCTTGAGGTTGGTAATGTGCGGAATGGTCTCAGAATTGCCAGTTTCCCCCAGCCTTCTTCATAGTTTTGCCAGCCTCCAGGTGGTGGCTGGAGATCTCCCACTGTTACAACTGATCTCCAGGCAACAGAGATCAGTTCATCTGGAGAAAACGGCCACTTTGGAAGGTGGACTACATGGCATTATACCTTACAGAAGTCCATCCCATCCCCAAACCCCACCCTCCTTAGGCTCCACCCTCAAATCTCCAGGTGTTTCCCAAGCTGGAACTGGCAACTCTGCTTTTTCATGTGCCATTGGCAGCATCCCCAAACCTCTATGCCTTTGCTAGTAAAAGCTTTACATGCTTAATTTGGGCAAGTGAGTCTACTGTTAAAGGAAGAGGGGAAGGAGCCAGTTAAAGGTCAACAGATATTGAGGGAATAAGGGAAGTGTGGCACCTAAATAGTACACAGCAGAGGGGCCTGTGAGCTAGGGTTCCCAAGTACTTACCGTGATCCAGTGGGGGAAACATGCTCCCTGGCCGAACCATTCCTCCCTGTAACGCACCATGCTGTCGCCAGGAAGTGACGCTGGGTGACACTCTAGTGACGGCATCGTGTGGCATGTCTTTCCTTCCCCTGGGGATTGTCCTGCCAGGAGGTATCTGTCCCCTGCCAGATTACGGTAAATATTTGGGAAGCCTGCTGTGAGCTCCTGTTGTGTTTCATACAACACGTATATCCCACCTTTCCTTCCATATCAGACCTTCAAGGTGACTAACAATCTATAAAAGCAGTAATCCAATAAAAACAAAAACTTTAATTATTCACAAAGCCATCAGAAAAACGGCACAAGGAATCCCTCCTACCCTCTTCCCAAACCAACCTGAAACACAGGCAAAAAGCAAAATTTAATTGATGGGTCAGCCAAAAGCACACCAAATCCACCTGACATCCAAAAGGAAGCAATGAGGGATCCAATGGGGCTTCTCTCGGCAGAGTATGAAAGCCTAGGCGCCATGGCCAAGAAAGCCCTACCCCGTGCAGCCACTTGCCGTAATCCAGCCAGGTATGGAAACTGGAGCAGGGCCTCTGAAAAACTGAACGGGGGTGGGTGGGGGCTGAGTCTCCTTTCTTCAGGAAGGGTCATGAAAGGGATGCTGAGGTTGGTTTAAACACGATTTCCCTTCACTTCCCTTCAAGGAGAGCTGAGGTTAGTGTTGTTGAACTCTATGTATTCCTTCTAAAAAAGGAGAACCACAGCGAGCTTGTCTATGAAAATGTTGTGGTGGCCTCGGTATCTTGGCTTCAGAGGGACATTGTTCTGGGAAGCCAGTAGGCATTTAATAACATCCTGCATGAGCTTTTGTTTTGTTTTGTTCCAGTCACCACAAAGGGATCCCTATAAAGAAATTTCTCCATTTAATATATAAGAAGAAAAATAAACCCAAACGTCCAGATGATTTCAAATTATATTTGATGAAAGTCAAATTGCAGAGTTCTTTCAATCATGAGTTGTGCAAACAGATGAAGGATAGTTTCCTGGAACACGTTGACTTTGTGTACCCAACCAACTGTTGCTTCTGTCCCAAACGATCTGTGGGGTGGGAGCTTTTTCTGATCTTGCGTGTGGCTGCTACCATCTATGGGAATAAAGATGGGATCCATAACAGAAAAGTGAATAAATGTCAACACACAGTGCTGTTTCAAATCTTCTTAGAAACTGTTCTGGTTCAGTGAGCTTTGGAGGCTACGCTTCTTGAGGAACTTGGCCCTTCCTAGGTTGGATCTTCTGTTTGGCAAAGGAGCAAAACGTGAAAATAATATTTCACGCACTTGCCAGTGTAGCATTTGGTTTCAGTAGTGATTTTCCTTTGATTGGTTTTCACAATTTTAATAACTATGGTTACAATCCTTCCCAGGCCTTATGAGCACAGAAGCACTTTTTAAAATGTCAAGTCACGGCTGACTTATGACAACCCTGTAGAGTTTCCAAGGCAAGAGACATTCAGAGGTGGTTTGCCATTGCTTGCCTCTGTGTAGCAACTGTGAACTTCCTTGGTGGTCTCTCATCTGAGTACTAACCAGGGCTGACCTTGCTTATCTTCCAAGATCTGAAGAGATCAGGTTAGCCTGGACTATCCAGGTCAGGGCATAGAAGCACATGCCATACTGGAAAGGAAACCAAAGTCTTACCTATCAGGAAGGTGAAGCAGATGGTTGCATTGAACCTTCTGGTGCTCCTCTGTTCTTGGGAAACAGCTGACTTTTTTTTTGACCATGCAGTTTCTTCTGTGCTCATAAAACCTAGAAAGTATCATGCCATATATATTTATATGTATGTACATATGAAGTTTCCTTGGCCTATCAAGGTCAGTATTGTCTCCTCTGATTGGTAGTGGCTCTCCAGGCAGAGGTCACCACGTGGCTGAAACGTGGCTATAGCGAGGCAAATTGCCAGTTTGAACTCAGCCATTGAATGGATCCTATGCAAGCTAGAGACTCCAAACTCACAGCAGATCTCCAGCTGACTCTTCTCTACCTTCCCTCCAAGTTTGGTGAGGATTGGATTTACTGGCGTGAGTTATGGCCCCTCCAAAGAAGGTGTCCCCTTCCTCCATTTGTTTCCAGTGAAAGAAAAAAAACCAGCAAAAAAGCAAGAGGAATAGAAACTCAGCAGAACAGAAACAAAGTCCCCAAGAATCTTTGCAGCAGAAACTGAAGGTGGAAGCATTTTTGCAAGCCCAGCAGAACCAGTGCCACTGTGGCAGTGCAAACCCAACAGGACTAAGGTCAAGCCAGGAAAATGCTTTTGGAGGAAATGTCTGGGACAGGTATAAGACATGGGTCCTCAGCCAAGGCACTTGTCCTGAGCAGAGAGACAGGGTGGTTTAGTGCCCTGAGTCCACCTAATACCCAAATCCCAGCAGGGGAGAGAAGTTCACAATCAGAAGGGTATAAAACGTGGGTCCTCACACAGCCAAGCCACCCAGTAGCTGAGCCCCACTGCTTGGCATGAGCAGAGAGACAGGGTGGTCAGTGCCCTGAGTCCACCTAACATCCAAACCCCAGCAGGGGAGAGGACTTTACAATCAGGAGGGAATAAAAGAATGTGCTGTGAACTGGTCTCTGCTTTTCAATGAGATAAAATGTCAGTTTGCTATTTAGAGGTCAGTTGAATCCTTACCATATTTGTGATTTCCAGCAGCTTGGATGAAAAAGAAGAGTTCTGCCCCTTTAACAGAAGCTTAATGTGTGGAAATGGACAGTTGAAGTTTTCATGGCATGGAGGTAAATAACATCCCATCAGGCCTTCATTATAGGGACAGAATATTTTGGGGGTTTTTTTGCAGTTCTTGGCAACCCAAAATCCAGCTCGCCTCCCCCAGTCTTCCCCTTCTCCTTCCACATGCATTGCATCCCTCCCTGGCTGAAATATCCTGTTCTACACAGTCATTAAAGATACCGGATGGTCGTTCCAGGTCTCTGCCCCATGCCATTTCAAGAAGTTGTTTACAGCTATATCTGTCCAAAAGGAAAATCCAAAAACCAAGAATACAATCCATGTAATGTCTTTTATTAGGACCAATACAATGCCACATAACATTGTGCCAGCTTTAGAGTTCACCAGAACTCTTCTTCAGGCTGGTTGTTGTTGTTTAAAGAATATATAAAAAGAGTTTTGGAAAGGAAGAATGCCTCAGGAAATAGTGTTGAGTTAATGATGTTAAACGGAGGTAGTTTCAGATTATTCCAGGCAGGATGCAATAAATTTGGTTATACTCCACAGGAAAAACAAAGTCCAACAAATTTTCTAGCCTTGCACCAATGATAGCTAGGATTGCCATTCCAACAGCCTGGAGGGGGAAAATATATCCTGACCTTTATCTGAAGGTTCAATAGGATGTTCTTTAGTAGGTGACATTGTTTACCTATAATAAAGGCTTAATGGGATGTTGTTTATTTCCATACCATGAAAAGCTTCAGTGGCTCATTTCTATACATCAAGCCTCTTATCGAAGAGGCAAAGCATACTTTTCCTCCAGGCTGCTGGCAACCCCAGTGCTAGCCAGTGTCAGACAGACTCTGCTTTTCAAACTAGATAAAACACCAATTTGCTGTCAATCAGCCTCCTGGGCAAAGAGAGCACCAGTCATGTAATGGTAAGAGTGTCAGTCTAGAATCTGAGGCTGCGGTCACACACACAAAACAATCCACTTTCAATTCACTTCCAGTGCGCTTTCCAACTGGATTTTGCCAGTTCACACAGTAATATCCAGTTGGAAAGTACGCTGAAAGTGGATTCTTTAGTGTGTGTGACTGCAGCCTGAGAGACCCAGGCCTGAATCCCTGCTTTACCATGGAAGCTTGCTGGATCCCACATTCTCCACCTAAACAACCTCACAAGGTTGTTGTGATGATAAAAATGGAGGAAAGGAGATGATGCAAGCCACTTTGTGGCTCCACTGGGGAGAAAGGCGGGGCATAAATGAAGTAGATAAGTATATAAAGTATACCTAAAAGATGTATGTAGTCGAAGGACTGGACTGGGGCCGCAGCTGAGAGTATTAACTATTATTATTCCTCCTGATAAAGGAGGGCACTCTAACTTCAATGCTGGTATTATTCCTACACCTCTCAGGGTATATTGATACAACAGGCTTCAACTGTTTTTAAGGTAATTCTCTTTCCACAAAGATCTTGTGAGATCTTTCCAGGTAATTCCAGTTCCTTGGAATCTCTAACAGAAAACTCTTTGTACCCTCACCAAACTACAGTTCCCAGGACTCTTTAGGGGATGCCATGCCAGTGAATGGTACAAAACAAAGATGTAGGGTTAATTGGCTATACAATCCTGTTCTGTTCCTGGTACAATGTAAATAATTGAATCTATACTACCTTAAAGAAGACCACGTGAGCTCGGTTTCTGCACTGCAGGCGAAGATGTTGCTTTGAATGTAAGATTGGGGGAAAAAACCCTTGGAAAAGTTTATTTGACAGTCTGAAGTAGCAAATGTATAGCAGTGGGAGCTGTTGTTTTCCATGACAGTTCCCTCTGTATTCTGGGTGATGCTTTCTACTTGTCTTTTGCTAAAACAGCCACTAAAAAGAATGCCAGTGAAGTTTTCCTTTTATTGTATTCCAAAGAACAATTGGCTACAGGAGAACCAAACGTGTGCTCTTTAGCTGATGCAATTAATGCTTGGCTCTGAAGCAGGGCTCGCTTTCATTTCACAGTTCCATATTGTTTCAATAACACTGAGACTGAAGGGTTGGTTTTAAGATAGCCAAGAAAATAATTGGTTGCAAAACTGTAGTGCAGTAGGTACAGTGAATGCTCCAGTTCCAGAATTTCACACTGAATTAAAAGAAAGAAGCAGCAGCAGTCTTGCTGTGTAGGGCTGAATGCCCATGGCAATGACTCTCCATGCTGTTTTTATTGCTGATACAAATGATTAAAAGATGAGATCATGTGGATGCTCGACAACAAAAAGGCTGCTCCAATTTGGAAGCAAAAGTGGAGCAAAAATGTGGAGGGTTTTATATAATTTAAAATATCGCTAAAAGGTTGCATTTCATACTTAGTTCAGCCTTTGCCCTCCAATCCCGATGTCACTGAGACAATGGGCCAATTCCTCCATTACCACTGATGGTCCTGCTGTAGGCCTAGTGCAGGAGGGGACACATCTTTCACCTCCATCGTGCAAATGGTCCCAGGTGTGATTTTCTAGATTTACCTGACCTCCTGTTTTTCTGGAAGGGAAAGAATCACCTGCACTAAGCACTTACATGATTGTCAACTTGGAGTGTTGGCTTCAGGTAAAGTTATCTGTGATGGCCAGGAAGATTCGTGCTCATGAAAAGGAGCACTGCTTCCAGTAATCTATGAATTTGAGCAATGATTGCAGGCCATGCAGGTCTCCACGGAATGAAGAGAAGAAGAGAGAAGAGATTGGATTTATACCCTGCCCTTCACTCGAAGTCTCAGAGTGGCTTACAATCTCCTTCCCTTCCTCTCCCCACAACAAACACCCTTTGAGGTAGGTGGGGATGAGAGAGCTCTTTCCAGAATTATCCTTGAGAGAACAGCTCTGTCAGAACTATGGCTCGCCCAAGGTCATCCAGCAGCTGCAAGTGGAGGAGTGAGGAATCAAACCTGGTTTTCCCAGGTTACAGTCTGCGCACATAACTACTACACCAAACTGGCTCTTCTACACCAAACTGGCTCTTCTATCACCAAGCAACAGCTTCTCCCCAGTCTTGGCCCCATATTTCAGAGAGCGGAACATCCATAGAATCAAAAATGGTCTGTTTTGTCCTCTACAATCATGCCAGGGTTTCATTTGAGATTTAATAAATAAATAAAATTATTCAGATGAATAACTGCAGAATTTGAGGCAAACCCTGATTTCAGAACTAAGAACTGAGTCCTGTGTTCTGGCATTCCATCACTGTATCGTGTAGGGCTATGAGGAGGGGGGGAGGGTTACAGCAAGAGTTGCCACGTTGTCCAGAAATTGCTCCTTTACCTTTCAGTCCATGGTTGAATTAGACTTTCAAACAACTAAGCCAGGAGAAGGGTTCCAGGGTTGGTCAGAGGGGACATGATACAGCAACCCAGCTGATACTAAGCAGGGTTTGGGTCTGGCTGGTATCTTGAAGGAAGACATTCTGGGAACTCCGCCTATGTTATGTCGAGTTCCACAAAGGAAGGAAAGTGGTTCTATAGATGCAAGAAATAAACAGATTACAGCTTCTGCTACACACTGTCATAGGCCCCCTTCATGTTTGCTTTGCAGCATAGGTGGAATCCTGCTACAGTTCATGGAGGATGGGAGAAGAAGAAAGTACATGGTTGGAGTGGTTGGAGAAGGCATGGCTGCCTCATCTCCTAAGTCACCCACTGGTTTCCAAGTAAAGAGGAACTCTCTCAGAAGCTATACAATAACACAAATGTTGCTACTACACTGGCAGTGGATGCAACGTCTGACGGTGCCATAATGAGTCAGAATACCAATCCATCTAATTCAGCCTTGTGTCCTCTGATGGGTAATGGGTCTAACGGACTCAGGCACAGAAGGATCTTTCCCAATGCCTGCTGCCTGAGATCGTTTCAACTAAAGGTGCCAGGGGCTGATCCTGAGACCTCCCGCACACAAAGCATGTCTTCTATCACCAAGCAACAGCTTCTCCCCCAGTCTTGGCCCTGTATTTCAGAAAGCGGAACATTCGTAGAATCAAAAATGTACTTGTGGTATGAAAACTCTGAATTTTCAGGTCATTTTCATTTATGATGTACTGTGATCAATACACTATGTCATGTTGGGACTGGTGGGGGAAGAAACCCTCACAGCTTAAGGGGGGAAAGAGTTGTCCTCAGAATATGTACGTTTTCTGAAGCCAATTCCTCCTTCCTTTCCACCCACCCTCTGGGTCCCTTTGAAGTAATTTTGTGCTGTTTGAATTGGCTCTTTGTATGGACAGTGCCACTATCTTCAATCCTTCCCCCCATGGCAAAAGATAGTTTACAGCTTTCCAGACAGTGGCCTTTCAGACATCTGAAGTTAGCTATCATATCAGGAAAGATGATGTAATATTTATTTTTCTTTTCCCAGCACTGTGAAAGAGTTAAGGTGCCATGCTTGTGTTTTTGCTAGAATGTTTATTACTGAGATGGTAGATAACTCTGCTTCTATCAAGGGTACCACAAAATCCTCAGCAAGGATTCTCTGTTCTTGTTAGAATCGGCTAAATTCAATGTTGATTTACGGCCACTAGTGTCAACAGCAGTGAGGGAAAAGAAGTGAAGGGAAAAGTCCCAGAGCACTTCCATACCTAGGGATTTAACTTTCTTCTATAGTTATTCCAAGATCCCTAACATTTCAGAATTTTCTCTAGGCTGTCAGAGATGTTGAACAGTCTGGATCTGGTTAAAAAAAATTCTTGTGGTTCCTTGTCAGATTTCCCTCTCCCCTGCCCCACATCATTACGGCCATTGTTGAGTTTATCTCTTTTTTATCTCTAAATATCCTGTTGGTATGAAAGTTCTCCCAATTTTCACTTTATGTGGGAGTGCTTCATAAGAAGTTTTGTTCTCAATCACATACCATGTGACATGATTTAGGCATGATTTCCTTTTCTAATTACAGTGTGAAGACTGGGAATAAGATATACTGTCTATCTGAGGCAGGCCTGGCCAACCTTTCTGAAGGGGAAAGCCAAGTCTATAATTTGAAATGCTTCGAGGCCTGCTTTTTATGTTTTGTATTAGTGTGTCAGTAGGACCATGTCTAACCTCCCCCCCCCGGGAAATAATGTATGGATGGATTTGGGTCTGTCAGATTTCTCAAGGAACTTTGTCAAAGTAAACATGGAGTCGGAATGGTGTCACCCAAACAAAATAAACACAAACACAGAAGGAATGAAGAACATGAAGGAGGAATCACTACTAGATCTTGTTCTGCTGTCTGCTCTGATGAAACTTATCAGTTGGGAGAGAAAGTATTTGAGGCACGAGAAGAGAGAAGAAAGCAAGGGAGCCTATATTGCAGTTATCTGTGACAGACATAACTTTTAAGAGTCACTTAAAAGTGGCCAAATACGTTGCACAAGAAACATTTCCTTTTGTTTGATCACAGGTTTTAGATATTGGAGACCCTGAAAATGGTTTTTGGACTGCCATAAAGATCTCCTTTAGAGATGTGCTTTTAAACTGTGAGCCCTCAAGGGCTATATAGTTCTTATACGTACAGCTGCTGTTACCATAGTAGTCATATTTTGTCAAGGAGGCCTATCCCTTCTAAGGGCCCCAGAAAATAAAGACAGCACCAGTTCTTTGTCCAAGCATGACAGTAATTAGACAGGAGATATTCTCCAAAAGTAAACAGCAGTCACTGGGCTAGTTGACCAGCATGGACAGAAGGAGTGGGATGAAGCTAAAGAACATTAATATACAACCCATAGAAACCACAGATAAAATTCCTAGATTTTAATTTAAACATTACTTTCTAAAACATACTCTGTTAAAAGAACAATACTCCAAAAATGTGGCAGTGTTAGAGGTATAAAATCAGAGCAGTAATAACTTCCCAAGCCTAAATCTTCATTTGCAAGACCATCTTCAAGCTATCCACGCTACACTAACAGAGTAGCTTTGCAGAATGATCGGCAGTGAAATCTTCGGCGGAGTTACACCCTTCTAAGCCCATTCAAGTCAATGAGCAGAAAGGGGTGTAACTTTGCTGAGAACTTCACTACTGGATGGATAACCAGCAGTTGACAAGTATAAGGTGTTCATCACATAGACACAAATAGACATTCATTAATTTTCTTTAAATCAGTTAAATCTCCCCCCACCATAAAATAATGAAAGAACACAGGCAGTCGTGAACATATCTATCCATTAGGCACTCCATGGTTTGTGCAAACCTCCAGATTACCTGATGTGGGTCCCCCTGTCCACCTGCACATCAGCATAATGCTGTATAAATTCCATCACTAACATTCCTATTTTATTGGAGCATTGTTTAGGTTGTCCTCCAAACCACTTTGGTAAATGAGGTGGTTCATATGAGTGTCCATCCCAAAGTCAAAACTGTGCCTATATTTCCCACCAGGTGTTTTCCTCCATGATATTCAATGCATGGCCTTCAAGACAGCACACAAAGTTTTTCAAATAACAATCGGAATGTAAAACATCTTCAAACTGCTATTTTTTTTAAAAAAAAAAGCAACGAAAACAATAAAAGCGGTAGTGGCAGAACATCAGTTCCAACTTCAACTACTAGGCTGGCAGAACAGAAGGTTAATTTTTCTAAACTCCCGAGTGAAACCTGGCCTTGCTAGGGAACCAAGATACTGGCAAGGAGTTTTACAGAGACACAGCAGTGACTTCTGGGGCAGTTCGATGGGGCTACAGAGACCACTGCTGCTGAGTGGAAGACTAAGGGGAATGGGACCTGGACCAAAGTGGGTTGTGGGACAGAGACGGAAGTAGTTGGAACTGCCAGCTGTGGGCTGGGAAACACCTGGAGATTTAGGAGGTGTAGCCTGAGGAAGGTGGGGTTTGGAGTAGGGAGGGACCTCAGGAGGGTGCAATGCCACCGAGTCCACCCTCCAAAGCAGCCATTTTCTCCAGGGGACCTGATCTCTGTCGTCTGGAGATCAATTGTAATAGTCGGAGATTTCCAGACCCCACCTGGAGGCTGACAACCCTACACGTGGGGCACAGCAGCTGCCAAGTGGCTAGTAGTGCCAAGTACCAGTCTGGGTCCTAATGTTAGTAGTCTACTGTGTGCTCTGCAAGGTATTTAGTGAACTGATACCTCAACTGAGCAAAGCCAGCAGCAGGCCCGTAGCCAGGATTTTGTGGCTTGTGGGGCAAATTCTTTTCTGCAGAAAGAGAAGCCAGTAGTAGAAAGCTGTTGCCAGGATAGATCTCTAAACTGCAAGCTGCCAATCACTTCAGATGATAGTTCTTAGCTGCTGCAATCGAATCACTTCTGCCAACCTAAGCAACAATTCTGATAACAAGCCGGCAGGTGGGGGTGATGACTTCTATAGCCAAGAAAGCTAACACTTAGGCAGAAAAACTCTCTTAAGGAGGTCAGTTTTTTGACACAGAGTTAAAAGGGATCTTAGAGGTCACCTAATCCAACCCACTTGCTCAGTGTGGGAATTAGTCAACTACAGCCCCCCACTCCGCTTAAAGGAGCACATGCCTTTAAAAATGTTTTAAAATGATTGAAAAAAAGCATTTACAGGAGAAATTCTGGTGGGGCTGTGCCTTTAAAAAAGGGGGCGGAGCCCCCAGAAGCCCCATCGTAGCTACGGGCCTGGCCAGCAGCCCCCAAACTTCTGCTGTTGTCTCACAGGGCTATCTGGTAAAGGTATCAAGGTATCCTTTCCTCTTTATTGCTGTCCAGTTTAATTTTTTAACCTCCACTGGTTCTGCTGCATTACTATAAATAAGGCCCTGCCCTGTATACTTATTAGCTTAGCAGCACCCAGGATCGAAGGAACAAGACCTTTTAAAAAAATCAATGCATGGGCTATATGATATGCGTGTCTTACTCAGTTTGTCTATTTATTTACTTCATTTAGAGCCTCAAAGTGGATTATAGCTAGACCTGCAAGACCCATGTTTGGATCCTATCTCAACCATGGATTCACCACTCACTTTCAGCCTGATATCCCAGTAGACAAGTGAGACTAGCGAAGAAGAAGATGATGATGAAGAAGAAGAGGAGGAGGAGGAGGTTGGACTTATATCCTGCCCTTCACTCAGAGTCTCAAAGCGGCTTACAAACTCCTTTCCCTTCCCACAACAAACACCCTGTGAAGTAGGTGGGGCTGAGAGAGCTCTGACAGAAACTGCTCTTTCAAGAACAGCTGTGCCAGAACTATGCCTTGCCCAAGGTCATCCAGCAGCTGCAAGTGGAGGAGTGGGGAATCAAACCCAGTTCTCCCAGATTAGAGTCTGCACACTTAACCACTACACCAAACTGGCTCTCTCTTGTGTACTATGATCTGTCTCCAAGCTTCAGGAACAGGTTAAGATGTTAACCGACAATGTTTTGAAATCCTGGTTTTGTTGCTCCACTGGTCGATTTTCATTAGGGCTACAGCAGCAAGGTGGTCCTGGGATTGGGCTGGGTGTGAACAAGATGGCAGGTGGGATGCTCAGTATCATGGTGAAGCAAACATAGCAGTTTTGCTATTCAGGGTCTATGTACAAAGCAAGCCTGAATGAGCCCTAAACCTACCTAAAATGTCGTCAAATGATCTCGGAAAAACTATGCACGTCTGTATGTACTAATATATGGAAGGACAAGAAGGGCCATGGGTATGATCTAATGCTTTCCAAAGAAAAATATGGTAGGCAATTGGCAGTGACACTGAACAAGTCATTTTACAATGTTTAGAAGGGAGTCTTAGGGTTGCCATCTGGTTGGACTTTTCCCTTGCTAAGCAACTACTGTAGAGTCTGTAAAAGCGAGGCCCAGCCACTGTGTCACTCAGCAAGAATACACAAGTCTTGGTCACATGCTACTTAAGCTGTATTCACAAGGACAACAGCAAATATTGTTAGTACACCTGTAAGTATTATTCTGGAGTGAGATTTCTTGCTTCTGTGGTTCACACATAACTTTACAAAATCTGCATTCTCCGCTTTTTATCTCCTTAATGAGGGGCATGTTCCTTGAAATCATGCTGGGATAACTCTAGTTGCATTTGCCTTCCAGACAGGACCACAGGTCTGTAGTCTGTGTGGACAGAGATAATCTTGAGAACAAGTGCAGTGGACAGTATACTGGTACAGGTTCCAGGAACAAACACTATAGCATTAGAGGGCAGGAGTTAATGAGGTTGTTTCTTAAACTGAAGTGAACACTACACCAGTGCGAACATGATACATCGCTTCAGTCCTTCTTGCAAGTGAGGAATGTAGCCCAATCGCTAGCCACTATCACTGAGATGTGAAAGTGGCCCTCTGTCTTTTTGAATAACGAGACACTTTGCAATTCCATGTTTGACAGAACGGCATGAACAGGCCTACAGTTTTTACAAGTATGTAGTTGCTTCTCTGCTTTCCCTTTCTTTGGCTTGTGCAACTGCGACATTAATGCACTGGAGCCACTCCTCCGCGTTCTTTTCATCTTTGGCCTTGAAAACGTATGTCTTACTGTCTGTGAAAATTTCAAAGGCCCGGGGAAGGCTGCGATCTCTGCGCTTCTTGGCCACAACTTTGACGCTCTGGACCTTACTAAGCTCTATGGGGCAGTCATCTGGGTCATCTTTCTAGAACAGAGAAAGAAAAGAAGAAGGTGGGGGGGGGAGGCTTCAGCATTGGCTTTGACAATGCATTTGGTTTTTACTCAGGTGCCAACTGGTTTTCCCCTTAAAGAAAATTCTCAGCACCCCTTCCAAATTACAGTTTTTACCAGTGCCATTCTAAATGGACTTAGAAAGGTGCAATTCTGTTCAGCATTGCACTGCAAGAGACTTTGAGGGCAGTGATGATAGTTAAATCGGTATAAAACCATTATAAGTTTGAAGTGTAGATATACCTTCAACACCTTGCTGGGGGAAAAAACCTTCCATTTTGAATGCATAGTTCCAGTGCTTTTAGGAATCATAGAAACATAGAGTTGGAAGGGACCTCCAGGGTCATCTAGTCCACTGGTGTTTCCTAGGTCATCAGTAAATTTTGTATTGGTTGCCAAAGAATTAATAAATATGAGGGACCCTTTCTGCGAACGTACCGATTTTCCTTTGCGAAAGAGAAGCTGGTTGCCAGCAAGAGTAAAATAGCGGGTTTTCCACCTTTTGATGAATTTCCATCGGACCTGCTTTTCTTTCAACTTGCCTTCAATCAGGGGTTGGCCATCTTGATTCACAACTGGGGAGGTTTAAAAACGTAACATTTTCATTAGTTTTTCCTGTTTCTGCTGTAGATTTTACCACCACATCAGAAATCAGCCATGCAGAAAACTGCTTCTTTATAAGCCACTTGGCCACACTTCACAGAATTAAAAACTGTAATAGCAAAGACAGTATTACTAGTCCAGAATAATCTCTTTCAGGCAAAGGTTGTATCTTATTGCCTATGTAGCAGAGTCAGACCCAGTATCTACCCTACTAAATCAGTATAGTGTAGTGGCTAGAGTGCCCAATTAGGAGACTCAGGTTCAAATCCCCTTTATACCATGGAAACTTGGGGAGAAACATATTAACATATCCTTAGAATTTCTGATCAATGTAAGATTGTTTTCTTATATCCAGCTGTTGCTACCCAATGGTCCAGATGGAGAATACACCACAAATTGACATGCAAGTAGGTAAATTTAGACAAATTGCTCAATTTACAGTTCATTTCCAGACTACAGAGATCAGTTCCCCTGGAGAAAATGGATGCTTTGGAGGGTGGACTCCATGGTATTGCACCTCACTGCGGTCCCTGATCTCCCCAGGCTTCACCCCCAAATTTCCAGGAGTTTCCCAACCTGGATCTGGCAACCCTAGCCCCCCATTCCCTGCCAGTGATCGGGGGGGGGGCTGGCAACCCTATCGTAGGAGAAGGGATACTTTCCCTACTGATCCAGGCAATGAGGCTTCATTTTCAATCATTTCTCCCCAGTGCCAGAATCTGAATTCAATGCCACCATCACAGGCATTTATACAAATTTAGAGACAGGAGATTTGTTATCAGATCACCTAGTTGTACCCTCTTAAGATGGCATTGTGTTGGAAACATTAATATGTCTCTTAGGCCTATGGTGGTCACAGAAAAATCTCCAAATTATAGCTTTTCTTGTGTAAATTTGGATAATATCCACAGATCTGCAGCAATGTCAGTTTTAAAGGGCTCCCCAAGTGATGAGATGCCAGCATGTCTGAGGGGCGAATTAAAACAGAGAAGTTCAAAGAAGGTCGCAATGAACTAATATTCCAAATACTTGAGAGTTCTTTGTAACATATTTTGCTTGCAATTAAGCTGTCTAAGCATGTACGCTCTGGTACAGTGACCTTGTGACCCATCTTATTACTTTAATGGAAACAATCTCCTTTTATGGGATTTCGGCCACTCGGTGCTGGTTTCTGAAGAGCTTTTGTCTGAGTCAGAGCAGCTTCTTATCACAGTGCGTAAGATTAAAAGTCAGCGGCGTTGCCTTGTTGATAAAAGCAAAACTGGATTCTGAATCAGCGCCTCCCTAAGCAGGGTTGTCGGCCTCCAGATGGGGCTTGGAGATCTCCCAGAATTACAACTGATCTCCAGGCTGAAGAGACAGTTCCCCTGGAGGAAATGGCTGTCTTGGAGGGTGGATTCTATGCCAAACCCTGACCCCGGCCAACTCCCCAGTGTTGTGTATGCAGTCAACATCGTGCCATCAACAAAGAGCCAGAGCTTGAGTACCTGAGAACAATGGGACTGAGGTTCCTGGCTCCCGCGTAGGGGGACCAATGGGAACGGCGGCGGGAATTCAAACCCGCCAATGGTACCAGGGGGCGGCCCCTCCCCAATGTATATAGTTGGCCTCCGGGCCGGTTATCAGTGTCTCGTGTTGTATAATAGCGAACCATGCTGATCACTACATCGCTGTCTGTGGTTTCTTTATGCGTCTAACCCACTAAACAACAATGGCGACGAGGATGGGATCCTGTTGAGCGCTCCAGCCGG
The DNA here is from genome assembly GCA_029375565.1 of Gekko gecko. Classification (NCBI taxonomy): domain Eukaryota; kingdom Metazoa; phylum Chordata; class Lepidosauria; order Squamata; family Gekkonidae; genus Gekko; species Gekko gecko. The sequence continues at coordinate 117,897,147 of JAPDNY010000008.1, forward strand.
GCTGTCGGACAACGCTACCGAAGACTCGCTCCACCGCTCCACGGGCATCCTCCATGAGCGCCCCCGAGGGTGAATCCAGAGCCGTGTCGCTGCCGCCGACTGGCACAATGGCCATCGCTCCAGGATCCGGGCTGATACCGCCGTTCGACGCTTCCCAGCCCCAACGATGGGGAGCCTGGGTCACGGGTTTGCGGCAAGCCTTCGTGTTCTATCAGATCACGGACGAAGACCGAAAGAGAGGACTGCTGCTCTGCTCTTGCGGCCCCGTGATCGTGGATCTGGCCCAATACCTTATCTCTCCCAAGAAGGTGGAGGAGTGCACGGTCGACGAGATTGTGAAGGCCGTGCAGAACTACTACTCCCCAAAGCCGTCGGAGATGACCTGCCACGTGGTTTTCCAGCATAGGAACCAGCAGGGCAAAGAAACCGCCGCGGAGTTCCTCGGAGAGCTCCGCCGCCTGGCGGCCGACTGCGCCTTCGGAGAGCACTTGGAGATGGCTCTCCGCGACCGTTTCGTCGCCGGCCTCAGGGAGGAGAAACTCCGGCGCCGAATAATGGAGGGCGAGAAGGTGACCATCACCTCAGCGTTAGCCACCGCCACTGCATGGGAGAGGTCACACCCGACCACCACCACCGCGACGCATCGTGTGGCCTCCCCCGGGAACAGCGACATCGACGACCCCGAGGTACACCGCACACTAGCCCAGCATCGCCCGCCAGCACCGTCCGCTAGCTCCGCACGCAAGCAACCCGGCTCGGCGGCGCAGGAGTGTGCCAGCTGCGGAGGGCAGCATGAGAGGAGATCGTGCCGGTTCCGGGACGCCACATGTCGAGACTGCGGCCGCACGGGCCACATCGCAAGGGTTTGCCGGTCCAAGCCATCACGCGCAGCACAAAAACCGCAACCGCCCCGCCGCAGGTCTGAGGCGCACTTCGAGGACTGCGCGGCCCCGGAGGCAGACCTATACCAACTGACCAACGCCCCGGCCGCCCGAACACAGGTACTGAAACTCCCCAGTCAGGCCTCTACCCCAAAAATATACGTCCGGATCAAAGTAGAGGGGGCCCCCTTACAAATGGAACTCGACTCGGGCTCCGCCTGTTCCATCATTTCGGAGGCCACATTAAGACAGATTTGCCCAAAGGGGGCCCCCGCTTGCGGCCATCACCCGTGACGCTCATGGACTTTCAGAGAAACCAAGTGCCAGTGAAGGGGGTCGGGAGTTTCAGGGTGCAGTACCGGGGCTTCAAGGGTTATTTGGACTTGCTCGTAGTCGAGGGCGACCTAGTTAGCCTCCTGGGGAGGGCCTGGTTTGGACCCCTAGGAATCGCGATCGAGGGGGTCCAGCATTGCGCAACCCGCGACTTCCAGGAAGTGTGCCGCGAGTTCCCATCCGTTTTCGACGGGTCCCTGGGCCGATATACGGGCCCCCGGTTTCGCTACAACTCAACCCCACAGTGGCCCCTATCCGCATGCGTGCCAGGTCCGTTCCGTTTGCCTTAAAACCCAAAATAGACGCGGAACTGGACCGACTGGTGGCGCAAGGGGTTTTGGAGCCGGTCTCTCACGCAGTGTGGGAAACCCCGATCGTGACTCCCATTAAACCTAACGGGGATGTCCGCATCTGCGCGGATTATAAATGCACGATAAATCGGGCATTGCAGGACCATGCCTACCCGGTCCCGGTGGTGAGCCATGTTCTGGCCACCTTGGCAGGGGCCAAGATCTTCGGCAAACTAGATCTGGCCCAAGCGTACCAGCAGCTGCCTGTCGATGGGCCGACAGCAGAGGCCCAAACTATTGTAACGCACCGGGGGGCCTTCAGGGTCAATCGCCTGCAATTCGGGGTGAGCGTGGCACCCGGAATTTTCCAGCAACTGATGGACTCTCTCCTCAAAGGGATCCCCGGCGTCACACCATTCTTCGATGATGTGATGATCGCCGCCGCCACACCTGATGAGTTCGCCTCCCGCCTCCGCATGGTCCTCAGCCGTTTCCGGGACGCCGGCCTCAAGGTCAAGCGCGAGAAGTGCCAGCTCGGGGTATCATCCGTAGACTTCTTGGGCTTCACGGTGAACGCAGAGGGACTCCACCCGGCCCGGGACAAGGTGAAGGCCATCGTGGAAGCGCCGCCCCCGACCTCCAAAGCCGAGCTCCAGGCTTTTCTCGGACTCTTGAACTTTTACCACGCCTTTCTCCCCCACAAGGCGGCGGTAGCCGAGCCCCTCCACAGGTTGCTCGACAAAAAGGCACCCTGGGTCTGGGGCCCGCATCAGGCTGCAGCGTTCCGGGCCGTCAAGGCCCTGCTCATCTCAAACGCGGTCCTGGCACATTTCGACGAGACCCTGCCCGTGGTCTTGGCTTGCGATGCGTCCCCATATGGGGTGGGAGCCGTGCTGGCGCACCGTCTCCCGGACGGCCGGGAGGTCCCGGTCGCGTACTACTCGCGGACCCTGTCTGCGGCCGAGCGGAACTACGCCCAGATAGACCGCGAGGGACTGGCAGTTGTGGCCGGGGTGAAGAAGTTCCACGACTTCGTCTATGGCCGTCCCTTCACAGTCGTCACAGACCACCGGCCGCTGCTGGGCCTCTTCGCGGCGGACCGCCGGACGCCACAGGTACTCTCCCCTCGGGTCTTGCGGTGGTCCATCTTCTTGGCGGGCTACAACTACACGCTCCAGCACCGGCCAGGCAAGGCAATGGGACATGCAGACGCGCTGAGCCGCCTCCCCCTGCCAGACGAAGGGGTGGACCCGGCCCCAGCTCATCATGTCCTCCAGTTGGAGGGTCTTCCAGACGCCCCTCTCCAGGCCACGGACATCGCCCGCCGCTCAGCCCGTGACCCCATAATATCCCGGGTTCTCGGCTGGGTGGTGAGGGGGTGGCCTACGGCCTCGGCGGGCCCTGAGTTCAGCGCATTTACAACACGGCGCGAGGAACTATCGGCACACAAGGGCTGCCTGCTGTGGGGGGACCGGGTCGTAGTCCCCAGCGCACTCCAGCAACAGGTCCTGCAGGCTCTGCACGAGGCACACCCCGGCATCGTGCGGATGAAAGCCCTCGCCCGGAGCTACGTCTGGTGGCCAGGCATCGATGGGGAAATAGAGGCCTGGGTGAAGCGTTGCCAGATCTGTCAAGAGGTCCGGCCAAGCCCACCATGTGCACCCACCCAGGCATGGGAATCAACAAGGACCCCGTGGTCCCGGCTCCACATCGACTTCGCCGGGCCCTTCCACGGGTTAACATTCCTGGTCACCGTGGACGCGTACTCCAAGTGGCTGGAGGTGAGTCCAGTCTCCTCCACCTCCGCAAGCGCCACCATCCGAGCCCTCCGGAAGATATTTGCCACGCATGGCTTGCCGGACACCATCGTCTCCGACAACGGCCCGGCGTTCACATCCGTGGAATTCCAGCGGTTCCTGCGGGACAACTTGATCCGGCATATCAGGTCAGCACCCTTCCACCCTGCCACGAACGGCCAAGCGGAACGCATGGTCCGCACGGCTAAGGAAGCTTTAAGCCGCCTGACCGAGGGGGACTGGGAGTCACGCATAGCCCGGTTCTTGCTGGCGAACCGGACAACACCCAACCCGGTCAGTGGCCACTGCCCCGCGGAGCTTCTCATGGGCCGGCGACCCGCCATCCTCCTGGACCGCCTGCACCCCGACAGGGCTCCAACAGGACGGAACTGGGTCGAGGACCGGGAGGCACCACGGGGCTTCTTCCCAGAGGACCCGGTGTTCGCAAGGAACTACGGCCGAGGCCCGGAGTGGATAGCAGGAAAGGTAATCCGCCCCACCGGCCCTGTCTCCTATGAGGTGTCGACAAATGACGGGCAGGTCCTGCGGTGCCACGTGGACCAGCTGAGGCGGCGCCTACTTCCAACGGTAGGAGACCGGGGTAACCAAGGGGAGGTGGAGCAGGCCCCACGAGAAGCTGAGGGAGAACCCGAGGCGGAACGAGACTGCAGAGAGGCGGACCCCAGCGACGGCCAGCTCAGTATGCCCGAGGCCTCATCAGCCGAGGGCCAGACGGCGTACCCTTCCCCAGCGGAAGGAGGTGAGGGGGCAGGCCCCGCCACACCACCAAGACTTGGCTGCGGAGAAACCCCAACGCCTACACCACGACGGTCCACCAGGGAACGCAGAGCCCCCGCATACCTGAAGGACTATGTCACCTAGACAGGATCGGGACTATGGGGGGAGGGGTGTTGTGTATGCAGTCAACATCGTGCCATCAACGAAGAGCCAGAGCTTGAGTACCTGAGAACAATGGGACTGAGGTTCCTGGCTCCCGCGTAGGGGGACCAATGGGAACGGCGGCGGGAATTCAAACCCGCCAATGGTACCAGGGGGGCGGCCCCTCCCCAATGTATATAGTTGGCCTCCGGGCCGGTTATCAGTGTCTCGTGTTGTATAATAGCGAACCATGCTGATCACTACATCGCTGTCTGTGGTTTCTTTATGCGTCTAACCCACTATACAACACCCAGTCTCCAGGAATTTCTCAACCTGGAGATGGCGACTCTGCTCCTGTGAGAATGTCTGGACTGTAGCATTCAGCAAAGTGTTTTCATGGGGGCCTGGGCTTCATGGTGCAAGACCCTGTCTATAAAAGCTGCTTTCATCAAACAACGATACAAAATAAGTCACTAATAGTGCATTTCTCAGCACAGTTACACTCTTCTAAGCCCACTGACTTCAATGTACTTAGAAGGGTGTAACTCTGCCAGTTCGCTGGCAAGGCGAGATACAAATAGAAAATAATAAATAAATAAGTTTACATTGCAAAATGATCTTCTTCATTCCTTCACCATTGTCAGCTCTATCCGCGCTTGCGTAGTAAGGGCTAGGCAAAACATCCAGACACTTTCAAAGCAAGCCTGAACTTTTTATTTCTTTGATTTTTTTTTGGTAACCTGTCACTTTTTAAGCAAAAAAAAGTGAAAACCCTGTGCCCCAAAGTGAGAGAGACCATGGAAAGGGATGCTTCAGTTGGATAGTCGAGAGTTTTTTAAGCATGTTTGAGACATGGCAATGCTAGTGAGTGTGTGTGTGTGTGCCACATCCGAAGAAGTCCTATCCCAAATACCTACCAAGCTGAGCTCTCGCCGTAAAGGAACACAGAGCGGGGCACTGGCAAACTATGAGCAGGCCTGTGTGGGCAGAGTCAGTCCTTTCCTTTCTCATGGAACTGAAGGAAAGGGCAGCAATTCCACAGGAGAACTGGGGGGGGAAGGGGTGCTTAACCATTCACTTGTCTGCTGATTTTCCTCTGCAAATGCCTTCGAAGATTGTTTTAATATGTTTTCCCCATCCAAAGGTAAAGGTTTCCCTTGCCTGAAAGTTATTTGAATCTGACTCTGGGGTGTGTGTGCTCATGCCCACCCACCCCCGCCCAAATGGGAGCATGCTTGGCTTGGGGAATGCTGCTGAGGAAGTAAGCTCATTCAGGGGAGGTGGCATAGCAGGGCTAAAGCCTCCTTCACATCTACCAATCCTCCCTAGCAAGTGGTTCTCTCTGCCCCCACATTTAGGATCTTGCGGGCAAAAGCCACACCACAAAAACAAGCCAAGCAGGGCAATGGAAAATTACATGGCTGGTAGAAAGGGCACATTGCTAGAAATATGATTCTCTATTTGTGGAACAAGAGGATGGGCAAAAGGGTATTATATATATATATATAGTGAGGCAACTCCCAGAGTTATGTTTGCAACTCGCAATGTGCATTTTCAAGAAACACAGAAGAACAATGTTCTGCAAATGACAATCTTTCTGGAGAACTGGAGACAGCATGATAGAACCACCACCGCTCATGTTGCATCATGGTGGAAAGTGCTGTCAAGTTGCAGCCAACTTATGGCAACTCGGTACAGTTTTCAAGGCAAGAGATGAATCAAAGTGGTTTGCTGTTGCTTGCCTCTGCATAGCGACCCTGGACTTCCTTTGTTGTCTCACACCCAAACAATAACCTGGGCTGACCCTGCATAGCTTCCAAGAGCTGATGAGATCGGGCTAGCCTGGGCCATCCAGGCTGGGGCAAGACATGCTGTATATATTCCATTGGTGGGGGGTCCACTATCATTAAGGGTGTACAACACCCACTTGTTCAGCTCAAAGCCTGTTCACCAAGTGTGAACAGGGAGCAGATTTTTGACAGACTGTTTTCCTGCTTGTCAGCCTGTCTGGGGCTCATCTTCATAACCTGCTGCTTGACAGCTGCCTCCCCACTCCTTGCTGTGCTGCTGCTCTGCTTGGCAGGCAGTTGTTTAAATATACAACCAGATCAGGCACAAATCATATGCGTCATACATAAATAAATGCTGTGTTTAAAAAAATTTCAGCTGTTTGCCTTGGTAGTCCTTAGTGATGTTAATGGATGCCACTCTGTCTGGAGCAACAACATTCACATAGTTTTGTAAAACCTTGATGCAAACTTGTCTGGCCTGTATTTGAGTCATTTGGTGCCACACCAAACAGACCCGGTGATCAGCTCACATCTGATATAGACACAAACATGATGTTTGACTGTCAAAAACATCCTCCCTGAAATTTCCAGCTTCTCTAATTATCATGTCTATTTCAAAAGTGTTTTTTAGGGCTTTCTGTAATGCTTCAAAATGTAAGAAATCTGTTTAATCAATGACAGTATTGGAACAAAAGAAAAAGAACTGTACATCATGGGCAATGATAGCTCTGTTACACCTTCTTCAGCTTTCCTCTGAAGACACTTCAGACCTGACATGTTTCTGGCACTGAGCACAGGAGAGATGGATATACTGTGTGGTGGTGGGAGGTGTCGTCAAGTCGCAGCCAACCTATGACAACCTCATCGGGTTTTCAAGACAAGAGATGAACAGGTGTGGTTTGTCATTGCCTGCCTGTGTGTAGTGACCCTGGACTTCCTTGGTGGTATCCCATCCAAGAACTAACCGGGGCTGACCCTACTTAAGCTTCTGAGATCTGATCAGGTTTCAGCTAGCTTCTACATGCATTGAAATTTTTGTTGCTGTTTTTGCTGTCAAGTCACAGCTGACCCCGTAGGGTTTGCAAGACAAGAGACATTCAGAGGAGGTTTGCCATTGCCTTCCTCCATGTCATGACCCAGGTCTTCTTTGGTGGTCTCCCATCCAAATACTAGCCAAGGCCAACCCTGCTTAGCTTCCGAGATCTGAAGAGATGGAGCTAGCTTGGGCTATCCAGGTCAGGGCATGCAGTGAAATACGGAGGTGAAATTGTATATATGAGTTTATGGTATTTTAAACATGCACTGATTATTCCTAATACTTTGTTCCTGAAATCATTGCTATTCAGGGCCATATCGAAATTTCCATTCAAATGTCCGCTAACCTTATATTTATGTAAAAAGGATTAAAGAGAGCAAATGTTTAAATATTTGACTTAACTGGGAAGTAAACATTTTTCATGGTATATGACTTCTTTGAAATCCCACTACAATGCTAAAAATGTTCGCTAAAACTTAAATAAACAAAACTATCTTCTACAGAAAAAACTTCCATACTGGGTTTAGAATGCATCATTATAAGATCGGAATGAAGTGGTAGAATGCTGGAGCTCAACCACTTCAGGTTACCAGAAGACATAACACTTTTGAATACTTCCACCCATTTAAGAACCTTGCATATAGAAAAGGAACACTTCATGGAGAAAGGTTCTAAGCAAGGCTGATGCCTGCTGAGCTACTTTTTCATAGTAGTAGATCCCAAAATCGCCTGGTTCTCCCAGGCCCAAAAGAAACCAGGCTGGCCACAACGAGGGCCAGGGCCTTTTCTGTGGTGGCCCCTTACTGGTGGAATGAGTTCCTGGAGGACATCAGGGCCCTGTGGGACCTTCTGTAGTTCCACAGGGCCTGTAAAATGGAGTTCTTCCACCAGGCTTTTAATTAGGGGGCTGCCTTTAACATCATGGCTCTGGCCCTAATATCAACATCATTGCCAGCCTGGGTTAGGGGTAGGTGACCATCCAATTGTCGAGAGAACGCTGCCATCTTCTACTGTATTTATATTTGGAGTAGTTATGGTTTTATATATAGTAATTTTAATTGAATTCTGTTTTTAATATTGTGGAGTCTTAATGTATACATTTATTGGTACATATTGTAAGCTGCCATGAGCCTGCCATGGTGGGGAGGACGGGATAAAAAAATTAATAAATAAAATAAAATAAATTGGGAACTGATTTTTCAGGGGCACTGACAGATTCGGACGAACATAAACCTTTGTGCTTCAGGTAGATGCTTCCGACGTAGCCATGGGGGGGGGGGGGCGATCCTGCAAAAGATGGCAAACTCCACCTCCTTGCTTATGTTTCAAAGAAATTTAACCCCACTGAACTGAATTGGGCAGTTTAGGACAAGGAGGCTGCAGCCATCAAACTCGCCTTAACCACTTGGTGGCATTGGCTGGAGGGGGCGGGGGTGTCATTTGAAGTATGGACAGATCACAAAAACCTCAAAGCACTGCACACCCCCCACCTCCACCCACGGAGCATCAACATCAAACAACTGCGATTGGCAGAGTTTTTCTCTCAGTTTCATTTCACTCTTCAGCACCTCTCTGGGAAGTCCAACTTCCTAGCCGACGTCTTGTCCTGCCTACCTTAGCATGCCAGTCAAAAATAGGAGGTGGTAGATTCCATGTTCACGCCCTCCCAACTGGGGTGGTGGTGGTTATGTGCAGCCGCGCCAAAGAAAAACTGCAAGGTGACAGATCTGCAGATTCAAAACTGGGTCTGCAGATCCAAAGCTGCTACCTCAGATGCAGACAAGGAGGAAATTAGCAAAGAGTCCTCACTGCAACTGAAAGAAAATGGGTGCCAGTACAGAGAGGGGTGGCTATTTGTGCCCCAATCCTTGCGGGGGGGGGAATACTTCACTTTGGGCAATGAATTGAAACTAGCTGGACATTACGGTTATCAGAAAACCCTGCATTTGATTCAAAGGCAATTCTGGTGGCCCCCACATGAGGGCTGACATTTCTCAGTATGTGGGGGCATGCCAGACCTGTTTAATGGGGAAAAGGAGGCCTGGGAAACCCCCAGGGACCCTAAAACCCTTAGAGACCCCCAACCAAACCTGTGAGATCATCTCCATGAATTTCATCACCAACCTACCACCCAGCAAAGGGAAAACGGTGAACTGGGTGGTAGTTGATACGTTTTCCAAGCAAGCCCACTTCATTCCATGCAAGCAAGTGCCCACCATGAAAGCACTTGCTAAATTGTTCATGCACCATGTGGTGAGACTGCATTTACTACCCTGGAAAATAGTGTCCAACTGAGAAGCTCAGTTCGTGATTATGTTCTGGAAAGAGCTCCTACAGGTGTTTGGCATTGAATGGGGCCTCAGTAGTGCCTACCATCCTGAAACTGATGGACAAATTGAACAAGTAAATCAGGTGGTGGAGCAATTTCTTAGATGTTTCATGAATTACCAGCAGGATGACTGGGTAGAGCTGTTGCCCAATGCAGAGTACAGTTATAATAACTCTGTGCACAGCTCCACTGGACTGTCCCCCTTCAAAGTGGTGTATGGATATGAAGGGGCTCCCCTCCCCATGGTGATGTCACCTACCTGAGGCCAGGGGTACCTTAGTGCCTGGTGGCAAGGTTTACAAGAACGTTAGGGCCTCATCCAAAAACTGTTAACTAAATCTAAAGAGGATGGCAAAACCCAAGCCTGCTCCTGAGTGGAACTTGCAGCCCAGGGACTCTATTTGTCTACAAAGCACCTGTGTGGCCTCCAGCCAGGGAAGAAGCTGCAGTGGAAATATGTGGGACCTTTAAAAATCACTAGGGTTATAAATGAGGTAGCTGTTGAACTGGATTTGCCTAAGTGTCTTAAGCATATTCACCCCATGTTTCATTTCAGCTTGTTGAAGAGGGATCCGGGTCCGAACTGGTGGAGACCACGACCAGCAGCCCCTCCACCTCTGGTGCTGAATGGTGAACCACATCAAGAGGTTGAAGAAATCTTGGACTCTAAACTGAAACACGGTCACTTAAACTATCTGATTAAGTGGAAAATGCTTGGCCTCTCCTATAATGAATGGGTGCGCCGTGAGCATGTTAAAGCCCCCCGACACATGCAAGCCTTCCACAGGGCTTACCCTTTAAAACCTGCGGGGTAGGGCCTTCAGGGTGGCAGAATGTCAACCAAGCAGCTGTCTTGAGCTTGGTTGCCATGGTGATGTGGGGGATGAGAACAAGACTATATACTTTCATTTCTGGCCTCTGTGTTCTTATCTATCTGATGTTCCATGTAACCTTGAGACCTGTACTGTCTCTGGTGCTGCTTTATGTTTGGAGTGTGATCAGAATTTGTTTGCTACTAAGGAATGGATCCACGCTATTAAATTTTGGCTACGACTCCATTTCAACTCTGACCCCTTCAGTTATACATACCAACTACTTTCTGAATCTGTTAATTCCAGCTGGCTATCTTACATCGAAGCCAAAATAAGTTCCCTGAATTTAGAATCCTTAATTATGCTTTCAGAGTCTGAGGCCTTTTTAAAAATAAAATCTAGTTTATTGGGATCAGAGCTACAAATTCTTTATAGCCTGGCTAACAGAACCTGTTCTCCCTTAAATTTGGGGACTGTTCCTAATGCAAACCTTCCAGTATACCTCTATGTCAGGCTCAATAGCAAGTAAGTCCAGGCATTCTTCGGATAAAGATATGCTTTATTGGAATACAAGGATGTTCCCCACAGTAATACTTCTATTGTCAGGAATGCCCACGTAGGACCAGCTAGGCACTATTATAGTATGATGCAAAGCCAAACTAGCAAATGAACTTTTAGCACGCGGGCAGGAAAACTCCCAGCAGGAGTGTTACTTAATGACCGGGAGAACTACCCCCCCTCACCGTCTAGTCATGTAGAACTGGAAAATTCCCCAGACAGAGGAATTCTTGCCAAGGCCACTTCTTGCCAAGGCCACTGCGATAACAGGTGGCGGCAAAGAAGCGCTCTCCCACAGTTGCAGCTGGCTAACTAAGCGCAAGCGCAGAAGCAAAAGACAAGACAATAGACAATGAATACAGTGTGGCTGGCGACATAAAAAATCATGACAGCTTTCTGACACTCTATCAGGTCATAGCTCCAAATTTGTGTAGAGCCATATCCTTGGCTAGATTTAATGTTCTTCCTTCAGCTATCTTATCTGGAAGATTCCAAGGGATTCCCTATCCTAGCAGGTGCTGTCCTTGTATTAAGGACTGTGTTAAACCTGTCTCCCATGTTCCCCTCCCATGCCCTCTCTATCTGGTGTCCCGTCAGGATCTTCTGTATCCCATATTAGCCCAATTTAAGCTCCTTTTCTTGCTTGATAATCCAGATATAGAAATAACTGAAATAGTAGCAAAGTTTCTTTGCAGTGCCATGGTCTCATGGCCTGATAAGTGATACTATGAATTAGGTTTTATTATGATGCTACTCTTATTATGATGTTACTTAGATTTTGTACTTAGATTACTGTATATTCATGTATATGCCAATAAAAGTCTGAGAATACTGTCTCTGGTATTCTCTTTTTCCTGGGAATGTTGGGCTGTTGGCTCGGCGGGCTTATAGCTTAAGTGTGATTGGCCAAGAGTCACTAATACTTCCTTTGATTGCAGTATAATTGTTTGCTTCATGCGCTTGACCCCAGTTCTAACAAAGAACGTTATGAGTCTGAATCCTATCAATGTCCCAATAAACTTTATTTCTTCTGAATGACTGTTATTGGGAACTGATTTCTCCAGGGGCTCTGACAGATGGCTGCTGTTGTACAGAATCAAGCAGCTTGGCCTGGGTGAATCATGTAAGTCAGGTGGTAGCAAGTTGTCCAACGGTTGCTGCCAAGCCTGGCTGCAATAGGCCCTTCTTCAAAGGCAAAAACTGTCCTTAAAAGGGCCCTGACCCTGCTGCCTTTTATGGACAGTAATCAAGTCTTGAAGACTGGAAGTAATATTGTGGTTGCCTAGCAGCAGTCATTGAGCACATTTGTTTCTTACAGCTATAGGCACACATTTTATCATGTTTTTCAAACTCCCCCTAGGTTTTGTTTTGTTTTTAAGATTTCAGATTTTTCTGTAAACTTGGGGCTTTTGTCAGATATGTATAACAATCTGTCTTGTCTATCCATGGCTCCGGATTCTGAATTTAAGTATCCACAGGTTTGGCCATGTTCAGAATTAGATATACTGATGATGACCAATCAGAATGTGATTTAGGAACTGTAGTTCTTCAATAATGCGGTGGAGTGAAACAGTCGCTGGGCTACTTTAGCAAAAAATTATTGTCAAGGATAAAAAACAGTCTGCCTTGCAAAAAGAGTGGCTTGCAGTGCTTTGAGCACTGAAAAAAACAAGACCATATTTATGAGGACATGAGTTTACAGTGCTTGCCTTGCCGTGGCCACATGTATTCAGCAATGCATTTATGTGATGCTTTAGGGTATTCAAAGATCTCAATATGACTATGTAAGGCAGTTCAGTATTGTTATCCCCAGATTAACCTCCCTGCCTAGGAAGGTCTTCAACAGAAAAAGGGGCCTTCTCCAGGTGGCCTGTACTGCATGAAGGTGACATCACCAGCAGGGAGCCTAGCCTTCACTGCTGCAGCCTTGAAAATGTGGTCCAATGAGAGGCTTGTTTGAGTACATCCTCCTCTTGGTCTTTAGGAAGGGGTGCAGAACATTTATTTCAAAACACTTCTGTCAGAGGGTCTTGTGCCAGGGAACGAAGTTTGTGTATTTGGCTACAGCGTTGGGCTGGGACAAACATTTTGGTGTCGTTGATGGTTTTGATTGGTTTTATAAATGAAAAATGCTGAATCCATAATAAATGTATAGCACAACAAATGCTTTTCATTAACATTATATTTTAATTGTACTAAAAACCTCCATAAGTTTTTTTTGGGGGGTTGTTTGCAAGATTGCATTGCCTTATATTTCAGAAATTACGGACAATAGATTGGTCTGTGTAAGTGACAAGGAAAATCTTTTTTGTATAAATCTGTATAAGCTTGAGACGTTGGTTTCATGTGCATTGACTAGTCACTATTTTTAGCCAAAATCCAATGCATTTAAAAGTGTACGTGTGTATCTCTCTCTCTCTCTCTCTACCTATCTACCTACCTACCTACCTATCTACCTGACTATATTAACTATTTAAATGGAACTGATAGTCCAGCATCCTCTGGGGGTTCCAGGTTGGATCCAAATCTCTGTTGTGTGCGTGGGTATTTGCTGGTTCTTCCTTTCTGTTGTAGCTTCCATGCCCCAGCCCAGACTGTTCATAAGTGTCTCCTGAACTGCTTTTTGACTCATGAGGGTCCATTATTTTTTTTTAAAGGGGATGAGATATTCAGAGAATAAACCAGAATTCTTATTATGACTTCGAATAAGGTTAGATATGAACTCAAGGTAACTTTTTCTATCATGCCTGCTTTCTTTAATAAAAAATAAATAAATTGCAGTCTCTGTTGGGGAATTCAACTGCATGGGAAAGGAATGGCTTTAATAAGATGGACTTTATCTTAGACAAAGTTGGGATGCAATAGGACAAAGTTATTCAGATCATGGGAGCTTTTGGACCCACCCCCCACACTTTTAGGTTTCAAGTTTTTCAAACAGAACACTATTGTAAACATTTTGACAAGGTATGATCAGGGGAACAGGAAGCCTCATTCAAAAAATGTTTATCAGTTAAGGGAGATCTGTCCCAAAATACATCACATCTCAAAGCAGGAGGAAAGGTGAGAGAAAGAGAATTCAAAAGCTGAAGACTCAAAGGATGAGGGGATCCAGAGAACTAATCGCAAAGGCTATGCAGAAAAGTATCTTACCACATCTTTTTCTTACAAAGGGGACTTGGGCAAGCCCTTCTCTCTCAGACTCAGTCCCCCCCCCCAAATGGGGACAGTAATACAGGCCTGCCTTGCAGGATTGTTGTAAGGATATATTCACATGGAATACTGAAAGCACTATACAGACATTAAGTATTATTAAGTGTTGCTAAATATGTGCAGTGTTCAGATCCCAGACAACGATCAGACAACAACATCTGGGAAGCACCCCGCAGCCGTTGGCAACCCGTTCTGCTCTGCCGCAGAAGTGGAGTTAAAAGACACTGGGGAAAATCCAGTAGTAAACGGGTTGCGACGGGCCACGGACGGACCTTCCTCTCCAGCGCTCTCTCATGGCATCGGGATGGTCTGATCAGGCCATCCCGACTCTGTATCATTGTTTCCCCCCCTTTGCAGTATGTGCATCATCGCAAACTCCATAGGGAGCCCTCGGTGCGGAGGTGTTATTCATTGATCCCCCGTTTAAATGTATGGGAAAATAATGGCACAAAAAAACCCACAGTTGCGTCTGATCACACACTGACGGGACGCACCCGTAGCTTCAAAGGGAAGTGTGGTCGTGCAACTGCGGGTCAAATTCCTCCGGAGGGAATAGCCTTGCTTCCCCCTGTTTTTTCTGGTGTGTGTGACCGCAACCTGGGTTTTATGCAACAAGAATAAAAGAAGCAAATAAGTGCAAAATGATGAAGAGATTGTAAACTTTTATGCCCTGATTTGCTTTTACAGGCTGTGTTTTATTGGCATTTTCTAATTGACCTGGTCAATAAAGGTCTTAACTAGTTGTTTTATTGAGTTGGCTTGTTTTATTATTGTTTTTTTGTGGCTCTTATGGTCTTACTGCTTTAGTTGTAAACTGCCTTGAGCAGATCTGGAGAGGTGGCACATACCTCTTGGAAACAAATGGATAAAGTTGTCATCAGTTACGCATTGATTGCTCAGCTCAGATGAAGATGTTTCATGAATGCTGTAAGCAATTTATAAACTATGAGATTTAATCAAAACGTTTCCTTGGAGATTTTAACATGTGGAACAAGTATCTTCAGTCAGCCTGAATATTTGTACGTTCAGGGTTTAAAAAAAAATGCTAAGTGTTTTTATTCAAAATTGAATGAGAAAAGAATAGAATTAATTGGGGGGGGGAATCAATTTTAGAGGAAGTGATTGAGAGTCAATGTGATGAAGTGATTAGAATTAGGACAGCTGAGACCCAGATGTTAATCCCCATTTTGTCCCACTGACAGTGCAAACCAGTGCAGACTTACTTCATTCTAATTCAGGAGAAATCTATGCAATTACAGGGGGGTAACTGCAAAATATTGTCCCACAGATGAACTTGGCTCAGTCACTTTCTCTCTCACTCTGGCCTAGGTGTTGTGAAGTCATATGGGAGGAAAGAAAAACTATGCATGATGACTCATGTTCCTTGAAGGAAGGATAAAAATGTGATAGACAGATACAAAGCAATTGAGACCAGAGATGACGTGGGTGGAAGGGGGTCACCCTGCGTACCTTTTCCCTACTTTCAATCACTGTAAGTTCCAGGTGGTCAGCCATGTTGCTCTGGAGCAGCAGAACAAACAGAGTCCAGTGGCACCTTTAAGACCAACCAAAGTTTATTCACGCCTTGCACATGAAAACTCATACCTTGAGTAAACTTCTGTTGGTCTTAAAGGTGCCACGGGACTCTAAGTTTGTTCAATCACCGTAAGTCACTTTTGCTTGCCAGCACACAGTTTAAAGCTGGGGGAGTGGATTGCTTGGGGCAGGAATGTAGAATGTGGAAATGGATACCGTATTCCATCTTCCCCTTCAGGTTTTCCACTCCTGTTTGTCCCTGCAAAACTTTTTTTTTAAAAAAAATACAGAAATGGTGTCAGGGCATAAATAAGTGCATCTGTGCATAATCTGTTGTCAGCTTCTAAGAATCCATTGTGTACTTCGGTACCTTCCTAGAGAATTAATTGATTTAAAAGGTTACATGCATATTGAAGCCAACTGTTAATACAAAGCAGATTATGTTGAAAAAGGTCTGTTGCAAGCCAGGTTTCTGAACAACAGACAAAGCCTGAATTGTTCCTCAGGTGATTCATTTGTTGATAACCAAATAATGCTTATGAAATAATGTAACATTTCTTAGCAAACGAGTTCAAATCTGCCTCAGAACAGAAACTAGGTTCAGCTGCACTAAGACTCCTCATCCTCTCTCCATACTTTTGATTGCCTGCAAGTATGTTCAGGGTACCCAGAGACCCATGAGTAGGCATGTATCGGGTGGATATGCTGGTTATATGAACTAATGCCTCCGTGGGAGGCTGTACAGATGGCTGTTATGACATGTGTGACTATACTAGCTGTTTTCTGAGCCATGAAAATAGTATAGGTATTGATGGCCAGACATGTAGGTCCTGCAAAGAGGTGCCAGTTCACACAATTGTGAGTAACTGTAAGGTGATTCTCTTAAGTTGTACTTCCAATGAAATAACCATGTAGGACTGGCAAGAATCTGAGCCTTTAGGGCTGGTTCATCCCTATATATGCATCAGTTGATGACTAATGTTATGTGCTGCTGTCATGTGTGAATATGTTACCAACCTGTAATACTACAAGTAGAACATTCATGTCACCCAAGGATGACTCCATTGAAAACTGCTGGGTTTGATGTAGTTCATGCATTCTGAGTCTCCAAGCGTAGAATAATCAAGTAACGTGACTGTGTAAATCCATGGGCACATCAGTACTCTATGAAAACCATTATATTATCAAGTGGTTTCAAAATGGCAGGAGGCTGGAAAATTCTACTGTTTGGTTTCCAGTTGATATGGTATCTTGGTCCTTTCAATGTGATCTACACGTTAAACATCTCATTCTTGGGTTCAAAAATAAACTGCTGGAAAATCTTAAATTAAGCATTCTATAGAAGTCTCAGACTCCTTTAAAAAAGAAACTTGGAGAGATCACTATATCCATGGATATGATGCTACTGATTTAACTAGAGATTACTCAGCTAAAATTTCACTGAATGGCTGTTTGAAACAATGGATTGGATCCAGACTAATGCTTCTGCAAGGACAAGGACTTCCACCCACAATGTGCCATTTTCCTGTCTTCCTGCTCCCACAACAGCCCAAAGGGAGTATTTTGTTCAGGGGGTATTTTGGGTTGCTGCAAGAGGGGAAAGGCATCACATGCCATTGGTGGGCTTGGTGGAAGTCCTTCTATTTGCAGCAGTGTTAGTTTGGATCCTAGCCACTCAGAAGCCAGACATTAGAACCAGTTGTGTCCCTAATGATAAAGTCACTATGTTGGCAAAAGGGGTACTAGTATTCATTTTAGTTTCTCAGTCAATTTCTAGCAAAAATCACTTAAGATAGTAGACATTTCAAAACTTTTACAGGGCTGTTCACACAGTCAAAGGGAACTGTATACTTTAAAATGATCAATAAAAATAATTTTCTTACAGGCCTGAGCCCACCAGAACAGTCTTGCATATAAGATTTAGTATATGTAAGGCAAAGTGAATAATTGAAAACAGGAAGTTCCCTTCTCAACAAAATGGAAACAACCTTTCCACCCTCTCCAAAATACAATATGGATTGAGAAAGAAGTATGGAGATTCCAAGTTTGCCGGCTGAAATTATTGCCAAAGATACAGAATGTCCTGAAATGTTTTTCAATCCTCCCTTTAATTTTCCTAGCTCCTCAATTTCATCAGACCAAATTCTTCTCCTTTGTGTCCATGGCAGTTTTAGGATGGCATAAATGGACTTACTGGAAGGTAGAACTAATAGTAATGAGAAACAAAACCAGTCCTTGGCTGGTTGAGTTTTTATTCCAGGATGGGCATAACTAGAAGCTTTTTTAGATGAGTCATCAAATATCAGACATGGATGAAGACACCAAAAAACCAGCAGATTTTCTGTCAGTAAGTATATTGCTTACAAGATCTACGGTGGTGGACACATCATTCCACTCTTCTATGCCTCAATGAATCTTTTTAGAGTTGGTGTGGTATAGTGGTGAGAGTATTAGACTAGAATCTGGGAGACTCATATTCGAATCCCTACTCTCAGCCCAACCTACCTCACAGGGTTGTTGTGAGGATAACTTGGAGGAGAGGAGAATGATGTAAGCTACTTTGGGTCCTCATCGAGTAGAACGGCTGGGTATAAACAAACAAACAAACAAACAAACAAACAAACAAAGGTTGGATCCCACAATCTGTTAGCAGAACACACTGATGCTTGTTGATCTCCCTGGCTTTCCTCTCCCCCCCTAGCAGCCATTTTGACCCTGAGAAAGTTTGTTCTCAGGGTCATAGGACCTGCATGGAGTAATATCCACATAAGTTGGGAGGCTGCATTGGAGAAGGGAAGGAGGTGAAATTGCCCCCTTCCTCTTTTGTACATTGTCTTTCTCCTTTTCTGTTTTTCCTTTTATATTTTCCCTTTTTTCTTCTACTTTACTTTTCCTCATCATCTTTCTTCTTCTCTTAAAACAGTCTTAAGCAGACAAAGATATGGTGGTGGTCACTGGTGTGACCCACCTTAGGCTGGGTCATGACCTCCCAAATTAAAGACCAACAGTCTAATGGGTACCACAGTCTCCAGCATGCCTATTTCCAGGGCTAGGAGTCCAGCTGCCTGTAACATAATACACTTTCCATCTGGCAGAGGACTACGCGCGCACACACACGCACACACACACACACACACACACACACACACACACACACACACACCCCTTTTCATTTTTTTTGCTATGACAGCAGGAAATGCACAAAGAAAGCCTCCGATATAGTGAGGTTTCTAATGTCAAACATTTTGATTCAATATATTCTGTACTATAGGACTGAGCCAAATATATTTCCAGTCATTGAGAAGTGGCTACATTTAAATAATAACAAAGAAAGACAGGCACTGGCACAGCCACATATTCAAGTTTTTAAAAAGACAGTTTATGTCTTTCTGTATGAACAATTTTTCCCTTAGAACTGTCAAAAGCTGACACAGCCTCACATTTAGGAAATTCAAGATGTTAGCAGTTTGCTCAGACATTATGAATGCAGACTTTTAAAGACCTTCCTCTGATGCCAAAGCTGTAATGTTGAATTTTTCATTGATTCAGGTGCAGTTTCATATATGGCCAATTTATGAAGCAAAGCCTAGATGCTTATTTGCCATCCGTTCCCCTCCAGTGAAAACTAGATGTGTGGGAAAGGTATTTCTCGTGGTGATATTTGCTCTGAAAATAACACATCAATGCAGCTAAATATATTTGGGATTTTTAAAAGTTTAGATAAAGGTAACTAAGGGTGGCCCTGACCTGCATGGCCCAGGATAGCCTGATCGTGCTGGATCTCGGAAGCTAAGCAGGGTTGGTTCTGGTTAGTATTTGAATGAGAGGCCACCAAGGAAGCCCAGGGTGATGACACAGAGGCAGGCCATGGCAAGCCACCTCTGAATGTCTCTTGCCTTGAAAACCTACGGGGTCGCCATAGGTCGGCTGTGACTTCAGGGCACTTTCCACCACCAACTAAGGGTGGGGATACACTAGAAGTTTAGTAAGTATGAACAGAAAGTAGATAGAGAGCACTTTTACTTCCTCTCCTATAACACCAGAACTTGGGGTCACTTATAGTGCAGTTGTTAAGTCCACTGACTTCAACTGACTTAGAAAGGGATAATGTTGCTAAGTTAATGAAATAGTTGGACAATAGATTTAGGACAGCCAAAATAAGTACTTCTTTACAGAATGCATAACTAAACTATGCTACAAGATATACTGGTCTCGACTAAAAGAGATGGCTTTAAACGAAGACTAAAGACATTTATGGATGGTAGCTATATCATCATTTTGCTGTCACCATAGCAAAATGGAATCTCCTTGTTCACAGGCAGTCTACCTCAAGAGATCAGTTTCTTAAGGGCAAATATGGGAAAGGTACCATGTTCAGTTTATTTATTTACTTAAAACAGTTATAAACCTGGGGCCCAAGGCTGATAACACAGTAACAGTAATACAGTATAAAACATTTTAAAAACCTATAATATAGCCAGCGATAACATGTTTTTTAAGTCCAAACAATTGCCCTTGAAAGTCAAACACTCATTCTAGAAACCAAAAGCCCTTCTAACAAGTTCAGCCTTATATCACTTCTGAACTTACAGAAGCCTCTTTAAATTGAAGGGATCTCCTATAGTTTGCCAGAAGACTGTTCCACCATATCAGAGAAGCTCCCGTAAAAGCCATGAATAGGCACTCATTGCTTGTACTATTTCATGGGTTGGAATCACTAGAAAGAATTGCTTAGCAAAGTTTGTGGGATTCTTTGGGGTACCAGGTTAGCTACAGAATATGGGGTTAGTTGGACTTTTGATGCCAGCAGGACTCCTCTCTTACATTTTTAAATCACTGAAAAAATATGCACCATGTTTCAATAGGTGGACCTGACTGTTGTTGCTGCTCACTGCTCTTTGTCTTAATTTTCTTTGCTCCGACAGTTGTGGGCCTTGTATGCACACACTACAGTTTAATCTGATGATCACCATGATTCTGTCAAGCATACATGATGCAAAGTTTGAGTTCAGTGGCACCTTTAAGACCAACAAAGTTTAATTCTGGGTATAAACATGCACAATATTGTTTCACACCAACATGGCTACCCCCCTGAATCTATATCAATGATACTGTTACTTTGGTCATAATTGTCTTGACATTGTTGACAAAACTCACATGGTACTCCACATCCAATCAGACAAAACAGCAGCACAGACATACAAAGCCAAGGGTGGTGATGGTACAGAAGAAGGACAACATTTCCAAGGACAACAGTATGGAAACAACATGAATGTATTTGTATCAACTGCCAAAAATTATGAAGACCAGGAAGCTCTTCTTGTTCACGAAAATGAGTGCAAAAACTATGTATTTTCCCCATCAGCTTTGATTTCTACCTTCGCTGCCTAACTACCTAGATCACAATTTCTTTAATGGCAGGAATTAAAAGACATTTTGCCTTAACACTACAATTTTATACACATTTAGATTGAGCCCAGCATGCCAGGGTCACAGTCAGTAATTTCAGCCAAGCTCATTGGCTGGCATCCAGAAAACCACTTAGACTCATTTCTTTGAGCTCATGGAACTAGTTGTACAGTGATTTGGAATCTGGCCGTTCTTTTTGAATACACAGTCTATGTACCAAGTTTGCATTGCATAAGCGCACAGAGAGGCATTCTTGGTGGGCTCCCTTATGAGAATCTTCTTTTCCTGGAATGGAAATTTTGTCTTATTAGGGATAAATCTTGACGGCTGAAGTTATTTGAGAGGGGTTTGAAAAGCTCTGTTTTATACTTATATTTTAATTAAGATTGTACAGCTGCAGTCTTACGGCCACTTTCCTGGGAGTAAACCCCACAGACTAACATGATACTTACATATGAGTAGACCTGCATTGGCTATTGTGCCGTCCATGATATCATGTATAATTCTTGTAACCTGATTATTCAGAATGTGCTGGGCAAAAAATGCAAACGTACCTTTGCCCTTGGAAGTGAGTCTTAACTGATTTCTCAATAGAACCTTTTTAAAAATGGGCTTTGTTTATTGGGTTAAGCAATTGCACAGGAATTGTTTAAGTAAGCAACAACTAAGTCCGAATCTCACCATTGAACAGATGTGTTTCTAGATAAAATGAATCCAGTGTTGTTTTTAAAATACCACAGGCTTCATTTGACTTGTGGAAAACCTGAGCTGAGTGAAAAACACTGAAAAACTCTTCACATATACATATTCAAAGAACCCTCTGATGTTAGTGGACATTTTGAAAGCCTTGTGCAATAGCCAACAGTTAGTATTAGAAAGTCATCCAAACTCCCTAATTACCAGGTGTTTCCATCCTGTTATATGGTTTCAATTGCTTTGCCTACAGTTGTCATTTTTCAGATGGCAACTCATTTTAGTTGGCATCTGTTTCCTTGTCATATCTCCATCTGGGTAAAAACAATGAAATATTTCTAGCACAAACAGACTTGCCCAAATGAATTACTGGTGTAACTCTATTTCAGAAACTTATGCCAAGAAGAAACTGACAAAAACTAATAAAACAACTCCATAAAGGATACAGAACCTATAATTTACCAATAGCTTCAAAAGAACATAGTTATGCTGTGCTGGGTGGACCTACTTCTCTTAAGGAATCTGTTCCTTCATTTAATAGTTAAATCAGTGGTTTAAAAGTAGCTGAATAGTTACTGTTGGAGGCATGTGATTTTAAATACATATAATTTTGTCAAATTAGAAAGTCTTAAGCTGAAGTTTCGTTCAGCCCCTATGTACTGGAAGATTTACTGGCACCTTACAGACCAGCATAAACCTGACCGTAGAAGCTCAAGAGCTGCTGCTGAAATAGGGGTCATAAATACGAGAACAACAAATCGGTCCAAATCCAGAATCACACCTTTCTTAGTCCATTGAACTAGATGAGCTTAGAAAGATATAACTCAGTTTACACTGCAGTGAACACAATTACCAGGTAAGCATACTGTGCTCAGTCTATGTGGAGCTGTGTCTTGGATCTGTGTATTCTATTTTTATTGTGAGTTGCTGGACTTGAATACCAAGCTAGGCAGCTTTTGGTCATGGTCAGTGACATACGCAGATCACTCAGTCATCCGTGTGCAAGGCACCCTTTATTATTTTTAGAGTTTAAAAACTGTAGAATGCATTTTAAAATGCAGAATAAATAAACTACAAGTCTCAGGAGGCTTCGAGAACAAGCGTGCTCTGGAGTCAAACAGCCTGACAGCCACTACCATGTGAGCTGACAGGGTTCAGGAGGACCCATGAAAGTGGACACAGAACCAGTAAGCATGGATGTTTTATGACAGGATTGTTTTGGTGGGATGTAGTGAGCATGCAGCTCAGGCTTAACCTGCTCTCAACAGATGCTGCAAGCTAAGCAGGGTCAGTCCTGGTTAGTAATTGGATGGGAGACCTCCAAGAAAGTCCTGGGACACTACACAGAGGCAAGCAATGACAAACCACTTCATCTCTTTCCTCGAAAGCCTACAGGGTCACCATAACTCGACTGGAACTTGATGGCATTTTCTACCACCAGCAAGCATGCAGGGTTTTTAATAAGATGAGATAAACCTCCCCCCACCCCCGAGAAAAGAAAAAAGAAAGTACATTTCTGTGCATGCATGGAGAAACATTCTTCACCAATTCACCCCAAAGTTTCAGTTATTGTGACTTCTCTGTTCATGTCCCACTGTAGAACGATAGTTGAGAGAAGGGAGGGGGGTTGGACATAGGAGCCATCAAGATCTTAGCAGAGAGCACTTGAGTTCTTGATTATATGAATGGCTTACTATTCCATCCCCTGCTGGGAGGAATAAAGTGATACAAGTAAAAGTCTTCTTTTGGGGCAGGAATGCCATGCCAAAGATGGAGGAGAGGAGAGTTTATAAAAATTCTGGACATGAGGGAGAAGGCTTTCTTCCATTTTGGGCAGCTATTTGGATGTGCACAAACCATGACAGACCAAACTTTCACCGAAGGACTCCATCTTCCCCAGGAGGCTGGGGACAATGAGGAACAGCCCCAGCCTGGAGAATTCAGTTAATGATGAACTGTAACTTACTACAACTTCAAGTGAAGCTCACTTGTCCTAAATCAAATTTAGAGTCTAGTGGCACCTTTAAGACCAGCAAAGGTTTATTCAAGGTATAAGCTTTCATGCTCAAGCTCATGTAAAAGCTCATACCTTGAATAAACCTTTGTTGGTCTTAAAGGTGACACTGGACTCTAAATTTGTTCTACTGCTTCAGACCAGCACAGCTGGCCACCTGGATTTGTCCTAAATCAAACATCACTTAGGAAGTACCTAGAGAAAAGGTCCACCTGTTTTCACCTTTTCTTTGTCCCCTTGCTAAGCCTGAAAGCTTGAACAGAATATGTGATTCTTTTATTCATTTATTAAACTTTGTTATATTTTAAACTCTCAGTCTGATCTTTAGAAATGCACCGCGCTTATCCGGTCTGTCTATCTGAAGTATGGTACTGGATAAGGGCAGCAGAGAAGCCTGTCAACTCTGCAGTATGATAATGCTAAAGTGTGAGCTTGCCCTAGATAGCTACTGTGGTTGCTTGAAGAAGGGCACCAGGAGATGCAGCAAATAGGCAGGGTCTCTAAATGGCAACACAGGTATGGAGTGTTAGATGTATCACTCTGTCTGGCAGGAAATACTCTTAAGAGTGGCAGCTGGTGATTACCCAGGTTGAAATTGGCACCCTTGGGGAGTGTGGGAAAGGGGTGCATCCCCAAGTGGAGACTTGGGGCCAGTATTCCTTTTAAGCTGAGTTAGTGTGAGCTAGCTCACAGTTTTTTAGCCTCTGGCTTGCACATTTTTGTCTTAGCTCAGGAAGGATGGCTCCAGAGCAAACTAATTGATGCAGTAGCCAAATTGCTCGCTCATAACTTTAATGCCAGTAGCTCACAAAGTAGAATTTTTGCTCACAATACTCCACAGCTTAGAGGAAGTATTGCTTGGGGCAGCCTTGAGGTTCTTCTGAAGTCCTAGGGGCCCACCCAGAAGGAACACAGAAGAGTTTGCAAGTGTGTTCCTTCACAAGCTCTTTTTATGAACATAAGAACATAAGAACATAAGAGAAGCCAATGTTGAATCAGGCCAATGGCCCATCTAGTCCAACACTCTGTCACACAGCAGCCAAAATATACCAGGTGCCATCAGGAGGTCCAGCAGTGGGGCCAGGACACTAGAAGCCCTCCCACTGCTGCTCCCTCCAGCACCAAGAATAGAGTGCATCACCTGCCCCAGACTGAGAGTTCCCATCTATACCCTGTGGCTAATAGCCACTGATGGACTTCTGCTCCATATGTTTATCTAATTCCCTCTTGAAATTGTCCATGCTTGCAGCTGCCACAACCTCCTGTGGCAGTGAATTCCATATGTTAATCACTCTTTGGGTGAAGAAGTATTTCCTTTTATCTGTTCTAACCCGACTGCTCAGCAATTTCATAGAGTGCCCACGAGTTCTTGTATTGTGAGAAAGGGAGAAAAGTACTTCTTTCTCAACTTGCTCAATCCCATTCATAATCTTATAAACCTCGATCATGTCACCTCTCAGCCGTCGTTTCTCCAAGCTAAAGAGCCCCAAGCATTTTAACCTTTCTTCATAGGGAAGGTGTTCCAACCCTTTTATCATTCTAGTTGCCCTTCTCTGCACTTTTTCCAATGCTATGGTCTGCTTCTAGTTTGAAAGTTGTTTATCGATATTCATTTAGGCTACTTAGGAAGCAATCCTAAGGAGGTCCATTCAGAAGTAAGTCCCATGTTGTTTAATGGGGCTTACTCCCGAGAAAGTGTCCTTAGTACTGCAGCCTTAATGTTGTTTTTGATGGCTTATTGATCAATTTATGGTAATTGTTTTTATGATTTTACTGCATTTGTTTGCGAACTGCCCCAAACAAGTCTCTGGTTAGGCAGCATATAATTTTATAAATAAATAAAATAATATTGAATAACATGCTAAATGCTTGACCATTGTCTGTCTAAAACAGCCACACACAAAACAGCTATGGAGGGAAAGTGGCATGGTATAGCCCAATCTTGTCAGAGCTCAGAAGCTAAGCAGGCTTGGTACTTGGATGGCAGACCACCAAGGAAGACTCTGCAGGAGAGTGCAATGGCAAACCACCTCTGCTTCTCACTTGCCTTGAAAGCCCCTTGCTGGGGTCGCCGTATTTCGGTTGCAAATTGATAGGATGTACATACATAAATAGCATTGAAAACCAGCCATCAAATATTGCCAAATTTAAAAAAAAAATTGAAATCAAATCATGAAGTCAAATATTAAATATTGAAAGAAGAAGAAGAGAAGAAGAGATTGGATTTATACCCTGTCCTTCACTTGGAGTCTCAGAGCGGCTTACAAACTCCTTTCTCTTCCCCTTCCCACAACAGACACCTTGTGAGGTAGGTGGGGCTGAGAGAACTCTAACACAAACTGCTCTTTCAGGAACAGCTGTGCCAGAGCTTGTGACTGACCCAAGGTCACATCAGCAGGTGCAAGTGGAGGAGTGGGGAATCAAACCCGGTTCTCCCAGATTAGAGTCTGCACACTTGACCACTACACCAAATAAAAAGTCGTACCATGTCAAATACCAGCATAACAAATATTTGAATATGCAGAGCATATCCCCCTCTATCGAAATTCATAAAGTGAAATTGGAGAAGAATATTTTGGAGTAAATCCATTGGGCTGAATGTTTCATAACAAGGGATATTTCCTTTCTGATACTGATTCCACAGAGAGGTACGATGATATATCCAAGCTGGATTCTCTTTAGCTTGCTGTTCCCAGTGTGCAGCTTTAACACCTCTATGATGCGGCAAATAGATTTGTGGTTTGGCCTTTCCATCAGGAAGAAGTGGCTTGCTGTCATGGTGAATTTCCACCCAACATTCAGCTGAGATGCAACACTTAGGTAAGTATCAGTTTGCACATATTCATTAGAGACTCTTAATCATTAGGTTGCATGATTTATGTTCCCTCCACAGAGCAACCCTTCAGCTCTGTCAGAGTCCATACTTTACTACTTGTCTATCTCAGTAGAACTTGGAAAATTCCCTTACCTGTTGCCTTTTCAGGATTATTACACATGAAACATTGCCAAGACCCTGTTTCCTCGCTGAAACCAAATAAATCAAAGAACCTCACTTCTTCCAGATGTATCTGTACATGGTCCAGATCCTAGGCAAGCAACAAAACAAGACTAAACAAAAAACACCAGGATCTTATACAACGGATAAGCAATTTATTGGCTGCAACATTAAAATAAGGTTGAATATTTCCTAAGCATGCAATACAATCCCTTAGCATAACTGACTCTTCTAAATCCATTGACTTCAACAGACTTAGAAGGGCATAATTCTGTTTAGGATTGCACTGGTGGAAAGTGAAAGTGAGAGCTTATAAGTACAGTTCTAGAGGATTCCTTATTTTGTATGATCATTCTTCTGTGGCTTGTATCCTACAATATCCATGAGTGGAGGTCAAAGAGCAGGATTTCCTTGGCTCCCGTTCCCATAGGTGCCCACTGAGCATTCCAAATTCTGTTCTGTGAGGGGGCGGGGGGGTTAGGGAACCGTCCTAACACCATGGGACAAAGGGCAAGTGCTATAGTGGGAGCAGGAGATCAATGGAAATTGCTTCCCATAGGAAGTGTCCTTCCATCATCACAGACCAGACTGGAAGCTCTAAACCCGTGTGCTGTTTTGTGGGGCACTGTTATTCAACGAATTCACGTAGAAGAGGAAACCTGAACTGTGTGATGTAGTTCTGAATGGCTTCAATTGAAAGAGAACTGCTCTACAAGACAAACTAGATGGAAACTCTACAGGAATGATTTTGAACTAGAAAGTTTCTTCAGTATGGAGGACTAAATGACCCTCAAAACACTGTGCAGAGAAGAGGCTTGGCATTTCCCGCAGGGGGTGGGGGTTTGCCTGCTTTAGGGCCCCCCGATCTGCTGACCCACATCTGGCTGGTGGACGGAACCCTGCCCCCAAAGTGCGGGGATTGTGCCGATGTGCCTGATGCGATGACATCACCTGGAGGTGACATGATTGTGCCGGGCACGTCACTGGGGGGATGCTCTAGCACTCGGCCTAAAAACGCTATGGTGCCATAAAGTTTCTGGCCAAATGCTAGAGTGTCCCCCTGGTGATATGCCTAGTGTGATGACGTCACTTTGGGGGGTGGGGCTCCATCCCCCTTGCAACCCTAGCAGAGAACTAAACCTACTATAATGAATTCATTATACCACCTCTAGACTGCAGTTCTGGGTTCTTCTGACACTGATGTGACAAAGATGTTCTAAAAACCTAATCAGCATAATTACAATGGAGACTAACAGTAA
Source organism: Gekko gecko (assembly GCA_029375565.1). NCBI lineage: Eukaryota > Metazoa > Chordata > Lepidosauria > Squamata > Gekkonidae > Gekko > Gekko gecko. Next base: position 117,924,967 of record JAPDNY010000008.1, read on the forward strand.
AGCAATTCTAGATAATTTAGAGCAGTGCCCCACCAGAATTGTACCTTTGGGCATCATGGCAGCTACCAGTGAGTTTCCAGGTCTCCACTTGATTCTTCCCCACATTGTCTCCTCTCTAAATCAGACAGCCATTCCTGGTTTTGTTCTAAGCCACTGGAGCAGGGGGTGTTTTAAAACCCCACAGAAAGCATCATTTTGGGGAGCACCCCTTAGGAAGAGTTGCCCCCATAACAGAAGAATGTGTGACTTCAAATATACCAACATTTTATAACTGTCCCTCATGGCAGCCATTTTGTGATTTGTTTTACCTGCCCTGGCAGACATTTTGTGGTGGCACCCACTACCTTTTTTTCAAAATTCCAAAAGGTGCCCACAGGTTGACCAATTTTGGGAACCCCTGATTGAGAGAGAAACCTTGAAGACTACACAGTGACAAAAATGGAATGGCTGTGCTCTCTTCTACAAGGAATTTGTTTACAATTTCTCTAGATTTAGCATAGGAAAGGAATAGTTAGATAGAGTTTGTTGGCATTTAAAAGTACACAAAAGTAATTCTTTGCTGACTTGTGACAGTACAAGGAAACACAATGGATTTTACGAGTTGTTAGATGGGCTGCTGTGTTCATTTGTTATTCCCCCCCAAATATAATGTAACCTATGTCCTTTGATAAATATCTGAGAGGCAATTGCCCGGAAACCTGTGAGGAAACAAACACATCTGGAAACATTTTACTTCCTAGCAAATTTGAGCAATGTTGTAAAAATATTTTCTGTGGCATGAATATGCTGGAGAACACAACACAACATTGCTTGCGAACGGATTTTACAAAGAAATTGACCTCTGCGCACCAAATCTGCAGTCCATTACAATTATGCAAATCATAAACCCTTCCACTGGGCACACTCACTTTTCAAGACAACTTGCTGACTTATCAAAGTTACTTCACATTTATACAAGTGGAGGAAAGAACAGAATTCAGCTCTTGTTTTTTTTAAATTAACACCTGTGTAACAGGCAGCCCCATCCTAAGCTGATTGGGCTGTCTTGCTAAAGTGCTCTTTGCACCAATCTTACCGCTTGTGGACTTGAAAGGGCTCTGATTTGATTCTATATAAGCATGGTTCTCCTTGTTAGCTTGCTGTTCTGGTCTCTCTATTGTGTAGGTTTGCGAACCCTCTGATGGGGATGGGGTTTCCCTCTCTTTCCAGCCCCCCAATCTGTCATCGGCCAGCTGACCAGGGGGGAACCCCACACCAAAGAACCCTGTTGTGTCCAACATGTGTGGTGGCACATCATGTGAGGGACACTCTAGCATTTGGGTAAAAACTCTATGGTGACCAGAAGGGCCAGAAGACTCCAGGGGCGGGGCTGGAGCCCCCCACCTGGACCCAGATAAGACCTGGCAACTCTACTAGTGTGGGCACTGCCAGTCAGAGTAAATAAGCCTTGATAGATCAATGGTTTTACTCATGGCCAAACTACACAAGATGTTTTTAATGATTTGGGTCCAGGTTTCCATGCTGCATGTGCAGCTCCAAAGTGGGACAAATAACTCTCTTTGGGTCCTCTGGCTTAGGAAAACAGTGTGGCGGGGAGAGCCTCTCTCCTCCTGTGCCATGGCCCCAAGCTGAATCAGTCCCCTTCAGGCTTTTAAAACAATGGCTGTATGGCCACAGGGCAAGCAAATAAGGGTGAGGAACCTGAACTCGACTTATAAAAAAACATCCTAAGTTTGGCCCTTAGCTTCATGCATTCTTTTGTGTTCAGGAGGGAAGCACCTGTCACCTGCCACAAGTCTTGGGGACGAAATCCAAATGGATTTGGGGATAAAATCCAAATGGAACACAACACCCACCCAAGCTTTGGGTTGCTTCCCACTCAACAACTGACTAGCAAAGCACTGAGCTAATTCTTGGCTGGCATGTCTAAGCTATACCCCTTCGGCTTGGCCACAGAAACAGGCCTTCCTATGTCTCTGGGCTTGGCAGTCTTTCCTTGTGACCACAAAGGGAACAAACTCTCCCCTTTCTGTCAAAATGAAATTAAACAGGGTCTCTGCCCCAAAGCAGAGGGCTGATCCCACCCTTCCCATCTTGTGACAGCCCTTCCGTGGCACCCTCTGTCCTTCTTTAAAAATATCTAAAGTTCCCACAGGCTCCGCAACACTGGGGACCCCTGAGATAGTCAATAAGGCCAGGGTTAAGTGTTAGGACCAAGATCCTTGTCTTGTTCATGTCATTTTCAGTCTTGTTTCTCACTGCCTTCCCTTGGCTTGTCCTAATCTGCAGATGACGCGCTTGCAGAGCAGTACAGAACAAAAAGGCCGTCAGCTTCTGCAGGGCAGAGACTGGAATCTATTTATTTATATATTTAGTTATGGCATTCGTGTGCTGCTTTTCTCCCCAAAGTGACTCACAGACAGATGCCAAAATGTAAACCACCAAATTAAACAGATGGTACAATTAATGAATACAACAAACAGATCCTGAGCTGGCCTTGATGGATGAGGCTGCCTGACATGGGCCATAGTCAGACAGCTCTCTGGCTCTTGCCCAAGGGTTTGTGCCTCTGACCCTTCTCAAGTTTTAACTACCTGCAAGGAAAGGAAGGCAAACTTAGCCTAGATGGAACTCGTGAGCTTCTTTTTCACTGTCCCTCCCACAAGAGACCCAGTGTAGCAAAGTGATTAATGTTGGGCTAGGATGTGGGAGGGGATGTGGAAGGGTATGGTGCTTGTCAGATCTCAGAAGCTAAGCAGGGCTGGTACTTGGATGGGAGGCCACCAAGGAAGACTCTGCAGAGGATGACAATGGCACACCACCTCTGCTTCTCACTTGCCTTGAAAACCCCTTGCTGGGAGTCATCATAAGTTGCTTGTGACTCGATGGCACATACACCCATAGGATGAGGGAGACCCAGGTTCAAACCTGTCCTCTGCCATGGAAGTTCACTGGGTGACCTTGGGCCAGTCACACTCAACAGCCTAATCTACCTACAGGGTTGTTGTGAGGATAAAATGGAGGACAGAAGAACGATGCAAGCAGCTTTGGGTCCCCATTGGGGAGAAAGGCAAGGTATGAGTGAAGAAAATGAATTAAAAACTAGCTAGGACAGAACAGGTAGACTGGCAGTCCCTTCCATCTGCGTTCGCACTGATCTCTTGTCCAAAGCAAAGTGAAATAAAATGTAATTTTAACAGCTCCATGGGCGTTTTGAAGTATTCAGCAAACACTGGAATGTGTCCAGACAGCAGGAACTATGCCAATGAACTGATAGACGGGATGGATAAGGCCTTCTTTACCTCCTGAGTAGTTGTGACAAATGTTTGAAAATGCTATTTCAATCGGCTAAGGGAAAAGTGAAGCCTCCCCCCCAACCCCCAGCAAAGACTGGTTTCCAGGTTCAGACCGTCTGGCATACTGAATTTTTCAGGCTGATATAAAACATCTGGCTGTCTCTGAAGAAATGTAGCAAAGAAGTGTAATTGACGTGCTTTATTATGATAGGATGGGCCAGTTGTAAATTAAAGAAAAAACAGATTTATTAAATCACCGCCAGCAAGGGAAAACTTGTTTCCTTGCTATTTATCCATCTGCCTTTTTTTGTGTTCAGAATTTTTTTTAATAGACATCTTTCCCCATTAAATTTTTGCCTAAGCTACATGTCCAGCTGTAAAGTAACATTCCTCTACTGAAACTAGTGGAGTGAGTAAGATTGATTTATGTCATACATCTGGCAGTCTGCCTGATTATGTAGTTTTGTTGCCAAAGACAGCTAGATGTACTGGTAAGATGCTCCGTACCAGCACTCGGTGTTTCCCCCGTTTCTGTTTCTCTAGGATGAGAAGGAATAAAAGGCTTTTAGGAGCAGAAATGATGCGGCACTGGAGAAACTTCAACTTTAATACTGGCAGGCAAACAGCATATGTAAGATTGCCAACTGGATGGAGAATAAAATGTCCCGTCCCTTTAATAGAGTTTTAATGCATGGAAATAGGTGGTTGACACTTTTCATGGCATGAAGTTAAATAACATCACCTGATAATTGTTTTTGGATCAAACTGGTATTAAAGGGACTGCTAGTGGGACCAGTTTAAAAGCTGGCAACCCTATGCACGCAGCTTGCATGTGCAGTGAGTGCTGTCAGGCATCAGAGCAAGCTGCAAACAGCTGCTGAACAGACTACCTGGTCAGATTCATATATGTGTGCATTGGCCGCAGTTTCAAACTCTGCAATGTTTGGTACCGAAAAACTCACTGGACATGTATATAGAAATTGCCCCCTCTCACCTCATTCTCAACATAAATCACTTCTGTCCAGGCCTAGTTATTAACAGTGCAAAACATAAATCACTTGCACTTAAACACAGCTTGATTATAATGGTTGCACAGCATTATAATCAAGGAGATAAAGGTTTCGATACTTAGAAGGAAGTTGTCAAACTTAGGTCTCGTTTGTTATCGTTCTTGCTGGTTTTTGGTTCTGTATGCCTATTGTCATATGTCATTCTGGCAGGAGTTGATGAGTGTGTGGGTGGGTGTGAGGACTGCTTTGCTAGAAGGCGTGCTAGCTTGTAACAAGTGGAGCCTCCCTTCCCTGGGAAAAATGCATGCTTGACCTTGGAAGCCAGACACTGTTAGATACTAAGTTCACAGGTGATGGGGGAGGGCTAATGGTGTATAGTAGCTTTTGGTGGGCTGGATGTGTTGGTGTGATTGGGCTAGTCATGGGAGGGTGGCTGTTTGAACTCTGTATAATAACAGAACTGGTGCCAAGAGGGTCAGTTCTGACACATATCATCTTAGCTTGACACATTCTCATATCTCAATAAACAAATCACTGTCAAGAGAGTGTTGTTGGGAGTAAGTTTGTTCAAGAATCTGACAAAAGTCCCAGTGAAATTCATGCTGGTTGCCACAAGCACATAAATGCTAGACAGTGGCTTTTCTCATCATGACCTTCTGGATTATGGGTTGGATCTAGCACCTTGCAGGGATGAGGACTTCAGCCCACTGAGTGTGACTTTCTTAGCTCCCCCCTCTTCCTGCTCCCTGAAATGCTGCTCCTGGGGAACTCCCCAAGAACAGGAAATGGGGGATCACTGTGCCCATGGAAACACTGTACTCAATTCAGCCTTGTAATTGATGCCATTTCACATCTATATACATCAGCATAGTGCAGAACCTGGTATAGTTTGGCTTTTTATAGGCATAGGCCAGGATCCCCCAATGTGGCACCCATAGGCATGGTGGCACCTGCCACTACTTCCCTTGTCATGCAGGAAACTTTTCAGAAAGCCGGCTGAACCATTGTAAGGCAGGGCTTGTTATTGGCTGCCCTCATTCAAATGAAAGGATATTTCACTGGGGGATGAGCATGATCGGTAAGCATCTGGGATTTCCTTAGTTAGTTCATAGTTCCATTACCCCCTCAGGATTTCCTTTATCCCTGAAGGTGTGAGGAGGGAAGTATTCAGTTGGGCTCTGCTTCCTGTGGCAGCCATTCTGGGTTTAGCTCCACCTCCTGTGGCAACCATTGTGTGGTGGTGCTCCCCACCCCTCTCAGAATTCCAAAGCTGCCTGCAGACTCAAAGAAGAAGAGTTGGACTTATACCCCTTCACTTGGAGTCTCAGAGCAGCTTACAATCTCCTTCCCTTCCTCTACCCACAACAGACACCCTGTGAGGTAGGTGGGGCTGAGAGAGCTCTGAGAGAACTGCTCTTGAGATAAAAGTTCTGAGACAACTGTGACTGACCCAAGGTCACCCAGCTGACTGCATGAGGAGGAGTGAGGAATCAAACCCTGTTCTCTCAGATTACAGTCCGTGCTCTTAACCACTACACCAAACTGGCTCTTGGGGATCCCTGGTCAAGGCCTAGAAGAGCTGTCACGGTGGTTGAGGTAAGTTCTTTAAAGGTGGGTCTGCCTGAATTGTGCATGAAGTGTGTGAGGGGTGTGTGTGTCATATTTAGCGAGCAAAAGGCAGACGATGAACCCTGCATGCAGCTGACCTCCCTGCAGTCGGATGCCATGTTCCCTTCCACTGGCCTCTGATACTGGAATGAGGCCAGCTGCAAGAAAGGGGGCTTGGGGAGAATTCAGCACTCCTATTCGCATGCTTTGCATTTGCTTGTTAAATCAGACTCCACATGACATGCTTTGGGACTCCAACTGCATCTGTAAAGGCAGATCTGCTGCTATCATATCTAGTTTGGCCCACAGGATGGGTTGATGTAACTAATTTAAATGGTAGCCAGAATGTGGGAGGTTTCTTCCCTTTTTTAAATACCTGGAACCTGCTGACATTGGCAAAGCAGGGAAAACCCTTTGTAAGCTTTGCTGGCAAGCAGAGAGGATTGTGCGATTCTAGAAATGCTGCGAGTTCCCCAAGTCTTGCTTTCTACCAGGAATTAGCGTGCATCAGGTTTATGAAATAATACAGCTGTTCTCTGATAGGCAGCCTTATCTTGGGCTGCTCTGCATAACAGACTTGCAAGTGGTAAGAGTCATCACCCAAACAGTAATACATGCAACAGCGTACTTTTGAAAGTTAATCACTTTTGTGCTCTTACTGCACGTTTCGTGTACTTGGAAAATTTTATATGACCTATTAGGCAAAGAATGAAGATTTTCTCTTTCCTCAGCACTTTCCTCTCCCTTGGTGGTTTCCCCAGTCTAGCATTATCTCTTGGAGGCTCATGCTACAGATGGCATAGAATGGCTGGGGTTTTCTCCCTCCAAAATAAGCTCAGGCAGGGTGCAAATCAGGCTGGAGGAAGAGCAGACAGAAAGAGGCTGCTTATCCCTTTCTCCTCTGGTCATTTCCAGCTCAAAATCATCCCCTCAGGCCTAACATGTTCTGTTATCCATGCAGGTAAGGTTCTGGGGAAAGATGTGGGGACCATACATCTTTCCCCCAGAGGTGAAAAAGCAGCTTAGAGAGGGGGATCTTGAGCAAAAAAAAGGACAGGAAGGATTGAACAGTTACTCTCTTAGTGTAGCCTTCTTGTGCTGAGAAATGACCCACTCCAGTCTCTTGCCGAGATTCTCAAAGGCATTTAAAAACTGACCAGTAACTTAGTCCCATCAAAGTCTTGTCAGTTCTTTGGAATCAATTTCTGGGCACAAAAACAGAAACGTTGTTTTGGAAATAACGTTCATTCAAAGATGACATTCAAATTGATCCTGGCACATTTTTCTCTAGTTCAGTTTTTTAAACTCCCCCTCCCCCCAAATATCTCCTGCTCATTTCAGTGATATGCACGTAGTTCCTGGTTAGTTAATATTCAATGAACACAGTCAGCTCTTGGATGCATAGCTTCTCAAGCAATAGCCATGCCTGTGCCCCACAGGAGGCCGCTTTGCACTATTCAAAAGTTGCTGGAAATATTGCATGAGTGTCTGCTTCGTGTAGCGGTTACAGTATCAGGCTACGAGAGGTGGGTTTGCATCCCAACTCAGCCATGGAAGCTTGCTGGGTGACCTTGGGCCAGACTCTCTCTTTCTCTCTGTCTCCTTGTCTAACTTATCTTACAGAGTTGTTGTCATGAGGATAAAATGGAGGAGGGAAGAACGATGTTGTAAGCCACTTTGGGTTCCCATCGAGGACAAAAGTAGGGTATCTGTCCTTATATGTAAAAGAGTTTTGGTGTCTCTCCTGGACACACGTCCACAGCCTTTGGACCACTCAACTGCCACTCTCAGAGTCTCCCAATCCTGTGGCTGCGTTGGCTCACTATGTTGGCTTGGTCCTGCCCACCGAGCCGGCAGGCAACGTTTCACCCTCAGTTTGGAGGGAGCCGGCAAAGGGGATGGATGCTCTGCTGAGAGAGCGGCAACCCCTCCACAGGGGAGAAGGAGGCAGACCTAGTGAGCGGTGGCAAGCAAGGGAAGCACTCACCTTCGCTGCCCCTTGCGGCCCCTCTCCCTCAGCTGCAAGGTCTGCACCACAGAGAAGGCTGCCCAGTGCCTTTCAAAGGCTCCCCCGCCTTCCTTCATCAGTGGCCGTCTCAGCCAGAAACCTGGGACGCATGGGTCGACCAGCTCATCAGTTATATGGAATTCAACGAGATTCGAGACCCGGAGAAAAAACGGTCGCTTCTGCTGAGCGCGTGCGGCACCCAAACAGTCCGCCTCGCCAAGAGCCTCTTGCTGCCCCGCACGGCCTTGGAAAGCTCCTTTGGGGAGATCCTGGACGTCCTCAACGGGTATTTCAGCCCCCGGCCTACCTTCTTGGCCAAGAGGATGGACTTCCAGAGGCGAGTCCAGGCCCAAGGGGAATCCGTTGCCGCCTTCCTGGCTGCGCTGAGGGCGCTCGCGGTGGACTGCGGGTTCCCGCGGGTGGAAGACAACTTGCTGACGCAGTTTGTGTGGGGCCTGGCGGACTCCAAGCTGCGGCGCAAGTTGATCGGCTACCGGAGGCTCTCCCTGGACGAGGCCATCGACGCTGCAACCGCACACGAGGCCGCCGAAGGGGAACGCCCAGCCGCGGCTGCACATACGGTCGGAAGGGGTCCCAGCCCCGGGAACTCAGACACCGAAGAGGTCTACGCCCTCAGACCCCAACACCGCCGGCCGGCGCAGACCCAGCAGGCCGACAGGGAGCCAGCCAAGCCTTCCGGCAACCGGACTGGGTGCGCCAGCTGCGGGGAAGGCCACGGGAGGAAGACCTGCAAGTTCCGGGATGCTGTCTGTCACGGGTGTGGAAAGCAGGGACACCTCGCACGGGTCTGCCGGTCCAAGGGCCCCCGGAACTCGAGATCGTCGGCCCCACCGCACCGCGCACCGTCCACCGCCTACGAGACGACGGAAGAGGTCGCCGAGTTGTACCATCTCACCGACCAACCGCTGCAGGTACTTCGCCTCCCCAACCCCAATCTCTCCTCTACCCCGAAGATCCAAGTAATTGTGCGGATCGAGGGGTCCCCCTGTTGCATGGAAGTGGACTCGGGATCGGCGGCATCCATCATTTCCATGGACACTTTAAAAAGACTTTGCCCGTCAGGGGGACCCCCTCTACGTCCATTGCCACTAAGCTTGGTGGACTTTCAAAAGAACCCTGTCCCCATCCGGGGAGTCGGCACTTTCCGAGTGCAATACCGAGACTTTGAGGGGAACTTGGACTTGGTGGTGGTGGAGGGAAACCTTGTGAGTCTCCTGGGGCGGGCGTGGTTCGAAGCCCTAGGCATCACGATTGGGGGAGTGAATAAGTGCGGGATGCGTGACTGGGGGGTGGTGTGCAAGGAATTCCCCGAGGTCTTTGACGGGAAACTGGGGTGTTATAAAGGGCCCCCGGTGTCGCTCCACTTAGACCCCACAGAGACGCCCATCCGACGGCGCTTCCGCACCGTGCCCCTGGCCCTCCGCCCTAAAATAGAGGCCGAACTGGACCGGTTGGTGGCCCAGGGAGTCATAGAGCCCGTCCCGAACGCTCGATGGGAGACCCCGATTGTGACACCCGTAAAGCCAAACGGGGAAATCCGCATCTGCGCGGATTATAAGTGCACCATTAACCAGGCACTTCAAGCGCACGTATACCCCGTACCCGTGGTCAGCCACGTATTGGCCACACTGGCGGGGGAGCGCATATTTGGAAAGCTGGATCTCGCGCAGGCGTACCAGCAACTCCCGGTGGATGAGGCCACTGCCGAGGCACAAACCATAGTGACCCACCGGGGGGCCTTCAGGGTGAAGCGGCTGCAGTTCGGGGTCAGTGTGGCCCCAGGGATCTTCCAAAATCTCATGGACGATTTGTTAAAAGGGATCCCTGGAGTGACGCCATTCTTCGACGACGTCCTTATCGCCGCGACCACCCCTGAAAACTTCGCCGCCCGCCTCCGAACTGTACTGGGACGCTTCCAAGCCGCGGGGCTGAAAGTGAAGCGGGAAAAGTGCCTCCTCGGGGTGCCGGAGGTGGAGTTCTTGGGGTACCGGGTAGATGCAACAGGCCTGCATCCGGCGAGGGACAAGGTGAAGGCCATCGTGGAGGCCCCCACCCCTAAGTCCAAGGCGGAGCTCCAGGCGTTCTTGGGCCTCCTGAACTTTTACCACGCCTTTCTCCCACACAAAGCTGCCGTGGCCGAACCCCTGCACAGGCTGCTGGATAAGGCGACACCTTGGGCATGGGGAGCGAGGGAGGAGGCGGCGTTTCGGGGGGTTAAAGTACTCTTGATTTCTAACGCTGTACTCACCCACTTTGATGAAAAGCTCCCGGTAATCCTTGCATGCGACACATCGCCGTATGGGATCGGGGCGGTCTTGGCCCACAAGCTACCAGACGGGAGGGAAGTCCCGGTGGCTTACTACTCCCGCACGCTGTCCCCCGCGGAGGCGGAACTATGCGCAAATCGACCGGGAGGGCTTGGCACTGGTGGCGGGGGTTAAAAAGTTTCACAACTTTGTGTACGGGCGGCCCTTCACGCTCGTAACCGATCATAAGCCGCTCCTGGGACTGTTCGCGGCGGACAAACAAACGCCGCAGGTACTGTCGCCCCGGGTGTTGCGCTGGTCCTTGTTTTTAGCGGGCTACCAGTACCGGTTGGAGCATCGGCCGGGCAAGGCGCTGGGTCATGCCGACGCCTTGAGCTGCCTGCCGCTGCCGCATACAGGGGAAGATCCGGCCCCAGCTCCCGCAGTATTGTTAATGGAGGAGCTGCCCAACCCCCCCTTCAGGCTGCAGACGTGGCCGCCCGCACGTCCCGAGATCCCATTCTCTCCCGGGTCCTAAACTGGGTGGTGAGGGGATGGCCAGCGGAACAGACAGGGCCAGAGTTCACGGCATACAAAGCCAGGAGGGAAGAGTTATCCGCCTTGAAGGGGTGCTTACTATGGGGGGACAGGGTGGTCATTCCGGGGCCCATGAGACAAGGGGTTCTAGAAACACTGCACGAGGCCCACCCTGGCATTGTAAGAATGAAAGCTCTGGCAAGGAGCTATGTGTGGTGGCCCGGGATGGACGCAGAAATCGAAACCTGGGTCAGAGGGTGCACACGGTGTCAGGAAGTACGCCCCACTCCCCGAGAGCGCCAACCCAAAACTGGGAGTCTACCCACAAGCCGTGGTCACGCCTACACGTAGACTTTGCCGGGCCGTTTCAGGGGCTCCAGTTCATGGTGACGGTAGACTCCTACTCGAAGTGGGTGGAAATAAGCCCAGTGTCTACCACCTCGGCCAAAGCGGCAATAAGGGCCCTGCGGAAAATATTCGCTACGCACGGGTTGCCAGACACAATCGTTTTGGACAACGGGACCGCGTTCACATCGGCGGAGTTCCAAGCGTTCCTCGCAAGGAACTTAATCAGGCACATCAGATCGGCGCCCTTCCACCCGGCAACAAACGGACAAGCGGAGAGGACAGTCCGCTCCGCCAAAGAAGCCCTGAGCCGCATAACAGAGGGGGAGTGGGAATTCCGGTTGGCCCGCTTCCTCCTCACACAGCGCACCACCCCGAACCCCATCTCCGGGCATTGCCCAGCTGAACTGTTGATGGGCCGCCGCCCCACGACCCTGTTAGATAGGCTCCACCCGGACCGAGCCCCAGAGAGAAAGCTGGTCGAAACCCGGGAGGCGCCCAGGAGCTTCCTTCCGGGGGAACCTGTCTATTTTCGGAACTACGGGATGGGGCCGCAGTGGCTGGCAGGGCGTATTCTGAAAGCAACCGGACCAGTTTCATATGAGGTCCTGGCAGACGGAGACAGGGTCCTCCGTAGACACGTGGACCAGCTCCGGAGGCGGCAAGACCCCGACACTGGGATACCTGCCCCGTTACTGGGAAACGCCGAGGCCGCCCCAGCATCCGATCGGCTGCCGGCACCACCAGCGGAGCAAGCGCCACGAAGCCCGGAGGGGGCCCCAGAGCAAGCGGAGCCGCCGCCGCAGTCGCCGCCGCCGCCGTCGCCACCACAGCCACTGCCGCCGGAGATCCAAGCTCCAAGTGCGGGAGGACCACCCGAAGGGGGCCCCGCCAGTCCGGTGCCGGCCCCCTGACGATCAGTAAGAGAACGGAGGCCACCAGCCTACCTAAAAGACTATGTCACCTGATAGGAGACGAACTATGGGGGGAGGGTGTTGTGTCCTGGGATCAGAAGGCAGAGCTGGCGAAATACAGCCAAGCTTCGCTCTCTGAGAACAATAGGGACTAGGTTCCTGAGCTCGCCAGTAGAGAACCAATGGCAGCATTGGCGGGCGATTCAAACCCGCCAATAGGAATATGGGGCCGTCCCCCCTAACTGTATATAGTGGGCCTCCGGCCGTTACTGTTTGTTCTTGTCTTGTGTGAAGTACGAATAAACGCGTCTTCTCTTATGTCGTCGTCCGAGTCATGAGGCCCGAAACTCAGTACTTTACAGGAAACAAGCTGCAGCTCCTGGAAAGCCAGACTCTCTCCTGAGGAAGATACTTCTCTTGGCTCCTGTCTGAGACTAACTGTGACTGTCTCTTCAGTGGCTGTTGGTAGGCAACCAAACAACCAAGGTTGCTTCTGTGAGTAAAAAAACAAAGGACTTTCAGCTTGGCCATTTTCCTGTCAGAATAAATTTAACACGCCTCTCCTTTTGGGCTCCACCATGGCTGGCAGGCTAATGAGGTGGGTCAGTGACCATCAAACCATTCTCTTCAACCCCCTGCTGTGCAGCTGACTTTCCCCTAGGGTTGCCAATCTCTAGGTGAGACCTGGAGATTTCCCGCTGTTACAATTGATCTCCAGATGACAGAGATCAGTTCCCCTGGAGAAAATGGCTGCTTTGGAGGGTAGACCCTATGGCATTATCCCCTGCTGAGTCCTTCCACCACCACCCCATGCTGGCCTTCACAGGATCCACCCCCCTAAATCTCCAGGTATTTCCCTACTCAGAGGTGGCAACTGTGCTTTCTCCTCAGTGCCTATTGCTAGCTAACCAGGTTCTGTCAGTAAAAGGCCCTTTCCACACCTTTTTTGGCCTTTCGGAGAAAACTCATTGGGGCCATCTTGATAGGGTTGCCAACTCCAGGTGGGAAATTCCTGGAGATTTGAGGGATGGAGCCTGGAGAGGGTGAGGTTTGAGGAGGTGTGGGACCTCAGACAGGTACAATGCCATAGACTCCACCCTCCAAGCCAGCCATTCCTTCATGGGTAACCATTGCTGCCAATCTCCAGGTGGGGGCTGGAGATCACTCAGAATTACAACTGCTCTCTAGGAAGGAGGGGGAGGAGATGGAAAGCTGAAGCCAGGGGGCAGATAATGGTAGGTTGATGGTTGGCTGGGAGGGAGATTGGGTTGCCAACTCCAGGTTGGGAAATTCCTGGAGATTTGATGGATGGAGCCTGGAGAGGGTGAGATTTGAGGAGGGGTGGGACCTCAGACAGGTACAATGCCATAGACTCCACCTCCAAACCAGCCATTCCCTCATGGGGAGCCATTTTTGCCAGTCTCCAGGGGAGGGCTGGAGATCACGCAGAATTACAACTGCTCTTCAGATGGCAGAGATCAGTTCCCCTGGAGAAAATGGTGGACTCTGTGTCATTATACCCTGCTGAGGTCACCACAGCAAATTGGCGCTGAATGCCCAAGGCCCGGGCACTCTCCCAGATCCTCCTTCTAGAGCTCATTGTATTTATTTCCACAATGGGCCTTATTCCTAGTAAATAAAAATAAATCAGTTACTGGTTTAGATGGCCATCACAGAAGATCAGGCACATTAGATATATTGATGGATAGGTCTACCAGTGATTATTAAGTAGTTCTCATAATAACATGATGTCACAGGTATGGCCAGGAATATAGGGGAACAGAGGTGTGACTTGATCATGGAAGACGTTTCTGTGCACCAGAGGTAGAGCTGGTCTAGCCTCTCAGCTAAACATGCTAAACGGGAGTATAGAGATCGAGAATAGAATAGCCTTGGAAAGGGACAAGAAACAAAGTAGTAACACAGTTATATGGCTTTGTGTATACTAGAACCATTTACTCCGTATCAATAGATATTTTGTGTTGAGGCCCAGGTGCAGAAGCATCTGAGAATGGCAAGAATGATGATCTTCCCTGAAGTGTATAGTTGAAGGATCGGGTGTATTGGTTGAAGGCCAAAAGATATTCATATGTATGAACAGGGCATGCTCTTTAGGTAGCTGCTTAGCAAATGTAGCTCTTCCCTGGTTTATGCATTTTGTGGATGTATTTTCCCTATCAGTCAAAATGCCAGTGGAAGTTTTAAAAAGAAATGTTCTTCTCTTGTTTTCAATTATGGAATTTTAAGTTAGGACTGTATAGGGTTTTTTTAAAGGTAATTGTAGGCAGTCAAGACTTACCTCAAATATGTTTTTGTTTTAAACAAATTCCATGGTGGTCACTTGCATGAACCCCAATTAAAGATTAATAACTTTGACCAGAAATCTCTGCTGTGCTTTGAAACAGTATTCTTTACAATCTTTGAAAACGTAATTGCTTTGAAACAGTAATCTCTTCAAAGGGCAAAGGTTGAGAGAACCAAATATGCACAAGTTGTTAACCCTCCTGGAGTCCATGCCATCACCCACAACTTTGTGCATTTGCACAAGATATCTAAAAATTCTTTATGGGCTGCTTCCTCTTAGCCTGGTGCTTGAAACTATTCTCTCAGCCCGTTTTTATAAGTAAGAACAAACACCACATACAATTTGCAGTTTCCATCCACATATTAAAAGCATGTGTATATGATTAGAAGCAAAACCCAAAGACCTTTCAAAGCACAATACAGATGACAATGACAGAGGAATTGCAGCGCTTGGATTCCTAATTCTTGCTAACTTCTCAACTGCTGTCCTCCAGTTCTGGAAGATATGCCTATTAATATATGTCAACCATGACAGCTAAGTTTAAAGAGGAGGTATATCTCAGAGATTCTTGGGATGAACAATGGGAAAGACCTATTACATAACATTCTTGTCCACTTATTTGAATCATCTCCTGGACAAGATGGACCCTTAGTTTGATCCAGTAGAAAAGTGTAAGAATAATTCAAGAACTTTATGCATAGGCCAACATAATAGATTTCCTACTGCTTTTACTCCAAATTGCTCAGGGTAATGTATATAGTTCTTCTCTCCTCATTTTATCCTCAGAACAATCCTATGAGATACATTAGACTAGAGAGAGAGAGAGAGAGAGAGAGAGAGAGAGAGAGAGAGAGAGAGAGAGAGAGAGAGAGAGAGAGAGAGAGAGAGAGAGAGAGAGAGAGAGACTAGTCCAAGGTTATCCAGCAAGTTTCATGGCACCATAGGGATTTGAACATGGGCCTTTCACAAGCCTAGATCAGCATGCTAACCGCTATACCACACTATGAGTTCCAGGACTGCACTTCCAATTGCAGGTGTGAATTGCATAATTAAATGCTTCTCCATAAAACAAAGCCTTTGTACATACAAAACTATCATATTATGCTAGTATTCTTCTCCCCGACATTCAACTTTCTAAATAATGGGAAATTTTGGTATGAAGGAACATTCAGTACTACAGTTACTCTCCTGTAGTCTAAGGTGGTACAGTCTAAGAACCATTCCACCATCTTGTCTTCTGTTAGTGTAAATTACACTTTACACAGCAACAAATTCCTGAAGGTTAAATGTTAGCTTCTTTATTTCTGTGAGTATCTTGGGTGCATTCTCATCTTTCTGTCCACCTTGTGGGTGCAAACACACTGAGGTCTTTTAATCTGAGATGTAGAATATGGTACCATATTACATATAGTGATTCAAACAAGAATATCAGATGCATTGGACAGGCATACTATGAGGAATAATGATAACTATTTTAGAACTTTTTCCAAGGAAAAAAAATCTTTTTATCCAACTGGGATGAACTCAAGAAGTATATAAAGCAATAATGTGCATTATTTCCACAGCATTTTGCAAAACTAAGCACTGTCAAAAAATAGGAGACAAGCCCTGTCCACAGTCAACAACCTGAAGCACATGGTTCTGAAAGTGTTTTTCGACATTAAAAATTAAGGATACTACATAAAGCTACAAGAGAAGCACACCTGGCTACTAGTGTTCCAAAGAAGAATGACTTCACAGACATCATTGTAGCAACATTCTAGTACATCTTTTTAGCAACACCTATATGCTTTGCCTGCTTTTAAAATCTCTGGATGGGGATGGGATAATGGTCCACATTAGGTGGTAGGGGAGTGTATTGGGATATTAACAAAAGAAACAAGCGAACTCAAAATACTCACTTTGTTAATACAGTTATTACAAGCAGGGAACTTGTAATATCATCCCTCACTGCTTCCCTCTTTCATTCTGTTTCAGTTTTCCATCCTTCCCTCTCCCTTGCAGCATTTGTAAACTGTCTCCTTTCCTTACTCACCCATCTATCTTCCTCGGTCTTCCCTTAATCTGCCATCTTCCCTCCTGTCATTCCTTCCTTCTCCCACCTAGCAGCACCCATGGCTTCTCCTCTACCCCTGCTTCCTTCCTTTCCTCCCTCCAGACCCCTTTTGCTCCATTTTGTCTTCCTCACCCCTTCCACCTCAGCTTTGCTTCCTCTCTGCTGATTTTGTCCTTCGTGCCTGCCCACTTCATCTCTTCCCTGCAACTCACCCTTACTTTCAAAAGGAAATTGCAGCAGTCATTTGGGATCGCGACGCAGGGTGGTGGGTGCAACCATAAAATGGCTGCTGCAGAAGGTGAAGCCATTTGAACAAGATCCCTTTTAAAATGAACATATTGTTGGAAAATATTTTCTTATATACACACAGCTTACTTTCATCTGACAAAGGGAGCTTTGACTCTAAAAACTGTGTTGGTCTCTAAGGTGCTACTGGAATTAAGTCTAGCTGTTCTACAGCAAACTAACATGGCTGCCCTCTGAATCTTACTTTCAGTCACATGGTAAAGATCCTTGCACTGGGGGTGTCAGCTACTAAAGCGCTAGTTTTTTTAATCTGCTCTGCCAATCAGATCTCCAATGGCCAATCAGAAGCCCTGATGGACAACACCCCTTTCTAAAAATACTTGGGGAGAGTACTCAGAAAGGTGTCTGCAGGTGCCATGGTGACCAAGGACACTATGTTGGGGACTCCTGGCCTAGGCAGTTCAAAATGGCTGCTAAAATCTATGAGGTAATCTCATGAGATCTTGGCATTTTAATGGGTTTTTTGTTTCACTTTACCTTTTTTTTTTTACATTTAAGATCTCCTCCTCCCCGTAAACCTGGTGTCATCCAGGTTTGTAGAAACAGCTCTGCTATGTGTAAATTGCCCTGTTATGGATATTTTTAATCAGCATCAAAATAAGATGTATGATAACCAACCCAAATTAAGAAATTCACAGTCAATCATTTCTGGAAATCTGTGCTTCTGGCTATTATTCTTGCATCCGGCTATCTGGCCTTAGAGTTCAGGTAGGTCAGATGGAGATGGAAGAGTGGCTTGGCAAATATTCATTTGTTCGCTTACTTATTATTCCACCTTTCCCACAGAAATCTCCAGGCAGTCATGTAACAGACAGGGCAGTCTACCAATTAGCAAATGACAGAACTTGCCACTGAAAAGGATCTAGATCAAGGGGTGTCAAACTGTGGCCCATGGGCCAGAACCAACCCACCCAGGCCTTCAATCTGGCCCAGGAGTGGGACTCTCTTCTCTTCCCCCTCCCCTGCCCATCCTCGCTGTTCTCAGCTTGAGCTGCCAGGAAGTTTAAAGAGTAGAGGGCAGGGCTGCCTCTGAGGGCAGGAAGCAGAGGGCGAGGCTGCCAAACTTCCTAGCCACTGTTCTCAGCCTCCATAGTCCTTGTCATAGGTAGGAGCTGGGGGGGGCAGTCCTTCTGCTGTAATCCTAGAACTTGTGATACTTATGCCAACCACATTGCGATCTTACCTCACAGAGGGCTTTGTGATCCTAAATAAGCATATGGTGAATTTGTTGCTGCATTAATGCTTTAGAAGTCTCTGTACAAAGGAAATAATGTTTACCTTCTGGGGCAGAAACGTAGACTGAACCATGGCCGTTTCAAAGCTGTGTGTTCCCTTCAGCTGGGTTTTCTCCCACAAGGCTTTCAGGGCTTGCACAGACTTATTTTGCATGGACAAAGGTTCTGGGAACAGGTTCTGTTGGACAAGATTGAAAGAAGAAATTTTCATGTACAATGTTTTCCATTAGGCTGAGTCATACACAAGTTCAGCTCAATGCTATTTCCAACTTGATAATATCTAGATAATATCTATACATTTAACTTTTTAGTAAAACATTTCTTCTGTATGTTTTGCACATTCCAGGAGCAGGTCTTTGGAGATGTTCTCATTCTGCATCATCCCCCCCACTCCCCACACCGACAAAATCAGCTAGATTCCACTATGTTCAAAATTATACAGCTAAATTTGCATAATTGAAATGTGTTTAGAATGCAAAATTTGGAAGGGTTTATGATGTAAATAACACATTTTATAACTGTATCTATTTTGAAGGGTTTATTATATAACCTTATATATAAAATACAAGGGTTTATTATATATTATTTGCTTCAATATATATCACGTTTGCCTACAGAATAATCTTAAGGAACAGGGGTGCAGGGGGCTTCTGTGATTGAGGACCTGAGGCTGATAACCAAACGTGTGTATGTTCCTGAAGGGTTTTTAAAAGAAGTTTTGTAATGCAAGCATTGCCCCAAGAGGACCTTTACATTCATTCAAAGTTGAAAAGTCATTTGGGAATTTGGCACATAAGTTGTTCCGCAGGGAATCTTTTGTTACAATGGCTATTTCAGCACTTTACAAGGCATGGGGGGAAACAAGATTGCCTGGTTCCGCTGATTGGCCCTCGTCACAATTTTTAAAGGGCTATTTTCTCCTCTAAAATGGCACCAGTGGTGTCACATTTTTAGTTTGGTCCTTAGGAAGAAAACAAAGAAAAATATAGGATTTCTGAATCACCAAAACAAATACCCACTATTTAAAAATCTCAGTTTGGCAACAGGGAAGCAGAAGAGAATGTACATAGCTACCAAAATTTGTGGCAGGCTATGAGCTTTTGTGAGTCACTGCTCACTTTTTCAGTGACTCACAAAAGCTCATACCTGCCACAAATTTTGTTAGTCATTAAGGTGCTACTGAACTCTTACTCTTTTGTACTGGCCCCTATACTACAAACTTCTATCATTTGTTAGATTGTGAAGGAATTATGGGAATTGTAGCCTGACATAATTCTCTGTACAAGTTCCCTAGGCCCCTTCGACCAGAGAGCAACAGTTCCCATGGTGAATATCTACCCAGGGGTTGGGGAAAAGAATGCAAAAGTATGAAAATAGAAGTCTATAAATATAAAACTTCACTGATGTTGAGAAGGCTAGTTTACACCAATATGCAGCCTACCTGAGGTTTAGATAAGCACTCAGAAGAAGAAGAAGAGGAAAAGGAGGAGATTGGATTTCTACCCGGCCCTTCACTACTCAAAAGAGTCTCAGAGTGGCTTACAATCTCCTTCCCTTCCCCTCCACTTCCCCTGTAAGCAGTGTTCCCTCTAAGCTAAGTTAGTGAGAAGGAGGAGGAGACGAAGAAGAAGAGGAGTAGTAGTAGAAGTTGGATTTATACCCTGCCCTTCACTCACACAGTCTCAGAGTGGCTTACAATCTCCTCCCCTTCCTCTGCCCACAACAAACACCCTGTGAAGTAGGCGGGGCTGAGAGAGCTCTGAGAGAACTGCCCTTGAGAGAATAGCTCTGAGAGAACAGTGGGAGGGCTTCTAGTGTCCTGACCCCACAGTAGACCTCCTGATGGCACCCGGTATTTTTGGCCACTGTGTGAGAGAGTGTTGGACTGGATGGGCCATTGGCCTGATCCAACATTGGCTTCTCTTATGTTCTTATGTTCTAAGTTGTGACTGACCCAAGGTCACCCATCTGGCTGCATGCAGAAGACCCGGTTCTCCAGATTAGAGTCTGCCGCTCTTAACCACTACACCAAACTGGCTCTTGAGTTGGTAATGAGGTGGAAAAGTGCTGAATGATCCATGCCTTAGTTACATCTAGACTGGACTATGGCAATGTACTCTACTTTGGGCCCTCTAAGCTCAGTTTTTTACCCTGCAGCTCACCCACTTTTGTCTTAGCTCAGGAAGGATGGTTCCAGAGCAAACTAATTATGCAGTAGCCAAATTGCTCACTCACAACTTTTAATGACAGTAGCTCACAAAGTAGAATTTTTGCTCACAAGACTTCACAGCTTCGAGAGAGCATTGCTTGGGACCACCTTGAAGAGTGTTTGGAAGCTGCAGCTAGTGCAGAAGGCTGTGGTTAGACTGTTGGTAGAGACCAGGTATTAGCAGCATACATCTACCTACTGGCTACCAATCTGCTCCTGAGCCCAGTTCAAGGTGCTGGTTTTGGGTTTTAAAGCCCTATGTGGCTTGGGACTGGGGTATCTGAAGGATTGTCTTCTCCCACACGTTCCTACCCGGGAAATAAAATTGCAGGGAGATGTCCTCCTGACCGTCCCACCAATTAAAGATGCTTCTTTGGTGGTAACATGAGAGAGGGCCTTTTCTGTGGGAGCCCCACAATTATGGAACAATCTCCCCAGGGAGGTGTGCCTGCCCCCCTCATTGATCTGCAGGAGGCAACTGAAGACAGCTTTATTTGATTGATTTAGCTTTTCTTATTGGCAGTCCTAACGGGATTTCTTAAATTGTGACTTTTTATGGGGTTTATAACTGTTGTTTTTATTGTGTTTTTTTTAATAATGTTTCATTTATATTTTAAGCCACATTAAATTCTGAAATACAGCAGGCAGTTAATAAATGTTTTAAATAAATAAAATCAATGCCCAGTGACAAGCACCATGGAAGTATGCCTGGCCTGGTGACCGGCTGCCAGAACCACACAAAGTTTTTCCAGGGAGAGGTTGTGGAGGGGAGGGAAGGAAAGAAAGTTGAAGATGGGGGGGCAGATAAAGGTAGGTTGGGTGGTGGCTGTGAAGCAGAGAAGGAAGGGGAGAGGCTACAGGGGCTTTCAGGAAAGGGAAAGTGGAAATAGTGGAGGAGAGGAAAATGTAATCTCCCCCAAAAGTCTTTGTGGATCTCCCACTCATTACTGTTATCTCAATAAAACCTGTATTAACAGTGCCAGTAATACTTTCAGCATTTCTCAATTCAGAGAAGAAAAAGTGAAATGTGAGACATTAGACAAGAAGTGGAACTGGAGATTATATCAGTGATTCAAATGATTAGATGTATGGATAAATACTGAATCTGAAACTATATTTTGACTCAAAGCAACAGACTGAAACAGATGTAGAAATATCAATTAATTTTAAAAAGATACAATTTTAATGTCATATTTACAAAGACTCATGGACTACATTGCTATTATTCTGCTATACTAGAAGCATGAATTGTTTCCTGATACTTTCCCATGATTTTTAACTTTACAAAAAAAACCTATGGGCTTTTAATGCTGTTTGTCTCCTTTAGTATTGTTCTTCCTTTATATGAGCTTTCCTTTGTCGCTGATTTCCAATTGTTTATAATTATTTTGCCCTGAGCTGGATAGCAGAGGCTAGCCTGACCTGCTCAGACCTCAGAAGCTAAGCAGGGTCAACCTTGGCCAGTATTTGGATGGGGGACCACCAAGGAATAGCAGGGTCATGACATGGAGACAAGCAATTGCAAAACACCTTTGAACATCTCTTGCCTTGAAAACTCTACAGGGTTGCCATAAGTCAGTTGAGACTTGAAGGCATATATATATATATGTATATATTTTGTAGGAGGAACTCCTTTGCATATTAAGTGACATACCCCTAATGTAGTCAATCCTCCAAGAGCTTACAGAACTCTTCTTACAGGGGCTACTGTAAGCTCTTGGAGGATTGCCCACATTAGGGGTATGTCGCCTAATATGCAAAGGAGTTCCTGCTACAAAAAGATATATATATATATAATTTCTCTCAGGATCAGTCTTCAAGGCATGATCAGCTTTGTATTTGCTTACCGCATTATTTCATTAAACCCTCAAAAGAACACCTTCTTCTAACATTCCCTCTTTCAGTGGGGAAAGTAGCAATGAGATTTAAGTGTGTAAATGGGATGGAGGGGGGGTAACACAACAAGGTTCAAGGGCTATACCAAAGATTATATTACAAAAAAAAAGCAGTGTATTTGAAAAGTCTTTGATGTAGTTCTTTTTTAATTCCAAGATATTGGTACTTGTGAGGAATAATGATATGCCATCACCAAGCACTGAAGAGATCAACTATTACCTACCACCCTTCCTAAATGGCGTCCTGGCATCTTAAATTCTCATCTATTCTTGAACTGGGATCTTCATGAACAAAATTAATTTTGACAGCACTGAAATTGGGCTAGATTCCTGGAACAACGAGCGTATTGAGTCTCTGGTGGTATGCTACTCTATTTCCCATTAGTGGAAATGAAATAGTGAAACTGAGCCATGTCTTGCGGTCCATTTGAGCTGTCTGTTATTCAAAGTGTATTTAGACTATTGTGTCAGTAGGAGTCAAAATACCATGAGGGCTGGATTCCTCACATGATAAAAGAAAAAAACATCCACCAAGAACATGGACTTTGTGTTCACATGGGTTACATTATTTGTACTACTATAGCCTGCACATAAAGCAATTCCACCAGTCCTTCCCTTCTTTAATACAAGATATTGCAAAATATTTTTTTAAGAAACCCATAGAACAGCATAGCTAAAGAAATGTTAAACAGCATGAATATTTATAGAAAATCCCTGTGATCACAATCCTGAATCCAAGTCTAGTATAGACATGAAGCCGGCTACCTATAAGCCATGGTTTGCATATCAGGGGTCAGGCTCAAGAACATAATTTCTCTCCACAGATCAAATTCCTCCTTCAGCATTACCACAGTTGAGAGTTATATGCTATATTAGTGGTAACCAGGTTCTCTCATAAACACAATTTACTGAACCGCTTCAGTTGTGTTTTCAAAAGCTAAATTTATAAGGAAACCATGGTTAGTCATGGTTTGAGGTCATATGTGCACTGGCACTAACTTTAGTTAGCATTTACTATGGGGTCATGTCAGTGTACATGTAACAGTCACTGTTACCCATGGATTAATGGAAGAGAGGAGGAAATCTGAAGAAGGGAGGGTGAAAGGGGAAGGACTGTATGCTCCAAAGACTGGCTTCCAATTTGTCAGCCATGGTTTCCATCAAGCCAGCCTTACATCTACATCAAGTCATAGGATTGCTTGATGTCTAGCCTAGAAAACAACTTTGATTATAATTTGTACTATGCTTGTTAGCATTGAAATTTATTTTATTTAGATCTGTTAGCATAACAAGGGCAATGTTAATCAAAAGCTCAGGTTTAATTAAATTAATAATTAGCTTCAGTGGTGGGTAAAGAACAATGTTTATATCCCGTAGACTTCGCTGCAGCAAAGTCTCTCGTAGGTCTTCATCCTAATGAGGATAAATATATTTGTTTTCTACTAACTGGTTATTTCTTCCAGATAACCAATCATGCAGGTAGGCTTAGGTCTTAATGTCTGTGATCCAGTAATTCAGCTCTCCTTTGTTTACAAGGGCAAAGGAAAGTACCCCTGCACCAGAAATCTCTGAAACAGCCAGCCAATCTGGTGGAAACCAAATAAATGAGAGCTGGATTTGCAGCTGCATCCTTTTGGCCTTTTCATTTCATGTACGTAGAAGTAAATGCAAGATCCCTATGTAAAAATGCATGCCATAACATCACAGCAGCTAAAACAAATGGAATTACCCAACCCCAATTCAACTACTCACCTCCTGACACAGATACAAACACTTGTGACAACAGCGATAAAAGTTCAGCCTCTCCTAAAGAGATTACAATTAAAGCACTGACTTTAATTCACAAAGAGTGACATGACCCAAGGTGCCACCATTTATAGGTTCATATTTCACACACCTGCTGAAAGAGAAACATGATATGGATCCAAAGCTGGGGCTGTCGGCTGATGAGAATGAAGCTGGATTTACTGTACAAGCAGTAATGGCCTTTCAGGGGGCAGCTGAAGAACAGCTTTGCTACAGAACTTCTAACAGTATCTAGAAACAAATACACATATTAATAACATCAGCTCCTTTAGAATAAATCAGACTAGTCATTATACTTCCATATTAAACTATCTGCAGTCTTGAGGATACCTGGTACCATACTGCTACTTGTACACTGCATAACATGCCAGCCGATATGTGGAGCGGATGATTCCCCCATATAAGAGCGGCAGGGGATCTTCTGCTGTCAAAGGCAAGGCCATGGGCTTGAACCTGTCCCACACTATGGTGTTTTGTTCTTGCTGGTAAGATGCAATATTCCATTTGCCTAACAGGAAATATTCATAAAATGCACACAGATATTTCCTCATATAGATAAGAAAAAAGGATGCCTAGGTTCGGATCCCATAGAGTGCTTCTACAGAATGAAGGGTTTCAGACCTTCTCACCACGGCAGCCCAACATGCTCTTGGAAACTTCACGTAGAGTTTCTGGGCTATAGTTGCAGGGGGAGGTAAGAAAGTTGTGCTCTGCAGACACCAATCATTCTATCTGCACCAATGCTCTGTTGGATCCTAGCCTTAGACTGTGTCCTATACTTGCTAAAGAGTAACAGTGTTTGGACTTTAAAAGTTTATTGCTGCATACAAGCAAAATAATTTCTGTTTTATGACAACATCAAAAATGGGGATGTCTTCTTCTTAATTATAGTTTTCACAACAAAAGACATAAAGAGGAGGAGGAGATTAGATTTATACGCCACCCTTCACTACCTGAAGGAGTGTCAGAGTGATTTACAGTCTCCTTTCCCTTCCCCTCCCCACAACACACACCCAGTGAGGTAGGTGGGGCTGAGAGAGCTCTTTCGAGAACTGCTTGTGAGAGAACAGCTCTGAAATAACTTGTAACCGACCCAAGGTCACACCAGCAGCTGCATGTGGAGAAGTGGGGAATCAAACCCAGTTCTCCCAGATTAGAGTCTGGGGTGCTCCTAACCACTACACCAAACTGGCTCCACACACTAAAAGGGAAGCCTAAGGCTTATTCCCTGGAGTTACAACATGATTTTACTACAGCCACCAAAAATTTAGCCACATGCAGTTATTTGTTTTTCAGAATTTTCAGATTTGACAGCTGAATTGATTTTTCCATGGCTTAAGCCGGACTCTGTCTCTCTAGAAGTTACTAAGAAATGTAGATGTCTGCTAACATATCTAAATTTCTAATCTTTCACATCATTGCAAATGTGTCAAAATGTATAGCCATTTCCCATCGCTCCTCTTTGGTCCCAAAGGATAACTAGTCTGTTCTGGAGAAACTCATCAGAATTTATGTTTACACTGCGTAATAAACCATCTACCAGTATTCCACCACAAGCCTGGATCTGAGCCTACAACCAGCATAGCAGAATCTTGTCATTGCTGCTGTGCCAAGGAGAACTAGATCTTAAATCACTGGTATTTAAATATTTGAGCAGTATTGTTTTGAGCAGCTTGTTTTGGGGTGCTTTAAACACTGTGCCATTTTTTTGTTTTTTATAGATGTATGTCTGGGGATCTCAAAAGGAACTGGCCTTCATTCGTCTGAAAAGTGTGCTTTGCACATAAAAGCTTATGCTTTAAATAAAACTTTGTTGGTCTTAAAGGTGCCACTGGACTCAAACCATGGCCTTCATTAAGACACTTTAAGTGGCTACGTTCTCAAATGAGTTCCCCGTCACATGTTCACATTTAGGGCTAAGTTCCATTGATGAATATGGACACCCGCATGCCTATATTCTGACCAGCTTTGAGCTTTCGACAGCTCATTTACATTTTTAACTAACACATAATGAAAAACAGCCAAGCCTTCAGTGTATACCATCTGTTGCTTTCGTTACAAAATACTGTTGCATTCTATTTACAGTCAGGGTTCTGCTTATTAAAATATGCGTGCACAGTAAGCCACTCTTCACTGTTGATAATTGTCAGCAATGAGTTCCTTGATTAGAAGCTTCCCAGTTTATGCCAACTGAAACACACTTTGGGGCTTAAAATGCATCCTTCAATGTTCTGGCTGTTCTCTAAGACACGCATCAATCATCAAGGGCCAGAGGATTCATTCTTAAGTAGACTCTTACTCATTGCAAAGAAGATTTTTCCATCTACGAACCACACTGCAACTGAACAGATGTACAAGGAGAAGCATAAACATGTTACCTACTTCATGATATTAACTCAGGCCCGTATGCACGGGGGTGCCTACAAGTGCCCGGCACCCTCCCCAAACAGCCATGCTTCCCCCCTTCCCCTTTCCTTGAAGCGTCCACCGGGCTTGCCAGGGGAGGGGAAGCACATCTCAGCCCTTGCTTGGCTTGCTGCTGGTGCCTGAGCTGCTGCAGGAGGTGCAAGAAGAAGTTCCTGTCTTTCCTCTCCTCTCAGATTGCCTGCAAAGGTGGGGGGGATGTAGGAAGAAAACGCAAGGAGAATACAACTCCCAGACACAAATCCTGACCTTTCTTTATTATTTCCAAACTGCCCCAAGGTGCTGCTCTCCCCCCCTGTTCTTTCCTGTCAACTCTTACCTAGCCATGTCTCTCCTCCTTTATAGTTCCCTAACAACAACAACAACAATCCTGTGATGTAGTCAACTCCACTGTACTAAACTGCCCACTTGGGTTCCCCCTAGCAAAAAATTTTTGTGTATGGCACTGTATTGACTCCACAATGTCCATCATAAAAGGTAAAACAAAATAGGCCACATGTACAGATGCAGAAAACATGAGCCAGAAACTCTTAAATCTCAAAATCATGTTGTTGTTTTTTAAAAAAAACACAGGATTGCTTTTAAAATATATATATAACATCACAAAACATTTACAGCTCACTTGCACTTCTCCTTTGATTTACAAGGTTAATATACAGCTGTTGGGTTGAATGCAAAGCTGCCCTTCTGCAAAGGCAAGGGCACCTCCACTCACATCAGCAGGTATGGTTATGTCTGAGATTTCTATAGTTTTCCCATTCGAGCTGCAACCACCTGACTTGGTTCTCAAAGAGAGAACACCAGTATCTGTCCCAGTGTCTCTGCTGCCTGCCCAGGTTTTGGGAGCCTTCGGAGAGACTGCCCAGGCCCCCGATGCCTACTACTAGGCCCCCTTCTTGCTCAACAACCACTGTGCCCCTACCTGCCTGTGCATCTGCTGCTCACTTGCAAGATCTCCCATAACCTGCAGTCACAGCTACACACACTTCCTGCACCCATTTTTCCTGATGGTGCTAGTTGGTGGTTGCAGTTAGGAGTACTACTGTCATGGCCACCAGATAGGGCCGCCAATAGCAGGGGACTGGGGGGACTGGTGGGCCCTTGAAGCCAGCCTCATGCTGCATCCAGCCAAGTCTCTCCATTTTTATGTAGTTCAGTTGCAGTGGCTGCAGCCCCTAGG
The DNA here is from genome assembly GCA_029375565.1 of Gekko gecko. Classification (NCBI taxonomy): domain Eukaryota; kingdom Metazoa; phylum Chordata; class Lepidosauria; order Squamata; family Gekkonidae; genus Gekko; species Gekko gecko. Next base: position 117,952,368 of record JAPDNY010000008.1, read on the forward strand.
GGTGCAGGGAAGTCTGAGCACAGCAAAAGACTCTGCTATTGGCTAGACTTCCCTTTCTCCAAGAATGAAGCAAACTTGCCTAACAGATCATGCTAAGCCATCAAGACAAGACAGGGGCTACAGTAATTGTCAGCCTGAAGCTTGCTAACAAGGTCATTTTTTATAGTAGCCTCGCCTCTCTCTTTTCCTTTCCTTGTATCCAACTTAGCCAGATCTTGCAATTTCTCTCCCTCTTTCCCACACTTTTCTCATTCATTCCTCTCTCCCTCTGCTTAATTTTTCCATGTCCCCCCCATTTATTTTTAATTCTTGGTCTCAAGTCCTTCTCATCCCTATCTTGCTTAGAATAGTATAGGAACAAACCTTTGTTAGTATTATGAACAGAAGGGGGTGTGTGTTAATATTTCCCCACAATCTAACCAAGCAGTAAAAGGTTGCTTCCCCACTCCTCCACCGTTTAATGTTCCATTACCATGCATGCAATCTGTTTTAGTGGTTATACATATGAAATAGAAGTTAGAACTCCCAGTTCAGGCACTGGGTTGTTATCATTATTATTGTATTGGTAGAAGACCTAGTAGCCCTTTCTAAGGCTACTTTGCTGTATGACAAATGATGTACTCTTTTAAATATCATTAAACTTTCGATTTATAACAAATACCATACCCAATCTTTCTCCAGTTTGGTGTAGTGGTTAAGAGTGGCCAGGGCTCTTTTTGTAGCAGGAACTCCTTTGCATATTAGGTGACACACCCCTAATGTAGCCAATCCTCCAAGAGCTTACAGAGCTGTTCTTACAGGGGCTACATTAAGGGTGTGTCGCCTAATATGCAAAGGAGTTCCTTCTACAAAAAGAGCCCTGAGAGCGGCAGACTCTAACCTGGGAGAACTGGGTTTGATTCACCACTCCTCCACATGCAGCCAGCTGGGTGACCTTGGGCCCGTCACAGTTCTCTCAGAGCTCTCTCAGCCCTACCTATTGTGGGGAGATGAAGGGAAGGTGATTGTCAGCTGTTCTCCCCCCCCATGGGGACTCAAAGCTACATTTTTCTTCCCATATCCCCACTCTGCAATGAAAGCTTGCTGGGTGACCTTGGGCCAATCACATACTCTCAGCAACCTACTTCACAGGGTTGTCATGAGGATAAAATGGAGGAGAGGAGAACAATGTAAGCCGCTTTGAGTTCCCATCGGGGACCAAGGTGGGGTATAAATAAATAAATGATGGTCTAAATAAATAAATAAAAGATGGACAGACAGGCCAATTCTTTTACTACTATAGATTCTTGGTAACAGCAAGCCAAGTGATTTGTTTTGTTCTGACATTTGGTTTGGATCAGGGCCATATGGAGGGACCCAGGTGCAGTCTTTGTCTGGGGCCCCATGGTGGCTCTCGGCAGCCCAGCCACCAGGAACACTGATACTTTGCGCACCGCCCATATGCCCTCCTCCAGCAGGACTAGGCAGCATATGCAGCTGGCAGCACAGGTGACAAAGCAGACAATGGAAGGGTGTGGGTACAAGCATCAGAGGAAATATGCAAGCAGGGAGTCAGCAGCAGTGGGCCCCACCAGAATCCATGGGCTCTGGCAGCTGCCCCACCTCACGGTATGCTGATGCTGGCCCTGGCCTTTGCTGAAGGCATCAGGTTCTCCAGCCACATTTCATGAATGCTCAGTTGTAAAAATTGGTAGTCCTTCAGTGACCTGCCACTGGTTAACTCAGATACCATCTTAGGCAGATCAGGCTACTGAAGCCCTATCTTTCCCCCCAAGACCTAGCGATGGTGACCCATGCAATGGTCACTTCCAGACTTGATTACTGCAATTCGCTCTACTCAGGCTTACCCTTGAAGCTGATCCAGAAATTACAACTGGTGCAGAATGAGGTGGCATGTCTGCTGACGCCAACGCCTGTTCGGGCTCACGTTAGGCACACACTCTGCCAACTGCATTGGTTGCCAGTTGAGTACCGGATTCGCTTCAAGGTGCTGGTTTTGAAGCCTTATATGGTCTGGGACCAACATATCTAAGGGACCGCCTCTTCCCATATATGCCTCGAAGAATGTTATGCTTGAAAGATCAACACCTCCTGGTGGTCCCTGGCCCGAAGGACGCCTGTCTTGCCTCTACCAGGGCGAGGGCTTTCTCTGTCCTGGCCTCAGCCTGATGGAACATGCTCCCTATTGAGACCAGGGTCCTGCGGGATCTTCAATTCCACAGGGCCAGCAAGACGGAGCTGTTCGGCCAGGCCTTTGGTTGAGGCAACAGGCGCCCATATATGGCCTCCCTGAGGTAGCTGTCACCTGTCTGTCACCCATCTATTTACTGACCACCGACAACTGGCCTTTAACTCACTGTACCATAGGGCCAAAACTTTATAGCCAACTGGTGCTGATTCAAACTGTACCCATTGCTTTAATTTAAACTGAAACTGTATTTATTATAATGATGTTACCTGCCCTATGGGATGGGCGGGATATAAATGCAAATAATAAACAGATAAATAAATAGGAAGCAAGGAAGGAAGTATTGCTAGCTGATTTGGCTCTTGGGAGGCAGGGATGCAGGGGGTGAGGTGGGGGTGCAGGTAGCTTACTCCCCCCTATCGACCACCTCATCACAATCACCTCCCCAAGTCCACACCTGAGCCATGAGGAGATTCAGGGACCATTTGTGGGTTCCATACCCTTCACATTCCAAAGAGTCTCTCAGTCATTGTATAATCCTTTTTCCTTGCTGGATTCCATTCATTCTGTCTGCCTGTGGCTTTGACCCTTAGGAAGCTCACATGTGGCCAGCTGCCAGCGTGATAATCAAATGTGTATGTGATCGATGCCCACAAAATGTAATAGTTTTCAGCACTCTCCCTCACCACTTAAAAGACAGAATGGCAAAATGCCAATCGCAGCTTTGATTAAACTTCATTTGATAATATTTTAAAGAAGGCAAATCAGAAATCTAGCCAAGATGGAACTGTAACTCCGTAATATGTTTGGCTATGGGGAAAAAGGAAATGAAACAAGAAAATGTCTTTGGTACTAAGGATCAAGGCAGGAAATTGGATTAAATGGCCTTCAAGGTCCTTCCATTCCTCAGTGCCTGGGCCCCGTTTATAAGGGGAGATAACCTCAATGTTTTGTATCATTTAAATAACAGATTAATGCTGAAATGACTTCTTCATTAAACCAGCTCACTTCCTATAAACCCTTTACCAGGATTTGAGAGCCAGTTTGGTGTAGTGGTTAAGAGTGCAGACTCTAATCTGGGAGAACAGGGTTTGATTCCTCCCTCTTCCACATGCAGCTGCTGGTGTGACCTTAGGTCAGTCACAAGTTCTTTCAGAGCTGTTCTTGAAAGAGCAGTTCTCGAAAGAGCACTCTCAGCCCCACCTACCTCACAGGGTGTCTGTTGTGGGGAGGGGAAGAGATTGTAAGCCACTCTGAGACTCCAAGTGAAGGGCGGGGTATAAATCCACTCTCCTCCTCCTCTGTGTTTCCCAAACTCAGTTGGAACCCAAGAGTGGGCCATGACTCTTTCACAGATGAATCATGAGGCTGGGTGGTAGGAACAGGATGAGATGGGTGATAAGGAGAGAAAAGAAGACAGGAAAGGAAAAGAGGGAAGGGCTGCCACATGTTCCTCTCTCTTTGTTTGCCCCCAAACCTTACCCAGTTCCTTCAGGGAGGGAGAGAGAAGATCTGCCTGACATGCACAAAATGAGTGTTCCATTCTTTGATGAAGCTAAGGGCAAAAATGCAGGATACACGTGACACAAGCTGAGTAATGGGTGCCTGGCTGGACTTGTCACAGTCATAGGATCAGTGCACCTCATCTTGAAAATGCTGCAATGGGTAGAAGCACGTCAGGCCTTTCCTTGCGTTTATTAGCTCAGTTGACCAAAGGCCTTAAGCATCACAATATCACATAAAACAATATATAACAGCAGGTGAAACAAAGTCCAGAGGTAAATTGAGTGATCATCACGTAATCATCGCTAATCACAATCCACATAAGTAAGGGACCTCGAAAAATATATAGAATAAAAAGGATAAAACCCAATAAAATTTAAAACAGGAGAAAATGAAAAGAATATAGAAAATACGTGATTCCCTTCATATCTAAGATCTAGATTTATCTAGGAGTTCTTTTATGACTAAAAACAGGGCACATTTCAATGGCGTTTTTGAGAGAATACTATTGATAGATATTTTGCCAGAGAAAGGGTTATTCTGGGATCAAAATCTGCCAGTAGTGGAAATGACAGGCAAGCCTGGGTTGTGCCTGACAACCAGCAGAAGAGTTGGAGGCAGGGATGTGGGGGGCGTTATATCATCTACATTGCTACAGCAACCTGGAAAAACCTGGAAGTGACAGCGGTGCAGATGCCACCGCGATTTTTAAAAATGTTAAAACTCAACGGTAGCAGGTAACTAAGGCTGCCAGTGAGAGGCCTCCTGTTATGGCAGCAGCCCTAGGCACAGCCTATGTTCATTGGCTCCTGGGCCCATACAGCTATAGCTTGATCTGAGCCAAGCTCTAGCTTACAGCACTTTCAGGATCTGTGCAAAAACTGGACTTGATCTAGGATGCTAGTGGTATGGAAATGATGGGATGTGGCCTGTGCCTGTTGCCTGTCTGACCCACCTGTTGGCAGTTGGGTCTCAGTTGACCCCCAGCAGTGGTCCTCCCAGCCCAATCCACCTTACAGGTGGAAATGAAGGGGAAAGATCCATGTACATCATTTGGAGGAAAAGGAAGAGCGGGGCTATTTTTGGGCAGGAACTCACAGGAACGGGGTTCCGGCTGGCTCCTAAGTTGGCCATGCCCAGCAGGAACTCATTAGCATAACAGACCACACCCAACAGCAGAAACTCATTAGGATTGGCTACATTAGGGGTGTGTGGCCTAACATGCAAAGGAGTTCCTGCTAAAAAAAAAAAGCCCTGGGTTTTGACAACAAACAAGGTAAACAGAATAAGAAGCAAAAGGTGGGTGTGGCTGGATGACCACACTTCTGTAACATGAGGTTGTGGCCTAATATGCTAATGAGCTGTGCTGTCAGGGGTGTGGCCTAATATGCTAATGAATTTCTGCTGTTGGGTGTGGCCTATTATGCTAATGAGTTCCTGCTGGGCTTTTTCTACAAAGAAGCCCTGAGGAAGAGTGTACAAAATGTGATGGAGTGGTCAGCCTTCAATGGGTATTCCTCAAGAGAAGCAGCCCACATGCCCTTTAGTCTCTCCAGTACTGGCAATACATAAATAGATACAATATCCTGCCCGTGTTGGCTTGCCACTAAGTGGCAAAGCACTCTGGTCCCTGGCCTTTCAGCTTTGTCAGACTCTACCGGTTAGGGGCTGGAGTCAGGGAGGGGTTTGCCTTCACCTTCTCCTTTTCCAGCGCCTTCCCTGTGAGCAATGCCTCAGCAATGGGGAAGAGGGAGATTATTCCTTCACCCTGATTCCCTCTATCCCTGGTCTCTACCTGCCCTCTGGTTCCCGGCCTCCTTCCCCCTTGACTGTTTCCAGGCAAACCTTATAAAGGAGAACCTGAGGTGGGCCTTCCCGGGGCTCCCACCAGTGTTTCCCATGCTCCTTTACTGGCTGTCCTCCCAGTCAATGGGCTGTCACTCCTCCACACTCTCCAGCCTGCCATCTCCCCTCCATGTCTTTAAAACCCTCTCTTAGCCCCTCCTCCCCAGGACTAGGTCCCATCCCATATTTCCCCAGGCAGTTGCTGGGCTTTCCACCTGCTCCAGGCAGCCCCCAGAGGTTCTCCTTCCTTTCCCTTTTACTTCTTCATCCAAAGAGTGATAAATATATGGAATCCACTGCCACAGGAGGTGGTGGCAGCTACAAGCATGGACAGTTTCAAGAGGGAATTAGATAAACATATGGAGCAGAAGTCCATCGGTGGCTATTAGCCACAGGGTATAGATGGGAACTCTCAGTCTGGGGCAGGTGATGCACTCTATACTTGGTGCTGGAGAGGGCAGCAGTGGGAGGGCTTCTAGTGTCCTGGCCCCACTGCTGGACCTCCTGATGGCACCTGGTATATTTTGGCTGCTGTGTGACAGAGTGTTGGACTAGATGGGCCATTGGCCTGATTCAACATTGGCTTCTCTTATGCTCTTACGTTCTTTTGTTCTTATGTTCCCCAGTTTCCTGTTTCCACCCAACTGCCCCCTACTGGTGTTGCTTCACCTTCCCTCATTCTCCAGCAGCCAAGGATGGTTGCCTGAGGCTCCTGCTGTCTGAGTGGGGACAGCTGGCAGTGGAGGCCACAGAAGGCTGCTTGGCACCACCCTGATGGGTTTGCCAGGCTCCTCAGAAGGAGGTGGTGGTGGTGGGGCCATTATGTCACATGTAGTACTACATGCCAAATCGGTCTCTTTAAGCAAGACAGTGGGAGCCAGTTCTCAGAATACATTTTTATGTGCACATCTAATGTTTTCAATTGCATACCTAAAAATATAAAATGGGATTTGCATTCATATATTTGTATATGCAAGTATTAAAAGAGATGCAAAACTCCTGTTGAGCATATACTTGGTAGTAAATTGGATTTATTCCAGCATAATGTGAGAAATGGCCACAAGGTCTTGATACAGCCTCTTGGTCAGTATTGCTATCATCAATATGTCTAATGTGCCAAATTTGTGTATATGTCAGGTAGCTCTGTCATGGTTATGGAATGTGGAGGGGTACTTTTAGTCCACCAGCCTCTGAGTGTTACCGTTTTCACTGTCTGTATATTATCTCTTCTTTGACCCTTGTAGAAGCTCCAGCTGCAGAACTCCTAAACTGGGAACCAATGGCTTTTAGATTGTTTGCTTGCTTTGCCTGCTTGCTTTGCTGGCACGTGCGAACTATACTCATTGGCTTCAGCTTGTTAAAGGGGTGTTTGATTTTAGTATAACTTAGGAGGCCCTATTGTTCCTGGGCATTCCTGACACAAGCAGTACACGTGTCTTTAGTTCTGATTCACTAATAAACACTTTTCTTCTGATGAAGCCCTGTGTTGTGTGACCTGACTAAGGAGCCTGACAGTATACTTAAATCCAGAGGCTGGAGCCATGAACAGAAGCAATAGATCTTTCTACAAACCCAAGAAAAACCCCAGTTCCACAGAAAAATAAGCTGAAATCTAAAAAAGCAAATAAAAAAGATACACCAGTGGATTACGCCCCCCACCCCCCCAATAATACAAGTAGTATCTGTAGCTTTAAGAAACAAATGTCCTCTGTGGCTGTTGCTAGGTAACCACAAGAGGACTGCCAACCTTCCAGCCTTGGTTTCTGTCAGTGAGGGGGACATGGCCCTTTCCACAGGTGTGGTGGGGAAGATACATTGGGGGAAGTTTCACCAGGGCCAGGCCTGCTGGCAACCGCTAGACTACTTGCCACTACCAAACTTGCATGACTCACCCAAGCCTGCTTGATATTGTTCAGCCATCTCACAAGACCCAATGTGATGTAGTCATCAGAGTTTCAGGCTAGGATCTGGGAGACCCAGGTGAAAATCCTGCACTGTGAAATCTCACTGCATAATCTTGGGCTAATCACATACTCTCAGCCTAGCCTACCTTGCTGTGAGGGGGAAAAGGAAAAGAGGATGATGTAAGCTGTTTTAGTTCCCCCTTGGAAAGAAAGACAGGGTATATATGGAGAAAATAAATAAATATAGCTGAAGATGGGGGGCAGATAAAATTTATTTATTTATTTATTATGAGATTTATACTCTGCCCTTCCCACGAAAAGGTAGGATAGTTGGTGGGTGGGAAGGAGAAAAGGAAGGAGGAACAAGATAGAGGCTATGGGGCTTTCAGGGAAGGGGAAGAGGAAATACTGGGGGAGCGGGAATGAGATAATTACTGCAAGTCCTTGTGTGCCCCCTGCTTGTATATTTATAAATGCTAAAAATGAAACAAAATATAAACATCATCCAGTACTAGCTAATGAAAGATTCTTTCATTTCATGTTAAGGATGGGAAAACAAGCATGGTGTTAATTTACAAGGAGATCCCGAGAGAGAGAGTAAGTGGATGCCACTTCAAAAAGTTGGAAGACTTCTGCTTTACTCGAATGCGCCAAGCTTGCTAGCACAGGAAATATTGAGAGCACATTCAAACATATCATCTCCTTTGTAAATTCTGACGTGGAATAGCTGTATATTTAACAGGTTGACAGGGTGGGGACAGTGAATGCATCATTCCACCTGAGACACTGGTTTGTTACATCCTTTTTTTAACTGCTGTTTTAATTTGTGATATGAAAGCTTTCACTAAAGGATGAGGATTTGTTTTAAAAATAGAAAGACATTTAATTACAAAAAAGCAGTGGTACCCAGTGCCCCGAAAAATGATAGTATTTCTCCTGACCTCTGAACATCCAAGATGGATGGATTTTTCAGGCTCTGCTATCCTGAAAAGTTCTCTGACTGAGTGTGGCAAGGTCTTGGTGGGGGAAAGGATAAATCAAAGATGTTGATTACACACCAGGCCACTTCTGCACTGTCATTTTTGTCACTCGTCTGTCCCTATTGCTTTGGGTCCATCCCCTCCTTTTTCACATGTGTTTTGCTCCCCCTGGAACTACTAGAGAGAGCAAAATACATTGGGGGGAAACCCCGAAGCAATAGGGACAAGCAATTGACAAAAATAACACTGCAGAAGTGGCCCCAGTGTGCAAAAGCTTCCAGACTTAAAATAGCATTTTTAATCAAAATTATACATTTCTGCCACTAAAATGCCCACTGACATTGGGGCTTGGAAGCAGGGTTCCAGTAATGCTAATTGTCTATGGGGAAATCATTTTCCATTCATGCCTTTGAAGTCCTGTGTGGTAATATGACAGTGCCATTCAGCAAGAAAGGCTGGACATAGCCCCAGCTCAAAGATGCACACCTTAGTGAGAGGCAGAATCCAAAACATTCCATCCATTCCCATTCATCAACCTTCACCTCCTCAAAATGAGATTTCTGACAATTTATCTTCATGACTGCACCAAGCACGTTGGATTAGATGGTTGCCATGTGCATTGGGAAGGGATTATACTAAATAGTTCTTCAAAAGATCCCCAGGGGCCTCATATGCTCCTCCCCACACAAAAAAGTCAAAGTTGTATATTTTATAGGGCTTTATGGGAGAAACCAGTCAATCAGACTCACAGACACACGGGGTGTTATTATAGATATTTGATGTATGAAAGCCACATTGAATTCTTTGGAAACAGGTGGGATACAATAAATATCATAAGGTTGGTGCTGAGCATATACCACAAACCATACTTTAAGCAGCAGGGGAAAATATGTATGTTTTAAAATACCCTTCATAAAATATGGTAAAATTCCTTACATTAACAACGTCTGGTGACTTTACTTAGTATCCGGTTTTGTATTTCCTTTATTATGGCACCACGCAACAACATTATTTGGTTCTTCTGAACAAATTCTACCTTTGCAAGTTAACAAAACTCTGAAGATGTGAAAAAGCAGAGCTCCAAAGCTACAGGGCAGGCCATGTGGCTGATCTGCTGAATTTAGATTAAGAACATAGGGGAAATGCCTACACTGTTTGTTTGCCTTAATTTCAATGCACTGTTTTTTTAAGCGGCTGAAAGTTAAGAAAAGGGTGTGTGTGTGGAAGAGGAAATCCAAAGCAGAGGCATTTCTATCTAGAGAAAATGGCTGTGGGCCTAAACGTTGTATTTGAAAATACTAAAGTCTGTGCTCAGAGGCAATCTCTTCCTGAATTATTCTTCATGGTGAGGCAGGAGACTGCAGTTATTCAATGAAGAGAGAAAAGCACTCTGTGCATGCTCAGTGATACTTTTTCCAGCATCAGCTCTTAAGCTGATAACAGACTTCTGGACTAAGCCCTGGCAATGCCTTGTGAGCTGTGCCACTAAAACCAGGCTTGCCCAGGATGTCCTTATACCTCTCCACCTGTTTTACGCTTTTACTGGGGGGGCTACATAAATTGCTCATGGTCCCCTATGTGTGGGGAAATGAAGTACAAATATTTGAATAAAATAATATTTTTATATTGCTGTTCAACATTTATGCTAGGTTTATTATTTATCTTGAGGTGAAAACTATGCAGTTGTGACACCCATTAAAATCCACTTGTCCATGGAGTTATAATCGCTCTTGAATGAATGAATGAAATATATTTATTAATAAAGAAACCAATCATATAAGAAAACTATTGCAGGGAATGGAAGATTATTTTCCATTAACCACTATTCTCCTGTTCAAAAGATAAGAAGTAGGTCAACAAAATAAATGATGCCAGAGACTGTGAATGACTCAGAAGTGAATGACTTTGGAGGCCAGGTCTACCACCCATTAGTTAAAGCACCCCCAGTTGGTTGGCTGCACATTCGCCCTTTAAATTTTAAAGTGCTATCATTCTCAACAGTGGTAGACCTGGCCTCCATATTGAAAATAATGGCCCTTTAAAGTTTAAAGGGAAAAAATGCCATCAACCAGCTTCGGGCAAGGGACTCTTCTCTTCTCTCCCTTCCTCCCCATTCTAATTCTGTATCAGGAAGTCAGGAAGGGCATAATTATAGTTTTAATTAAATAGTTCCGATCTTTCTTGTGTGGTAACAATACTCCCAACATTTAAATGAAATCAATAATCACGGACTTCCTGATACAGTAATAAAATACTTTTGGATGTGGAATCATTCCTAGCATTGAAGCCCGATAGAACCCAGCTATCTGAAGGACCTATTCATCTCCTATAATACCATTTATCACTTGAAATCATCATCAGAGACATTTCTCCCGGTGAGACCATTCTTGGAAAGTGTCATCTGGAGGCAGGGCCTTGTCTGTGGTTACACTGTACTTATGGAATTCTTCCTTAAGAGACATTCACTAGCACACCTTTGCCATCTTTTAAGTGCTGAGCAAAGTCTGTCTTGTTTTACTTGAAATTTGGTGGCTGAGGATTCCCGCACCCCCCCCCCGGTATGGATTCTATCGCTGAAGAAAACTTCATGCCATTATGCCATTTATCATGGGGGCCCCCACTCTTATGTCAGTTTTGCCCAGCTCTGATGTTGGTGTGTAGGAACCTTGGAATTAAAGTTCTGTGCTTAAGTATTTCAAAGGGGGATGATAATATCTAAATCTTCCCCAATTCTTACTTAATTCCCACAGGATCACTTTTAACTTTTTTTCCTTTCAAAAATATCACTAGCTTTGTCACTTAACTTTTTTCTTAAAGAAAAACAAAGCAGCTCTATTTCTCCAGTTGTTTTGTGATTTTCTTATCAGTTTCAGGAATTTTGCTTACAAAGGGAAAGCTTACTGGTTTATAATTTTCTGAAGGATCAGTTCCTTTTTTAAAGTTAATGTTATCTGGGATTTCCAGCCAGTACTCTCAGTTTATCTAGCATGAGAGGACACTCTGCCTATCGTATTACATAGTCTTAGAAATCTTTGACTCACCATGAAAACACTCCCAGACTTCCACCACATAGGAGATCTTTAGAGTTAATATCATGACCTTTAAAAATAATCAACAGTAAATAAGATAGAAAAGTCAGGAAGAATTCATTGCTGAAGTCACAGATGATTTTCAGTAGCAAACTTAGACATCCCTTTCTGATCTGACTGGCATTATCCCATTTTCCCTTGTTTTAGCATCACAGTCCCAGTTCAAGATAGATGGCTCTAGTTGTTCAGTCGCACATTGAGTCCGACTCTTTGCGAATCCATGGACCACATCATGCCAGGCCCTTCTGTCATCTGTCATCCTCTAGAGTTTGCTTAATTTTATATTCGTTGCATCCAGGGGTCTTTTGGGGCCGGAGCACGCCAAAGCACTGCTCTGGCAGCCCAGGCACTGGCACAAATGGCGGTGGTGGCAAGCCCCACCTCCAGCTCCCTGCACTAAAGCGCTGCAGCCTGGGGGCGGCCAAAAGAAGTCTGTCACTGGCCTCCTGGGCCTGCACCAAAGTGCTGCAGCCCGGGGGCGGCCTGAAGAGGCCCATCGCCAGTCTCTTGGGGCCCACGTGGGAGTGCTGCGGCCCCAGGGTGGCCTGAAGAGGTCCATCACCGGCCTCCTGGGGCCTGCGCAGGAGCGCCGCGGCCCCAGGGTGGCCTTTCACCCTTTCCCTTCTCTTTTTTCCTTCTCTTTCTTTCCCTCTTTCCTTACTTCTTTCCTTCTGTCTACTCTCTTTCTTTTTCCTTCCCACTTCCCACTTGGCTGGTGGCACCTGAATGTATGGATGGACACTTTTGAAAAATACAAAAATTAAAGTGCCCACCTTGATGTGAAATTTCCATTTGTGGTTGTTAAATCTCCAATAGTTCATTCAGACCCACAAACCAGTCCTTAACATCGATAGTGTCACTTTCCATAGGTAGTCACATACATTAGTGGTACAATTAAAACAGGAAAAAGTGAATTGGTACAATAACTGTAAAATTCCATTTCTGCTTTGCCAGCGTCGACTTGTTTCTCATTGTTTATTCTCTATGATAAATCTTAACCAGTAAAAACTTGATTGAAAATACAATAGAATTCCCCCCTAAAAAACAAGGGCAAGAGTGCCCTGGGCCTGAATTTGGTTGGTGTTATGTTTTATGCTGTACTGTGAGATAATTAGTACCATATGATGGAAATAGATGGAAAAGATCACTGCTCCCCTGCAGTGCTTGCTTCTGGAACCTTTTTGATACATTTAGGCATGGCATGAGCCAAAGAGTGATTGAAAACATATGGGCCCCTGCTAGCTCAGTACAACCACAAACTTGCAGAGATGAAGCCCAGCATTTCTAGAAACCAGTTGTGTTTTTGCTATGCCAAAAGAAAAGAAGAAAAAAAAGAACAAGGCTGGATTATTATTATTATTATTATTATTATTATTATTATTATTATTATTATTATTATTATTATTATTATTTAAACTCCAGACTCAGAAGTCTTGTACACATTCTATGGAAAGAGTCACACACACTAATGGATCAACTTAGATAATTTTGGCACCAATGGCAACACCACTGATACTATAATGAAAGTACTAATCCTCCATTCTGAAAATGGAAGGCAAAGTAAGAGCCTTTCCATGTTTTCCTATCTAGGGAGGGATTAATTTGGCCCTCAATTACTAATCACTGAGGGGGTTTCACCTTGTAACTAGGGGCTCCCTACGGAACTTTCTGTTGGGAAGGGAGAAGGAGTTTTGGCTTTGTGTCTGGGAGGTGGTTTGGATTGGATCAAGAATATAAGGGGGACAGACACTGATGTAAATAGTCTCTGCGTAGCTTGAAACTTTATCCTGCTGCTAGCCAGACACCATAAGTTGCATTCTATAGCTATTTCATGATCTTTTTAGGGTAAAACATAAACTACTGGGAGAAACTATGGGCTCGTTTTCAATAATACATTTCACCTAGTATTACCTTTCAAAACTGAAAATGGTATGCACATATGTATACATTGGCAGATCTTTATTTTTGCCAATCAGCATGGAAGAAATCCTCATAATCATGTATATTCCACATGATTGCTCTTAATAGAAACTGCACTCAGTGATATTAGTTATATGGACTGTTCACAATCTAGCTGAATCAGTTCCTTGTAACTCTGATCACCACATAGTTCGGATCACATTTATTTGCTCAGCACATTCTGAGTTAATATGGAGTGCTGTAAAGTTTTAAACTCTAGTGATATATCCTCAGAGTTATTGTTATAGGAGGAATCAATGCACCAATTCATCTAGTATTGTAACAAAAGCCATTCAGACATGAATACATGTAGACAGAGGGTCGGGGGCAGTTCAAGGTATTTTAAGTGCAATCTGAATTATGTCTACTCAGAATTTTAAGTCTGTTCACCAAAACCTTATTCAGGTCTGTTCAAAGTAAAAGATTCTGGAGGCCAGGTCTACCATCCATTAGTCAGAGGAACCATTCCAGCCGATTGGTGGTGCATTTCCACATAATTTTCAATGGGGAAAACGATGGGCTTTTAAAGTTTGAAGGGCACAGGTACCACCGACTAGCTGGGGATCGCTCCCTCCTTCCTAGTTTCTCCTGCCTCCTCAACAAGATTCTTGATTCTGATATTATCTGGAGTGGTAATATAGGAATCATGTCAGGGATGCAGGAGCAAAATCTGGTATTGCTGATCTGATCTATTAAATACTGGGCATTCTATTGGGTCAGAAATATCCAACTACACTCCCCTACATCCAATGCTTATCCCGAACTAGCTGAAAAGGAGTATGCATACTGATGGCACTTTACACCAAACTTCCAGATGACCTCTCCTATAGGGGTCATGTAGATGTTTAAAAAGATGGGGGGCAAAATGGAATCCAGTGGAGCATCACTGCCAAATACCATGGTGCTAAGCAAAAGTCCCCCAACTACTTTCTGGAACTGAACTGCAAGACAGAAAGCTGAACCTTTGGAATTCAACTCCCAACCTTGCTAAGTGGTCAAGAAAGAATCAGATACTACAGTTAATGACCATGAACTGCTGAAAAATCTGGGCAAATCAGCGGGGCTTAAAGGTCATTTGTGAGAACTCCTTGTACTTATTAATTGTACACTGCAATACAGACATGTTGCAACTTACCAATGTGTGATTCAAAAGAAGTATACCTTCAAGTGGTTTAAGAATGCCATTTTTCACTTTACTCCACACTTTATTACTAATCAAATCGTAACAAATTCCAGTTTAGGTAATGAAACCAGCTGTGTATTCATGGCAATAACTTATAAGCAGACTCTTAGGATACAACAAGAAAAACAATGTGTAACTCCTGCTATGCCAATGCAGAAATTATAGGAGATTGAATTACTGCCATGTTTCAGAATAAGTGGTTTATGGAATATCTGAAATATTAACTAGCTATATCCCCTGTGTAATCGGCATGAGTGCAGTTCTGTGAATGCATGAAGAATGAGTCACATCAATCTTACAATGTGTCCATGTTCTGGGAATTTGTCTGAAGAATCTTTCTATAGGAATTTCCAGGAAATTGCATCAGGAAAAGTGAACTTCACAATAATGACATGGTTAAAATGACTACCATAGTAGGGATGTTAAGTTTATTTTGGCACCAGAAAGAAGCAAGGGAATATGTGTTAAGTATTCACTATATGAAAAGGGACACTAAAGATGGATTATTTGCAAATGCTTAATATAATATTACAGTTTCAAGCATCTTCAGACAATTGCATTGACTAATGGCAGATATCAAGTTCTCTAATAAAATGTGTGAAAACTCTAAATAAAAAAGTCATGCTAGTTTTGAATCAAGCAAATACATTCTCCTGGTCCATACGTTCATCTGAAGATTCTTAAAACATCAGTAACTAGGGGTGTGTGCTCAGTATATACCAAGCTGAATAAATACCCGAAAAATATTGGTATTTTTGGGGTATTTATCTAGCCAAATACAGATCAGAGATACAGAGAGATTCGGCTACCGAAATAGCTGCGCCTGAATAAAAGCTGTTATTATTTGGCTTTTATTCAGGTGCGGCTAGAAGGCATTTAGAGACCACAGTCTCTTTAAATGCCTTCTGACCTCTCTTGCCAAGTTGCGCCATGGTGGTGGCATGATGCAGTGAGTAAACTCAGCAAGCATTTAAATTTTAAATCCTTTCTCCATTATACCCTATGGGGATGGTCCCCATAGGGTATAATGGGGCCAAATAAATTTGGGTTTCCCAAATATTTATCCAAATCCCAGCACAAAACCGATATTGGTATTCAGGAATATTCAGGAATACTGATATTTTCCAGGTCCAATCGACCTGAATTGGGGGGGGGAGGTTTTTTTGCAAACCCATATCAGTAACAGCATCTCATCTTCTGGCACCCAGATAGGGATGCTAGCCTTCAGGTGGGACCTGGGGATCCCCCAGAACTATAGCTCATCTGTTCCCCTGGAGAAGATGGATGTTTTGGAGGGTGGACTTCATGGCCTTGTACCCCACTGAGGTCCCTGTCATCTTCAGGCTCCATCCCCAAATCTCCAGGAGTTTCCCACTGGATCTAGTAACCCTATATACAGAATCTGAATGCCAAAGAGGGACATAATAGCAGCTTCTGAAATGTTCTGAGCATTTCCTACTGGCCTCACCAGAGTCAGGTCTGTCTAAGGCCTGGTCTACACTATGTAGCTCCCCTTGGTCCAAGCTGATGATGTGACTGGACTATTCACTCGCTATGAATGTTGATTGTGGAAGCATGAATCCATATTGCATGATGTAAAGGACTTCTTTAAACAAACTTCCTCATGGCATCCCTTCTCTCAGAGCTCTGGAGGTTTCTTATCCCATAAGTCACTGAAAGCTGTCTAGAGGAACTTGTAGATGTCAGCCCTTTGAAAGAACACAGACAGACAGCTGGATAATCTTCATTTTTTTCAAACGGTTTGGAATCAGAACTCTACAGGGGGGAGCCAGAGGGGGCATCTTATTTTCTCTTCTCACACTATTTCCTCTTTCCTGAAAACCCCTATAGCTTTTTCTCCCTTTCCTGCTTCTTTCTCTCCTTCCCATCTACCAGCCAACTCACCTTTATCTGCCTTCTGTCTTCAGCATTCCTTTCCTTTCCACCCCCTAGTAGCCTTTCCCTGGAAAAACTCTGTGTAGTTCCGGCTGCCAGTCACCAGGTCAGGCACATTTGCCTAGTACTGGCCATTGGACCTTATTAGTGTTGCCAGAGGCACTGCCTTTGCTCTCAGGTAGCCCCAATAGCAGAAGCACCCCACTTCTGACCTGACCAGGAGACCCACGGAACTCAGGCCAAGGAGGGCACTCCTGGTTCTGGAACACAGAGCTAGACACAGCTCTGAAAAAGGGGTCTCCATTTTCAGGTTTCATAAGGCAACCTCAGAGCCAACTTCCAGTCTTCCCCCTCCACCATGACAGAGAGAGGACCTTGACACAGAGAGTACTCCATCTTTCTGTATTACACCTCTGAGGATGCCAGTCACAGCTACTGGTGAAACGTCAGGTCCTACAATGCCAAGAACACAGCCATACAACCCAGAAAATCTACAGCAGCTAATGAAAGAAATTCCAGCTGTGAAAGCCTTTGACAATCATTCAAATGTTCAGCAATCTTTCCTGATACTAATCAGGGACTGTCTCCCACCTTTTTTCTACCCTGGCCAGAACCATTAGTGGTGCATTCACTAGCTACCCAACACCTGGCTTCTATTGTTAAATCCAGACTCTGCCTCTCTAGAAGCTCATTGGTCACATCTAGGCCTTGCCCATCTTGATGCCATGCACCCCTGGGACTCATCACTGGTCCAGGTAATCTATTGTTCTCACCTGAGACCAGCCCCCAGGGCCGCCCATTGGTCTGCATTCTTTGCCAATGGCTATATCCCAGCGAACACATGGTTTCAGACTGTGTGTTTTCTGCCATGATGCCAAATGGCAGTCCATCCCTAAACTCTGAGTTTATGCCACAATCCTTTCTTCATTGACTCTGCACATCTGGACAGGTTGTATCACCCCTCTATAAGCTATCAATCACCTCTGCTTCCATAGTTCTATATTGTGTATGTGAATGTTTGAATATTGTTTGTATGCTTGAGAATATTTAGTAAAGAAATCATTATTTTAGCCAACCAGTTTCTGTGTCTATTCCTGGGTTCTTGGGAATTCTAACTCTGGTATACACAGGTCTGATCCTATAGTTAAGCCAATTGCATATTAATAATAATAATTCCCCATCTTTATTAAATAATAGAGCAATTTAGCTAACATTAGGTTCTAGCTGGACTGGGCTGGGCCCAGTTGGGTAGTGCTGGACATAGAGCCAGGTCCAGTTGGGCAATGGAGAACCTGCAAGGACATGGAGGGCACCTTGGTTTCATCTGTATCCTCCTCTACATACTATTTCCTCTTTTCTTCTTCCTGGGCAACTCCCATATCCTAAGCTTTCTATGCTTGTCTTCTTCCCACTCACCCACATATATTTTTTAATCTGCCTCCCTTCAGCTGTATATAATATTTACTTCCTTTGTAATCCACGTTTCTTCACAATGAGAACTCAAAGCACTATTCTCCTTTTTTTCTGTTTTCTCCCCCCTCACAACAACCCTGTGAGGTAAATTAGGTTGAGAATGTGTACTTGGCCCAAGGTCACCCAATGAGCTTCCATGGCAGAATGGGGATTCTCACCTGGGTCTCCTAGATCCTAGTCTGAAACTCTAACCACTACATAACACTGGCTTTCATGGGGTCACTGCTGTTGAATAGTAGCCAGCAGCAAGGCCTAAATGAGTCATGCTAGTCAGGTGGCACTGGTAGCACTAGTGCTTGCTGCCAGGCCTGGCCCCGATGAGTCTTCCTTCAAAGATCAAAACAGCCCAGGAAAGGGTCCTCCCTCCTCCTCTCCTCTCATCATTTCCTGACAGAAAGGAAGGCTGGAAGGTTAGCAATGCTGTTGTGATGGCGGTGGTGGCGGTGGCAGCCGTGGCGGCAGGCGAAGCAGATGGCCGAACCTGGCGATGGGCGGAGCCATGGGCGGAGCTGTGACGTGCGGGCGGTGTGACGGCGCGGCACGGTGGAGCCTGTTGGACGCAGACCGGAAGCTGAGGCCGACACGGGCCTGCACGTCGGGAAGAGGCCTGCCGCGGAAGTCTCCTGGCCCAGGAAAAAAAATCTTTGCCAGGGGCTCGAAGTACACCAGGGCTGCAGCGGGATGCCTGGAGCCCCGCCGGAAGAGAATGGGAAGCCCTGCTCAGGGTGCCGGTAGGATGTCCCTCCCCCATTGATTGTGGCCCTAGTTAGGGAAGGATCATATACCGTGTAAACCGCTCTGAGACCCCTCAGGGCTTGAGCGGTATATAAGCTGAATGAATGAATGAATAAATAAATAAATAAATAAATAAATAGAAAAGCAATGGCCACAGAGGGTATTAGTTTCTTAAAGCTACAGGCACTGCTGCTATTATTTTGCAGTTTTTTAAACCCACAATATATTATGTTCCAAACCTTTCTGCAAACCTGGGGCTTTCCTCTGGTTTGTAGAAAGATCATTTTTGTCTATGGCTCCAGTTTCTGAATTTAAGTATCCACAGATGGGACCACACTGAGAATTAGATATATTAATGGCCAGCAGCAGCTTCTCTGGAGAATAATGCAACATTCAGAATACCATGAAGCAAAAAAAACCCCAACAACATGTGAAATCATGATAGAATTTTGAGGTAGATTCCTCAAGTGGCAAGGAGGATCAACACTCCTTTTCTCTGATTAAAAGGCAAGTTTTGGGAATTGATTATGGAAGTCTGTTGTTCAGAGCTTGTTGAGTTTGTTCACCCTGTCTTTCAGTATTTCTCTCCCAAGGTCCTCACCCCCTTGTATGCATTATTTAACTACCCTGTGCTACTATAGAGCTTTTCTATTTGCTAGATTAAGTATTTCACCCTCCAAGTTTCTACAAGAAAGATTATTGAGTGGGCCTTATTCTGACACACAATCTGCCCCTGTGGCCTTAATAAGATTGACACATTGTCACATGTTCTGCTTAAATGCTGTTGTTTTGGGGGTTTTTTTAGACTATTAGGGATTAGTATATTAAGCCACCTACTATGGATTATACTTTGGAACCTCTGTTTTATCTGCTTAGAGACAACGATCCTAAGATTACTTTGGTTGTAACAAAATTTGTTTCAGTCCTTTTATCCCTTGCATCCAAAAAATGAAGAAGACTTTTTTCTATTGCTCAAGAGTCATAAATCAATGAGCTTCTAAGGGAACAAAAGGAAAGTCAAGGAGATCAACATTCCAATGTACACGGTAACCCTTAAAAATTAACAGATACTTCTTGTGAAAAATGAGATCTCCCAATGATGACTGTAGGTCAGCTAGAGTAGACCTAATTACATAGCACAAATAACTTGGAAGAACAAAAGTGATAGGAAAAAATTTCTAATGGAAGAAAAAAACCTGAGATGACTTTGGATCTCAGTTTCTCACAACCGATCTCTTTTCCCATCATTCAAAACAATACACTGTCCCCATATCAGGACAGGAACCATGCTGCTTTGGGCTCTCCAGCAGCCCCACACCATAGCTGGTCCAGCCAAGCCAGAAGTGATGCGCTGCCACCAGTGCAATTTGTTTGTCCCAGAACATGCTGAGGTGTAGGACAAAAGTTGCTCCAGAAGGGAAAAAAGGGTAAAGACCAAGGGGTGAAGGCTTGCTGAGCAGAGAACATGAAGGACTGTCTGAGTACCTGAGAAGAAGCCGCCATGCTGGTGTAATATCACATTGACCACTAGGGGGAGCAAAACACTTGCAGAACCCCCCCCCCAAGAAACAGGTCTTACAAACAAGGAAAACGAGAATGCAGAAAAGCCCAGAGTCCCTAAGGGTTGCTACCAGATGAAGTCCGTGTCTTCCAAGGTACTAACATGTTCCCCACTGGGGCATTCACATGCCGCCCCAGACAACTTGACTGAACAGCCTGTCTGCATTGCTGAGTTCACAGCTTAGCTATTTTTTGACCCATGACTCTCTTATAGCTAACTATGACTCTAAAGAAAGCAGAACTGGGGACTACAATTTTCCTCAGGATATCCTAATATCAAAACATTGGGAAGGGGAAGCCTTTTGTCACCGCCTTCAGCATTGCTTAAGGGTGTCATCCTCCCCTGTTGATATCAGAGTCTTAACATAGGTTATAAAGTTGAACTGCTTCTTTTGGGCATCTTTATGTATCATTGCCCTTAAGGTGGAAAAGTCAATAATTTCTAAGATATCTGAAAGGGGTGTAAACACAGTGTAAGCACATTATCCCATGGTTGCCTCTGGTAAATAGGTTTTGCAGGACTTGGGAACAATACAAAAATCTATGAAACTTGTTTACCAGAAACAAAAGTAGCATAAAGTATATACATGATAAGCAGTGGACCCCCACCCCCCTTCAAGCCACCTTCAATTCACTGGGAATGAATTTTTCTTTTTCTAGGCCCAGTATAATGCACTGATGAATCCACAAGGGACATGAAAAGGATTCCAAGACCATTGAGCACACTTAGTACATCCTTCAATATTACTGAGAGATTACAGCCAGCATGCAAGTGCAGCAAATGGGTCTTCTAGGGGACAAAACACAGTGCAGAACAGAAACAACAGAGCGGCAAAAGGAAATCTCAAAGCAATGCCTCTTAAGATGACATCATTATGGGAATACATGTTTCAGCTAGTGTAAAGAGCTTTTGCTTGGAGGAGACTGGTTGACAGCTTATATGAGAGTCCTAAAATGTTTTTAATACTTCCATTATTTCAAAGTTTCAGGCCTCTTACCTTCAATAACACATTCATCTGGGAGTGGAATTTTCCTCCCCATCTCCAGAACATATGCTTTCACTTTAGAGAGATTTTCCTTTAAGTGAAAGTAAAGCTTATCTTGATATTCCACAGGTTGCTTTGTTGTCTTCGGGCTCCCCTCATAGCAGTTTTCTTTAACAGGTTCTGGCAGATTCTCTGATTCTATACATTTGATACTTGGGTGTGAAAGTAAAGCATTTTCCAGCTGTGGCTCTTCAGTGCCTGCAGCTGAAGGCAATTTGTCACTTTCCTGGCTCAAAAAGGTATCTGTGCAAGACATGCCTCCTGTAACGTCTCCACTCTCCATCTCTTGCCCATTGTCTGAATGAATGCTCTTCATCTGAACAGCATGGAAAGCCAGGCTTTTGGACCTGCAGTGTGGAGAAAGGCAGGGATAAATTAGCTGGGGTAGAGAAAAAATGTTCTGGGATGTATGGGGAGAAAATTCAGAACTTTGGGCCAGACTGTGTTCGCTGCAGTATCTCTGAACCTGCTCTGTTATAGGAATGGTGATCCAAATGTGCTGCTCTGTCATCTACAAGGGGGAATGCCACATAAGCCATCAGTAACATGTACCCCTCCTAGGGGCAGCTTAAAGGTCAGGAATTGCACACTTTCAGAGGGTAGGGGCACTCCTTGACTCCACTGCTATATCACAATTGTTCCTGGTAAGCAATGCTCTCTCTAAGCTGTGGGGTCTTGTGAGCGAAAATTCTATATTGTGAGCTACCGGCATTAAAGTTGTGAGTGAGCGATTTGGCGGCTGCATAAATTAGTTTGCTCTGGAACCATCCTTCCTGAGCTAAGACAAAAATGTGTGAGCCAGAAGCTAAAAAACTTTGAGCTAGCTCACGCTAACTCAGCTTAGAAGGAACACTGCTGGTAACGGTGGGAATCCCACTCCAGTCACCCTCACAGTAGAAAGCTGGTCCTTCTCACTAGCAGACCACGCCCCTAGCTTGCTGCTGCATAGAAGGGAACCTTTCACAATCACCATACAAAATATCAGCTTAAATTATATCTATTTGAGCTACTCTTTTCTAAAGCATTCATTCTTTACATCTGATAGCACATTAACTAAGGATTATCAGTCATCAGATTAGGCTTCAACTATGCATTATATTAGCTGCGGTGGCTCAAGTGGTTAAGACGCTGAACTGCAGGCTGTGGAAGGTCAGTAGTTCAGCAGTTCAAGACCCGTGAGTGCCGCATGACGGGGTGAGCTCCTGTCTCTAGTTCCAGCTCCTGCCAACCTAACAGTTCGAAAGCAAGAAATTGCAAGTAGATAAATAGGTACCACTTCAGTGGGAAGGTAACAGCATTCCGTGCGCCTTGGTGTTTAGTCATGCCGGCCACATGACCACGGAAATGTCTTCGGACAGCGCTGGCTCTTCGGCTTTGAAACAGAGATGAGCACCGCAACCCTAGAGTCGGATTCGACTGGCTTTCGAACAAGGGAACCTTTACCTTTATGCATTATATCAGCTATTTACTGCAAATCCTGTCTGGCATGTTTTCTCAACCAACAGAAAGGATTTCAGTCTAAATATTGAATCCTCTCACATGAACACACAGGAAGCTGCCTTATACTGAATCAGACCATTGGTCCTTCAAAGTCAGTATTGTCTACTCAGACTGATAGCCACTCTTCAGGGTCCCAGGCAGAGGTCTTTCACATCACCTCCCACACAGTCCTTCTAAGTGCAGATGCTGGGGATTGAACCCAGAACTCAGGACGTTCTGCATACAAAGCAAAATAGCACTGAACCATGTACCCTTTCCTCTGTCTGCTGAATTAATGAAGAAATTATTCATTTTCCCTCAAAGGTAAGAAGATGCCCACGCCCCCCTCGGCTAACAAATCATTTATATGTACTGTACTTTCCAAATCTTCATCTTACAGTTAAGAAATGTAATGATCATTCCCACACAGGGGGAATTCTTTTTGCTGTTCTACTTTTACCACAATCAACAAGTTTATTTTCCAATTTATTTTTGAACTCTATCTTTCCATATACAGTTTGGATTTTTCATAATGTTTTGTCAATGCCAAATTTAGACAGAAATATTTATATATTTTTCAAATGTAATTGCTATCAGTGCATTTTAGACCAGATCAGACTTATATTTAGATTGAACAGATATTTGGTTGGAAAACTAAACTGAGATTTTAGCATCCATAGGTAATTTCCCAGTGCCATCCTTAGGGGAGCTGCACCTTCCTAAACCCATAAAATTCAATTGGTTTAGGAGGTTGCAATTTTGCATAGGACTGCATTGCTAAATTTGCTAATTAAACAAAACAACCAAATAAAATTTGTTATGCCATCAGTCATTCAACAACATCTGAATTCAGCTTATGCAGCCTACTACATAATGATAATAATAAATTATCAGACCATGCTCAAATAATTAGACTTAACAAAAGTAAATATACTTCCATCACTGCAAATTAAAGGTTTCATGCATACAAAAAAATTAAGAAAGCACTTGGGTGCTTTTATAAACTAATCAGGTGGGTAGCCATTTAGTCTTCAG
This sequence comes from Gekko gecko, assembly GCA_029375565.1. NCBI lineage: Eukaryota > Metazoa > Chordata > Lepidosauria > Squamata > Gekkonidae > Gekko > Gekko gecko. The sequence goes on from JAPDNY010000008.1 coordinate 117,976,243, forward strand.
TAGTAGAACAAAACTTGAGTCCAGTAGCACCTTAAAAATTAAACAATTTTCCAGGGTATATGCTTTCACGAATCTACGTTCATTTAGTAAGATGTGTGGCAGATACTATCTGACAAAGTACGCTTTGACAAACAAAAAGTAGAAAATTTGTTGCTGTTGATTTTCCGGGTTGTGTGGCTGTGGTCTTGGCATTGTAGGACCTGATGTTTCGCCAGTGAAATTCCAGCCGTGAAAGCCTTCGATAAAAAGTAGAAAACTTTGTTGGTCTTTAAGGTGCTACTGGTCTCAAATTCTGTTCTATAAATTAACCATTTACTGAAGATTCAAACTGAGAACCTAAACTAACATTTCCATGGAACTTTGCCAAGGAATCAATTGGGATGTACCTGGCAAACTTTGGTATTGCCCTTTGGTACCACGCCCCCACTGCAGCAAACTTTTGAAAGACAGAAACTGAACCTGAAGGCACTAACCCAATAGCCATCCAATGTTGCTACTAATTAATAAAAAGGCTTGCCAGAATCATCAAAGGCCATCCAGTAAGAAGTCAATGGGAACAAGGCACAGGCTTCTAAGGGAGCAGTAGGTATTTCCATGGTAGGGTTACCATCAAGCTAGAGAGAATAAATACCCTGTTCCCTAACAGATGCTTGATGGGTTACAATTTATTAGAAGATGTCAAGATTTACCTCCATGTCATGAAAAGCTCCGCCTTTCCCCATGCCTCTATTAAAGGGGCAGGATATCCCCCTCCCCAGATTACTGGCAACCTTACTCGCTAGAAAGAAACCAAATAGTAATGCTCTTTCTACTGTCTGCACACATGGACTGCATAGTTTGGAACAACATTGGCTTCCTTGCCTCCAACTAGTTTTTCTCTATTGTGCTCCACTTTTGAGGCTGTGATTAGCTGCTACATTGTTCTACTGTTATGGGACTTCCCTTTCCTGTTAGCATACTTTGCCCTGGTCTGCACATGCTGTAAAATGAGGTTGTAGATTCCTGGGGTGGAAGAGGTACCACTTCAGACTGTAGTGGTGGTAGTGGGGGCATGTTTTTATATGTGCTAATGTAAAAAAAAATCTGCAAAAAAAATTAAATATCAGGGAGAAATGTCTTATCATAGTTCTTGGAATACCATACTAGTTCATGTAAAGAAACAGTTCACACACTCTGTTCCTCAGCTCTGCTTCACTTTCTGACCTTGCAGCCCCTTTCCTTGTTTCTGTGGCCCCTCTGCTCTCTCTAGTTGCCTGTCTTTCCTGTCTGGAATACTTTTTGGAAACTGACGTCAACTTGCCTCTTTCTTTTTGGCCTCTCTCCTTAATTAGGACTATGGAGAGATGAACTGGGAAAATGGAGGTTTGTCACAGTTTGTGGGGTCTCATGAACCTTTCGGTTTACCAAACCGGATCCTCCGTGAGGGTTGTGATGTGGTAGAGTGGCCCCCCATGGGCTAGAGATGCCAAACTCAAAGGAGATCTCCAGCTAGTTCTCCTCTACGTGCCCTCCAAGTTTGGTGAGGATTGGATTTAGGGGGTGAGTTACAGCCTTCCAAAGCAGATGCCCTCTGGAATCTGCACTCTGGGGAAATCACAGCCGCAGGTTTAGGAGTGTGTCAAATGCTCCACCTGCAAGCTAGAGGCATCAAAGAGCCTCCTCAGGATGTCCCTCTACCTGCTCTCCAAGTTGTGTGCAAATTGGCTTGGGGGCTGAGTAGTGGCCCCCGCAAAGCAGGTGCCCCCCAGAAAGGGCTCTCTGGGGAAATCACAGCAGCATAGGTTCAGGAGTGTGTTGATTAGAACAGACCCCCTGCAAGCTAGAGGCATCAAACTTGCAGTCGACTTCCTCAGAATGTCCCTCTACAAGAGGGGGAGGTCTAGCATGGGGGGGTGGCAAGTTGGAAAACCAAGTTGATTGGCAAATACAGCAAGGCCAGCTGGTGATGCCAAACCCGGTGAGCAGGTGCCCAGAGGTGCAGAAGTCAAGGATCTTAGGAGCCAAAGTGCAAAAGGGGGAAGTCTAGCACAGGAGGAAGTGGTAAATTGGAAAAAAACCAAATCAATTGACAGCTATAGCCAGGGCAGTTGGTGATGCCAAGCCCCCCCCCCATTGCTTTGACAATTAATTGACCGGCACCAGCATGTCTGGTTCATTAACCACTGCCACAAATCTAATGAACCTCTGTGAAAAACATAATGGTTCATGGGTGATGTGATCTCATGAACAGAGGCCTCATGAACCATGAACCAGCCATATTTGTGATGAAATTAGATTTGTGGCGAGGTTCGTGCCCATCCCTACTTAGGACTAACATGTCATTTAAAGAAGGAACAGCTTCATAGAGGGCCAGATCTTCCCTATCTTCATCTGACAAGCCTTGACCAGCAGGGACCTCACAAATATGTGGCAGATATTCAGAGAACAGGATAAACTTCTACCAGGGACTGAAAACACTCTGGAACAGACCAATGAATATTGGCTACAAGACAAGATAAAGCAAACGGTCTAACTGCAGTATCCAGGGCTGGTTGAAAGCTTTTTGGCACCCTAAGTGAATTATGAGAGAGAAAAGTGAGAACTCTAGAATGGAAGTTTTACTTACTGGGCATGCAAAAATGAAAATGGACAAGGTCTTCAAAAGCCCTCTATGTTCTAGTGTGGCAGCTGCAGAAAGCCAGTCCTCAGATACGGAGACTGTAGGGGCCACTTATTGCCCAGTTTTTCTTCAAGCCAGCAGATGAGGCATCTCAAAACCTGGCATTCTAGGCAATTACTTAAGCTTGCCTAGTGACTGGGCAGGCCCTGGCATTTTTAAATCCAATGTAATCAAGCATTAAAAAAACCCTCTAAACTGAACCACACAAAGAAATACATATTTAACAAATTCATTGAATGGAATGTAGAGGATCATACAAATTATGTACACATTTTCTGTGTACATCACAGAGTGTTGTGCCAGGAAAAAGTCAACTACACTGCTAAAGGTAAAGTTAAATAATTCTGCACTCTGGGATAAATCCCAAGGTCATTTCCTATCAGTGGAAGAGGAGGCAATTTTTGGTAATTCTTGCTTCCCACTGCAAACCATCCCTTTCCCCTCCCCCCATCCAGTTCACAAGGGTCAATGGGCTGCAGGGATAGGGGGAAGGCAGGAAAGTTTTGTTCCACTGGTGGAAATGTTTCCGTCAGCAGTTAATGACTGTTGAATTCAGCCTTCCACAGTCTGTCTATATGATTTACATCATCTATAATCTCAGTAGAACTCCATTTATTAAAAAAATTAATATCTTCATCTCATTTTAACAATGCATAGAGTTGATTGAACAGCGCTTTGCTATCAAAACTCTTTTTCAAGACATCTTCCCATATGGGGAATGCCGGTTTGAACTCACATTTTGGCTTCCCATATTGCTTGTTTAATGGAAAACTTTAAAATTGCTAAGTATTCATGTAACGCTGGGTTTGAGCTAACTAACTATTTGATGCATTTGTGCCATATGTTCATTTTCTCTGAATGGACTATATATTTATGTATGACTGCATGCTCATTTTTCATTCTTTGTCAGGGTAAATAAACCATCTTTTAAAAGAGAATAAAGCGGGGGAGGGGGAGATTTGCTGTGGCCAAGTCTATAATATTGATAGTTTTTAAAAATGTCTATTGGCGAAGGAATCATTACAAACTATGCTTCTGAGATTTTCAAATCCACAACAATGTTTCTTTTGCATCTCCCACTGCACTCTGGGGTACAGGACAGGTTAAATAAATAACTCTTAGAGATCTTATCCAGCTCTCAGAGTTATTGACAAGACGTCTGGATACAATTATATGCCTGATGCCCACAGGTACTATGTAATGTGGCTGTTCACCTTAATGTTTTGCTAGATCAGTATAGGAAAACTGATCAGCATGCAAAATCACTGACACATTTCAAGGAACTATACCTGTTAAATCTCATGTCTTTCCTTTCTTCTTTAGAAACCTGGCCGAGGCTATACCTGCGCACAGAGCCAGGCGTACTGTTGTCAAGGTTTATTTTCTCTTCAAAAGCCTGTATTTTAACCTGAAGCTTTTCTTCCTCTTCGTTTCCACTCACAATGGATTTTAAGTCATCCAGCTGTGAAGGAGATTCTGTTTCAGCAACATCTTCTACTCTAGAGAGGCAAAAACCATTGGGTTAGAAGCAGCAGTTTTGTATCGTGTGGGTTTTTCTTTTACAAAATGTATCTCTAAGGATTTGTATACATGTTAGCTTTTATTCTGTGTGCATCTATGGCCAGATTCTTTCAAATGATACTGGCATATCTCCTTCCAGTCCATTGAGCAAAGTTGGAAGAAGCCCTCCTTCAGACAAAGAAGGTTCCCTTCAACTCGAGTGGCTCTTCCATTGAAGGAATCCTAAGGCTTTGCACAACTTAAGGAGCTTCCCTCAAGGCCAAGGAACCTCCCTTCCAAGTTGCTCTTTAACTGAAGGAAGAGCCATTTCCATTGAACAAAAACTTTTTAGAGTGGAGGAAGTTCCTCCAGCCAAAGGTAGGATATGTGCCAATAATTCCCATTGGTCCTGTATCTTTTTTTACTTTTCCCTTCTCTATCCATCTATTATCTTAACAGCTTCCAAAATCTATTTAATTGTTTTTTGGGCAATTCCTAGCCTGAAATAATTGGTTCCCCTTCATTATGTTTCTGTAACAGCTTCTTGGGAGGAAATCACCTCAGGTGGATGAAGGATTCACAAGGAGTTGACTGACTCAGTGTCAACTGTGTGTCACGGGAAGCAATGCCTGTTGATACAAATGTTTAGAAAGTTGATTCATTACCGCTGATGCTATAACCCAGTAATGGGGTGAAAACAGCTTTATTAACTCCACTAAAGAAGTGTTCAAAAAGCTAAAGAACCCTAGTGCAGTTATTTTGTGAAAATGATAACTGTGGCCCCGGTCAACGAGAGGACTTGCCACACAAGAGGGATGGATCGGGGGCGCATCAAGCGGGCGTGATCATACCTCAACATATGGGAAGTGGAGCGCACCCGTCCTTGATCTGTCCCATCCTGGCAAAACCGTGCATCAAAAAAGTAGCACCAAAACAGTGCTACCAACTGCTTGATGCACAGCAGGGGTGGGCGTCTAATCGCCGCCGAGCCCCTCTCCGCTTAGCTTCCCGGGCCCTGTTGAACTGTGCATGCCCGGGCATGTGCAGCAGGCTCGCCTGCGTCCCCTGTCTGTGTCTTCCCCCTGGCATCTGATCATGCCGGGGAGCAACTGTGTGGCGGCTCGGGGGATCCGTCTGGTCCCGCTGCCACGGGTCTCTTTTGATGCGGCTCTAAAAAGCTGCACTTCAGCCGTGCCTTTTCCCCCAGTGTGACTGGGGCCTGTGATGGTCAATTTGGATTTTCTGCACACTTGATGGATTAACTTTAGAAACAGGACTTCTAAAGGGGTGGGGCTGTGGCAGTGGAAGAGCTCCTGCTTGCATGCAGGGAGTTCCAGGTTCAATCCCCAGCATCTCCAGTTAAAAGGATCAGATTGTAGGTGACATGAAAGACCCTGGAGGCTCACTGCCAGATATAGGTAATAGTGATCTTGAAAAGCCAATGGTCTGACAAGGTATTTATTTCTTCAGTTTCTTTGAATCTTATAAGGCAGTTTCATGTCTTCAATATTTGCCATGTAGCTTTAAACAAACAAGCTGAAAATATTATAATCAATTGAGGAGGAGGTGGAGGAAGGAGAAGAAGAGGAGAAGGAGGAAGGAGAAGAAGAGCAGGAGATTGGATTTATACTCCGTCCTTTACTACCTGAAGGTGTCTCAGAGCAGCTTACAATCTCCTTTCCCTTCCCCTCCCCACAACAGACACCCTGTGAGGTAGGTGGGGCTGTGAGAGCTCTTTCAAGAACTGCTCCTGAGAGAACAGCTCTGAAATAACTTGTAAGGGACCCAAGGTCACACCAGCAGCTGTATATGGAGGATGGAGAATCAAACCTGGTTCTCCCAGATAAGGTCTCTTGAGCCTCCCGAGGCTCTCAGTTTTGTGTAGAAGAGAAGCTGCAAAGAGGCTCAAGTTTTCAGTTACCCACTTCCTAACCAAACTCATTCCTATCTGTTCTGTTCAGACACCTTTTCTCCTTGGGTACGTCTTTCTCATTTCTCTCTTCTTTATCATCTGCGGTAACAAGTGAGAATACTGGGCAGAAAACTGGAGTGATATTTATACCCTTTTGGGGCTGCCTCCTCTGTTTACAGTGGGGAATTGATTCGGAAGGTGGAACTATGGGAGCAGAAATAGAAACAACAACAACAACAAAATGAATCTCCAGTTTATCTCAGCCATGTATCTATTTTTAATCAATATCTGAAACCAACCTGTTGCAGCTCGTATGTGTGAAATAATGTGTGCCTCTGGGTTACCAGCTCCGGGTTGTGAAATTCCTGAATATTTAGGGGGTGGAGCTCAGGGAGGGTATTGGGGGAGGGGAGGGACTTCAGCAGGGTATAAAAATGGACCCAGAAGTACAGCCCTATAAGACTCTTCTTTCACTAACTCCCCAAAGATTGCTGCAGGTCTAGCAGGGCCCCAAAAGCCAGGGAAGGTAGAGTTAAGGAACATGTGAAGGTGTGGTTGACTGATCTCTGGAAGATGGAGTCTCATGAGCATCAGCTTCCTTTGGCTACAAACATTCACTCATGGGCAATCCCAAGTGATTGCGAAGTGGAGATTCATTCAGGAAACAAGTAAGCAGTAACCAGGTGTGGCAGTGGCCAGTGGGCTGCAGAACACAATGATCCAGAGAAAGCTTTGACTGCTTAATGATTATCCCCAAAAGACAAATACAAAATAGGAACAAAACTCTAAATTCAACACAAACTGCTACCATACCAGTCATGAGATACTGAACATTGTGTATCAAGGAAACAGTATTACAGAATCCCATTTTTGCATGTGTTGCCCTTACTTAGATGTTGAAAACTAGTACAGTTATTTTGTAAAACCGCAGTGCTGTATTTTGTTTCGTATCAACACAGTCTATTTGTCTCACCTACACAGTCTGATTCTCTGACCAATTAAAACAAACCATTCTGCAAAGCTTAGCAAGTTTTTATTTGTGTGATTCTGCTTCCTTTGAAACACAGGCATGGGACCATGAGTTGGGGTTTACCGAATGCAAAGGGCATCTCACCATCATTGTTGGGGGACTGGCCATAGAAGGAAGTATTTTTAAGAGCCAGTTGATTTTAAGGGGACATTTTGTCCTACATTTGAATCTATGTTGTTCACTGTGGCTCAGCAGTCGATAAAATATATAACTTGGCTCAGGCTCTGCAAGTTAGCTAATATTACACACATGGGATTCTCAGCATGGCCAGTTTTACATTCTCTTGCTAAAGCCAAACTTAAAAAATCTTATCCCTGGAGATGCTGTTGGGGGGTACATTGTTTTTTACTTGTCTGTGTCCAGAATCACCTCTCCAAGACTTGGCTTTCTTGGCAAAGAGTACTTCTTGGTAAGCACGAGTGATACAACTAGTACAAAATGCTTCATACTGAGCACAGCTAGGAGACCTGTTTGCTGGCTCCTTCAGTAATAAGAGAAGCCAATAAAATTAACTACTGGGGGAAATTAGGGATGAATGAAACTACTGGTTCCAATGCATTCTGCTATGCCAGAACTCTGGAGGGAATTGCAACATATGGGGCAGCTTCCAAACTACTCCAGGCATGCACCGAGTATGCTCAAAGTGCTAATGTCAGCAACCTATACAACAAGTTTGAAAGGTCGGCCATATTGCAAATGGGGGTGAGAGTCAAAGATAGCTCAGTTCACCTATTACAAAATGATAAATATTATTACTCTATTTTACGAATACTATCTAATTATTGTTTTTCCCTGATTTCTTTTTTTGGGGAGGGGGGTGAGTATTTTGTGTGTGTGTGCGTGCATGTGCCTGGAAGTCATGGCTGACTTCTGGCGACCCACAGTGAGGCCTGGCTGTTTCAGAGAAGTGGCTTGCTGTTGCCTGTCTCTGGCTTCCTGGCCCTGGTATTCCTTGAAGGTCTCCCATCCAAGTACTTGCCAGGGTTGGCCCTGCTTAGCTTCTGAGATCTGACAAGATCAGGGTTGCCTGAGCTATCCAGGTCAGGGCTAATTCTTGTTGACATTCTGCCATCTTGAAAAAAGTGAGCCCTTAAAGAGAGCTGATAAGTGGACCTCACTCATAATTGCTTCTTTTATTGTGAACATGCTGTAATCAGTAGAAAAAAGTTGCTTAGTGAGCCCTAATAAGAATTGCACCAAGAAAATATAGCTCCATTAAAGAAGCATTCTCAAGAATCCCGTTAAAAAAAAAATCCCCTGTGTGGAATTATTTCCAAGGTAATCAATACCATTATGCAGTTCCAACAATGCAAACCTTGGAAATAAAAGGTATCAGGGCTGTAAGTGCTAGGTCACTTATGCCACATCGAGCTTCTCTTGTAAAGAGAAGAAATAACTTTTCATCCAGCCACTAAGTAAAATAAATAAGAAAGGATAGAATCAAAATTGCACGCCTTGTTAATCTCAAGAATGGTGGCTGGGAGGTTTCAATAGATCTGCATTTTCTCTTTGTTAAGTTGGCCATGTAAGATTTTGAAGATGAAATCACTATACATTAACATTCCCTGTTCATTTAAAAAAGTAAGCTCTGTGGGCTGAATGACCTACATCTTTGGGATAAGCTGGGGGCAATGGTATTTCAAATACAGAATGGTTTTAATTATGTGTAAATGAGATACATGTTAAAATTCCCCATGTCAAATGATTCAGGACAACCATTACTGTTTGAAAAGTCATTTTCCTGCCCTGTAGAATACTGATGTAGCCAAAATCTTCAGTTAAGAAGTTTGTAGTACAAATTCACTCAGTTCAGAACTTTCAGGCTAATTATAAACCAGTTCCAAGCTTTTTTTTTTTTTTTCAAAATTGGGCTCATAGCTTGCTCCTGTTCTCAGCTGTAGCCATCCCCTCAGCTACAGCTACTTCTTGTCCTTTTCCACTAGAATTTACCTGTGACTGATTGTAAGAAGAGCTATTGCTTCAGTCTTCATTAACTAGTGTCAGCAGCAACTTCTACCTGGGAAACTACAGTTCCCAGGAATCCTGGCACCTGGGATTTTATTGCTGCATCCATGGTCTAATCAAAGCTGGCTTCCTTATGGATGTAATTTCTGTCAACATGTGGTAAATTTTGTGGGAGGGACAGCAAGACATTGCAAGGCTTCCAGGCACTTTTGGGATTCTCAATGACTTCACCAGAAGCATGACACAACATTTAATGGCAATAAATTTAAAACGTGCCAATTCAGGATCAGTCCAAATAGAGCCCAAATTAGTTTGCTTTAAGCTTATCCATTGTCAACTTCCAGACCATGGAAATCACTGCAAAAATTCTGATATATAAATGAAGCTTGAATTTGGTTTCAGGAGAACATCAAAGTTTGTAAAGTTTCAACCTGGAAAATACTAACATTAGTAATGGCCTTGAAACCAAATGTGTGTAAGTCACTGCATGCACATGACGGGCACAGGTGTGCTAAAAGACATAGACAATGGCAGCTTCCAAGCACATGTGCAGCCAATGTACATCACACATGCAAGTCTGTGTACAAGCTTCTTTTTACATAGTAAGAAGAAACAAAGAGCAAAGCTGTGGCTTCCTTTCATTAATTTTGTGGTGAGCTAAATGACAAGCAGGAAGGGTTTCCTCGCCCCAGAAGATCAGACCAGAACCAATGAACTGAAATTAAACCAAAAGAGTTTTCAGTTAAACATTAGGAAGAATTTCCTGACAAAGTGGTTCCTCAGTGGAATAGGTTTCCTCAGGATGTGGTGTGCTCTCCTTCTTTGGAGGTTTATATGCAGAGGCTAGATGGCCACCTGACAGCAATGCTGATTCTGTGAATTCAGGCAGATCATGAGACGGAGGGCATGAAGGGATGAGTCAGCGCTCGGCTCTTGGGGCCCTTTCATACATGCCCAGGGTAATACTGATCACCACTTTGGGGTCAGGAAGGAATTTTCCTTCAGGACAGATTGGCCAGGGAGGTTTTTTACCTTCCTCCGGGCACTGAGCAGGGGTGACTGAGGGAGTGGGGGGAATGTAGTTGTGATTTTCCTGCATTGTGCAGGGGGTTGGACTAGATGACCTCTGAGGTTTTTTTCCAGGTCTATGGTTGTGGTCACACACGCCAGTTGAAGTGGACAGGAAGTGAGGCTATTTCCTCCAGAGGAATTTTGCATGCAGTTGAGATCACACAACCCTTTGAAGCTGCGGGCTTAGCCTGTCATTGTGTGATCAGACGCAACTGTGGATGAGCAATTTTTTTGCCATTTGCTGTCAGACCATCCTGAAAGCATGAGAGCATGCTTCAGCGATCAGAAATGGTAAAGTCCACCCATGGCCTGCCTTACCCAGATAACACTGGACTTTCCCTGATGTCTTTTAACTCTGCTTCCGTGGCAGAGCAGCACAGGTTGCCAACGACTGAGAGACACTTCCCAGATGTTGCTGTCTGACTGCTCCCTTTAGATCCGTCAGGCATTCGCACCTATGTTGGATCTAAAGGAGCATGCAATCGCAGCCTAAGTCTCTTTGTTACTCTAGCATTGCAATGGCAATGTGAACATCTCTGGGCCATGTCAAAAGATCCCAGACTAAAGTACCTCCCCCACATGAGTACTGCCCAGTCTGGAAACCTAAACAATCTTGATGTAGGCTTCTCTCACATGACCCAGGGCTTCTAATGATCCTCAAGGTATGCCAAGGAACTACACTGTGGCAGCTTTCATGCCATGAAGGTAACACGAGTGGGTACTTGTGATGGTAGGATAAAAAGGAAGAGACAAAGGTGGAGAAAAGCCATTCCAATATGGCTTCTCTAAGTAAAAAGCAGCACTGACTTAAGTGTTGCTACATTTATTCCCCTCTCTCCTTTCTTCGAAAGAACTTGAGACTTCATTGTTTCTATCAAAAAGCAATGCATACTTTCAGTGAAATCCTGTACTACAGAATTTCTTTATACCACCCTCACACCATCTACATTGAGTTCTTGGAAATCAGTCAATATTCCAGTTCACATCAGTGACGTCAACTAGAGGGACATACTTGAAGCACAGGCACAAACTACACTTTATCAAATGGAGGAGAATAGTCTGAAACCATAATGGACATTGGAAGACAAAGTACCAGAAGGGAATAGTAACAAATGGGAAAGTGATCCTCTTGCTAAAGAACCCAGGACCATATCAGAGCTGAAATGGCTTTGTATATATCACAAACACGTCTCCAGCAGGAAACACCAACTCACTTTAGATACAACTTTCTGTCGCTGTACCTTTTCACACCACAGGATATAGTTGCCTTGAGGCAACAGGATTTGTCATGCCCCATCATCAACACTTGTACAGACCAATTTCTTAAGAAGGGAGATTTACCCAAATCAAGGGAAGATTATTTTATAGGTCCCTGTATCAATATAGGGGACTTACCATAGATCCTACCTTGGAATCCTGCCCTTATGAATCCAAATCCTACTTTTACTTCTGAAATAATACATCTGTAATTCCAGGGAAACAGAACAAAACTGCTGTAATACAATTCTTGTCTCCATTTCCACATAGCCCCATTGCCAATACTGTGTGTGTTCCACTTCCCTGCAACCATTCCACTTGGTCTTTAGCTATTTTTGAAACAAAAATCATAGGGCCCTAATTATGGAGGGGGGAAAGGTACGGGTAGCCCTTAATGAAATCAACAATTCCGACCCCTCTCAGTTTTAGCTCCACCCACTCGCACTGGCACACCCCTAGTTCCGTTCTTACATACAATAATTCATATACTTATTCATATAAATCTGTGAGCAAATCAAGGGTGCTTGGATTCTTACATCCTCTTCAGTTCTGACTACAAAATATACCAAGACCAACAACCTGCTACTCATGCAATTAGAGAATTGTTACTGAGCCAATCTGTGGAAGAGGTGGAGCTTAGCACCACCTTCAAAATGGGGGCAGACATCTCTGGCATTCCACTCCCCACTGAACGGGGTTTTTATTTTTTCACTGAACTGCAGCTCAGCTGTAAACTACCTCTCAGCTATTGGTGGGAGGGGGATTGCCGGGTTGTGGGGAGGATTCTTGCTTGGTCAGTGTTTCTGTGCTATCTGATAAGCGGGGAGGAAATTCAGTACTGTGTGCTAGTCTCTCTCGGGTCAGAATTCTTTTTGATCCAAATGCTTTCTCAGCTGTAAGGGAAATTTTGAAGCAGTTAACGAGGCACTTCTATTTGTCTGAAAAGTCTCCTCAAACACTATATATGTAATGTTCTCAGAGACAGCCAGAGTAAAATATTTGCACCAAGCGGTGATTGTCATGTGTGAATAAATCACTACAGAAACACTACAAATGCTTCCCCCCCCATGCCATATGCTTGGTTTGATCAGAAACTCCCTCCTGTCAATCAGTGTATAGCTGTGCCCCAAGAATCCTGACTGCTTGTTTTAAATTCCTTATTTTGGCACACATTGTCTACATGAAGAACCTGACACAACATCAGGCATAGACAGCCATCACCTGATGACTGAAAGATCATATATGACCAGTGATACATACTCAGTGGCTAGGGAACCATATGTGGCTCTTCTGAGCACCATTCCCCAATGTGGCATCTTCTCCATGGCAAGTGGGTTAGTTCTTGCCCAGTGGGGCTTATGGTTAGCAGTTGGTTCCTACAGTGAAATAATTGCTGTGAGAGGAACAGATATGCTATGAGCCTCCCTAAGATGCAGTCTTCATACCAGGGATAGAAGTAAATGTGGCTTCTTTGGTCAACAGTAATTGTGAATGTGACTCTTTATGAGCCACAGAGCGAGCACCACTGCCACAGACATAACTTTCAAATGGTATCAACTAGCAACAATCCCTCCCTCCCCTTCTGCTAGTGAAACTGCCTTCCACCAGTGGAAAAGACAGGATCCAAGTAAATGCTTTCCAGCAAAAGCACTTCACACATTCAGGTGGGCACAGGAACAAGGAGACAATTCACCACCCACTTCCCCTTTCCTCATCTGCAACCACCAGTAAAGCCACAGTTGGGTGATATAAATATATATAGCCAATTGACGGTTGTTTTTTTAACCTGTGGAGGGAAATTAAAGAAAATGTAGATAACACAGTCTTGTCTTTTTAGCAACGTCTCTGTCTGTTGGAAGCCTGCTATGAGGATACTCCCTGGCCCTAAAAAGGCTGTCTTTAGTCACTAGAAGGACATGGCAAAGTGGAGGCCCAACTCCAGGCTATGACAATTCCAGGTCTGACCCACTGGTGTCTGTTGCCTATCCCTGAATCACAAAATGTAAAATATGATCACTGTTATTAAAAAGAATTTACAAAGAGGTGATAATATCAAAAGATATTTGAAATCAGCCATACATCCAGCACTGAATAGCAATTGTGGCTGAAAGTATCCTGTAAGAATAATATTTGAACTAACCATGTTTTCCAGGTTAGATTGTATAAATGTTTCACAATTTAATCCACTAAGATTCTACTACATTTCTTTTTAATTTTATCCAGCATGCTGGCGTCTACTCACAACGTTACTCTAAGGCAGCTTTTCATACTTATAAGCTCAGCAACATCTGTGTTGAGTTTTATTATGTGCGTAATTTCTCATCTCCTCCTCTTGACCATTTATACTTCCCTCAGTTGTAATTATAAGGTTTTCGTTTATTTTAAAAGGGACTACTGTTCATTAGCTGCATGTGACAGTAAATATCATTGGGCCTGAACTCATTGGGATACACGTTACATGTGTTAAGTACGTCAAACAAACTGGCAGAGTCTTAGACAGAACTAGTGCAATCCTAAACAGAGTTATACCCTAGTAAGCCCATTGCAATCAAAGAGTTTTGAAGGGTGTAGCTCTGCTGAGTATGGCACTGAACGTGACTGAATTGCACTTACTTGTGAGTGTTTTTAGAATAGGTGTGATTAAAGGAGATGCATACCTTAAGTTTTATATTTACCAAAATTTTGAAAAATTTTGAGCACTACTTGTGACTCAGCCAAAGGCGCACACAGCGCATCCCACTGATTTCAGCTAAGAAGGCCACATTTCCATGCCCAGTAGAAACGAGTCCAGTAGCACCTTAAAGACTAACAAAATTTGTGGCAAGGCATGATGGTATCTGAAGAAGCAAGCAGTGACTCATGAAAGCTCCTACCCTGCCACAAATTTTGTTAGTCTTTAAGGTGCGACTGGACTCTTGCTCTTTTCTGCTGCTACAGACAGACTAACACGGCTACCCATCTTGATCAATTCCCATGCTCACTTACTCAAGAATAAATTCCACTGAAACTTAGTATAACTTACTTCTGAAAGTGTTTATGAAGTGTTTATGAAGTCAGAGTGCCGGGATGTGTGGCTGTTTAGGGCTACAGTCCTAAGAACACTTTCCTAGGAGTGGTGGTGGAAAGCGCCATCAGGTCACAGCTGACTTATGGTGACCCCATGCAGTCTTCAAGGCAAGAGATGTTCAAAAGTGGTTTGCCATTGCTTGCCTCCACATCACAACCCTGGAATTCCTGGAGGTCTCCCATCTAAATACTAGCCAGGGCTGACCCTGCTTAGCTTCCCAGATCAGGTTAGCCTGGGCTATCCAGGTCAGGGCGTAAATCCCATTTAATGAAATGAAATTTGCTTCTGAGTAGACCTGTTCAGGCTCCCTAAGCGTCTTCTGTTTAAATCAAAGGGACTTAAAAAGTTCTTAATTTTAATATGACTTTGCCTATTATTTTACTGCTGTCTGCCTCCATTTTAACACGCTGACATATTTAAGTGATGTTTTTGAGAATATTTTATTTTTGTACATTTGTATTTTAGATGCTTATTTGCACTCAGCAAGAGACATTGGGCTTTTCAGAAGTTCAATAATGTGTAGCCATGTAAAGAGCAGGACATATGAAATTATTTAAAACTTGCTTTGGGGACCAAGTACAGTGACGTGTTTATGAAGTTAATCTGTGTATAGTTAATAGCAAGGGTATTTGAAAAACAGCTGGGCATATCATATGATTGAAAAGATACTCCAGTAGAATGTGAAATGAGATGTTTGCTGGGATTTTAAAGTATTATATGTGAGACAGAAAGACTGGAGGTTGTTGTTTTTTACTTATAGATGTTTCAATAGGCTTTTCTGAGACATTCGTAATCCAAATATTTAGGCCAACCTAATATGCACTGGGTGTTTGAGGAAAACACATCTTAAAAAAATATCTGCTGTGTGAAAAAAAAAGAGTAGCATCTAGATGTAATACCAGGATGGCTACAGACCAGCATTATTCTCCTTGTTACCTTCAGCTCTTTGCAGCCTGGAGCAATCAACCCTTGTTGAAATATTGAAATTATAGCTGCTTGCTAAGTCAAGGTTCTTTATTACATAATAGTTTAGTCATTCATTTAACTTTTAAATAAGTCTACACAGTACAAAAAGTAAGAAGATGCTTTCTGAGGACTGTGGAAGACGGGGGAGTTTCACTTAGATAACGGATAGCAGGGTTTTACTTGGAACTCTGTCTCTCATTGTTAAGTAGAAAAGGACAATGAGTTGACTGACCCCAGTTCAAGTTACTGTACTAAACAAAGTTTTTTCAGTCAGTAATACAGATGATAGTACATAGACGGTCAGATGAAGCTAGAATCCTGGCACCCAAATTCCAAACATATGTTCTATTTGATGGAATAAACCTTCCTTCAAAGGGAGTACACTTGAGAAATAAATTCCATAGAAGTCAACGGTACATATTTCTACTCATGCGTCTTTGTTTTGGGGTATTTGTGTTTACTTACAACTAACTTAAGCTTTTCCAGTAGGATCTTCCAAACTTATTTCTGCATCAAAAATACCACCTAATGGGAGGGATATGCTGAATAAACACACTGTATACAGATTTATTCATGCAAGTACCAAATGGTCTGGTCATTTGTGTAAACAGAAAATCTGTGTGTGTGTGTGATTACAGTGACAACTTAGTGAACTGCAGAAATAAATATGGGGTATACTGTTTCTTTCTTTCTCAGAATGTCTTTTCAAGGTTCCAAACCAAAGTTATTTGGATTACTTTCATTATTACAAAATCTGAGCAATGTCTTCAGGCTACTAAACTGTTTCAATTTTTTTTTAATCTGCAAAACCGTATGAGTCCACTTTCCCTTAAAACATACTGAGTTTAAAGTAATATTTAATAATCTTTTTTTGTTGTACTATTTCTTATTTGATGGTTACTTTGGGGAAATGGAATACAGCATGTAATGTGAAAATCAAGAAAAACACTATGACAACATAATGTTCCCTATGCCTAATTCTGAGGCCCCTTTGAGTTTAAGGCCCAAGGCAAATGTCACTCCTGGCCACCATCTGACTGGCCCTGGTCTTCCCAGCTCCTAGTCTGCCACTTCAACCACAACACCACACTGGAACTAGTCATCCTGTAGAGTTCTTCAGGAGGGAAGATCTTTGGTAGGCATGTGTTAGATCAGGACTCAATGGCTGAGGAGGCTGCAGGAATCTTGGAAGCAAAGGAGATGGACTAGGGTGCAAATGGTGGGAGCCTCAGGGACATTGAGGGGTGTGTGTTGTCATGAGCACCATGATGCCACTTATGGGAAAACTTGGAAGTAATGTTGAGTAACTCTAGGGATCATTAGAAGCCACAGAGTTTCTGGCGATTCCTAGAGCTACCCAATGCCACTTCCCAGTTTTCCCTGGAAGTGACATTGCAACAAACCTAACACAATTTTTTATTATTATTTTCCCACTGCCACTTGGAGATTAGGGGACATCGCAGGTTTGGGAGACAGAAAAAGAAAGCAGGCAGGGGGGAAAAATCAGAAAGCCTAGTGGCTTTGCTTAGAAATTATTAGCGCAGACTGAGGGAATGCAGCAGACCTTAGATGTCAGGGACTAGCTCCATGAAATCACCTGATTTCCAGTACCAGAAGGATTCTGCGTGGTGTTTTTATCTTGTCTTGAATGGCTGGCAATACTTTCTGCCAACCAGCAATGGAATACAGCACACAAGCATTGCAATGACATTCTCTCATCTGTCTATCAGAGGTTCGGTCATCAGGTACATGTTCATATCAATCAATATTACTTGTCCTTAGTCATTAATGTATGCCTTTTGGATTTCCATAAAACTACAACAACAGTTACAAAAATCATCAGTCACTGAACTACAAGACCGTTCAGCAGTCAATGAGAAAAATTATTTAATGTGACTGTAGATGTCTGCCATACCCACACAATTCAAAAACATGCTGTATCAAGTCATTCAAATAAAGGCATGAGAACATTGGTTTTACCTGCTGTCAGAGGTAGTGTCATTTTCCAGCTGTTGAATGAGAAGTTTAGCTATGGCAGTGAAACTGTTACTCATACGATAAATATCTCTGCTCTGGATGCCCAAGATATTGGAGAAGGTGTCTGTGATGTGCTTAATCTCCAGCAGAAGGATATGATGGAATGAATGTTCCATGTTAGCGAGTTGATTAACCAAGTAGATCAGGCATATTCGGGCTCTCTCCTAAGTATTAAGAAGGGATGGTGTTGAAAGTAGAAGCCGTTATTTTAAAATGCACATTGATTGTGATCATGTTAACAAAAG
Source organism: Gekko gecko (assembly GCA_029375565.1). Taxonomy (NCBI): domain Eukaryota; kingdom Metazoa; phylum Chordata; class Lepidosauria; order Squamata; family Gekkonidae; genus Gekko; species Gekko gecko. The sequence goes on from JAPDNY010000008.1 coordinate 117,993,952, forward strand.
AAAGTTACAAATCACAACATTGCTGCAGTATTTGTTTTAGGACCACTAGGAAAATTTCACTTTTAAGGGCACACACTAAAAAAACCCAAAACAAACAAAAAAACCACTGACAGGTCCAGCCAGGACATAAAAATACTAGAGACATAGGCAAAATATTTTTTACATTTCACAAGAAACCATTTACAAAATAGGGTAAGGCTGCAATATCTGCCACACAGTGACTGGAAGGCATCCATTTTTTAATATGATGTGTTTGTGGTGTCTTTGTAGTTTGGATTGGATGAAGAAGGCAAGGAGACTGCAATAGTAGGTCAGTCTTAGATCAACAGAAACAGACACAAGTATGTACGTATATAAGTGCTGTCAAGTTGCAACCTACTCATGGAGACCCAAGAAAGGAGCTGTCAAGGCAAATTAGAAGTGGAGGTGGTTTGCCATTGCCCTCCTCTGCAGAGTGGTGGTCTCTCATCCAAGTACCAACCCTGCTAAGTTTCCAAGATCTGATGAGACTGGGCTGTACTATGCTATCTTCCCTCCTGCCTGCCACAAGTACCACTTCATAAAAGTGAAAATGGGGGAACCTGACTATGCATGTTTGCTCACAAGTAAATCCCGCAGAATACTGCAGGGTTTATTCCTAAGAAGAGTAAACAACATTATAGCCTAAATGCACTCTCCAGATACATATACATTTTTGGGGTCCTTAATGTTTAAGGAACCATGCTTCATCCTTCCCAGAACACTTTCCTGGGAGGAAGCCCCACAGAATTCAATGGGACTAACTTCTGACTAGATGTGCTTAATACTGCTCCCTATGTTTTGTCTACATTCAAATTTCAGGGGAATATGTAAATGCTAGTATGATGTTTGCTTCATTTTTATATAAATGCATTGTTTTATGTGGCATCTACTTCAAAGAGGTGAGAACAGGCTGGCATTAACCTCTGTTGTTTCATTTTTTCTCTCTATATAAAACTAAAAGGAACATTAATCTTTGTAAATCAATGGGCCTGAACAAGCTCTTTCTTCTCTATCACTGTCAGTGAGCATTATTTCATTGAAATTAAATCATCATTTTCCGCACAGAATGAATGTTTCCATGACATTCCTCTCCCCCCCCACTCTCTCTGTAGAAATCTACTCCTTTATTTTGTCAAACAAACCTAGTTCAATTTATAATTGCTTTTGATATTTGGCAAACTTTATTTCAAAGGCCATTATTAAAGATTTTTAATTTGGCAACATGACCAGATTATCTTTGGTTTAATTTGCAGTTACGACTAATGAGTGAATGTCAGAATTTCTCTTTCATCAACAAATCTGCATTGTTGAATGCAAAGGGCGGAGTACAAGGCTGAGGTTATATAAATAAATGTCATTGGTAATTGCCATTAAAATATTGTGTAAGAGAGACAACCCAGTCTTACTGCTTATTTGTCACTTACATACTTGTCACTGTAAAATTGATGAAGAAAATTAAACGTGTTGCCGTATGAGAGTTATGTCTACGTTACGATACAATTAATTATGACAGAATATGTTAAAATAGAATATGTTGAAATACTATTACAGATCACAAGGACAGATGTGGAGCACCTTGAACCACTTAAGGATACCAAAGAAAATTGTCAGTTACTACAACAAAAAGCACCTGGAAGGGGACCACCACCCAGGACACAAATGAAAGACAGTAATTTTTTTAAAAAGACATTTAACATGTTTCTCTTGAATATTTAAATTGAACTGATACTCATTAACTTTTCAGTTAACATCTCTTGGAGTTATTCTATTGTTTGTCATCTATAGATGGAATTAGCAGTAGTTTGGTGTAGAGAGCCAGTTTGGTGCAGTGGTTAAGTGTGTGGACTCTAATCTGGGAGAACCAGGTTTGATTCCCCACTCCTCCTCTTGTAGCTGCTGGATGACCTTGGGCAGAGCTGTTCATGAAAGAGCAGATCTCTCAGAGCTCTCTCAGCCCCACCTACCTCACAAGGTGTCTGTTGTGGGGAGGGGAAGGGAAAGGAGTTTGTAAGCTGCTCTGAGACTCTGAGTGAAGGGCAGGGTATAAATCCAATCTCTTCTTCTTCTTCTAGTACAAATTTGCTTCAAGTGCAGAACATTTTTTATTTAAAGTGTTTATCTGCCTTCACTAAACAGGGTTCCCAAGTTCAATCCACATATAGTAAGATGTTTTGCCCCAAAGGGCCATTCAAGAAGCCTGTTTTTTGGGGGGAGGGGCAAGTTTAGGAACAGGTAAGGGACAGAGATACAAATATTTCACCTAAATTCAACCTGTAAATATGGCAAGACACCTTACTGTGGATACGGTATGCAGTGCTGGTACAGCTATGTGGTGTACTGGTTTTGAGTACGGGACTAGGCCTGGGAAGACCCAGTGTCAAATCCCAACTCAGCATGAAATGACCTTGGGCAAGTCAGGGGGTTGTCATGAGGATAAATAACAGATGAGGGGAGAAACTTATATGTCACCATGAGCTCTTGGAAGAAAGATTTGAGAAAAATGTAATATGAAAAGAAAGTGGATTCTAGTAAAATGGGCAAAATACGTGGAATTGCTGATATTCAGTGCCTGGAAACGACGACACAATATAGTGATTCTGAGTTAAGTGCAGGCAGGAGAATCCTTGCACCTAGAAGGCAGCTAACACATTTGGAAAGTCAAGATTGTATCCTCCCTCTTCTCATTTTTATTTAAGGCTAGACAGATGAAGACATAAACAAGGGCTTAATTGGTGTTTACAGAAGAATTCTGTTTCCCAAAGAAAAGTTTGCTGGAGATACAAATGGGAAAAGAAGTTTCTATCAGACTTTTCCAACTTTTGATTCGTTTGGCAGGAATCCAAGTGCAGAAATTTTGCTACTCATCTAGAATATTGTCAAGGAATCATAAACTGTGCTGTTATAGGAGATGCAGCTAATATGCAAAAAGAGAAAGATGCCAAACCTAAACCTTTAGCCCTTCTAGCAACACCCACCCCCTTCACCTAAAAGCAATAATTCTTCTTGGCATAACTAAGATCAAAAGTTTCTGGTAAAAGTCTTTTTTGCATTTTTACCATTGTTATTATAGGCTTGGGTAGGGGGGCTATATGTTTATGTTCCTTATGGGTAATAGCTTTACATTTTTATGGTATACAATTATATTAGTTGACAGGGGAACAATGTTAACATAAAAAGTTGCAACAGCTTAAAACATTTTATTTTGCTTCATCAAAGAGTGTAAGGAAACAGCAGAGGAAAATATGGAGTGATTCTAGATTTATCTTGGCAAAGGGATCACTCGTATCAAGGTAAATAATCAGTACATTATAAAGGGCTTCTGATTTTTTTTCCTTTGGAGAAGTTATTTAACAGACACAGCATTGTGTTAAGATTTCTGCAAGGACTCCTACAAAAGTCAGTCAGAAGTGTGCACTTAGCCTAGGAGCAAAACCCGAGCCAAAACAGGCACAAAGGATCTTTTTTTCTTTTTGCCAGATTGCTTGCCTTTTTGAAAGGGTCAACCCAAGGTCAGCTGTACTGCATAAGCACTGAAACCAAGTAGCAGGCAATCTGACAGTTGTGCCCAACATCCTTTGCAAAGGATTCCAGGGAACTCTTCCTAGATCATCTGACCCAACTTCATACAACAGAAAACCTTCTTGGGCCAGCCCAGGGTCAAGTTATAGCTTGCAGGGTACAAAACCTGCCAAATTTTCATTCAGTACAAGTATTTAATGTACTGTAAACCAGTGTTCCCTCTAAGCTGAGTTAGTGTGAGCTTGCTCACGGTTTTTTAGCCTCCAGCTCACACATTTTTGTCTTAGTTCAGGAAGAATGGCTCCAGAGCAAATTAATTTATGCAGTAGCCAAATCACCTGCTCACAACTTTAATGCCAGGAGCTCACAAAGTAGAATTTTTGTTCACAGGACTCCACAGCTTAGAGAGAGCATTGCTGTAAACTATGTTCTGGGTAAATTTTTACCTTAACAGCTTGTGCAGCAGTCGTTCAAGCCAATGGTACTCAACTTGGCGGGTTGTGGAGAGCTACATTCACAATTACCATCAACCAAAAGAACCACATTTACTTCTATCCTTGGCAGAAGGCCTACACATCAAGGAGGCTTGCAGCTTATCTGTTCCTCCGGCAGTGGCTGTTGCAAGGTGGGAATCAACAATCAACCACAGGCCCCACCAAACAAGGCCCTGCCCCACTTTCCTGAAACACAGGCTGGGTGCCACATTAGGGAGTGGTGCTCATAAGAGCCACATGGCTCCAGGGTCACTGAGCCGGTATCATTATATTAATTTTTATTAAGCAACATTTCAGAATCTTTATTCAACTACCATTATTATTTGACTGTCTTTTACTACTGTCTCTCTCCTGCCAACCTAGCAGTTCGAAAGCAAGAAATTGCAAGTAGATAAATAGGTACCACTTCGGTGGGAAGGTAACAGCGTTCCGTGCGCCTTGGCGTCTAGTCATGCCGGCCACATGACCACGGAAATGTCTTCGGACAGCGCTGGCTCTTCGGCTTTGAAACGGAGATGAGCACCGCAACCCTAGAGTCGGATTCGACTGGCTTTCGAGCAAGGGAACCTTTACCTTTACCTTTACCTTTTACCTACTACTGTCTCAATGGCAAACACACAGAGCACTGAAGGTCCATAATTGCTTTTCTAAATAGGAAGGAGGGCAAATAGGAAGGGAAAGACAATGAGAGTAAAGGGCACATACAAGCTGGGTAGGGATTCTCACGTACCAAAATCTGCAGAAAAGGCAAGGCTATGATAGCCTAAGAAAAGGGGCTGTGGAATTCTATGGGAATTATAAGAATCAGAGGCCTGTTTAATGGTTTATCTCAGTCTATTTTCAGGTCTTCACTTATAATAGGGCTCAGTCCCAGCATCTGCTTTTAGTGTCAGGATCAGGTCCTGGATCATGTGAAGAAATAACAAAGGAAAGTGAAGATGTGCATAGTGCTTTGCAAGGAGAAGGTTCTGGATTCAGTCATTTGAAAGGATCAGGTGATATGAGAGACCTCTGCTTGAGACCTTGGAGAGCTGTGGCTGGACAGAGTAGACCAGAGCTGTCAAACTCATCTGTCATGAGGGCCGGATCTGACATAAATATCACTTTTCCGGGCCAGGCTATATGTGCCATAAAATGTAATGCCAGGCACTGAAGACAGAAAACTGTATGAAGGGCAGCAGCTGGTAAGCTCCGAGTTGGTGTATCCTCACTGCAAGGCCCCATGGGCTGGGCGGGGAATGCAGAGGAAAACACACATAGGTGGACTGGAGAGGCAGCAGTGCAGCATTGGGCAGATGCTCTGACAATGCTTGACTGCTGCAGAAGAGGTTGTTCTGCCATGCTGAAGCCACAATGGAGCACCCCCAGTACGCCCTCCCTTGCACCAGTTGCTCGCAGGTCACGTAAGAGTCCTGGACAGGCCAGTTCTAGCTCCCGGGCCTTATGTTTGACACCCCTGGAGTAGACCATGCTCATCTTGATAGGCTAATGGTCTTACTCAGCTTCATGTGTACATGTGAGTCAGTAGGCCTGGATGTTTGGATGAGCAACTAGATATGGTCATTTTAATTGAACCATGGCTTTGCATGATGCTTGAACCAAGGCTTAATGTTTACATATTTATAGCAGTCCTTCGTATTAGCATGCAGACTGACGTATGAGTAAGAGCTCAGGACTGATTTTATGAACAACAGTCTCTTTGGAGAAGGACATGGATTCTCCAGACAGGATGATTCACTGTGCTGACTGTAAAGATCAGGAAAAGGTAAATGGAGCGTATATATAATAAAGCTCTTCATTGCACGTATTTCTGAACTTGTCACCACAATACGAAAAACGAGGCCATTACCTCTTGTGCTCTCATACTATGTTTATAAGCAAATAGCTATGCTTGCATTAGCTTATTATTTTTAATAGACAGCCTGCTTATTTCTTTTATTGGAAACAGTTTTAATAGTGCCAGCTATGTTTTCTGCTTATTTCATCTTCAAGTTCGTTTTCTTCTGAGTAGTCAGTTACATTACAAAGGCACACATTGCTGGAATTCTTTCAGAATAAAAGTGGTTCTGATTTATTTCCATTTTAAAAAGGGATAAATCTATACAGTTTTAAGTTATTAAAAGCTACAGAATTTTGAATGAAAGATGTGAAGAAATACTGGCACTATCTTGAAATCTAGGCAGAAAAACAACCAAACATGAAATTTAAATTTGAAACCTGGAAGGCAAATAAGGAGAGAAATTGGAAAGCCAGCTTCTGAAGGATCATGATGTTTCCCCCAGGTATGTCTGAAAATTACAGAAGGAATGTCACTGTGCAGTTGTTTCCTGACCCTGACCACAGGGTTTAGTATCAGAGGCCTGAAACTTCAAATGTGGATCAGTGTCCATTGCTGGTCAATGCATTCAATTTAAACTGAGGAAAAGGCCCAGGATGCTTTTGTGCCTACAGGTTGCACTCACAGTCACACTGCTGTGAAGGTTTTACAGCCTCAGCCATTCAAACGCTCAGTTCTCAACCATGTGCATTAAAGTCACAACAATGAAGATCTTTGGGCAAGTAAAATGAAAATACTGTGAGAATACAGATACTTTGAGTTCTCAGGGGCTCGTATTTTGCTTGCGATAATAAAAATGGTCTGGCTTGAAATAGAATATAAAGAACAGACACTAATTATTCATGACTCAAAAGTAATTTCGCTGAAAACACTGTGGATTTGGCAAGGGACAGCACAATTTATGTGGCTTCACAAGTGCTCGAATGATAATATTCAACCCCAAATTCTACCCCAGTCCCTTTTCATATGGTCTTGTTTTCCATCTTTCACAGATATGTAAATTCTATCACAGTCCTACCCTGTAGTGCTAAATTGCAGTTTCTACTGCTCCTGAGGAGAAATAATATATTCCCAAAGCCTCTGGATATTTTGACTTCATTTACATGCATAATATTAATGCAGAGTTAAAACAAACTGGGGGCAGGAACCTTCTCGGGCCTACCTGGGATTTGTGGTGGTTTAGTCAGATGCCTCAAAGGCCTATACTTTTAAATAAATATATATATACTATAAATATATATAGTATTTGTGTGTGTATGTGCTTGTGATCCTGGAAGTCGTGGTGACTTCTGGTGACCTCCAGTGGGGCTAGGAAGTTTTCAGACAGGTGGCTTGATTGCCTGCCTCTGCATCACAGCCCTGGTCCCAAGTACTTGCCGGGTTGGCCCTGCTCAGCTTCTGAGATCTGACAAGATTGGGCTTACCTAGGCTATCCAGGTCAGGGACGAGGCCTGTACTTTTAAAGAGTCCCTGGGAAAACACCTGTCTGGGAGCAGCTTTAGAGGAGAAGGTCTGGGCTTCAGCAACTCTACGGGTTGCTGTGAGAGGACTGGTGCCATTAGAGGAAATATACAGTCTGTCAGGTCACCTTTCAAAGCAGCTGGAAGGGGGCTAATGAGGACAATGCCTGACTACCCTCCCCAGGCAAGTAAGGAAGCTGGAAAGAGGAAGAAGAGTAAGAAGCTAGAAAGCCCCTTTCCTCCTGATTCTGAGACTGTTGGGGGTTGTTTGGTGTAGTGGTTAAGTGTGTGGACTCTAATCTGGGAGAACTGGGTTTGATTCCCCACTCCTCCACTTGCACCTGCTGGATGACCTTGGGCAAGCCATAGTTCTGGCACAGCTGTTCTTGAAAAAGAGAAGTTTCTGTCAGAGCTCTCTCAGCCCCACCTACCTCGCAGGGTGTCTGTTGTGGGGAGGGGAAGGGAAAGGAGTTTGTAAGCTGCTCTGAGACTCCTTTGGGTAGTGAAGGGAGGGGTATAAATCCAATCTCCTCTTCTTATTCATGGGTGATATCAAGAGGAAGACTAATAAATGGGTGGAGCTACAATCACCCCTACACGCAAACATCACCCCAATATTTAAAAAAGAACTAAAATAGTAACACTGTCTCAGACAACCAAAACCTTAAAATGTGCACATTTTAAACAAAGCCCAATGAACAAGGCACACAGCCAACAAGAAACTACATTTGCCCTACTACCGCTAGTATTTCTGACCCATTGGCCACTTGGATTGAGTATGAGAAGGACTTCTTGTTTTGCAAAGTAGAGAGTGGCAGATGCTGAACTGGAGCTGGCAAGTTCGCCATTGCTGTTCATCTCCTGTCACTTCCATAAATATTTTTTAAACCATCTAGTGAAAGGTCTTTCCGGTTGTCACTGAAACTGGACCTAGTTATGAAAAAACAACAATGCCAACCCATGTCATCCCTTCAAATAAATACTGTTCCTGATGGCACAGCCAGCTGTAACCAAACACACTGCTAAGTCAGCATGTCAGAACGACTTAAGAGAAATGAGAAAGGCAACAGGATATAATGTCAGTTGCTAAACACTTAAGCAGATACACTTGGAGGAAATATCACAGGTATGTGGTCTAGACACAGGCTGTGATGAACTTAGTAACTGTGGCAGGGCAGAAATGAGCCCCATTGCTGTACGATACTTGCCTCCTGCATTTGACATTACCACTACTTGGACATACTAATTCCATTACCAAATACCATTATTTGGTCCTCTAATTCTTCCTCTCCACTGGATTTTTGCAAGAGCACACAGACATGAATTTGTGCCTTAGTGTCTGGCTCCAAAGTTTTATGATTCAGGTGGACATACATCCGCCTGTCAAAGTCAGATATAATTATTTTTTAACTGGCCAGTGTGACATACAATAATACATGCTTGGAGAAATATTATTTCATCCAGTAGTGGCCTGAAACAGCAAATTAACAGACTTCGTTTATAACATTTCCGCGCAATCAAACTATGAATGGATAGTAATCTTGTCTCATAGAATGGAAGTAACATCCATATGGCACGAATAAGTAATTTAGGGCACTAATTACACAAAACAGGAAGGCAGGTAGAATGTTACATTTTAAAGTAAAAGAATGAATGATAGATGGAAATATGTGCAGTGGCTTTTCATTATATGATATATCTATTTTTATATATTAAAATATTTATATCACACCTTTTCTTTAAAGCAGCATATTAGCACTGGGAGAGAATTGGAGGCCAGGTCTATAAACTCAGCAGCATGAAGTGGTAGAATTCTGAGAGGGCTGTACCAATGAGATGTTAGATGTGGACTGTTCCACTGCAGACTGCTTAGAGCTGCTCATATTATTAATGCTCACCCATGTAAAATATCACCACATTTTTAAAAAAAGTAGCATATCAGGGATAAAGGTCTTAACTTTGCATCCTAGGCTAGTTTTCTACTTACAGGACATAATTATTATAGGGGGAACTATAACCCTTTACCTTCAGTCTGAAGTCCATTCTGATACCTCAGTACTTTGCCATCTTACTTTGCTGTCTGTACAGACCAGACCTGATGGTGGCAATACCATGTTAAAGACTTTTCTAACTTGTCTGGCAGATGTCATTATTTTCACCATCTCGAAAAACAGAAGACACCTAAGTAAAATCTAGGTGGTGGCATTCTCCAGGACTCACTCTGCCCTACCTGTTGTGATTCACAAGCACACACACTAACACTTCCAGACTGCCTGCATCTACCCGACTTGCAAGGCGCATGAAATTGCAAGGCCCTGCAGGCCAAAAACATACCACTTAAGCATGTTTTTCTGAAGTGTCTCTCTGCAGATCATAAAGGACCATGATCCCAGTCCCAAAATGACATAGAGTGGATATATCTTGACTAGGGCTGGTTCCCCATGGGGGCTTGAAAGTGCACCCTCACAGTGGAAGCAGCAGCAAACTGTCAGGCTGCCAACCTTCAGGTGGGACCTGGATATCTCCTGTTGTTACAACTGATCTCCAGACAATTCCCCTGCGAAAAATGGCTGCTGTGAAGGATGGACTCTGTGCCACTGTACCCTGTTGAGGTCCCTCCCCCAGGCTCCACCCCCCAAATCTCCAGGTATTTCCCAACCTAGAGCTGGCAACACTAGCAAGTGAATTACAGGTGGGCAGGGACAGCATTCAGAGGCCCCGATTCCCATGCTGCTCCCTGATGGTGCCATCCTTCTCCACTCCCTTCTCCCTTGTTGCATGGCACAGAGGCACTGACCCAATGAGAATCTTGTTTCCTGCAGCCTGGCAATCTCCCCTTCCCACCTATCAGCTGAGAGACGGTTCACAGATGAATTCCCCCTCCGGTGTTAAAGGGGAAAAAGCCCTGTTGAAGGGCTGGGGCAGCAGCAGCGGGGGGGAGGGGGAACAGAGGACACCAGAGCTGAGAATCACTATTTTGAAAGTGGTGCTAAATTTTCTCTTCCCACACAAAGGCTTTGGCTGCAGCCATAGTGCTATTACCTCTTTAAGTTCAAGTAAATGGTGTCTTCCTTTGCTCTGGCTTAAAAGAGGAAGGCTGAGAGTCCCGTGAGCTGCATTTGGAAACAGCATGGTGTTGCCTGGAGACTCCTAAATACAAGCAGTGGCAAATGCTGTGTTCCACCCAGGGGGAAATCCCTGGGTCCCCTCACTGGGGAAAGAAGATTCCTTCTCCTTCCCAGGTGTGCCTCTCCATTTGGAATCATGTTGGGCCATCTTCCTGCTCTTCTGCTGGATCGTAGAGGGCCAGGGCCTTCTGCCTTCACTGCCATTAATGGACACTCTCCAAGCATCAGATGAATCTTCTGCCAGAGAAACAATGGCAAAAGCCAGTGTCTTATTTTGGACCTCTACGATCTGGGTCAGAATTCCCTTCCTTGCAAGTTCCCTTCCTTCCTCCTTCCTTGCAAGGAAGCAAATGGAGGCAAACAGCCCAGGGATCTTGGCAAATAGCCCACTGACTGTCAGGCATACCAGATTGAAGCTTCTTCCTAAAATCTGGGGGAAGTCAGACTCACTCCTTGGCTGAAAACCTGACTGGCTGGTTATCAAGATGGGACTTCAACCAAACAAAATATTACATTTCCTGGACTAGAAATAGTATCTCGTATGACGTAAACAGCTTGCTGGGTCCTGTGACGCATATTCTGGGCTGACTAGGAGAAACTGGACTAATGTGGTAGATTACAACAACAACAAAAATGGCTGATATCACTTTGATTTTGTTGTTGTTTTTAAATAGAAATGGTTCTGGAACAACAGAAGTGCATAATGCATATTATGAGAGCAGTCATGCCTTCTGAGCACAGCCAGTTAATATTGCATTTAATATTCCTTAAACAACTGAATGTGAGGATAGATTTAGGTAGGTAGCCATGTTGGTCTGAAGCAATAAGATAAAGTTTGAGTTTAATGGCATCTTTAGACCAACAAAGTTTAATTCTGGGTATAAGCTTTTGTGTGCCTGCACACTTCTTCAGATAAGTATTTGAAGAAGTGTGAATGCACACAAAAGCTTATACCCAGAATTAAACTTTGTTGGTCTTAAAGATACCACTAGACTCAAATGTCGAATATGAGGAGTTAGTCTAATGTGGCTTGTAGAGTCAGTGCAAAACTGCATGGGGGCACAAATATCTGGGAAAGTTTTAGAACAAATCAGGGCTCTTTTTGTAGCAGGAAATCCTTTGCATATTAGGCGACACACCCCTAATGTAGCCAATCCTCCAAGAGCTCACAGAGCTCTTCTTACAGGGGCTACTGTAAGCCCTTGGAGGATTGGCTACACTAGGGGTGTGTCATCTAATATGCAAAGGAGTTCCTGCTACAAAAAGAGCCCTGGAACAAATCATCAAACAGACAGTCCTTGAGCATTTAGAAAGGACGGCTGTCATTACTAAAAGCCAGCATAGGTTTCTCAGAACAAGTCATGTCAGACTAACCTTATCTCTTTTTTTGAAAAAGTTACTACCTTGCTGGATATGGGGAATGCTGTAGACATGGTTTATCTTGATTTCAGTAAGGCTTTTCATAAGGCTCCACATAATATTCTTGTTGACAAATTGGAAAAATGTGGTTTGGATCCTATGACTGTTAGGTGGATCTGTAACTGGTTGACAGATCGCACCCAAAGAGTGTTTGTGAATGGTTCTTAATCGTCTTGGAGAGGAGTGACAAGTGGAGTGCCTCAAGGATCTATCCTGGGACCTGTGGTCACTGTGGGTGTGGAGGGGGAGGTATTTGTGAATTTCCTGCATTGTACAGGGGGTTGGACTATGTGACCCTGGAGGTCCCTTCCAACTCTATTATTCTATGATTACAACCACTAGAAGGCATTTCACATAGAACTGGATTCTACCAACATTCTACTGAGACAAGTGGATCTTTCTTTGCCTTTCTGTTCTCCCCACAGTTTACTGTGATCCCTGAAAATGGCATTGTTGGGGCGGGGAGGTGGGTGTCAGAGTGACCTGCACAAACAAGAAGTTTGCAGATAGGAGAGAATTGGGTGTGATCTTCCCTCTTCCATCAGTGGAATGTCCATAGGGTCCAATCCATTGTTATTATGCCTGAAAAAGCATTTTACTCTGGTGATACTTTTGTTTCAGATACATGCAAAAAGGAAGCCAGCAAAAGTATCTGTCAGGAGGTATCTCCTGGGACCACCATACACTGTTCCAATCTGCCAAACATCCCAATCTCTTGCTGCCCTGCCACCACCACCATCTCTCTCAGCAACCAAGTAGATAATCAGTTGGCACAACTGATAACCATGAATAACTAAATTTTCGTCAGGGTTTTCTTTTCAGTTTATTGTGCATTTTTAGTCAAACGGTAGTTTCTTGAGCACAAGAGGCTTTTAAACATGAAAGCAAGTACCTCTTTTTTAATTCCTCAGAATTGCCTTAGAATGGAAAAGTATTTCTTTAGAAAGGGAAGATAGAATAAAATCACAGCACAGACTTTGCAAAACCATGTAAATGTGTATGACCTCCTAAGAAGTGAGTATATGTATGTGGGTAGCCAAGTAGCTTCTGATTTATGGTGACCCTATGAATTAATGTCCTCCAAAGAGTCCCATCATTAACAGCCTTGCTTAGGTCTCACAAACTGAGGGCCGTGACTGCCTTCATTGAGTCAATCCACCTCATGTTTGGTCTTCCTATTTTCCTGCTGCCTTCTGCTTTTCCTAGCATTATCGTCTTTTCCAGTGACTCTTGTCTTCTCAGAATGTAATCAAACTACGACAGCCTCCGTTTAGTCATTTTAGCATCTAGGGAGAGTTCAGGCTTGATTTGTTCTAGAAACCATCTCAACAAAGGGTGAGCAGTGAGCTTCAGCTCCCCTTCTCCATTTTACCTTCACCACAAATTCCATGAAATAGGGTAGGCTGAGAAAATGTGACTGGCCCAAGGTCACTTATCATGGTAGAGTGGGGGATTTGAATCCATGTCCAGGTGTATCCATTGTTAGTCTAAGAACTATACCACACTAAGGTCCTGGTCACACAAGGGAGATAATCTGGGGGGAGGAAGTGAGGCTTTTTGGCCTGGAACAAAATGAAGCGCAGTAGCGTGATCAGACATTCCACTGAGCCTTCATGCTTAGGCTGTCTGCTGCCTATCACATGTTGATGGTGAAGCGTGGCAAGGGGGGGGAGAGAAGTGGCGTGGCGCGATCACACATGTGGGCTTTCCCCCCCAAGCTGGAGTTCCCGTATGTGCATGACCACGGAAGCACATCACCAAGGAGGCTTAAAAAAAATCCAGTGTGAGACGGGACGCAGACAGGTGCTGGATGCGATGGGATATTGGCGCTTCCGCGATCTGACACCCACCTGCGCCCCGCGTTTTCCAGGAAACAGTGCACTTTCCCAGGTATCTTTTTACTCTGGATATTCGGCTGACTGATACAAGTTGCCGACAGATGCGGGATGCTTGCCAGATGTTTTCATGTGATCGTGCCCATAAAATCCACCCGGCACCCATCCCTATCATGTGGCTAATTCTGCGTGTGACTGGACCCTAACTCTCTTTGGCTCTCTAAATTATGAACACTTAGAACAGCATTTCTTTAAAAATATCACTATCAGTTTCACAAAGCCATGTTTTCAGCATGAAGTTCTTCACTTTTTATCTGCTCCTATTATAATGGTTACTTCTACCATACCAGAGATTAACACAACCTACAATAATTTGGTAAAGTTTTACTGAATTACTCTAGGGTAGTCTCTTGGCTCAGCCATCTGAACCAAGCCTTCAATTCTGAAGGCAGGTCATTTATCAGAGAGCTTGCAATCTGTCTCCTAGTACTGCCAATGGCTACATTCTCATAAAGTAAGATTTATTACTTGTAGGTGCTGTCAGCATGCCACCATATGACAGTCTGCAGAACAAAGCATCATAGTTCATTTTGCAGGATACTGAAGAAATATTATGGGGTGAAACAAGTTAGATAAAAAGAGAAGTAATATCGTCCCAAGACACTCTGTTCAAATTCAAAATCACAATAATAAACAAAGGTCATGTTTCAAGAGACTCAGATCATAAACTTTACCGTGTCAGTTACCTCAGGTGGTTGTGTTTTGGGAGGGGTGGTTGGAGCAGTAACCTTCTATCTGACCAACCCATCCCAGTCCCCCATCACCTCCACCTCTGCTGCCTCCACCTGGGAGTTAGAGCAGCTAATCCTTCTCATCCTTTCTCCTCCAGAATTTTTTAAAAGTCGTGGGTACTATCTGGGTTTTTCTGATGTTACCATGGCATGGATCCAAGTGGCCAAATAGGCCGAGTCAGGATAGGGGGCCAAACTAAACTGGAAAAAAGGATTTTTTAATACAGAATTAACTTGCTTTTCCAGTAGTAACGCGAGGTTTAGTATAACCCCTAGGCTCTTAACTTAGTCAGTGAGGGTTAGCTGAACCCCATCAAAAGTGAGATGCACAGTGTCATTTGAGACTTCAGGTTTCCCAACAACATTACTTCCATCCTATCTGGATTCAATTTTAATTTGTTCACTTTCAGCCATTTGAGACAGCAGTCAGGCAGTGTCTCAAGACCTCTATCACACCGCCAGAGGATTTGAACAGGGAGATATGGAGCTGGGTGTCATCAACATATTGATGACATCAAGTTCGAAAGTGACGAATGATTTCTCCTAAAGGTCTGTAGAACTGAGATCATGTACTGTTGAATTACAGCGACCTTAGATATACGTTTAGCTCTGTAACAAACCTTTATAATAGCCAGAAAATGAGTAGAACATAGCAAATGTAAACCTTTTAAGAAATAATAAGACAGTGTCCACATTACAACATCAAAAATAGTTTGTTCGGAGTTCTGAATTTTCCAGACATTTGCTACATTCATTCTACTGGTTACTTCAAAAAATAATAGAAATGATGGAAATTCATGATGGAATTCCAGAAACTGGCCTCATCCATAACATCGTGAGGCAAATATTTAACCAGGTTTAATTGGTATCATTGCCATCCATTAAATCAGCTTGAGTGTTCCTGCGGAGAGAGTTCTACTTGTTTTACAAATAAAACTAAAGCAGTATTTTGCAAGACTGTTTATTCCAGTTATTCTGGATGTCTTGTCATGAGATTTGTTTATGTATGCATGTACATCCACGTACACTGGAATAAACTGGAGAACTGAAGGGCATAGGAAGTCATATATTCAGATTTCTGTAATAACCGTAATCCCTATAGTTACATGCATATTGTTATAAAATATACCATGTAGGCAGGGCTATTTTGGGGCAGGAATGCACAGGAATGGAGTTCTGGCTGGCTCCCGAGTTGGTCACACCCAGCAGGAACTCATTAGCATAATAGGCCACACTCATTAGGATTGGATACATTAGGGGTGTGTGGCCTAACATACAAAGGAGTTCCAGCTACAAAAAAAGGCCTGGGTTTTGACAACAAACAAGGTAAACAGAATAAGAAGCAAAAGGCGGGTGTGGATGGATGACCACACTTCTGGAAACATGGGGGTGTGGTCTAATATGCCAATGAGCTGTGCTGCCAGGGGTGTGGCCTATTACGCTAATGAGTCCCCGCTGGGCTTTTTCTACAAAAAAAGCCCTGCACGTAGGTACATCAAACCCATACCTAATTCATAATATAGGCTGCTTCCACACAGGGGTGGGAATAGCTACCCCTCCCCAGTGTGGAAACAGAAGCAAGCAGGTGGAAGTGTACAGGGATGGTGTCACAGAGGCCCTGTCCCCCTGCCATTCACTGCTGTCACCACATTGCCCCCTTATCCTTTGTTGCACTGGCACACAAGGATCAATGCAATGAAAATTTTATTGGGGCCCCCTGTGGCTCAACAGTTCCTCCTTTCCGAGAGCTTCTGGGTAGCGGTGCCACGAGGCGGTGGGTGCTAGTCTTGCTCCTGAGCTCATTGCTTTTATTGGAACTCTGGGTCTTCCCAAGTTTCCCCAGACCTCTTGCAGAGAGGGCTGGAGCAGGAGACTTGATCTGAGCCCACTGCAAGGTGCAGCGAGAGGGTAGGAGCCGGGTCATCTCGAAGCAAGAGTATGATCCGGCACAGTCATGGTCCGCCAAGACTGCTTAGTGGTGAATGCCCGGCCAAGAGGGCACCATACCTCATCTCCAACATCAATGAAGAAACAGTGAGTACATTTACAAAGCAACATTAAAGAAGCAAAAGACCCTTTGATTAAACCCCATTTGCATCCACGACGGAGAGGAAAAGGGGAGGAGAAACTCCCATCCCCCTTGCCTTTTCATAATCGGCTAGAAAAAGCATCGGATACAAAACCTTTTAAAGAACTATAAGGGGGGAAAGAAAAGGGACATAAATAATCTTATCTGATCATTCTACTAATCATACTGGAATTGCAAGTTAGTCAAATTGCTGGCTTTTATCAACAAGAAGAAAAAATACAGGCATTTCAAAAGGAACCTCCTTATATGGTAATAGACTTCCTGTAACATCAGTCCTGCTTCTGATGTTTTCTGGGCTCAGAAGACATTGGTTAAAAGCAATCACCTGGCTCTTTACTGAAAGATTCTTGATTGTTATTATGTCTCCTATAACAACTTATCTAGCAATGCGGTTTAACTGCTAGATTGTTGACAGACTGATCTGCTTATACTCTTTTTGGTACTGGGGTTGCAGAAATTGTTTTTAAAATGGATTTCCAAGTGGGAAATGAATCAAAAGCCCCAAACACAGATGATACTGCAGGCACTGAGTTGGCTCAACTTTTATGGGATGCTCTTGAACATATGATTCGGGACTCGATTAAGCTAGCAATCAAAGAAACATGTGCTGAACTGATATATGCTCAACTGCTCTATTGAAATCTACAAGCAACTCAGAGAAACTACAGGAGCAATCTTTGAGAGACACTGATCAAAACTGCAAGCAAGAGGAACTCTCTGCAGCTTTGGAAGATACCCTACAAGAAGAAAAACACACCAAAAAAGCAAACTACATCTCGTAGGGAGTTCATGGAACTATGTTTTACAGAATCCAAGAAACAGGTGTATCCAGGAGCAACTAAATTCTTTATGCAAGAGCCAACTCAGGAAGACAAGAAGACAAAAAATATCCAATCAAGCTTTATTTTAAGCTACTTACTGCAACTCTTAAAACAAATGTATGTAGTCCACAAGGGCAAAAGGCACAGAGACAAGATCCTTCTGACGAGAAGATACCAGACAAAAAAAAAAGATGTTAAGCTTTTTGTATAAAATTATCATTAGGGAAATTCACCCTCACTCCATATAAGAAAGCCTTAGGGAGTTTTTAACCAAGTGTAACTAAACAGATGGCTTGTTTTGATAAGAAATCAACTGAGAGAGGTGAAAATGTAACGAAAAGATGTTAAACTTTATATCTAAAAATACTATTAAGAAATTTACCCTCTTTGCATATGAGAGTGCCTTAGGGAGTTTTTATTAAAGTGTAACCAAATAGAATGGCTTGTTTCGATAAGAAATCAACTGAGAGAAGTGAAAATGTAAGGATTTTTAATAAAACAGCAGATAAGATAGACTTGTAGGTGAATTTTAAAGAAGGAGCATTTACTTTTATGTGTTTTAAATAAGGCAATAATTCAGAAGAAAAATTGATATATTTGTTTTGTAATGGAAAACAGGAGGGGAATGACCCTATTAAAGATAAGAATAGATTATGAAAATCTGAAATTTTACAGTAAGAGCCTTTGAATATATATTAGAAGAAGAAGAAGTGATTGGATTTATACCCCACCCTTCACTTTTGAGTCTCAGAGTGGCTTACAAACTCCTTTCCCTTCCTCTCCCTACAACAGACACCCTGTGACGTAGGTGGGGCTGAGATCTGCTCTTTCAGGAACAGCCATGCCAGAGCTTCTGACTGACCAAAGGTCACATCAGCAGGTGCAAGTGGAGGAGTGGTTAATCAAAGCTGGTTCTCCCAGATTAGTCCGCACACTTAACCACCACACCAAAGAAATTACTAAAATATATTATTATTAGAATGTTTAGCTAATTTTAAATGAAGCAATTTATGTATTCTTGATAT
This sequence comes from Gekko gecko, assembly GCA_029375565.1. NCBI lineage: Eukaryota > Metazoa > Chordata > Lepidosauria > Squamata > Gekkonidae > Gekko > Gekko gecko. The sequence continues at coordinate 118,012,391 of JAPDNY010000008.1, forward strand.
TTGTAGTGGTAAATATTATTAGGATTGATAAATTTTTCTGCTGTAAGACAAGTAGGAGAGACCTAATCAGAATGTACCACAAGATACTACTCTCATTTTATTTGTATTTCTGGAAAACTAATAAAAACCTATTATAAAAAAAAAAAAAAAAACAGTTCCTCCTTTCCCCCTTAACAGCTGATCCGCAGCTCAGCCATTACATAAAAAATCTAAAACGGGTGTGGGGGAGAGAAAAGTGAAGCTTAGCTCCATCATTTTGAAGGTGGAGCTCAGCTCCGCCCCTTGCCAGATTAGCTCTGGAATAGGAGTCCTCACAGATGTTCACTTAGTGCCACCAGCCTGTTTCCCTTTTGAGCCAGAACAAAAGGGGGGTATCTTTTCTTTAGCTCAAAAGGGAAAACCCTGGGAGCCTGTATATATCTCAAGACCCTCTTCTGGCCTCATCTCTAAAGGTAGTTTTTAACCACATCAGACTAGGAGTCTCTGCACTATTCAGAGCTAACTCCCTGTTTGATTGGATAGGGAAATTCTTTCTCTCACTAGATGATCTATCCTCTTTCTTTGGCCCGAATGGGAAGTCTTCGCCTACTTCCCAAACTTCCTTACCACCTTTCCTCCAATTCTCCTGTCTCAACTGTGTTAAACCGCTCTCAGTCATGGCTGAATTCCAAAACTCTCAGTACTCGACTCTTCACAGCTAGGGCTGAAATCAGACTCAACTCAGTCAAGGCAAAAATGAGACTGACTCTCTCCTCAGCATGCGGCTCTCTCAAGATTTTCTCTGCTCAAGAAACCCAAAGCCTTTCAATATAAAGATTTAAGTCACTGTAAAAAGCTTAAGAAACTCTCATTAGTCTGAAACATAAGAACTAAAGTCTGTGTATGTACTGATTTTACCTCAGAGTTATCTATATTGAGTCACCTCAGAAATTTTACCCCTGATTTCACCTGACCTTTCCCCAATATGCTGAATAAAATATTTTGTTAATTTGGAATATTAAGAACTTCTTGAGCACCATTTAAGTTGTATAAGTTAAAGGGGGTTTCCATTCCTTTCCTCAGGTTCCTTCCCTCAGGTTCCCTCAAGTTACTGTGACAGGGTGTATTTTCAGGAATTTTCAGGAAAGAAGAAAACAGATAACTAGGGTGGCTCAGTCACAGAAGGGAAAGAAAAACAGGGAAAATCTTGCCTTTGAAGGAGGGAAGTGGATGGGACATCATGGCAACCTTATCTACAGCCCTGCTAACCCCATTCTATATCTCATTCTGGCAGGGAAAGAGGACTCAGATAACCAGATTCATGGTTTTAGTGACATTAATTCCTTTTATCATGTTTAGCATGCATAAGGGTCTAAAGTCAGGCTTCAGCATCTACAGATAAAAGATCTTAACTGCAGGGCTAAGAAAAAACTCTGTGTACAGTGACCTTAAAGAGTGGATACAAGTCACAGTACACAGTACTGGTATATATGGACCAAAATTAGTCTAAGGCAGCTTCACATGTCTATCCTACCCAATCAGGGTGAGGGGGAAAAGAGGGCTCTGTCAGTGATATGTTATTGCTGTACTCTCAGAACTCTGGATTAGGGCCACAGCCATGCATACAACTGAGAGAGGTAGATGCCATATTGTACAACTTCCTCTGCCTACACTGTGTGCATCCATTTATTTTGTGCTAGAACTGGTTTTGCAGTGCTTCAATCTCCAAGAAAAGTTGAAATTAGTCTGCAAAAGCATGGTCATGACGTACTGCAGTAGACTTTTGTATAATGTAGTTTGATTGTTATAGGCATCAGTTAGGGTTGAGGATTGCCAGCCCTGCACTGGCAAATTCCAGGATATTTTTGGGTATTGACCAGAATGGTGGTGGTTCAAGAGCTGTGATGTCACATCCTCTTTGACACGCTAGGAATTCCCCCAATCTCTATGGTAAACACCATTGAGACTGGTGAAATTCCTAGAGTACCAAGGATGTGACATTACTTCCATGTGGAGATTTGGAGGATGTGAGAGCACTTCCAAGTGATACTCTAGGAATTACCCCAAGACCACAAAGATTGGAACATTTTTAGACGGTCACCATCAATGCTATTTCCCCCCGCCATTTTTTCTCCTGTTTCACAAATCATCAAGGATGGAGGACTGGGGTCAGCGGCATCGGATTGCCTGCCCTCAGTGGGCAAATGGCAAGTCTAGAGTCAGAGGACAGATATTGACATTATCAGTAAGTCTTGAACATTTTTAGCAACTAGAATAGGGTTATAGGCATTTATTTACCTAATTTATACTCTACCTTTCTCCCCAAAGCAGCTTACATCATTATCTCCTCCATTTTATCCTCACAACAACCCTGTGAGGTAGGCTAGGCTGAGAGTGTGTGACTGGCTCAAGATCACCTAGCACCTGGCCAAGTGGGTTTCTAATCTGGGTCTCCCAGATCCTAGAAACCCTACAGACACTGCCTCTCAGTTCCCAAAATATCCAGTATTTTGGAATAGCAATCCCTCATTAGAAACCATTAAGGAAGTGCCTTTTTCTATCAAGCTAAACAAAATACAGGTCCTTTTGTGTATCCAGAGGCCATGCTTGCAACAATATGGCAGCCATCTCCTTATACCTTTCCCTCAAAGAATCCACAGAAGTAGGGTGGCCAACCTCCAGGTGGTTCCTGGAGTTCTCCTGGGATTCCAACTGATCTCCAGGCAACAGAGATCAGTTCACCTGGAGAAAATAGCCGCTTTGGAAGATAGACTCTATGGCATTATACCCCATTGAAGTCCCTCCCCTCCCCAAACCCTTCCCTCCTCAGGCTCCACCCCAAAGTCTCCAGGTATTTTCCAACCTGGACCTGGCAACCCTCATAGAAGTGTTGAAGCAGATTAACAGTACAATCCTATGAAGATTTCCTCCAGTCTAAATTTATGGATTTCAATGGTCTTGACACAATTTACACTATAATTCTATGTAAAATGACTCCAGTCTAACAGCTAACAAGCGGTTGCTGAAAGGGCTTTTACAGTCTTAGGCACAACATGTGCCTAAAGTGACTTGCAAAGTTCCTGACTTATAAATGTCATAGCAGGCATTTACATAAAAATCCCACTCAGAGTGTTACATAAATCTCACAGTTCTGGCTCACAGATGACCTGTGCCAGGAAAAGCACGGTATAGCAATAAGTATATTGCACTTCCCCCAACGCAGGTCAGCCCTGGGTCAGAGCTGCTTCCTGAAATGCCTTGATTAGGATACTCCAGAGAACTCTACATGAATGTGCAGCACAGCATTTTGCTGTCTGAGGGTGGAATGCAAATCACTTTAATCTGTTCCCAGGCAGACTGTGAAATGGCCCCATAACATGAATTCTTATGCACAACAGTGTGGTATTCCATCTAGATGGAATTTTCACATTCTAGTTAAACGGTCATACACTCATCACAGGCAAGCTTTTATACCCACTGATGGGCACAGCTTACATGTGTTGAAAATGGGTGGATAACTATCACACAAAGGATATTTTAAACCCCTAGCTATCAGCAGGATTTCACATTAGAGGACAGGGTCGTCATGCCTTCAGCATTCCTCATATGTGGCATTTCACCAAGGACAGGCCTACGTTCAGTAAATTGCTCTACATAAAAAGGATCTACCATGTAATTTTTGCATCACTGAATGTGTCATATTAACATTTATGCTTTGTTTTTCTTCTGTTTTTAGATTTCTGGTTGGTCCTGCAACTCTGATTCCTATTGCCTTGTTTACTGAATGTCCCATCCTGTCAATTGTATTGACTCAATCTATTTAATCAGTCTTAAGTCTACATGTGAAAGGTGAACTATAAATATTGTGAAAAAGTGTAAGTAGAGTTATCATCTTTCTTTCTCCCACTCCAGTTTCATTGTTTGTGGGATGTATTACACTATTTTTATTTCACTGTTTCTCTTTGTAATCTGGTTTTATTGCTATGCTTATTGGATACAGCATACTGGCCTTTGTTGTGTTGTTTTTTGGTTCTGTACGGTGAAGGACGGGGTTCTATTCTCTCATCTATGCTCGTGTGTGTGTGCATGTGCGCATGCACGTCTGGCTGCAGAATGAGATTGTCCAGAGCTTTGAGGCTGGGTGTCAAGTTCTGTATTCCATTGTCCAAGCCTCCAGATGTGTCCATTTTGGTTCTGAACCGGTGCTTTGAGGCAGTGGCAAGATGACTAAGGCACAACAAACTGAAGCTAAATCCAGACAACAAACTGAAGCTAAATCCAAATGCTGTTTGGAAAGGCTGCTATCCTAGATGGATTGAATCCATTTGATCTAGATGGAGTGATGTTAACAGCTTGGGGGTGCCCATGGACTCTACCTTGTTACCTAGACTCACCCAATCTGGCCATGGTGATCCGTGCTTCTGTAACCTCATGGATGGATTACTGCAATGTGCTCTACACAGGTCTAACCTTGAAGGCAACCCAGAAGCTACAATTGGTCCAGAATGTAGCAGCCCAACTATTGTCAGCATCTAGCCACTAGGAACATACACTGCCCATTTTGAGACAGCTGCATTGGCTGCCAGTCTGCTTCCAAGTACAAGTCAAGGTGCTCATCATGACCTTTAAAGCCCCTCATGCCCTGGTATCCACATATTTGAAGGACCATCTCCTTCCATATGTCCCTGTGCACTGGCTACAATAGTCAGATGGCCGACTGTTGGCTATCTCGCCACTTAGGGTGGCCAGTCAGGCACTGACCAGAGCCCGGGACTTTTCCATCATGGCTCCAGCTCTGTGGGATGGGATCCCTGGAGAGGTTAAGGGGAGCCACTACTTGTAGATCTTTAGGAGGTGCTGTAAGGAATACCTGGTTGCCAGGGATTTTGAAGGGGTTTGAATGGCAGGCATCTTTTAAATGAAGGGAGAGATCTGGAGTTCAGTATTTTATTTTTGGTTTTATTATTGTAAGCTGCCTTGAACTACAGGGAAGGTGGGGTATAAATATTTAGATAAATAACTGAAGTAAATAAATAATAAATCTTGCATTTCCTTCAAGGAAATCAGGACAGCTTACATGTTTCTCTCTTCATCCATTTTTATCCTCACAACAGCCTTGAGTTAGGCTGAGAAAGAATGACTGGCCCCAGGTCACCCAAGAGGTTTCATGGCAAATAGAGATTTGAACCCATGTCTCACAATCCCAGCCCAGTATTCTAAGCACTAAACCATGTTGTTTCCCCCGCCCTTGATTTCTCCTTTTATTCAAGTAGACCCCTGTGCAATAGGCTCTTATGCAATAAACTCTTTGCACAGTTGTAAAAGCCATATTCACCTTTAGGAGCTGTTCAAAGTGGATGTCACTCGTACTGTCTTAGTTCCTGTGGCTACTGAAGGGAGAACCTTTATGTTAGGACTGCTGTCCAAGCACATTATATGATAATAAATAATCATTCTCAGCACGTGACAGTTTCCATACCTCATCAATGAGTCCAACAGCTCCGTAGATCTTTGCTGTTTGTCCAATCAGACTTGGGAAACTATCTCCAATCTCTTTCAGTATAGGAAGCAAACTGGCCAGTACTTCTGGTGCATAGCCTGATATTTCTATCAATATATTTAGGATGATGTCATTATTACTGGGATCTCTTAGGTGACTAATTAGAGAGGGAATACATTCTTGAAGCACCTAAAAAAATAAAGGAGGAAGAAAGTAGAGATTAATAACTGATAATCTATAGGGGTTCAGAATGCTAATTCGTTTTTACAAAACATTCATTCTATCATTATTCTAATATGAAAAACTTGCAAAGAAGTCAACTCAAGTTTACTTTCACACAAAGCATATGAGTAGCCTCAGGTTATAAATGCATAGAGTCAGCATTTCATAATTAAGGAAATTTTTCAGTGTACAATCCCCTCACCCTATGACATTCTCAAGTTTCTCCCTTTAGAGTAGCATGAAATTGTATTGATTTTAAAAACGTGTCAGTTAAAGTCTCCAATGACATAGGGAATTAAAGAATAGCAGGAATCCTCCATCATCCCCAAGGAATCTCTGAAATCCCAGGCGTGATAGCTACAGGAAAGAATGAAATTTGGGATACAGATTGCCAGCTGTTTTAAATCAGTGTCAGTCCGTGTGCTGCAATGAAAGGATTACAGTGACAGGGAATTGGACCCTCGGCAATGTCAATCCATCAGTCACTTTTATTATTACGATCCTAGATCACTGAGTCTTGGCAATGGGAAAAATAAGCATCAAATGGCTATAATATCCATCAATACAGTACACACTTTTGTAATACAGTTCTTTCATCTATTGCCCTAGAGAACATCCTAAAAAAACTGAAAAACTGAAATCTTGGGCAATTTACACTGGCAGATATGAATTTGTAAAAGTGGATTCTTGGAAATTCACAGCCTTTCCACTTGGAATTCACAGCCTTTCCACTTTTAAAAAAGGAGCACCAGGTATAGCTTAGAATCATAAAATAGTATCAGTATGCAATAAAAACATCAACAAAAACCAGTAAAACCACCACAACATAGGCTGAGGTCAGACTGGCAGTATAAAGTGAGAGGGAGTTGTGGGAAAAATACCTGGAACAACGTGTTCTGGGTATTCCTGGTCACACTGCACTGACTGATGCGGGAGCATACCAGGGAGGAGGCGCAAGGGAGCATTCACACTGTTGGCCCACTCCTAGTGGAGGCGTGGCTGCAAGCGGCTTTTTCTCACTCCGGTGACATGCGCCTATGCGCATAGGCACAGCAGCAATTATCAATGCGGCTTGTTTGCAGCTTTTAGCGTGCACACGTCCGGGAAGTGGGATCAACGCACTCTCCAGGGTTTGCTAGCACTTTCACCTGGTACTTTTTAAACTCGGGAGGGAAGCGTTACAAGACGGGTTGAGTATGGCTGGGGAACGCCTGACAGCTTTGCCTGTGTGAACTGGCTCCTTTAATCCGTTTGTGAAACGTGCCTATATCGGGCCAAACTGCCAGTCTGAACTTGGCCATAAACTATCAAATCAGCAGCAACCATAAAATATTAAACCAGTAGCAATAACAATAGTAACTCACTTGAACATCAAATAAATAGGTCTTTGATACCAAAATTAATATTTGCATCATGAGACTGCTGAATGAAAACAGTTCAGTCTACCTACTGAACAGTCCTCTAAATTGAATTTTATGTAAGACACACAGATTTTGAATGTCAGGGTGAATTCCACTTGAAATTAGTGTAAACCAGTGGTTTGTATTGAAACTCAAATTATTAAATACTTAGAAAAATATTAGAACTTGAAATTAGTATAAACCAGTGGTTTGGATTCAAACCCAAATAATTAAGTACTTAGTAATATATTAGGATTGTTTATGTAATGCTTCTAGATTTGAACAACTATATAATCCCAATTATTCAAAATTCATGTATATCCCAGTTCATGCACGCTACTTCCCATTTTAACATGGAGAAATTCCATGCAGATATTCCCTTGCAAAGTTCTCATTGAAACCTCTAAACAGTCTCCTTTTCCTCAAAGATCTCCACTGACATATCCTGCTAAAGAATCTTTCAATTTGGCAATTCCTAACATGCTTTTAAAATTAATATAATTCTAATGCAAACATGTCAGTCAACACAAAGTTATTTAGAACAGTTCCATATATACAGTTATTGTTCCCCACTGTACTCACAATTCTAACCCTGCACAAGTTCCTTCCTATTAAATACATTAAAAACTGTCAGCCTTTTAATACACAATCTCACTCATTCATAGTTCTATAATGCAACAAAAGCAAAGTAACATAAGAAGAAAAAGAGAAAAATCAAACAAAAACAGGAATTTAAGCTGTACAAATAGTGGTAAATGGGAGGAAGTTAGACATGCCTTCCTTCTCCATAAAGGTAAAGGTTTCCCTTGCTCGAAAGTCAGTTGAATCCGACTCTAGGGGGTGGTGCTCATCTCCGTTTCCAAGCCAAAGAGCCAGCACTGTCTGAAGATATTTCCATGGTCATATGGCCAGCATAACTAAATGCTGAGGTGCATGGAACACTGTTACCTTCCCACCTACTTCCCACCCATCTACTGGCAATTTCTTGCTTTCAAACTGCTAGGTTGGCAGGAGCTGGGACCAGAGATGGGAGCTCACTCTGTCACACAGCACTCGGGTCTCGAACTGCCAAGCTACTGACCTTCCGGTCTGCAGCTAAGTGTCTTAACCACTGAGCCACTGCAGTCCTTTCTTCTCCATATCACCTGGCATTTCAACCCCACCTCCAATGTTTTGGTGTCTACATAGGCTTGGTATGCATGGTTGGCTTGCTGCATTTAATATAGAATTTTAAACACGTGTACCAAATTAATCTGTCCCAAGGTACTCTTTCTACCTTCTCCCACTTCCTACTATCCAGCATATCATATCAGCCACCCCTAGATAGTCCTGGGGAAGGGCTTAGCTCAGTGACAGCATCTGCTTTGCACGAAAAAGGCCCAAGTTCAGTCCCCAGCATCTCAAGTTAGAAGGATCCAGTTATAGGCAATGTTCCCTCTAAGCTGCGGAGTCCTGTGAGCAAAAATTCCACTTTGTGAGCTACTGGCATTAAAGTTGTGAGCAAGTAATTTGGCTACTGCATAAATTAGTTTGCCCTGGAGCCATCCTTCCTGAGCTAAGACAAAAACATGTGAGCCAGAGGTTAAAAAACTGTGAGCTAGCTCACACTAACTCAGCTTAGAAGGAACACTGGTTGTAGGTGATGTGAAAATACTCTCTACCTGACATCCTGGAGGACTTTTACCAGTCAGGGTCGGCAATGCTAACCATGATAGACAAATGGTGTGACTCAGGATATGGTAACTTCATATATGTTCATGGCTCTATATTGTCTTTGATAAGGAAATATATGAATATATCTATCATGGCCTGGATATGGTTTGTCTGATATTTTGAAATGTTACAGTGTAAAATTCTTTCAGGCAGGTAGCTGTGTTGGTTTGTTGGTTTGCAGTAGAGTAGCAAGATCTGAGCCCAGTGGCACCCTAAAGACCGACAAGATTTTCAAGTTTTCAAGAATCAAAGCTTCCTACATCAGATAGCAAAATTCTAGACTTTTGTCTTGAATTTTTAAGTTTTATTTATTTAATTCCACTTGTATCCCACCCTACACTGTAGGGTTGCCAGGTCTGATCTTCTCCCCAGTGGAGGGATTAGGGGGTGTTCCAGATGGGTGTGTGGCCATCCCTGGCACGATGACGTCACTCTATGTGACGTCATCATGCCCCCGATTGTTTCCTACCATTTAAAGGGAACCTTCAGTCCTACATGATATTTTTCTAAATCCCCGCCCTCATGTTTTAAAAAGAGATCAAATCTTTAGAACCTCTTTTGAGTGTCCTGTTTTGAGTGCCTGGATTTGCTGCTGGATATTTATTCTACCAATGTTGGTAGAATGTTCAGAGTCCTCTCCGAGGGAATACATGGCACCATCTTTGGCTGAACTCCCCCATAATCTGATTAATTATACTGCATGGTATCAGTGAATTTAAAGCAAGATTAGAGATTTTGTCTTTTTTTTTTAATAGGGCTCCAAGGACACAATAAATGCGTTATTTGCCAGGAGGAAGCTGTATCAATTAAACTCAATCCACCACTACTGCCAAAGAGATTACTCCCACTGCTACCAATAAAGGTAAAGTTTGCTGTTGAGTTGCAACCAAGTCAGGGCAACCCCATGAAGTTCCACCTCGTGGGGTTTTCAAGGCAAGAGATGAACAGAGATGCTTTGCCATTGCCTTCCTCTGACTGCAGCCCCAGTCTTCCTAGGTAGTCTCCCATCGAATAACCTATCATAGAGCAAACCCTCTCAATCATACATTTTTATTGAGCAACAACAACAACAAAATTATTAGCAATGATTCATCACATTTTTATCCTATCCTTCTCCCAAGGAAGTGAAGGCAGCATGTGCTAGCATTTTCAGTCTGCAAAGCAACCCTGTGAAGCAGGCTAGGATGAAAGGTAGCGGCTTGCTTAAATTTCCCAAGTAAGCTTTATAGCTGAGCACTCATTTGAACCTGGGCCTCTCTTCTCCAAGTCCAGCATAACCCACTACAGCATAATAGTTGCACATTGCTTTGGCATGAAATAAAGCCCCCCGCCCCCCTTGAAAGGTCAGGTCATATTTTTACAGAGCACAACAGAGTCCTAATGGTACAGCAAAGTGATATTAACAAGAGAATGGAAATTAGGCTGAAAAGATGTCATTTGACTCAGGCACCAAAGAAAGACCAAAATGCCGCATCAGACTGGTAAATCTTTTTCATAGATGGAGCTATGCATCCTCTGCAGCTGTGTATTTTAAGAAGGTTCCCCTTGACTGTACTGAGAGATGGAGATTAAGTTTATGTTGACTTTTTTTAATGAAGACTTCTGAAATTTATACTCTATAAATAAGGAATCCTTGTACCCTATAATAATGCCTTATACCTCATACACATCCTGCTTGTGCAACAGTGTGAACTGTACACAAAACATGAGATTATTTCTGTTGGCTTTCCCCACCTTGTTCCTAATCTGGCAGTTATTCCTGATAACTAAACTTTAAAAACTCCAAAAAACATTTAAAATATCTTTATCTTTGCAGAAGGAAAGAGAATAATGGCACACAGTATTTTGTGTATAAGTAAGGAAAATCCAAAATGGCAGGAAGTTTGGGGCTGAAGATGGCTTGATTGTGGCTGGTAGTCTTGTAACTCTGTCCCCCATACCAGCATTTTTATTCCCCTCCCCCCACAAAAAACTCTGAGTGGCTAGCAATCTGTTTGAAGACCCCTTCAGCCTATTTTAATAATAGTGTTTCTTTCAGCCTATGAAACCTATTTTGATCCACTCTAAACCTTCTTTAACATCAATTGAAATGAATGGTATTTTTTCCTATCCTGTTCTGGCAATTGATTAAAACCATTTTATTGAGCATTTTAATGAGATACTATCCAACTCTGTCAAGCAAACCTGTACAGTAAATGGACAAACTCATCACTCAGGAAAAACACCACCACATTCAGGAAATGGCCAGTAGGAGAAACAGTATCTCCCCTCCATAGCTTAGAGGAAAATCTTTCTTTACACAGACACAGTTGATTATAACTTTACATATGACTTATTCAGTAAGGGGAGGGGCTGCAGATCAACGGTGCAGCATCTAGGGATACCAGCCTCAAGGTGGCACCTGAATCTCCAGACCACAGAGATCAGCTCCCCTGGAGAAAATGGCAGTTCCAGATGCCAGACTCTATGGCATCACATGCCCACTGAGTTTTCTCTCCTCTGCAAACTCCACCCTCCCCATGAACCACCCCCAAACCTCCAGGAATTTCTGAAACTGGAGTTGGTAACACCCCCCTTACCCTAACCCTCCTTCCTGCCTTCTGTTTTGGTCTTCTTTTTTGTACAATATGTTTTATACTGTTGTGGATTTACTTGTTAGCTGCCTTGGTATCCCTGTGCGGGCAAAAAGACAGGATATGAACTTTGTAAATAAATTAAAAATGAACAGCATTTGTTTTACATGCAGAAGTTTGCAGTTTCTCCAGTTAAAGGGATCAAGTAGTTGGTGATGCCAAAGACCTCTGCCTGTGATCTTGGGCAGCCACTGCCAATCTGAAGGGATAATACTGATCTTGATAGGCCAGTGATGTGATTCAGTGTAAAGGCAGCTTCATGTGTTCAGTTTAGCAGTTTGCCAACTCTTTGGCTGGGTTTTAGGCAAACAAAAATGCCTACATGTTAGAGATGCCCAGATCAAGCCTGCCCTCAAATTGGAAGCTATACATATGAAGGCGCTTACAGGTATTCTGGGCTGGTTCACACAACACATAGGTGCAGATGACTCCCTGTCTCAGCAAATGCTGACTTCCAGTCAAATGAAAGTCAGATGACTGTATTTGAAAGCTATTGTGTTTGAACTTAAACCGGATCATGAACATTCTGTTTGGCATGACCCATTCAAAAACATTAGTAGTTATCTGATGAATGGTGAACATTCACACTTCCTAAGGGAGAGCCACCTTGCAAAGGGGTATCTTCTGTTATATTATACTACTAGCAGTGAAGCCCGTTGCAGCTGCAATGCAATGGGTGCTAGAAAGAAGTTTTGGAGGAGAGGGGGCAGAGGGGCCAGGCCGGACATTAGGTGAGGCCCCATCGCGGGGAAAGGATGGCACGGGGGCCTCAGGAGCCTTTCCGTGTCCGTCCGCTTTGGCGGGCAAGTGGGAAAAGGTGGCACAGGGGCCTCTGGAGGCCTTTCCCCACCTGGCCACCTTGGTGGGTGAGCAGGGAAAGGTGGCACGGGGGCTGTGGCTCTCCCTACCCCTGGTGACCTGCAGATCGGAGTGGCCATCCTGGAGGCTGGCCCCATCCACAGCTGATGCCTGGACCTGAATTATGGGGTCGGCAGGGCATGGCAAGGAAGCAGCCGGGCCAGCAGGCCCTCCCCCCCAGGTAATCCATGGCCCTGAAGGGTGGTGGCGGGGTACATGAGGGAAGCGGCCCGGCCGGCAAGCCCTCTTCCCAGGCCTATTTGTGGCTGTGAAGGGGAAGTCCCTTCTGGTGACATCAGGGCTGGGTAGCTGCAAGCGGCTGCAGCCGATGAAGTCCACTACAGAGGCATCCCGAGCGGGCTCAGGGCCGGGCTCTGATGTCGTCTTCACTGCTGACCACCCACCCGGCTATGTGCAGGCATCAACGGGCAACAGGGACCACTTTGGGCTGCTGGAGCATCCGCCTCGTCTGTCACCTCCCAGCATAGTGAGGCTGAGAGGCTGGGTGGCAGTTCAGTTGGAGTGTGGGTGGGAGGGTGGGACACATGGAGATGCAGCCACCAATGGATTGCGAGCCCTTGTGATTGACAGATCTCTGGGCGAAATGCTGTGGGAGCGTGTTTCAGGAGTCACACAAAAACTCAATTATATATAAGGAGAGATGGGCTGCACCAATGAGTTGTAGCACATGGCACAGTATCCAAGGTGCTGTTGCTGATTCTTTTCATCACAGCTGGCTTACTGGAGCTCCTAAGAACACATCCCTACCCTGGAGTAGCACGAAAAAAGAACTAGAGAACCCAGCAATGGAGACTTGGATTCCAGCTGGAAATTCCTCTATGCAGGACAGAATGAGATTCTCTGGGAAACTTGAACACCACCAGTAAAGTAAGAATATTGTGCATGCCTTTCATGCATTTATATCCTACCCTTCTTCTGAAAAGCTCAGCAATTATCCCACTTTCCCCCTTGCAATAACACTGTTAGACAAGAAAGAAGGTGAATGACTCAAGGTCACCTATAGTACAATCGTAAGCAGAGTTACACCTTTCTAAGTCCTTGAGTTTAGAACCTCTGCTTAGAATTGTACTGCTAGTGAGTTTCCCGGCCTGAATGGGGAAAACCTAGGTGTCCCTGCTTCAACTCAAAACCACTATATCATACTTGTTCTTACAGTGTCTTTTTTTGTCTGATCAGCTGTTGCGCAAAAGATCTCCAGATAATCTTTAAGTCACGTTGTCTTTGGTCTCAATCACAGTCTATTTGTTACATTTGGATGAATTTCACATGGGGTCAGTGAGGCTTGGTCTCCAGCAGTGACATCTTAGAGCTTCAGGGAGTGGACCCTAGTGAAGGGTCTTCACGTCTGCCTGCTCCCCACCACCCCCACTGGCCAGCTACAGATTGGCTCCTGTTTTGGTGCCAGGGCCCAATCATCTCCCCCCTCGTAAACTGCTTCTGGGAAACTACATAAGAACTTTCATCCCCTCCCAAGCCCCCCAGGTGCAAAAGCAGCCTTGGGTGAATCTGTCACTTCTCAGCGAACCTGCTGAGCAGTTGAACTTACCCAGTTTAATACTCATGATTAGACTGTGAGCTGATCAGGGATATCTTTAGATGGCATTGAATAACTGAAACAGCTACTGAACAAGTGTGCAGGTGCCTGGTCAGAAGCGGACTCACTGCTGTTTGGGAGATCAGCTGGGTTCTGCTCATTCCCCCCTCCCTCAGCAAAACAGCTACAAAGTGGAGCTGCAAAAGAGGTAAGAGAAAGAGCTAGCTGGGTGGGGTCTCTCCAGGGCAAAAAGGAGAGGAGAAAGAGCTCGTTTCTCTCCTTTTCTCTGCAGCCCAAGCCAACAGCAAGAGAAGGGAAATCAGCTGAGTTTTTCATCATCCCCCCCAGCTAAATATGATGCATTTCAGCAAGTCTGAGAGGCAGCAGTGTTTCCAGGATGAGAGGTCAGAATAAACTGACTTCCAGCTGATCATCTGAGACTCAGCCCCAGATCCCCCCCCCCCCGACAAAGCTTTGTTGGGCACAGAACACAATTTTTCCAGGGGGACATCAGAAGCCAGCTCTGAGGTGATCCCGCATAAGCTGGGAATTGGCTTCCAATGGTTGCAAGTAGCTTGTGCCTGCAGAGACACATGAACATGTTGCAAACAGTCCCACAGCCCATTAATAAATTAGCTGCCTGATCACCACTGGTGAAGGAAAGTGAGCCAAACTGGCAGGGGAGTGTCCCTTGTTCGTATAACATGCTGCAGTGCTGCCAGAGTATGTGTACAAGGGGGTTGGGGTTTTTGTGCAGTTCCTCTTCAAGCCATTTTTATTTCTAATCCCCAAAGTGCTTCTTGAATTCAGCAAAGGTTAAAATTTGAAAGGTTCGCGTAGGAAATAAATTGGAGGTGCAAACAGAACATTTGCATCCAGATCCTAGTCCATGGGGCCACATGAGAAACCTGAGTGTTTTAAGAGCTGCTTTACCAAAATGATAGACCCTTCCTTGACTTACCTGAGGGAATTAATAAGTCTTACCTCGGGCTGTTTTTTCTTAGCAACTATCAGCAAAAGTTGTAAAAGATGGTGCTGTTCAGATTGTTCCAAGTGAGACATCAGTGCAACCAGGTCTCTCAGGTGGCTGTTAATTGGCTGTGATTGCTTTTCATACAAAGACGGCAATACACGTAGCAACATGGAATTGCCTATCAAGAGAAAGTACAGTCATTTTTTTAAAAAAAGTTCCAAACCTTTTGCTTTTCCAATCACTCTTTCATGTTGCAATATCTTTCTAGCTGAAGCGATAAAGCAGTACAGAGTCAGGATTTTATTACCAGAGATTTCTGGGAATGATATTTGTGGGAAACAACATTTGTGCAGAAACATATGGTACAACAAAAGAAAAATGTATAGAGTACTAAGAAATGAAAATATTATCTACCAAGGAATGTGACTGAGTGAAACAAAATAGACCTGCCTGTGAACCAAAACTGTCTGAGTTGTAAAAAAAATTTGGATATTTAATTGAGTGCTGAATTACACTGCCAGAATGAACTGTTCAATGAACATGAAAAGGAAGGCAAGCCAATGAATTTTAACTACTCCCTCCCTTTCTGAGTTTCAGAAATCCGAATTAAGCAAAAATCTGGAAATAATTTTTAAAGCATAGAATTAGCATAAAGATATATCTAGTTAGATGCAATATTTTAGGGACAGCAGAGCCAATGAAGCAGAGAGACAAAAGAGAGCAAGCAGAACAAAATATTCTCACACGTTTCTGAGAGTGTGTTTGAAGATGTGCGTGCACAATTTAATTCGAAACCGGGCTTCAGAGAGAAATCTATAACATGAAACACTGTACTAACTGGCCTTGGAGTGATTGAAGTTCCATGCTGGCAACATATGGAAAACATCTGCCTATCGCTATATTACAGAGTTTCACTCTCTAAATCTTCTAGCATAGTTAAAGCCTCTATGGATTCACTTTCCAGGAAAAAAAAGCGCATGCTGGTCGCCTATACTTTCTTTCATTTTCATCTACTTGCTCTCTTCACATGGAAGTCAACCAGGTCACTCATGAGCTGTATGGTGGCACAGCTTCAGGCGGTCTTGTAGAAACGTCAGCTACTTTCCCCCTCCAGCAATCAGCATATGAAGTGTATGTGTGTTTCAACATTGCCTTAGAAAAATAAATCATAACTGACCCAAAGAAAAAAAATGTGCCATTGAGTTGCAACCAACTTATGGTGACCCCGTCCACAGGGTGTCCAAGGCAAGAGAGGTTCAGAGGTGGTTTGCCTTTGCCTTCCTGTGTGCAGCAACCTCAGTCTTCCTTGGTGGTCCCCTATCCAAGCCAGCCCTGCTTAGCTCCCAAATGCTGATGAGCCCAGGCTAAGTTGGACTATTCAAGCTGCTGACTCGAAAAGCTATCCCATATGCAAATCAGAGTTAACTTTAATAAAATATCATCTCCGAATACTTATATTTGCTAAGATAGTTGGGAAAGTTGTTTTCGCAAGAAATGCTTGGCTTCTTTCAAATGTTTATTATTTTATTATTATTTATTACTTTCAATTTATTACTTCCAATTTATATCCTGCCTTGCTGGTACAGCACTGGCTTAAGGCGGCTTACACAGTTAAAATGCAACAGAACCAATAAATACAGTAAAAATTCACAATTAACAAAAAATGTTGCATGTTTTACTTGTCACATTCTGATTAAGGACGTTTGAGCAGCTCCCGCCAGTTTCATTTACAATCTGCTCACTGATTGCAAAAGGGAGATGATTTATCACTGGACAGTTAGGCTGCTTATGAGCTGCTCAAGCCTACATTGTGGGTTACTTTCTGCATACTCAAACAGTATGGTACAGTGCAATCAGCAGCAATTCAGACATTTGGATGAGTGGAATGCTGTGGATATAGTTTATCTTCATTTCAGTAAGGCTTTGATAAGGTTCCATATGATATTCTTGTTGACAAGTTGGTAAAATGTGGTTCGGATCTTATTACCGTTAGGTGGATTTGTAACTGGTTGACAGATCGCACCTGAAGAGTGCTTGTTAATGGTTCCTCCTCTTGTAGAGGAGTGACAAGTGAAGTGCCTCAGGGATCTGTGCAGCACCCTGTGTTATTCAACATCTTTATAAATGACTTGGATGAAAGAATAGAGGAGATGCTCATTAAATTTGCAGATGACACTAAATTGGGAGGGGTAGCAAATACAGTAGAAAACAGAATCAAGATACAGGATGATCTTGACAGGCTGGAACACTGCATTATAATTAACAAAGTGAATTTCAAAAAAGATAAATGTCGTTCTGCATCTAGGAAGAAAAAAGCTGAATGCATAATTATAGGAAGGAGGAGTTGTCTTGGTAGTAGTACTTGAAAAAAGGATCTAGGGGTATTAGTAGACCATACACTGAACATGAATTAGCAGTGTGATGCGGTAGCTAAAAAGGCAAATATGATTTTGGGGTGCATCAACAGAAGTATAGTGTCCACAGCACATGAAGTGATGATATCACTTTACCCAGCTCTGGTTAGACCTCACTTTGAGTATTGTGTTCAGTTCTTGGAACCACAGTTTAAGAAGGATGTTGACAAGCTGGTACGTGTCCAGAGGAGTGCGACTGAGGTGGTGACGGGTCTGGAAACCAAATTAAATGAGGAAAGGTTGAAGGAGCTAGGTATATTTAGCCTAGAGAGGAGATGACTAAGTGGTGATATGATAGCCATCTTCAAGTTTTTGAAGGGCTGTCATATAAAGCAGGTGTCCCCAACCTGTGGCCCATGGGCCACATGTAGCCTCCAAGCTCTTTCTGTGTGGCCCTCCAACCTGCTTGTTTCCTGCTATCTCCCTCAAGTCATTTTCCCTCAGACCCACGCTGTTCTCTCTACCTCAAGAGGCACCATCTACTGCCTTTCTTCCTGTTCCTTTCTTGCAAAAAATGTAATAGCAACATTGTTTCTTCTGGTTTCCATGGTTCCTTCTGTCAGCCCCCTCTTAATCTTAACCTCCATACTAGCATTTTGGCCATTCTGGATGCTTTGCTAGCTAGCAAAGCTTAGGTACCTGTAACCAATGCTCCCACTAAGCTGTGGAGTCTTTGTGAGCTACTGGCATTAAAGTTGAGAGTGAGTGATGTGGCTACTGCATAAATTAGTTTGCCCCAGAGCTATCCTTCCTGAGCTAAGACAAAAATGTGAGACAGAGGCTAAAAAACTGTGAGCTAGCTCACACTAACTCAGCTTAGAGGGAACACTGCCTATAACACTCAATTCTTTCACTCCCCCTCTCCATGCATTACCATTTTGAAGGCAATATATGTGTGTAAGGAAGATAAAGTAGTTGTGTTAATGGGTACAGGAGATGTCTGGCCTGCTTTTGCAAAAATGGTGGGGAAAGGTTACTAAAAGGGGAGGTATTTTTGCAAAAAAAAAAAAAAAGTAAAAAGTTTTTTGCATAATGAACATTTCTAGAGGCTCCACCCATCAAGGCTCCTCAAAGTGACTTCCAAGGTTACTGGTGAGGTTGCTGTTGCAGGCAAAAGCATTCTTCAATCTTCAACAAAAGCTGGTTGCTCTCACTTGCTTTTGCTTCTCCTCCCCCACCCACTCCAGCTAGGAGTCTTCTCATGCATCTGTGATTGCAGGAGCTAGTGAGTGGCCCCTTGGGTAGAGAGGGAAGGAGTTCTCTCTTATCAGGGAAGCTTACGGGATTCCCCTTCCTCCAGCCAAGCTCCCCTCCCCCAGGCTGCCATTTTGCTTCTCATGACCGAGGCTTAGCTGGCAGGCAATGATGTGTATGTGCAACCTGCATAAAATATGAAGCCAACTTAATGGCATAACCTGTGCTCCAGGTGGGAGGCTGCTCTTTCATTTGCACCTTACATGCCCTTTTTGAGAGGGCCACCAATTTTTAAAGTATTAGTGTGTGTAGATTTAAACCTCCAGGCAGTGTTTTTATTAAGAAATAAATATCACAGTATTCAATGTATTTAGAATTGTAACTCTGCCATCAGGTAGGTCAGATTCATAATCCATTTTTGAAAAATTCTTCCTAGCCTGTGCATATTGCCCAATACTCCTGATAACCATAGTGGATAGGGAGGAAGGGGTCTCTTCTCCTCTTTGCCATGGTCAAAATGAAAATCCCCAGATAAAGCAGCTAGAGTGAGGTGGTTTTGATGGGAAGGGAAGAGTTAGGCCCCTAAAACTATACTTCTCATATTTTTATTTATTCATGAATTATACTGAAACTCTGCAAATGCTGCTCTGCTAAAAATCCTGTTAAGAAGATGTCTGTAAAAGAAAGTGCTACTTCAAAGACAGAAAAAATTGCAGACAAGCACCGTGTTTTTAATGATAAAAGGGTAAAGCAGTTTGCCTGATATATCTTGAAACTGTCTCAGTATTAAAGGAGTACAATGTTAAAAGGCACCTTGAATCCTATCACAAGAGCTACTCAATATATCAAGGAGAGGTGCAAGTGAACAAGATAAAGTCTCTTAGAAATCAATGTTTTTGCAGAAAAATAGTTTTAGAAAGCATGTTGAGGAGAACCTGTCTATTGTGAGGGCCAGCTATCATGTTGCTAAATATATTCCTGAGTGGTAGACTGATGATGAATTTGTTAAAAAGTGCATGGTTAAAGTAATGGAGGAAATGGAGGAAATCATGTTAGTTGTGTCAGTTACGTTTATCTGCATCTAACAATCACCAGGCATGTTGAAGAACTAGGAGAAGAGCTGAATATGTCACAATTGTCAAGGCAAAAAGTTTTGATTTTTTTTCTTTGGTATTAGATGAGAGCAATGACATTATAGACACTGCTCAACTACTAATTTCTATAAGGTGGATAGATTCCAACTTCAGAATTACAGGAGAGTTGTGTGCATTGCAGAGTTTTAAAGGCACTACAACTGCAGAAAACACATTCTTGAAGGTGTATAAATCAGTAGAAGATCTTGGTCTGAGTTGGGATAAATTGAACAGCATCACAACTGTTGATGCAAGAAATATGGTGGGAAGTAAAAGTGGTGTTGTTGCCAAAATCAGTGGTACATTTCTCATGCAATTTCACCACATCATCCATCAGCAAGCCTTGTGTAGTAAGATTCTTCAGTGGAAAAGCCTGATGTGTATTGTTGTATCCAACATTAATTACATTAGGCATCATGGTCTTACTCATCGTCAGTTTTGAAATTTTATTTCAGAGATAGATGCAGAATATGGAGATGTATTGTACCATGCAGAAGTCAGGTAGCTTAGCAGAGGCAAAGTCTTCAAACTTTTTTTCAGTCTTCATCATGAAGTTGATGTCTTTCTCAAGGAGAAAGGAAAAGGTCAAGAAGTACTTTCTGACCCTGGATGGATTTTTGATTTGGCTTTCTTAACTGATATCACAGTGCATCTGAACACACTGAACCTAAGGTTGCAAGTAAAAGGAAAGCTTGTGTGCCACGTGGATTCTGAACTGAAAGCTTTTGAAGCATATCGAAACATTTTTGTGAAGCAAGTTAGTGAAGGTAACTTTTCAAACTTCTCATGCTGCAAAGGACTAAAACTTGAGAAGGACAGGAATTTAAAATTCAAGTTTGGAAGCCACGCCAAAGCACTGAACCTACTGCAGATGAAATTCCAGAACAGATTCACTGGTTGCCATAAGCATGGAAAAGAAATAAGAATGTTTCAGAATCCATTTGAAATAGCACCAGAAGATGCAAGTAACTTTTTTCAGATACAATTAATGGATTTGCAAACCAGTGATAATCTCAGAGGCATTACGGTCTGTTAGATTTCTATTCTGGTCTACCTGATATAGTTATCAACCTAAAGAAATTTGCTGCAGGCATGTTTACAGTCTTTGGCACCACATACATTTGTGAACAAACTTTGTCTAAGATGAAAACTGTGAAATCCAAGTGTAGGTCAAGACTTACAAATGAATGTTTATATGACATTTTAAGGGTGTCTGTCACAAACCTTGTTCATTGATGCCTTGGCAAATAGGCTTCCTCAGGAGGTTGTGGTCTCTTCTTTCTTTGGAGGATTTTAAGTCGAGGCTAGATGGCCATCTGACAGCAATGCTGATTCTGTGAATTTAGGCAGATCATGGGAGGGAGGGCTGGAAGGGATGAGCCAGTGCTTGGCTCTTCTGGCCCTTTCTTTCATGTCCAGGGTAATACTAGTCACCACTTTGGAGTCAGGAAGGAATTTCCCTCCAGGCTAGATTGGCCAGGGATTCTGGAGATTTTTTGCCTTCCTCTGGCCATAGAGCAAGGGTGACTGGGGTAATGGGGGTGGGTAGGAGGTAGTTGTGAATTTCTTGCATTGTACAGGGGGTTGAACTAGATGACCCTTGAGGTCCCTTCCAGCTCTATGTTTCCATGTTCTGTGTTTATGTATATTCTCAGACAGTTGAATGTGAATTCCTAGTTTCCTCCCCATAGCTCTGTTGTTGTTGTTGTGTGCTACTTTGCAGCCATTTGTCTAAATAAAGAGTGAGCAAATGAGTCAGTCAATTATTTATAAATCAACTCTGTTTATAAAGGAATCTTACGGTTTGAGTTCAACAACCTGACTCAGGAAGCAGTCCTAAGAAGGTCTACTCAGAAGCAGATTTCATTTATTCAATGGGACTTACTCCAGGAAAGTGCTCTTAAGACTGCTGCTTCAGCTAGCTATGACCATGGGGAAGAATTGATTTCACCTGCTATGTTGGAACCGTGATAGAAGGAAGGTAAGGTAACCTGGAAAGCAGATGGAAATGAAACTTTACCACTGCTGCTATCATGCAGCCACAAAGCTGTTCAGCACACTGTTCAAGCGGGACAGCAGCTAAGCAAGGAGATCCAAAGTTCGTAAGTACAGCTGCTGAAAATGGTATGCTCAGTGCAAAGTACGCAGCATCTCTAATTCTGACAGTATATCTTCACCAGCTGTTTTCCTGGGTTGTGCCCTGGAACATAGTGGGAACTGCTGAGCCAATCGGCTATGGATCCTAGATGGTGCTCCTGCATGATTAGAACTCGATTTCTGGGAAGTGTTCAAGTTAAATCGATTTCTCATTAAAGAAGTATTATTATACTACTTCTCACAATGTTTTGACAAACTGCACAGGAAATGTTGTCTGCTTCAAGGCTGCTGAGTGCCTATCTTTGAGTAATTTGTGATGGCAAGTGGTAAACTGCAGCATATTCTCAAGAGCAATATTACATACTGGCAAGCACTCCACCATTTGCTGCAGCAGATCTTTCCCCTCTATATATTCTCTGCCTCATTTAATCTGCTCTTTGTGAATGAAATGCAACAGGGAAGCTCTAAACATAGAAGTTTTATGGATTCTTTCGCCTGTATTTGATCTGTTCTAAGCCTGGTTCGGGTATGCTTTTACGTCGCTTTATGCAATTTTTAAAAAAATGTTCTGTTGGTTTTATGGCTGCTGGTTTGAGACTACTTTACTGTTGGCTGGTTTAGTTTTATTTGGGTTGGTTGTTTTAGTTTTATTTGTAAGCTGCCTCTGGAAAAGCAGTATAGAATGTTCTTCTAAGTAAATAAGCTATTGCTGTCAGCTTTTTTGCCCCCTATTCTGAATAGAAGGCCCACTAGAATTGGGAGCATGGATGTTTTGTTTTCTCAGTGGGGAAAAATGGTGATCAGCAACCAGCAGTGAGTTTATTTATGAATGCATCTGTTCACAAGAACAGGATAACACAAAGCCATCAGGTTATTTGAGCTAAATACTGCATATCCTGGTGGGAAAGTGTATCAATGGTTATTAGACATGGTAGCTAAGCAGAGCCTCCAGGTTCATAGGAAGAATGCTTCTGAATACCAGTTGTTCAAAGTGTGTGTGTGTGTGCACAAACAACAGGCAAGAGATGTTGCATTCAAAGCTTTCTCATTGGTTTCTTGGCTAGCCCCTGTTGAAAACAGAATATTTGAGTAAATGAATTTTTGTTTGATTCAGCACGGTTTTTTTAAAAATCTTCCTCTATTCATAACTATGATTTAAATTAAAGCTATTTAATGTGTTCCATCATCATATCAATGTTGTTCAGGCATTATGATCACAATTGTGTATTTTACCTAATTTTGAAACTCTGATTCAATCTGAGCATTAATTAAACTTTCTCCTCTCCCCCATGCCTCAGAGCTGTCATAGAATCTACTGCATCATCGTTTTGTCTAGAAATGTTTGAGTCAGGGGGTTACTGGGAAGGTTTGCTTCATAGAACTGACCTGATACTTCCCAGATCTTTCCTCATTGCTGCAAGTCAAACATCAGTACTGACATTGACCTGGACCAGACACAGGATACTGCTGCTGAAGTAACAGTCAGGAAGCTCCTCGCCAGACACTCCTATATTTTAGTCTCTCGATGAAAGAACTCTGCTTGCCACATCAGGTTTCTTTAAACCAGTCCATTCTAGCTCTAAATATCCAAATAAGGACTCTTTCAGTCTTCTTCACACTGCGTGACTAACAGAGTTGTTCCCTAGGAGTAGTGACCTGAAACTATCATTAGTCATCCTTATTTCTTCAAGCCTTCTGTGATGGACTGCTCTTTTTAAAAACTTAGATGTGTTGTACAAACAGCTGAAGGACTGTGAAGGGTTAATTCATCACAGAAACAGAAAGCCTTGAGTGACAGGCTGCTCAAAGGAATCTGATTGGTTAGCATCAGCTGACCAGAGAAAGACTTCTGAACTGGATGCTGATTGTCACATTTATGCCTTGACTGAGTTGAGTACTAACAATCTGATTTCTGCCCTAGCTGAGAAGAGTGGAGTACTGACAGTTTCAGAATTGAGCCCTGACTGAGAGCAGTTTAACACAGAGAGGAAAATTGAGGAAAGTTGGCAAGGACAACTGGGTAGTTAGATGGAGACTCCCATTCAGGCCAAGGGAAGGGAATAGATCTTCTAAGAGAGAAGGAATTTCCCTACCCAGTTTAAACAGGGGGATAGCTCTGAAGAGTGGAGAGATCCCTGGTCTGGTGTGGTTAGAAACTGCCTTTGGAGACCTTAAACATCAGCTAAAAACTCAAGACAAGTACTGGTGTTTCAAGAGAAGGGGTTTGGGTACTGGAAAGAGTGTACCAGTCTTCTGGAAACCAAGAGAGTCAGAGAATACTCAAAGAAAGTGTACAAGGCTGCGGTCACACAAGCAGTTTCCACCTTCTTTTTTGATCAGGTCGCAATGTTCGCATAAGTGCATAATCGCTCCTGGCGTTGTCAATCACTATGGTCAAGTAGTCATTTTGGATCAGGAGTCCCTGGGGAAGTTGTTTTCAAGCAACAAATCCCCCCAAACTCCTCTCTCCTGTTTCTGCAACAGAGTCTGAAAGAATCCCACAATTGACACAAAGTTAAATGCACTTAAGTCAATGGAACTACTCTCATGTAAATCTGCACTTTACCTCCCATGTATTCCACAGAAGAAAGGTGGCTGAGAGGGGCTGGAGTACTTGGCAGAGAGATTGTGGAATTGTCAAGAAGGAGCTGAAGCTTTGGATACACACTTATGCAAATGGGTGAAAGACAATCTCCCTCTGAATGCCGCAACAATCTGAACAATCACCATGGGGTGAGTGCGCAGTGAAGCCAGTTCAGGGTGGGATGTCTGATCAAAACTTCCTACAACTATTTAAACCACCACAAATAGAGGTGCAGCCAGATCACGCCAAGCCTCCAGTGTGATGCAGCACTAGAGTGTTTGGGAAAACACTGGGAAAAAAGCCTCTCAACAGAAAGATTTTAAGTAACTCTGAATAGCTTAAGAAACTCTCATTAGCCTGAAATATAAGAACTAAAATCTCTGCATGTACTGATTTTACCTCAGAGGTATCTATATTGAGTCACCTCAGAAATTTTACCCCAACTTCATCTGACGTTTCCTCTATGTTGAAAAAAAGATTTTGTTAATTTGAAATATAAAAACTTCTTGAGCACCATTTAAGTCATATAAGGAGATTCCTTCCATCCCTCAGGTTCCTGGGCTGAGAGAATAGCCAAAATATTATACTGTGACAGGGTGAGACAGCCAAAATTTGTTAGGAAAGAAGAAAACAGATAACTAGAGTGGTTCAGTCACAGAAGGGAAAGAAAAATGAAGGGAAAATTCTGCCTCTGAGGGAGGGAAGTAGAGGGGGCTGTCATACCTTCATACTAATTTAGAACTAATGATGCATATGTAATATTATCCATTGCTAATAAAGAAAGTTAGCATCAACCTAAGATTTCCATTTTGAGCTCTTCAACAGTATGTGAATAGATATATATTCTTAAACAAGAGGTGCTTTCTCATATAAAGCTTAGGGAAAAGTTGGGCCCTTATGAATGAAAAAAGCGTGAGGTTAAAGTTTGCTAATGGATGTTTCCAGTTGGAAAATGTTCCGTGGGTGAGTTATTCCAGTGCAATGAACACAAGATGCCCAGTTCTTTATCTCCTTATCCAAATCTCCAAGTGATGTGGTAGAAGTCCTGAATTCATGCCTGTCTGCTGTAGTTAAATGGCTAAGAGTGAACAAATTGAAACTATACCCTGACAAGACAGAAAATGCTGATTGGGAAGGCAGAGATCTTGAAATACATTGTGCTTCCCACCTTCAACAGGGTTCAGCTGACTCACACTGACTCAGTCAATAGTTTAAAGGTTATACTGAATCCAACATTACTGCTGGAGAAGCAAGTTAAGGCAGCCGCAAAAAAATCTCTTTCTACCAAGTTAGTTTACCCTAAAAGATGATCCACTACCTTGACATGGGAAATCTGTAGCACTCAATAAAGGTCTACCTTCAAAGTCAACTTGGAGACCCTACTTGTGCAGAATGCCACAGACTGGTTATTACCAGGAGCTATGCAGACCATGCGTATTATCCCCATTCTGCAGTCACTCCATTGGCTACTCATCAGTTACTGGGTTGAGTTTAAGATAGTTTCAGAGGGTAGCAATGTTGGTCTGCAATACGCCAGCTAGATTGGCATCCAGTAGGACCTTCAAGACTAACAAGATTTCTGAGAGTCAATGCTCCCTTCATATCTGACAACAGGAGCTTTGACTCTTAAAAGCTTATACACCAAAAATCTTGTTGGTCTCTCATGTGCTGCTGGATTGAATCTGGGTTCAGTTCAAGTCATATACAAAGCCTTTCATGGCCTTGGCCCCTCATATCTGCAGGACCATCTCTGTGCTCTGCCCCAACAGCTTTGCTCACCTGAGCAAGGCCTTCAAGCAGGTGCCACCCTGCAAACAGGCAAGATGATGTCTCTGCTGTGGCCCTCACCTAGTGGAGTGGCCTGCTTAATGAGGTCAGGAAGGCTCCCAATCTCCTAGCATTTCACAAACTCTGCAATACAGAATTATTCAGGACGACATTTTTACAAAGGTGATAGGGTTTTATTATAATGGAATTGATTCAGGAAGAATGATTTAATAAAGGGAAAGAGCGGTGGACTATACAGTATATATTATCTGTTGCTGTATGCTTATCCTGTTATGTAACTTCTGCATTGTTTAATGTGCTGTGTTAATAATTTCACTTTATTTCAGTTTTGTTCCAGGTTGTTTACCTGGCTTTAAGTCCCATCTATTGGCTGCATTGACTTACACTCAGTGAGAAAGGTGGATTATAAATGCATACATACATACATGCGTACATACATGAATGAATAAAAAGGAAGCATCTTATGCCTGACTAATCCATTCAAATTTATGCCAGAGTAATCCACTAAAGACAAGAAATTGTCTTGGTTGCCCACCTGGTTGAACTGTGAATCTTAGTGGCTTTTAATTCTATCAACTATAGTTTCCTTCAGAAATCTCTAGCTGAAATGGACCTCAGTGTTACTCATCTGAAGTCTTTTCTCTTAGATAGCTTTAGGAAAACCAGAGAGGATTGTGAGGCACTCCAAAGGGATCTGTTGAGGATGGGTGAGTGGGTGTCAATGTGGCAAATGGGGTTCAGTGTGGCCAAGTGCAAGGTGATGCACATTGGAGCCAAAAATCCTAACTATAAATACATGTTGATGGGGTCCAAACTGGCAGAGACTGACCAAGAGAGAGACCTTGGAGTCGTAGTAGATAACTCAATGAAAATGTCTAGATAGTGTACTACTGCAATAAAAAAGGCCAATGCTATGCTGGGGATTATTAGGAAGGGTATTGAAAACAGATCAGCCAATATCATAATGTCCCTATATAAATCAATGGTGTGACCTCATTTGGAATATGTGTACAGTTCTGGTCATCACACCTAAAAAAGGACATTATAGCATTGGAAAAAGTGCAGAAGAGGGCAACTAGAATGATAAAAGGGTTGGAACACTTTCCCTATGAAGAAAGGTTGAGGCGCTTGGGGCTCTTTAGCTTGGAGAAACAATGGCTGAGGGGTGACGTGATTGAGGTTTATAAGATTATGCATGGGATAGAACAGGTAGAGAAAGAGGTACTTTTCTCCCTTTCTCACAATACAAGAACTCGTGGCCATTTAATGAAATTACTGAGTGGTCAGGTTAGAATGGATAAAAGGAAGTACTTCTTCAGCCAAAGAGAGATTAACACATGGAATTCACTGCCACAGGAGGTGGTGGTGGCTATAAGCATGGACGGCTTCAAGAAGGAATTAGATGAATATATGGAGCAGAGGTCCATCAGTGGCTATTAGCCACAAGGTATAGATAGGGACTCTGGGACAAGTGATGCTCTATATTCTTGATGCTTGGGGGGGTCAACAGAGGGAGGGCTTCTAGTGTCCTGGCCCCACTGGTGGACCTTCTGATGGCACCTGGTATTTTTGGCCACTGTGTGACAGAGAGTTGGCCTGATCCAACATTGGCCTGATCCAACATTGGCTTCTCTTATGTTCTTATGTGTAGGTGACTCTCTACTACTTGGCCTATGTGATTTTACAGGGTTACTTCTTGTCTTACATTCTATAAGCAACTGGTGGAAGAGGTTATCCAGATATTTGTAGTGCAGTCATCAATATGTTGATGATACACAAGCCTAATTCTTCTTTCTAATTCTAGAGATTAAGGTGAAGCACTTAATTGATGTTTAGAGGTGGTGAAGGGCTGCATGTGGACAAATAAACCAAAGCTTCAACTACTAGACAAGACAGTCCACCGTCACCTGGCTGAGCTGTGTAAGTTAACAATTAGCATGGAATGGAACTGCCCTTCTGAAGAATCAAGTTCACAGTCTGGGGATACTTATGGATCTGGTTCTGTTGCTTGAGAGGTAAATTGCTGAAGTTGCCAGGACTGTGTTCTACCTCTTTACACTGGCTCACTAGTTGGGGGCCCATGTAGAGAGAGCAAATCTGACCACAATTACACATGACTTGGTAACATCCACACTGGATCACTGCAACATGTTCAATATTCAGGACTGACTTTGAAGAATGTCTGAAGACTTTAATTGGTGCCCAATGCAAGCAAGGTTTTTAATTGTGGGCCCCTGCAGAGATCATATTTCACCAGTATTGGGCCAAGTGCATTGGCTACTAGCTTGTTTCTTGATCCAGTTTAAAGACTCTGGAACCCCCCGCACCAGAAAGCTTGTCTTGCCCCAAAATATGATTACTGCCACCACTGATATACAATTTCATACCATTTGTATTCTGAAAAGATGATATTCAGGCATTAGATGGGTTATTAGTACTGATATGTTAAGCAAGCAGCCATGTTTGAACTCGTGGAAATTCAAAATTTAATTAAAATATATTTTATAGCAGACATGACTAAGCCTCCTGAGGAAATTGCTCCATCTTTTTGCAGTCACTGTGAGAGTCATTTCTCACCTGACTTTTCTCAGCAATCCAAATGAAAAATGAGTTGTTGTGATCCTTTCCTGCATGCGCCAATTCCATGTATCTTGCCAAGAAAAGCAGCATTTAAATATACTTGCACAATTCCAAACTGATGTGATGTGCGTGAGTATATTTTGTATTCATGTATACTTAATAGAGAACAAAACATTATGCCAGACGCTCTCCTGAGATTTCCCTTTCAGTTGTTTTGTTCTAAGATGACTGACAAACAATGTTCTGAAAGTGTTCTGTTTTTGCAGCAAGAAAATCCACATTCATCCAACACTGAACCAATTCAACCCATGCTTATAGCAGACTTACCCAACTTGTGACTGGCCAAATTGAACACATCCCACCAGCCACCAGCCATCTATGACAGCTTTAAAAAGTCTTACAAAACCTTCTGTTTTGCTGTCTCTTGCCAAGCACCTGCCTTGTACAATACATGGCTATGCCTTGATTAACAGGCTATGCATAGTATTTGTGCTGGTGAATTAAAAGTTGAACAAGCCTCATTGACAGAATTCCTGTGGTGCGTAATAATGCTGGAACACCTCAGATTAGAGCTAGTTCCCATTAAGGTAAAGATTTCCCTTGCTCGAAAGCCAGTCAAATCCAACTCTAGGGGGCAGTGCTCAGGGCTATTTTTGGGCAGGAACGCACAGGAACGGAGTTCTGGCTGGCTCCCGAGTTGGCCACGCCCAGCAGGAACTCGTTAGCATAATAGGCCACACCCAACAGCAGAAACTCATTAGGATTGGCTACATTAGGGGTGTGTGGCCTAACATGCAAAGGAGTTCCTGCTCCAAAAAAAGTCCTGGGTTTTGACAAAAAACAAGGTCAACAGAATAAGAAGCAAAAGGTGGGTGTGGCTGGATGACCACGCTTCTGATAACATGGGGGTGTGGCCTAATATGTTAACGAGCTGTGCTGTCATTGGTGTGGCCTAATATGCTAATGAGTTCCTGCTGGGCTTTTTCTACAAAAAAAGCCCTGGTGGTGCTCATCTCTGTTTCCAAGCCAAAGAGCCAGAGCTGTCCAAAGATGCTTCCATGGTCATGTGGCCAGCATGACTAAACCCCAAGGCACATGGAATGCTGTTACCTTCCCACAGAAGCGGTACCTATTTATCTACTTGCATTTTCTTGCTTTCGAACTGCTAGGTTGGCAGGAGCTGGGACCAGATATGGGAGCTCACTCCATCACACGGCACTCAAGTCTCAAATTGCCGAACTACAGACTTTCCGGTCTGCAGCTCAGCATCTTAACCTCTGAGCCACCGTGGCCCCATAAGCAGGTATCAAATATGTCATTCATGTTATGGATGGACTGGCCATTTTCATTTCTTTCAAAATTTTCTATGTTTCCATTGTCATTAATGTCGGCCTTATTTTTGTTGCTGTCATTGATAATTCTTTCGTTTTTATGGCAATTTAATGCCATTTATATGCAACTATACAAATGATGTACAAAAATATATACCTTTTACAGGGCATTTTCAGCAAAAAGAAAATAAAAGTGTTATGGGATTGTTTCTCACAAGGATAAGCAGAATATTCAAACTGAATCAGTAAGTTTATGGATTTGGCTTCTTTCCTGATTTACATGTGGAAGAAGAAGGACTGGTTTTCATACCCTGCTTTTCTCTCCCCTAAGAAGTCTTGAAGTGGCTTGCAATCATCTTCCCTTCCTCTTCCCACAACAGAGACCTTACAAGGTAAGTAGGGTTGAGAGAGTTCTGAGAAAACTGTGACTGGCTCAAGGTCACCCGGCAGGCTTCCTGTGAAGGAGTGGGGAGTCAAACCCAGTTATCCAGATTAGAGTCTGCCATTCTTAACCACAACACCATGCTGGCTTTCTGTAGGCTGTTGGGGTTGAAGAAGAATATCCTGCTCTGAATACTGAGATTGGCATAAAGTAAAAGTCAGGGTTAAAAGCAGCCATTGGGTGCTACAATTGTTTGTATTCTTTGGCTATTGAATCAGAGGGCTAATTTCAAATGTTACTTTAATATCGAGATGGATGATGCAAATCATTCATTTTGCATGGCAGGGTTGCAACATGGATCATACAGACTCACGTCTGGCACTCACGTCACACCAGAACTAGATGTGGCATGGGAAGCACGGCTGCTGCAGAAAACAACAGCATCACTTCCCCTCTATCTCTCGCCCTCTGGCAGCGTCTAGACAATGGAGGGGGAGATGCAGAGGCGCTGCTTTCAGTGGCAGCCACAAGACACAGTGTCCTCCTGAAACTGCCTCGCAGAACTCACAGGGGAGATGTCGTCAGTACATTACACACCAGTGTATGTGGGGGACTCAATAGATTTATTTATTTACTTACTTCATTTATACCCCCACCTTCCTCCCTACTGGGGAGCAAAAGTGGCTTTCATAAATCCACTCTCCTTCGCTTTATCCCCACAACAATGGTTAGGCTGAGAGTGCGTGACTGGCCCAAGGTAAGGATTTGAACCTGGGTCTCCCAGATCATAGTCCATCACTCTGAGCACTTCACCATACTGGTGCAGTGAACCAAGAACAAAGTATAAATTGAAATGAGCTATCAAAACCAACCCGGTCTTTGGAGAAGTCACCTTTTCTTTTATCTGCGAGGTGTTCCAGAACAGTGGAACAAATCTTGGATTCACTCATAAATGCTGAATCTGTGTCATCAGGTGTGAGGCTGATGCCTTTGAGCAAGTCACCCTCTCTCTGCGCCTTTGTTATTCTATCTGTAAAATGGAGATTATACTGATCCATTTTGCAGGATTATTGTCAATGTAGGCAAGACAAGGGATGCTCTGGGCTAGCACAGCCTCTCTCGGGGGGGGGAGGCTTCCATGACCTATTCTCCTGGATAGGATAAGTCCAATAATGCAAAAATTAAAAAGTGCTGTATGTGGGGAATGGAAAAATGCATGCGGCTTCTGGAATTTTGTGAACAGTGGTCCTCCCTGGGTCACATCTACAATAGTGAGCCAATAACCAGTTTTAGAGAAAATGTGGAATTTGTTCAACTGGTGGTTGGCTGAAAGCACTGACTGACTTTTTAAAAATCTGGCCATCCACTCCTACTGCAAAATGGGATTCTTTGCTACATACAGGACCTCTCTGCACCCCACACATCGTATTAGTGGGCATTTCCCTAGTAAATGACAAAACATTTGATAAGACAATATACTGTAACTCTGTAAGCTCCAGGGACATTTAATTTTGGGACCTAACATTAGTACAAAAATTATAGCAGTTCAGTATGTGCTACAAAAGGATTGCAAAATAAAGTTTTGAAAACTTTGCAATTTATTTATTCATTCTGCTTTTTATCCTACAGGATGACCAATGGGGGGTGGTTTTTTAAAAAAAAAACTAGTCTCAAAGGAGTTTCGCAATATGTAAGAACAGTTTTCCATTGTTTCGCCTGTCACTTTCCTAGTTAATCCTCCCATCGGCTCAAACTTTTAAGGTTTGGGATTGTGCAACCTCCACGCCTCCCCCTCCTCACAGCTCCCATCCAAAAAAAATTAATAATAACCAGAAGCACTCCTATTACAGCACCAGGACTAGCATTACTCATTCATTCAAGTTCAGGCACTCTCACAGCAATATTTAAGGGCTTCTGCACCTCCGTCTTACAGAATCATCTCTGCTTGGGACTCGCTAGAGACCTTTCAGTCAAGGAAAGGCTGAAACTTCCAAGGAAACTGCTCGCGACTCCTACTCAAAAGAAATGTTTTCCTTTCTGTTTATTTTTCTCTCTCTCTGGTCTTTCTCATCTACCCAGAATGAAGATGACTACGAAGACTTCTTTGACCTAAATTTTGACAATGAAATAGAAATTCCTCCAACAGAAGAAAGTAAGTAGGAGTTGGGGGGGAGTTGGAGATATTATTTTTGCCTGTGTCTCACAGTGTTTAAGTACAAGTTAGCTGTTTGTCTAGCAACAAAAGAAAGAGCATTCAGAGACTGCAATATTTATTCTTCCCCTGCTGTAGAAGCCGTAGGCAGCAGATACAAAAATAGAGTTAGTGTAACAAGACCCTCACTTCACCCGGCAGATTCCTCAGCCCCTTCCTCCCTTTTATAATGCAGAGGTTGAAATAACAACTGCTGCTTTTTGACCAAGTCATGCCTTTCTCTTACTTTCTGGGGAAATCCCTGACACTTTGGGAGTCTGCAGACGATCTGAGAAACACATGTCTTCTTATGCTGCACCAGTACTTAAAGCAAATCATCCAGCACAGAAAGGTGGTATAACTGCTGCTCTATGTTTTGTTCTAGCTGTGTCCTGCGATTGTCAACGAGAGCACACGGAATGGGACAAGCTCTTCATCATGCTTGAGAACTCGCAGATGAAAGAGAGCATGCTGCTCCACTCCCTGGATGAAATCCTTAAGGTGGAGCTGCAGAGACTGAGGGATGAAATGCTCCAACTTGTGGAGAACTTTTCTAGCCGTTGCATCACATCCACCGAGCAAGCCACCTCCTGGATTTCAAGCCAACTGGACCAGATTCTGGAAAGGAAGAACCAGGAAGCCGAGGACCGGCCTGTGGTGCTCCATGAATCAGAGCAAGGCAAAGTCCTCCAAGAAATTCTACAGCTGAGTCGAAACGTGTCCAATCGACTCAGCCGTCTGGAGCACGCTTGGCGGAGGAAAGAAGAGCTGGATATTCAGCAGAGGGGTTTGCCGGAGAAAGACTACATGACAAGAGGAGACAGTTTCATTCTGAACTCGCTCTGGCAAGAGCTGCAGGAAGCCAAAACTGAACTGAAGGAATCCCACAGAAAGAAAACACAGAACTTACTGCCAATCGGTAAGTTAAAACGCTGTTTGACACAGTCAGTGCTAGTAACACATTTTACATCTGCTCCCAAACAGCCATGTTCAGGAATTCGGTGAAACACTGTCACCTGGTGCCTCAATTACACAAGAGGAAACATTACTATAAAGCCTGAATGGCAGCACACTAACTTTACAGACTAGCCCATTGTATACAATGCAGTAGCCAATGAACAGGTACACACAGCACAAAAATAAGCTAAGGACTATGTGTGAAAAGTTGTTGAAGGAATCTTCAGGGCTTATGTTTTGACTGCACAAAGAAAGGTTTCTGAACTGGTCCAAACACAGCAAACATATTTGGAAGGCATTAGGGAGTTACTGAAAATATTTGTAAGGCCTTGACATCTTGTTGTCTGCCATGTGCATAGCCACAGATTTACATACTTTTTCATACTTTGCAAAAAGAACACCCACCATAATACTCTAAAAAGTCTACCCTGTTTCTTTTCAGTCCTGCCTTTGCTCCCCTCCCACTAACCTGCCTCCTTCGCTGCATTCCTTGGAGGCTACTTATGTGCAGAATGTGACCCTGTGAGCCCACTGATTATGTCAACAGGCTATTCATCAACTCTCAAGCTTCAGGCCATAAATGGATTCTCCACAGAGGTTCAGGAAGGCAGAACAGTTTTCACCCCATGTAGCAAATCTGGGTAGTGGATATATTAAGAAGATTTTCTATCTCCCTCCTTGGAAAGACCAGTGCTATGATATCTCAACTCTAGCAATCATTCATATGTGATGTTTTAGATGTTATGATTCATGCTACATATTAATGAAATAATTACTATAATGAAATTACTAATATCTTTGAATTTCATACTCCTCCCCCAACTTGTTGCATAACCAGGACTTCTAAACTGACTGTAGTACTGATATGGTACCTGACTAAAGAAATCTAAAAGCATTTCTTTTTTAAAAAAATGAAGCACTAATGTTAGGGTAATATAGGAATAGGCCTTTTCGAATTAACCACACAAAATGAGCAAAAACTACCTTATCCACTTCTAATTTAACATATAAGGTTAATAATACTCAATACTTATTATTTCTCTCCATCCTTCCCTCTCTGATCATACCACTCATAGAAGCGTTGCCACGTATTTATGAAGGCTGATTCATCATGTCCTTTCATCATCACTGCATATTTTTTAAACATAGGAAATCAGACTCTGCACATCCAACCAGAATGGTATCATCTACACTCAAAACGTTCAGCCTTATTAAGCATTCTACATTTTACCTTCCTGTTGTTCTTTCTGGTGCAAAAGTTATTTCAATTACAACAGAATATATACATGCACTCTTGTGGTCAGGTAGAAAGATCTGCTCAATAACACAGATGGTTCTAATAGCTACACAATAATCAGCAAAATACAACTTTGCATTGAAACAAAATTCTTAGAATCTTATAAGGAATTATTTAAATTATTATTTAATCATTTTAGTAAGGTACAAGGAACAATTAGCGGCTCGTTTTTGTTAATTAGCATTTTGTCTTACTAAAACTGGAAACATCAAGTTAGTCTGTTGTAGTCTCTCTCTCTCTTTTGGAAGACACTCATGAAATAAAACAGAAACAATTCATGTGGCTCCTAGTTGTGCACATTTGTACTACAGTGATAATAAATGGTGTGAGCCAGCTGGATCACTTAGGGATTTCAATGGGAGAGTTATATCATAAGTGGATAGTGTGGCCGACGTCTCCTCATACTCCCATCCCTGTAATATTTAGTGCCGTAAAACATGACATCATCCCACCAGAAGTTTCCCCACCCCCACCTGACTTCATTGACTACAACATGAAAAGGAGAGAAAAAAATCACAACATGGTGATGTCATCATGTCACATGTTTTGCACTACTAAATTTTGTTGAGGGAAGAGAGGAGGAGGAGTTTTGGGAAACATAGACTGGCTGTAATGTATAGATCCAGCCTCAGATAAATACTTACATTTTTTCCCCATTGAAGTCAAAATGTTTAATTTTGGTTGGATTTGTGTTCTGCAGAATAATTCCACTGACTTCACAGAACCTGTTCTTAATCCATAACAGAAGCTTTTGGTTTCATACATTTTGAAGGGGGAAAGAAAAGTCATGATTTGATTATGAACAAGAAGAGCGGATTTTTGAAATGCCTCATAAATCCCTCTGGAAATCTCTTCTAAAAGTTTTCAGCAACTGGTTTTGATTTCTCACATAATCTGGATTCCTGCCAGGTTGACTCTGAAAAGGTTTTCTAATTATGCTGGTTGCTTATGAAACTGGTTTTGATTTTGCTTACTCAATAATAAAGCTAGAAATTCTGCTAATTAAAAGGTCATTTATACATAGAGCTCTTTGCTCTTTAAACTAGTACCCCTGCTGAACCATCTCTTTGTGTCCAGTTCCGAATGCTGAAAATTATTTAATGCACTCAGTCATTCAAAACTAAACAGCACATGACCAGCCCAATAAATAGAAAAGGTTACTAGTTGCAAGCTATCTTTTATTGTACAATACCTTGATTCTTTTCTTGGTTATTACAAAGGGAGGGGCTATGGCTCAATGGTAGAACATCTTTGTGGCATGTAGAAGGTCCCAGGTTCATTCCTCAGCATCTCCAGTTTTCATGTGTGTTCCAGAGCCCTGATAACGCTATAGTCATGGTGATGCATTCCAGTGTAGGAATGTGCAAAAAAAAAATCACCATCTTTCGGTTTGAGTCTATTGGACCCCCCCAAAATTGGTATTTCTGAAAAATCCAGGATCCCGATACTGATATAGTATTGGGATCTGGGATTTTTCAGAAATCCCAATTTGGTGTGTGTGTGTGTGTGTGTGTTTCCAATATACCCGAGAAGGAAACTGCCAATTAAAAAAAAGCCAGTCAACCTCTGGACCTGGCTTGGCTTCTCCTGCAGCCTGGTTTAAACCCAGGATATCCATGCTGTGGGGAGGCCTCTCACCGCCACACACAGACCTGTCTGGGGATCCTTGTCCTGCAGCATGGTTTAAACCATGCTGCAGGAGAAGCTGTCCCCAGGATCTGCATGTGGCAGGGAGGTCTCTGCCATCTCATGCAGACCTGGTTGGGAGGCCTCCTTCTGCAGAGCGGTTTAAATTAGGCCTCGGGAGAAGCTGTCCCCAGGATCTGCATGCAATGGGGAGGTCTCTTGCCACCACAACAGACCTGGCTAGGAGGCCTTGTCCTGCGGCATGGATTAAACCAGGCCACAGGAGAAGCTGCCCTGTGTGGCAGGGAGTCTCTTGCCACCACATGCAGACCTGAGAGGATCAGCTGGGGTGGCGGGAGCTGAGAGCTCCACACCACCTTGGCTGGGGCTGGCTCCTCTTAAAAGCTTGGTTTAAACTGAGCTGCAAGAGGAGCCAGCTGCAGCCAAGGCAGTGTGGAGTTCTCAGCTCCCACAACCCCGGGCGATCCTGGGCTGCCTCCTCTTACAGCTTGGTTTAAACTGAGCTGCAGGAGCCCACCAGCCATTAGGTATAGCTCCTTGAATAAAAGCTGGAGAAAAATTGGCTTTTATTCGGGCTCAGCTATACTGGTAGCTGATCAGATTCTCTGACTCTGTATTTGGCTTAAATAATATCCCCCAAATACTGGTAATAATAACTGGAAAATACCAAAAAAAATGCCAAATGCACACTCCTACTCCAGTGTTTTCAAGTGTTGTGTTGTGGTTAGAGTGTCAGACCAGGATCTGGGAAACCCAAGTTTGAATCCTCACTCTGCCATGGCAGTTTGCCAGGTAACCTTGGGCCAGTCACACACTCTCTGCTTAACCTACCTCAAAGGCTCGAAGTGGGGATAAAATGGAGAGGGGCAAAATCTTGTAAGTCACTTTGGGTCCCTACCTGGGACAAAAATGGGGTATAAATGAAGTAAATAAATAAATGTATGTGCTATTTACCCTTCTTTTATAAAGACCTAATTTGTTTTTCACTTAAAACAAAACTGTTTTGGATTGGCAAGCACAACTGAGGCATGACTTAAAATTCTTCTTGCCTCTCTTGTTAAAAAGTTTTGATTGTCCACATTTAGTTACGTTCTGTCTTGGTCACTGGTATTTCTGAATGGTTTCTTTTTCTGGGTGTGCGCATGTGTTTATTATTCCTTTTTTTCCCTTATGGCAAAAAGATTGTTCTTTTATTTTTCATTAACACAATTGGCAACCTAGATAATTATTTTTTAAAAGATTAAAAATATCAATGAGCCTATATTGCAGTCAAAATGGAAATAATAATAGGACTGCCTACTTCATATAAAACTACTTCATAACTCTGGCCATCTTCAGGGTGCCCCCAACATCTGCTTCAGGTTCCCCCATCACCTGAGGCTAGATTAGGCAGACCAGGTCTCCCACTATTGCAGGAGACCTCCTGTCCCCACCCTCTGGCTTTCCTATTGCTTCCTAGTACAGCAGTGGGAGCAAAAGGGAATGTGAAAGTGACACCATGGTGACATCACTTCTGGTCACATAACTGGAAATGATATCACATATCA
The DNA here is from genome assembly GCA_029375565.1 of Gekko gecko. NCBI lineage: Eukaryota > Metazoa > Chordata > Lepidosauria > Squamata > Gekkonidae > Gekko > Gekko gecko. The sequence continues at coordinate 118,050,366 of JAPDNY010000008.1, forward strand.
CTGAGATGTTCTAGCAATTTCCTAAATCTCTATGGCAGCACAGGCATTTCTGCTTCTGCTCACAAGGCATTTCCCCCCTCCATTGGAAACAATGGAGGATGGGGGCATATCCTTCTGGGGCCTAAAAAATTGGACCCTCTGCTCCATTGTTTTTGAAACTTGGGGAGGGGGTTTGAGGAGAGGCACCAGCAGCTATGTTGCAAATTTGGTGCTTCTACCTAACCCCCCAGAGCCCCAGATACCCCCCAGATCAATTCTCAATTATAGCCTATGGAGCCATTGACTATAATGATCCCCCTAGGCTACAATGGAACTGAAAAAAATATTTTTTTGCACATTTCTATTATGCTTTTCAGTATGATTTGTAAGCTGCCTTGAGTCACAGGGAAAGGTGTGATATAAATATTTGAATAAATAAGTACTTTGGGCATTTAAGCAACTTCCCGTTTGTTAGGTTAGGGCAGGGTTCTGACACTGATTGTTCCTCCTCTGTTATACTTGTCCTGTAATGCTGGTTGTCATATTTCACTAAAAACAAAAAACAAAGTAGACTGCAGGAGTTCCCCCCTCCCCCAAAGTGCTGGTACGTTTTCTAAGGCTGAACACAAAGCGACGATCTGAGGCCAGGTCTACCAATATAGTGGACTGGGGTGGATAGACCTGTTCTCCAGAGGCCAGGTCTTCCAATATAGTGGATCAGGGTGGATAGATTTGTTCTCCAGAGGCTAGGTCTACCAAAATAGTGGAAATGGGTGGGTAGACCCATTCTCTGGAGGCCAGGTCTATCAATAAAGTGAAAAGGGGTGGGTAGGCCTGTTTTCCAGAGGACAGGTCTAGCAGTATAGTGGAAAGGGATGGGTGAAATTTGACTTGATTCTGTTTTCTCTCATAATGTTTAAATTATTCTGAAAATACAGTTTAAATATAATTTAAAAGAATTTATTCTGAGATTTTTATAAGATTATGGAAAGTAATCTAAAAAAACTAACTTACACAATAGTCAAACTCTAATGCCAGAGGTCTTTTTGGGGGGGAGCGCACCGGAGTGCAGCTCTGGGAGCTCAGGAGCCAAGCCCCACCCCCAGCCGGCGTTCCAGGGAGTCTTTCAGGCAGCCGAATGTCAATTTCAGCTCCATTATATCCTATGGGCCCTTGAAGTCAATGGTGAAAACACAGGGTATATTCTGGGGGCTGGAGGGGAGGGGGTTTGAGGGAGAGGCTCCAAACTGACAAAAAGTAACTTTTTCCCACCATAGAGAACGATGGAGGGAATAGGGGCAACCTGTTTGGGAGCCCATAGAATTGGACCCCCTGGTCCAATGTTCTTGAAACTTAGTGGGTATCTTGGGGAGAGGTTCCATCAGCTACCCTGTCAGTTTGGAGCCTCTCCCTCAAACCCCCTCCCCTCCAGCCCCCAGAATATACCCTATGTTTTCACCATTGACTTCAATGGCCCGTAGGATACAATGGGGCCGAATTGCCGCCAAATTTCTTTCATTCCCTCCTTTCCTTCTCTCTTTTTCCTCTTTCCCTCCTTCTTCTCTTCTCTCTTTCTTTCTTTCCCACCTTCTTCTCTTCTCTTTTTTCCTCCTTTCCCTGTTTCCCTCCTTCTTCCCTCTCTTTCTTTCCCTCCTTCTTTCCTTCTCTTTCTTTCCCTCTTTCCTTTTCTCTACTCTCTCTCTTTCCTTCCCTCTTTCCTCCTTCTGTGGCCCAACTCTCATGAGAAGGAGTTTAAACTTTAAACCCCTTGTCTCCTAGCTCCCCCACCCAGGCCTGCTGGGGAAGGGAAGGGGAGGCTTTTGACGATGCCTCCCCCCCCTTTTGCTTCCCCTTCTGACATCACTTCCAGTGATGTCAGGGTGTGTGGCATATGCTAATAGCCTAATAGCTCATTAGCATACCATATGCTAATGAGCTCCTGCCACTGTTTTTCTACGAAAAGACCCCTGTCTAATGCTACTAGCTTTTTTCACTCACAAAGTAGAATTTCTGCTCACAACACTGTGGAACTTAGAGGGAACACTGATTGTGACATCAAAATTATGGAATTTCCTCCCCAGGGAGACTTGTTTGGTCACTACTATCATTGTCTTCCACTAGCAGGTGAAGACTTTTCTAGTTTCTTGGTGTTCCCTCCCTGACCCCCCCCCCTCCTGTTTATGTGTTTTGTTTAATCATTCTTAATTTTAAAAGTGATTTTAATGTTTTTGATTGTTTGCTGGGTTCCTCATAATCCTTTTCTAGCTAAATGAGTAAAAGGAATCTTCCAGCAGTGCAAGAAAGCCATAATTTTGAACAATCTTTACTTTATTAAAGCTGTAATTTCAAGACGGATCTAGCTTTTAGATAGCAAGAAATGGGGTGAATTTGAAATGCATTCTTCATTTAGTACTGCATGTTAATGTGGCAACAATAATATCTCCAAAATCTCATTCCACCTTCTATTTATTAAAGTATTCCAATGATTAACCATTGTTGACCCAATAACATTTATTTGCTACATTTCTACAAGTAACTGAGACTTGTGTACTCACTTTCCCATTTTATCCTTACACCACGCCTATGAGGCAGACCGAGATATGATGACTGGCCCAAGTTTACTTGGATCACATTCATGGCTGAGGCTTTGAATCTAGCTCTATCCAACCCTGGTCTACCACTCTGTATCAGGCTAATCGAAGTGGAATTGTTTTTGGCACCATATATACCACTACATAAGATCTAGTCCTTACGGCAAAAGTCACCATTATCCTGTGAAGATTATAAATAGATGATTATTTATCTTTTTTGTGTCATAAGAAAGCCTAGTAATAATTCCACCAAGCAGTAAATTTGTAAGGAAGCCAAGTAATAGATGTACCAGGAATTAAAACCACAAGGAAGTCTAGTAATATTTCCACCAAGAACTAAACCTGTAAGTTACACCACACTGAAATTAATTCTAAAACAAACAAACAAACAAACAAAAAAACAAACAAAAAACCCTACCAATTATCAGGCCATGGAAATAGATAGCATTACCACACAGAAGGCAGCATCAACACCCCCCTCCCATTACTCATTGAAAAATAATGGAGTAAAGTTCTTTACTATGTCAAAAGTAGTCATGAGAATCTAGTACAAAACTCTCATAACTTGACGCATGTACCGATCATATGTAGCTGTGACCACGTACAAGGAGCTAACACCACCAGCAGTGTAGATTCAACCCCTTTTCCATTAATTGGGCCAGAATTGCCTTGTTTCCCTTTGTACATCTGTACATACAGGTATATGTGACTGCTAAGGTTTTTATGCCAAACTGCATATTCAGGACACTATATAACATTAGGTAATAGCTTGCACTTCTGTTTATAATGAATTTCATCTGTGATCAAACTGGATTGTCTAAGCTATAGCAGAATACTCTAACCATTACATCAGGCTGAAATGCACACGTGGAAGTCGGTCAACTCTTTCTGTTAACAGCAGTGAGAGGAGAACATATCCAATAAAAAGGGTCATAGAGCACATAATTAAAAATTGATACCACATTTTTTCTGGTCCTAATACTTTTACTTAATTATGATATCATTGCAAAAAATTTTGTGAGGTGCTTTAGAAGCCCCCTTGGTGCCTTAAATATTATATTGGATATATATTTAAATAAATATATAAACAGTTGCCAGGGGACTTATCCAAAGCCAGTGAGATAAACATAAGTATAATATGGCAGCCTGGCCTTAAGTTGATGGTAAGTAGAAACATTAGAGATAGCTTTGAGACTGGGTGGGGAGGGTTAAGTGTAGAATGTGGGAACAAGCATAGAGTTAGAAATTCTTAGGTAACATGTGCCCTTTGATATCCAGTTTGATTTTGGAAATGTATTGGTCTCTACCTGATCTGCCTGTTTGGTGGGGAGGGGGCCAACCCTGCTTCCAGTAGCAAAAAAACCTGCCATTATATAGTGTGAGGGGTTAGCTATGATTGGTGGTGAAGACTGGAAATGGCAGTGCAAGGGTACTTAGTGAGGAGAAAAAGAAGAGTTGGCTTTTATATTCCACTTTTCTCTACCCTAAGGAGTCTCAAAGCAGTTTACACTCACATTCCCTTCTTCTCCTCACAACAGGGACCTTGTGGGACTGAGAGAGTTCTGAAAGAATTGTGACTATCTCCCAGTGGGCTTCAAGTGGAGGAGTGGGGAATCAAACCCAGCTCTCTGGACTGGAGTTCATGGCTCTGTTGAGCACTGCTGAGCACTACTGATGCTATGCCTACATATGGGACAGTTAAATTTTATTGAAATACTTAGATGTTCATGCTCTTTCAGTCTCTTTGAGGTTTTCTGCCTAAATCTGCAGGTAGTAGAGCCTTAAAGTCAAGCTTAGTTTACCAACCCTATGAATTGCTGAACAATATGTATCAAATCCACTTTTTGTCCCATAAACTGTGTATCTAAGAATTTTGCTGATTGGAAACAGAGGTTCCCAGCACCATGTGAACAAATTATACTGTTCTACAGTTATCTGAGATACACATGAGCCTTGTAAATAATCTTAAGTGGTTGATAATGGCTTCTTTTCCCCCTTTTTTGGCAGGTTGTGAGACAGCTCTTTTATTCCCAATGCGTTCCAAAAAAATCTTTGCAAGTGTTCACCCAACAACTGAAATGATGCTCTCTTCCTTTACTGCCTGCATGTGGGTCAAAGCAACTGCAATGCTTGACAAAACTATTGTTTTCTCATACGGAACCAAGAGAAACCCCTATGAAATCCAATTCTACCTTAGCTATGATTCGGCAGTTCTTGCTGTGAGTAGTGACCTGAACAAAGTAGTTGCCCCAAATGTCATTACTTCAGGACAGTGGACTCACTTTTGTGGTATTTGGAACTCAGTTAATGGGAATGCATCCCTGTTTGTAAATGGAAAGCTGGTGAAGGCCTCCTCAGATATAGCTGAGGGACACATCATTCCAAACACTGGAATTCTGCAGATTGGCCAAGAAAAGAATGGCTGCTGTGTTGGAGGTGGTTTCAATGAATCCTTAGCCTTCTCTGGAAAAATAACTGGCTTTAACGTTTGGAACAGAGTCCTAAGTGAAAAAGAGATAACAAGGCAGAGTGAAGAAGAATCATGTAACATCCGTGGCAATGTAGTAGGTTGGGGGGTTACAGAGATTCTTCCCCATGGAGGAGCTCAGTATGTTTTCACTTTTTGAACGAATGCAAAAATTATCCTTCCAGACTATTATGAACAAAACAAGCACACAGCGTCTAACAAACCAGAATATCTACAAGTCTGAGGGCTGATGTACACGATATGACCTCCACACAAGGGTTGCTCTAAATTTCACAGGTTTGTGATGCATGTGGAAAATTGCCTGATCTGTGAGGTGAACCAGGACATACCATAAGCTGCCATTCAACCACTGTTCACAAAGAAACTCCTAAACAAGACTCTATATGGCAAAAGTCTTCTCAGAGAATGCAGCAGCTAGCAGCCACAGCTACCTTTCTACAGGTTCCTGATACCAGAAGGAGGAGGTGAATGAGCGAGTGGATGGGTGGAACAGTGTTGAAAGGTATTTGGAAAGGAGCTTTCTGCAGATGACAGTAGCAGCTGTCAGAACAATGAACTGCTACAGATGCCTGGATGCTTTTCAGCATATAGAAACTTATTCATGAGCTCCAACATGAAGTATCAATAGCCTCTGGGAACAATTTAAAATGGCTTCCCTGTGGCAGCAGTATTGTTGTGAGCATTGGCTCTTACATATACCTCATGAAGAGTCAGTACGTGCAGTTCTAAATTGAGGTATGAATCCAAACACTGGCTCAGCAAAAAAAAAAAAAAGATGAAACTTATTCAAAGGCATTTTTGAACATACTGAAGAAATACATTGCAACAGCCATTCTTAATATAGAGATTGCTGTTACTGTAAGTTGGTTTCAGAGCATATAAGTGCCAAATAGATATCAGAGACCAGATTTTTGTTCAAGAACTTTCATCAATCAAATAACTATATAAAAATGGCTAGAACCTTTATCTGCAGAGCTAATATTATGCTATTTTCTGGGGAATCCCCTGTTTGTAGCTGTTATATTACTAATGTGAATTTTACAGATGAACCTTATAAGTGTCATGAAGTAACAGGTGTTGGTTTTGTTCATTGTTCCTGATATGCACACCTGAATAAAACTAGTGTTTTGTCCAAGATATTATTTATATTGGAGTCCACCTAGCATTTGGATACTTACAGTTTGTCTGCTGTGTTTTTCTTTGAAGAGGATACAGCTGTATTATATTGTAAATTGATTTTGTACTAATTTTATTGAAATTATTTTTATAAAATTGTACCATAAATAAAAATACTTTATGAAAATTTCTTTGTCTGGAGGGTGTTTTTTCCAGGGTTTGATATCTGAAAGCAAGACCTGAATTTCCCTTTTACTGAGTAATTCCCCCTCCCCTTATATATTCTTCACTATTTGCAGAAACATCTCTCAAAAATGGATCTTTTAAACCTGGGGCCAAGTAGTGAATAATGCTTTATGGCCACATTCCAACACAGAGTTAACCACAGTAAGCATACCGAAGTCAATGGGATTAAACATATTTAACTCACTGTAAGATCGTAGCCAAGCCTGTTACTGAATCTTTGGCCATTCCAGCCGAAGTTACCCTATGTAAACACAGGAAGCAGCAGGCCCCGATGATCCCATGCAGGGGCTTTCCCTTGTAAGGAATAGTTGATGTGCTCTAACAGCCAGGCTAGCACTCTATAACACTTCACAGTTATAGAGCCGGTTTGAGAAATACTGAAGAAAACCAGTAATGTCACTTCCACATACAGCTGGCAGTCCCTTTTCCCTATTCAAATGAGCTCTCAGACTGAGATCTTTCACATCACACTGCTCAGTTCAAGTTCACCTTCCTCAGAGGTTCTATCACCCAAATGCAGAAGTCACTTGCACAATTGGCTGGGGTGGTTTCAATAACGTCTGAAGTTACTCATAGTTAAGTATGGCAAGAGACATAGTTATCTTCAACAATTATCTCCTCACAAGTTTTAAGATGAAATCCAAACAGTGCAATTCTACCCCACAATGATTTATGTATCAGAGAAGAAAAAAATACACTGACAAAGTGAATGTATGCCATTGTTGCAATGCACTGCAAGGAGAAAATATAGAGTTGGAGGAATCATGGAGAAAGTGTGGGGTTTAGCTCAAATCCTACATGGAACGGTAGATTGAGTCAGTTATCCATTCTTTATTTTTCATCCAGGTTGGACTACTGTCTGGAAGGTCCACTTTCACAGACTAAGTAGGTAAGCACCAGGGACAGTGTCTTTTCTGTAGCGGTGCACAAGCCCTAGAACTCCTTCCACATAAAGCTTCTTTCCTCAGGTCATTACTCTATGAAGGCCAATATTGACTCAGCTGACTAACAGCAGTGCTCCAGGATCTCAGGCTGAGGTCTTCAATATCACTTGTTCCTTTTAACTAGAGATGCCACTAAGTGATCCTGGGGCATTCTGTATGCAAAGCAGAAGAAATACGACCAAGGCTTGTCCCTTCATATGATGACTTACACAGTGCCATATTTACAAGTTTTGGGGTGGTTCTTTTACCAGGCTTTTCCTAACTTTATTTTTTAGGATTTTAAGGGCTTCTAGGTTTATTGTGCATGCTGTTTTAAATCATTTTATTGCACTTTTCTCTAGTTTTGCTGCTGTTTTTATCCTTTTATCTTGCATTATGGTTTTACTGTTTTAGAATTCTTATTGTTGTAAACTGCTTCACGGAGATCTACAAGCAGATGAAGAATACAAATAGTTCAAATAACAGATTCACCTACAGGTAGCGTAGCTCATGCCTCTGACTGTGGCTTAATGTTATACCAGCAAAAGAAATTATGTAAGTAAAAAAACCCTCCCAGACAACTGCTCCCCCCCCACCTTATCCTCCCCTACATCCACAAGCCCTACAGAGGACTGGATTGCACAACAGTATATAAGCCTCAGTAAGGACATGGAGAGCTTGGCCCCATAGCATATTAATCACATCAAACGTGGCCATGTACAACTACTAATGAAAATTCTGCCTATCCCAGACAAAAGCTCCCTAAAAACAGTGTGGGTGACTAGTTCTCATGTAATACTTTCATACAGAGAAACTTCTAAAAGTTCGGTATCAGAATAGATCAGTGCAGTGGAACAATATTATATAAATATGGTTTATCCTTCAAAGATAAAAAAGGACTTCTTACAAGTCTCCTTAAGACTCAGTTTTCACTGAAACTTCAGAAACATGCATTGTGTTACTGAATAAAAGTAAAGAATAAAAGTTTCAAGTCTTAAGTGAAAAAAAATCTATTTGTACCTCATATTTAATAAAAATAGCTAAAAATAAGGAATGCTTCATTCACCAGGTCTTAGGCAAACTAGAACGAAATTTGTTCTGTGATAAACACACTCTCTGGACCTGTCAAAATTAGGGTTGCCGGCTCTGGGTTGGGAAATACCTGGAGATTTTAAGGGTGGAACTTGAGGAGGGCGGGGTTTAGGGAGGGGAGAGACTTTGATGGGTATAATGCCATACAGTCCACCTTCCAAAGCAGCCCTTTTCTTCAAGTGAACTGATCTCTGTCACCTGGAGATCCCTTGTAATCCCACGGTATCTACAGCCACTACCTGGAGGATGGTAATCCTAGTCAAAGTCTACAAATTTTGTGTTATCGAAGCATCAAGTATCTTGGCTTTATGCCTCTGATTTTCTTACTGCATGAAAGCGTGCAAGGTGACAAAGAAATCCTTCAGTCCTAGCAGCTTTCCAAACTTCAGCTCAACATCATCATGAGTTGTGGGTGTTTTAAAGTACATTCGTTCTATCTTTAAAAATTACACTGTCTTTGAACGAACTTCCTACTTCATTTGAATAATGTATTTCTCTTACTCTGCTCAGGCTCAACTAGGAGTGCTGGCAACAGGCAGAAGATTTGGGACCCCCTGCTCGGAGTGGAGTAATTGGAGTAATTTGCACCATTGGAGTAATTTGCACACAGCCCTGTGGAAATTGCTATCGCTCCAACGGAATGACATCACTCCCAGCATGAACTCAGAAGTGGTGCCATTATGTTGGGGTGATGTTCTAACATAACTTATGGGTTTGCACTACAAGTGATGTTACACTGTTGGAGAGATGGCTATTTCCCCCACATTTCCTGCCTCTCACTGCCCTATCGATCAGGGGTTGGAGGGGGTTGGGGGCTGCCAGGAGAAGGTCTCCTGCTCTCCTTCCAGAAGCCCTAAGGCCAACTGAGGAGAAACCATGTAGATATTACCCTTGGCTAATTCCTGGCTCCTCCCAGGAACTACAACATAAAACAGGTTTTTTTTATTTTTTATGTGGCTGCAGTGAAGCTATGCAAGACTCCAGTTGTTCGGCTCCTCCCCTCTGTGCTCCATAACTACTCCCGTGAAGCACACTAAAGATGGAAGGGGGAAATATTAATGCGTTAGCACCCCCAATTATTGTTTCAAAAGCAGTACGTATGATATCAGTTCAAGGGCATCTAGCACTGCCAAGCCCCCAGTCTGAACAGTGGTGGGGAGAAAAATAACAACCCATCCTATAACAGAGGCTGCAACGTCATGTCACTTCTGGTTCTACCATAAACTTCCCGGCAATTCCTAGAGCTACTTATGTCACTTCTGGTTTTTTATTGGAAATGACCTGATACCACAGTTGGTATTACATCCCCCATACCCCCACCCACAGCCTTTCTGCTGGCTGCCAAGCACTGCCCGGCAACCCTAAGGGCCACACACAACCCCCACCACCCCGTCCTATGAGCTGTTTTGCAAGTGCTACCATTTTTATAGGGCCTGGCTGAAAACCCCAGTGCAAATCTTTGTATTGACTTATCTGGGCTGTGTGACCCTCTGATCCTAATCACAGTGTTGCAGCCGTCAGGACCGCACAAGGAGCCCTGTTAGAAAAGAAATCACTGAGAAATGACACAAGTATTTACTGGAGAGAAGGAGCTGACAGATCTGAATCCAGTTTTCCTCTTCATCCCAAACAACTGATCAGCACCATCATCAATCAGTGGTTCTGTGCATTCCAATCTGGAATCCAACATACAGAATCCATGTGCACACAAGGTTCTCATCTAGCCAGGAATACATGCACAGAGGGCTACTTTTACACAGTCTGGACCTCTTATCCAATTCCTTTTGTTCTTAAAGCGAATCCAGTCATTTCTGATTCCTAAATCTTACCAGATCATTGTGAAACTAATAATTCCTGGAAATTCTTTCTCAGACATCTAGAGCAACATCTGGTGGTAGAGTAATGTAAATGCAAAAAAGGGAAAGAAATAGAATTAAGAGCTCTGAACTACTTTTCATGAAACATTAGACTACTAATTTGTAGGGCTGCCAGCTCCAAATTGGGAAATCCATGGAGATTTTGGGGGTGACGCCTGAGCAGAGTGGGGTTTGAGCAGGGGTGGGACTTCAACAGGGTACAATGCCATAGAGTCCATCTTCCAATGTGGCCGTTTTCTCCAGGCCAACTGATCTCTATTGACTGGAGATCAGTTGGAATCCCAGATGGAGATCTCCCTGGAGGTTAGAAACCCTAACTAAGTGCCATCAAGTTGCAACTCTCTCATGGCAACCCCTCACAGGACTTTCAAGGCAAGAGTTGAGCAGAAGTGGTTTGCCATTGCCTGACTCTGCAAAGCAACCCTGGACTTCCTCCGTGCTCTTCCATCCAAGTCCTGGCCATAACTGACCCTGCTTACCTTCCAAGCTCTGACTAGGTGGAGCTGGCCTAGGCTATGCAGGCTGCTCCCAAATATCTGCCAGATGCAATTTCATTACCCATATAAATGGATAAGACTAGGTCCCACTTTATGGGTTTTCACAACCACCTACATTAATAAGGTTATAGTGGAACTGTGACTTGGCCTGTAGTGAATTGCCATGTGATGCTACCCACCAGGATGTTCTCAAGAAGCCCTACTGAACAAACAAGAGCTGTGCAAGCACATTATTGTGGTTTTCCAGTTTGCAGCAGACCCTGTTATTAATCAACACCTCAATTTTGTGAGGAATTCAAGCTGACTTAGAATTTTTTTAAAAAGAAACACATGAAAAGCAAGGACATTTTTACTGTCAATATATCACCACCATCTTCTCCTCTAAGGAAGGACTCTGTTCCTTCAGCCTTCCCAACTTGTGATTGTGAACCATCAAACAAAAAAAGAACAGCCTGAACATCCCTTTGCTCTCCTCTGAACCCTTTTCTACTGAGCAACAACTTCCTTGAACTGTGCTGCTGAAAATGGGATGAACTGCTCCATATGAAGAAGAAGAGAGAAGAGATTGGATTTATACTCTGCCGTTCACTACCCAAAGGAGTCTCAGGGCAGTTTACAATCCCTTTCCCCTCTCCTCCTCCCAACAGACACCCTGTGAGGTAGATGGGGCTAAGAGAGCTCTCCTGGGAACTGCCCTTGAGAGAACAGCTCTGAAAGAACTTATGACTGACCCAAGGTAACACCAGCAGCTGCATGTGGAAGAGTCGGGAATCAAACCCAGTTCTCCCGAGATTAGAGTCCATGCTCCTAACTACTAGACCAAACTGGCTCTCCAAACTGAAGAGTTATCACTGCAGACCAAAAGACTATGGCTTTCTTAGCATCTACTAACTCATTCTTGATTCACCCTTCTATATTTAAAGCAGAGCATACATGAGGGCTGTGCAGTTTCTCAGCTGCATCCCTTCCACAGTTGAGAGCAAGAGGATCTTCCCTCTCTGCCCATCGTCCCAGCCAACTTGCCCAGCTTCTGTTGCCACCAGAAGTCCACGTGAAGGTGTCATGTGTCTTGTTCACTGCTTCTAAGTAGAAAGGCAGGCTACGAATATTCGGAATAAATAAATACTGAGGAAGCAATCTTATTGCAATCAAGGATCAAAGCTTTTGAAAATCACATGTATGTCCCATTTGGTTGATTGCATTGACTTACACTGTGTAATTCGCCTTGAGTCTCAGAGAGAAAGGTGGACTATAAATTATGTAAATAAATAGATAAATGTTTGAAAAATAATTTATGACAGCTTAGCAATGATAAACTCAACAGAGTGAATACATTTTTTCTTACCTCGCAGGACACTTTTTACAATCGTTTCTGTGTGCTCAGCCAGTAGATCTGCTTTGCTGATGGCAGCCAGGGAAAGATAACTCGACATGTTTCTGCACAGCTCTTTGTTACCCCTTTGCAGGAATTTCACAGCCACCGGGACAGCCAGGGCCATGATGGGAGGACGATTATAATTCTGTTGGGGAAAATGGTGGCACCAGAAAAAGGAATGTAAATAAAAGGGGAAAAAGAAAGAAAAAGAAATGAGCAAGTAAAGAAAATAGTTATTACAAAATATTGCACCAAACTGGGACAGCTTGAACGGTGGGGCTTCTATGTTTGTCCTTTTAGGCCTAGCACAGGGCTTGTACAGCGCTAAAACATGAGGCTGGGGAATGGTGTTCAAGGCATAAGAACGTAAGAACATAAGAGAAGCCAATGTTGAATCAGGCCAATGGCCCATCTAGTCCAACACTCTGTCACACAGTGGCCAAAATATACCAGGTGCCATCAGGAGGTCCAGCAGTGGGGCCAGGACACTAGAAGCCCTCCCACTGCTGCCCCCTCCAGCACCAAGAATAGAGTGCATCACCTGCCCCAGACTGAGAGTTCCCATCTATACCCTGTGGCTAATAGCCACTGATGGACTTCTGCTCCATATGTTTATCTAATTCCCTCTTGAAACTGTCCATGCTTGTAGCTGCCACCATCTCCTGTGGCAGTGAATTCCATGTGTTAATCACTCTTTGGGTGAAGAAGTACTTCCTTTTATCTGTTCTAACCTGACTGCTCAGCAATTTCATGGAGTGCCCATGAGTTCTTGTATTGTGAGAAAGGGAGAAAAGTACTTCTTTCTCAACCTGCTCAATCCCATTCATAATCTTATAAACCTCGATCATGTCACCACTCAGCCGTCGTTTCTCCAAGCTAAAGAGCCCCAAGCGTTTTAACCTTTCTTCATAGGGAAGGCTTCAGACTCTTGTTAGTACTGAGTTCTCAAGTTTTATTACAAGGGGTACAGAATAATGAACAACAAACAAAGGCAATGCCTGTTCTGTCTGTAAGTGAAACTATTTCTGCTCAGCCTTGGTATGATCAAAGACATTTCCACTCCATGCTAAATAGTGGCACTGCATGGTGTAACAGTGCACCCTAAGATCCCTTTGCAATAGTGCAGAAGAGTCTGAAACAATTTTTGGATTCAGTATCTCGGCACTTGATTTCAGAACTGTATCTCAACTTTCTTGAGCCATCTGAAGACCTGCATGATATAAAAATTCTAAATCAGATCTAATGAACTAACTAATGTGTGAGAGTTTCACTGGTGCTTCTGAGAATTCTAGCCCAAGCAAGGGCTGGGATTTCTTATGCATCAGACCAGCTATGCTGCTGCTGATTATTATTAAATTTATATGCTGCCTCTCGCCACCAAGTGGTCTTGAGGCGGCTCTAGCTACAGCTAAAATATTAACAGATATCAATTAAAAACATAATAAAAATAAAACTAAAAGGCAGCCCACGTAAACAGACCTGACTAATGAAAAGCTAAATGGGAGAGCTCTGCTTTGCAGGCCCTGTGGAACTTGTATAAATCCCACAGGGCCTGTGTACCGTCTGACAGCTGGTTCCACCAGGACATGGCCACCACAAAGAAGGCCCTCGTCCTGGTGGATGCCAGGCAGAGTTGCCAACCTCCAGGTGGCACCTGGAGACCTCCTGCTATTACAATTGATCTCCAGATGACCAAGATCAGTTTGTCTAGAGGAACCGGCTGCTTTGGAGGGTGGACTCTATGGCACTACCCCTTGCTGAGGTTCCTCCCCCTCCCCAGGCTCCGCCCCTCAAATCTCCAGGAGTTTTCCAACCCAGAGGTGGCAACTGTACATGCTGGCCCACCAACTTATACCATTACACTCTTTCTCCCCCTCCCCCAGTCCTTTCTCATAAAAATACCATAATGAGAACAGCAGAAGTACTTGAGACAGGCAGCCTCAGGACCACCAAAATCTTTTAATCACCTGTCACCTGCAGACATCTTGAACTGGTATAGTGGATTTAACGGTAATGATTACATTTCAGCTAACAGGATCTTCATTTTGACAGAGTTACAGTAACAAGTGAAGTGAAGACAATAGGAGGCTTGTTCTGCTAATTGAAGAATTATATTTTTGGGAATCAAAACCACTGAGAATTCAGGATCCCCCCCCATTCTGTTATTGTACAAAATGTTTACTTGGAGTTGATCCTAGAGTCTCGAAGCAGTAAAGAGCAGAACTGGAGACATGGAGATGTGGAACCAGGTTGAGAAGCCCTCCCTCCCCCCCCCAACTAAAATTCTGGATGGAAGCAGCCAAGAGTCATCAAAACTGATTATCATGATTTTAAAATATTTTTAACATGGAGCCTTGGGGGTTATTTCAGAGGGTTAGCCAGGGCTAGATATTAAGAAACGTTTTAGTAGTCTTGAAAGTTTTCTGTCGGGGGTGGCAAGGTTAAAACTAGGGAAACAAACTCCAAAGGTGAACACACACCCACACCCATACCCACAAACGCAGATGCTGGATCAGCCTCCACCCTTGCCGATGGAAAAAAGAACAGCCTCCTGAGCAGCTCTTCTCCAGGGTTACTTCTGTGCTCAGATTTATGCCTGAGAGACTAAGCTTTTGTTTGATCCCAGGCACAACCCCATTCCTTTCCAACCAGGGCCTTTTGGGACGCTATGAGAACATAAGAACATAAGAGAAGCCAATGTTGAATCAGGCCAATGGCCCATCTAGTCCAACACTCTGTCACACAGTGGCCAAAATATACCAGGTGCCATCAGGAGGTCCAGCAGTGGGGCCAGGGCACCAGAAGCCCTCCCACTGCTGCCCCTCCAGCACCAAGGATAGAGTTCATCACCTGCCCCAGACTGAGAGTTCCCATCTATACCCTGTGGCTAATAGCCATTGATGGACTTCTGCTCCATATGTTTATCTAATTCCCTCTTGAAACTGTCCATGCTTGCAGCTGCCACCACCTCCTGTGGCAGTGAATTCCATATGTTAATCATCCCTTTTGCCCCAGTGGCTCCTGGCTTCCCTGGCTGCCCTTGGCTATTTCCACACCGATCTTTGCTCTGCATTGGCTTCCTTACAGCAGCATAGTTTGAGGACCATCCACATGACACCATCCTCTATTTGTCCTGCTTTCCCCCAGTTTGCTGCGGTCTTTCCCAAAGATCTGATTTGTTATGATCTTTCCGGAGAGATAGTAGTCAAAGCATCTTTCAGTAACATATGGATGGGAAGATGCATGTTATGTCTGCTGACCGCCACTAGGCACCAGCAAGTAACCACTGAGCTTAACTCCCTAGGAACAATAGGGACTAGGCTCCTGGACTTTACTTTGGGGAACCAATAGAGACTTTGGCACGAGGTTTAAACCTACCAATAGGATCTAGGGGTGTCCCCAGGTGCTGTATATAGTTAGCCACCTGGCTGGTATTCTGTGTTCTAGTTGTGTTCCAGTAAACCTTGCTGATCACTACAACCGTGTCTGTGGTTTCTATATGTGTCTAACCCACTGCACAACAATGCACATTTTTTTCCAGATCCCACTCACAGAGCCACCTTCCCCCTTAGGCTCTGCAGCAACCATTCCCACCCCCTCCAGCTTTTTCCAAACCTTAAAAAAAACCCTCAGTAATAGCTGCATCGGTATAGTGCTATAGGATTATAACAACCTGTTGCAACAATGTACTAGATACCAGCTTCCATTTTTCCCTTTTTGCTGCAGTTATGAAGGGGGGAAATGACTGCACATTTCTCCTTATAAAACTGCAACAAGAAGACTTAACGTTTTATTTGTGCAACAGTTAGTACATTGTTGCAATAGGCTGGTATAATGCTATCACAATATAGCTATTGGCAATTTTTAAAAGCCCACTAAAAGTCCTCTGATGGTGGTGTGGGGAGGGGGTGGTGGCAGCCATGGAGGGCGCAGAACGGGGAGTGAGGCTTGTGTCTGGATGCTCTATTGCCACTGCGAGTCCTCTGCATTCTAGGCAGCAATGTGAGCCATGCAGACAATAGTGTTGGTATGGAACAGGCCCGTAGCTACCATGGGGCCTATGAGGCCCGGCCCCCTAGTGGTTTCTATGGGCCCTCTCCAAGCCTTGGCTCCCACTCCCCTGGGCCCCCTCCACCCATTGCCTGTCGGCAGGGAGGACGAGGGCAGCACAATCAGCAGTGGTGTCCTGGCTGGGCTAAACAGCAGCCTGGGCAGGCAGCAAACATGAAAGGTGCAGGGAGAAGCCTCCTTTCTGGGTTTCCACGAGACACTCACTGCATCGCCTTACAGCAGCAAGTAAGTCAGGCAAGGCAAGGAGGCAGGCGGCTGCCTCCTCTGGCCCCAGGCAAGCGCGCTTGGCTGTGCTCCAGTGCACCAACGAGCCTGCATGCAACATCAACTAACTTTGATTTAATTGGCTGGTGGCCCCCCCGAGGCCCCCTCCCCCAAAAATCCTTAGCTATGGGGCTGGTATGGAAGCATCCCTTGCTGAATATTCTGTCTTCTAATTGAGATAATAGGGAGCGGTGGCGCAGGTGGCTAAAAATGCCTGCTGGTAACATCTACGAACAGCCGTTGCAGCTGTTCGAATCCCGCCGCGGCCAGGGTGAGCACCTGGCCCGAGTCCCAGCTCCCGCCTACCCAGCGGTTCGAAAGCTATAATTAATAACAAAAAAGCGAGTAGATAAAATGGGTACCTGCCCTAGGTGGCAGGGAGCACCCCCCACCCCCCCGGGGGTAGTGGAGCATCAGTGGTGGCAGCAAAGTGAGCGGCAAGATGGTGACAGACATAACATCAGATGAAGATCGAGTGTCGACGGAAGGGCGGAGCCAGGACGGCACAAGGGAGCGTGGAGGCACAGGCGTGGCGGAGCCAATGGACAGAGCCGGAGCCGCGCTAACACAGGGACCACGCGCCAGATGGGCCTGCCGATCCAGGAAGACCAACAGAAAATAGAGGAGCCAGACGCCGACCCAATTAAAGACGGAAGAACAGCACTCCACTGGGTGCCGGTAGGGCAGTCCCATCCTGACTATGTATGTGGCCTTAGATAGGGATAATAGAGTAACTGTAAGCCGCTCAAAGTCCCCTTCGGAGGTTTGAGCGGGGTATGAAGTCGAAAGTTAAATAAAATAAAAAATAAATAAAACTAACCCTAAAGCTCTGACATCAATACATCATTCCTTTCCCCATCACGAATTATTGGCTGTCACTAGCAGGGATAGGAAAATTCATAAAGTAATGATGTCAAGTCATAATGCAAGTTTTACTACACGCAACAAAAGAGGAATATTTGGCATAGGGGTGCCGTTTTGGGTACCAAGCCCGTTTTTCTTATAACATGTTTGCCTACAAACAACATTCCAGTGGCCAAAACGTCTCTTCATTAAACCACTGGTCGTTCTCAAGGCAAGTGTTACAAAAGTCCAACATCCCTCGCAAATATTCTTACCTGCAAAATGCAGCTCATAATATCAGATGCGATTTTTGCGTGCGGTGTGTCTTCATCTTTTCCTGAAGGTTTCAGGTTGTGCTCCAAGCACGACTCCCAAAGAGCGACTAGGGATTTCCCGTGTTTCTCTATGGATTCTGTCTCCCTGATAGCTGTGGTGATTCGAGTGATACAGATTTCCACAACTGCCTGGTCATTGTCGTTTGTTTGGTAGTCCTGTTTGAGACAAAGCAATTTGTACTCGAGCTGCATCAGAATTAATCAATAGACTAAATCCTTTCCCACTTGCTACAGACTTACAGTTCTAAAGAGAACTTTCTATTTTCTTTCTGGAACTTCCAGAACAAATTAGACCAAACAAACTGTTTCTGCAGATCATTTCTGTAGTGTTCATCCCTAAATGTCAAGCGACAGCTGTAGCTGTGGTGCCCAAACCCAGATCTGAATGTATTCTTTCCAGCATTGGCTTCCTGGAGTCAGTTGGTCTACCTATCTAGAGCAGAGGTGATGGACTAATTTGTTACAAGGGCCAGATCTGACATAAATGTCACTTTGTCAGGCTGAGCTATGCCTGCCATAAAATGTAACGTGAGTTACTGGACATATAAACTTTATAAGGGTGATTTCAGATGCCAAATGACAATAGCAGTCTTGACTGGATTAGGTGTGATATAAAGAGGGGTGGTAGTGCTAGAATTTATAAGCTGGTGTGGGAGAAGATGCTTATGAACAGTTTTGCAAGGTTACCAACTTCCAGGTGATGGCTGGAGATCTCCTGAGATGACAGCTGATCTCAAGGTAACTGAGATCAGTTCACTTTGAGAAAATGGCCACTTTGGAAGGCGGACTGTATGCATTATGCCCCATTGAAGTCCCTCTCTCCTCCCCCCCCCACAGACGCCACTCCCCAAAAATTCCAGGTCAAGCCCCACTCACAAACTTCAGAGTTAACACACAAGAGTAAAGCTGTTTAATATGCCAAACGATAAAGCCTGAAGCTGAGAAATTCCTTCTCTCAGCAACCAGCTTAATTCTGCACTGTAACGCAAGGGAAAAGCAACCGCAAACAGCAGCTCAAAGCCAACTGAATGTTATTACAAAGCTGCCTGAAATAAAACTTTGCTGGTCTTCAATGTGCCACGAGATCCAAAGGAGGAAGAGGGGGGAGGAGACAGCCAATGGAAAGAAGGCAGGCTGGGTTTTTGTCTCTCCCACACTATTGAGAGAACTCAGGTGCGATGCAGCAGCTGCCCTAGAGAAGAAGTGCATGCACACACAAAAGATTATACCTGAAATAAAATGTTGTTGGTCTCTTAAAGGTGCTGTGGGACTCAGACTTTGCTCCTCTCAAGTGCACTCTCTCTCTCCCACTTTCTCTCCCCAAAGCCCCCCCCTTTGGCAAGACAGCCAATGGAGGGAAGGAAGGTTGGGTTTTTGTCACTCCCGTGCAATTGAGAAGTCAGGCTGCAACGCAGCAGCTGCCCTGGAGGGAAAGTGTGCATGCACACAAAAGATTATACCTGAAATAAAAAGTTGTTGGTCTCTTAAAGGCGTTGGGGGACTCGGACTTTGCTGTCTTTCAAACGTGCTCTCTTTCTCAATTTCTCTTCCCAAAGGATGGGGAGGAGGAGACAGCCAATGGAGGGAAGGGAGGTTGGGTTTTTATTTCTCCCACATGATTGAGAGAGCCAGCTGAAAGCAAGCTGTGAAGGCAGCAGCTCCGGAGAAGGAAGTGGGAGAGAACCAGTTGCTCACGTGCTGGATTCAAGCAAGGCTGGTTCTGGCCCACAGGCTATATGTTTGACACCCCTGATCTAGAATGTTTTTATCCCATCCTTCTACCAAGGAGTTCAGGGTGGTGTACATGGTTCTCCCTGTCCCATTTTGCCCTCACAACAACTTTGTGAGGTAGAACATGTGACCATCCCATGACATCCAGTGAACTTCACTGGTGTGGTGATTTGGGTCTCTCAGATCCTAGTCTAAGCACTACAGGACACTTGTTGAAGTTCCAGGGCTAAATGGATTTCAAGTGCAGCAGGCACAGTTCTATTGCCCAAACAAGGGATGAATGACTGCTATTATATTAGATCTGGCTAATCCCAAAGCTTCATGGTGGTGGAAAGTGCCGGCAAGTCACAGCTGACTTATGGTGACCCTGTAGGGTTTTCAAGGGAAGAGACATTCAGAGGTGGTTGCCATTGTTTGCCTCTGTGTCGTGACCCTGGATTTCCGTGGTGGTCTCCCATCCAAATACCAACCAGGACCAACTGTGCTGAGCTTCCAAGATCTGATGAGATCGGGCTCGCCTGGCCATCCAAGTTTCATACTGCTTGCTAATTGAAACAGCACACACAGATTTATCTGGGGATATGAATATACAGTTCCCCCCCATCATGAAGCAGCACCTGTAGCTTTAAGAAATGCCCTCTGAAATATCAGGGGCTATTGCGGGGGTTGCTTGGCAACCACAACAATGTTGCCAGCTTTCAAGCTTTGATTTGTGTCAGCACAAGGCAGGGGCCCTTTCCAGTGCTGTTTTGGCCTTGCAGGCCATCACTGTTCCCCTCCCTCCTGCTCTGGACAGAAGGCTCATCAGGACCTGACCTGGCAGCAACTCCCAGGTAACTTACGACCACACAATTTGCTTGACTCATTCAGATCCCCTGGCACCACCTGGCAATTCACTCTCTATTCAAAAGCAGCCACTGCACGAAAGCCAGTGCACTGCAGTGGTAAGAATATGAGACTAGGATCTGGGAGAACCAGATCTGAATCCCCACTCTGCCATGTTAGGCCAGTCACACACTCTTGGCCTAATCTACCCCACAGGCTGTTGTGAAGATAAAATCAAGGGCGTCTGACTTTACAAATGTGGCAAAGTAAGCTTTGGGACCATTTTATACTAAACAAAATTATGCATCATCCCACAGAACAAAATTTACATAATTATCAAAGCATATTCTGAGCGTTCTGGTTTCCAGTAGTGGAATATTTAACAGAAAGCGAGAAAATCCCCAAGAACCCATATTATCGAGACTTAGTTTATTTCTGAAAGTAATGTTAAAAGGTTTAAAGTTCTGTTTTATTCACTTTAGACAGGCATATTTCTATTAGACTCGTATAAGGAGGAGAGAAGGACAGCACTGTGTTAGCGATACTAATCTGTCAAAATACCGAAGACTTTGTTAAGCACATAGACGACATAACTTACTCTCTCAAATTTTGTGATGATTCTTGTTATATGTTTTGTTCATTGTAACAGTTTTGTATTATTGTTAAACCAGAATAAAAATATATTTTTAAAAAAAAGATAAAATCAAGGACAGATCCTTTAGATCCCCACTGGGAAAGAAAAGCACGATATAAATGAATTAAATAAATAATAAAGACTAGTGGTAGCAAAGGAGGCTGGTGGATGGGAAGGACAGAAGGAAGCAGGGAAAGAGGAGAAGATATGGGGGCTCCAGGAGGAGGGAAGAGGAAATACTATGGGGTGGAGGATACAGGGGAGAATGAGGTGCCCTCTACAAGTCATTGCAGGTTCTCCACTTGTCAATATTTTGCATTTTTAACATGCAGGTTTTGGCCAATCTATGGATGCTTAAATCTGTGCATCAGGGCCATGGAGAGAAAAGGGATATTTTTGACAAAACTAGGGACCCCCAGGTTTGCAGTAAAATCCGAAAAGTTACCAAAAACAAAATGGAAAGGGGGATAACCCATCCAAACAAAGGAACCATTGTCTGACCTTACACAGACAACATACACTTAATATGAGAAAAGGACAGAAAGTCATGCACCCGAAGACAACTGAGGCACTGGTTCAAGTGCCATTGCCTCTCCAATCCAGTGGGTGATGGAGGAGGACTAGAAGTTGCCGTCACACTCCCACCACTTTAGCCAGGTGTGTGAGTGGAGTACATTGTGCAACATCCACTGTAGGAGCTGTAGCATTCTTCCTGCCGCCATCACAGGAACAGAGGCAGCAGCGGCCACACTGCAGCCATGCGGGCGGGCTGTCAAGTAGCCAGCACATCAAGCAAGAGGGGGAGACAAAGAGGGAGGGGGAAACAGAAGACTGGCTGCGGGAGAAGAGGTGGGGGAGAGGGGAGGAAACACAGGCAGAGGGGATGGGATGCCCCGGCCCCCATGATTTCTCATGGGTAACCTACTTGTGTTGTATTGATTTAATGTTTTAGCACATTAGCAGGAAGCCCAAAGAAAATTGTTCGGGGGGGGGGGAGGAACTGGATTCTCACCATGCTATTAAGCAGCAATTGAGCCAGTGATATTTTGAGAGCTGCACTAAAGGCTTAACTTCCAAAATGTAACTCAAGCACTGGGTGTCAGTATTTTATAAACAAGTCTGATCCTTGACGCACAGACACAGGAAGTGGGAGAAAATATCCCAACAGGGCACTAATACAGGAACTTGGCAAGTTCCTGGCTGTCAATCACAGAGGAATTCCCCCTTTGTCCATCCCTGACGCAGACTAATAACTTGAGCTTTATGAAAGAGCCAGAAGAAAGACCTGGGAAAGCAGGGCAGGGGAAGAGTGAAGACAGGGCAGAACTCCGTAAGTGTACACAGCAAGGAGTGGTGTGTGGCAAGTGAAATTCAAAATAGTGAAGTGAGCAAATAACTTGATCCCGTTTGCCTTAGTCTTTGTGGATTTGCATGTTTAACAGTCATGCTGGCTATCAAGAAAATTAATACAAGCCAAAGTTCATAATGGATTTGCAAGCAATCTCATGTTTGTGTGTGATTCACCTGTATACCTCTGTTCATTAACAAGGAGATATGGGTATGGCAGCAACTGGTTTCAGAACAAGTGAGCTCATGCAGTCTCCAGTTCTAACTAACAAACAGAACTAACTAAGTGGTGACTCCATCTAGGGTTTCCAGGTCTGGGTTGGAAAATACCTGGGGACTTTCAGGGTGGATCCAGGAGAGGGTGGGGTTCAGGGGAGGGGCCTCAGCCAGGTACAATGCCAGAGAGTCCACCCTTCAAAGCAGCCATTTTCTCCAGGGGAGCTAATCTCTGTCAGCTGGAGACCAGTTGTAAAGGTGGGAGATCCCCAGGCCCCACCTGGAGGCTGGCAACCCTAACTCCATCCAATGAAATTAAACAAAACTCGTGCAAATATCAGATGGGAAGAACACCATTCCATTGTAACGCATACAAAAGATATACCACAATTCCCTTGAAGAATTAAATCAGTTATATTTATTCCAGCACAAAGTTCACAGGAAGACATTACAGAAACAGTCCTATTCTGATGTTGCTGTTTAGCCCAACCCATGGTCATTGTCAGGACCCCCTCCAGCCTCCTCAGTGATTCTGATTTGAAATCCCTAGGGGAGGAGCCAAGGTCGGTGACTGAGGAGGATCAGAAGGACCAAGAAGAGCCCAGCACGGCAGAGCCACATGAAGATGATGTCATCTCCTCCATGCTGTAGGCTGCCTTTCCAGGGCCTACAAGGGAAACCTCTGCACCAGCCTCAGTGATACTCCCCAGGCCTCTGCCACTCAAGACTTGGGCCTGGCCCTGTAGCCCCCCAGGATCCTCTTCCAATCTGTGAGAACAGTGGCAGTGGAGGGTCCAAGCCAAAGCGGCACAAAGGAGGTAAAGTGTCAAGCTGGCTACCGACAACACAGGACTGCCAGGTAGCCCCAGCAATTGGCATGGGAGACTTACCAGCAGCGGGGGAGGTCTACACCAATTTCTCTGTGCCTTTGCTAACAACATTGCCAGTGATATGGGGACACTCTGATATTTGGGCAAAAACTCTATGGTAGAGGCCATTTTAACCACAGAGTTTTTGCCTAAATATTAGACCATCCCTGCATTGCTGGTGTTGCTGGAGACAACACTGAGATGCTGGTGTAGGCCTCCCCCGGCTGCCAGTAAGTCTCCCAGATGATTAGTGGTGGGGTGAGGCCTGGGGATCCCCCACCCCCAGAAGTAGGGATGACAACCTGAACTCAACACCAGAGTAGAGCAGTGCACTGAGAGTGAGTCCTTGCAGGATCCTGACCAGTGTGCAGAGCTGCCTCAGGACCTGTTGATGATGCAGCTGGGCTCAATTACACCCCAGCCTACTTAAACTGGGACCGGGAAAGACAGCCTTGTAGGGGTATAACTCTTGCTTGATAGAGCTGCTGGCAGAGGTTACCTGCTTGTGAAGTCCAGGTGTTCCTCAGTGATCATCTGCAGGGGAAAGTCCTGACTCTTGGGGAGACCAGCTGAATCTTGAGGACAGAACAATAATCAACCTGTGCTAATCCAGTCCTTGACCTGAGCAGCCCAGGCTAATCTGATCTCTTCAGATCTCAGAAGCCACATGGGATCAGGACTGGTTAGCATTTGGATGGGAGACCACCAAGAAGTCCAGGGTAGCTACACAGAGACAGGTAATGGCAAACCATCTCTTGCCTGGAAAACCCTATGGGGTCACCATAAATTGGCTGTGACTTGACAGCAAACAAACAAAAGTAATCTGAAGTAGACTGGCTCTGTTTAGCTACTATGGCTAACAAGCAGACGTAATCCTATCCTTCATAATTTCTATTCATTTTTAAAGTCACCTGTGATTGTGACCACAGCAACATCCTATGGCAAGACACTCTATAAACTGTTTGCACACTGCATAAAGAAGTACTTTTCTCCTATTCTATGAAGCTACTGCTAGTCAGTTTGAATGGACAACAAGTTTAACTTTCTGTCAGCATCACTATATAGCTTTATAGACTGTTGTCATGTTCAATGCCATTTCTGTGAGCTATAAAGTCTGAATGACCTTCTAAAGAATGGTGCTCTGGCCATTTCATGCCCTGTGTCTTTATAGATAGGAGGGATATGTTGAAGCATGCAGGTATCAACAATTTTCTAAGGTTCCATTCATGTCTGAGAGATAATGCTTGTTTCTTCCAGCATCGGAATATGAAAATGCAGTTAAATAATCTTCCACACCAATTATGTACCACTGCTGCCCTCTAGTGGCAATTAATTTGTAAAAGTTCTTTTTTAAAAAATCCACTCATAAGAGCTTTTTATTTAGTCGTGGTTTGGAAATGCTTACTAACCCAGACTGAGGGCCAGACAAGGTGGGGTCTATGAATATATCCTCCGAATTCAGGTAAGGCCATGGTGGGGAGAGGAGGTCCCCTTTTCCCTACGCTGTCTTGTTCCAGCTCAAACAGCAGCTCCCTGAGTCTAAAGTCAGAAGAAGGAAAAACAGTGCTAAGGAAATGTGTAAATCCCTTTTCACCCGTGATGCGGGATCAGTCTGAATGAGCCTTTCTGAATGCCCAGTATCTTGTCCAGTTTGCCCTGTGAATGGATGCGGTGTCGAGAGAAAATCTGCTAGAGCTTGTACAGACAACAGATAAACTGCGGAGGTACAGCAATCTAAGTGCTGTCCTAACTCTATTAGGCACCTGCCTTTTATTTTATTTTTTTCATAGCCCAGGCAGTATCAGTTGATGCCTCCTTTAGGAGGACAGTCCTCCAATAAGTTCTAACAAAGGCCACTTCCGCTTTGTCATTTTTTTGTCACTCGTTTGTCCCTATTGCTCTGGGATTACTAGAGAGAGCAAAACACATTGGGGGCGGGGGCCTGAAGCAGAAGGGAGAAATGAGTGACAAAAATGACAATACAGAAATGGCCAGAGTAAAATCATGAGTTTGAGAGTAGTGGAGAGTCATGGGCATCGTAAGCAGGCACCTGTCTTTAAAAGCTACCGTGGTTTTGTTTCTGTAAATTAAATTCCTAGAGAGGGAGAGATTTCTTTTTGCAGATTTTGTTTCTTTTCTTTTTCTGAGTAGCTGTTCAATAAACCTTTCACCAAAAATCAGAATGATGTTAGAAAAGTGTACACTTTAGCTTTAGTGTACTGAGAAACATGGATGTCACGTTCAGATGCCACCAAAGGCCCCTGTTCGTTTGTGACAGGCATGAACGTGGCTTATTTGCTGTCCTCACTCCCTCTCCCCCTAGTTTGCCTTGCATGTGCAGAAGCCTTCAATTTGCTACACATTCTAAAACTACAGTCTAAGATCAGTTTAGAATCCCAGTTGATGGGGAAGCAGCAAGCCCCCATTTGCCCAGTCACATGCACTCAGATGTCGTGGAAATCTGGAAGTTGACCAAAGGTCTTCAGAATCACAATGTTTTCAGTTATGCTCAGTGTTCAAAGAGTGAATGGAGGATGGGAATGTGTGAACACAACAAACAAGCTGCTCCTGAGCCAACTGTGAACAGATCATTGTGACCTCTGGATGCGGTCAATTTTAATATGAGTGATCGTTTTCGAGTTTGTATATCCAGGGAGCAAGAGTGTCTTTGAAGAAAAGTGTTCCCAATAGTAAAAGCAGGGTTTTAAAATACATTGGGATGCATTAATAAATATTAGTTTGCACCAAAATGTACTCCCCCCTTTTTATCATTGTATTTTTCTATTATAGCTACACTCCTTTGTTATCTCACAGATTGCCCCCAGGATTTTTATTAATACACAGGCAGTTCAAAAGAATTTACAAACAAATATTAAATGGACACAGGATTCCAGGGCTGGGTGAGCCTGTTATTGTTAGCAACTAATGATGCATGGCCCATTCATTGTCACCCTACTCCTGCATTGTCAACCATCCCTGTTCCCATTTTACAGGTGGGGAGATGATACTGAATTCTTGTATTCACAGTAAATGCATGTGACTGCAAACGCTTTCTTTAAAAAAAATCCTTATCCTACATTTTGTTTCATGCACAAAAAAGGAACATGGAATGTTTTACTTACTGGAGAAGAACTGATAATTTTTATTTGCTCAAGAGCTTCAGACAGGCACCCTTCTATCTCGGAATCATCTAAAGAGAAGAGGTCCCCTGCACGTGAAAGGTCCTTTTGTCCCAAAACAACTCCAAAGAGATGATGCATCATGGATGGGTACAGCTGACCAGCTGGGCACCAGAGGCTTCAATCATGCGAGGTAACCCATAATCCAAACGACATCTCTCTTCTGTGTAGAATACATCGTCCACTTATGTTTGACCTCCTCTTCCCTCACATCCTGAAAGGAGAGGGGTTGAAGAAATGGATCAAAACGTGTAGATGTCTCCTTGTCACCTATTATGCATTTTTAACAAATAAGATAAAAGTTGAATCAGTACACAGCATTCAATGCTGTATTGTAATCATAGCAAAAACTGTTTGGAAGTATGCTTAACTATGAACCATACACATTCTGGAGATGTTCATCCTCTGCAGCAAAAACATCAGTGAGAAAGTGCATCATTAAAAGCTAACATATGGATTGGAGCATAACCTCTCGTGGGCCAGAGCCGAGTTCATAGGTGCATGTGATGAAATAAATTCTGGCCCATAAGAATATTTGTTGTAATATCTTGGTTAGTCCTTACAGTGCTGCGATATCTGTTTTATAGTTGCTGGTGACATGGCATAGGGCGGCTCTTCATTGTCATTCAAAAAGCCAAAAACACCATCCATGTGATACCTTTATTGGGACCAATCCAGGGACACATAACAGCGTGCAAGCTTTCAAGTCCCCCAGAACTCTTCATCAAGCCAGATGTTACAAAATACAAAAGAGAAAAAAACACAGCAGATTCCAGATTTACTGTAAGAAGGTTTTAAGATCATGATGATCTGCAATCTGCTTCATACCCCTTTTTATTTTGTAACGTTTGACCCGATGAAGAATTCTGAGAAACCCGAAAGCCTGCACATTGTTATGTGTCATGGCCCATTGGGTTGGTCCGGTCTTAATAAGAGGTGTTGCGTGAATGGAAGGTTTCTTTCACTTACCGTGAATCTTCCTTTCTCTGTGGTTCTGAAGTGGGACATTCCTCACGTCTGGGATAAGCTCCGCCCTCTTTCCTCAGGGTCGGCTCCAAACTTTGATCCAGGCAGGGAGGGGCTTATCCCCTTGAAGGCGAACCAGTCCTTCTCAAGCCCGATTATCTTCCCCGCCGGAAAGGAACTAGAAGAAAACACAACATTCCCCCCCCCCAACAAAGGGGGTACCAACTGCCCAAACACTACAATAGGGCAAGGAAATTAGCCCACAAAAACATCACAGTAACAGCGTGGTCTCTCGAAGCCACTGCCCCCCATATCAACTCTGTAAAGAGGGGAAGCACCCTAAAAACGGGTGGGCAGGAATGTCCCACTTCAGAACCACAGAGAAAGGAAGATTCACGGTAAGTGAAAGAAACCTTCCATTCTCCAGTGGTTCTACGTGGGACATTCCTCACGTCTGGGACGTACAAAAGCTATGTTACCGGGTGGGCTTGCATTCCCAGATTTACAGAGTGTGTTGAAGCACCCTACGACCAAATGCCGCTTCCGCTGAAGCTAGTGTGTCCACTCTATAATGTTTAGTAAAAGAATGGACCGACTGCCATGTCGCCGTTCGGCATATGGTTTCTAATGAGGGAAAAGAACGATACGCTACCGCGGTAGCCGTCCCCCGAAGGGAGTGTGCAACAATCCCGGCCGGGACCTCTAACCCTTTAGCTTTATAGGCTAAGATAATGCACCCCTTAATCCACCTACTCAGCGTGTAAGTGGAGACTTGTGTTCCCAATGAGGACTTTCTGAATGATACCAAAAGTGTCTCCGATTGTCTCCACCCTTTAGTTCTGTCAGTATAGAAACTAAGGGCCCTCCGAACATCTAAACAATGCCATTCCCTTTCTTTTTCATGTTTAGGATTGGGACAAAAAGAGGGAAGAACAATCTCTTCTGACCTATGAAAAACCTAATTCACCTTTGGAATACATGCTGGGTCTAAGCGAAGGGACTACTTTGTCCTGGTGGAAAATACCGAGCTCCTTGTTAATGGACAAGAACCTCAATTTTCGAAACCCTCCTAGCTGAGGCTATGCCTACCAAAAAGGAAGTCTTGAAGGTTAGGTCCTTCAGAGGACACTCAGCCAAAGGCTCAAATGGATATACACATAGGGCCCTAAGCACCACGTTAAGAGTCCAGGTGGGAATCCTGTGAACCTGTGGAGGATTAATGGACATCGCCCCTTTTTAAAAAACTCTTAATATGAATATGCCTAATCAGAGACCTTCCATGTTTGGCACTTTGGATGGCCAAAATGGCGGATACTTGTCTACTGAGTGTGCTAGTGCTTAGGCCTTTACTGAGCCCATCTTGTAGGAAAAACCAGGACTACTCTCCCTGAAGCCTTACCCGGGTCATGTTCCCAGTCCAAGTTCTAAGACTGAATTACCGAGCCCTTCCAGGTGCGATCGTAGGGTTTGTTGTTAGAGACCTTTCTAACTGCCAACATGGTACCAATCACCTTATCTCGATACCCTGGTCCCTCTAACATTTTCTGCTCAATCTCCAGGCTGCCAGCCGAAGAAGTACCGGCCATGGGTGCCTTGTTGGGCCCTGCGTAAGTAGGTCCACCCAACGAGGCAGGTGCCATGGTTTTGTTATTGACAGACTGCAGTTCCTGAAACCAGGTTTGACGTGGCCAGAAAAAGGGGCAATCAATACTACTTCTGCCCTGATTGGTAGGGAAGGAAAGGCGTAAAGGAGGCCTGGAGGCCATGCATAATTTAGAGCATCTATTCCATTTGCCAGGGCATTTCGTTTACGAGATACGAACTCTGGAACCTGACGCTTGAGTTCTGTGGCAAACAGACCCATGACCATTCTTCCGAACTTGTAGCAGATCTGTTCAAAGACTTCCGTGTTTGTTTCTCTGCCCTTATCATTATCAGGGATGCTGCCGCATGAAGGGAGCGAACCTTGGTCCCCCCTTGGCGATTCACATACGCTTTTGCTGTAGTGTTGTCCGTTTGTACTGGAACATGGGTTCCTGACAGTATATCTGCAAGATACAGACGTCTGAGGCGGATCACCCTCAGTCCCAGCAAATCGATGCTTTCTGTCGTCTCTGTAACCGACCATTCTCCCTGGTTCATCTGGCCTCCCGAATACGGTCCCCATCCTGACAAACTGGCGTCTGTCATCATTACTGATCGTGTGGGGTCTCGGAGGGTAACTCCGAGGTTGAATCTCGGTGGGTTTTGCCACCAGGCCATCATATTCCGAACCGGTGGAGAAAAACTGATCCGTTTACTCTCTTGAGTATTATCGCCCCTTGGTGTGGCAGTAACAACCATTGCAGAGGGCCTGACATGGAATCGAGCCCACTGTACTACCTCCTGACAGGAGGTGAGCATTCCTAGCAGTTTGACCAAAGTCATTAGCTTCGTCTCTGAACTCTGAAGAACCTGGTCCATCAGAGATTTGGTCGTCAATTTCCTTTTGCTGGGACAGGAACGCCCCGTCTAGCTTCGTGTCTATCTCCACCCCCAGTTGGGACGATCTCTGAGTGGGTAGCACGTGACTTTTCTCCAGATTCACAATGAAGCCGTGGGCTTCTAATGTCTGCGTAGTCAGGTTTAGGGCCCGTGAGCATTCCACCTCTAGGGGGCCTTGATTAAGACGCCGTCCAGGCATGGAAGAAAGACTCACCCCTTTCAACCTCAAATGTGCTACCAAGGTCACCAGCACCTTTGTAAAGACCCTGGGAGAAGACTAGCAGCCAAAGGGAAGAACTTTGTACTGGAAGTGAAGATTTGCATAACTGAATCGTAGAAAACTTCCGGTGTGAATTGTGAATGGGTATATGGAGGTAAATTTCTGACAAATCCAAAGATGTCAGAAAATCTCCTTCCTGGATCAATATGTTTGTTTAGCCATTTCAGATCTAAATTGTTTCTCGTGGACCCATTTTCCCTTGGAACCACGAAGAATATAGATTAAACGCCCTGTCCCTGTTGGGACGCAGGTACTTACTCTATCGCCCCTATGTCCAGGAGGTGAAGTATCGCCTCCTTAATAAGGAGGTGAATGAACCGGTTTCTGTATCATGGGAGGTAAGGACTTCCCCCTTGATATCAAGATTGCCATTTTCCTTAGAACGATCTTGTAAATGAGGGTTTTTGTCCTCTTTACTGATCGCGAAAAGGCTGAAAACGTTCTCTCTGTCTGTTGCCCCTTCTTTTGGAGGGGAGGACCTATCCTTATCTTCCACTAAGTACCTATCCGGACCGTCTCCGAACAGGTTAGTACCTCTGAAAGGGACCACTGCCATTTTCGCCTGTGCAGATGAGATCACGTCCCAGTGACGGAGCAATTGTTTCGACTTGCTGTCACACTGCATGCTAATGCTCTTGCTAACAGCTGCATGGCAACCAGTGTGGCCTCTGCCGTGAAGGCAATTGTCAGAGCTATTTTCTGCAGTTCATTTTTGAACTCCTTTGGCACCTTGCTATCTGCCGAAGCCAATTTATCTGCCCAGTCATACGCAGCCCTGGCCAAGAGAAAGCCAGCAGTAGAGGCCTTGATAGCGGAAGAGGAGGTTTCTTAGCTTTATAGGCTAAGATAATGCCCCCTTCTATCTGTATGATCTTTAGGCATCCCATCAGCAGCCGGTGGAAACACCGAGCTGGATTATAACCTGGTCACGGGACCAACTACTTCTGGCATTAGAGAATAGAATCTCGAGAGCACGTGGTGATGAGCCTTGGGTGTAGCTGGTTGTTCCCAGTCCGCCTTCATAATAATGTAGAAAGGAGCGGGGAAAGGCAACCCTGTTTAATAGGGGGCACCGGACTTCCTCGGTGGACTCCCACCCGAGTATCAACCAGGGCTGACCCTGCTCAGCCCCCGAGATCCGACGAGACCAGCCCCACCCTGGGTGTCCAGGCTGGGGCTTAGTGAAACTGAGACCTTAGGCATAATTTTTCAGCCCCGTTTTGAAAGTCTGGCTCCTGTACCGTCACCTCCTGAGGTCTAGATGAAAATCTAGGGTCCTTAATACTTTAGGCAAGAGACGGTGTTATAATTCTTGCGGAAAGAGTCTAGATTGCACCAAAGGCACAATCATCTCATCCTCTCCCGCTGAAAACTCCCTTTCTTCTTCTTTACCAGAAGAGGAGGTGGTAGAATCTGGTTCAGAGTCCACATGCCCCAGAAGAGGACTTTGTTCTCTAGACTTATGTCTGCTATGTTTGATTTTACAGGTGGCCTAGGCACACTGGTCACCCTGTCTCTGTTCCTCTTGAGGGTCTACAACCGACATCTACCTCTTTCCACTAAGGAATGATGTGGTGTGGAGCTATGAATGGTCTCCTTTCACATTTGTCCTCTGAACCAGTTTTGCATAACAGCTGAAAAAAGGACTCCCTGGGTTCCAGACCGGGGTATCCTAAAGTATTGGCAGATCTGAGAGATGGATGGCCCATCTGTGCTTTGTCCTCAGAGGAACAGCCCCAGTCTTGGGATGCCCTCTCAGCCATAACCAGAACCTGCGGGGTGTAAATGAATCTGGGAACAGATCCATGAAAAATAATGAAGAACCCCCCCACAACCGAGTGAGATTCTGGGGTTCATTCCCCTGGAATAGCCTCAAAGGCTTCAGAGGCAGTTTTTAACTGTTTAGTTCCCCACAGGTTGGTCTAGCCTATCTGCCATGAGAAGACTCATCCGGGTCCATGGGGAGTGCTGAACATGCACGATAGGCCCATCTATTTGGGGGCCTAAAATGGCTGCTCCCAGCATTTCCCGCCGATATTTCCCGCCTTGGGACGGAGGAAGGCTTGGAAAACACTCCCCCCCCCGCTTACGCTCATGGGGGTTTTGAGGAAGAAAAAAACTCCACGGAGGGTTCTGCTTCCCGGGGGTATAAGGAACGGACCTCTGCATTCCTTAGGCAATGTCTCAGCCTCTTCCAGGAATACTGGAGAGGGTAGAAACTGTCTGCCTGCTTCTGCTTACCGTGATTCAGGCGGGAAGGTAGAAGACTGTGTGTGCGCACACACACGCCGTTTGTTACGTCTCTCTCTCTCTCTCTCTCCCTCTGCACTCTCTGTAATAGGAGCAGGTCCTCCGCCCCAGGGACGGGTCAGACCGGCAGAGGAGAGAATGCCGTAGGGCTTGCGATTCAGGCGGGAAGGTAGAAGACTGTGTGTGCGCACACACCCGCCGTTTCTTTCGTCTCTCTCTCTCTCTCTCCCTCTGCACTCTCTGTATTAGGAGCAGGTCCTCCGCCCCAGGGACGGGTAAGACCGGCAGAGGAGAGAATGCCTTAGGGCTAAGGAAGCGTCAGCACTCCCTAGACAAAGCCCGTCATCAATCAAATCCAGCCTCGTCAGGCTGTAAATCTTTCCTGTAGTTTCGTTTCTTCTTTCAATAGGCGCAACTCCGCACCTCCGGAGCACGTCCTGCTGAAGCAGGGTCGGCAAAGGAACTGGTTCGCCTTCAAGGGGATAAGCCCCTCCCTGCCTGGATCAAAGTTTGGAGCCGACCCTGAGGAAAGAGGGCGGAGCTTATCCCAGACGTGAGGAATGTCCCACGTAGAACCACTGGAGAATAGTAGTTCTTGGCTTTTACTTTGGGGCTAACACAGCTGCAAACAATTGGTTTGCTCATTCAGCCATCCTTGTTTGTAAAAGTATTTATTTATTTAGATATTCATACACCACTCCCCCCACCAATGAGGACCCAAAGGTTGCAATCCTGAGAATGCTTTCATGGGAGTATGCCTCATTGAATAAAATGGGATTTATTTCTTAGGCTGTGGTCACACATACTAAATAATCCACTTTCAACAGTTGGAAAGTGTACTGAAAGTGGATTGAAAGTGGTGTATTTAGTATGTGTGGCTGCAGCCTCAGTAGACCTGGTTAGGAGTGTCTTTAAGTAGCTTACAACATTGTTCTTCCCTTCCTTCTGTCCATCCTTACAACAACCCTGTGAGGGAAGATAGGCAGGTGAGTAGTCCAAGATCACCCAATGAGCTCCATGGCTGAGTGGGTTTCCCAGATCCTAATCATTACACCATCCTTTTGTGAACACATCGCCACATTAATTTTGACCAGTTTCCTCACACATAGGTGTGGTTTACTCGTATTAGTAGGCTAAGCAAATTTCCTCATGTAGAAAATGAGCACATTGGGGAGAAGATAAAACAAGAATATTCTGTCTTAATCTGCTGGTTTTCTCTCTATGGGGTATTTTTGTTTACAGGATGGGGCATCCTAAAATGTAAACTCTTCCCAGCAGCAGCAGCCAGAGATCTGACAGCCAAGGAATGACTTTACCACAGGATATCTTTGATCAAGTAGACCAGCCCTAAACTGTAATGAATTCAAAGGCAGTTACTTCCACACAAGTTATTATACAAGCTTCTTGTCTGACTACGGTGAACACTATAATCTGGCATCTGACAAAAGTCAAGGCCTTTAACAAAAGAATGTTCTTTAATAGATGCAAATGTGTTTTTTTTCTCAATGGGGGCTAAGTGTTAGCAGATGGTCCCTGAGTAGCTCTGTGTTCTTGACTAGGAAGCCCATCAGAGTTCGGGGGAAGAGTCATCACTGCAGATGAGGGTAGTGAAAAGGTATGCGTAAAGGAACAGATGGTTTGCAGCTTGGAAGAGAGAGCCGAAAGAGAGCTGCAAGGAGGCTGAAAGTGAGGCCCCCGGGGAACAGGGCTTCTGCAAGTGTGTGCATGCGCGTGTGTAGAACCTGTGGCAAAATCAGTTTTTGGCCTTCCTCCTAAACTTCCCAAATGTTGTTAGTAGACAATACAGCATATTTAAATTCAGGTGGGGTCACCGTGTTGGTATGACACAGCTGAACAAAGTTTGAGTCCAGTGGCACCTTTAAGACAAAGTTTTATTCAAAGGATAATGCGTATTAAAGTACATGAAATATCCACATAATAATGTATTATAGTTTAGTACTGTTTCAGAGGGTAGCTCTGCAGTGGAACAGGTAGATTCAAGTCCAATAGCACCTTAGAGACCAACCAGTTTTTGGGAGGGGAATAAGGTTTTGAGAGTCAAAGCTTCCTCCATCAGACATCGAAGCTTATACCCTGAAACTCTTTTTGGTCTCTAAGGCCCGATCTGCATCTAGCATTTGCTCCGCTATCTTACCAAACCCACACTGGAACAGAAATCCCCGTCTACATTGCATGCCACTTTCACTTTGATTGAGTGTCGCATTTTATGGCAGTGTCCAGACTGCATGCTGCTTTCACTTCGTTTGATTTCTGGTTTAATGGTGGTTGTCTGAATAGATTTATGGCTGTTTTATGGCCATTCGGGGTGACTCTGCAGTCAGTACAGTGTTGGCCCGGGATAGCTGAATGTGGTTTTGAACTGCAACTTTTTCTGTTCCAGTGTGGGTTTGGTAAAACAATTGAGCAAATGCTAAATGCAGATTGGCCCTAAGGTACTACTGGACTTGACTCTAATAGTTTAGTATGTAATAGGGATGGGCACAAACTGCAAAATGAACTGAGTTTTTACTTCAACCAGGCCAGTTCATGGTTTGTTTTGACCCGGTTCATTTGGTTGCGCTGCTCTTGAACCAACAAAGAACTACCATTTTTTCCGTGGAGGTTTGAGTGGTTCATTAGAGCGGTCTGTTGGTCAGACAGCCTGGCATCGATTCAATAAATTCCTAGGCAACGCAGTGGGTGGATTTGTAGAAGGCCCGAGAAACACCCATAATAGTTGATTGGCAGCTTTGGCAGCCAACCACAGAGCTCCCATTCTGCTCTGTGGGAGCAGATTGTGGGAGCAGAATGAGGGACTCCTCCCCCCCCCCATGGTAGAACAATTTATTAAACACCTCTCCTTGCTGTGGTTTCAGGGACCTGAGTCACACACTTTTCTCTGCCAGTGCCAGGTGGGAGGGGAGCTCTTTTTTTCCTTTAAAAATGCAATCTTTACCAGACTTGGAGGGCAGATGAAGGAGACTGTGCTGAAGACTCCCTTTGAGTATGATGTCATGAGGGGGCCATTCTACCACCTCCCAAACTCACAAACCACAGGAACCACAAACTGGTTTGGCAAATAGAAAAGTTCATGAAAGTTTGCGGTTCTTGGAACCCAATGAACCATTAACCACTACGAACCACCATTTTCCCAGTTCGTGCCCATCCCTAGTATGTAATATTATTTTAACAATGCTGGATTTCTTAATAACCATTTAGTAGTAAGGAACATTGATTTTCTCTTTGACTCTATAAGAGACTATCCTGAAGGTCAAAGGTGAAAGGAGCCCAACTTTCTCTCTCCATTAACCTTCAGCAGTGTAAAACCATATGTTTGTGGGGGTTTCGGCCTGTTTGTGTACTCCCCCCCACACACCTCTCTGCACCCCTGAGGATTTGGTGTGAAGCATCTGATGCCTCTTTGCCAACACTTACATGCTACATATCCATATATGTTTATGAATAAAGCAAATAGCACAAAAACACCTTAGATCTCCAGTGTTCTTTCTTATCCAAAGGAAATCAAAACTAGGAAACACTGACTCAGAATTTCTTACCACTTGGGGAAGAGTTGAACACATAAGAATGTTGTTATAGCCAATGCAAGGCTTTCACTTACTGATTTTATAGACCTTTAGGTGATCTTATAGAATACTCTGGTGTGCCTTATGGATTCTAAGAATGTCCATATTTAAATGAATTCTTCCTCCATTTTTCAAACTCCCAGGGCAAAGCTGGGGTAAAGGTCCTTCTCAAAAGTTATTAGTTGGATCAGTTTAAAAAGGGGGAACTTTAACTGAGCAATAAGAGACGTATTTTCCACATGCATGGTATACAGGCAGGGGACAGAAGAACAAATCTCAGGGAATATAAAGTGGTTGTACAAACACTTGTAAGAAATATGCTGTGCCATGCCACATTATAAAAGAAATGTACTGAAAACACAAGAACACTTAAGTTGTTCAAAGTGATTGGCAAAAGGCCAAAAGATAAGAACATTTCTCAACAGAAACATAGATTTCCCCCCCTTAAATCAATAATACGTGCAACACCAGGAAAATATGTTTTCAGGGTCCATCTGAATCTGCATACCTCTAGGGACCTCTAGGCATGCATGCTATCCAGGTCTAGGCATTCAGAGGTACACAGGTTCTAAATATGATCTTGTGTAACCATCAAGCCTAGTAATCTGACGGAATTATCTTCCACTAGGATTGCCAACCTCCAAGTGGGAGGCTGGAGATCTTCCAGAATCACAACTGATTTCCAGACTACACAGATCACTTATTTATCATTTATTTATTTTAAACATTTATTCCACCTCTCCTGAAGAAAATGGCTGCTTTGGAAGGTGGACTACATGGCTTCATGCCCTACCAAAGTCCCTGCCCTCCATTAACTGCACTCTCCAGGTATTTCCAAACCTGGAGTTGGCAAGCCTATCCTCCACAGATTTGTCAGCCCCACTTAGATAGCAACACTATGACCCATGGCAGTGAGTTCCATATGTTATACTTTTTAAAAAACAGAAGTACTTGCTTTTTGGTTTGTTTTAAAGGAAATGGGTATGCCTCAGTATCTGATTGTTTTGATCTGCAACCTATACTCTGGACAAGAGGCCACTATTAGGACAGAAGATGGGGAAACATGATGCTTTTTTTTATTGGCAAGTGTGTCAGACAAGGATGCATTTTATCACCCTATCTCTTCGATCTGTAAGGAGAACATATCATAAGGAAAGCTGGACTAGATTTAGATGAAGGTGGCATGAAAACTGGTGGAAGGAACACTAGCAGTCTGAGATACACAGATGACACCACATTACTGGCAGAAAACAATGAAAACTTGAAATGACTACTGGTGAAGGTTAAAGCAGAAAGTGCCAGGGATACAGCTGAACATCAAGAAAACAAAAGTAATGGATTCTGGGGAATTACACAGCTTTAAAATTAATGATGAAGAAACGGAAATTGTACAGGAATTTCTATTCCTTGGCTCAATCATCAACCAAAAGGGAGACTGAAATCAAGAAATCAGGAGATTGAGACTGGGGAATGCCGCCATGAAGGAGCTAGAAAAGATTCTTAATTGTAAGAATGTGTTGCTGGCGACCAAGATCAAGATAATTCATGCCATAATATTCCCCATTACTATGGATGGGTGTGAAGGTTGGACAATGAGGAAAGCTGACAGGAAGAAACTAGATTCCTTTGGAATGTGGTGTTGGATGAGAGTTTTATGGATACCCTGGACTGCCAAAAAGACAAATAAGTGGGTTCTACATCATATCAAGCCTGAACTCTCCCTAGAAGCTGAACTGTTGAAGCTGAGGCTATTGTACTTTGGTCACATTATAAGACAAGAGTCAATGGAAAAGACAGTAATGCTAGGAAAAGTTGAAGGCTGCAGGGAAAGAGGAATGCATGGATTAACTCAGTCAAGGAAGCCACGACCCTCAGTTTTCAAGGCCTGCAAATGGCTGTTAACGATAGGGCATTTTGGAGGACATTAATTCATACGGTCACCATAAGTAGGAAGCCACTTGACAGCACTTCACACACATACACACACATACACACTTGCTTCTTGTCTGGTCTGAATCTGCCCACAAGCAATTTAGTAGGGTGCCTCTGAGTTTGGGAGCAGAAAAAAATAGTTCTTGTTGTCTTCTTTTCTCCACACCAAGTTCTTTCTTTTCTCCACACCGTTCACAATTTTTAAAAAACCCTCTGTTGTGTCCCCTCCCTCTTGCTTGTTGGAAGCATTAGAACTGCTGTGAAGATGCTGTCAGGTTATTGTACCTCTATCACTACGGCTTTGACTTGGGTGTCTTTGGATGGCCGTCAGAACTGTCATGTTCTGTAACGGCTGGGGACATTTCTTGAACAGACAATTCATCATCTGAGTGGGATCTGAGACGAGTGGCCTGAAAAGTGTTGTATGACTTCGAGAGTGTGTGAGAGTCTGGAGATTAAAGACATGCTGTGGCAGAGACCAGAATTCGGAAACAGAACATATACTTGGCATGCAGAAGGCCACAGTTTCCATACCTCATACCTCAGGATTCAGGACTGTGAAAAATGTCTGGATTCCATGAGATGCTAGGAGTTCTGCGAACAATGCACCCAGGACTGTTTCCTTGACAAATAACATTGGGGGGGGGGATTCCAATCAGGACCATAACATGAGGGAAGAGGAACAAATTTAGAATCCAGTGGCCCCTTTAAGACCAACAAAGGTTGATTCAAGGTATGAGCTTTCGTGAGCAAGGCACATTTCTTCAAATACATCGGAATGGAAGATGAGGTTCTAAACTTAGGCCCTGGTCACATTGCAAAGGTAATTACGCTTTGTTCCCGCTTTGTTTAAATCGGGAACATTTTTCTTCGCATTGGGCTGACTAGATGCAGCCAGCCCCTCTTACAGCACCCGCTCGCCTGCTGCTGCGCCATCCCTCCAGGCGATCCTGCTGGCCACGGAGGAGGCTCAGGTGGCTGCTGCTTCTGCCGACACTTTGGGGGGGGGGTGCTGCCACTGCCGCCATTGCCCCACGAAAACAGGCTCCGCTGTGTCCGCCGTCTCCGCCATCCTCCTTGCCGGCCCCATCCAGGCTGCCGGAGCCCCCGCCTCTCGTTCCCGCCTCCAGGGCCGTCTTTTGTGCGTTTTTTAAAAAGCTTCCAGTTTGAGCGCTTGACTAAACATGCGCTTAATAAATCCATTATTAAACGTTAAATGGATTTATTAAGCGCATGTTTGCTCAAGCGCTCAAACCGGAAGCTTTAAAAAAAAAAAGCACAAAGAGCATTCAGATGGCCCTAATTGCAATCATTGCGAAAGATGGGCTGTCCAGATAGGCGAAATCGCGCATTCAAAGCAAAATCACGCATTCAAAGCGGAAGTGCCAGGAAAACACTTGATTTTCCAGGGGTCAGGAAAACCCGGCATCATTGCGCGAGTGAGCCTGCTTCGGTGCGGGAGGCGGATTGGCGCGTGTGAACATGAAACTGACATGCACAAGGAAACAGCAGTGAATCCCGATCAAAACGGCAGTGTGACCGGACCCTTATAGACAGGGATTTAACAGCAAATTAACATGTAACATGACAATGTTTAAGTTATGCAAAGTGAAAAACTAAATAACAAGTTAAGGTTATAAGGTCAACAGTTGTAAAGCAATAAATATGTCACAATACCATATAAATGTCTAAAGGTGTTTTTTCCAATTGTGGGAAGTAACAGAAACTTAATTCTCTCCTTTGAGGCGTAGAGGGCGTGTGAAGGGCACTCTGAGCTGTTGTCAGCAGACATCCATTCAGTATTCTAATATACTATTCTGAAAAAGAAATACACTAAAATATAGAGGATTTATAGCCCTTCTTGTTGACAATACATAATGTAAGGACTGAATGAGTTACCATATGTAACGGGATAAAAATCCAATATCCCTGTTGAGTCCTGGGGAGGTTTTTGTTCCAAGTGTTGTTGTTGTTGTTGTTCAGTCGCACAGTCGAGTCCGGCTCTTCGCAACCCCATGGACCACTTCACGCCAGGCCCTCCTGTCTTCCGCTGTCCTCTGAAGTTTGCTCAATTTCATGTTCGTTGCATCAGTGACACTGTCTAACCATCTCATCCTTTGCCACCCCCTTCTTCTTTGACCTTCAGTCTTTCCCAGCATCAGGGTCTTCTCCCGTGAGTGCTCCCTTCTCGTTTGGTGGCCAAAGTATTTGAGCTTCAACTTCAGTATCTGGCCTTCCAGGGAACAGTCAGGATTGATTTCTTTTAGGATTGACTGATAATAACTTGTAATTCAGCAATTTCCCTTTCCATTCTGTTCCTGAAGTTCCTTTGTAATAAAACAGCTACTTTGAGGTCATCCATTGAATGTCCTGGAAGGTTAAAGTGTTCTCCTACAGGTTTCTCAATCTTGTGATTCCTGATGTCAGATTTGTGTCCATTTATCCTCTGGCACAGGGTTTGTCCTGTTCGTCCTATGTAAAGACCCAAAGGGCATTGTTGACACTTAATGGCATATACAATGTTAGAAGATGAGCAAGTGAATGAGCACCTGATGGTGTACTTGATGTTGTTAGGTCCAGTGATTGTGTTGTCTGGGTGTATGTGGCAGCAAAATTGGCATCTGAGTTTATTGCAAGCTCTGGTCCCAGTGTCCATGTTCCAATGAGATGTTGCATTATTGTGGGTGAGCAGTGGTTTGAGACAAGGGGGTTGTCCATGTGCAAGAAAAGGTTTGCCCCCCAGTACTTGTGAAAGAGAACTGTCATTATCCAGCAGAGGTTGTAAGTCATTAATGATGCGCTGTTCTGTTTTGAGCTGAGAGCTGTATGTGACTACTAGTGGTGTTCTGTTATTGTCTCTTTTGGTCCTGTATTCTAACAGGTTTTCTGTGGGTATCATTTTGGCATTATTAATCTGCTTTCTGACTTCATCAGGGGGATACTTTAGTTCCAAAAAGGTGTGTTGTAGATCCTTCAGGTGAGAATCTCTGTCTGT
Source organism: Gekko gecko (assembly GCA_029375565.1). Taxonomy (NCBI): domain Eukaryota; kingdom Metazoa; phylum Chordata; class Lepidosauria; order Squamata; family Gekkonidae; genus Gekko; species Gekko gecko. The sequence continues at coordinate 118,091,355 of JAPDNY010000008.1, forward strand.
AGGACTGGAGCAAATGCAGCTGTAGTGTAGAGCCTGGCTGTATACAATGGATCGTCTGGTATGTTTGTCAGTCAGTAGGTTCCCGGTATAAGGTGGTGTCTATGTGTCCATTGTGTATTTTTATAGTAGTCTCCAGAAAAAGTATTGCTTGCATGGATTGGTTCATTGTCAGGTTGATGGTGGGGTGAAAATAATTGAAAGCAGAGATGTGTCTGAAAGGATAAGTTCCCGAATGGAGAGGGTTAAAGCGCTATCTGCACCATTCCCCCCAATGTAAAACAACCCCCAGACTCTATTTACCACAAGGGGGGACATAAAGGCATCCTATCTGTTTCCACAGTGGGTAAATAGACCTTGGAGAGCTGCTGTGAGTCAGAGTGGACACAGGTTTGAGGAACCAGTATTGTGAAATGATAGAAGGCAGCTTCATAAGCTTCATGCCAAAATCAGAAACAAACTGTAGAACGCCCATAATACTTTGGATTTGAGCTATACATTGATAATGATCAAGTGAATGTTCCCTAGTATTTTGACAGTACAGATCAGTATAGAGTCTTCTGGAACCATATTCCTCCCTTGGGTTCGTAGTTTTACTTCATGATTTCTAGAATTTGTTGCTCGACCTGTTTCCTCAGGCTTTCGGGGGGGGGGGGGCAGAAATGTGTGTGAGTTAGTTTAATCAGAGAATAAGGGTGCTTATGTGAACATTCTGCACAAGGTTGGGTGTGTTGTTTTAAGTGTAAACATATATTGAGACCAGTGTGGAGTGTGTTGCAGAAGTGAAAAAGAAAAGCTGAGAGGAAGACAGAAAAGATTTAGGAAATCAGGTTATATTAACAGGCAATCTCACAGCAGGGTATAAAATATTAAAGCTGCTTACCATTTTAAAGAGTAATATACACACCAAATTCATTGGGTACTATACACAGGTTTTCACATCTTTATGATTAACAGAATTACCATACATTAATTGGGACAGATCAAAAGTTTAATCACAGTTTGTACCAAACACAACAGTTCATTAGGTGAACTTCAGGCAAAGAGGTGAGGCTCTTCCTGTATTCCCAAAGAACCTACAATGGCATGTGATGTAATTCCCCACCATTTCCTTCCTGATCTTCAACCAGCTGAAACCTGTAGAAGGCTGAGGGCTACAGATGCCAAACTAAGACCTGGTTCAGTGTAGCATGGATAAATATAACACAAGGTATGGCTACAGACAGACATGGAGAGTTCATGGGGACATCACTGGTGCTAAGTACAGTAGTAAAGCCCTGATACAGAGCTCTGGTGTTCCTTATTCGGGCTGCAATCACACTCTCCTTTAGATCCGACATAGGTGCGAATGCCAGATGGATCTAAAGGAGGCAATCAGATAGCAACATCTGGGAAGCATCCTACAGTCATCAACCTGTGCTGCTCCACCACAAAAACAGAGTTAAAAGACACCGAGGAAAGTCCGGTAGTAAACAGGTTGCTACGGGCCACAGATGGACTTTCCCCTGTCTGATCGCTCCAGCACACTCTCATGCCATCGGGATGGTCTGATCAGGCCATCCCGACTCTGTGTTTTCCCCCTTCACAGTATGCGCATCATCACATACTCCATAGGGGGCCCTCAGTGCGGAGGTGTGAATCCTTATTTATGTGCAAGGGAAACAGACAGCAAAAAAACAAACAAACAACTCACCCACAGTTGCGTCTGATCACACAATGATGGGCTAAGCCCACAGCTTCAAAAGGCTGTGTGATCTCGCAACTGCATGTCAAATTCGTCCGGAGGAAATAGCCTCACTTCCCCTCCACTTCAACTGGCCCGTGTGACCGCAGCCTAGGAGTACTATGAACATAAAAAGATATCACAAAAAAGGATATTGCAGAGCTGTTAGAAGTTGCAGAAAAGAGAGTGATGAAAATGATTTAGGAGCTGGAGCACCTTTCCTATGAGGAAAGGCTAAAGAGTCTGGGTCTTCTCAGTTTAGAAGAAAAGGACATAGTAGGTTTATAAAATTATCCATGGGATAAAGAAAATGTTAGAGAGAACCATCCACAGCATCTGGGCTGCTGGCTGCCATGGACTGAGAGGTTGCTGAGAGGCACCTGGCTGCATTAGATGAGTTCCAATCCCCTGGGCCATACGATGTGCACCCAAGAGTGCTCAATGAACTTTCTAGAGAGCTTGTCAAGCCTTTTTCCATTATTTTCAACTATACTAAATGGAGGCATGAGGGCTAAATATTACGAAGTGACACAGTAATTTTGACACTCATTGCATTTGTATAGGATCAGTCCCTGGGACTGGCATGAGATCAGGTCTACAGTATGTCATGGACTGGGGCACTGATTCCTCCTGGGTTCCAGGTCCTCCCTGGCCACTGGCAGGGGATGGGGGGGGGTAGAGTTGCGAACTCCCGATTGGGATTGGGAGTGGGCCCTCCTAAAACAAGAGGTCTTTGGGGTGGAGATTTGGAGGTGGACAAAGACCTCAGTGGGGTACCCTGCCATAAAATCTAGCCTTCAAAGTGTCCGTTTTCTACAGGATAACTGATCTCTCCTGTCTGAAGCTATAATTCTGGGGGATCTCCAGGTCCCACCTGGAGGCATCTCCTCTTCACCAGGTCATGAAGCTAAAAATACAGATGAAAAGGATGCTGAGGTCCCGGGACTACTCAGAAGGAAGCATCAAAGATGCCAACAGGAGCCCCTTTGATGTCCAGGAGTTCCAAGAGACTGTCAGCTCTCAAACCCTAGGATACAGTCCTGCCTTCCTTCTTAGACTCAGACCCCAAACCCACAGCCCACAGTCCACTGGAGATCCAGAGGTCTCTCCCCAACTCATCTGTCAAACCTCATAAGGCCAAGAACCACCCCAACCCCAATGGAGCATTCACTGCTGTAATGAGGCATGGTGCCTTTAAGAACTAGAAGCCTGCCCCTAGAGAGGTGGGGCTTGTATCTTCAGCTCCTTGAGGAAGTATTTAAGGCCTCAGTCTACCCTCAGCTCTTGGTGATACAACATCTAAGGTCTTTGTGTTGTTATGGCCAGTCTCAGTGACTCCTGCCTTGTTTTGGAGATCTCATCCTCAACCAATATTAGATAAGCATATGGAGCAGAAGTCCATCAGTGGCTATTAGCCACAAGGTATAGATAGGAACTCTAAGGCTCGGAGATGCTCTGTATTCTTAGTGCTTGGGGAGGGGGCAACAGTGGGAGGGCTTCTAGTGTCCTGGCCCCACTGCTGGACTTCCTGATGGCACCTGGTATTTTTGGCCACTGTGTAACAGAGTGTTGGACTAGATGGGCCATTGGCCTGATCCAACATTGGTTTCTCTTATGTTCTTATGTTCAAGACGGAATTCTTCTCCAACACTTGCTGCTTCCTCTTGGGGATCTAAAAGGACAACCGTTCCAAAGGACAGGAACTGGGATATGTCCTTTAGAGTGCACTGGAATTGCACTACTGCATACTTTGCAGTTGAGGTCAGTACTGAATTAGTTGAACCAATTATAAAAAATCATCTCACCTTTTCTGTAAGTGAATTCATGCTTGCAGCAAAAGACAGCTCTAAACATTCACTCTTAGGCTGATTAAAAAAAAAAAAAAAGCTGCCCATATAATGTAGTCAGGTGAAGCACACTAACACATCTCGTTTCACTGTCACACTTTAAAAAAAAACCTCCTTAAGAAAAGAAGCCCCTTTTGGTAGCTAAAACATAATGAAGGATATATCAACACACTTTGCACAACTCAGATGTGGTGCGGTGATAATAACAGTGCTTATATTGGTGGGGTTTTTTTAAAGGTACCAGTATGTGTAAACAAGACTGACCATTTCTATCAATTTCCCGCTCAGGACTTGGGAGAGCCCAGAAAAAAAAGATGCTGATGGCCAGTGTTGGTGAGTACTGTCCCCCCCTCAAAAAAAGTGCCCTGGATGACATTAAACCATTACAGTGGCTGGCAGTTTGAAACTTGTATGAATTCTGACAGGAATGTAGAATGAATGTGGTCACTTCCAGTGCATATCACACGCCCTGTCAAAATTCCCTCCAGCCCAGGTACAAAATGAGCTCGCTGATTCTAAGCAAGAGGCTCATTCAGGCTTCTTTCCCGCGCTACTGCCACTGAAAACATCTCCAAGGTACCTCACTTGGGATGCCAGTGTGAATTTCAGCTGCAAAGTTATACAAATAAATCATCCACACTGAACCAGTTCCTGCCATTCCTCTCAGTGACTCTCATTTAATGTGAATTCGTCATCAATAATAATTTATTTAGAAACCACACTGAGCACAATACTCTGTAACAGCTACAAATGCTTCTGACACAACACAGGGAGCATACTTTTTCCCACCCCTCAAGTGGACACCTGTCATTTACCTCATTAAAAACAAACATCAATGAATTACCAGAAAGCGATCACACATCTTGGTTGCAAAAAAATCTAGCTTAACAGTAACAGATCCTCAGAGTCTCTCTCTCTGCTGCCGCAGAGTAGATGAGAATGTCTGGCAGTCTGGAAAAAGCAATGACCGTGGAGCAAGAAGAACCCAGGCTCAGTGCTGGGGCTGTTCTAGTATAAAGGAACCTCTGAGGAACAGACAAATGCAAAGTGTTGCTTTACCTGGACATGACTCCGCCACAGCATTCACAGGGGGCATTCACAGCTGCCAGGTTGTGTATTTTGAGTCTTGGGTCGCCACAGTGCAGTTTTGCCAGTTTGCTGCAGCAGTTCAGCATCCAAGGGCACAACAAGTGGAAAGTTATGGAATCTGCAGTTAACGCAGTGAACCTGAAGCTGTTAATTGCCAGGCCGGGAATCAGGAATTTGAGGAATGCAGACTAAAGCAGCCTAAAAGTTACCAAGGACTTGGTCAGGTGACCAGAAAGTACCTAAAAGTGGAGTGGCCTTATCTCTGAATGAAAGCTTCTGTTTCTAGGGCAAAATACAAAAAAGGGGCGGGGGGGAAGCCTGTTCAGCCTGTTGTTTTCCATGCAGAAGAGAGAGCTCTCTGTTGGTGGAAAACTATCCTCTCTTGGGAAGAGACCCCAGTGAGCTGGCTTTCTCCCCCCCCCGCCCCCCGCGCTGCCCTTGTTCCAAAGAGAGCAAATGAATGGTGCCGCTATGGAGCAGCCATTCTTTCCCACAAAGAATAAAACTGCTCTTGAATACAAAGCATGAGGCCAGAAGCTGTCTTCAGCTTTCCATTTCATAAACACCTTGTCAATATTTTTGCACCCCTGACCAAGAACACTGTGTGAATGTGAAACGAAGTAAGTCTCCGCTATGTGGTCCATGTCATTTCTTCTCTACTGGGGAAACTTTGGGGCCTGTAATTCTGTGAAGGGTGACTCTAGATCTCTAAAATGCTCAGGACTCTTGGGGAAAGCCAGCGCAATAATAAGTTTTTAAAAGTGCCTTCAAAATCAGTCTGAAAACTGTAGTTGGTCCAAAATGCAGCTGTAAAGCTTATTGTCACAGAGACTAGAAGAAGAAGAAGAAGAGTTTGGATTTATACCCCGCCCTTCACTGCCCAAAGGCATCTCAGAGCGGCTTACAAACTCCTTTCCCTTCCCCTCCCCACAACAGACACCCTGTGAGGTAGGTGGGGCTGAGAGAACTTCTGACAGAAACTGTCCTTGAGAGAACAGCTGTGCCAGAGCTTGTGACTGACCCAAGGTCATCCAGCAGCTGCAAGTGGAGGAGTGGGGAATCAAACCCGGTTCTCCCAGATAAGAGTCCGCGCACTTAACCACTACACCAAACTGGCTCTCAAGCAGGACTAGCTACAAGCAGGATCAAGCAGGATCATATCACCCTTGTGCTGAAAGATTTGCACTAGCTACCCATCTGTTTCCAGGCCAATTCAAAATGCTGGTTCTTACCTTTAAGGCCTTACATGGTTTGGAGCCAAAGTGACTTGGTATTACATCCCTTCTGAGTTCCCTGCCCTTTTTAAACTGCATTTTTCCCAGGCTCCAGCCCCAAATCTCCAGGAATTTGCCACTCTGGACATGACAACCCTAGCAGTGCATTAATTTTGAAGCTGAGAAATTACTATAAAGCTGACATACTGCTAGTTGCCCGCCACTCCATTGGAGGTGGGAGTCCCTCACTGCCGGGCCCCACCCCGCCACTGCCAATCAGCTAGTTGGGGGGGGGGAGAGACTTATCAGGAGAAAGAGGAAAGCCCAGACCACATCACCAGCATTGCATAGGAAGTGATGTCCTTACGCCAGCAACATGTGGACAATGATCTGGTATTTGGGCAAAAACTCTATGGTAGAAGCTATTTTTACTATAGAGTTTTTGCCCAAATGCCAGAACATTGCAGCAATGTTGCAGCATGATGATGTCACTTCCTGTGCGACACTGGCAACATGGCCTAGGCCTTCCTCTTTGTCCTAGTCAGTCCCCCCCCCCAATTCCCCACTGATTGCCAGGAGGGACCTGGCAACCCGACGTACTGCTGAAAACTACAGTGAGACCTAAACAGGTCCTGTGCCTGGGGTTCAACTATGGGCTGAAGAAGCTGTACAAGTAAGTGAGTGGGAAAATAGTTCTCACAGATCCTGTTGCCCCAAAAGTTGCCATGTTTCTCTGCTGATACTCACTGATACTTCCTTCAACACAACAGAACTGGGGGGGGGCAGGGTATGGAAGAGATACACATCCATCCTCTGCATTCTCTCATGCACAAGCACTTGAAATGGTACATTGGCTGATACTCATAACCTAGGTCCTTTGTAGGGTTGGAGGATGGATTCTATGGCATTATACCCCAGGCTCAACCCCCAAATCTCCAGGAATTTCCCAATCTGGAGTTGGCAACCCTAGTCTTTTCTCCATGTGCAACCACTACAGAAAATCTTCACTAACATGATTGTTTGAGGCTCCTATAGAAATGTACCAACAGACAATCAGATTCTCAGCACTATCCTGAAGGGAGCTGAGCTAGAAGGAATGGTATTCAGCTTCTGGGGAAATTCCTCTGCCTTTGGCCTATCAGCCTGAAGGAGTTTTCACACTGTATGGTTATGTGTTTTGTGTTCTAAGTACCGTGTGTGTGTGCGTGTGTGTGTGTGTCATTTTTTTGGGAACACATATTTTTATTGTATATATTTGCACTGTGTAGAGGAGCTGTGGTGGCTCCATTAAGACGCTGAACTGCAGGCTGTGGAAGGTCAGTAATTCAGCAGTTCAAGACCCAAGAGTGCCGCATGACGGGGTGAGCTCCTGTCTCTAGTTCCAGCTCCTGCCAACCTAGCAGTTCGAAAGCAAGAAATTGCAAGTAGATAAATAGGTACCACTTCGGTGGGAAGGTAACAGCGTTCCGTGCACCTTGGTGTTTAGTCACGCCGGCCACATGACCACGGAAATGTCTTCGGACAGCGCTGGCTCTTCGGCTTTGAAACGGAGATGAGCACCGCAACCCTAGAGTCGGATTCGACTGGCTTTTGAGCAAGGGAACCTTTACCTTTACCTTTTTATAAATATTAAAGATAAATGACAGCATATATGACCCAGGATGCTTGCTTTCAGGGCTCATCCAAAACATATGTCATTTACTTGTTATCACCAGATCCGGAATAAGACTACAGATTAGTGGTTCCATGGTTCAAGGCAAACTCTCCAGCTTGCAAAATTTCTTTTACAGTAAAGGAAAAAGCTTAATGTCTGGGGGGGGGGGCACTGACTCTAATTGCAATGCAAACACAAAAATGTGACCTCTGACCTAAAAAAACCCCAACAAATCACAGTAGAGTCTTAAATACTTTAGACAGATAATATATCTTGAAAGCTTTGAAACTGATAAAGTGTAATCTGCAGTGATGGTAAACATAAACAATAAAAGTTTGAGTCAAACCTTTTTCTGCTGCTTCAGACCAACAAAACTACCCACTTAAATCAATACACAATAAAGTCAGTTTTAAAAAGACGATCTACATATTTTCAACTGCAAAAGCCTCCTGATGGAAAAAGGTATGGCAAAACTTTATGCATGCATCATTTAGTATATCTGATTCTCAATGTGGCCTCATCTGTGGATGCTTAAATATGGAGACTGGAGGCTTGGACAGACACACCCTTTCTCCAAACTTGAGAAAAAAACATGTTTGCAGAAAAATCTGAAATCTAAAAAAAAAAAAATACATTAGAAGGTTAATCCTCCCTAAAATAACAGAAGCAGCACCCATACCTTTAATAATGAATGTCCCCAGTCTCCATTCTGGGGGTTCCTAGGCAACAATAACAGCACTGTTCCCTGTCAAGCCTTGGTTTCTGTCATGAAAAGGCAGAGGGCAGGGCCCTTCCCAGGGCTATGTTGGCCTCCCTTCCCTCCTGCCCTGAAGAGAGACAGTGTCGTGTAGCGATCAGTGTGTCAGACATGGATCTGAGAGACAAAGGTTAAAATCACCACTCTGTTATGAAAACCCGGGTAACCCTGGGACAGTCATTCTCCCTCAGCCTAATCTACCTCAGAGTATTGTTGTGAGGATAAAATGGAGGAGAGGAGAAGGACAAAGGTGGCGGTGCTGCAAACTGGCAAGTGAGGGAAGAAGAAACAGGAGCTGCCACTGCTGTCCCCCACTACCGCTGCCACAGCTGCGGGAACCAGAATGGTAGATGCAGTAGTACTGATGGTGGGTGGTCTGGCTCATGAGTGGCTGGCCAAGTGGGCAGGAAGGATAATTTTATTTATTGTTTTTATTTACTTCATTTATGCCCCTACCTAGATTGGCTGGGCTGAGAGTGTGTTTGTTTGTTTGTTTGACTGATTGATTGATTGATTTATAGCCCGCCCTCCCAAGTACAGCAGGGCTCAGGGCGAGTGACGACATTATTCATATAAAGAATATTCATAATTTAAAAAGTATTAAAATAACTCTTTCAATACTACTGGCTAGTAGTAAATTAATACATAAAAAGGGAAGCATGACACAGTGCCCCTTATCCAGAGGAGAATAACCAACAGGGGCAGGGGAAACCGTCACTGTCCTCAACCATAGGCCTGGCAGAACATCTCTGTCTTGCAGGTTCTGTGGAACTGCATCAGATCCTGCAGGGCCCAGATCTCATTCAGCAGAGAGTTTCACCAGGCTGGGGCCAGGGCCGAAAAAGCCCTGGCTCTGATTGAGGACAGCCAGATACTTTTCAGGCCAGGGATCACCAGTAAGTTATTATCCATTGAACGTAATGCTCTTTGGGGGGTGTACCAGGAGATGCAGTCGCACAGATGTGCCTGGCCTAAGGTCAACCAGCAAGCCTCCATAGCAGAGTCCAGCATTCTAACCACTATAGCACACTAGCTGTATGGATGGGATGCCCCCCCCAAATGTCTCACCATTTCCTGCTTGTGTGTCTATATACCTAGGTTATGAAGTGATTTATTGGTAGCAGTGTGGAAGAGTCAACTGAAACCAAGTGGCACCATGGATATGTTTAAAACCACAGAAAAAGATCCAGCCCATTAGTTCCAAATACTGATTCTAATTTTAGCTGCCCGGTTTGAAAGGTGAGAGCAAATTGGTTCTCACTCAGTTATGATAATAATATCACTGCAGTATCTGAAAACTCCACAAAATGCATCAAAAGTGATGCAAAAGAACGTAATGCTGATTTGGAAGGGCCCAGGGTAATTCTATCATCATCTAGTCTGTCTGTCTATTGCTGCTCATACAGCAATAGCCTTCAGCAGAAAACAATATAAAGTAACACCTTGTATGGCTGCAAGAATTGGACCATCTTTCTATCTACTGGCTACTAAGAAAATTCATGCAAAAATTTTGCTTAACGTTTAATGGCGCTGCAATTTATGTTATGTTTTGGTTGTGGAAGTTTTAACATCACTCTCAGTTTTAGTTTGCTTTTGTGTTTTATTTAATCACTGCTTGGACTATTACAATCATTTTACCCATCTACGATTGTATTTTGGTCACATTATGAGAAGACAAGAGTCACTGGGAAAGACAATAATGCTAGGGAAAGTTGAAGCCAGCAGGAAAAGAAGAAGACTCAACATGAGATGGATTGACTCCATCAAGGAAGCCACGGCCCTCAATTTGCAGGACCTGAGGAAGGCTGTTAATGATAGGACGTTTTGGAAGACATCCATTCATAGGGTTGCTGCCGTAAGTCAGAAGCAACTTGACAGCAGTTAACACACACACACACACACACACAATTCTTTCATTATCTAGTTCAACACTCCTGAATAACAGCGGGATGCGCTATGGTTTGTATCTAGCAGAAGAATGCTGCTTGCACTATTGCACTTCCACAAACAGAAGTCTAGTAAAAAGATTGTGTGGGCAGCTTGAATAGTGTTGAAGTGACTGGATCCTAACTTGCATTTCCTCTTGCACAAGACATTGTGCAAGTAAGTGTCAGGGTCGACAGGTATGGTAGTACATCTAGCTTTATAGTTTGGGTAAACAGAACTCCACTAAGTGTGTGCACATTTCTGTGCATGCATCACACACTCCAATCCTATCTCTGACTACCTTTTTCAAAACCAGATTTTACCAAAGGTCAACCATTAGGCATTTTCGTGTTGCTGCCAAGATATCTTGCTTAGCTGAGTTCCACACAGGGTACAATGTAAACATAAGAACATAAGAACATAAGAAAAGCCAATGTTGGATCAGGCCAATTGCCCATCTAGTCCAACACTCTGTCACACAGCGGCCAAAATTTACCAGGTGCCATCAGGAGGTCCAGCAGTGGGGCCAGGGCACCAGAAGCCCTCCCACTGCTGCCCCCTCCAGCACCAAGAATAGAGTGCATCACCTGCCCCAGACTGAGAGTTCCCATCTATACCCTGTGGCTAATAGCCACTGGTGGACTTCTGCTCCATATGTTTATCTAATTTCCTCTTGAAACTGTCCATGCTTGCAGCTGCCACGACCTCCTGTGGCAGTGAATTCCATATGTTAATCACTCTTTGGGTGAAGAAGTATTTCCTTTTATCTGTTCTAACCCGACTGCTCAGCAATTTCATAGAGTGTCCACGAGTTCTTGTATTGTGAGAAAGGGAGAAAAGTACTTCTTTCTCAACCTGCTCAATCCCATTCATAATCTTATAAACCTCGATCATGTCACCTCTCAGCCGTCGTTTCTCCAAGCTAAAGAGCCCCAAGCATTTTAACCTTTCTTCATAGGGAAGGTGTTCCAACCCTTTTATCATTCTAGTTGCCCTTCTCTGCACTTTTTCCAATGCTATAATATCCTTTTTGAGATGTGGTGACCAGAACTGTACACAGTATTCCAAATGAGGTCGCACCAATGATTTATACAGGGGCATGATGATACTGGCTGATTTGTTATCAATTCCCTTCCTAATAATCCCCAGCATAGCGTTGGCCTTCTTTATTGCAGCTACACATTGTGTAGACATTTTCAGCGAGTTATCCACTACGACTCCAAGATCTCTCTCTTGGTCCGTCTCTGCCAGTTCAGACCCCATCAACGTGTATTTATATTTAGGATTTTTGGCTCCAATGTGCATCACTTTGCACTTGGCCACATTGAACCCCATTTGCCACGTTGACGCCCACTCACCCATCCTCAACAGATCCCTTTGGAGTGCCTCACAATCCTCCCTGGTTTTCACCACCCTGAACAACTTTGTGTCATCTGCAAATTTAGCCACATCACTGCTTACTCCCAATTCCAAATCGTTAATAAACAAGTTAAAAAGCATCGGACCGAGGACTGATCCCTGTGGTACCCCACTGCTTACCACCCTCCACTGAGAAAGTTTCTCATTTATACTCACTCTCTGTTTCCTATTTATAAGCCAGTTTTTGATCCACAAGAGGACTTGTCCTTTTATCCCATGACTATTGAGCTTACTTAGGAGCCTTTGATGAGGAACTGTATCAAAAGCTTTCCGGAAGTCAAGGTAAATAATATCTATTGGGTCCCCCTTGTCCACATGTTTGTTCACTCCCTCAAAAAACACTAACAGGTTAGTGAGACAAGATCTTCCCTTACAGAACCCATGCTGAGTCTGCCTCAATAGTTTTTGTTCATCAATGTGCCTACTAATTCTTTCCTTAATAACAGTTTCCACCAACTTACCCGGTATCGATGTCAGACTGACTGGCCTGTAATTTCCTGGATCTCCCCTGGAGCCCTTTTTAAAGATAGGAGTGACATTAGCTACCTTCCAGTCCTCAGGAATGGAGGCAGATTTTAAAGAAATATTACATATTTTTGTCAGGAGATCCACAAGTTCACATTTGAGTTCTTTCAGAACTCTCGGATGAATGCCATCCGGGCCTGGTGATTTATTAGTTTTTAAATTGTCCATCAGTCGGAGGACTTCCTCTCTTGTCACCGCAATCTGATTCAGGTCTTTCAAACCCCCTCCCGAAATCGGTGCTTCTGGAGTGGGCAAACACTTCTCCTCTTCCACAGTGAAGACAGAGGCAAAAAATGCATTCAGCTTCTCAGCCATTTCCCTATCATCCTTCACTACTCCTTTTACCCCTTGGTCATCCAAGGGCCCCACTGCCTCCCTGGCTGGCTTCCTACTTCTAATGTATTTGAAGAAAGTTTTATTGTTGATCTTTATGTTTTTTGCGATATGCTCCTCATATTCCCTTTTTGCTTGCCTGATCACAGACTTGCATTTTATTTGCCATAGTCTGTGTTCCCTTTTATCAACCTCACTAAGACTAGCTTTCCACCGCTTAAAGGAATCCTTCTTACTTTTTACAGCTTCCATTACTTTATTTGTTAACCATGCAGGCTTTTTTCTATACCTATTTGTACCTTTCCTAACCTGTGGTATATATTTTTTCTGAGCTTCCAGGATTGTCTTTTTAAATAGTCTCCAAGCTTCCCCAATGGTTTTGACCTTCTCCACTCTTCCTTTCAATTTCTTCCTCACATGTCCCCTCATACCAGAGAAGTTACCCCTTTTAAAGTTAAAAGTGGTTGCGTCAGTCTTTTTGGGCAACTCCCTATCTGTACAAATGTTAAACTCAATGACATTATGGTCACTGTTCCCAAGTGGTGCAATCACTTTTAATGTAAAGAAAATCCTGTCTATTTTTCATACATAGCAAAAATGGTCATTTTGTGCAAATACCATTCCAGGCAGCCACCTAGGAGAGCTAGTGGTAAGACTGACCGTTCCAGGTGCTTCTGGTTTTAATGCCAAAGAGCATTTCTTCAGACTTTTTTCCCTCCTAATATTTAATTTCTCCTTAAACAAAATATACCTAACTTCCTCTTGCTAGTTAGTCAAAGGCCATGGCAGCAGATTCCAGTGCTCTTGGGGAGGGGAAGGTATAGCGGTGGGTATAGGCAAGGTACTAAAGGAAGGGCGCTGAGAAACAAAAGGGCTCGGTGCCCTTCCAGCCTACGACCCATCCCAAAGGTGGCCAGCAGCGGGGCTAGGATGAGTAACCCCCTCCGTCATTGGTGTTGTGCAACGCCAGGTCTATAAATAATAAGACCATGGTCCTTCGGGACTTTATTACAGAACAACAGGTAGACCTGGCGTGCGTGACCGAGACTTGGGTGCGGGAGGGAGAGACGTTAGCTCTCACTCAGCTTGCCCCACCTGGATTCTCGGTCCTTCACCAATCACGGACGAGGGGGCGGGGGGAGGGGTGGCGATATTCGTGCAGGAGGCTTACTCCTTCAGGGCGCTCCCCTTGCTGGAGATTGTGGGCATGGAATGTGTTGGTTTGGTGCTGGAGGCCGAGGAGAGTCTGGCGATCTACCTGGTGTACCGACCGCCTAACACACCGGATAGTAGCCTGCCGTCCCTGCTGGAGGCCGTAGCAGGCTGGGCGCTGGAGCACCCTAGGCTTATGGTCTTGGGTGATTTCAACGTCCATGCCGATGACGCGACCTCCAGCCGGGCTACGGACCTGGTGGCGTCCATGGCGTCACTAGGACTCTCCCAATGTGTGTCGACCCCCACGCACCGGGCTGGGCACATGCTCGATTTGATCTTCACGATGGGGATTTCAGTGGACCGGATGACTGCTACGGCAGTCCCATGGTCGGACCACTATGCCCTGAAGGCCCGTATGGATGTCTCACCCCAACCCTGTATAGGCGGCGAGCGGATTTTGGCTTGCCCGCAGAGACAAATGGACCCGGTGCGGCTTCAGATGGCTCTGCGGGATCCGATGCCCCCTGGCGGCTCGTTGGATGAACTAGTGGAAGACTGGCATGGCCGACTTTCCGCAGCCATCGACGAGATCGCTCCCAGGCGCCCTCTGTGCACCCGCTCTAGGCTAGCCCCTTGGTATTCCCAGGGGCTGCGGCTTATGAAGCAGGAACTCAGACGGCTAGAGAGACGGTGGCGCCGTGCTCGCGACGAGGCAACGAGAGCATCATATAGGACGTTTATGAGAGCCTATGAGATGGCAGTCAAGGCTGCGAAGAGGGAATTCTACGCAGCTACGATTGCATCTGCAAGCTCACGCCCAGCCCAATTGTTTAGAACAATTCGGTCTCTGACAACTCTGCCGCAGGGCAGATATAATAGTAGGGAATTGGAGATTGGCTGTGAGGCATTTGCGAGCTATTTTGCAGATAAAGTCTCGGCGCTCCGCCGCGACCTCCCCGCCACACTTGAAATGGTGAGTGAACTTGAGGCTCCTTGCGCGTCTTTGAGCTTGGGTTTAGAATGCTTTGACCGGCTCAGTCTGGAGGAAGTCGACAGATTGCTAGTATCTGTGCGCCCAACCACATGCGACCTTGATCCGTGCCCCTCCTGGCTCATTAAGGCAGGCCATGAGGGGTTTCGAGGTGCCTTAGGGGAGATTGTCAACAAATCCCTCCTGGAGGGACGGTTCCCCGAGGCACTCAAGGAAGCGATGGTCCGCCCTCTCTTAAAGAAACCAACCATGGACCCGGCGGAATTGGCCAGCTATCGGCCGGTGTCCAACTTGCCCTATTTGGGCAAGCTGATTGAGAGTGCGGTGGCGACTCAGCTACAGGGCTTTCTGGATGACGCTTCCGTCCTTGATCCATTCCAGTCCGGCTTTCGCCCGGGCTACGGGACGGAGGCAGCACTGGTCGCCTTAACGGATGACCTCCGGAGGCATCTGGATCGAGGTGGTGTGGCGGCACTGTTGCTATTAGATCTGTCGGCTGCATTCGATACAGTCGACCACCAGTTGCTGATCCACCGCCTTGCCGACGTGGGGATTCAGGGGCTTGCCCTCCAGTGGCTTGCCTCCTTTCTCCAAGGTTGGGGACAGAGGGTGGTGCTAGGGGGCAGCAGTCCCGGAGGCACCCCCTTGAATGCGGGGTGCCCCAGGGGGCAGTGCTCTCCCCGATGTTGTTTAACATCTATATGCGCCCCTCGCCCAGATTGCCCGGAGGCATGGGCTGGGTTGTCACCAATATGCGGATGACACCCAGCTCTATTTAATGTTGGGCGGCCAGTCGGACTCTGACCCAGAAGATCTCAGCCGGGCTCTGCAGGCTGTGGCTGGGTGGCTCAGGCTGAGCCGACTGAAGCTAAACCCTGCCAAGACGGAAGTCCTGTGCCTGGGTCGGGTCGGTCGGGGGCTGGAGCTCCCTCTCCCGGCCTTCGATGGGGCACCGTTGGTGCCAGCGTCGGAGGTTAGGAGTTTGGGAGTACTCCTGGACCCGGCGTTAACCATGGGGGCCCAGGTGGCAGCCACTGCCAAGTCAGCTTTCTACCATCTTCGGCTGATACGGCAGCTGGTCCCATTCCTCGACCGCGACGACCTGGCCACGGTGATTCATGCAATGGTCACCTCAAGGCTAGACCACTGTAATGCCCTCTACATGGGGCTGCCTTTGGGGCAAATCCGGAGGCTGCAGCTAGTGCAGAATGCAGCAGCCAGGCTGTTGATGGGCACCCCTAGGCGGGAGCACATCCGGCCTGTGCTGAAAGCGCTGCACTGGCTGCCTATAGCATACCGGATTCGCTTCAAAGTGCTGGTGCTTACCTTTAAAGCCCTATATGGCCAGGGTCCGGCATACCTGAGGGACCGCCTTTCCCCGTATATGCCCCAAAGAGCACTGCGGTCCGAGTTTCAACACCGCCTGGCGGTCCCTGGCCTTAAGGAGGCCAGGCTGGTGGCCACTAGGGCAAGGTCATTTTCAGTGGCGGCTCCTACCTGGTGGAATGAGCTCCCAGAAGAGATCAGGGCCCTGCGGGACCTTTCACAGTTCCGCAGGGCCTGCAAGACGGAGCTCTTCCGCCAGGCTTACGAGTAGGAGCCGCCGCTCCTTTTTCCGGTTCCTCTTCCCTTAGGCCGCCAGCCCTAACCCTTTGCCGCCAATTGTTACCATCTCATGTGGTAGAGGGAGGGGGCAGTTGAGGGAGACTTTGCCCTGACATCACTCTGTTTAAACTTTTATCCGACGCCATCGGACTGAGATAATAGAACAGCTATAGAAATGTTATCGACTTATATGTTTTTAAGATATTGTCTTGGCACTTGGATGTCTTACTGTAAGCCGCCCTGAGCCCGCTTGCGGGGAGGGCGGGGTAGAAGTGTAATAAATAAATAAATAAATAAATAAATAAATAAAAGAGCAATTGTTATCCCTCTTTATGCAACCTCTCCATATTCGAAGATCACAACGTGCCCCTCCCTCCCATTTCAATTTTCATTGCCTTAAGCAGAATGTATGCATTTCCTTGAGCCTTTCCTCCTGGCTTGCATCTTAATCCTGTATTTCTTGCTTTCTCTTGCCTGCAAAGCCTCCCTTCCCACCCCCAGCACACTCCCAGACAGTGTGGATGCCACTTCCCTTCCTAGCACAATGCCAGTCTTCTGATGTGAAAGATCCACAACTGCATTTCTGAAATTCAGTCTCTCTTGTGAACTTTGCTTTTGTAAAAATAAAAAAGGGCTGTGGGGGAGGGTGTCTCCCACCTCCCAGTTTACTCATGAATGGGAAGATGTGCATAAATTCATGAGGTTCCCCCGGTTTGGCCCTGAACTATGAATGGGTGCCTATCTTTCTTCCCAAACTGGCCTCCCTTCTGGAAGCTTTTTAAAAAAATCACTGATGTTAAGAGTTTGCAGAGTCTCAAGAGGTTATCTCACATAAAGAGAGATCTGATTCTTCTCTATTACTATCACTCATCAAGTCTGTCTCACCCAGCAGCTGAATGTGGAGGAGTGGGGAATCAAACCGAGTTCTCCAGATTAGAGTCCACTGCTCCTAGCCACGACACCAAACCTGAGGCCCTATGGGGGAAACACTATGCACAGATACAGCAATTAGGACAATCCTGTGCGGCAAAACCTTTGCTAACTATTGATAATGTTACTGTTAGTCACACAGCTTCTCAGTCAGCCTCCCCTCCCCCTCAATGAACCCACCCACAACCCAGGGAACTGAAACTAAGCGTCCAGGTACCAGAATAATGTTCCACTCTGAACATTTCTGACTAAACAGATGTCACTAAAATGGCTACATTATTAAGTATATAAACTGTATTAAAGGCTGGATGTCATATAGGTCAGATTTTGATTAGTTATACAACTGCATCTCTCTAGTTATAAATATTCTGCTTGTGAAATTATTCTATATATTTTACATCAAAGTCAATTCTGTCTTAATGCTGCATTCTCCTCAGCTTCCCCACTGCTATAGAATTTGTGCTTCATGAATAGCCACTGGGCCCAAGAGACAGGATTCTAAATATTTTTTAAAGACTTAGAATTCTTCAGAAACTTTTGGGCATAGGTAAAGGTAAAGGTTCCCTTGCTCAAAAGCCAGTCGAATCCGACTCTAGGGTTGCAGTGCTCATCTCCGTTTCAAAGCCGAAGAGCCAGCGCTGTCCGAAGACGTTTCCGTGGTCATGTGGCCGGCATGACTAAACACCAAGGCACACGGAACACTGTTACCTTCCCACCGAAGTGGTACCTATTTATCTACTTGCAATTTCTTGCTTTCAAACTGCTAGGTTGGCAGGAGCTGGAACTAGAGACAGGAGCTCACTCCGTCATGCGGCACTCTCGGGTCTCGAACTGCTGAACTACTGACCTTCCACAGCCTGCAGTTCAGCATCTTAACCACTTGAGCCACCGCAGCTTCTTTTTGGGCATAGAATGCACCATAATATAGGGATATGCTCTGATAACACTGTAGGGGAAAAAGTTACTTTCAAGCTACAAACTTCTCGTTGAAGACCAGAATCCCAGTCACTTCACATTTCTCCTGTTTAAAGATCAGTCTCTCTGAAACGGAAATGACTAGTCTAGTTTAATGGATGAACAGGGAAAATATCCTTGGAAGCCAATTCTTATTCTACAGCAGGAATCTCCAGCACGGTGCCTCTGGTACCTGCTGACATCTTTCCTGGCACCCACCCATTGGGATCAGGTGGAGCAGCTGCCCAGCAGGGCTTCTGACTGGCCCTTGGGAGATCCAATATGCTGGGCAGATTAAAATAATGCTTTTTAGCAGCAGCTGCCACTATGGTGTTGCTTTTAGTCTCTCACTCATCTTTCTCAGTGTATTTTTAAAAATTATCTGTCTTCTCCCCTGCGCTTATGCTTACTTCGTGTATGGGGCTCCGCCTTCTGAAGCATCCATTTTGTAGTTGGTTCTCTCGCCTGTTACAGCCATTTTATGGTTGCGCCCACCATCCTGTCAGAATTCCAAAGAAGAAGAAGAGATTGGATTTATACCCCGCCCTTCACTGCCCAAAGGTGTCTCATAGTGGCTTACAAACTCCTTTCCCTTCCCCTCCCCACAACAGACACCCTGTGAAGTGGGTGGGGCTGAGAGAACTTCTGACAGAAACTGCTCTTTTTCAAGGACAGCTGTGCCAGAGCTTGTGACTGACCCAAGGTCACATCAGCAGCTGCAAGTGGAGGAGTGGGGAATCAAACCTGGTTCTCCCAGATTAGAGTCCGCGCACTTAACCACTACACCAAACTGGCTCTCCTGCAAGCTCAAAAAGGTTGAGGACTGCTATTCTACAGTCTGGGAACCAGGTTGTCGACAGTCCCACTGGTCATGGGCTAAAAGTAATTTTCAAATTTAAAAACAAAAAAATTATCTGCTGTTCTTCTGGCCTATCAGTTCTAGAACTCATGGCTCCTTGCAAATATATGGAGAACAAATAAATGACAATTTGCAACAGTTATAAAAATGGCACATTCAGTAGTCTTACAGGTCTTATTCAAATAACTCAATGAAACTTCATTTTAATTTCCAATGAAATAAGGGCAGGTAAATGGACAGCAAAATCAATGTCTGTATACTGTCACAACCATATTAAATATTTAGAGGAGACATTGATGTCACTGCAATTGTTAGTGGTATCAAATGGTAAATACCTGTTTGGAGACAGCCACAGTATGCAGGATTGAACTGATGTACATTTTTATAAAAGTTATCAGACTCTGCCTGTCATAGGAGTGTCCTTGGCACACTGTGTTCTGACTGGTGGTGGGCTTCATTGGGGTTGCTACTGACTTGTACAATTGCTATGCTTTTTTCTGCACATGCCTGTGAGGTCTTCTGTGTACTTAGGTCTCTTCTGTGGAGTGGTCACAAGACACGAACTAGCTGCATCATGCCAGCATGGGTGATGCACCAGTGTTAAGATGATGAGCATGTCATCCACTCAGATCTACTCACAAAATGAGATTGTCCTGAGGTGCATTTTTTGTGTACAGCATTTCATCTAACTAGGCATCTCACTAACTTTGGGAACATTTCCAGGTTTTATATAATTGCAAGTTTTGTGTTGGTGTGAGCTATTTCATTATCTGCGGCTGCACCAGCTTTGGGGTTTTTTTGGTAGTGGAATCCCTGCCCTGCATCTCATTTCTGCTACCACTTGAAGCAGCAGTGGTGTGATGTCACTTCTGGGGAAACCCAAAAGTGACATCAGTTCTCTCTAGGAATTGCTGAAAACGCTGTGATTCTAGCATAGAGTTTCCAATGATTACTGGAGAGCTGTGGCATCACTTCCAGGTCTTCCCCAGATCCTAGTCTGAAATTCTAAACACTTCACTACACTGGCTTGTTGTTCAGTAGCACAGTTGAGTCCAACTCTTTGTGACCCCATGGACCACATCACGGCAGGCCCTCCTGTCTTCCATAGTGCTCCAGAGTTTGCTCAATTTCATGTTTGTTGCATCAATAACATTGTCTAACCATCTCATCCTTTGCTGCCCCCTTCTTCTTTTGCCTTCAATCTTTCCCAGCATCAGGGTCTTCTCCAGTGAGTGCTCCCTTCTCATTTGGTGGCCAAAGTATTTGAGCTTCAGCTTCAGTATCTGGCCTTCCAAAGAACAGTCAGGGTTGATTTTTTTAGGATTGACTACTTCAATCTCCTGGCAGTCCAAGGGACTCTCAAGATTCTTCTCCAGCACCATAATTCAAAAGAATGTATTCTTTGGCACTTGGCCTTCTTTATCATCCAACTATCACAGCCATACATTACTACTGGGAATACCATTGCTTTGACCATATGGACTTTTGTTGGCAGAGTGATATCTCTACTTTTTATTATGTTGTGTATTTTTGCCATCACTTTCCTCCCAAGGAGCAGGATACTAGAACCTTATTTTGTCATTCTGAATAGTGCTACTGAGTACATTTTTATCCTAATTTTCTTTAGTAGCATTGTCATTTATACTATCTTTATCAACAATAGTAGTTGGCATTTGAGAATATATATTTAGGCTGCCTTTTAAGAATATTAAATTTTATTTTTGTTCATTAGTGAAGAATTTTTAAAAAGCATCCCCTTACTGACTTTTCAGCAGCATCTCACACAGCCCCCCCCCCGTGAAAGAAAAGAATTAAAGATTATTCTGATCAGCATCTTTTTAAAACAGCATGTATGGTCTAGGGCAGTTCTCATGGGATCAGACGCGTACATTTAAACCCTTGCCACAAAACTCCTATTGTTTCTCACATGCCTCTCGGTTTCTTTCTGCCAGGACTAACTAAAAAGTTTGTAGGCTGTATGCCAGTCACATGACCAAGGAAAGGCATCTGTTTTAGCAAAAGTAGAAGTGACTTCTTAGCAGTTTACTGTGTTATTAGGCAGGTGCCGTGTTCTGTATTGATAAACAAACATTTGCACTCACATATGTTAAAGGTGCTTATTGCTGATGAAGCCAACATTTTTAAAGGCAACTTCTGATGGGACTGGAATTTCTAACGAGACTGAAACATCTTGAGATCTAGTGTGGTGTAGTGGTTAGAGTGTCGGACTAGGATTTGGGAGGCCCACCTTCAAACCCCCACTCTGCCACGGGAGCTTGCTGGGGGACCTTGGGCCAGCCACACATGCTCAGCCTGACCTACTTCACAGGGTTGCTGTGAGGATGAAACAGCGGAGAGGAGAACAATGTAAGCCGCTTTGGGTCTCCACTGGGGAGAAAGGCAGGGTATAAATGAAGTAAATAAGTAAGTCTTAGCAGATTTCTTACCACATTTTGCAGAACAAATGCATTTATTGCCAAATGCAAGAAAGTACATGCAGTTTGTTTTCTCATATTATACGCTAATTTTTGAACATGCACGTCATTCTTAGTAAATAATGCTGATGTTAATTAACTTTGTTAGAACTCAAAGGGCCACGAGGAAATAGTCTGCTCTTTTAGACCCCTCTTTTGAATGTAGCTCCCCTAATGTCCAACCCCTGGTGTTGACAATATTCTAGAACCTGAGCATGTCACCAGGGGTAGGGCCCAAAGGGATGAAGAGGCAGCCTCTAGTGGAGAACGAAGCCTTCTGGATTTGGTGATGGAGCCCAGTGGGGTCAGTGGCCACAGCCTTGGGCTGCTTCCTCACCAAGAATTTCCCACGTTTCAGCTACCTGACTGGCAATGTTCCCTCTAAGCTGTGGAGTCTTGTGAGCAAAAAATCTACTTTGTGAGCTACTGGCTTTAAAGTTGTGAGTGAGCTACTTGACTACTGCATCAATTAGTTTGCTCTGGAGCCATCCTTCCTGAGCTAAGGCAAAAATGTGTGAGCTGGAGGCTAAAAAACTGTGAGCTAGCTCACACTAGCTCAGCTTAGAGGGAACACTGCTGACTGGTATCTTTTTTCATGTTTTTGCATGATGTCATCTTATATTTGTTCACACCCCTTTAGCTGACCATTCTTTCCATACAACAAAAATGCTTTATTTTAAACCTGTAAAACAACAGTGTTTCCTGGGCAGGATGCTATCGGCAGAAGCAGTTTCTGGTGTCTGAAGGGGAAACAGCTCCATTTCAGGACTTCGGTGAAAAGCTAGTCAATTTCTCTTTTCATCAGCTGATGAATGCAAGGGGCCAGACCCTGGCAAGAATTAGCATCACAGAAGAGAACCCTCTGCCTTTTAAACTGCGGGGAGGGAACAGTCAGAGGATCTGCAAATACAAGGAGGGGTTTTTTTAAAGGTTCTTACAGGTATTGATCCAGCATTACTCATACTTGCTTTTCAAGAAAACAGAAAAGAATCATCCATAACTCATGATGGGCAGCCGTGTTAGTCTGTCGGTAGAAGCAGAGAAGAGCAAGAGTCCAGGAGCACCTTCAAGACAAACAAAATTTGTGGTAGGGGAGGAGCTTCTGTGAGCCACTGCTCACTTTTTTGGAACTCAGCCTGCCTTTTAGGGAGGGTGCAGGGGATCCTTGGAGGTGTCTGCAAATACGTGGAGAGTTTTTAAAAGTTTTTTTAAGGGCACTGTGTTATTTCTATGAAGCGCTGCATAAACAGGGTGGGCAGAGAATCTTGAGGGTCATGTGAAAATACAGGGGGGGAGGGGCTTCTTTGTACATCAGGGGTGAAAGAGAAACAACCACTTAAAATGCAGAGAGAAAGTGGATTACCCTGAGCAGTCTAGGATCTCTGTTGCAAGGGCAATTTCACACAGAATCACATCAGCAACCAGACTATCATGGGAAAACCGCCTGGTGAGGAAGCAGCCCAGGCCCGGGAGATGGCATCTTCCAGTAAAGGGGTATAAGTCTGTACATTTGATTTTGCAGCCCAGTGCAAATGCTCTGTTCATCCATGGGACATAACTGTTTCATGTGCTTACAAGTGCCCTGTCGCAGTCGCTCAAAGCTATGGAGGCATGTGAGCCAAAATTCTACTTTGAGAACTACTGGCATTAAAGTTGTGAGCCAGCGATTTGGCTGCTGCATAAATTAGTTTGCTCTGGAGCCACTGACTGTGTGAACCAGAGGCTAAAAAACTGTGAGCTAGCTCACACTAACTCAGCTTAGAGGGAACACTGTCACCAAAGAATACATGCCTAGATAATACCCAACCAAAAACATACCAACTGAACCGAATCCAGTTGTCAGCTGTGTTGCAAGCACAAAATAAGAACATAAAAAATATGTAACTCAGCAGGTGAGTTCAGCTGTAAACTACACAACAAATTACATATTATTAAGGATGTTAGTTACCCACTTCAGAATGTCATTTACCCACTTCACAGATAGGGAACTCTGAGAGTTTCTAACCTGGAGGTTATTTACAGAATCCACAGCAGAGAATTCAAAACATACTACAAACATAAACAGATCATATCACTCATGAAAGTGAACCAACTAAACAACATACTACAGGTAATCTTAATATGCGTTTTTATATGAAAGGAACATTTAAAAACTATTTTGTCATCGCACATCACCCCATCGTCTGAAATCTTAAGACACTTTCACGAGAGCCTCTAATGGACTTCTTGTGCCTATGGTTCGGGGGAAGGGAACCCTGGAACATCTACAGTGTAAAAGTACCACCCTAAACAGCTTAGTTTCAAGAGCCTTCTAGGATTGCCAACTTGCCATCACTGAGGGAAGGGGAACAGAGCCAGGATTGAATCTGCCAGAGGTGAAGACAGGGTAGGAGGTGGTGGGTGAGAGCTTAAGTTGAAAGGTTTTTTAGATCCAGTATTTGTTATCCAACAGACTACTGGTTGATAGGATTGGTAAAATATGGATTAACTGGGGCTTTGCCCATTTCTGTATCACCCAGCTTCAATTATTTTTTTTATAACTGCAATAAATATTTGGTCAACACAAGTCTCCAGGCAGAAAGTCATCCACTTGGTGTTATCCAATTGACTTCAAAGACACTACGTAATTGTATGTTGTCATGTTATTATTATCAGCCCCCATGGTTTCATGCTGATAGAGAAATGATCCAGTTCAATATTAACTATGTGAGTTTATGAGTTTATTAAGCATTGTCCTAACTTTTAAACCATTTAATGGCAACCTAATAACAGGAGTACAGATACCACAATGATAGTTCATAATTTTACAGTGCTTCCACACTGCATCCTTATAGTCATTGATCTAAAAATTTGTCACTGGGGACTGCAGTACTGACAAAACTTTGTAAGTAAATAACCTATTTATTATCATGCTACTAAGAACATTAGCACCAGGCTATGCTGATTGTAACAAACATATTGCAGACTTGGTTAATCTGCTAAAACTGAGAGACAGACAGATAAAACAGATGTTAATGAAGCATTCTAGGAGAGTTTGAACTCAGAAGTCCACTAAGAATATGACACTTCAAATGGAAACATTAAAATCAATAGACTGTGACCCTCAAAACACAGTATGAATTCCACAGCATTCTTGTTTGAGTTCCATAGCATTCCCTCAACACTCTTTAGTTCTGTCTCAGTATCAGTCAACCACGCAAACTGTTAAAAGAAATTGTGCAACAAGGCAATATCTCTGTTCCTCTTTGGCCATTCCCCACCCCACCCCAAACTAAGGCTGCAGTGGTAGAGAAGTTTGTAACTGAGGGTGGTGAAAGATAAATAGCTTGCCCTGGAGCCCTGAAGAGAAATTAAGAACAATGAAATATTAATCTATGTGCTGTGAAACATCATGCTCTCCACAGATCCTCCTTCCCCTTTCAGTAACCTATGAAACTGATTCCCCACACATTCCCTACGTATAAAATAGTAATGCACTTAAAGCCCTGGGCTCACAAACAAACAACTGTAGCATACCCATTGTTAACATAATCTCCCAAACAATTACAACTTTTAAGGTTACATCTTAATGCCGCTTCAGAAATCCACTTTAGTCTTTCGACATGCAGCCATTCAAGACTATTCCTCCCCCCTGCGCATACAATCAATTATTCATTGCTGAAAAAGCTAATATGAATGCATATTGGTTTAACTTAATAGTTATTCATTACCTTACTGAAAGAGGGGGGAACCCCCTCAGAAAAACATTAATAATTGAAGACAAAATAGCCAGTCTTTGCAGAAATTCTGATAAAATCCATTACGTCAGAGTCCCCCTGCCAGCCCCCCCCCCGCCTCTGGTATGCAGGGCTGCTGGCTCCATGTACTTGCCCTGTCAAACCAACCGTGTAGTCTATTCAGTTACCCTGGAGTTGTCATGTGGAATCAAGCAAACAAATATCTTCTCTCCACCCCACCCCCAACTCTGGCACTCAAAAAACTGGATAATTGGGTTGCGAAACTAGTGGGCCTGAGGCGGGGAGAGAAAAGGCAACGGGCTAGATTGGCAAATACGAATCCCTGTGGTCCTAATCATTTCTATTTTGCTTTTTTAAAAAAGCGATGAGGAGTTCTAGTTGGTTAATGAATAAACTGCTGGTCGTATTTAGAAGTTAATCTACGTTATAGGGCCTCTTGTCAGAAAAAAAAAAGATAGGAGACAGAACATTTTTCTTTTTAATACCAGAATGTGAAGAGGAAGGGTGCAGAGCTCAGAAAGGGGGGGGGACCCTCCCCCAACCACTGGTGCACCAACTCCTTAATTTAGAATTGTAAATATTATATAGATTTTTTAAAAAATATAAAATACCCATTTTTCTACAACTGTATAGTTAGGGTTGCCACCTCCCAGTTGGAAAACATCTTTTGGCTGGTAAATCACCAAGGAAGACTGGGGTTGCTATGCTATTGCTAACCACCTCTATAAATTTGTTGCCTTGAAGTCCCCATGGTCCAGGGGTCCCCATGAGTCTGTTGTGACTTGATGGCACACAATTATGACTCTCCTGCTCCCTATTAGAGCTGCCAGTGATTCCCCGATTTGTGGGTGCTCAGTAACTGGATCTTTGCTTTACTTATTTATTTATTATATTTATATCCCTCCCTCCCCGCGGACGGGCTCAGGGCAGCTTAATTTATTGGCAGCATGTGCCAATCCACAATAAAACACTTTAAAAGTTAAAACAACCAAACAATAGGCAATTCATACTTTAAAATGCTCGCAATAATGATCGTCCCTTCAGTGAATTAAGATGGCGTATTGTCAGATGTGGTTCTAAAATCCCAATTCAGCTGTATCTCGGCCTCCCATAAAGGTGGGGCTCGTTCTCTATACCTTTGTCATAGATGTTGGTAATGACAATGGTTAACGGTGGTAATGATGGTGGGCGGCTCCTAGTTGAAAGTGTGGTGGAAGAGCTCCATCTTGCAGGCCCTGTGGAACAGTACAAGGTCCCGCAGGGGCCTGATCTCCTCTAGGAGCTCATTCCACCAGTGAGGAGCCACCACTGAAAAGGCCCTGGTCCTAGTAGCTGTGAGCCTGGCATCCTTGGGTCTGGAATAATTAATCGATGTTGTGACTCCAACCGTAGTGCTCTCTGGGGTCTATATGGGGAAAGGCAGTCCCTCAGGTATGTCGGACCCTGGCCATATAGGGCTTTAAAGGTAAGTACCAGCACCTTGAAGTGAATTTGGTATGCTATTGGCAGCCAGTGCAGTGCCTTCAGCACTGGCTCGATGTGTTCCCATCTAGGGAGATGCATCAACAGCTTGGCCGCGGGATTCTGTACTAGCTGCAGCTTCCAGATTTGCAACAAGGGCAGCCCCAAGTAGAGAGCGTTACAGTAGTCCAACCTCATCACATGGATCACTCTGGCCAGGTCACCGCAGTCAAGGAAGGGAACCAACTGCTGGATCAGCCAAAGATGGTAAAAGGCCGACCTAGCCATGGCTGCTACCTGGGCCTCCATTGTTAAGGAGGGATCCAGAAGCACTCCCAAACTCCTAACCTCTGGCGCTGACACCAATGGCATCCCATCGAAGGTTGGGAGCAGGATCTCCCTCCCCAGACCACCCCGACTCAGGCACAGGACCTCTGTCATTGCCAGATTTAGCTTCAGCCAACCAGCCATGGCTTGCAATGCCCTATCAAGATTTTCCGGACTGGAGTCCAACCAGCCACCCAACATCAGATAGAGCTGGGTGTCATCCACATACTGGTGACACCCCAGCCCATGCCTCTGGGCAAGGGGGCACATATAGATGTTAAACATCGTCAGGGAAAGCACCGCCCCCTGAGGCACACCACACTCAAGTGCATGTCTCCTGGACTGTTCCCCTAGAACAACCCTTTGTCCCCGACCCTGGAGAAAAGAAGCAAGCCCTTGCAAGGCAAGCCCCTGTATCCCCACATCAGTGAGGCGGCTGGTCAGCAACTGATGGTTGACTGTGTCAAACACAGCTGACAGATCTAACAACAACAGTACTGCTGAGCCGCCCTGATCCAGATGTCTCCAGAGGTCATCAGTAAGGGCAACTAGCGCTGTCTCCATCCCATGTCCCAGGCGAAAGCCAGACTGGAAGGGAACTAGGACGGAAGCATCATCCAGAAATCCCTGTAACTTTATTGCCACCGCTCTCTCTATTAGTTTGCCCAAATAGGGCAAATTGGAGACCGGCCAATAGCTGGCCAATTTGGCCGGGTCCAAGGTAGATTTTTTCAGGAGAGGGCGGACCATCACTTCCTTGAATGCCCCCGGGAACTGCCCCTCAAAGAGGGACTTGTTGATAATCTCCCTTAGGGCACCTTGAAACCCCTCATGGCCCACTTTAATGAGCCAGGAAGGGCACGGATCAAGGCTGCATGAGGTTGGGCGTACAGTCATGAGCAATCTGTCAACTTCCTCCAGACTGAGCAGGCTGAAACAGTCCAAAACCGGAATCGAAGACGCACAAGGGGCCTCGAGTTCACTCACTGTTTCAACTGTGGCAGGGAGACTTTATCCATTAAATAGCTCGCAAATGCCTCATAGCCAATATCCAATTCCCTAGCGTTTGGTCTGCCCTGTGGCAGAGTTGTTAAAGACTGACTCATTCTAAATAACTGGGCTGGGCGTGAGCTCGCAGATGCAATCTAAGCCGCATAGAGCTCCCTCTTAGCGGCCTTGACTGCCATCTCATAGGAACTCATAAAAGTCCTATAAGATCTTCTTGTAGCTTCATCACGAGCATGGCACCACCTTCTCTCTAACCGTCTCAGTTCTCGCTTCATAAGCTGCAACTCCTGGGAATACCAGGGCGCAAGCCTAGTGCAAGGGCACAGAGGATGCCAGGGAGTGATCTCGTCAATGGCTGCAGAGAGTCAGCTATGCCAGTCCTCCACAAGCTCATCCAATGAGCCGCCAGGGGTATTGGATCCTGCAGGGCCATTTGGAGCCACACTGGGTCCATTTGGCTCCATGGGCGAGCTAAAATATGGTCGCCGCCTAAACAGGGTTGAAGTGGAGCATTCAGATGGGCCCTCAGGACATGGTGGTCCGACCACCTTTGTTGGATCCAGTCTCTGTTCTTACATACTTTCCCCTGGGTCCACTTGGCTCTTACTCCATGGACCACCTTCCTGGAATTATTTTTTGATTCTATTAATAGCAGTTGGTGTGTGTGTGTCCTATTTAAATGTCTGTTTCCTTTAAAATTCTAATAATGCCAAAGGAAGTCCAGCATTTATCAGGAAAACCAAACAGGGACTGGAGGGTTAAAGACCTTCTCATCTCCCCACCATGGCTACATATGCAATTTACTTTTTACAGATGGACACCACTTTTTGAACTTATCATATCTATTGTGAACCTGAATGTGTCCTTCTTTTTGTTTTCTCCAGTTTATAAGAAATGGTCATACAGTACACAAAACCCAAATAGATATACTCAATTCAATATGGTTGCTCTCACAAAACACTATTTTCTTTTTATTCTCAATAAGAAAGAAAAGCTTCTGATACCCGAAGCAGTTGTTACAATAAAAATGAGGTGCTTTTCTCTTTAAACTTTGTGGAATTGTTGATGATGAACTGGAATCCCAAGACACACTCTTGGCCAGAGTCAAAAGGAGGGTTTATGATCGATTGCAATGTTACCACATTATCTGGGCTCTATACATCCAACATCCTAGCTCATTCAACCTGATCAAGAGTTATGTACCTGTACGAAACCTGTATATTCATTGCAGCCAGCAGAGATGGTATAGGGTCATCTAACCGACGTATGTGGAAAGCTAAATCCAGATGTTACCACCACTGCATGGAACTATGCAGAACCCATTTTCAGAAGGAAACCACACAACAGTGGTGATATTTGGACCTTCTTTTGAATTATGTGTGCAAACTCCCAAAATTTTATTTATCAATCAAATGCAACATCAAGTAATTTATCAGGTTGTGTTTTTTTGCAGTGTCCTCCGAGCACCTGCATCTGAAGGACCTGCTTTCCTCCTCCCATCAGTGTTCCATACTCACCAGGCCATAAAGGGGAATAGGAAGCCTGTGGGCTGTTCCCATGTTTCAGTCCAGTCGATCTCCAGCTGGGTCAACGAATGTGAGCTATGATCTCTTGTTCTTTGATTGAGCAGACAAGGGAGGGCTGAAAAACAATAGGGAGGAGCTTAAATACCTTCCCCAAAATGACCTAGCATTTATAAATGCAAGGGAGCAGAGAGGAAAAACAGGAATTTATTATGCCTTATGGAAAGCTCTTCAAACATGGATGCTGAGTCTACAAAGGTTCATGCCCGGACAGACGGATGGACAGATGGTATTATCAGCATACATAGTACTTTTTACAAAGTGATAAAAGCAAAAAAGAATGTGTTTAGTTGTGAGTCATTAATAAATGAGATAATTAATGATATACATGCATGTGTGAATTAGCTCATTGACCATACAGTATGAACTCCTTGGGTTTACTATTGACTCAGAGTTGTTATGCAAGGAGATGCTTGGCCTCACTAGCTATGCAACATCAGCTTTTTAAAAGGGAAATTATTTTTAATCCTCTTCCCTTGCTGCCATGATTAATCCATAGAACTACTTAATTTAGTGTGTATTCTTGACATATACTCAACAACAGCATTATAGTTCCCCAAAATGTAGTCTTCTTTGCTCGTATTAAACGAAATAACCCCAACAAGGCCCCTATTATCAAATGTATGTGAAACAGAACAGTGTCTACAAACACATATCAGACAGCAGAGCTACCTAATATTGGTTCTTAGCCCAGAAACACTTTAAAGACCAGCAAGGTTTCTAGTGTATAAACTTTCAACAGTCAAAGCTCCCTTCCTATTTGTATTCAACAAATGGAGCTTTGACTCTCGAAACTTATAGCCTGGAAATTTTGCAGAAGACAGGAGGGCCTGGCGTAATCTGGTCCATGGGGTCGCGAAGAGTCAGACTCGACTGTGTGACTGAACAACAACAACAAGGTACTATTGGACTCAAATCTTTCTCTTCTAATGCAGACCAACTAACAACAAAGCGACCAGAGGTGATGGTACCCCAGCTGAGCTATTCAAAGTCTTAAAAGATGATGCTGTTAAAGTGCTTCAATCAATATATCAGCAAATTTGGAAAACACAACAGTGGCCACAGAATTGGAAACGGTCAGTTTACATTCCAGTCCCAAAGAAGGGCAATGCCAAGGAATGTTCAAACTATCGCACAATTGGACTCATTTCACACACTGGCAAGGCCAGGCTCAAGATCCTACAAGCTAGGCTTCAGCAGTACGTGGATAGAGAACTGCCAGAAGTACAAGCTGGGTTTCGAAGAGATAGAGGAATGAGAGATCATATTGCCAACATTCGCTGAATTATGGAGAAAGCAAGGGAATACCAGAAAAACATCTACTTCTGCTTCATTGACTACGCAACAAACTGTGGCTAGTCCTTAAATAGATGGGAGTACCAGACCACCTCACATGTCTCCTGAGAAACCTGTATAAGGGTCAAGAAGCAACAGTTAGAACCAGATATGGAACAACTGATTGGTTTAGCATAGGAAAAGGAGTATGTATATTGTCACCCTGTTTATTTAATTTATATGCAGAGTACATCATGAGAAATACCAGGCTGGATGAATCACAAACCGGAATTGATTGCTGGGAAAAACATCAACAACCTCAGATAGGCAGACGATACCACTCTAATGGCAGAAAGTGAAGAGGACCTCAAGAGCCTCTTGCACAGTATAAAAGAGGAGAATGCAAAAGTTGGCTTGAAACTCAACATCAAAAAAACTAAGATCATGGCATCAGCCCCCATCACTCCTTGGCAAATAGAAGGGGAAGTCGTGGAAGCAGTGACAGACTTCATGTTCCTGACGGTGACTGCAGCCATGAAATTAAAACACGCCTGCTCCTTGGGAAAGTGCTGTTCCCAAGCATAGCATAATAGACAGCATAATAAAAAGTATTGACATCACCCTGCCAACAAAAGTCTGTATGGTCAAAGCAATGGTATTCCCAATAGTTCTGTACGGCTGCGAGAGTTGTACTATAAAGAAGGCCGAGTGCCGAAGAATAGATTCTTTTGAATTATGATGCTGGAGAACACTCTTGAGAGTCCCTTGGACTGCAAGGAGATCAAATCAGTCAATCCTAAAAGAAATCAACCCTGACTGTTCTACTGAAGCTGAAGCTCAAATACTTTGGCCACCCAATGAGAAGGGAGCACTCACTGGAGAAGACCCTGATGCTGGGAAAGACTAAAGGCAAACGAAGAAGGGGACATCAAAGGATGAGACGGTTAGACAGTGTTATTGATGCAACAAACATGAAATTAAGCAAACTCCGGAGCACGATGGAAGACAGGAGGGCCTGGCATGATGTAGACCATGGGGTCGCAACGAGTCAGACTCTACTGTGCGACTGAACAACAAAAATGCAGACCAACATGGCTACCCATCTAAATTAGCAATACGATCCTAACCAGAGTTACTCCAGTCTAAACCCATTCGAATCAATAGGCTTAGACTGGAGTAACCCTGCATAGGGCTGAACTGTAATGTTAGTAGTTGTACCTCAATAACACCTAAACACAACATACCTGTTAACACTGACAATTATGGTAACAATCAAGCATGACAAGCATGTGATAACATTCTTACACAAACTGCTTATAATTTCTGGATGCAAATTTCAGAACATTTATTTATGATTCTACCAGAATAAGTTCAGGGACATATTTTAGTAAAAGTGCTGTGGAATGCTGCCTGCCTAATGGTCTGTGTACACATTGCATTTCTACCGTAGTTTTCTTGAAGTGATTTCATGTTACCCTTTGATAGATGTTATTTAATCTTTTCATGTCACAGCTGTGCTCTGGAGCCTGATTTTTTCCAGGTTCACTCCATGATGCTTCTATAATGTTTCAAGGGTTCTAATATCTTCCTTAGTTCTAGTGAATTGGTTGGTGCCGCTTTGGGTTGCTAAGTCAACTTACCTGACCAGCAGGGGTTTCCCGACATCCTTCCAGGAGATCGGAAGCGATGCTGAGCAATTTTGGGCCTACTTCCAGTTTCAAGCCTACTTCCGGTCAGTGGTGACACTCTGGTTTTTGGGCAAAACTCTATGGTAAATTCAGCTTTCATGCCTGTTACATACTTGCCAGGAATAGGGCAGGATATATTTGTTCTTAAACAGAATTTTATTTGGTAAATTTGGTAAAGCTGATAACACATACAATGAGGTGTAATTTAAATAAAATCTGAGTGGTGGCAGCAGAATGAAGACAGAAGAAGCTGGTTGATGTGGGAGTGAAGTGTATGACCTAGAAAGAAAAAAAGAAAGACTGGGGGAGGGAATGTGGACTTTTTTCTATTTTGCAATGGGGGGGGGGAATGAGGAAGCACTGGGGAAAAACTCCTATGTGGTATTTCTAAATGAGCAGAGTGCTTTTCAACAGAAACTTTTACTTACTCAAAATTCACAGTATGAAGATGTGTCAGATCAAGAAGTTTCTCACTATTTGTATGGTTCTTTAGGGAATGATCCCCCAAAGTCAAGCAGAAGTTTCATTTCCACTGAAAATAATGAACCTTGGCTGGATTGTGCCCATGTAGCTAAACACAGAAACAATCTGTTGACCCCATTTTTATACAATAACTCTGCTGTTTCAACTATTAGAATTAGAATACTTGCTAGCAGGCAAATTATACTAATTACTTGGTCTGTTGCATCCTTTGCCTGAGTAGCTAGCAAAACGGGGGGTGGGGATCTGTGAACATTAATGCAATGTTAAATTACCTCCGAATCTGGCAAAATGCTGCTCCTGACAATATTAGGATTATGAAATATTTCCTTATACCTGAGTAGAAAGATTATTTGGTTATAGTATATATAAATTGCCTGGTATACTTATTGACTCTCACATTTGTTTGTAATAGATTTACAATTGCTTATGGCTAAGATACATTATTAAATTAAAGCTAGTTGTTGTAGATTTTCTGGGCTGTATGGCTGTGGTCTTGGCAGTGTAGTACCTGAAGTTTCACCAGCAGCTGTGACTGGCATCCTCAGAGGTATAACAAAGAAAAATGGAGTACTCTCTGTGTCAAGGTGAGAAGAAAAATGGTAGGCAGGTAATTCTACTCAGGAAGACAGGGTAGGGCTGAGTCATTATCTTGTAGGAGTTTCCCAAGTTGTGACATGCTAATGGAGGAGCTTTCCTGAGGAGGTTCTTTTGCATACGGATTGGCTGTTGAAATTCTAATCTTATCTGTAGTGATGTTGTAAGATGTAGAGCATTTTGTGTTTTTCAGGACAGGAAACCATGCCCTATTTATTTTTAACCTCTCTTCTTTACTGTTGAAATTGTGTTTATGTTTATGAATGTCAATGGCTTCCCTTTGTAATCTGACATGGTAATTGGATATGTTGTCCAGCATTTCTGTGTGTTGGAATAAGATACTGTGTCCTGTTTGAGTTAGGCTATGTTCAGCCACTGCTGATTTTTCAGGCTGGCCAAGTCTGCAATGTCTTTCATGTTCTTTTATTCTTGTCTAGATGCTACTCTGTGGGTGCGTTTAGACAGCGTGCTGGAGCGGTTTAAACTGCTCCGGCACGATGCGTTTTTTTTTTTTAAACTGGAGAAGCACGATCACACTCACCTCCTCCTTCCCTCCTTCGGAGCTCCCTGCCGTCCTCCTGCAGGTGGGGGGGGTTTCCCCTCTCCTTTGAGCATGCGCACAGGCAGCCCTCTCCCGAACAGGAAGTTTGGCGCGTGCGCAGAACAGCGATTTCAACCCATCCCTTTAAAGTTTAAATGAAGACTTCTGTTTAAATTTTCTCCCTGAAACTGGCCTCCCCAAGATCCTGGACTCGTTTAAATGCCTGAACTAGGCACCACTGAAGCTTTTCTTTACATAACTTAAGTGCGGAGCTCCGCTCAAGCGCACACCGCTAAGGGGGGAAAAAAATGGCGGACTAAAACCGGAAGCTGGAGGCAGCTTCCCAGAGGGGAGGGGGGGTTGAAGCACCCGGAAGTGGCTGGATGGAGCGATCAGACAGGGAAAAGTGCGGCTTGAAACAGAGAATCATGGAAAACACCACTTGGGTAAGTGGTGTCAAAATACTCCGTTTCAAAGGGGGTTTGCTCCAGAAAGCGACGGCTGGGGACGGTGGGCAGATGTTGGGCGTGTGAACGCGCAGGTAAAAGCCGTTTCTGAGCCGTGCCGAAAACGGCTCAAACGGCGCGTCTGAACGCACCCTTTGTGGTCCCAATGTAAACCTGTCCACAATTGCAGAGTACGCAGAATACTCTTGCAGAAGGGAGGGATTCTTTTCTGTTTTTTGCCAATCGTAGCATCTGTTATATTTTTCTGGTGGGCCGGAATACTGTTTGTAGGTTGTGTTTTTTCATAAATTTTCCTATCTGATCAGTGATTCCTTTGATATATGGCAAAACCACTTTTCCTGTGGGAGACTGTTTTTCTTCAGTTGTTTATTTTACCTTTGGTTTAATCGCTCTTCTGATTTTTCTTGGAGTAGCCATTTGCTTGAAGTGCATGGTTTAGATGATAATTCATACTATGGTATTTCCCATTATTCTGTATGGGTGTGAAAGTTGGACAATAAAAAGCAGACAGGAAGAAAGCTGATTCATTTGAGATGCAGTGTTGGAGGACAGTTTTACAGATACTGTGGACTGCCAAAAAGACATAGAAGTGGGTTCTTGATAGGGTTGCCAGTCCCCAGGTCCTGGCGGGGTAGCCCCATCCCCAAACAGCGATATCACTGCTCAACATCTCTGATGTGATGACATCACCTCGTCTGGTTTGAAGGCAAAACTCTATGGTTTGAAGACAGTTTTGCCATAGAGTTTTGCCCTCGTACCAGAGCGTCGCTGCGCAACATGATGATTTCACTTCTGGGTGACGTCATAGCATTGGGGATGTCCCGGTATGCCCCACAAGTCCCCCCACCGGCATGATGAGGGGACCTGGCAACCCTAGTTCTTGATCAAATCAAACCTGATCTCTCCCTAGAAGCTAAACTGGTGAAACTGACACTATCATACTTTGGTCTTGTTATGAAAAGACAATAATGCTACAAAAAGTTGAAGGCAGCAGGAAAAGGGGAAGACCCAACATGAGAATGATTGTCTCAATCAAGGAAGCCAAAGCCCTCAGTTTGCAAGGCCTGAGCAAGGTTGTTAATGACAGGATGCTTTCAAGGTCACTAATTAGCAGGGTTGCTGTAAGTTGGAAGCGACTTGACAGCACTTCTCGCACACACACACACATGCACCTGTGGGAGGCATGTTGTTTCATCACAGTGCTTTAAAGAAGCTGTAAACAGCCATATTGCGCTACACAAAATTTACAAACGAGTACAAAATCTGTGTACTGCCTTTTATTAGGTTCAGCCAAATTGACAAAAATATTGTACATTGTGTGATTTGTGAACATTTGGTTTGTCCCAATAAAGGTATTACATGATTTTTTGTTCTTATCTTTGAAAACCTACAGGCACTGTGAGCTGCATTAAGGTTATATGAGCCTTCCTTCCCCAGGTTATCTGGATTGGGTAACCCACAATACAGGTCCCTTCTGTAAGAAAGACTATGTCTGTGAAAGTATGAGCAAGGTCTTTTTCATGGTGATTTGCTGCAGGTGTGACAAAGAACCTCCTTTTCAGGAAACCATGAAATTGTAAAATCCTCTTTAATGGGATTTAATAAGCAATTTTATTCTGGCTTTTATTAAATTTCCATATTGTAAATTTTGTTTTCTTTGGGTGGGTAATGGATTGTACAACAATTTGAATGTCATATAAGAAAAGTTTGCAAGGTTTAAAGAAATAAAATTAAAATCAATTCATCTTCTTGAGTATCATTATGTTTAAACTGATCACAATATGCTACTTACTTGAATTATGTTTTAGTTTTTGAAATGCAGTCATCTTACATGATTTATTTTTATAAATTAATATTGATCTGAAATGGCCAGAGTGTTGACTAGAGTGGGTCATAGGCAGGAGTAAGCATTTGGCCTACACCAAGCCAAAAAAATATCAAAAAAATCAATATTTTCCAGATATTTTTTCATTCGGATATAGAGCCCAGTATTTATTCAGCTATACAAAAATCCCAAAAATATTTGAGATTTTTTGGGATTGTCAGATAGCTGTAAAGGGTGTTTAAAGGGACTGCAGTCCCTTTAAACACCTTCTGGGTAAACTCACCACTTTGGAGCTCATTCATGGCTTGCAAAAGACATTTAAAGGAACCACAATCCCTTTAAATGTCTTCCCCCCCTCCATTGGAAATACTGGAGGATGGGGACAGCTCTGTTTAAACTGAGCTGCAAAGAGGAGCCAGCCCAGGATCACTGCCCCAGCTGATCTTCTATTTTTTTTTTCTTCTTGGGTCCATTGGACCTGAAAAAACTCAGCAATCCTGAATATTTCCAGAATCCCAATACCAGTATGGGAATATCAGGAAATACTGTTATTTTTTGGGTTAAATATACCCGAAACCAAAAATACTGGGGGGGGGTTGCACACCCCTAGTCATAGTCTGGCTTCCAATTTGCTTCCAGGCTCATTTCAAGGTGCTGGTATTGATCTTTAAAGCCCTGTAGAGCCTGGAACCAACATACCTTAAGGACCACCTTCTCCCATATGAACCATTCACTTAGTCATCTTCAGAGGCCCTTCTCTGGTTGCCCTCAACATCTGAGACTAGATGGGTGGCAACTGAAGAAAGGGCTTTCTTGGTTGTGACAACAAAATGTTGGGAGATTTGTCTGCCTCCTTCTATCAGTGTTTTCCACCAGTGGGTGAATACTTTATTTCATTTGGCATACCCCCAATAAATGTTATTGGCCCTCCTCCTTGGTTCTCGTATTATTTCTGTTCTGTGTTGGTTTTTTAAATAGTTTTAAATATTTTTAATCATTCAAATGGTTTTATGTGTGTCACCTTGGGGACCCTGATCAGGTGGAAAGGTGGCATAAAAAGGTTTCAAATAAAATCTGTAAATAAAGACATCTTCAAGGAAGTTCAAAAAACCAAGAAAGATACAGTTGTACCCAGACGAACATTTGGGACCCACAGGGTAGTGTACAAAAGTTAGCATTCAATGTATTTAACCTAAATGAGACATTTTAATTACTTCTCAGTAAAAGTATTTTAATTTTAATAAGGACGGTGCTGTCAGCTGCAATACTATTCTGAATGGAATTGAGTTCTAAATAATTAACTATTGTTGTCTAACCAATCATTTTTTTATAATTTCAACAAAATGAGTTAATATCAACACAAGAATCATACTAGAAATATGTAACTTTTAAAAAAATACATAACTGCATGCACTTTATGGGAAAGAAACACAGTGAGGACAAGACTGTTAACATTTTTTATACCTTGCACGTAAGGTCCAAATAAAAAGAGTCTCTTATTATAAGAATAAACAAAATCTACAGCCCTCTCACTTGGAACACGTGCTTAGAAACTGAAGTACTGTGATTTAAATCAATTTAGTGCAATTGCCTACAATGAGAATAAATTGGTTTAAATGCAAGTACTTCAGATTAACTGAATGATGGATCAAGTTGTTGAACGGGCAATTTTGTGATTACATCAAAGTGGGAACAACGGCAAGCAATAATGTGTACATTTGTAGAGCAGCTGGCAAAATCTTGGACTAAATCTATGTATGTGAACTCTACCACGAGAGAAACTGAGGGACTCTTTACATGCATTTGGAGCCCCATGAGAACAAAGACGTTAATAGGAAGGGGTGAAATTGTGAAACAAAAGAGATCGCTTAAGGGGGAGGGAGAGATTAAGCACCCTCTCTTCTCTGCTATATCTTCATTCTAAATTCCCCTGCTTCCTCCACCAGGACTTTCAAAAACTGCAACACGAATTTGTTACATGACTTTCTTTGGGATATATAGTTAGTCCCTCTGATAGGACGGTTTCTTTGGTTATGTTTGTCAACTGGTCATCCAACTCAGCTTGTGCTAAATGCCTTTCGCCAAGAGGGCAGTAAACAGACATTACAAAATATTGGGGTGCACCTGTGCACACCGCAAACTTTATTGCTCAATAGTCATGGGATAAAACGACAAGTCCTCTTGTGGATCAAAAACTGGTTTATAAATAGGAAACAGAGAGTGAGTATAAATGGGAAACTTTCTCAGTGGAGGGTGGTAAGCAGTGGGGTACCACAGGGATCGGTACTCGGTCCGATGCTTTTTAACTTGTTTATTAACGATTTGGAATTGGGAGTAAGCAGTGAAGTGGCTAAATTTGCAGATGACACGAAGTTGTTCAAGGTGGTGAAAACCAGGGAGGATTGTGAGGCACTTCAGAGGGATCCGTCGAGGATGGGTGAGTGGGTGTCAACGTGGCAAA
This sequence comes from Gekko gecko, assembly GCA_029375565.1. NCBI lineage: Eukaryota > Metazoa > Chordata > Lepidosauria > Squamata > Gekkonidae > Gekko > Gekko gecko. The sequence continues at coordinate 118,130,257 of JAPDNY010000008.1, forward strand.
TGGGGTTCAATGTGGCCAAGTGCAAAGTGATGCACATTGGAGCCAAAAATCCTAAATATAAATACACGTTGATGGGGTCTGAACTGGCAGAGACTGACCAAGAGAGAGATCTTGGAGTCGTAGTGGATAACTCAATGAAAATGTCTAGACAGTGTGTAACTGCAATAAAGAAGGCCAACGCTATGCTGGGGATTAATAGGAAGGGAAATGAAAACAAATCAGCCAGTATCATCATGCCCCTGTATAAATCATTGGTGTGACCTCATTTGGAATACTGTGTACAGTTCTGGTCGCCACATCTCAAGAAGGATATTATAGCATTGGAAAAAGTGCAGAGAAGGGCAACTAGACTGATAAAAGGGTTGGAACACCTTCCCTAAGAAGAAAGGTTAAAACGCTTGGGGCTCTTCAGCCTGGAGAAACGACGGTTGAGGGGTGACATGATCGAGGTTTATAAGATTATGAATGGGATTGAGTAGGTTGAGAAAGGAGTACTTTTCTCCCTTTCTCACAATACAAGAACTCGTGGGCACTCCATGAAATTGCTGAGCAGTCGGGTTAGAACAGATAAAAGGAAGTTCTTCTTCACCCAAAGAGTGATTAACATATGGAATTCACTGCCACAGGAGGTGGTGGCAGCTACAAGCATGGACAGTTTCAAGAGGGAATTAGATAAACATATGGAGCAGAAGTCCATCAGTGGCTATTAGTCACAATGTATAGATGGGAACTCTCAGTCTGGGGCAGGTAATGCACTCTGTTCTTGGTGCTGGAGGGGGCAGCAGTGGGAGGGCTTCTAGTGTCCTGGCCCCACTGCTGGACCTCCTGATGGCACCTGGTATATTTTGGCCGCTGTGTGATAGAGTGTTGGACTAGATGGGCATTTGGCCTGAATCAACATTGGCTTCTCTTATGTTCTTATGATGAGCTGCCACCAATCCTTTGTTCCATCCCCCCAGCCAGAAGCCAAAGGATAAACTCCTGACTTTCCCGGGATTGACTAGGAAGTCCTCCCTTCAAGGTAGACTCACAGCAGGAATTCCACAAAAGCTAAATAAAGTGATAGGTGGTCTGTCACTTTATGCACTAGATTCAAATTGCAGGCTATGGAGACAAATGACCAGAATTATATTTAAAATATATTTTCATTAAGGTGCAAGTAATACTTTAAACAAGAATAGTTACTGTGAGGAGAAAACAATAATACCAGAAATTTAAAAGCTAACTAAACATTGTAAGACATTGATTCACAAGTTACAAGATGTTACCCATTCTTAGGTGGGTCAGCAAAGCCAGTGCTGTTTGGCTTCAGCAAGCATAAGTCTAAGATTGCCAAAAGTGAGCCAGAGCATGCCAACATGTCTTGGTAACAAGTAGGCACTCTCCGAGCTAAAGAATAGATTTGAAGATGATTCCTTTATTGCTAACAGTCCCAATTGTTGCTAGGCCTTTGCACCAGGGCCTTCAGCAATTACCTATAGCCAAATGAATGAGCCATTCACTGACTAGTATTCATGGTACTTGAGGGGGGGCAACAGTGGGAGGGGTTCTAGTGTCCTGGCCCCACCGCTATACCTCCTGATGGCACCTGGTATTTTTGGCCACTGTGGGACAGAGTGTTGGACTGGATGGGCCATTGGCCTGATCCATCATTGGCTTCTCTTATGTTCTTGTGACATAATCGTACCTCTGACCATGTGAGAATGGAGATGGGTCTGTCTGCAGCCAGTACAAACTGGTTTCCCACAGGTGCTTAACTGGATAGAATCAGGCCTGTACCTACAGTGGGGCAACAGGGGGCCCTGCCCTGTTAATTAAAAACCCTGCCCCACAAATAGCCATGTCAGAAACCTTATTTTTGAGGAGAGACCCCTGCTGCCTGCTGCTGGTAGCAGCCAGGGTGAGAGCAGTGTCAGCTTTCCTTCAGGCTTCCCTCTCGCTCCCACTGTGGAATTGGGGGGGGGACATCATGGGACCAAGGAAAAGACAGCTCAGAGGGCATTTAATTGTCTTCAGAAAGTATTTAAAAGCCTTTTGAGTTCCTTCCACAGGGCAAGAAACCTTAGAAGGGTACTCAAGATTGGTACCCTCAATACATCTCCAACAACCCCCCTTGCATGTTTCCCAAAGGCTCATGGGAATGCTTTTGAAAGACCCACCATGACCTAGCTGGTATATAGCAGGACTGGGCTAGCAGAAAGGGGGAGTGCCCTTCTAAGCTTTCTCGCCCTGTGGAAGGGAACTCAAAAGGCATTCAAATGTATATGTATGTGTATGTGTGTGTGTATATATATATATATATATATATATATATATATATATATATATACACATATATATACACACACACACACACGCACGCACACACAGAGCCCAGAAGCCCTGGCTAAGGCATAAGACTAACACATATGTTGTGTTTTATTAGTACTACCAAGTGTGTAAATTACTGCATATATTGCTGTTCTGAGTTGCAATTTCCAAACCCAACAATAACATTTAGCATATATTTATATACCGCAGAGTGTGTCTATAGCAGGGGTTCCTAATGTGGGTCTTTTGCTCAGTAAGGCTTCTGATTGGCCATCGGAATTTTGATTGGCCATGAAGATTTTTTAAAATGTTGTCTTGGCGGCAGCTGCCAACATAACACAAGGATCGTCACTGTGTGACTGAAGGTAAGCTGTGGCAGCCATTTTGTGGCTGGCTCTGTCTCCTGCAACATCCATTTTGTGGCTGTGCCCACCACATTGTGTCAGAATTCCGAAGGTGCCCACAGGCTCAAACAACTTGAGGACTCCTGGTATATAGCATGTTTCATGCATTCAGTTCTGGACAACGGCCTTCTGAAATGAGTCAGTATGTTCTTATCCTCTTACTGCAAATGAGGAGGCTGAAGTGAAGAGAGTTTGCCTACGGTTTGTAGCAGAGGTGAGATTACATTTTAGCATGCTCTATTAGCCATAGCACTATTCCACTTTAGGATAAACAATGTATTGTCCTGCATGCACATAATTTAACATATATGGGTTTCCCCCCTCTAAAGGCTACCTTTATATGCTAGATATTCATATATATGCTAATTACTGCCAGGATATCATCATTGTTAGGCTGCTAGTTCCCAAGTTTTCATATAGCATGAGACTAATCCCATCAGAAGTCTTTCCAGCAGGAAATCCTATTCACTTAAACGGGGTCTACAAAGAGACATTCCTGGTGGATACTGTCGCTGATAAGTTCATTTATGCTTTAATTTCAAGCCTGCTGGCTATTTTACTTTAATCATCACTGTTCATGACAGCAGGTATTCTATTTAATGGTGGCAAACACAATAGTGTGCCACAGGGCTAGTTTTTATTTGAAGTTTATTGGGAGCCACATTAACGAAAGTCTGGCAACTGGTGCAATGAGCATTAGTTTCTGCTGGAGGCCTGTGATTGCTGAGAATTTCTTGTGTTTATGGTTCCAACCTGGTAAGATGGGGTGCACCTGACAAGTGTCATTGACTCTCTTGTTCAGTTAATGTACATTAGAAGACACCTGGGCACTACATAAATGGGAACACTGCACAACTAGCAAAGGGCTGGTGTTGGAGAGAGCGTAGAACTAGTACCTGGGATGGCTGGACTCAAATCTCATGCTGGCCATGGAAGCCTGCCAGATGACCTTGGGCCCATCATAATCTCTCAACCCAGCCTACTCTCACAGGGTTGTTGTTGTGGAGTTGGGGGGAACTATCTGAAAAGCCACTTTGAGTCTTTGATCAAGGAGAAAAACGGGATATACAGCTTTAAAAAATAAGAAACTAAAAATAGGTCACTGAGAGGGTGATATTGAGGGAGTATAAACACAACATGTGGTCCATTGGACACTTGTTGTTTACTTGTTTCGTGATAGTAGCAAATTTGAAAGCTTGTCAAAAGGGCTTCCTGCAGTCTGTAACTTCCTAAAGCAGACACTTGCCTGCTCGCATGAAGCATGATGACATGGTAGAACCATTAGAGCCAATGTGTTGTAACCATTGGAATGGCAGTCTAGGATCTGGTAGGTCCACGTTCAAATCTTCACTGTTCCATGAAACTCACTGGATGACCTTGGGGCAGCTTAACTTACCTCACAGGACTGTTGTGAGGTTAAAACGAAGGAGTGAAGAACAATGGGTGCCACTCTGAAGATAGTACTATAGATGCATATTTGGTTCAAAGTCAATTAAATGAAAATCCCATTTGTTTCATTTGTTCAAGTAATGAAACTAAATAGGAAAGGCAATATATAAATGCCCCTTGTTTAGCCACTGTCTTCCTCCTCCCACCACCTTGCAATCACAGTGCTCTGGGTTAGGATTGCTATGAGTTAATAAACAGTTGTTGCTTTGAGAACACCATTCCCTGCTGCATGAACTAGGCTTGCCGTCTGTCCACCTCTATGGAGGTTTGGGGGGTTTCTAGAGCATTGACTAGAAGTGAAGTTACTTCCAGGGTTGGCTGCAGTCCAACCCTAAAAGCCTCCTAGGGTATGCAGGTACAAGACTGGCAACCCTAGTATGAACCTAAGAGCAGGAACCTGAGTGAGTATCCTTACCTACAAGCAAAACGGGTAGAGGAATCATTTTCATCTGCAGAATTTTTCATTCCCCCCCCCCATGCAGTCCAGGAGCTATATTTAGGTCAGGCAGACAACTCAAGGACTACATTTCCCAAGATGCACCACCTCAAATCCTTCTGAAGCATCATTTGAGATTCTATCATTCTTGCATTGGTGGGCTGGCCCCTACCAGCCTCACTGGCTACCATGCCACGATCAGCAATAGCATAAAATTGGAGCTGCAGCTAGGGTTGCCAGGTCTCTTCTGGCAACTGGTGTGGGATGGAGGCAATTTACCAGGAGCAGGAGAGAGGCCCAGACAATGGCACCAGCAACGCGCCTACATCATTTCTATCGTGTACCAGAAGTGACATTATCACATTGCAGCATCGAGGCAACACTTTGCTATTTGGGCAAAAACTCCAGGGCTATTTTTGGGCAGGAACGCACAGGAATGGAGTTCCGGCTGGCTTCTGAGTTGGCCACACCTACAGCCTTCCCCGCCTCGGGTTCCCCAGGCACCTCACAAGCTGTGGGGCACCTGGGGAAGCCAAGCCGATCCAGAGAGGGAAGGCAGTTTAAACTGCCTCCCCTCCTCGGGTTCCCCAGGCACCATGCAGGTGTGGGGCACCTGGGGAAACCGATCCAGAAACTGCCTTCCTTCCCTCGGGTTCCCCATGTGCCCCGCAAGCCACGGGGCACCTGGGGAAGCCGATCTCGGGAGGGAACTGTGCTGCCAGGGGTGTGACCTGATATGCTAATGAGTTTCTGCTGTTGGGTGTGGCCTATTATGCTAATGAGTTCCTGCTGGGCTTTTTCTACAAAAAAGCCCTGAAAAACTCTATGGTAAAAATAGCTTCTACCATAGAGATTTTGCCCAAATACCAGAATATCACCTGGATATCACTGGCATGAAGACATCACTTCCAGTACACACTGGAAGTGACGTCACTACATTGCTGATGATGTGGCCTGGACCTCACTCTCTCTCCTGGTGAGCCAGCATTTGGAGGCAGGGAACGGTGCCTGGTGGTGGGATACACCCACCTCCATTGGGGAGTCTGGCAACTCTAGCTGCAGACCAAAGCCCAATAAATGCAGACAAGCAGACAGGAATGAACATAAACAAAAATAAATAATACTGCAATCCTAAGCAAAGTTAGACCCTTCCATTGCCTTCAATAGACATGTTAAGGATTACATTTGAAAAAACAAAAACAGGGAAAACATATTATGACTTCTGATTTTACCTCTTTAGACAGCTGTGTATCATTTTTTTTTAAAGCTCTTGAATACAAAAAGTTGCCTGTAAATACTAAAATAGAACTAGAAGCAACTTCTTCTCTGATGATCTAGACAGATAGGTGTTTCTTAGATGCTGTCTTTAGGCACTGGAATATATCAGTTCATACACAATATATCAGCTTATAAAAAATCTTGAGAATTGTTCCATAAAACAGACTTTTAAAAACACAACTCAATCATTGTTTCTAAATAATGATTACCCACCTTTAATTTTATGCAGTACAACCCAGAAGCCTGTCAGCTTGCTCTTCGTAACACAGAGATCAGCTCCGAGTAAGCCAAATGCTTCGGCAAGGAAAGTAGCATTTTTCCCCCAGTGTGTGGTGATGGTGAAATGCCAAAACCATACAAGTGTCACATTTGCCTTGTGGAGTTCCTTATAACTACTGCATAAAAATGACAGCTCCTGCTGTTAACAGACAGACTGAAAAAGTTAACTAGTCATTTCTGTTCCTTTAGTTTGGCTGAACAAATTACATATTTTAAATATCAACCTGCCTAGGTTGCTAATCGAAACACATATTTTATTGGCCAGGAGAAATGCATTTCATGCTACTGTTGTTACCAATCCAGGGAGCTTTGCTAATTGAGTTGCACGCTTGATGAACTTGGGAGCACTTGGCGCTAATTGAACTGCATATCTCATATGCTGAGCCTCTAAACTCTTCTTTGAACTTGGGGCAGTAGGAGGATCAGTTGGAATGGTGCCATTTCAGATACATACTTCCCTACTGAATGCTTGACCAGTTCACTTATGAGAACATTGCACACATTTCTGAAAGTACTGGAGAAGCTTCAGGAGTTGCATTGAATCACCTGTTTCAAGGAAATACTTACAAGTACATCTAAAGAAAGCAATGCAATTTATCAGGAAAGGAATGCACTTTCTGTTGTATTACTTAATTATTCCTGATGAAGTAGGTTTGACAGGTCTGTCCCTGGCCACCAGTGGGAGATGTGTTGGGGAATAGGGTTGCCAGATCCAGGCAAGGAAACCTTTGATGATTTGGAGATGGAGCCTGGAGAGGACAGGGACATTAGTGGGTTACAATGCAACAGAGTCCACCCTCCAAAGCATCCACTTTCTCCAGGGGAATTAATCTCTGTAGTCTGGAGATAAGCTGTAATTCCAGGGGCTGGAGGCTGACATCCCTGTCAGGCGAAGGCATTCAGTGTCAAATTAAGTCTACATACAAAAGTATTACAAAAATGAACAGAGGGATGAAACTGCAAGGCAGATACTGGGTCAAGCCCTATCCTTCCTGATAAGTCTCATGTCATGCACACATGGGTTGGGACCTATGAACTGTGAATGAAAGCAGTTCATTGAACGTATGAACTCCCCTCTGCCCCTGGCAGCCCACTGCAGCATGTTGTGCCCTGCAAAAAGCTGTTCCTAAAGGTTGGGGGCCTCAGAAACTGAGTGGGATACAACATGGAGGGCGGAAGCAGGAAGGGGTAATTTGCACAAATCTCAACACCCTCTACTCTGTGTTGTACTTAGGGTTGCAAAGTCCATCCTGGGAACCTATAAGGATTGAAGGTGGACTTACCAGGAGGAGGAGGGAGGGTCTGCTGATGTGCAGCAACATGCCCACGTCACTGCCCGTGAGACATCACTTCTGGTACACTGGAGGTGACACTCTGGTATTTGGGCAAAAACTCTATGGTAGAAGTCAGATTTACCATAGAGGTTTTGCCCAAATACCAGAATGTTGCCCCAAATGTCCTGGAAGTCATAATGTTATTTCCGGGTTACATGGGCAGTGACGTAGGCACACCACTATACCTTGGCAGAGCCTCACTCTTTTTCAGGGTAAATTCCCCCTGCCAGCCAGCTAATCAGTGGCTGGGTGGTAGGGCCTGTCAGCAGGGGACTCCTGCCTGTACCAGAGGGTCTGGAAACCCTAGTTGTACTACTACGATTGTTATTTATTTAATTTATAAACCACCCTTTCCCAAAGTGCTCAGGGTGGTGTACAACAATCAGTAAACATACAATAATAATAAAAAATAAATAACAGTTAATTACAATAAAATCAATGAGACAATATATACCAGATCACTGATGGTAAACTGTTCCTCCTCTCTCTCCATAGGGAAAGTTGCAGGCCAGATATGACAAAAAGCTGTCGCTGTCCTCAACCATAGGCCTGGTGGAACATCTCCATCTTACACGCCCTGTGGAACTGAGTTAAGTCCTGCAGGGTGTGGATGTCACTAGGTAGAGAGTTCCACCAGGCAGGAGCCAGGGCCAAAAAAGCCCTGGTTCTGGTTGAGGCAAGCCAAATACCTTTTGGGCCAGAGACCACCAGTGAGTTTTCATCTCCCGAATGTGATGCTCTCCGTGGGACATAACAGGAGAGCCAGTCCCATAGGTACTTAATGGTCCCAGACCATTAAGGGCCTCAAAGGTTAAAACAAAAACCTTGAAATGGATCCAGTAGTCATCCTGGATCCAGTGCAGCTGGCAAAGCACTGGATGGATGCGTGCTCTTATTGAGGTACCTGTAAGTATGCTCACCACTGCATTCTAGACAAGCTGCAGTTTCCGGGTTAGCCTCAAGGGCTGCCCTACATAGAGCGAGTTACAATAATCCAACCTTAAAGTGGCCCTTGCCTGGATCACTGTGGCGTGGCCAGGAGTGGTGAGGAAGGGGGCCCAGTTGCCTTATTTGGTGCAGCTGGAAGCTCATATGTGTGAAGAAACAATCACTCACACACAAGTAAGGTTGCCAACCTCCAGGTAGTGGCTGGAGATCTCCCAGGATTACAACTGATCCCCAGATGATGGAGATCACTTCCCCTGGAGAAAATGGCTTCTTTGGAAGGTGGACTGTATGGCATTATGCCCTGCTGAGGTCCCAAAGCCTGCCCTCCTCAAGCTCCACCCCCAAATCTCCAGGTATTTTCCCAACCTGGAGCTTGCAATTCTACACAAGAGGTAGATGGCTACAGCAAAGGAAAGGCCATCTTTGAATCCAAGACCAGGGCTATTTTTGGGCAGGAACGCACAGCAATGGAGTTCCAGCTGGCTCCCAAGTTGGCCACACCCAGCAGGAACTCTTTAGCATAATAGGCCACACCCAACAGCAGAAACTCATCAGGATTGGTTGCATTAGGCGTGTGTGGCCTAACATGCAAAGGAGTTCCTGCTACAAAAAAAAGCCCTGGGTTTTGGCAACAAACAAGGTAAACAGAATAAGAAGCAAAAGGTGGATATGGCTGGATGACCACATTTCTGGTAACATGGGGGTGTGGCCTAATATGCTAATGAGCTGGCCTGTCATTGGTGTGACCTAATATGCTAATGAGTTCCTGTTGGGCTTTTTCTACAAAAAAAGCCCTGTCCAAGACATATTAGTTCTTACTGTTCTGATCTTTGTCTTGTGGCTCATTACTCTGCTGCTTGATAAAAAAAAAACCTCCAAGGAAGTTCAGTAATATCTCCCAAGAAAGAAGACATTATTTTAAAATAATACACAAGTAACAGTAAGCACTTGAAGACTCTTGCTAACCTTCCACAGTATATTGTGGGGAATCGATTTTTTTTCTCATAAGGTTAAAAAATTTAAACCAATAATCTCTATTATATAAGTCAACAGATGGTCCTTCATGTTCACAATATAACTTAGTAGGGCTGTCCCCAAGGTTTGAATTTATCAAGTGCCCAAGCATACACATTGCATAAAAATTGAGAAACCGAAAATTGAACATTGGCCTTTCAGGCCCAGCTCAGTAGTAAAAGCGATTGAATTTTTTTCCCCCTGTCAAGTACATTAGGGAGAAAGATGGCAAAATGGAGATAAATCAGATTAACGCTTTAAAAGATAAATGGTATTTCGGCCAAGTTTAATCTTACTTTTGAAATGTGCAAACTCATCATACGCCTTTATTGTACATATAAAAAAATAACAGCACAGTGTATTTAACTCACTATAGGACGCTTATAAGCATTCTCTAATTGTGTTAAAGACTTCTTTTTCCAGCCAATTTCTCGGGGCAGTGCAACAAAATTAGTGCTCTGGATTTGAAAAATGGCATTCCAAAATTCAGCCCAACCAAGAGTCACAAATGAACTTCTTTCCTCTCTCTCTTCCCTTTTCTACATGCTGCTTTTCCAGGTATGTATTTTCAGTTGTCTCTTCCATTTACTACTTTTCACCTTTTCTTTCACTCCACTATAATTACTTGATGGTAAAGGTTTCCTTGCTCGAAAGCCAGTCGAATCCGACTCTAGGGTTGCGGTGCTCATCTCCGTTTCAAAGCCGAAGAGCCAGCGCTGTCCGAAGACGTTTCCGTGGTCATGTGGCCGGCATGACTCAACACCAAGGCGCACGGAACGCTGTTACCTTCCCACCAAAGTGGTACCTATTTATCTACTTGCAATTTCTTGCTTTCGAACTGCTAGGTTGGCAGGAGCTGGAACTAGAGATGGGAGCTCACTCCATCTTGCGGCACCCGGGTCTTGAACTGCTGAACTGCTGACCTTCCACAGCCTGCAGTTCAGCGTCTTAACCACTTGAGCCACCGGTAAGTGAATGCTAAAATCCAAAAACAATGCAATGGCTTAGACAAATATTTAAAAATATACATGTTTCTAAATCCCAGAAATAAATGTTTCAGTAAGGAGTGAGTTCCGTGCACCTTGGTGTTTAGTCATGCTGGCCACATGACCACAGAAACATCTTCGGACAGCACTAGCTCTTCGGCTTTGAAACGGAGATGAGCACCGCAACCCTAGAGTCAGATTCAACTGGCTTTCAAGCAAGGGAACCTTTACCTTTACCTTTAAGGAGTAAGCAGACTATATAGACTGGGTATAAACAGAGTAAGGCTTGCAAGATCTGAAATGAGTAATCTGATAGGGTTGCCAATCTCCCACTATTACAACTGATCTCCAGACAGTTGTCTTTGGAAGTTGGAATCTATGGCATTACACCCCACTGAAGTCCTTCCCCTTCCCAAATCCCACCCTCCTCATGCTCCACCCCCAAAATATCCAGCTATTTCCCAACCCAGAGTTGGCAACCCCAGTAATCTGTTCTGGCAACCTCAACTGAGGTGGGAGGAAAGGGAAAGGTTGGCTGTTATATGGTGCACACCCTGAGACACCAGTTAATAGAGTGAAGGAATCCTCAGGCCAAAAACCTGGGCCTGTGGTACCTTCATAGAGACGGGACAGGAACAGGGGATGGGGATGGGGAGGGACCTACCAGAAGAGGGAGGGAGGCCCAGGCAAGAACACTGATGTCAACACGGTGCACTGTTGCAGAGGCACTCTGGTATTTGGGCAAAAAGTCTATGGGAAAAATGGCTTCTACCATAAAGTTTTTGCCCAAATACCAGAGAGTCATTGCAACATCAGTGATATAGCCTGGGCCTCCCTCCTGTTCCCGGTAAGTCCCCCTGCCAGCCAGTTGATCAGTGCCTCCAGTGGGGGATTGGCAACCCTGGACAGGAACTGCCTGAGGGCTGCCATTATCACCAACTCATAGACCTTTGTGGCTAGGGAAAATGGACATGGCACACTTCCCTCAAGCACTAGCAAATGCTTGGCAAGAAGCAGTCTGGGCAGTTTGACAGCTTGGAGCCAGGGTGGCCTCACCCAGAAATCAAGGATGCAGTGACAGAAGAGGCCTGACTCTTTTGCATCCCATAGATTGCCTGCACTTTGATTGAGTATGGAATGTATTTTGCTTGGGGGGATTGCGGCAGAGCCTTAGAAACTACCGTGGGTAAATGGGGAAGATCAACAACAACCCATATACATGTATTCTCTGTTGTGGCCGCCACCTTGTGAAATGGCCTGCCTGATGAGGTTAGAAAGGTTCCTGCACATCTGTCATTCTGCAAACTATGTAACGCAGAATTGTTTAGGAGGTCATTTTTATGAAGGGCTGCATTATGACGCAATGGTTCAGGAAGGCATTTTTAATCAAAGGAATAGGACTATGAACTGTACCACCTATATTGCCCTATTCACATAAAATAATTATGTGTATAGAGAGGATTGCAGGTAGCAGTGCTCCCATTACACGTGACTGGATCACCAAAACTGGCTGCCTGAAAAAAACTCTAACCTGCCATGTACTTAAGCTTCAAAGCCCTTCTCAGACACTGAAGGAAGTAGGGGTGTGCAAGAGCAGCCTCCTGACTGAGATAGTCCAGGGTAGCCCAATTTCACCAGATCTTGGAAATTAAACAGGGTTGGCGCTGGTTAGTATTTGGATGGCAGACCACCAAGGAAGTCCAAGGTTACAACAAAGAGGCAGGCAATGGCAAACCACCTCTGAACATCTTGTCTTGGAAACCCTATGGGGTCACCATAAGTTGGCTATGACTTGATGATGCTTTCCACCATCAAGAACAGCCTATATTCTTGGCAGCTAGGACAAAACCTCCGAATTGACCAAACCAGGTATGACTACTAGGCATTTGGCTTTCTGCCCTGGCCCAATCAACAGAATGCGACCTTTTGACTATTTACTCCACAAGAACAACGTGAAGCTGCCTTATAATGAATCAGACCCTTGGTCCATCAAGGTCAGTATTGTCTACTCTGACTGGCAGCAGCTCTCCAGGTAGAGGTCTTTCACATCACCTACCACCTGAGATGCGAGAGCTTGAACCTGGGACTTTTTGCATGCAAAGCAGATGCTCTGCCACTGAGCTGCAGCCCCTCCAGTTTCTCAAACAACTGAACTCAGGGACCTCGGGCTGAAGAATGCACCCTTTGGGCTTTTATAGATGAAGCCCTCCATGTTGCGCCACCAGCCCAACACACAGGAAATCACATGTGCACAAAAGGTTCAAGAGTTCAACAGGGGCTGAAAGAAACCCATTCATATGAATGAAGCTAGTACAGAATTTGTGTGCATGTACTGGATTTGCATCTCTTGTCATTTCGATTCTGAAGTAGATACCTACCACACAGCCACGTCAGGATCCCAGCAGGAGGAAAAGATGCGGGGGGGGGGATCTCATCACCACTACAGCACGTGGAGATACTTTTCCCTACCTACGTAACACTAGAGAAAGTGACACCTTTTGCTGTAGTTCATCCCTTTAAGGTGTGGCAAGAGGTACACGAGGGAAAGCATTTTCGCCATCACTGTACACATATAATAGTGTGACCCCAAGGACATGACATAATCTTAGAGAATGCAAGCAAATGAAATTATGAACAAAATGAGCCAACTCTGATGCTGAACCCAAATGAAAACTTTAATATGGCCTTTCACAGAACAGAAGAAACTGTATGCCCAAGAACCTTTGTGATGCTAGTTGTTCTTGAGGCAACAGAAGCAGTTCTGAAAATGATTTTTAAAAATAGTGTTAACAGATTTCTATTAATTTGTTATTGATGAGCATGGCTAAGGTAATAACATGTACATAGCTCATTATATTCTTTCACAAGAATATTTCTGAACACTTGATGTACATCCTAGTACACAGCTGTGCTCACATGCAGACATTCTTTTGAATTGTCACATACATGTACACACCTCCATTCATACATACATACTGGCACCTGCTACATTAGTCATAAAGCACATTTGGCACCATTTCTCTGGGTTTTCCATAACCTCATGAATACCGCTGGCTTTCACAAAGGGTGGCTCCCAGGGCCAGTTTGCAAGCCAAATGGCCACAGGACACCAAATTAGTATCAGGCAAATCAGGGCACCCAATCACTGAAGGGCAGCAATACAGAAAAGGAAATGGGTGTGGCTTGCCCCATTGCTGCCTCCCAAACTACTGCTGCTTCCTGGGTCCAAGGTACTCTGCAGAGACGCATCTGCTGGAATTCACCAAGAGGACAGATGGAGGAGAAAAAGCCTTGAACTGGCCCTGGTGGCTCCTGATTGGGTAGTGCACAATGGTCAATCATGGGCTGGAAATCTGAATTTTACTTTAAAATATTTGTGAAAGGGAAACTGTTGTTGTTGGGGGGGACCACAAGTACATCACGTAGACAGAACTATCACAAGGTTGCTTGTGAGATTTAGAGGCAAAAGAGGCAAAGCAATACATTCAACTTCCAGGTCAATGAAGGTATAAATCCTGGGGGAAAGGCAGAGGAAGCAAAATTACATTGCTTGGTCCCCTGAACAAACTACAGGAAAAATCATGGTAAAGAGTATAACAGTGCAAGCACAGTTGCACCCTCCTAAATCCATTGGGCTTAGATGGATATAACTTTACTTAGGATTGTACTAAAAGTTAACCACCTTTTAGTTCCTGAATCACTGGAAGCAATAGAAAGGCAATTACACTTGATTCCAAAGATGCCAGCAAAGGTCACAACAGCATTCTGAACTCATAGCAACCTAACAAGGTCTCAATAAATGTAGGTTTCTCTTTTTAAAAGAGGATATGGCACTGGCAAAACAGTGAGGGTTGACAGCACTGCAAATGGAAACAATAATCCTTTGTTTCTTTGAAGGGCAGCATAAGCATGCCCAATATTTGGTGAGATCCTAATAAATTATTCCTGTAGTTAAATGGAATGCAGCCGGCATTTTCCTTATAACCTATTCATGCCAGGGTTTGACCTACTGCTTTTAGAAATTAAGATGGCTCAGTTTTCAGCCATTGCTAGTTCTCCAGAGCAGTAAAGTTGATGGTGGCTATTAGGGGGCAGCCATTCATTATAAACTGGATTTGTATTCTGACCCCAAATGAGAGTAAAGTAAATGGAAGCATATCCTATTGGAACCTGGATGTTAAGACTCCAAGTAGTTGCCTGACATTCACTTTGGGATCCATTGCCTTACTAAAAGGGTCACCAACTTTTGAACCAGTCCCTCTAGCTGTCTAATATCAGTCTGAGCTACATAGCATCAAGTAATCATATTTAGCGCCAAGGTTGACAATATTACTTTCAAAGGTATTTTGCCTTTTAACAAAACAAGACAGTTTTTAGAATATTTATATACCACTTTTTTACTCTGAGAGATGTGAGGTAGCTTACAATGAACTAGGGTTCCCATTCCCCAGGTGGGGGTGGGGGATCTCCCACTTTCATGGGCTCCTACCCGTCGCCGGCCAGCTGGCTGGCAGGGGGAAATCCCCCACACATCAATGCTATGTTCAACATGGTGACATCACTTCCAGGTGGTTTATTTATTTATTCCATTTATACCCCACCCTCCCCACAAACAGGCTCAGGGCAGCATGTTGGTGATGTCAGGGGGGATGCTCTGCTTTTTGGGCAAAATTCTATGTTTGAGGCCATCTTTACTATACAGTTTGCCCAAAAAGCAGAGAGGAGCTTCTGACGCGCTAACTTCACTTCTGGATGACATCAGTGTGTCATGTGATGTCCCCACTCACCCCTGGAATGCCCCCCCAAATGCTCCTTGCTGGCACAACGAGGGGACCCGGCAACCCTGTGATGAACAGAATATATCTAATTCTCAATGTGGCCCCATCTATGGATACCTAAATACAGAGACTGGAGCCATGAACAGACCAGACCAATATTTCTACAACCATGAAAAAGGCCACAGGTTTGCCAAAAAAGCTGGAATCTAAAAACAAACGAGCAAACATTGGGGGGCAACCCCCCCACATTAGAAGCATTACCTGTAGCTTTTAGAAATGAAACAGGTTGTGAGAGTTGCTAGGCAACCACAACAATATTGCCAGCCTTCAAGTCTTGGTTTCTGTCAGTAAAAGGCAGAGGGAGAGGCTGAATCAGTTTCAGGGCAGTTTAGGCCTTTGAGGGAGAACTGCTGGGCAGTCACTGGGCAACTAGATAGCACACAACTTGTATGATTCACCAAGGAATGGCTGATTGCTACTGTTCAACAGTAGCCATCTCAGGAAAGCCAGTATTGTGTAGTGGTTAGATTTCAGACTAGGATCTAGGAGACCCAGGTCAGAATCCCCTCTTTGCTATGGAAATTCAATGGGTGACCTTGGGCCAATCACAGATTCACTGTCTCACAGGGTTGTTGTGAGAATTAAATGGAAGAGAGAACAACATAAGCTGTTTTGGGTTTTCATTGGGAAGAAAGATGGGGTATAAATGAAATAAATAAATAATACATTTAGCTGAAGACAGGGGGAGAAGATAAAAGGTATGTAGGTTGGTGGGTGAGGTCAGAATGAAGCAAGGAATGGTGATGATATGGCAGTTGCCAGGAGGTGGAAAAGAGGAAATAGTCTGGGGTGGGGGATACAGGGAAAAGTGAGGTACCCACAACTACAAGCCCTTGCACATTCCCCACCATGCATCTGGGCCTTGCTCAGTGGCCAGCACTGTACAAATCATACATCATTTTCCTGGACAGAAACTGCTGGGGAGGGAAGAAGGAAAACTGAAGACACAAGGCAGATAAAGGTAGATTAGCTGGTGGGTGGGAAGGAGAGAAGGAAGCAGGAAAAGGGTAGAGGCTACGGGGACTTTCAGGGAAGAGAGAGAGGGAAGATCAAAGGAAAGGGAAAATGGGATTCCCTTGCAAGTCCTTGCAGGTTCTCTGCATGGTATATAAATCTTAAACCACAGCATCCATTAAAAAATCAGTGAATTAAAGCACCACTATTAAATATACATAAAACCTAGCTGCAGGACAAGCAAAAACATCAACGCATAAATACACAACATCCACCCAAATCTAAAGGCCCTCCAAAGTACACGGGCTAGACAAAATAATTAAATTGTATGGACTAGATAAGCCTCAGCAGGCAAGAAGTTCACAGTTTGGGAACAGTAGCCAAGAAGACCCTGTCCTATGTGCCTATTCTGAGAGTGAGTAAAGAGCCTGCGTATGCAGGCAAGGCAGGATACAAATCGAAATAAATAAATAAATGAATAATAAGATTCCTGATTTGATAAGATTAATAAGAATAAGAAGATTCCTGATTTAAACTGTAGTTCCCTGAGATAATAATTTGTTTATTCCTTACAAGTACACTTTAACATTTTATTTTGTGAGGAGGAAATGAATTTGACAAGTGAAGATGATGTAATTAAATACAGAAGGAGGCAGCTGTAGAACAAATGAAGAAATCTAAAGGGATGGTAGCCTTGAGAAATCTCAATGGTGCTTTCATTAAAATTGGACCAGCCACTGCTACAATTACATTTCAGTTAAAAAAAAGAATCACCACAAATCAGTTCCAAAAATAGACAGAAGGGCAACATGAAGACATGGGAATGCAATGGATTAGCATCAATATTGTCTTATTCTCCATAAAAGAATCACAAAAGCAACCCACATCTCATTGTAGTTTATAAAGCTTTATACAGTCATTCTTCTAGAACCATTATTACATTTATATAGTATCCGTGAACTCAAGAACACTCATAAGGGGGGAAATGCTTGCTTGGGAATGGCAAATGCATTGGAATGCAAGTGATAAGTGCTTGAGTCAGCAGCAATGTACCTGTCACACTGTTTTCTGAATCAGGGCCTAAGCAGCAGCAACGCTCCTGAGCGGATGTACTGCATTCAAGAATTTTTGTTCCTGAGCCACGGCATCTTAAATCTATCACTGGTACAGGATTGAAGCCTGCTTTTAAAAACTGGCAGTTGCTTCCATGTTGCTCAGGGTTTTATAATAAATCATAGTTAAGATAGATTAGTAAGAAAACTGCAGGTGAGGCAATTAGTGGTTTATGGTAAATGTAATTTATCACAAGATGTTGATATTGATATTCAATCACACTGATGCCATTGTGATTAGTCATTCTAGGACACCAAATCATATGTCCAGCAGAGGGCGGTAGTATGCAAATATAATAAAAAGCTATTTCTTTACAGCTTCACACACATGCTAACTTCCATTTTTAGTACTGTGTAATTTTCACACCGCACATACTGACAACTGGACAGTCAAAGCCGCTCAGAAACAATCCTTCAAGGAATACTTTGGATTTTAATATTCATTTCATAATGTTTTGAGAAATGTTAAAAGTTCAGTGTGTTGTAAAACAGAATATACCTCCTTGGCTTTAATCTTTGAAGACATATATTCTTTTATGCCATGAAATCTAAGTATTTCTAAAGTTTGTGTCTTGATTCTCCTCGTTTCTAGACAGAGAGGCCAGAAACTAAATACAACACAGTTCTTGTATTTAATAGTGGTATAGAATGGGTGAGATCTATAGCTGCCCATGCTTGTGTGCTCTCCGCCGTGCCCCCCTCCCTTTGGAATGGCCTGCCTGACCAGGTTGGGAAGGCTCCTATTCTTCTGGTTTTCCACAAACGATGCAAAACAGAATTATTCAAGAGGGCTTTTTTGCACAGGTAGTGGGACTGTACTGTAATATAATAATTCAGAAAGTTACATTGGAAAAGGGATAGGGACTGTAGCCTATACTACTGTATGGCTGCCTATCACTGTAAGTATGCTCCGACTACTTAGTTTCCACACCACTTAACATGTCATGTTTAAATGCTTATGCTTTGTTTCAGCTCTTTTAGATGGCTGCTTGTCTTCAAATTTCTGAAGACCAAACCCTATGGCACTGTTTATTGAATATCCCATTCTGTTGATTATCTTTGACAACCACAACATAATCTGCCTTGAGTCTCAGTGAGAAAGACTGACTATAAATAACTATAAATAACATAAATAAAAATAATAAAAAATAAAGGGAACAGGACTTTAGTTCTATGGTACGGTGTATGATATGTTTTATCTGTTTATTGTAAGTATTATCCTGCTCTTGATTCATTGTTTTCTACCTCTGTAATCCCACTTTCTGCATTACTTGAAATATCACATCTGATACTTCTTCACATTATTTCTAATGTTTGTAATCCTAGTTCCATTGCACTGGTTGTTAGCTCTCTCTGCCTTGACTCTCAGTGAGAAAGGTGAGAAATAAATTAAATAAAACCAATAAATAAAATAGACCAGGAGATTTTAGCAGATCAGGTTTGCCACTTGGTTTGCCACTCTCCTCCATTTGTGTAATTTAAAAGGTACAGTTGCTCTGTTTCTGGCCACCCTATTTACAAGACCTCCAAGGTCTTTAAGAAGCATAAGCTAAATAAAAAGAATCCCAATTTAAGTACATAAAAGTTCTAATTGTTGAAATGTGGGGGGGGGACACCCTCAGCTACTACAGCAAAACATGCAGTTGTCCTAGCAGTCTGTGGGGGGAAAAAACCATTTTAAAGTAGCTTCTTAAATAGCTGTGCCACAGGCTTCAGGCACACTTCTTTTGACAGAGAGTTTTTGGTTAACCACCTTTAACAGATCCACCCTTCACAATTTTGTCTAATCCTTTTAAAAAGCAATCTAAACCAGCAGCCACTGTCACTTAACACTCCTACAGAAAGCAGCACTGTAGAGATTGCAACTGGAACTGTCACCAGAAATAGGTAGGAAAGCTCCTCTGAGACCAATCTACCGAAATTATATATCTCTTGAAGCCAGCCAGGAAGTGGATCTGTGCCTTTATGCTAGAAACTGCCAGGTAGCTTTTTCAGATCAACTTTTCAGATGGCAAAACCTGCCGGGCTCTGAGAGGCAGTCTGTTCTCAGCACCGCGAGCCGGTCAAAGAAGCAGCCAGAAAAGGTGAGGACTGTTAGGGCAGTAATCCTATAAACACTTTTGAGAGAGTAAATCCAGCGGAACTCTGAGTAAATAGGCTTGTAATGGGGATGAAATATTCTTCTGCAACTCCACAATGCCCTGTCTATTGCTGCTTTCCCACAGGAAATATGAATCCTACAGTTAAGAAACTTAACATCTCAGATTTGAGACAAGGACAAGGTGATGAATAACAAAACTATATGCATTTATTTCAGTTACCTGTACGTGGTTCTTCCAAATTATCTTGTGCAATAGGAGTATCTAGCAAACAATTCTGGAGAGTCCTTGCTTGATTACCCTTGTGGGTGTGGGACCCACAGAGCACACATAATCCGTGACAATTCTGTGCACACCCCCATTGTGCCTGATGTTTGTTTATAGCGGACACCTGAAACGTACTCTCTGCTGCCACTGCAATCAATGGGGCATTAAATCCAGGTGAATATATTTAGGACCCAAATGTAAACTGCACAAAACGGGTAAGATATGAGCAACTTGGGCTGTTGGAAGAAAAGTGAGCAAAAAGAGGAAGAACTGCAAGACGCCCCCCCCCCTCCACTTGGAGAGTCTCCGTGGCAGCATTCCACATTCTAGGCCTAATGCTTAAGAGCTACTTAGCCTACATTTAGGAACCAAACTACGCTGCATGCATACACCAAAACAGCACATCTCTGGCAGCAGTAGCTGGTGGGGTTACCCTATATGCCATGATATTACACAGCTCCAGTTGAGAAATTTTTGACCATGAAACCTTCCCAGGATAGGAAGATAGACAGTAATGTTACGCTGTAGCAGTTAGAGGGTGAGTCTGGGATCTAGAGAGCCAGATTCCAACCCTCACTCTGTCATGGGAGCTTCCTGGAGGATGACCTTGGGCTGGTGGTCCCCTCTCTATCAGCCTCATCTACCTCACAGGGTTGTTGTGTGAGGGTAAAACGGAAGGAAGAGAACAGATTAATCACGCCGAGCTCCCCGGAGGAAGGGCAGAATAAAAATGGACCGACTCAATAAAGAGAGGGGGGACTCCGGCAGGCGCCGCTTTGATTTTCTTGCAGGGCGAAGGGGTGAAGTGAAAACCGGACCCTGAAACTGTGTATCAAACCTCCCCAAGGATCCGGTTTGGTCTAGATTAGCAAAAACCCATCCAACCGACTTCAGCAACGGGGCAGACTGCCGGGAGATTCACATACACAGCTCTGTTGACTCGCAAAGAGGAATGCACACTTACTCGGGAGGAGAGGAGGACAGATCCTGCGCCGCGGGACTTCGTTCTGAGGGCGGCCGTTTCGGAGGGGCGCTTTCGGCGACAGGCTGTCGGCAGAGGGCGCTGCAGGCCAGGCGGCTGGCCGCCTCCTCCTCGCCTGCTTCCCTCGGCCTGTTGCGGGCTGCGCGTTGCGCCTGCTAGGTGGAAGACGGCGTTACGCGCAGTGGGGACGCTGCTGAGGACAAGAAGGCGAGAAGGAGGGTGTCGTTTGAGGCTAAAGATATTTCGGGACCTGGCGGAGAGTAAGGAAAGACGAGGCATGGGTGTCTAAAAGGTGGAGCGGAGAAGGGAGGGGAGCAGTGTTCCCTCTAAGCTGAGTTAATGTGTGCTAGCTCACAGTTTTTTAGCCTCCAGCTCACACGTTTTTCTTTTAGCACAGGACGGATGGCCCCAGAGCAGACTAATTTATGCAACAGCCAAATCGCTCGCTCACAACTTCCATGCCAGTAGATCACAAAGTAGAATTTTTGCTCACAGGACTCCACAGCTCAGAGGGAGCATTGGAGGTGAGGGTCCTTTTCTGCTATCCCCGGAAGAGAGGGGAAAGAGTTTCCACTGCCTTGAACTTACCAACATTTTTTTGAAGTTGGCTGCCTGGTCTATGCTGAACCCCAGCAATGATCTTTCTCTTCCTTGCCAGTTCTGTGCCAGGTCAAAAGCTCACCTGAAGAACAGGTGAGATGGCTTAGAGTTTCAGGTGTGGACCCAAGACCCTCAAGTCCAGTTTTTTCTATAAGTTGACGGTATTCCCTTCCTACCTTTAATTTCAATATTTACTTTTTATTTTCATTCTACATGCAGTATTCTTGGGACAGTGATTAGTCGAATTTACCTTTTAGATACTACAGTGCACAGCACGATTCTTCCCTTATAGATGTTGTAGCTCCATGTCCGTTATGTTTTTATGTTGATAATTAACTTGCTGTACTAGGCATTATATTGTAACCTAATGCCTTTATGTTTTCATTTAGTTATGCCTCTGTCACTTATATGTGTACTTTAATAACATTATAATAAAATTTTGAACTTTAAAAAAGTCCAGTTTTTTGTTTCTGCCAGGCACCAGACAGGCTGGCAACTCAGGGTCTCTCTCTGGCCCTCTCCCCAGTTCTGCCCCACAAGGTTAAGTAATAAGAAAAATAATGTGAAGAGTTTTGACTTCCCTACTTAATTTACTTAACTGTTGATTGATTTACAAAATGTATAGATCCTGCCTTTCTGGTCAGTCAGGGCCAGCAAGCTGGCTAACAATGGAAAGTAAGCATTACAAAAAGACATCAAATCAGTTAAAACTACCAAACGCATTAAAACACACACTCAAAAAATGCAATTAGAACCTGCGCAGGAAGGTCTTTGGAGTCAAGATGGGTAGCCGTGTTAGTCTGTCTGTAGAGGTAGTGCTTGGGGGGGGCAGCAGTGGGAGGGCTTCTAGTGTCCTGGCCCCACTGCTGGACCTCCTGATGGCGCCTGGTAATTTTGGCCACTGTGTGACAGAGTGTTGGACTGGATGGGCCATTGGCCTGATCCAACACTGGCTTCTCTTATGTTCTTATGTAAAAGAGTAAGAGTCCTTACTGGGACCAGTAAGAGAGCATTCCCTGCATTTTTACCTGTAGGTACCCAAAGCAGCTTGAAAAAATACCCCCCAAAATTACAATTTAAATAAAATAAAGAAAAAAGCTATATATTGGGCTAGCTTTAGACTAGTGGCCCAACTTGGCCATGGCCATGAGCTAAGGGACAGGAGTCCTTTGGCTCCTGCCCAAAGGCACGTGCCTCTGGCCATGCCCCAACTTTATACCACAAAACAAAAGCTCAGATGTCACAGCTGGCAGAAGAAGCCCACCTGATCTTCCTCACTGCTTCTGAGTGTGACAAGGTCACATATTAATGTTAAACATTGTTATTGTTGTTACTCAGAGTTATGTCATGCCAGCTACATGACCATGGAAACGTCTTCAGACAGCGCTGGCTCTTCGGCTTTGAAACGGAGATGAGCACTGCAACCCTAGAGTCGGATTCGACTGGCTTTCGAGCAAGGGAACCTTCACCTTTACTTACTCAGAGTTATAGGATCTCTGCCAGGGTCAGAAAAAATGGCCTACTCTTGAGAATAGTTAACTCTTTATATGTGCCAAGCATCACAATCCGAGCAGTTTAGAAGTGGAGGGATGAGTCTTATGGGTCAGTAAGATTCATTAATTACTGGTTAATTTTGGTAATGGTTAATACGCTGCTCTCTGCTCTTGAAAGAAGAAATCTCCTCTCCCACGGCCCCTTCATTTTATCAATCGGTGGGTTCATGGTTGAGCAGCTGGAAGGATGTGTTGCGTCCATCTAAAACAGGAAAAACTGAAACTCCAACCTGTCTGGAAGGCAAGCCTACTGCTTGAGAGGCTGGTCCCCGTGCGAGAAGGCTAGATCTTGATAGAAAACTTCCAGATGTTTTAGTCATGAGAACAGCTGACAGGTTTTCTATGAAAAGCTCTTAGCAATACTAAGTGTACAGCTTGCCAATAGTTAGTGTTGCGTGACTGTTGACTAGCAAATAGACAACAGAACAACATGTGTCAGAGGAGATGCTGTGCGCTGAGAGGGCAAAGGTTAGCCCTTGGGCCTCGTGAGGATTGCAAACTTAACTGTACACTCTTTCTGCCTTTGGAATTGCTTCCTTGTTATCTGCTTGTTAACAGCAGCTTACACTTAAGAAAATAACTTGCAAAGAGGACTGCAGCTATTCAGCCATTCACCCAATAAGTATTAAATACTACCATCATCATCAAGGCATTCATCTAACTATAGAAAAATGTACACTTTTCCCCCCAGTCACATGATGCTAATTCTCACCATTATCAGCTGCCAGTGTGATATTCCACCCCTGCACCACATTATGTTGTTAGCGCTACCACAGAGGCCTCCCAGGAACATACAGGCCCCGAGGTAATGAAGTGAGTTCTCCTTTAATAATGCATTGCATTGATTTTTTTTTCACTGTGTAGTATTTTACTTTTCATAACTGATATGGCCCTGAGCCTGCATTGCGGGGAGGGCGGAGTATAAATGTGATTAATAAAAATAAATAAATATAAAATATCTTGGATTTTTTTTTCTTTACAATTTCATTTCCTTTGTGTTGGTTGCATGTTCTAAAAAGGGCTGAGGGTGGAGTTTGTTCTTAAGAAGTGACTGTCAAAAGTTGCAGTGGAAAGGAACTAACTTAACAAAGGTTAAGCAGAACAGGAATATATAACAACTGTTGGGTTTGTATATAGAAAATGTATTGCGACAGTTGTGCCTTTAGTCTAAAAGCAGTGTTTACCACACAGGTGAAGCCAAATATTTGAAGTTACTTCACAGCAAACTAGACCATTGGTTCATCTAGCTCAGTGCTGTCTTTTCTGACTGGCTGTGGCTTTCCACGATCGCAGGCCGAGGAAGGTCTTCCCTAACACTTGCTTTCTGAGATTCTTTAACTAGAGATGCCAAGGATCGAACATACCTTAAAGACTGCCTGCTCCCATATGAACCTGCTTGACCACTGTGGTTATCTTCAGGGGGGACCTTCTTTTGGGTGCCCCCACCATCTGATGCTAAATGGGTGGCAACCCGAGAAAGGGCCTTCTCAGTCATGAAACCAAAATTATAAAATTCCTCCCCAGGGAGATTGCCCTGAACCCCTCTGTCATTGCCTTCCACCAGCAGGTAAAGATTTATTTGTTTCACCTGACATTCCCACACTGATTCTCCTTACCATTGAAATGTTTTAACTGTGCATGTGCTCTAATTGTTGTTTTTAGTTGTTTTTATAGTTTGTATTTTAAATACTTGTTTTAATGTTTTCAATTGTTTGTTTGCCACCTTGGGGATCTTAAGCTGTGTAGAAAGGCAGCATAAAAATGAGACAAGGCAGTCACTGAGCCAGACCCCCTCCCCAGGTAGTGGTGATGTTCACTTCAGAATAAGCATCACCTGCCCAAGCATCTGAAAATACTAGTTTTCCCCTCCTTCTCTGTGGGACTTGCTAAACTTAGCTAAAGCATTTCCCCATGTACCCCAATCATAACACTACTCATATCATCTCACTGGCTGTTGACTCCATTTTGTCTGTCTGTTGACTCCAAAATCAAGTTCGGGGGACTCTGACCCTATACATTCTGTGATCCCAATTGAAATCAGAGCCTCACTTATTTTGATGCAGACTTTTCTTATCAGTTAATGTTCATAAAAAAGCCTAGTAAAGTTAGGCATTAATTTTCACTTTACCTAAGGTATTTGTTAACTACTACTTCAAAACATGCCAAAGTTTTGTAGAAATGTTCTGGAGAAGCACAAGCACCTGTGGAGTCAATGAAGAGATGGAATGGAATTTTGTCTATTCCATTAGAAGTTTTGGTTTATAGGATTGCATACCTATGGAAATCCTTTTGCATTGTATTTGCAATGAACAGCATCAGTCTGGTGGAAGGAACTGTAGATGGTCTCCGGGGGGGGGAGATTGGATTTATACCCCACCCTTCACTTGGAGTCTCAGAGTGGCTTACAAACTCCTCTCCTTTCCCCTCCCCACAACAGACATCCTGTGAGGTATGTGGGGCTGAGAGACTTCTTTCAAGAACTGCCCATTCAAGGACAGCTCTTGTCAGAACTATGGCTTGCCCAAGGTCATCCAGCAGCTTCAAGTGGAGGAGAAGGGAATCAAACCCAGTTATCCCAGATTTGTGCATCACTGGCAACTAACCTCCCCCCACCACCTATATGTAAGGCTTGAGGAAGTCTTTTGTGCACACAAAAGTTTATCCCCAGAATTAAACTTTGTTGGTCTTAAAGGTGCCACTGGACTCAAACTTTGTTCTGTTGCTTCAGACCAACATAGCTACCAATCTGAATCTACCCTGAGATCTGTTTGTATCTCAGTGATTTCTTAGTAGGGAGCTCAATTTGATAACAGAAATGCTTCTTGATTTCTCCCGTATGCATGACCTTGCATTTAGTCCTATTGAAATTCATTCTGTCTTTTAGTCCAGTTCATAACTATCTAGTTCGTTATGTATAGTTTCCCAGTCCTCTTTGCACGGTACATTCTATAATATATTTCTTGTAGGACAACAGGTAACAAAACAGGTCCTAAGACTGAGCCCTGAGTGAAGGAATTAGATTGGTTACTTCTCACCGCTAGAAAGGCTTGCTCTTATAACAAAATGCAGTATCTTTTCTTCAGCCAGTCCTACCTGTCTTACATTGTGTGTATTGATTCCTGTTTCTCTTAGCCTGAGTAATAACTTCTGTGTAGTTTTAGCTGTTTTGCTGAAATCCAATAGATTAGTTCTGCTATACTTCTGTTATTTAGAAAGTCAGTTATGTGATTGAAAGGGGTACTAATCTATTGGTGTGTTTTAATCCAAGCTGAGTTTTCTTAGCTAGTGCTGCTATACAGACCGAGAGGATAACACTCTCTTGGTGTCCTTCCTTCCCCTTTTCTACATGCTGTTCTGCATGTACTTGTCCGTTTCCTCTTTTTATCTGGTCCTCCTTCCCCATACATACATGCACATTTCTGCTCTCATGCAATTTGTATTTCCCCCATATTATTGTAAAAAAAACCCCTTCCTAGAAAGAGAAATAAGTGAATTTTGGAAAGTAGGTTTTGGAAAACAACAGCAATGTACTTTTCACATCACCATCATATTTCATTAATATCTTTTTGAACTCTAGAGAGTTAGATTCAAACTCTGGCTTTAATCAGCAGTACAAATTAGTCACCTAGGATGCATACTTGGATCATGTAACAACCATTATTGCTCTTTTAAAGTCCCTTAACCACTTTGTACTTACAATTATGCTGGTAAAATTTCAGTTGTGTATTGGGATTTTAAACCATGTCTATTATTTTAAGTATGGAGCCAATGGTTGAGAGTAATTTCAGACTGATTAGTATGGAGTAGTGATGTGATCATTTGTATGAGATATAGTAGATCCACTCTACTAAATATTTGTTTGTATCCTTAATATGTTAACATTTTCTATGATTAAATTAGTTTCCGCTTTTAATGTTTAATAGTACCATATGAGAGAAACAGTGTGGCTTCAATCAAGGATAGTTGCATGTTGGCAACACTTTTGCTGCCAGCCAGAGCCTTGCCGCAGGAGGGGTGGGTGTCCTGTTAGCCTCATGGGTGCCGTTCCCCTATGGGCTGAGGGTGGGACCACTCGGGCCATATGATTCTCTGAGGGTTGCACTGTCGCTGTGTCTTTTTGCCCTTTTTGCTGATTCTCCATGGGAAGGAGTGACAGATCAGCAAGTAGTGACTGGCTGTTTCAGGTTTCAGTACCTGGGAGCTCTCACACTTCTTTAATTCAGCAAACTATGTAAAACAGTTGCTTGGGAGGGCATTTTTTATAAAACTTATACAGAACAGGACTGCAGTCTATGCCACAGCGCACGCTATATATTATTGATCTGTTGTATACAGCATTGTTTTACAGCATTGTTTTCATTTTTTGTTTTCTGCATTGCTAGACGGAGCATGTTTGATACTTTCTTTTGCGTTTTTGTAATGTTTGTAAGCCTAGTCCTGTTTCATTGTTTATTAGATCTCTCATGTTGTTTGAATGTTCTATACCATGTAATCCACCTTGAGTCAAATAGAAAATTGGTAAATAACTAGTAAAAAATAAATAAATAATAAATAATAAAGTAAATAAATAATGATGGGCTGACCACCGTTGTAATTTGTTCCACCAATAAAAATTGTTGGTATGGTCCTGGAAATAGTGATGGTGATGGCCAGGAGCAGGGAATGAGGAAAAGTGTAGATATGGGGAGAAGAGGCCAGCAAGGGGAAATGAAATTCCCTTCTTGCAAGTATTCATGGGTGCCTAATTTGTAGAAATACATTCCTTATGTGAGTATGCTATTCTGTTATGGTTGTAATAACGTTAATTTTGTATTTACCTTGGTGGATATTTCATTAACTACAAATGTATTAATGCTTTGACTGCTTATGGGTGAGATTGTCTTGTTCTAGAAAATAATGTGTTTCGACTGTTCTGTTTCACTACAGAAAACTGGTCAGTTTTGACTAGTGTAAAAATATCGCAATGGTGACTGGGTTATAATGTCTATATTTGAAATGTTCTTTTTTGCTTTGGCTTCATCTTTCATATGTGTCCAGATAGAATAATTAGCTGGATTTGTCTTTTAATTTGATGCATTCATCCTGGATGTGTTTTATTTCTATGAATTTGGCAGGCCCTTCTGTGAGATTGGAAACAAATTGTTGTACCAAGTCATCCATCTGGATATGGGAGCTTTGAAGGGGGAGAGAGAGTATTCAGAATTGGTAAATGGATTTGCATGGGATTCAGAATGGAGCCAACTTCTGAAATAATATCCCTGAACTTGAATAGATGGCTCTTCAGCTGCATCCACATGCTTTTAATGTCTCCCCAGTGGAGGAGAGGAGATTGTGTCTAAATGGAACACCCTGGATTTGGCAACTACTTGAAGAATGTGTCGGGAATGCGTGGGAGTATTGGAGTGTTGTCATAGGCCTGATCTCCATTGTCTGCTTTCTATTTGCCGCACTACCGTGAGTTTAAAATCTTTAAGTACTTTTCAGATTCATACATGAGTAATCTTGCCTGAAGCTCTTCTTGGAAGCTGCCTTTTTGGTTTGTCCTTTGATGCATTTCTTTCCCTAACTGCATAGTATAAATAGGATATGCCAGAGCAGCATGTTTCTTTATTTTAAAGTAGTGTTTGATGGTTGGCAAATTAGCTTGCTATATTCTACTGTTGCAGGGACTTGACGCTAATCTATGCTATCTGGAACAAATAAGAGCACGTCACCCCTTCTGCTTTTATCTCACCATCATTAAGCACATGCGTGTATAAGTGCCCTCATTCACACACTTAACCAGGGCATGAAAAACTGCATCTGAGCTGCATATCAGCAGCTCCTCTAGAAGGATTTGAAAGACAAACCATTGTGTCTTGGTTGCCTTACATCTGTTACATGGAGACTGCCTCACATTGCAGAGTAAGGTAGTTGTTTACACAGCAGTTCACTCAGTGGGCAAACATGAACAAGACCTCCCACCTGGTTGCAGATACGATGGCTACCATTGAACTGTTTGTCATTTGAGGCCTACCTGTATTCAGATAGCAAGTGCCCAAGAGAGCCGGTGTGGTGTAGTGGTTAAGAGTGGTGGATTCTAATCTGGAGAATCCTTCACCTGCAGCCAGCTGGATTACCTTGGGTCAATCATGGTTCTCTCAGAACTCTCTCAGCCCCGCCTACCTCACAGGGTGTCTGTTGTGGGGAGAGGAAGGGAAGGTGATTGCAGGCCGCTCTGAGACTCCTTCGGGTAGTGAAAAGTGGGATATAAAAACCTCCCGCTCCTTCAACATCGGTGATTTGGGTTTTTTTTCTTTTTCCCCAAGAATTCTAAAACTATCTGAAATTTTCTGGCTTCCTTTCACTGTATGGCTTTAGTGGAAGCCATGGCAGAGGGGGAAATATGGAGAAGAGGCCTAGCATGCTGAACAATACTTTGGCAGTTCAATACATTTGGATGCCTCTTCCCTACGCTCTGTCCTTTACTGGTGTGGCTGTAGTAAAGGCTTGGAGAGTGGTGGGGAAAGACCTCCC
Source organism: Gekko gecko (assembly GCA_029375565.1). NCBI lineage: Eukaryota > Metazoa > Chordata > Lepidosauria > Squamata > Gekkonidae > Gekko > Gekko gecko. Next base: position 118,159,616 of record JAPDNY010000008.1, read on the forward strand.
TTTCTCCCTGGTGCTGCTTCCAGAGCACTTTGAACTGCCAGATGAGTGGCTGAAAGAAGGAAGGAGGATTTCTTCTGTTTGGATTAAAATTCAAGGAGGGGAAGAAGTCAAGGCTGTAATGCTCATTTTCAGTATAGGCACACACAATCAAACCAAGAACGTTTGTATTTCAAATTTAGGAATTATGAACTTCAGCAGCTTCATGATTATAAGACACATGTGACTTCCTTACAAGAAGTTGGCTTTGTATTTTCTTAGGCAATACATTCAGTCACCACCTTCCTTTCAGTGCTGCCAGCCAATATTCTTTGGAAGTGAGCAAGTGTCCCAAGTCATTGGGAGCAATTCACATCTCATTTGAAGTCAATAGCAAAATTTCTCATCAGTTTCCCCCCTTAGATTGCCCCCTGTTGCACCTGTTATTGCTGCTTCAGTCCTCTGCTGGTCTCTCTACCTAAAGTCACATTTCAGGTTATGTATGTTGGACATAGCAGGAGCAAAGCATAAAATTATCCCTGCAGGAAAAATGGCTAAAGTTAACTGAGAATCATTTTGAAATATGTTCTCTTGGGAAACCTGTAATTTATTGAACCAACTATCTGGAAATCTGGGTGGAATAAAGCCTTGATTACAAACTTTGAGCCCCCAGGATACTGTTCCAAAAGGCTATTGCCATTAAAAGTGTCAACAATTATGTACAGTGAGATTTTTATTTTACCGGCCGCTTTTTGATAATGAACTGCCTGAACGACTTTACAGGTCAAAGCCTTGAATAAAGATCTCAAGTTTTGTGTGACCCTAGCCATTCTTTTAAAGTGTGATTTTCCCCCCTAAGGTCATTTTCTGAGGATGGCAACTGAAATATTATACACACAATGCCTTGTAGCTCCGTTTTTGCCAGCTGAAAACTGCCTTGCATATCAGGGCCGAGTAGCAGACTGCAGATTCTAGTGTCTTCATTAAGACTTGCATCGCTGCACTAAAATAATTTTGCACATGTTTTTGTGAGTGTCCTTGCAAGCTGCCCCCTCCCTTTTTTAATGTTGTACTTACATTTAGATTTTATTTAGGCTAATTGCAATATATATTCAGGATCTCTGAAGCCGTGTTCTTAAAGCAGTCTCTTTTCTTTTTCAGTCAACTTTGTGTTGCCCATCAAAACGGAAAAGTACTCCCATTGGGGTTTCTGCTATGCTGGACTGGTAAGGGGACCAATTTCACACGTTGCTATTTGACAAATCAATATCCAATACAAGTAATGGATTCAAATTTCAAATATGTGGCTTGATAGAAACCAAATGTGTACGTCAAATTGTTCTGAGGCACAGCAATATGGGGAAGTAGGTACTATATGGCCATGATCATACGCACAATTAGACCCACCATAGGCGTGAATGCCAGGCGGATTTAAGGGGCGCGATCAGACAACAACATCTGGGAAGCACCCCACAGCCTTTGGCAACCCATTCTGCTCTGCCACAGAAGCGGAGTTAAAAGACACCAGGGAAAATCCAGTAGAAAACGGGTTGTGACAGGCCATGGACGGACTTTCCTGTGTCTGATCGCTCCAGCACGTTCTCATGGCGTTGGGATGGTCTGATCAGGCCATCCTGACTCCGTGCCATTGTCCCCCCCTTCTTAGTATGCGCATCATCGCAAACTCCATAGGGAGCCCTCAGTGCAGAGATGTGATTCATTGATTCCATCGGAAACAAACGGGAAAAAAACCCAACTCACCTGTGGTTGTGTCTGATCACGCAATGGCGGGCTGTGCCCGCAGCTTCCAAGGACTGTGTGATCGTGCAACTGCAGGTCAAATTCCTCCAGAGGAAATAGCCTCCCCCCCATTTTTTCTGGCATGTGTGACCGCAACCTATGATTTATATATGTTGAAAAAGTTTCAGCCATATGTGAGAAGCATGAAATTCAATATCCTTGCATTCCTAGACCAGAATATGACCCACCCAAAGATAAGCCATATAAGGCATACTCTTAAATCTCTTCAGTAAGAAGCAGTGGAACTTTAAAATGCATAACTTTGAATGGATCATGCCTTGGCATCGCATGTAAATAGCTCGCTCGTGTCAAAGAAGAAAAACATGGTTAAAAAGCATGTGTTTCCCCCCTGTAATACAGCTCTCTATCAAATCCCTATCCAGACTGATTATGAAAGACAAATAAGAAAATGATTACAGCTTTTAAATCATAGGTCTAGAAATTGGTAATGTAATAGCTGCTTATAACATAACAACAACAGTGCTTTATCCTGTGCTGCTGGTTGCCAGATAACGTTCCGTTACAAGGCTATAAAGTGATCTGCAAAATGAGGTAATGTGCTCCGGATGAAAAACTGTCCACTAAATTGTAGAAATGCTGATTGATTTCACATTTCTTTACATCTGTAATTTGCTGTCTCTCTAATTTAGAAAGGAATTACTTCAGATAACCCTTAAATTTTTCACAGGGAAGCATATTTTCATTGCAGCGAACTTTCCAGGTTGTTCCTACTAAAGCAATCAACCAGACTGTAATATTGCTTTGCCTTGCTATAGAAGGTAAAACTGAAGTGTAGAGAAACAGGAAGGGATTTCTTTAAACCCAGATGAAAAATATCACTGAATTGTCCCTTTATCCAATTCCTAGTGTTTAATATGCACCCAATAACCCATTTCAGCCATATTATATAATTGCACTTACTTACATCTTGGTAGTTTCTCTTAATTTAATTTAATGTTATTTTACAGCCATCTGCTATCACTAATTAACAACACTGGTTCTAATTGTTTACCATCTGGGTGTTTCACTTTTCCCTCTGTTTTAAAATTGACTTGACCAAAGGCTACATAGGTCAACCAACGTCACATTTCATGGTAGGGTAATCAAAAAGTGGTAGGAGTGCATGGATGATTGCACTCCATTTTTTAAAATGGTCTAATAGTTAGGAGTGTGGACTCTAATCTGGGAGAACCAGGTTTGATTCCCCAATTCTCCACATGCAGCTGCTGGTGTGACCTTGAGTCAGTTACAAGTTCTTTCAGAGCTGTTCTCTCAGGAGCAGTTCTTGAAAGAGCTCTCTCAGTCCCACCTACCTCACAGGGTGTCTGTTGTGGAGAGGGGAAGGGAAAGGAGATTGTAAGCCACTCTGAGACTCCTTCTGATAGTGAAGGGTGGGGTATAAATCCAATCTCCTCCTTCTCCTCCTCTTCCTCCTCTTCTTCTGTAGACAACATTCTATGATTGTTTTAAGTTTTAGCACATAGTGCCATTGGCCATTCATGGCAACATGAAAGAACTGAGTCTCCATGCTCATGGTCTTTTCTATTCTGGTTAGAAATAGATTCTAGTTAATTCCTCATAACAGTGTGTTGTCTGTTGCAGAGATAATCTGTCATTTTGCCTGTTGGCAGCCTCCTAGAATGTATGGCTTCTAGCCATGGTTTGGGCAAAAAGCATATTATTTCTGTAAGTTCCCAGTCAATGTCCTGACTTGTTTGGCTGTAACTTGAAACCTAACAGGGTTTTCTCTTGGAGATCTATATTTGACCCTAGTCACCATGACACTGCATTCCTTGCACAACTTCATTCTACAGTGTAGACTTTAAAGGGATGTGGATAACCCTGGCCATGACTCCTAAGTGCTTATAAGAAAATGATGTTTTCCATTGTATGGCCTATTCAGGATTGGAACTGGTGTTTAATAATATTTCTAAGTTCAATTTCTATTGAAACCAGATGGTTGCAAACTGGCCAGCCCATATTTTTAATGCATATCTCCAGACGCAAGCATCTGGCGTGGGTGAGCAACAAAGTGGTAGTGGTACATAGCTGCTTGTCTTTCTGTCCACTTATCCCTCATGGTGCTGGCCATATGGTTGGGCATCTAGAGAGCCTCATGCCTGCCATCAGTGTGGGGGCCAGCTGGTGGCATCCAAGCTGTCACCTGACTACATCTTCCCCTCTACCCAAAACTTCCTATTTTATGTCTGCTATCTGCAATATTCTACAGATATCTATGATGCTCTATTAATTGTCTTTGCATCTTTTCAGCCCAGTCTACATAGCATCAGATGCATCCTAACTTTGCTTTTGAGAGGTTAAAATGTTTTCACAGTACTGGGAAAGGAAGTACAATAATCTCACTTTATTGACCAAACAAATCCTATATACTGTAGTCCTGCATCTTGAGTTGTTTCTGGTACTTCTTTTTAGCAGGAAGATTACAAAAATGCCATCCCTTCAGTCTTAGTAGTGTCAAAAGAATAATCGGAAGATGTTTCCGAGCATTTTAATCTCAGTGCTGAAGTGCTATTTTTAATTTTTTTGGTATTAATGGAAATGCAACCAAGGAGCCAGTTTGGTGTAGTGGTTAAGTACTTGGATTCTAATCTGGGAAAACTGGGTTTGATTCCACATTCCTCCACTTGCAGCTGCTGGATAGTTCTGTCAGAGCTATTCTCTCAAGGACAGTTCTAGAAAGAGCTCTCTCAGCCCCGCCTACCTCACAGGGTGTCTGTTGTGGAGAGTGGAAGGGAAAGGAGTTTGTAAGTGCTAAGTGAAGGGCAGGGTATATATCCGATCACCTCCTCCTCCTCTTCTTTTACTTCTGTATCTAGTACAAAATTGGGATTTTGACCTTGCTGCAACAGAAGGTATTGTTTCATAAAGTACCATGACTTCAGTTGATGGGAACTAGTTAATAAGGAGGCTACTAGCATCAGAAGATTGAAGGAAAGGGACACAGTTTCTTTTTTTCTCTTTCTTTCTTTCTTTCTTTCTTTCTTTCTTTCTTTCTTTCTTTCTTTCTTTCTTTCTTTCATTCATTCATTCATTCATTTTCAATTTATATTCTACCTTGCCAAAAACTTTCCCAACCTCTCCCTTCTTCCCGAGACTTCCAAAGTGCTAGCGCTGGAGGCATTGTGGCCCAAGGGGCTGTACTGAAGAAGGGAAACCAGGCTGGCGCCACTTGTGGGCCAACTGAATTTCTGCTAGCGGAAGACAAAAGGAAGGGTAATTCTTAAGTGTTTTTAAAATTTGTTTATTAAAAACATTTGTGCCCAGCCTTTCTCTGTAGTTCAAGGTAGTTTATAATAATAGTTAAAAACAGTTTCAAAATAGCAAACCCCAAATCTCTCCCTCTTAGAAGACGCCTGCTGTTCAGCCCCTCTCCTCAGAAGCCCTAGCAAACGAAGCAGGCCCTGCAGGTTTCCAAGGAGGAGGCCCCCCCTCATTGCATCTCCTCCTCCCCATGCTGCAGCCTCAGCATTTAGTGGGACAAGGCTAAGGACGGCATCATCAAGCACATGCAGGGTCGGATCCAAAGCCGATGTATATTTTCAAAACTGAAATACAGCCAGGATGAAACTTGTTCTAAAACATTTTGGAGTAAGCAGAGGTGAGTCTAAATGTTTCTTTTCATTGCACATAACTAAAACAAGCATGGCATAAGTGGCCTTTCTACTTCAGGCTGCTAGTATTTCCTTTATCATATGTCCAGATAACAGCACCATTTGTTATGTATCACAAACAGAAGAAAAGACAACCCCATTTAGTGGCCTTGGGAGTGCATCCCTCAATGGAGAAGATTCCTAAACTTTTCCTTATAATGCTCCCCCCCCGAATAGCTTTCATAGGTCAGGATTAGAGTGATGTTCATTAGGGACAAACATATCAGTGTTATTTGTACTTGGGCTGCTTGGACAAATATTACTTCAACAGGGGGGGGAAACATATCTGAGAGCTAAAGACTCCAAAGTGATACTGGCCTTTGGTTTTTGGTTAACTGAGAAACAGCAAATATGGAAGTATTCTATCCAGGACTATATGTCTAAATATTTGCAAGATCAGTTGTTAATTTGCAAGGTCTTTTAAAAATTATTCTGTTCTTGCACAGTTCTTTGTGCTGGAGAACACCCCAGTCTTTCTAAATGAATGATAAAATTTATTCTGATATTCTAGCTAGAACTATTTAGAAAAGGAACTTTTCTTTATAAGTACCTTTTATCTGCCCTTAAAATGGCACAAGGGTATATCATCTGTGTTGTGGAGTCAGACAAGGAATGAAATTGGCTTGCACAGGTGACCCCAACTAAGGCAGTGACTGAACTGCTTGGAACAGGACATTCTCAGAATCATACAGGCTTTGGTAACACAGTGAAGAGCTCATCAATGTTGTGTAATTGACACAAAACTTTGGCTCAGTCATAGAGCATTCTGGGGGAAGGGCTGTGGCTTAGTGACAGAGTATCTGCTTGGCATGCAGGGGGTCCCAGGTTCAATCCCTGGCATCTTCAGCAAAAAAAAGGATTGTGTGGAAGATCTCTGCCTGACCGCCTGGAGAGCTACTTGCCAGGCTGAGTAGACAATTACAGACCTTGATGAGGTAATGATCTGATTCAGTATAAGGAAGCTTCATAGATAGGTCAGTGGGGACTAGAATTTTGATGTTTTGGCAATTTAACACTTACCTGCAATCCCTTTCTAGCACGCTAGGCTGTAAAGGAAATTGTATCGGGCGCTCAGTCAACAAGAAGTTCCCTCTAGCATATGCAGGCTATGATGGGAAAAGAAGAGGATGTCTGGCTCAAGCTGCAAAAACATATTGATGCATTTCAGAGTTTATTAGCAGGAGGTGATGAAATCGGGAATGAAGAAATTAATTCCAGGTTTGGAACATTGCATGAATCTCCTTGCCAGTTTATCATTAAAATAGGAACATTGCACTAGTCACTTTAGATATTAGAATAGGTTGCTGTGTCTCAATATTCTTTTTCCAAAATATGGCAAAAACTCATTGATTAAAGAATGGCTAAGGCCTGGTCTGTGCAGCATATGTGGTAGAATGACCTGTACCATTTCTGACATAGGCTGGAGGGTGGCAGTCACATTTTTAAATTCTTTCTGACATAAAACTTCCTGGGTTTTGTTTTGTTTTTAAAACAGTATATTTGGGAGTAAAGTTCTCATTTTGTATTTTAGATATTGTGCTAGTCTTCCATTTTCATGGAATTATTAATGAAGGAGAACTTTAAAAAACTATAGTCCCTCCCTGTTGTATGAAATGGAATAGTCTGTTCTATCACTTGGTGCTTTCGCCTCATTTGTTATATTTGTAGACTAGCCACTGTTATTGAAGTGTTATAGCTGGCCTTCCAAGAGAGAGGGTGCTTGGATGAAGAAAAGTGCCCCAAGGGAAAACAGCCTAGAGAGACAATTTCTGAGTAATGTCATATGCAAGTCCAATGTTGCATGCATTTTTACTTAAAAAAAATCTGTCTACTGAGTTTCATAAGACTTACTCTGAAGTAAATGTGCATAGTATTCCAGCATTTAAAACATAACTCATCAGAGGCCTGTTTTCAATCTATGTTTTGTCAGCTCCAGTGAGGCTGTTCAGATGTTGTCTTCACTGTGTGCAAGCAGTAGACTGATGTCCTTTATGTTAAGAGAAAAGGGAAAGGCTGTGTAAAGTGCTGTCAAGTAACAGTCAATTTATGGCTTCCCTGTAGGCTTTTCAAGGCAAGAGATAAACAGAGGTGGTTTAGTGTAGTGGTTAAGAGCAGCAGGTTTCTAATCTGGAGAGCCGGGTTTGATTCCCCATTCCTCTGCATGAATCCAGCTGGGTGACCATGGCTCAATCACAGTTCTCTCAGAACTCTCTCAGCCCCAGCTACCTCACAGAGTGTCTGTTGTGGGGAGAGGAAGGGAAGGTGATAGTAAACTACTCTGAGACTCCTTTGGGTAGTGAAGGCTGGGGTATAAAGCCAACTCTTCTTCTTCTTCTTCACCTGCCTCTGCATAGAGGCCCTGCACTTCCTCGGTGGTCTCTTATCCAAGCACTAAGCAGGCCCAATGTTGCTTAGGTTCCGACATCAGACAAAATTGGGCTAGCCTGGGTGATCCAGGTCAAGGCAAAGGCAGGTCACAAATATTTAAATAAATAAAATACTTATTTTTGTACGTTTGGGGCATTGTCCATCTCTCTGATTCAAATTGCAGGCTGATTGTGCTGACATGTATTTGTAATGTCATAGGGAGCTGATGTTTGAAAGTCCTAAACACAGGTTAGGGTTACCAGGTCACCTTGGCTTGCTGGCAGAGGGATTTGGGGCGTGTTCCAGGGCACTCAGGGACATCATGTGGCAATGCTCTGCATTTTGGGCAAAACTCTATGGGTTTTTTGGCCTATACCTCAGAGTTTTGCCTAAAAAGCAGAGTGTCACTGCGTGACGTCCCTGTTTGGGGGCGGGGGTTCCCTCACTGAAGCCCAAAAACTTGGGGGAACCCCCACCTGGACCAGGAGTCCGACAACCCTAACTCAGGTACATACACAAGACTTTATGAAATTACCACATTAGAAGCAACTGGCTATTTACCAAACTTCAGCTGAAACTTGACTCACACCAGCTTTTGAAAATGTTGTTGGCTTTTCAAATAAATGTAGATCAAGAACCAGTTGTCTCATCAATAGGGTGGTTGCAATATTAATGGGATAATGCCCAAATTAATTTGCTTGTTAAATTTTACAACAAAGGAAGAGGACATGTGAGTATATATCAGCTTACAAAAGCTGGTTTAATAAACTAGTTCTGAAACACCACATTCAAAATAAAGTATTTATTTAAATTATTAAAATCTACCTTGTGGTTTTCACACTTGAAAGAGTAATCTCAGACAATGTAGTCATTCGACTGATTCTACCTAGTATACCTCAATTCTTCTGGAGAGAGCAATGCACGGCTACCACTGCTGTGCTTGTAATTATGACTTCTGGCCAAATCTTTCTCAGCATAAGCTTAAAATTTCTAATGTACGTGGGAATTCTGTTTTTTCTGACAAACACTTATTAGCTTCTGAACTGTATGGAGAGAATATTCAATCCATCAATTTCCTTTTTACGTTAACGCTCACAAACGTCCCTTGTTTGAATAATTTATTTCTTGCCATGTTCATGTTTGAAACATTGTTCATGTCTTTCTACCTAGTAAAGTAATTTACAGAAAAAAAAATTTCCTGTGGAGGGCTGGTAGCCAGTCACACAACTCACACTAAGAACTTGTACTAAGAATCTTCCCAAACTTTTGGAGACATTTTGTTAGCCAACAGAAGCTCAGTTCACATGAGAAAGTCTGGAATAAGTTACCCAGGACCAATGCTCCCTCTAAGCTGTGGAGTCTTGTGAGCAAAGATTCTATTTTGCGAGCTGCGGGGATTGAAGTTATGAGCGAGCGGTTTGGCTGCTGCGTCAATTAGTTTGCTCTGGAGCCCTCCTTCCTGAGCGAAGGCAAAAATGTGTGAGCCGGAGGCTAAAAACCTGTGGGCTAGCTCACACTGACTCAGCTTAGAGGGAACAATGCCCAGGACAACAACATGCTGTTCATGAGAATGCTAGGCATCCACTTTTCTTAAAGTAAACAGGTGCACTAAGGAATTTATTTATGCATTCATATTCTGCTTTGTTGGCCCAGCTGCACTACACTGGGCCATTTTCGGACTGTACTTAATGCTAGTGTATAGAACCTGATGAAGTGTGCCATAAGGAATATTGCCATGTTGAAAGGTCACCCAGAGAGGAACGAGACGCCAGCATGAAACAAAGACATGCTGGCCAGGCTTCACTCCCGAGGTGTTCCAGTGACGACCGCATATCAAGGTTACACAATCACAGGTGTTACATTAGCTGACGAACTTATTCACAGCCCGACAAGCACCCAGCCCCCGGGACAAAGGAGATGTTAATCGCCCTTAATGACCCCTACGTGAGGGAATGCACAGATGCCGCCATTGCCAACAAGAAGGACAGCACGGACCCCTGATGAGTCATCCCCTACCCATTATCTCAAGCTTTGCTTTCCCGCGCCCAGGTGCCAACGGTCAAGTTAGCCTATAGCTTTTGAAATTGACCTTGCCAGCCAATCCATGACCCGCGGGGAGTGTCCCCTGGTGTAAGCCGCCTGACGCTCCCCCCGCCCCTCTATCCAGAGGCCTTAAAACCTAGTGCCTCTGAGAATTCTCAGTTCGTTCGTTCTTTCTTCATCAACGACCCCTCTCTGTCCGCTTTACCCCTTATGTCCAGCTTGCTATACCCAAACCCTACCTCGCTTTAAGGTTTTGGTCTGCAGCCAAAGCAACGCACGTGTTCTCAGCCGGCCTGGTTCACGTGCTCCCTATTTTTTTATTATTCCTACCCCTCCTGATCCCGCACCGCCAGAAGCTTTAGGAGCCGCGCATCTACCTGAGGTAAATATCACTCTCATCGACCATCTACAGATTCCTGCTAATGCGAAAGTGCTCATAATTCTCGCTGTTGTTTTCTTAGTTCTTGTGTGTGTGAATGATTGCAAACACTGTGTTGTATGAATTGCCTTTCAACATCTTTAGTAAACGAAAGATTTATTTAATTTAGACTCTGTTTCTTCATTGGGAACGTGCTGGGGCAGCCCATCCTCCGTATACATAGGCCAGTATCCTGATTATTAAAATGCCTGTACCGTTTTGCTCTGTTAATAAACGAGCGAGAGCATTTCGGCTAACAGCTTTTCTTCCCACTAAAGACTCAAATCAGCTTACAAAAACCAGAGAAAATATATAAAGAAGTTCAGTCCAGATCTCATACAGCTGACCTGATGATCTTTCTGAACTTCACAGTTTGCCAGCTGTAAATGCTGAGGTGTTTGTTTGATCTACCTTCACACTAGATTTGTTTGTCACTAATTAGGAGGCTTCACCATACCTCAGAGGGTGTATAGCATTCTCATTATCTAGAGGTTAGGAATGTGGATTGTAACTTGCAATAACCTAGTGTGTAGGATGCATCCCATAACCTCAGCCGTTAATCTGCAAAAGCCACACCATGTATGTTGTTTCATGATTTCACTGAAGTATCACAATGAGGCAGGACCCACAAATAGGGTTTATTTATGTATGCTTATCTGGAAATGAGATACGGGGTACACAGTGATCAGAGCAAATTCAGTTGAGGGTTTGTGTTGACATCTTATATATTTATTTTAAATGCTGAACAATGCATGATTTACCCTACAATTTCTCTGACACATCCTTAACAATTCCACTGTGAACCAAGGATGCTGCAATAATTGGTAAGTATTACATCGGATGAACCATAATGATTTGGCATATCAACTTGTAAGCCTTGCATTAATTTTCTTGGTCCAGCAAATGTTGACACATGTTGAAGTAAACTTGCCTTCCTGTGGATTCCATTTTCTTTTGTAGATTTCCATAAGCATAATAACTGTCATGAAGTCTGGCAGTTGGGCACTGGGATATTTTAAATCTCTGGTTTCAGGCAAAATTCCTAAAAAGGATCAGATACCATTATCTCACACTGACTGAAAAGCAAGAGCCCTCATTACTGCAAAAATTACTGTTGTGCATTACCTATGAATTCTGGTTTATGAGTATTTCCAACCAGTTCTTTTGACATTTAGTGTACTAATAGATCTCTGTGTAACCAGAAAAGGTAACTTGTAGCTATCCTGTGTTGAGCCTTAGTGATAATACAGAATATTTATGAATAGTAATTTCTAATACAGGAATTACTTACTCAACATTTATTATCTTTCATACATAGTTCCAGTACATTAAGGGGCACATGCTATGACCCAACAGTCCACAGGGAGCCTATCTGCTCTTTAACATATTTTACTTACCAGTCTGTACTAGTCAAAAGTTTATTACGGTCAGAAGACCAGCCACAATAGGTACAGATGAAAAGGACAATCTATAAATTTTAAAATGGATAAATACATAAAAAGTATATTATTAAACTATGCCGAGGTCACCAATTGCCAGGATTCTGCTCCATAAAACTTATATAATTGCACTTCACTTGTTCCCGGTTAAAATGTTTTAGGTTGCAGTCACACGTGCAAGATAACGTGGGGGGAAGCATGGCTATTCCCACAGGAGTAAATTGACCCGCGGTTGCGTAATCACACAGTCCTTGGAAGCTGCAGGGGCAGCCCGCCACAACATGATCAGACGCAACTGCGGGGTATCATGTTAAAAGTCAGTCCAGAAATTATTGTTCATGGTTCACTGATCACACAAACAGTTTTCATCTTCTTGCGTGAGCCCTGAAAGCTGTAGTTTTGGAGGGCATCCTCATGGAATATCACAGGAGCCGCTTCTGAGAATAGGAAGACTGGAAGATGGAAGTAACTTTTCACAGAATTGGTCATTCTTTTCCACATGTACATAAGCTGATTGTTTATGTTGGTGCTTATGTTGGTGTTGTTCGAAAAGGGGAAGGACATATAGCCTACACTCTTAAGAACAAAGTAAGGATTCTCTCCAAGATTGGCCATTCTTAATCGATTGCTTCAATATTATTACACTTGGTAGCCTATCAGAGGTTTGGGGACCACTTCATATTGTGTCTATGTACTAGTAAGTCTCCAGATATGCTGGCTAGACATTATTGCATTATGTGAACATGGCACAACTTCTCTTATTGTCTGTGCCCTTAAACCCTAGCATGGATATGTAGATATTTCATAGCTGGGTTTCTGCAGCTTCAGTTCTTTTAACCTTCTGTTATAATATTTTCTTTTTAAAAACTTATACATTGCCTTTCTGCCTTATGGGACAAGAAGCAAAACCTGCTGTTTTTGAAAAATGTGGTGCTCTTTTATATGCACCCAAATAATTTTTTGGAGGCACATCCATTACATTTGCAAGCCACTTCCTTCCTGTATTTCAGCTGGAGGCTTTCCATGGATGAAAAATGACACCTTGAAGTTGTCATTGTGCCCCTGAATCTGTCGCTTTATGTAGCAGGTTGGGGGGGGGGCTACTAGCTTGACCTCATTTTCTACAAGGACATTTGATTGCAGGTAATTTGGACCTTGGGTGACATAATAACCAGCATGGTGAAGAGACTTGAGTGCTGGATTTGGTTTCAATGTATACTCAGCAAATTTAGCTCTGGACACTTGTCAACTTTTGGCCTAACCAACCTCACAGAGTTGTTGTGTGGATACGTAGAGGAGGGGAGCAATATATATACTGTCCTATATTACCAGGAGGGAGAATGGAATAAAATAATAATACAGTTAAAACTATAGCTCCTGTTGAATCTTAATCTATGTCTAGAAGACTCCGGGCCATTACAAATATTAACATTTGTGATTTGCCGTGCTTTGAAAAAATGGACTTCAGAATGATGCATGATAATATGTCTCATTGTCAGATTTTCTAGCACAGTTATTTCACAATAGTGAAAATAATAATCTTAATATTTACCTAGGACAACATTCATTTTGCAGTATACTTCTTATTCCCAATCAAATGAAACACTAGCAGATCTTAGCTGCACGACTTTGCCCCGCACTCATTCAAAGTTGATCACTGCACATGCAATCTAATTTAGGCTTGCCAGGTCCCTACCTTCCGCCAGTAGGGGGATGGAGCTTCCCTTCTGGGATCACTATGCATGCATGCCGTGGTGACATCACCCAGAAGTGATGTAATTGCACTAGGCACCATGGTACCATAGAGTTTTTTGGCTGAGTGCTAGAGCGTCCCCCCAGTGAGGTGCCCAGTGCGATGATGCCACCTCTGAGTGATGTCATCTTGCTGGGCACGTTGGAGCAATCCTGGCAGTTTGTGGGAGGGTCCCCCCCACCAGCTGGATCTGGACCGGCAGATCAGGGGCCCTTAAAGTGAGCAAACCTCTACCCCCAGCAGGGGAATGGCAAGCCTAATCTAACTACCTGTGCAAAATTAGCACATCAGCTTAATATCTACCTGGAGTACCTATCTCTGCTATCGAGATATTGCATTCTAGGTAGCTGAGAGCCCAGAATAACAACTTTCTAGATGTAGGCAGCATCTAAGTTCTTTTTTCCACCAGTATGTTGTTTAAGGCAGCCCAAAGTTAACATTGTTTATCCACTTGAGCACCTTCCATAGCATCGGCTTTGTGTTTTTGGGAGAGAGTCTTGTGAAACATATTTTTACGATCTCTTCAATATACACATTCACTTAAGGCCTATAGCACATTTCTGGCTCTCTCAGCACCCTTTGCTATGTCCAAGTGTTGTACACATGGTTTATGAAACACTGTTATGCACTCTGCTCCCTGTCTGACTTAGCAGGCTAACCTTAGTGGACTCAGGCAGCACCTCTGACACACATAGACATACAGATATGTTAAGTGCCACTGATGATTCTAATCACAGAAACAAAAATAAATCATGAACATATATTCAGATATTCACTTTGGTTCATTGCTTAAATGCATGATGGGAAGAATGCAAAATGCTGACAGGCAGTTATACTTGCTTGTTCTGGCCAGCTATAAATGCGCATGTTTCCAATGTATTTCATATATTACCTTTAGTATCAAAGCTGCACTGCCTAAACCTAAGCTGCAACATTCCCCCATGACTGAAAGGATGCTAATGGTTGCCAGAGCTTATACAGGTGTAAGATGAGCTCCAGTAGGTGTCAGTGAACTATAAATCTTCACTTTACCAAGAAAGGGGGGATTTATTGTACGCATGGTTTATGAAACACTGTTATGCACTCTGCACTCTGTCTGACTTAGCAGGCTAACCTTAGTGGACTCAGTCAGTACTTCTGACACACATAGACATACAGTTATGTTAAGTGCCATTGATGATTCTAAATCTGTCTTTCACAAGGGCCCACTGAGCTGCAACTATATGGCAGGAAGCCACATGACATAAGACTCACTTGACAGGAAAAGGAGGAGCAAAAGTTACTGCCTCAGCAAGGCTGAAGCCAGACCATAGGAACAGTCCAAATGAGCTGGGGAGGGGAAATGCAAGCCAAACACCAGGTGGTGTGCTCTTTGCTTAAGGACAATTCTGTTGAGGACGTTTTGGCTGCACAATCATAGGAAGGCAATTTCTGGACCAGAAATTTATACCAGAGAAACACCACTGGGCATATGATTGCACTGTTGGAGGCCTCATTTGTACTTTTATTCTGTGCCTAGTGGTTTAATTTTGGAACAACTTTTTTCTGGTCCCCATTGATTTTATATCTTGTATCTGTATGATTGCAATGTATAGCCAATATGTGGCTCATTGTGTTTGACCTCTGAAGAAGGCCTATGCAGGCCAAAACGTGTCAGGTCAAGTCCATCAGCCCTTAGGTGTTATAATTGGATATTTGTACATGAGGTGTGATTGGGCCCTTATATATAATTTTAAAACCTTTGCTTAATAAATACATGTATCTTTTTTATATATTTCATATATTAAGCTTTTATTGCTGGCCCTCTTTTGCATTTGACTAACCTTTTTTAGGTTCTGTACTCTAGTGCAGAACAAGCCGAGTGTCAGAGGCATGGAGGAATCCTCTCCACCTCTTAGTGGTCCTGTCCTGTTTATACAGAGCAGTTGCCCAGGGATTCCACATGGCAGGTGCCCCCGTAATTTTGCTGTCCTAGTCCTCCACTTTCTTGCCACATTTTTTTTCTGATTCTGGGTAGCTTTTCTTTATCAAGCTGGCATAGATAATGGTAAATAGGGACAATCAATCTGTATGTGTTTTGCTAACTTCTGATTGATTAAAGGGATTTAAAAGATAACTACCTGCCCGAAACCAGTTTAAACTCCTGGTTCTGCTCTTTAGATTTAGAATTGGTTCTGTGTTGGGACATAAACTGCCCTTGTTAAAGGGATAAACGGATTTTCCCAATAGTTAGGATTACACATTCGATCTATGCATTCCTTTAAAAAAAAAAAAGGTATATCTGAAGAAGTGAGCAGTGACTCACGAAAGCTCATACCCTACCACAAATTTTGTTAGTCTTTAAGGTGCTACTGGACTCTTACTTTTCCCAAAAGTATGGTGACAAACCATTATATGGTGCCTTCTAATGACAGATTCTAAAATGGTTGAATTGTTATGTGGATTCCAATTCAGAACTCTGCATTGTGAGGCAAAGACAGGTCACCCAACCATATTGTGAACATGGGGGGGGGGGTGCGGGCTCTGTAAATGAGAATCAGCGGGTGAGAGAGGGATGCTTATCCCTTCTGCTATCAGCTGGTTCTCTCTTGCCAATGTCCTGGATTGGGAACGCCCATTTGCTGCAGTAATGGATAGTTTGGCCTTCTGGTACTGTATCAGCATGCAAACATACAGACATTTTCAGATTCTTCTTTGATTTCCTTTAATTTCTCTTAGATGTTAAAAAAATGCATCCCGTAGTAATGGAAACAAACAAGGGATTCTCTTTTCTTGCTTGCTCTTTTCAACAACTGTCAGTAAATCAATATTTTAAGGTTCTCTACATTCCATTAGATTTACAAAAGGCAAAATAATCATTTAAACTAGAAAAAATAAGCTTTCTGGGATATCAGCAGACCTGACATATTGAAAATATCTCCACATGCTACTGGGCAGACTTGTTGAAATTTTGGCAGGTGAACTTTACAGTAATGGAATGTCTGTTTTGATATTGCCTTTAAAAGAGGTGTGCATAATTTAAATCTTTTGAGTTTGCTCAGTAAGGATGGGAAACTCCAGGGATAATTTGCAGACACCGTACATGAACTTAATTGAGATTCTGTCACTGTAAGCTCTACAATAAGAATTTTGCTGGTTATTCATGTAAGAGGACCAATACTTTTCTTGTTCTTTTTCTTTCCTGGGATTTGGTTAATAAGGACCTTACAATAACAGCCAGAGCATTTACTTATCTCAGACTGTTCACATGGTCTGTCATATTTATCATGCCTTCTCTTTGGTATCTGTTTAGCACTACTCATTTTCAACCTGATTTACAGTGGGCCTAGTGTCTACCAAATTTACAAGTAATCTTTTATCTATGCTACTATTAGTCCCATTTTCCAACATGATCTAGTTCTTTAGTGAACAGAATGAGGTCAGAGACTGAAGCAGTAATATTGCTGGTTAAGGAAAGTCTAGCCTGCATCCCACTAGATCCCATAAATCAGAAGTTCATTAAAAAGGTCCAATCTAAATTAAGCCCATTAATGATCAACTGATTTCAATGGGAAATTAAGGAGGGCCAAGCCAGAAGACAGTTACTTTTCATGAATATTTTCAGAGATTTAAAGAGCATCCAACCTTTTGGTAATTTAAAGCAGGGCATAATTACACTGAAAGATGATGAACATGGGTGCCTACATGGAGGTATAGCTGCTAGGGTAGGGAGCATTGCCCTATCTTTTGACTGGCTTAATTTCAGTCACATCATCATATCACTAGATCTATATAGTGGCTGTGATGTTGTCACATTTACTATGTAACTCTTGATTTGCTGGGATATGTCTGAGAAGAAACGCTAACCAATAGAGAAGGAAATGAACAATAGTGAACAGACTACAAAAAGTGGCAATTAAAAAGGCTTTGGAAAATGCCTCTTCCAACCAAAAGAACAGGCTATTGTCAGGGGTTAGTTACAGGGACCATGCCAGCCCTGTGTTGAAAGATCTTCAGTGGGTGTCCATTTCAGGTCACACTGCCCATTTGAAAGTGCTGTTTCTTACCTTTCTGGCTTAGGGACAGAGTACTTGAAGGACCATCTCATCCCATACTGTCCAGCCCATCATTTAAGATCTGCCTCCCATGCATTGCTGCCTATACCCCTGCCTGCAGTGGAGCACCACCACAAAATCCCCTTCCCGCTGAGGTTCACCTTGCATTGACTGTACTCATTTTTAGGCACCAGGCTAAAACATTCCTTTTTACCTAGGCTTTTAATTTGGGGGTGATCTTTCAAAACTGTTTTACAGTCTGCTCGAGCTTGTTTTGAGACTTTTAAAAGGTGTTGACTGTTTTATGCTGCTGTTACATGCTTGATGCTTTTGTTAATGATCTATTTATAGTCGGTTAACTAAAATTTTTTAACTTTTTATCCATTGGTGTGTTATCAAGTCTGAGGCAACACAGGAATCCTCTAAATAAATAAAGTTCTATCAGCCACAAAATTAATTATGTAAACTATAAATGTTCTTATCTTATTCATCAGATACACCCCATAATTTGCCGACACCTGCTAAATTTGCACATAGTACATCACTAGAAATTCCCACTTATATCAAAGATGGCTATCTGGCTTAACAAAATTTAGAGTATATTTGTTATTCAAAAACTACTTGAACGAGCTGAAGGCTAACACTGGGATCAAGCTAGCTAGTAAAAAAGCACCTGAAAATCCTACACATACCAGCTCCCAGTAAGTTACAATGCACCGACCCCCATACAGGACTCATCGTTAAGCAGATCACAGTATTAACCAATGTATTCCAACATGTGTTGATTGATGAATATTGAACATGGCCACAAATGCACAAAGCTGATGATCCTGAGCAAAACACCAGGAGTTCCATGGCTACCATGTCCTGAACTGTCATACTGAAAGTTCTCCAAAGGCCCTTGTGGTTAAGCTAAGGGCTTAGCTATACAACACCATATTTACAGGCCCACCCTGGGTCAGCATCATGTATTATCAAACAAGATGTTCCAGACACAACACTCCCCATGACACTTGAATCTTAAATTTACAGTGTATTGGGTTATGATTTGGTTTGGGATTGTAGTGAATAGGGAGAGGGAGACTTAAGCCTCTCCATGCAACACGTTCCTGACCTGAAATCGCTTCAGGGAACAGCTTTAAGCCCATTGGGGAAAGCTACAAGTAGACCATCACTACATGTATAGACCATGTACAAGTAGACCATCAGTACATGTGCAGCCACACAGTCCATGCATGCTGTGTGTTCTAGATCTGAATGAGGCCCCCATGCACCTGAAAATTAAGTTTCAGAAATCATTGGGACTTCCATGGTTGGAATGTCTGGTCAGTACCGGGGGGCAGACCCAGAAACAAAATTGTGTGAAAGACCCTAATCTATACCTAAACTATATTGATTAAATGAAGATTGCCATTAAATTCAAATAATAGACAAGACACTCTGCTCTCCAGACAATTCTAATTAGGGAACAACTTTTTCTTCCATTCTCCTCTAGTGCTACTTAGCACCTTTGAAACGTTTAGAATATCAGTCACAGCTAACATCATCTTATCTGCATGAAGTTTTGCATTATAGTTGTTAAGCTCCTTCTCTTTCTACACCAGATGTCATTTCAAATATGCTTCCATGAGATTCTTACATCATACTTTTATTTGCTTTTAAAAACAAGTTGCCCATTGTATCTTAGACCTTACCTCCCTGTATGTAGCTGACAAACTTGCACTGGAGCATTCACTTATGTTGCATATGTTCTGTTTGTGCCATTCTTTCTCAACTTCGAAAGCAAATGAAATTCTGCAAGAATAGAGGAATAAGAAGAAGCAGCTACAGTGCAGGATTTCAGAAGTTCTCAGTGTAATCTTGTCAACAGAACAAATACATCTCTTCGCTTGGTTCCAGCATCTGTGTCCATCTGTTTGACTGCTTCTGCAGAAAGCTTCTAATGTTGTGTTTGAGAATAGATACAGAATCTGACTTTCAAGCCTGTGAAATACAGTTTTCAGCTCTCCACTTTGTGGTTAAACTGTCTTTGACTTCTGACCATTTCCCCAGATAGTTATTTCTTAGTTGTCTGTCATCGTTTTCAGTTTGCTGTGGATGGAATTACTAACATTGAGACTATGCAGTCCTGAGCTTGAAAAAACTTCCTTATATCCCTCTGGATAGGATAGGGGATCTAATATGTTTTATTATTCCTTTGCAACCTGTAAACCAGGGATATACCAAAACCCTTGATAGCACAGATCTCACAAATTATTACTGTGGCCACAGAACTTCACAGAGAGAACTAATAATGACAGCTTGTATGATTGGGATTTAAAAATGGTGAGGAGGGCAATGTAATTGGGCAGCTTTGGGCTGCCAGCACAAGATGGGGTACAGAAGACATCAGGGATGATGCCCTCTAGTTAAGGGTTTGTCATTTCCTAGGAAGTAACTTTCAGGTACAAAAAGTGACTTTAATTCTTTGGATCAAGGGGGCGGGAGGTGAACGGTAGATGGAATGTAGAAAATAAAATAAAAAGGGAGGAGTTTGGCAGTTTAACTGCTGGCCAACTGCCAAGAGTTGAGGGTTGTTGGACTTTGGAGGGAGAAGGAGGCCTGTTGGTTAGACAAGGAATCTATTAGGAACTTCAAGTATTTTGAAGGTAAGTAGGGTTTAGGTGCTGTTCTTGTCAAGAACAGTTAAAAGTTAAAAACCACTGCCTCTCTGTTCTGCATTAGAAGTCTGACTCAGTTAGACAAGGAACCTGCTTTCTTAACTGCTGTGCTTTCTCAGGCCCCAGCTCTCTGGTAACTCTGTTGCTGTAATATAGAGAAGGCTGTGACACTGAAATACACCTGTTTTCTTAGTTGTTTTCATCAAGCCCACTTTGCGTTTCCTTCAAGCCTACAATCCCCTCATAACAGGCCAACTGAATGCTGGGTGGCTCCCTGAGTCTTGGCACTGTCCCCACTGAGAACTAGTGGTGCCCAAAGCCTCAATTATAAAGTATATTTAGAAAAGAACTTTGCAGGCTGTGGAGTTTAAGTGCCTAGATTCTAGGTCTGGAGACAGAGTGTTGTCACACGCCCCACACATCCTGTCAGCTTCAGCCCCCTCCCCACATGCCATCCTAGTGGTGTCCATCACATCATTTTGCATACAGTGGCAATCTAAGGATTAACCTCTTACTCACCAGCAGATTAATCTCCAGCAAACTGTGTGTGGGCTCTGCTCCTAATTCTCCTTATATACTAGGCCCAGTTTACAGCAATACCATTTTGCATTGCTGTGTCAGGGTCCGTCCGTCCCCAAAAAAATATCTGTGCATGCATAGATTTTTCTATTAACTTCTGTGCGTTTTTTACCCCAACATAATTTTTAAAGAATACAACATGGGGATTTCCCCATATTTGCAGAACTTTATTGTGCAGCTTTGCCAATCTTCACATGAGCAAGCCCTTGGCTATTAGATACAGGGATAACTAGCAACCTCCTTACTTGTGTGAGGTGATGATCTTGGATGACAATCAGCACACTGTATATGATATGTGATAAATATGTTGAAGCACTTTTGAAGGCAATTGCTAGAGCTAACTACAGCTGTCACAATACTGGAAGTACTAAATGTCTCATAATTATGTAGGAAACATCAAAGGTCTCCTGTGTATCTGTGGGAAGCTGGGATAAACATAGCTGTATGTGGCTAAAATCAAATAACGGAACTAGAGGACATAATGCATTGTTTTTCTGATGATTGCACCAGATTGGAAGAATGACATGGTGTTTTTATCCCCAATGTATACAAAACTGAGACTGCTATTTAAAAATTTTGGATTAAAAATTATTACTGCAAAAATGTGATGGGCAATAACTGTTAAGAAATAAAGATCTAGCATTTTTGAAGGAAAAAATGAGTAGCCACTAGATGGAGCACTTGTGATTCTGAAATAAAATGTCAGGCCATAGAGAGTTTATAGTGGGGGGGGGCTATTCTGCCTATTAGTCTCTGGATATATTAACAAGAGGGACCCCATATGCCCTGAAGATTGTTCTTTTTCTTCTCTTCTCTGATCTGTTTCTGTAGTTCCTCTTGGACCAGGTCATCCTTGCTCTCCCACACATTTGGGGAAAGTGCTACCTTGCTAAGGTCTTTTGGGCTTGCCACATTTTAGCATTAGACATTCTGTTAATCTTATTTGTCTGCGTAACAGATATCTTTGATGATTCATACCCAGTTTGACATGCAGCTGTGGACTGCATCATCATGTTGAGACAACCCCTCCCCCGCATGCAATAAGCAACCGAGAGAAGACTACACCGGGGTAGCCGTGTTAGTTTATCTTAGCAAAACAAAAGTCCAGTGGCACCTCGAAGACTAACTGCATTCATTTCAATATGAACTTTCATGAGTCACAGACCACTTTGTCAGACAGAAGGAAAATCATCTTATGGGGAAGGTTGGAGGGAAGGGGAATCCAGGCTTGATGTGAATTACACCATGAGGCTTTCAAGTGTAAATCTCAATGTAAGAGAGAGAGGGAAGAGCTGATATACAAACACCAGATGTGTGTCCTGTAGAAGTAGCCACTGTGTGTGGTACAAATGCCATAGCCTCATGTTCTTCTCCCTTCCCCATATTTTTAGGCATACTTAACGCTAACTGAAATACCATATTATTGGAAAACACACGGCGTGATGATGTCACAACATGGGTAGATGTACACAAGTGTTCATGGATGAGATGGAGAGATGTCAACATAAGTCTGCCATTTTCAACAGCAGCCCTAAGGAATATTTGCAAAGTTATGTCAAACATCCTTTTGAGTTTGATTATATTTGTCTTTTGTCTTGTGACACACAGTCATTTGGATCTGCTTAGAAAACTTACTCCATTAAGCTATAAACAAGTCCAGTGATATCCAATATGCTACTCTTAGGAAGCTGTTGGAGTTACTGTCTTGTTTTGTTTGTTTGTTAATGTTAATTTGAGAATAGAATAAGACTCACTTTTATTATCCATGAGTTTTATCATAATGATAACCTCTCCAATTATAATGCCTTAATTTTGGCTACAGTTTTCCATTTATTTTTAGAACTTTGGGAGCTGTTATCAAAACAGAAACTTTCAGTCTACGTTTGTTTAACATATTACCTTACTGGGTATATAGCCAGGCTACACAGAAAGCATTTCAAAATATATGATAAGTGTTGGCAGGAATAAAACTGGACTTACCAAATAGGTAGGGCACTTCCCCTGCGGCCCTCCTCAGAATGACACACTTCATTTAATTTACAGTGGCAGTAATTAGCCCTCGTCAATTACAGTGTAGTTAGTCAGTGACCAAGTGTTTAATTGACATTGATAATTAACTTTTCACACCATTAAATAAGATGTGATTTAGTTTTTCTGCACACCACTGAATAAGTCATTTGATCCAAAGTGGACAGTTTATAACATGTGAATACTTTGTGTATTTAATAACTGTAGTACGATAACTGAATGATATATAATAACAGATGATTCATCTTTTTTAACATGAATGTGTGGAGTAGGTAATAAAAATCTGCCATGAAAAGACGGGAAAAAGAGATTGCGTTCTTAGACACTCTCAATGACTGTGCTGTGGAACAGATGGTCACAGATCCTACCAGGGGAGAGGCGATCCTGGGTTTGGTCCTAAGTAACACCCAAGACCTGGTGAGAGATGTAAAAGTGATTGCACCACTTGGGAACAGTGACCATAATGTCATTGAGTTTAACATTTGTACAGATAGGGAGTTGCCCAAAAAGACTGACGCAACCACTTTTAACTTTAAAAGGGGTAACTTCTCTGGTATGAGGGGACATGTGAGGAAGAAATTGAAAGGAAGAGTGGAGAAGGTCAAAACCATTGGGGAAGCTTGGAGACTATTTAAAAAGACAATCCTAGAAGCTCAGAAAAAATATATACCGCAGGTTAGGAAAGGTACAAATAGGTATAGAAAAAAGCCTGCATGGTAAACAAATAAAGTAATGGAAGCTGTAAAAGGTAAGAAGGATTCCTTTAAGCGGTGGAAAGCTAGTCTTAGTGAGGTTGATAAAAGGGAACACAGACTATGGCAAATAAAATGCAAGTCTGTGATCAGGCAAGCAAAAAGGGAATATGAGGAGCATATCGCAAAAAACATAAAGACCAACAATAAAACTTTCTTCAAATACATTAGAAGTAGGAAGCCAGCCAGGGAGGCAGTGGGGCCCTTGGATGACCAAGGGGTAAAAGGAGTAGTGAAGGATGATAGGGAAATGGCTGAGAAGCTGAATGCATTTTTTGCCTCTGTCTTCACTGTGGAAGAGGAGAAGTGTTTGCCCACTCCAGAAGCACCGATTTCGGGAGGGGGTTTGAAAGACCTGAATCAGATTGCGGTGACAAGAGAGGAAGTCCTCCGACTGATGGACAATTTAAAAACTAATAAATCACCAGGCCCGGATGGCATTCATCCGAGAGTTCTGAAAGAACTCAAATGTGAACTTGTGGATCTCCTGACAAAAATATGTAATCTTTCTTTAAAATCTGCCTCCATTCCTGAGGACTGGAAGGTAGCTAATGTCACTCCAATCTTTAAAAAGGGCTCCAGGGGAGATCCAGGAAATTACAGGCCAGTCAGTCTGACATCGATACCGGGTAAATTGGTGGAAACTGTTATTAAGGAAAGAATTAGTAGGCACATTGATGAACAAAAACTATTGAGGCAGACTCAGCATGGGTTCTGTAAAGGAAGATCTTGTCTCACTAACCTGTTAGTGTTTTTTGAGGAGTGAACAAACATGTGGACAAGGGGGACCCAATAGATATTATTTACCTTAACTTCCGGAAAGCTTTTGATACAGTTCCTCATCAAAGGCTCCTAAGTAAGCTCAATAGTCATGGGATAAAAGGACAAGTCCTCTTGTGGATCAAAAACTGGCTTATAAATAGGAAACAGAGAGTGAGTATAAATGGGAAACTTTCTCAGTGGAGGGTGGTAAGCAGTGGGGTACCACAGGGATCAGTACTCGGTCCGATGCTTTTTAACTTGTTTATTAACGATTTGGAATTGGGAGTAAGCAGTGATGTGGCTAAATTTGCAGATGACACGAAGTTGGTCCGTGTGGTGAAAACCAGGGAGGATTGTGAGGCACTCCAAAGGGATCTGTTGAGGATGGGTGAGTGGGCGTCAACGTGGCAAATGGGGTTCAATGTGGCCAAGTGCAAAGTGATGCACATTGGAGCCAAAAATCCTAAATATAAATACACATTGATGGGGTCTGATCTGGCAGAGACTGACCAAGAGAGAGATCTTGGAGTCGTAGTGGATAACTCGCTGAAAATGTCTACACAATGTGTAGCTGCAATAAAGAAGGCCAACGCTATGCTGGGGATTATTAGGAAGGGAATTGATAACAAATCAGCCAGTATCATCATGCCCCTGTATAAATCATTGGTGCGACCTCATTTGGAATACTGTGTACAGTTCTGGTCACCACATCTCAAAAAGGATATTATAGCATTGGAAAAAGTGCAGAGAAGGGCAACTAGAATGATAAAAGGGTTGGAACACCTTCCCTATGAAGAAAGGTTAAAATGCTTGGGGCTCTTTAGCTTGGAGAAACGACGGCTGAGGGGTGACATGATCGAGGTTTATAAGATTATGAATGGGATTGAGCAGGTTGAGAAAGAAGTACTTTTCTCCCTTTCTCACAATACAAGAACTCGTGGGCACTCTATGAAATTGCTGAGCAGTCGGGTTAAAACAGATAAAAGGAAATACTTCTTCACCCAAAGAGTGATTAACATATGGAATTCACTGCCACAGGAGGTCGTGGCAGCTGCAAGCATGGACAGTTTCAAGAGGAAATTAGATAAACATATGGAGCAGAAGTCCACCAGTGGCTATTAGCCACAGGGTATGGATGGGAACTCTCAGTCTGGGGCAGGTGATGCACTCTATTCTTGGTGCTGGAGGGGGCAGCAGTGGGAGGGCTTCTGGTGCCCTGGCCCCACTGCTGGACCTCCTGATGGCACCTGGTATATTTTGGCCGCTGTGTGACAGAGTGTTGGACTAGATGGGCCATTGGCCTGATTCAACATTGGCTTCTCTTATGTTCTTATGTTCTTATGATTGTTCTCTTTAGGAGCAAATTGTTTTTTTTTCCATATACACCTGTTAGTATTCCTGATGTTGGAAATGAATCTCAAAGCTATGCCACAAAGTGTCTTATTTGTGAGAAGCTAAGATGCTCTTGAAGGGTAGGTTCATCAGAAATGGTGTTTCGTTTAGAACCTTCTACATTCTCTCCTTCAGCTGCTGCTGCGTCACTGTGGAGGAAGGGGGACTAGGAAAATAGAAGTACTTTGGCTTGAATCCCACTGAAAATTCCCACAGATTTAAGGATTCCTGAGCTGCAGACTGGAAGGCAGTTCAAGACCCTAGTGCCACGTGACAGAGTGAGCTCCTGTCTCTGGCCCCAGCTCCTGCCAACCTAGCAGTTCAAAAGCAAGAAATTGCAAGTAGATAAATAGATACTGCTTTGGTGGGAAGGTAACAGTGTTCTGTACACCTTGGCATTTAGTCATGCCGGCCACATGACCACAGAAACGTCTTTGGACAGTGCTGGCTCTTCAGCTTGGAAACAGAGATGAGCACCACCCCCTAGAGTCAGATTCAACTAGCTTTTGAGCAAGGGAAACCCTTTTACCATTGCTTTTACCCTTAAACTGTAGCTCCAAATGCCCCCACGTGCTTCTCATGGATGGTGGGGTACTCACCGGAGGGTGGGAGACCCACAGGAACAACATCAGAGGAACAAAACTTTGTTGGTCTTAAAGGTGCCACTGGACTCAAACTTTGTTCTACTGCTTCAGACCAACACAATAACCCACTGGATCTAGCATCAGGGGACTTAGTCCGCGAAGAGAGGGGAGAATCAGCAAAAATGATCAGTCCTCTCATTTAGTAGAAATCCTCCTCAGGATTCATCCAAAAAGATGAAGTTTGTTTGAGTACATAAGAAGAGACCTGCTAGGTCGAACTAGTCCTCCATCTAGTCCAGCATACTGTTTCACACACTGGCCAACCAGTTGCCCTGGCAGCAAACAAGGTATAGAGGTCTTTCCCTGATGCTGCCTCCTAGCACTGTTATTTATAAGTTTGCTGCCCTTGCATATAAAGGTTCCCTTAGCTCACCACAGCTAGTGGCCATTGATGGACCTCTCCTCCATGAATCTGACCCTTTGAAAGACATCTATGCTCATGGCCATGACTACTCCATTGACAATTAATCCCACAGTTTAATTACTCACTCTGTAAAGAAGTATTTCCTTTCGTCTGTATTGAACCTGCTACCCATCAATATCATTGGGTGCCCCCAAGTTCTAGTATTATGGAGAAGAGAGTAAAATCTCTCTCTAATCCACTTTTACTACCCCATGCATAATTTTATAGAACTATCATGCCCCTCATGCCATCTTTTTTCTACACTGAAAAGTCCCAGGTCTCTCTAGCCTTTCCTCATAGGAAAAGTGCTACAACCCCTTGATCGTCTAGGTTGCCCTCTTCTGTACTTTTTCCAGTCCTGCAATGGCCTCTATGAGATATCACAACCAAAATTGCCCACACTGTTCCAAATAAGTATCTGGCACTGATATTTTTTTGCAACTTGTACAAAGGATAGTTTCAAAATCTGATCAGGGAGCACAACTAGCTGTTAGCTGGATACCTTGTTCTCTTGCTGGCCCCAAGCTGCAATTTCATGTACAGTCATCTGGGAGATTTGAACATAAGAGAACATAAGGGAAGCCAATGTTGGATCAGGCCAATGACCCATCCAGTCCAACACTCTGTCATATAGAGGCCAAAAATCCCAGGTGCCATCAGGAGGTCCACCAGTGGGGCCAGGACTCTAGAAGCCCTCCCACTGTTGACCCCCCCAGCACCAAGATTACAGAGCATCACCTGCCCCAGAGTCTCTATCCATACTTTGTGGCTAATAGCCATTGATGGACCTCTGTTTGATATATTTATCTAATTCCCTCTTGAAGCTGTCCATGCCACCTCCTGTGGCAGTGAATTTGCAACATCATTTCATAACAAAACCCTACCCAGTGCCTTCATATGGAGCCATCAGATGGAAACAGCCTTAAAAAGTAAAGCAACCGTTGAGTTACAGCAATCAATATGAGTAGAAGCTGTACCTGGATGGATAATCCACATATGGCCCAATTCACACAACATGGAAACCACTCGTATCAGGTGCATTTCTAGGGACTTGTGTGTTGCTGATATGCATGGCTGGGTGGCTCCTGTTCCACATGAATGGAATGTAACATCCACAGAGGAGTAGAGTTAGGCTGATAAATATATTCATTCCCTTTCCTCAGGGGATTCTGGGAATAGTAGTTCTGTATGTTGGACTGTATGTAGTTCTGTATGTGATCTGGCGTGATCTGGTCCATGGGGTCACGAAGAGTCGGACTCAACTGTGCTACTGAACAACAACAAACATGTTGGACTAGAGATTGCTCAGAAGACCTCTTGGGGGCCTCCCACCAAGCTAACATTCCCAAGATTCTTTGGGGAAATCCATGGTAAACTGATATAAGCTAGTCAGTGACTACTGTCTCCTTAGTAGATAGCAAGGGACATTTAAGAATGAGCGTCTGTATGGCAAAAACTGTTCCAAATCAGAATGCATTCGGTGTAGTCCAGTAAATATGGAAAGGAAGTGCCCCCATCCCCTCTCATGTTCTGCCCTCTACTTGTAAGGAAGATTGGAGAGATTAAGCTGTTTGCAAGCTACAGTTTTTATGTCAAGTAAGCAAACAAAATGGCTTGCTGCCAGCAATAGAATTGTGGTCAACTACCATAATAAATTTCCCACATTTCACAGCAACTTTTTAACCTCCTTTGGAATTCCTATAATCTTTTATACCCCTGGTCCATCTCATTCTGTTTCCCACAGTGGCTAACCCAGTGTACTACCTTAGAATATGGAGGTTCCATTTAGCCATCAAAGCTGATATCCATTGATGTATCTATCCTTCCTGAATTTATCTAATCACTCGTACTAGTGGCCATGCTGCATTATGTGCAGGCAGAGCCAGTCAGTCCAGTAGGCATGCTTAGGCAATCACCATCATGCCCCCGAGCTATAGGGGTACCAAGCCAGCCTTTCTGAAGCATCACAGTGTCATCCTCAGTTGGTAGACCACACTGAGCCACCTGGGTGGTGGGCAGGGCCCAGGGTAGAATTAGGAAGCAAGGTGCCACCAGGCCAATGCTCATAGGCAGTGCCAGGGCAGGTCCATCCCCTGTTGCCAGGCCCAGAACTGGCATTGTGAGGAAGTGTTTTCTTTTGTTCATACTGACTGTCTTGTGGGGAGCCATCTTGTTCATCCAATAAATGTTTCTCCACAAGTTATATGTAACCTATCACTTAGCTCACACCACATCTGTATTAAAACAACAGGATGGGACTCGAATTATTCTTTTCAAATAAAATCCTGGCCAGCTTCATCACAAATATTTCATCTCCCCGAGTAGCAATAAATGTAAATCTAGTTTGGATTAAGATCTGATTTGTAGATATATCAAATATTATGAGATTTTGGACTCATTCTTTGGGTAAAGCCAAACTTTAAGACTATTCATACACTGTAATCTCCATCTTTAGAGCCTGATTTCATAGAAGCGGTATATGTAAAAGGAATAAAAGTCAGTGCCATCCAATCACCTGACTCTCTGCTACCAGTTTACATTCTCCCATTATAGGTCTAAGGCACCTACTGAACTCTATAGTGCAGGTAAGTGATATGCAATTGGGACACAGTTCAGAGTGGGGTTCCTGCCTCTGGCATCTTCTTTGTAGTGGCTAGAGTGTTGGACTAGGTCTAGAAGGACCCAGCTGTAAATCCCACCCTCCTTAAACGCCATTGGGTGACCTGGGCCCAGTTATTTTCTCTCAGCCTGACCTATTCCACATGGTTATTTTGAGGATAAAATGGAAGCAGGGAGAACCATATTTGTTACTCAGAGGGTCTTGGAGAAAGGTTGGGATTTTTACTAAATTAATAAATATTCTGGATTCAAGTCCCATCTTCCAAAGCTGCTACAGTAGCCCCTGTAAGAAGAGCTCTGTAAGCTCTTGGAGGACTGGTTACATTAGGGGTGTGTCGCCTAATATGCAAAGGAGTTCCTGCTACAAAAAGAGCCTGTGTGTGTGTATTATATTAAAAAACCAAACTATATTTTTAAAAACTGGTTTTACAAAGCTATGAATGCTCTACTTCTCTGCCTTATATGTAGGCTGTTTTTCTCTTCATCCCTGAAAAGGATATCCTTAAGATATAGAAATAGTATCTGAGATGACCTGCCAGTTTTCTGAACTGCTGTAATGGTTATACTGTAAAGAAACTCTTGACAATGATGAATAACCTCTGAAACTTCAGAATCGTGGGCTTTGTTTATTTTGCCATCTTGTTGCATTTATGTCAAGTTTTTCACTTGGGGCTATGGTTATTCTTTGAAAGCTGAACTGGTTCTCTGTCATTCAGAATTCTCTCTCCCCTGCTCCCCCTCTTCTCCCAGCCCACCCCCACCTTCCTTGTCTGAGGCATTACATGGTAAAATGATGGCTTAAGATGCTGCAATTTCCAATTTGGACTTGAGCATTGATTACCCATAGCTTTGAAAAGAATGGACCGAGCCCCATTTTCTTCAGGGCTTTTCTCCAAATAGATTCCAAGGGTAGAGGGGCTGTTCAGCTCAGTATGTGTGTGCTGCTGCATTGGAATGTTCTGTTCTGCATTGGTAGGGTGAATCTGTTTCTTTTTTATTGTTATTACCCTCTAACCATAGAAAATTTATTTTTCTTTGTTTAGCAATGAAGACTCGCATTTGTTAAAAGTGTTTTCTACCTTCTCCCCAGACACAGCAGTGTTGGTTTAGTGCAAGACTTCAAAGTTCCCCCCTGTCATACTGCTTACTCTTCACTACTATGTTGGAATCCTAGAAAAGATACAGCCCAGCTGTTCCATTCTGGTTTTAGTTTGAGCG
The DNA here is from genome assembly GCA_029375565.1 of Gekko gecko. NCBI lineage: Eukaryota > Metazoa > Chordata > Lepidosauria > Squamata > Gekkonidae > Gekko > Gekko gecko. The sequence goes on from JAPDNY010000008.1 coordinate 118,190,174, forward strand.
AAGGATCTCCAGAGTGGTTTTTATGCCAGGTCAGCGCTTGAACATTATGGAACCAGAATTTAAAAGACTGTGTCTCTGACCATGTGCAGAATACACTCACTTGGATCCCAAAGTGAATCTCAGGCTGATTCCGCATTAATGCTTTGCTTTCCGTTCTCCTCGGGTCTAATTGGCCCGATTCTGTTGGGGGAGGTCCGCATTAAGGAACTCTGAGCTGGATTTGTTGCCTTGCCCTGAATCCAGTGCCCCCACCCCTCTCTTCTCCCTCTTTTTTTTTTGATCAGGGGCATGGTTACATTGCATCCACCCACTGGAAACCAGGCATGCTTTACACATGCGTAGTTGCATTGTGCCAGGTTGAAAAAGAGAGGGGAAAGGGAGAGGGGAGGCAGGAAGGGAGGGGGAGGGAGGGAGAGAAGCAGACATGCAAGGCAACACATGTAACCCCCACGAAAATTGTGTCCACACCACCATGCCACCCTCAATGTATCTTTTTAACAGTTGCACTACAGCCCATAGGTTAGCCCCAAGGAAAAATCTGTCCACGCCTCCATGTCACCCTTAATGCATCTTTTTAACAATGGCGCTACTTTTGTCCAAATAGCAAATTGAAACACAGAAATTGGGAAACAGCAGAGGCACATTTAAAAGGACATTTAAATGCCAGTCAATGATAGATCAGTATTGTGTTGCAATGCAACACGGGGGACACACAAAAAAACCCCTCATGCCAGGGTGGGAAAGGGAGGGGAAAGGGAGGGGGGAGGCGGGAAGGGAGGGAGGCGGGAAGGGAGGGGGAGGGGAGAGAAGCAGAGAAACAGAGGGGCGTTGAAGGGGTGGAGAGAGGCAGGAAGGGGAGGGGAGGGAAAGAAGCAGAGGGGTGTTAAAGGGGTGGAGAGAGGACAGCCGCAATTCATGAGTTCCCTACTACAATGCACCGAATTCAACCTCGCAGTAAAAAAAAAGATCCTAAAAAAAATTGGAGACAGAAAATCCGGGGAGAAACACCATTAGAATCGGGTCAATTGCCGATCTGGACCAACATGTAGGGAACTGATTAATTTCCCCAGATATTATCGGGGGGTGACACCGGGGCAAGTGATTGTGTGGAATCGGCCTCAGCTGACTAAAAGCATGGCCATCAGGGAAATGGATCTCACCTCTCACCTCCTGCTACGGCCTGGAGTAATCTCCAAAATGCATTTCCTGGGGGACATGAGACCCCATAAGAAGAGAATTCAAGATATATTATGGGAAAAGGAAATCAACAAAAATGGCCCAGTCTTCCATTAATGAAAATTTACCTTAAAAAAACCCTGCCAGTTATTTTTTATTTTCCTGGCATGGGGATGCATCTGAGGAAAATCTTGCTGGCAGTAGGCTAGTAGCAGCTGAATTCCATCTGGGCTAACCTTGTTTTCTTCTCTTTGCAGGTGACTATCAAGTTTGGGTGTGTCCAGAGATAGGGCCAGCCTTTGGCTGCCAGAATCCACTGAGGGCAATGGCCCACTAGGAACTTTCTCTGTAAAGTAAATGGCCAGTCTACCTCTGCTCTCTACTGATTAATCAAGCAGCTTTTGTTGATTGATCTGCTGAGTAAAAATTGCTGCATTGGGTTGGATCCAGTGCAGTATTCTCATGGGCACAGGGACTTCAACCTGCAAAATTTGACTTTCTTGAATCCCTCCTTCAGCAGCAGCCTGAAATGTCCCCCTTGAAATCCTGCTCCTTGAGGAGTCTTGGCACCTGTGAAAATGCTGTGCTGGATCTAACCTCTAATCTGCAATGCTTTCATGGGCCAATAGTAAATTAAACCTAGATTATTTGTGCATCACTGCACTGAAGAATAAAGGATGTTTTCCCACAAGGCATTTCAGACTGCTCCATTTTACTTGATTTTATGGCTGAACTTGCTTTTAGTGGTGGTTTTTATTGGTATGTATTTATTATTGGCTTACTGTTCTGTTACATTTTTATTATGATTTATTTTTATTGCTTTTGCGGTATGCTTGCTTTTGTTTTATTGTTGTGAGCTCCCTTGGGCAGGTCTGGAGGGGTGGTATACACATTTTCTAAATAAATAAATAAATAAATAAATAAATAAATAAATAAATGGATTTATGCTCTGTTTTGAATAATTGAATGCATGTGTGAATTATCATTGTGTAGAATTATCTTTGTCCTAAAACAAATCAAACTGACTGAGAAAATGTACCCAGCCTTCAGTATATTACAAAGGATTGCTTGCCTATTTTCCCCCCCCTAAGGCTTTGGTTAATCTCACACTCAGTCTCTCTCATACACACACACACACACACACACACCATTTTTTGTTAGAACATAAAGAACATGCTACCTAATTTCAGTGGGAAAAAACGAGGGAAGCAAACAGTGCAGTGAAATGGACTGAAGATGCAGATCAAGTAGCTGGATTTTGCTTGCTGAGATGCAAGAATGTTGGCCTTTGAATCACAGTTGGCTCTGAGACAACAACTTTCACTCACCCACACTGAACAAAGGTACGTTGTGTGTGTAGATCTGGAGCCAAATTGCATGGCCATGGGAATAAACCCAGAGGGCGAATGGCATGGCAGCTTAAAACAACACAACGCTGGATCTGAGCTTCCGACCAAAGGACTAATAGCCTCTTCTGATACAGTGGTGGTAATTAATATCTCAGTGGTTTATGACAAGGACCTCGACTATTGCTGTGCATGCTTACACTCTGGTGACCTTGAGTGCTTTCTGGAATAGCTTGCTTTTTTGTGTCTGAGGAATGGATGATTCAGTAACTCTAAGAAGGGGTTTCCAAGACAAAGGGAATTTGGCCTCTCACCTTGATGAAGGCAAAATCTCCTGCTGGGCAAGTGTCAGATGGCATTCACATCTGAGGTCTCATATTCTTAGAGAGATCAAGCACAGGTGCTGGCATATGATCCGTACAACACGTGGGAACTGGGAAGGGCTGTGAATTTCTGCAACGGCCTTTGCTGTGAGCCAGCTATGGCAGTCAAGGGACTAGTTGACTGGGTTTGATCCAGTTGACTAAAGACAGCCAACTACATCTTTCCATGCTTTGAAGCCCCTGGCTTAAGTTACTTAGTTATTTTTAATATGGCCCCTTCACTCAACAATGTTTTAAGCATGTGAGGCTGCCAGCTTCACAAGTGATGCAGCCAGGAGACTGGAACATGAAACAAGGGACCTTGAGCCTGTGCATATTCTACAAGGTTATATAAAGGGTTGCAGGTCTGGGTTTTCTTATTGGGTGCTCCCCAGAATGACCTCCCTCCACCTATATACAGGCAGGGTACTTTGGTTCTTACAGTCCATCTCTATAATTGCAGTGTCAGTCATGCAAAGAGCTGATCTGTTCTCATTACAGAGGCCTACTGTCACTTACTAAACAGAGTTACACCTTTATAAACTATCTGAATGGGCTTAGCATGGTGTAACTCCATTTAGGATGTTGCTGTTACTGTTAACCTATCATACCAACCATAGCTATATTTTCAGCCTCCAATTATTAACCTATAACTCTGGAAATCAGAAGTCATAAGCAAGGAGGGGAGTCTGGGAACAAGGCTGCCAGGGGTATAGCATTAAGGCTTAGCTTTTGTTTCCCATCCTGACTGCAGGTATAAAGCTTGGGTGGGGGCAGAGGCACAAAGAGAAGAGCAAGGGCCAAAGGTCTTGGCTTGTAGCCCATGGCTCCTGAACAAACCCACTCACTGGATCCAGAATCTGCCTAGGATGGGGGTGTCAAACTCATTTGTTATGAGGGCCATGTCGAACCAGGCCATGTGTGTCATAAAATGTAATGGCAGGTAGCAGAGATATACACTTTATAAAGGACACAGACAAACACAATTAAAGATTTTTAAAACATTAAATAAAACATGCTTAAAACACTAGCACTTTTGCAATATTTTGTCTATTTAACAGTCTCTGATAACTGACACGTCTTGCTCTGAATTATTGCATCACAATGTCTGTGCTGTAGCAATCTTGAATATGCTGTGTGTATCTGTAAGCTGCAAACCTACTTTTGATTTATTGGCATTCATTACAGAAATCTCATGCTCAGTGTTCCTAGCCTAGGACCCAAGGGAAAACATGAAATGGCTGGGCATTGCAAGCTTTTGTTCATAAGTTGCTTCATGTGCTGGTCAAGAACATGAGAAGGCATCCGGACTCAGACTGAAGGCCATGTGTTTGTCTAAAAAACTATAGTCTTCCTACAAAGGAAATGTGCTGGGTGAACTTGGTGTGGACAGCCTAATCCACCTCACTGCCTTGTTGTTATTCCTCCTCTAAAATAGTTCACATTGCTTTCTTATTGAGAAAGACTGGATCATGAGGGCATGAATACAATGAAAAGGGAGAGGGAACCCAGTTGCACCCAGGAGAGCCCTGGGATAAAGAGCCCAACAAAACACACACACACACTGTGACAAGGCACACAAAAGCTCATACTTGGTCTTAAAGTTGCTTGTTATTTCTGCCATGCGATTGAGGCAGCCCAGCAAAGCAAGCTCTCCCTCCCTCCCTCCCTCCTCCCTCCCTCCCTCCCTACGTTCAGAGAGGAGCCTCAGCCAGGGGAAGGAAAGAAAGGCTTCCCTTTGTCTCCTGCAGCCTGGCCAGGAAGCCAGGAGCCTCAGCCAGTTCTTTACCAGACTCTCTCAATCACACAGGAGAAGCTTGCCTATCTGAAAGTCACTGTTAACCTGAAAGTCACTGTTATTCAGCCAAAGAACTTCCAAGGGACATTCCAGCATGGTGTTGCTGAATTTGAATCTATCAGGAACTTCAATACTATATGTTAAAGGCCACAATTGTGACACTGGTTTCCTCTCACACCACAAGTGTTAAATTAGGTTAGAGCAAGTAAAGATAAAACTATGTAATCACCAGTTTCTGCTGTTAAGGATGAGCATATGCATTTGAGTCCACAAACCCCTGTGCCATAATAAACCTGTTAGACTTCAAAGTGCCACAGGACTCTTTCTTGTTGTCTTCAAAGGCAAGGAGCACTGAGCAAAGTGGCTCATGTGTGTGTGTGTGCATGTAAAGTGCCATCAGGTTGCAGCCAAATTATGATGACCCCATGGGGTTTTTAGGGCAAGTGATTAACCAGATGTGGTTTGCCATTGCCATCCTTTGCAAAGTCTTCCTTGGTGGTCTTCCATCCAAACACTGGTCCTGCTTAGCTTCTGCGATCTGATGAGATCAGACTATCCTATAACATTCCACACCCCACAGTGGCTCTTAGTATAGGTGGAAAGTGCTGCCAAGTCACAGCCAAATTATGGTGACATCGTAGGGTTGTCAAGGCAAGAGATGTTCAGAGGTAGTTTGCCATTGACTTCCTCTGTGTAGTGACCCTGGGCCTCCGTGGTGGTCTCCCATCCAAATACTAACCAGGGTTAACCCCGCTGAGTTTCCAAGGTCTGATGGGATTGGGCTAGCCTGGGCAGAACTGCAGCTTCAATTCCGGTATGATGTTTTTGAATATCACTTTAAAATCAAGAAGAAAGCATAACTATGTACACAGTAACTTAATACAGTTTAAATGGTGTAATCTATATCTAATGGTAAAAGTTAGGAGGTCACCTCAATTCCAGTGTGCTGTCTTGGAAGGGAACCCATTTAGTTTCTGTTGACTTAGTTCCAGGTAAAAATGGTTAGAAGGACCACTACTTCAATACAGAAAGTATTCAAAACACAATAGTCTTGCTCTCCAGTTTATCACTCTTCCCATTTTGTGTATTTTATCTTATCTAGCCTAGGCCAGATCCTGAAGCTGAAGCTCAAATACTTTGGCCACCAAATGAGAAGGGAGCATTCACTGGAGAAGACCCTGATGCTGGGAAAGATTGAAGGTCAAAGAAGAAGGGGACGGCAAAGGATGAGATGGTTAGACAGTGTCATCGATGCAACGAACATGAAATTGAGCAAACTTCAGCGGACAGCGGAAGACAGGAGGGCCGGGCGTAATCTGGTCCATGGGGTCGCAAAGAGTCGGACTCGACTGTGCGACTGAACAACAACAACAAAGCCTAGGTAAATTATAAATTCTAGAAGCCAGTTTTTGGGTACCAGCCATTTTTGTTTTCCTTCTGTTTCATTCTCAGAATGGAAAACTGAGGAAATTCTGGTAAGGTCAGGTAAATTGCCTAAGTTCATGTCTAATTAATAGTAATATTTATACTTTAAAAAATCAATAGTGGTGCTTGACCTCAGTGTACAATTTAAACTATTACTACATCACTAAATATGAAATGAACTATAATACATTTGAGAGGCAAACCACTTATATTGAACCCAGTTAATACAGATGAGGATCTTTTATTATACCAAATGAAAGCGGTGTGGTTCAATTTAAATACTACAAATAATGAAGGGTATGTTGAAAGATTTTTCCATAGTTAATTTACTGAAGAGCACTGAAGAGGCTAACCGGGGCCTTCAAGATGCATTATCCCTTCCCAAGGAAGAAAAACGAACGTTTCCAAGAGAGACACTGTGCAATTTGAACTTATGATGAAAATAGATCACTAATGTATTCCAAATATAGCACTTATAGCATATACAAGGCACTATAAATTGGGGTAGGAGAATAAAAGCAGCCTACAAAGCACAATAAAAGGAATTTTATTTCAGCTGCAGGACGCCAGCCGGTATCTGTATTGCAAGCACAGGGATCTTTAACACGGAGCATGCTAAACACTCAAAGGCTACCATTTGCTCAAGGGTATGAGATGACCTTTTGACTCATGGATTCCCCCCCTGTTCTCACATATGGTAACATACAATTTGAGCTGTTCTATTGACTGGACTGGGGTTACTCTTGAGCAACTCTTCTTGTGACAAAAGAATGAAGCTCAATTGATTTTTTTTTAAAAAATCCAGAATTTCTCCACTACCATCTTTCAGCTGGTGAATCAGTTGCCTATTGTTTTTTTTTTGTAAAACTCTCTTAAAAAAGAGAGAATTTTATTCTTTTTATAAGAAAAGGGAAAGGTAGACAGATGGAGAAAGAAAAAGGTGGAGTGAAATTTTTTTCTGTTAGTGAGAGTTAGTTTAGGTTAATAACCAATACCAAGATTTGGCATCCATCATGGTTAGAAGATCTTCTTTTTAACTAAAGCAAAGTCCAAAATCACTCTGTTAATGCAGTTAGTAAAGTCCATTGGGGTTAGTAATTAAACAGCTCCTTCCAGATGTAACACGAACAGTCCTCAAAGTATCTTCTTCTTAATTTTCTTCCAGTTATGGATTAAGTCCATTTTAACTTTGAAGTCTTCCGTTCCATCACCTTCCCCTGGGCTGCTGTCATCTGCACTTATCCCAATTTTGAATGCTGCATCCTTCTTCCTGCTGGCGTGTCTCTTCAGGAGTTTCTGTGTTTTGAAGATGAAATCCTTCTTCTTTCTTTTCTTTTTTTAAACTTCTGGCCTTCAAGCTTCCAGGGCTCCACAAACTCAGCAGATGAAATTAGATCTCCCGTTTGTCGCCTGCTATGCTCGACATCCCCTTCTACTGGCAGAGTATTTCTTTTTATAAAGGCGGAATAGGCTTTGGGAGCCTTATCCACCTCTTCTTTTAACTTTATCGCTTCACTGCCAGTTAGGGGTGTCAAGACATTTGTCAAGGTAAATCCGAGATCTTCTTTCTCCTCTTCTTTAGCGCCCTGGAAACCTGGAATCAAATTCGATTTCTGTTCAATCTCCTTCATCTTTCTAGTTGTTTCCAATATCTGTTTCTGTCGACTGATGAGAACACTTTCCATTTTAAACAAAGTTTGGTTGATCTTCTGCAATTGTTCCAGCAGGGGGCACAGCATCTCCTTTTTCTGTTGATTGACAGCAAGTTCTTGGGGGGGCTATCTGGACCGGAAGTCCCTCCTCTCTTCTCTTCCGGTATCTGCAGGGCTTTTTCCATTATCGACATTTTGTTTTTTTGTTTACTTTTAAAAAGTTCGTGCCGCATCCCCCAGGAAGCTAAGATGAACACATTCTTCCATGCAGCCCCAACGGTACTTTCACCAACACTTTGTTTTCTTTCTGCCCCCCTTCGCGCTCCCTTTGAATAGCTTGCTTCTCGAGGGGGGTGGGGACTCCTCCCTCCTCCCAACGCTTATACGCATACAGGGGGCTCCGATTTACGCCTCAAAATAGATCTTCAACTCACGATTCGATGCCACTACTTCTTTTTATGTTGAACCATAGCGCTGTTTTCACTCCTGGAATTCGGTGGCGCCGCTAAGTCCCATTACGGGCACGCCGCAGCGGGGCCGATTGGGGCGGGGAGAAAGCCTCAAGTTCCCGGCTGTCTGCCGGCAAAGAGGCTACTCCCCAAGCGCCCCCGGTTCGGAGCCTTTACCTAAGGCTCACTAGGGTCTTTCGCATATGCGAAGACCCCCCTAACTGCGCGTGGGCTAACCGCCTCCGGGAGCGTCCCGAGAAGCGGCCGCCATTCGCGACGCCGGAAACCGAAAAACCAATCAGTTGCCTATTGGATGGGTGAGGATTCACCAGCACTTCATGTCTGCTTATTTATTTAGAATATAAATACTCCAGTTAGTTTCAAACAATTATAAAATGATTGATATAATCCATGAAAGCAATTATAAAAAATCCAGAGAGTACGGTGTAGAGTGGGGGTTAATACCAAAGGTGGGTAAAACATTATTTAAAAGCTAGGGTGAAGAAGAAGAAGAAGAAGAGGAGGAGGAGGAGGAGATTGGATTTATAACCCGCCCTTCACTTGGAGTCTCAGAGCAGTTTACAAACTCCTTTCCCTTCCCCTCCCCACAACAGACACCCTGTGAGGTAGGTGGGGCCGAGAGAACTCTTTCCAGAACTGTCGTTGAGAGAACAGCTCTGACAGAACTATGGCTTGCCCAAGGTCATCCAGCAGCTGCAAGTGGAGAAGTGGGGAATCAAACTTGGTTCTCCCAGATTAGATTTAACCCCACACTTAATCTCCCAGATTAGACTCCCACACTTAACCACTACATCAAAAGAGCAAAATCTTTGCCTGGCACCAAAACGTCAAGATTGGTGCCATGCAAACTTCAAGGAGGAAGACATTCTGAGTTTCTGCTGACTATCGTAGATGGTAATAGGGTTGCCAGGTCTCCCCTGACCACCAGCACTGGATGGGGGGAATAGGGTTGCCAGATCCAGGTTTGGGAAACTCCTGGAGATTTGAGAATGGAGACTGAGGAGGACACGGAGCTCAGCGGGGTCTGCCCTCCAAAGCATCCATTTTCTCCAGAGGAATTGATCTCTATAATTTGGAGATGAGCTGTAATTCCAGGGGAATTAAGCAGGACAGTACAAGAGAAAGTGGGCTCTTTGGGGCTTTAAAGATGAGGATAAGCAGTAGTAAGAGACAGGAAGGCAGTACAGATCTTCCAGCACAAGGAGTGATAGGAGGACCCTGTATCCAATCCCTGGCAGCAATCTGGCTGACACATGCTGGACCAACAGAAGTTTCTGGAGGCTCTTCAAAGGCAGCTCCAGGTATTGTCTTCAGCGTAGTGCATCTTTTTGTCTTTCTAAAAAGGATTTTCTAGGATTAATTCCTGATCATTAATCCTGTTCTGGTTTCCAATTTAGATATATCCATGAGATAATTCCTATTCTGGTTCCGTGGTCTTCAGAGCCAACCTTGCAAGAATGAATAGTTAAGCTAGCAACAATGGTTCCTAAGAATGCCTGCGAACAGAGGAGGAAAATCCATGGCAGACATTAGTTTCACATCCTGAAGAATGCTACCTGTATTGTTGGTTTAGTGACAGTGGTTTAAACTATCCTTATCCATCATGGGTGGCCAAACTTGCTTAACGTAACAGCCACACAGAATAAACATCAGATGTTTGAGAGCCACAAGACATGAACAAATATTACACACATATTTTTATTGAAGAATATGCAAGTTTGCTTTTTATTAATATTAAATTAGACTGTGTGAAAGAGCCCCATGTGGCTCTTGAGCCACAGTTTGGCCACCCCTGTCCTATATAAGCAGAAGATAGCGTATGGCTTGCTCCTAACATCTAACATTCCACCACACCTTAGGGAATTTGTATTTTAGTTTTCACCTATTACATTGTTTACTCATTCATTTTTCAAATTTATCTTTTATTTATAGTCCACTTTTTTCAATGAGACCCAAGGCGGATTACACAGTGTAAATTGGTCAGGTCAATAAAGTCTTATGCTGTCTGATCACATTCTTTCTTATCCTGTAATCCACCTTGAGCCTCAGCAAGAGTATGAAATAAATAAATAAATAAATAAATAAATGTGCTGATGCTAGAAGCCTGGGTTAGTCCTTACTTTTCAGAGCACGCATGAATGATGAATTATGACGTATTTACCTCCCTTATAAAGGACTTCTGCACTATCTTTGCCATAGGATTCCCACTGCAATGGCGCTGTATATACTGCCTTATGTTGAGGACAGTTTAGGTACCTGGAGTGGCAGTGTGTGAGCAAAGTAAACTGGGCAGCCCTAGAATAAACAGCTAGCAGATGGAGACATGGCAGGAGCCCAGCTGGATGGGAAGGCAAAGGAGGGGAAATTATTTATTTATTTATTTATCTATAATTAAAATGTATGGACCGCACTTCTATGAAGTACACAGAGCTCAGGGCATTGAACAACAGTAGAAATATTCATATATTAATAAAAACCAATTCCAACAATGAAATAAAAGTAACTAAAAGCTTTCAATAAAATATCTGAACAACAACAAAAAAGGAACTAAAACATTCTAAGATGGCTCTGAAACTTCAGAGTTCCAAAGCGTGTTACCATCTTGCGGGAGAGGTAGAGAGGAAGCAGAATGGGGGAGGGGGGAAGGAGTGCCAGGTAGGATGGTACCCATCGCTGTGCTCAACCAAAAGCCTGGCAGAACATTTCTGTCTTGAAAGCCCTGTGTAACTGCATTAGGTCCTGCAGGGCACAGATGTTATTTGGCAGAAAGTTCTACTGGGGGGAGCCAGGGCAGAGAAGGCCCTGGCTCTGGTTGAGGACAGCCAGACATCTTTTGGGCTGAGGATGACAAGTTGTTCTCTGCAGAGCGTAAAACTCTTCAGGTGATACACCAGAGGAGATGGTTCCAAAGATACATGGGTCCTAGACCATGCAGGGCCTTAAGGGTCAATACCAAGGAAGAAATAAGGAAGAAACATACCCTCCAGAAAATAAAAGTGCTGCTGATGAGCCAAGTGGGCAATGGATGCCCAGTGGAAGATGAGGGTTCTGTAGTGTGTCATCCTCTTCCAGATGACTTCTTTGCTTTCTACTTATGGGGAAAAGCTTGCTCTCCAGCATCCCTCCAGAGTTTGTTTTCCATGAACTTCCATGAGGAATGGTTTGTGTCCTTGGGATATAGTGCATTGATTCAGTGGAAACCATGGGTTAGAGCCAGCCACCAACTTTTCTGCTGGTAAAAACAAGAAGGACCTCCAAAGGCTCACCTTTTGGTCACCAAAGAAGGCTTTGCTGAGCATCATCACTGAACCTGCACAGACAAAAGCCATGTGGGATGGTGGCTGTAGTATGGAGGGCCATGGCTGAGACTAAGTGAGAAAGCTGGCTCATCCAACTTTGTGTGTTTGACTAAGCTAAGTTATACTACCTTCCTAGTAAATTTCAAAACCGGCTTGCTGTATTCATCTCTATCCAGCTGGAATGCTGGCCTGGGGGGGAGGGGGAATGCTTACTGCTTGGCAACAAAATATTTGCTTAGATGGTCTAGACTAGGGCTGTGAGGAGAAATTTTGCTTCTGCTACAGATATGTGCTATGGATAAGACCTTCCAGGAGAAGGGCATTCCACGTCCCAGACAGACAATACAGACTATCTCATCTTCATATATTTTAAATACATTGTAGTAGTTTTACAGACGGTGATCATACAGTAAACAGTCTTCTGTAGTGTTCACCTCTTGTTGAGAACTCCATTGATAACTCAAGCTCCTATGGTACTAATAGCTATGAATCACTTCACATATTACATTATTAGATATTTACCTAAGACCAGATTAATGCATTATTTGCCCAAGTTGTCTTTTCATTGGACTTCTTCCTCTCTACGAAGTCCATTTACCTCTGTGTGATGTGAAAAATGGCTGATTATTGAGTATTAAGGGTTTTCATTGCCACCACCATCACAGTTCTGCAGGGTCTGCAAGACAGAGCTCTTCCACCAGGCTTTTAACTAGGAGCCGCCACCACTATCAATAACAATTGAAACCTGTAGAGTCTGGTCCCCGATTGGTTACTGACAGCCTGTGCGCACCAATCATATCTGAGGAAGATTAGTGAGCTGTATACTTAAACAACTTATGGAATGCACTCGTGGTAACACCATTGATATGACATCAAATAACATGGCTAGCATTTTAATATGGTACTGTTTTAATGAACTGTTTTTAAATGTTTTTGGAAATTCTGGTTGTTATTATGTATTTTACCCTGTGTAAGCCGCCCTGAGCCTGCTCCAATGGGGAGGGCGGGGTATAAATCAGAAAATAAATAAATAAATAAATAAATAAATAAATAAATAAATAAATAACTGGTGATGTGGGGCATTTCCAACAATTCAGTTCTGTGGGTTCCTACAGAATGGTGGTGGTGGTGGAGGGAAAACAGGAACATTCCACCATTAAATAGGTGAATTTGAGAATGTGGTTAATATGGGGGGTGGAAAGAAATAGAAACTAGAAATAGAAACATATCCATTTGGTAATAGGCCTGGATTACTTCTGTGTCATGCATGAAAGGACCCCATGAAGACCTTTGTAAGTTATTATATATACCATCTTTGGTAGCAAAATGCGAGCATCTATGTAAGACACTATTCATCATTCAAGCTTGCCTTTAGTCATAGTTAGGCTGACCATAGTAATAACTTTTGTGGTGAGCATAAGCATTGTAATGAGATCTTGCTCCTAATAAGAAACCAAAGAACCCATTGTTGAGGAATGATCTAAAGAACAATTGACAAACAAAGTAATTTCATCTCCTCTTCCAATGCACTCAGCGTTTGCCATCAATAACATACTCCTAATTAACTGTAAGTTTAAAAGTTTTTTTTTCCCTTACCACATGGGTAAGCAATCTCTTGGAGTAATATAAGGGTTGTCAATTATTCTTTTATGTTCAAAACCCCCTATATTGTACTGTAGGTCAATGAGAAGCCACAAAAGGTGAAGATTGTTCAATACTCATGGCCTAAGGTCTGCAGAAATTTCCATAATATAAAAATGGATTCTACCGGGACAAGAATGCTAAACTGCAATACTACTCCAGGCTATCAGTATTATGTTGCCTTGTGTGCCATAAAGATTTCTAATAATTTTTTTTCAAGAAGGGATTTTTGAAAAGGAAAACAAACACTGCTGTTGTCACAAAAGCATTATCACTGCACTAGAACTCCGGCCATTAAATTAGCCACATATATCTTAGAATATATTTTCATGATGGGAAGAATGAGCAGTTTTTAATATTTACATGTTATGTATTTTTTAAAATGAAATAAAGGTGAAGGAAGGGTTTATCCTACCAGGGTACCATGTTAGGACAGGAGGAAGGGTTCTCAAACTGCAAAAGCCTCAAATTGGATATATTGCCAGGGTCATGCCAGATATTAAATCCATCAAAGACCTTCCTGTGGCTGAGCCATAGAGATCCCAGGTTGAGATGCCAACTTCCAGCCCTCGATGTTGTGCTGTTAACATCAAGGCCACTTGTGAAGAGCTTATGTGTGTATCTAGATGCCTCCCTTTCAATGGAGGCTCAAATCACAAATGTTGCCAGACTGGCATTTTTCTACCTGTGCCAGGTCAGGCAACTAGTTCCCTTCCTGTCTCACCCTGACTTAGCCACAGTGATCCACACAATGGTCACCTCCAGACTAGACTACTGTAAGTCACCCTACGCAGGGCTACCCTTGAGACTGACCTGGAAACTCCAACTGGTCCTGAATGCAGTGGCACATGTACTTATGGACAGGGGTCTTTTCGTAGAAAAAGAGCTGCTGGAGCTCATTAGCATATGGTACACTAATGAGCTACTAGGCTATTAGCATATGCCATGCCCCCTGACATCACCAGAAGTGATGTCAGAAGGGGAAGCAAAAGGGGGGGAGGCATCTTCAAAAGCTGGCCTGGGGGGGAGCGAAGAGTTGGGCCACAGAAGGAGGAAAGCGGGAAGGAAAGAGAGAGAGTAGAGAGAAGGAAAGAAGGAAGGACAGAGGGAAAGAAAGAGAAGGGAAGAAGGAGAGAGAAGGGAAGAAGGAGAGAAACATGGAAAGGAGGAAAAAAGAGAAGAGAAGAAGGCGGGAAAGAAAGGAAGGAAGAGAGAAGGAAAGAAGGAGGGAAAGAGGAAAAGAGGAAAAGAAGAGAAGGAAAGGAGGGAATGAAAGAAAGAGAGAAGGAAAGGAGGAAAAGAGAGGAAGGAAGGAAGAGAAGGGAAAGAGAGAAAGAAAGGAAGAAAAGAGAGGAAGGAAGGAAGAGAAGGGAAAGAGAGAAAGAAAAGGAGGGAAAGAAAAGGAAAGGAGGGAAAGATGGCAAAGAGATGGAGGGAGGGAGGCTCTCCCACCCACCCCCATCAAGCCTTCGCCACCCCCACCCCCGCGGATCCCTTACTGCTTCGGCGGAGGTCAGGGAAGCTGGCAGCGGGGCTCTCCTGGTGTCCCTTGAGCCACAGTGCTCCTGAGCGGGCCCAGGGGATGCGGCGATGCGGCTCTCCTGGCATCCCCCGAGTCGCAGCGCTCCGGCGCAGGCCCAGGGGATGCGGTGGCAGGGCTCTCCGATCTCCCCAAGCTGCAGTGCTTTTGGTGCGGGGAGCTAGGGGCGGGGCTTGCCACCGCAGCCATTAGTGCGGGCTCCTGGGCTGCCAGAGCAGTGCTCCGGCATGCTCCGGCCCCAAAAGACCCCTCCTTACAGAGCCCATATACAAACAGTGCTACGCCAGCTGCACTGGCTCTAAGTTGAATACTGGATCAAGTTCAAGGCATTGGTTTTAATCTTTAAAGCCCTACACAGTCTGGGACCAACATATCTTTAGGCCCATCTCTTCTGGTACACACCCCAAAGAGTACTACGCTCTATGGATAATAATCTCCTGGAGATCCCCAGCCCAAAAAGCATTAGTTTAGCTTCAACCCAAACCAGAGCCTTTTTGGCTCTGGCCCCAGCCTGGTAGAACGCTCTTCCAAATGAGATTGGGGCCCTGCGGAATCCAATGCTGTTCCACAGGGCCTGCAAGATAGAAATGTTGGGCCAGACCCACAGGTAAGGGAATGAAGTTTCCATCTGAATTGGCCTCCCCCAGCCCCTTCTCCACCATCCACCTCATCATTGTATTAGTTTTTAATCCATCGGCACACAGGCTGCACAACCTCACTTGGATAACTTATGCTTCTTGTGCCTGATATTGCCATCTAACTTGACGTTTAAACATATTGTTGTGATAATCATTTTTAATAATTAATTCATGGTATTGCTTTAACAGTGTTGTTAGCCGCCCTGAGCCCTGCTCGGCCGGGGAGGGCGGGCTATAAGTCCTATAAAATAAAATAAAATGGACAGGGACGTTCAGGTGCCTTCTGCCTTCATAAATTATATATAATACTTGTTACCTAATCCATGAAGGTGGTTCCTTTAGCATTTTTCATTTTAGCTTCCAGTATTAGAGAATAAATTTTATTTATTTCCACGTTTTGTTTTTCCATTTTCATCATCATCATCCAGTCATTCACCAATATGCATCATGGTTTTTGCAAAATCTTTGCTTTTTTCTGTCATCACATGTGTATAACTGGCTTTATATTTAACAAGAGCTGACCAGAAGGAACACCTTTGAGGCCCAGACAGCCAATTAAACATCAACACAGATGCACCAGAATGTTGCACCACTTGTACCAGTGTAGAAGTAGTCCTCTGGTCATTTCATGAAGACTTAAAAACCCAATGTGGAGCAGGAAGGGAAGAGAAGAAAGCTCTGTGGCTTGGAGAGAAGTAAGCCTGCCATAGACCAGAAACCCTGTTTATCGGGAGATTTGGAGAGGGAGAGAATGCCATCAGTAGAAAAGGACATATTTGATGGGGGCTGCAGGGACTTGGGCAACCCTCTTGATGGCACCCCGATGTTGTATGGCAACAGGACAACAGGTGGCAGTTTTTTGGGAAATTTCTTCCATTAACCCCACCATTCTGCACATCAACCTTATTTGAACTTGCCTGCTCTATCCAATGGTGGACTTCTCCTTAAAGTCAAATATGAAGTACTTACAACTAATGATAAAGTCAATCCTGTTCGCACTTTGCAGGCAGAGGTGTGACCCAGGTACTCCTTTCCCTGGGATCAGACTTGAGACCCCTTAAATGTTTTTTAATAGTGTTCTTTTGGGGATAATGGGGAGTTGTCAGGGCCTGCAAGAGGTATCCTTGGATAGCAAAGCTGGGAAAGGAATTTACATGGAGTCTTCGCAGGTCATATACCACTGGTGGGTTAAATAAGACTTTTTTTGGCTTTGGGTAAGGCAGCATATATGGTCTACTATATACCTACTACCACCTGTAAATTCATCTAGTTCAGCACAAAGATTTTCAGTATTTCCTTGAGCAGGTAGTTTTCTTTACATTTGCCTTTATACTGAGCCCATTGGGGAGGGCGGTGTATAAATCTAATAAAATAAATAAATAAATAAATAAATAAATAAATAAATAAAAATATTTGCATATCAATGTTTGCCTCATTTGATTTTTTCAAGAGGCAGGTTATCTACCAGAAGTTTGTGCTGTTGTTAGTGGTGGTCTAAGGGGAGAAAGCTCAGATTCTGGGAGGAATTACATATTTCCTTCCAGTAGTAACTATCGACATCATAAAAGTAGAGGGACCTGGTCAGATGGTAAGATATAATGCAGACCAGGCTGCTGTGCTTCCATCACATGACCTTTACAACTAGTGATACAGTGAATCATCTTCTACTTTGCAGGTTGAAGGTGTGACCTTGGCAATAAAAGTTCCAGAGCCTCAGCTTTAGACTTGAGAAATGTTAGAATATTTCACATCAGAATAACAAAATCTAGGGAAGCAAAGAGTCAGGGGGATAACTAATGTATCTGCACTTGTGGATGGAGCTATCTTCTAAATAGCAAAGCATTTGGAAAAGATCACTTGCTTTTTCCCATAAAGTTGACACGCCCATAGCTGTTTTGCAGATTAATTTGTTTCTTTATGATGTGATTTCCTAATACAAACACCTTTAAATCTAATACCCAGTCTTCCACTACTCCCCTTGTGGAAATGAACAATGTGATTGTATTTTAGTTTGTTCAGAGGTAGTAGAGATATTCCTACAGGACATTGTTTTTTAAAAAACATCAAGAATGAACTAATAACTGGGGATGCAATGCTGACTCTACCTGCTTATTACTTATATATTAATATTAATTTTAAAACATATTGCATGTCCAATTGATTGTCCAAAGCAGCTTTCAATCAGGAATAATAAATAATAAAATCTTTATATATATATATATATATATAATTACACTATACAGCTGGCTCGCAACCAACAAATCACAGAGATTTTGTCTAATGACAACATGAATAAATAAATCACAGCCACCATCATGTGTCTTTTGTATTTTCTAGCTTGGACTCCATTTAAACTGGGAACTGCACCTGGAAATAGTTACTTCCCTGCCGTTCAACAATCCTGAGACCCTCCATTGGACATACACATTGATTTGCCCACCCAGAAAGACATTTGAAAATTAACATCAACCATCTGGGGATAGGTTTCATAGAAGAAACTTGACTTTAAAAAAAATCAAAGCGGAGTCCATGTTTGAAGCAGGTTACTCAGAACAAGGGATGATAACCCCTTTAAATGGATAAGAATCCAGGGAACCTCCCCAATCAGTAAGCAGATTGTCATACCAACAATTTAAGACAGATGCAGTATCTTTTCTCCCCAGGCAAGCCTTATCTTTCAAAGCCTTTCTCTTTCCCTGCCTGCTGTATAAAATGAGGATTTTTCCTCCCCATGTACAGTCCCAAAGGAAAAGTTGTTACTGAATGCTGAGTGTTCCTCTTTAGCTTAAATTAATTAAATGACACAGTTATCTATTGTATGAAATAAATGGGAATCATTTTACATCATATATTGTATGGAGTGATTAGAATGTGTGATCTTTCTGGAGGAATATTGAAAAACAATGTACTTGAGCTTGCTGGAACATGCCTTAAGAGCATACAGGAATGTCTTGCAAGGCCTCGTTAGCAGGAAGGGCACTGTAATCCATCATGGCTTAATAACAAACATGACAAATATATAATCTGGAGTCATGTACAACATTGTAGGTGTAATTTGTATGTGACTAATATTTCATCTAAACCAGGTGTCAGTGGCCAACATGGGTGCAGTATGTTATCAAAAAAGAAATACTAACCTAGTGCCGAGGGTAACATTTATGAATTGTCAAATGAATTATACAGCTTTGTTAACAGGTTCAGTCTGGGCTAAACTAATTGTACGATTCTAACATGAGATGAGGTCCATTAACTATTTTGAGTGAAAAATTTCAACAGTGCTGATCAGCACTGGGGAGGGGCTGTGGCTCAGTGATGGAGTGCATGCTTGGCATGCAGAAGGTCCCAGGTTCAATCCCTGGTATCTCCAGTTAAGTGATCTGGCAGTAGGAGAGCCGCTGCCAGTCTAAGTAGACAACACTGACTTTGATGGACCAAAAGTCTAATTCACTCTAAAGTGGTTTCATGTGTTTACCATCCTTTTAAGTTCCAAAGTTTTTAAAGGTTGGGTTTTTTTGTATACTTTGCAAATGTATTCTCTTTGTGATTTAAATCACTGTTGGGATGCAGCCGAATCTAGTTGGTTATGTAGAGTCCTGCATCGTCCCATGTACAGGGTGATCCCCGATGACCAGGAAGGAGAGAGAAGCAGCATCTTGCAGAATTCATTGATTCCAAGGGAAAAGTAGTCATGAGAAATAGTGGCACAGATCAGGATTACTTTTTAAAAAGTCACACAATCCCAAAATAAATTCTTCCCCACAAAAATCAGTAGTTTCACCTTGAAAACTGAAAGAGGAGATGATTCATTACATATAACAATATAGTTTTTTCTAAAGGCTTATTGATGGGTTGCCATAACTCTAATATTATACTCTAATACAGTGCTCTACAATATGGTGTCCGTGGCACTTGCCAATGGGTTTCCTAGTGACCAATGCTTCTTTGACAAAGCACCTCTTCTGGAAAACAAAGAGCCAGTTCTGGCTTTCCTCCATTTATTGTAACAGGTGGTGCCCAGAGGAATCACCTTTCTGGCCCTAGGAGACACCCATTCAGTAACTTGCAACCTCCCAACATTTTGTGAAAACTTAACTTGCAACCTACCAACATTTTGTGATTACTCCTAGCACCCAATGGCAAGCATTTTGTGATAGAACATTATGGCAGCCATTTTTGGAGTGGTGCCCACTCCCTGTTCTTGAAACTCCAGAAGCACCCACAGGCTCAACCCTATTCTTAGGGTTCATTCCTACATCCATCTACCCATATTGATGACAGATAATGAACACCATTTTTGGAGACGGGGAACAAATACTTTCTACCAAATGGCATCTTAAACGTTTCCCTTCAATCCAAACTTATGGAAAACCTGATCCAGAGCTCTGTATATTATTTAGTATATACAGGGAACTCCACTATTAATGAGCTTACCCATCCATTTTTATGTGTGCAGTTGCACATAGAAAAGGATGTATAAGTATTGTTTCCCATCATGGAAATGAATAAGGAAGGCACTGCAAATAGAAATAGTCATGTATGTATGTTATGTACTAGGTCGGCTGCGTGCGAGGTTGGGTCCACACGCGGTCATGTGAAAAGCCCTAGCTTTGCTCTAAGAGACAATAGTCCGAACGGATCCTAGCCCACACCTATCCGAGGGCTAGGATCCGAGAATGACCTATGGAACTCTGGTCCACTGTAAATAATCCTATCACTGGTGTGGGGTGTGTGTTTGGGTTTGGTTTGGCCAGGAATATAAACCGGCCTGCAAGCAGGTACTCTTTGTCTTGTTCTGCACTTCTAAATAAAGTATGAGCTGTTATCACTGCACTCGACTTCAGGCTCAGTACTTTACAATGTATCAATGGCACCTGCATGAAAGTATCAAGTATCACCCTCATAGTTTCCTGCAAAAATTCTGGATGAGTTATAACAATCAAATTTGCCCAGCATCTGTGTGTCCCCCCCCTCCTTGAAGTTACAGGAGCAAGCTAGAGGCTGCTGATACATATGGGTTGCAGAAGATTTGCTGTATGATGTATGGACTGTCCCCACTGCTTGATCTTGGCCCACTTGGGGTGAACTTATTTAACTTCCATTTTCCATAAATTTAAGCCACAAAGTAGGGAGAGGGAAATAGGCTGGCTCATTGCAGCCTGGAATCATTATGTCATGGTGCTAGTATGAGGCTATGTGGATACTTTAGGAAGCTCATAGTACCGTTTTTCATTATGGGACATCAAAATTTAACATTTTAGAGTCGTGCTATTTTATGTCTCTTCATTGAGTTTTCCACCATTTTGTTATGTACATGCTATTAAGACAAAATTGTAATGTTATTATTTTATTTTTGAACATCTTGGGCTGAATCCTATGCATTCTTAAGAGTACATTTTTAAAAATTTTATTGAGTTTATTACAACATATATACAAAAGAAGAACACATCAGTATCATACAACCTTGTGATAAGTAAGATATTGAATATCTAAGATGCATAGCATGTCATACAAAAATACTTCTCTATTATGTTGCATTAGAGAAGTGGATCATAACACAAACTTTAAATCAACCAACTACCAAACTTATCATACAACCTTTTTAATGTCAGATATTAAGCAAGTTCATAATGAACCAATTTTTTAGGAACCACATTGTGAGAAGCCTAATACAGGAAGCCATTTTACTATAAATTTGGAGTGTATATCCCTATATCCCTTTGAGTTATTTGATCAGTGATTTTTTCCCATTATATATAGATTCCATATCTTGTTATGCCACATATTTATGGAAGGCCCTGCCTTGTCTCTCCATTTAGCAGCTATACCTGTTTTTGCTGCAATCAATAAGAGAAGAGAGAGAGAGAAGAAGAGATTGATTATACCCCGCCCTTCACTGCCCAAAGGCGTCTCAGAGCGGCTTACAAACTCCTTTCCCTCCCTCCCCACAACAGACACCCTGTGAGGTAGGTGGGGCTGAGAACTCTAACACAAACTGTCCTTGAGAGAACAGCTGTGCCAGAGCTTGTGACTGACCCAAGGTCACATCAGCAGGTGCAAGTGGAGGAGCGGGAATCAAACCCGGTTCTCCCAGATAAGAGTCCGCGCACTTAACCACTACACCAAACTGGCTCTCCTAATGTGCCTATTAATTCTTTAGTAGATTTTGGTATATCTAGATCTGACCAGTAGTTTAGAAATAAGAGTTCTGGTTCCATAGGTATATTAAAACCAGTCATAATATACATCTGATTTAAAACCTGTTCCCAAAATGCCATGATAACCTTGCACCTCCACCGGCAATGCTGAAATGAACCCACTTCTCCACACATTGGTTGTGATAACACAGGCAATTTGGTCTGGCATAGCCACCACACACACACACACGGATCAAAGCAGCATGATCAGACACACACATCTGGCACTCGGCAGCCATCCGTCCCTACCTTGTTGCAAAACGACTCCCATATGCCTTAAACAGCCACTGGGAAAATTTGGTGGTTTTCCAGGTGAGGCACTTCTGTGGCAGCTTTTCTGGCATCTGAACGTGCAGGTGCGCCATGGAAGCACAGGAGCCATGTGATCACCCCTCCCATTTTCGGCACAGCAGTATGCTGTTTTCAGCAACCCAACCAATCAGAGGGGCACATCAGCCATGGCTCCATGCTGGTGGCATGGTGGCGATGTGAACTGGTCCTCACAGGCCAGCTACCCGATGCAGCCAGCGTTGCAGGACCAGAGTGAATGCTGTGAAGTGCACCTAACTCCAGCGGTTGTGCCTGCCCGGGCACAATCATATTCCAGCACAATGGAGTACACTTAGAAGACATATGAGACAATTTAAGAGGGGTTCAATATCCATGAGATACAATTTTAAAGATGTGAAGCTTTATATCAAATGAAGACGTATTAAAGATATAAGATGACCAGATCTGAAACCATTGATCTTCAGATAATTCTAGCTGACAGCTCCTTTGCCTCCTTTTTTTTAAAATACGATGTCTGTTTAACACTATCCGAAGAGATCAAAATTTTATATATTGCAGAAAGAGTACCCCATTTTACCTGGCCAGAGGAATTTAATATTTGCTCTAGAGCTATAAAGGGTCGAATAATAAGTTGGGACAAGTTTAAATGTTCAGCTAGGTTTTCTAATTGAAGATATCTAAACCAATGCAGTTTTTTATTCAGTTTACCTTCAAGCTCAATTTTATTCGCAAGGCCCCTTTTATTAGAGATGTCTATGAGCCTTTCCAATTTGGCTTTCCTCCATAATGAATAAAAGGAGTGCTTTCCAGGCAAAAACCATCCCTGGTTTAGAAGGGAAGAGAAAATAGATATCTCTGGTAATAATTTTTTCCTATACCTATCCCAGACTGACAATAGAGAACATAAGAAATCATTATGTTGAATAGCATAAGGTCTCTCACGGGATGTATTCATATCATATCTCTCAAAGATTTATATATATATATATATTCCAGTCGCATTTGATTTCACATTTGATCATTTTGGTAACATACGTTAGCTGTGAAGATTCATAATATTTCTGAAGATCTGGATACTGTAACCCTCCATCCCCCTTTATTCTATGCATGGTGCCAAAATTAATACATGCCTTTTTGTTGTTGTTGTTCAGTCGCACAGTTGAGTCTAGCTCTTTGCCACCACATGGATCACATCACACCAGGCCCTCCTGTATTCCACCGTCCTCCAGAGTTTGCTCAATTTCATGTTCATTGCCTCAATAACACTGTTTAACCCTCTCATCCTTTTCTGTCTCCTTCTTTTACCTTCAATCTTTCCCAGCATCAGGGTCTTCTCCAGTGAGGGCTCTATTCTCTTTTGGTGGCCAAAATATTCGTGCCTTTTTACCTGCCCATAAAAATTTATCCAAAGATCTTTGCCATTTTTAATAGTTATGGCAAGAATCCGAATTAGTAAGTAGATTTCAATGAATGCACAGGAACACATGAAGCTGCCTAATAGTCAGACCACAGGTCTATCTAGGTCAGTATTGCCTAATCTATCTGACTAGCAATGCCTCTCTGGAAGTCTTAGACAGAAGTCTTTCATATCACCCACACCTGATTCTTTTCAATGGAGATGCCGGAGCTCAAACCTGGAACTTTCTCCAAGCAAAGCAGATGCTTTGACACTGAGCCATGGCAGCACCCTTATAGGACTTGATTCAAATAAACAGGCAAAGGATTCCACTGCTAGACTCTGGAAATTTGGCACTGTCCTGGCCCTACCCAGTATTTAGACTGAGGGGAGAAAGAGGGGAAGGAAAAGGAAAACCCCACATATATCAATCAGTCCAATTTGATCTGATGGCTTTTGTATGTAAAATTTTCAAAGGTACCATTCTGCATTTCATGTGTTCCAACTCTGGCAGATAATTTCAGAGGTAGTAGATCTAGATCCAGCTGTTGCAAAATCATTTGGACAACAGGAGAGGCAGAAAAATCAATAGAACTATTCAGCCAACATGGAAGCATTTTTAAAGAAGCAAAGTCGGTCTATAGAAACATTCCAAGAGCTTTTTACATGATTATAAATAATAGAGTTGACTTTGTGAAAAACTGAATCAACCGATGAGCAAATAAAATACGTCATGCATCTTCCAGAAAGCCAAAAACAGTTCTGAGCTTCTTCCAGAGGCAGTGGAGAACTTTTTAAAAATATCGCTTTGCTTTTGTTGGCATGGGATAAAGTGGTGTGGAGGTAGAATTTTAACATCTGTAAGGCTTTACCTTGTAATTTGTTATATATATTACCCATTCTGGAATGACGAGTTGAGTCAGGCAGGCCGCCTACTGAAGGAAGTTTAACCTACATATTATAGTTTCGATCCGATGAACTGCAAGCGGAAGGAGTATGTGGAAGCAGAACTTTCCTGCCTTCTCCTTCTCCCAGTTGCCTCCTCTGACCTTACCAAAAAAGCCAGTGGAGGTTACAGGAAACTCACTGACAAAATCCATGTAGCACAGAGGGGCTGCAGGATAAAAGGGGAGTCAGGCGTCCGCTTTCCTCTCATCAAGGGAACAGTTTGCTTCAACAATCTTCTGCTATCAGAAGAAGCAAGTGGGGAGAGGGTCACCCAATTCTCTGTATCTACTTCGCAAGTGAGATTTACCCAATCCATTGTTATCTGTTTTTGGAGGGTCACAGGGAGCTGCAGGGAACTCAGGAACAATCTGCCTTCACAAGCACTTTGCATTTGCTGTTTATAGGATCCAACCCAACAATCCTTATTAAGCAGAATCAGTTCTGTCCTGTGATAAACCACTTCACACAGTTCAGTGAACTAGTTATTAGTTCAAAGTTGGTGTTCTTCTAGTGATGCTCTTGCCAGGTCGTACTTCTTCAGGCTGCCAGTGGTGGCGGGGTGGGGTGGGGGAAGACTACCTCCTATGATTCACATGCTCCCTCATATTAAAAACAACCCCCTGCCCATAGAAAGTGGTATGCAAGAAGACTCTAGTGACACTGTGTGCATGAACATCTTGCAGTGCTACACGCAAGTCTGTGTCTCTCTGAGGTCAACCACCTCTGTTTCCTCTGATCATTAAATCCTTGACAATTACTCCAATATGGAATTGCTGTCCACAACGGAATTCCTATTGACTTCCATGAGAGAGCGATCCATGACAATGAATACATCATGTCAAAGTGTATGCTACTTTGACCGAGAATGTAGTGCACGAAGTACTAGTGGTATATAAACAGAATGCAGTGTGGGGGGGAAATCCTGTTAACATCTCCTTGATTTTCTTCAGAATAACAGGTTTGGGTTGCGCACAGTAAAACAGAATGACTCCCAGCTGAGAGTGCCTGCTGTGTGTTGGCATATAAACACACAGGCCATCCACATTTCTCTGGTTATTGCTGTATTTATTATAAATGCTTGATTTTCACGCCTCTTCTATTTGCCTCTGACACAGTGCTTCTGGTATTTACTCTATACATTCCACACACACACCCTTCAGCTCTCCAGCAAATGGAATGGGCAATCTTTCAAAGATTCTGTTGTGAATATTCTTGCCATCTCATCAACGTTTGCCAAATAATGCTTTTAAAATTTATTTTTATATCAAGGAGAACTTGATATAAGCTGTTTTAAGGTGGCATATGCTGGAGAGATGGCAATTTCCTAAATGAATAAATCCATATGGCTGCACACAATCAGAAATTTTTGTGTGGCAATAAACTAAATTCAGGTTGTTTCTACAAAACTATTTAACTGAGCTTATCTTAATTCCCTTTTATAACAAATCAGTTTGGTCAAAACGGCCGTAGCCCAGATCCTTTATCTATTTATCTATTTTAAACATTTTTATGCTGCCTTTCCACCCAATCACAGTCCACAAGGTGGTGAAGATAAAAACATTTAAACAATTAAACAGTTAAAAAAATACTGTTAAAATTATAAAATTAAAGACAAAAACACTCAATAGAAGGAGGGGCCAATAACTGTTATTGGGGGTATTCCCAGGTGAAGCCAAAAAGTCTTCACTTGCTGGTGAAAGAGACCAATAGAGAGAGACAGACAGGGTTGCCAACCTCTAGGTGGTGGCTGGAGATCCCTGGGGATTACAATGGCTCTCCAGGCAAAAGAGATCAGTTCACCTTGAGAAAATAACAGCTTTGGAAGGTGGACTATGGCATTATACCCCATTGAAGTCCTTCCCCACTCCAAACTCCACCCTCCTCATGCTCCACCCCCAAGATCCAATAATATCCACATATTTCCCAACCCAAAGCTGACAATCCTAGAAACGTGTTCATTAACTTGGGGTGCTCCCGGACCTTCTGTTGGATAAATAGGTGGCTGTGGTGGCCAGGGGTTCCTTTCAGCAGCTTTGACCATTGAGCCAGCTGTGGCCCTTCCTGGCCAGAAAAGAGCTTGCCACTGTGGTGCATGCCCTGGAAATATCTAGATTACCGCAATGCACTCTGTGTAGGGCTGCCCTTGAAGACTGGTTGGAAGCTGCAGTTGGTACAGAATGCTGCGGCCAGAGAGTTGACTGGAATGGGTCATCAGGACCATATCACTCGAGTCTTTTTCCACCTACAACTGCCTTCCAATTAGTTCCAGACTCAATTCAAGGTGCCTGGAAGTGACAATGGGTAGCTGTAGGAACCACCAGAAACTCTATTGTAAAGTCATAGATTTCTACAGCTACACTGGCAACATCACATGCCTGACCCCCAATTAAGGTTGCCAGGTCCTTTCCTCCTGCCGGTGGGGGGTGGGGGTGAGAGAAGCTTTCTAGGAGTGGGGGGTGGGGTGATGTTCTGATGTGCTGATGTCACATGGAAGTGATGTCATCATGCCAGGAATGTTGTGTGGTGACACTCTGGGTTTTTCTGGCAAACTCTATGGTAAAATTGGGCTCAAGCCATAGAGTTTTGTCCAAAAACTAGAGTGTTGCCATGCAACGTCCCCAGCATGATGACATCACTTCCACGTGACATCATCATGTTGGGGGACATTGCGTGGGGTTGTGGCTGCTAGTGGTGGGGCTTCCCCCAGCCAGCTGAATGGTGGCAGGCTGGAGCCCATGAAATTGCAGGGTCCCCTGCTCCCATCTGGGGACTGGCAACCCTACCCCCAATCCTTCCACTGGTTGTCAGCCCAGCAACCCTAATAAGCCTTTGTTTTTAAATGCTTTAATAAACCTCCAGGTTAGACTACTGTAACTCACTCTACACTGGGCTGCCTTTGAGACTGACCCAGAAATTACAATTGGTCCAGAACATAGCGGCACGGGTCCTTCCTGGGATCCCATTAACAGCGCACATTCAACCACTGCTTTGCCAGCTGCACTGGCTCCAGATTGAGAACCAGAACAGGTTCAAGGTTTTGGTACTAGCCTTCAATGCCATAAATGGCCTGGGATCAATGTATCTATGGGACCTGTCCAGAATATAAAGCTTTACATTCTGGAGAGAAAAAACCTTCTGGAGGTCCCTGGCCTGAAAGATATCCGGCTGTCCTCAACTAGAGCCAGAGCCTTTTCAGCTCTGGGACCAGCCTGGTGGTACTCTCTACCTGATGACATCTGGGACCTGAGGGACGTAGTGCAGTTCTGCAGGGCCTGCAAAACAGAGATGTTCTGCCAGGCCTACAGTGAGGACAGCAATGGTTGTCATTAAACCTGGCCTCCTCCATTCTCTCCCCTCCCCATAAGAAATGACATAAAATATTTTAAAATGCCATTAAGTTTGGATCCCTTCATCTCTCCCTCCCTTATGGTGAAGGTGTCTTAAGACACCATTCTGAATAGCTGTTTTATCACTGTCTATTGTTTTAATGGTTTTAGTCAACTTGTAGTTGACTCATAATGTATTTATTGACATGATGTACCTGAGTCCTATAAAGGAGAAGGTGGTCTAAAAAAATCAAATAAATAAATGATTTTTAAAATGTTAAATTACTAATATTTAATATAATTAAACCACTGTAAACTGTTAGGTTGCCTGTGTTTATGTTCTGATTGTTCTGCATCTGTTTCCTATTCTGCTAAGCTCACTTATCACAAAACTGTGGGTTTTAAATTGACAAGGCTTATTGAAAAGGAGAGCCAGAGTGGTGTAGTGGTTAAGAGTGGCAGACTCTACTCTGGAGAACTGGGTTTGAGTCTTCACTCCTCCACATGATGCCAGCTGGGTGACCTTGGGGCAGTCACAGTGCCCTCAGAGCTGTTCTCTCAGAGCTGTCTTTCAGCCCCACCTACCTCATAAGTGTCTGTTGTGGGGAGAGGAAGGGAAGGAGATAATAAGTCGCCATGAGACTCCAAGTGAAGGGCAGGGTATAAATCCAACTCTCCTCCTCCACCTCCTCCTCCTCCTCCTCCTCAGGTCTGTCATGGAAAGGCCAATTTAGTCTGCATCAAATTTCCAACATTAACTGAGGGGGGGTCTTAACTCATCCTACCACTCCACAAAGCAAAATTTGAAGCCTTCCTCCAGCCGGAAGAGCCTTCTTTCAACATAAGTGGCTCTTCCTTTTGGAGGAAAAGCCACATAAATTGGTGGAAAGTTCCTTAAGCTGGATGGAGGAAGGTTTCTTGGAAGATGGTTGGATCCACTCCACCATCTGCAGCCAGCAAAGTTATTCATGCCACATACATGGTGGTGGTGGTGGAAAGTACCATCAAGTCACAGCTGACTTATGGCAAACCCCAGTGGGGTTTTCAAGGCAAGAGACGTTCAGAGATGGTTTGGCAGCACCTGCCTCTGCATCATGAGTCTAGTATTCCTTGGAGATCTCCCATCCAAAAACTCGTTAGGGCCGACCCTGCTTAGCTTCCAAGCTCTGACAAGATCGGGCTAGCCTGTCCCAACCAGGTCCGGGCTGGATACATATGTACACTGCCAGTCCTCCATCCCACTTGATTATAAAAGCCTCATGAGACTGTTAAGATCAAGTAGAATGGCTCGGCACTGGGCCGCAGATTGGGGGATTAAATGAGGGCCCCTTGCCCAAGATGCCCTCCCACCATTGCAGCTAGGCTTGCAGAACCTAAGCAATACTTTCTTCTCATGGCCCAGTTGTCTTCGAGGTATTTATCATATACGAGGTTACTGTCTCCAGGATTTGTCCGTGAACTACAAAAACAGATCAATGCCATAACCACATTTTTAAAAAATCCTTCTCTCATCTTGTATAATTTCTTTCAGACAGTAACATTTTAATTTGTGCCCCAAGAAATCCTGCGTAGCATTTCATAATCCTGTTACTTTTTGCAGTGACTGCTCACTGATAATCTATGCTGCTCACAACACTCCATGATCAATGAAGGAAAAGGTCTAAGACTAAAGTACCAAAATTACACTCTAAATGTTAACATTATTTAAAATCTACTATAGTAATTCACAGCAGGGCAGCATATCCGCGCACCTATTGATGCACAGTCAAAGGGGTTTATACGCTGTCCTCCTAACCCAGCAAGAAAGATCTGTGTGCAGAAAGAAGCAGGTTTCTTAT
This sequence comes from Gekko gecko, assembly GCA_029375565.1. Lineage (NCBI taxonomy): Eukaryota > Metazoa > Chordata > Lepidosauria > Squamata > Gekkonidae > Gekko > Gekko gecko. The sequence continues at coordinate 118,219,514 of JAPDNY010000008.1, forward strand.
GCAAAGCTGTTGAACATGTGGCATTGTATTACTTATCAAGGCTCCTTTTAACTTGCTGGACATGCCTTTGAGTGTGCATCCCCATCTGTGACTGGTTGCTAAAAAAGACTACAGTGTAGCTCTCATTAAGGTGATAAATCTGAGTTTGGGCTGTGCTACTTGACATTACAGATTGGGACTCTCATGGCAGGATGCTCCTCTATATAAAAAAAAGGCCCTTCACAAATGCCCTTCACTGAGTTCTAGCCTTTTCACTTCTTTATGTACACAGTTTAATTGTTGCAGTCAGTCATGTCAGCCTCAACCCAAAGCGGTTAAACACAGATATATCTATAAAAGGTAGGGTTGCCAGCCTCCAGGTGGGGCATGGAGATGTCCTGCTTTTACAACTGATTTCCAGACTGCAGAGATCAGCTCCCCTAGAGAAAATGGCTGCTTTGACGGGTAGCCTCTATGGCATTGTACCTGGCTGAGGCCCCTCCCCTCCCCAAACCTCACCCTCTCTTGGATCCACCCCCAAAGTCCCCAGGTATTTTCCAACCCAGACCTGGCAGCCCTAGTAAAAGGTTGGGTTCAGGTTCACCATCCTTTGACCTGTGTAGCATGAGCATACATGTAGGTCACCCAAGTGGTCAAATATGCCCTCAATGGTGCAAGGGGATGCCATAAAATCTATCCTCCCAAGCAGCCATTTTCTCCAGGGGAATTGCTTTTGGTCATCTGGAGATTAATTATAATAGCTGTCACTTAGAGGAGGGTAGGAAGCTGTTCCTGTTGGCAGCAGAGGATAGGACTCACAATAATGGGTTTAAATAAAGGGTGGGAAGGTACCAGCTGGATATTACAATGACAAAAGTGCAGCACACAGTAATAAGTAGCAAAGGATAACAAAACCTCAAAAAAACACTGTGAGCTAAATTTCCATGCAGAATATTCACAGAGACTTCATTTAAAGCGAAATGCATCTATTGTCTGAAGTAAATCTGTCCATACAATCCGTCATAGGAAAATTCAGAAGCCAAAGAATATATAAGATAAATATACAAAAAGTCCAGGAACAAAGAACAACTTCTGAGAGTCTCATTCCATCTCCTTATAAGATAATGCTTTTCTATTATTTCTATATTGGGCAAGGTCTCCTTAGCTCTAACCAGCACCCCTAAAGTCTGCTTCAATGTAACAGGACCAAAACATGCAATATATAAAAATGTTGAACTTTTTGTATATTTGGACTTTTTGTATATTTATCTTGTATATTAATTCTTTGGCTTCTGAATTTTCCTATGACGGATTGTATGGACAGATTTACTTCAGACAATAGATGCATCTCACTTTAAATGAAGTCTCCTTTGTGAATATTCTGCAGGAAATTCAGCTCACAGTTGTTTTTTGGAGGTTTTGTTATTCTTTGCTACCAGCTGGATATTAGGAAAAACTTTGAACAGTTGTTCAAAAATGGAATCAGCTGCCTAGGGAGGTGGTGAGCTCCCCTTCACTGGCAGCAGGTGGATAAACACTTGTCAGGGATGCTCTAAGCTGATCCTGCATTGAGCCGGGGGCTGGACTAGAGGGCCTGTATGGCCCCTTCCAACTCTGTGATTCTATGATTCAGGAGCCTCCAGGAGGTTGGCAACCATATGTGAAGATCCACACAGCAACACCAGGACTGGGAACTCTTTTTTTTCTTTCTAAAACTGATTTCTTAGCATCGGTCATACCGGTATCTTGAAGTGGAGATTGTGGATCTTCATAGAGAAGAAGAAGAAGAAGAAGAAGAAGAAGAAGAAGAAGAAGAAGAAGAAGAAGAAGAAGAAGAAGAAGAAGAAGAAGAAGAAGAAGAAGAAGAAGAAGAAGAAGAAGAAGAAGAGATTGGATTTATACCCCGCCCTTCACTGCCCAAAGGCGTCTCAGAGCGGCTTACAAACTCCTTTCCCTTCCCCTCCCCACAACAGACACCCTGTGAGGTAGGTGGGGCTGAGAGAACTTCTGACAGAAACTGTCCTTGAGAGAACAGCCGTGCCAGAGTTTGTGACTGACCCAAGGTCACATCAGCAGGTGCAAGTGGAGGAGTGGGGAATCAAACCCGGTTCTCCCAGATAGGAGTCCGCGCACTTAACCACTACACCAAACTGGCTTTTAAAGGCAAACTATAGCAGCTCACAGCCCTGATTTAGATTGTATGGCCCTAAATTGGACCAGGGTCACATGGAACAGGGAGATGAGGTTTAACTCCTTGACCTTGCACAGATTTGCTATTTGACTCTGGGTCCGCCAACACTGTTGGAAAAAGACATCTTTGCCCATCTCTGTTTTTTTTTAAGAGGAACGGGGGGGGGTTCAAACTGTAAAGCCATGCTGGGAAGTAAAAGTGTTAAATACCCTTTCCAAAACTCACAGAGCCCCAGTCTGAATTGGGATTCTGTACAGCCATTGCAGAATTGGGATTCTGTACATACATATAAGAGTGTCTCTGTGTTTGATTCTATAGGATGGATTGGTAACGCATTTAAACAGAAGCCTCACAAATAGCCATCAGCACTTATTTACACACCAAGATCCCCTTAGAAAGTTTATTGTAGATGGTCTGAAAGTTAAATGTGTTTTCAAAAGGTACGCTGAAAAAAAAGTAAAAGGATGAAAGGATAAAATATTCTTGGCATATTTTTTTCCCCGGGCATAACGCTGCATTAAAAATAAGTTGAAATCCTAGTAAAGGGCTAATATTAAACCTCGTAAGCAAAAGCAGTGGATTCAGTCAATGTAAATAGGGCGCGTGCGACATGTTTCAAATGAATATGAGTTGATGAATTCTTTGCTGCTGACCTACTCGAAAGAGCCTCAGTCGCAAATGAATGGACCGTTTCTCCAAGAGAGGTAGGCACTAGTTGCAGCCTGGGGAAAGAGGAAAGCACATAAAAGCAAATCTAGATTTGCCTTGCAATGACAGCTGCATATTAATCTAAAGAATTTCTCAAAAATCAAAAAGACATTTTTTTCAGGAAAATACACCCCTAGAGCCTCCATCATAAAGCAGGGGAATAAACTTGAAACGGGATTGATTTCATCTTAAAGGGAATCTCGCTTTGAAATGCTACCAACTGCAGTTGTCTTATTTGGTTTTCAATACTATAACAAAATTGTGCCATATTGTGTCAAATAAGGGGATAATATAACAGCTTTAAACAAATTTTTGTAATTATGGGATCAGTCAAAAAATGAATTAAATTTGTATGCATTAGGTAAGTTACGTCGCTGCATATTGAATAGATCCCAACATCAACTTTTGTTTCTTCTCCTGCTTTTGAAGCCCCGTCATTCTCAATGTGGGCTTTTAAACACAGAAGGACAACTATAAAAGTGGGGGGAGGGAGGAGAGATACATGCAAATTTACACAGCAATGACACTCAATGCAATCTTTTACCAAAAGATCACAACAAAACCCTTTTTTGTTATTACAAAGAAAAGGAATTATCGAACATGATTGGTACAGGGGGCAAAAGTCCACACAGTTCTCATTCCCGTATATTCTAACATGCAGTAAGCCAGTAGTATCCTTAGGTGTAGTTGCCAGCATAATGGTATGTGGGCTTTGAATTTCCTCTACTCTGCTGTATTCTAAGTAGCACCTTGATTGGGGTTAGACCACCCTGTCCAAAACACTCAATTAAGATCTGACACATCCTCTTTTCTCTGCATGTCTGGAACAGAATTTTCACATCGGATTGATAAGCTGTCTCTGTTTCAGGAGAGTATGGGAGTATGAGTTAGACCCGGCGAGATCAATGCCACCCAATTCCCCTCTATTACAACCCCGTTCCCACATGGCTTTTATAAATGCAAGTCTCAGGACCCCCAGCAGCTCTCTTTTGGGGGACTGAAGGAACCCTTCTGTCCCTTTTTACCAGCTCAAAAGTTGTTTGGATCCAGCCTAAGGATGCCACACACACCCCAGTGGGGCTGGGAGATTCCCTCTCCCAGATCCAAGCAATAGCAGGAGAAAAAGAACATAAATGGCTGTCGGGCCTAAACCATGACATAACTTCTAGATTTTACTGGAAGTGACATCACACTCCTCTAGGAACTGCCAGAGACTGAATGGTTATTCCTAGAGAAAGTTGGCATCACTTCTGGAGGAAAGTTTCTGGTGGTTTTACCATAGAATGTCTGGTAATTCCTAGAGAGGCATGGTGTCAAGTTCCAGGTTTCCCCTGGATGTGATATCAAGCCATTACTGATGGCTGTCATGCATATCCTCACCCCAGGTCTCCTGATTGTTGCCTAGCAATCCTAATCCAAGCCTACATATATCTGGGACAATTGAAAGTTTAAATTTAGTTGAGACAGAGTTGTGGAATACAGACATGTGAGAGGCAGTGTAATATAGCTGTTTGAGGGTCACATTAGAACTCAAATCTTCACCTGTCCTTGGTGACCTGAGCTAGTCACCTTTTCTTGGCCTTACTTACATCTATAAGTCGTTGTAAATCACTAATAGCCACCTCTGCTCCATATGTTTATCTAATCCCCTCTTGAAGGTGTCTATGCTTATAGCTGCCTCCACTTCCTGTGGCAGTGAATTCCTCATGTTAATTACTCTTTGGGTAACTTTTTTCTGTTCCAAACCTACTGCTCATTAATTTAATTGAGTGCCCACAAATTCTTGTATTGTCAGAAAAGGAGAAAAGTATGTCTTTCTCTGCCTTCTCTATCCCATGCATAATTTTGTAAACCTCTATTGTGTCATCCCTCAGTTGTCATTTCTCCAAGCTAGAGCCCTAACCTCTTTCTTCATAGGGAAAGAATTCCATCCCCTTAATCATTTTAGTTGTCCTTTTCTGCACTTTTTCCAATGCTATAATATCTTTTTTTGAGGTACTGTACACAATATTGCAAATGAGGCTGCACCATCAATTTATATAGTTATTCCACTTCACTGCTTACTCCCAACTCCAAATTGTTAATGAACAAGTTAAAAAGCACCAGACCTAGTACTAAGCCCTATGGTATCCCACTGCTTACCACCTTCCACTGCAAAAACTATTCATTTATACTCACTCTGGCTGAGTTCAGACTGGCAGTTTGCAGCGGGAGCCAGTCATGGCAAATAAGCCCTGGAACAAACTGTTCTGGGTTTTCCCAGTCACACGGGGCCAACTGATACGGGAGCATACCGGGATGAGGCTCGTGGGAGCATTCAGATTGCTGGCTTGGAGGTGTGGCTGTAAATGGCATTTTTCTGCTAAATCGGCTGGATGCCTATGTGTGTATAAGCGCATGAGCGCATGCGCTCATATACACATAGGCATCCAGCCGATTTGGGGATGATCCTGTTGCGCCGGCACCACATTGGGCAGTAGAGCGGAGCACAGCCAATCATATGCGCCAATCATACGCGCCGGGAGTGACGCGGGTTGCTCCCGGCTTTTCAGCTGAGCGTTCACACTTCCCGGAAGCGGACTGACGCGGGATAAAGGCACTCTCTGGGATTTGCTACCACTTGTAACAGGTATCTTTTAAACACGGGAGCAAAGTGGAACAGCACGGGTTGCCTATGGGTGGGGAACACCAGGCAGATGTGTCTGTGTGAACACCCCCTTTAATCCGCTTGGGAGACGTGGCTGGAATGTGGCTATAGCGGGGCAAATTGCCAGTCTGAACTCAGCCTCTCTGTTTCCTGCTAATTAACCAGTGTGTAATCCACACGAGGACTTGTCCTCTCTTCCCATGACTACTGAGTTTACTTAGGAGCCTTTGATGAGGAACATTATCAAAAGCTTTCTGGAAGTCTAGGTAAACAACATCTATTGGGCTACCCTTGCCCACATGCTTGTTCACCCCCGAAAGAACTCTAACAGGTTAGTGAGACAAGATCGTCCCTTACAGAATCCATGCTGATTCTTCCTCAATAGTTTTTGTTCATCAATGTGCCTACTAATTCTGTCTTTATTAATAGATGCCACCAACTTACCTGGTATTGACGTTAGACTGACCAGCCTGTAATTTCCTTATTTTCTCAGCTCTTTTCACAACATCAACATGTCCAAAGTAGTTCTGAGATGCTGAGATTAACCAGGATTAAAGCATTAGTTTCTAAAAGTTTCTAAAAAGTTTAATTTCAAAACTTCATCTTCAGACTACATCAAAACTACAAATGTCAACACAAAGAAATGAAAAGAATTTGGGCGGCAAAACTGTGACAACTATGTAGTCATAATGTGAGCAATACTCTGCTCAGACTACTCAAAGCAATTGGCCTGAAAAAGACAATGGCAGGTAACAGCCATGTCTTCTCAGTAGCAAAGTAAATGGCACAGTATTCCATAGTATTTCTTGCTTCTGCTTTTCCTTAGAGAAAGCCCAAAACTTTGTGAGCCAAATGTATTTTGTCCTGGTGTGGCTGGCATTCTTGTGTCCTTTCAACTTGGAAATTCTTTGGTAGAATTCAGTAATCTCTTATTTTCTGTCACCTTATTTATCAACAAAGTCACACTTGGGCACACTAAACAGAGCTTTAATAAGATCCATGAGGGATTCTCTATATTTTCTATTTACTGCTGAAAAAGGAAAGAGTGGAAAAAAACAGGTGGTTTCCACAGGACCAGAGGCAGACCAGGCCTCAGTTTACCTGAGAATTCCAGTTGTGGCTCAAGAGGCAATAAAGACTTCTGTTGGCATTGAACTAGGAAACAATCCCCACCTCCTTTCTCAAATTTCTTCCAACAACCTTTCAAATGATATCAGAGGTGTATTTCAGCACATAATCAACTAGCTCCTTGTTTTTCAGTGGATTTACACACACAAACAAAAAAGAGAACTTTTTTAAAGGCAAAAACCTGGTATTTCAAATTTTATGGTACAAACAACACACACAAACACTACCCTGATGGTTAGTTTAAAAGGTTGATTCAGATACGTTAAGAGTAATCTAATGTGCATGAAACAGTCTGGAGTATGTAACCGAACTGAAGAAGAAATGGCACCGTCAGAATGGTTTTAAACCGAAACAGAGGCAGCATTTTGTGTGCTAAAGGAACACTCATGTATATTTTTTGCTTGCCAAATTCTAAGGCCTCTAGATGGATAACAAGAGACACAATCCAATAAAAGATGTGCTAATGCAAAGTAGCTCTGCCAGTGATGGACGGCATCCAATATGTTTAAAAATTAACACAAATTCACAACAGAAATAGGATCTGTTTAACTACCAGCACAAACCTTTGTCAAAATATACTAGCCCCGATAAGGGCTGTTGCAATGCTTCTGAAAGATGGACAGGCTCTGCCTTTAACATGTAGGTGAGAGGAGTGTCTTCTCTTAGGTTCGGAGCCAGCCAAGCAGAGGGCAGTGAAGCTGGGCTGGCCACCCACAGAAGCCATGATGGCTATTCCATTATACCATCAAGCCAAGAGAGGGGAGCTGAAGAGGCCAAGCAGAAGGTGGGCTGATCCAAGAGGGAGAGGGGAGGAGCCAGTTGTGGGAAGAGGCATGCTGCAGGGAGCCCTTTGACTTGGTGGGGACCTGTGAAGAGAAGAGCAGGCGAGGAGGCAGTGCCTAGGGTTGCCAGCTCTGAGTTGGGAAATACCTGGAGATTTTGAGGGTAGTCCCCGGGGAGGGTGGGGTTTTGGGAGAGGAGGGACATCAGCAGGGCCTAATGCCATAGTGTCCACCCTCCAAAGCAGCCATTTTTTCCAGGGGAACTGATCTTGGTCCTCTGGAGTTCAATTGTAACAGTGGGAGATCTCCAGGTGCCATCTAGAGATTGGCAACCCCAGCAGCTCCTCTTTAGGAATTGGAGACCTTGCACCCATCCTGTGAATACATAATTTACTATGCAATACTGAACAGATGACACTTTATGAAATTTTCTAGTGTAAGCTAACTAAGTGCTTGCACCACACGTTTAATATCATACACAAATAGAACAAATCTTACCCGCTTTTGTAGCTTGTTGATTGATCTACCTCTCTTGGAGATAAAGTCTATTCATTTGCGACTGAAGTTCTTTCAAGAAGGTCAGCAGTAAAAGATTTCTGCCTGGGTCACTCTGATCCTAGTCTGACATTCTAACCACTACTCCACACTGGCTTTGGCTACTGTGTGTGCTCTGAGTCTCTCTTCTGTCCTCTGAGGCACCCAGTGCTGGATACACAGCACTCTCTGTGGTGGGGAAGAGTCATTGCAGGGTGGTGGTGGGAAGACATTGCGGGGGGGTGGGGGTGGAAAGCCATCAAGTCACAGACAACTCATGATGACCCAGGAGGGTTTCCAAGGCAAGAGACATTCAGAGGTGGATTGCCATTGCCTGCCTCCATGTCACAGCCCTGGTATTCCTCCCATCCAAATACTAGCCAGTGTCGGCCCTGCTTAGCTTCTGAGATCTGAAAAGATCAGGCTGGCCTGGGCTATTTAGGTCAGGGTGGGGAAAACACATATACTACCAAGCATCTGCCCTCTGAGAAGGTTTCATGCTAATAAACCTAGTGAATAGCTGTAGCTTGTAATAGCCACCTTGTTAAAACCCTCTCATGTCTAAAAGCAACGGGTCAGTCTTTGCTTCTGGGTACTGTTGACTGCTTATTCTACTTGCCTGTGTTTCTTTTTGATCTCCAAAGATCATTTAAGTTTCAAGGACCCACTAGTCTCATACCTCTTCAGTGTCTGAGCCCGGACTTTGCGAGGTTAACTTCCTCTGTATTTGCCCCAGATGTATTTTCTGAATGTACTTCAGATGCTTTGAGGCGAAGGAGGTCCTTTTTTTTCCACCCTGAGCCTCTGCTGAAGTCATTCCACTTTCCTTTACTATCACCGTCCAAATTCTTTTTGAGAGGCTTCAGCGCTGTGATTTCCTCCTGCCGGTGACTTTGTGTTGAAGCGGCACTGCTGTCTTCAATGCATCGAACAGTTTGAATTTCCCCCTCACTTGGTTGCTCAGATTTCTACACTTGTTGTCTAGCCTTGCCTTTTTTATTGCCTAAAGAGATAAAGGAACTGAGCATGCAAGCTATAAGACACAATTTGCCAGACTTCACCAAACACAGAGGTGAACACCTCCCTGTGGCTGTAATAATAGCCTTGTATCGAGTTGGAAAGAAAGGGATAATGGGTTTTGCATAGAGTAAAATTACCTCTCGTTACAGCAAATGTAGTTGCCGGCATTATCTACAGCATGCATTGCAAATAAGCAAGCTGACTCCTATTAAGAGCAGTGCCAAAACTCTGAACTTGTAAAAAATATAGCTATACAGGCAATCAAATGATTAAGAAAGCATCTCGACTAAGAAGTGTCAGAGGGTTCTTTTTTTTTAGTTTATAAACACACCTGCTCCAGGCAGAGAGAGAGAGAGAATGAGAGAGAGACCTATACGAAACCTAGCAGTGCTCCCGCACGTTGCATAGACGATAGTGGGAATCAATGGTACACAGCGGAATAAGACAAAGCAAAAAGAAAAAGAAAAATCATTGTCAGAAAAGGAATGTACTTCACAGGCATTCTTGGTAGGAAAGAACAAAGCCCCAAATAGCTGCCAGTCTTTTTTACCCCATGGTTACTTAAACAGCATTAACCTCCATGCTGAGGTTATTTGAAGTTATAATTACTGGAGAAAAATCAACGGAATATTTACAAGTAGAACAAACGGCCATCCAAAGAGGGATAAGGAGGATCAGCAGACAGATTTCTGAAACATTTGGAGAAAATGTACAAAAGGATCTTTCAAGTTTGTGCTTTCTGTCTGTTGATTTGGTGAGGTTTATGGAGGAAATTAATCAGGAAGAATCCAACACTAAGTTTTAAATATATTTTTATCTGAATGCACTAGGTAAAAATCTATTATCATCCCTTGGCAAACATAAAGGGTCATAATTGCTTAAAATATCAGCAGAGATCAGCATTCCCTTTGTTCCTTCTATATTGTCTATACTGTCTACTATACTTCTATATTTCTGTAGTCTTTTCCATTATGTAGTTTGTTTATGCTGCTGAAATCACTGCAGGTAGCTCCGTTTGACTTTTACCATTTCAAGAGGAGCCATCTGACAGCCAGCTATTCCATCTTGGGCTGTTAAACAGAAGTAATGTTAATCCTGACCTGGATAGCCCAGGCTAGGTCTATCTTGTCATATCTTGGAAACTAAGCAGGGTTGGCCCCGGTCAGTATTTGGAAAGGAGACTGCCAAGAAATACCAGGCCTGCTATGCAAAGGTGGGCAATGGCAAACCACCTCTCTATGTCCCTTTCCTTGAAAACTTTACCAGGTTGCCATAAGTCAGCGATGATTTGACAAAGCTTTCCACCACCAATCTTACATTAAGGTTCCTACACATAGTCTCTCTCTCTCTCAGTCTTGCTAGTAAATTGCTTTGAGGACTTTTTCTACTTGTATTGAAACAAATCTCTCTATATAATAAAGCTGTTTTGGGGTGGCCACATTCCATGCACTCCCTCAGCCACTGGCCCGTCAACTGCCACTCAAGAGTACTCATTTGCCATTGGCCAGGTGCTGGGTCTGCTCCTCTTCCATGTCCACTCACCCTTCAGCCCTCTGTGCCCTGTCAGAATTACTGACAAACAGCTTTCTCTCTTGACAAAGATGCTTTTCCTGCTTGCTTCCAGTGTGGGACTAACTGTCCCCTCAGTGGCTGTTGGTAGGTGTCACAAAATGGCAGTTACCTGTGTTTGTAAGATGGCTGTGGTTCTTTGTTTAAAATTGTTGTGTCCGCTGACCACTCCAGGCCGTCAGCAAAGGAGTCTGAGCTTGAGTCCTCGTGAACAATGGGACTGGGGCTCCGAGCTCCTGCTTTGGGGAACCAATGGGAACGGCGGCGGGAATTCAAACCCGCCAATGGCACCAGGGGGCATTCCCCTTAGCATGTATACAGTTGGCCACTTGGCCAGGCATTTCTTGTCTTGTGTTGTATAATAGTGAACCATGCTGATCACTACATTGTTGTCCATGGTTTCATTATGCGTCTAACCCACTATACAATAAAAATGTTCCCCCATAAGGTTTAATTGAGCTGTAGTTCCAGAGAGGGGCCTGCAGTATTACTCACTGGGTTGAATGGGGCTTCCTCATCTGCTTGCCTACATTTCCCAGCATCTGCAAGGCCAAAAAGGGTGGGAAAACAGGGACTGTCTCAAGGCAGTCTTCATCTGTGGGAGCCAGCGGAAATTCAGCCACTCCACAGTCGGCTGGACTGGGGAATGAATGGAAGTTTCCCTGCTCTCTTGGGCAAGGGAGAGAGGCTGAAGTACAGCCAGTGGCCGGTCCAAGGAGAGATCCTATCCTGAGGTAGAGAGTATTGTGTGTAGGGAAAGATTGGTTCATAGTGTGTGCTTACCCCTACAGTATGTGTGTGGATACTTAAATAAATTATTTAATTTGGGCTAATAATTTGTGTTGTGCTCTGACCATATAGTCTCCCCTGCTCTGCACAATACCAAAGGGAGGGGGTAGCCCAGGGAAGCAAGGATAGGCCAGTCCCTTGGGTTGCTAACTTTCCAGGGATCCCCAAAGATTGGGGACTCCATCTCCAAATAGAGAGATTCGGCCAGAGGGTCTCACTGTCCTGCTAAAAAGGCAGTGACGATTCAGTGAGTCGTGGCAGTGAATTTAAGGAGTGAGATATGCGCATGGGACAAGGGTGGGAGGCAAACAGCTGAGTGGTAAACTGGAGCCCATTTCACCACAGTTGGCAACCAAGCTTGGTTCAGACAAAGGAAGGAAACCCTTTGCAGGCCTTTGTAAGGAACTCATTAGGGCCAGTCCTGAGTCTAGGGTTGCCAGCTCCAGGTAGGGAGATTCCTGGAGATTTTCTGGAAGAGTCTATGGGAAGCCAGGGTTTGGAGAGGGGAGAGGCCTCAGCTGAACAGAATGCCATACAGCCCACCTTCCAAAGCAGTTATTTTCTCCGGGGGGGTGGTGGAGATCTGTTGTCTGGAGTTCATTTGTGATACCTGGTGATTTTCAGGTTCCACCTGGAGGCTGGCTGCCCTAGGCATAGCAGTCAGTGCTTCAGAGCAGGGTCTGCTAGATCCAGGTTCTTGCTGTAGAAGCTGAGTGGGTGATTTCGGACCAGTCACAGACTTTCAGCCTAACCTACCTCACAGGGTTGTTGTGCAAGTCAAAAGAGGGAGAGGAGAATGATGTAAGCTGCTTTGGTCCCCATTGCAGAGAAAGACTACTTTTCCTCCTGGGAAACCATTCTTGCCAATCTCCAGGTGAGGGCTGAAGAGCACTCAAAATTACAACTGCTCTCCAGATGGCAGAGATCAGTTCCCCTGGAGAAAATGGTGGACTCTGTGGTAGTCAGGGCTTCAGAGCACAGAAAATGGTGGACTCCGGCAGTCAGGGCTTCAGAGCACGGGAGAGGCTGCAGGTGTGTGGGGGAGTGAATGGAAAGCTGAAGAGAGAGAGGGAAATAAATGTAGGTTGATGATTGGCTGGGAAGGAGATAGGGTTGCCAACTCCAGGTTGGGAAATTCATGGACATTTGAGGGGTGGAGCCTGGAGAGGGTGAGGTTTGAGGAGGGGTGGGATCTCATACAGGCACAATGCCATATCCACCATCCAGACCAGCCATTTCTTCCTGGGTAACAATTGTTGCCAATCTCCAGGTGAGGGCTGGAGATCACTGAAAATTACAACTGCTCTTCAGGTAGCAGAGATCAGTTCCTCTGGAGAAAATGGTGGACTCTGTGTCATTATACCCTGCTGATGTTGCCACAGCACATTCACGCTAAGTGCCCAAGGCCTTGGCACTCTCCCAGAGCCTCTTTCTAGAGCTTGTATTTATTTCCACAACGGGCCTTATTCCTAGTCAGGGCTTTTTTTGTAGAAAAAGCCCAGCAGGAACTCATTAGCATAATAGGCCACACCCAACAGCAGAAACCTATTAGCCTATTAGGCCATACCCCTGACAGCACAGCTGATTAGCCTATTAGGCCACCCCCCCATGTTCCCAGAAGTGGGGTCATCCAGCCATACCCACCTTTTGCTTCATTTTCTGTTTACCTTGTTTGTTGTCAAAACCCAGGCTTCTTTTGTAGCAGGAACTCTTTTGCACGTTAGACCCTAATGTAGCCAATCCTAATGAGTTTCTGCTGTTGGGTGTGGTCTGTTATGCAAATGAGTTCCTGCTGGGTGTGGCCAACTCAGGAGCCAGCCGGAACTCCGTTCCTGCGCGTTCCTGCCCAAAACTAGCCCTGTCCCTAGTTAATATATAATCTTCTGTGCCTAGGCTTGCCAGCTCCCCCACTAGGGCAGGGGTCACCAGCTTTGAGATCCCCCACCCCCACTTTTTAAGAACTGGCCACCAGGGGACAAAATGGTGGCCATGTTGTGACACTCTAGCATTAGCCAAAGAGTTAAAGGCTAGAGCGCCCCAGGTCTCTGACCGTCAGCGGGCATGTCTGGCTTCAAAGAGTGTAGTTCACTACTCGCCTCACCTCCTTAGCTCCACCCGCTCCCAGCATCCCTCATTTGATGGGTGATCTACTTGTTGGCCACCTGCATCCCTCCCAAGCCGATGCTGTCAGACCGAGGTGAGCCCCAAGCAGCAGGCAACCATCCCCTCGTTCCAGGCTCATGTGGCAACAGCACATGCTGCACTCTTTGGAGCCATCATAGTCTGGGTGCACCCTCACTGGGCCCTCACTGGCACCGCCGGGAAGAGCTGGGACTGGAGGTCATCCAACCTGCCCGTCCTGGCCATGCAGCATGCTCTCCAGGTGGGCGGGCGGTGGGAGGGGGGTTGCCAGACAAGTGTTCCCTCTAAGGTGAATGAGTTCAGTGCGCTGGGTGTTTGGCTGGCCACTGCCTTGCATGGCTCTGGGCAGCGGTGGGCTGACTTCCCTCTCTGCAGCTGAGGCCAGCTGGCAAGGTGGCAGGGTGGCTCCTCCTCGCTGAGTGCCTGGGAGGGAGGGAGGGAGTGGGCCAGCCAGAGCTCCTTCTCTCCTTCACCAGTTCCTTCTTATGGCCCCACACAGGAAGCAAATAATTTTACAGGCAACACCAGTAGCAGATTCCTGAGTTGCCTTACCTCCACCAGGCCATTGCGTTGGTTACATCACTGTCTCCCTCTCATAACTCAGTCTTGCTACTTAGCAGGCTGCAGAACCCCCAGTTGGAGCAAAGTATTAAATAAACATTACTGCACACAGAGGTGCCAGTGCAAACAATCCTTTAGATTAGACAGGCTTCAAAGTTCATGATATGTTAGACAAAGAGAGATGACCTTTAATTGATCTATGTCTCTATTTCACTATACAGCTCCCAAATTTAAACAGAAGTATGCAGTGGTCAAATTGATGGCCCCAGAAAGCTTCTCTCTTCTCTAATTATCCCTGACATTCTAAGGAGTTAGAGACTAGAATGGCAGGGCTCAGCTATGGGTAAGACCTTCATTTGAAAACCTGGAATTTCATTCAGCTTTTTACACAGCCAAGGAGCAGCTGAGAAGTTCAGTGATGTCCACAGTTCAAAGCAATCCAGGCTTTTTGTAATTCAAGTTCATTCCTAATTTGTAACCAAAGTGATTTCTGCTGACCTGACATTTACTCGAATTTTATATCAAGTCAATATGCATGCAATCCATGTGCCACTTGTAGTCTCTGGTGCTCAAGTGAAATGAAGAACTGAGAAGCCTTAACATGTTTCATGCTTCTTATTTGCCTTTGCAAGAGTTGTGGAATCCTTTGCTCAAGCACAGGGACCACGAAGTCCTGGGATCTAAACATCTAAGATCTCTTGTCAATGCCATCTGCAGTTACTGGAAGGAGACTTCTGAATGTCCTGATGCAGCAGAGACAGAAGGCTAAAGCTCCTATCACCTAAGAACATAAGAACATAAGAGAAGCCAATGCTGAATCAGGCCAATGGCCCATCTAGTCCAACACTCTGTCACACAGTGGCAAAAATACCAGGTGCCATTAGGAGGTCCAGCAGTGGGGCCAGGACACTAGAAGCCCTCCCACTGCTGCCTCCCCGCAGCACCAAGAATAGAGTGCATCACCTGCCCCAGACTGAGAGTTCCTATCTATACCTTGTGGCTAATAGCCACTGATGGACTTCTGCTCCATATGTTTATCTAATTCCCTCTTGAAACTGTCCATGCTTGTAGCTGCCACCACCTCCTGTTCATTCTGGTGTTGTCCATGTCCCTAACTCACCTTCGGTATGGTACATCTGGAAATATGCTTGCCACAGCAGCTTGTGACTGGGAGCAAACAGACAAGACACCGCACTTACCATATGTGCACCTAAAAGCAGCCTGAATCTTTGGCGTTGCCTACCAGTGTTGGAAAGGAGCTGCGGTGGCTCAAGTGGTTAAGACGCTGAACTGCAGGTTGTGGAAGGTCAGTAGTTCAGCAGTTCAAGACCTGAGAGTGCCACATGACGGAGTGAGCTCCCATCTCTAGTTCTAGCTCCTGCCAACCTAGCAGTTTGAAAACAAGAAATTGCAAGTAGATAAATAAGTACCACTTCAGTGGGAAGGTAACAGCGTTCTGTGCACCTTGGTGTTTAGTCATGACAGCCACATGACCACGGAGACGTCTTTGGACAGCGTTGGCTCTTCGGCTTTGAAACGGAGATGAGCACCGCAACCCTAGAGTCAGATTCGACTGGCTTTCGAACAAGGGAACCTTTACCTTTACTTTTTACCAGTGTTGGATAAAATCACATGCTACAGAAGCTCAAACCTGTGTTTGCCTCACCACTAGGGGTGGGCACAAACTGGGAAAATGCAGTTCAGTTTGTGGTTCATGGCATGCCTGGTTCGCAAACCATAAACCATCATGAATTTTTAGGGGCTAAATGAATTGGTTGGGTTTGTGAGGTTTTCAATGCAGTAGAACAACCACCCCCCACCCCTGGTGGGCTGGAGACACCAAACTTGCAGGGGATTTCTGGCTAACTCTCCTCTATCTGCCCTGAAAGTTTGGTGAGGATTGGATTTATGGGTTTTGAGTATCAGCCCCCCCAAAAAAGGTGCCCCCAGGAAAGTGCTTTCTGGGAAAATGAGAGGTGCAGGCTCAGGAGGTTCAGGAGGTATATAGAAGGGAGCCTGTGCAAGCTAGAGGCATCAAAATCACAGAGGACCTCCCCCTGATACTCCGCTACATGCCCTCCAAGTTATTTATGTACAGATTAGACTTAAGGGGTTTGAGTTATGGCCCCCCAAAGAAGATGCTCCCAGGAAAAATGTGAGGGGCTGGTTCAAAAGTGTATAGAATGGACCCCCTGCAAGCAACACACACCAAATGCACAGGGAACCTCATCCTGCTGCCTGCTCCTCTACAATCTCTCCAAATTGGGGGGAGATTACATTTCTTGGGTCCCAGTTACAGACTCCCCAAAAAGGTCTTCCCAGTGCTCTCTCTGGAAAAGACAGCTGCAGTTACAGGAGTCTATGGAACAGCTCAGGAACAAGCCAGTGACACCAAACTCACAGGGAAACTTCATCTGGGCAGACTGCCCCCCCTCCGCCAGATACTGGAAGCAAGGCAGGCATCCCCCCTGTGCTCACAACCCCCCTGCAAGTCTCCAAAGGCAGGTTCTGAAGGACAGAAAGGCAGACATCCCTATTGTTTTGACAGGGGCTCCCCAAAGTAACCCCACAACAGCTTGGCATGCCCCCTAGCCACACAAGACAAACAGGGGAAGTATGTCCATAACTCTCTCTCACACACACACACCCAGGCTGAAACACACAGGTCCAGAGTACACTGATCAACCAGGGAGTATTCTTCTATTCTTCAGAGGAATGAAAACACATGTCAAGCTCTACCTCCAAGTCTCCAAAGGCAGGTTCTCAATGACAGAAAGGCAGACATCCCACTCACTGTGGACACTGGTGGGAGGGCAGGAGAGGAGACTCATGGCCATGCAACAGAGGTCAGGACAGATGACAGCCTTGCATGATCAGAACTCCAGGGGATCGGCAGAGGCGGGCTTGGGAGACTTGGCAAGGTACTCCCTCACCATCACCTCTGCCAAATCCTCTGGCATTTCTGCCGCTGCTGACCTCCCAGTGTACCACCGACAGCCAGTAACAGGGCTCCTCCCTGGTTGGGCTCTTTGAGGAAGAAGCGATGGCCTGTGGCTCCTCCTCCTCCCCAGCTTCTTCCACCCACCGTTCCCTCTGGCCACATCTGTTGGCCTGTACTCTCTGCACTTCTTTGCAGAGCTCATGCTCATGCTTCCGTTGAATGAGCTGTGCATGCTGGAGAGCAATGCTGCCTTTTATCTGGGGGGTCACAGATACAGGCCAGCTTGTACTCCTCTTTCCTTGCAGAGAGGATGCAACCTGCTGGCGATGGCCACCGACAACCTCTCTGCCAAGGCCCCGACCCATGAGAGAATAGCCATCCCCTCAGGGCCATGCTTCAGTGTGGAGGCCAGCAGCCGTTCCAGCCTTCAAATCAGAAACAGAAAGTATGTCTTAAAGCTACAGTGATGCTATTTATAGAACTGTTCCATATACCACAGTGGGGTTGCCAGTCTCCAGGTGGGGCCTGGAATTCTCCCAGAATTACCACTGATCTCCTCACAGAATTACAACTGATCTCCAGACGGCAGAGATCAGTTCCCCTGGAGAAAATGGCCGCTTCAGAGGATAGAGTGTATGCATGGTTGCCAACCTCCAAGTGGTGGCTGGAGATCTCCTGGGGTTACAACTGATCTCCAGGCAAAACAGATCAGTTCACCTAAAGAAAATGGCTCCTTTGGAAGGTGAACTGTGGCATTATACTCCATTGAAGTCCCTCCCCTCCCCAAACTCCGCCCTCCTCAGGCTCCACCCCTAAACTCTCTGGGTATTTCCTAACCCAGAGCTGGCAACCCTAACAGTATGGTAACACATCCGTGATGAGCTCCCTTCCTAGGCTCTGCTCCCAAATCTCCAGGAGTTTTCCAACTTGGAAGTGGCAACCTTATACCACAGACTCAAAAACTGCTGTTTGGTTTCAGCTGTCTCCTGCTCAAATCAAACCTAACTTTGTTTTCGTATAATTTCCTGTTACATATAACTTCACAAACATTTCATTCAATCTTTCTGTTACTTTTATTTCAAGTTAGTATACATGGCATTTGGAAGCTGTAGGACGATGTAGGATGTTGGAAGCTGCCATAGACGATGAGTGTTCAGAACAGGAATTTTAAGAACTGATGTCTAGCAAACTGAGGTGGAACTGAATGAAAAATTATGTAGTCATCTGTTTGTTTCTCTCAAGTTCACTTCTTCTTATCCTTACAGGTTCCAGTGCTAATCTTTGTGTATGTACAGTCTACCCACGCAAAGAGGACTGGGGGAATTACTTGTTCACATGCGCACACAGGAAACTGTGCTCAGTTTTCGTTTCCCATGGACTAGCTTTACAGTCTGCCCAAGTGATTTCTCCATGATTTCTTCTTTACATCATCTTCATGTCATATTGTGGAACCCTAGATAAGCTGTCTGTGTTATGGTGTCTCCTACATCCCAGAAAGACAAGAGATAAATACATATGGGCTGTGATGTATATATACACAAAATTTCTCAGTTCAAGTGCAAAGGAAAACATTCTAATCAGTTGATTTCCTCTCACTTAAACTTAATTAGTTTGACATAAGCATCCTGAATAGGAAAAGTATTGAGTACTTAGTAATCATTAGTACAAAGACAAATCACACACAGCGCTTGGCAAACAAAAGATTAAGGGGGGAGAACATTTATAATTTTTTACATATGACACACTCACTTGAATGCACGTATGATCTCCCCGAGGAAGCCGCAGACAACCTTGGAATAAAGTAAAGAAACAATAAAAGAAACTACTTACGTTTTCATTTTAATGAGCTTCTGAAATGTTGTTGCTGTATTTATAAACAAAATTTAATGGGGTTCCATGCTGTTAGTAATTCTGTGATTAAATTTAGATAATCTGCCTTCTCATTGGTATAAAATCTAAAGCAAGGAGGGAAAAATACCCTTTTCACAAATATACCCAGCACCTAACACATTAACATTTATATTATACTTGGTATACATTTCACCAGTACTGGCTACTGTAGAATTTCTAGCTCTAATCTCTTTAAAAAAAAAACATTTTGCAAATAACATGATGAGAGCTTCTCTTCTCCTCCCAAGTCACACAATTAATGACTTATGGGAAATGGGGAGAATGGATGGATGAGGCTGGTTTTTACCAGTTAGCTTTCCCTTCAGGGATGCTTCCTTTGCTGGAAACTGCCTAATGCACAAGGGTCACAGGCAACCTTGGCATCTGTCCAGGGTCCAAATATTGCCAAAGGGCTCAAAGACCCCTATTAGCTCATCCCCAGACACCCTTCTTTCCTCATGTAATATATTTGCCCTGTTTCTGCCTCCATCTGGAGAGAGGATGCAAAAAACATAAAGGCCAACAATAAAACTTTCTTCAAATACATTAGAAGTTGGAAACCAGCCAGGGAGGCAGTGGGGCCCTTGGATGACCAATGGGTAAAAGGACTAGTGAAGGATGACAGGGAAATGGCTGGGAAGCTGAATGCATTTTTTGCCTCTGTCTTCACTGCAGAAGATGAGAAGTGCTTGCCCACTTCAGAACCACCGATTTCGGGAAGGGGTTTGAAAGACCTGAATCAGATTGAGGTGACAAGAGAGGAAATCCTATGATGGATAGACAATTTAAAAACTAATAAATCCCCAGGCCCGGATGGCATTCATCTGAGAGTTCTGAAAGAACTCAAATGTGAACTTGTGGATCTCCTGACAAAAATATGTAATCTTTCTTTAAAATCTGCCTCCATTCCTGAGGACTGGAAGATAGCTAATGTCACTCCCATCTTTAAAAAGGGCTCCAGGGGAGATCCGGGAAATTACAGGCCAGTCAGTCTGACGTCAATACCGGGTAAATTGGTGGAAACTGTTATTAAGGAAACAATTAGTGGGCGCACTGATGAACAAAAACTATTGAGGTAGACTCAGCATGGGTTCTGTAAGATCTTGTCTCACTAACCTGTTAGTGTTTTTTGAGGGAGTGAACAAACATGTGGACAAGGGGGACCCAATAGATATTATTTACCTTGACTTCCAGAAAGCTTTTGATACAGTTCCTCATCAAAGGCTCCTAAGTAAGTTCAACTGTCATGGGATAAAAGGACAAGTCCTCTTGTGAATCAGAAACTGGCTTATAAATAGGAAACAGAGAGTGAGTATAAATGGGAAACTTTCTCAGTGGAGGGTGGTAAGCAGTGGGGTACCACAGGGATCAGTACTTGGTCCGATGCTTTTTAACTTGTTTATTAACGATTTGGAATTGGGAGTAACCAGTGAAGTGGCTAAATTTGCAGATGACATGACATTGTTCAGGGTGGTGAAAACCAGGGAGGATTGTGAGGCACTCCAAAGGGATCTGTTGTGGATGAGTGAGTGGGCATCACCGTGGCAAATGGGGTTCAATGTGACCAAGTGCAAAGTGATGCACATTGGAGCCAAAAATCCTAAATATAAATACACGTTGATGGGGTCTGAACTGGCAGAGACTGACCAAGAAAGGGACCTTGGAGTCATAGTAGATAACTCAATGAAAATGTCTAGACGGTGTGTAACTGCAATAAAGAAGGCCAACGCTATGCTGGGGATTATTAGAAAGGGAATTGAAAACAAATCAGCCAGTATCATCATGCCCCTGTATAAATCATTGGTGCAACCTCATTTGGAATACTGTGTACAGTTCTGATCGCCACACCTCAAAAAGAATATTATAGCATTGGAAAAAGTGCAGAGAAGGGCAACTAGACTGATAAAAGGGTTGGAACACTTTCCCTATGAAGAAAGGTTAAAACCCTTGGGGCTCTTTAGCTTGAAGAAACGACAGCTGAGGGGTGACATGTTGTTGTTGTTCAGTCGCACAGTCGAGTCCGACTCTTCGCGACCCCATGGACCAGATTACGCCAGGCCCTCCTGTCTTCCGCTGTCCGCTGAAGTTTGCTCAATTTCATGTTCGTTGCATCAATGACACTGTCTAACCATCTCATCCTTTGCCGTCCCCTTCTTCTTTGACCTTCAATCTTTCCCAGCATCAGGGTCTTCTCCAGTGAATGCTCCCTTCTCATTTGATGGCCAAAGTATTTGAGCTTCAGCTTCAGGATCTGACCTTCCAAGGAACAATCAGGGTTGATTTCTTTTAAGATTGACTGATTTGATCTCCTTGCAGTCCAAGGGACTCTCAAGAGTCTTCTCCAGCACCATAGTTCAAAAGAATCTATTCTTCGGCGCTCGGCCTTCCTTATAGTCCAACTCTCGCAGCCATACATTACTACAGGGAATACCATTGCTTTGACCATGCGGACTTTTGTTGGCAGGGAGATGTCTCTGCTTTTTTGGGGGGTAAATACAGTTTATTATTGGATATATCACATGTTCATACATTTTCAACCAACCTACATATCCATTTTTCTAATTTCCCTTCTCCCCCCCAAACAAGGCTTCCCGCACTGCTCCAACCCCATTAATATCTCTCTTGTTCTAGTACAGTTACTTCTAAACTTATTTTCTCTTACAAACGGTAACAATTCAAAAGTCTAATTCTATTTCATTTTCCTCTTAATAACTATCAAAGCAGATCAAACCACGTTTAATGTCCCAATTTTTCAACAAGTATTTTTGAAAGTCTTTCCAGTCTTCAAAGAAAGTTTCATCTTCTTCGTTGTTTAACTTTCTTGTTAATTTGTCCATTTCTGCCAAAAACAACATCTTTTTAATCCATTCCCATGTTTCAGGTATTCTATCTTGTTTCCAACATTGAGCAAAAGTCAGTCTTGCTGCTGTAGTCAAGTACCATAATAGTGTTCTCTTGGCTACATTTATTTCTTCCATTTTAAGACCTAACAATAACATCTGTGGGTCTTTCTTAAAAGTACAATTCAAAATTTTTTGTATCTCATTGTGGATCTCTGTACAATACTTTACTGCTTTATCACATGTCCACCACATATGGTAAAAAGACCCTTCATGTTTCTTACATTTCCAACATTTATTAGACATACTTTCATTTATAATAGCAATTTTTTTAGGCGTCATATACCATCTGTACATCATTTTATAACAATTCTCTTTAACATTTACACAAGTTGAAATTTTCATTGACTTTTTCCACAAGTATTCCCAAGATGTCATTAATATCTCATTATTAACATTTACAGCCCATTTTATCATTTGCTCTTTTACAGTTTCATCCTCAGTGTACCATTTCAATAAAACCTTGTACAGTTTAGAAATCATTTTTTTTCCTTTCTCAAGCCATACAGTTTCAATTTCAATATTCTTTTCTCTAAAACCATGTTCTTTTTTATCGGTCTTAAATAAATCATAAATCTGTCTATACTTCAACCAATCATATTCAAATTCAACATCAAATCTATCTTTTAACACAAAATTTTTCCCTTCAGATTTTAGAAGATTTTTATAAGGTAGCCAATCTAGCCCTTGATTTCTTGAATATGGATTAATCACTTCAGCTGGTACAATCCAAAGTGGTCTTTCTTCTGAGAAGAATTTTCTGTATCTCATCCATGTCTCGAACAGTGATTGTCTTACAAAGTGGTGTTTAAAAAATTTATCCATTTTTACTTTTCCATACCATAAATATGCATGCCATCCAAATTTGTTATCATGCCCTTCCAGGGCCAATAACTTCTTATTCTCCAGATTAATCCACTGTTCCAACCATGTTAAACAGACGGCATCATAGTACAGTCTTAGATTTGGTAGTTGTAGGCCTCCTCTCTCTCTTGCGTCACATAAAATTTTCATTTTAATCCTTGGCTTTCTTCCTGCCCATACGAATCTGGATAATTCTTTCTGCCACGAATCCAGTACTTTCCTTTGTTTTAGTATTGGAATAGTCTGAAATAGAAACATCAAACGCGGCAAGATATTCATTTTTACAGTCGCGATTCTTCCCATCAATGATAAATTCAAAGTGTCCCATTTCTTCATATCTTGCTGAATCTTGTGCCACACCTTTTCATAATTGTTTTTAAACAAATCAATATTTTTCATGGTTAATTCAATTCCAAGATATTTAGTCTTTGTAACTACTTCACATTGAATTTTCTCTTGAAGTTCTATTTGTCTTTGTTTCGTCATATTTTTGCACATCACTTTGGTTTTACTTTTATTAACATAAAATCCCGCAACTGAACCAAATTCTTCAATTTTTTCCATCAATTGTGGTATTTTCTCAATTGGGTCTTGGATCATAAACATTACATCATCCGCAAATGCCCTGTATTTATAGACAAAACCTTTCACTGTAAGTCCTTCAATACTGTTATCTTTCCTTATCGCTGTCAATAATATTTCCAATATCCAAATAAACAACAGCGGGGATAACGGGCAGCCTTGACGTGTTCCCTTTTGGACTTGGAAGAAGTCCGTCTTTTCTTTATTTATATTCAAAGCCGCTTTTTGTTCTGAATATATTGCCACAATCATGTTTAAAAAAGACTGTCCAATGTCCATTTTTTCAATAACTTGCAGCATGAACTCCCAATTTAAATTGTCAAAAGCTTTTTCCGCATCTAGGAAGAGGAATCCAACTTCTTTTTCAGGATGCTTGTCATAATATTCAATTGCATCTATCACCACTCTTAAATTGTCTCTGATTTGTCTGTTTGGTAAAAATCCAGCTTGTTCTTCCGCTATTGTATCTTTCAGATATTTTTTCAGTCTCTCTGAAATTATTTTTGCAAATAATTTGTAATCGTTATTTAATAGCGATATTAGCCTATAATTCTTTACTTGAGTCAAATCCAAACCTTCTTTAGGTATCAATGAAATGTTTGCTTCTTTCCATGAATCTGGGATCCGTTTGGTCTTTCTTATCTCATTCGACAGAAGTACTAAAATAGGGGTTAGCTCCTCTTTAAATTTCTTATAAAACTTTGCTGTAAAGCCATCTGGTCCTGGAGCTTTGCCCAACTTTGCATCTTCTATCGCCATTGTCACTTCTTCTTTCGTTACTAAACCATTTAATAATTCCTTAATTTGTTTTCCCAGCTCTGGAACTTCAATCGTCTCCAAATATTTCTTGATTCTCTGTTGGTCAATTCCTTTCTTTTTGAATAATTTGGCGTAATATTTAAAAAAAGCCCTTTTTATACCATTCAAGCTCATAACATCCT
The DNA here is from genome assembly GCA_029375565.1 of Gekko gecko. Classification (NCBI taxonomy): domain Eukaryota; kingdom Metazoa; phylum Chordata; class Lepidosauria; order Squamata; family Gekkonidae; genus Gekko; species Gekko gecko. Next base: position 118,243,682 of record JAPDNY010000008.1, read on the forward strand.
TTCCATCTTCAGTAATCTTAGATATAAAATTCCTTTCTTTTCTATTTTTCAATTGCCATGCTAAAAACTTTCCTGGTTTGTTTGCACCCTCAAATGCTTTTTGCTGTAATTTCTTCAAATTCCAAAATAATTCTCTGTTTAGTAGAACGTTCAACTGATCTTGCAGAAAGTGGATCTCTTTAATAATCTTCTTCTTCCCTGGTCTTTTCTTTAATTCCTTTTCTTTTTGTCGAATTTTTTCATGAAGGTCTTTCTGTTGTTGGATCTTTTGCTTTTTGTCCTTGGAGTTCAGAGAGATAAGCATACCTCTCATTACTGCTTTGTAAGCATCCCATACAACTTGTATATCCGTACCTTTATTCAAATTCAGTTCAAAAAAACTTTTCGTTTCCTTTTTTAAGATCTCATTAATTTGTTTTTGATCCAATAAATCTTCATTAATTCTCCAATATAACTGTTTAGGTTTTGCTTTAGATATCCAAAGTAGGGGATTATGATCAGAGTTAGTTTTCGGTAAAATTTGTATTTTATAAGTTTTTTGCGCCATCTCCTCTGACATCCAAATCATGTCAATTCGAGAAAAGGAATTATGTCTATTCGAATAAAACGTATAGTCCTTAGTCTTAGGGTTCCACTTCCTCCAAACGTCTTCCAATTTCTCTTGCTTCATCAATTGAAAGAAATTTTTTGGTAACTTTCCAACTGTCTCTCCACTTGCTTTGGACTTTCTATCCAATGTGTTATTCACTGTACCATTAAAGTCTCCAGCAAGAACAATTTGGTCATAATTTAAACAATCCAACTCTTTAGTCAAGTCATTAAAGAAAGTCTCTTTTGCACCATTGGGTGCATATATATTTATAAGCAATGTCTTTTTTCTGTTCATCAGTATTTCCACGCCAACATACCTTCCTTCTTTATCCGAGAAAATTTGTTTAGGATCCAATTCTTTTGAGATATAAATCACTGTTCCTTTTTTCTTATTAGTTGCTGAGGAATGAAATTCTTCTCCCAATTTTTTATTAGTCAAATATTTGTTGTCTTGTTTTCTAATATGTGTTTCTTGTAAACAAATTATATTACATTTTTGTTTCTCCAGCCAATGATTCACTAATCTTCTTTTGCTTGGTGAATTTAGTCCATTTACATTCCAAGATAAAAATTTGTAATCCATAGTGGTGTTGAGTTAAATATCTTTAAAATCATCCAGATTACTCTCTTTAAATCTGTATAAATCTCCTTCAGATTTAAGAGTAGATCTCACCGAGTTGTACATAAATGTAAGTCCATATGGAATCTCCCATCTGAACCTAATGTTCATTTCTTTTAGTCTGTCTGTCAATTTCTTGAATTTCTTTCTATCTTGTAGAATCGGTCTCGGAATTTCTCTCAAAATTATTATTTTCTTTCCATTAATTTCCAACGGTTGTGTAAATTGTTTCTTGAAAACGTCTTCCTTCATCTTTGTTGTCACGAATTGAACAATCACATCTCTGGGTAATTGCTTTCTTTTGGCATAAGCTGAATTTACTCTATAAATCAAGTCAAAGTCTGCATCCAAATCTCCCTCATCTTCCCCTACATAAGTTGTCAATGTCTTAATTACTAGAGCCCGTAGATCCTGATCTTCCTCCTCTTCTATCCCTCTCAATCTCAAATGATTCTGAGTAGCCCTATATTCCATCATGGTCTCCAGTCTTGTATTTTCTAACAGGGTTTTTTTAACCTTTTGTTCCATATCTTCAGATTTTGTCACCAGACTTTTGACTTCCTTTTTGAGTTCTTCTGTATCTTTTTTTATCCCTGACACTTCTGTAAGTACCAGTTCTTTCAGTTCTTCCATATTTTTTTTCTGTACTTGGACTTGCACTTGTTCTATTTGCTCCAATTGAATTTGCAGCTGTTGTTGTAGTTGCTGTTGCAGCTGTGATTCTATTTGTTTTCCAAGATTCTGCACCACTTCGGTCATCCGTTTTTCCATCGCTTCCATAGCTGCTTGCCACTCTTTTTTTCCTTTGCAGTCATTCTTGGGCTAGGTGATGAAGCAGCTCTGGGTCTTGACCTCAAATCCGTCTTGGAGACAACTTCAATGCTAGTCAGTCTTTGTATTAGCAGTCTTCAAGCCAAATCGCCACCTTTAAAACTTGTTTAAACGCTTTTTCGGCTTGAAAATAACTTTTTAAAATTTAGTCCTCCCCAAAATGTCGGGCGCAATTTCTCTATGATTTTCTGGCTAGAGTAGGCTCCTTCCAAACTTCCTGTTGATCTGTCCGTCTCTGTAATCCAACTTCCGGTAAGGGTGGTGTCACACAATAAAATGTCCATCCGTTTCGAGCACAACAGCCTCTAAAACCTCCACTCTAGCCCACTTCCTGTATCATAGAGTCACAGTTAGTTTCGTTTCTGCTACGTAAAGTTTAGACTTGACTGACCACAGGAATGCAAAACAAAGTCACTTTTCAGCCTTTTTCTCTAAAGGAAAGCTTTCGTTTTACTTTTAATTCAAGCGGAATAGTTCCTTAAAGGTTTCAACGCTTATCCGTACGTTTCAATTTCACAATCTTCTTTAAACCGGTAAGCTCTTATTCGTTTGTTACCTTGCTTGTAATCTCGGGGTTTCGCGGTGCTTCTTCTGTAAACGATGTTAATCTTGATGATAAAGAGATCGGTAGATGGCGAATTTATGCTGAATTCTCAGCCCGGCTGGCATCTGTAGAGTTGATTTGCAACTGCCCTCTTCACGGAAGGAGATCAAAGTGTAAACAAGCTTCCTCCGAAGCTTATCCACACCGATCTCAACTCCCCCTCAGGCTTCGCTGCTTGCTTGCCACTCCCCCACCTGGAGAGTGCTGCGCTGGGCCAGATAAAGCCCAGACTGTCATCAGATGCCGCAGTACACTCTGCACAACTCGCAAAGTGTGTCAATTCGCCATTTTACTCCGACCGGAAGCCGAGATGTCTCTGCTTTTTATCATGCTGTTTAGGTTTGCCATCGCTTTCCTCCCAAGGAGCAGGCGTCTTTTAATTTCATGGCTACAGTCACCATCTGCAGTGATCTGGGATCCTAGGAACGTGAAGTCTGTCACTACTTCTACGACTTCCCCTTCTATTTGCCAAGGAGTGATGGGGCCAGATGCCATGATCTTAGTTTTTTTGATGTTGAGCTTCAAGCCCACTTTTGCGCTCTCCTCTTTCACCCTGAGCAAGAGGCTCTTTAGGTCCTCTTCACTTTCTGCCATCAGAGTGGTATCGTCTGCATATCTGAGGTTATTGATCTTTTCCCCAGCAATCTTAACTCCAGCTTGTGATTCATCCAGGCCAGCATTTCGCATGACATGATCGAAGTTTATAAGATTATGAATGGGATTGAGCAGGCTGAGAAAGAAGTACATTTCTCCCTTTCTCACAATACAAGAACTCATAGGCACTCCATGAAATTGCTGAGCAGTTGGGTTAGAACAGATAAAAGGAAGTACTTCTTCACCCAAAGAGTGATTAATATATGGAATTCACTGCCACAGGAGGTGGTGGCAGCTACAAGCATGGACAGTTTCAAGAGGGAATTAGATAAACATATGGAGCAGAAGTCCATCAGTGGCTATTAGCCACAAGGTATAGGTAGGAACTCTCAGTCTGGGGCAGGTGATGCACTGTATTCTTGATGCTAGGGAGGCAGCAGTGGGAGGGCTTCTAGTGTCCTGGCCCCACTGCTGGACCTCCTGATGGCACCTTGTATTTTTTGGCCACTGTGTGACAGAGTGTTGGACTAGATGAGCCATTGGCCTGATTCAACATCGGCTTCTCTTATGTTCTTATGTTCTTATGATGTTGATCACATTTGCAGGCCGGAGAGCCAGTATGGTGTAGTGATTAAGAGAGGTGAACCCTAATCTGGAGAACTGGGTTTGATTCCCCACTCCTCCACCTGAAGCCTGCTGGGTGACCTTGGGCCAGTCACAGTTCTCTCAGAACACTCTCAGAAGAAGAAGAAGAGTTGGTTTTATACTTTACTACCCGAAGGAGTCTTGGAGTGGCCTTCCCTTCCTCTCCCCACAACAGATACCCTCTGAGGTAGGTGGGGCTGAAAGAGAGCTCTGAGAGAATTGTGACTGACCCAAGATCACTCATCTGGCTTCATGTGGAGGAGTGGGGAATCAATCACAGTTCTACAGATAAGAGTTCAACACTCTTAACCACTACACCAAACAGGCTCAGCCCCAGGTAGGACCTGGGTATCCCCTGGAATTACAGCTCATCTCCAAACTACAGAGATCAGGTCCCCTGGACAAAATGGATGCTTTGGAGGGTGGACTGTGTGGTCCCTGTCCTCCTCAGGCTCAATCCCCAAATCTCCAGGAGTTTCCCTACCTGGATCTGATAACTCTACACCCCCATTCCCCACCAGTTGCCAGGGGGGACCCAGCAACCCTACCTCACAAGGTGCCTGTTTTGGGGAGAGGAAGGGAAGGTGATTATCAGCCACTTTGAGATTCTTTAAGGTAGATGAAATTGGGATAAATCTACTCCTCTTCTCCTACATTGTTATGCATTGAAAGTGTGTGTGTTGCACCAAAGATATCCATGTGCACCCAAATAAACAGAATAAACAAATAAACAGAAGGCATTGATCATGGTTACAGGGAGTTACTAACTGTTAATGGTGCCATAGCTAGGCCACAACAAGATGGCAGATCCTACCTACAATAGGTTGAATTCAACTGAACTGGTATGAATAGCAACAGGAATGGGAGAAAAAAAATATTGTTTCTGAAGGACCTGGACACATGGACTCTTGGGGAAAGGGATGCCCACTGGATTGTTGAATCTGGGACCAGCAAAGAATGCCTAGTTTGTGCAATGAATTTCCCAGGCATGCCACAGTGTAACTAGGAGTAGAGACATTACGAATTTAGGGGTTCAAGAACTTCACAGCCAATTCTACCACCTATGGTGGACATGTAACAAAGCCAAAAAAAATCTGAATACAAATACATTCATATATCCAGAAGATTTTAATGTACAACTGAAAGCAGAGGCCTTTTTGTTGGAATTAATGGACAGACAGTTATGGAAATTTGGTTTTGTATATGAAAACGGCAGCAAGATTACTATATATGCAAAAATGGAAAACTTCATCAATACTTACAATTAAGCTAGTGAAGATGATGGAACTTGCTGAGATGGCCAAACTTACTTCTTTGATTAGGGAAAAGACATTATCCACTTTTATTTGCCAACTGGAAATCCCTTATAGACCTTTTGCACAAAACAGGGAAAAAATGAACTAATGATTTGTTTTGAAGACAGGGGAGGGAATAGATTATAGGGGGGAGAGAGGTCTTTCTTTTTGTAATTATAGAGTAAGAATGAATAATGTAGCTATATTTCTATCTGTCATAGAGAAAATCAGTAACTTTTCCTTTATATTTCTTTATAATTTTTTATAATTTTTCTGTTTCATTTTTTATTATTATTTCTTCTTTTTTCTTTTCTGTTTTATATTTTGCTCTAAAAATTTTCAATAAAAATTTAATTTTTAAAAAAGAACTCCACAACCAAGCTGGCACTTGATGAAGGAATTAAAAGTTCCGAAGTTAGAGCTGACAAAAGAAAGACCAATAATGGTTATTGGGTATATCCCAAATAAAACAAAAATATCTTCACCCATGTTGTGCAGAAAATGTGTACTTCCCACTCTAGTCTATCTGTTTCATTAGCATTTTGCCAGATTTATTTTATAATTATTCAATTAGATTTTTAAACTTCCCTCCCCTATAAAACAGGGCTCAGGGCGATGTAGAACAATAAATGTAGACATATATTAATTGGCAATAAAAACAATAAAATCCAGTAAAATATAATAATCAACCTAATAAGATGATGTTAAGACTACCAATTATGCCACTGCCACGGTGGGGGGGGAGAGATAGGAAGACAGGAGTACCAGACGGATGGAGACCATTGCTGTCTTCAACCAAATGTTTGGTGGAACATCTCTGCCTTACAGGCCATGCAGAATTGTATCAGATCCTGCAGGGCCTGGATATTATTTGGCAAAGAGTTCTACAAGGTTGGGGCCAGGGCAGAAAACACCCTGGCCCTGGTCAAGGACAGCCAGATGTTTCTCATGCTAGGGACCACCAGTCAGCTCTTATTTGCCAAGTGCAATGCTCTCTGGGGGTCATACCAGGAGAGGTGGTCCTGAAGGTACATGGGTCCCAGACCATTTAGGGCTTTAAAGGTTAATACCAAAACCTTGAACCTGATCCGGTACTCCACCTGGATCCAGTGCAGATCACGCAGCACAGGTTGAATGTGTGCCATCTGTGGGGTCTTGGTAAGGACTCGCACCACTCATTCTGGACCAGCTGAAGTTTCTGGGTCAATCTCAAGGGTAGCCCAACATAGAGCAAGTTACAGTAGTCTAATCTGGATGTGACCATTGTTTGGATTACTGTGGCCAAGTCAAGGCAAGATAGGTAGGAAGCCAGTTGCCTGACTTGGCTTAGCTGGGGAAACGCCAGTCTTGCAACATTTGTGATCTGGGCTCCCATTGATAGATTGTTGTATTTTAAAGTAAGCAATATGCATTCCAGAGAGATAGCTTTGTTGGCACTCTGTGTATACAGTGGACTGTAAGACAATTCCCCAGGCCTGCAAGTATAAGTCCTAACATCATTTTACATGAACTTTAGAGAGTATGCAAAATCACAGGGGGCTGTTCCATTTCACTTCTAGCACTGATACATCAGATCAAGGAAAGAACTATCAACTAGGAATGGGCATGAACCGGCTGATGAACTAAAGTTTATCATGAATTTTGGGCAGTTCATGGTTCGCAAAGCAACATTTGTGAACTGAAGAGCCACCCCAAACTTCCACAAATGTTGATGCAGTTTGTGGCAGTTCGTGGTGGTTTGTGAAGAGCAGAAAACAGGGGTTTAAATGGCTCTGAGTCATTCACAAAAAAAACAGCTGGCTCTGAGCTGGTTAAACCCCTGCTTTCTGCTCTTCACAAAAAACAGTTCTTCACAAAAAAAATTAGCTCAGAGACATTTCTCCCCCAGCTTTCTGCTCTTTACAATTTTTAGCAGTGAGCAGAAAGCAGCGGGTGAAATGCCTCCCAACCATTTCACACCCTGCTTTCCACTCACCCTGAAGAGCTGTGTCCAGCAGAAAGCAGGGGGTGAAATGCCTTTCTGATATTGCATCCCCCTGCTTTTTGTTTGCTGCCAAAAGCTGCAGTGAGCAGAAAGTTGAGGGTAAATGACCTGGAGCCATTTAAACCCCTGCTTTATGTTCCCCACTGCTTTTCATGGGGAGTGAAAAACAGAGGTTTAAACTTTAAAGGCTCACAAATGATATGAACTGGTTTGTTTAGCAAACCAGCCTATCATTTCGTGGTTCAGTCCATGATTCAGCCATGAACCATGAACCTAACTGCAGAAATGCGGTTTGAGCCCAACCCTAGTATCAACAACTATGATACAATATGAGTGGGCTCTTTTATTACTATAAATTGTCAGGGAAGTTGGCAAAATGTCCTTCCCTTGAGTGAAAACTCAAGACTGTCTTTGAAGTGCTGTAAGACTCATTCTTGCTGGGTTCGTATCAACAGACTAACATATCAACTTAGAGGAAATTGTGAGGAGGGGGTGTGGTTTAGTCGCAAAGCTTCTGTTCCGTAAGCAGAAGGTCCTGGATTCAATGGGACCTGGCATCTCCAGTTAAAAGAGTTAGATAGTAAGTGAAAGGCCCTGGAGAACTGCTGCCAGTCAGAGAAGACAATAGTAGTGACCTTGATAGAGGAATGGTCTGACTCAGTGGAAGGGAGGCTTGCTGCAGTCTTGGAATCCCCATGCAATTGTAGTGTGTTGAGAATGGACAAAGCTTTCAAAACTTTGCAGGATTAGTTCCCTAGGACATAATGTTCAAGACATACTTTAATGTAATGCTAGGTATAAAATCACCTTGCACTGACATTGGCATATATTTTTATAATCAGTGTCTTCTCTTCTGCTATTGTGGAGCTACATACAATGTTTCCTCTTAGGTACATATTCAGCTTTTCGTGTTACACAGATGTGATGGAGAGCAGAATCCCATTTTTGCGTCACACATAAGTATTCCATAGGGCTGACGCACACTCCTTGGTGTTATATCCTTTGCAGTAGGAACTGTTTGAAAAATCAAGGTGGGAATTGTCATTTGGCTGTGTATTTTTTAAAAATTACATCTTGAACATATTCCCCTAAGCTCTTGAATATTTCGAAGATTGAAAAGGTTCTTTTAATAGGAATATAAATTAGGGTATTTCACTTAAATGTCTCACCTTAGTTTAAAAAATATAGCTAAAATGAATGTTATTCTAAGGGGGGGGAACCTTAAATTTGTGATCCAAATGAAAGATGACAATGAATACGTCCCATCTTTGACTTCTCATTATCCTGCTGAATATTATCTGGCTTTGAAGAAGAAAACCAGCAAGCACCAACACTCATCAGCAAGTTGGCTTCTCAGCTGCTTACAGAGCTAAGGCTTCCAGAAAATACATCTCCGTTCTGGTAAATAAAGCCCCACCATCAGCGCTGCATTAGCTCCAGCTTGTTAACCAATTAATGTTTTGTGAATGTGCCAAGAATAGCATTCGTTTTCCAAACGCTTCGCATCCATTTTGCCCTGGCTGTCAGTCTTCATCAGCGATGCACCTGCTTGAAGGAAGCAGAGCCAAATCAGCATTAATAGGAGTTTGTATAGAGGGCAGAGATCAGATTTATTAAATCAGCGTTAGCCACTTGTCCATCATCTGATTGCCAATTTACCCCCATGCCAACTGAATTCACACATATTAAAATCAACCCCAGGAGCCAATGTGTTGAATATTTGGGGGGGAGGGGGTAAGTGCTACCCTGGAAGGTGTGCTCAGATACATATCTCAGTATGAGACTTGCTGTCTGAACATTTATAAATGAATATGAAAACAGCACAACCACTCCTCAAAAGGGAGGGTTCTAAAAACAGGAGGCTAGAATGTACTAAGAGGAAGGGCTGTGGCTAAGTGATAGAGCATCTTCATGCAGAAGGTCCCAGGTTTGTTTTATTTACATATTTATGCCTTGCGTTTCTCCCCAGCATTCTGTGCGCCTTGGTGTTTAGTCATGCCGGCCACATGACCATGGAAATGTCTTCAGACAGCACTGGCTCTTTGGCTTGGAAATGGAGATGAGCACTGCCCCCTAGAGTTGGATTCGACTGGCTTTCAAGCAGTGTTCCCTCTAAGCTGAGTTAGTGTGAGCTAGTGCACAGATTTTTAGCCTCCAGCTCACACATTTTTGTGTTAGCTCAGGAAGGATTGCTCCAGAGCAAACTAATTTATGCAGTAGCCAAATTCTCTTGCTCACAACTTTAATGCCAGTAGCTCACAAAGTACCATTTTTGCTCACAAGACTTGGGGCTTTATTTCGAGCAAGGGAAAGCTTTACCTTTACTTTCTCCCCAGGAGGGACCCAACATTCTGTTTTATTTATTCCATTCTCTGTGAGGTAAGTTGAAGCTGAGAAAGAGGGACTGGCTCAAGTTATCCATGTAGGGTTGCCCGCTCCAGGTTGGAAAATAACTGGAGATTTGGGTGGGTAGAGACTGGAGATGGTGGAGTTTAGGGAGGGGAGGGACCTCAGTGGGATACAATGTGATAAGCAGCCATTTTCTCCAGGGAAACTGATCTTGGTCATCTGGAGGTCAATTGTAATAGCAGGAGATCTCCAGGTTCCTCCCCGAGGTTGGCAACCCTACTTTCATGGTATAGCAGGGAATTCAAGCCTGAGTCTCCCAGATTCCAGTCTGACACCCTAGCCACCATGCCATGCAAGCTGTCTAATCCCCAGTATTTCCAGTTAAAAGGTTGAGGCAATAGGTAAGGAAAACCAGTATTGGGCCTGAAATCCTGCTGCCAGTCAGAGAAGACGATACTGGCCTGGATATATCAGTGTTCTGATTCAGTACATGGCAGCTTCATCTGCTCATTATACATTGAACATAATTTCAACTATTACATTAAATCAAAGAGAATAAGATATGTGATTGGATGTTATCCTTAAATGTTCCATTCCAAATATTTATAAATGACACCTATCTTTCCCACTACTCTTTTAAAGTCAGTCAATATTAGTAAAAATATGAAAAGACACAGTCCAGACTTTTTGAAGCCATTGCTTCCAACAGGGCAAATGGTATTTCCCCAGGGTCATTTCAGATCAGGAAAATGGTTCAAGCAGAAGGCTTAATCTCCCTTCCCACAGTCCTGATCTGGATTGGACCTCCCTGTGCTTGAATTTTAAATTTTAATTTCTAATGACACGTGTAGTTGAGTCCTTGGACTTCAGCCTTTGTTTCCTTTTTTATACACCTCAGGTCTCTTTATCTATTTCAATTGTTATTGTCAATGGTTTTGTAACCACAATGGAGAATACTGGGACAGCAGGCATCTGTGCCACCATCTTGTTTGTAGCTTAATTACTTCTGATTCAAAAATATTGACCCGTAGTGCTTGGGTCCTTAGGCATTAGTGGAATCCAACATACAAAGTTTCCTCTTAAATTGTATTTCCTGCATCATCAACAACAACAATTCATCAGGAAAAACTTTTCCAACCATCATGACAAAATAGGGAGGAAATCTGTATCTTCAGAACTGTAGTGCAGCCACCAAAGGCACAAGAGTCCTTCTAGCTTTCATATGCAGCCATGAAACCATGGTTAAGGCTAACCATGGTAAGAAAACCCACTTCCAATCCTGGCTTCAGATCCTGGTTTTACAGATGCTCATTAACCATCGTTAGTAAAGTGATCCATGTTCTGATGGTATGGTATGGTAAACCAATCCAATGGGTTTCTGTTATCTATAGTACAAAACCTCACTCCTCTGCCATCTATCCATTGCCCAACAAACTTCAGACTGGTACATTCTAGAGAGAACAGGACAGACCACAGTGAAGTGGTGTAGATAAGAAACTCTTTCTTTCATGGACAGATGGATCTAAACAACTTCTGTGACCATGGGAAATTAAAACCTCATCTTCGAATATACTTTCCTGATTGTATTTTCTCAGTCCCTGCCTCTTGCATTCCCTGTGGCTGAATGAAGACTGCTAGTTTGCTCAGTGGGGTGGGAGGATAGGACTAGATCCACCTATCAATTAGTTCTATGTGATAAATGTTCATTCTACCATGTCTCCATGGCCTGGTGCATCATACTGATGCTACTTCTGGTGTTTTATTTACAAACTTAGATGTCTAGATGGGGGTTAAAATGAAGTCTTTATTGTAGCTAATTCAAATTATTGATACATGGTCTTTATATGCATTCTTAAGCAAATTTTGCTGTTTCAAAACTTTCGTATCTATTTCATTTATTTTATGGATTCCAATAGTCCTAATTGCCTAAGAATTATTTTATTGGAGAAACAATGACAACTTGCTAGGCAACAAAAAGAAAATCATTGCTTCCCCCATTTTGGGGAGCAGACGCAAGCAATCACTATTGCCTTTGTCATCATCTTGAATTTTAATGGAGAAGCCTGGAGGTACATGTCTAAGACTGCAGTCACACACACTAAATAATCCACTTTCAATTCACTTTCAGTGCACTTTCCAACTGGATTTTGCTGTGTGAGCTGGCAAAATCCAGTTGGCAAGTGCACTGAAAGTGGATTGATAGTGGGTTATTTAGTGTGTGTGACCATAGCCTAAGAGACCCTGCATAGTCTTCTGAAAACATATAGTAGTTTTCTACTTAAGTGGTGCATCCTTTTAAAAATGTCTTTACTTCATTTATATTCCACCTTTCTCCCCCAACTGGGACCCAACTGAACTCAACATTGGCTGAGTTCAGACTGGCAATTTGCCCCGCTATAGCCACATTTCAGCCACATTTCCCAAGCAGATTAAAGGGGGCGTTCACACAGGCACATCTGCCTGGCATTCCCCACCCGTAGGGTGCCTTTATCCCGCATCAGAGAGTGCCTTTATCCCGCATCAGTCCGCTTCTGGGAAGTGTGAACGCTCAGCTGAAAACCCGGGAGCAACCCGCATTGTGCATAAGGCAGCAGTGATATGATTGGCTGTGTTCTGCTCTACCGCCCAATGCGGTGCCAGCACAACGGGATCCAAATCAGCTATGTGCATATGTGTGTATGAGCGCATGAGTGCTCATGCGCTCATACACACATAACCGATTTACCAGGGAAAAGCTGTTTACAGTCGTGCCTCTGGGCCAGCAGTCTGAACGCTCCCACGCGCCTCCTCCTGGTATGCTCCCGCATCAGTCGGCCCCATGTGACCGGGAAAACCCAGAACAGTTTGTTCCAGGGCTTTTTTTCCACCACTGGCTCCCGCTTCAAACTGAACTTAGACATTGTTCTCCTCTCCTCCATTTTTTCCTCACAACAGACAGCTCAGGCAGAGAGAGAGAGAGAGAGAGAGATCCAGCGTCATCTAGTGAGTTTCCATGGCAGAGGGGGGTTTCTGAATCCAGCTCTCCAAGATCCTAGTCTACCCACAACACTACATGGTCTCAGTCTTAGCTCAGTCTTAGTTCAGTATGGAAACATGGTACCTATATTGACATTTGACTTTGAGCAACATGCAATTTATTTAAACCTAATAAATGTATCAGTCAATTTATTTGACAGGCATAGGATCAATCAACTAAAAATTATTTAACCTTTGCCTTGGCGAATGAACTCGGTGGCATAAACGAGGGGTGGGGTAAATGTGCTTTCAGATCAGTGCTGACCATCCTCTTACTGCTAGTCTGCTACAAATTGCTAATTAAAATTAACCTGTACTTTTAAAATTCCATTCAATGGGTAATAATGCTGATGATTGTGCAAATAACAATAATAATATAATATTATTGGGGGAAGGGACTTTGGTACTAGGCTTGCTAATGATTTCCAAGGCAATTTGTGTTAATACTGCAAAAAAAGCCTCCCATTGTGAGCTGGTTGCAGCTATGTGCATTTTCCCAAGAAAAGTGTTATGCATCGGTAATTAGAACTCAGCCTTTTGTTGTTAGCAGTAACCCCACCAAAGCATGCTATGGGCTAGTGGGGGGAAAAAAGACTAACACTCCTTGCTGAGGCTAGGATGCACAGTTACCTTGTCTTCCAACCTGCATCTGGTCAAATGAATAGTTTTGCAGCTTGTTGTATAAATAGAATGTTTGTTCTACATAATGGATTTTGGTGTGATATGGTAAATATCGACTCCCGGGTGGGCTAAAATGCATAATTCATTGTGTAGCACATTCCAGCCACTCTGTCTCTTGCATGATTAACACAGGAGGCACACATTTTACTTTTTCGGGGGGATGTAGAAGCTGGCATAGAAAGTTGCACAGATGAATACCAAGTGTTCAGATGTGTTGCAGAAAATTACCCAGCTCCATTGCAGGATATCTTCAAGCCACCTCTGTGGCTTCTGTACATTATCATTAAGGCAATATGGTGATTTCAAGGCTTCCGAGATTGAATGCGCTTCGGTGAGACCACCCTAATATTGTTATCTTGGCTATACTGCACATATTGCTGTTTGCGGTACACACAAGTGACTCAGAGTAATGCCTTTTAGGCTGTGTTTAACAAGGAAAAAAAAGTTTACAGAAATCAACAAATAATGGACATATGAACTTACTGTGAAATGATTGGCTGTTCTGCTGGGAGGAGGGTTTGGAGCTCAGTCAACAAGGACTTCTGGAACAGAAACCTGGTGTTCATAGCTTCCCAGCATACATGCATATTTAAACCCATAATTAATTTGTAGGGCATGTCTACACTACAAGCTCAGGATGGTTTCATAACGATTTAACAATCAGGGCTCCCTCAAAGGAACTCAGAATTCTCTCCTAGCAGTCCTTAGCTTCACACAGAACTTCAGTTGCCAGAAGGAGCGAGAAATCAGGGATTTCAGATAACCCACCTCAGCTCTGTGGTGTAGATATGTGGTATTGGCTTCTCTCAGCCCCTTGAGATTCCCAGGCTTCAGTCTGCTTTGTGTGAGTTTTTAATAAAATCCACAAGCACAATATTCCCTCCCTGACAGGAAATGTGAACTACTTAGTTCTCTGAACGTAATAGGGGCTCAGTGCTGGTGATATGAACAACATATGGAAGTTATAGGGTTGGATTAGCAGGCTCTATCCTGTTTCTCCTCCATGCATGAATTTTACACAGCATTGTCATCTGCAGTGGGATAATGTGAAAGAAAACAGCCATGCAGTGCATTTAGATTTCACTAAAGTATCTGTTGCCTCATTTAGAAGCTGAAAGATCCATTTGTGTTTTATACTTGACAGACAAAAGCAGGTACTGAGAGCTCCAAACTATCAGTTTTGAAACAGCATTGATCCTCATTTAGCTGTGTGAGGCCTACATCAAAAGCCCAAAGAAGTCTTGACATTGTGTCTTTTGAAACGTTTGATGCATGTCATAATTAATCAAGCTGTTACTTAACATCCTATAGATTTCTTTAGAATTGTCACTGTTCTTCCTCGCTGAAAACCCTAATTCACAAAGTCAGGGACTCTACCAACTGCCAAGTCTCTCTCATTGAGGGGCAATGCCATGCTCTTGTGAGTTCAGAAAAGGTCCAAATAGATCTTTGTAGTGATTGCTTTCTCCATGGCTGAGTTCAGACTGGCAATTTGCCCCAGCGATGCTTCAAACCCGCAGTAAACAAGGCGTTCACACAGGCACATCTGCCTGGCGTCCCCCACCCATAGCCAACCGGCACTGTTTCGCTTCACTGCCGCATTAAAAAGATACCTCATGTAACTAGTAGCAAATCCCGAAAGTGTGGGTGTGTCCTGCGTTTCCCCGCTTCCGGGAAGTCTGAACGCTCCACCGATAAGCCGGGAGCAACCCACGTTGGGCAAAAGACAGCAGCGGTATGATTGACTGTGCTCCGCTCTACTGCCCTCCCCCAATCAGCAAAATGCACTTATGCGCACATACACCCATACATCCACAGCTGAATTAATGTGGAAACGCCGCATACAGCACGCCTCCGGGGCAGCAGTCTGAATGCTCCCGTGCGGCTCCACCCAGTATGCTCCGGCAGCAGCCCGGACTGTGTGAATGGGAAACCCCGGAACAGTTTGTTCTGGGGCTTTTTCGCTGCGACTGCAAATTGCCAGTCTGTCCTCAGCCCATAGAGCAGATGATAGTTCACTTTTTCCAGTGCAAATAACTTTCTTATAGTGTAAAAAGCCCCCATCAGAATCACTGGATCTCACTCTTTGCAACCTCTGTCTTGTTATACATGCTAATTTGGGTGTTGTGAGTTTGGTGTAGAGAGCCAGTGTCAGGTTTGAAATCAAGTAGATCCAGTCATTCTTGCACAAAGAAAGGTTTATTAGGATTATCTTGCTAAAACCCACAGTAGGAGGTCATTGTCAGGAATGGGGGGCGAAGCAAAGCAAGCTAACTTATAGTGTGATGCAATGAAGCGCCTAGCGAATAAAACTTGAGCACTCGCGCGGGAACTCCCGGCGGGAGAAATACTTCATGAGCGGGAGACTACTCCCCCCTCCCCTTGCCTTCCCAGGACTGGAAAATTCTCAGCTAAACAAGAATAGCCCAAAGCCTACATTCAAGGCCACCGTGATAAGGAAAAGCGGCAGGGAAGAAGCTCCCACGTTTCTGCCTGCATAGCTACGCAAGCGCAAAGCGGGGTAGGAAACATAAAACAATGGATTCAGTGAGAAACAACAAAGGCACCTTTTCTGACATTCTGCCCTTCCCAAAATACCACCCACCCACCATTCAGGAAGGAGAGAACAAGGGCCCTCCAGGTTTATTAGGGTATCGAGTGTGAAAGTCTTTTAGGTGATCAGGTGCATTGATATCAGATACTTTCACCCACTCCCTGTGTTGGGGCCCAAAGTGTACCCATTGAATAAGGTACAAGAGTTGTCCACGAAGAATCTTAGAGTCCAAAATATCAGCAATTTCATAGTGCTCCTCATCGTCAACCATCAGAGGGGGGAGGAGCCGACATCTCAGCTTGCCATTTAGTCGGGGGTAACGCAGGTTTGAGGAGGCTGTAATGGAAAATTGGATGTATTGCTTTAAGAGATTTAGGCAAATCTAGTTGTACAGTTACTTGATTTACACATCTCAACACTTTGAAAGGACCAATATATTTCCAAGCAAGTTTCCTGGACTGCTGCGCTAGCCTTAGGTTCTTGGTTGACAGATACACAGAGTCTCCCGGTTGCAGCTTCCATCCACCGGATCTTTTTTTATCTGCCTGTTTTTTGTACTGTGCCTTGGCTTCATTCAAAGTTTCAACAATCAGGGGCCAAGAATCACGGAAAGTTTTACACCATGCTGAGGCTTTCCCCCCATTCTCACCGGGCTTTAAGAACGGGAGAGGGGGCTGTCATAACCCATGGCAGCTTTGAAGGGTGACATTTTTGTTGAAGCGTGCCATGAGTTGTTGTACGCAAACTCCGCCAATGGCAATAAATCAACCCAATTGTCCTGTTGATAGTTAGAAAAACATCTCAGGTATTGTTCCAACGTCTGGTTTACTCTCTCCGTTTGCCCATCGGTTTCAGGGTGATAGGCAGTACTGAGAGCCCGTTCAATACCCATTAGAGTCATTAGTTCCGACCATAACTTGGAAACAAATTGAACCCCCTGTCGGAGATTATCTTGAGCGGTAACGTATGTAGCCTGGCAATGTGTTGGAGGAATGCTTTGGCCAAGACTTTGGCTGTTGGCAAACTGGGGAATGGTATAAAGTGAGCTTGCTTAGAGAATAAATCCACTACCACCCAAATGACCGTCATATGTCTAGAGGGGGAAGATCAGTGATAAAGTCCATAGAGATTACTTCCCAGGGTCTGCTCGGGGTGGGTAGAGGCTGCAAGAGACCTGGAGGTTTTCCTGGTCTGGCTTTGCAACGATTGCACGTTGGACAGGACTGTATATAGAGGGATAAATCCTGTTTCATTCGGGGCCACCAGAAGCCACGTTGCAGAAGTCGTAAGGATTTTACATATCCAAAGTGCCCCGCAGCTTTTGAGTCATGAACTGTCTGCAACATTTGGGATCGGGTAGCTTCTGGGACAAACATTTTATTTCCCCTGTACCAGCAGCCGTTCGGACCACAATTCACATCGTCTCTGGCTTGTAAATTATTTATTTCCTGTGGGGTGATGTCAGTTAGAAATTGTTTTTCCCAGGTTAATGTCTGGATGGGATTCATTGGTGCTTGTTTGGCTTTCCGGGTTACAACTGCACCAACCAACTGTTCTGGGGTGAACATAGACTCCCGTACTTCGACCCTCTTAGAAAAATGTTGGGGAAGGCGGGAGAGAGCATCCGCCAGATGATTGGCTTTCCCTGGGAAATGGTGAAGGGTAAATTGAAATTTGGAGAAAAACTCAGCCCACCTGAATTGTTTAGCATTCAGATTCCGGGGTTTTCGCAGTACCTCAAGATTCTTATGATCAGTCCAGATTTCAAAAGGTACTTGGGACCCCTCTAACCAGTGTCTCCATGTGATCAATGCTAAACGTATAGACGCAGCTTCTTTATCCCAAATGGGCCAAAATCTCTCGGTATCATTAAATTTCCTTGATACATAAGCAAGGGGTTGTAGCTGTTTCTGAGCGTTCTCTTGCAAAATCACCCCACCCATAGCAGTGTCCGATGCGTCTACTTGGACCACAAATTTTTTTGTTTCATCAGGGTGTGCTAGTATGGGCTCAGACGTGAACAACCGTTTTAGTTGTTCAAACACTTGCTGACACTGCGGGGTCCAGTTCAAAGGGGCCCCTGGCACCGAAGCCTTAGATCCCTTCCCCTTAGTCTTTAGTAATTCCGTGAGGGGAAGGGCTACTTGGGCAAAGTGTGGCAGGAATTGACGGTAAAAGTTGGCGAAGCCGAGGAAACTTTGGAGCTGTCGCCTAGTTTTGGGGGGCTCCCACATTAATACATCCTGGACCTTTTTTGGGTCCATTTCCAACCCCGCGGAGGATATGCGGTATCCCAAAAAGTCAATGCACTCCTGGTGAAATTCACACTTTGACAGTTTGACAAACAGTTTGTGTTCTAAGAGCTTTTCCAATACTTTTCGCATAAGGTTAGTATGGGATTCCTGATCCGGGGTATAGACCAAGATATCATCTAAATAAACAACCACCCCCTTGAATAAATAGGGGTGTAACACTTCATTGATTAAGTTCATGAAGACCCCTGGTGCCCCCTGTAAACCGAAGGGCATCACCCGATATTCAAATTGCCCCAGCGGGGTATTAAATGCAGTCTTGTATTCATCCCCCTCTCTGATACGAACCCGAAAGTAGGCATCTCTTAAATCCAGTTTAGAAAACACTTTCCCTTTAGCCACCTCTGCCAGTAAGTCTTTGATGAGGGGCATTGGGTAGGCATTAGTTGCAGACACTGCGTTAAGTCCCCGGTAATCCGTGCAGAGTCTGAGCCCCCCATCTTTCTTTTTACAAAACAATACAGGTGCTGCAAAAGGGGATGACGCTGGTCTAATAAATCCACGGGCCAGATTTTTATCAATAAAACGGCGCAGTTCTTCCTTTTCACTTGGACTCATAGCATAAATTTTCCCTTTTGGTAATTTCTGGCCCGGAAGAATCTCAATTGCACAGTCGGAGTTACGGTGGGGGGTAGTTCATCAGCTTCCTCCTCCTCAAAAACCCTGGTTATATACTGGTAATCCTCAGGGATGCGGTTAAGGTCCTCCGTGGCTAAACAAGCTCGTGGAGGTTCATTGCATGGGGGATTTCCCCACCCTGGGTCCCATTTGTGTTCTGCACATTTTGGGGAGATAAATTGTACATCCCCTTCTTCCCATAGAATGTAAGGGTTATGTCCATGTAACCAGGGGCTACCCAACACTAAGGGAAACTGGGCTTGCGGAGCTATCACGAACGAGCGTAGCTCCCAGTGGTCACCAATGCCTATTCTTAAAGGAACAGTCTCAAATCGGCATGGTTCCTTCATTGGAGACCCATCCATCTGCGTGAAAGTTATCGGGTCTTTCAAGTGGACCACGGCTGCCTCCAACCCCATAACCATAGACGGGTTTATGAGATCCCTCCCGCACCCAGAGTCAATGAGGGCTCGAACCCGAATGTGGGTCATCATTGCGGGATTCATCACCAGAACAGTCACAAAGAAGAGAGAGGGGTAATTGCTCACCAGTTTAGGCGCCTCAGGTGTTGGGTCCTGCTGTGTAGCGCCATTCACAAACAGGACCATTTCATTTCCCTGCATCTCACTCTCCTCCTCCAGCATCAAGGTATCCGCTTGGTCGGGGCTAGCAAAAAGAGCCCGCGTGTTGCGTGGTTTTGCTGTACCTTTTCTCGGGGTAGGGTTTGTCCACCTTCTGGGCTCTTCTTGTGGTAGAGCTCTATTGGGATCCCCTTTCGGGCAGACTGCGGCGAAATGCCCTTTCTCCCCACACCGCAGGCAGAGGCCCTGTCGCATACGCTGATCCCTCATTCCACTTGGGGTGGACGTTGGTTTGGGTCTGGCTTGGCCTGCCGCAAAACTCGGACGGTTGTTACCCAACGAGAGATCTAGTTTCATCATACGTAAGCGACTTTCGGCCTTCTCGGCTTCCTCCATCCAACCCTGGAGGGTGCGGGGTTGCTGAGAGCTGAGGACATTATTGCGGACGTCTACGGCTAGTCCCATTCGGTATTGTTGGGCCAAGACCGCATCGGTCCAGTCTCGAATTTTCACGGCGTGCCTTTGAAACTCCCTTGAGTACTCCCGTACTGAGAGTTTGCCTTGTCTGAATGTGCGAAGGAAGGCTTCAGCTTTTGGGCCGCCCCCGGATCCTCGAAACGGTTTCTCAAGGCCCACATGAAGTCATCTACATTCCCCAACTCCGCTGCCTCCAGATCATGAAGGGCTACATACCAGCTGGTAGCACTCCCCCGGAACCTGGATGCGATAAACTCCACCTGTTGTTCTTCGTCTGGGAATACATAGCCCCATCTTTGCACAAATTTTCCAACTTGCAATATGAAAAAGGACACAGTCTCTGGATCCCCATCAAATGTGATCTCAAGCATGTCCTTGGGGCGGATTACCGGGGGGGCTGGCGCCATGATCGGTACTGGAACCGGCTGCATGAGGGGTGCGGGAGCAGGGGGTTGAGGCGGAGGCAAAACTGGTGGCTGGATAGGTCCTGGTTGCCCTGGCCCAGGTCCTGGCGCTGGGACGACCAGTGGAGGTGGGGCTGGTGCTGGCTGGCCCGGCCCCGGCCCTGGGGGAACTGGTTGGCCCGGCCCTGGACCCGGTGGTACTGGTTGGCCCGGCCCCGGGCCCGGAGGAGCAGGAGGTGGCCGTCCCGGTATCAACGGTGGCACCGGGGCTGGTGCCGGTCTAGGTTGTGTCAACGGATGGGCTCAAATTGCTTGGTCCATCATCTGGGGTAGGGACTGCATTAGTTTGCTCATATCCCTTACCAGCCGATGAGTATCGTCTTGAATAGAATCCATGCGGGCATCAGTATCTTGGCTGGATCCCGTTCTGGGAGATCCCCGAGACACCCTCCCTTGGGGAAGACCAAAACTACCTCTGGGATCCAAAAGGCTGTCCCGGCTCTGGCTTCCCGGCATAGTCCAGGTGGTCTGGGTAGTATCCAACAAGTTCTTAGTCCAATCGCGTGATCTGCGATAAGTCACCCCTTTATCCCAGGGTGTTGGGACTCCTGGCACATAGGTTCGTGGAACCGCACCTCCCTGACTTTGTATAGGCCCGGCCGGGCTGTAGATCGGGAGTGTGTACGGAGCACCAATTGTGCCAATCGATGGCGGGGTAGCCACCCCGGCTGCTGAGTAGAGTATGGGTGCCGCCAAAACTGTAGTTGTAGTCACCGGAACAACGGTGGTGGTCGGGACAGTGACCACTGGAGCTGCCACAGTAGTAACTGGAACCGTGGCTCCTGAAGCAGTAGTCACTGGAACGGCGCCCGTGGCTCCCACAGTAGCTATCGCTGGAACTGCACCGGAGGCTCCCGAAGTAGTAATCAACGGGACTGTGCCCGTGGCTCCCTTCCCCGCTCCGCTCATCGTGGTAGACGGCGGAAACTGACGGTGAGGGAATGATGGATTCCTGACAATTTCTGTCAGGTTTGAAATCAAGTAGATCCAGTCATTCTTGCACAAAGAAAGGTTTATTAGGATTATCTTGCTAAAACCCACAGTAGGAGGTCATTGTCAGGAATGGGGGCGAAGCAAAGCAAGCTAACTTATAGTGTGATGCAATGAAGCGCCTAGCGAATAAAACTTGAGCACTCGCGCGGGAACTCCCGGCGGGAGAAATACTTCATGAGCGGGAGACTACTCCCCCCTCCCCTTGCCTTCCCAGGACTGGAAAATTCTCAGCTAAACAAGAATAGCCCAAAGCCTACATTCAAGGCCACCGTGATAAGGAAAAGCGGCAGGGAAGAAGCTCCCACGTTTCTGCCTGCATAGCTACGCAAGCGCAAAGCGGGGTAAGAAACATAAAACAATGGATTCAGTGAGAAACAACAAAGGCACCTTTTCTGACAGCCAGTTTGGTGTAGTGGTTAGGATCACAGACTCTAATCTGAGAGAACTGGGTTTGATTCCCCACTTCTCCACATGCAGCTGCTGGTGTGGCCTTGGGTCAATTACCAGTTCTTTCAGAGCTGTTCTCTCATGAGCAGTTCTTGAATGAGCTCTCTCAGCCCCACTTGCCTCACAGGGTGTCTGTTGTAGGGAGGGGAAGGGAAAGGAGATTGTAAACCCCTCTGAGATCCCTTCGGGCAGTGAAGGATGGGGTATAAATCCAATCTCTTCTTCTTCATGTAATGGAGGAGGATTTTAATGTATGTTTTAAGTGTCTGGGGGGATGTTGTTAGCTATACCTGCCCATATTGTATTTCTATACTAAAATATTTATAGTCTGCTTTTTCCCCAACATCAAAGTGGGATCCAAGGTGGATTATTCCCTTTTGTAGATAACTATTAAAGCTAAACATGAGCTATTGCTTTGGGAGATGTCATGGCTTGCTGACCCATGGGGCAGTGAAATAATGCCTTTATTCTAAAAACTTGCTGACACAATTTGATAGCTATGGCCAGAAGCCGAAGAACCATGTAGGTAAGGGTCGAGCAACATGTTACTAATTTTGGTGAGTTTTCCCAAGCTCCAGAGGGAGTAATTTGCCCCACTTTGGAGTGGCACAGGATGAGACAGGGAGCCTTCCTCCCTATGTCATAATTCCAAGCCAAAGTGGGCTTCTGTGCATGTCCCTGAAGTTGCCGTGCGACTGAAGGGAAAGGAAGCAGGGTTCAAGGAAGCTGGACCTAACTGAACAAAATCCATAATGCGTAGTTAGGTCCTAGGTCCTAGGTTAGCTCCTCCTCCTCCTCCTCCTCCTCCTCCTCCTCCTCCTCCTCCTCCTCCTCCTCCTCTTCTTCCTCTTCTTCTTCTTCTTCTTCTTCTTCTTCTTCTTCTTCTTCTTCTTCTTCTTCTTCTTCTTCTTCTTCTTCTTCTTCTTCTTCTTCTTGTCTGAACAACCATGTGGTGAAATTAAACAGGATTCCAGTGCCATTTTAAACAGCAACAACATTTATTCCAGTATAAGCTTTTAAGAGTCAGTGCTCACAGTGCATATTAGATATATTTGTACTCAAAGATATAAGCAACAGAAAGATAGTAGTAGTGAGATGTTACAGAAAGACACCAGTTAGAAAAAAATACCAGACAAAGAGAATTCAATCTACCCTGGGGTGGGCTCTCTCACCCTGAACTAGCTCAGTTATCTGTATAATTCTGTCAAATGATGGGAGAATTCTACTATACCAGGCACTGATGGGCAGTAGGATGTATGGCACAACATGTGATAAAATGATAGTGTGTATGTGATTCTTGTTCTTCTTGAACAACATTCCCTCCCCCTCCCCCTTCTGGGAAACTGCTTTGGAAACCAAAAGGAATTTTAAAATTTGCTACCATGTCATGTTAGTATCAGCAGCTCAAAAGAAAAAGTAAAACTACACATTGAGCAAATGCAAGCCACTCCCATGAGCTTAAGTGACTTCTTGGCTTACTAAAACATTTTTGTAGAAGAAGAAGAAGAAGAAGAAGAAGAAGAAGAAGAAGAAGAAGAAGAAGAAGAAGAAGAAGAAGAAGAAGAAGAAGAAGAAGAAGAAGAAGAAGAAGAAGAAGAAGAAGAAGAAGAAGAAGAGATTGGATTTATACCCCGCCCTTCACTGCCCAAAGGCGTCTCAGAGCGGCTTACAAACTCCTTTTCCCTTCCCCTCCCCACAACAGACACCCTGTGAGGTAGGTGGGGCTGAGAGAACTTCTGACAGAAACTGTCCTTGAGAGAACAGCTGTGCCCGAGCTTGTGACTGACCCAAGGTCACATCAGCAGGTGCAAGTGGAGGAGTGGGGAATCAAACCCAGTTCTCCCAGATAGGAGTCCGCGCACTTAACCACTACACCAAACTGGCTTGTATGTGTGTGTGTGGCATTAGAATTAACATTGTCTATCTTATCTGAAACTAGATTTATGCCAAGGTTAACCTCTCTGTTTCTGGGCATTTACTGCAGTCACACACACTAAATAATCCACTTTCAATCCACTTTCAATGCACTTTCCAACTACCAGTTCACACAGTAAAATCCAGTTGGAAAATGCACTGAAAGTGGATTATTTAGTGTGTGTGACTGCAGCCACGGTCTCTCCTCCTCACCTCTTTTTTGTATTTGCTCCCATGTATTGGCAGCATAACAAAAAGCCATCTTCGTAAATGAAAGACATGACATTCAGCAATGCAATTTAAGGCCTTGATAAGTCAGAAGTTAAACACCAGAGGGGTATGGTCTCCTTTTAATGTCAGCACTGTTCCCATTAACATTAATGGGGGTTATACGGGTGCTTCAAACAGAGACTGTGCACCTCAGATTGCAAATGATCACTTACAGACTCCATTGATAAATTATTAACACATATCATTAAAGCCAAGCCACACCCCCGCCGTCATTAGGCCATGGCAAAATCTGCACAGCTACATATGCCTCACAGTTTGTTCTTTAGAACAGGAGCAAAGATACCCTTTAGCATCCAGAATGAATTGGATGTAAATATTGATTCACTGCTTTCCATGCTCGTGTCACTACATGGAATTTTAAGAAGATGCTATACCTTTCAGACTATAAAATATTTTCATTTCAGGATATCATTCTGCAACGAGTTTGTTGTGGGGGGGTTTTAAGCACTTTGGAAAATATTTGTACTGCTGGCATAAAAGTCTTATATATTGAATGCTAATAAGTGCAGTGCCTTGCCCAGGAAGAAATAACAAAATTGTGCGTTATCACAATGGGTTATTGTACCCCCCAGATGTTTGTATTATTATTTACCTACTTCATCATACAATGAGGTATATAGTGGGAAAACAATTGTTTCTCTCAGGATTTCTACTAGGAATTAACTAAAGGCCAAAGTACATAATACTTTTTTCATGAGGTCCTTTCCCAGCAGGGAACATTGTTTTATGAAGCATGTGAGGCCCCAATTTGACTCAGAATGTTCAGCTCCAAAGTTCTGCATTTAATTCCCACCACAGGTCTGTTTCAACTTGGGAAAATGGAGGGGAGGCGAGCATAAGAACATAAGAGAAGCCAGTGTTGGATCAGTCCAATGGCCCATCCTGTCCAATACTCTGTGTCACACAGTGGCCATAAATACCAGGTGCCATCAGGAGGTCCACCAGTGGGGCCAGGACACTAGAAGCCCTCCCACTGTTGACCCCCCGCAAGCACCAAGAATACAGAGCATCACTTGTCCCAGAGTCCCCATCTATACCTTGTGACTAATAACCACCGATGGACCTCTGCTCCATATGCTTATCTAATTCCCTCTTGAAGCCGTCCATGCTTGTAGCTGCCACCACCTCCTGTGGCAGTGAATTCCATGTGTTAATCACTCTTTGGATGAAGAAGTACTTTCTTTTATCCATTCTAACCCGACTGCTCAGCAACTTCATTGAGTGCCCACAAGTTCTTGTATTGTGAGAAAGGGAGAATAGTACCTCTTTCTCTACCTGCTCTACCTGTTCTACCTGCTCTATCCCATGCATAATCTAATAAACCTCTATCATGTCACCCCTCAGCCATAGAGACCCTCCCTACACTGTGGTCCTGAGGCAAAACAGACCCCTGCAGGGTTTAAAAATTACATTCCCCATAGCTGCTATGTGGCTTCAGAGAAAGCAAGTTGAGTCCAAGGATCCCAGAAAATATATCATGTAGGGGTTTTTTTTTTTTGGGGGGGGATACATAGATTTTGCACTGTAGCTGAGATTCACAGTCATAGGACTGATTCCAGAATAAGCACACTTAGGGTGCAATACTAAGCAGTTCTACTCAGAATAAATCCCCTTTTGTTCAATGCTGCTAACTCTCGGGAAAGTATTCTTAGGACTGTAGCCTTAAGTCTCATGCATCAGACTCTGAAGATGAACATGGAAGTTTCACGGAATTTAAATTTGTAATGTGCAATTTATAAAGCAAAATATCTAAGTTCTATGAAATCAACAATTGTGGGGCCCCCTTTTAGTTACTCTGCTGGTGTGGGAGCCAAAGCTGCATAGCTCCTTCCCATTGCTTCAGGATAATGGCAGAAGACTCAAGTCACATGGGAGTCTACTCTGACCCCTCCAGGAGCCAACATCATACTCCCCAAAAGGTAGAATACTACTAGAGTGGAAAACAACCTCAACATAGGTTTTTCACAGATAGCGGAGGATTTCTCAAATTATCCAAGCATTGTAAAAACGATTTGAACTACTATGACCTCCATGCCACTAAAATAAGAGGTCTCAAAGTTGTTCCAAAAGAATGAATACAGGCTGAGTTCAGACTGGCAGTTTGAAGCAGGAGCCAGTCATGGCAAAAAAGCCCCAGCACAAACTGTTCCGGGTTTTCCCAGTCACACTGTGCCGACTGATGCGGGAGCATATTGGGAGGAGGCACACGGGAGCATTCAGACTGCTGGACCGGAGGTGTGGCTGTAAACAGCTTTTCCCTGGTAATTCGGCTATGTGTGCATGTGCGCATATGCACTCATGCACATAAGTGCATCCAGATGATTTGGGGAGGATCCCATTGCCCTGGCACCGCATTGGGCAGTGGAGTGGAGCACAGCCAATCATATCGCTGCTGCCTTATGTGTAATGTGGGTTGCTCCCAGCTTTTCAGGTTGGCGTTCACACTTCCTGGAAACGGAATGAAATGGGATAAATGGGCCCTCCGGGATTTGCTACCACTTTTACCAGGTATCTTTTAAATGCGGGAGTGAAGCGGAACAGCACGGGTTGACTACAGGTGGAGAACGCCAGGCAGATGTGCCTGTGTGAACGCCCCCTTTAATCTGCTTGTAAAACATGGCTGAAATGTGGCTATAGCAGGTCAAACTGCCAGTCTGAACTCAGCCACAGTATTAACTCAGAAGAGTCAATGTAGCTCCATGCAAACTATATCTGACCCAAGGTGCTAGACAGCACACTTCCAAGTTTGGGAACTACTTTGTTTGGCTGCCATTGGCATTAGGTCACCCCTAAAGGGGTTACACCAAAGGGGATCATTACTTTAGGGTTGGAGTGAAGGTGTAGCAGCCATGGTTTTAGTCTTTACTTTCTGTGTGCTAATTATTAAATTATCATGCCTTTGTGTGGTTTTTTTATTGTTAGGTGCCTTGGAGGCTTGTTGTCAGGCTGACAGACAGCATATGAATATTTTAAATAAATAAATAGGCAGTTGTTAAATGAATATGTTTCATATGTATCTTATTTTTTGAATGCCTGATCATTAATATTTGCCATAAGCACAAGATCCCGTCCAGCAGACACCTCAGCAGCTGACGTCATTTGACAAATGGATGCTTTTAAAGTGCCCTCAGTTTTTTCTAACTTGAAAAGCAACAGGACTTGAGTATGCAGCTCTTTCATTCCCTACTGTAGCTCCAGAAGAAGGGCAAATTTCACCGCAGTGGCAATGGTAATAGTAGCATTTATAATTTATGTAGCAGTGCTTGTTGCAAAGTGCTGTGCAGTTTTTATCTCATTCACCTGAAGCTAATACAATTTAGAACTAACTCCAGCCTTCAGAAAAATGGCACTGAATACTGTGTGTTGAATGTTCCACAAATTAAATATACTTCCCCTAACAAGCCAGTGAGAAAACTAAGCCTAAACAGTTCTCTCCTTTCTATGTTAGGGAAGTTTTGACACAGGATGACCAAACCTTGTGTTTCCCCCAAAAATATTCAGCTTAATAATGTATTGATCTGAACGAAGTTCAAATCATTAATCGCACATGACCTTCTGAGTAATTTGGTCAAGTTATTCACCATCTGTGTGCCCAAGTTCCCCACCTGTTTGTCACTGGCATGGTAAAACCTATGGGACTGATAGAGCAGAACAGGCCCTGTGAAATGTAAGCTTATTGGAGGAAAGGTGAGATGAAAATTAGACAGATTATAGGTCAAAACCTCTATCCAGCCCTGAGTCCAAGTCTATGGATCAACTGCACTGCAGGAACAAAAGCTGGGTAGAGAGATAAGCTTTAGTCTAGATAGGTTTGAAGAAATCAGACAACTTGCTCCTAGGTATAACTGAGCTCTGTCCATGTCTTGGCCACTTATTCCAGGCTCTGCCATGTTTCCTGCAGATCACAGGCACTGGACTTGAGTAGGGTTGCCAGGTACAATGTCCATGACGGCGAGGGGTGAGAGGGAACTTTCTGGGAGTGGGCTGGAGCGATGCAATGTGTTGACATCATGTGGAAGTGACATCATCACGTCTGGGATGTTGCATGGCAACGCTTTCATTTTTGGGCAAAACTCTACAGTAAAATTGGCATCAAATCTTAGAATTTTGTCCCAAAACCGGAGCATTGCTATGCAATGTCCCTGATGTGATTACATCACTTCCACATGACATCAGCATGTTGGGGTGCTATGCAGTGATGTCACTGTTTGGGGTTGGCGGGCAGAAGCCCCCAAAACTGGGGGATCCCCTGCTCAGAACTGGGGAATGGCAACCCTAGACTTGAGGTACCTATGAGACACTACCATCATCTTTCCAATGACATTATACTTAATATATTGAGTCTATTTTCAAAGGGAAGCTGGGGGTCATGGGGCCTTTGGTGTTATATGAGGTCTTCAGGGGAATCTATGGAGAATGTCTCTTGTCAGAGGATTCAGGTTTGGGGATCTCTGGCTCATATGAGAACTACATACCCGATGATGGAGCCACGGACCGACAGCTGGTCCTATCACTACATCCAAGCCAGTTTGGTGTAATGGTTAAGTGCGCGGGCTCTAATCTGGGAGAGCCAGGTTTGATTCCCCACTCCTCCACTTGCAGTTGCTGGATGACCTTGTGCAAGCCATAGGTCTGACAAGAGCTGTCCTTAAAAGGGCAGTTCTTGAAAGAACTCTCTCAGCCCCACCTACCTCACAGGGTGTCTGTTGTGGGGAGGGGAAGGGAAAGGAGCTTGTAAATTGCTCTGAGACTCCAAGTGAAGGGCAGGGTATAAACCCAATCTCCTCCTCCTCCTCCTCCTCTTCTTTTATGTCAATGTTATTCAATATTACTCAAGTCATGATACCATCTGTCAGACAAAAATATGAACTAAGCACTACACTATCCTGTTATGTCTACATTTATGCAGAATTCTTTCTATAGTTTTGTATGGATTTCAGCTTCCCAAGTACTCATGAAACGTTACAAAATATGTCATTATCTCAGGACATCCGCAGAAAAATACCTTCAGAAAATTACCTCTATGAGTAAAATGCCTGTTCCTCACTGTGCAGCAGGATAAATACCCAAATCATGGAAATGGAGGTGCATCAAATCTCTACCCTTCCTCTCAGAGAAGTAATTTCCCACTTTCTCCTACATAGACCCCATGGGGTACTGTTATTCTTCAGTCTAAGCCACAGTTAAAGAAATGCACACATCCTAAACCCTAGTTACCAAACACATTATCTAACCATGCTTTACCACAAATACAGCTGACACGGCACTTTTGTGACAACCAGCAATGCCATTCACACCCATCCAACTCTTTAAATCTGAATTAAACTCATGCTCTCTCTAGCAGCTCTTCAACTGTTGTGAAACTCATTAGAGCTTCAGGACAGCTTTTAATTATTGTGCAGATTAAGTTCAATAAACAACCAACAAGAACTATACTTCTTTTAAACCCATGATACTAAAAATGTTATCCCCCTAATAGAAAGCTATTAATTAGGGAATGTTGACCTAATGAGCTCTGTTCATTTGGCGGATGATGAACGTTGCTTTTAATCAGACCTTTAACAAGCTGTTGATTGTTAACTTCGGGTTGTTAATTATTCACACCTTTAAATGTTAAGATGGTTCGAATATTTCATGAATGCTCTCTTTTTAATAAAAAGTGACACTGGGTTTTATAAGCTTGGAATCACACTTACTAATTTACAGTCATTTTGCACTTCAGTGCCAGTCGTTTATAATTAACTCTCTCTTTAAAAATAATAAATGACCTCTGGCTCACTATTGTCTGTCATAATTAGCATACTGTCTTTTAAAGAGGAAAGTGTGTTTTCTCTTCATTAACAGTAATACTACCTAGGCAGACAATCAGTAAGTCCGTGATCTGGAAACCGCCATGGACGCCAAATTACCCTCTCTACCAGGACAAAATCAATTAACACCACAAGGGATGTCATTATTGTCACATTATGTCACCTGATATCCTCCAGGGTAAATAAATGATTTGTGGAATTTTTAATGCTATGACTCTGAAGCACAAACATAGGAACTTTGGCTGAATAATGCATGCTATATTATTTGATAGTGCATTATATGCCAGAAACTGTGCATATCCTTTGCCCTGTTGCTGAGGTGGACAATCCCATTTCACAAAGTGTGCAACAGTGAAAGTGGTATGCATTGTCTTGCCTCCAGGATATCCCTTCCATCATATTAATATTTTAGCAGGTGTTCTTTAAATGATTTTCTATACGTAACTTAAAGCAGCCATATCATCTGGATTAGACAGATATGCTTATCTCTATAGCAATGTTCCTGGAGTTGATTTGAATGCCATATAGGATGCTGTATATTGTACATTATTAATATTGTGTCTTTCTCTTCCACCATAAAAACAAACTTGGACTAGAATCCAGTGCATTGTTGAAGATGCTGGTAATGGTAAGCCAAGGAATTCGATAAATTTTAAAGTAACAGTATCACTTTGGGGCCTTCTGAAAAGAAGTCAACCCTCTTCTTCTAAATGGTTGTCTTCCATCCCCATCAGGATGGGATGTCTTGCTGTGTTAGGCAGAGCCATAATGTCTCTGCTATGACCCTCAGCAGTCCATTTTGAATCCTAGAGGCTGAATCCAGGAACAGAAATGGTCCAAATTTCAAATATAATGTGCCATGGTAATCAGATGATTGAATATCCTTAATTTTATTTAATCTCAGTGCAGAGTATTCATTGTTCCATTTATCTTTGCATAATCAGTTTAGTGGTTGTGATAAATTTATTTTCAAATAATTAGAAGACATTTTTTGTTATTCTTGTTCTTTTTGCATATATGTTTTTGCTTCTCAGCTACATTTCAGAACATCAGCATTTCTTTTTTTTAAAAAAAAGTATACACAACTTCTATATTTTGGGCCTACATCAGGGGGTATTTAATTAAGTCTATTCTGTCTAACATGATCTGATGTCATTGTACAAGGATATGTTCTTTGTTAGCAGCGCTCTTAGTTTCAGACTCCTCTGTGTATTTGAAACCATGGTAACAGAACAGTAAGCTAAGGCCAATGAGATAATGAGATATTCTCATTGTAATTGTGTTTCATGAGGGCACACAATCCCATGGGTGGTATCTGACTGTCTTTACAACTGCTAACAGAATTTAAGAAACAGGCATATATAAGTGTGGTACAATTTTTCACAACAGTAAACACTTCTGACATGGCACTTTTTTTTTAGTTGTTTCCAACATGTTCAAGTCCATAATATGGCTTTATGTCACAGGAAGCCGTTCCATTAATGAATATCAATATTTTAAAATCCTCAGAACTTCAAGGAACTTCAGGTCTGAACTGCATTAATGAGCCTCAGCGATGCTGTTTTGCATTATAATTATTATCTAGGTTCTAGCTAGTGCTGGGTGGAAAAGCCATGGAAGCAAAAATAAATCCAAAACAAAACTAGGGAGCTGGGTAAATGAATTTAAACTCCCTCAACTCTTAAACATGAGGAGATGTTTAATTCAGAATTTGGCTTCTATAAAACAGAGCTTGAGCCATCTCCAATTTCATTATCCCACTGTTCATGCTGTAATCATAAAGTTTGACAAGGCTTTTAATTGTAGGACTTAGGGAGAGTGGATCATAATAAATATGGATTTTTTGTTTGTTTTAGTTTCCATTGTCTGTTCAGAGAAACAAAAAATGACAGGATTATGTCCAAAATATTTGAAGTTTATCCACAGTCCCCTGTCCCCTGCCCCCTTCTTTTGAAGTAAAGAAAGAGGTTGCTATTTTTTATTCCCAGGAGCATTGAAGGACACTCTAATCCTGATTACGCTACTGGCCCTGGATGACTTTTCCTCCTTTAATCAATAATTTAAAATTATTTTTAAAAATATATTCAGAGATGATAAGAAAACAGCTGGATAAATTAAGCAGGGCTCCAACTTGTATCCTTAAACAAAAGGGGTGAATTGTAATGTCACCAGAGCCACTTTCAGCCTCGTGTTTGTCCTTACACAACTAAAAGGGCTTAAGGACGTGCATTACAAGGGCTCTGAAATATTTATGTGAATGTTACCCATCTAGCATTGAACCAGAAGGCGGGACTTCTTTGCACAAAGGGCTCGTTTTCATTTTTTAAGATTATTTCATCATGAGAATCTTGTATTCTAAGCAAGCATAAACATGCCTCAGTTGTATTTAATGTTGAATGACAAATTAACTGGCAACAAGGCTGCATGATCCTACACAAGAGAGTGAGGCTTTGGCTTGGCTTTCTTTTGTAATTTTCGGCATTATGCAAATAGTTTCTTTTTCTTCTGTTTTCTTTTTCTCACTCTTTTCCATACATGGTCAAAGTGGGGTTATTGGACTAACATTGGTCTCCTACCCTTCTAAGGACCTGACCTGGATAGCCCAGGCTAGCCCGATCTCATCAGATCTCAGAAGCTAAGCAGGGTGTGTGAAGAAGTGAGCAGTGACTTACGAAAGCTCATACCCTGCCACAAATGTTGTTAGTCTTTAAAATGTTGCTGGACACTTGCTCTTTTCTGGGGTCAGCCCTGGTTAGAGTTTGAATGAGAGACCACCAAAGAATAACAGGGTCACAACACAGAGGCAGGCAATGGCAAACCACCTCTGAATACTTCTTGCATTGAAAACCCTGCAGGGTCACTTTAAGTCGGCTGTGACTTGAGGGCAAAAAAAGACCCCACTTCCAAAAGTTGGGAGGGAAAGTGGCATAGTGTAGCCCAATCTCATGAGATCTCAGAAGCAAAGCAGGGTCAGTAGTACTTGAATGGGAGACCACCAAGGAAGATTCTGTAGAAGAAGGCAATAACAAACCACCTCTGCTTCTCACTTGCCTTAAAAGTCCCTTGCTGTGCCCACTATAAGTCTGTTGCAACTTGATGGCACATACATACGTATCTTTCTAAAAATCTCAGAACACATAGTGCTCCAGGTTCTCCTTGGTATCCCCAAAGTACACAAAAGACATAGGCAGCCATATTGGTCCACAGCAAAATACAAAACAAAGAGCTGGGTAAAACCTTCTATTAAGACCAAACAACCCCCCCACAAACACAGTGTACAAGCTATGATGTTCTCCATAACTCTTAATCAGGCTAGATGTTAATAAACAAGATCTGTTAGGTAATACATCAAGGACAGAATACTTTGCAGACTTCATTGGTCACAAAATGAATGAAATCAGCTCCAGAAAAAAGGGCACCAGGACGCCAATATCTGAAGCCGCGAAAAGGAAGCCGGATGACAACTAGCCTGGGGTGCTGGTAGGCAGTCACCACCCTGTAGACTATGTGGCCCTAGCTAGGTTAAAACCGGTTGCTTAGAACCACTATGTAAACCGCCCAGAGACCCTCTGCGGTTAGGGCGGTATATAAGCCGAAAGTATAAATAAAATAAAATAAATAAAAATGATCAACTTCCAGTTTTTATGTTTTCAGTTGGATGGCATCCCTTCTTTGCTCTTTTTCCCAGAAGGCCATTGGTTCAGCATGACACTAACTACATTCTGCTCCTATTGGGGTCAGCAGTGTGCTGCCCAGACTGAGGATTTATGTCCAGAATTATCCTTTTCTCCCCTTTTCTCCTCTTGCCTTCTTTTTTTTCAACATCCAGCCTGATAAACAGTTCTGAAGAACTCAAAAGTTTGGATATTATGCTGGATTATTTTGGTTGGACTTAATAAAAAGTATCACATGGCCATTTTTATACCCACCCACCCCCCACCCCCGGTTTTTACAAGTGTTCTATCTAAGGCTGAGTTCCGACTGGCAGTTTGAAATGCGAGGGAGTCATGGCAAAAAGACCCGGAACAAACTGTTCCAAATATTCCCTGGTCACAATGCACTGACTGATGCAGGAGTATACCGGGGAAGAGGCGCAAGGGAGCATTTGCACTGTTGGCCCACCCCTGGCGGAGGCACAACTGTAAGTGGCTTTTTCCTCACTTTGCGGCAGGTGCATAGGCACATAGGCACAACAACAAATATGGCAGTATCCCATCTCCCAGGAGGCTGCCTGGCTGGAGCTTTAACTCTGTGAGGCGGAAGTGT
Organism: Gekko gecko; assembly: GCA_029375565.1. Taxonomy (NCBI): domain Eukaryota; kingdom Metazoa; phylum Chordata; class Lepidosauria; order Squamata; family Gekkonidae; genus Gekko; species Gekko gecko. Next base: position 118,277,617 of record JAPDNY010000008.1, read on the forward strand.
CCCATGGGCGCAGTTGTGCACATGGGTGCTTATGTGCATCCCTGTGGGAACAGCTGGCACACATTATCAACACAGGTTGTTCCTGGCTTTTAGCATTTAGCGTTCACACTTCTGGGAAGTGGGATGAATGCGCTCTCCAGGGTTTCCTACCACTTTCACCAAGTACTTTTTAAACTTGGAAGGGAAGCACTACAAAACGGGTTGAGTACGGCTGGGGAATGCCTGACAGCTGTGGCCTGTGTGAACCGGCCCCTTTAATCCATTTGTGAAATGTTCTTGAAACGTGCCTATATCGGCCAAACTGCCAGTCTGAACTCGGCCCAATAATGTGCTGTAATTAACAGTGTGCACAAGAGGATGTCTTCTGAATTTTCTGATCATCATTAAGAATAAGAAGAGTAGGTTTTTATATCATGCTTTCCCTACCTTAAGGAGTCTCAAAGCAGCTTACAATTAGAGCTGGGAATTAAATGGCTCACAAATTCATGATGAATTTTGACTAGTTCATTGTTCGTGAACGAAAGTTCGCAAACTGAAGAGCCGCCACAAACTTCCATGATTTTTAAGGTGGTTCATGGTGGTTCATGGCAGTTTGTGAAGAGCAGAAAGTGGGTTTAAATGGCTCTAAGACCCTGATTTCTGCTCCCCACCACTTTAGTGGGGAGAACTCCTGCTTTCTGCTACCTGCAAAAAGCAGTAGGGAGCAGAAAGCAGGTGTCATGAACTGCTACAAACCAGTTCGATTTGTGAACCAACCTTCAGGTTCATATCAGTTTGTGGTTTGGTTTGTGGTTCGGCCATGAACCATGAACCGAAACAAACTAGTAAAATGTGGTTCATACCCATCCCTGCTTACAATCTCATTCCCCTCCTCTCCCCACAACAGGCACTTTATGAGATAGAAGGGCTGAGAGAGTTCTGAGAGAACTGTGACTGGCCTAAGATCCCCCAGCAGGCTTCATGTAAAGGAGTGGGTAATCAAACTCAGTTCTCCAGATTAGAGTCTGCAGCTTTTAACTACTACACTAAGCTGGTTTGTTAAATCAACCTTCCTAGCATCTAGAAATATTTCTTTTCCTTTCAGTGGAAAGTGGAACAAGTTCTTCTGTGACTGCCAGAAACATGGTAAATTTCATTTCATGGTGTGTAAATTGTCTCTCTTTCTGTGTGTGCATGAGTATGTACACATGGGTGTATTTCTGAAATATTCCTGTCATGATATCAAGGCAGAACAAAGCTGTATTGCTTGTTTTCTCCAGTTTCTCCCATTTGAGGCATTTAACTTGTTTTCCCCACTCAGATTTCCCACTGAGCTTGGGGTTTTAAAATTTTTACTACCACTCTGGCAATAAATTTTCATAAAAATGCAGCCAATGCTAAACCAATGCCAACATCATCATGTTACACATACATCCATGTAAAACATACACTCACACACATCCGGATAGTAATTGTCACTAAAGTTGTGATATTGTCAGTAGAATCACAGAAGTGATCTCTACTTTCCCTAGATCCTAATTTGCAAGGTTTTCAAACCGAGGCTAGATAGCCATCTGACAGCAATGCGGATTCTGTGAACTTAGGTAGATCACGAGAGGGTGGGAAGGATGGGTTACCTCAGTGCTTAGTTCTTTTAGTCCTTTTTTTTACACTCCCCGGGAAATGCTGATTGCCACTTTGGGGTCAGGAGGCAATCCTGGAGGTTTTTTTGTCTTCTTCCAGATGTGGAACCGCAGTCACTGTTGGTGTGGAAGGGGAAGTATTTGTGAATTTCCTGCACTGTGCAGGGGATTGGACTAGATGACTCTGGAGGCATCTTCCAACTCTATGATTCTATGAATGTGCACATTAACAGACAGGTCTGGCAATCTGAAGCCAAGTGAATAAGACTGAAAGCAGCTCAGTCAGGCCAGAATCAACAGCCTTATGGAATTGTGTTGGTCCTGTCCATCACCTGACCACAAATAATCTGATAGCTGCATCACCACCCACCAGCCATCTGCAGTGGTAGTGCTGAAGGACAGCAGAGACCCAAACAAGAAGCTCCCCTTTTTAGGAAGCTTCCTCAGTTCTACAGAAAGTTAGGTGCCTGGCTTACACTGCCAGACCTCTGGTGTCTCATACTAATGACGCTCTAGTTGGGCAGCTCTTGCAAACCTTTATAGTGGTATAGTAAAACTGGGACGGGGTCACCAAGAGAGGGGTTTTTTGGGTTTTTTTTGGCATGAGAGGGCTCTCATCTGCCCCCATTGTCCCACTTTTCATGCTAAGCCAACCAATCAGACTAATCTGCTCCATTTCCATTTGCCTGAAAGCGCTACAATGTTTTCGGGAATTTCCACTTACACAATAACTAATACCTCATTTCAGTGATGTTTCAATGGATATGCTCTGTAAATTACATGTTAGATTAATAAAGAGATAGAATCACATTTTGTTTATTATTCTGCCTGTTATAACTGTGTTCAGAAATAATTATTAAGCTGAGCATTCATTAACTGGGTTGTTCCCAGAGGATGATTAATCAGTTAGTCTAATTTTCTTAACTAAGTGCATTGAGACTTTCCAAAAGCCCAGTGCAGAAATTCCTTTTTCCTCTGTAGCTGTGAATACAGGCAAACCTTACAACCCTTTCTTCATAATGGTATAACTGCTATAAAGATTGCCATGCACTGGAGAAGTCACAGGCCCCTCTATAGGGTCCAGGCCTCTCCAGAGAAGATGAGAATATCTGGATGTTTACAAGGGTGGAAACTATGTATGTAACTGAGAGGTAAAGCAAATCATGGTAACTGGACTGGTAAGCCTAAGTGAAACCCCCAAAGGCAGCCCAAATGTATTGAAGATATAGAAGGAACAGGGAGCAGGAATAGCTGAGGAACCAGGGCAGGTTTTCAAGGTGAGGAAACAGAGCGGAGCAGAAACAGGCAGGGGCAGGGAAGAGCATTTGGTAATCTGCATATCTCAAGTGCTTTATTGTCTGCTGAGAGGGAGACAAAGAAGGTGCCATCAAGAAGAAGAAGAGATTGGATTTATACCCCGCCCTTCACTGCCCAAAAGCGTCTCAGAGCGGCTTACAAACTCCTTTCCCTTCCCCACAACAGACACCCTGTGAGGTAGGTGGGGCTGAGAGAACTGCTGACAGAAACTGTCCTTGAGAGAACAGCTGTGCCAGAGCTTGTGACTGACCCAAGGTCACATCAGCAGGTGCAAGTGGAGGAGTGGGGAATCAAAACCAGTTCTCCCAGATAAGAGTCTGTGCACTTCACCACTACACCAAACTGGCTCTACACCACTACACCAAATCAAGTTGCAACTAACTCAAGGCAATCCCTTCCATGGGTAGGGATGCCAGCCTACAGGTGGGGCCTGGGGATTCCCACAGAATTACAGCTCAGCTCCAGACTACAGGGATCAGTTCCCCTGGAGAAAGTGGATGCTCTGGAGGGTGGATTCTATGGCATTGTACCCCACTGATGCCTCTGCCCCCCTCAGACTCCATCACGAAATCTCCAGGAGTTTCCTAACCCGGATCTGGCAATCCTATCCCCCACCCCCCACTGGTGGCCAAGCAGGACCTAGCTATTGGGTGAAATGCAAAACAAACAAAAAAAATCATTTGCCTTGGAAGCACAGAAGATTTTTCACAGTATCTCTGATTCTCCACGTTTCCCAATTAAAGGGAAAATGCTATTCAAACAAATTACAAAGATGATCTCACTCAGGCCCGTAGCCTGCGTGGGGCCCTGGGGGCCCGGCCCCCCCATGGGTTTTGCGGGCCCCCTCCCCCATCCTCTGATCCCCCCTCCTCTCCCCGGCCCCCTCCCCCCTCCTCCAGAGCAGTCTCATAAGGGAGGTTAGACCTCCGCTCTGCCTCTGCTGCTCCGCCCCTCCCTCCACCCCTCCCAGCATAAGGTGGAGTTAGACATCCCAGCCTCGTCTGCTCCCGCCTCTGTCCTGACCTGCCCAGCCCCACTCGCACCCTTCCTGCCTAAAGAAATGCACTACACGTGAGCGACGACACTGCAGCAGCCCTTGGAACCCACAAGGTGAGTGGCTGCTGACTGCCCACCCCCCCTCCCCAGTCTTTGCAGGGCGCGCTTCAGCATGGCCCCTGCAAAGGCTTCTTCTCCCCCACTCCCCAGTCTTTGCAGGACGCGCTTCAGCGCGGCCCCTGCAAAGGCTTCTTCTCCCCCCCGTCCCCAGTCTTTGCAGGGCCCCGCTGCAGCGTGGCCCCTGCAAAGGCTTCTTCTCCCCCTCCACAGCTTAGAGGGAACATTGGTGGTGGGCCCCCTGAAAAAAACATGGGCCCCCTGAGCAAAAAGTCCTTAGCTACGGGCCTGATCTCACTCCAGTGGTAACAAGAGAAAGACATTTTACTTACAAAAATAGAAGCAAATCTTACATGACATATTCATATAGGGACATGTAACTAATTGTGAACAGATTAACTTCAAAAAGGTGAACTTGCTACAGCCTAAGCCCACGTAAGAGACAGAAGAAGAGAGGTCATATGTAAGATGAAAGCAGAAGGCAAAGCAACAGCCAAAGAGGTTCAACATCTAACTGATGAGAAGGCGGGACCAACTGCCAAGTGTACCTGAATGAGAGAATTCTTTTAACCCTTTCCCTCCCAGATCCTCTTGCATGCAGAGTTACAATATCCAACATTATGGGGAATTTCACATTACCCTTTAAAAACCATTATTGTACCATCTTGGAATAAACCGGTACAGGGATGGCAATTTCACACAGCCTTTCCCCTACCAGTAAGGAGCTGTCTCTGAAGCAGTTTGTTGTTCCACCTTTTCAACCCACACAGGCAAGCTCCATCTTTTTTTTAAAGAAAAACAACGTTCTTTTAAGAGTGCTATGGCACTGTAACACAACCCCAAAATAGCACAATAGCGACCCCATTGGGATGCCTGGACTACTGAGATACATGAGATCACTACATCTGCCACCTGGAAAAAGGTGGAAGCAGGCAGAAACACTTCTGGATTTGATTTCTGGAATGGAAGGAAGGGAGGGAGGGAGGGAAGCTGTCTGGGTTTGTACACTGTCCTGCCCCCCTTCCTTCGCCGTGACTGCACTCTCTTTCAGGCTGCCTGGAATTTAAAAATCTCTTTCTTTAGCTTTTCTCCTTCAGGCACCTTAAATCAAACTGCTCCCCCCCCATGAATTTAGGGACAGGACAACAGGCTGCCTTTTCGTTCCCCTCTTTCCCAGCCTCTCTTTTACAAGTAGCTGTCTTGCCCAAGGGAGCTGCAGTGGCTCAAGTGGTTAAGATGCTGAACTGTAGGCTGTAGAAGGTCAGTAGTTCAGCAGTTCGAGACCCGGGGTGCTGCATGACGGAGTGAGCTCCCGTCTCTAGTTCCAGTTCCTGCCAGCCTAGCAGTTCGAAAGCAAGAAATTGCAAGTAGATAAATAGGTACCGCTTTGGTGGGAAGGTAACAGTGTTCCGTGCACCTTGGTGTTTAGTCATGCTGGCCACATGACCACAGAAATGTCTTCAGACAGCGCTGGCTCTTCGGCTTCGAAACGGAGATGAGTACCGCAACCCTAGAGTCGGATTTGACTGGCTTTCAAGCAGGGGAACCTTTACCTTTATCTATCTTGCCCAAGGAGAATTCCAGGAACTCAAAACCTGTGGCAGGATTTTAAAATCCCCCCTCCCATTTTTCCAAGCCACACTAGCTTCTTCCAGCAAACAGCATCCTCCTCTTGATGGCCAGTATATAGGGATGCCATGCCTCCAGGTGGGACCTGGGGATTCCCTGCACTTGTAGCCAGTGTTCCCTCTAAGCTGAGTTAGTGTGAGCTAGCTCACAGTTTTTTAGACTCTGGCTCACATGTTTTTGTCTTAGCTCAGGGAGGATGGCTCCAGAGCAAACTAACTGATGCAGTAGCCAAATCACTCAATCACAACTTTAATGTCAGTAGCTCACAGAGCAGAATTTTCATTCACAAGACTCCACAGCTTGGAGGGAGCATTGCAAAGTTACAGTTTATCTCCTGCCTACAGATATCAGTTCCCAGGCATAAAGTGAATGCTGTGAAAGGAGGACTCCATGGCATTGTACTCCATTGAAATCACTGTTCTCCCCAGATGTAGTGATCTCATGTATCTCTGCAATATACTGGGTTTAGACGCGTTCAAGTGATCAGCTCATAGTTTATTAGTGATTCAGCAAGAGACAGAAGACTGAAATCCCTGCCCCCAAAGCCTGGTATTTATGTCTGGAAAAGATTACACCCAAAATACACTCCACTCCCAACGATAGGCTATTTACACTCCATTGTTTCCCAATTGGTTTACTCTAGGATCCCTATCTCCCTACTGGTCCATTCTAGGATCCTAGCAAGCCACTGTTATGCATCCTAAGCTAAACGCTTTTGCAAGTACAGTTCAGGCTCAATACATAACAATCTCATGCCCCGGTCACATGGGCCAGATAACGCGGGGGGGAGGTGTGGCTATTTGTGCCGCCGCAATCTAATACACCATTACCTGATCTGACACTGCAGCAGTGGACCGGGGTTGTTTCCAGTGGTGCATGTTCCCAGGGTGCTTCAAGGTGGCAAGAGGAACGTGCTGGAGCGATCATATGGAGGATGTCTGTCTGTGGCCCATCGCAAGTGTTTGATAGTGGACTTTCCAAGGTACTTTTTTACTCCAGATCTTTGGCTGGATGAGATGGGTTGGCTACGGGTGCACGATGCTTGCCAGATGTGTCCATGTGATCATGCCCGTACAATCTGCCCGGCATTCGTCCCTCTTGCGTGGCTAATTGTGCGTGTGATCGGGGCCTCAGTGGTCCAGGCATCCCAATAGGGTTGCTATTATGCTGTTTTGTGGTTGTGTTACAGCACCATAGCACTCTCAGAAGAACATTTTAAAAAGATGGCGATCGCCTGCATGGGCAAAAAAGGGAGTGAAAACCTCATCATTGGAGGAAGCACTATGGGGGCATTTTACACAGCACCCCATAATGCTTCAGGAATGTAGCAGTTTGCAGGTAAAATGGCTCAGGAACGCTTCCCAAATGGGACAGAAGCATTCGTGTTTGAAAGGGGAATATATATATTCTGTCAGGGAACCATTACTAAAATGGTTCTGTCTGAAATGACAGACAGAAACCATTAGTGAAAAGTTCCTGAAATGGAATATATCAACTGACTGAAATTTCATTATATGTTGCAGACATGAAATGAGCAGAGGCGGTTTGACATTGCTTTCCTCTGCAAAACAGCCACAGTGATCCTTGGTGGTTTTCCCATCCAAGTACTGACCATGGCTGACCCTACTTACCTCCCAAGCCCTGATGAACTTAGGCCAAGCTCGGCTAATCAGCCTGCTTTAGAATGAGTCCACCAGAATTCCGTTCCTGTGGGTTAGAGGACTCTCACTAATAGTGTGGGAGGTAAAGCTGACAGTGAGAGAGTAGAATTGGCCAGCTGCACCCTCTTCCACCAATGGGAGTGCAGTTCATGGGCCTAAGTTCCATCATACCAGCAGAAGAGCAGTTTTCTATCCAGCCCAGGATTTAGGAAAGCATTCACAAAAGTATTAGAGAAGAAGAAGAGATTGGATTTATACCCTGCCCTTCACTACCCAAAGGAGTCTCAGGGCAGCTTAAATCTCCTTTCCCTTCCCCTCCCCACAACAGACACCCTGTAAGGTAGGTGGGGCTGAGAGAGCTCTTTCAAGAACTACTCTTTCCAGAACAGCTCTGAGAGAACTGTGACTGATCCAAGGTCACATCAGCAGCTTCATATGGAGGAGTGGGGAATCAAAACCAGTTCTCCCAGATTAGAGTCCATGCTCCTAACCATTACACCAAATTGGCTTTATGGTTGCATCATTATAAACAGTAAAGATGCCCCACCTAACAATGTTGGAAGCATATGTTTGCTTGTTTTTCAAGTATAGTCTACTTTTCCTTTGAAGATTTTGCTTTGCAGAGGGATTTTAATGGGGGGAGAGATTTTTATCTGATGCCCCAATCAGTCTTTAATTCCAGACCCTTCTGTTTCCAGCAATTTATAAATAACTTAACAGCCAAGACATTTCAAAACAAAAGCTTGGGGTTTTTTTACTCTTACAATCCCAAGCTATCTGTCTCGTTAAGATACCTCCCCCCCGCCGTGTGTTATTACAGCTGAGGATCATAGTTCAGTGCTTGTAACATAAATCTGTTATTGTAGCTTGCATATAATTAGTTATCAATGTCTGTGGTTTTATTTTTCGATATCAGGGTGTACATTAAGCATCAGAAACATTTAAGAGCTTGGCTATCACTGCACTTTATGATTCCGCCATTCATTAAGCTGAAGCTACAAACATTTACTATGACAGCAACATCAAATTACAGCTCAGCAGATTTTTTTTAAAAAAAATGAAAACTAGCCCATATGTGTAACAATTTGCATTACATGATCCAGTAATGAGGCTTACATGTTAACCATCCTGTAACTCGTCTTGTTTGCAAGGGCTTGACTGATAAGACACTGAGTTCCTATAGTAAGTATCATGCTAGCAAGACTGCATGGTAGTTATTCCTTTATTTTAATTATTTATTTTTATACTACTTCTCTTTGGCTAAGAGCTCAAAATGGTTCACACCAATGAACAATTACATCAATTAAAACAGGTACATCAATTACATAAATTAAAATAGGTACAAAAATAATATAATAAATAACATCCTGTGTAATCATATAAAATAATACAAATACAGAAAAAACAATCTAATCTCCCATCCCTAAAACCATTGGAGTCGGACCCCCTGCAGGTAACATCAAATATTACAGTACCCACAGGCCAACTGTACTTCACGATGAAGAGATGTTAGGAACCAAAAGGAAGCACAGTAAATAGCTAACTTCAGGGGAAAATTCTTATATAGAAATGTGTGTACTGAGTTTCTAATTGATTTCTGCTGGTAAGAAAAGCAGATTTTGAAGGCTGTTATTTGGATTAAGGGTGGGGTGGGGTGAGGTTGCTTAACTCTTTGCTTAACCATTTTCCACTTCCAATTGCCTCCCCCAGCTTGCTTTTCTCCCTGTACTATATTATACAGAATGTATCAATCCCAGCTATGCATTTGTACCTGGGACCTTATACCATACAAATCACATGGCTGTTACGGTGCCGTGGGCCCTCACCAGTATCCCCCCTTATTTGGGGGGATCTTCCTCCAGCATCTGTGTTCTGTTTGGAGACAGACTGTAACATCACTGAATGTCAGAAATGGCTTATATTGTACAGGTAAAATGACAGGATTTAATCCCAAACAGAGCGAATCTTTCATTGTCCCATGGGAAGAAGAGTTTTTGATTCTCTTATCTCCTTGCATCATCTTAATTCCCTAATATTTTCATTTGCAGGGGACATTCAAAATTGGTATCACTCACCAGCCCACATTAGGATTCTACCACCTTATTCTGTTTACATGTCAGACCAGGACTGATTTGGGTATGTGAATGGAATTCTTACAGACCAACAGTCCATCCCAGGTGTCACTTTGTGTTCTATAATAAGCAAAACTTGGTTTCTAGTGTTTTGACTACTACATATAAAAATGTCCTATTTTCAGAATTTTCTGGTAATCTATTTCTGGTTAGATAAGTTTCAAATGTCTAATAGTTGAGCATCTGCTATAAGTGAATAAGCCTAATGGTAGCAATAGTGGAATTCTTCAGGGGCCTCTTGGTGGGTCCAGATAATGAAGATGTCATTGAAATGTCTCAGAAAGAGGAGAAGAAATGGGCAATGGTGCAGTTTCTCAAGGCTCTTTTTCCCATTGGTCCAGATAAAGACACTGTTGATTTTGTTGTTTCACAGATATCTTCATTTGGTTGCTTGTGTCAGACGTGAATTCTAGGAATGTACACATATACAGCATATACAGCTGGTGAATGCAGATGCTCAAAACACAGTACATAAATGAGTACATGCACCTTCACGCTTGTATTCAGAACTGAATTTTATTTGCCTTGTAGGAGCCACTGGACCCAAACCTCATTCTCACATCTGTTTGTTAACTCTTGTATTTGTATGCTAATTTACTGCCATTCACAGATCTTTCTTACATCCAATCTCAGCTATAATCACCCAATACTTATGCAACTTGACTTTAAATGGCACTTCCTGACAAACCCCCCCCCCCAAGTAATGGTTGAAGAAGTTCTGTTCCACTGTATCTGAGGGACTGTGCTTGAACATGAAAGCTTATACCATAAACAAAACTTTGTTGGTCTTAAAGGTGCCACTGGACTCAAATTTTGTGCTGCTGCTTTAGATCAACACAGCTACCCCACCTGAATCTATCTTCCTGTGCAGAGTCTTCTTTGGTGGTCTCCTATCCAAGTACCAACCCTACTTAGCTTCTGAGATCTGATGAAATTGGACTATGCCATGCTACCTTCTCTCCCACATCTATCTAGTAAGAGGAAATCTTTTGTATTAAGTTACGAAGAGAGCCAAGGGGGTGTTAGGAAAGTGTGAACACTCTAGAAACTGGAGTTGGCTTCTTTGCTACCCTAAATTTCTAATAGTTTTGAACATACAAGAAAAAATCTCACAGGGAGTGGGGGAAGAGTCCCTGTAGATGGTGACTGCTTCTTAAATCCTTCATTGTTCCTTTCTATTATTATTACAGATTAAAAGATAAAAGAGCATGGAACAGCAAACTCCATTAAGTGCCCTGGATTTCATTGAAAAGCACTCCTGGTAAAAGTGTTGTGAACATTCTTCAAGGGGCTTTATACCCCTATTACTCTTTGGAATTATTTCCATGCTCTTGTGGAAATTTTAAGCTTCAGCATTGACAACTATGTTCATTTTTGTTTATTGACACCGTCCTGTCTCAATCTGGCCAGGCTGCTTTAGCGAGAGCTTCATAAACTGCATTTTGTGGTTTCAGATTGTCGGTGAGGTCACTCAGTGGTGACTCAGATACGCTGGCCTGAAGGTATTTATGTGATCGCCACAGTCAGCAGGAAAATCTGCCCTTTCACAACAAGGCAAATATATCCCCATTCTGGATGGCTTTGGGCTCTGAAATGGGGGCTGCTCTGACAGCCATTGTCCTCGGGGAGAAATAAAGGAAACTGGCTAAACACATGCTACGTCCATGAATTTCTGCTCATCTGCCGTTAGAAAATTCAGGAGAGACGACAATGATAGAAAGCTCAGGCTTCTGGTGCTGCAGTGGAAAAGACAGGAATGGCAACATGTACGAGAGCTTAGCCTCAGCATTCCAAACAGAAAAGCACATCAGAAGAGCATGTAATGTAGCAAAATGCCGTTAACTGGAGGAAATGCTTCTACTATTCCATGCTATCAATGAATGTTTGTCTGAATGCATATTTACAACATCTGTTCCCCATGTGGTTTACATTTGGATGGCAATCCAGCAACCATATTGCCTGAAGTTTTGGAGTCTCTTTTTTTCCCCAGCTGTCTATGTCAATTGTCCTTAATCCAATATCATCTTTTCAGATGTTTACAGATGCACTGAGAGGGAAGATTATTTTAGAAATCATTCAAAAGAATGCCAGCCCGAAAGAAATCTGAACCAAATGCTAGTGTTAAGTTTTTCTTTCAAATTTTTAAAAGACATCTGAAAACGAAAAGATCCTTCTGACTACAGATTTAACAAAACAAAACCTTTCCACATTTTTACAGCATCCATGCAGGAAACAAACGTTACACTGCGTCTTTTTTTAATTTAAGCAATATACACAAATCAAGTGTATTTATTAAATCAATGTTTAGCCATTTTTTACAAGGAAGTGCAATTTAAAGAGCCGACATAAAAGATTTTCATCATAATGATACACATCTCTTTGGGGGAAAGTTATTTCAGGGGCCATGATAATTTCTTAAGAGAACTGAAGCTAACTGGGAGGGGGGGGAGGTTTTGGATAGCTAGGACGACAGTACAAACTGCCAGCTATTGACACTGGAAGTTGACTCAGTTCTCAACAACACTACAGTTTCTCAGTTTTATGTACTTTTTAATTTCCTCTGTGGAAAATCTGTTCTTCATAAAAGGGCAGCAAAAGAAAATGTGGAAAAACTTGATTCATTCCATATTTACATTCTTGCTAGTACCTGGAAATTTACCAATTACCAATGTGAGCAAACAACGAAGACAGACAATCAGGGCTGGCTATATCAAGAAGCAGGGGCCAAGCAGGATACTTCAGGTTGTAAAGTGAAGGCAATGGCAGGTTTAAAGTTGCCAAGCAACTAGAAGTGTGGGGGAGGGTGATTGTTTTCATTTCAATTTCTAATTTTTAAAATTTTGGATATTTGCTTACAATACACACATACGGATTGAGTAAGAAAGGCAACTAGCTTCTGTACACAAAATCTGAGATGATTCTATAGGCCTCTTCATGTATTCACACTTTCTTTCAGGGGAGAGATCAAGGCTAAATGATAGGGCATGTATGTTTCATACAGAAGTTGGGTTGCCAGGTCCCTCCTGGCTGCTGGCAGAGGATGGGGGTAGCAAGATCTAGGTTGGGAAACTCTTGGAGATTTGGGGGTGGAGCCTGTGGAGGACAGGGACATCAGTGGGGTACAGTACCATAGAGTCCACTTCACCTTTCAAAGTAGCCATTTTCTCCAGGGGAACTGACCTCTGTAGTCTGGAGATGAGCTGTAATTCCGAGGGATCCCTGGTCCCACCTGAAGGCTGGCATCTCTAAAGGCCCCAGATTCAATTCTGGCCGCCTCCCATTAAAGGATCACAGGAAGGCAGCACTGGAAAAGATAAAACAGAAATGTTGTGGTCCTCTTATACACTTGCCCCCCCCCATTGTGGCATAAACTTCTGCAGACTTCACAGGGGAAAGACCATTCTCTGCCTGGAAGACTTAAGAGCTGCTGCCAGACAGAACAGGCAACACTAAAGGAGATGGATCAATGGCCTGATTTGGTATAAGGTAGATTCATTTTTTACCACAATAGATCTTCTATCATCGCTTGAAAAGTGACATATTTGTTGGGCAAATAACAGCTCATTTGTCTACACAGAGGAAGAAAGAAGACAGCTAGGAAGTAACAGAAGTGTTAGGGATGCCAGCCTCCAGGTGGGGGCTGGGGATCTCCTGCGATTACAGCTCATCTGCAGACTACAGAGATCAGTTCCCCTGGAGAAAATGGCTGCTTTGGAGGGTGGAAAGTATGGTATTGTACCCCACTGATGTCCCTGTCCTCCACAGGCTCCACCCCCAAATCTCCAGGAGTTTCCCAGCGTGGATCTGGCAACCCTATCCCCATCCCCTCCCGGTGACCAAAAGGGATCTGTCAACCCTACATCCATATCTTTTCCCCAAGAGAAAATGGATGCTTTGGAGGATGGACTCTATGGCATTGTACCCCACAAAGGCCCCTGGCCTCCCCAGGCTCCACCCCCAATCTCCAGGTATTTCCCAGCCTGGAGATGGCAACTCTATGCCTTCTGCCAGCGGCCAGGGAGGACCTGACAACCCCAGCTTCTGACCCTATTATGCTTTCTACTATTGTATAAAGAACCCCAAAACATGTTAAATTTTGTACAAAATACAGAAGTGACATAATCTTACCACCCCCACCCATCCACAATGGAAAGTAGAAGGAGATCCCTGGATATGCACAACATAGAACGGCCAGTGAAGAGTGAGACAGCAATAAAGCCACAGGAAAGGTGAGGCTTGGACCTAAGTGCAGGTAATGGTAAGCAGAGATGAAATACAGATAATGGAAGGGGGATTCTGCTCTGATTTCCATGCATTGCTTACAAATGAAAATACATCCCCATAAAAAATATCTTATGCAACGTAATTATACCATCCACGTATTGTACTACATCAACTGAATTTCTATTATAACAATAAGGGAAATGCATTAAGGATAGAAAAAATTGCAATTCAGCAAAATTTATTAGGGTGCATAAATTATGCACTCTGCGTTTATTTAATTATGCAACTTTGTATATCTTCAGTTAAGTTAATCCATTCCTAAATTATGCCTTCCGCATATTGGTAGGGGAGGCTGACAGTACACATTAGGTTAGCAGGGATGTTGGGTTCTTCCGCTCTCCCCCTACTGCCCTCTTAGTAATGTTGGTCTATAGTGCAGAAGCAAATAGGAGGACTTGCTCATGGCTTTGTAAGAGGCTTGGATGAGGCTGAATGAAGTAGGAACAATCAGGGCTGGTTGCATATGTTGGGGGTCCTATCCCCTCCTCTGCCCACCACCAGGCCCTCCACTCATTCCTTTCTTGCCACCCACCAATTGATCTTACCCCCTTGCAAGACCTTTCACCACCCATGCTCATAGATGCCTACATCATCTACATGCCCTTTCCTTGATAATGCTGGGTGGTGTACATGCCTGGGTGCACAAATGGCAGTATTTGGAGGAAGGATGGGCTGCAGGAAGCAGGGGAGGTATGGTAGCAGGCAAGTTGGTGGCCGTGGGCCCTGCCAGAAGCCCTGGGCCCTGGCATCTGTCCACCTCAGGGTATGCTGATACCAGTCCTGGGAACAATACCCAGAAACAGTATTCTGGTGGAAAACATGCAGAGCTGTGAGTCACTTCAGATATCCTAGATGTGACTTACCTGGTCAGAGATGGTTGTTTTTCCTTAAAGCTAAACAGGTTTTTTGGAAAAGTGAGCAGCACTGTAATCAGTAACTGTAGCAATTCACCCTTCTAATGATGGGGATCAAGGGCACATCTCTGTGTAACGTGCCATCAAGTCACTTCCAATGTATGGCATCCCTATGAATTAATGACCTCCAAAATGTCCCATTGTTGACAGCCTTGCTCAGGTCTTGCTCAGGGCCGTGGCTTCCTTTACAGAGTCAATCCATCTTGTGTTGGGTCTCTCTCATTTCCTGCCACCTTCAACTTTTCCTAACTTTAACATTGTTTACAGTGACTCTTGTCTCCTCATAATGTGACCAAAATACAATAGCCACAGTTTAGTTATTTTAGCTTCTAGGGAAAGTTCATGCATAGCTCCACTAAATTTATACCACAGGTTTCCCAAAGAACCTTGAGGATTGCAATTTGCCAAGTGTGCTCATCAAACCTCTCTCGCCCCGAATTGCAGTTCCTGGGCTTTTCCGCAAGAGGGAATTAATATTTAATTAGTAAGTTCTTAATGTAGATGTGACCCATCTGTTCTCATCCTTCCTGCTCAGCCTGGACTATTCCACTTTGACAGCCATACAGGGAACAAAAATGAAATGTATGTTGTACAACGTATTGCCATCCTTCACTCCTTGCTTAAGGAGTTGTTGCTTTTGGTCTTACGCCGGCTAAAAGAAGCCTGCAATTTTAGACAATACTCCACACACCAGTGCTCAAGATCTCTAACTAAGCAGAGAAGCACCGCTACAATTTTATAAGAAACACCAAGACCTTGGTAGGATAAAATAAGAAAATAGGTTTAATAAAGGGACTTATAGAATCTCAGGACATGGGAATCAGCAGATCTTAAGCAATAACAATATTGGGAGGGGCTGTCAAGTTGCAGCTGATTTATGGCAACCCTGTAGATATTCAGAGGTGGCTTGCCATTGCCTGCCTCTGTGTAATGACCCTGGACTTCTTTGGTGGCCTCCCATCCAAATACTGACCAGGACCAACCCTGCTTAGTTTCCAAGATCTGATGAGATCAGGCTAGATTGGGCTATGCAGGTCAGGGTGATAACAATAATACCAGATATGTAATATCTAGTAGGGAAGCTTGTTCAAATATGCATTTGGATAGTGGGGAAGGAAACTGGATGATGAAATAGCAACCGTGCTGTTGTACTGCTGTAACAAAGGAGAAAGCTTAAGGAAAAAGTCCCCAGCTTCCATTTTGTTTCTCCTTAGCTTCAAGAGTGCTGTCACACTAGAAGCTCCCAGAGCAGTCACTGTACACATCAAGAGGGCACTTCATACAATTGTTATGGAGATTAAGCTGTTTAGATTTTGGGTTATCCATTAGCAACCAGTTTTGATCTGTTACGCATATCATCTGACCTTCCTTTAAAAAACGGACAGCATTTTACATTGAAATCCCACCAGTCCCCCATCTGTCCTAAGACTTCCATTTCAGCAGAATCAAATCATAGAGTTATTTGCTCCCAAGCCATTTGCTGGGCCAGTGCATGGAGAATATTAAGAGAGATCTTATGCATCTCAATTGTAGCATGGAGCTAGCTCAGGAAATGTATAATGAGTGGACTGAAAGAACTGATGATGTAGCACCACTGTATCTAAGAGCATCTGATTGGTGCCTGAATGGAAGACTTTGAAGGAATCCAGTATAACCCACTCTGAGCTTTTCAAGGGAGGAATGATATATGGGTATAATAAATAAGGTAGGTACTAATGGCCAGGTTCAATAACAAGCACAAATAAAGTATTTGAAGTGGCATTATATCATATAAGATCACTGGTTCATCTAGCACAGTATAGTCACCCTGGTTGGTAGTGGCTCTCCAAAATATTGGTAGGAAAGGCCTCTGGCTTCTATCTTGCCTTTTTAATTGTCAGAGACTGACCTTGTGCATGGAAAGCTATGGGCACCTCTTTAGAAGTTCAAAAAAGTTTGCATATGGATCCCAGTGGTTTCCCTCTTAGTTCATATCAAGTGTTCAGCTTCAGCAGTGTTTAATGATCAGCTGCTGTCAGTCTTTCACTGGGCCAGTATTTGGATTACATAACAACAATATCATCATGATAAAAAATATTGTATTTATGCATAAAATATTTAAAATACATTTGTAAGTAAAGCATGCCAGATCCCACTAAATTCCTCATAAGAAAATTATAACATAACTAATCATTATAACTAATGGGTTTTTTTTAGTTTTTTATTTTAGACACCATGTACATATTTGTATAAAAGTGTGAGGCTATGTACAGATGATAATAAGGCATGACCTCTTTATTCATTGCAGATAAACTAGAAGCCAGACGTCACAAGGTCAATATCAAGGCAATCTTCAGACACCGCACTTTCCTTGAGCCGAGCCTGCTTTCCATGCTGACATCTTCTGTTATTATTTTGATGGAAATTAGCAGAACAATTCTGATATTTCAAGCATCACTCACTCAGCTGGCAGTCCGGCGGCTCTAATCACTGCCCAGGAAACCTGCATTTGGTCACTAATGCATTTGAGCATTGCTAATGACATGAAGGTATGACAAGATAAGCACAGTCTCATAATGAATGACTCCACCAAAGCAAAGTGGCAAAAGTAATTATAGAATCACATGGACTGTTGGCCCGAAATTGTCAGAGACATCAAATTCCATGTACTGCTAAAGCAACGTTGAGATAACCTTATGTTCTGGAAAAAGAAGCAGTCATAGCCCATATGTAATTCAGCTGACATTTGCTTTTGCCTCATGCTAAACAATGGAGCAGCAAAGAAAAAATGTTAATTTCCCACTTTGTTAATTAGACAAATTAATTAAAATCAGCCTTCAATGCTCCGAATATATTTTTTGTATTCAACAATAGGGTGCTGCAGAGATACTGTTAAATGGTTCAAAGGAAGCTTATTAACCCCAAACTAAATTCTGTTTTATAAAAGCACCAACTTCAAGTGCATTGAGACAGAAAGAAGCTTTTCAAATCAGATAGGAGAGCTACAAAAAAAATGCAGGGCATTATCATAATCTGGCAAGTGTTTAATTTAACACTGTTGTGTCAAGAAACTGGTTAAAACGAACAAGCAAAGGAGTCTGATAAAAATGTACTTAAGGCATGACAATCTTTATTACCATTTAATTTTATCTCTTCTCTTTTCTAGAGGGAAAGGCCCTCCTGTCTGAAAACAAATAAGATTACTTTAATTCTATCGGCTGTGAAAATATCAAACATTGTCTTCCTTTACCTACGGGGCAGAAAGAATATTCTATTATATTTGTATTAACGGGGTATTATCATTTTCATTCAACTCAGTAATGCATCATCGTTGCAAACATACCTTTTATCACTACACAAGATATTTAATTGAATTATCTCAGGCTGAGTTCAGACTGGCAATTTGCCCCACTATACCCACTTTTCAGCTGCGTTTCCCAAGCAGATTAAAGGGGGCGTTCACACAGGCACATCTGCCTGGCGTTCCCCACCTGTAGGCAACCAGTGCTGTTCCACTTCGCTCCCGCGTTAAAAAGATACCTGCTACAAGTGGTAGCAAATCCTGGAGAGTGCCTTTATCCTGCGTCAGTCTGCTTCCCGGAAGTGTGAACGCTCAGCCGAAAAGCTGGGAGCAACCCGTGTTGCTCCCGGCACATATGATTGGCGCATATGATTGGCTGTGCTCCGCTCTACCGCATAAGGCACATATGATTGGTAGTGCTCTGCTCTACCACCCATTGCACAATGAGATCCTCCCCAAATCGGCTGGATGCCTATGTTTGAGCGCATGAGTGCATGAGTGCATGAGCATTCATGTGCCCATGCGCCCATACACACATAGGCATCCAGCTGATATACCAGGGAAAAGCCATTTACAGCTGCACCTCCGGGCCAGCAGTCTGAACGCTCCCGCGTGCCTCCTCCCAGTATGCTCCTGCATCTGTCAGCCCCGTGTGACCAAGAAAATTCGGAACAGTTTTGCTATGACTGGCTCCCGCTGCAAACTGCCAGTCTGAACTCAGCCTTAGTTTGCAACATTACTTGGACCACAATGATCCACCTTGCTATGCACTCCTGTGTTTAAACCCCATTCCTCCATCATCAATACCGTGTGTTAGAGGGTCAGTGACTTTGTTGATTTCCAGTTCATAGCAATGGTGTTTCTAGCGGCACGGAGCAAAAGATACTCTTTCCATTTTAGAATAGGAGCCATCCCTGGAGCCCCAGCCATTCAGTAAGAGGTCTCCTGGTGTGATATTGAGATCCATACTAGTTAAGGATTTGATTTGTGTTGCTACAGATTCCCAGAAAGGAGTAACTATGGCACATGGTATCAAAAGATATGGAGCTTATATATCATGGCCAAACTCACAGACGATCTGGCATACTTTAATAAACCTTCTTCACAGTCTACCTTCTCCTCTAGCTGGCTACCTATCCTAGAGTATTTCTCCTCCCAACAAGAAATTCCTAAAGTTATAGATGATTTAGGTTTATGGTAAAACCTAGAAGCAAGCTACTGTGTTGTGTGTCTTTTTATTCTTAGATGGTTGTGCTCATTCCTATACACCGAATCTATTGTATTGTATCAACTTAAGCCTCAGTTATGACTTGTGATTTATATATTATTGTAATAAGTATTACTGTAGTATATTGGTAACAATGAGTGTTAAAATTCAATAAAATATTTATTAAAATAAAATCAGCACCGTGTGTTCTCATAAAAAAATACTGGCTCAGATATGCATCGGCATCAGTACTGAATGTGTGAAATGCCTGTACTGAAAAGGTCTGCATGGAAAGGTGCCATTTGCTTCTGCAATGGGCAGCCTCTGATTCTCTTACTGATTCCTCCTCCCAGATCATGCACCATGTCTTCTACCATTCCAGAAAGTACCAGATAGCACATTTTGCTGGAATGTCATAGGTGTTGAAGCAGGAAAGGGGATTGGGGAAAGCCCTACTGCATCAATGGAGCTCTGCTCATGGTTCTTTGGATACCACTTTAAAAAAAGATGATAAATGTGATGCTAGGTCTATTCTAACTCCTTCATGGTTGCCTTCCCCATTCTGGAGAAGACAATAATACTAGGAAAAGTTGAAGGCA
Source organism: Gekko gecko (assembly GCA_029375565.1). Lineage (NCBI taxonomy): Eukaryota > Metazoa > Chordata > Lepidosauria > Squamata > Gekkonidae > Gekko > Gekko gecko. The sequence continues at coordinate 118,297,375 of JAPDNY010000008.1, forward strand.
CCAGGAAAAGAGGATGACCCTGTTAATGATGGGATGCAGACAGAAAGCACCTTTAATTGGTTCACACGCCTTATATCCTTATCATTAAGTAGTTGAAGGATCTTTAAACCTGGCTTGAACTCTTTTTATTTTTATTTTTAATTATTTGAATGCTAAGCTCAAAATTAGCAGGTAACTTATAATGACAATCCTTGATTTACCACAAACTTAATGATCATTTTGTAATTGTTTTTATTCATGCTTTACTGAATACCACATTGTATTTTATTTTAATCTTCTATAAACAGTTTAAAAATTTTAAAAAATGATAGGGCGTTTTGGAGAGCATTAATTCATAGAGTTGCCCTAAGGCAGAAGTGACTTGACAGCACTTAACACAGAGAGATCTATTTATTTAGTTATTTGGATTTACTAGGCTCCCCTTCCCTATAAGCAGGGCTCAGGGTAGCTTATAACAAAATAATATACAATCTCAAATTAAAAATAAATTAAAACAAACCAATAAATACCAATACATAAAACAACCTAATCAAAATGGTGGAAAAATTCCAACACCCAAGCCTCCCTGGTGGGGAGGGGTTATGAGGGATGGGGACTTGTGTGAGAGTGCCAAAAGCTACCCTCGTTGCTGTCCTCTACTGAAGGACATGCAAGTTCTAATAAGAATACAAGAACATACAAGAATACAGAAACTTGGCTGAATCAGGTAGACAATCCATCTGCTGCCGTTTCCAACAATGGCCCCAAAGGTGCATTCAGAAAGCTGAGTATGAAGGCAACAGTCATCTCCAGATGTTTGTCTTCAACATCTGGTATTCCAGTGACGCTCCCTCATGGATCACTGCCTTGTCGTGGCGAGGGGGCTTGCGTGGTTCGATGAGGCTGTGGGCTATGCCGTGGAGGGCCACCCAGGACGGACAGGCCACAGCAGAGAACTCAGACCAAGAGTGATCCCCTGGAGAAGGAAATGGCAACCCACTCCAGTATCTTTGCCAAGAAAACCCCATGGACAGTGACAAAAGGCTAAAAGATATGACGCCGGAAGATGAGCCCCTCAGGTCGGAAGGTGTCCAATATGCTACTGGGGAAGAGCAGAGGGCAAGTACGAGTAACCCCAGAAAGAGTGAAGCGGCTGGGCCAAAGCCGAAAGGACGCTCAGTTGTGGATGTGTCTGACGGTGAAAGGAAAGTCCGATGCTGCAAAGAACAATACTGCATAGGAACCTGGAATGTAAGATCTATAAATCAAGGTAAGCTTGACGTGGTCAAAAATGAGATGGCAAGAATGAACATCGACATCTTGGGAATCAGTGAACTAAAGTGGACAGGAATGGGCGAATTTAACTCAGAAGACCATTATATCTACTACTGTGGCCAGGAATCCCGTAGAAAAAATGGTGTGGCCTTTATAGTCAACAAGAGAGTGAGAAAGGCAGTATTGGGATACAATCTCAAAAATGACAGAATGATCTCGGTCCGAATCCAAGGCAAACCATTCAATATCACAGTAATCCAAGTCTATGCCCCAACCACTGCTGCAGAAGAGGCTGAAGTGGGCCAGTTCTATGAAGACCTACAACAGCTCATAGAACTAACACCAAAAAATGATGTCCTAATCATCATAGGGGACTGGAATGCTAAAGTAGGAAATCAAAAGGTAACCGGAATAACAGACAAGTTTGGCCTTGGAGAACAAAACGAAGCAGGGCAAAGGCTAACAGAGTTTTGTCAAGAGAACACGCTGGTCATAGCGAACACCCTTTTCCAACAACCTAAGAGGCGTCTCTACACATGGACATCACCAGATGGGCAACACCGAAATCAGATTGACTATATAATTTGCAGTCAAAGATGGAGAAGCTCTATCCAGTCAGTAAAAACAAGACCTGGAGCAGACTGTGGCTCAGATCATGAGCTACTCATTGCAAAATTCAGACTTAAATTGAAGAAAGTTGGGAAAAACACAAGGCCATTCAGATTTGACCTAGATCGCATCCCCAATGAATATACAGTAGAGGTGAAGAATAGGTTTAAGGGACTAGATTTGATAGACAGAGTGCCTGAAGAACTATGGACAGAGGTCCGTGACATTGTAAAGGAGGCAGCACTCACTGCCATCCCAAAGAAAAAGAAATGCAAGAAAGCAAAGTGGCTGTCTGATGAGGCTTTGCACATAGCAGAGGAAAGAAGGAAAGCTAAAGGCAACGGTGAAAAGGAAAGATTTGCCCAACTGAATGCAGATTTCCAGAGAACAGCAAGGAGAGATAAGGAGGCTTTCCTGAATGAACAATGCAAAGTAATAGAGGAAAACAATAGATTGGGAAGGACTAGAGATCTGTTCAAGAAAATTGGAGAAATCAAAGGAACGTTCCATGCAAAGCTGGCCATGATAAAGGACAAAAACGGTAGGGACCTAACAGAAGCAGAAGAGATTAGGAAAAGATGGCAAGAATACACAGAAGAACTATACAAGAAGGACCTCAATGTCCTTGACAACCACGATGGTATAATCACTGACCTCGAGCCAGACATCCTAGAAAGCGAAGTTAAATGGGCCTTAGAAAACATTACTAACAACAAAGCTAGTGGAGGTGATAGTATCCCAGCTGAGTTATTCAAAGTCTTAAAAGAAGATGCTGTTAAAGTGCTGCACTCAATTTGCCAACAAATTTGGAAAACACAACAGTGGCCACAGGATTGGAAAAGGTCAGTGTACATTCCAATCCCAAAGAAGGGCAATGTCAAGGAATGTTCAAACTATCGCACAATTGCACTCATTTCACACGCTAGCAAGGTCATGCTCAAAATCCTACAAGCTAGGCTCCAACAGTATGTGGATAGAGAACTGCCAGAAGTACAAGCTGGGTTTCGAAGAGGTAGAGGAACTAGAGATCAAATTGCCAACATTCGCTGGATTATGGAGAAAGCAAGAGAGTACCAGAAAAACATCTACTTCTGCTTCATTGACTATGCTAAAGCCTTTGATTGTGTGGATCACAATAAATTATGGCAGGTTCTTAAAGAGATGGGAGTACCGGACCACCTCACATGTCTCCTGAGAAACCTGTATAAGGGTCAAGAAGCAACAGTTAGAACTGGATATGGAACAACTGACTGGTTTAGCATAGGAAAAGGAGTACGACAAGGATGTATATTGTCACCTTGCTTATTTAACTTATATGCAGAGTACATCATGCGAAATGCTGGCCTGGATGAATCACAAGCTGGAATTAAGATTGCTGGGGAAAAGATCAATAACCTCAGATATGCAGACGATACCACTCTGATGGCAGAAAGTGAAGAGGACCTCAAGAGCCTCTTGCTCAGGGTGAAAGAGGAGAGCGCAAAAGTGGGCTTGAAGCTCAACATCAAAAAAACTAAGATCATGGCATCTGGCCCCATCACTCCTTGGCAAATAGAAGGGGAAGTCGTAGAAGTAGTGACAGACTTCACATTCCTAGGATCCCAGATCACTGCAGATGGTGACTGCAGCCATGAAATTAAAAGATGCCTGCTCCTTGGGAGGAAAGCGATGGCAAACCTAAACAGCATGATAAAAAGCAGAGACATCACCTTGCCAACAAAAGTCCGCATGGTCAAAGCAATGGTATTCCCCGTAGTAATGTATGGCTGTGAGAGTTGGACTATAAGGAAGGCCGAGCGCCGAAGAATAGATTCTTTTGAACTATGGTGCTGGAGAAGACTCTTGAGAGTCCCTTGGACTGCCAGGAGATCAAATCAGTCAATCCTAAAAGAAATCAACCCTGATTGTTCCCTGGAAGGCCAGATCCTGAAGCTGAAGCTCAAATACTTTGGCCACCAAATGAGAAGGGAGCGTTCACTGGAGAAGACCCTGATGCTGGGAAAGATTGAAGGTCAAAGAAGAAGGGGACGGCAAAGGATGAGATGGTTAGACAGTGTCATCGATGCAACGAACATGAAATTGAGCAAACTTCAGCGGACAGCGGAAGACAGGAGGGCCTGGCGTGATCTGGTCCATGGGGTCGCAAAGAGTCGGACTCGACTGTGCGACTGAACAACAAATTCCAGTGACGATCTCGTATTGCAGCAAAGCAACAAATAAACTGGCATTCCAGCTAGAGCTATAAGGAACAATTAACATTTCCAAATATGTGAAGCTTTCTGAGAAGGTGACAGATACATATATAGAGGGAGATACATTGATAGAGGTGCACATGGGTTGAAGTACACAAGAGGATAAATATTTAGAGGAAAAAGTAGTTATCACCCACAGATACATTCCATAGAATCACCATATTAATCTGAAAACACCCTTGAGAAAGAAGGGTTTAAGATTTGAGGAGTATGGACCTGAGGACTCCTGAGTTCTTCAGTTGCATTTTCAAAAAAGCAACCAGAGTTGTGACACCACTGAAAACTGTTTAAGGATGATCAACCAAACAATGGCTGTTTTTGCAAGGGAAGTCTCTTATTTCAGCATTTCCAGTATTTCCAGAAGCTAATCTACAGGGAAACTTCTCTGTCAATTTGAACAATATAAGTGCTTGGGCTCTGTGTCCAAACGTGCAATCCAAGCCCTCAAGGGTACAATATTAATTCAACAGTAATTGGACCACAACCATTAAAGCTGTCCTCTGCAGTAATGTACCTAAAGGCAAGGATGATTTGGAATGCAGGAACCAGTTTATGTGTAGCTTTGCTGCAATAGGAGAGCATCCATTGCCCCATATCCTCTCTCCATTCACACATTGTGTTTATTTATGGTGCTAATGGGTGTCAGAGACAGGAAGGAAAGAGGAAGCACTGAAAAGAATATCCTTAACTAAAGCATTTCTTTTGACTTCATTAAATGTTCTGGGCTTGATTCAAGGAATGAGCAATAGTTTCAAAAACTACTCAGTCTACATAATCTGTTTCATCTAGCTCCGTTGGTAGTTCATCATAGGCAAGACTCTTTCCCGGTCACTTTAGTGGGATTTATTATGAACAAAATGTGCAATAAAGTATATAATAAGAAAATAAATCCCACCCACCTCCCACTTAACTGTCACTTCTTCCTTCTCTAATCACAGAGTTTATAGGAATTAGATATAAAATATCATAAGGCAACACATATAATTTGTTTGTCCTTAGAAAAACTGGACTTCAAAACACTCCTCAGAAATTTCCCAGCATGCTTAGTGACTGGAATCTAAACTGGTTATGAGAGTTATGTTGCTGACTGGAGTCTAAACTGGTTATGGGAATTATGTTGCTGCTAAGGGGTTGCTGCAACAAGCCCCTGTGTGGCACATGTTTGGTGGGGGAGTTTCCATGTAACAACTATCAAAACTTTATTGGGAAATAATCCTTTATTGGGAAATACTTCCATGCATCACACCTCAAGTTTAATGTCTGGCATTTCGTGTTGCAAGGAACGTAGCTAGTAAGGCTGGTAGCAACCACTGCCTGTCTTGGAGACCCATCTAAACAGACCCAAGTCTAATTTGGTGTACTCCATATGTAACATTCATCTGCATTCAACAAACAGAGAATAATTTAAAATTCTAGATCCATGACTTTTCTCACATTCCGCCTAAGATTTAAAACTATTTTAAATAAATAAATAAATAATGAAGTGGGCTATAACGAAATGGAAATGTTGTCTAATGCTATTGGAAAGCTATCAGGTAACATTCCTGATATGCCAATTCTGGATGAGGAATCAGCATAGCTGGAGATAAGACAATATTTTATCCAGTGTTGTTTCTCTCAATTTCTTACATAAATCCATCAAAATCCACATGAAATTGTTATTAAGTAGTGATCCATGCATGAAATAATCCTCACAGGACACAACAACTGCCTTTGCTTGAGCAGACCAAGGTCCAAGCAAATCAATTAGGCTTTCTGTTCCCATTCAGAAACATGTCAGAAGCTCATAAGGAAGTGAAAGAAATTCTTTCCCTGTTGGTTGTCTGTTAATCAGATGAATACTACCTCTCTCCAGGAGCTCTCAATTTTCCCTGTAATATCATATTCCCAAATCCAAACCTACTTGCCATTTAATTACCTAGGGTACCAAGGTAGTAAACCTGGTCTATTCCCCACCACCACCTATTTTATCCTCACAATTTTCTTATAAGACAGCTTGCTGCTGACTCAAGGTTCCCAGTAATCTTCCTTGAACTCAGGTCTCCCTAGTTCTATTTCAAGACTATTATTACAATACCACACTAGTTCTTGCTAGTAGAGGTGACTCAAAACCACAATGAGCGTCATGGTGAGGGATCCATCTGTGCCCATCACAACACATTGTATGGTTTCAGTATATTGAATCCAATAGTTGTTTGGTTGTACACTAAACTGTAGCCATGGGAGGGGTCCAGAGGGGTCACTGTAACTAGTGTGTGACATTCCTGCCCTTTACAAATCTTGGGATTGCTAGCACAAGTTGATCATTATGCTCCCATTGCTAGGATTACATTGACAGGCAGGTGAGGGTCTCTGTTTGTGATCAATGGGCCCATCTAGGAGAAGGTTAACAGAGCTGTGGCTCAGTAGCAGAGCATCTGCATGGTATGCAGAAGGTCCCAGGTTCAGTCCCCAGCATCTCCACTTAAAGCAAACAAGTAGTAGGTGATAGAAAAATCTCAAACTGGAGAGCCGCTGCTAGTCTGAGTAGACAATACTGACTATGATGAACCGAGGGTATGATTTGGTATGAGACACTTTCATGTGTGTTCTTGTATGTCTCAGAAGACAAATGCTGCACTTGTGTCAGCTCCTACACCCATTGCATCAGTGCACAAATAACTGGTTGACAGAGGAGGAGGAAAGGCCCTGCAAAAACCTTCTCTACTTAAAACCATTCTTTGTGTTTAGTGCACAGCCCAAAAACTGTTCATACCCTGGCCTACTGCATCCCAAATATCCTCTTTCCATTTCAAAGCAACTAAGGGAGTTGGCATTTGAAACAGAGGGCAAGGTCCCCATTTAAGTTAATGAGAACTGATTGAACAAGAACAGTCCCATGCAGATTCTATACATTTCAAAGGAGGTTGTGCAACGGCAGTTTCTGGAGGATCATGCCCTTAATTATTAAAGTAATTTATTGCTCCTCTTTATTATGACTACATCTGGATTTAAATGTTAATAATAACTTTTCTAGACTAAAAAGTGGGTGTAGGAAAATTGAATTAATTTATTACATTTGGTACTTTGAAAGCCTTTTCCTCCAAGATTTTGAAGTGGGATTTCTGCCTTGACTTAAATTTAACCCACATAACACTCTTGCAGGGAAGGTAAATATTATCATACGCATTTTATAGCTTGGCTAAGCGACCCAGACATGTATGTTCAGACACTGAGCCTCTGCAGACCATTTCCATCTTTGCCGTGAAATGTGAAGTTTTTAAATGACACCAAATATATTATTTCCTACTGGCCTGTATAAACAGTAAAGCATTTCAAAATGTGTTGAATGTTTTCCTTGTGCATATTACAAATCCCTGTGTTTTTTTATTCCTTTTCCCCTATCCAAGTGTGTGATGAAATGAGAAAATAAATCTTTTTTTTAGAAAAAGTATCTTGGTTGTGATTACTGGCTTTACCAAAAATGTCTCCAAATAAAAGCTGTCCTTTTCTGGGCTGCTTTTTAAAGAAAAGAAACATACAAAATTCAGTGAACATGGATATTACTGAAGATAAGCTAAGTCAAAGTCATAATTGTGTGTCAATTAATAGTATGCACAAATAGGACAGTTTTGCTCCAGCACACAATGTTGAAACTTTAATTCAGCTCCAGAAGTCAATAGGTGCAACCTAAATTAAACTGAATGAATTAAGAAGTTTGAGTACAATAATAAAAGGAGAAAAAAGTCTAATTTATATATTCAGAGTATCCTGTATATATAGCTATAACAGCAAGGGTCAATTGCCCTATACGGAGAAGGCTCAGGGGCCACTTATAGGTAGGGATCCTATATTCTTTGCAATGACTATATTTAATAAGCAAACATACTGTGTTTGAAAGCTGTGGTCACCCATGAGGCAAACCTCCAATCTGCTCACCTTTGAATAGCTGCTGAACAGCTTTGCAGCTATGCAGTGACTGTTAGGGATGGGGTTTCGTTTCCTCGCCTTTTGCATTTACACAGCAGGTAAAGTAATTCTATTCGGGGTCATGGATGGTCAGGTCAGGTAATTAAATGATACCAGGGGAAGTGGACCTCCCTTTAGACTGTGAAAACGTGCATGTGCCAAATCATGTCAATAACACAGGCTTAAATGAACGCTAAAAAATACACTGCTGATCATCACTAGCTAATGTATTGATTTGTTCATTGTTCAGCAGCATGCAATGATGAGAGGTCAGTGTAGGAGGAGTAGGACAGTGTGAGAATGTGCTTTCTGAAACGCTGCTGATTGTACTGTATTGTACTGTTTGGATACATGAGAAGTAATCCAACAAGCAGGCTTGAACAGTTTGCAAACGGGAAAATAAATTCTGGTGGGTAGCCATGGTAGCCATGTTGGTCTGAAGCAACTGATGCACATGAAAGCTTATACCCAGAATTCAACTTTGTTATTCTTAAAGGTGCCACTGAACTCAGACTTTGATCAACAAAAAGTTTGCTCCTTGTTTGCAACTGGGAAACAGATTGTCAGCCAAACTAACAGGTGTTCAAGCAACCTGAATTATAGTATGCACCAATCGTATCACTTTCTTTGTTCCCTCTGTCTCAGTTCTAGGTGAATAAAAAGTTTTATGCCAAATATTACTCATTTTAGCAATTTCTGACTTTCCTAGAAAGAAGTGGAAACTCCTGCTGATAGCTGAAGAGGTATTTTCTTTAAAAGGGATGGGGAAGGGAATCAGTGGGGGAAGGTTTCCCCAGCTGAAGTAAATGCCAAGGCAGCACCACTGCAGGCCAACTGGGGCTCTTGTATATTACAGGCTATCTTTTGAAAGTCACAATGGCAACAGACAAAGCCCGCCATTTGTAGAAAAGATTGCATCGAGTGCTACTGAGCTATACCACTTTTTGCATCTGCCTGCTTGTAATTTAGCCTGTTGGTAATGAGCTGCGGTGGCTCAAGTGGTTAAGACACTGAACTGCAGGCTGTGGAAGGTCAGTAGTTCAGCAGTTTGAGACCCGGGTGCCGCATGACGGGGTGAGCTCCTGTCTTTAGTTCCAGCTCCTGCCAACCTAGCAGTTTGAAAGCAAGAAATTGCAAGTAGATAAATAGGTACCACTTCGGTGGGAAGGTAACAGCGTTCCGTGCACCTTGGTGTTTAGTCATGCCGGCCACATGACCATGGAAACGTCTTTGGACAGCGCTGGCTCTTCGGCTTTGAAACGGAGATGAGCACTGCAACCCTAGAGTCGGATTCGACTGGCTTTCGAGCAAGGGAACCTTTACCTTTACCTAATGAATAATCAGTTTTCAAAGGTCAGCCCAAAAACAGGTGAAAAGTTCTTCCTACTGAAATGAACCTTGTCATAAGGACCAAAAGTGTAAGGGAGAAACAAACATGGAGGCCCCAAACTTGGAGAGGAAACTGTGTGTCCATACTGAAGGTAAATGCTCTCTTCTGAGTACCATTTATAGGAATTTTAATAGTTTCTCTTTAACCAACTTCCTTTATTATATCCTGATGTGTTTTTCTGCTTCTAATTCCTGCATGTATCCTTGAAAAACTACTGGTTGTTTCTAAAGTTACTAGACACCCCTATCGCTTTCATTGGGAACCTTCTCATTCCTCCATTATAAGAAAGGATAGACACAGTCTTCATCCAGTTCATGAGTTCTACTCTCCTTATCACTCCTTTTCTCCATTATTTCAAAGCAAAACATTATCCTTTCTCCATATGGGTCTGATTCATACTCTCAATCGTGTCACCTCTCTTTGAATGTTTTTGTTTTCATCACTTCATTTTGAAAATGAGGAAGTAAATGTGAATTCTGTGTCAGAGGGGTTAATCATTGAGTTGTTGGCCATCTGCCATTTTGTTATAGTGTAGTAAATGGTTCTTCTACTGTGCATGCTATGAACCCCCTCACCCATTATTGTATTTCCTTTATCTTGTCCTCTCTTCACCTTTGCCCTTCCACTTAGATGGTGCTTCCTTACTAGTACTAAATCTTCATTAATAGCAGCAGTTGTGCCACTCCCCCCCCAGACAAAGCAAGAACTAAACTGGTCATCCACAAAAGATTTTGAATCCCTGATTATGGCAGGCCCAAATGTAATTTGTTCATGCCACACATCTATGGTGACTAGGGGTGTGCAAAAAAACCCCAAACCCAGCCAGCATTTTTCGGGTTTGAGTATATTGAACCTGGAAAATATTGGTATTTCCTGATATTCTGAGATCCCAGTAACAGTATGGTATTTGGAGTTGGTAAATATTCGGGATACAGTCAATGGTCCCCATAGTGTATAATGAAGACTCAATCTGGGGTACCTGGGGCCCTTTGGGGGCTGTTTTTTTAGGTAGAGGCACCCAATTTGTAGCATAGCTTCTGGTCCCTCTTCTAACCCTCCCCCCCAAGTTTCAAAAAGATTGGACCAGGGGGTCCAATTCTATGGGAGTCAGAAGAAGGTGCCCCCATCCTCTATTGTTGCCAGTGGAGGGGAGAAAGGCATTTAAAGGGAATGTGGTCCCTTTAAATGCCTTTTGCAAACCACAGCTGAACTTCAAAAGCATTTAAAGGGCTCATGGTACCTTTAAATGCCTTCTCCAACTCACAGCTTCACCTGGAAGTTGTTTAAAGGGTCTACAATCCCTTTAAACACTCTATAACAACAACAATTCGGTGGCCCAAAAAAATCCTGAATATTTTTTGGGCTTGGCCATATCAGATACCTAGATAAATGCCCCAGCTGATATCTAGCTGAAAAAATACCCAAAAAACCCGAATACACACCCCTAATGGTGACTTAAGGTTACGTCCTTATGCCACAGCATGTTCAGGTCAACCTTCATCCCTATTTTTATTTCTTCTTATTATTATTTTTGAGACATCATCAGATGTAAAATAGATGCTTCCAGAAGTCTGACACATTGAAATGCTTTCAGAAGTCTGACACAAAACAATAGCACAACATCAAAATAAGGATGCTGTGAATTTTGAGGTGAACATACCATTTTCAACGACCATGATCATTCATGAGACAAGCCTCAGATCTCCTTACCTTAATTCTATCCAATGTCAGCAGCATGTCAAACAGCTTCACAGTTGGAGACCACAGCATGAGCTGATCTAGAGGGGACTTGAACATCCTTAATCAAAACACCACACTTCATCATCACCATCATCATCATCATTTATAGCCTGCTTTTCTCACTAAGACTCAAGGGAAATAACAAAATATGAACCTACCCATTTATGCCAGTCATCTTCAAAAGCCCTGCTTTAGTTGCTCTACCCATCTGAGGCTAGACAGGTGGCAACCCAAGAAAGGGGTTTCTCGGTCATGGTACCAGAACTTTGGAACTCCCTCCCCAGTCTGTCTCCCTCTACTAGTGTCTTCTGCTAGTGCATGAAGACTTTTGTTTTGTTTTGTTTGGCATACCTCCAGAAGTTTATTGGCCCTCCTCTCTGGTTCTGATATTGTATGCTTATGCATTTTTAATTGAATTATTTTCTAATTTTAAATGTTCAGATGTTTTAAAGTTTCTTTGTTTGCCACCTTGGCAACAAGGGGGTCAGGTGGAAAGGTAGTATAAAATATTTTAAATAATAAAATGAATAATTTAAATATATAAATTAATAATAAAATAAATAATTTAAATAGGTAAATAATAAAATAAGATTTAAAAATTCAATCAAAGAGCAAAAATCTCTAATAAACAGCCAAGATTTCTAATAAACTTAAACTTGTAGCTGCATACTTGTCTGGACACAAGCTGCATTGAGCTAATTGCATTGTAAGCTGCCCTGAGCCCGGTTGCAGGGTAGGGTAGGATACAAACCAAAATAAATAAATAAACAAACAAACAAATTCAACTTGCTTCCCAGTAACTTGCATACACTTAAGCTGCCCATAACTGAGCATTGGTTTGTTGTTTGAAGGTTTGGCATTTCCTCCTGAAATCCTTTACTTTTTGACATTCTGAATGTTGTAGTTTCAAATTCCAAAATCTCCTTCTCTTCTCTATATGAAATGCCTTCCTCTATATCAAATCCATTTTTATATTAAAAAAATTGGAGACCTCCCCAGTCCTCATGCCAGCTTGTTAACATCTTCTCCTTCACACTTGTTCCACCAGACAGCAATCCTTCCCATGGAAATACAGCTGTAAAGTTATATAACTAGTAAATTAAAGCTTACTGTAGCTGGTCCAGCTGGATGGGTTTATATTTAATAATACATCACTGAGGTGTCATCCCTGGGGTTGACATTCTGCCCAGCAGCTCAATGCTGTTAAGAAAGTCTAGAAAGAATACTTGTTGCATCATGGCACAATGACCTACTTTTAATTCAATAGTCTATTCTTTCTTCAGAAATCATGTTTGAAATTGTAATCTAACTAGTTTAGGAAGTGTTAGTGATAACATGTCAACAGACAGAAAGGAAAACATTCTTAAGTATTGTATTTTATGGTGGTGGAGGAACATCAACTATAGCAGATGGCTGAAAGTGAAGCTATATTGACCTTGTATTTCTAAAAGTGTTGAGACTTTCCGGAAAACCCCCAGGACAGTCTAGGCTATAATCTGAAACCAGAAATACAGTACCTGAAAGGGCTCAGTTAGTGCTGATAAGAGGTGGTAATGGACAGGAGAAACAAGCATGAAGGATCAGTTTGTTGAAGGTTTCCTCTTGATGTGCACTTTACTAATTTTTATGGGCCTGAAAGGGAAGCACAGTTACATTTCTCTCTGTATATGAAAAGATTCAGGGATTGTATGTGAAAGAGTTAAGAAGTCTGGTATCTTGCAGTTAATAGAACAATGGGAGAACCGAACTGCATTCTCCCCCAAAAATGTCTCTTAATAGTTCATTGTAATAGCTTTTGATATTACAGTATTCATCTGACACCTCCTGCAAAGAGATCAGACAGCTTGCTAGATCCTTCTCTCCCCATTTTATCCTCATAATTTGATTTATTTAACAAAATGTATACGCTGTCTTTTTGCCCTCATAAGGCCCACCAAGGCAGCTAACAAATTAAAACATACATAATAAAAGCACATCTTAAAAACCACTGAAACAAACAAAAACACATCATTAACACAATTAAAACCAAAGTTAAGACACACAAAAAATTAAAACAACAATTAAAATGTTGGGCGGGAACCAGGAGTAGCACTGTGAGGTATGATTGTTGTTACTATCACTCCTTTCCCTCAAGCAGCTCAGGGAAGTGTATGTCAAGGAATCCCATTTTCTCATTACAACATTCTCATGCCCAAATACAGATTCAAACCCACATTTCCGCTATCCAGATCTGACATATTATCCAGTTTACTGGTGGTTTTCAAATTGTGGATTATGGTTCTCTTGCAGGAGCACCAAAAGGTTTAGGCTTCAGTCTTAAGAACCCTTTCTTGGGAGTATGCTGCATTGAATAAAATGGTATTTACTTCTGAGTAGACACACTTAGGATTTCTCTGTCAAGCAGCTAAACTGGGGAGAAGTCTCTGAATGCTTCTTCCCACAATGTCATTGTTCTCCCTTCCCTTCTCCTTCTTCATCCACCCTCTATTCATTCCCAGAGGTCCAGAACATTTCCAGCTATGAGTGGGCATTGCTGTCCTAAGCAGAGTTACACCATTCTAAGCTTCAAAGACTTAGAAGAGTGTAACTCTGTTTAGGACTGCATTTAGGATTGCCATTGACTTTAATGATAGTCACAAGAAACATATGGTTTCATGAAAGAAACTACCAAAATTCTAAGAGTGAGGTGGTGCAGCAGCTGCTGTCAGATTAACACCAAGGTATCCTGTGTTCAAATCCCCACTTTTTCCTAGAACTCACTGGGCCAACTACCAGCTCTGCCTCACAAGTTTGTTGTGAGGATAAAATGGAGAGGCTGAGACTATGTATTCTATTTGGAACTCCTGAGAGGAAGAACAGAATAAAAATTCAATACATAAATAACAGGCTCGACTTTGACTTTCATGGAACTTTTTGCCCTCATTAGTTAGGCCAGGTCTTAAAAGAAAAGAAAAGTAGATGTGCCATCTTGAACCAAGTGTGGAGGTGGTTTGCAAAAATGAATGTAAGATTCTATTCCATAGTGATATCTTTTATTAATATATTTGCTCCTCTGTTCTACCACTAACTCCCAGTAGAGCAATTTCTCACTTGATGGCATCTCTGCGGGCAAGCAGTGCAGTTCTTCCTGCAATCAGCCAGCACTCTTTTGTTTTTTCACAGCACGGGAACTGAAACCTGGTTTCACTGCTTCTGCAGCTGATGAAAAGCTGCCTGTACGCTCAGATCATGTCTGAACTGAAGTCTTTCCCTCCTGCTGTTCTATCAAACTGGGGCATTGGCTAAGATACATTCATAGATAGATAGATATATGCCTGAGACTGCTGTTTCAAAGGAAGGGCAGATAGAGAGCTCACTTTGGTAAAGGTTTGTAAGATGAGAAAAATGTACTCTCCCATAAATGAAGCATAAATGAAGTTCACCCCAGGTTGTGCCAGGGTAGTTTCCTCCAAAAGCTCTTTCAAAGCTCCCCATGTTATACACTTACTTATAGTCATGTCTGCTATCATACACTATTGGGATGCAAGCTGAACTGTTGTTTTTCTAAAGAATACTGCAGTGTTAGACTCTGGTATTCTCACATTTCTCTCTTCTCTTTGCTCATGAGCCATCTAGCTCTGCAACACCATACAATGAACTGGATTTCTTCTGTCTGAGCCTTCTTTATGTCACTTAAAGTAGAACTTCCATACATATTGTACCTGTTCCTAAATTCTTCTTCCTCCAGAATTTGGTCTCTCTTCAAGAGCCAGTTTGGCGTAGTGGTTAAGTGCATGGATTCTAATCTGGGAGAATCGGGTTTGATTCCCCACTCCTCCACTTGCAGCTGCTGGATGACCTTGGGCAAGCCATATTTCTGTCAGATGTCTCAAGGACAGCTCTGGAAAGAGCTCTCTCAGCTCCACCTACCTCACAGGGTGTCTATTGTGGGGAGAGAAAGGGATAGAAGTTTGTAAGCCACACTGAGACTCCGAGTGAAGCGCAGGGTATAAATCCAATCTTCTCTTCTTCTTTTTCTTCCCAGTGAAGACTGTCATGGAAGTCTTTCACTGTTAACTCTGGCTCCAAAATCTTTGAACATGTGGACGGTCTCATAACTGCCAAAACATTCTCTTTACTCAAGTATGGGGAAGCCATATACTGAATCAGACTTCACAGGTTTGCATTTTGTCAAGACTGAGCCTATAAGGCATTGTTGAATTATCCTTGAAAATGGTCTCAAGGCTTCTTCTGGGCCAGAATACAATGGCTCACCTCCTTTTGGGGGTGACCTAGGATTTCCAGCTCTGGGTTAGGAAATACTTGGTGATTTAGAGGGTGGCACCTGGGGAGGGTGGGGTTTGGGGCAGGAAGGGGACCTCAGCAGGGTATAATACCATACAGTCCTCCCTGAAAAGCAGTCATTATCTCCAGGGAAACTGGTCTTATTTGGAGATCAATTGTAGTACCAAGGAGACCTTGACAATCCTATGGTCAACAGAGTTGCTGGGTGCAGAGGATAACAATGATCACAAATCGCAGTATGTTCTAAAAGCTACTAAGATAATTCAGTGTAGTATAATTTTATCCTATTTTCATTACAGTTTGGTCTCCCTTCTCCTCCAAAATAATAGAATTTTATAAAGTCAACAACTATCTGGCTGGACTTTTGACATATGCTATGTTTGTAATTTATGGTGAACACATTCATTGTACACTTGATTTTTCTTTATATGTGTATTGAGTAATTGTCATGCTACATTCAACACATGTGCAGCTGAATATGTGAATAAAACCCCACGTTATGGGTGGAATCAGTCCCATAGCTACACTGGGGCATTTCAGGGCTAGGCCCCCCAACTTACTGGCAAGACCCCACAACTTCCCATCCAGCCCAGGGCCCCTGAGTGGTAGAGGGTGTGGGAAAGGAGCCATGTATTCCTGAGCAGATGTCTGATGTGAAGGGCCCACTACAGTGGCCACACAGAGCCAGACAGCACCTATTTCCCCTGGAAAGTATCTGTTGCTGGCAGGTTGGGCTATGCTGTCTGACGCAAGGGGCTGGCTATGGTGGTGTGAGGGGCTGCTTGGAGGAGAAGGCTTAGTAGAGGCCTGGGTGGCAGAAACTGCAGAGTAGCTTGGGACAGGAGTAGGGGTGCTCCCTAAGAAATTTAAATGCCCCCCCCAACTTAAAAAAATCCTGGCTACGGGCCTGGGTGGAATTCAGAGCAATATCACTTTTGAGTGGTAGGGGGAACCATCAACACTGACATATTTTTAATCAGAAACTGTCTTTTTATTTTTATTTTTTAAAAAAACCTCATACTTTCAGTGACTCATACCACAAATTAAAAAGTCCGTTCTTAAAAAAAAAAAAGTCTTAAGTGAAATGAATCAATGCTCCAAGTGGGTTGGTGACCCTGTCTCCACACTCTATGGCCCAGCATTCATATCTGACCTTCTGTTTTTTCCTGTCTTGATTCCTTTTTAATTATGCCACTTTATGAGGGGCCTAAATAAAACACAGGCCAAGTATGGCAAGGAGATGATACAGAATTGTGTGGCTGAGGTGTGCCTCATCAACAGGTCTCCCAGTGCCCCATAGCCCAGGCAACTTACCTCAGGTGCCATTTCTGCAATACACAAACATTTCAATGACCAGCATGGCTCACTTGACTGAAGTTGCAGGGGACATGAATTGCCAAGAACAAGAGTACCAGCAGAGGCATTGGGCTTCCTCTGTGAAGATGAAAATGATAAACCAAAAGCAGAAACCAGAGAGAATACAGTGGGCAGCTGTTGGTGAATTTCATGATCACAGGACCCCTACTAACCAACTATTTGTAGAATGAGAACTTGGAGACTATTCATCTCAGTAAGTGTTTGTGGTTTAACTTAATATACAAGAAAATCCTGATTAAGACTGTAATGCAGGACACAGAAGAAGATTCTGCAGGAACAAATAAGAGCCACAGAACTCAACTGTTCAGTATCTATCCTGTCCTGTATTAGAATGTTAATCAGTTTTGTGAAGAGAGGCTTGAAGGGATGGAGACAAAACCTAACGAAGACTCAGTAACCAGAGGGATGGATTAAAGGCTAGTTGTTAGAAGAAGGACTTCAGTACACTGCAAAACTATAGTGTCACTTATTATTATTTATTCCTTTTGAATTTATAGGCCACCTCTTCAGTGATCTGCTTGAGTCCTTATGTGCTGAAAACCCAGAAAACAATTGAGCGAGAAGTATAAAAATAGTTGCAGTCATAGAAATAAGAGAACATTTTTGCAAATGTGAATAGTCTCAGCTCACGGAATCCAGCTGTTTTGAAAGTGCTACAGATTCTGAGTCCTCTGAGAGATATGTTCATTCATTTGCTCAAGCACAGGCCCTTGCTCAGTTTTGACAGAGATTACCATCAGCAAATCTCCTTGGTCTTCAGGGATACAAATGTCAGTGGCTTTTAGAGAGAAAAGATAGGTGAATTGTTTCAGTGGCTCTGCTAAAATGCATCCTTGAAAACACTCCTTGATAGAGTTAATTTCTGCCTTGTTACATCTTCAGAGTCAGTCTCTCCATATTGATGCATCATGTTTAAGCCAATGAAGGAAACACGAGTAAAGCAAGAAAGATTTGGTTCTTAATAAGCATGTCAGCTGAATTGAATTACTTAATATTTACTTACAGTAAATACATATCACAAACACAAACAGCATTTCCTAAGGAAATTGGTCCTCGTTGACATGGATCACCATCATGTAATCACAGATCCCCCACCAAGCAAAAGCCCCATCCCTAAAAATGATTCCATATGGGAATAATTTTACTGAACGGAATGCTCCAACTGGTCTGAAAGAAAGTACAGGTTTTTCTGGCTGTTTTCAGACATTGTATTTACTTCCTAGGCAAGCAGTGGCAAATCTCATTTGGGTGATAGAAGGATGTCACCTGACCATTTGCAGTGCTCCCTTTGAAATGGTGGTTGGCCAATGAAGCTGTCAATGAGAAGTTGACAGTATAATTCCAAAAAATGGTTGCGCCCTTCTGGACCAATTGATTTCCCTAAATTTAGAATTCTACATAGAACTGCACTGATGGAAAGCTTTTGAAAAAATTTTTTGTTGAATCTGGTATAAAGGTAAAGGTTTCCCTTGCTCAAAAGCTAGTTGGATCCGACTCTAGGGGGTGGTGCTTATCTCCATTTCCAAGCTGAAGAGAGAGAACTATCTGAAGACTTCTCCATCATCATGTGGCCAGCATGACTAAACACTGAGGCACATGGAACACTGTTACCTTCCCACCGAAGCAGTGCCTATTTATCTACTTACAATTTCTTGCTTTCGAACTGCTAGGCTGGCAGGAGCTGGGGCCAGAGACTGGAGCTCACTCTGTCATGCAGCACTAGAGTCTCAAACTGCCAAGCTACTGACCTTCTGGTCTGCAATTCAGCATCTTAACCTCTGAGCCACCACGACCCTAGAATCTGGTATACACTTGGAATTAATACTGAACTTTCAGCATATGGTAAGATACCAACAGAAATTAAATATACTGAACAAATGCCTAAAGAAGTGCATCCCTTGGAGAAGCCAACCTTTTGAGGTCTATGGATCTTTTAGGAAGTCCGTGCTCTTTCGCATCCACACACCCTTGCAATAAAGTGTAGTAGCAGATGCAGAGTGCGAAACCATAGAGTTTGGAAAGCAACAATGACCTCCATTGATGCAAATACAAAAGAATATGCTTGGTACCACAAAACAGGAAGGGAAGGTAGAATGATATACTCCAATCTCATCATATTTTGGAAGCCTGGGTCGGTACTTGGAAGGGAGACCACCAAGGAAGACTCTGCAGAGGAAGGCAACAGCAAACCACTTCTGCTTCTCAGTTGCCTTGAAAGCCTCTTGCTGTGCTTACCATAAATTGGTTACAACTTCACTGTACTTAACTGCAAAAGTGTTCCAGTGACATTTGTTTTGAGTTCTCACTTTCACATTGGTTTATACGAATACCACAAGGTCATATTTTAGTTCCTTATCTACATTGATCTTGTGTCTATCTCTAGCATACCTCCAACTTTTCCCACTCAGGTAGAAAAAGGAAAAAACAAGCAGGAGAGATTCAGTCCTCGGCACACTTTTCGAATGGCATCTACATCTTCTATGAGTGGCAGCCCTGAGTTCTTTGGAATCAGCTCTCCTGGACTTCTTTTGCAAATGCAGAACAGACTCCACTTACAGCCACCTTGAAAATCATCCATGAGCTCAGCAGCATGAGCATAAAAACATAAGAGAATCCAATATTGGATCAGGCCAATGGCTCATTCAGTCCAACAATCTGTCACACACTGGCCAAAAATACCAGATGCCATCAGGAGGTCCAGCAGTGGAGCCAGGACACTAGAAGCCCTCCCACTGTTGACCCCCCCCCAAGCACCAAGGATACAGAGCATCAATCACTTGCCCCAGACTGAGAGTTCCTATCTATACCCTGTGGCTAATAGCCACTGATGGACCTCTGCTCCATATGTTTATCCGATTCCCTCTGGAAGTCATCCATGCTTGTAGCCCACACCATCTCCTGTGGCAGTGAATGCCATGTGTTAATCACTCTTTGGGTGAAGAAATACTTCCTTTTATCTGTTCTAAGCAGACTGCTCAGCAATTTCATTGAGTGCCCACAAGTTCTTATATTGAAGCCTCTATGGTTGGCACCGTATTTCTGTCTTCTTTTTTCTTGATAGCTGAAGCAGTCAGAGTATAAGAAAAGCTTGGTAAGCCTGGAACAATTAAGGCCTTGGAAAAAAATTCTGGAGATTTCTCCCTGTAGAATCTCCTGAGACCCAGGAGAAGCAAAGGGTTGGTTGTTAGCTTGCTCAGACAGCAAGTAACATTCCCTTTCTCTTACGAAGCCACCAAAGACGAGCCTTTGTGCATGCAAATTTTTTATTATAGTAATGACATCCATGCAGTTTATACTGTCCTTGTAAAATAATCTCCCATCAAGAGAGTGGCTTAGCATTGTCTTCCATCAGCTTTCAATGGAAATTGTTCTTCTGCTTCAAAAAGAATGCTTTTCACTGGTGTTTTTCAGTAGAAATCCAATGAACAAGGAGCAATTTACTTAACAGCAAGTAGTTGGGATATAAAAGCTTTATTTTAATTTGGTGAAGAAAGAAGACTCTGATCTTCTGCTGTCTACATTGCCATGTTGGCACTAATTCACTAGTGAAACCACAGGTCATTATTTCAGTATATGCACATTAATAAAACAACATCCATTCATGTGGGAGTATCTCTAAACCACAAATGCCAGAAACAACAGTTGCATTAAACTGCATTCATACATACATAATGTTCCATTATTTCCATTAATTATCTTATTTTAAATGAATAAGTGTGTGTGTGTATATGTGTGTATACACACACACAGACACACACACACTTATTCAAATATATGCTTTGTTTGAAAATGTTATCAAACATATTGGGATCTTCTGCTATGTGCACAGAAGTGATATCATCACATTGCAAACGTCACATGGTGATGCTCTAGTTTTTGGGCAAAACTCTATGGTTTGGGCCCAAATTTACCATAGAGTTTTGACCAAAAACTAGAGTGTTGTCATGCAACATCAGCAATGTGATGACATCAATTCCAGGTGACATCACATCACGTTCTGGGGCATTGCAGGTGGGATTTCCCCTGCTGGTCAGGTGGCCGGCAGTAGGGGTGAGACCACAAAAGTGGGGAGACCCCTGCCTAGACTGGGGAGCTGGTAACCCTACACTTCAGAGACTAACAAGATTTTCAGAGTGTAAGCTTTTGAGACTCAAAGCTCCCTTTGTCAGATGCTTATACCCCCAAAACCTTCTTGGTCTCTAAGGTGCTGCTGCCCTTGAATATAGCTGCATATTAATAATACCACTTACCTTAGAGCCAACTCCAAATGGAAGAGAGGTCATTCACAGGATCTCTGGCAATCTCTTCCCATGTCAGTCACCTCATGTACCATGCAGTTCTGCAATACTCTGGAATTGCAGGGCGAAGGGAGAATGGGTTGAAATCAGCCTCTTTGCTGTTTACACAAGAGCTTGTGCAAAAAGAAAGGGACAACTTACAGACATTCCCCTTTCCACTGCAGCCCCCTCCCAATTTATTTTTATTTTATTTATAACCTGCCCTCCCCACACTGCAGGCTCAGGGTAGGTTCCATCAGACCAAGTCAGCAATCACATAAATATGCAATAACAAGCTGCATCACAGACCATTCACAAGAACCTCCCAACCTCAGGAGTCACATGTCAATCAAGTTACAGAGGAGACCAAAGTGGGAAGGAGAGATCAGCAAAAATCTGTTCCATGAACTCCATCTCTTCATGATTGCTTGGATTTCACAGAATATTTCTGTGAAGGCTTTCCATCACTGAAGTTGCTTGACTCCTTCTCTCCTTCTGTTACAGCTCAAAAGGCCTCCCACAGGCAGCAGCATTTTGGTTGGCATTTGGGGCTGCTGCAGGAGGAGGGAGATGAGAAAATCACTCTCAGCTGATGGAAATCATTCCTTCAAGTGGAAATGTGGTGCAAGATCTAATCCATATTTATTTCCAAAGTAATCCATTATCCCAGTGTATTTATAGAAATCCTATAAAATAGGGCAGAATTATTGTCATTACCAGAGGAGAGGGCAGAGCATTGGTGGCGAGACTGTGGCTTTGCTTAATACTGATAGGAGGTAATGAGTTGAGTCTAAATTGCTCTAGCTACAGTAGTATACTAGGCCAATTTAGTAGAAATACTAGGAGCAGGAGTCATGCTGGCACAGCAGGAGGAACATAGATTGTGACATCAAAAAAAGGCTTCCTTTAACAATCAAGCATAGTGGGAGCCTTCCAACTGCACAAAAATCTTCCCAAGACATGTGGTCTCCATGTTGTTCATACAGGGGCAACATGCTTATTTGCTATACATGTACAGCTTTAACAGGTACAAACTGACCATTGGATTTTTCAGGGTTCATTCCCACAGGTACTGAAGCCGTATATAGATGGAAGAAGCAGCAGAAGCAGAAGCAGAAGCAGAAGCAGAAGAAGAAGAAGAAGAAATTGGATTTATACCCTGTCCTCCACTCAGAGTCTCAAAGCAGTTTAAAATCCCTTTCCCTTCCCCTTCTCACAACAGACACCTTGTGAGGTAGGTGGGGCTGAGAGAGCTCTGAGAGAACTGCTCTATAAGGTCACACAAGCAGCTGCATGTGGAGGAGTGGGGAATCAAAACCAGTTCTCCCAGATTAGAGTCCATGCTCCTAACCACTACACCAAACTGCAAATGCATGCATTACTCATCTTCACAAAATACCAACAGCATGCATCAGGAGGATTGTGGGCAGCATATGTTCCCAGTACATGCAATTGGGAGGCTCCTGGTATACATGACTGTGAACTCTGAAAAGGCCTCTAATTTTACATACATTCTCTGTCTACTTATCCTTCCATTACTATATATTTTACAATCCTCAGTTTATAATTGCCATTTATTTACCAAAGACTGTTGATGGGCTTTCTTTTCAAGTATTTGGGGTAGAAGCACCTTAGAAACCCATCCTAATGAATGGGGGTTCAAAAGCTGCAATACTTAGCGGATTGTACCCCTTGAGTATTTAATGGAACTGAAGTCCTTGAAACAACTGAATTAAATCATTTTTACGCAGCATGACCTTATTGTGACCTTACCAAATTAAAGCTGTCTTTCCAGAGCAATGTCCCCTGTGCACAACAGTGAATGCAAAAATCTGAATAATAAACTTTGTTTCTCCCCTCTCCCTGTTATCTATATATGCCTTGCCCTTGTGTTTAAGTTTAAGCCCTCCAAGAATCATTTGTGAATAGAACACTAATTGCATTATAGCTAATCCATTTAGTCAACAGTTTATTCTCTCACCTCAAAGATGAAACTGGATGTCAATGTTGAAGATAACACTGACATGAACTTATGTATCGGGCAAGATGACAAATGCCAGAATAATCATTTTTAATCCTTTAATGCTGTGACTGAGATGTGGCATTTGGTCTGGATTTAAACTTGGTATTGGCCAAGAAAATATTAACTACCACAGCAAGCCACGAGAGTAAGTTCCCTCAGAAGAAATTACAACCCTCACTGTCGACATTATGAAAAAGAATCTTATAGCACTAGAAGATAAACAGCCTAATACTGGAGATATACAAACGTTTCCAAGTTTTATTTCTTTTTTATGTGCACTGATATTTTTGTGAACAGTGTCCATTCTCCTTTTTTCCAGTTGGTTTTGCAATTCATATGTGTTTTGTATCCCTCTTGGATGGCTTTTGTATCAATTAATGCCTGGGATTCTGCCAAAAACTACTGGTGACAGGATTTCTGCCTGCTGCATATGACTTTCCCACCTCCCCGTTTCTGCCACAGCCTAAAACACCCCCCACAAATGTTGCTTCTGTGGCAGGAGCCCTCAGGAACAGGGACAGAGTAAGACATGCTGAGGGCCTTACTATGTCAAGTTTAGGCCAAATCGCATTATCAAAAATGTTAATTTAGTCTTTTGGTATTTAGAGGCCTAAATCCATCTTTGCCCCCAAAACATCATAAATGGAGAGTCAGAGGTATGAAGGAGGACAGTGGAAAATGCCTCTCCCCTCCATTCATAAAAAACATTACGCAGGATCCAACTCAGTATGTAAAATGTATGTTGTTATAGTGCGATCCAAAACAGAAACAGGGTTGCCAACCCCCAGGTGGTATCAGAGTGTAGCCATGTTGGTCTGTGATAGATTTGAGTCCAGTAGTGCCTTAGAGGTGGACAAGATTTTCAGGGGATAAACTTTTGAGAATCAGTGCTCACTTCATCCAGGCAGAGGCTGGTAATCTTGTGGAATTATATCTGATCTCCAGGCTACAGATTGCTTATTTATTTATTTAAAACATTTATTCCACTTCTCCTGGAGAAAATGGCTGCTTTGGAAGGTGGAGCATATAGCGTTATACCCTACTGAGGTATCTCACCTCCCTAAACCCCACCCTCCCAGGCTCCACCCTCAAATCTCCAAGTATTTCTGAACCTGAGTTGCCCACCCTAATCAGAGTTACTCCTTTTAAGATAATTGACTTCAATTGATTTAGGGTGTAATTCTGCTTGGGATTTCCCTGTTAAACATGTAATGTATAATGTTGGTTTACTGACTTACAAAAAAATTGAAAAAATGATCCTCATCTTTGAAAGCAGCATAGATAACATTTAGAACTTTTCTTTCTGGTAGGAACAATATCAACTAAAGTAAGATACAGTGCAATCCCTAAACAGGATTACATCCTGGTAAACCCACTGACTTCAATGGACTTGAGGGTCATAGCTCTGCTTAAAATTCCGTTGTATGATTTCTAACAAGCGTTTAAAATTATTCTTATATTGCTGCAGTTTTCAGAAATTGTTCTGAATTAATTAGCATTCTAATAATGTTTGATAAACAACTTATATGCTTACAGTACATTTAGAGTTGCTAACCTCTATGGGGGCCTGGAAATCTCCCAGAATTAAAACTGATCTCCAGGCAATAGAGATCAGTTGCCCTGGAGAAAATGGCTGCCTTGGGGGTGGACTCCAGTGGACTCTATGGCATTATACCCCATTGAGGTCCTGCCCCTCTCCAAACCTCTCCCTCCCAAGGCTTCACCCCACCCCCAGGTATTTCTCAACCCAGTTTTGGCAACCTGAAGTCCACTGGATGCTAATAAAAGATTGTTCTTGGAACATTTGTGTCAGGGTCTCATTCCCTTCAGAAAATTCCCAGGAATTGGGGAAGTGTGTGTTCAAGTGAATGGGAAACAGTTACATAATTAAACTGAACATTTAAAGAGTGAATTCCTGCATAATGCACAATTGCAAGCTATCTTTATCATGTATTTTAAAAACCCATCTTGTATATCAGCCTTCATAATTCTGGCATTTGTTGTGTAATTTTGATTTCCATCCATCTTTCCAAAAACATTTTACTCAAAATGATTTACCTGTATAAAGCATCAAAGTCAAAGGGCTTAAAAGGGTGTAACGGTACTCAGGAAATCACTACAAGCTTGCTTCAGAAGCCAAAGTAGAATTGAATTTTATGCAATCCACTGCAAAGTACTGTGGCACAGAATCCATTCAAGCCAAATAGAACTTGGGCAAGCATCTACTGTTTACATTCCAGTCCTAATTACATTTACTTGGGAGTAAGCCCCAAATGTTAGCCTTCTACTGTAAGCTGACACTGTATCCTGTTGTATATGGGTAGAAGGTCAGCCTAAATAGAATACTATTGTACTCAGTCAGGATTCACATGTGGAAATTCAGTCACTGTTTCATGCAAGCCCCACCATTCTTGCATAGCAGAGAAGGATTCACATCCCACATTCCAGGGCCACTAAGAACCATCATAAACTCAGAGACTGTGGCCCATATCCTACTTGTCTCCACAACAAAACCAGAAGCCTAAGGAACCTTTACGCAACTTAAGTGGTTCTTCTACTGAAGAAAGAACCACAAGTAAGAGGAAGTCTCCTCAGGCTGGAGGAAGGTCTCCAGCTTGATTGAACAGTAGCTTTACAGGCCAATGAATCCTCTGGACCCCACACTAGGGAACCTTTGTGTCCTGCTATAGTGGGGATGTTCCCATCCCATGCCCACCTCTAGTCCCTTGCTACTGCCTGGTGCAGCAGTGGGATAAATTGGGGGGGCTGACACTGCAGAAACACTGCAGTGTCCCTTTTTGTCACATAACTGGAAGTGGTGTCACATGTAACCTCAATGCTCAAGTAAAACCAGAATTGGGAGGCTAGAGTATTGCAGCAACACAGTGACAACACTTCCAGTTATGTGATTGGAAGTGACCTTACAGTGTTATGCGATTCCAATTGACACTGTCCCCCCCCCAACTGCCTGCCCCATTCTTGGTGGTGGTGGTGGAAAGTGCTGTCAGGTTGTAGTTGACTTATAGTGACCCTGCAGGGCTCTCAAGGCAAGACACATTGAGAGGTGTCTGGTTTACCATTGCCTGCTTCTGCATAGGGACCTTGGACTTGGTGGTCTCCCATCCAAGTTCAAACCAGGGTCAGCCCTGCTTAGCTTCCAAGACCTGATCAGATCGGGCTAGCCTGGGTTATCCAGGTCAGGGCACCCCATCCTTATATCACCAAAAGTCATATGAAAACAAATCACATGATTTGCCCCATGACCAGCCATGATAACAAGAGCCCCCAGAATTTTGGTCCCCTCCACCCCCCAGTAAACTTCACCACCTACCTTTTGTCAAGGACAGGACTGTGTATTGTCAGATACAGGAACAACAGTAAGCAAGTTTTCCCTGGAATTCACTAACCACATGCAGTTCCATTATGACTAACCCCCTCAAAGACTTACAGCCCCATCCTGTGTGTATGTGTTTGGAAATAAGCCCCATACCATTCAGTATGGCAGCTTTCAAATAAAGTGTACACAGGATTGCAGCCTTGGTCTCTTTAGAAACAAACCAGCCAGCTGCTTTTCAATCAACTTCAAATGTTACTAAATAATGTGATTAATCCTTTTTCATTAGTAGAAATGCATAGTTTATTAACAACAGACTGTTGTTCTACATGACCTTGAATTAATATTGGGCCTTTTTATTTCTGTAATAAAATGACAAGCATTAAAAAGCTGTGTGAGTAAAACTCTTGACTGCCAAGTCACCCTTAAAAAAAGAAAGTGAATTATGTTCTGTTCAGTTGCCCTTCCTGAATTTAGTGCTCAAGTATTTCCAAGTTCTTAAATCTGTTCTGGAGACATAATAAATACTTGGTCCTCTCTCACAAATTTCCACTAGGAAATTAGTAATTATGTTCTAACATGGCGAGCAGTGTTTATTGCCTTTGCTTGCTGCATAATGCAGTGTACACTGAGCAAAGGTTTAGAAATGATTTTTAAAAGAAAGAATTGGCAGCATCTTAATTTGTTGAAACAGTCGGCAAAAATATAATGACACTGCACGGCTTCCAAACTTTAAGGACAATTTTCGAGGATACACCTGTGGCATAAATTCTTATTTTGCATTAATATGTAGCGAGAATGAGCATATTGCTTTACCGTTAGATCCCTATAGCTTTCCTGGATTGTACAAATAGGGCAATCTTGCAAAAGTCTTGCAGGTAATTGCAAATGTAGCATAATGGGAGACACAGGTTCAGATCCCTTCTCAGCCATGAAAACTCATTTGGACCAGGTATACTCTCTCTCTCTCTCTCTCTCTCTCTCTCTCTCTCTCTCTCTCTCTCTCTCTCTCTCTCTCTCTCTCTCTCTCTCAGCTTAACCTTACCTCACAGGGTTGTTGTTATGATAAAATGAAGAAGGAGAGAACAATGTTAAAGCACTTTTGTTCCCCATCAGGGAGAAAGGCGGAGTATAAATAATACATTTTTAATCAATTTGTCTGTTCATATAACTATTTAACACCAATTCCGTTTGCCCAGCAAAAGTATTGTATTTATATACCATAAAGGTAAAGGTTTCCCTTGCTCAAAAGCTAGTCAAATCCGACTCTAGGGTGTGGTGCTCAGGGCTATTTTTGGGCAGGAACGCACAGGAATGGAGGTCCGGCTGGCTCCAGAGTTGGCCACGCCCAGCAGGAACTCATTAGCATAATAGGCCACACCCAACAGCAAAAACTTATTAGGATTGGCTACATTGGGGTGTGTGGCCTAACATGCAAAGGAGTTCCTGCTCCAAAAAAAGCCCTGG
Organism: Gekko gecko; assembly: GCA_029375565.1. Taxonomy (NCBI): domain Eukaryota; kingdom Metazoa; phylum Chordata; class Lepidosauria; order Squamata; family Gekkonidae; genus Gekko; species Gekko gecko. Next base: position 118,325,330 of record JAPDNY010000008.1, read on the forward strand.
GTTTTGATAACAAACAAGGTAAACAGAACAAGAAGCAAAAGGTGAGTGTCCCTAGATGACCACACTCCTGGCAACATGGGGATGTGGCCTAATATGCTAATGAGCTGTGCTGTCAGAGGCATGGCCTAATATGCTAATAAGTTCCTGCTGTTGGGTGTGGCCTATTATGCTAATGAGTTCCTGCTGTTGGGTGTGGCCTATTATGCTAATGAGTTCCTGCTGGACTTTTTCTACAAAAAAAGCCCTGGTGGTGCTCATCTCTGTTTCTAAGCCAAAGAGCTAGTGCTGTCTGAAGACATATCTGTGGTCATGTGGTTGGCATGACTAAATGCCAAGGTGCACAGAACGCTGTTACCTTCCCACTGAAGTGGTACCTGTTTATCTACTTGCAATTTCTTGCTTTCGAACTGCTAGGCTGGCAGGAGCTGGGGCCAGGGACTGGAGCTTACTCCATCACAGGGCACTAGGGTCTTGAACTACTGAGCTACAGACCTTCCGATCTGCAGCTTCAGCGTCTTAACCTCTGAGCCACCACTGCCCCTTATTACATACCATGGTCAGCTGTAAATGCAAGTATTACTTTAAGTGCAGAAGACGTGATCTGACACATATCTAAACATGCTTAAGTCCCTTGGAATCAATGCCCTTCAATGGAATTCTGGCCACCATCATCACTGAAAGAGTGCCCTAGTCAGCCTAAGGCTGGATGGAGCTGGATGAAGTGTGCTCTGGTTCAGGATGTCAGTGCTCAGTTGCTGGCCTGGAGCTGGAAAAGTTGAAACATGAAACCCAGTATGCAGAAGATACTGCTCTGCTGATCCAGCAAATAGATAGATAGATAGATAGATAGATAGATAGATAGATAGATAGATAGATAGATAGATAGATAGATAGATAGATAGATAGATAGATATAGATAGATATAGATATATAGATATAGATATATAGATATATATATGGCTGACTGCCAATGGCAGGAACTAATGAAAAACATCCATGTTTGTTTGTGTACCTAAAGGGGGCTCTTAAGCCTAAGCATATGGAGTTCGATCTCGCTTTCTAACTTGGTCGCCCAGTTCCCCTCCTTATTACAGCACCGATCCCACATGGCTTTTGTCTGTGTGGGTCACATGATTGTCAACTTGACCTTATTTATTTTGGTGATCAAAGGGGGATCTTTTTCATCTTCTACCAGCAGAAAAGCAGGTTGGTACATGATAGCTAGCAGGTCCATAACCCCTAGTCTCTGACTCTCAAGAACCTATCTTAAACCCTGCAGTCCTTGACATCAGGTGTGCTCAGATGACTGGAGATGTCCAGAATGACTTTTGACTTCTTTCCTTCAAACAGCACACACTCCTATCACAATTTTTTAAAGTTCTCATTAATGAAAGTTGTTTGCTCTGTGTTTGAGATAGAATCTGCTCAATAACACTCTCTGATACGTATCAATGAGAAACCTGTTCATGATGATCATCTCTTTTATTTACAATATGCTTATCCTGCCTTTCTTCCAGAGAGCATACTTAGTGTGTGCTCCTCTTCCATTTTATAAGTGGAATAGGTTGATGGATGGTAACTTGCACAAACTTATTGAATGAATTTTGGATTAGATTCTGGGGCTTCAAAGTAAGTCCTATTCCAGAACACCACACAACATTGGGTCTCCAGCCTCACCTAATGGCTGAAATTAAAACTTTTGTTATGGGGTTTTAGAGATTTGGCCCCACCTCATTAGTAAGTGCTATAAATATTTGTAAAAAATTATAACAATAGAAGGTAGACATGTTCTAATAGGTTCAATACAGCTATTCCCCATATTTAATGCAATTCTGTGCATGCTTACTCAGGAGTAAGTCCCACTTTATTCTGGGGGAGTGACTCCTAGATAAGTTTGCTTTAACCATGGATGACACTTGCGGGGAAAGTGTCCATGTAATGAATATATAAAAGAGAGTCTTCTGAACTGCAATATAAGGATGTGAGAATTCGATACCGCAGTGGGGAGCCATACTTCACTGTGAAAAACAGGCATTTCCAGGAAGGGTATAAAAGTTATTAGTTCAGCTAAAATCAACACTACCCTGTCATCAATATTCATATAATTCAGACAAAACATCTCATACTGTAGCAGCTCATAAATCAAATAGGAAAAAAAATTGGAGAAGAAGAAAAAGAAAGGGATTGATATAAAGGAAGGAAGAGCGTGGGGACGAGAAGATCGCAAGAGGGGACTCCATTCATTCAGCCTAACATCTGCTGTGTCTGAAGCGGAACCACCTGTTAGTTTATTAAATTGTACAATTAATTTGTGTGGAAGGAAGGGAAGACCTTATCTCATCAAAATCTTCCATTTTATCCTCATCATCTAAAAATAAGCCTTTTAAAGGCCGGCAATTTATGCAGTCATGATGGTAGAGCTCTCTTTTATATTTGAAATTATGGAATCCTTCCAGAGGCTCAGAGAAACCTGTTTATTACCCAGCAGAGTGCTTGTGGTCCATTTATTTTGTATTGCAGAAGATGCGTCCTCTGAGTGCCATTCTTATCATCGTAAAGTTGCGGGATTAGTTTGCATATATCGTGTGTTATTTACCTATTTACAGGGAGAGCAGGAATTATGCGGCCAAGCCCCAGGGCAGTTTCCTTAGAAATTATTTGTATTTCATTTTCTAGCTCTGCCAGCGTTTTTTTTTTTCCTTGAAGGCCAACTTTTTGATACAGAATGCACATTAGAAGTTGTTTCTCAGCCTGAAGATACCTGAAGTTCCAGGTAATACTACAAAACAGAAATATGATTTAATTAGGCCCCTCTTCAATCCTAGTCTGGGCATAGCACCGGCCTGTGAAAGATTTCTATGGGGTTTAATAAACCTCTGCTTCTCCCTGCCATGCTACCCTTCCATTGGGTGCATGCACAAGGGGGCGCATTCAGGAACAGGAATTGCATTCTTACTTCCTTAGGGTTGCCAGCCTCCAGGTGGTGACTGGCAATCTCCCCCTGTTACAACTGATCTCCAAGCAACAGAGATCAGTTCACCTAGAAAAAATGGCCGCTTTGGAAGTTGGACTCTATGACATTATGCCCTCAACCCCACCCTCCTCAGGCTCCACCCCCAAAATCTTCATCCCAGAGCTGGCAACTCTATACTTCCTGCATCCCCACCCAACTCCCTTTCCGTGTGTCATGCAAGTTACTTGTGCTCTTTCGCTGGCTGGATTGATTATGTCTTTAGGACAGATTTCTAAGACAATTTCTTTTCAAAATTGCCCAAACCCAGAAGGCTCTTGGTCTGCCAGAGGAATTCCTGTTTGTTACTTTCTTCCATTCCGGTACCTATCTGAACAGGGAAAGGAGGGAGAGCATTGTCTTCTAAGCCAAAGACTGGTTTTGCAACAATTTCAACTCATGTTTAAGTATACTATACGTAGGCTGCGATCATATGCAGAATTAGACCCAACACAGGCATGAATGTCAGGCAGATTTAAAGGGTGCAATCAGACAACAACATTTGGGAAGTGCCCTGCAGCCATTAGCAACCCGTTCTGCTCCACTGCAGAAATGGAGTTAAAAGACACTGAGGAAAATCCAGTAGTAAATGGGGTGTGATGGGTCACAGACGGACTTTCCCCTGTCTGATCACTCCAGCACGCTCTCATGGCATCAGGATGGTCTGATCAAGCCATCCCAACTCTCTGCCATTGTTTTTTCCCCTTTCACAGTATGCGCATCATCTCATACTCCATAGGGAGCCCTCAGTGTGGAGGTGCGATTCATTGATTCCTTGCTTAAGTGCATGGGAAACAAATGGCATGCAAAAAAAATGACTCACCGAGAGTTGCATCTGATCACACACTGGCGGGCTGTGCCCACAGCTTCAAAGGGAGGTGTGATCATGCAACTGTGGATCTATTTCCTTGCTTACCCACCCCCTTTTTCTGGCGTGTGTGACCGCAGCCATAAGGAACTTTTACATGTTACCCTAGTTATTGCTTTTCTAAGTGATGTTCTTAACTGTAGGGGTGGGACACTGTTTCTGTTCAAATAGAGTATTGTTTAAAGGGCCTTTAAGATAATTTATTGTACAGCAGAGACTCATCTCCTGAATTCTGAGTCTCTGCTGTACAATGTGGGTTATCTTAGCAACCCTTTAAGCAATATACACTAGTTAGATTGGAGCCACATTTTCACCAGAGGTTTTTGCTCAGACAGTGAAATGTTTAAATGGTCCAAACCATGTGGGATTATCCATGTCCAATCATGTGGGTTACAATGTCATCTGTGAATATTTTTATTCTATCTTTGCTGTTAAAAATTTCATTCTGACCTGTAGATAAAATAGATATTTTAATGTATAATTAGGTATATTTATAAAAATATATTGCTTTTTCCAAATAAATTTAATAAAAGCAGCTAACAATCAAAATGTCATTAAAAAAAACTTTAAACAACAAAAGTATAGGAAAATAAATTGTGACAGAATTAAATTAACCTCCAAATAAGTTAAACAATCCAATAGGTTGACCAGAAGCAAGAAAAGATGAGGAAATAAAAGGGTTTATAGCTGGCATCTGAGTGTCAGTATCAAAACACAGGTTTCATTCTTTAATATAGAAAAGCCAGGCAGTAAATGCACTAGTTTGATTCACCATACATGTATTGTGTGGTGCTTTTACCAGAGTCAGGTGGAGAACTTTTACTGTTCACACAGCAAAGGTTCAAATGACGCTTTTGGAAGCTGAACTTTTAAGAGGGGCACAAATAGAACTGCACATAGTTTGGTGCGAGCCAATTTTTCCCCTCTGCGTTGCCTATCACAAATGTTCAACATTTTTTCCCTTCCCCAAGATCTTATTTAATGGTCTGTACTACACAATAAATGAAGGAACAGGTTGATGGGCTAACTTGTTCGGTTGACCTTTCTTTGCACCTGTAGCATATCTTCTCTTCCGCATTGTGTCATAAACAATAAGTTGCCATTATATGTTCCTATCAGTGGGGGTCTCTTTGTCACTGCAGGAGGCCCTTCCTCTCACTGGTTTATTGAGTCCTATTCTATGATACCCAAGATCAAGGGATGGACATTAGGTCTGGAGTATCCATGTGGTTATAACTTGCCTTTAGAAGTTGTTGCTATGGGTGCCATTGTGGATACCTTTACCCCCTCTCGTGATGTATAATCTGTTCTTAGCTTTTTCACAAAGTGAACAATAACGTTAACTCTCTGTGCACCCATTTCCTGCATAGGGCCTTTTTTCCCATACCATTTTTTCAACAATTTAATCCCTTGAATCGTATCATGAATTAAAGAGTTTCATCATCCAGTCACATTATCCATCCTTCAGCCATATTTTATTGAGTCAGATTGGTTCTTATATTACTAATTGACTGGTTTTTATATCACTAACATTTTGAGATGTATCTACTGCTAAGGAAAATTGTCAAAGACAGGAACAAATGAGTAGGATGGCTTCTGACCAGTAAAATCTCAAGTATGGCTGGTTTGGAAGCTCAGTCCCAGAAAATACTGAATATTCTTGCACTCTGATCATGTGCCATGCTCAATATGTCTTAACTGGCCACACATATTTAGGATGTTTAGAAAACCTAATTGGCTCTTACGGGAAAGATCTATGCCCACTTCTGGGCTATCACCTTGGATCCCCATGGAGCCCACTTTTAAAAGCACCATGGAAGAGCTCATCCCCCCCTTAGGATTGCAAACCTCCAGGTGGGGTCTGAAGATCTCCTGCTATTACAACTGATCTCCAGACCATAGAGATCTGTTCCCCTGGAGAAAATGGCTGCTTTGGAGGGTGGACTCTATGGCATTGTACCCTGCTGACAGGGCTGGCTCCAGGTATTTCTGCGCCCTAGGCAGGCACAGATCCCAACCTCCCGGTTGGGCCTGGAGACCCAGCCATGCCACCCCCTCCTCCTCCCCCCAGGGAGGAGGGGGAGGGCAGGCGAGCTGTGCCCCGGCTGGGTACTGTGCAGCGGCGGCAGCGGGGAGATCCCGCTGGCTGCCCCCACCTCCTCCCCCCGAGGGAGGAAAGGGAGGGTGAGTTGTGCCCTAGCTGGGCACTCTCAGCAGTGGCTGTGGCAGTGTGGAGATCCCGCTGGCTACCCCTGCCTCCTCCCCCCCCCTCAAGGGAGGAGGGGGAGGGGGAGCTGCGCCCTAGCCGGGCACACTCAGCAGTGGTGGCGGTGGCAGCAGCGGGGAGATACCGCTGGCCACCCCCGCCTCCTCCCCCTGAGGGAGGAGGGGGAGGGGGACTTGCACCCCAAGGGGGGAGGGCAGGCAAGCTGCTGGGCGCTCTGGAGGCGGCTGTGGTGGGTGCCCGGTTAGGGGGGCGGGGGGCTTTTGGGGGGGTGGGGCACCATTTGGCACCCCTGAGGGCCGGTGTGCCCTAGGTGTGCTAGCCCTGCCTGCTGAGGCCTCTCTCCTTCCCCAAACCTGCCCTTCCCAGGCTCCACCCCCCAAATCTCCAGATATTTCCAAACCCAGAGCTGGCAACCCTGTCCCCTACACTGAAGGTGCAACTAGCACATTGCTTCTCCTTTTGCACCACTTCCTCGACATGTCTTGCCCCTGGGGCCTAGTGCTATGGTCCCCTTCAATAGCCTCTCAGGATATGCCACTCCCTGGACTTGTATTGTTAAGGGCCTGGGCCCAGTTAGTTGTAAAAGTTAGGTGGGATGCCTGAGGAGGAGTAAGACAACGTAGAAATTCCCAAGGAGTTCAAGAGACAGGGAGAAAAGGAAGAGGAGTCTGACAGCTGGGCCAGCAGGGTGGCCAGAGAATCAGACTGGGCCAGTTCTACTTACAGCGCCCCCTAGTTGCTGGCTCTTGAAAGACCCACTGGTGTTAACAGATGGGTTGGAGGCACAAACCACCTTACTGAGAGAACTTGGAGCATGATTCTATGTTAACACCCATTAAAACTCTGAGGAACTTGCTTCCTTGGTACTGGGTCATTTCCGCAGTAGTGAAATTCCCCACATTGAAGTTTTTAAAACTGCGTGTTATGTGAAATTTTCCACAGTAGATTTTTCCTCATCAAGTGCAAACCTGAAGTTTTCTCCTTCTTAACCCACATTTTTGGAATTCCCAGTTTTAGCGAGTTGCAAAAACACAGGATAAGAAGGAGAAAACTTCGGGTTTGTGCCTGTTGAGGAAAAATCTACTGCGGAAAATTTCACATAACACACAGTTTTGAAAATGCCAGTGCAGGGAATTTCACTACTGAGGAAATTGTCCTGGAGTCATCAGCTGCAGTGGAATATCAAAGCTATAACCCTCCACACTGGGGATATTATATCACTAACCTCTTGTTTCAGTTCCTAATACCAAATAAGTAATAAACCCTCTCCTTATTTGATCCAGTAGGAACCATTCCAAGGATAGTGGAGCCACTCTTTGCTAAATCACATTATGCATGGATGCACATACATTTTGCAGCAGAGCCAACAGCTGTTTTAAGGAGGCTAGTCAGTGTGGAGGAAAGGGCTGCAGATGCTTCTACCCACATATACCAGTCGTGAGGAGAAAAGGGTACGTGTGAGTCTGGGAGACATTAAAAAAAAACCACCGAGCATTGAATGTCTGCTTCAGAGTCCTCAAGTCCTTGCTCAGCAAACACAAGGACTTTTTATTGTGTAAAGAAGCTCTTAAAATACCTGGTCCAATTTATTGGAAGGAACTATGTGAGTGGGGCACATGAGAATTCTTATGAAAATATGAAATTACCTTATACCAAATCAGACATTGGTCTAGCTATCCCAGAGTCACCAGGCCCAGCACTGTCCTATGACTGGCACTGGTTCTTTAGGATTTCAGGGATAAAAAAAAGTCTTTCCCATCACTGAATACCTGAAATACTTTAACTGGCAACCAGGATCCTTTGTATGCAAATTGCACTATCATATGTCACGGTCCTTTCCCAAAAGATCATAGTATCATCCTTCTCACTGCAACTGATCTTCTTTAATACTGGTGATATTGCCATGGAAAGAAAACATATAATTCACCCCACTCTTTTTTTGTTTCTTTATCAACAATTCCAGAGCAAGATGGTGCTGGACTTTGAAGAAAATGGTTCTCATACTATTGGGGTAATGTACAAGCACAGCCTGAAGCCAGTGTTGTGAATTACTGATCAAGATGGACATAAACATGGGAGGCTGTGCAGTCTTATTAAGATTTCACCTGTGGTTTTAGCTTGTGAAATCTCTGGATTTAGTCCCAACAACAACTTCTGTGAGGAATCGTTTACCTCAGCCAACTCAAAGGCAGCAGCCTCAGATTAAACCATTCCACTGGGGAACTTACATTTGCATAAACTGCATTTGTTTGATGGACAAGAGGGAAGCAGGATTCAATGGTGGGCTAGATTAATGGTTACCTTTTGCTAGCTAGAGGTACATTTGTGTAATTATTTTAAGTTTAAAAAAACACATTATGATAAAGAGGAAAGGCTTGTATCCGTTTAATCTTTTAAGGACCTCACATCAGTTGACTGCTAAACTAACATGCCAGCCAGTGTAGTTCTTACTTAAAACAAATTTGAAGATTTGAATAATTCTAATTAGATGGATGTCAAGAAAATGTTTCTGCTTGAGAGGCACAGATTCCTGTCACATCTTTATCCAATGACATACTGCATCAACAAATGTGAAATGAACTAATGCTTTGGGTGATTTTTGAAAAACTGAAAGATTATGGCTCCAATTCTAAAGCACAATTCACTTATGAGTAAATTCCAGATCAGATGCTTTTCAAAAACTAAAATGTTTGTGTGTGTGCATTTGAGGCCACACAAATTTACCACAAAGTAAGTTCCATTGAAATCAACAAGTATTTAATTGTCATGCTGCTCATTAATAACCCCTGGTTAGAATATAGGAACTATTGTTGTTTTTTAAAAAATTTCTTCTCTGTGACTTTCTGTTTACATCTTTGTGCATTTAAACCCTTCATTTGCCATTGCAGACTAGGATGGTGCGGTGCACAGAAACATCGGTCGAATGCCTCTTCCTTTCATCGGGGCAATTTGCAGCCAAACGTCTCTGGAAACTCAAGATTCTAACTGCAGCAAAATGATGTAGCAGGAGAAAAGAAAGGAGGGGGGGAATGAAAGGTGTATATATGATAGCATTCTAGGGCTATCTTAAAATTCCATTATACTCTCCAAAAGAAACACAAGAGGACTTGAGGCCAATACTGCTTCCTCTATCTAACCCATTTCGTTTAACATATCATTAGTATTTTTAGACAGGATCCTCTGGGGCCCTGGCACTTGGCTTGTTGGTCAAGTCAGAAGGCAGGAGCAGGTTAGCACATATCCAAGGAAACTGATCCCCCACCCCTCCTTTCCAGTCTGCTGTTCCAGTTACCTGCTATAATGCAATTATCATGTCGTGGAGCAATTTTCAGGGAAATGACTTGACAAGAAGAACCCTGTCATTTTGTAAACAAGCCTTAAATGTTGTAATTGGATCTTAATTACACAATTCTCCGGGAGGTTATTTTTATTTTCTGTGTTTGTTCATGCAATTATTTAGTTTCCCTATTTTAGCCTTGACCTTGCAGGAAGAGGGTATTTTCCAGTCAGCATAATGCTTTATCTTTGAAAGCTACAATCAATAAGGATAATTAATGATCCCTGCTGCAGTGATAGCCTCAGCAATCATTATCCCACATTAATCCCTGCAGTCAGACTGGGGTCAAGGCCATCTAAATCATTCACCTAGGGGTGGAGAAATTCAAATAATTTACCAATTTAAATCCTAAGAAACAAATCCAACTCTAGTTTTTCAAAGCGATTCAAATGCAGCTTCCTGTGCCTTTTCTTCCCCAAGCTTATAGCAGTCTGTGCCTCATTAACTCTTTGTACATAGTATTTAAATGTGTCATATCTGTGGATGTGTGTATTTAAAGAACCAGCTTTGAATGTTCTACACAGGTTTCCATTGTAAAACTGTAATACAGAAATCTGGGAAAAACGGCTTGTAATCACTTATAGCCCAATCCTCTGAGCTGCCTGGCATAAGAAATAGATTTGGTATAGTGGTTTATGTTTTCTAAATGTACCTTCTCAGATATAAATGGGGAGGATTTCTGTAAAGCCAGGGTGGGGAGGATACTTAGCAAGGTTTACAGATTAAATTTTGGATCCCAAAAAGCAATGTGTTTTAAGCGCATTTGTTGTGGTTACTTTCTTATGCTTCATAGCAACATCATCCTTTCCCCCCCACTTAATTCACATCTGTACCCTGTCTATAAATCCATTTTCCTGGTTCTAAGAATTCTGTGTCAAAGTGGACAGACATCCCTCACAGAAGCATGATGCAAGGACACATGCATGAGTGATGTGACCAGTTGACTGCATGACTAGGAAGGGTGGGTTTAAATTCGCTATGAAAGAACACTGAAATAAGCCCTGCCCGTATAGGCATATTGCCCAAACATGGATGGCCAAGGATAGCTTGATTTTGTCAGATCTTGGAAACTAAGCAGGGTTGGCCCTGGTTGGTACTTGGATGGGAGACTACCAAGGAAGGCCAGGGTTGTTACACAAAGACAGACAATGGCAAACCCCCTCAGCTCATCTCTTGCCTTGAAAACCAGAGGGGTTCACCATAAGTCAGCTGCAACTTGATGGCACTTTCCACCACTGCATAAAGTCATATTATTCAAATACATGTTCCTGCAGCAGAGGAGCGTGTTAAAGTAAAAGAACTTCTACACCACAGGACATGTTTGTGAAGGGCACCTTTGCTGGGCTGACTGCTTAGAAGATAGAAATACTCCTAAAAATTATTACATGTGGTATGACATAGGGAACGAACTCCTCCAGCTCTTCCTAAATAGAACCTCAATAGCTTGTCCATAGTTGGATCTGCAAATAAAGGTCTAATGGAAATGGGGGAGGCAACGTTGTCATTTCCAATCCCATCCATGCATCACTGCATATTTCACAATCATTGGTTCAAATCCCCCCAGAGTATTTCCAAGGGTGGAGGAATATATGCTCATGGAGCACAATTTTCTCACCTACCCCCTCACACGGCTGCTTGATATATACCCTCAAATTTTGTTCCTGGGGAACAGGGGACCCCCAAGAATAGGACTGAGGGGCATTTCAGGCTGCTGCAGGTGAGGAGAGGTGAGAAAGTTGTGCTCCATGAATGCAAGCCCCTCAGTCCATGAAATATTCCTGGGAATCTAAGCCATAGTCATTCAACTCCTTGAGTCTTTTGTTGACACAGTAAATCCAGAGGTAAATTGTTTTTATTATTATTATAGTGCAGTGATACCACAGTATCAAACAATGTGCTGATCGACCATTAAGTTCTCACTGTTATTTTCATAAGTTTCAATCCCTGTCATTTGCTCTTTTGGGCTGTTTTTTTGTTTCATGTGTTTCCTTTTCACCGTTTTATTCCATTTTTACTCCATTTTCATGCAGTACAAATAACACTGAAAATCACATACATCTTAACATCAAAAATTCAGCACAAGGAGATAGAAAATTGAACTGAAAAAAAAAAGACTCACAGTCTGTTCCTCTCAAGGGAAAGGAAATTGAAACAAGGATGTTCAGACTGAACCAGCCAGCTTGCAAAATTCAGTCTCATGCCTAATGCAGCTTATCCACATTGTTATTCCCTACTGTTAGCTGCACTTCACAGTGCTTTTTGCCCTTTTCTAAGTAACCAAAAGCACCTACAGATTCCTGACCAGTTTTGGTTTATTCCCCATTCTCCCTTCTTTTGAAGCAATCGTTTCTTGTACCGGAAACCTAGGGAAGGCCTAATGTTTAGGCAAGTTCTTTATTACGTTTCAGGGACTCTGCAGAAGTGCATCTTTTAAGAGCTCATTAATACACAAGCCTCATTATGGCACAGTGCACACATGCATGTGCCGTAGTACCCATGTTGCTGGGCAATCATTAAAATTTCTCACTTTTTGCAGATATTTTATGTGACACAGCCAATACAGAATTCATAAAATGGAATACACTTGTCATGATGAATTCCCACACTGTTCAAGCATTCTTCCTATCTACCTCTCCAATCAGCTTCCAGTTTCCTTAATCACCTTTGCCTTTACCCATGATCTCTACACACACAGCCAACACTCACACCTCTCAGAAGCTCCCTGAACTGTCCTCTCATTAGATAATCAGGAGGACCGATCAATTCAAGAGCGCCACTTGGTGACCTCAGTTCACTCATGCAGAAACCGATCTGGCAGGAACAACAGGGCCCTAAGTGAGACTAATCAGGACATGTTGATAGATTATTTCAGATCTCTGAGGAATCAGCATGGCTTCTGTAAAGGGAAGTCCTGCCTCACCAAGCTTTTCAAATTTTTGAGTGTCAACAAGCATGTAGAAAGCATTTGACACAGTACCTCACGAAAGGCTTCCAAGTAAACTTAAAAGTCATGGGATGTTTCCTTCCATAGATTCGCAGCTGGATAAAAAGGAGTGGATGGGAATAAATAGACAGGTATTATTGTCAAGGGAGATGAGCAGTGGGATCCCCCAGGGATAGGGTTGTCAGTTCCCCCCTGGCCATTGGCGGGGGATGGGGGGTAGGGTTGCCAGATCCAGGTTGAGAAACTCTTGGAGATTTAGGGATGGAGCCTGGGGGGGACAGGGAGCTCAGCAGGGTACAATACCATAGAGTCCATTCTCCAAAGCATCCATTTTCTCCAGGGGAACTGATCTCTGTAGTCTGGAGATAAGCTGTGATTCCGGGGGATTCCCAGGTCCCACCTGGAGGCTGGCATCCCTACCCAGGGATCTGTGTTGAGACCATTGCTATTTATCATAAATGACCTGGAAATGGGAGTGCAGTGAGGTAGCGATGGTTGAATGACAAGTTGTGGATGACACTAAATTGCAGATACCAAATTGTTCAGGGTGGTCAAAAAAATAAGTGGATGTGAGCCTTCTTATCATGCACATTAAGGATTCTCAAAAGGCCTTATCCTTACTCCCATTGTGTGGCCCTTGTACAGCATCGTTGATGATGATAAGAGATAAATTTTCCACATACTTTTTATTATTTTGTATTTTATTTGTGTTATTTACAGTCCACCTTTCTCACAGGTACTTTAGTCAAAATGGGACATTCAATAACCAATGCATTAGGATTTTAGAAGTCTGGAACCATCAGAAAGCATAGCATGAATATTAACACAACACATTAAACAGTATAGAAATTACATAATAGGATCCTACTTACAGTAAGGTGTACACAGCAGTATAGACCACAGTCCCAATCATTTATTCAAGTAGGTCTGTGAACCGTTTTGTACAGGACAACCCTATTACCTGCACGGAAAAGCCCTCTTGATAGGGATGCCAGCCTCTAGGTGGGACATGGGGATACCCTGGGGGAAAAGGATGCTTTGCAGGGTAGGCTCTATGGTGTTGTACTCCACTGAGGTCCCTGTCCTCCCCAGGCTCCACCTCCAAATCTCAAGGAGTTTCCCAACGTGGACCTGGCAACCCTGCCTCTTGAATAGCTCAGTTTTGCATAGTTTGAGGAAGTCCAGGAGAATGGGAGCTTTCCTGATTTCCTCAGGCAGGCCATTCCACAAGTCAGAAGCCCAATGGAGAAAGCACGTGTTGATTTTGCCTATTTGCAGGTTGGCGAACACACACACTATAGATAGCATACATATAGACAGTTGTTAGTATATTCATGCACACATTTGGAAAAGTATCCTAAACTGGCTGTCAAAACCGGGGAAAAGCCAGGAATGTTAAGGATTACATTGGAGAATTGTTTATTTGTTCTTGGTCATACTAAAGAAATACACTCTCAAAAGTCCCTAGAGGACCAGCAGTTATTTAGAAGCAAAGATTGAAGGGGAAGCACCAATTTAAGATAAAAGAACTGCAGTGCCAAGACCTGTAAAAGTAGCTACAGTTCTCAAAAGTGGGGCTTTTTTCTGAGGGAACACACCGGAACAAAGTTCTGGGACCTCTTCAACAAAATTATTTTTAAAAGGTTTTAAAAGTTCATGAGTTTTCAATATATAGATTGAGTTCAGAGTTCCAGCACCTCTCCTCCCCCCACCCAAAAAAAGAGCCCTGCTCAAAAGAGAAGTATTGTTTTAGAACCATCCAACACATTTGGGCCAGTTGTGGCCCTTCCTAGGCAGGAAAGATCTTGCCACTGAGGTGCATGCCCTGGTAACATCTAGAGTAGATTACGGCAATGCCCTGTACATGGTGCTGACCTTGAAGCTCCAAATTCTTTATCTTTTTTCTTAGGGAATATTATTCAATTTTTTGATCAAGGTGGTTGGTTTTTTGGCACCTGTACAGTATCATTTTCTGAGATGGAGCATCCAGTACTGTACAAAGTATTCCAAACACAGCCACACATACATGGGCATTTCATTACCTGTCACTTTATTTTTAACTAGTAATAAGGCCTGTTGTAGAAATGAATACAATGAGCTCTAGAAAGAGGCTCTGGGAGAGTCTTGGGCTTGGGCACTCTCCCAGAGTCAATCTGCTGTGGCAACCTCAGCAGGGTGTAATGACACAGAGTCCACCATTTTCTCCAGGGGAACTGATCTCTGCCATCTGGAGAGCACTTGTAATTCTGAGTGATCTCCAGGCCTCACCTGGAGATTGGTAACAATTATATCTGTTATCTGGTATCACCTGGTATCACAACTGAACTCCAGACAACAGATATCTCCCCCCCCCGAGAAAATAACTGCTTTCGAGGGTGGCCTCTATGGCATTCTATTCAGCCGAGGCCTCTCCCCTCCCCAAACTCTGGTTTCCTTGGTGAGTTTTTTTTCCATTCTGGAAAATGTTGCCTCAGCAAACCTGTCTTGGAGGCTAAAGATGGTGGGTTTTGTCCCCTGAGGGAATCAATTGTCATCTGGCGAGAAGAGCAAAGACAGTATCTGTATTCACCGGAGTGAAGCAACTATCTTCTGAGGAAAGTTTTGGCAGGCACCGCTTCTATGCTCGGGACTCAGCCAATGCAGCCAATGGATTGGGACAGCTTCTGAATGACACATTATGGAGCCAACTGATTTAGGAGCATGTGGAATGTTCAGAAAGGGCGGGACTCAGGCAACGCAACCAGTGGATAGGGATACCTTCTGAGTGACACATCATGGAGCCAACTGATTTAGGAGCGTGTGGAATGTTCAGAAAGTGACACCCCACATCACAATTATATATAAGGAGAGATTCCTTTCCAAAAAAAGCACAATCCACTTTGGGTTTTGCCATCTAGATTAATTTGGTGTAACTGTCGAACTTGGCCACATTCTCTTTCCTCTCTTTCTTTCTCCATTTTGTCGTAAAAGCAATAAATCTGTAAGGTAAGTCGGAACATAAAAACATAAGAGCCCTCCTGGATCAGACCAGTGGCCCAGCTAGTCCAGCATCTTGTTTCACACAGTGGCCAACCAGTTGTCTTGGAAAGTCATCAAACAGGGCATAAAGACATTCCCCAATATTAATTCCTACCACTGGTATTCAGGGGATTGTTACCACTGAATAACAATGTTTTCTTTAGTCACTATGGCTAGTAGCCACTGAGAGACTCATCCTCCATGAATCTATCTAATTCACTTTTAAAGTCATCAATCATAGAATCACAGAATGTTAGAGTTGAAGGGATCTTGCAGGTCATCTAGTCCAACCCCCTGCACTCTGCAGGAGCATAGCCAAAAGATAGCCCTACATACCTACAACATACCTAAAAGATGGTCATCCAGCCTCCGCTTGAAAACGTCCAAGGAAGGAGCATCCACCACCTCCCGAGGCAGATCTATGCTCGTGGCCATCACTATATCCACTGACAGTGAATCCTACAATTTAATTACTCATTGAGTAAAGTGTAATTTTGTTTACCCTGAATCAATTCCCCATTGATTTTATTTGGTGCCTCTGAGTTCTAGTATTATGGGAGAGGGAGAAAAAAATATCAATTTAGGTTGAAGAAGAGACACTCTAACTAACTACTACACTATACGGTAATGGTTTGTGACTAGTAAACATTGAAGTATTAGCCATCCCACACATTATTTAAAAGTAGAAATCCTATAGAATAACCAAAATAAATTCAAAAAAAGCATGTTATGAAGAGTAAGGGGCAATATTTTTCAATACAGTTATGCTAACTTTTAAATTCACAAGGAATTCATTGTATCATGTCTAATGCGCCCCAATACTAATGCAAGGTTTTTATATTTAATAAAATACTTATAAATGGTCAATATTTTGTAAAAAAATTCAAATACTTAATTTCTTTAAAAAACACCATGTAGGATTTTTAAAACTATAGTTTCACTTGTTAAATTATTTCCCTCCCCGCAACCTTAGGTTAATGATTTAGATGGCCTTGACCCTGACTTGACTGCCAGGATTAATATGAGATAGCTGATTGCTTTCACCACAATGCAGCAGGCATCATCCTTTTAATTAGGACCCTGTAACTCAAGAATACCAAGTGTTACTCAGAGAGCCCCCATGTTAGTTAATTGCATGCACATCTTTGTGTGTGTGTGTGTGCGTGCGCGCACATGTGTGTGGAATGGGCCTGTTACAAGATGCTGAAATGAGCAGCTGTGAGAGGTCTCGAACTGGCACCTGCAGGTGTCCCCAAACCACATGTTTAATCTTCTGCCACAGTCTCATCACAAAACCATTGTGAGTCCTTACAAAAATATTTGTCAGTGCAACCCTAAGAATACTTTCCTGGGAGTAAGTCCCATTGAATAAACCTGAGCAGGACACTGAGTAGACCTGCTTAGGATTGCTCTCTAGATCTGTCTACTCGGTGGCTGCATCGGTGCTAATGAATGATGCCTTTCTTCCCCAGCTCCTTCTTATCTTCCCATAGTCTTTACGAATTCTTCCACTTTCAGCTGTCTACTTTGCCCCTGGCTGACTGTGCATTTCATATACTTGTTGTTTCAACCCAAGAATCCCCATTTTGATTTCACTTTTCCCTTGTACAAATTGAACCATGAGTCTATTTTCATGTTATTGTCCATGAGTCTGCATTGAATTGTTCAACATTATTTAGGTATCAACATTATACAAAGGCTGCACATATACATGGCATATAAAAATGTACAATGTGGACACACAATACAACAAATCTATACAACCAACCATGAACAGCAGAGAATTAAACCCGTTGACAAAAACATAGACAATATAAAAAAGTAATAAGGACCGTTCATTCAAGCTGTACTCTGAATGAGTACCCATTACAATAATCAATCCTTGATGTGACCAGCTGGTACTACAATCAAATTTGGCAAAAGTCACTTCAAGCCGTGGAAGTCACTTGGGTCTTCAAAGAAAAGGCTGAATCTAAAAGCACTCCAAAAGGAGTGCTTTCCCATTCAGAACTGGGCAATGCCAATGTTTTAATCCAAGAGTCACCTAATAGCAATTTTGACTTGTCCAGATTGAGGTTCATTTCATTCACTCTCATTCTACCTGTTACCACTTCCAGGTTCTTATTCAGCACATCCGCCACCACTTCGACTCAGTTTAAAGAAGGAAGTATAGCTGGTGTCATCATCATTTGGGAGCTCTAGCTTCCACACACCTTAACAACCTCAAGCGGGTTGCAGAACAGAGTCCTGTGGAACTCGGAGCACGCTTGTCAGAGAGCAAAGCTAAAGCTCCAGAACTTCCAGAGAGAAGCCTAACCAATAGAGCAAAGCAGTTCTTGAAATATATCCCCCTTCAAGTGCCTTTTATTATTTTCTTCTATTCATTATTACACATAACCTGAGAAAGGTTTTTAATTTTAATCTCAGCTCCTGTTTCATGCTCTCCATAACAACCGTCATGTGCATCTGCCTGTAAGAAGAAGTGCCTGGTTCAGTCTCTTCTCTGTAGAACTAGAGGAATACAAACATGCATTCTGGGATACCATGTAAGAAGTTCTCGGGGACAATCCAATTTAAGCTGACAAACTTTTCCCCCAACAATCTCTTGAATAAATGGTTTCAGAGGATAGCTGGGTCGATCTGCAGTAGAACAGGTAGATTTGAGACTACCTTCCACAGGTAGATTCGAGTCCAGTAGAGCCTTAGAGACCAACTAGATTTTCAGGGTATGAGCTTTCAAGAGCCAAGGTTCCCTTTATCAGACACCCTTCATTAGATACCTTTCCTTCATTACAGATATCTGACAAAAGCAGTTTATGCCCTGGAAATCTTGTTGATCTCTAAGGTTCTACTGGACTCGAATCTACCTGTGGAATAAATTGGTGATCAGAGGCATTGCTCCATATTGTCTTGCAAATCCTCTCATGGCATAAACAATTCTAACTGTAGGATTCAGATTCCATATGGAATCTCCTGATCCGACATGGAGCCAGAAAAAGAAAGACAGCGAAAGAAAAATTACTAGATATAGTCAACATTTGTCTAACCCAAAGGGAAATAAGGGCATATTCAAAAACATATCAACACAAACTCAAAATAAATCAAAACACACACACACAAAAACCCAAACAAAAGGAGCAGCACAAAGCAACAAGCTGCCTAAATGTGCACAGAATGCACGCCAGGTGAACTTCAAGAGGAGAGAGTTCACCTCCACTGCAGTAGCTGAAATCCATGACTCATTTTATATATTTCTATTAAACCTAGTCTTGGAATTTTTTGCTATATATTTATTTGGTTCAGGAATGTGTCAGTGACTGTGCTGAAAAGGTTATGAATGCCTGAGTGTTGGTGTTTAATTATATCAGGAAGCCTAAGGGAAATGCTCTGGAATTCCTATAAGCGTATTTCCCCTCCCCCTCAAACACATATCCCTCCATCCTCCTCTTACTTGACATCTAACAAAGTTGAAAGTTCAAGCAGTCTAAAGGGGTAGCTGGGACATGAATGACTTGGGATGAAGGCTCCTGCCCCCCTTTGCCAGCATTGACAAACAGAGACAGGCCTCCATGTAGAAGAAGAAAAAGAGTCTGTTTTTATACCTCACCCTTCACTACCCAAAGGATTCTCAGTGTGGCTTACAATTACCTTTCCTTCCTCTCTCCACAGCAGACACCCTGTGAGATAGGTGGAGCTGAGAGAGCTGAGAGAACTGTGACTGACCCAAGATCACCCAGCTGGCTGAACATGAAGGAGTGGGGAATCAAACCCATTTCTTCAGATCAGAGTCTGCCGCTCTTTAACCACTACACCACAGCTGGATCCCCGCTACTTATACTCCTCAAGTCCTCACTCCTTATGATGGCTAGGTTGTCAGTACTCCAAAGGGGCATTCTTGGGTGGTATGGAAGCTGGTGAAACCCTGCTTCTTCTTGCCCTGTAATGATCATGAGAAAGCCCCAGACCACACAGGAGATCTCACACTAGCCCCTTCCCACACCACCATCAACCCTCCTGCATGGGAAGGACCTAGAGTGTTGGTTCATCCTGGGCTCCTCCCATTACCTGGCCACACAAGGAGTGGTGCTCCCGCCACTGACAACACTGAATTAATAAAAGAATCAAGACTAAGGTTCATACAGGCAAGAGAGAATGAGGTGTCAGAGACCTGAGATGGGACCATGGTCTGTGCTACCTCAGACTGCTGGTACAACACATATGAACACACATGAAGCTGCTTTATACTGAGTCAGACCATCAGTCCATCAAGGTCAATATTGTCTCCTCAGACTGGTAGTGGCTCTCCAGAATCTGAGGCAGAGGTCTTTCATATCACCTACTGCCTGGTCCTTTTTTAACTGGAGATGCCAGGGTTTGAACCTGGGACCTTCCACATGCCAAGCAGTTGCTCTACCACTGAGCCACAGCCTCTCAACATCAAAGAGGGTTATGCTTTGGAAAGCTCCCCTCTGTTAAAAGCCCCCTAAAACATCCCAGAAAGGAAAAAAAAGAGTAAACTTTCTCCCGCTGGGCTAGTTCTTTATTTTCATGGTTATTTTCCTGGTTTGGGAGCCAGCTTGGTGTAGTGGCTAAGAACAATGGACTCTGATCTGGAGAACTGGGTTTGATTCCCCACTCATCTGCATGAAACCTGCTGGGTGACCTTGGGCCAGTCACAGTTCTCTTAGAACTCTCTCAGCCCCACCAACCTCACAAGGTGCCTGTTGTGGGGAGAGAAAGGGAAGAAGCTTGTAAGCCATTTTGAGACTCCTTAAGGCATATAAAAACAGCATATACAAACCGACTCTTTTTCTTCTCCTTATTTTTTACACAGACTTTCAAAACTGGAATCCTCCACCTACCATTTAAAGAGATGAGATCTGTTTCACTCCCTTGGGACTCTGTGAGTTCATGGCCCATCTTAGCCTCTTTCATTCACCAGCTGGGCCTAAGAGCCAATCAGTGGACAACTTAGGTGATAGAATGTTGTGAAAACCCCGAACCACAAACCTCCAACGAACTTCCATTTTCCAAGTTTGTGCCCACCCCTATCTTGTACCATTTCAGACTGCAGGAGGATAGTTAACTTATAATAAAAGTTCCTGTGGACTAGTGTCAGAGTCCCACAGCAATCAGTTCCCAACAACTTTCGTTCAAAAGAGTAATTAAATACAGTAAAGACAGGTCTTCTGTGCATACATTCTGTGTTAGAAATGATTGCAAGCGCGTGCAGTAGGGAGTCATACATAATTCAAAGGGTCCCCCTGATGGATCAGAGCCAATCAGGGAAGAAGCAAAAACCCACCTAACTTAACAGGTCTACGTTCTCAGGGAAAGCAGCAGTGAGGTACCAAGGTCATCGGCCTAAGCTATAAGATAAGACGAGCGAGGAAGAAACAAAACTTAAGATTCTATTACAGAAACATACCGTCCTCCACCCACCCTCCTCAACCAGCTATGGCAACTGCTTAGCTGACAACTAGTATAAATGGTGTAGGGGAAATATGCACTGTAAACTTAGTGGTGGAAAAAGTCATGGGAGGGTAAGCAAGGAACAACTAGCAAGAAACAGATTAGCCCTCCACATTGCCTCTCTGCTCTAAATTTCCTCCCCACCCATGAAGCTTGTTTTTCATTTTCAAAAAGGTGTTGGTGGATTGTCACATACATTCATACCTAATCAGTTAGGTGGGGGGAACGCTGAAGGAACCAATTAGCCACTACATTGTCATATCCTGGAGATAACTGGCATATCTCAGAGATACAGAAGTACAGCATTGTGCTGCTGCATCCCCCCCCCGCCCAGCAGAGTGTCACTATGCCAGCAGGGGAAGACTCAAGGATTCAGCTGGAGTTAGTTGAGTCCCCAAGCCTTTCCAGCCTAGGAATGTGCCCCAGAACTGGAAGTGAAGCTACACCAGCAAATCCCATGGAATAGCCCATAGGCAGAGCTCCTGGACGCATCTCTGGGTGAAGGGTGGAGAGAGTGCCCAGTCAGCCTTGCGCATTCCCCCTCCCCACATGGAATCTGAATAAAGCCCCCCAACATCTACCACACCCTTAGTGGCCCAAGAACCATAGGAGGCCACAAGCGCTGTGCCCGGTACCCACTACCCCCCAGCCAAACCCTGCTCAACCACCATGGTCAGTAGCAGCTCCCAGTGGACAATGTTATATGGGGTGGGGGCTCAGGGGCCATGCAGGCCATGGGGAGGGCTCATTGTGGCATCAGTGCCCTGGGTGGAGGAATTCCCAGAATGGTGGGATGACTCCTTGGGGCGGCTAGGAGGTGTGTGCATGTGTGCATGCCCTGATGGCATTGCCTATAAGCAGACAGTGGTGGAGGGTCTGTTGGGTGGGCGCCCAGGCTCTGCCTCCTTGCCATGCACTCACTCCTGCCTTTCCCCCTGCAGGAGACTCACTCTGTGGGTGGGCTGGTGCCAGGCTTCCAGGTTCTAAGGTTGGTGAGGGGGATGAGCTGCATACCGGCTCAGGGATCACAGACCTGGCTGTGTTCCCAAGGGAAGAGGACATCTGTGTCCATTGACCAACCCATGTGACCCCTCTGATGGCCCCACAGTGGACCATGACCCTACAACCCATACTGCATCAGTGAGCCAGGAGGAGATGGAGGTCAACAATGGAGCACTCACCCCCACTACAGCAGCTGCAAGGGTGGATAAGGATAGAGGTGGGGTCATTGTGGGTACGACTGTGCTCCTGGTGTGTGGGGTGGTAGATCCCCCTTCCAAGTTTTTTGTGTTGCTGCCTCCATTCTCTGTGGCCAGGGGTGGTGCCTTTGAGATGGTGGGATGTGAGCGACAGGCGTGGCCCAGCGATATGTCATCCCACCCCTGCCAGTCACTTTGCTTGCATGTCTCCGAGATCAGCTCCCCATGGCTGCTGCCCTGTAGCTAAGCTCCATCTGTCATGATTGTGCCTTTGCACACACATGACATCTGTTGGCCATTACAGCACTGTTGCTGGGGATGCTGGCATAGTCACGGGTCCTACAGCCCCACCTTCAGGGCATTTGTCCAGTTCCTGGCCTGTGCAGGTTCTCTTATGGCAGGGGTGTCAAACATGTGGCCCGGGGGCTGGATCAGGCCCACAGTGGAACTGGCTGTCTTCTGCTTCTTCTTCTAGTTCTGCTGTTGCTGCATCATCATAGGTTTGCAGCTGACAGATACACTCCGGAACAACATACTTGAGATTGTGACAGCACAGACATTTTGATGCAATAATTCAGAGTGAGAGGTGTCAGTTATCAGACACTGTTAAATAAACAAAATACTGCAAGAGTGCTAATGTTTTAAGCATGTTTTTATTTTAAGTTAAAAAAACCCCATTTGTGTCCTTTATAAAGTTTATATCTCCACTACCTGGCATTACATTTTATGACACACGCGGCCCGGCCCAACAAGGTCTCATTTATGTCAGATCCGGCCCTCATAACAAGTGAGTTTGACACCCCTGCTTTAGGGACCAAACCAGCAGTGGCATTGTTGCACTGGCAGACAGCCTCCTCCAGCCCTCAGAACTGCACCGTACGTGTCCCTCTCGCCCGCCTTAATATATACATTGGCTTTACAATTTATTTTCTTTATGCACATCTGGAAGATGTCCATTGGTCCTATGCTGTTTTCTAAGATGCAGGTTATTTTTAGAAGAGATCATGGCAGGGAGCAGCAATGGTGGTCATGAGGTAGCTTGTAATTATGTGTATTTGGGGAAAGTTACAATACCATGAAAATGTAGAAAGGGTTCAGAGCCAATCAGTTTTCTATGTTTTTAGAGAGGGAAGGATCAAGTCCCGGCGTAGCCATTATCATCTTCTGTCCATAACACACATTAAAAGTGTCACCAGCCTTTCCTTTAAGTGGACCTCTTTGGTGAATGTGAATTTTTTCTGGAGGAGCCCAGAGATTTGAGGAATTTAGGGGGGGTTACAAAGGCACAGGAGTACAAAGGGTTTTAATAGGGTTCAATGGAATGGGATGTTAGCCCCGACGCCATTATGGGGCTTTGCTATGGACTGTTTGCTGTTGCCACGTGGTCTGTGTACTTGCTAGACTGTAAAATGGATGCCAAAGGAGAAGCCCATAGAAAAGGGAAAAAGCTGTCTTTTTACTCTGAGGGACTCCATTGCATACCTGCCGCATGTCACATACATAGATTAAGAGTCATACAGCAGACAAAGGACTTTTCCTCTGCCAGTCATCTGCATGAAGGGATTAAGTGTCTTCCCCACCCAAGCCATACACAATGAACAATAGAAGAGCCATCAGCTACCTGGAGAAACCATCTGCCTGACAGCCAGCTTCCTCTGTCCAGCCCCCAGGTATCCAACGGACAGTGTAGCCAATAAGATTTGAAACTGACAGTGACACAGCCGGCTGGGAGGGTCAGTAGGTGTACACCGCCTGGCCTTCCACGCCCAGCACCCAAGATGCTATAATAACGCGATCTCTGGGTTAGTTCTAGTTCCTTGCCTTGCGCTGCTTCTCCTGGCCCTGCTACCATGACCTCTGTCTGTCTGCTTTATCCTCTTAAGCCCCCATCCTGTACCCGAACCCTTGCCTCACTTCGTTCCAGTCGGCCGCTGGAATTATACACGTGCGTTGTTAGCTGGTCTAGACCACGTGTCCCTTCTTCCATCCTTCCTACCCTACCTAACCCCACTTGCTGGAAGATTTAGGAGCCGCGCCTTGGAGGTAAATATCGCCCTCTTCAAACCAACGATAACCTGCTCATGCAACTGTGCTTTGTCTATCTGTGATTCTTAGACCTTGAATGTGTGTGTGTATGATTTGCTACTGTTGAGTGAATTGTGTATTTAAGTAAACTGAAATATTATTCTGAGTCCTGTCTCTCGCCTCTTCACTGGGAAGTTTCCGCGGCAGCCCATTCCTCGTAGACATAGACCAAGAGATCCCAAAATTAATTATACCTGTGGCGAAGTGCTTCACCCCTAGAGAGCATTTCGCCCAACAGGATAGGGCTGCCAGCCTCCAGGTGGGGCCTGGATATCTCCCAGAATTACAACTGATCTCCAGACAACAGAGATCAGTTCCCCTGGAGAAAATGGTAGCCTCTCAGGGTTGATTCCATGGGATCACATCCCTGCTGGGCTCCCTCTCCAAACCCTGCCCTCCCCAGCCCCACACCCAAATCCCCAGGAATTTCTGAGCCCAAAACTGGCAACCCTAGGAAGGGACCACCTGTTCATAAAAGGTATCTCTATCACAGCAGATAATGCCAAGATAATAAAGTCATAGGAAGGCTCCCCTACTTTCTGGAAACTGTAGCTCGCTGTGCATAATGGTTAATTCTGGATTCTCAAAAGTTAGCTCCTACTCTGGTATGTATCCTTCTCCCTCACCATCTCTCATTTGCTAAAAAGCCCTGTAAAGAAAGGATGTCACTTCCTTGACATCTCCATGTTGGAAGACATCTCGCAGCCTGCCCTCCCTGTCTCAAAGATAATGGCTGGGAAACTGCCAGCCCTCTGATCCCTTCCCCATGCCTCCTGACACGCTGAATTGGCATTTCAAGATGCATCAGGAAGGGATCAGAGGGCTGGCAGCCTTCCAAAACAGATATCCAGGACAGCAGAGAGCAGAGGTACATTTTCCCTGCTCCGCCTCCAAGTGCCGAGACTTGGTTTTAAAAGAAAGCAATACCTCTTGCTTTAAACTATTTCTGCTTCTCATTCTGGTCCATTCAGCGTTTGATCACAAATGTCTTTCACATAAAGAGACAGACTCGCCCAGTATACAGCTATTGGTAGTGAAAGAAATCATCCGTAGGTTCCTGCAGAATTGGAATGTTAATCTCATTTGATTTTTCAGCCCTGTATACGAGAGACTTTCAAACAATAAAGACTTGTCACACTCACACAGGGGAACTCTTATGAATATAAACAGTGAAAAAGGATTTAGCCAAAGGGGGGGGAGGTAATCACATTTTTTCAAAGTTATGAAGGATTGTCATTAAATATATGAAACTCTGTTATTCTGACCCATCTAGTTCGGTACTGTCTGCCCTGACTGGCAGCAGCTTTCCACAATACCTGCCTGTCCTGATATCCTTAAATGGGGATGCCATGGACCAAACCTGGGACCTTCTCCATGTGAAGCAAGTGCTCTGTAGGTGCTGGGATACTGGCACTTGATTTTAGCAGGCTTTCTTGCATAACCCACCCATTGTAGGGGCTGATTAACTATACCTCTGTAACTTCCTATTGCATCTGCTTACCTTGTTTGCTTGTTTATTTATATCCTACCTTCCATTCCAGTGGGGACCCAAACCAACTTACATCATTCTCTTCTCCTCCATTTTATCTTCACAACAACTCTGTGAGGTATGTTAAGCTGAGAGTGTGTGACTAGCCCAAGGTCACCCAGCAAGCTTCCATGGCACAAGTGGGGATTCAAATTCAGATTTCCCAGATCCTAGTCTGACTCTTTAACCACTACACCATGCTATTTTATTTCATCCAGCACTAAGTTTTACAATTTGATTATCTAACGACTATCTGACTACTCTTTGGATTGGATCCTGTTGTAACCAAGCTCTCTTTGTAACATCCTCTCCCCCTATTTTTTGCTTTGTATATAATTCAAGTCTGATGGGTTTACATTCCAATGCAGCTGAAGAAGTCAGCTCTGACTCATGGAAGCTGATGCTAGAATAACGCGTTTTGTTGAATCTTTGAAGGTGCCATCAGACTGCTGCAATGCGTTTCCATGTTGGTGTTGAATAGCATAGGAGAGAAGATGGTACCCTACAGAAGTCCATATGCCAAAGGCCAGGAGAGCAGCTGCCAACATCCTGAGATCAACCTGAACAGACCTGGCAGAAGACATTGCTTATCCTTACCAGTTTGGACTTGGTTGATTCTTTACAGTCAGGGTTAGGAAGGGAGGAGAAACAAATCGTACACTGAACTGACATTGTTACCTTCCAAAAAGTATTCTGGATCCTCTGTGACTTTCATATCAGAAAACTTTGAAACTGACTTCTAAGCCCTGTAGAAACAAATGGTGCTTGGCCTTGAATAGACTTGATGAGACCACTGAACAGAAAAATTTGGAACTAAGACAATTAAATCATGAACATCATCTTGGCCATTTGCAAGTCAGCTCACCTGTCAAGAAAAGCTTGAAAGTGATGCTCATTGGCAACGGCAGAACTGCCCTGACCTGGACAGCTCAGGTTAGCCCAATCCCTTCAGATCTCAGAAGCAAAGCAGGTTCAGCCTTGGCTGGTATTTGAAAGGGCGACCTCCAAGGAATACCAGGATCATGACGCAGAGGCAAACAGTGGCAAACCACCTCTGAAATGCCTCTTGCCTAATGGTGCATAATGCTAAAAGAGCTACAACTTCTAACTGCCAGACAATCTTAGGATCTCCGGGTTATGCCCTATGATGCCATATGATAATTAAATGCCATATGATAATTAAAAGTATTATTAATGGCAGAAATCTAGTTCTGATATAAGTGATTGTGTGACTTATATGACATTTCTCCTGCCAAGGACAATCTAAGGATCTTGCCAGTATTGAATGAGGATGTGAAACCATGTTGGTTAGATTGAATCTCAGTCTAGTGTGCCACACCCTTATTAAAATGAAGAGAAACGCTCTTGGCTGGAACCTCAAGGAAAGGGAAGATGACTTTTTGGCTGCATAGAAGGGAAGGAGAGCTCCAGCCATGCCAGCTAGAAAACAGGGTCCAGAAGTTTAATGCTCTGACCTGGATGGCCCAGGTTTGCCCAGGCTTGTCAGAACTTGGCAGCTAAGCAGGGTTGACCCCACTTAGTATTTGGATGGGAGACTATCGGGGAAGTCCAGGGTTGCAAACCACCTCTGAATATCTCTCGCCTTGAAAACCAACGGGGTCGCCATAAGTCAGTTGTGATTTGATGGCAAAAAGTTAATTTAAGTTATGAAAATGGTTGAAATTCTACTTAGCTGCAGGGGATAAAACATGTTGCACTTGATTTATATGAAATTACCTTTTGTCTCAGTTTTGCTGTCAAAGAGGGTTAATAAAACAAGGAAGCAAGGGTATGCTTGGAATAAAGTTCATTTTTTAAAAAATCATTTCCACTAATATTTATTATTAGGAAAGCTAGAAATTAAGAGTGACTTGGGCAAGCAAAGAGGTCAACCCACCAGAATTTATTACATGTCCACTCCATGCTTTCTGTCATTATGTAAGCAGTAATCTCATTTATCTAAGCCTCTGATTACACTGAAGGTGCGGATGTCAATCGTGCCATTCTGAATGACTGCAGCAGTGGTGGTACGATACTTTCCTTGGTTTCCTGCAATAGAGTCAGATCTGACTTTTAGGAGGACAGCTCTTCTTTTTCAATCACAAACAACAGAGGCTGCCCATACTACAGCACTGGGTTTTTCATACCAGGTTTTTAAACTGTCTACTCAACTTTCAACTATGGTCTCTAGAGAGACAGCACAGAACTGATCTAAATAAATTAATACAGAAATGTTATGGTTTGAACTTAGACAGGGCACGAGCTTGCTTTCTGCACAAAGCTTGGGATATGTAGTTGGTGGAAGACAG
This sequence comes from Gekko gecko, assembly GCA_029375565.1. Taxonomy (NCBI): domain Eukaryota; kingdom Metazoa; phylum Chordata; class Lepidosauria; order Squamata; family Gekkonidae; genus Gekko; species Gekko gecko. Next base: position 118,353,327 of record JAPDNY010000008.1, read on the forward strand.
GGAAGAACTGCAACCTCCCTAACAGAGTTGCCAACCCCCAGGTAGGGCCTGGAGATCTCCCAGAGTTACAACTGATCTTCAAACAAGAGAGATCAGTTCCCTTGCAGCAAATGGCTGCTTGGGAAGGTGGACTCTATTGCATTTTGTCCCACGGAGGTCCCTCTCCTCCCTAAACCCTGTCCTCCTCAGGCTCCTCCCCCAAATCTTTACCAGCCCAGAGTTGGCAGCCCTGTACCCCTGCAAGGAGTACAGTTTGATAGGATGTCACAACTGGGACTTCATTAGAGACTTTCAACCTGAACCTCCAGTAATATATGATGTTACTGCTTCTAAAACCTGTTCCTCTACTCAAAGGAGTGGACAGTAGCCATATTTGGGAACCCTGAATACAGGAATGGGCAATGCAATTCTTTTTTTAAAAAAAATTAGCTCCTTATAATACTGGGGGAATACTTCTTTCCTTCCCCTCCTCCTCCCCAAAGCAAGGGAAATTAGAATTAGCATTCATTTATAACTGCATTATAAACCATTTGATATTTTCACTAAAGTCATTCCCCTTGCCCATATTAAATTAATTTATAATGGAATAAAGTGCAATTTATACTTTGACACACCTAATAAATTATGGTCCAACTATATAAGCCTACATGTATAATTAATTATATTAAGTATCCACAGTTTAAACCTACAATTAGATAACCCTAGGAGACAATCCTGTTAGCATTTTTTAATAAATACTTGTGTTTGAAGCTGTTTAACAGAGCACCTGATAACTGATATAGCAGCGTTAACATCTGTTCCATTATTTCCAGAGAATGCTAGTTTTAACATAATGCTACTCACATAAAATATGCATTTGTTCTGGACTGTCAAGTGTTTCTATTATTTTATTAAAAAGTTTTTTTAAAAAAGAATATAATCAGACTTCATAATTTATGTCTGACATTTTCATTACAGAAAACTTTATGCAAAATTGAATTCTAAAATTTAATTTCCTGTGATGTTTAAATTACTTACTATCTGGCTCCTCTCCAAACATTGTGATCATTTGAGGCCCCATATGAATTCGATTAAGGATATGTTTAGCTGCTGCCAAAATGTACGGGGCAGTTTACTATATAATTCCAAGAATATGAAGCTTGCATTTATTTTGTGCTGATTTAAATAGCATTTCTTGCTGGGGGGAATGAAAAACGCCCTTTAAATATTGATACACATTCTTTATTTTTGCTCCTCATCCACCTGCTTCTGATACATGGACTTACACTGGTTCAAAACCTACTCCATATTAAAAGGGTATACTTTTGAATCAAAACTCTGCCATTTGGTGGCTTATACTCTTTTTTCTTTTACCTCTGCCTCTTCCATACATGTCATTCCATTCACTATGACACCTTCTCTTCTTCTGAAGTCATTAAATACTTTGTCCTTTAGTAGATAGAGGTGAAGAATGTGCAGTTGCTAGTTTTTCACCATGAACAATAAACAGCTCATTCTGTGAGCTATTTAATCTCCATCACCCAGGAGGCATCAAACTGCATGGAATCTAGTGCAGAATTCCAGATGGAAAGCAACTTCCTTACTTTAGAAAGCTGGAAGCAGTGAGGTTGTAGCACACCGTGGTTGCCTAGCAACTACCATACACTTAGGTCCCCTCCCTCTCTCTTCTTCAGTTACTGAGGGATGCACTGGATGACAGAAGATACCATGACATTGTGTGAGCTCCTCTACAGCCTCAGCACCTGCCTGGGTCCTTCCAGGAGATCACCACACAGCAGATAGTCTGCTACTTCACCTTCTCTTAGGAGCTAGACTCACCTCAACACTGGCCAGAAGGATTCACACCACAGCTTGCTTGCTGCAGAAGGTGCCTGTTGATTTAAAAAATGAGGTACTTTAGGGAAGGGAAAGTAGCCTAAGGGAGTCTTGTTTCAGAGGGTAGCCATGTTGGTCTGCAGTAGAATAGTTAGAAGTGAATGTAGCACCTTAGAGACCAACAAGATATTTAAGGTATAAACTTTTGAGAGTCAAACTTCTGAAGAAGGGACCTTTGACTCTTAAATGCTTATACCCCCAAAAATCTAGTTGGTCTCTGAGGTACTATTGGACTCGAATCTAGCTGTTCTGTGGGAATCTTGGGTCCCTAGAAAATGGTTTTCTGGGTAGAAGTTTCTATCAGCCACCACTACCACAACTGCCGTTGAATGTTTCCTCAGCATGGGATAACACTTTTGGCAGGTGGGGCTGAGAGAGCTCTTGACAGAAACTCTTCTTTTTTCAAGAACAGCTCTTATCAGAACTACGGCTTGCCCAAGATCATCCAGCCAGGTGCAAGTGGAGGAGTGGGGAATCAAACCTGGTTCTCCCAGATTAGAGTCCACGCACTTAACCAATACACCAGACAGGGCAGGGCTGCCAACCAAACAAGAGGGGGAAAACACAATTTGGCAAAGTCCCTCTCCCCCTGGGGCCAGTTGCCAGAAAATCAAAGCAAGGCTCATTTTACTTCTCTTATAAATCTCAAACAAATAGATTTTGCATTGAGTTCCACTCTGGGACCTGCCAGAAGTATTATCCCATGCTGAGGAAATATTCAACGGGAGTTCTAGTAGTGGTGGCTTATAGAAACTTCTGCCCCAGAAAACCATATTCTCTCTTCTTTAATGGAATAACTCTTAAAATAAATGTGGCAATGAGAAACCATGCTTGAAACAACAGGGCTTTACAAGATGTGAATGTTCCTGCCAGCAACCCATAAGGAAGGAAGATCATATGGCACCACCAAAACTGGATTAGAAGAACGATTTTCATGTGGAAAATAATGTGAGAGGAAAAGGATCAAATAGCCAACCTCTCCTCCCCTGTTGCTTCCCATTTCAGATTTCAGCCTCAGAGATGGCATTTTGTAAAAAAACAAAACAGAAATGTCTCCTAAGATGGAGACTGCAGGATTGCACATAATGTGTTGTTCTGTCCTTATGCCACCAGCAGCATTTCATCGTTGCATTCTTCTTTGGACATCAGCTGGAAGAGAAGCGACTTCTGTAACAGAGGGCTCTGTTATGACCCCTGCTTGCTGGGAGCATACAAAGGTAGTGGGCCCTCACTTACAGAATGCCCTTCCCCTTGAGGCTTGCCTGGTGCCTACGCCGCTCTCCTTTAGGTGCCAGACCAAAATGTTTCTGTTCACCCAGATTTTTAACCAAAGCTTTTAATCAAGGGGTTGATCTTTTAGTATTATTTTAATCTGGAAACTGTTGTTTTAAGCTGATGGTGGTCAGTTGGTCTGTTGTATGTTTTTATGTTGGGTTGGGGTTTTAATGCTGGATTTTAATTAAGGACTTTTAATGTTTTGTTTTTATCATTTTGTATATTCCAAGCTGCCTCAGGCAGGTTCCTGGAGAGGCAGCATAAAATGGATGGATGCATGCATGGCTGGGAGAGAGAGAGAGAGATGACAGACAGATAGACAGATAGATATAGGAAGGAAGGAGGGAGGGACAGATGGAGATGAGAGAGAGAGAGATATGATGGATGGATGGATGGATGGATGGATGGATGGATGGATGGATGGATGGATGGACTGAAGTTGCAGTTATTGCATTCTGGTAGGCTGGCAACCATAAGTACATCTTCCCAATATACAGGGTCCCCCTGTCATCTCAAAGGAGCAGCACATGGATTTTCAGCTTGGGAAGATCAGGGTAGTGTATGCTGTCTATATGGGTGGCTGACAGGCTTCAAGTATGCCCATTCATAATGTCTGAAAATGTCTACATCCAAAATGGAAATAAGACCCTAGGAATTTGCCCTCTTTCTCTGGTGTGATAGCTTTTGAACAATCAACCAATAATGGGTGCAGCAAAACCTTTTCCTGACAATGTATTCTTGTTGGGAGCCTTCCTTTTTTGACAATTTGAATAAGCCATCCTTACCACCACCCTGTTTGTTCATGGGAGCACACTCAGGGGTTTCTCTCAAGTCTTCCCTGCCCCTCACTCACATAGTTGCTATCCCAAAGTAGATTCTTACCTCTCCTGCCCCCCACTAATATTAGGATGTACAGATTTCCGTCTGAAGGAAGCGTTACTAGTCATATTCAGAAATGATAGCCTCAAAAGTGTTTGGTGGACCCCAATCCTGTGCATATTTATTTAGAAGATTCACTTTTCACAATGGGACTTACTCCCATGTAAGCACTGTTAGAATAGCAGCCACAGAGGCACATTTCTAGGCTGACTCTGTGTCATTCTTGCCTGAGCATCAAGCATCCTAAACAGAATTTAGTTTATGCATATTAAATGCATAAAAACTAATCACAAAAAGTACTCCCCTTTGAACAGTTTAGCCTTGAATATACCAACATGTTGGCTCTTGGATTACCTGAACGTTGTCTGTCCCCAAGCCCCATTTCCACCACCCCACAAAACAATCGGAAATGTCACTCCTGCAAAAGACCTAGAAACAAGAGAACAACTAAATCCCAAATATATTGATTTTAAAATCTTATTATTTTGATTGGAGGTGGGTGGGTAATCTCATTGCATCCTTTGTGGTTAGCAGCTCAGCAAACTTTTTGGCCTCAGCTCTGAAACATTTGGTGTGCAATTTGTTGGAAGTAATCACACAGCACCTTTACCGAAGTGGAAGGCTGGTTAAAATTCCTTGGGGAAATTTAGAAAGAATTGCTGAGCCCGCAGGCTTTGAGTACAAATACTTGTGAAGCAAAACATTATAGCGATCCAAAATATTGCTTAAAAACTCTTTTCCAGCTCCCCTCTGTATTTTATATTGCCTTATCCAAAGGAGATCACACAGAAGCCAATGAAACACTAAAAGCAATGTACATTTATGAACTGTTGCCATCCGATATTGTGACTCTTTCAGGAGATGGTCAGTGAAGCCTGGTGAGGTTGTGTTATGCAATCTGTTACCTTTCCCCATCCCCAGGCAAAATTCTTTAAAATGGACTTTTGGAATAATTTCTCTCTTTGTATCAGGTACTAAAGTCCAATGGCAGGCAAGCACCTTGGCAGACAACAGGATAGAGGGGTTAGATAGCCAGAGGTTAATAGTGTGACTACACTGCTGAAGACCACAGTGGCCTCCATCAACAAGATAGCAGGCACTGGATTTGGAAATTTTATATCACACAATGGCACTGTTTGGCCCTTTGGCCAATCTCACTATAAGAGAAAGACTATTAGTAAAAACAGCAATCCTGTGTCTTCTAATTTTTAATCACATTATCACTGCCAAGTACTATTTTCCTGAAATATAACCACCATCCTAAAATCAGATCTGTTGGCATGGGTGCTAGGTACATGACTGCTGCACTGTTAACTCTTCTCCTGGCAGACTGTGAAGAAGTTGTTCCTGGTTGGTCAAAGGTTTACAAATATTCTTCATCTAATGCTTCATCTAACGCTTAGAGCTTTTATACCAAGCTTGAACAGTATTTATGCTACCCCATGACCCTACAACTATGTAGTATAATCTGCTTGGTTGTTAATATACTAGCTGTTTTTGAAGCACCCCACCTGAGGAAACAAAACCTGATGGTTTTTATCAAGCACCTGGTGGGCTGTATCTGACAGCTGGTGCACTTGTGATCTACAGGCCTGGTACCGTGAGATCTCTGGTGGTCCTCAGAGTCAATGTCAATGGATCTTGAGGACTAGGACCTAAACCATGGCTAAATGATAGCAGAGCACTTTGATTGTATGACTTTACAGTGGTTTTATCCAATGAATTCTATTGTACCGTGACATTTTAGCAACAATCATGTTTCCAGTTATATGTGACTTCTCAGATGATGTCCCGAAATCAATTTTAAATTCCACTGGGGTCACAGAGGATGTCCAGAAAAGTCTGGTAAGGTTCTCCACAATCACATGGAAGTCAGGAAATGGAAACCGTGGTGCTTTGATACTATACCACGGTACAGTCCAAAACAAAGAGATCAAGGGATGCAAAGAATTCTCTCCTGGTACAGAACTATGTCCCAGTTGCAGTCTCCCCACCCTCTCTTGCTTGCCATACCCCCACTTGTGTCTCTTTAGTCCTCCCCAGCCCAATCTCGAGCATTTTTAAAATCACAGTACCAATTGTCCGGAATAGTTTGTCAGAGAACGTGAACAGATGTTGATACAGGGTGGATGTTTTTACTGGTGTGATTTTTGTTGTGTTATAAATAGGCAGAGGTTGAGGTATCATTTTGTGGCTACCATTGTTAAAATGGTTTTAGCTGTTGCATGCTGGTGCAACGTGTTGTGCCTTGAACCCCTTTGTAAAGGTAGCCTGCCACCTTAACAGGCCCACTGACCTATATAATTGCCAATCGGTGATTATTATTGTGTATTCTTATTTAGGTCCCATCTTCTGGTCAGGTTCTATTGGTATGCAGCAATTAAGCTCATTTGCTTAACAATAAACATTCTTTAAAAAAAAAGGATAAGCATGGAAGAAGCCATTGAATCTGACGGTGGCTAGATAAAATCAGAATCTGGACTACAGTCATTTCTTCCTGAAAGACAGGGCTGCTACCAGTGCCAGTGCATCTTCTGATGAGTGGTGTGTAATGTCAGTTCAAGATAAGAATATAACATGTTAAGAGGAATCCACTCAATTGGAATCCCATGGTGCTATATCAGCACTTAATAGGTCTGACGTTCCTGGATGGGGGATGACCGGCTAAAAGGCCAAGTGCAGTATCATTTAAAGGACTGCCAAATTGGTTTCTAAAAACAAGAAAAGATTTCCTATCATTGAAAGGCTAGAAGAGGCTCCTTGTTAAAATTCTGCCACCAAACTATAAAAGAGAACAGGGTGATTTCTCAACGAAGTCCAGCCTCTCTCTCGATGCTTCTGTCTCTCTCCTATCAAAGTTTTTGGTCCTTGGAAATATTAAATAACTGCAAAGAACAATTTTGTTAATTAAGACAGGTGTAAGTTGTGCCTGGCATTGCCACCCAAATTTTGCTTAAAGCAAAAATCTATTTATTCATAGCTATAACAATGGATCTGTGGCCTCCTCCATGGGAGAAGCACATGCAGAATTTCTGCCAGCCAAATCCATGATAATCCAATTTACTCATTAAAATTTGTTCACACATGGCGAATTTAAATTCTACCACATCTTTCTCAAAAACTGAAAGTGGTTTACTGCAAAAAAGGAACAGGTGTAAGGAAGATCTCCATCGGTATAGTGCAAGTTGCAGCCCCAGTTGAGGCTGTGCAGGAAAGGGGAGGAGGTTTAACCCTCCAGCCCCACTAGATTTTGTTAACTGACACCAGGTTCCCCATTTTATTATTAGCGTTTTACAGGACAGGCAACAGTAGACAGCCCACTAAAATTCAATAAATATTCATAATGATATGACATAATCGCAACATAATACAAACCTCCAGAGAAGACTGCTCACCAAAATACCCTTTGATATAAAACTGTACTACATGTGCAGTGAAAGGCCAGGGACAAGGATGGTCTACACATGTCTTTATCAGCCTATTCCACAACACAGGTGTAACAAAAGAGAAGGGACCATGCTGAGCAGCATCTGAATAGAGGCCACACAGCTAAAGGAAGTTGGTTGGTGGATCTTAACAGGTGTACGGGATCCTCAGCCCCTGGACTTGTTTTCTTGTTCACACATGGATGGCACAACATAGGTAATAATATTGGGATAGTTGAATGAAGGCAATATATATTATGCAAACCTTTCCTAAGAAATATTATTGGATTTGTGTGGGGATTACACATTTGGAAGGACTCCTGCTTAGTATAAAGCTCTACAGCACAGAGATGCATGTTTTTAACCACACAAGTTTTCCTTGGGCAATATAAGATCACCAAAAATCCATTTGCTAAAAAAAAATGTAATTACCATTAATGTAGAGCACATTGAGAGAGAAGTGATAAAACAGATGTGATTTTAAAATCATAATTTCCCATTGCATCAATTACTAGTTGTACTCCTATGGATTAACTTCCACCATTCTCTCACCTATTCAGATTCAAAAGTTATTTAGCTAATGTTCCTTGATGAGAAAAATATCAATCCCCCAGGGATAACATGCAGAGCTCCCAGTTTATAGCTATAACTTGTCATATAGCATGTGCCATAAAAAAGAAAATCAAATCTATAAAACTACCCTGTGTGGAGGTTAAGTAAGCTTTTTGAATGTATACTTCAGTATATGTGTTTCACTAGTGAAAAATCACAGCATCTTTAACTTTTATGGCATTTTGACTTGCACTCGAAATCAGTTGGAAGTGAACAAAAACAGTTCTGTCAAGTTTCCACAGTGAATATTATGAAACCAAGCAAATGCTCTTTCCAAATTCCTGCATAATCAATATACAGAGTCTGGAAATAACTGGGGTATTTAAAAAGATCTATGCCAATAGTTTTTAATTTTTCTCTTCTTGTGAAACATTCTCCACACTGACCTGCCTGCTGACAAGGGAGGGGCTGTGGCTCAGTGGTAGACCATCTGCTTAGCATACAGAAAGTCTTAGGTTCAATCTCCAGCATCTTGGGGTAAAAGGATCAGGTAGTAGGTGATGTGAAAGACCTGCCTGAGACCCCAGAGAGCTGCTGCCAGTCTGAGTAGACAAAACTGACTTTGATGGACCAAGGGTCTGATTATTTATTTATTTATTTATTTATTTATTCAGCTTATATACCGCTCAAGCCCCGAGGGGTCTCAGAGTGGTTTACACGATATTTGATCCTTCCCTAACTAGGGCCACAATCAATGGGGGGAGGGACATTCTACCAGCACCCCAAGCAGGGCTTCCCGTTCTCTTCCGGCGGGGCTCCAGGTGTCCGCACTGCAGCTTCGGTGTACTCGAGTCCCTGGCGAAGATCTTTTTCCCTGGACCAGGAGACTTCCGCGGCAGGCCTCCCTTTGATGCACAGGCCCATGTTGGCTTCGGCTTCCGGTCCATGTCCAATAGGCTCCGCCGCGCCGTGCCGTCACGCTGCCTGCACCTCATGGCTCCGCCCACCGCCAGGTTCGGCCATCTGCTCCGCCTGCTCCACCTGCCGCTGCTGCTGCTATCGCCACCATTGCCACCATTGCCGCCGCTGCTGATGTCGCCGCTGCTACACACCCCCGGAAGGGAGGGTGCCCCCCGCCTCTCTACAGGCAGGTACCCATTTACTCTTGCAGCTCGACCGCTGGGTGGGCGGGAGCTGACAGACCGAGCTCAGCCCGGTCAGGTGGGCGCTGCTGTCGCTGTTGTTATAACAGGTGTGGTTTACCACCTGCGCCACCACTCCCTTAGGTAGGATTAGGTATAAGCAGCTTCTTGTGTGCTCATGTGTGTGTAACAAACCTCTGTACATCTGCAATGGGACCTCCTTGCATGTTCCAGGGTATTCCTAGACATACTTTAGAACATAAAGTGCATAGGAAGATAACCAGTCTTGTTGGGTACTACCAACACAGATAACACTCCACTGTAGTGTACATCGTAAGATATATGGAAGATGTCTTTCAGGGAAACTAGGCTGAGTTCAGACTGGCAGTTTGCAGTGGGAGCCAGTCATGGCAACAAAGCCCCAGAATAAACTGTTCTGGGTTTTCCCGGTCACACAGGGCCGACAGATGCGGGAGCATACCAGGAGGAGGCGCGCAGGAGCGTTCAGACTGCTGGCCTGGACGTGCAGCTGTAAATGGCTTTTCCCTGGTAAATCGGCTGGATGCCTATGTGTGTATGGGCGCATGGGTGCATGAGCGCATGATCTATCCCTGATCTATCCCTCATAAAAAGCCCTGTAATACTGATGCCCTTTACCACTTCCCAGAGATCTTCTAAAGCTGAGCCAGTCTGGTGTAGGTTACCAGGTTTGATTCCCCACTCAGCTACTGGCAAAATGTCAGGTTCTACAATGCCAAGACCACAGCCACACAACCTGGAAAATCTACAGCAACTAATGAACTCTGGCCGTGAAAGCCTTCGACGATATATTTTAAAGTCTTCATTTTATTCCATCACAGAACTGTATATAAACACCTGAACTTGAGGATACATCTTACTGACCTCTTCTTCATGGTCAACAACTGGTCCCAACACCCACATGGTTCTACATATTATACAGGGTTTGCACCCTAGGGAAGAGGCTTCAGCAACTCTGCAAATGTATGCAGCTCTGCAAGTGTATGTGGAAGAGGCCAGAAGTTGAGGTCTTAGAGTTTATTCTGACATGCAGCTAGCCATGCTTTGTGTAGTAGGAAAAAAATGTGTAGTGGAAACTGAACATTCTATGCAATTGGACATATTGGATTTGTTTGGGACATATTGAGCCAGCTTGGTGTAGTGGTTAGGAGCAGCAGACTGTAATCTGGAGAACTGGGTTTGATTCCTCACTCCTCCATAGGCAGCCAACCAGCCAGCCAGCCAGGTGACCTCAGGTCAGTCACCATTCTCTCAGAGCCTTTCTCTCAAGAGCAGTTCTCTCAGAGCTCTTCCAGCCCCACCAACCTCACAGGGAGGCTGTTGTGTCTTTTTCCAAGGGAGGGAGGAAGGAAAGAAAAAACAGCATTTATAATTAGTTTCTGTGGGCTTTTTTCCCCCTCTGTTATTTGTTTTAAGAAAATCTAGCTTCTCGTTAGAAGAAGAGTAGTTTTTTATACACTTTTATCTACCTTAAGGGAGCCTCAGCACAGCCTACAATCTCCTTTCCTTTCTCTCCCCACAACAGGTACCTTGTGAGGTAGGCTTCCACTACACATTTTTTCCCTACTCTAAGATTTCAGCTTCTGGCCTCTTCCACATACACTTACAAAGCTGCATAGACTTGCAGAGGTGCAGAAGCCTCTTCCCTCGGGCGCAAACCCATGCATATTGTGAATACCAGAACCATGTGGGTGTTGGGACCAGATGCTGACTGGGAAGAAGAGGTCAATAACCCAATGGGAAAGATCCACCCTCATGTTCAGGTGTTTATACACAGTTCTGTGATGCAATCTCAAGTGGGTGCAGAGAGCAACTCCCACACTGCTGAGGGTATTTTGAAGAGGTCCTCCACCAAAGTGAGTACAGTTTTCCAGCACATATCCTCTATTTAACCTGGCTGTTGTTTTTTTCTCACATACATTCACTGTAGTTCACAAATGGGGCGATGACAAACCCTTGAAATTTATTACTAGTCAGTTAATTTATTTATTATTGAACACTTTATTAACCTATACACTTTGCTGCCTGCGCATCTTTAATGGGTTTACAGTGGGATTATTCATTTATTCCTCTTCATGAAATAGAACCTTCATAATTCACTTGTGGCATTAGTAGTTATTAATTATAGGACTCTGGGCTCTTCCTTAATAGTGAAACCACTAATTGTGGAGATAAAATACGTTCTTATTTCAAGTATACCTTAGCAAGTATTTTCAAGTGTCACTGGCACCTCAGATCTTCTTGCATTTTTATGTAATTCAACTGTTTTTTGGTGGCTGAATCTAATTTAGTTGCCTAACTGGATCAAAACCATTTAGCAGAACAGTAATATATACAGGATAATCAGTGATAAACAGGGTATAAATAATCCCTTCATGCTCACTCCCTGCACCCTTACTGGTATAATTTAGAAATATATTTTTCAAAATGACATCAAGAGAACATAGTTACATAGACAGGGCTGTTTCAGAACAGTATATGTTCCCTAGCACATGGAGGAGCCAATGCACATAACAATGTATACATTGAGGAGATCACTGTGCATATATTCTGTTCTGTTATGTGCACAAACAATGTATACCATTTTAAACAGGACTGGTAAGTAGGCCTAATAAAGGACTGATATGGTGGGGAAAGGTTGCCCTTTTAATTTCACATGAGAATAATTGGATCAGGACAATTTGGTAGTGACCAGATTGGGGTAGGTCAACTCATGACTAGAGGAGGAGATCTGATGGATTTGGCATCCATGACCTAAGCGGGTCCAATTGCTTAAAAATACAAATGCAATCATTTTCTTCTCTGGAGACAAAAAGTTACCCAGACTCAGAATTTTGATAGATTTCTGGAGGGCGAAATCTCAAGATATACAAAGCACTACTTAGGGTGAAAGCATATGGCATGCCATGATGAGATCCATGATTTTCCCAATAAGTCTGAAAAAGCAGTTGTAGCCACACAGGACTATCTGAAGCGCTTAGAAGTGTATGCATGTTGCCTGCTTAAGTACATGTTTAGAGGATAGAAATTGATCTAAGGTACTTCAACTGTATATTGATATCTGTATTTTACATTGTTAAAAGTTTTTAAATTTTTATTACCCTTATTATTAAGTGGCTTTTCTGTCAGTGGAAGGACCACTTATGTTGCAGGAAATTTCCTTAGACTGGAAGACGGTTTCATACATTGCTGAGTAGGGTGATAGAGTCAGGCCCAGCCCAGAGGCTTTTAGTTGGCCTGAATGGCCAACCCAAACATTGCCACTCTAACCAGCCCAAGCCACTGACCAGCCAGGCAACAGGAGAAAGTGGGGGGATTGTGTCCACACCCAAGAGTGACACCACATCTGGATGACACTCTAGGGATCTCTAAAATCTCTGTTATTATTGGGTTAAATGTAAAAAAAAAAATTGCACAGAAACTTCACATAGTATCCCTGATCCTTCACATTTCTCGGTTAAGGGGAAAATGCCATTCAAACAAATTAAAAAGATGATCTCACTGCAATGGTAACAAGAGAAAGAAATGTTACTTACAAAAACAGAAGCACATCTTATATGATGTATTAATGCAGGAACATTTAACTTATTGTGAACAGATTAACTTCAAAAAGCTTAACTTGCTACAGCTCCAAGCCCATGTAAGAGAGAAAAGAAGAGAGGTCCTGTATAAGATGAAAACAGAAGGCAAGCAACAGCCAAAGAGGGCGGGGCCAACTGCCAAGTATACCTGAGTGAGAGAATTCTCTTAATTCTTTCCCTCCCAGATCCTCTTGCATGCAGAGCTACAATATCCAACAGTTATTTGGGGGCTCCAGGTGTGTCGCCTGTCACTTCTGGGTTCAACATAATCCCAATTAAAGGAGTACTAAAGGAGGGCGTTGTGTCCGCTGACCGCCACAGGGTGACAGCGACACAGCTGGAGCTTGAGTCCCAGATAACAATAGGGACTAGGCTCCTGAATCTTCCTTTGGGGAACCAATGGGAACAGTGGTGGGAAGTTTAAACCCGCCAATGGGACCTAGGGCCGTCTCCCCCGGGCTGTATATAGTTGGCCGCCCAGCCGGTATTCGGTGCTCTTGTTGTGTCCAGTAAATGACTATGCTTAACATCACACTGTCTCGTGATCTCTAATGCGTCGAACTCACTACACAACAGAGGATAAGGTTATTGCTCAGGAACTACATGAATTCTTCTCATCTGTCTTCACTGCTGAAGGCAAGTACCTGTCCATGAACAGATGTTTTCAGGAGGTGAGAATGTGGAGCCTGGGAAAATAGTGGTGAGAAAGAACCACTAGAACTTATAGACAAATTGCAAACTAACAAATCACCAGGACCAGGTGGTATCCATCCAGAGTTCTTAAAGAACTCAAATGTGAAATTGTTAATCTTCTAACTAAGATAAGTAACATGTCCCTAAGATCAGCCTATGTACCAGAGGGCTCAAGAGTGGCCAATACACTACCAGTTTTTTAAAAATATAAAGACCAAAGGGAGATCTGGGAAATTACAGGCAGGTTAGGTTGTCAGTTGCAGGTTGCTAAATGTCTGTTGATGGAAAGCATTACTAAAGGCAAAATTGTCAAGCATATAGAAGGGCAAGCCTGGCTGAATAATAACCAACATGGTTTCTGCAAAGGTAAGTCCTGTCTCACTAAACTTTTAGAGTTCTTTGAAAGTGTCAATAAACGTGTGGAAAGGAATGAACTAGCAGACATTGTTTATTTGAATTTCCAGAGCCAGTCTGGTGTAGTGGTTAAGTGTGCGGACTCTTATCTGGGAGAACCGGGTTTGATTCCCTACTCCTCCACTTGCACCTGCTGATGTGACCTTGGGTCAGTCACAAGCTCTGGCGCAGCTGTTCTCTCAAGGACAGTTTGTGTTAGAGTTCTCTCAGCCCCACCTACCTCACAGGGTGTCTGTTGTGGGGAGGGGAAGGGAAAGGAGTTTGTAAGCCGCTCTGAGACGCCTTTGGGCAGTGAAGGGCGGGGTATAAATCCAAACTCTTCTTCTTCTTCTTCTTCTTTTGACAAAGTCCTTTACCAAAGACTCCTGAGCAAACTTCAGGATCATGGAATAAGAGCACAAGTTCTCTTACAGATTGGAAGCTGGCTAAAAAACAGGAAGCAGAGAGTAGGAATAAATTGTCATTTTTGCAATGGAGGGATGTGAGCAGCAGGGTACCCCAGGGATCTGTACTGAGACCAGTGCTTCTCAGTTTGTTCATAAGTAACCTGGAATTAGGGGTGAGCAGTGAGGTGGCCAAGCTTGCAGATGACACCAAACTGTTTAAGGTGGTTAAGATAAAAATGGATTGTGAAGCGCTCCAATAGGATCTCTTCAAACTGGGGGAATGGGCGTTAAAATAGCAAGTGAGATTCAATATGAGCAAGTGTAAAGTGATACATATTGGGCAAATGATCCCAACTTCACATGTACCCTGATAAGATCTGAGCTGGCAGCATCAGATCAAGAAAGGGACCTTGGGGTGATAGTGGATAGCTCAGTGGAAATGTCAACCCAGTATGCGGCCAGTGTGAAAAAGGCAGGCTGGCCATAATTAGAACAGGATCAGAGAATAAAATTGCTGCAATCATATTGCCCTTATACAAACCTATGGTAAGACCACACTTGGACTAATGTGTACCGTTCTGGTCACCGCACCTGAAAAAGGATATCGTAGAGCTTGAAAAGGTGCAGCTTGCATAATAGACTATCCATACAGCTCCACCCCCTCCACCCAACTGGATCAAGAGAAGCAAGGAGATTGTCTTTTTAGTCCCCCCCCTTCTTTTAGGTTCTTGGGGACTGCTGTGACAAAAGAGAATATTTGCAATCTGGATCTGATTACTCCCATGAACAAACATAGGCAGGCATGCAAAATGGCGGATGGCTAGAATAGACAGGCAAGTGACACTTCCCCCCTCCCAGCAGGAATGAAACATCTCTTTAATTATGTTTTATTTGTAAATAATGATGATGATGGAAGGAAGATAGGGAAACAGGGAAAGCCTTGTACGTACATGCATGTATGTATGTATAAAGCGCTTATGATCAAATTATGATCAGGGGGCTAGAGCAGCTGCCCTATAAGGATCAGTTAAAATGGTTAGAGCTGTTTAGCTCAGGGAAATTGTGAGTAAAGGGAGACAAGACATTGGTCTATAACATTATGCATGGAATGGGGAAAGTGGACAGAGAGAAGCCTTTCCCCCTCTCTCATAATACTAGAACCTGGGGTTCATACACTGAGGCAGAAGGGTGATGGATACAGGACAGACAAAAGGAAGCACTTCTTCACACAGCATATAGTTGATTTGTGGAACTCAAGAACATAAGAATAGCCCTGATGGATCAGACCAATAGTCCATCTGGTCCAGCATCCTGTCTTACACAGTGGCCAACCAGTTCCTCTTGATGGCAGGCAACAGAGCATAGAAGCCAAGGACTTTTGGCTCTGGGATTCAGAGGATCAGTGCCTCTGAATGTGGATGCTCCCCTCAAGTCACATGGCTGATTTCCCACAAGCGTTGCTCCGCACTCGCCCTTCCCTTTTACCCCGATGGTATGTGTCAATTTCACACAAGCTGCTGCGCGGCCACATTTTGCCTTGCAGTTTCGTGTGATTTTCTCCGTGTCTACTCATTCCTGTTTTTTGATGATTGAGTAGATGCAGAGAAGATTACGCAAAGCTGCGGGGCAAAATGTGGCCACACAGCAGCTTGTGTGAAATTGACACGTACCATCGGGGCAAAAGGGAAGGGCGAACACGGAGCAGCGCTTGTGGGAAATCGGCCCATGGCTAGTAGCCATTGATAGACTTATCCGCCATGAATCTATCTAATCCCCCTTTAAAGCTGTTTATTCCTGTGGGCATCACCACATCCTCTGGCTGCAAATTCCACATTTTAATCACTGTAAAGTAGTATTTCCTTTTATCCATCCTGAACCTACTGCCAATTAGCTTCCTTAGATGCCCTTGAGTTCTAATATTTTGGGAGAGGGAGAAAAAATTATCTTTGGCAACTCTCTCCACCCCCTGCATAATTTTATAAAACCATAGCATGTCATCATGGCCGCCAGCTTGGAAGGCTTTAAAGGGGAAATGGATAAATTCATGGAGGAGGGGCCTATCAATGGCTACAAAGTACCAGAGGCCTCTTGTACAGGTTGCTGCAGAGCACTGGTGGGAGAATGCTGTTGCAGTCTTCCTGCTTGTAGGCTTCCTAGAGGCAGCTGGTTGGCCATTGTGTAAACAGAGTGCTGGACTGGAAGGGGGCTTTGGTCTGATCCAGCATGGCTCTCCTTATTTCTTTCCCACTTTCTCCCACCTTTTCAACAGGAAAGTGAGCCCTGAGCAGGCAAGTTGGCCAACCAGACAGCCAGGGTGGACGCAATGGGACTAGGGGCACCACTCGGGGCACCTCCCCCTATCTTTGGCACCCTAGAGCTGACTAGTGGGAGGTCCACCTCTAGGCAATATTTACACTTCAGCTAGAACTTGTTTTTTTAGTAGAGAGATGTAGTTCTGAAAACCACTCTTTACAGGAAGGATGGGGCATTCTTACAATGCATTTTCAGACAATGCCTATGAATGGGAAAAGGGCATATATTTTTCAAAGATTTTCTGTGTGGTCTAACACATCTAGGCATCATTGCATCCCTCTATGGTATCCTTGCTAGAGGTTTGCATCCTAGGAAACAGGTGAAACAACTTATTTGCTGTTTGTGACAACAAGATTTAGATTTATCCTGGGTCCTGGTTTTGGTCATGCTGGTGTGTGACAATGCTGAGGACCAGTGTTACGGCTATGGACAGAAATATAGGGGAACAGTTGTTGGATTTGACCAAAAAGATCATAGAAGACACTGTGGCACACAGAACAAGTATGACCTCTCAGGGGGGCCTGCCAAGAAGGAAGTCTTGAGACCCAGAATAGAATAGCCTTGAAGATCAGTAAGAAGAAGACAGAGTGGAAACAATTACACGACCTTGTGAAGATTAGAAGCCGTCTAACCCATTATCAGTGGATACAATTTGTTGAGGCCCAGGTGCAGAATAGTGTTTGAATTGCAAGAATGTCCAGCTTCAGAAAAGTGAAGATATGATTCAAGGATGGGAGCATTGGTTGAGGGCCAGAAGATATTCCTATGTATGAGAAACTTGTAATCATTACTTTTAAATAGACTTTGTTAAGATAAGAAGCAGATTGAACTAATGTTTTTTATATATTCTAAGAAGTTATTTTAAGTCAAGATAATCTTGCATGGTGTTTGAAGTTATAAAATAATGAGTTAGGCAAGAATATGTGCCTTTATCAAGTGGGACAGTTAGCTATTGTTAAAAGCTGATCCTGTAAATATGGGAAATTGTATTGATTGAGAGTGTCTTCTCAGAAGGCTCATTGCCTGCGACCTGCTAACTTTGAGTGTAAGAAGCGCTTATGGATTCATGTAATTGCTGTCCTTTAGTTATCTATGTAACAACAATGGATGGATGGTATAATGCTTTGTTGGTTCAGTCTATGTTAAAAATGCCACAATTATGCTTTCATAAAACAAGCTTAGATTCTCAGAGACTCTCTAATAGTATTACTTGTGTACTATACCCAGAATGAACTTATAATGTTACTGAGGTGTACCTCTGACTAGAAGCAAATCATCCGGTACAGGAAACGAACTAGATGCCTGGGGTTTCTTAAGTGCACACCTATGCCTGACCAGTCATCCAGAACACTGGGTTTAAGGTGCATCACCTTTAATGGGTCACCTGAATTGTCAATGTAATGACTACCAAGTCATTCTTTTCCTCTCTCCCTACAAGGGCTCTGTGAAGCTCGTTTGGTGTCAGAGTGATATATGAAAAATTGCTGGCCTTTGTAATTTCAGTGGGGAAATGCCATTTTTCTCCCCTGGGTCATAGGAAGTAGGGTGCAATCTGACTGATATTACATGGATTGAGCTTTGTTTTTGGTATAAAGTTTATAGACAGACATGCCTAAAAGAATAAATAAATCCCTGCACAATACAAACCATCTTTCTTCCCCTGATGGAGATACTTAAGGAGAAACATACCCATATTGGGAACAACATGGTTACATCCACTAAATGAATGTGGCATTGGAAATATCTATGGCTGGGGGAGGGCATCACAATTTAGGACTGGATGCTATAAATACAATGACAGGATGAGGAAGGGTGGTTATATTAAGAATAAACATATCTAAACAGAAATAACCAGATTCTGACATACGTCCCTTAATGTACGCCTTTAAGCTGAAAGGCATAGACTTTTGTCCATTACGTTTTCCCTCCATCTCCTGCAGATCTGTCCAAGGTAGACACGCTGGTGCCTGGTGTCCTTCAGTTACGTATCTGTACAAGCAGCAGTCATAATGCTTTAATGAACTCAGAAGGGGGGAAGCTTTTTTATATATTTATCTAATATTATTGTCTTTCCCCAACTGTTATGCTCCTATGCTGTCCAGTAAAACCCATTATCTCTATTAGTGTGCCAGCAGCAAATCAGTGGGATTGCTTGTTCCTTTAATTGATAGAACACACTTCTCCTCCTACTGATAGATTCCCCCAAGCTAACAGCCCAGCGGCTTATTCCCCAGAGGACACCTACCATCCAATCCAGAGCAATCGGTTTATACTTTCAGTAATAAATCTTAACCTTTCAATATAGAAGAGCCCTTCATAATCAACAACTATAGTCTCTGTCTGCTTCATAAGACCTCGGCAGAAACTAACCAATTTTACATGCCTATAATTAGCAGCTGTCAAATAACATTTGGCGTGACACAGCACAAATGCTCCTTGCTGTGAGGGAGCGATAACCAATTTTACCTGTGTTCAGATGTTGATTTAATCAGGTCTCCATAATGCACCTCAATGTGAAGCAAAAGAGCCAGCCCGTGAATGTGATATAAATATAAACACATCCATAAACGTTGTCTTGTAGTAGGGCATGAAAGCGGTTCCCCCTGTTTAGTTGGCAGCAGAAGCATCGCAGGGTAAACATTTGGTGCTCTTTACTTTTAGAGGCTATACATTTGTCATGTGTATGAAGTTCGTTAGACTTCTTCACTTGTTATATCGGGGGGGGGGGTTGCTTATTTTGGCACAGGGCTCATCTTGGACAGAACTCTCCATATCATATGCCCAAAATCTCACTCCAAACTTCACTGCTATTGGCCTCCCCAGCATTTAGGGTGGCCCACTGGGCATCAACCAGAACTTAGCCCTTTTCCATCATGGCTCCAGCTCTGTGGAAAAGCTAGGGGTGGGGAGAAGAAGAAGAAGAGTTGGTTTTATACCCTGCTCTTCACTCGGAGTCTCAGAGCAGCTTACAATCTCCTTCCCTTCCTCTCCCCACAACAGACACTCCATGAGGTAGGTGGGGCTGAGACAGCTCTGAGAGAACTGTGACTGAAAGAAGAACAGTTCTGAGAGAACTGTGACTGACCCAAGGTCACCCAGCTGGCTTTATGTGGAGGAATCAGGAATCAAACCTGGTTCTGCAGATTAGAGTCCGCTACTCCTAACCACTACACCAAACCCATGTAGGCCTCAGTGGAGATCTTCAGAAGGTGCTGCAAGGCCTGCTTGTCTGCCAGGACTTTTGAGTGGGTTTGACCAAAAGATGTCTTTTGGTGGGGGGGGGGAGATTTGGGGTTTGTTGTTTTATTTTTGGTCTTAGCAGAAATTTTTAAAGCTATTATTGTAAGCCACCTTGAACCAAAAGGAAAGGTGGGATATAAATGTTTTAGTAAATAAATAAATAAATAGCAGAGCACATGGTCTGCTGCGTAAGGTCGCAGATTCAGTTCCTTTTATCTCCTGTTAAAAGTTAGGTTTCTGTCAGAAACTCAAAAAACTTCTGCCCATCAAAGTCAGCCATATTTGGATAGCTGAACTGATGGTCAGATTCAAATAAGGCAGTTTTATATGTCTGCTTAAAAATGAGCTACTGTACTCTGGAAGGAACCACTACCGCCTTCAACAGGTGATCAGACCCTAAGGTTGACAATTCTGCCTAGCTGGAGCTTCCCTTCCCACTAGGTGAGGGAACCAAGCCAAGGTGTCTATTGGTAAGATTAGGTGGATGCATAGTTGCTAGTGCTAAGCTGAGACAAGTTCCAGGAAAGGAGCTGGAGCAGGCCAGACAGGTTGGAGAGAAGTGGAGTAAGGTGTGTGGCATTGGTGGGGAGCAAGGGCAAGTTTTACAAGCCCAGAGGGTGAGGCAGTGGGATACACACACTCCAATCCAGCAATCTTTTTCGTTTTGATAGTTCGTGCCTTGTGAAGAACATGCAGTGCAATCCTTTTCAGAGTTATGGCAGTCCAAGGCCATTGATGTCAAGTGATGTAGTGGGGTTGCCAACCTCCAGGTGGTGGCTGGAAACCTCCTGGGATTAGAACTCATCTCCAGGCCACAGACACCAGTTCATCTGGAGAAAATGGCCACTTTGAAAGGTGGAAATTATACCCCATTGGAGTCCCTCCCCGCCACAGACCCCACCTTCCTCAGGTTCCACATCCAAAATCTCCAGGGTTGGAGTAGTAGTGCATAGTAGTGGCCTTCGAGTTTTTCTCCTTTGTTTTGGATTGTGAATTCTCTGTTGAGAGTTAAAACTAGAAATGTCTGGCTGTTATGGAATGTCACTGAAGAACTGAGATAAGCCTCCTGAATCCAGACTGTATACATGAAGCAGTGATTTGAGCTGAGAGGGTGAAAAGGAATAGGCCTAGACAGAGCAGATAGAGAAGCTAGAAGCTGTACATATCTGGTAAACAGATATTTTGGTAAACAAATAAATATTTGGTAAATAACTGTTGGTAAATAAAAAAATTTATAAACATGCTTATCTTGTACCCAGACTTTTTCATGAGGGAACAAGAGTTCTGTAGGGAATGGCTCTCCTTCTGCCAGCACCGTTAAAGCAAGCATAGGCTGAGGTCAGAGTGGCAGTTTGAAGTGCGAGGGAGTCATGGCAAAAAGACCCGGAACAGGGTTTTCCCGGTCACACTGCACCGACTGATGCAGGAGCATACCGGGGAGGAGGCGCAAGGGACCATTCGCACTGTTGGCCCACCCCTGGTGGAGGCGCGGCTGTAAGCGGCTTCTTGTAATGTAATCTGACAATATGCACTTATGTGCTCGTGTGCATAAGAGCATCCCTACCGGATCAGCTTGTTCACATTCACACTTCTGGGAAGCAGGATGAACGCAGGATGAACGTGCGCTCCAGGGTTTGTTACCACTTTCACCTGGTATTTTTTAAACTCGGGAGGGAAGCGTTACAAGATGGGTTGAGTACGGCTGGGGAACGCTTGACAGATGTGCCTGTGTGAACTGGCCCTTTAATCCATTTGTGAAACATTTCTGAAACGTGCCTATATTGGGCCAAACTGCCAGTCTGAACTCGGCCATATGGGCCCTTACTTTTGAAAAACATGCCTCATCAGGAGAAGGAAGAGGAACAAGAAGAAGAGGGAGAAGAAGAAGAATTGGTTTTGTACCCCGCCTTTCACTACCCGAAAGAGTCTCAGAGCAGCTTACAATCTCCTTCCCTTCCTCTCCCCACAACAGACACCCTGTGAGGTAGGGGGGCTGAAACAGAGCTCTGAGAGACCTGCTCTTGAGAAAACAGCTCTGAGAGAACTGTGACTGACCCAAGGTCATCCACCTGGTTTTATGTGGAGGAGTGGGAAATCAAACCTGGTTCTCCAGATTAGAGTCCATTGCCCTTAAACAATACACCAAACCGGCTCTCAGAAAAACAAGGCAAAGTGCAGAGTCTGAGTGATATACCAGAAAGGCCCAATGCCTGCCTTCAGGAAGAAGTTTGGGTTTTTTAAAGCAGTGACCACTCATGTCAAGAAGATGTAGCAAAAGTCAGAGAACTGACGTCAAGATCTGAAGTCCAGGAAATCTGAGGTGCTTTATTTATTTTGTTTGATTTATTTTGCAACAGTTCTACCCTGCTTTTCTGCCCTCGCAAGAGCCATCAAGGCAGATAACAAATTAAAACTTACCAGGGCTTTTTTAGTAGAAAAAGCCCAACAGGAACTCATTAGCATAATAGGCCACACACAACAGCAGAAACTCATTAGCATATTAGGCCACACCCTGATGACACAGCTCATTAGCATATTAGGCCACACCCCATGCCTTTCCTTGGCTTGTCCAGGCGCCCCGCAGCTGTGGGGAGCCCTGGCAAACCGGCCCTCGGATAGGCCAGGGGAGGCACGGGGAGGCATTTAAATGCCTCCCCAGTCCTGCCAGGGCCCCCCTGGTCTGCCTGCCTCAGAGTCGCCGGGGGTGGGTCGCTCTCCAGGCCTTCCCTCTTTAGCCACGGACACAGAGGTTTTGGCTGTAGTGGGTGTGGCCAACTCTGAAGCCAACCGGTACTCCGTTCCTGTGCGTTCCTGCCCCAAAATAGCCCTGAAACTTACATAATAAAATCACATTTTAAAACCATTAAAAGCACCCCATCAAAGAAAAACCCCAACACATCATTAAAACAATTTTTAAAAAATACTAAAAAAAATACAAAAACATCAAAATGACAATTTAAAAATTGGGCAAGATGAAGAGATCATTGAGGGAGCACCAAATAAAACAGATAAGTCTTCACCCACTGGTGATAAATGAATCTCTCTGGGAAGAGAGTTCCAGAACTTTGGTGCCATGATCAAGAAGGCTCTCACCTGGATTGCCACCTACCCAATATCAGAAAATGGGGGAACCTGAAGCAGGGCCTCCAAAGATGACCGCAGTGGTTTTATGGGAGTGTTTTATAGGAGTGTTGGTGGCTAAAGAAATAAGGTGCGAGGTTTGTTTGTCTTGGAGATTTTTTTCAGCAACAGCGTGTCTTAATAAAGTTTCATAAAACTATTTTAGTTTCCTGGAAGTTAGTACTTTGTATTTAAATACTTCCCTTATGGGATTATAACTTTCCCTTTAAAGAAATCTAAGACCGTTTCCCTTTTCACACAAACTAGGGGTCCCTTCTGAGTTGAACCCTCTGAATAATTGGGTAAGAAATATCCTCCTCTTTTTGGAGTGATAATCCTTGTTCTGTTTGACTAGACTGGCAGTTTCCAACCTCCTTTCCAGTCTCTTCTGTCAAACCTAAGCCCTAGTTCTGTAGACTGTGAATAAATGGAATTCAGCTAGGGCTGACCCACAGACTTTAAGTTGTATTTTCTGAACTTTTCCTCAAATGTGTTGGTACACAGTAAGGGCAAGGAGTTGTGTCCCTTCACTTCTTGAGTGTCTTGTCTGTTTCCCTCAGACTGGCACACAGACTCCTCCTGACTGGTTACTGCCAAGCCAAAGTCTAAATGAGGACTGACTCACCCTGTGACCAGACTGACTAGACTTTTTAAAAACTCTCCACAGCTGGTGCTGACCAATCAGAGAGAAGGGGGTGCATGCAGGCAGTAGCCTGTCAATCAAACTGTGCTTTATAGTGAGGCATTAACCCCTGATTTCCCAGCTCTCTGCTTTTGATGCACTATGCATCCTGGTTTGGGAGGTCAGTTTGTCACAGATGGTTCCCATCAAGTGTTTTGTGACCTATTCTGTTTCCTCTCAAACACTGCAAACTTCATGCATCCCAAATAATAGCAAGTTCCTTCTTCCCAAATTTAAATGGCTTCATTGTCAAAAGGGTGGGGAGGTTATTAGATAAGTTATACACAACAAATAAGAGTTCTCAATCTAGTTAACAGTTTATTTTCCAGGCAGATAATATATTTGTTACAAATCTCCTCAGAGATGCATTTGCAAGTGAAATGAAGAAACTGCTATTGAAGCAATCACAGGCTAGAGGCCAGTGTAACTCTGGCATCCAGCACTATATTTCATCCTTTAAAAGCTATCATTTTACTTAGCGAGCTGCTTACTACAATTATACAATGTTTTTCTTGGCCTCCAGCTACATTAAACATCCATTTTATAGCGTGCACTGTATTACCCTGAAAGCCTAGCTCCTAAGAAGGTTTTTATAAAGTGGCCATACTATAAAGTGGAACACAGTTCCCTCATTAACTTTATAGTTTTATTACCTGGTTTTAAAGCACCTTTTCTTCCGTAACTCTCACTAGGGTGGGGATTTTTTTTAGCTAAGTGCTTCAAATGACCTTATTTGAAAAGGCAACATAATTCTTCACATTTTTATAACAATATTTTGTTTCCAGTCCAAAATCTCAAAAATATTTTTTTAAAAACACCCATGAACCACTTCCCCCAAATTTTGTGAGTTCGTTCCGACTCCTGCGTCTCATTCTGCACAGCTCACTGTTATACTGTGGAGAACTGTGATCACTTTTTTAAAAAAATAACCAAGCATACTCACCCATATTGGGTCATAGTTATAGCACTCTTCTTATTTCATCCATGCATTTCTTTCCACATTGTTAGTGCAACAGTAGTGATTAGCGGTTGTAAAAATAATTGCATGTGGTTTCAAAAGGAAACAAGGTTCCTGCCCTCTCAGGAGATGGAATCCTGCTTGTTACTTAGATTGAACTATTTGGTTCAAAGTTCTGGTACCCTGAAGCCGAGCCAGATGCAGATTTTTAGGAACTTTGGAGCACAGAGTGTCCATGGATCCATCCAGTGTAGCTCCTTTATTCCACCACTGATGTTTCCTTCTCCATCCCCCATCATGTATGCTTTATGTAACCTTTTCTTCTTCCTTCCTGCATTGTTATAGGGGGTTCTGGGATACTTTCTTCTTTCCTGATGGGAGGAATGCCTAGAGGAAGCAAAAGAATACAGAATTGCCTTACGCTCTGCTTCATTCACTGCTACAAGCATGGATGGCTTCAAGAGGGAATTAGATAAACATATGGAGCAGAGGTCCATCGGTGGTTATTAGCCACAAGGTATAGATAGGGACTCTGGGGCAAGTGATGCTCTGTATTCTTGGTGCTTGGGGGGGTCAACAGTGGGAGGGCTTCTAGTGTCCTGGCACCACTGCTGGACCTCCTGATGGCACCTGGTATTTTTGGCCACTGTGTGACACAGAGTGTTTTGGACTGGATGGGCCATTGGCCTGATCCAACACTGGCTTCTCATGTTCTTATGATCCAGGCACTAGACTGCCCCGGCATCTACACTTGACAATGTGTTGTATGCCAGATCATGGACCTGGGGAGATGCCCAGCCATGCCAACCTCCAATGCCAGCCCTTTACTGCAAAAGTGATACAGAACAAACATCTAAATATAGTCTGCACTGGCATTTTAGTCACTCCTTTGATTTTCACAGATAGAAACTGTAGCATTAGGAATTCTATCCATGGCCCAGGACAGACTGGCAATTTGCCCCGGTATCGAGTCGCGGCAAAAAAACCCCGGAGTAAACGATACCGGGTTTTCCCGTCCACACAGCGGGGGCCTCTGCCGGAAGAAACGGGACGGAGGCGCGCGGGACCGTTCAGACTGCCGCGCCGGAGGCACGCTATATTCGCTGTTCCCCCATTATTTCAGCTGCGGTCATGCGCATAAGCGCATTTCGGTGATTTTTTTTTTTTGCCCTGCAATGCCGGCACCGCATTGGGCAGTGGAGCCAATCACGCCGCTGCTGCCTCATGCCCAACGCGGGTTGCTCCCGGCTTTTGGCTGCGCGTTCAGACTCCCCGGAAGCGGGGAAACGCGCGACGCACGCAGGCTTTCACGATTTGCGACGGCTTTTATCAGGTGTTTTTTTAAACCGGCTCTGAAGCGCGAGGGCTCCGGTAAGCTCCGGGTGGGGGACGCCAGGCAGATGTGCCTGTGTGAACGTTCCATTTACTCCGATATTGAGTTGCTGTCAGCCCGGGTCCCATCCCGCGGCAAATTGCCAGTCTGTCCTCGGCCCATAAAAGGAGAATCATACGCTGCCAGAGAATCTCACGCTGACTGCATGGGCCCCCAGTTCTAAGTCTTCTCCAACTTGCTAATGCTCATCATAGTTTCCCATAGTAATGTTCATGCACTAAAACACATTAGAAGATGAGACAACTTGTTTTCCTTTCAAGCATGCAAAGGTGCTCACAATTCTAGCAACACTCCTTTGCAGCTACGATGAGCACAAGCAAATCAGAGGGACTTTAAATGGACACAAGCAAAGAGTGGACTTTAAATGGGGAATTAGCCCATCAGTTACTTGGGAAATCCAGTAAAATGGAAGCTGCAGAGGACTGCTGATGCAACTGCATACTCAAAACACAAACAGACAAAAAAAAAAGTTTGCTTTTAAATAAGCATGGCTTTGCTCAGAAGCAAAATAGCCCACAACAAATATAGGTGGAAAACAATGTCAGTGCATGTATCAGTTCTGAAATTAATTGTAAACATTCCCAATGACCATGCAAAAGAATGTGAAATGGAACATAAGTCACAGCCAATCACAAAAGGATTAGAAAACAGCACAGAGAACAGCCGTCTAGCCCTCCATTAGTATGATATCAGTGTCCTCTTGTAATCTGCAGTGATTTCTTTAAGCCTGCATGGAATTGGGTTTGGTTGCAGCCTTTACACTGCTTCCTTTTCTTGGTAACAATTTCTCTTCCAAAGCCAGGCAGCCACTTCTGCAACCATCATCAGCCATTCTCCTGAGCCCCCATGTAAACTCCAGCTTTCCAAAATGGAGGCTATGCTCAGAAGAGGCCACAGCTGCTCCAGCCAATCAAAACGCTGCTCATTCCTCTTGCCTTAGCTCTTAAATAACGGAATCTTGACGACCCTCCAGACATTTCACAGACTTTACGATATGGCTGGCAGGGAAGTGTGAAAGGGAGTTTTCTTTTGCTCGAGTTGACAGGCCAAGTTAATTTGTTAACTGTTTATGACTTTTTAATACTGCTGCCTGGCCACGTTTATGTCGTACATATAAAACTGAGCTTTAATGCAGCTGGATGGTTATTATTATGTTACACTGTTGCTGCGTTAATTAATTGTTTGGGCACCTAGAGTTCCTCGCATGAGCAATTGTACTGCTGGCTTAAAATAACTTAATAAAAATAGAGGGTCAGACATACAACAGCTTCTCCCATGGGAATACACCAGCCAGCAATCTCTATCCACACTAATGGAAAAAGAGATGGAGGTGGAGGATTTTTTTGTTTTAGAGAAAAGTATTTCTTGAATGCTCATTTTTAACACCTGCCAACTATAACACAGAGAAAAGACAAAAGGCTATTCCAACTGCCCTTTCAATATGCATGATCCTCATTAGCACTGAATGGCAGTTGGATGCTGATAGGAGAATGGAACTTATCCTTTGTGCTGTATGGATTTGGGACATTGTTTGGGGCCTTGAGAGTATTTTGATCATCCCCAGTTCTATATTTAAACCCACATAATTGTCGCATGGTTTCCTTTCGGTGTTGTCAGCATCTATTTCGTTATGCGGTTGAAAAGCCAACCATTACTGCACCCTTCCAATTCCAGAACAAAATTAATAAGATCGGTGTTTTGTCTGCTGGAGCAATTTTTAACTAGTTAAGTAATATACACAGAGCCTTGCCTTCGATGACACTGACCAGTCAGCATCCTCCATTAGCCTTCTTTTGAATACACAAGCCTCAGTAGCCTTCAGAAAAGTAACATAAAATCACTAAAGGGGGGGAAGGTGTATATCGGTTGTTGCCTTAAATGATCTTGAAAGCAGATTTCATCCCTGTGGATCTTCCACAGAAAACAGCTTCAGTGCTCCTGACAGGGAATGTATAAAATATGCTCCACTAGGGGTCTCCATAGCAGCAGGAGAGGGCTGTTTAAAAAAAAATGTGTTTCTTATCTTTGGCCTCTATTCTCCATGGAGCAGGGGGGTGAGAGAGTCCTGCCAAACTGGTCCTCTTATGGCTGCACTTCATGATGACGCCACAGCCCCATGAAAAATAGAGAATAGAGCAGTGCTGAGTGTTAATAGCTGTAGTTTACTTCATTGCTGATGTTTAGAAGTTTGTCCTTTTAGGGAGACCACAGTCTGTGGCTGAGCTCAGTAAACACCTACAGACTGAAATGGAGGAAAGCAGAGAGGGGAGGAAGAAAAACATGGAGGAGAAAGTAGAGCATAGGCTAGAAGAAGGACAGAAGAATATAAGTTTGTGTGGAGAATCCTGCCATGTGTGGTCTCCTCGCCTGAACCAAGTGACAAAAAGCGGCTTCCAAACATAGCCATTACATTTGATTAAAGAATCAAAGCGTTCATAAAATTTAAGCACCTTGGGCAAGAAGCTGTATGCAATAAAGGACACCGGTCAAACTATTTGACAACATTGCTGAGCTCTGTCAAGAAGAGGAGGAGGAGGAGGAGGAGGAGGAGGAGGAGGAGGAGGA
The DNA here is from genome assembly GCA_029375565.1 of Gekko gecko. Taxonomy (NCBI): domain Eukaryota; kingdom Metazoa; phylum Chordata; class Lepidosauria; order Squamata; family Gekkonidae; genus Gekko; species Gekko gecko. The sequence continues at coordinate 118,381,859 of JAPDNY010000008.1, forward strand.
GGAGATTGGATTTATACCCCACCTTTCACTACCCAAAGGAATCTCCTTTCCCTTCCCCTCCCCACAACAGACACCCTGTGAGGTAGGTGGGCTGAGAGAGCTCTGACAGAAACTGCTCTTTTTCAAAAATAGCTCTGAGAGAACTTGCAACTGACCAAGGTCACACCAGCAGCTGCATGTAGAAGAGTGGGAAATCAAACCCGGTTCTTCCAGAACTGTGCTCCTAACCACTACACCAAACTGTATGAATATTAACAAGAAATTAGAACAACAGAAGCCCAGTGATGCTGTTCACTTTAAGTGTGATGCACCGCTTTCTCATGTCTACACTAAAGGGATCCAGAGCAGGTATTGGATCTGATGCAAATATGGGTTGGATCACCTATGTTGATTCTGACATTACTCAGCAGTGCTATGCAGAAATCCTGGCCGTGACTGAGTCCCATCTTTAGCAATAATTAGCAGAGGAAAAAGAATTAAGCTATTTCTTTTCCATACCCTACCAATGGATTTATGCAATAATAACTTCAACATGTTCATTTCTCTACGGGCCAGAAAGCATATTGTTTCAGGCTCAGAATGTGATAAATTTGTAAATTGCTGAATGTCACAAAACATTTAATTCAAAAACATACTAACATATTCAGAATTTTAATTTTAAGATCCAATTCCCAAATTGACATAGACACTTTGGAATCAAGCAATTGTGTGTAATCTCCACTATTAGGCAAAATTTCTGTAATAACATATACTTTAAAACTCCATTTGTACTAGGTCCCAACTTGGGAGACATCTAGGCAAGAGATTAAAATTCTGTGCTAACTGCACTGGCTAACAATATGCTCCTAGGCTCTATTCAGAGTGCTAGTTTTCATGTTTAAACTTTTCACATCCTAAGACCTACATATCTAACAAATCACTTTCTCGCACATAAGCACATCTTCAAGGACCCTTTTCTCTTTTGGGGAAGTTAGAACATCTATGGCAAGGACAGGGCTTTCTAGGCAGATATCTGATCCTACCAAATGACTTGATGTTGTGGAATGCTATTATGGAATGACCACTTCATGGAAGTGTGTTTTAGTCCTCCTTCCTTCACTTCCAGACAGTTTTGCAAGACCCCTTTGTTTAGCCTAACCTTTGAGCAGAAAGAGAGAAGAAATTAGGTTGTGATAGCTACTGGACCAAAGAATAATGCAAATAAACAAATCCATGGATCTTGGCGGTTATTTGGTTCCTGTTGTGTACTGGTGCCAGCTTTGTAGTTTGCCTTCTAGTAAGGACCAGGTTTCATGATCCTTTATTATAAAGATAATTCAATAGCAGTTGAAGGATAACTATTGAAATTCACAGGGAAAGGTAACCTCAACAGATTAGAATTCCAAATATCTCCTTACTTTGTAGAGGGTTTTTTGGGTCTTTTCAAATTTGGAGGAGGGGAGGTTAACTTTGCTTTCTGTATATGCACATAATGTAAAATTTCATCAACCGCAATATTTTAAAAGACAGGGATCCTGAGATATATCACATCTAAATGGAAATATCATCTAAGCAAGGTACCATTTATCAACATCACTTTGAAATGCACTGGATGATGTGATGGGATTATGTAGATCTCAAATATCTATGGGTGAATGAAACTGGGTAACCTTAGCAACCCCAGGTACATCCATGCAGCTATAAATCAAATGTCAGCACTATGAGCTATGCACAAAATAAAGAAATAATTCTTGAAATATTCATAACAGAATGCAGTATGTTGTTTTATAACCCCATTCCCATTACAGACATTGGAAACTAGATGGGGTGGGGGAAGTGAGGGCATTTGCATACCATTCCCACTACCACATCCATGTACAGACACTTACAATTAATGCAGACATGAAAGATTGCCTTGCCACCTTAATATACTGGCTCTTTGTTTAGAAAGGAAGAAGTGTACTGTTTTTCAGCCAGCCAATTAGTTGGGAGTAAAACATAGCATACTGAAAAGTAGGTTGTTTATTCAGAGCATATGTACGGTTAGCTACATTTCAGTCTTCCACTATGTTCAGTAGCTCATTTGACTAGAATAAAATGGAGCAAAGCTGGGCAAAACTCTCTGAAAAATTTATGAAGGCATCAGAATGAACTGGTATCCATAAGTTACTTATAGTCAGTTATTATTTCATTCGGGGAATCTCAGTTGTCAAATGGCCTCAACTTTGCAGGTATCTCTGGTTGAAAAACCTAGCCCCTAGGTAGACTCCCCAACCAACTTCTATTCTGATTCTAACCTTCCTTTTCTAGGATAGGTTATTGAGTTACCTAGCAGCTTCAGACTTGGAAACCTTCAGCTCCCTTGCCCCTTCTGGCTTCGGTATCACAAATGCACTCATGGCCTGGGTCAAAGATCTCCAAGTAGAAGTCAACAGAGGCCACCACAGTCTAATTGCAGCATACCAGTCATGGCTCTCCTTCCCACTATGGACCTACAAGTCTGAACCTTTCTAAAGCATTGCTATGACCTATCTATTGAGGCTGCTCTTTGTAGCTCAGGGCCACATCAGATATTTTAATGAATGAATTTTCCAAGACAAATACAATTAGAGTTGCCAGCTCTGAGCTGGAAAATTCCTGGAGATTGGGGGTGGAGCCTGGGGAGGCTGGGGTTTGGGAAGGCGAGAGGCTTTGGTAGGATATAATGCCACAGAGACCACTTTCCAAAGCATTCATTTTCTCCAGGGGAACTGATCTCTGTTACATGGAGGTGGGTTGTAATTCTGGGAGATCTCCAGACACCACCTGGACATTGGCAACCCTAGATACAGATCCTGCTAAGACAGACAGATCTTGTTTTACTGATGGAAGCATTTTCTTCTTCCTCATGCCACCTATCCAACAAAACGGTTGTACATTGGTGATTTCATTGAAATAAAGAACTGTGCACCATCTTACAGACCAGGCCAACTTTATGCCACCATCCATGGCAACCCTAGCTAATCAACAACAGGTCTGGAGAGGCAGTGTGCACATTTTCTAAATAAATAAACCTGGAGTCTTATTCTGCCTTTGATTAGCAGGTTCCTTTCCGCAAATGTTAAGAGTCATCAATAACCATCATCCTATTCAACACAGTGTGGAAAGTTTCTACTAGCTTTTCCCTAGTTATTCCTTGGAAAGTTAGTTTTCCCCCTCCACATTTCAGTCCTGATTCACCAAAGAAGTTCCCTTGTCAAATCTTCATAAGCCCATTTATTTTGGGTGAGATTCACTCTGAAACAATCTGAAGAAACAGTGGAAGCTGGTAAAATATGTTAACCATGCTTCTTAAATTGCTAGTGCAATTCTGAATTTGAGCAGAGGCTCAACTATGGAATTTGAATTCAATTTCAGGACTCTGCCTTGAAATCTCAAGTATAATGACAAAGGAGAGAGTACCTCAGCACATGTTTCAAAGTGTTCACAAGCCTCATGCTGTGTAAGAACACATACTTTCTACTTGGTTGTTTCCTTATTCCTTCTTAGAATGGCTGTATGTGTTTACAATTGGTCATAGAGAAGCAATGCTTCCGGATCCATGGGTGGGACACCTAGACATCCTTGAGCCATAGCACCTCTCTTACCAAGAATTATCTTCTTGTGCTCAGCATTGACACCCAAATCAAGTGATTTGGCAACCTGATATGAGATATCCACGTATGACATTTCTGCCCAGAAGTGTCGTTCTACCCCTTTGTTGTTGGGATGGGGGGGCGTGTTAGCTTTTTACAGTAAGACAGGTCTCTGCTACAGGTCATAGTATTGCAGAATGAGACCAAGGCATCTGGCAGTTGAAACAATAACAATAAGAATAATAATAATAATAGTTTTCCATACATGTGTAGATCCAAGAAACAACATCTCAAATGCCTTTGGGATTTCCATTATTATTAAAGCCAAATGTACAGTAACATAAGGAGATTTTAAATCATCTACATGTGGCCATTCAGATTGTGTTGTGTTTTACATTTTTATAATACTAACTTGAAGATTAATAAGGACTTTAAATTTTCCCTCATTTGATTAAACTGATACATAAGTATCCTAAAACGTAGGGTGTTTTTAAAATAACATGCTTCTCATTATATATATTTCCAATATGGGTTGGAAAAGATTAGCTATTTAACCAAAGGAAGGAAGTTAAACAAACGGATTTCAAGAGGAGGGGAGAAACCACGCCACCCCCTTGTTTATTTAGGACCACGATTTCCAATTTCTTCCCATTACAAGCAGTATTAATTGTTCTGGACCTCAAGCACATGCTTCAATGAAAATAAATTACTTTATTTCTATTACACCACCAATGGCTGTGTAACTTAATTTCATTAGCTCGAACCTGTTGAGAGGATTCAGATTTCCATAGCAGGACGCACTCGAAATGAAAAGACGCTTTCGATCCTCCAATTAACAGAATCGTTCCCCTTTCAACTGAAATGAATGTTATTGAAACCAATTAGCATAGACTGGAAAATCTCTCATTAATGAGGGGAGTGTGGGTGAGTAAACAGCAATGAAAAGATGAAATTAGAGAAGAGGCTCTTCTTGTTGGGCTGAATAATTACATGCTTAGTTGCCTAATTGTCTGGTGAAAAGCAGTGCGGTGATAGTAACAGATTGCCATGTTCATTAGGCTGCAAAAGGCCACCTGCTGCTGAGGCTCGCTTTCCTACAGTCTATATACACGTGTGTCTCCCGGGGGATTGATATTTGGACACAACACTAGCTGTGAAAAGCAAATGAGCTTGCCAATATGCTGCAATATTGTGTCCCTTTATGCCAAGATACAGAAGCTTAATATGTCAAATATAATGAATAAAACCAACAGCGATCGGGGGAAGTTGACATGGAAACTGACCTTCTAACATGTCCCAGTCTCGAACTCTTAAAAGTGTCCAGATCCTCCGCTTTTCAATGCAGATGTTCCTTTTTGGCCTGGAAACTGCTCCAAATTATATCGTACAAAAGATAAATTACAACCATGATGGCCCGCTCAATTCTTAAAGACAATGGCGTAATGAAAGCCCACAATGTTAACGGTTAAAAATTGGAAACAAATGTGAAATGCCAAATGCTACGAAGTGTTCATGAAAAACAGCATTTGTTCCTATTTGCTCGGCAGTAGTAATAAACATCAAAGAGCCAAGGCTTTTTATGCAAGCCCTTCCTTCTCCGCCCGATCACTTCGTGTCTCATAACTGCTATTTTTATGTGTCTTTTAACTTTAGTTTTATTGTTTGGTGTCATATGTACCAAATATCACTATCTGCACAACCTACAGGGCCGGTTCTTTTCTTTGTGTTATACCACTCGTAGAGTCAAAGGGCCCATTAAAGACACCTACTTAATATCACTGAGAGAGAGAGAAGGAAAGAAAGAAGAGATTCCAGCAGAAAGATGGATACAAACCAGCATGCAAAGCAGTGCAGGGGATTCAGGCTGCAGCCTCTAATCTTGCATGCACAATTTTGCATTCATTATTTCCACATGCTTAAAGGGAATGGCACCTGCGAAATTAAAGGCTGTTTTCAGGCCCCTTTGAAACCCCGGCCATCTGAATGTGATCTATTGCAAATGTGGGGGTTTCCTCCCTTTTTGCAATGGTGATATACAGCAAACGCATGAATTCCAAACTCGATGAAAGCATTTTTCAAACACGTTATCTATTATTCCAACCTAGGACATTTCCCATGTTAAATTATTAGGTTTGTACACCATAAATTCAATTGCTGCTTCCCCTCCCAATAAGACAACCTCCATGCTCACTCCTGAATCAGAATCAACTATGGTTCCTGTTCAGTTGCATGGAGCAGAAATTGTTAAACCCATGTATTACCAGTTATTTTTGCATAATGTGTTACCAGTTGTATTTGTTCTTCATGGGCAAAAAAAGAAAGGTGGGTGGGTGAGCAGCACCATTTTATTTATTTACTCAAGAGACAGACAGACTGTGTCAAACCATGAGATTCTCAAGGCTGAACAAGGCAGTGCTTAATGAACAAACTTCAGCACATCCATTGGGAAAATAAGATCGATGAAGTATTGCTTTACAATTCTAAGCATTCTTACTAGATCGAGGTTGTATTGCTAATTGCTACCAAGTAATTATCAAACATCCAAATCCATGCAGCAAAGTAATTATCAAACATCCAAATCCAAGCAGCAAAGGCAAAGGTAGGCTCACCTGGCCTTTGAAGGAAGGATGTAAGTGGGTTCAGAAGCAGATGAGACATCTTTTTTGCCACAATGCTGCATCAACCAATTTAGATTCCAAACAAGGTTTACTGTAAATCTGAAACAGGCTCAACTACTGCTGCATCAGCAAGGCAGCTTATGTGCCCCCTGCCAGAACTCCAGCCTTCTACTCCCAGTTTCCTGTCCTGTGATACTACATCTCTCAGCAGGCCATGTTGGTTATAGCCTCTGCTGTATCTAAACCACACAGGATCTATGTCTATGCATTGGATGTAAGGAAAATTTCTCCAAAGTACATGACTTAGAAAATGTACCATTTTAAAGTGAGCAAATGTACAGTTTTAGCAAAACTGTCATGGTGATGGCTGAAGACTTTCCTAAATACAGAAATACCACAGACATTTCCAAAAAGATGTGACAACAAATGTTTCTGGTTCTTCAGATGTATAGAAGGTTGACTGCAGGTTGAAATTGTTTGCACTCTTACTCAGAAGTAAGTCCCACAGAATGAGATCTGCTTCAAGATCTGCTGCTAATACCCTGTTCCAGATCATCAGGTGCCCTCACCTGTAAAAATCAGGAGAGTGAGGGCCTGTTTGAAAGTTGCACCTTAGTTGTAGAACTCACATGTGTGTGCAAACACATGCACGTGCACGCACATGCGCACACACACAGGAAGACAGATTTTGCCTACTGCTAAGCTTGTTAAGTTTCAAATGCCAGATGAGGCCATTTCTATTTTTCTAGGCTCCTGATTTCTTTTCCGTGATTTGCTTCTGTTATCTGAATATATCCAAACTAGGAATAAGGCCTGTTGTGGGGGGAAATACAACAAGCTCTAGAAAGAGGGTGGGGTCAATGATTTTGTATCTTGCAGGCAGAGTACACACAGAGTAGTGTTTTGCAGTATAAAGAACTAATGTGGGAGTGAAGAACAGCATACTTTATGGTAATAGAGAGTAATTGTTGTCCATGGTCCTGGACACATTTGACAGTTTCAGAGTGTGGAGTCTGTGGCAGTGTGACTGTCTGTGGTCCCACCCCTCCTCAAACCTACCCTTTCCAGACTCCACACCTGAAATCTCCAGGAATTTCCATACCTACAGTTGGCAACTTTATCTCCTCCCCTTTCAGCAGCCTCTTCCTAGGCAAAGGTCAGTCTTTCTTGTTAGTGGGGAGCAAAGCAGCTTACTTTATTCTCCTCTTCTGCTTTGTGATCTGTACACCCTGAAAGGTAGGTTAGGCAGAAAGTCTGTGGCTGGTTTGAAATCACCCAGGCAGCTTCCATGGGGAGGCTCCTGCTGAACAGGAGCAAGCAATTAGGGCTAGTGAAGTAATGCCAGTCAGAATGCATGAAGTCACCCTGAGAGTGCTGGCAGGCCTAGAGTTGCCAACAAAGACAGATTGATGCAAAGCAGGATGGAAAAGTCTCCATATCTCTATTTTGCCTTAAGTTGGTTTTGATGCCAGCAGAGTAAGAAAATGCCAGAGGCTCTGGGTGGGTGCCCCATGGTAAATGCACCAAACAATTCCCAAAGATTTTCCAAAACACTACTCTGTCCACATTCATTTTCTACACTCATAGCGTCCCCTTCCAGAATGCAACACATCCCCTGCACTTTGAATTAGCACCAGAGCTTTAAGAGCTCTCCAGCTGTCACCTGAAGATTGGCAACAATGGAAGAAATGGCTTGTTTGGAGAGTGGGGTCTATGACATTGTACCTGTCTGAGGTTCCCCTCTTTCTACCCCTCCTCCAACCCCACCCTCAGCAGGCTTCATCCCTAAAATATCCTGGAAGTTTCCAACCTGGAATTGGCAACCCTATGTCCTTTCCAGGCAAACATCAGCCTACATTATCCGCCTGTCTGTCTTCAGGTTTACATCTCCTCCTCCCTCCCTGCATTCTCTACCTAGGGAAAGGTGCACACCCCTAGCCCCATATAGCCTTAGGGCATGGAGAGGCCCAGTCCATATCAAACATAAGACATGGAATGAAATGTTGTGTTTTATTTATGAAATGTCATAAAGTGACCATTGCCAAATGCATGGACTTGCATAAAGAACCATGTCCTCCTGTGTCTCAGGAACCCTGGTAAGTTAGTCTACCCATTTCTCTACCCCTCACTGCTTGGGCTCTGACAGTATCATCCCCTTGGCATGAATTAAATGAATTGGATACAAGGTGGAACTATGATTTCACAGAATTGCTTGTCTTTTATTTTGAGTGAGAAGTTCAAGAAACCAAACTAAACCATGAACATTCTAAAGTCATAACCATACTAAAGAGAAGGTGCAGTTAAGTTTCTATTTTTAAAAGAGCCTGACAGGCAAACCAAAGCATGCTGAGAGCACTTTTATGTGCACAATATGCAAAGAAGGTTCTTTATAAGACAGCCAGCAGATGCTACTTCATCATTTTGTTATCTCTTGCCCTTCTTCAGTTACTTAGCCAACAATAGACTAAAAACCAGGAGGTGTTTTCTTAAATGAGACCAGCTCTGACTGTGAATGAAATCAGATGAAGATGAGCTTGGTGCGATTAAATCTTATACTAATCTCATTTTACCAGCTAATTCCCTGCACACGGAGCTGCTACAAGGAAATTATTTATACTGATTCCTCAGACAAGAAAGCTTTCTATCGCTGACTGTCAAAATTACAACATCGTAATTCTGATTGTACAGATTTTGCTCCATTAAATACCAAGATAATTACATTATTTGCTCTGTGAACCTAATGATCTTTACTTGGATGTTTTCATTGGTCTTGATTAAACTTCCTTCAAAGGAAGTGGGCTGGGGATGGCAACCTTAGGCTATAAAACAAGGAGTCAAATAATTTATAATGCAATCCTAAACAGAGTTAGAATGGACTTCAATGGATTTAGCAAGGTATGACTCTGTTTAGGATTGCAGAGATAAATTACTAGAGCATATTGCCAAAATTTTTGTCCAGTATAGCTTACTGAAAACATTATTACTTCTGATTATGACTAGGACCCACAGCGGCACAGCTTGTTCCATGCTTTAGCACTCTTCACTATTGGTTAGAAAAACAGCCTGGGAAGGATTTAAGAACAAACCAACTCAAGAGAGAAAGAGGAAGGAAGAAATGTGAAAGGTAAATATTGAAAGAGTAAAAAAGAATGGCTTATGATTCATGAACAGGCACAGGAGGACATAAGAACTCAAGAGTAGTCCTGCCAGATTAGACCTGCAGTCTATCCAGTACAGCATCCAGTTCACATAATGGCCAACCAGTTGCCCTGGAGGTACATAGAGGCCAAGGCCTTTCCTTGCCCCTTAGAACTCATATTTACAGGTTTGCTGTGTCTAATTATGGAGGTTCCCCTTGGTCACCATGGCTAGTAGCCATTGGTGGACCTATAAATCTGTTTAATTACCTTTCAAAGTCATCTTTGCTCATATCCATCAGTAAGTCCACTGGCAATGAATTCCAGAGAATTAGAGAGCTTGAAAGGGGACAAGGAATGAGTGTAAAGTAGGGCACCAAGTGGGCACCATGGTGTCTGCATGTGGCCCATAAAGGATCACTGCTGTCCATAGACTCAACAAAGTCAAGATACAGCAGTTAGCCTAAGATAATTTGCTTGGTATGCTTTCGATAGTTGTTTTTCTTCTGCCACATTCCTCCATATGTGAAATAAGAAAATGATGGGTATTCTGTCGATGAATGAGATCTGTAAAGCATTTTACATGCTTAAAGTGCTGCATAAATAATGTACGAATTTTTTTCCGACAGTGGTCAATGTAGGCTTACTAAGATGGTCTGCTCTATCATCTTTGTCAGTGGGATAATATTTAAAATGTAATCAAAACTTTATTCTGGGCAAAGGACAGGAGACATACACTTGGAACTCTCACCCAAAAAATGTACAACTAGTTTTGAACCATTCTGGGGGCTTTGAGTTTGTTGGGGAGGTTGGCAGCATTTCCCATTTCATGCAGCAAACTATCCTTTGAACTTAAGGAGAGCTTCAAAAGCAGTTTGTGATAGGACTTCTTGGGCTACCCAATAGAGGGGGGGGGGAATCCCAGTGGGCATGCCCAAAGCCCTTCAAGTATGCCTAAAGTAGCTCTTTGGAGTTTGGCCATAGGGTACAATCAAGTAAAGGTTAGCCAAGATAACAATAGAATAAAAAGTACAGCACAGTCATCAGCATGTTTCATAAGGAAGTCCATTTGAGTTCAATAGCACTTAACCCCTGGTAAGTATATATGGGATTGCAGCCTTACAGTGCAATCCTAAACAGAGTCTTAAACCCATTGACTTTGCTTAGGATTGCACTGTTAGTGTGGAGTTTATTTTATTAGTAGTAGTATTATTTTACTTTCAGGGAACTTTTTAATGTAGAGAATCATTCAAAAATACAAACATCGAGTAACAATCTGAATGAGTAACAATTTTTAGTTCAGCCAGTTCAGGACATGACTTTCTTTCTCCTACAGTTTATGGAGAATGTATAATTCACAAATTAAATTTCCATCGGTCCAATTTTCTGTTCTGTATTGGATGATGGACTCTTTTCTGATGGAATCTTTATGAAATACTGGTTTTTAAATGTATCTAATTTGATATTTTAGACCACATTGGGATTTATAATTATACATGCAGGACTATCTATAGGCAGCTTCCTCAATAATGGCAATATGTAGCTTCCACTTTGACATGGGCGCTTTCTGGTGATGTCAGATGCTTTGGGTCCTCCCACTGGGGAGAAAGGTAGAGTATAAATGAAGTAAATAAATAAATGAGGTGGACCATGGTGGCCCTGAGCTGAAAGAGAGGCCATACCTGCCATTATACATAGCAAGGAGCACAAGACTTTAGTTGAAGCACATGGACAAATATGCTTGGCTGGTCTTATCTATGAATCTATGAGTGAATTTTGTCTATCCTACCATCAGCAATGCCCCCCCCCAAAAAAACAACCCACGGTATGAGAGAAAAGCAGAAAAATGGCATACTGCATTCCTACTACACTACTTTCCATGTCTGGCCACATGCTTGCACTCATGCTCTTTAGGCCTAGCATTGTGCCCCCATCATGTTTTGATTAGCATTGGATTCCATCAGCCTCCAATACCACCACCTATATCAATTCATTAACTTGAGGTTTATATGAATAGGAAGATTACTACAAATAGGAAAATTTAAAACAGCAAAATGAAATCTTATTTTTTTTAAAAAAAAATTAAATTTAGCTTTGCTTTTTGCAAGGACTGATTCACAACAATGCTATCCCAATTACTTCAGTGGCCTGACCTCAGCTGAGGAATTTGGCAAGATATTTTATTGCAACTCATTTCTGAGTTATGAAATGATGTATTTCATTATCAAGGGTGTTACATTCCAATATGAGGTGAAAAGCATGGAGCCTGTTGACAGTGGCATTCTGCCGGTGATCAACATCTGCCGAGTGGACAATACAACTGGAAAGTATGCATACCCCTGCAAGGCTCCTTTTGCTTTAGTAAATTCTGAAGAACTGGAAAAGTAAGGATGGTTTTCATACAGAAACACAGCCAGATGCCATACATCTTGGCTGGGAGCTTCAACTGGCAAGTAGTAAGAGTCTGAAAGTTATTTATTTAATTAATTAATTTATATCCTACCCTTCCCAAACGGGCTCAGGGCAGGTAACATCAGGGTGCATAAACAATAAAACCAAATTAATATAGTTTAGTCTAAAACAGTGAAAACCATTCAACAATTAAAAGATGGTGAAATAAATATAGCAGTTCAGCCCCACCATAAGCTGATCTGATGGTAGCTGGAGTCACAGTAAACTCATATAGTACTAAGACTCTGCATGGGGCAGCTGGTCAGGACAGCCTCTATGCAGGGAGGCCAACTAATTTGGTGTCCATTGCCTCAACTAAAATTCTGGCAGAACAGCTCCGTTTTACAGCCCTGTGGAACTGTAATAGGCCCTGATCTCAAGTGGGAGCATGTTCCACCAGTAGGGTTGCCAAGTGCAAATTTTCTTAGAGCGGGGAGTCCCGCTCGGCACCTGGAGCTTCTGCGCACGCGCTTTGCGTGCGCGCCGCCACCATGACGTCACCGAAAGTGACGTCATCGCATCAGGACGTTGGGGGCGGGGCCGCCAGGATTCGAGGGAAAAACATAGAGTTTTCCCTCGAGTCATGGAATGTCCCGCCCCGGCGTGCCCAGCGTGATGATGTCACCTCCAAGTGACATCATCACGCTGGGGACGTTGCCGGAAGGGGGTGGAGTTCCCCCTGGGGCCCAATTTTCTGGGGGCGGGTAACGGGCCTCTCGGGCGGGGGTTTACCCGCCCCCCGGGGGGACTTGGCAAGCCTATCCACCAGGTAGCAGCCAGGACAGAGAAGGCCCTGGCCCTAGTTGAGGCTAAGTGGACATCCTTTGGGCCAGTGATAAACAGTAGATGTTGATAAGTGGAGCACAAGGCTCTCCAGGAGGTATACGGGGAGAGGCAGTCCCTTAGATATGCAGGGCCCAGAGAAGTGTTATATGCTCATTTGCCAAAAGTTAGGATGGGCATTTGTCTTCCTCTCAGGTACCCCAAAGTGGGATCGACTCAGGTACAAACAGCAAACAGTAGTCAGTGAGGGTAAAAAGAGAGGTTTATAAGATTTATTTTAATACATGCACAATCATGTTTGTCACCTCTCCCTTTACTTTAATAATCATTTTATTCATATTTCTATTTTGTTTTGCAAAATTCCAATAAAACAGAAGTTTTTGGAATCACATCTGTTTCTTCAAACTAATTGTTTTTCTGCATGCAGGGCATCGTGATAGCTAATTAATGTCTAGTCCGGTGACTTTAAACAGCAAAAGTGACCATTCTGAGGAAAAATGCATATTCAGTCTATAAAATTATTTTTGCAGTTATTTATATCAACACCATGATATAAATTTTTTTGGATTTGTTGCTCGTTTTAAGAGTTGCAGCCTGTCCCAATTCTTTGACATAATAGAGAGTAACCAAATAAGCGCATTGCTTTCCCCTTCTGCTTCCAGCTGAAACAACCAAAAGACAAAACTGTTGTCAGGGGTTTTTTACAAAATAAAATCTCTCTCCTCTGTTATTCATTACAAATAGAAAGACACTTTAGTGTAAGTAATGTTCTTTTTATGTGCCATTGTACATTATGTTTAACTATCTTTTGTTAAACATTTCCTTTTCATTCTACATTATTGTATGGCATTTTGAAATCAAGCCTGCTTCAACCTAAGTATGCCGAGAGCTTCACAGCAAACATCCCTTGATCAACCTCCATGTGGAATTTGTTGCCACAAGCAATGCATCACGGCCACAAGCACGGATGGCTTTAAAAGTGGGTTAGGCAGATCCATGGAGGTGCAGTCAATGACTACTAGCCATGATGACTAAAGGGAACCTCCATATACTAAAGGGACTGAAGGGAACATCCATATACAGAGATCACAAACCACTGAATACCAATTCTTGAAGGCAGCGTCAGGGCCTGAGGGGAAGGCCTCAGCCTCTACCTTTGCGTGGCCCTCCAGGACAACTGGCCAGCTGCTGTGTGAAATAGGATGTTGCACTAGATGGACCATTAGTCTGAACCAGCAGGCTCTGTGTCTGTTCTTATGATTACTCATGAGTCAAGACTCAGCTCAGCTCAGCTCCCCTTTGCTGTTCTCTGCCCAAGTGGAGCATCATGCTGGGCAGCTTTGTAGAGTGGCTCAGGTGGATGAATTTCATTCCCTTCTGCCTCGCAGCCATGTTTGTACTTGTACAGTAGGGGAAATCAATTTCCTCCTAGGGTCATAATTGGGTCAGGTAATTAAAGAGCACAGAGCACTCTATTTTCCTCCTCTTTGCCTATGCAATAGGAAGCACTGTTTAAATCTAAGTTGGTAAAGTTTGGATATATTGCCTGTCTACTGTTGGTGGCATCTGTCTTGATCACGAGAGTTATCACTTCAGGTCATGGGCAGGACATGAACCTTTGTCAGGATGAAAGGGTTGTTGAGTCAGATGTTGAGGTAGACAAGGCACCCCTGCTGCTGAGACTGCTATCTGAGGAGCAGAACAGCTTCTGCTTAGGAAAACGACACAGAGTGAACAGAAACGTCAACAGATCTTTTTATGGAAAAATGTTTTACTTTTCTATGAAAATGTTCCCGTCAAGCACTTTTGATCAGGTATAGTTTGTTGAAACTAGATGCTATATACACAATTGTTAGACATTTTGGAAATATTTTCAAATAATTTTCATTATTTTGGGCCCTTGTGATGTGCTCTGTACTGTTCTTTGCCATGTTCCAAATGCCCCTCTTTCAAACAGTAATGCTTCACTTAGGTATGCAATGTTATCGACATTTCTTTATATACAGTAGGTTCCTTCATTTCACACTCATAAGAATGCAATATTGGCAGTTCACTTTTCTTACTCTGAGCAATAGGATCTGACTGTGAAATGTGTTATAAAAAAACAAATCTATTAATTTTTTTGATAAAGTTCTCTGTGTTTGTTCCCATTTCTGGCGAACTGGACAGAAATACATCTCCAGAAACAGAGTGTGTAGATCCAGGTCTTTTGGCTTAGGGTTTCTCAGAAATATATACAAAAATGTGTTTGAAATAATAAGATCATAATTGGACAGAAGGCAGCATGGTTTAGCACAGGCTTGTCAGATCTTGGAAGCTAACCAGGCTCAGTACTTGCATGGGAGATGTTAAGTATGAAACTTAAGGCAGCAGCTCATAATAAGTGATTCAGCTTTATTTACAAGATAGGAATGAAAACAAAAACAAAAGAGCAACAGGCCCTCTTTTTAAACTATCCGGGCTGGCATAACCACGCCCCTTGTTGCTTTAAGAACCAATCAAAACAGTAACATCACAACCAATAAGAACTCTCCCTCCAGAACCTTTCTAGTATCCTGATTGGTCTACTACACAAAGTAGACAATCAGAGTTTGCTGTTTTCAATACCAGGCTTAGATAGGGGTGAGATTCAAGCTCAGGCCATTTATGTATATATGATACATAACAGGAGACTGCCAAAGAAGACTTGCAGAGGAAGGCAATGGCAAACTACCTTTGCTTCTTGCTTGCCTTGAAATTCCCTTGCTGAGGTCACCATAAGCTGGTTGTGACTTGATGGCACTTACATATGTAAAGTCATAATTATTACAATAATTTGGTGTAGTGGTTAAGAGTGCGGACTCTTATCTGGGAGAACCAGGTTTGATTCCTCACTCCTGCACATGCAGCTGCTGGTGTGACCTTGGGTCAATCATAAATTCTTTCAAAGCTGTTCTCTCAAGGGCAGTTCTTGAGAGAGCTCTCTCAGCCCCACCTACCTCACAGGGTGCCTGTTGTGAGGAGGAGAAGGGAAGGGTATTGTAAACTGCTCTGAGACACCTTTGGGTAGTGAAGGGCAGAGTATAAATCCAATCTCTTCATCCCTTTTTCTTCATCATTTTGGACCGGAACCTATGTGTCTTTCACCAAGTGGTCACCAACAGAGAATGGTTTCCTTCAACAAATCAAGACTTTTCTCCATCAGAGGAAGCCTTTCTCCATCAGGAAACGCAATTCTCCATTGGAGGACATCTTTCTCTTTTGAACAAAGACTTAGCAGAAGACAGTCAAAGGATCCAACCCATTGACTTTTACCATGCAGTTAACAAATAAACAAATTAAGTTACCAGATCATACACTTTGAAACTTATCAGAAACTAAACAAACTTGCCATCAGATCTGAAAATTAGAGACAAAAATAGTAGACTTGATTCACATCAAAGCTTGATTGATACCCACCACCTTGGGTCCAATAAAAATATAATTTCCACTCTTCTGATCTAGTCATTCAGTTCATAGCACCAGTTCAAGAAAAGTTGCTGACATTCTAACAAACATTCTTGTATTCCCACATGTGAAAAATATTCTATAAATCTTTAATCTCGTTGATAATTTTATATTAGAACTTTTAAAAATCTTCCAATCTTCTGGTGATTTCTGATTTTTGTACTACATGAAACTTGGAAGCCATGTTCACGCAGTGAGAAAATAGAAACTGTGACCTCAAAGAAACTTCCCATCATATCACTTTTCTATAATTCTCACATAGCTGTTCTCCCTGGGATTACACTTGTTGTTTGGAGAGGCAGCCTAAACAGAAGACCTTTAATTTCTGGTTGGCATCTTATTTCTCTCTTAATAGCTATCTACTCTAAAGGGAACAAGCCATTATATTTATGGTTCTTAATGGTACCTCATTCCTGACTGCATTTGAAAGCCTGTTTAGTAATATTAAGTCTTTGTTCTATCTTTGTATAACACCTAGCAAACCTCACAACTGTAGACTTTCACAATCCATCAGGATGTTCTGTGCTATGACCATGCCATTGAATTGAGTCTGCTTTTCTACTGCTCCCATTCGTTTCAATAGAAGCTGTGTCAGAAAATTTTCCCATAAATGGTGCCCAATGAGTGTACATTTATCCCTTTTGTGGCTGCCAGCAACAACATTAGGCTGGAAACACTTTTCCTCTGGAGCCCACCAAGTCCCAAGGATAAGCACATTTCACATACAGTTTTAATTTAGGCTTGATTTTGGGGGTCAGAGTTAAACTGGGTGTCCTTGAAATCTTTATCACTTGTCATGTTTTAGTGTTTTGAATCTAATCTGCTGTGGGGTGGTTGCCACAAGTGCCACAGGCAGTAGGAGGTTGTGGCATGTGAACAGGAACAGTAGTACCTTGTGCCATAAATATCCTTCCCATCCTGCATGATTGTTTCTTCCTTAGGTCAGTGGTCCAGTGATATGGGGAGGAGCAGCTGTCTAGACAACGGTGGCTCCTACACAGTGCTCATTACATTATATAATAAGTAGCATTTATATGTTGGAATATGCAAGGTCTATAGTGCAGGGGGACAGCTGAAGGACTTGTAGTTAGCTAGGCTAGGCTAGGGACTTCCCACTTTTTCAAACTGTGTCCTTGACAGGCCCATAGCCATAGGGCATTTGTGGGGCAATGCCCCCCACAGATAAGTGCTGCCCCCTCAGACAAAAAATTCAAAAAAGCCCTGGTAAAATGTTTTAAAAATCATTTTTTTAAAAAAAAAGTAAGATGCATGTCAGTGTTCCAAAATGACCCCAGGCACAGTCAAGGAAGCTTCAGTCTCATTTTTTTTCTTTTTTCCAGGCCAAAAAATAAATAGCTTTTTAAAATGCAAAAAAATAAAATATAATTGCAAAATGCAAAACAGAGAGAGTCAGAGATTCCCCCCTCCCCAGCTTAAGCAGAAAAGCAGCTCGGAATAGAGTCTCTCCAATCGAAAGGACTAGAGGACTAGAGGAGGACTAGGGGTCGCAGTGGAGCTGGTGCCCCCCCCCAGATTTCCCCATGCCCCACCAACCAAAGTTTTCTGGCTACACCCCTGTTTCCCCTGATTGGCTCTTCTGGAAACTTCCTGCTCCCATAGAGCTTCCTGTTGCCCTTTGTTCCTTTTACAGAAGTTAGACTCGTTAGTTTAGGCTTTCTTTCTGTATGTTTGTTCTTCTGTAATAAACCTGTTTATCTTCTCTAAACAGTCAGTGTTCAACTCTGCCAACATTATGGAGTACATAGGTGCTGAAAAGGTTGGATGCCATGTTATAATGGGACTGCTTTATTTCCTCACTGGGTATCTCATCTATATTCACCCAACCACCCCTGCACTCTACAAAACTGCAACCTAGTAGTTACTCCTTCCTTGAGGCTGGTTCATGGAGAGGGGGATTTCAGTCTTGTTTATTTGAAACATTTTTAGTGCACTCTTCTGAAAGCTCAAAGCATCTTACAGTTATAATCTCAGCAAAAAGAACCGTTAAATAGATGAGGATAAATCAAAGATGCCCATAAGCTTATGGCTGACATTTGACCTCTCTTCTGCAAACACACGGCCCTTGCCACCTAGCATTAAAGAGCATGATCTTCTTTCCCTTTACATTTCTGTCAAGAAAGATCAGCATGAAACAATGCAAATGGTGATTATACTTCTGGGGGGGTTGGGAGAACAGAGGGGCAACCTTACAAACAAACGAAGTGAGTTCATACTCAAAGAAAGCTTATCCCCTGAATTTTTTTTGTTGGTTTTTAAGATGCTACTGAATTTGAATTTTGACCTCCCTGCAATTCACTCTAGCAATCCACTTTTTTTTCTTTTTAAAAAGTCTACATTGAACAAATTACCTTTATGTTTAAAAGCCCAGGCTGTGATCGGTATGTAGCAAAGGATGCTAATTTGATTGCACCAATTCCCTTTAAATGCAAAGAGTGAATTGTTTTTTAGGCTGCTGATGATTAATGTGGGTATTGATTTGTTGATCAATAAGGCCACAGTGTCTAATTATTGATAATCCCTCTCTAAATGAAAGATCGAGTGTAAGGACTGCTGGTTACAGAACTCAAGATATAAAGTGATTCAGTGTGAAGCTTGGTAATTGAAAGTCAAACTAATCCCATAAATTAAATTACAGCAATCCATAACATTTACCTGATAAATCCTTTTGAAAGCTTTATTTAACTTTCAGTGTTCTCTCAGCAAACACTGTGTATACTTTCAAAGGTGTCACATTTTATGAAGAAAAATCTTTTTGAAAAGATATATGGCTTAGGCCTCACGTAAGTAGCCTCGGCACATCTGAGTAATGGCAGAGAAATCAATTGGAATATTTAGTCATGGAAGAGAATCCCCTTATTCTCCTGTAATAAACATTATGAATAGGGGGATAGAATTAAAGTAAACCACCTAGGTTTATCTTAGTTGCATTTTGATCCTGTTATATCATTATCCGTATTAAGGAGTAAATCAGTTATTCGCCTCTCCATTTTTTCTGTTCTCATCTTCACAGTTCAGCTGTACTCAGGGATCTGGACTGAGCCACTAGAGAAAACAAAATGGTGGCTGTATTGATTCCCACAGCAACCAAGGTATGCCAAGGGAATTTGGATTAAGTACCTTAGCACCACTGACCTGTATCCACATTTCGAGGATTTAAGGGGGCTTATTTTTTTTTTTGTAAGAAGGGCTCGTGTGTTCTGCAAACTCCCCATGACCACCACCACTACAGACCTCCAGTTTGCCCCCTAGGCTGTTTCTGAGGGTCAAAATTTTGTGTGGGCTCAGCAGGCAGCAGCAACAGGAAGAATAGGTAGAAACCTATCTATGCCTCTTTTAAAAAATACATGGTCAGATACAGGCCACTGAATTCAATTAGGTTCCATTACATACAGTAGAGTTCAGGGCCAGTCTTGATCTCTGTGACTACATATGCCCTCCCCAATACTTCTGTTATCTTTTTTCTGTGTATTAATTGAATTGCCTCTGTTCCATTGGTTCTCCTTTCTTTTACTTTGAGCATTGTGGCACTTACATTCTAAGCAGCCACCTACATTATCCTCTGCTCCTCAGGCACTGAAGAAAAATTGCTTCGGTCACCCACTGGAGAAGTTGGCATGGGTGACGTTTGTGCAACAGGCTTCAAGATATCATTGCATCATCAAGCTTCCTGATAAGGTCTCAGGGTGTAAATCCTTCCTTATTTAGTTGCCGTAGATTTTCCAGGTTGTGTGGCCATGGTCTTGGCATTGTAGGACCTGACGTTTCGCCAGTAGCTGTGAGTGGCATCCTCAGAGGTATCACACAGAAAGATGGAGTACTCTCTGTGTCAAGGTGAGCAGAAAAATGGTAGGCAGGTAATTTATATCTACCCTGGAAGGTGGAGTAGGGCTGAGTCATTATCTTGTAGGAATTCTCCAGGCTATGAACATGCTAATGGAGGAGCTTTCCTGAGGAGGTTCTTTTGTCTATGGTTTGTTTCCTGAGGAGGTTTCCTGTTTCCTGAGGAGGTTCTTTTGTGTGTGGAATGGCTATTGAAACTCTAATCTTATCTGTAGTGCTATTGTCAGCTGTAGAGTATTTTGTGTTTTTCAGGACAAGAAACACCATGCCCTATTTATTTTTAAACTCTCTTCTTTCCTGTTGAAATTGTGTTTATGTTTATGAATTTCAACAGCTTCCCTATGTAATCTGACATGGTAATTGGAAGTGTTGACCAGTCTTTCAGGGTTTTGGAACCAAATGCTGTGTCCTGTTTGGGTTAGGCTATGTCCAGCCACTGCGGATTTTTCAGGTTGGCCAAGTCTGCAGTATCTTTCTTGTTCTTTTATTCTTGTCTGAATGCTACGCTGTGTGGTCCTGATGTACTCTTGTCCACAACTGCATGGTATGCAGTATACTCCTGCAGAAGTGAGGGGGTCTCTTCTGTCTTTTGCCGATCGTAGCATCTGTTGTATTTTTCTGGTGGGTCTGAATACTGTTTGTAGGTTGTGTTTTTTCATAAGTTTTCCCATCTGATCAATGATTCCTTTGATATATGGCAAAAACACTTTTCCTGTGGGATATTGTTTTTCCTCAGTTGTTTGTTTTAACTTTGGTTTAATTGCTCTTCTGATTTCATTCTTGGAATAGCCATTTGCTTGAAGTGCATGGTTAAGATGATTTAGTTTGTCATTGAGAAAGTGTGGTTCACATCCATCTTGCATGGTCTACTAATGTTTTGATTATGCCTCTTTTTTGCCGAGGGTGGTGATTGGAGTTTTTGTGTAAATAACAGTCTGTGTGAGTTGGTTTTCTGTAGACCTTGTGACCTAATTGAAGGTTAGGTCACAAGGTTAGGACAAAAGAACCTCCTCAGGAAAGCTCCTCCATTAGCATGTTCATAGCCTGGAGAACCTACTACAAGATAATGACTCAGCCCTACCCCACCTTCCAGGGTAGATATAAATTACCTGCCTACCATTTTTCTGCTCACCTTGACACAGAGAGTACTCCATCTTTCTGTGTTATACCTCTGAGGATGCCACTCACAGCTACTGGCGAATTGTCAGGTCCTACAGTGCCAAGACCACGGCCACACAACCCAGAAAATCTACAGCAGCTAATGAACTCTGGCCATGAAAGCCTTCAACAATCTTCCTTATTTGTTTATAAAATTATCCCCTGCTCAAATTAACTTGAGAGCTCATAGCACTGCGCAATAAATGCCTCTGCAGGTAACTCTGCAATGCTTGTACAGCCCTGGCAGGCCACCAATTTGAAACAGCACTATACTTTGCCTTAAGGGAAGGGCCACAGCTCAATAATAGAGCATGTGCAAAAGGTCTCAGCCACACAATCACTTGTTTAAAATAACTGAGTTGCAGGGCTGAGTCCTCTTCCTGAGGTAGGGATAGATGCTGCAAGGCAACATCGTTAGTCCTGAGCTAGATGGATCAATGGTCTGACTCCGTATAAGGCAACTTCATTTGTTCATAAAGTGTCAACCTTCCTCCCCTGTCAGCAAATTTCCCCCTCAGGTTGACATTGTGAAGCATCAGGAGATTCCTCCTTTGTTGATTTATCTGTCCTCAGCTGTCCAATTACAACAATTATTACAATGCCTCAGTCTTTTTGTCCCATGTGGGAGTTGCCCATTCAGAACAGAGCAGGATGTCTCTCTTGACTAGGAATTAACTGAAAAGACAGACTGAATAGCAACAGTAACATGGCCATGTTCTTCCTCATGCTCCCAAGTTAAGCCTTGAGAGTTATTTAGTTGTGAGCATGAGGTTAAAATGTTTTAAATAAATAAGTCACAAACCATCTAAAAGATACAGTGCTATAGACACAAACTCCCCCAAAATTAGATCTTTCTGGAACATTCTAGCTGAGTTCAGACTGGCAGTTTGAAGCAGAAGCCAGTCATGGCAAAAAAGCCCTGGAACAAACTGTTCTGGGTTTTCCTGGTCATACTGTGCCTACTGATGCGGGAGCATACTGGGAGGAGGCGTGCAGGTGCGTTCAGACTGCTGGCCTGGAGGCACGGCTGTAAACGGCTTTTCCCTGGTAAATCACTGATGCACTCATGCACACATAGGCATCTGGCTGATTTGGGGAGGATCCTGTTGCGCTGGCACCTCATTGGGTGGTAGAGCGGCGCACAGCCAATCATATCGCTGCTGCCTTATGTACAATGCAGGTTGCTCCTGGCTTTTCGGCTGAGTGTTCACACTTCCAGGAAGCGGAATGCAGCGGGATAAACAGGCTCTCCGGGATTTGCTACCACTTTCAACAGGTATCTTTTAATCCCGGGAGTGAAGTGGAACAGCACAGGTTGCCTACGGTTGGGGAACACCAGGCAGATGTGCCTGTGTGAACACCCCCTTTAATCCTCTTGGGAAATGTGGCTGAAACGTGGCTATAGCAGGGCAAATTGCCAGTCTGAACTCAGCCCCAGTGTCCTTTATTGGACTTTTGGTGCATATACATGTAAACATTTGGCTTGTGAAGCTATACCAAACAGAAGATGACAGCCAAGGTTCTAGGCTGTTACTGTGAATCAATAGTAAAAATAGCCCTTCTCCGTTTACCCTTGCACCAATGCCTGTGATTGCAACCTTTTTCTGACAGGCAAAAATTCAAACCACAAATACTGGATGAGGCTTCATTTGTTGTACTTTTATCTCCTATACAGCTGCTAAAAGCACAGCAGTCCTGCCTAAATAACAAAGAGAGGAAGGTCATGTCTATTGGTATCATGTGAGGTGTTTTTACCAAACTTCGTTTTGTTTTCTTGGTTTAGTGCCCTCTTGTAGCCACAGCACTCCAACATGTAGGGTTGTTACCTCCAGCTTAAGACATTAGGGATTTGGGGACCATCCCTGGGGAGAAGCAAAGTTTGGGAAGGGCAGGGAGCTCAGCAGGGATGGGATACCATGGAACCTCTAATGTTCCCCCTTTGGCTGTGGGTTCCCAGGTTAGAGTACTCACTCAGGCACCCGTTCTCAGTTTCATTCAGCAGAAACAAGCTGGCTCAAAACATCAACTGTTTATTTGCAGGGGGACATCTCCCACAACCAACAACTATAGTTAACATACAAAAGCGGAAACTGAAACACGAGGACCAAACTCAATCACACAGATATTCGGGGGGAGGAGACTGTTCCATTAGATATATACATATATATAATACAATAAAGATATCATAGAGCCAACCCTCCAAAGCTGCCATTTCTTCCCGGGGAACTGATCTCTAAACTGTAGTCTGGAGATTAGTTGTAATTCCAGAACTCCAGACCTCACATGTATGTTGGCAACCCTACTGACACTCTGCCTCTGGAACCTCATATCTCTTATGTGATGCTGTTGTATGTACATTCTTCCCTCTCTATTACCTGTTTATCATTCTTGCCTATTCCACAGTGCTCCTGGACTTCCAACAAATCTCCTGCAAACCCATTTCCCAAGCCCTTCTTTCCCCCTGCCCCAGTAGGGTCCTTCCCAGTCCTAGGCCATTTGTGGAAGTTTTCCTGTAGCCAAGCCAACATTACACTTCCATCTCAGCAACATCACTCATTCTGTAAGGTTTGTAGACAGCAACGATGGACTTATTATTACACCAGTTATGGCTTCATAGCCTGACAAAAAGATACGCATAACTC
This sequence comes from Gekko gecko, assembly GCA_029375565.1. Lineage (NCBI taxonomy): Eukaryota > Metazoa > Chordata > Lepidosauria > Squamata > Gekkonidae > Gekko > Gekko gecko. Next base: position 118,405,588 of record JAPDNY010000008.1, read on the forward strand.
AAAAAAATCAACGTAGGCTCTTATTTTAGCAAAAAGGGAATCCATAAAAGAATAAGATTCTTTATTGAGGTCTCTGGGCACATCTACTGAGAGAGACTGAATCCAAGCACATTCCATCTCCAAGTATGGATTAGAAGAAAAGGAAATGTTTTGTTTTTCTTCATATTAACTATAGTAAAACTGGGTTTTAGAATGCGTAGCAATTTGTGTTTTTGAATCTATTGTTGAGAGAGTGCCAAGGAGAATGAATGCTGTGCCTTCTCTTGTCAGACATCACAGACTCTTAATAGGAAAAAGCAAATGTTTCATTCAAAAATGCTGTTTCTTTCACTGTGTTCTGTCTCACAACATACTGAAAATACTTCAGATATATGTACTCAACTGATTTGAGCAGTAGACTGATTCTCCTCAGGAAAAAATAGAAGAAGCACATAAAATACTCTGGAAGGAAATGGTACCTAATTGTTCCCAAAGTTCATTAGTTTTAGAATATCATGCACACATGATTTGCTTTTCTCTCTTTTGCACACTTGACTAATACATCCTCTGTAATAATGTTTCCCATCTCTACTACCAAGTTTGCCTGCCTATCTTATGCTCCGAACAAATTCACCAGTGCTGCCAAATTGAGAATAACGCTAAGAACAACTTGAGAAATAATGTAGAACAAAACACAAGACATGCTTAAAGATCTGCTGTGAAGCATCAGAACACACTTAAGTGAACCATATGGTATTCTGTTTAAAAAATACTGATGGTCCAAGGTTGGAGGAAGAATAGATATTTGGCCGAGGACAGACTGGCAGTTTGCCCTGGTAGCCAGTCGTCGCAAAAAAAACCCGGATTAAACTATACCGGGTTTTCCCATCCACACAGCGGGGGCCGCTGCTGGAAGATATGGGACAGAGGCGCGCGGGAGCGTTCAGACTGCCGCGCCAGAGGCATGCTATATTCGCCGTTTCCCCATTAATTCGGCTGTGGGTGTATGGGTGTATGTGCGCATGAGCGCTCATGCGCTCATGCGCATAAGCACATTTTGCTGATATTTTTTTTTTTGCCCTGCAATGCCAGCACCGCATTGGGCAGTGGAGCGGAGCGCAGCCAATCACACCGCTGCTGCCTCGTGCCCAACGCGGGTGCTCCCGGCTTTTCGCCTGCGCGTTCAGACTCCCCGGAAGCGGAGAAATGTGCGACGAACGCGGGCTTTCAGATTTGTGACAGCTTTTATCAGGTGTTTTTTTAATCCGGCAGTGAAGCGCAACAGCACCGGTAGGCTACGGGTGGGGGACGCCAGGCAGATGTGCCTGTGTGAATGTTCCATTTACTCCGGTATTGAATCGTTGTCGGCCCGGGTCCCTTCCCGGGGCAAATTGCCAGTCTGTCCTTGGCCTTTGTCTCAGCACAGATGTGGAGATGACACAAGGGAGGGGAATTTCCTCTCTCCCTCCTGCCTTCATGTTCCCCCACTTTGCCCCATGTTTCTACCCTCCATCCACTTCTCAGGTCCCCCACCCTATTTTCTTTCTTGTCCTGCTGGTCCACCTTTCTTTCTCTTCTCCAATTTACTTCCTTCAGTTCAAAATGGAATAGATGCAGATGAAGAAGAAGATTAAGTTGCCTAGGCAATCCGAAATGGCTGCTAAGATCTCAGTAGGTAGCCTTGCAAGATCTCAGCATTTTTAACTATTTTGTTTTATTTTATCCATTTGAATTTTTTTAATGAAAACCTATGAGTCCCTCTGCTTTGAAGAAATATCTACCATTGCCCTGGGTGGCACCATATGGCAAATTTTTATCTGCATGGTGTTGCCTACCATAAGAACTATATAGATGTAATTTCATCAGTTAATACATGGGCACATGCTGTATTTATTTATTTATATAGTCACATTTATATTCTGCCCTCCTCATGTACAGGCTCAGGGTGGATCACAATTCGCACTTAGCTCTTACAACAAAATAGTAATAGTGATAATTAATTAATTAAAACCATTAAAACAACATTTAAAACAATATAGATCAGTTTTGTATGATCCCCAATACTGGCATTGCTGAAATCCAAAGCTGTATAGTCCAGGCTGCATAGGATCCATCCAATATGATCATTGTTATAATAAGTTTACTGTATCAATCTATTAGTGAATATTGATGGAATTAGTAAATAAATGACATGGCATTATACACTCAACTTCCTATTAAAACAAATGGGAGAGAATCTAAATACATTATTTGAAATGAAATTCCACTGATTTTTAAGTTAAATATTTATTATCAAGACTTAGAATATTTAACCTATGTATTCTTCTGTTTCGTATATTTGCTGTTCAAACTTATGTGTGCATTCTACTTACTCCAAGGTAAGCATTCATCAGATTCTAGCTGAAACTGCAGAATGCTTTAGAAATGTATTTTCTTTAGAATTTATTTTCTTTAAAGGTTTACTGAAATATTGAAAAGTATCAAAGGGATAAGAAGATAGCCATTAATTAGCAGCAATAGATTGGTTCAGAAAATGTTAAAATGGACCAAATATAACCTGTTAAATTTTAATGTGATGATATAAGACATTAACACATCTTTCCCAGTTTTTCATTCATTTGATTTGAGTGGTTATTGATGAAAGAATAAATTCTGAAGATAATTTTTTTAATTACATGATATCATCTTACATTTATAGCATGCAACAAGCCTTTCCTTTTAAAAAAAATTCCCCAACTGTTTTATCACCATAGTTGGTTATGCTGCCCACTCTGGTAGGACACTGTATCCTCAAACCAATCTGTTGCTGACAACACACCAGCAAGATGCACAGAAATATTATGTTCAATTTATTTAAAGATCTCATCTTTTATATTTTAAGGCTACTGCTTTTCATTGAACACCCATTAATAAGACTGCAAGCTTCAGAGCTTTACAGGACTCCTGCAAAGTTCATAAAACTTGAAACCTTATTCCTTAAACCAAGCCATTTCTCTATCTACTTTGCTGGTTTGCTAAAGACACATGAATGTTCTTTTACCTTACACACACAGACATACAATGATAGGTAAAACACAAAAGGTAAACACTTCATTTCATCTTACAATCTCCTCAAATGCAGTGCTTTATTGATGGGGTCACTTCATATTGCATCTGTTAGGCACCCAGTGGTCAAGGCAAGTAATATGGCTCAAAACCTATATTCTAAAGATACTTTACTCCTTCACTCAAAAAGCTCTGATCAGATTGCTCAGGACTCTTAGAGAGTTTCTCATCTGGACCTTGATTTAGTTTTAAGAGTATCACAGCACTACATAAACTCTGACCTCTGGCTGATCTCCAAGACAACTGGTTCCTGATAGGTATGCCCTTCAAACAGAAATGTATGAAATAGACTTTAAGTAGAGCATTGTGTTTGGCAGTGACTCAGGGTTTTATCTTCTAGCTAAGTCTTTTGAGGTCTGTCCTTCACTCTGCCAGCAGATCTGGTCAGGTCTTCTCTGGAGTAGTGCTCTTAGGCCCAGATTATGCAACTAGAAAGCTCAGACATAGGGATGCCAGCCTCCAGTTGGGACTTGGGGATTCCCCAGTTTTACAGCTTATCTCCAGACTACAGAGATCAATTGCCCTGGAGCAAATGGGTGCTTTGGAGGGTGGCGTCTATGGCACTGTACAACACTGAGGTCCCTGTCCTCCCAAAGCTCAATCCCAAAATCTCCAGGCGTTTCCCAACCTGAATCTGGATGTTGTTTTTGTCACCCGGCACCTCTGCCATAACATAACGTCCCACTGGTCCTCCTGGGCTCTTCTGGGCTCTTCCCCTGAGGACCCCAAGTCAGAGTCGTGGAGCTGGTTGGAGAGGGCCATGACAATGTCATGCATTTTTATTGTTGTTATGGCAGATTCTAAGTAGGGGCAGATCAGGGTGTTTAAACAGCCTAGGAACAATCCAAGCACAGCAGTGCAAGCAATGCCACAGTAGCTTCATAGCTTAGACTCAGATGGCAGAAATGACAGGCGAGCTTACAACCCTCATCATCACCACCAACTGGTCTTAGCTGCCAGCCTCCCAGGAGCTCTGCTCAGCTTGCTCATGGCTGCCAGTAAGTCTTCGGGACCTTTCTCAGTAAGTTAAAGGGCTGACCTCTTCTTGATTTGGCCTCTCTTTTTCATTCAATGGCAGACTGTCATATTCCAGAGGAGGCAGGCAAGCTTAGCAATCACTGTATATATTTTTCTCCCCACAGTTGTAGGGGTAGCACAGAAAAAAAGGCAAAGTTCTTTGCAGTTACTGTGAACTGGTGCCATCTTCTCACCATCACAATTCTTTTCCTCTAAAATGAATCAATCTGCTGTTTCAGAAGAAGAAACAAGTTGCATTGTTGTTCTCAAAATTACTAGCAGCTTGCTGCTCCCATCATCTGACGGCAATTATTAATGTGCTCTATTAAAACAAAACTATTCCATCTATAGTAGAAATTTTAAAAAGTATTTCAAGGCCAACCACAGAACAAAAATGTTTATGAGACAGCCAAATACAAGGAAACAGAAAGAAAACTGGAAAGATTAGATCTTTGACTGTTCTGCTAAATCCATCTCACCAATTAAAACTCTGTGCGACTGATCACTCTCACTATTTAGATAGTTAATTCCTTCCAACGGCATTCTGTTCTCATGTTCGATAACTTAATTACTACCATTTTAAGTAAGTGCTTCTAATCAGTCTGAGACACTCCCTGGAAACCATAGGTAACAATGAAAGCCTTTGCTATAGGCATTCACTGTCCTTGAAATCATTATTTTTTCAGATCTCAGGCTGCCACTGAAATTCAGCAGAAATAACTTTTCAAAGCAAATGTTCATAAGGTCAAGCATTCTTTCCCACTCACAAATTACTTTCTTTTCTCCATGGGTTGGGTCCAATGAGTCCCTTCCACTGTGAGAAGTCCTCCTCATCAGAGAAAGGTCCTTCTGCCAGAAGACTTCTCTCTTTGCAGGAATGAGTCACTGGATCCAACCCAACAAGTTCTCTTGCTGCCTTTAGGAAGCCTGTAGGCTTCCAGCTGACATATGCACACTGTAATACTTAGCATTATCCTTAGATCTGAAACAACTGTCATTACCAAAATTGTCCTTGAAATTGTGTCAAATCTTCTCTGAATGCTCAAATATTCGACAAATGTTCTCAGAGTTATTAAGTGTTTTGGACACTCCATGATATTTAAATTCACTGTTTCATATCTGGAAGCTGATATATTTAACATTAGATGACAGGTGACATTCAGTGGCATTTAGTATTTGACAGGGTTAATAGCTGATATTTGGGATGTGTCCACATGAGGGTCTTTGTGCTGCTGAAGGATTACCCTTACACAATCAGAAGTATAGCTGTCGTTCCACATCACATAATATGTTGTTGTTATTGCTACTACTACTAGAGAGCCAGTTTGGTGTAGTAGTTAAGTGTGCGGACTCTTATCTGGGAGAACCGGGTTTGATTCCCCACTCCTCCACTTGCACCTGCTGATGTGACCTTGGGTCAGTCACTAGCTCTGGCGCAGCTGTTCTCTCAAGGACAGTTTGTGTTAGAGTTCTCTCAGCCCCACCTACCTCACAGAGTGTCTGTTGTGGGGAGGGGAAGGGAAAGGAGTTTGTAAGCCGCTCTGAGACACCTTTGGGCAGTGAAGGGCGGGGTATAAATCCAAACTCTCTTCTCTTACTTCATCTATAGCCTGCCGTTCTGTTCAATGGGGACCCTCATAACAATTCTGTGAGGTACATTAGGCTGAGAGCATGTGACTGGCCCAGGGTCACCCAGCAAACTTCCATAGCAGTGGGAGGATTGCAGCCTAGGTCGAATACAGCACTGGATCCCTACTGACATGCCCCAGCCACATGCAGCAAAATAGCTTACTGAGAAATTCTGTCTGGTCCAACTTTCCTGCTAGTCAATTGCAATGGATTCTTTAGGTGGTTCATTAATTATTTTTCTGATCTTGCTTCATTTGTTCCACAAATAGAAATGGGCATATTAACAACCATCCACAGACAGACCTTGCATACTGCTTCCACGATCTCATGTTTCCTTCCTCCACACATCAGGAACAACTTCAGGTTCTCCTAGAGATGCCAGCCACCAGAATTACAGCTCATCTCTACAGAGATCAGTTCCCATGGAGAAAATGGACGCTTTGGAGGGTGGGCTCTGTACCATTATACCCCAGTGAGGTCCCTGTCCTCCCCAGGTTCCATCCCCAGATCTCCAGGACTTTCCAGACCTGGATGTAGGCTCTCCCCCCACCCTGAGGATCTGGGGCTGCCCACAAACAGCTGAAACAAGCATCAGTCTGCCAGTACTCCTTTCTCCTCTCAGCCTTCTCTCCAATGCCTTTCAAAGCCAAAATCTGGCAAGAGGAAGTATGATAGACTGAGGATGTTGCACCAACCAGTAGTAACAAAATGGCTGTCCACATTTTAGGTTAAAAAAACCCTTCAGTTTCTAAAACAATCTCATATATGCTATCTAGCTTTTCAAAGACAGCTGACAGAACAGCTAAATATTTACCTTAGGAAGGGAAACATTTATTTTCCTGCTTTCACCAAAGAGCAATAATTCTTTTTAATATCTTAAAAACCTTACTGCTTGTTCCTGGGCTCCAAATAATTATCTTCCCTAAATCCACTGCAGGCATTGTCCAGTGATCTGCCAGCATCCATTAAGACTTTTCATTTTTGTAAGTCATGTGGAAAGAAAATGTAAAAAGCCAAAAAAACAAAATGAAGGTTTAAAAGAACAAAGAGTTGGTTGTTGTTCTTTTTAAATAATTGGCTGAAAAAATGTGAACAGCTAGGCATTTTGAAAAATAAACAGTAAGTTCAACTGAAATCATAGTGAGTGATCTGGTTTTAAAGCATTTTTATAATAAGAAGATAAATCTTATGTATAAGGGGAGGGTTATACTGTTTTGCATACATAAACCTCATAATTCGTTTTTATTGGAACAATTTATACAATCAAATGTTATTTATGCTTTTAATTTATCTGAGCTCCTTTCTCCAAAGGCAACTCAGTCTTGAAATTTTAGGTAATCAAAATGTTTTTAAAAGATTTTATTTCACTTATAGGCCTGTCTTCTTCAGAGCAACTGATATATTGCTCCCAAGTAGCTTATAAGACCAGATGTGCTTAGCTTCAGCATCTGTACAGGACTGTGGTGCTGCTGGCTATTCTGTAGGTCATCAAGAGGTACCAACCAGTCTTGACCAGCCTCACCATCAAGACACGATCCTTTGGAGAGCCAGTTTGGTGTAGTGGTTAAGTGCACGGACTCTTATCTGGGAGAACTGGGTTTGATTCCCCACTCCTCCACTTGCACCTGCTGATGTGACCTTGGGTCAGTCACAAGCTCTGGCACAGCTGTTCTCTCAAGGACAGTTTGTGTTAGAGTTCTCTCAGCCCCACCTACCTCACAGGGTGTCTGTTGTGGGGAGGGGAAGGTAAAGGAGTTTGTAAGCCGCTCTGAGATGCCTTTGGGCACTGAAGGGCGGGGTATAAATCCAATCTCTCCAATCTCTCTCTCTCCTTCTGTGGGTTCCACTGATGTTCATTACCTAACATGAAACAAAGAGAAGCTTCCTTGGGATTCACCCTTCAGTACAAGATGATGTGGTATGAGGCCCAAGAGGTATGAATCCAGGATCCTTGACATCTTTACTCATGAAGAAGGGTAACATATAGCCTTTGTGTTGTCATTATTTGCTGCAATGCCCAACCCAGACATGCAATAAGGCATCTGTAACCAAGTTGCAAATGATCCTGGGACACACTGAACACATGTACACATGAACCTGCCTTATACTGAATCAGACCATTCCAGTCACTCAGAGTGGCAGCAGGCTTTGGCTTTCCCCCAGCCCGTTCTCTCTTCTCAGCCATTTTGGAGTAGTGGTTAAGAGCGATGGACTCTACTCTGGAGAGCTAGGTTTGATTCCCCACTTCTTCACATGCAGACAACTGGGTGACCTTGGATCAGTCACAGTTCTCTCAGAGCTGTTCTCTCAAGAGCAGTTCTCTCACAGGTCTCTCAGCCCCACCTACCTCACAAGGTGTCTGTTGTGGGGAGAGGAAAGGAAGGAGATTGTAAGCCACTCTGAGACTCCAAGTGAAGGGTGGGATATAAATCCAACTCTCCTTCTTCATCTTCTTCTCCTCCTCCTCCTCCTTTTAGAAGCCATCATCATTCAAGCTCTGCCCTTCCTTTCACTGTCTGTGGCTTGAGCTACAGAGAGGGGCTACATGTGTGTGGGTATGAAATGCCCAGCTAATTGTCTGTAGCCTAGTCAGGAGTTTCTGTTCTAAGCATGGATGAGCAGTCAGGTGCCCTGGGTGAGATCTTTGACAGCAAACTGAGATCTTGAAAAGAAAAAGATCTTTACTAAAATGCATTCTCAATTCACTAGAGGACAAGTGCACTGGAGAACTATAATAAAACACTACAGAAGTTTTACAGAACTAAGAAAAGAAATTATAACATCAGACTGAGCTGTACAGTCACTGGTGTTGCCTTGGAATTCCCTTCCATGGAATGGACACAAGCCTGCCAGAACCTTGCAAAATAGAGGCTGCTCAAGACAGACTTCACTCCATTTCCTCCTGATTCCCTGGTCCTTGACTTGCACACCTCTGACCCCTCCAGTCCGAGCTGAAAGGGTTTCCCTTTGACTTACCATGCAACTTGGAGTGCATCCCCATGTGTACCTTTTCTCCAATCAAATTAAAGTACAAGTCCCAAACCTTTATGGCCCAAATCAGGGTATCCAAATAACAATCTATCATTCCCCTTCCTGGCAGGTGGGTAAATGGTCATTTTCATCCATCCTATTTGTCTATATAAAGGAAACTAATCTCCTCTCAACCTGAAATCCGAAGGTCTTATTGCTTCATTCCCAGGAAAGAATGTTTCCTCTGACATCAGGGCCTCCCTGAGTGTTAATCAAAATACCCTGCATTCTTCTGTCACAACACCTTACATATATTTTCTTCATTTCTTGAACAAAACGGTAAAAAACCCTAGAATAACCAGACCTCTGTATATTTATTTTTAAAGTGTCATATTTAATGCCATGTTGTTCTACTGACTTTTCTTTCCTACAATAAAAAAATCTCTTTAGAGCAGGGTTGCTACTTGCCCATCCCTGGCAGGGGGACCCTTACAAGTGCTCACATGTTCCCCACCAGCACTTGGTGCGGTGGCAGGTAGCAATGGGGTGAGGAGAGAAATGGCAATCTTGCCATATCGTGACATCACTTCCAGCTACCTAACTATGCGTGGCATCATTGCATTGTGGCACACTTTAAGGACACACCTAGAATTCTGTTGTTTTTACCGTAGTAGCATTGGGAGATCACGGTTAGGTAAATCCTGCCTCTGCTGGTCCCCTGGGTGTTTCAGCAGAGGACTGGCAACTCTGCTTCAGGGCCTTCTTAAGCAAGGGAGTCATCAGCCAGATCCAGTTTCATATTTTGTGTGCAGTTTCATATTTTGCACTGATGGTGGTCCACAAAATTGCAGACATAGCTGCTCAATCTGCCCAGTGTATGACTGGCTGGCACATGGTAACTGTAGCCTCCTCGGGTGTTTGGGTTCCGTCCCTGAAAGGGAATATTCATGGGAATTCTATGTCGGCTGCATTGAGCTTTACAATGGAAAAAGAGTCAGAATATGATACGATAAATAAATATTTCAAGGATTTTTGCAACTTTCTGGCAAGCAGATTGTTTTACTTTTCCTAAAAAAAACCCCCAACTTTGATTATGGCAAAGGGGGAAACTGAGGGAGATTCTGCTGGCTTGCTGCAACAGGCTAGCAGCAGCTGAGGTTCATCTAGGCTGACTTTCCCGCTCCTTTTTCTGTAGATATTTAACCTGAGTTGGGCCAGAGTTGTGAGCTTAAGGGCCATAGGCTAAAGGCTCCTGAATCTTAGCTTGGGGCTTGCAAGGTAGAACCTGAGAACATCAGCCCATATTTGTTTGTTTTTGGGTTTTTATTAGTTTTTGTGAATTGGGACCTTTTCCCTTTTTGTAAGCTACTTCGGGAAGGGAATGTGGCATGGTATATCCCAATCTCGTCAGATCTCAGAAGCTAAGTAGAGTCAGTTCTTGGAAGGGAGACCACCAAGAAAGACTCTGCAGAAAAAGGCAATGGCCAATCACCTTGGCTTCTCACTGGCCTTGAAAGCCCCTTGCTGGGGTCTCCATAAGTCGGTTGCAGTTTGATGGCACTTTACATACACAAGCTACTTGGGTCCCTCTGGGGAGACAAAAAAGGTTAAAGGTGCTCAAATAAATAAATAAGTTCTGGCATTCACTTGATTTTTTCAAGAGCATGACCCTTTTAAGAAATTATGTTTCTGGCACTTCTATCCTGCATTCTAAGAGAGCACACCTATGCACAGTCATGTCGATATACAGGGTTGCCATTTTGGCTGAAAACAGCAACAGCTATATCTTGTCATTTCAGTATGTGCTCCTCAAAAAAAACACCAGATTTTAAAGGGCATGCATTCCCACATACTGAAGCTGCAAAATGCATGTGTTCCCCTGTCCAGACAACATGGAAACAGCATGTACTGACATGGTCACACAGATCTCCTAGTACACAGAATAGCACCAGAAACATAATGCAAAATGGATTCTGTCATGTATAATTGTAATTTGAAGTGGAGTGCTACATTCTGGCAAATGTAAACATGAAGCCAACATTTCTATATAGGAGCTGTAGAAATTAGGTAAGGTAGAGTAGCAGGAAGAAGTTTCAATTGCTGTTAACATCGAGATACATAATACAAATAACTTTGACTGAAGTGACACACCGATAAAGGCTCAACAACAGTGATAACTGAAAAACAAATCCAAGCGCTGATCTTTCGGCTAAAGGTCAAATCAAATGGTAGTGTCAACCACAGAGAAACACTTTAAGATGGGAATATCTGAAGAAGATGGCATTGAGTGCCTTTTTTATATATATGGCCTTTAAAAAAAATAGGGAAAGTATATTAAAGGGGATGGAGGGGAATCGATTTATAATATGAAGATTTTAATAAATGCAGCTTTGACAGGGCACATCATAAATAAATCTTCCAGAGTGATGAATAGTTTTAAAACAAGACACACCACCACATTTCATACAGAAGAGCCACTGCTGTGTTAACACACATAGGAACCAGAACTGTGGATATGGAGGATTTTTTCAAGGAGGAAATCACTAACCCCTTGTCATACAGCTGTTCCAAACATGAAATCTTTTGTTTTTCTTACACATAATGGTAGGTACCTAACATTTTTTGGTGTTATTAAAAATATTTTTCCAGCAATACAGGAAGATATGTGGAGATGGAGGGAAGCTTGTGCAGTATGGCTGCATCACAGTACAGTTACATGAACAAGCCTATATCCATGAGGAAGGGATGTATAATACATTTTAAAGTTAATAGTGTATCTCAGGTATAGCCACATTTTCTTGTCAAGCATTATGTGAAAGGAAATGAAAGATCAAGGAGAGAAAAAGCAAGAAGAATTCCTTGCAGTGAGAGCACAGTGTGTGTCCAGTATTTGGGGACAGAGAATATTTTATCATATAGCTAGGACAACGGCAGTGAAGTCAATGGGTTTAGAAGGGTGTAGCTCTCTTTAGGATTGCTCTGACAGAGTACTAAGAGACACATGTTTCTGTTCTGGAAATGGAAAGGCAAAGGCTCCAAGAGAAAAGCTGTGGATAACAACCATTCTCATGTAAGTTGGTGGGGGTGGAAATAGCATGTACAGCATCATGACCCTGGACATCTTTGGTGGCCTGACCCTGCTTACTTTTCAGGATCTGACAAGATCAAGCTAGCTTGGACCATCCACCAGAACAAGTTACTGTTCCTTATATCTGACTAAATAAGTTTTGTCAAGCAGCAGCCCTGTGACATACATGTACCTATTTAGAATTTTCATTTTCAGAAAAACATAGTACAGTTAACTGATGATATCTGTCAGATTATCAGGATGTCCTTGCTTTTGTGTTTCACACCTTCCTCTCAGATCTCATAGGAGAACCTGAAGCAATGGTTCGACATATTGAAGGTCTGATGTTGTTATACCATTTGTCTGAAACTACGCTGTGAGGGACATGTTACATCTGGAGTTGTGTGGCCAATAGGCAGGTTTCAAAATCCTTTCATACACCTAGTAGTGAGAGTGACAATAGTACACAGTCTCCTCCCAGAGAACTTCTACAAAATCCAGCACCCACATAGGCACATGAGGCGTTCTGGTACATTCTACTTGCAGAATACTGTGTTATCTGGATATAAAGCATTCCAGCAAAGTGCTTCTTAGCTGTTCTCAAAGCTGTTAAATTCTAGACATCAAAGATGATGGAATTGATATTCAAATTCCAGTCATAACTGAGGACTAATTCATACATCCATATTTATCATTGTGTTCTGGCTTACACAGAATGTACATCACAGTTTCCCTACCGCCAATTACTGTGCTATGGCTGGGGTTTGAAAAGCAAGTATTGCTTCTGAGGAGATTTGAGGCCATATGAAAGTTCTGTATGTGGCTTAAAAATCTGCAGTGGCTTCCATTCACAAACGTAAACTGCTCTTAAAGGTTATACAGTGATGAATGGGCATGTATCAACCATTCCTTAACGAAAGCAACATCAAGGGGTAGTGTGGTATACTGATTAAAGTGTCAGACTAGGATCTGGGAAACCCAGGGCCGAATCCCCACTCTTCAATGGAAGCTAGCTGAGTGATCATGGGTAGAAATGTGAAGGCCCGGGAAAAAAATGGGAAAATGCAGGGGGGAGAATGGGTTTTTTCCATTTTTTTCCCCTGAAGTCTTTTTTTGGTTTTTTTCCAAAAAATTGGAAAAATTGAAAAAAGAAAAGAAAAGTAATTGATCATGGAATGTGATAATGACAGGTACAGCAGAGTAGCTGCAGAAGCAGAGACTGAAAATGATAATTACAGCTCAGAAAATGATTCTGATTAAATTTCACGCCCATTAATTGAAACTTAGTCCCACACTCCAAGGTCACACCAGCAGCTGCAAGTGGGGGAGTGGGGAATCAAACCCAATTCTCCCAGTTTAGAGTCCATGCTCCTAACCACTACACCAAAAGATTGTTGCTCCATTCGTTTCAATTACAAATAAATATTACAAAATAAGTAAATTCTGTTTGTAATAATTGTCTGGATACACTACATTTTTAATATGTTAGTTGTGATAATTTCATGCCAAGTAAAATTGTCCATAGTCATATTTTATGTTCCTAAAGTAACCGAATGACTTTCAATCTGGAAAAGAAAAAGAAGTGCTAATGTGGCATTTTTTTCAATTTTTCCGGGAAAAAAACACAGGTTTTTTCCGAGCTTAAAAATTTCCAGAAATTTTGCATCTTTAATCATGGGCCAGTCACAATCAGCCTAATCTCCCTCACAGCATTATTGTGAGGATAAAATGGAGAACAGGAGAATGATGTAAGCTGCTTTGCATCCCCTTTAGGGAGAAAGGCAGGATATAGAATGAATAAATAAATAAATAAGTGACCACTTGCACTTGAATGAGCCATCACAGAGCTAACACCATACCAACTCCTTTTACCTCAATTAAAGTCATTTTAAGCTTGAATTAAGAGTAACCAAGTGGTGAACTTTTAAGACCAACAAAGTTTTATTCATCATATAAGCTTTCATGTGCAAGCACACTTCATCAGATACAGTAGAACAGAATCTCTTCAACCATTACTTATAGGGGGTGGGGCTTGTTGTCAGGAGGTTGAGGAGATTCTCTTCCACTGTTATCTGATGAAGTATGCTTGGACACGAAAGCTTATACCCTGAATAAAAATTTGTTAGTCTTAAAAGTGCCACTTGTCTCAAACTTTGTTCTGCTGCTTCAGACCAACACGACTATCCCACCTCAATCTATCAAGTGGTGAACCTGTTTGTGTGAACCAAGCCTGAGCTTCCAGAGAACTCAAGACGTGTTCACAAGGAACAGTCCCACATGCTATTTTATGTGAATGGCTGTCCCACAACCAGTAAAATGTTCAGGTTTAGGCTGCTGACTTTTATGACATGTCCCCAGCCCTTTTAGCAGCTGCAGTTAGAAATCAACAAGATGACGCTTTTGGCATCAACACTATCTCCATGTGAGGAGAAGCTTTAGCTGCTGATTTGGAGCTTCTGTGGAGCTCTTGAATGCACTAAGACTCAGTTCACAATTAAGATGGCAGTCCTAGTTGAGATAACCCCCTTTCTTTCTGGGGCACTGGAGCCATGGGAAGAGCCATTTAAATACAACACAGCAGAACAGCTAGCCTGCTAGAGAGTTGCATACCTGGGCTCTACATGGGCAGCTGCTTCAAAGCAACCCTCCCTAATTGCATGCGGAGTTGTTGGCTCCAGGATAGCAGCCAATCTGCTTGCTCTTGGGAAAAGGAAACCTGAACTGGTAGGCCTAGAGCAAAAGAACCTTGCTCTGACGCTACTGTTGCAGGTGAATAAGTCCTTTATGGACGTGATCTGAAATGGTTAGATTGCTGTATGATTATTGGGGAAGAAATGACAGCGTGCATTTACAGGCAAGTTATATAAAAGAAGAGGACATGAAACAATAGTGTGCTCTATCTATTGTACTCTGCTTGGAGAAATAAGAAATGTATGGTAATAGGATTTCACCCAGCTTGGACTTGGTCTGCTATGTATCATAGGGAGAAGCTGAACAAATTCTGAAAGGGGGAAAAAATCACAATGGCATCTTTTGTTTTAGAACAACCAATTTTTTGTTGTTGTTTGCTTTTTGTTTAAGGACATTTTTATGCTGCCTCTCCAGAGCTCTGCTTGAGGCAGCTTGCAATTAAAAAAATAAATTATCAATATAGAACAAACAAGACATTAAAACAAGTCAAGGAACAGAAAAACGGCATAAAACTACAAATCTCAGGATAGATGCAGACTGTGAAACAGCTGGAAAGATTAAAAAACCCAAATTAAAAGCCTGGATAAAAAGAAATGTTTGGGTCTGACTGACACCTAAAAGACAGGAAGGTAGGAGAAAGGAAGAAGTCCATCAACATTCTTCTTCTGAGATGGTCTTCCAGGAAAAAATACAAGGTATATCTGTTTGCTCAGACCACTTGGTGGCCAAGAGATCTGTCATTCTGTTTGTGGTTTTTAAATATTTTTAAAGGAATGAACAGTTTTCACAATGTTTGGACTTTTAAACTTTTTCTTGCTTTATTGGAGGCTTTGTTTAAAAAAAAACAAGAAAGAAAGCTTTTCAGTAAGAAACAATACTCCGCAGCTGTGAAGTTGTTGATCCCCCCACCACTTGTTAAAGGACAATGGTCTGTTCCAGTGTTTGGCAACAGCAGCATTATAAGGCATAATGTAATTAAAAGAACCTATGTGGCTGATTTTGTAAAGAAGAAGAAGAAGAAGAAGAAGAAGAGATTGGATTTGTACCCCGCACTTCACTACCCAAAGGAGTCTCAAAGCGGTTTACAATCTCCTTTCCCTTCCCCTCCCCACACTCTGTGAGGTAGGTGGGGCCGAGAGAGCTCTTTCGAGAACTGCTCTTTCCAGAACACCTCTGAGAGAACTGTGACTGACCCAAGGTCACACCAGCAGCTGCATGTGGAGAAGTGGGGAATCAAACCCAGTTATCCCAGATGAGAGTCTGCACTACACCAAACTGGCACTGCAACAAAATAGCTTCCAGATTAAGTAAATGGGATACGACACAATGAAGGAGTTATGTGATCTTTACAACAGTGGAGAAGTCCTTTCTGATACATTTTGCAAAGAACTAAGATGTCAATTAATCCGTCAAAGTGCTGGGCTTTCATACTATACTGTAATGCATTTTCATTCATAGTTGTTCCAGTTAGAATAAAAGCATAGCTAAGGCTGGCTTTTCCATAACCACTTCATTCTTGATTAGTAGACATTCACCACAAACTGGTGAATATTTGTAATTCCCCTATACCTAAGTTGATTTCTGTACTGTCACACTGCCTCCATTGTGGCAACACAGGGGCGGGGGGGGGCAGATACTGCCACTTATTGTGCAGTGTCTAGAGCACCCAGCTGGCCAAAGAGGTTTAGACCCCTGAGGCAGAAAAATCCACAAAGACCATCCCTGGAATAGCTTGAAAAAATAGTGTAATTACACAGATGACAATTCTGTGGCCCTTCATGATGCTTCCTGAAGTGACCTCCCTCATATTCCCTAACAGAAGGGCCAGTTCTTCTGTGAAGCACAGACTTCTTTCTTCTATCAGAACAAGAAACAAAATCTATTGTCATACCTTTAACTGGGGCTAGCCCCAGTGACATAAAACATTGGGTAACATTGTCCTGGACAGCTTTCTTCATTCACATATCAGCCATGTTAATGATGTTTAACTTATTTTTTAATGAAGAAAACATGGATTTAAAAAAAATGAGATGAGAAAATCATACTTCTATTTTTAAAAATGAAATATCTTTGGAGGTGTACTTAAAAAAAACCTCCTGGCAAAAATGTACAGAACATACTTCACAAAGGAGGACTTGACTTGTTATTTTTGGTTCTCCATATATAACATTCTTGTCAGCATGTTAAGTATGAGGTAACGCTAAAGTTACCAAATGAGGGTGGCATTCAGACAGCATTATTAGCAAACTCCCCATTACAATCTAGACATGTCTTTATGTAGACTAATCATATTATAGGGCTGAGGGAGATTTACAATCAGATTTGCCACAGCGAACTCCATGTAATCTTCGCTGAAGACTGACACCATTTTATCTTCACATGATTCCCTGTTTCCCACACAAGTAATTCTGTCCTTTCTACATTGTCAGTTCTGACAGGCTGATTTAATCTGCCGTATTCTGAATGCCTCTGACCACTGTGCCGAGTCATTAACCTTGACTTGCGTAATTGAATTCAAGGTTGATTGCCTGTGACCCTCCTCACAGAGGTCCTCAAAATGTACATATTCATTACGGACTGCATTGCTAAACAGATTGCACAGCGAAAGCCAGAGCAGGCCGCATTGCTTGGTATGCAGAGGGCGAAGAGGGCACTAATTGCATGTTAGAGCTGAGGATTAGATTATAAAAAGAGTGAGAAAATGAAGATAGATCCCTCTGACACTGTCAGATTAAGGGGCAGCAAAATACAGGAATATGACATTGAGATTTACAGTGACATTAATGGGAGGGTGGAAATTATATAGAGGACAGAGGGTTCGTTTGTTTTTGGGTTTTTTAAAGTTCCCACAGAGTTGCTGAAGTCAATGACTGTGATGTTCTGGAGCTAATAAATGCATTTTTAATAGCTTGCATAATAAAGAAACACTTGAACACACTCCTCACTGCCTTCGGAAATCCACTTTGAATTTTACTGTGATGTTATGACATTTAATAGTCTTTCTCACAGTGAAGTGCTTGGTCTCCATTGCTCTCAGCCTTACCATAACCTTGTGAGGTAAACCTGCTTTATAACATGTACTTATGTTAGATCTGCTAGGGGCACATTGCCTTTTGGGTGGCAGCCTGGAGCCAATCTGTGCAGCCATCTTCTGAGAGAGGTCACCAATGGTCATTTTGTTGCTAGACCATTGTTGGCCAGAAAAAACCCTCCCTGAACACTTGGCTGTTCCTATGCTGACATTTTTAATTTGTGCTGTGGTTGGACCTGCTGAATTATTATTTCATGGCTGTTTAATGTGTTGATTGCACTATCATTGAAAGATGTTTTAGTGACATTACTATTTGTATGTTACTTTGAGTGCCAGTTTTGGTAGAGAAATATTGATAATAATATCATCCCCATATTAATCTAATTTTATGTAGATATTTCATTTAGATATTTATCTAGATCTCATTTAGATATTTACACCCTACTTTTCTCCCCAATGGGGACCCAAAGTGGCTTACAACATTCTCCTCTCCTCCATTTTATCCTCACAACAACCCTGTGAAGTAGGTTAGGCTGAAAGAGTCCTTGGCCAAGGTCCTTGAGTGAGCTTCCATGGCAGAAGGGTTTCCTAGATCCTAGTCCAACCACTACACCATGATATTGCAGAAGGGAGGCTGAGATTGCTTGCTGAAGACCATCCAGTGCATTCAAGGCAGAAGTGAAATTTGAATTAACTCTTCTTGTCTCATTGTACACATTTTTAGTCTACATTTGCTCTTGGTGACTCTAAGGGCACTGCTGAATAGGTGGCTGAGTTCAGACTGGCAATTTGCCCCAGTAGGGACCTGGGCCAGTAACGATTCAATCCCGGAGTAAATTGGGCGTTCACACAGGGACATCTGCCTGGCATCCCCCACCCGTAGCCAATCCGTGCTGTTGCGCTTCACCACCGGATTAAAAAGATACCTCATAAAACTGGTAGCAAATCCGAAGCCCGCATGTGTCACGCGTTTCTCCGCTTCTGGGAAGTCTGAACGCGCAGCCAAAAAGCCGGGAGCAACCCGCGTTGGGCAGAAGGCAGCAGTGGTATGATTGGCCATGCTCTGCTCTACTGCCCAATGCGGTGCCGGCACTGCGGGGTCCTCCCCCAATTGGCAAAATGCGCTTATGCACTTATGCGCATGAGCGCTCATGCGCACATACACCCATACACCCACAGCCGAATTAATGGGGAAATGCCGAATACAGCACGCCCCCACGCGCAGCAGTCTGAACGCTCCCGCCCGGCTCCACCCCGCATCTTCCGGCAGCAGCCCGGGCTGTCTGAATGGGAAAACCCGGAACAGTTTATTCTGGGGCTTTTTTGCTACGACTGGCTACCGGAGCAAACTGCCAGTCTGAACTCAGCCGGTGTATTTGTTTAATGCCATCGCATATACAGGAGATATTCCTTGTACAATATTCCTCCACCCAAAGTCTCACCTTTTCTCCTCTTGCCTCCATACTGTTATTCCTTTTGAAACTCTCTCTCTTTCTCCATTCCCCTTTGCCCCAACTTCAGGCTAAATATATTTCCTTCAAAGTAATCCCCATTGTTTTCAAGGTAACCAGCTTCCAAATAATTGTGCTTATCATCACCCTACAACACTTATAATTACCTTAGTGATAAGTATTGAATGGTGCAGAACTGGAAGCCTCCATGCCATTTGAACAGCCAGTCCATAAAGAGTGCTGCTCTGAAGTGAAACAGGGAGATAAGAGTGAATTTTTTGTGTGCTCCCAAAAGGACTCCCTCATTCTTTGTGATTTTTCATGGAAGTTGACCAAAGTGCGCATGATGAAAAACATCTCCACTGCCAATACAACTGGTTTGATGCTCTTTGTCTTGCCATGTTGCACTGAAACTATCGAAGCACATTATGGAAAGACTGGACGCATCACCCTTGTATGGCTATGCAGAATTGTGATGTCACTGCATTTCCTGCATGATCTCTGATCAGCTAGTATCAGGCGTGCAGGAAAAATGAAAGCCTGGGCATGAAAAACAAAAGCCAAAGCAACAGCAGATAGGTAAATAAGAGCTGCAAAATGCTTAAAATTGAGGTGGGTTGTTTTTTCAGGGAACATTTTGTATCCTCTGATGGGTTTCTTTTTCTTCAAAACATTTGCAGTGTGAAAATGGTGCCTCTCTAGTAAAATATTTGCAACCCACCAGTTCCAGAATCTTGTCCAAGGGACTAGCCTCATAACACCAGCATATCACACTTGTAAGCTCTGGTCATACACCCAGTAATGGCACATTAGGACTCCTGTTACATGAGCTTGCAACTCTGAAATTTCTGTTCACCTAAATTTCCTGTTTGACCTACACTGTAACCCCATACTCTAAGCTATGCTTCCCTTTGTCCAATTAGCTGACTATCTAGACATTTTGGATGTCTTCCAACCCATCTGAATCAATGAAGTCACACCGCATTCCATGCTAGAGTCAGAACATTGCAGCAGATATTTGTAAAACTGCAGCTACCATAGCCCTCTGCAGATGTTACAGTGGTATTCTGTTCACATGCTGTGGGAGCCTGTCAGCTGTGCGTATCAGCACATGGGTTCCCCACAATGCACACAATGCATGCAATTCGACAATATGAATTGGGCAATGCATTGATTTTCCATATAGGTACATAATGATTTCCCAGGGTTCTTATTTGTTGGTCAATGGAAAATGTACCTGCATGGAAAATCCACATGTTGCCCAATTCTCATGTCATGGCATTGCTGTAAAGTACTGGGTTCGCCACATGGAGGACTTATACTACAACATGCGTTCAAATGCATTTATTGTACTTCACACACAAACTGGCAAAACGGCACCGCAAAGGCCAATTGTATACACCCCACCTGGCACACCCACAGTCCCATTGGAGGGTCTGAATTTCCCACCAGAGGTGCTATTGGTGGACACTAGGTGGACAAGGATCCTAGGTCCCTTTGTGTTCAGGGACCAAGCTCCTTACTTTAGCCGTGGACCCCTGGAGGCGGTCCACGTACATAACACCCCTCCCCCCATAGTTTCGTCCCTGCCTATGTGACGTAGTCCTGCAAGTAGGCAGGGGGTCTGCGATCTCATAGAGAGCACCAAGGCGCAGGCACGGGGGCACTTGCTGCTGGCTCCGGCTGGCTGGCTGGGTCTGGTTGCTGGGGCGGCAGCTCCTTGGCTGGACTCGGGGGTGCGGGTGCCAGCTTGCCTGTCAGGGCCTCTTCCACACTCAAGTGGGGTGGGATGCCTAGTAATCTCAGGGATGGAGGGTCCAGCTCTTACTTCCTGCAGGGGAGGTTCTTCTGTTGCTGCGAGTTGTCACCGCCGAAGTTGGTCCACATGTTTCTTGAGGAGCTGGCCATCCTCCATAGACACCTCATAAGACACTGGGCCGATCGCTCGGATGACTCTGCCCGCCAGCCATGGGGGACCCTTTCCAAAATTTCTTATGTATACCGGGTCACCCCGGAAAGAACCCTCGGGGGCATCCCTCTGCTCCATCAGCTTCCTCTAGTCTGGTGCCCGGTCAGGATGCAGGTGGTTCACAGGATGGTGGGGCAGCAGCCCATCAAAAGTTCTGCGTGGCAGCAGCCAGTGATGGGGTTTGGTGTTGTCTGCTGCATCAGGAAGAAGCGGGCTAGCCAGAACTCCCAGTCCCCGACCGTAATCCGGCCGAGGGCTTCCTTCATGGTGCACACCATGCGCTCTGCTTGCCCGTTGGTCATGGAGTGGAAGGGTGCAGAGCGAATTTCCGGATCAGGTTCTGCTGGAGGAAGTCCTGGAATTCCACCGACGTAATCCTGTTTTTTGAGGATTACGAAACTGCAGGGGAAATCGGGCGAAGCCGCGGGTCAAAATGCAGCCCCGCGGCTTCGGGTGTGAAATTGACTAAAAATCTCGGGGCAAACGGCGGCGCAACCCCGCGGCAGCTTTAGTGGGAAATCACCCTCAGTCTGGGGCAGGTGATGCACTCTATTCTTGGTGCTGGAGGGGGCAGCAGTGGGAGGCTTCTAGTGTCCTGGCCCCACTGCTGGACCTCCTGATGGCACCTGGTATATTTTGGCCGCTGTGTGACAGAATGTTGGACTAGATGGGCCATTGGCCTGATTCAACATTGGCTTCTCTTATGTTCTTATGGAATATTAAGTTGCTGATTGAAATTTTATCACCATTGATAGCCTACATTCTGTACTTCGTTTTCTATATCCAATGTTCTTCTCTTTGGTTACATCTTATTTAATGTTCAATGTTATAGCTGTTAAAAATAATGTTTTTAACTTATTTATTTGCTTCAAAGAAACCATTAAACCACAAATATAGCTCTGAATCCCAATGTTCTGTGCAATCCTAAACAGAGTTCCACCCACCTAAGCCCATTGACTTGGTGGGCTTAGATGGTTGGAACTCTCGTTAGGATGGCATTGCTAGTCTGGGTCTTCAGAATGATGTGGAAGTTCTAAGAGTTGCTATGGTTCTTAAACAAAAGCTCTGGCCTGTATCCTCTGAAGGCAATTGCTGTGCAAAAGGAGTAATTAAGTGAGGCAGACACAGGCTGCAATCAGAAGCACCTTTAGATCTGACATAGCTGCGAATGCCTGACAGATCTAAAGGGCATAATCAGACAGCAACACCTGGGAAAGGTCCTGCAGCCATCGACACCCCATGCTGCTCTGCCACAGAAACAGAGTAAAAAGATACCGGGGAAAGTCCAGTCCTAACACTTGCTGAGAGGGCACAGATGGACTTTCCCCTGTCTGATCACTCAAGCATGCTCTCAAGCCATCGGGATGGTCTGATCATTCCATCCAGACTTGGTGCTATTTCCCTCCCCCCCAACTTAGTAGTATGCATATAATCGCATACTCCATGGGGAACCCTCAGTGCAGAGGTGCGATTCCTCATTTATGCGCTTGGGAAACAAACGGCAAAAAAAACCCACTCACACACAGTGGCGTCTGATCACACAGTGACAGGCTGAGTCTGCAACACAAAGGGATGTGTGATCTCACAACTGCGAGTCAAATTCCTCCAGAGGAAATAGGGGCGCCTTCTCTCTGCTCCAAATGGCATGTGTGACTGCAGCCACATGCCCCTTCACAGAGGAGGCAGCTGTGTCTTTGCATGAATCTCTGCTCTGGGTGTGTTGCCTTTAAAAAATGTTCAGGCTTAAGATAAAATGTGCCTACCATTTTCATTTGGAAAAATGGCACACCTCCACAATAAGAGCTGGATTCTGCTAGTAACTCAGAAGCTGTGTGCCTGCTTAGTGCTCCAACGGTGACCCAGCCGTTCCATCACTGCTTTCCCACCCCTTCCTGTAAGGGTAATGCTTCCCTCCACCCTTTCAGCAACACACTGTCATGGAGGCTGGGATATCCCCACAACTCAGTTCCATGAGCCTCCACTGATTCAGGATAGGCTTAGATAAAATAAGGGCCACTGTTTAAGGAAGGCAGAATCATTCCTTGTCCCTCACCACCATGTTTCACCAATTGTGACTACTCCTCAGGAACACTCATCTCACCCACCAAATGACCGCGGTTATAAATTGTTTACATAGGGTTCCCAACCTCCAGGCCCCAGAGCCCCCAAAGTTACAACTCATCTCCAGAGGACAGAGATCAATTCTTCCAGAGAAAATGACTGCTTTGAAAGGTGGACTCTGTGGCTGCCTATATAGCTGGTACACACAGACCAGAGGCACTTAATGCCTTCGCTTTAAAATGGGGTGAATGTACACTGTATATGTTGACAACATAGTTATTATGAGGTATACAAAAATTTCAGCAAATGCTTTTAACATAGACTAGTTTGGACTATGAAATTTCAAAATATCCCAGAACAGGCCTTAAACCTTGTTGTGGAGCTCATCCCCACCCCAGAAATTTGAAAATATATCCTGGAGGGGAAAAATCTAAGTAGCGTTCTCACCACACCCCACCCCGCCCCACCCTGGTCATCATTCAAGTAATAATTCTGAGAATGCTTTATGCCAATATGGAGGAAGAAAAGTAGGCCATGATTACTGTTGGGTGCAGGCCTGTAGCCAGGATTTCTTAAATCAGGGGGCCTTTAAATAATTCAGGGGGCACTGAAATTAAAATAAAAAGGTTGGAACGGAGCACCATGGGTTGAGGCTAGGTGAGGGAGGAGGGCTGTGCTGGGCTGCTGGGCACTCTGCTCACTGGCCGGCTGGCAAGTGCATCTTGTTCAGGGCTGGGCTGGTTGCCTGCCTGCCTGCCTGCCTGTCCAGGGTAGTAAGTTGGGGGGGGCTGACAGAAAGTTGGGGGCCAGGCCCCGAAATGATCCAATGTAGCTACGTGCCTGGTTGGGCGGCTCCAGAAAGAATCATTTTGTGGCTCTGACTGTCAGGGTGACCACAGCCTAGGCTTGACTGCCAGCAAGGAATCACATCCACAATGGCCAGCTTGTCCCCAGCTGCGGAGCTGCCCCCCTGAGAATAACAGCAATCAGGCATGTCTTAAAGCCATCGCATATATCTAGCATAATAAGAGGGTCTGGAGTGGCATATCTCAGAAGCAAAGCAAGCATACCACTGGGCTGGTGTATTACATTTTATTTTTGGTTTCAAGGTAACAAACATAGAAGGCATAAGACTTGGATCCAGATTAAATCTTCCAATGGAAGCATGGAAATTTCATGCCCTCCCTCACCGCAATCTATTGACCTCCATTGATAGGAATGACCGGGATGAGGTGTTCTGCAGCAGGAAAGGACAATCGGCAGGAAATGGCAAATTTAGTCTGAATCCAACCCCATCTTTCCCCCCAAAAAAGGTAGGGTTTATGGGATTTATGACTCCTGTACAATCACTATGTTAAAATGGCGTTATTCACCCACTTGACTGCAAATCCCACTTCAATAATGAGTTAATTTTATTTCTTTAGAAGATTTATATCCCATCTTTCTACTTTTACAAGGCACCCAAGACAGTGGGATGTAATTCACAAACTGAGATTCCCTCCCCCCAAAAAACCAGTGTACATTTCTGGTCCTCCTTCCTTCATTCATAGAATCACAGAATCATAGAGTTGGAAGGGGCCATACAGGCCATCAAGTCCAACTGCCTGCTTAATGCAGGATCAGCCTAATGCATCCCTGACAAGTGTTTGTTGAGACACTGCTTGAAGACTGCCAGTGAGGGGGAGCTCACCACCTCCCTGGGCAGCCAATTCCACTGCTGAACTACTCTTACTGTAAAAAGAAAAATTCCTAATATCCAACAGGTATCTTTCCACATGTAATTTAAACCCATTATTGCGAGTCCTATCCTGTGCTGCCAACAGGAACTACTCTGCGCCCTCCTCTAAGTGGCAGTTTTTCAAATGCTTAAACGGAGCAATCATGTCCCTCCTCAGCCTCCTCTTCTCCAAACTGAACATTCCCAGGTCCCTCAGCCTTTCCTCACGGGGCTTGGCCTCAAGGCCCCTGACCGTCTGTGTCACTCTCTTCTTAACAAGATAAATAGTTCACCTCTTCATATCCAAATCAGCCAGTTGTCTGAGTCTCCATCTATAATCAAACAGTTTATAAACCCATCTATACCGTTGTTTCAAAAAAAAAAATAAACCCATCTATACTCTGTTTTGATCATTTCAAAAATAGCTATATTTGTATTTGATTTGGAAGCAATATCTTTTTAATAAAGAGGGTTCCTAGTTATCACCTGAAGTATATACCCTTTGTCCCAATACGAAATATGTTTAAATTGACTGACTGAAATACATAAAACATTTGTCACAACCAAATCCCAATAATACCAGTGGAACACATTATTGGCTGCTAACTTTAATCCCACTTTAATCCCATTGTTTTCTATAGGCCTGGTTTTATGCATGTTTACCTGGATGTAATTCCCACTGAATTTAATGGGACTGACTGCTGACTAAGGGGTCATGATGTTCATGACAATGCAAACAACTAACTTTGGCTGGATTGGGGCAGATAATTCAGCACTTAACTCTGTGTTGGACTGGGGCTATCCAGTGTGTATTGATATTGTCATGTATCAACAATAATAAGCAATACAATACAATTATAACAATAATCTCTGTCTTGAGCAGATGTCATTTTGCAGTATTTACATTTTTGAGACCCTGACCTGGATAGCCCAGGATAGCCCAATGTGGTCAGAACTTGGAAGCTAAGCAGGGTCAGCTCTGGTTAGTATTTGGATGGAGACCACCAAGGAATTTCGGGGTTACTATTCAGAGGAAGGCAGTGACAAACCACCTATGTTAGTCTCTTGCCATGAAAACCCTACAGGGTCACCCGTAAGTCGGCTGCGACTTGAAGGCACTTAATACACACACACACACACAAATATTTTAAAACCTTTCTAGGTGTAATGTTCTAAAGTGACTTTCCTTCAAAGAAATAGAAATAACAATCTGTTTCAATATATCTTCTCTCTCTAACCTGCCCCCCCCGAACTCAAATGTACAAAAAGTTTGGCATGTTTAACATTCACAGGCTTAGATACTGTGGAAAACAACCATGTGCAGTGGATAATCTTGACCATGGAATGGAATGAGCTTTCTCTTCCTCTGAAACATACCTTTGCACGAAATCAATGCTTTTCAATGGGCTCTTGACCAAACAGAAGTAGAAGACACAGTCCATGGGAGAGACTATGTAACACGAATGGGACTTGTTCATAGCACGGTGATATGAACACACCTTTGGTTCCTTACAACCTCTGGACTGTACATTTCAGTTCACAAGCACATTTTTAAGGCAATCTGCACCCTACCATTTAAATTCTATTCCATCTTCTGCTAATTTACACTGTGTGGGGAATAAAAATATGCATTTTGTTAAGAGATGTGCATGCAATGAAAGAAATATTCCAAACAATGGAGTCAAATATAAAAACAAGTTACCCAAAGAAATGATATGTTTTGTTAGCCACCAAAAACTGGTCTGTCAGGCTTTTGGGATGTTGTGATTTCTTGTGCCAAGCAATGAGCACAAGAAGCTTTAAAAAGAAACAAAACATGGTTTTCATAAGTCACTGAAAATATTGCTGTTGACATCTGCTATAGTTAGTGTGTACACTGAATTATGTGACCAGCATAAAGAGACCAATTTGATCAGTGAACAATGCTGGACCCAATCCTGAGAGGCAAGAATTTGGACACTCGCTTAATTTGGACATTCCACAAACACTTTATGAATTCTGGTTGACTCTGCACCTTCTTATGTCATGGTGACTGAGGGGCACCTCCACTAAACCTCTGAATCCCAGAGCCTGGAGGTAACATCAGCCTCTATGCCCTGTTGTTGGCCCTCCAGAGGAACTGGTTGGCCACTGTATGAGGCAGGATTATAGACTAGGTGGACCACTGGTCTGACCCAGCAGAGTGCTTCTTATGTTCTTATGCTAAAATGAAATTCAATTAAGTCATTCAGACATTCTTAATTTTATTTTTGCAACTTTAAAATTAAAGACTCTCCAATCCAGAGATTTACATTTGCAGCAATATGCAAGGCCTCTGCACAAACAGCCCAATTCATTGCAAAGAACCCCATCAATCTGTTCCCTGCATTAAACTGTCGTAACCCTTTGCAGATGAGAGAGGGTTGCTGAGCCTGAAAAGACCCTGCTGAATTGGAGCAGCAGGCTGTAGTCCACTGCACAGCTGATATGCATAAAGGAGTAAGACTGGCATTAGACATTATGCTGTCCCCAAAGGCAGTGTTCCCTTGCCACTTTCTCCTTTCTGTCCTGATACCAGTTGGAGTGCAGACTCAAGTGCCATCAAATTGCAGCCAACTTATGGTGCCTCCATAGGGCTTTCAAGGCAAGAGATGTTCAGAGGTGGTTTGCCATTGCCTTCCTCTGTGTAGCAACCCTGGACTTCCTTCGTGGTCTCCCATCTAAATACTAACCAGCTTCCAAGATCTAACAAGATCTGGCTAGCCTGGGCAATCCAGGTCAGGGCAAAATGATACCAGTTTTCAAAGTAAAATGTGTGACATGATGACATACCACATTCTGAATGTCCCTGACCCTTTAAATGACAGTCAAGAAAATGGAGTTGGGATCAAGGAAATTTGTAACACGATGCCATTTATTGCTAAACATTACAGGAGATGAGAAGGAGGCAGAAACAGGACCAGGCTGTTTTCCACATTAGTCAAGTAACCACCAACGCATAGTGATCATTGGGGAATGACCACCTTTAAACAGGAAAACCATTCTGATTGCACCCATACCCCCAAAAGGAAGACATCAGGGGGAAAAAATGAATGGGATAAGTGAGGGTTTATTAATTACAATCTGAAATTCTCTACTAATTAAACTCATTCCCCCCCATTCCCTAAGAGGCAGGTCCATTGACTTTGCCAGCATTTGGGCAACCCTCCCTGGCTCCAAGTTCAACATGCCTTTGCTTTGTCTGCCTACACCAAACTTGCACAGAGAGAGTGGCTCATCAGCTCCACACTCCCACACCATACAGCACAAAGGTTTGCTGATGCACAGCACCAACGGATTAACCCTCCCCAGCCCTCTGGGACTATGCAGCCATTAGTGGCTAGTTTGGATGCTTTCCCCCATATAATTATAGAACTGGAAGATACCTCCAGGATCATCTAGTCCAACCCCCTGCACAATGCAGGAAATTCACAAATTCATCCCCCCACACCCCCAGTGACCCCAGTGTTCCATGCCCAGAAGACGACAAAAAAATCTCCAGGATCCCCAGCCAAACTGGCCTGGAGAACACTTCTTCACTCCAAAGTGGTGATCAGTATTTCCCTGGGCTTGTAAGAAAGGGCCACAAGAACTAAGCAGTGATGAAACCCTTCCTGCCCTCCCTCTAATGATCTGCCTAAGTTCACAGAATCAGCATCACTGTCAGATGGCCATCCAGCCTCTGTTTGAAAACCTCCAAAGAAGGAGAGTCCACTACCTCCCGAGGAAGCCTGTTCCACTGAGGAACCACTCTTAACAGTCAGGAAGTTCTCCCTAAATGTTTAGCCAAACACTCTTTTGATTTAATTTCAACCCATTGGTTCTGATCTGACCTTCTGGGGCAACAGAAAACAACTCTGCACCATCGTCTGTATGACAGCCCTTCAAGTACTTGAAGATGGTTGTCATATCACCTCTCAGTTGTCTCCTCTCCAGGCTAAACATACCCAGCTCCTACAGCCTTTCTTCATAGGATGATCTCCAGAACCTTCACCATCCTCAGGATGTTTGCCAATCTAATTAAACAACAACCACCTAGCCTGTTCAGATGCTGCCAAACTAGTTACTCTCCTTTCAGGATAAGGACAATTTGTACAACCCCGCAGGTGTAGGACAATTTATATAATCCAGCCCCACAATAACAAATGTGAAGCCACTGAAAAAAATGTCCTTCATCCCAGCCAATTGAATAGGGACCCAAAAAATTGCAGCAGAGCCCCAAAGTGATTGACTAATCCCACATTGTTGTCATAGGGAGGGAAGGGTAGGGAGCTCTACCGCAAAAAGGTGTGCCAAACGACAAGGGAAGAGCTTTATGTAATCTTCTGATCTCAGCCCCTCTCATAAACTGCAGCTCAGGAGGCAGCCTTTCCTTCATTCCCCACCTCCAAACTCTAAAGGTAAACTTGCTCAAAAGCCAGTTGAATCCGACTCTAGGGGGCGGTGCTCATCTCTGTTTCCAAGCCAAAGAGCCAGCGCTGTCCAAAGACTTCTCCATGGTCATGTGGCTGGCATGACTAAATGCCGAAGCGCACAGGATGCTGTTGCCTTCCCACCGAAGTGGTACTATCTATCTATTAGCAATTTCTTGCTTTCAAACTGCTAGGTTGGCAGGAGCTGGGGCCAGAGACGGGAGCTCACTCCATCACGTGGCACTCTCAAACTGCTGAGCTACCAACCTTCCGGTCTGCAGTTCAGCTTCTTAACCTCTGCTGCCTCCAATTCTCTGACAGGGATGGGTACCAAACCAACCTGTCCACTTTGGGGGCAGAAACATGCTTTGTTTCATTTGACCCTTGCTGCTGTCAAGTACCCTGTGGTCTTTAGTTCAACAGGCCATTAATTTGTCATGCTGCTCCCAACTCGCAAAAGCTTCTACCCTGAACATCTTATTGGTCTCTAAGGTACTGCTGGTCTCAACTCTGGCTGTTCTCCTGCAGACCAACACAGCCACCCTCTGATTCTAATTCTTTCATTTGCATTTGAAATAGATATTATTTGAAGATTCAATTCCAGAACTACAGAACAGGCTATCGTATCACTGTGCTGACATCTAGAAAAATCCTTTGCCAGAATTTGAGTTGCCTTGGTCCAAACTGGCAAGAAGTTCCCATTTGTGAATAATATTGCTCATAACAATACATTGATTTTGCACCGTCCTTCCCCCCCAGAGCCTGAGGTATCTAAGCTCACTTGAGACCTTACATGAGTTAGCTGCAGATGTGTGCTCTTTTTAGGTTTCCTGTCCCCCCCCCAGCCCAGTGACCCAAGTGGCTACTCTGGTGTCCTAATTAGGAAACAACAGTAACCTAACAAAGCCTTCCAGGCATATAAATCATTCAGTTTTATGGCATTTATTGCTAGAAGAGTCACCGACTTTAATCCCTTCAATCATTTTACCATTTTGACAGTTGCTCCATTAAATACTTGGTTCCTGCCAAATCAATCTCATGTCTTTTGTGATGAGAAAGAGGAGAAATTATAGGTTTTAGGCAGCATAATCTTGTTACACAAGTGCAAACGAGAAGAGAATGTCTCACATGCTCGCTTCAGGATCCCAGCCAATGCAGGATTTGGCCTAGAGTCCTTGTTTGTTTTTATCCCTTTCCAAAATCTTTGTTTTGAGAGAGAGATGTTTCTAGGACATCTTGGATAAAAGAAGCTTTTTGTCTCCATGTGAACCAAGGCTGACTTCCTTCTGAATCTATACCCAGGCAGAATGAATTAATAGTAATTATATGAATCGTCTCCATTTATTGTAATTACTAGCCAGTTAGTGGCAACAGTATTAGTTGCTATACAATGTGGACAGCAGTGAAGCAGCCAGTTAGTGTCCATTGTGACATGATCTTTTTTTCTCCATTCACTTGAATCAGGATTGCTGTCAGAACACACATTCCTCTTCTGAAAACTGCATAGTAGTTTTAGAAGTCATTGCTTTGTAAATAAAATGGGGAGGTTTATACAATAGGGCCCCCCGTCTTTTTGAGCATGCACACAACTTTGGAATTCATACACAGGGTGGTGGACACAGCCACAAAATGGCGGCCACAAAATGGCTGTTGCCACTTACCTTCATTCACCCAGAGAAAATCCTGCTGAGGTGCTACCTGCTGCCACCAAAGCAAGGCTTTTAAAAATCTGCACAGCCAATCAAATCTCCAATGGCCAGTCAAAAGCTTTGCTGAGCAAAACCCCACCAAGCCCACCTGCTTTCTAAAGGCACTTAGTGGGTGCCAGGCACTCTGGCACCCTCAAGTACCATGTTGGGAATCCCTGAAATAGGGCTTTGGCATTACAGCATGCTGGTAGTATTTTTCCCCCCCTCTGTGCTGACTGCTCAGGTTTACCGTGATAATTTCAGAGACACCATTGCTCTTTTTCATCAAGATACCACAGTCCAAAAAGCCCTGCAGGGAAATCAGACAAGTAAATCGGCGCTACTTTTCATAGGTGCATCTGTGGCTGGAACCAGATCTTGCACCTGTAATTTGATCCTTATTTTTATGTGCTGGAGAATTTTGTCTAAACAGTCACCCTTAACCAGCCGCTCCACGTGCCCACCCTGTGATTGACCATTCAGATTATTGTTGTGTGGTAACCACATTTGGGTGGCATCCTTTTGTTTCTTTGTCTTTCACACATGAGCATAAGCATGTACCCAAAGCACCGGCTCCTTTTTGACAGCTCCACAATCCCTCCGCCAAGTACTGTGATCATTGGTTCCTATACAACTATATTCCTCCACCACTCCCTTTCCTGTCCAATCCTTTTCCCTTTCCCACTCATTTCAGAGGACTCTATATATTTCCGTGGCACTACCCAAGTGCATCCTGCACCTTTTTCTCTCCCCACTGAGATTTTTCACCAAAGCAATATTATGAAGTGGCTTGTAGTAAAGTCTTGTAGTAAAGCACCAATAGGGGAGCCTAAATAGAGACTATTTCCAGTGCCATCTCACCCCAAGAAATGGCAGAAAGGGTCATTTTTCTTGAACTTGTTGCTCTAAAACACCCCCCCCCATGGGCTTCTGATCACAACAAAATATTATGGTGAAGAAGTGTGCAAGTGATGATTCAAAACCCTTGCACAAAGATCCAATTATGTGTACATCACTAACTGATCCGAAAAAGAGGGGGGAGCGAAAACAGAAGGGAAGGTTCAGACTTCCCTTCTGGCTTGAAATCACATTGGGGAGTTCAGACATCCCAAAATGCGGGGTGAAACTAGCTTCATCCGTAAGACCAGACTTTCCCTGGTATCAAGAACCTTGCGCTCAGAGGGGGGGAGCGATGACTGGGGAATGGGATATTGATGATGCTGTTTGAACATGCAATTTAAATCCCTCAGGCACCAGCAACGGCATCAGATCAAACAGCTTGTCTGACCGCAACCAAGGTGAGGCCCTTGAAAATGCCCTGAGATCATGGTCCTTCTAATTTCTGTTTTAAACTTTGTATTTCCCCCCAGGCAAGTGATACTGAGTGAGAATGGGTGAAAGAAAGTCTTGGGCATCCAGGGGAGGTTTGCCACTGTGCTGGACCTTTTAGACTTTGTGAACTTTAGGCTTCAGACTGGAGGAGGAGGGAAGGAGGGAAGAGGAGGAGGAGGAAGAAGAAGAAGAGCTGGTTTATACCCCATTTTTCTCTTCTTTAAAGAGTCTCAAAGCAGCTTACAATCTCCTTTCCTTCCTCTCCCCACAACAGACCCCTATAAGGTAGGTGGCACTGAGAGAGTTCTGAGAGAACTGTGACTGGCCAAAAGTCACCCAGCAGGCTTCATGTGGAGGAGTGGGGAATCAAGCCCACTTCTCCAGACTAGAGTGTGCTGCTCTTAACCAATACACCATACTGATTCTCAGAGACATCATTGCTCTTTTTCTTTAAGATCTCACAGTCTGGGTTTGGCATCTGCTATGGCGGCGGTGGCTTCCCAATCTGCCAGGAGCCATGCACCAGCGCCTGTGGCTGTGAGGGGGTGTGATTGTCCGCATCACCCCTGGAGCCCTTGTGTTGGGCTCCCAGCCATGGGGTGCTAGGAGAGCTCTTCCTCCAGTGACTAGCCAGTGAAGGGGGGCTCTCCCATGCCCCGAAGGTCCCGCCGTGGAGCGTCCATGAAAGGAACTAAGAACGCACACCGAAACAAGCATTTGGCAGCTGAGCGTATGAGCTAAAAGTGGATGAAAGTGGCTACATCATTGAAATGTGAGTCTAAGTGAAAGCAAGAAACACCAAAGATCTAGCCGAAAACCTCCCCTTAAAAAGCAAGGGGGTGAGGGAACTCTCCCCCGATAAGAAGAAAACAAACATATTTTCAACCACAAGGGGGAGTGAGCTATAGAAGCAAGATGGACTAAAATAAAGAACTTGTAAGAACTTACCAGGCTTTGCAAGAGTTCTAGAGACTGTGATTTTTGCAAATAGTAAACCATTTCTCAACATGGTGCCTCCATGGAGGGACGAGAAAGATAAGCAAATGAAATTTAAGCTGCTGGGAGGAAATGCCAGCCCAGCAAGTTCTGTCCCTAGACAGGACTCAACAACAGAGCTTCAAAGGATGCTGACTGAAGCGTTGCGACCCCTGCTGGAACAAGTCACTGCATTACACCATAAGTTCAATGCACAGCAAACTCAATTGAAGGAGACAGTTAAAAAAACAGAAAAAACAGAGCAAGAGCTTAAAGAGGTGGATGCCAATACTAAGAAGCTTCAAAAACAACTGCAGATGACAGAGAAAGAGAGACAAACCAATGAATCCCATTTGTTACAGGGCAAGCTATGTCCTAAGAATTCAAGGTGTCCAGGAAGAGAAGGGAGAGGATCTGATTATGTGTGATGCTTTGGGCCTGATTGCAGATGTTAAAACTGATATATTACAAAGCGAAATTGATATGATCTTTAGGTCGTATTCAGAATTCATAAGAAAAAATAATCTGCCCAGGGAAGTTACGGTGAGATTCTCCAGAAGACAAGTGAGGGATCAAATACTTAAAGTGACAAATGGAGCTACCTTGAAAATCAAGGACAAAGAAATAAAAGTGTTGAAGGATATTCCGTTTGAAAAGAAGGAACTATAGGGACTTGGTTCTATTTTTACAGCAAAACAACGTCGCCTACAGATGGACTGTCCCTGAAGACATAATCTTCAAATTTATGGACAAAAAAGAAAAAATTGACTCTGTTGAAAAAGCACATGAGTTTTTCCATCTTCATAGTCGTCCAGCAAAAGGAGAAGAAGAGGAGGAAGACAACAGCACCAAAGAAAGTGATGAAGAGGGAGCAGTGGCATCTTCTGATGAGAACTCAGATTCAGCACTGGGGGTGGCAGCTCCAAAAACAAGCTATCATTTGAGAAAGAAAAAGGACAAAAAATGAGTAGTTACTGCACTCTGGGACATCTTAAAGTTTTTTATTTTGTATAACTATTTCTTATTTTGCTCTTTATGAAGGCAGGCATGGGGGTGTTTTCAATTTTTGTATTTTTCAGTTTAAATAGACTATTAGATTAACGTATTCAATTAACTTTAACTGTAACTTTGAGCTAATACGCTGTTTCTATAAGCATTATGTATGACCACCATCTCTTGGGGTTTTAGTGGGTTTTCTTTACTTTCACCATTAGTTTGTAGTTCCCTCCCCTTTTTTTCGTTGTAGTTTATAGAAAAAACAATTTAAAAAATCCCCTTTAGGGGGCAAAAAAAAAAAAAAAAGATCTCACACTCCAAAAGCCTTGCAAGGAAATCAAACATGCTGAGGTGTTTGCTCGAAGCTGCAGGAGACAGAGGTCTTTCACATCACCAGCTACCTGATCCTTTTAACTGGATGTGCCAGGGACAGAACCTGGGCTTTTCTGCATGCAAATCATATGTCCTCCCTCTGAGCTACAACTTCTCCTTTGCACTGCAGGTTTGTCAACAAGGCCAGTACCCGGAATGAAGCGTGTGCACCTAGAATCTGTCACACAATCTTCTGGGGGCCCCTCTTGTGTTTGGTGGCAGAGGTATAGGGTTTCTTTGATAAACAAGCCAGTATGAAAAAGCTGCCTGAAGACAAAAGTTATGAAAATCACTACCATAAATGTTCCTAACACTGAAATATTCAGTTTGCATAGAAAGATCAAGTCTTCTCTTTCAATTCTGTCTTAGGGACTAACTTTGGTTTTTTTAAAAATTATTACCCAGCACCCGGCAACCAGACGCATCCTTCTCTGAGCTTCCCGTATATTGGTTTCAACTGCTGATGTTGTGATAACTGGGTATGACTTTGTGATCTCTTCCCTCCACCCGAGCTATTTGTAATTTTGAACTAAATGAAAGTTAAGCATAAAAACATTTTGCCCACAGGGAATTCAGATTCTCAATGTGCTTTTAATAACTATTTGTAAAACATCTCGGAAAAATCTATGCCAACATGTTTAAGGGGGGGGAAATCAAATTACTATTGCCTTAAGATGTTATTCCGTTATCTAAACTTTATGAATCAGCCTGTGTGGCCCAATTATTGAGCTAATCTAGCCAGCAATGCTTTAGAATGGATTGTAAATACAGACAAGCCTTTATTTAATTTGCCTAATATTTTCTTTAATAAAGATGCTTGTTAGCGAGTCTTTCTTTAGCATCCCGTACCTTGTTATTTATGCAGTCAATCACATGTAATTTGAACTAGCGTTTTTTTTAGGAACATCTGCAGTGTTTCATTTTTCAAAACAAGCATATAGCAAAACAATGGCACAACAGAAAGTAACTTACAGAAGGATACTTAGAGCTGGTTTCACATGCTACTTTTGTCTGTTTTCTTCATTTGGGGAATTAATCTAACAGTGCAGTCCTAAACAAGATTACACCCTAAACTCAGTCTATGGATTTAGAAGGATACAGCTCTGTTTAGGACTGCACACAGTAAATGTATGAGTGCTGTGGTGTGGAAGTGGACTTCACAGATCTCTACTGTGCTTACTTCCACAATCCTGAAAGGAGAAATTGTTGGGATTTGCAAGTTCTCTTTCTGTAGTCATGAAAGAATTGATATGTTTGTTTATGCATGCTACTGTCCTAGCTAGTTAAGTTAGGGACCCAGTGGTAGAATCTGCATGTATTTCACATCAGAGTATGGTGGTAAAATGCATAATTAATTAGCATTGGGATTCTCCAATTGGGTAATCAATACATTGGTTGTGTCCAGACAGGCAGGTTGCTGCGGCAGTATCCCATGGAGAAAAAAGCCACTGGAGTTAGATGCGCTTCATAGCATTCACACCGGTCCTGCAATGCCAGCTGCATCGGGTAGCTGGCCTGTGAGGGCCGGTTCACATGGCTACCACCACACCACGAGCATGGAGCCATGGCTGATGCACCCCTCTGATTGGTTGGGTTTCTGAAAATGGCATACTGCCGTGCCGGAAATGGGAGGGCCATTCACATGCCTCCTGTGCTTCCGTGGCGCAGCCGGCCAATCAGATGCTGGAAAAGCTGCCATGAAAGCACCTCACCTGGGAAACCACCAGATTTCCCCGGAAGCTTTCTAAGCCAACGGGGAGTCATTCTACCACGAGGTGGGTACGGATGGCTGTTAGGTGCCAGATGTGCGTGTCTGATCATGCTGGTTTGATCCTGAGGGGAGGAGTGACTGTGTCAGGGCAAGCTGCCTGTGTGATCACACCCACTGGGGATGGACTAGAGAGTAAGCATTCGGTTTCAGTTTTATTGCTCTTTGTTCTTCTCTAGTTTGTTCTCACGTGAGGTTTAGAAGATGTAGCTTAGAGCAGATAGTCAGGATGTTTATCCTATGTTTGTTTTCTTTAACCTCCCAGTAAGCCCTCCCTCATTAGTAAGTAATTAAAGTCTTTCTTTTAAAGTTAATACATATGTGTGTGCTGCTATATGTCATTTCTGCACCTTGGCTGACAACATATAATGGAGGACAGAGACCCTGCACCATGAGTGGTTGTGTAGAAGAAAGGACTTCAGCAGGTACAGTTTTCTCATCACTGGCTGGCAAGCATTCAGTTACCCTTCTTCATACCAATTAAAAGCACTAAAACCTGAAATTCTTGATTGATCTTTTTATTACTTGTTTAAAACATTTGCACCCCCTCTCCACAACCATAAGGTGGCTCACCTCAATAATATATAACTGAGCAGTCAGGGAGACATAAAGCTGCCTTATACTGAATCGGACCCTTGGTCCATCAGAGTCAGTATTGTCTACTCGGATTGGCAGCAGCTGTCTAGGAGCTCAGGGTCTTTCACATCACCTATAACCTGGTCATTTAAAAAAAAAAAAAAAAGGAGATGCTGGGAATTGAACCAGGGACCTTCTGCATTCAAAGCAGATGTGCTACCACAGAACCATACATGTGGATCTATCTGGGAAGTTTGCTTAGAGCTGAACATAGGGCAGAGACTAGGAGCTTTTCCACATTCTAATTTACCTCGCTTGTGTATTCCTGTGGCTTTGAGATTTTTTTCCCTATTCCACACATTTTGCTTCCTCTAGTGATTGATTCAATATTACATTATGGTATGTCCAGCATATCTCCCTGCAGATTTAAACTGTGGGAAGATATGCCCAACATAAAGCTGTGTAACATCAAATCAACCACTAGAGGGAGCAAAACACATGCAGAACAGGGAAAAAAACCTCCGAAGCACTAAGAAGAAGAAGAGAAGAGATTGGATTTATAACCCACCCTTCACTACCCCAAGGTGTCTCAGAGCAGATTACAAACTCCCTTCCCTTCCCTTCCCCTCCCCACAACAGACACCCTGTGAGGTAGGTGGGGCTGAGAGAGCTCTTGACAGAAACTGCTCTTTTTTGGGAACAGCTCTTGTCAGAACTATGGCTTGCCCAAGGTCATCCAGCCAGATGCAAGTGGAGGAATGGGGAATCAAACCCGGTTCTCCCAGATTAGAGTCCGTGCACTTAACCACTACACCACAACACACAGGCGAGTTAAATGGGAATGTGGAAAAGCCTTGATATCCAAGATAAGTTTGATTTTGGGTGCAGAGGCAAAGGGGAAGGATGGATGCTTTTATGCCTTACTCTTCCCAGAAGCATCAGGCTGGTGTTGTTCCAAACAGCTTGCTGGACTAGTGAGCTTTCGGTCACATCCATCAGCATCCTTCCTAGGCTCTTAACAAGCCTAATAAAATGTCCGTACAGGGAAAAAATAAATTCACAGTGCTAAAAGTTAAATCACAATGTATTGTGCTAAGCAGATCACATCTATCAAATGCTCTGCTGAACAGGATTTCAGAAGGCCAGGAGTGACATTGTCAAGCCCCTCCTCACTGAGGCCGTTCCATAGCCTTGTAAATGCCCATTGCAGTAAACAGCCTGTCATTTGCTGGCGTTAACCTCACTTCATACAACAAAGGTATTTAAATGCAGAGCCTTTGCTAAAGGTTTTAATAGCCTTGGTCCTTACAGGATCTGCAACCAACTGTGTGGCCTGCAAAGAACCTCTAAATCTCTCACTTCCTTTAGGGTGGAATCATTTAGTTCATCTTTTCCACTTTGGATTATCTTCCCATAAATGACTGAAGAGTTTACAAACATTGATGGTCATAACAAGCAGTGCTAACTGCCTGTATATAATCAACACCTTCAATCAAAAATTTTCTGGGAACTGAGATTTATCCTCTTCTTGGCATGACAAGTTGGAAAGTTTGTTGTTGTTCCATAGCCCAAATTGCATGAATGCCACTGGCAGCTCCAGATGTTGAAGAAGCAGATTCTGGATAGTCATCATGGGAAAATACTACATTTTTGGAGCAGTTTTTACACTGAGAACCATAAGCAAGTTTGGCTTGTTACCCACTGCAGTAAGCACGTGGAGGTCCACCAGTTCTAGCTTGTCATATCAGCTCTCAAAAAAAAAATTATAAGCTTATACAAATTAAACTACCATGCAAAAAGCTAGATACTTTACTAAGGCAAGTCACTAAGGGTATGGTAGGGAACCCACTTCCAACCAAGATCAGGGCCCCACAGACCGCCAGCAGTTCCGCAGGGCCGTGAAGATGGAGCTTTTCCACCAGGCATTCCAGTAGGAGCGGCACCTATTGGCCAAGCCTGAGCTGATCTGCCAGCTGAAGCTATTAAAAGTGGCTGCACTATGGAACGTGTTTATTGTATTGCACCGCCAATGATGTACAAATGGTTTTATAAGGTTTATGTATTTTATTCTGAATTGCATATTGTTTTATTGGTTTTATGTAAGCCACCCTGAGCCTGCCTTGGCGGGGAGGGTGGGGTAAAAGTTAAATAAATAAACAGTGAAGAAAATGGGACAGTTTTCCTAGTGTAGCATGTCTTCAGTTAGAGAAATGGGCAGTCTGATGCTATTTGTGTTTATTCAGAAGCAAGTCCCAACTGGTTCAAGAGAGCTAACTTACAAACAGCAGTTGCAATTTTCACTTGGAAGAAAATTGTCCCCAACTTTCTCTTTTCCCAGGCTAGCCAAACTTTCTCAAATCTTGGAAGCTAAGCAGGATCAGCCCTGGTTAGCACTTGGAAGGGAGACCACCAAGGAAGACTCTTATGGTGACCTTGTAGGGTTTTCAAGGCAATAGATGCTCAGAGGTGGTTTGCTATTGCCTGCCTCTACAGAGTCTTCCTTGGTGGTCTCTATGACTTGGGGCACTTTCCACTAGCAGTTCCCTGTAATAACCACAAAGATGATGTTTATGGTTAGAGGGCATGTGTGGTTGATTTCCCATGCTGCACAGAACCAGGATCACTCTTTCACCAGTGGAGGAAGTTGTTGAAGAAAGATTTCCACCAGTAGAGGAAGAAGAGGGTGACTTTGCCCAGTTTCCCCTCCTTACTATAGTCTCCCATGCAGCATTTTATTTGTTTGTTTGCTTAAGTCATTTATACCCGACCTTTCTCCCCAGTGGGAGCCCAAAGTGGTTTACATCATTTTCATTTCCTCCATTTTGTCCTTATAACCACCCAGGGAGATAGATGAGCTTGTGAGAGTGTTTCTGACACAAGGTCACCCAGCAAGCTTCCATGGTACAAGTGGGGATTCAAGCCTGGTCCTCCCAGATTCTAGTCCAACACCCTTAACCACTACACCACACTGGTACAGCATGGCATTTTGTCCACCTGGGCAACAGGAAAACAAAGGAGGTGTAGTTAGAGTGTTGGACTAAGACATGTGAGATCTGGGTTCAAACATGAAGCTGCTTTTATATTAAACCAGACCATTGGTCTATCAAGGTCAGTATTGTCTAATTTTACTGGCAGCTGCTCTCCAAGGTCTCAGGCAGTGGTCCTTCACATCACCTACCAATGTTGTCTCTTCCCTGGCACCAGCTCTCCAGTGTCTCAGGCAGAAGTCTTTGACATATCTACTATGTGATCCTCTTAACTGGAGATGCTGGGGATTGAATTTGGGACCCTCTGCATGCAAAGCAGATACCCTACCAATGAGTCATGGCACCTCAGCCATAAAACTTGCTGGGTGATCTTGGGCCTTCTCTCAGTCTAATCTACCTCATTGTTTTCTTGTTGGGGCAAAGCTGAGGCAGAGAGAACCACGTATGTCACCTTGAGCTCCTTGGGAGGAAATATAAGACAAAATGCAACATACAGATAGAACTGCCTCCACAAGTGCAGTTCATAAGATCCAACCCTATGATTCTGTGTTTATGTATAATCCATATTGACAGACAAAATTAACAGAATCGCCCACATAGAGTGACTTTTCACTGCTTGGTACCATAGGATTGCTCTGGAACAATGTATAACCAAGCGGTTTTCAGCTGCATAATGTACTGGAAAAGAGAGGGGGAAATTCTAATGTCTGTACCAGTGGTGCTCGCTCTGTGACCTTCTGAGAGCCACAGTTACAACTATCAGAAACCAAAAGAGACATTTGACTACTGTTAGCCCTGTGCACCCCTCTACCAAACATGTGCATACAATAAGACAAGATAAAAGCACTAAATACTTAACAATTATCTTGGAAGCATCCACTTGATTTTCCAGGCCTTTTACTTCTATCACTAGCATGCAGCCTGCAGCTCGTCTGCCTTCCTATCTCTCTGGCAGTGGATGTTTCAAGGTGGGAAGGGAATCACCAGTCAAGCAACAAGCCTCACCAGGCAATAGCCTTGTCCTCTGGGACATGAGGCAGGTGCCCCATTGAGGAATGGTGCTCAAAAGAGCCACAGGTTAGTATGTCAAACAGCCACATATGGCTCTGAGCCACTGAGTGAGTATCACTGGTCTGGACAATACTTTTGGCACGCTGCTTAATGTATGCAGTAACATGGGTTATGGGCTACCTTTCACATGTCAAGGGGATGGTCCTTTTTGTGGCCCATGGATAATGAGATGTTCCCTCCCCAGTGTATCCTTGGAGCCAAACTATACATTGTGATATTTCATTTGTTTACACTCATACAGCAGCTATGAGGAACTACTTTTAAAAAGAAGAAGAGATTGGATTTATACCCCACCCTTCACTACCCAAAGGAGTCTCAGAGAGGTTTACAAACTCTTTTCCCTTCCCCACCCCACAACAGACACCCTATGAGGTAGGTGGGGCTGAGAGAACTTCTGACAGAACTGCTCTTTTTCAAGAACAGCTGTGCCAGAGCTTGTGACTGACCCAAGGTCACATCAGAAGGTGCAAGTAGAGGAGTGGGGAATCAAACCCGGTTCTCTGAGATTAGAGTCCACGCACTTAACCACTACACCAAACTGTAGTGAGAGATCAAGAGAGAGATCAAATGGGCTTGGAACAGCACCATGGGGAGGGGGGGAGGGTTCCTGCCTTTGTCCCCAAGCAGTTTTCACATTAAACCCATAGTGGGGGGGTTATTATTTCAGTTTTTGCATGAGAAAACTGCTGGGGGGGACAGGAACCCTTCCTCAGTCCGTAGCTCTGTTCCAGCGCTCGCTCGCTCGCTCGCTCTCTCTCTCTCTCTCTCTCTCTCTCTCTCTCTCTCTCTCTCTCTCTCTCTCTCTCTCTCTCTCTCAGCAGTTCCCCATAGCTGCTGTGTTGCTGCAGGGAACATGGGGAAATGAGTATAAGCCACCACAAACCCCATTCTGAGGGAGGGGCAGGATAAAAATAGAATAAAATAAATAAACAAATGAGTGAGTGAGTGAGTGAGTGAGTGAGTGAGTGAGTGAGTGAGTGAAA
This sequence comes from Gekko gecko, assembly GCA_029375565.1. Lineage (NCBI taxonomy): Eukaryota > Metazoa > Chordata > Lepidosauria > Squamata > Gekkonidae > Gekko > Gekko gecko. Next base: position 118,447,453 of record JAPDNY010000008.1, read on the forward strand.
AAGATAACATATAGTTTGGCCCTCAGTTTCACAGTGGTAGAACAATGCCTGTTCAAAAATAATAGAATAAAATTAGTTAAGAACATAAGAGCCGCCAATGTTGGATCAGGCCAATGGCTCATCTAGTCCAACACTCTGTCACACAGTGGCCAAAAATACCAGGTGCCACCAAAAATACCAGGTCCAGCAGTGGGGCCAGGACGCTAGAAGCCCTCCCACTGTTTATTCTTATTGGCTTAGCCTCTGAATTTTTTTCCCTTAAAGGAAACGGAAAACATAAATTCTGAGTTGCTCAACATTTGCCATTTGTTAATATAATTAACCATAGCTTACTCCGATGATTTGCATCTGAGTGACAGAAGAGAGGACTTTATGATATGTCAGGAACATCCCAGCTTTGTGTCTGACTGGAATTTTTTATCTATCCCTCATTAAATGACTATACCCTGTGACTTTATAAGCACTGGAAGTCAAGGCGAGTCATTGCTAACTGACAATTCTGAATTACAGAAGATGATAGGTTACCAGCAGATGACTCAAGTTGAATAAGACGGACAAATTGGTTCATTTGCTGCTGCCTGCACAAGTTTTATATGTGATTATTTTACAAGCTATGGAACAAATTCTGTTCCTGGCTATGCCATTTTAATTAACTGAACTACAATTAGCAATGGTGCTTTAGATTTTTTACCTGGGTAAATAATTCTTTCTACAGTCACCAGAACTGGTGAGGAAATATCTATGAGTGTCTGAGTAGTCCTTCCACTGGAGAAAGGAGTTCTTCCACCAGCGCAAGATTCTGCAGCATAGGGTTCTAGAGCCAGATGTAGCTCAGCGTGGAACCAAATATGGCTCTTTTAACTTGTTAAGACAAGCTATGATATATTGGAGGGGTAGGTGAGATGCTAGAATAGCCAGTACAAGAAGGGAATTGCAGGAAAATATTTGTATTGGAATAAAGGATTCTTAGAGATTCTTAGAGATGCTTAGAGATCCTGCCAACCTAGCAGTTCGAAAGCAAGAAATTGCAAGTAGATAAATAGGTACCACTTTGGTGGGAAGGTAACAGCGTTCCGTGCACCTTGGTGTTTAGTCATGCCGGCCACATGACCATGGAAATGTCTTCGGACAGCGCTGGCTCTTCGGCTTTGAAACGGAGATGAGCACTGCAACCCTAGAGTCGGATTCGACTGGCTTTCGAGCAAGGGAACCTTTACCTTTACCTTTTAGAGATGCTTTATAGAAAGGGAAACGACAGAGTGAACAGCTGCCAGTAACCCAAGCATGGGCCATGCACAGATTTAAGCCATGCACTAAAACAATTGCACAGGGCACTTCTGTTTGTGTTTTCTTACTATTGGTGAGACCTTGTGTGTGCCACTTCCTAATAAAGGTCTCGCAATAATCAGTCCCTTCCTATCCAAAATAAGGCCACTTTGTGCTACACATTAAGACTACGAGGGCTCTGTTTTGCTCATGGTTTGCTCTTGGTTTGGTTCCTGGATTGGCATAGCAGACTGAACTGTGACACCAGGACATGTACGCCCAATCCCCCAGCATAGTGGTGCGTAGGACCACAAAGGCCCTCTTCAACATTTTAGTTTCCCTAATTCCACTGGACAAAGCATGATATCTGAAAACACATGCCTCCTTAGTAAATACAGCATGTTAACTGGTTCTTCATAACAGCTTCCTAAGTTTCTACAGTAGGTCTGCATAAGTTGTGCTACCACACTGAGCAGGCAGTGCATTAATCAGGCACTGTATCCTGCCAAGTGATTGTCCACTCTCTCTCTTTTTTTTTTTTGCAGTCCTAAGCAGCAGGACCTTGACTAAGACAGCCGGCTAATGGACACTTTCTTGGGAGTGAGCTCCATTGAATCGCATGGGATTTACCCCCAACTTTAAGTTGCCAGCCCCAGGTGGGGCTTGGAGATCTCCCAGAATTACAGGTGATTATACTCCATTGAAGTCTTTCACCCCCCAGTCTGGTGTAGTGGTTAAGTGCATGGACTCTAATCTGGGACAACCGGGTTTGATTCCCCACTCTTCCACTTGCAGCTGCTGGATGACCTCAGGCAAGCCATAGTTCTGTCAGAGCTGTTCTTGAAAGACCAATTCTCTGAAAGGTCTCTCAGCCCCATATAACTCACAGGGACAAATTTCCCACAACCAGCTGCACCGCCCTCGCTCTTTCCTTTCCCCCAATTGTATTCATCAATTTCCCGCTAATTGCTGTGTGGCCGCATTTTGACTTGCAGCATCCCCCAATTTCCCCCGCGTCTTCTCTATCTCAAAAAACAAGGATCAAGAAGACGCGGGGAAAATCGGGGGATGCTGCAAGTCAAAATGTAGCCGCACAGCAAGTAGTGGGAAATTGACAAATACAATCGGGGGAAGGGAAGAGCGAGGGCGGCGCAGCTGCTTGTGGGAAATCGGTCAGGGTGTCTGTTGTGGAGAGGAGAAGGGAAAGGAGTTTGTAAGTCGCCCTGAGACTCTGAGTGAAGGATGGGGTATAAATCCAAACTCCTCCTCCTCTGCCTCTCCTCCAAAACCCATTCTCCAAACTAGGGTTGCCATCTTCCAGGTGGTGGCTGGAGATCTAGAATTACAACTGATCTCCAGGCAACAGAGATAAGTTTACCTGGATAAAATGGTCACTTTGGGAGGTGGATTCTATGGCATTGTACCCCACTGAAGTCCCTCCCTCCCCAAGCCCCACCCTCCTCAGGCTTCCCCCCTCAGTATTCCCAACCCATAGCTGACAACCCTCTTCCAAGTAAATCTGATCATGATTGCTACCATTACCCCAGAAGGGCTATGTGGCTAGGCTCAGTTCGGTGGTTCACAAGTCAGGCAGATCTGTCCTGAAGCAGCCACCCATTTTCTGTCAAATAGATGCTCCATGTTCATCAAGGAGCAAACATTTTTCAGAAGGTGCAGAGTAGCTTCCCGTTTGGTTGAGGGAATAACCAGCTAGTGCCTATGGTGTGACATCAGAGAGAATGGTGAAAATGTAAGCATTGTTGACATGTGCAAACGAACATGCACATACACACTTCAGCATGAAACCGATCAGCTTTTCAGCAGCAGCTTTGCTTGTGTAGAGGAACCCATCCTTTCTCTGAGAACGAGCATCCAGCCTTGTACCCGTCTTGCTCAGCAGACTCTACATCTCTGTCACTTTTCGTAAATCATAAATAAAAAATCAATAATCTCAGAACACGGTTGATGCTGACCAGCCCAGACAAAGTGATGGCGATGGAGCTTGCAAGAGCATTACAGGAATTTGCCTTTCAACAGCTTTTGGCCTTCCACTCGTCAATAAAGTACAGTCATGTTGGGGAAGGGGAGGCTCCACGTCAGTACAGTCGGACATCACCTCCGTCAGTTTAGCCTGGGGATTTCTCCTAAGGCAGGGGAATGTCCAGAACAACAACAGAATTTCTGGCCTGTCCAGGATTTCTAACTCTGCTCCTGGTGTGTGTATGTGTGTGTGTATAAAGTGCCATTAAGTCACAGCTGATTTATGGCAATCCCAAAAAGAGGCTTTCAAGGCAAGTGAAAAGCAGAAGTGAAAAGCCATTGCCTTCCTCTGCAGAGTCTTCCTTGGTGGTCTCCCATCCAAGTACTGGCCCTGCTTAGCTTAGACTTATGGCAACCCCAGCAAGGGGCTTCCAAGGCAAGTGAGAAGCAGAGGTGGCCTGCCACTGCCTTCCTCTGCAGAGTCTTCCTTGGTGGTCTCCCTTCCAAGTACTGACCCTGATTAGCTTATGACACCTGACCAGTTCAAGCTATACTATGCCATCTTCCCTCCCACTAGCCTCTATAGAGGAGATAATTTTCATTCCAGTGTTTGGTCCGCCAAATAACAGTAACAGGAAGCCAGTTTGGTGTAGTGGTTAGGAGCGTGGACTCTAATCTGGGAGAACTGGGTTTGATTCCCCACCTCTTCATATGCAGCTGCTGGGTGACCTTGGGAAAGCCACAGTTCTTGCAGAGCTGCTCTCAAGAGCAGGTCTCAAAGAGCTCTCTCAGCCCCACCTATCTCACAGAGTGTCTGATGTGGGGAGAGGAAGGGAGGGAGATTATAAACTGCTCTGAGACTTTGAGTGAAGGGCAGGGCATAAATCCCATCTCTTCTTCTCTTTATCTCTTCTTCTATTGAAGAGTTAAATTACGTAAGAACATAAGAGAACATAAGAGAAGCCAATGTTGAATCAGGCCAATGGCCCATCTAGTCCAACACTCTGTCACACAGTGGCCAATAATACCAGGTGTCATCAGGAGGTGCAGCAGTGGGGCCAGGACACTAGAATTACTGTATCACCATACATGTTCAAGTAAAAGCTCTTGCTGGAACCATCCACTAACTGTCACTACATTAAAAGGAAGAACGGCTTCATGTTTTTTGGACATACCCTGAGTATTGCAGTACTATTTGCCACCCTAGACACATGAGGTATGAAGGGAAGGCATGACGTAGGAAGGGAAGAGTATATGGTTGAAATATACAAGAAGGTCACAACCACTAGTGTTCTTCAATGCACATCTATCACATTTGATGACCAATCACTCTCTCTCTCTCTATCAACCTAACCTACCTCAACAGGTTGTTGTAAGAATAAAATGGTGGACAGAAACACTGTATACTGCCCTATTCTCCCCATATCACTTTAAGTGTTTGCTGTGGCAAACAGCTGTGATATATATCTGGGTCCTGACTGTGTCCGAAGAAAGGTGGGATATATAAATACCCCAAATAAATAAATATTGACATATTTGTTGTAAACCAGGCATCTGTGTACCCTGTGGAATGGCATTATTATGGGGTAATATTGTACTGAAAGGCACTATGGTGAAGTGACTAGAATGTTGAACTAGGCCCTGGAAGATATGGGTTCAAATCCTTGCACAGTCATGAAGCAAACTGAATGACCTGGGACCAGTCTCTCTCGCTCCTTAGAAGAAGAGGAAAATAAAAATTTATAGATAGGTGATATAACCTGTTAAATAGTGGGTTTAACATGGAAGAGGCAAAGACATAGTGATTTCAACAAGCAATTTATTGCATCTCAACAGGAATGCTTTACATGGGGCAACTGCCCTAACTATATAACTTAAGCCACTCCCAGCCCCCAGGCTCCAGATTGGCTGGCTGCCCTCAGGGGCCAATCCACAGGCAGGTTCCAGGACCCTGCCTGCCTTTGTTCTGGGGCTTCAAGCTCCAACTAGGTTGCCTGCCCAGACAAGCCCAGACATGCCTCCCCATGCTCCATCTAGGTGGCCTGCCAGACAAGTCCAGGCATGCCTCCTTACACTAGCTAATAGTACCAGCAGCAGTTAAGCTTGAGTGGAAGATTGCACAGGTCCAGACATAACACAACCTAAAATCTTAGCAACATCTTTAAAGAATATTGTTTGGCAACAGTGGCAAAAGCATAGTGTTTCATTCCTGTACAAGTGGGAGTGCCTGTGACTCAATAGTAGAGCATCTGCTTTGTACACAGAAGGTCAAAGATTTAGTCCCCCGAATCTCCATTTAAAAGCAATTGTCAGTAGGTGATGGAAAAGAAGAAGAGTTGGGTTTTATACCATGCTTTTCTCTATCTTAAGGAATGTCAAAGCGGCTTACAATCTCATTTCCCTTCCTCTACCCACAACAGACCTCTTGTAAGGTAAGTGGAACTGAGTTCTGAGAGAACTATGACTGGCCCAAGGTCCCCCAGCAGGCTTCACATGGAGCAGGAGTGGGGAATCAAACCCAGTTCGATTAGAGTCTGCCGCCCTTAACCACTACACCAGGAACCAGTGCCTATAATGTGAAAGACCCTTCCCAAGACCCTGGACAACCACTGTCAATAGCTAGTATTTAACATAGCATCATTATTACTCCAATTTACCAGTTTATTTTAAAATGTTCTATCCAGCACCAAAAATACACATACCTTTCAAGAGCAATATTTGAGCCCAGTAGCATCTTAAAGACCAACAAGATATTCAAGGGTATTAGCTTTTGAGAGTCAAAGCTCCCTTCATCAGATAGCTTTCACGATGGCTTGTGAAATAAGCATATAATTAAGATCAATTGAAAACTAATTCACACAGTAATAATATAGCTTTTTCCAATGGCTAGCAGCACATTACACACAGAGATACACATAAATCAAAGGCAAACAGCTCTGGGAAGGGAGTTACATAAGCAAGACATTACTGCAGGAAATGTTCTATCTCTGGTCATCACCTCATCTCTTGATGGTCAGGGGCACACCAAAAAGGGTCTCAGTTGAAAACATTAACCAGCAGGCAGACTGGAAGAGGTCTTTTAAGTACCTTGTCCCTAGACCGTCTAGGGATTTAAGGGTAATAGCCAGCATTTTGAAGGATGTTCAGAAGCAAACAGAGAACACATAAAGATCTTTCAGTTGCATGTCTAATTCCAAACCAGGCCATAGATTGTGGATTAATAGATCTGTAAAATGGAGCTACGGACAGATAGGGAGGGTTACTCTAGGAAGTCCTAGGTTTGCAGAAAAATCAGAAATCTTTAAAAAAAACAATCAGGGGGATTAAAACTCTTCAAAATAATAGAAACAAAGCTCGTCACTTTAAGAAAAGAATGCCTACCGAGCTCTTAGTTGCCATTTTGGAGGTTGCTAGGCAATCACACAAATATTGATGAGTCTTCCAAGTCTGGGTTTCTGTAAAGCAAAGACAAAGTTCTCACACATGTGGACATGGAGGCCTGAAGAGCCCTAGAAAGGGTCCAGTCCCTTTCCCTGAAAGTGGAAGACTCACCAGGGACAAGCCCAGTAATGATCACCACAGACTCACGATCTACAACTCTTGGCCCTGCCAGGTGGCCACCACACACCTGGGCCCAGCCCAGCAGTCACAGCACTTTTCCTAGGGTCCAACTTTTCCTGGGGTCAGTCTGCCAGGAGGATGGAAGCAGGGAAAGCTGAAGATGGGGGAGCAGTTAAAGGTAGGCTGGCTGGAGAGTGGAAAGAGAGAAGAAAGCAGGAAAGTGGGTAGGATTTGGGGGCTGCCAGGGAAGTGACAGAGGTCATAATGGGGAGGGAATACAGAGGAAAATAAGATGCCCCTCGCAAGTCCTTGTGACTCCCCTGCTTGTACTGATAGGTTCTCAGTTGCTCGTGCCAATCAGTAGTCTTGCTGTTGCTTCCAAACACTCTCCAAGGCAGGCCCATGTTAATCTGAGGATAATTATAGTACATGAGATACACCATAAATGGGGTCATGTTAGCCTTGTCATGAAAAAGACTGAACATCAGCATAGTGAGTCTTCAATATGAGAAGCTATAGAGACCTGGCAGTCAAAAATGGTCAGCCTTAAGAATTAGCTTCCTCATTAATATGTACTAATAGTTCTACAAAGTGATAGTAGTTCATAAAGAAGTTGAATAAAGTGGCTCCATTAAAAATATCATTGCTTTATTCCAGGAAACTTTAACTAAAGAATTATGGGCATCTCATAAATCCTAAACATAACCAAAGACAGATCCTCTCATTTACTATTGCTGAGATTTCATTTACTTACCTACCATGCTAATGAGCCGCTGCTCAGGGACTACTAATTAGATCCAGTTTATTTTTGTCACTGAAATTAATTTCTTCAGCTCAGCTTCTAGAACTAATCTGATATTTTCCCAGTTTTAAATGGTATGAAGACAAAGCTTTCCACCAGCAATAAAAAAATGTCTTGGGGTTTCTTATCTCTTTTATAGTTTATGTTCATTCACATCCGAAATGCATTTATCTGTGGATTCCAACACAGAGAATGACTCAGTTACATTTTTTAAAATATGGGGATTAAAATATTGTTCAGACTTTATGATTTCTCATGAGGTTTCTGTTGTGTATTAAGATGAAAAAGATGGCCGTGGCCGCGAGCCAGGCCATGCGGTCGGACAGACCCTCGGACCTTCGGTCCTAAAGACAATAGGGCACACCAATGGATCCTAGGGCACACCAATGGGCTCACCTGGATCCGAAAGGGAACCAGTTGAAACAAAGACTTGTAAATAGAGCCAATTACGGGTGATGGGTGTGTGTGGGTGTGGTACTGGTGTATGCATATAAACCGGGCACAGACCAGCAAAAAGCATGCTTCATTCTGCTATGTAATCAATAAACGTCTTGCTGATTTCACCATGCTGAGCCTCGGCCTCAGTACTTTTCAGTTTCATAAACAGAACTCCAAGATCTATTGACACCCATTTCTGTTGTTCATGGAGGGGTTTCGTGCCCTCCTTCTGGGAGTGGACTGAGCCATCAAACCAAAGAGTGTGTTTTTCCTAGACGTTCATTGGCTGGTTGGAATGAATACATGTGTGTACCCTCTATTGTACTGCAGATTATGCTGTCTACTTTTAATGGTTTTTTAAATACTCCTTTACTTACTGGATTTCAAGAGGTCTACCCAGAATCCCATTAAGGACTTGATCAACGGGACCTTCTCCAAGGAAAGTATTCTTAGGATTGTACTGCCCAGATAGTATTTATGCTACATGCTTTCACTGAAGTGGTTTTTAAGACTTTTAAGATGCGACTGTTTTTTAAATTGGTATTTAGGTTGCTGCAAGATAGGCAGTGTGACATGATTAGAATGTTGATCTGGGCTTTGGAAGGTCCAATTACAAATCTCCACTCAGCCATGAAGCTTGCTGAGTGATCTTGAGCACATTGCTGTCTCTGAATGAGGGAAAATGTTGTGTGTCGCCCTGAGCTCCTTGGAGAAAGAGCAGGGGAAATGCACCTAATCACAAATATTTATATTTGTAACTGTTTTGCATATTAATTTGCCCTTGTTTGTCATAAACTGCCCCAAGAACCATATTTGGTATTGCCTGTGCAGGACACAAATGCTTCAAATAAATAAATAAAGTGTCAGGCTGACTAAGGCCAAGACCCACAAGGCGGTGTGGAAAAGGGAATGGCTTATAGATTGGCAGGGCCAGGAAACCAGAAAGGATGTACAGGGTCAGGGAAATGGAGTGGGGCCAGATAGATCTGCATGGAGATGCTTTTCTCTACAGACAAGTTTGCCCTGAGGGGGACAGATAGCTATACAGAGACTGGAACCAACCATAGTAGAATGGAGTAGGAAAAGGAATGGAACCCATAAAGCTGTTTGGACACAAGAATTTATCTGGCTTCCTAAGGAGATCCAGAATGCAGCCCTAAGCAGAAGATTTTTGTTTTGTTTTGTTTTGCATCAAGTCGCAGCCAACTTATGGCAACCCTATGGGGTTTTCAAGGCAAGAGACATTCAGAGGTGCTTTGCTGTTTCCTACCTCTGCACAGAGACCCTAGACTTCCTTGGTGCTCTCCCATCCAAATGCCAACTTGGGCTGACCCGGCCTAGCTTCCAAGATCTGATGAGATGGGCTTAAAAGGATGTAATTCTGCACAGGATTCCACGGACAATGACTTAAGGACCCAAAGTCCAGTTCAACAGTGAACCAATCTTAAAAATCAAGATTGGATCCTTGCTCATTTCTGAAATTACCTGAGTTCAGCTGTAAATGATGGCGGCATCTGCAGGATTGACCCGTAATGTCTAGCTGTGCCCTAAACTATTCAAGTGGAGGAGCCCTTGTCTCTTAGTCACCCTAATTGTTCCCTGCCATGAAAGAACAAAGTCCTTCTGGGTAAACCTTCTGGGTATGCGCTCAGCACAAGAGCATTCTCTTTTTTTTAAAGAACCTTTTCAGCTGATAAATAACTGTCAGCTAATGACTAAAATCCGAATCTTGGTAAACATGTCAGCAAAGCTCTGGCCCATCCAGACATTTTGTTTTGTTAATATAAATAATGCATTAACAACTGAACAGTTTGGACTCCGTCCAAGCCACTCTGCTGTAAGTGCTTTGTTCAATTTTACCAATGATATTTACTCCTATAAACAGTGCCTCGGAGTTTTCTTGTTTATTTGCTTGTTTCAGGTCTTTTTATTTCACTGGATGAAGCTGAAAGAAGGCCAAGAGGGTTGCAGGTTCATTCACGGCAGAGCTGGCTTTCCATTCACCCATCCTTTTTGGTCCTTTTCACCCGAGAAAATCTTAAACAAGCCCATTGCCAAATGTTGCCCATTTACAAGCCCACGTTTTATATGAGATATGACCAGGAATAAATGGCTCCAGATGTCTCAGGACAGCTAAGAGTCAGACGCTGGAAATGCTATTTCATGGCTATTTTTAGAGGGGGAGGGGAGCCACAATTAGAAGTACGGAGGGCCTCTGTTCATCTCGTTCTTGAGCTGCCCAAAGTGTTATTTTGAGGTTCTTGACATCTGTGTTATTTAAAATTTGCTGACTGATAGATATCTACTGTCATGCAATGGAAAAACAATATTTTTGCTGAGTGTGCTGTCAGTTTTCATTAGATGTCTGAAGCGTTTCCCTGTACTACTTGGTTTGCCAACCACATGCCTTTGAAGCTAAGTAAAGTCCTTCCTTGCCGTACTCAAAAATGTGCTTGGGGACCTCTATGAAGCTAAGCACCTGCTTAAAGGTTGTTGTCACTGTTTGCCAGACTCAATGGCTGCACCTGAAAGGTTGCTAAAGGTTTAGGACACTTTCCTAAATACTTATTTATTCAATTTAATCTCGTCATAAATTCTTGCCTGTTCCACTCTTAATGGTTTGGAGGACCAAGCAGATCGTTTCTATGGGTTGAAAGACTTTCACCTGTGGAGTATGAATTTCTTGCTTCCCCGCTCCCATTGCAACCCAAAATATCCTGCAGAATGCTGGGGGGGGGGCAGGGGAACACCAGGAACAGCCTTTCGGGGGCATCTTGGGCTGCAGCAGTATGGAAGAGGTGAGAAAATCACATTGGACAAAGCAGAGATCCTTCAACCCTACTGGTTTCAAGCCAAACCCAGTTTCCTAGGACATCTGTCTGCGCCAGTTCAACAGTAAAAATACAGAAGATGTTCTCTCACTATGGCCTGAGAAAACTCCAGGATTTGGGGGAGAAGAAAAAATAACGGATGAATGTGGGAGAGCTCAATGACACAAACTTAAAATTTGGATATGGTTAGGGATGAGGATAAAGCCCCAGGCCTTGTGAGAAAGGAGGGCACTGAGGAAGAATGTGAAGTTAGTGAAAGTGGCAGGACCCTGTCTATGTTCAAGAAGGGAGTTCCATGCCCAATGGACAGCAAAGGAGAATGGCTGTATCTGGTAGGAGGAGTGGAGGCTCAGCAGTAGAGCAGATGCTTTTAGGTTCCAGTCTCTGGCATCTTCTAATTCAAGCAGAAACCCTGGAGAGCAGCTACTACTAGCCATAGTGGACAGCCCTGAGCTACGAGGGCCAGTGCTCTGACTTGGCTGAAGGAAGGTTCCCAGATGACCCAAAGCAAGAGATGTTTAAGCATCTGAGGATAATATCGATGGGAAAGTGGAGGTGAGAGGAAGACATACATCAGGTATGAGGGCAGAGTTGTAAAAGGAGGCAAAGCTACAAAGAATGTTCGAGGACAATGTCTGTGCTGCCTGACTAAAAAGAAATGTAAAAGTGTAAACTTCTTCCAATGTCCTTCTTATCAAATAGCTGGCATTTATTGGTGAGGAGGGAGAATCATGCTTTTGGGGTTTTATTTATTTATTTATTTAATTTTATTTGTATCCTGCCCTCCCCATAAGCTTGGATCTTAAACCACTTTTCCACTTACAGAAAAAGAACACACCATCAAGTTGCAACTGACTCACAGTTGCATCCATGGGGCGTTCCAGGCAAGAGAAGAGCAGAGCTGCTTTGCCACTGCCTTCCTCCACAGAACGACCCCCCCACCCAGTTTTCCTTGGTTTGTCTCCCACCCAAGTAGTAACCCTGGCCAATCCTGCTTAGCTTCCAAGTTCTGCTGAGCTCAGGCTAAACTGGGCTGTTTGGGCTGCTTGCAGAAGAAGGTGGAAGCTAATTTTTGCCAATTCTTCTGTATCATTATAGCCTCCCACTTTGACCCCCAGCATAATTGTGGAGGTCCACTGACCTCCAGGAAAACAATTTGTGGGGGTCATAGATGACTGCACCAGATGAGAGGAAGCAAGAAAGTTACCCTTCATCGAGAGCAATTCCCCTTGTACAGCATAAGATCCAAACCCTTTCCCCCCCAAAAAATGTCTATGAATGACATAATCAAAAGAGCAGTAGGGTGGTTTCACACCCTGACATTCAGTCAGAAGCCAAAAGCGTGCAGAGGCAACAAGGGGTTAATGCAATGCAGTCAGAGTAAACTGCTTGTTCAGATACAAGCATCCTGTTCCAGACAGCTCATCAACACACTAATGGGACTTAAAGCGGTTGATGCCTCTTGCACAGTAACATAATGATGGCTGGACAGCCTGCGAGACCCATTAACTCTCATCCATGCTTCTAATTCTGTCTCGTGATAATGATTTCTTAGGACTACAGCAGTGGATTGGAATTCCATTTCCTTCTGCACCATTGTATTTTAATAAATTCATCAAGAGACCAACTGATATGTATACCGCACTACAGAATCACACACTTTGTAAAACGGAGACTGCCGGATGCTCAGTGCTTTGCCACGCAAGGTCTCCAAAGGAAGGTTCAAAAGAAATGCTGAAATCCCTCCTCACATAATGACAGCTTGGAAAATGGGAATGGTTTGAATGCAAATGGTTGGATTGTTTATTTTTGAACCAATGGTTCAAAGCATTGTATGATTTTGGATGTATTTTGAAGGGGAATCCAAGCAGGGGAAAGAAAAATCTGTAGCTATCATGTCTGGCTAAGGAAAACCATAAATAATTGTATTGAATTGGATGGAAATAATATTCCTAGTAAGAAATAATGGGTTGATCAAAGGCAAAAATTCTGCTTTTGCACAAGCAGAAGTGCAAGAAAAATACTATAGAAGCCATTTGTGCTACGTCAGACTTAATTCCCCTGCTCCTGTTTTCCCTTGTGGAAATACTAGTGTAACCCACTTCTGGTAGGGTTGCCAGGTCTGAGCTGGAAAATACCTGGAGACTTTGGGGGTGGATCTGGGAGAGGGTGAAGTTTGGGGGGGGGGCTCAGCATGGGACAGTGCCATAGAGTCCACCATTCAAACCAGCCAGTTTCTCCAGGGGAACTGATCTCTGTCAACTGGATATCAGTTGTAAAAGCGGGAGATCTCCAGGCCCCACCTGGAGGCTGGCAATCCTAATTTCTGGGCACTGCAGTATCTTGGAAGGAAATTGTTAGGTGTTGCGCACGAACTCACATAAGTGGAACTGTGCTAATTCTGTTTATGTTTCTGCTTTTGGATTGCTGAATCCAAGCCCATGTAGTGCTTGTCAGTAAGTTTGGAGTTTGTTCTTAATCATTAGGATATACAACCAATTAGTGACAAATCTGTCTCCCAACAAGGTCTCAGTGCAGAGTGGAGGGGCACTGAAACTCATCCATATCCTCCTCCTCCACCCACCAACCCAGTCACCTTTCAAGTAAATCATTTCTGTATCTATAGATTTTTATCCCACTCTTCCTTGGAAAAAACCTCAGGAAAGATTGCAGGATTCTCCCTTTTATCTTAAATCACATCTTCACACATTATGGAGTACACAGGTTGGTTCTGGGTCCCTGTCCTGGTCTAGAGGTAGCACACTCACATGTGAGTTGTGATTTCTCAGCTCATGGAGCATGGAGTACCCAATTAGGATCAGGACTGCAGTGCCTATGGCGAAGGTCTTCAGACTTCCCCCTGCACCATCGCCCCAGCCTGCAAAAGTCCTGGCGGGTGCTGTTGGGCCTGCTGGAAAAACCCATGTGTATCCCAGGGAACATGAGGATTCCCCAACTAGTACTCTCCTGCACTGTTTATTATTTATTATGATTTAAATGGCTTCCTAGATGTCTTTGGGGCTAGAATCCTTCAGGAAATACTGCTTTTCTAAAGGGTTATTAAGGAAGTCCAAACCCAGTTTCCTGTTTTCCCTTGCTCCTCTGCTATCATCTCTGTGTGGTATTCTGTTGCCAACCAATGTCTCTACCTTGAAATCTGGTTTAATCACAGGCTAGAAATGCTTTTAGGGCCTACTCTGTGATCCACCATCCAAGGGGCCTGCCAGAATATCAGCTATCGGAATTACCTCAGAAACAAACTGCCAGTGTTGAGTGAGCATCTTATAGGAACTTAATACATGTGTTTTGGCCCAAATAAGCACTGATCAGCATAAACAATCTAATTAGCTTTATTTTATGCTAGCCTTACCACATTCATCTGTACGCTCCTAATTAAATACATATGTTTATTTCCGTTTACAGATTCTCAGAATCCTCTCCCCGCCCCCCCAGTACAGCTAAGATTTTGAATGTGAGCCATGTAACTAAACTTCAGGATTGCTTTGTGCTTAGCAAAGCTTGTAAGGGGGAAAAAATGTTTTCTCTGCTGGATTACTGTCTTCTCTGTTCATATGACCGTTTTGGAGTTTGCTGTTTGTTTGCTATTACCCAGAGCTAAACTACGAAGGCTTTTGAAATCACTAGTTGTGGTCACTGCATTTAAATTAAGCATAGCAACAAAAACAGACCTCTGCTTGAAAAAGTAATTTGGAAGACAAGAATTTATTCTGCTTAAACCCATGGTGTGTAGGCAGAATACTAAAGAGAATCATCAAGGTTCTAAGAGACAAATGTCCATGCGGCTTCTTTCAATATCTTTCTAAAGAGAACTTCAGCACCGCAAAAGGTTTTCATCTGAATATTCCCTAACCTAGATTTCAAAGTACTTAAGGTTAAACATTTGTCTCTCTCAGCAAGAACATCTCTACCTGTGTTAAATGTTAAAGGGAAATATTCTGTCCTGGAGGTATCAAAAGGAGATTAAAATAAAACTGTAATCGTCTTTGAGTTTCTGGTTTGGATGGAAAAGCAGGAGATAAGTGTAATAAAGAAGCAGACCACAAATAACTTTTCAAATATTATCAAGGGAAATAAATTGTTCAACCTACTCATCAAGAACAGGAGTCTGATCTGGGTAGCTGGAGTAAAGAGAAATGAATACAATTATAGATAGATGTAGGTTAAACATTAAAAATTTCACAACTATCTTCCTCAGCGATAAAAATAGGTAAATATGCAGAAGCATTTTTCAGTAGGATTGGTAATCCACTGCAACCACCCATTGATACTCAAATGATGTAAAAATTCATCCTATACATATGAAAAGGGATGGAAGGTTTAAATAAAATCTGTACAAGTTTTCAAAACTAAAAATGGTTCACTTTTCAATAAAATAAAAAAACAACCCCAGCAAACACTTCTCACTAGGATTAGGCCTCTTCATAAATTTCCTGTTCTTTTCTTCAAAAACCAATATTATATGCTCTTGTACAAACTGTCCCTTGGTGTGATGGTTATAGGTATTGACACTCCTTAAAAGGAAGGAGATGAAAATGGCTGAAGAATTCTAAGCAGTGGAAGATATCCTCAAGAAAGGCATGAAACTCTTCAGAAGGAAACATTAAGCTTCTTAGTGAAGAATGGGACGTTGTAGTCATTGAGGGCTGTGTTTTTTAAAAACTGAAATATTAGAACTGCAGTGAAGACAGAGTGCCACAACTGTTGAAGTATAAGATGCAAAGGAGGTAGATGTTAGTGAAGGGTTTCTCTCTTCCCCCTCCCCATCAAGTCACAGCTGACTTATGGCGACCCTGTAGGGTTTTGAAGGCAAGAGACAGGCAGAGGTGGTTTGCTATTGCCTGCCTCTGCGTAGCAACCTTGGATTTCCTTGGTGGTCTCCCATCCAAATACTAGCCACGGCTGACCCCGCTTAGCTTCTGAGATCTGACGAGATCAGGCTGGCCTAGGCTAGCTGGGTCAGGGAAGGCTTTTTCATAGCATCTTTCAAACACTGTGTTTTGGGTGTTATGGAACATTAAATGTTAGACTATACATGGTAAACCCATGATAAAAATCTACCAATCACAGCTGCAGTTTATGTCTCAGAAGCAATCAGAACAAGTTTTCGTATGTTAATAATAGCACTTAGTATTTATATAGTGCTTTATCCCAATGTCCTCAAGAACTTTGGATACATTATTGCAGCTTGACTCTTATAAAGTATTCTAGAATTATTTTTGTCCCGGTTTTACAGACTGGGATTGAAAGAGAGATAATATCAAGCAATGGGTTTGTGGCTAATTTGTTATCCCGAACAGAATTATACTATATCAATTCTCAACATATTTAAATAATTAAAATAACCAACCTATTACACATTAACAATAACAGATTTGGCCTGTAGGGCTGTCATCTCCGGGTTCAGAAATACGTAGAGATTTGAGGGGTGGAGCCTGAGGAAGGCAGGGTTTCGGGAGGGGAGAGATGTCAGTGGGGTATAATGCCATACAGTCTACCTTCCAAAGTAGCTATTTTCTACAGATGAGTTAATCTGTCTCACCTGAAGATCAGTTGTAATCACAGGAGATGCTCAGCCACCACCTGGATACTGGCAATCCTACTGGTCTGTTTAGTTTTCTAAAAAACCATACAGACACAATAGGGTTCCCAAGTCCAAATGAGAAACCAGTGGGGCACTTACCAGGATGCTCTGGGAGAGGAGAGGGAAGAAGTGCAATGTGCTTACGTCACCTGGAAGTGACATAAACACATCAGTGATGACTCTCTGTTTATAGTTCGAAGCTAATTCTACCATAGAGTTTTGCCCAAAAAACAGCGTCTCCCTCGACATCACCATTATGCCTACGTCACTTCCGGGTGACATAGGCATGTCATGTTTGGGACAGTAACTCTCCCCCACTGGCCCCAGAAACCAGGGGACGCCCCATGCAACAGGGGGACCTGGCAATCCTAGGACACAATCCCCTGCTCTGCAGAGCACAGGATCAGGCACCAACTTCCCAGCACTGCCACAAATAGGCATTGTTTTGCTCTAGAGGTGAAGGTGGGCCTGCCGCATCAGTCCTTGGTGCCCCAGCGCTATTCCTGGGAGAAAGCCACAAACTCATCCAAGAGCATTTTTCTGGATGAAGAAAGAAGAAGGGAGGGCCAGATTCACTAGCATCAGATCCAAATGATAGAAATGGGGTGGGATTAGTATTTCCAGACATATACATAAAAACAGACAATTCCAGGGGACAGCCATGTTGATTCACAGCAGAAGAGCTAGAGCTGAGTCCAGTCCTACCTTAGAAACCAGGAAGATTACTGGCATAAAGGATTTCGAGGGTCAAAACTCCTTTCATCAGACAGAAACAGGAGTAAGAATGATTTTGCCCATTGTTTTTGCTGTTCACACAACACGTGTAACAGTCTCTACAATGAGTGTGGACTTAGTTGCCATTTTGACCACTCCTACAAGTTTCTGATTGGCTGTTCACACAGTTCACTGATGGACCTCCTGATGGCACCTGGTATATTTTGGCCACTGTGTGACAGAGTGTTGGACTGGATGGGCCACTGGCCTGATCCAACATTGGCTTCTTTTATGTTCTTATGTTTTTAGTTTGCTTATGTGAAGCACTTTTCATACAATTATATATTTAAACAGACAGACAACACAATATTTTTAAGAACAATTATTTATTTTTTAAAGTTAGAAACTGTTTCAGAGAGAAAGGGAGGGAGGCTTTTGGATGCCCTAGTTGCCTATGCCTGCATGCACACGCACACACCATTTCTACTTCAAGCTAGTAGAACTTGCTTGTTTCTTCTTATGCTCAGGTGCCCAGAACTAGATATTACATTTAACTCAAGGCTGATGTACAATCAGAGAACAGCTGCAAGTTCCCCATGGTAACTCTCTTTCACAGGGCTGCAGAGGCCCAGTTTGGATCAGGACTGTAGCACAGGGAAAGGAGGGCTTAAACTGCCATTTTTCTGGTCCTCAAATGATCCTAGATGGTTATTATCTGCCCTAGCAGGGGTGTATGTGTGATATGTATATGTACATAAACTTTCAGTTCTTTATAACCCCATGTACCAGCCAGATTCTACACAGCAGACTATTACCCTTCCCTTCTGCCTCAAAGTGTAGTATTTATGCCTCCAAAATGCACACAATGGGGACTCCTCTCTAGGATCAAACCAGAGTTTTTGTCTTTCTAAAAGCAGGCTCACAAGTAGGATATGAAGGCCGTTGATTGGGGGGGGGGGTTTCTGGGGAAAATAAATGGTTACATGCCTCTAGGCCTTTAGATGCCTTTAGGGAGGGGCTGTGGCACAGTGAAACAGCATCTGCTTTGTATGCAGAAGATCCCAGGCTCAATCCCAGACTTCTTAGAAGGACTGAATTAATTATTGTATGGCATTGTGTGTAGAATAGCCAGGAGATCCTAAGACTATTGGGCAGCATTATGCACCACTAGATGGCAAGCTAGACTTTAAGGCAAGAGATGTTTCAGAGGTGGTTTGCCATTGCCTGCCTCTGCATCATGACCTTGATATTCCTTGGAGGTCGCCCTTCCAAATACTAGCCAAGGCCGACCCTGATTAACTTCCAAGATCTGATGTGATCGGGCTAGCCTGGGCTATCCAGGTCTGGGCTTAAAAGGACCAGGTAGGAGGTGATGTGAAAGACCTCTGCCTGAGACCCAATATTAACCTTGATGGACCAATGGTTTGAGTCAGTATAAGGCAGCTTCACTTGTCTATGTGTTTCTAAGTTCTTCTATTCCCATTTAACTGGTTTGTAAATTATCTAGATCTTGAAAGAACTTTGCATAGACTTTGTAAGCAAAGACTTTGCAGAGAAGATAGCCTGCACCTGAGTGTCAGAGCACACACTTTGTATGTAAACATCCCCAGGTTTAATCCCAGGTATCTTGTAATATGGTCAAAGCAATGGTATTCCCAGTAGTAATGTATAGCTGCGAGAGGAAGGCTGAGTGCCGAAGAATAGATGCTTTTGAATTATTGGAGAAGACTCTTGAGAGACCCTTGGACTGCAAGGAGATCAAATCAGTCAATCCTAAAAGAAATGAACCCTGACTGTTCCCTGGAAGGCCAGATACTGAAACTGAAGCTCAACTACTTTGGCCACCAAATAAGAAGGAAGCACTCCTTGGAAAAGATCTTAATGCTGGGAAAGATTGAAGGTAAAAAAAGAAGGGAATGACAAAGGGTGAGATGGTTAGACAGTGTTATCAATGCAACGAACATGGAGTTGAGCAAACTCCAGAAGACTATGGAGGACAGGAGGGCTTGACATGACGTGGTACATGGGGCCACAAAGAGGTGGACTCGACTGTGTGACTAAACAACAACAACATCTTGTAATAAGGGATCTCAGGTAACAAAGAAAGACCCCTCTGTGCCTGAAGGTCCTAGAAAGGTGTTGACCACTAGAGTAGATGATACTATGACAGATAGGTAAATGTAAAGGTAAGGGTTCCCTTGCTCGAAAGCCAGTCGAATCCGACTCTAGGGTTGCGGTGCTCATCTCCGTTTCAAAGCCGAAGAGCCAGCGCTGTCCAAAGACGTTTCCATGGTCATGTGGCCGGCATGACTAAACACCAAGGTGCACGGAACGCTGTTACCTTCCCACCGGAATGGTACCTATTTATCTACTTGCAATTTCTTGCTTTCGAACTGCTAGGTTGGCAGGAGCGGGAACTAGAGATGGGAGCTCACTCCGTCATGCGGCACCCGGGTCTCGAACGGCTGAACTACTGACCTTCCACAGCCTGCAGTTCAGCGTCTTAACCACTTGAGCCACCGCAGCTCCTTGACAGATAGACCAGTCATATATTCATATTCATAGAACCTTACAGTTAGGCAAGACACAATATGGATTGATTTCAGAAGATTGCTAAGACAACCACGGTCATCATGAAAGACTGGCCAATATATCAGTTAGGAAGGGCAAGGAAAAAATAACCAGGTACAAGCAACAACCTCTGGCCACAAGAGTCATAGAACCAGAGCAGTATTAATGAGCAAGGCCAAGATCAGAAAGAGAGAGAGAGAGAAATAATTTCTCTCATAACATATCGTTTTATCTACCTTGACATCAAAGTATGTTATGAGTGGAATTTTCTCACTCTGCTTTAATTATTTATTGCCAAAGTCCTTATGCAGCTGTTGGGGGGGGATGCCTTTCTGGATTGACTATGAAAACAAATTCCACTTTGACAATAAGAGGAAACAAATCTCTTCTCTATGACTAACAAAATAATCCAGAGAGCTTTAGCCCTGAAGTTTAGCAAAACCTAAGCTCATTTTTAAAACTACAAATCCACATAAACATTAAAACTCAGGGAGGATCCTTTAAGTGAAATGGGCACTTCAGCAAACACAAATATAGAACAAACAACTCTCCCAGCTACCCATTTCAAAAGGGATGTTTTGATCCATTTGTCCACCTGACATGAAAAATATTAACAAAGATAGCAGGCAAGGGGGGAAACGGCACGAAGGGGCAGACTTGGAAAGGAAGATTATTCTGTGACCAGCCCGTGGCTCAGATTAAAATAAAAAAGACTGAAGACAAAAAGAAAAGCGCTTTCAGGCAAGTGTATGAAAAGGGACAAATCAATGCCAATAAACTGCTTGCAATAGTAATTAATTAATAGTAATTAATTTAAAAAGAAGGGCTTATCGACTTAGGTTGATGAGGGAACTAACCTTTAAGCAATTAAGACAGGTAGTCTTTACGACAGAGTGATTAAAACCTGGAGCATTAACATGAGGTGTACAACTCACAAGGATCCATGAGAGAATGGAGGAGAAGAAATAGGACAACTTCACTTCCACTAGGACTTGCAAGGGCAGGGAGTGCAAGTGCGGTGGTCCCCATCTGCATTGCCTGACATGTACCATCTCAACAGCAGGAACTATGACACTAGCAGAATGAAGCCAGGGCAGTGGTCCCCAACGTGGTGCCCACTGATATATTTCTTGGTGCCCACTTGCTCTTTCCCTGAGGCATATCATCATCAAAGCAAAGAGCTGGGTCAGTCTTTCATCTACTGGAGTAGGAGATGCTTCAGAGGAGCCCAGGAAGCATCACCTTTGTGTCTTCAGCTAGCACTCCTTTGGGAATAGCTGCTCCCATGATAGGAAGATGCTTGGTTTGGAACCTTCTAACATTCTGTAGAACTTTGCAACGTTTTACGATTGGACCACACACACATACATGAAGCTGCCCTATACAGAATCAGTCCATTTGTTCATCAAGGTCAGTACTGTCTACTCAGACTGGCAGCAGCTCTCTTGTGTCTTGAGCAGTGGTCTTTCACGTCACCTACTACCTGATACTTCAGTGGAGAGGCCAGGGATTGAACCTGGGACCTTCTGCACATGAAGCAGATGCTCTGCCACTGAGCCACAGCCCTTCCCACTTGTACAGGAATAAAATACTATCCTTTAACCACCACTACAAAACAAGATTATTTAAAGTTGATGCCAACATGATTTATAACGGATGTTCTACTGTAGGCTAATACAATTTAAGACTTATGAGCCAGTCACATACAATAGCCCACCTACTGGTACCATACACCTCCTGGTTCTGCTGTGTGCCAGGAACTGCAAAAAAATGGAGGTGGAAGGTCAAGCACCAAGCATTCCACAACATGTGATTTGTGGACTGCATCTGGGTTAGTTATACATCACATTCCAAACCTCTATAAAATATATTACCTGTATTACCACCATAAAGTGTGCAAATCTGCTCTCACTTTCACACTTTCATCAAGCAGAAGAGTTTGGCTATGGACTTCCAAATACTGCAGAAAGCTTTGCCCTGCATTCCTGTTGTGTACTGGGTTCGACGCATAGAGAAGACAGACTCTCAGTGATTATCAGCTTATAGTTTACTGCACACAACACACACAACAACAACCGGCTGAAATGGCCAACTATATACAACACTGGGGTGACACTCACAGGTCCCATTGGAGGGTTTAAACTTCCCGCCACAGTTCCCATAGGTTCAAACTAGGAGGCTCAGGATCCTAGACCCTATTGTTCTTTCAGAGCCAAGCTCCGGTTGCATACCGCTGGCGCCTAGTGGCGGTCAGTGGACATAACAATACCCATTAATGGCTGTTTCCCAAGCCCTGCTCTTTGTGGGAAGGTAGATATCAAGTAGAGATGGTCTTTTCAGTGGCGGGATCTCACTTTTGGAATGCCCTCCCCCTTGAGGCTTGCCTGGAGTTTTATGGTCTGGTTCTAGTATGAGGTCTGCTTTATAGATTTTTGTTGTTGTTGTTTTGAGCTGTTTTTAATGGCTCATTTTAGTTGCTGTTGTTTTTACATTAGTTTTTGAATGATTTTTTTTTTTTACTTATAAGCCACCTCAAACAGGACTCTGGAAAACAGACTGTAAATTCCTTAAATAAATAATACATAAATATTATTGTTTGTGCCCACTGCAGTTCAGAATGGAATGGTTCTTTCATAGTGCAAGGAAATAAATAATCACAGACGCAGAGGATAACTTTTAGCAGATGGTCCTAAATGTTATTTGATCATTTTTGTGTGGGGGGGTTAAAATTATCCCACTGTTTTAGATGTACCATATAGCTGGATTCCTAGATCCAATGCTTGTTCCTTTTCTTTCTCTTCATATTCATTCGCTTGACAGAAGCCATGAAGGCCGCGTAAGCCTACAATAATTTTTACTTCCAATAGGCTATTAAAATCTAATTAAGAGTCTATTAAAGATTAAATAATGTTAGAAGTTTAAATGTTGCCAGTGTCTCTCCGAAATGGTTTATGACATGGGAAAATTATCCACTGCCTATCACAGAGGAGGGCCCCGTTTTGAAAAGAAATAGCTGCTATCTGTTCGAACACAATGAGAATTTTTGCTAAGCAACAATGTAACAGGCTCTAGAGAATTCTCTACAAAGCAAGTGATTCAGAAAAATTCCTTTTCTTTTTTTCCCCCTACTATTCTAACAAGAAGTGAATTACAAGTAAGAGAAGATGCTAAACACCAAAAACTTCACCACCGTCTCCCAGGAATATGCACCATCCAAGCAAAAGGGAATAGAAGCGGCTTTCCTCATACTGCTGTTTTAGCTTCCAGATAACCCCTGAAAAGTAGGTCAGACTCAGGATGACTGGTCCAAGATAAAAAACTGATTAATTATGGCATAACTTTTCATAAAGTTCATTTCAGCACATGCATGAACTGTGGGAGGGGGGAATATAACCTGCGGAATCCAAGTCAACTAAATGCAAGAGCTAAAACTCAGATGTACTCCACATAAGCACAGTGGCTGGTCACCAGCACAATAATATCTGACAGCACAATCTTGCTGGATTTGCTAAGCTAATTGTACAGATACATGGTGAGAGAAATCCATAATTCCAATTGAGTCCAAATAGGATTTTGGTTTGTCAAACTACCTTATCACTTCTAGTTCAGCCATTCATGCTGAAGTCTCCCTTTGAAGTTCTATCACTGGATAATAGTGACTTTCAGGTTAGCACTTGGTGGCTCAAGTGGTTAAGACGCTGAACTGCAGGCTGTGGAAGGTCAGTAGTTCAGCAGTTCAAGACCCAGGTGCCACAAGACGGAGTGAGCTCCTGTCTCTAGTTCCAGCTTCTGCCAACCTAGCAGTTCAAAAGCAAGAAATTGCAAGTAGATAAATAGGTACCACTTCGGTGGGAAGGTAACAGCGTTCCGTGCGCCTTAGTGTTTAGTCATGCCGGCCACATGACCATGGAAACGTCTTCGGACAGTGCTGGCTCTTCGGCTTTGAAACGGAGATGAGCACCGCAACCCTAGAGTTGGATTCGACTGGCTTTCGAGCAAGGGAAGCATTATCCTGAGATACTGAGGATGAGCGTGGATTTGAACCCATTTCTTTGCAGTCCAAATTCAACATGCTAGCAGTCATGAAAAGGAACAAGAAAATACTGTAAATATTACAAGAAAATACTGTAATATTACAGTATTACAGTGGCTTATCTATAAGAAGATTAATATCATAGTTGAAGCAAAGACACTCTTGGGGTACTGAGGTCAGATACAGTCACCCCTCTCATTTATTTTTATTTCACATGTTCCAGAGCCAAATTCTGGGAATGAAACTAAATTTCACACTTGAAAAAAATTCAAGACTGAAGTCCAACGATACATAAACCAAGCCTCATGCTTGGAGCTTATTATCCCAGCTAACGAATGCAATAGAGTCTACCATATAAATAGGTTTATAGATTGGCAGGCTATTCTCTATTGACTGCCAACCCCATATTTCTATGCCTTGGGGGATTGTGGAAGTCAGTGATTGTTGTTTTACAGCTCTAAACAAAATTTATAAACCAATGAAAAGAATTACGGGGGGGGGATCTGCATATTGTAAGATAAAGAATCATTTATCAAGCACCAAGTATTCTGTTACTATTAGATGTCTTTTTAGTACTGATATTTGCCTGCAATGTCTGGAGCATGGAAAACAGTTTCAATGTACAATGGGGGGAAATCCTCTGCATGCCAATCTGACAGCAATTTAAACATGGTACCTAGACATGTGCTGTGACATGCTGGACTCTGCTAGGGTTGCCAGCCTCTGGTGGTGCCTGTACATCTCCAGGAACTACCACTGATCTCCACATGTCAGAGATCAGATCTCCCTGAGAAAACAGCTGTTTTGGAGGGTGGACTCTATGCATTATAGCCTGCTGAGGGTCCTCCCCTCCCAAACCCCGCCATCCCTAGGATCCCCAAATCTCCAGGACTGTCCCAACCCGGACTTGGCAGCATAAACTCAGGCACAGAGCCAACAAGCAAGGAGAAGGATGCCAATAACAGAACTGACCAAACATACAAAAGCAACCTTGAAGAATATAAAAAAAATCTGTTTTATATATATATATATATATATATATATATATATATATATATACATATATATATATATACACACACATATATATATATATAGTGATTTAAGATAAGCTATCATGTAAAGTGCAAATAAAGTACAAAGTGCAAATAAAATACAAATTATGCATAATTACATGAAAGACATACAATTACAAGCGGGACATAAACCTCACTGCATACAATCTTAAAAGGACTGAGCCGGGTTTACGTCCCGCTTGTAATTGTATGTCTTTCAATGTAATTATGCACTTTGTACTTTATTTGCACTTTATATGATAGCTTATTTTATAGTACTATAAATATTTTTGCAAAAAATAGATTTTGTTTATATTCTTCAAGGTTGCTTTTGTACGTTTGCTCAATTCCAAACTCAGGCACAAGCTTTGTCTCCCCCCCCCATTTTAAGTGCCGGCAAAATAGCAACAAAGAACCCCAGGAGGGTTACAGAAGGTAACAATCTAATATCAGAATCAAACTGTATCAATTCCACCATGGTGCGAAGCCTCAGTGTATAATTTAAAAAAATTAAACAAACAAAATGGCATTGATATTGCAACAAGTAGTGCCACGGACTTAAAAGACTAGAGGTAATTTGTCAATATTTCTCTAGAACGTTGTTACAATCTTATGTTGGGTTGCCAACTCCAGATTTTGAAATATTTGGAGATTAGGATTTAGGGAGGGAAGGGACCTTGGTTAGGACACAGTCCACCTTCCAAAGCAGCTGTTTTCCCCAGGAGAAGTGGAATAAATGTTTCTAATTAATAAATAATACACAAGCAGTTTGTGTAGTCTGGAGATCAGTAGTAATTCTGGATCTCCAGCCCCTACCTGGAGGTTGACAACCCAGATCTTATCCAACTTGATGTAACTTTTCTCCAGGGGCTATTGTGAAGTTTTATGACAGCAGAAGTATGCTGCACTGTCTGTTCTAAAGGATCGTAAGGCAAAGAAGGAAACAGAGACATATGACATCAACCACTGTGACTGGAAGGTAGTCTGAAGCCCCTTGATGGGCCTGATCCAGCACGTATACGAGAAATCCAGCTGCATATAGTACTTACTAGTAATTGTAGCCACTTTAACTTAAGTGAACTAAATTTGACTAACAAGCATCGCCCTCATTAAGAAAGATTTGTAGGGCCCAGTTCACAGACAGCACAGGGAACACTGTAATAATATTTTACTAGCTGTAACCTGTGTTTTATTTTATGGTTAAGAAGAGTATAGGAAACATGTGTGTAAACATTACTTTGCTGCACCAGATGCATTCCATCAACAACCATGGAAATGTCTACCATTTGTAGCTGGTAATGAAAACTGAAATTAGAATAACAGATTTACAGATGTGTGTTTGTGGAGGCTTAATCATTAACAGTTTGGAAGTGTTTAATGTGCAACATGACAACAGTGGACATTTCATCTTAACAAAATGAGAAAATAAGGTCAAGATGTTTAAAAGGAGGCCAGAGAAGTAATTACCTTTTATTAAAGCACAATTGATTTTTAATAGAAAACACACACAAAAATCAAAAGGATGCAAAACGTTGCAGAGGTACACAGCCTTGCTCCTGCATGCCAAAAAACAGGTGTTTTCATCCCATTTGATTCTCCTGAAAAAGTAAATAATACAATTTCTATATATCTTTAGTAATGATCCTTATTTCTGCAACAAAGCTTTTAGATCATCTTATTAAAACGAGGCAAATGACTTCAGCAAAATCTATCTATCACGTTCCATCAAAGAGATTAATTTTGCATATATGGTTCTCCTTTCCTCCACTGTACCTTCATAACAATCCTATGAAGTAGATTAGGCTGTGAGAGAGTGAAATACCCAAAGTCACCCAGTGACTTTCACAACCACATGGGAACTAAATCATAGTCTCCCCAAATAAGATTGGTTGTATATGTGTCTAGAAAACCAGACCTATATGGTCCTGCACTAGGGTGACAAGACAATTGATGTGAACACATGAAGTTGCTTATACTGAATCAGCCCATCAGTCCATCTAGGTCAGTATTGTCTACTCAGACAGGCAGCAGCTCTCCAGGGGCTCAAGCTGAGGTCTTTCACATCATCTGATACCGGACCCCTTTAACTAGAGATGCCGGGGATTGAACATGGGATCTTCTGCATGCCAAGCAGATGTTCCTCCAGCCCCTGCTGAGCTACATGTGAATATGACTTGGCTTTTGAACTACAAAATGTATTAATTGTATTTATTTAAATAGGATCCAAAGTAGCATAAAACATTTTTCTCCCCTCTTCCATTTTATCCTTGCGACTACAACCCCGTGAGATAGGTTGGGTTGGAGAGAGGGTGGCTGGCCCAAGGTCACGCAGCAACTATGGCAGGGCAGAGAGCTGAACCTGGAGTCTCCCAGATCCTAGTCTGACACTCTAACTGCTACACGGCTTAAACAGCAGCATGTGGGGTATTCTGCTGAGGTCAGCTCTGACTGTTTAGAGACCCCTGACAAATGAGTCGAACTTGTAAAGACAATGGTAAAGCAGTTCTTAAAAGTACAGTTGCCAAGTTGCAGCCTGAAGAAGGAGTGTTTACCTCTGAACACACAACTCAAGCAGGAGAAAATGGTAGCTGCAGCTGCTCCCGCTCATTCCTTCTGTTAGTTCCTTCCTTCATCCACGCTTCTTCTGCAGCAGTCCGAAGCACTCGTAACTGGAAGTAAAACAAAACAGCAGACTGGGAGGGCGGGGGGGGGGACATAAAAATCCAGAGGCAACATAGGAAGGAGCTTCAATGACACTTGACTGGCATACACAGGTAAATATTTGTTCTCCAGATTGCACTCTGGAAACTTCATAAGAAATTAAAAACTTATTTGAAGACGTCTTTCACAAAGTGAGACCCTTCAGAAAAACACTGGGATACCAAGCAAGGTGTGCTCTAAGAGGACACATGATCATTAACTTGCACTGTCAAAAAAGGAGAGCACTGAAATCTTGCAGAATGTAGGACAATGCTACAACGGAAGATGATAAAATATGTTGTACCATGAAAAAACTTAGGTGTTTGGTGTCTGTTTGTGAAGACTGAAGCCAAAGGAAGGAAAGGCCTATCTCTGAGCTCCTTCCAGCTAAGAACAATGTACTCCCCCGCCCCCCCACCTCTACCTCCTATGGTACATGACTCTACTTTTTATTGATTGGGTTGAACAGGATTGCTCTCTGATCATATTAGACGGTGATATTAAAAAAATGCTACAGAACTGAGTTACAGCGGGAGATATATAGGGAGTTATTGTACAATTTCACTGACATTTAGAGAACTGATACTTACAGCATTTTCCTTTGCTGCATGATTGCAACATTTTGTTTTGCTTAAATGGCTAGCTGAGCTCAAAAAAAAGTGTTATATCCATCATTTCTATCACTGGACACCTTAGCATAATCTGTGCCCGCGGAATCTCAAGAACTGGAAGTACAGCAATCAAAGATGTTGGTCAAATGTAAAATGAAGCAGAGGGAAGGGGATGGTTTTTCTGTGAATTCTAAAAGGATACATGTCTTCCTTTGCCATCCCTTTCCTTCCGACGTGGGGGGAAAGGACTAATACATAACATGTGCATTGGTGGGAAATGTGTTTCCAAAGATCACTTTAATATCTTGAACCTTTTTTTCCCCCCAGGACATAGCTATATACAACATAAGCTGTCCCCATTTCTGAAAAGAGAACCGATTTGTATATACGTACCTTAAAAAAATAATATGCATGCAGACTCTCCGGAATTTCAACGTATGGCATTTACACAATAATTCAATCTAATTGTGTGAGCAAGCTGAAAAACTGCTGTCTCTCTGACGGTTTGCTGAGCAAAATAGCTGCCTGGGAAGCCTTCCTTGGTGACATCTAATGTTTCAGGTTTTTAAAAATATTGTATAAAGGCTGAGATTTATTTCCTAAGATGTTTCATTAATGGTTGTGGCAGGCAGCTGGCCTGAGGTTTGACACACAATAAAATCCATGTCAAGAATATTAAAGATAGTGCAAAAGATAACTATGAATTTACATTCAAACAGGCTTTTGACAAAGCCATTGCAACAGGCTCCTAATCAGGTCTTGAGACCTTGCCTGCCCTCTCTTTAAACCCGTGATCTTGAAAAGGAGCTTTAAATTGGAAATTATTACACATTAAAACCTCAACATGGGCTGGATCGAAGGGGATCGATATCTTGCCGAGCACAATAAATCAGCTTTCTGCTCTGCGGTTACTGTTTGCTGAACATATTTAAATTTTCTTGTAACAAATTAATTCCAACATTTTCTCTTGATTGAATTAGGGCAAGTGTTGGAGCTGTCACAAGTATTTCACTGCTTCAGGGAGACAAATTGCTCGTCTGGACATGGGTAACAAGCCAAAGTGTTGAGTCCCTGATAATCTTTCCACTAATTCTCCATTACAGCAAAATGAAGCCATAAATCACCATGACAGCTGATCGATGTAAACATTGTTTCCGCCATGATTGCCAGAGCTCCCTGCGGAGTTACTGTCCGCTTACAATTCGCTGAAATTACTCCCAGTGCAGCCTCCCTGGAAACTAAGTGAGCCTTAGAACCAAAGTCACTCCTGTCTAAAAAGTAACCATCTCATTTTCAGATCTTAGCCCCACTTACAAAATAGCAAATATTAATCAAAATGCCCCTATTTAGCTACAGGCGAGGTAATCTTTTAAAGCTAAGAAGTATTCCTTGGGCAATCATTCTTGCAGTGAGGGGGGGGGAAATGAAATTTTAAACTCCTATTTTATAAAATATATTTGTAGAAATGTAACGGTGTCAGCTTCGAGGACTGTCATTTTCTTTTAGCTAACTAGTGGCAACTTGGATGAAATTACTTGACCCTTTATCGAGTTCCACTAATGTGTTCTAAAAAAGAAATTAAACCACCTTCTGCCTTGCCCTATGGCAGCTATCCATGCACATTTAATTCTCGAAAAAGATGCATTAAGTAGTTCTCTGCTGAACTGCTTCACATACAGATCCTGGTGTGCAAGTAATCTGTCTGCATAACGCCACTTTGCTTTGGGTGTCTTCCAACATTTCAGAGAACAAGGGGGAATGTATAACACTGTCCTGACGAAGCCGAAAGAGGATTTTAAAAAACAGAATCAATCTGAACTAAAAAGTTAACCTCTTTTCTAATTGAGCGGGACGTACAACTTGCACGTAGTTGACGTTCTAATTCAAATGAGAGGTGGGAAAGAAAGTATAACATAATTTAGAGGAAGTTTAAAGTATGTAGCACTAAATAAATATTCACATCATAGGGACTCTGAATGCTGTACTTTCAAGTAACAATGCTGATACTTTTGGGTATTCAAATCAGACTCTTCCACAAATGATGGCCATTATTATACTGATCTCTTTTCTTAGTCAATCAACTGTTGTTCAAAGTTGTATATCATATTCCATCTTAGTATCTGCTGTAGGACTAAAGAAAATGCAGGATGGTGTCTTGGATAACTGCACTTCAGGTTTATCTACTTGCAGATTTAACAGTACAATCCTAAACAGAGTTGCACCTTTCTAAACCCATTGGGCTTGGAAGGGTATCAATCTGTTTCGGGTTGCACTATTTGTTTTTTTTGTAGTTTTGTAAGTGTGGTTGTCTTCCTCAGTTCCACAAAGCAACTGTTTCACAAGAATTAGAGAGAGTTTTGATTTTCTGTCAAGGAAGACTCTGGGATGAGACAACTAAGCCACATGGATTAGCGCTATTATATGGTGAATTGCCATACTTTTGTCATTTGTGGCACTGTACAGAGTTGTTATGTGGTACCAAAATGGATGGAGAGAGGACAGGACTGGAAATGACCCATCCCTGTATCATCTGATTAATCTCTGATCTGAAAGACCTTTCAGCCACCACAAGATCAGCCATGTCAGCACGTATCTATGATCCAAATAATTAGTAACAAACTTGTAAAATTTATTGTTGATAGTACCTGACACAATGCCTAAGAGAGTTTCCTTCAGTGGCACACTCACCCTACCTCTGTGAGTACATTATCACACACTTCTCAATGCATTCCAGCAGCCTCACCTAATTTTACAATTGGGATATCAAATTCAGGGCGGTAGATTCAGGATGGACACAAGGAAATACTTCTTAACACAGCAAGTGATTAAAATGTGTTATTTGTTGCCTGAGGATGTAGTGATAGCCACAGGCATAGACAGCTTTAAAATGGAATTAGACAGATTCATGGAGGATAAGTCTATCAGTAGCAACCAGCCATGGACTAAAGGGAACCTCCCCATTCAGAGGCAGTCATCCTCTGAATACTAGTGTCAGGAGGCAACATCAAGAAAGGCCTTGGCCTCTATGCCCTTTTGTTGGACCTCCAGAGGAACCGGTTGGCTACTGTATGAGACAGGATGCTGGACTAGATGGACCACTGGTCTGATCCAGAAGGGCTATTCCCATGTTCTTATGTTCTTATTAGACCTAAAATAAGCTATTTCTCTGCGTAGTTACCTGATCCAGCAGCACCAGCACCTACATCAAAGCTCTGATGTGCTAACAAAGGCTCTGAGGCACACGGAGATTCATGCACAAGGATGGCTTCCATCAAGCATTTCTTCAGACACATGTGTATGGAGTGACTTCCACTTTCGTCTACATCTTGGAGGCCCAAACTACAGCCCATGCCTGAAACACCTCACATTTCAACCTGTCCAGTTGTAGACTACTTCTATATATCATTACCAGAACATTACCATTCATCTCTCTCTCTCTCTCTCTCTCTCTCTCTCTCTCTCTCTCTCTCTCTCTCTCTCTCTCTCTCTCTCTCTCTCTCTCTCTCTCTGGGAAAACTGGCACATCAAGGGCATATTCAGCACATAGCCTAAATGAGATTTCTCCATTCTTTTGAGCACTTCTACATCTTCTTGTTAAATGGGAACATATATAAATATTTCTTAAAATATATTGCCAAATTGAGATTACCCTAATACTACCAGGCATACACTCACAGGGAATAAAAGAAAGACATATGTCCTGATCCAAGTGGACAAATGTAGACAAGCTCCTTCTGAGCAATGCCTTGAACCATTAAAATACAAATATATTCCTCTGACCATACCTAGAAAAAGCTCTTCCTTGTGAGGAAGACCAGCTAAGGAAGTCCCTGTGGTCCACATTATAGATGAAGGTATCCTGGAACAACCTATGTAAACAATCATGATTTTACCATTGTACTGTTTCCTAGTTTTCATAGTAGCTTTGGACACATCTGTGCCTGGTGGTGTGGCATACATATCCCTTTTGCCAGCTTAATTTTTGTCAGGGTTTAGCTTAAATCTCAGTTTTCAATACCAAGGCTCAATATTCTATAGAACATGTAAAGAAAGGGGCCATGGAACATGTGAAGAGGGGGAGGAACCAGGGCTCTTTTTGTAGCAGGAACTCCTTTGCATATTAGGCGACACACCCCTAATGTAGCCAATCCTCCAAGAGCTTATAGTAGCCCCTGTAAGAAGAGCTCTGTAAACTCTTGGAGGATTGGCTACATTAGGGGTGTGTCACCTAATATGCAAAGGAGTTCCTACTACAAAAAGAGCCCTGGGAGGAACAACAAACTGTCCATGGATACCTAGGACTGAGAAGACATTTCAGTGCAAATGGTGTGACTCCCAAGCAGACTTGAGTACTGTCAGCTCCTGTTTCCCAGAAATTTAGCACAAGACCAAGGGTCACTGGCAATGTGCCATTTATATACTGGCCAAACCCAGGTCTGTTTGACGTCTGCGGTGAACTGCATCATCTACCTCCAGACTAAGCCCTTTCCACCAGAATACCGTCATATTTAGATTTACTCAGTGATACTTAAAAATGACTGGTTTCTACTCAACATCATTTCAAGATAGAACTATAAATGTAGATTCAAATCCATGCTTTAGAATATAATCATTTATGACCTTGCCTTGGAAGAATTCATTATTTCTCTCTTTTAAGAAATCAAGCTGTCAAAGGTGCTTTTTAGAAATTAAAGGCTTGTGCATCTGATTTTAGAATCTCTTCATTAAATGAATAAATGCCAAAACATGACTTACAGAACTTTTGCGGACATTGCTGTATGTCAATTGCACTTTAGTCACAACTTTATGAAGGTGTTTCATAAAGTAATGGCAGTTCTTGGCATAAAGGGTAGGTGGCCATTTTGCCATTATGTTCTGAAACACCCTCATAATAATGAAAACAAAATGACAGGAATGCACTTTGATTCCAAATGCCTTTTGTATCTTTGGTGCTACAGATGAGTGCCTTATTAGACATAATAGAAACAACCAAATATAGTTGTAAGTGATTAAGGAACGTGATGACAAATAAGGTTAATAATGTGAATGTATGCGTGAAAGTACATCCTATGGGTAAGATAAAATTCTCCAGAGAAAGGGACAATCAACCTCTGATAGAGGTACATAAAAAAAACAATATTTCCAAAAGAAACTCTCAAACTGTGCCACTGCAGTCTTTGTCACACGTCATATGAGTTCATCACAGTATTGGAATCAAAAGGTAAAATGGTTAAAATACATTTATCAATGTCTGTCTCAAAGTTGGCCTCAACCAATCACAAGTTCAGATCAATGAGTAATAATTACAGAGGAGGGAAAGATGTTAGGGGTGACTACAGCAAGATAAAAGAATAGCATAGCATTGTGCAATGATAGATCATAACATTTGAGTTCTGAGAGGGAGGGGATCTTTATGTCCCCTGATTCTTATGTCTCTTACAAGTGGCAGATTCTCCAAAAGAAACATTTATTTATTGAAATACAATGGAGTCACTAATTTGAACTGAGACTCAATAACATTTATGAAATGTAATCTTTTTTTAACTCGAATTGAATAAATTCTTATACACATTCTTAAACTTTGATTCATTAGTAGCATTTTATATCACAGTAAACAGAGTTTATTCTTGTTTTCTGTTTAAGATGTACTTTTTTTCAGAAACACAATATTTTCAATTACTAATCACCTCGACCTGGTTATGCAAATATGTTTTCTGGAGATTTTCACAAAAGTTCCTAAGAGTAACACTTGTATTGCTTAATTGTTTGTGGAAAGCTTATTTGTACTTGGCAGTCCTGGGGAAGGCAAAATTAAATGATACCCTTTTTTCCATAAGGTTCTGTACTTGCTCAACTGAGAGTTTTAAAATGACACTTTTTAAAAAAGAAACTATTCTATACTGTAGCTTTTTGTTATTGGTGGATTTGATGGGGGGGGAGTTTCCTCTAAGGAGGTCAGCAATATAGAAACATAAAGGCCAATTTAATTTGTGCATCTGTGGCTGCCAAGTATTTTAATTCAGACAGCTGTGACTGAAGAGTTAATATTTTACTTGTCAAAATCTAAAAGAAGGCCAGTGAATCACTCTAATCCTCATTAAGAGGCTTTCCCCCAGTAGCACCCTAATTCAAAATAATGAAAGTAAAGACGGAGTGCGATTCTAATACCAGTTGAGACCTATCTTTTAATATTTCTCCAGTGATGGATTAGGGATCGGGGAAATTCATCTCAGATCATAGAGACTAATTTAATAAGGGATCATTCCAAGAGTATTGCATTTTATAATAATGTCATTTAATGTGTCGTCTTCCATTTTTACCGTCCCATATGTATGCTTACATGATGGTGCCATAGGGATAAAGTTGGAAAGAACCAGTATCATTTTAGGTTTTAGGTCCTTCATAACTAGCAAGTTTATCAATGATATCATCTAATAGCGGCTCCATTATTACAAAGTGGTTTTAAAAAAAACAGCAAGGGGAGGGAGGAGAGTGGTAAAATAAACATAATCAGCTTTTCACATGATTGAAAACATTGTGGGGTGAGGGACAAAAAGGGGTTAAAAGTAGGCTGAAATCTGATTCCGTGAGATGATACAATATTGGTATAATATGGAAAATGCAATAAGGCTTGTTGTATGAAAACATGCGATAACAGGAGCATTTAAAATGTAATTTTTTTCCTGCTCTAACAGCATGTACACATACATGTTACAGAATTTAGGAGTCATCTGCTCTGGCTTTTTAAAAAGGGCACAAATCAGTCACATTAAGAAGTAATAAATCCCACAGATTTCAATAGAGGGTTTAGGTGCTTTGAAGTTCCACCCTAAGCAGAGTTACAGAGTGTAGCTCTTCTTAGGATGGCACTGTTGCTTCCCCGTTGAAATAAATGGAAGCTGAAAGTACTTAATTCTGGACTATGTCTGTACACAGCAAACAGGACAAAAACACAGAAGAAAGGGACCCCAATCCCATCTGTTCCTATTTAATATTTGACTTTACTACTTCACTTCTTATTTAATCCTTCAATTCTTAGTTGCCATCAGTATCAGGCATTTTATTTTCCTTGGGGAACCAATAGTCATAATCCTGACATACATATAGTTTTTAAATTATAATGTGCCATATACTATTCTAATTACATTTGTTCAGTTATGCAGTGTTCTTTTGAAGCCTTGGCCTGAATGTAAAACTATTGGTGAACATAAGAGCATCACTTAAATGACTCAAGGGCTGGGGAAACAAACTCACATAAATGTCAATATGTTATTGTTGGCCATAACTCCTTTTGCAGCCATGCTAGCTCTGCTTAATCATAATTACATTTTATGAAGCCTCCAGGACAGCTGGTCTACTAATAAGTATTTGGAAGTAATTCTAAGATAAAAGTATTGCTTTTGGGAGAACAACTCAACAGTTTCCCTAGAATGCTGAACTCTGAATTCTCCCCACTAGAAGTGTGGAATGGAGCAAATTGTAATTTGACTAGAAAAGGACTTTTTAAAATCATATTATTTCACTTGCATCACTTACACATCAGATCTTTGTTTTGCAGTCTTCCATAAAGCTCTTTTCAGGGAAGATCATGCTTATCATCCATTCTTTCCAGATACCTCTTCAACAAATAAAAAGAAAAAACAACAAATTTCCCCCAGGATTTGTGTTCCTTGCTTGCTTTTTTATTGATCTGACATCACAAACACCTGCATTTACATGGAAAATTAGTACCACAAGTTGGCACTGAACTTCTTTCCCTAAGTGTGTAAGTGTAACTTCTTAAAGTCCTTGTTTAATCTCACTTGCTCGTTTTCCTCACTTGAAAGCCTTCTCTATCGACTTTTACATACATGATTTGAGGTCCATCGTTGTCTCACATTTGAAAGCTTTTGTTTATGTGTGTCTCCTTAATGGTGCATAATTTTTCATTTGTACTTCTGTGAGGCTGTTCATATAATGATGTTTAACCTTTATACAACCCTTTAAAGTATTCAAAGCATTTCACTATATCTGAGAAATGCTTAGAATAAAACTGAGGTCAGCCGTACTATCCCCATGTTGTTTATTGAGGACTGAAAATGAATAGTTATGCTGCTGGATTTAATGGAATACATAAGAACATAAGAGAAGCCAATGTTGAATCAGGCCAATGGCCCATCTAGTCCAACACTCTGTCACACAGCGGCCAAAAATACCAGGTGCCATCAGGAGGTCCAGCAGTGAGGCCAGGACACTAGAAGCCCTCCCACTGCTGCCCCCTCCAGCACCAATGATGAATAATGATGTAGTGATTATTTTTATGCTGGAACTAGTTGATATGACCATACAGATGTCCCTACTTTTTAACTTTGTATTTGTGTAAATATATGTTTATACTGGTGAACCACTTTGAGCCCATCATGTGAGATAAAGCAGCCATGATATGGTTTAAAAGGCTATATAATGAGTTAATTCTACAGACAAGATTTGACATCCTCATCCAGTGCTCAGTCAATACTCCCCATCAGGTCTCATAGGTGACCCTATGTTTTTTTTTGCTGTGTTTTACATGGATATTTGTCATTCTGTATTTCCCTATGTTGGTCTGACTTCTAGTGGGGAGGTTGATATAGAAAACTGTGTTTTTTGTATATTGTAGTTTCCTTAATATTTAAATGTTTTGTTGTAAGCCATCTTGAGCCTTCCTGGGAAAGATGGAATCAAAATATTTCATTAATAAATAAATAAATTTTGTTCAGTTTTGGTGTACCTGTGCTATTTTATATCTCTATTGGTTGGTTTATTTGCATAAACCTGTTTTTATTCAAACTAAAAAGAAAATTTTATCCTGTCATTAAGAAAAATCTTATGCATTATTCAAAATGCTTCAAGAACTCGTTCCTTCTGCTAGGAACGAAAGCCATATTCAGTCATCTTTTCATATGTAGTAAAGCATACACAAATGGAGGAACCACCTATTCCAACGACAACTTTTTCAGGTTTTTAGAATGGTCTGACTCAACTTGAACAAATTCCACCACCTCTGGTTTTTCCACATAGCAATTCCATTATGTCACTTGGCTGATAAAATCATCATGCCCTGTATGAGGACAGCTGAATGGGTCACACACACTTTTCATCATTCCGTGCCATAGAATGTTAGAAACAGAGTTCCCAGAAATGCAGACTGAGCATTCAGCCAAGCACCCTCCTATCATCATGCAAGAAAACTTTGCTACTTCTGCCAGACTATCGTGAGAGTGCAGATCTTTAGTAGAAGGGGGCGAAAAGGACATGCAGCTCACTAGAAGGCTAAGGAACTGAGTGCAGGCCCTCCCAAAGTTCTGGAGAGGCCTGGGCCATTTACAGCTTTCAGGGACCAAGTCACAATAAAAATAAAAAATGATGATACATGAAAACAAAACAAGGCAGTGAAACAAAACAAGAGAAGGTGAGACACAATGTGAATACCTTTTTGTTTAAATGTGAGACCCTCTTTGAGTTTGAAAACCAGTCCAAACGGCTCTCCTAGGCCTCCTCATCCCCAAACTGACCCTGACTGAGAAGGTTCATAGAGGTGGGCGGCAGCATGAATTCAACACAGCCTTTGAAGAGAAAACTATCAGGGTTACAAACATTTCAGAGTTTTAAACTCCCAAGATTTTGTGATAATTGATCTCTCAGGTGCCTAGCTTTTTAAACAAAATATGTTCCCCCTCTGGGCAACTGTTCTATGTAGGTACGTCCATTAAAGATTCCTAAGCCTATAAGCTGGTACTAAGGAATGGATCTCTACACTGAAATCACTACAAAGATCTGAAAACCTGCAGCTTCACAAAACAAGGACTTCTGGAGGGTAAAGCTAAGAGAAAGCATTAAGAAGCCTGGCAAGAGTGGTGATGGTTTCTAAATATGTAGGACACTGGAAGCAAAATGTCATGGGTAAAATTCACTTAAACCCTTCTTCTGAATACAAGAGCTATTTAGCTCTTGTAACAGCTGTGGCACTTTTAACCCCTTCTAGGCCACATTAGGCCCTCAGCATGGGGACAGATATGTTTCTGGTGTATTCTTTGGGTCTCTGCACTGAGCTACCAACATTTAGAACACTGGTCTCTGATTGGTAACTCAGGTCACACCCACTGGTCTCCAATTGGTAACTCAGGCACACCCAACCTAAGATGAGCTGTTCTACTGCTAACATGATGATTTAGTGTGGGGGTTTTTTTAAAAAAAAGTTGTCTCTTAAGAAACAGAGTGACTGACAGAAAAGAACAACAGGAAAGATATGGGGAAGAAAGAGGGGAAGGAGAAAAAGACAGCCATGTATAATCAAAACATATAAAAGTGGGTCTTATGTTTACTGGGCCGAACCTATGTTGCTGACCCGAAAAAGCTGACGACCATGGGTCTAGAACATGGGTGGCCAAAGTGCAGCTTGGAAGCCACGTGTGGCTCTTTCGCAGAGTCTGGTTTAATGTTAATAAAAAGCACATTTGCATATTTTTCAATAAAAACATGTGTGTAATATTTGTTCATGTCTTGTGGCTCTCAAACATCTGAGGTTTATTTTGTGTGGCTGTTACGTTAACCAAGTTTGGCCACCCCTGGTCTAGAAGAAATGCCAATGAACCACATCAGTTTCCCATTGTGCAGTGACTACTGAGATTGCTTGAGCTGCCTGAAGACATTGTGTTACCTGTAGGGGCAACTCCACGTAGAATTTTGGCCAGGCGATGACCATAATCATGAAGTATTATACCCTCAAAACACTGTCACTGGAGGCTGGTGCCTCAGTCTACCTCATAGAAGGCTACCCAGGGTCTCCTATAGTAGTGGGTTGAGATCGTGTGGGTCACAGAGCTCCACCTACCAGGGCACAAAACTCTGTAGATCAGCCGCTCCCCCGCCCCCCCACTTTGGAGGACCTGCTGCTATTTCTTCACACACACTGAGAAGACCATCAGAATGATGAGGCAAGATCACTCAGTGGTTGAGAGGATTCCTCCATGCTCTGACACTTGTCCTGTAATACTTCACTACAGTTTGCTGTCAGCTTGTACTTCCAGACCTCAGCTCTGTTTGTCTATCCAGTACCCACAGTCCTTGCATTGATACTCAAGGTCATAATGGAAGATCTTCCTCTTCCTGTCACATGAATTGGAAGTCACTTTCAGTTCAGTGAAGCCCATGCTTGGTGAGTGCTGGGTCTGGAAAGATAACAGACCACATATAACAATGGCAGAACTGGAATCTGCAGTTCAGTATCCAAATTTTGAAACAAAGGTGGCAAGAAATATTGTATAATGTTAAACATAGATCTTAGACAACAATTAATACAAAAATATTCTCAGTAATTACTGGACACCTAGTTGATTCCTTGAATTGGGGTTGGCAGACTCAGATGGGTGCTGGAGATGTAAGTAGCCACAAGCAAATTTGTCATGTATGTTATGGATATATCCAATCATCCTGCCATTTTGGTTAGAAATCAATAGACCAATTAACTTTATACTAAGATGTCCACTGGATCTTTATCAGCGCACTATCGGGCTACATTTCTTCTTGGAACCTCACAGGATAGTCTCTCTGTATCTTATGAACTTTGGCAATAGCTAAATGAAAGATTCTTCAAAAGTGGAAAGCAATTGCTATTCCACATATTGAAATCTGGACTGAAGTAACATTACACCTTGCTGTCAAAGAATTTCCTTTAACAGACAAGAAACAAATGTGAAATATCATGACACTTGGTATGAATGTGTGGGTTTATTTGAATATTAACCTATGTGTGTATTAAGTTGTTAGCTGGACATTTCAGAGCCAGGTAGGAACTTTTGGGGATTGCTGCTAATTGACTATGACAAAGTCTTTCCCCCCACCACCACCACCTGTTTCGTTCTGTATCAGGGAGCTTAAACGTATTTAAACATACCTGGTTAGAGTAGACTGATAAGCTCCTAACTGAGGTGGCTGGTATGAAGACAGCAATAGCACTGGTGAAGTTTGAAGGGTGGACTCACCCCAGGTTTTGGCAGGTCACCTGCTAGCAGCAACTTGCCCCAGAGTCAGAGCCATTTATTTGAAAATGAATGAACAAATGAATGAAAACTTGTGTCTTTATCAGATTGGTTTTTAAGAAACTTAAAATAAACAAATAGGATTTTAAAAAATGTGATAGGCATGGAAACTTGGTAAGCACCCTGAAGCATCCGTTGGTGGAGTTCACCTAAATAAGCTGTTTATCAACTGTACAGCCAAAGGGGCACGGGTAGGGTGTTCCCTTGGCACCGGGCAGCATTCAGCTGAACCCTCACTGCTGTGTGGCATAGGTGGGTCTTGGTGAGGCTCAGCATGTCTCAACACAATTCCGTTAAGGAAAAAAATTAATACTTAAATGTCTGAGACCAACCTGTCTTAAGGGTGCTCCTTGATGAACCTGCCCATCAGCTAAAAACAAACAAACAAACATCAGAATGTCAGACTTTGACCATTTATTGTACCATATTGATTTAGACCATGCCTGTTGGTATATCAGTTTTGGGGTGGCTTCCAGCAGTGAAATAGAAGTATCATTGAAACAACAGTAATTAATTAAAATCCACAATAGGCCTAGTGAAACCAATATTAAAATCTAAGTACACACAACAGAACCATCAGAACGCCCGACAGAGAATCTAAGGGAAGAAGACAGAACAGGAGAGAAAAGACACTCAGCAGGAGCTCAGTAAAATTCAAGTCAGCTAGAAGTCTGAGGGAAAATAAAAGTTTTCCTCTAGTTCAGCAACCTTTATGCCAGCAGCACTGATGTGGGGAATTCTATAATCAAGGTGCCACAACAGAAAAGTCCCTCCAAACCAGGTTGAGAGCTGAGGTGAGCAGGTCATCATCGGAGTGCTGAAATGACAGAAGCAGTGGTCCTGTTCTGTACTCTTCTTAAGCACCTCCACAGATTTAGGGGTGCATGCTTCTTGGAGAACAAAGTCAAGGCTGGAAAAAACATGGAATTTCCTTGGAGACTGAAGTAAATAGGGTCAGAGTCCTTCTGACGTTCCTGGGAGAGGGACTGGGATCTCATTTTGGTGACTGGAGGGAGGAACTAAAATTTACAACCAGTGGATATTTTCTGATCGGACCAGAATCTCATGTCTGTAAGCCATGTCATCTGAAAGCCAATGACACCATTTTTTGTCAGGTTGTGTCTTATGTTATACCCTTGGTCTACCCAGCACCAATGAAACTGCACATTGGCTCCTAACAGATACTGCCAGATGCTGCTCTATCCCTGACCCACCATTGCTCTGCCCGTTCTGTATTCGAATGCTGACCCCATCTAAGATGCTAGAATGTTTTAAAAATTAAATGCTGCAACCATAGCAGGAATAACCAAGAACCTGTTCACCATAGTAAATTCCCACTAAACTTTTCCTGTTACAGCCCAACAGTCTTTGTTCTTTTTATACCCTCTGTCTTCCCCATCACTTGCTGCCAGTCATACTTCATATCCTTTACCTTTCCTCGGTCCATTCTAATTTTCCTTTGGAAAGTCTGTGGTTCCCCTTGCCTCTTGCAATTCTTCATCCACATTATTTCCCCCTCCCCAAACAATGTTAAACAAACCTGCAATCTGATTGTCCTTTTTAAAGATCTTTTATTAAATGTGAAAGGAATATGTATATTGTTGCACAGCAAGAAATCTCTAGGTAAGTGGAAATGGCACTTTCCTTAAGTCACCATATCAAACAGATACCAGGCCATGAATTTGTGGTCAATCCGGCATTTATTTGTTTTTGGAATACAATCTCCTTTCCTTACTGGCTCTGAATTTTTAAATTATTAACATGAATATACATGGGGCAGGAGGGAGAGAGCACATTTTTCATATTTAATACAGAAAATGTGTTTTGCAGTTGTAGGAGAATATAAAAGAGAATTCTGGGAGCAGATTGGGAAGGA
Source organism: Gekko gecko (assembly GCA_029375565.1). Classification (NCBI taxonomy): domain Eukaryota; kingdom Metazoa; phylum Chordata; class Lepidosauria; order Squamata; family Gekkonidae; genus Gekko; species Gekko gecko. The sequence continues at coordinate 118,489,552 of JAPDNY010000008.1, forward strand.
GACATCTGAGCAATGTTCTGACTAGCATTACCTCCCCTGCATGTCCTGCTACATGAGCTTCACTGGTATTTATACTGCCTGTCACGATTTTCATCATCTTCTACCTAGAGGGGTAAAGGTAAAGGTAAAGGTTCCCTTGCTCGAAAGCCAGTCGAATCCGACTCTAGGGTTGCGGTGCTCATCTCCGTTTCAAAGCCGAAGAGCCAGCGCTGTCCGAAGACGTTTCCGTGGTCATGTGGCCGGCATGACTAAACACCAAGGTGCACGGAACGCTGTTACCTTCCCACCAAAGTGGTACCTATTTATCTACTTGCAATTTCTTGCTTTCGAACTGCTAGGTTGGCAGGAGCTGGAACTAGAGACAGGAGCTCACCCTGTCATGTGGCACCCGGGTCTCGAACTGCTGAACTACTGACCTTCCACAGCCTGCAGTTCAGCGTCTTAACCACTTGAGCCACCGCAGCTCCGGCACCTAGAGGGGTACCTGATACCAACTCCGCTCTGCACCCAATGCTTCCTATATCTGTAGGACTTTCCAAGTAGGACCAGACAAAAAGGTCTCAAAATCTGACCTGAAACATTTCCTTCCCCTTCCATTTTTTTGGAACATCAAAACTCATGAAGAGTTTGAAAGAACTCAAAAGGCTGCACTTCTCCTCCCCACCCATCATTTTGGTTGTTCTTAATAAATGGTATTTTCTGGAATTTGTCACAGGTTCTCAGGTAGAGAAATATCTTCCCCAACCTGTTTCTTAACTGGAAAGACCAGGGACTGAACCTGGGACCTTCTTCACATAGTTGCTACTAAGCCATGGTCCTTTCAGCATATATGTTACAGTCAGAGACTCAGTATGACAGGAGGGTACAGATCAGTGCAGCTGCTCCATGAATCCATTGTGTATTTGGCTACCACCCAGCAAGCACATGAATTCATACCTATGCTAAAAATAAATATGTGAAACTGGCCATAGTGAGACCAACCAGATGCCACTTAGACTATTATCCATTTTCCAGCAGTGGCCTCTCAGAAGCCACAAGGAAGCTCATAATCCAGGTCATACTGGTGGTAAAGGTAAAGGTTTCCCTTGCTCAAAAGCCAGTCAAATCTGACTCTAGGGGGCATTGCTCATCATCTCCATTTCCAAGCTGAAGAGCCAGCGCTGTCCAAAGACATTTCCATGATCATGTGGCCGGCATGACTGAATGCTGAGGCACACAGAATGCTGTTACCTTTCCTTCAAAGCGGTACCTATTTATCTACTTGCAATTTCTTGCTTTCAAAATGCTAGGTTGGCCAGAGCTGGGACCAGAGACGAGAGCTCACTCTGTCACGTGGCACTCGGGTCTCGAACTGCTGAACTACAGACCTTCCAGTCTGCAGTTCAGTGTCTTAACCTCTGAGCCACCATGGCCCACACAATACTGGTGGTAGCCATCCCTTGTTTATCCCCACGCCCAGTAACCATTAATATGTAAATAATAATCAGAGCTATTTGGTCCTAACATGTTCCTTAACTGAAACAGCACTATTTACTCAGGAGGTGATGGCATTTGCTATTTGTTCTTGACTTGGATTTAATATACCTTCTAAAGCGGCTTGTGGCCACAGGCTTAATTTGATCTAGGGCTCCGTAGAAATGAACCATGAACTTTGTACATATTTTTAAAAGTCTCATGTTCTTCTGAGCCTATGAAGAAGCTAGCAACAGAGCCGAGAGGAGTGATGTGCCCTTAAAATATGTTTTACTTCTTCTAAGACTTTTGTCCTATTGCTTCTGACAAAACCATATTTCTTCAGGTTGACAGGGAAAGCAATATATAATGTTGCCCACAGGGTCTGTCATACTTTATGGTGTTGCCCATAGGCCAACAAAGGTAGCTAAGCTTTTTGTCAGTGGTTTTTGTCAATGCTAAGGGAGTGCTAGAAGGATTCTCTAGTGAAAGAGGCAATATATTTCACACAACAGTTCCCTGCCATTCTTTTATTTTCTTCATGAGTTGCATCTATGATAGCAATTGCATTTGTTGTTTCATTTTTCAGGGCAGTATATTGCCTCACCTTTTGAAAAAAATATGCAATAGTTGTTAATTCAGCACAAATTTCATGAGAAAGGGTAGCTGCCTGGCACCATGAATGAGTGACACAAAGATTTTCTGGGCCAGGTATAATTATAAGAGTGTTGCCGACTGCACTGGAACCCTACAGCTTGGCGATGGGCCTCAGAAGGATCGCTTCATACTAATTCCCTTCCCGTATCTCCCCACTGATCCAGCTAGGATCCTTCAGCATTTGAGTGGGACATAAGCTGCAACAACTTTGGCTGCATAATTGCCCTAAAGTTACTGTACTGCTTAAAGAAACAGTCTTCAGGAAATCAAGTCATCCCCAATGGTGCACATATCAGAACACAGCTGAACTGCCAAACACTTCTCAAAGCAGAATAAGGAGATGATACCACACAGAGCACTACATAATAAGATTAGGAAACAGTACAGCACCTTCTATTGGCAGAAGTGATATATACCAAAGCGTTATATCATCAGCTCCCATCATGGTGCCCATGGTCACCATGATGCCTCTGATATGTCTGCTTGCTTCTTGCATCTTGAGACTCCTACCCAAACAGTCTTGAATGGAATGGAAAAAAGAGCTGTTTGTAACAACCAAGAAAACCAAAATTATAAGCATACTTTGAATGATGGTCATGATGCAATAGGGTCCTTAATGACAAGCAATTTGATATTTCAGGGCCATTAGCTCATGTTGATGATAATCATATGATATCACATTGCTCCCTCCCTAGATAATTCATGGATTCAGAGTGAAGGCATATGAGATCTCTTTTTTCCTGTGGGCATAGTACACATTTAATATCCCAGACTAGCCTGATCTTGTCAGAACATGGAAGCTAAGCAGGGTGGGCCACAGTCAGTACTCGGATGGTAGACCACCCAATAAGGCTGGGGTTGCAGTGCAGAGGAAGGCAAAAGCAAACCATCTCTGCTCATCTCTTGCTTGAAAATTCCACAGTCCTGGAGTTGCCATACGTCAGCTGTAACTTAATGGCATGCAATTATCCTTCCTTATATATAAAAGGATTTTCGTCATACCTTATATGGTGAAAATGCGCGCCGAATCAGTTGGCTGAGGGACCTGTCAGTCAGAGACAGGGTCCCTGCCACTGGCTGCCTTGCTTGCCTGCGTTGCTGCCATTGGCCCGCCAGCTGCCGCTCAAGACTGCTGGTGTGCCATTGGCTGGGAGGCGGAGGCGAACGCTGCGAGCGAACACCGCCACCAGGAGCCAGGAAGGAGGCTGCGATGCCAGCCGACGGTGCTGGCCGGGGAGCGAGGCAGGGCCAGTGCCAGGGGACGTTGCAGCCCCGGAGAGACGGAGTCTCAGCGAGAGGGACAGCGGAGGCTGGGGACGGCGGGTGAGCTCCTTCCCCAATGGCCGCCAGATACGCCTGCCTCCAGCACCTTCTTCGCGGGAAGGGGCCTGTCTAGCGCCCGTTGTCTCGGTTCCACAACGGGCTTCCTTCCTAGTTTATAATAATACCAATGTACCACAGATATTCCGCCTCTGTCTCTTGTTTCACATGTGTCTCTGGGTCTTGAAGATTTTACATTTTAATTTTCACTAATTATTTTAGAACTTCACAAGACAGAAGCAAAAAAAAAAAAAAGCCACCTGTCCATTTTCAGTAGTAGTAGCAGCAGCAGCAGCCCCTATATAACAAATGTATGCACTACACCAGCAAAAAAGTTTGTGATGAAAAATTTGGCGTATAACATCCCATGGCATTCTTGATTCCCCCACCCCCATACAATTTACCCCAGGAGCTATTTGCCCTGTTCCTGTCAACAAGGCTAACACAGTCCCAAACAAGCACTTCTGTCTAGCTCTTGATATTAATGGGAAGAAGAAAACGGAGAAGGGTCTACATATCATGAGCAAACCAGTAGTCCCATCTAGAGAAGAGCGCCTTGAGGCCTAAACTCAGAGCCAATAGTCCAGATGCCCACAAATATGTAGCCAGAATTCCTTGATGACCTACCTTCCCAGGGGTTTCCAAGGTCACTGAGTCCCACTCACCGAAGATGCCAGAGAAGACACCTGGAACCTGCAGTATGCTACAGGAGTGCAAGACTCAAATGAAGTCTTTAAGAAACACCCCTTGTCCATGGAGGCTGAGACTTGGCTGGATTTTTCTGATCCTGCTTCAGGATCTCGGAGCTCAGTCAGGCCCCATCAACTGTTAGAACAGGTTGTCAGCCTTAGAACTCTCTGAGATGCTACAGTTCATCTCCAGAACGACCTTTATGTTGGTGCCTCTGTTCACCAGGGTCTGTTTCTGCATGAACCGACTCTGTCCTGTGGGCACCTAGCCAAGATGGAACATAGCTGTGCACAAGTTATGATGAGTTCCTATGAATCCCCTCCACCATGTCTTCCTTTAGCAGAGGAAAAACGTCTTTCAATAAAGAAATACTTTCTCTGACGGGGAAACATTTTTCTCCATTGGGAAAAGGCCATTCTCTGTTGGAGGACATCTTTCTCAGTTGAGAAGACAGTCATGGATTCCAGTCCACAATGCTGGACTAAATTAACCCCTGATTAGGTCCAGCAAAGTTGCTGTTACTATAATACAACAGAGGTCTGAATTTTGGAAAATGTCCGTTTCTCCGTAAGCCTCATAGATCAGTTATTTTGTTTTTGTGTACTGTTACTGTACACTCCAGAAATACCCTTGCACTGTATTCGTGAACAAAGGTAGAAGAAACCCTGTATAATAAGGAACTCAGCATACCTACACCTTTTATGTCTAGATGAAACTCCTCAAAGTTGTTTTTATAGTTAATACTAACTTTAACATTTCAGTAAAGCAAGCCAAACTTCTCATAAGTCTGGTCATTAAACTAGGATCTTTCATATGATAAGTTTAGCATATTTTTCATATCCTACATACCTTCATTATTCATTTTTCTTCTTGGTCTGTGATTTAAGACCATATCTTGATGTCATAAGTATTGTTTTGAAGCATAAGTGAATGGTTATAACACATCCACCAATTTTTAGAGGCTTATTAATGAGACGCTGCAAACTCCATTTTATATGTGCAGCCTGCAAATCAAAATAAATTCAATTAAAAAATCTAGCTTTAAGAGAGGTTTAAAAAATCATTTCCCTGGTTGATATTAATACAAGCACTTGTTTTATTAGAAAATGTTCATCTTCCTTGGGAGTTGCTATGTGAAACAATGTAAGTCTTGGAATTATTATTTTTTAACCTGACCAGCTCTTATAAACTAAGCATGAAAGTGCCTAACCTTCCACTAAACATTATTGAAGGAGCCATTTAATTAATTTTAACTTATTCTGTTTGATATTTTAACTTTTGTTGTACATTGCCCATAGCCCTGTGCATACAGGGATTGGGCAATTCGTAAATCTAACGTAAGTAGGTATGTATGTATGAATGAATAAATAAATTTCATTTTCTTATTCTCAGAGGCTGGACCCAGACAGACTTCACTCTCAGGTTCAAAAATGGTGCCCAGACAGAGACCAATCATATGTTCTCTCAAGGCAGCAATGCCCTGACCTGGATAGCTGGATCTTGTCAGATCTCAAAAGCTAAGCTGGATCAGCCCTGGTTAGTATTTGGATGGGAGACTACCAAGGAAATCCAGGGTCTCGATGCAGAGGCAGGCAATGGCAAACCACCACTAAATGTCTCTTGTCTTTGAGAGCGGGGCCGGCTCGCTCACTAGGTGAACTAGGCCCCCCGCCAAAAGTCCCGCCAACCCCCCCACCCCTTCCCCTGGCTTGCCAGCACACACCGCAGCTGTGGGGGCGCCAGCAAGCCGGCGCTCAGACAGAAGGGACGGGGGTTTAAACCCCGCCCCCTGGCTTGCCGGCATTCCGACGGAGGGATGGGGGTTAAACCCCCGCCCTTCCCTGGCTTGCCAGCATTCCGACGGAAGGGATGGGAGTTTAAACTCCCGCCCCTTCCCCTGGCTTGCCAGCGCACCCTGGGGGCAAGCGAGAGGGGGAGGGAGGGGGAGGAGGGGAGCCCTCTCTCATTCTGGGGAGCCCCGGTGGCGGGGGGGCGCTGGAAGGTAGCCCCACCTAGGGTACAAAAAAACCTTGGGCCAGCCCTGTTTGAGAGCCAAATCTCCCTTTATCAAATCTGAATCCAACAGTTCATTTAGTAGATATTCTACCTTGGTGACATAGAAGGTTCAAGAACCCCTGGTGCCATCCAATATTGTATTTACTTGAGCAGACCAGCAACTAGCTATCACTAGAGGTTGTACTCTCCCTGCCTCTCCACCTGAGCATGTTTCTATCAAGTTCTGCTAGGAAAAAAGTCATGTGCTTCCCTATGCAGATGTGTCCATTTACTTAATTGTCAGATCCTTTTTTCTTAAGACTCTTAGGCAAAGGCTAAGCAATTCTGTGTGTACTGAAGCCCAGGAAGCATTATTTTGCTGACTTACACTAACCATTCAGTTACTACTATAGTGGCCATGATATCTTCTTGCTGTACCCTGTTCAACATGCAAAAGTAAAACTTATGTTTGTAATTAACAGCTTAGTGCCAGGCTGATTGTTAAGCCATACACAGCCAAACAAATCATCCTTTGAAATGGAATCGTCATTGATGTTTATATGAAAGGTTATCTGTGGACACGTTTGCTTGTTTATGATAGGAAGCACAAGGTAGATGTGAACCAATGGGCTATTCTATTGAATTCATGTAACATATTAAAATATCTACTATATTACAATATCTTAATCTTTATTGCCATCCATGAGCACCTTCTGCAAGCAACCAATGTACCAACAAAAGTTAAGCACATTTAAGTTCTATTCATTTCAATGGGTATGTAAAGATCTCTTGGACCCCTCCTGAAATCAGTGACTTCAGATTGCTTAACAGTGCCTCCTAAGCAGAGTTATACCCTTCTAAATCCATTGAAGGCTTTGGGCTTAGAATGGTATAACTGTTTAGGATGGCATGGTAAGTGTAGCTAGATAGCAACTTATTGTTTACTTTTTACTCTCATCCATTTTATAATGCTGTTTCACTTTCATGATTGACATAAAATGATCCAAATATCACCACGCTCTCAAGTTAATCTTTCTCCGTCTTTACAGTTAAGTTCTATGTATGTATATTCAGAACCAACAATGCAATCCAAAACAGAGCTACCCCTTGTAAACTAATTGAATGGATTTGTAAGGTTGTAACTCTGTTTAGGATTGCATTGCAAGTCCCTCACTGTGTTTATTTCTTCAGAAGTGTTTTTAGGACTGCAGGCTTAATTAACTAGCGAGGCAGATTTATAGTGGAACAAATACTTGTGGTGGTGTATTTTTAAAAAATTCTGCTTGGGATGTTTCCATTGCCAGTTGGCATTCTGACGCAGTAGGGAAAAAAGAAGTCTTATTCTAAGGTATATCATCACATAGGAATTTTTGTGTGATAAAGATCTGGCAATAGCATGATTTTTGCACTTAGTGAAGAAATTAACTGGTGATCCACAAGCCTTATAAACCATTTGTGTTTTGTTTTTTTAGAATTCCCCATCTTGTGAGCATCTGTAATACATTTTAAGTAAAGCAGCACAGTCATTGTATGCAGGGCACATAAAGTCCATCTTGGGGCCAGATCGCAAAACCATTTTTTAACGCATGAAAACTGCCACCGGTATTATGTGATAGCATATTTGTATGAAAACAGCTATCACAGATTAACTGTCACAGCCCAAGATTTATCACATGTAAGTTAAACCATCAATAGCAGGCAAGCTTATATGCTTATCACTGGGTAACTATTGCTTCAAGTGGGTGTGCAAATTGGCTGAGGTTGATGGAAAGAGATTGCACCTGCGAACTAAAAGGGATGGAGTTGTATGGGAAGTTAAGGGATAGATTAGAATCCTGCAGCATCAAGTAACGTGCTAATGCTTCTGTGCCCTGTGTCATACAAGACAAATCCCAGTGCTTTAAAAATGATTCTATTAATTGATGGGTTTTAATCCTTTTGTGTGTGCAAACAAGTCATCTGTTCACATTCAGAAAGCCCATCTATATTACATTCCACATTATTTGTGCACCCTATTTATCTGAATAGTTTAATAAGGAATCTGGATAAATAAGAGGGATATTAACCAGAAGTAGAGTAATATTTCACAAAACCTGCACCTGGGTGCATCCAATCCCTCTCCTACCACCCCAAGGGGTGGAGTTTGAAGCCTTCCTCCAGCCTAAGGAATCTTTCTCAAACTTAAGTGACTCTTTCTCCAACGGATTAGGATCATGGGCTCTAATCTGGGAGAACCGGGTTTGATTCCTCACTCCTCCACAGGCAGCTGCTGGAGTGACCTTGGGTCAGTCACAGTTCTCTCTGAGCTGTTCTGGAAAGAGCAGTTCTCGAAAGAGCTCTCTCAGCCCCACCTACCTCACACGGTGTCTGTTGTGGGGCGGGGAAGGGAAAGGAGATTGTAAGCCAATCTGAGACTCCTTCGGGTAGTGAAGGGCAAAGTATAAATCCAGTCTCCTCTTCTTCTCTTCTTCTTCAGTGGGAGGAAGTCTCCTTGCAGGGAATTTGGATCCACTGTATTATATGAGATAAAGGAATGATAACTGTGCAATTAAATGTGATTTGGTAAGTGTGATTGTCACTGGAGTTGAGAGGAACTGATGAAGTGGTCAAATTATGTCATTAGTACAAAGATTCTGAAGCCACATAAGATAATAAATCCATTATCGAAGTCTGTTTTCCATCACTCGTTTTTCTTCACTTACGCATCTCTAATTCCCTTTATAATTTAATCTGCATATCAACATTATTTTCCTGCAAAATGAGGGGTGTGGAACAGGTAAAGATCATGGGCATAATCTCCCAGAAACATATCTTGCACACATCCCTCTCAAAATAATATTATCGTGGAACTCCATTTCCTATCACTTACATTCGTTTAAATGGAGCCTGTGTAGAAGATATGCTGCTTGATTTAGCATTGGTTATCTTTTATTGGACAGCCTTTAATTATTCAAAAGAGAAAATATTAATGACAGACTACACAGCAATTCATCATATCTATTCACATGCATGATCTGAAAATGTATCTGGGTCTTTTTATGTAACTACAGTTGTGCAGGTCAGAAATGTATGTCAATTCATTGCCTGCATCTCCTTTCGGTTGGCATATGAGTTTGCTAACAGTATGTCTGAAATTGTAAGAATGGTCCCCTAGGATTAGGCCCCATTGAATAAAACATACCTGCTTAATAGTGCACCCTGTATGTGCTCTTTCATGATGTTGCATCTAAACAAGATGATGAGGCTTACAGTTCTACATTAATATCATGGGCAAATTCTTTGTTATCTAAGGTGACTACTTCAAGTCACTGTAGAGAAATGAATGTTTGAAAAATAACAGCCTGACCTTAAGTATCATTAACTAAACAAAATTGTATTGTCTGGTGGAACAAAGTAGTAGTCAGAAGTTACTGTAACCGACCTACTTTGGGAGTGCTTTCTTGTGATCCCCAAGCAACATGGAGCAGAGATGGCTCCCAAATCTTCTACATCCTGCTGTGTTGTCTCCAGTAAACCCTGTGGCCACAGCAACCCTGGCCCAGGCCCTGGCAGTGATCAGAAACCTCTTGAATGCATCAGAAGGGTGGCTATGTTGGAGCATGCTAAGTCACAGTACTGGAGCCTGGCTGAGCAGCCTGTTCCAGTGACTGGGTCTGACAGTGCAGAATACCGGCTGTGCCTTCTTCCAGGGCAGCCTGGCAGCTAGTCTCTTGTAGGGCTTCATGAATGCTACACCTGGGCAATTCCACACTCCTATGCCTTTCTGTGCAGTCGTTCCTGCTCTGGAATGTATGGCTAGTTTTAACACCAAGGGCAACATAGGATTTCAAATTCCCTGTGACCTGTAATTTTCCTGTGTGCATGGTTGGCAGAGTGGTTCGGGGATCATACTGTAGTGTGCCAGACGTGGCTTCTAGTTCTGCCTCTTCCTGTCTATTTGGTTGCTCACTGGTCTGTTCCTGGCTAAAAAAGAAATTGTTACATATTAATGTTACATTGGCCCTGATAGTCGGCGATTTTACTTGTACTCTTAGGACCTAAACTGGAAGGTACATATTGGTACTATTGCTGTCTCTAATATATGCAATTGCTTCTGACACAAGGTCAGATACATTTGTGGCCCACAAACAAACATCATCATCATCATCATTATCACTTTATTACAGTTCATAACCAGCACAAAACAATCCAGATATATCAAAAAAACTGGATATCAGGGCTTTTTTTGTAGCAGGAACTCCTTTGCATATTAGGCGACACACCTCTGATGTAGCCAATCCTCCAAGAGCTTACACTAGCCCCTGTAAGAAGAGCTATGTAAGCTCTTGGAGGATTGGCTACATTAGGCGTGTGTCGCCTAATATGCAAAGGAGTTCCTGCTACAAAAAGAGCCCTGCTGGATATCAAGATATAACTATAATAATATGAAATTTAGATACTAACGTAGACACAAACAAAAGATTGTGTCATTCAATTCCAGAATGGAACATTCCATTTTTGGTCCTATATCAGTTGTTTACTGCCTTACAAGTATAACAGGGACTTTGTTGCATGTTGTATTCTGTACTATTTAACCTCTGAAGAAGGCTCTTGTGGGCTGAAACACATCAAGTCATATATTTTTGTGTGTGTGCATTTGTTACTTTGTTTATTTTATGAGGCTTTACTTTGAGCCCCTACAAGATTTTTATATGTTTTTGAGAGAAACACACATACTTTTTGCCTATACTTATTGATGTTTTTACCTTTTGGCCCTTTACTAGTTTTCTAAACTTCCTTTGGAGGTTTTTGCTTGGTTGGGTAAAAACAAAACAGACCAGTGAGAATCTAGAGACTCCATCGAATGAGTTTCCACCGCAGCATCGTCTACAGGGTGATCATTCAACCATCTGAGACCTTAACTGTTGTAACTATTTTAAGCCTATTTATCATATATTACAGTCACTACATTTGCTGAGTTGACTTGTGTAACCTGCTCTGAGCCCACTAGCAGGGAGGGCAGGATATTAATCAAACTAACTAACTAAATTTTTTCAAAGGGGAAATGGTGCCTTATGCCTAACCTCCCCCTAGATGGGATTCAGACTCCTCACTCCTGTTTCCCATATGAATGCTCACCCTCAATGAGCTAGCGGGTAGATATCATGAATACCTTCTGTGAACCATCAGTTGTGTGTCCTAATCTGTGTATCCCTTGCCTTGCAAGAGAATGCACTTTGGGGCGTTACCTTTCTTTCCCCCAGGTCATCTTTCCTGTCTGTAAGAGGAAACGGGGGGCAGGGTTTGTCTAACACAGACTGGTGACACTTCCTTCCCTGTAAGTCTGCCTCTGTCAAAAGGATATATGTTTGGAGGAGGAGAACTGACATCTCCAGTGATTCCAGGGGGGTGACGATTTCAGGGCTACCGCAGGCCTCCATAGTTGTGCTACGTTACCTTTATTCCTTCCCTTGTTCTATTCTGTGGGTGGGTGTGGCCTGACAATGACACACTGGCAGGTTGACAGTGACATGATTCCATATATGGCTAGCCTAAAGTGTCATCAGCATACCACTCAGAGATTGGAGGGTTTGGGTGGACTTGCTATGGACTCCCTTACAGTTGCTGTGCTTTCAGCTCCTTTGAGATGTCTCTCTTTTTTGGCATTCATTTTCAGTCCTGAGAGACCACAGGTCAAGCTGTGTCTGTACCACACCAGCATCAATGATATGTCTGGGCCCAAGGCTTAGGACTGAGATCCCTGTAAGTGTGCTTAGTTTTACAGATCTCAAGAAAAGAAAAAAGAAAAAACTGGCACTGCCATACTGAGGTGAAATAGTTACTTTCAGAGGGCACACCATGTTTTCTGCTCCCATCCTCTTTCTGCGTGTCATTTTGTAAAAAAAAAATGAACAAAAGAGTGGCATCACTTTGACTTTTAGCTTTAGGCATGACAATGCCGATGGCCGACATAAAACCCAGGGGGACCTACTTCTGAATAAACACGCTCATGATGCAATGAAACATAAAGGAGATGCTATAGGCAGTATTTTATACTACTTTTATACTGATTTTATTGCAGGCCAGCGTGGGAGGCTTTTGCAAGCTAAATGATGGGATAAAGAAATAAAATATTGTATAAAAATATTTCCCCGTAAAATATTTTGTTTTCCTTGGGCAAGATCCAGAGAACTGCACTGCTGGTTCTAGGCCCCTTTGGCATTTACTTGTGTCAAGACCACCCTATCATACCACATGGCAAACTGCTTTGGAGGCGGATGGAACTTCCGAACAATATAATCCTAAACAGAATTATACCCCACTAAATCCACTGAAGTCATTGTGCTTAGAAGGGTATAGGATTGCGCTGTCAGTCATGGCACAGAGGGGCTCTGTTGTTCATGGGTGTGGGGGGGGTCGGAAAGCCTTCAGACATGCTAAAAGATGCTGCAATGTGTAGTTTTATAAACATGATTCATACTATAACAGAGACATTTTTTCTTTGCTTGGCTTGGCTTGGCTTAAAGAATGTTTTTCCCCCTGGAACTAAATAGAAGAACAAGTAATAAGCCACAGCATCTTTCAGCAGATCAACTCTCTGAACCTGTCTTATTCATCATCAAGCCCTTTGGAAAGATGTAAGAGCCCTTTTCAAACATCATGTCTATGTATACCAAGAGCCCGGCAACCCTGCGTATCGGGAGCATGCACTACCTATGGCACTCATCTGGCACATAGATGTCATGTTGTCTCAATAAGGGAACATGTATATTTGGCATTTATATACAGCTTTGGAACTCATTAACTGACCACTGGATTTTCCAGGGTTCTGGTCCATGGGTACGAAAACTTTTATGTGCGTGAAAAAAATATTTTCATTTATTAGAACATTTTGATGCCACCTTTCCACTCAACTGAGGGACCCCAAGTTGGCAAACAATCAAAACCACTAAAACAAGATTTTAACAATACAAATTATAAAAACAATGTAAAACAACAATTAAGCACATAAACTATTTTAAAACACATAAAGAGGGAGGATGGTCAGTGAAGGAATAACGCATTAATCAGATAAGTCTTCATTCGTTGGTAGAACACAATGATTGAGGAGGACATACACATCTCCCTGCAGAGGGAATTCCAGAATTTTGGTGCCACAGTGTTGGTATGTTAGCAAGTTGACAACACTTCAGTCATTATAGAGTTAAACTGTTATTGTTAGTAAACAGGATGTTACACAGCTTAATCAGAACCAATTAGGAGTTCAGTAATTTTGCCTGGGGAAAGTGTGGGTGGTATATAGTAAAATGAAGTGATCTTTCTATTGGCTAATCAATACAGTGATTTGAAGAAGTGCTTTGATCATGTATGCCTTTGTGTGTTTATTGTAGGTCTTCTGTTTTTTGTTACAGAGGAAGAAGAAGCCATTAAGCTTTTTACCTTTTAGCTGTAAACATGTGGTCTGTTACTTAAGAATAGTATCTTTCTTATTTTACTTGAAATGTAATTCCCCGCCCCTGTTGTAGTAAAGATAGACTTTTCTTTAAGCTCAAAGTGTCAACTCTGTTTATTTACTCTGTTTTATCAAGAATATTCCACACACAACAAAGAAGGCCTTCTTGGTTTCCATCCATCTAGCTTCAGACGGCAAGGGCACCCAAAAACGGGGCCCTGAAGATGACCACAGTGATCTAGAAGATTCATATGGCACTAGGTATGCTGGTCCCAAGCTGTATAAGGCTTTAAATGTCAATGGCAGCACTTAGAACTGGGTCTGAAAGTTGATTCGAGCCAGTATAGGTGGAACAAGAGTGATATGGCCCTGATATGGCCAACTCCAGTCAACAAACATCCTGGCTGCAGCATTCTGCACTAATTGAAGTTTCTGAACACTTTTCAAGGGTAGCCCCATGTACAGTGCATCGCCGTAATCTAATCTAGATGTTACCAGGACATGTCCCACTGTGGCAAGATCTTTTTTGTCCAAGAAAGGCTGCTGATGGCTCACCAACCATAGTTGGTGAAAGGTGCCTCTGGCCACCACTGTCACCCATTTGTCCAGAAGGAGACCTGGGTTCAGCAGCACTCCCAGCCTATGAGCATGGTCTCCCCTTTGAGGGGGAGTAGCCAGAACTGGAGACACCTCAGTTCCTGGGCCACTCCTTCCACCTTCCAGTAGCACCTCTGGAGAGAGCCAGTTTGGTGTAGCAGTTAAGAGTGCTGACTCTAATCTCAGGAGAACCAGGTTTGATTCCCCACTCCTCCACATGCAGCTGCTGGTGTGACCTTAGGTCAGTCATAAGTTCTTTCAGAGCTGTTCTCTCAAGGGCAGTTCTCGAGAGAGCTCTCTCAGCCCCACCTACATCACAGGGTATCTGTTGTGGGAAGGGGAAGGGATTGTAAGCTGCTCTGAGCCTCCTTCAGGTAGTGAAGGGCAGGGTATAGATCCAATCTCTTCTCTTCTTCTCCTTCCCTGCTTTGTCAAACTCAGTTTCAGCTTTTTAACCATGCATTCCCCTTTTCACATAACATGGTGATTATGAGTATAAGGAACATCAGTAGTAGCGCACACTCCCAACATGTGGGGTTGCCAGACTCCTGGTACTTAAGAACATCATGTCTGGAAAAAAAGGCTAAGAATGCAACCCAATGTGGAACCACTTACAGTATGAATAGGAATTTGCATAAATTTGTACTATCAACTCTTCCAAGATCAGAAACTTGTATTTGCTCCCTCTTCAATAACTTATATGATCTCCTCTTCTAAATCATGTCCCTGTGCCAGGACCCCTCCATGCAAATACTATGCAAACACCTTCTCTACAAAAGCCATCTATGGCACGTACCTTAGTCAGCTCATAAAATATCAGCCATAAAATTTCCCAAGTCTTGAGTAGTTTGATATAAATGAGGACATTATAGGAAATATAAAACCAGATGCGTGTTTGCTATAGGCCTACATTACTCCTCTCCCAAATTTCTCCTGTTAAGAATATTTTCTGCCGTGCCCATTCCCGTGCAAAAAAATACATTATCCTCTTAGACCATCCAATCGCCTCTCTCCATTATGGAAAAAGAACATTTTTCATTTTTTTATTACAATCATCTTGAAGACAGGAAGAACGAGCACCTTGAACATACTGTATAGATTTAAAATTCATACTGTGTACATCAGTCATCTGGTGAGTTACATATATCAACAGCCTCCAAGTAATGTTAAGAATATGAACCAACTACTGTATTCAAGCTGGTCTTATTGGAAACATGTCAGATAAAGAGGTATTTTTAATGCATTGGGTACATCAGAGATAGTTGTCTGGGTACAAAGAGCAGAATTAGAATAACAGGTCTGTAATATTGATTAGTTTTGCACATATTAATACCACGACTCTCCGGTCAATTGATGCCATTTGTATAGATATCTCACTTATTGATCTACCGATTATTATTTTATGTTTCTGATTTTACAACTAGCTGTGAATCACTTTATTTGGATAAAGGTGTTTATTCAACTGAGAGTGGATTTTTTAAAAAAGAAAAATCTATCATTCTTTCCCAGGTGTGAGCATACATTTTCTCCAGCACATTTTTTTGTATAAACCGAACATCAATCGCTTATACAATTAATTTGTTTCTGCTTAATACGCTGAGAATCAGGATGTGTAACTGCTTCTATTCTGAATGGAATTCTTTTACCCCAGAAGTTACTCAAAACATTCTTTTACACATTTATGACAATCCTAATATTTGTGATGTTTCGTGTACACCATTTCCTTGTGTACCATTTCGTGTACACCATTCCCAAAGTGGGCAACTAGATTTTGCTCTCCTGTTTAGCACCACCAAGGGCTTGAAGTTTTACAAAACAACGATGTTTTCTTGCTGCCAGGAAGAAATTAAAAAACAATAAGGGAAGGGTTCAGCCTTTCCTGGATCTGAAAGAGTCAGCATGGTATAGCAGCCAGAATGCCAGGCTAGGATCTGGGAGACCTGGGTTCAACTCCCCACAGTGCCATGGAAGCTTGCTGGGTGGCCTTTGGCCAGGCACACACTCTCCACCTCACCTTCCTGACAGGGTCGTTGTGAGGATCAAATGGCAGAGGGGAGGATGATGTAAGCCAGATTGGAGAGAAAAGCAGGGTATAAACTAAAAAATAAAGAAGACTCACCCTGACCTGGATAGCCCAGGCAAGACTGATCTCGTCAAATCTTGGAAGCTAAACAGGGCCGACCCTGGCAAGTACTTGTATGGGAGACCGCCAAGGAATACCAGTGCCAGGTCTCAGAGGCAGGCAATAGCAAGCCACCTCTCCAAGGTCCAAGCCCCAGTAGGGGTCACCAGAAGTCAACTATGACTTCCAGGTACACACACATACATACACACACACAATACCCCAAAGAAAGAAAGAAGACTCCAATGTCCCATATGTCTCTGTGTGTCAGCTGTGATTCTCAGGCTACCACCGGTTCCTCCTTATAGTAGCCTGCCTGACATCACCTAGAGCCCATGCTTTTTCTCCACGGAAGCTCCCACCTTATGGAAGGGGCTCTCTGAGGAGAAGGAGGAGGAGGAGGAGGAAGAGGAGGAGGAGGAGACGCCATCTTTAAAGGTGTTTAAGTTGCTGCAAGGCATTTGCTAGGACTTTCAATGGAGTGTGAGCTGCAAGCTTTTTATTTAAGGAGGGAAGGAGCTGTTTGAGATTTTATTTTAAATTGGACACTGCACATCCCTTTGAGCTATGGGAAAAGTGAGGTATAAATATTTTAATTAATAAATAAAATGTACTTTAATTGATTAAGAGATAAAATGTGCTTAATAAATTAAACATGCTTGGTTCCTAATAACACCATTGACATGAGCAGAATTACTTCAGAGTCAATTACCTGAAGACATCAGTATCCACAGGGTGTTTATAAGATACTCAGGTGAAATATGGTTACATGTGAAGTAAATTTTGGGTCACAACTTTAATGGCAAATCACTCACCAGAAGTGTGCCTGCACACCAAAGCCTTTGCTCAGAATTAAACTTCGCTGGTCTTAAAGGTGCTGGGGCTCAAACTTGGCTTTGTCTGGTCTGGCTTCTGCTCCTCGTCCTTGGTTTTAAGACGGTAGGGAGACAGGTTTGCTCTCCTTCCGGGTTCAGGTGTGGACGTTCCAGGAGCAGAAAAATCCCCGTTTCTCCTGGCGACCTCCCAAAGCTGAACGGACCCCTGAGGAGGGAGCCCACGGTCTGAAGGGGAGTTCTGTTGCGCGGATAAGCCACACCCTCGAGTCGGACCCCAAATGTTCAGCCCTTTCCCAAGGGGACTTCTGGCTCCTCTCGGAGATCGCTCTTTGCCCCCCGCCGCCGCCTCCTCCCCCACTTTCTTCTCTCTTTGGAGCTCAACCCCCTGTCCGAACCACTGCCACATCGGATGGAGTTTCAGGCGCAGCAGCAAGCCCTTTATTCACTAAGCAGGAATAGCTGCAATCCCCAGACTTCATCCTAACGATACGATGAGCAGGAACCACAGATCCTGTATGCGGGGGTGGGGGGGTAGCAGATTCAGGTGAGTAGTCCTGTTGGTCTGAAGAAAGCTTATACAAGCACAGGAAAGCTGATGCCCAGAATAAAACTGTTGATTTTAAAGGTGCCCCTGGACTCCAACTTTGTTCTCTGACTTCTTGCGCATCCAGTTCCGGGGGGGGGGTGTCAACCGGCCTTCCTTCTCAGCCGAAATTCCGGCGTGAGTCCAACCGTACCTTTTTGTCGCCACTGGAGTCCTCCTCCCACCTAACCTTTCTTGGCTCCCGACCTCCACCTCGCCCAGAGCAGAAGAAAGGGTCAGCCCGGGCTTGACTACACCGCTTGGAGACTCGCGCGACAGGCTGCCGAAAGGAATGTGCCCTGGATGTCAGCGTGGAGCGATCTTTCTTTCCCTCTCCCCAATGTGACCCCCCTGATCTCTCTTTCTGCCTTTAATCAAGATGGGTACGACGCACTGGGTAGCCGTGTTTGTCTGTAGGACAGTGGAAAAGAGCACGAGTCCGTCCAGGAGCTCCTTGAAGACTAACCGGATTTGAGCTGCCCTGAGTCACTGTCGACTACTTCAGATACAGCTCTGATAGTGTATACGAGCAGTGACTCAGGAAAGCTCACCCCCTGGCGCATGTGCTGTTGGTCTCTAAGGTGCTCCTAGACGCTTGCTCTTTTCTTGTTTTCAGTGGGAGAGCCTTCCATGCTGAGGTGATCCCTCCCCTGCAGTCTGAAGTGGTCCCGATAAGTCCCAGGTTTCAACCAACTCGGTCGCTGCTCCGGGGGACTAGGCCGTATCCAGAACTGAGGCGGACTCTCTTGAGGGAGACCTGGCTTGTTGCGTCCACGGCTACCTGACCCTTTGGAGAGCAGGCCCGACTAGACCACCCCCTGGGCTACCCTGGGTCGGACCCTATAAGGCAGCTTCGGACGCCCATATCTCCTCTAGGAATGGCTAGAGAAGGTCACGAAAGAGGCGATGATGGGGTGTATCTCTGGATAAGCATCAGCCAGGAACCACATTAAGAACTGAGCAGAAACTAGGAAAAGAAGGGTCCCCCAAACAAAATCCTCATAATGCCTTTGATGAGGAGGACCAATCAAAACGACACAACAGGTCGTACCCAGCGCTCCCAAACTCTGCACCAGGCTGGGTGGTGTTTTTTTTAGGGGGGGGGCGTGTCTCAGGCCCTGATCTGACGCCCTTGTCTTGCCAGCATCTTTAACACAAGGCCTTCCAGCTTGAGGCATTCCCCCCCCCAAAAAAAAAAAATCAGCTTTGGACCATCCCAGGTCACATCTATCTAGATTCAGGGAGGGGGCTTAATTAATTATCTTATGGTATTGTGTGTAGAATAGCCAGGAGAACCAAAGAATGTTTGGCAGTCACAAGTTCTAGCTCTTAGCCTTATGCTAGTGGAGAGCTAGACTTGTTTTCAGGGGCTGCCAGAGCTCTGAAAGAACTGCGCCTGGCAAAGGTCACCCGCCTGGCTTCAAGTAGAGGACTGGGGAATCGAACCCAGTTCTCCAGATTAGAGACCCCACTCTGCCTTAACCACTACACCAAATTGGCTCTCAAGGGGGCCTATGCCCCCCAGTCCAAAGTCTGGTTTGAACGCTAACTGCTCCCAAGCAGCCCCCCCCCCAGGAGAGATGAGCATCTTTCGAAAGCCAGAATAAAACCGCGTTGGTCTTCAAGGAGCCCCTGTGGACTCCAGCTTTGTTCTGCTGCTTCAGACCAACACGGGGAGCCACCTGAATCTATCCTCAAAAACCGGTGAAGTTTAAGAGGGTGGCGGTCTCTCGACCCTGAGCCCCGTCGTTTCAGTGGCCGCCGAGAGGAGGGATGGTTTTTCCAAAGGGAAAAGATGCGGGGGGCGGGGATGGCCAGCTAGGCCTGGGCTCCTGCCGCACTAGGGAAGGATGCCCGGGGAGGATTCAAAGGAGGGAAGGAATTCAGGCGCCGAGAATGAATTCTGGAATAAGCCTCATTCGGGGCTTCTGCTCCGTGTCTCCCGCCAACCCTTGTGTTCAAACGAGCCTTTCAATCACCTTGATTGGGGGGGATTCTAAAAAGCTTCTAAAACGGGGCTGGTATGTGGGTTTGGGGGAGAGAGCTCGTCTTGTTCCTTCCCCCACCCCTCCTCGGTATTTCTGTTCTCCCATTCTTAAGTTTCTGCATCTGGAGGAGCTTTACTGAGCAAGCACCAGAAGCATCTCCTACGAACTCATCCCCCCCCCCCATTGTCTTTTCTGGTTCCTTGTGGAAGTGGGAGAATAAGTTTCAGGAGACAGCCGTGAGCTCGTTAAGGCAAGGCACCAAGTTGATGATCCCTCCCCGGGAAGAGTGAAGCTCAACCCGCCCCCCGTCCCCTTGGCCCTAAGCGGAGGAGGGGCAGGCCCCGGAGGGGAAGTCCGCCCAAGGGCTGCTGGCTTGTAGATCCCACTGAAATGACCAGGATGGAGTCAAGAGTTACAGGTTGGTTTCTTTAAAAAAGGATAAATCCTTTGAACCAGAGAGCCTCCAAAGGCTTTACAAGCTCACGGTGCTTATCTCCAAAGAACTGGGGATCACTGGGGGTGGGGGTATTTGTGAACATGCTGATCACCACTTTGGGATCAGGAAGCATTTTTTCTCCAAGTCAGTTTGGCCGGGGATCCTGGAGGGTTTTTGTCATCTTCTGGGCATGGAACAAGAGTCACCGGGTGTGTGGAGGGGGAGATAGTTGTGAATTTCCTGCATTGTGCAGGGGGGTTGGGCTAGATGACCCTGGAGGTCCCTTCCAACTCTATGATTCTTCTATGACCCTTTTAAAGGTCTCCCACCACTGGGTCGATCCGAGCAAAGCCGGCAGAGTTTCACAACCCCTGAGGCAAAACTTCCCTTCCGCGGGAGCGATTCTCCGCAGCCTCCCTAAGTCAATGGCCAAGGCTCCCCTCGGTTCAATGAGGAACCCTAGAAATCAGCCTCAGCCTGATCGTGCTTAAAGGCCTCAGTTGCAGCCCGGGGTGGGGGTGGCGGCAAGGACAGGACTGCAATGGAGGCGGCTACCATCCTGAAAGGCCGAGAGGGGTGAGGGAGGGGGAGTTTTGGGGAGGTCTGTAAGACAGACGGAGAGAAGAAACCCTTCCGTTCCATGAAAGTAGATTCAGGTGGGGTCGCCCTGTTGGTCTGAAGCAGCAGAACAGAGTTTGAGTCCAGGGGCACCTTGGAGACCAACAAAGTTTTATTCAAGGTATGAGCAGTGCAGGCACACCTTCCTCAGTTTCCGAAGAGGTGTGCGTGCACATACCTTGAATAAAACTTTGTTGGTCTCCAAGGTGCCCCTCTGCTTTGTATCTTCCCTTGTCCCGGAGAGTCGAATTAAGGCGAGGAGTGATAGGTTCAGGCCAGAGAAAAGGAAAGTCCTTCTTCAGACGAGGCTTAATTGACTTAGGGAGCTCACTGCCACAAGACCAGGGGAAGTCCGTGGAGTGCAAGTCGTGTTCTCTGAACTGGACTGATTCCAGAGGGCTTTTCTACGCAGGCGGTCGGTTAAGGGCGTGCAAAAGGCTTCACTAAGTTACTTGGATAACTTATTGCGGGCTGTGGTCTGTTTTGTTTGTCCTGGGCTGGATCCTATCGTGCAATTTTGCATCATTTCATGTGTCACGTTAACTGGGGTTCAGTTCTAGGGGGGTTAGACTTCCGGTTGGTTCCGCAACCCAAGCCCCAGTTCATTACTTGTTAAATGCCTTGTCTTAGTAGAATATTATCAACTCCCGCTTGAGTCCTACTGCGAAAGGCGGAGTACGAATAACGCCAGTAAATAAATAAATACAGGAAACCACGCTCGCCTCCGCATGCAGAAGGCAGGTGCCTCTGAACATCGGTTGCTGTCTGAGGGGCCTGGCCTTTCAGGAGCGGTCCAGGCGGACCTGATCCAGGCGGACTCTACAATTCGAATTAAGGTACAGGCCTCCCAAGCAATTTTCGAAAGCTAGCGCCACTCCGAGTTGAGTGCGGCTATTTCTGCGGAATGTCAACAAGAGGGTGGAGAAGTTCTACATGCAAATTTGGTACTTTAAAACGAAAACTGCTGTCCTCCTTCTTCAGTTCCCTAATCTAAATTGGCAGAGATTTCGCGGTCCCTTCATTGGAAAAGGGAAGAAGGGATATTGCAGGATACTGCTCCGCCTCCACTAGCTGGGACTGCCGTCTTCGACCAGGCGGACTCGCTTCCAAGACGTCTGCAAGAAAGGGACTCTTCATTCCGCTCCGATCAATGGGCTATAGTTCCAATGACAAGATGCATTCATGGCCCATCGATCCAGAAAGCGGATCGAATCCGCGCCGGACCGCGAGAGGCCCCCTGGCCTGGAAAACCCGAATCCCGACCCGGGCCCGGAGCATTTGACATCCGACCAGCACCTCAGGAGGAAAGGCGCAGGGCGAGACTGAGAGCCCTTAAAATCCGGGGACACGATCCAGCCATAATTAAGCATGGGTACCATGTCGGTGGGTACCATTAAACATTTTAGGGCTGCAGAGTTACTTGGGAGTAAGGAGCATGGACAACAGTGGGACTTACTCTCGAGTAAGCACGGGATGGGATGCAGCCAGGGCAACAAGTCGAGCGCCTCTGGATCCTCCTTTTGGGCTGCATCTTGCCCGGTGGGGGGGTTTGTGCTGGATGGTGGCGCCCCAGTCCGCAGCACGTTTCCTTGAACACTAGCCCCCTCACTTGTAGTGGAGTGTAGTTACTTCCAGGTAATAAAGATGCTGAAGAACTCCAGCCGAATTGCGGGTCTAAATATCTTAGGCTACAGTGGCCAGCGCCTCTAACGTCAGGAGCAAGCCCCTTCGGAAACCAAAGCGGGGCTCATGTCCCAAGAAAGCGGGGAGTCAGCCCCACGGAAAGGGGGGACTTTCTTCCAAACAGGCGCGTTCCAGAGTTGCCCGTGAAGCCTGTGCCGCCCCAAGGGCCTCTGATTTGGATGCCTCCAGCCACCGGGGCCAGGCCGCCGCCGGGTGACCTTTCAAAGGTCTCTCTCTCTCCCGCACAGCCGCCCACGTGGGAGGGAAGGGACACCGGGTGGCGCGATCGGAAGCTGTCGGCGCCCGGGAGAGGGAGGAGGAGGCGACAGAGAAGGGGTCGAGGTTTGCTCGAGGTTTTAGGACAGGCCGGTTTAAGGCGCCTGGGCCCAGGTTCACCTCGGAAGTTACGCGGGGTCGGCCCCGGTTAGACTTTGGATGGGCGACCCTCGAGAAGAAGACTTTTCAGAGGCAGCCGCTTGGAGAACCACCTCTCCAAGGGAAGGGGGCGTGGCTCTCTCAGCCCCTCCTCCTCCTCCCGGCTCCGTCTGATTCCCTGGATTTTGTTTGCGCCTCCGGGGAAGGACGATCAGCCGGGGAAGGGGAGCTTTTCTGCCTGAGCCACGCCCCGGGGATTTCTTCCGCCGCTCCTTTCACGGCTTAAAAAGACACAGATCAAGACGGGTGGCTGCGTTAGTCTGTCTGTAGCAGCAGAAACGAGCAAGAGTCCAGGAGGACCTTCACGACGAACAAGATTTGTTACGAGCTTTGAAGCTCTTTCCCTGCCACAATTTTTGTTATTTAAGGTGCTACTGGACTCTTGCTCTGTTCGAGGAGGAGGAGGAAGAAGAGATTGGAGTCTCAGAGTCTCCTCTCCCCACAACAGACATCTTGTCAAGTAGCTGGGGCTGAGAGAGCTCTTGGGAGAACCGCCCTTGAGAGAACCGCCCTGAGAGAACTTGTGACTGACCCAAGGTCACCCAGCTGGCTGCATGAGGAGAAATAGGGACTCAAATCCAGTTCTCCCAGATTAGAGCCTGCTGCTCTTAACCCCTACACCAAACTGGCTCTTTTTAGTCATATTCCAAATCCCCATAGTTAGACCGACTCAGATTGCAAACCAGTTTGTTTGTGTTTGTTTTAGAGGGGGCAGCACACAAACCGTTAAGGAAAGGAAAGTCTCCTTGAGTTATCAAAGTTCCGTCAACGGTGTTCGATTACGGCCAATTGGAGTTGAAGAAAGAGGGTAACCTTGTGAGATGATATGCAAACTCACGTGTAGATAGATAGATAGATAGATAGATAGATAGATAGATAGATAGATAGATAGATAATCCTAATTTTTGAAGGGGTCACGGGGGAGCTGACTTTTGATTAAACTTGCTCAGGATTGGGCCGTAAAGCGTCCGGTAGTGGAACTGCTTTTCTGGACCCTGGGTGGTACCGGTTGCCTCCAAATTCCTCAGCGGGGGAGCGGGCAAGGTTGGGTTAGAAACGGGCTCTGCGCTTCTCTCTGAGAGCCTGCAAAGAAAGCCTCGACCAAGCAGCGGTCTGTACAGATTCTCTCGGGACGAGACACTCTTTGCGCAGAACTCATTTCGGGACAGGCCTGCAGAGGACCGGGCCGGCCATCCCCCGCGAGGCGCAACCTCTTCGAGACCCAGCGAAGGCCCAGGGAACGGGCGGGCAGCCCACTCCGAGGCTCCTCCTCACAGACCGTCCGGAAAATCTGGCCGGTTTCAGCTGGGCTTCTTCAGGCAGGCAGGCAGGCAGGCAGGCTTCGAATCGCAGCAGGCTCTTCGCCCACCTGATGGGAAGCGAGTCCCGCGGATTCCCAGGCGACGGATTCCGATGCGGCTCCAGTCAGACGACCCCTCTTGCCTTGGTGCGAAATTGCTGGGTGCGAGTCCAGGAGCACCTTCGAGACCGACGGGATCTCCTGGGCAGGAGTTCTCGGGGGTCAAAAGTTCCCTTCGCCACGGCCAGAGAGACCCTGCCTGGGTCAGAGAGGACTTGGACTCCGGACAGCTCCAGCCCCGGAACTCTAAGGGGCTCGTGGACTCAACTCTACCGGGTCTACCATAAACCGACACGGCTGTCCCCTGAAGCCATCTCAGCGTGACCCTGTATGGAAGTAAACCCGGCTGGATTCCATGGGACCTACTCGTTTAGCCGTTGGCCTCTTTTAGCCAGGCGCTAAGTCCCAGCGAATTCAGTGGGGCTTCCTTCTTCTGAGCAAACAGGCCGAGGATCTGGCGGGGCATGCCCACTGGACTGGGCGCCGGATCCTGAAGCCACCTAACCCGTGAAATAAGCGGCCGGATCCTACCCGCCTGTGCCCGGAAGGAAGACCCACCGAATGCAACGTTCGCATTGATTGTTATCTTTAAAGTTCACTGAGCCCTGCATCTATTGTTCCATTCAATTAAGTTACCTTCGAGGACAATCACTCCAGAAACAGTTCGTGCACTTTTTTTTTTTTTAAGCGTCAGCTCGCGGGGGCTTCCTGGGCTCCCCCTTCCCCAATCTGCATCACCGGAGAAAAGTTTCACGGACGTTTAGAGCCGCGTTGGCGGCTTCCGATTATTTCCAAAACTTTTTTTGTTTGTTGAAGAAGAGGCGTTTCCTAGATTAGATCGTGCCCCCAAGCCAAGAGCGGCACAGAGACGGCCCGAGAAAGACTCTAACCCGCTAGTTGTTTGATCGATTGGATGACCTTTAAGGGGTACAGAAAGAAACGTGGGAACTCCATCAGGGCCGAACCACACACACGCACGCACACACGCACAGAGAGCGAGAGAGAGAGAGGGAGAGATCCGAAGAAGACTGAAGTGGGTGGGGGAATAAGAAGAAGGTCGGATGGCACCACGGATTTAATAGCAACAGGAACAACAACGATGCGAAACCATCAGCTCAAACTTTACTCTGTCCCCCCCCATTCCATAGATTGCAAAAAAGTGTCTTCAGTTCATAACTTGGCACTTATTGAAAAACCGTGACGTCAACAATGACTGAACAAACAAAAAAAAGCGAAGCGAAACCTGAGTGGAACAAAATGCATGACATCGAACACATCAATGAAGTAACAGCATCGACTCTTTTCTTTTCTTCTTAGTTTTCCCCCCTTTTCCTCCCCCCCCCGCCTCAAATAACTTAAAATACGCTAGAAAAAATACGGTCCATATAAATAATTTTTTTCGTTTGTCTGTTTTCATGGAGAACAAAATAATTACAAAGCTCTGTTCCTAGCAGAGTTCGCCAGCGAAGAGATTTCCTCTTCGCCTTCCTTCTCTCCCCTCCAAGCCCACCCCACCCCTCCCCTCCCTTCCCTTTTTTAAACTTTCCTTGGCAAAAGAGCGCTCACTCAACTCTGGAAGGCTTTTCTAAGCGGACTTCCCAGCTTCTCCGTGGGGGCCTCGCGTTATAGTTATAGATGCCTTTCGGGAAAGAAAATATATATATATATATATATATATCACGATAGTGTGGGCGTGAGATCGAATGGAAAGGCCAGACAGAACTATCAACACGAGTGAAAATAGCCAAAATAAACATTTGTTTATGGGTATCATTAGCATCCTTTTTTTAAAAAAGCCGTGTCTTATTATTTACCTGTGGTCATAATTTGGAAATGGGATGGTGGAGGAGCGTGGAGGGGGGGGAGGAGGGGTTAATGCAATGCAGACTTTCAGGGGCGGGGAAACAAAGGCTCATTTGCTTCTGTCCTTTTCAGGGCTGGAAACCGGACAGCCCTCCCAAAGGCTGAAGCCCGGCCCTGGAGACACTTCCAGGGCAATCTGGGTCTAAACCCGTGGATTTCGGCGGGTCTAGATTAGGGTGACTCCGCGCAGGGTTGCAGCTCCTGGCACTGAATTCGAATGTGACCTGGACTAAATTGCCCGGTGGAGCGAAGATCCACGTTTGCTCGAGAGCAAGCCGCTGGCTCCTGTAGAGCGTGCCCCGCCCCATCGAGCTGGAGAGGACGGCAGTCGTGTACACCTTTTCTTAGAAGTAGGGAGCCTAGCTTCCCGGGTGACCCAGCGCCGCTGACTCCCCCCACCCGTGTCTATCACGCTGCAATCTTAGGCCCCGCCAGAGGATACCAAAGCGTATTTCTTTCCCCTGCAGCTGGGCTTGCCAGACTCCGCATGAGAGGGACCAGGCTGGATTTGAGGGGGCTTCAAGTGCCAGCGAGGAGAGGGTCTCTCTTCGCCCTCAAGATCGCTGGGGGAAACCCCACGGTCAGCGCCGTAGGTTCGTTTTATTTGTTGACACCCCCCCCCCTTAAAAAAAAAAAGATGAAGTGCAAATGATCCGAAGGGGCGCCCTCGAGGAAAACCCAAATCAGACCCCTCCTGCAGATTCAGAACTCTGTTAGCACAAGGATCCCGACCAGTTTTCCCGTGTAGCAACCGGCGGAGAAACCATCGTCTCTTTCTCTCCGTTTTTAATCTTTCTTTTCCCCCTCCCTCCTTTAAAAAAAAATGCTTCTTTTTCTTTCCTTCTCATCTCCGTTTCCAGTCTGTGACTGTTTAAACTCAAGTATCTGATGCGACGTGAAAGGAGGCCCGCCTCTCTTATCAAATTTCTTGTATTAAAGTGAACTTCGCAGAACGAGGTCAGTTTCAAAACCTGTGAACTTCCCAGCTGCGTGTCTATTTCATCTAATTCTTTAAATAAGGATCTCTCTTCCCTCCGGTTTCTCTCGCTGTTTCTTCTTCTTGGGAGTGGTAGGGCTTTCCCCCCTACCTCGAGTTCTTTAAACATACACACATTCTTTTTTTTTCCTTTTTTAAAAAAAGTCTCTCCCCTGTCGATCACCCTTGCCTAGTCCCCCTCCCCTCAGTGAACACCACCTTGGTCGGTCGAGCAAATCCTCTTTTGCATTCGCTCGCTCTTTCACATTTGTTCTCTTTTTTTGTCTTTTTCAGTGGCGCAGAAAACAAAACCAAGAAAGATCTGGGCCCCCTCGGGGCGCGTCAAGGTCTCTGCTCAGGGTCGAGTCTTACGGAGGTGGAGGGGGGGCACCCAGGCAGGCCCCGATCCTGGCCCCGCCCTCCCGCTCCCCCCCCTTTCTCCGGCGGTGCGGCGGCGGCGGGATTGCAACGTGCCCAGGCGGCTCCCGGGGGTGGGGGTGGCGGCGGCGGCGGCGGCGGCTGGGGTGCGCAGCGCCTGGCAGAGTCAGAGGCCCAGGGCGGCCGCGTGCTTTTTGGCTTTGAGTCTGAGGTCGGCGATGCTGGAGTTCTTGCTGGTGGTCTTGGCCGCCGCGGCCGCCGCCACCACGGAGGCTGCGGAGGCGGACTCGGCGGCCAGGGTGGCGAGGGGCAGGCCGAAGGGCGGCGCCGGGAACATCATGTAGGGCGCGTGCGCGGCCAGGTGCGGGTGGAGGTGGTGGTGCGCGTGCGCCACGGCGCTGTCCAGCTGCAGCTGCGCCTGCACCTGAAAGGACAAGGGCGTCACGTTGCAATGACTATCCTGATGGGAGAAACACAAGAGCTGCGTTAAGCCTCCGCCGCGCCCGGGGGGGACCCCCTAACCCTACCCCCCCCGCCCCCGGCCCCTCCCCCGCCCGGACACCCACCCCTGCGGAGAGCCAGCGGGGGACCTCCTGCGGCAGGACGCGGGCGCTTGGCTGGACGAGGAGGAGCCAGCTCTCCAGCCGATGGCCAGGGCGGTGCAGGGCTCGCGGGGGTCGGGCTAGGACCCGAAAGACCGGGGGGGGGGGCTCGCCTTGTTGGTCTGGAGCAGCAGAGCGAAGCTTTGAGTCCGAGGGCACCTTGAAGGCCAGCAAATAAGCTTATATCCAGAGGGGAAAGGCACCGGGAAGCTTGGGCCCAGAAGAAAACTTTGTTTGTCCTCAAGGTGCCCCGGGGCTCAGACTTTGGACTGGTAGCTGGGCGTCCCCCGCGGGTGCCATGGAAGCTCTCTGGGGGACCTTGGGCCAGGGCAGCGGGTTCGAATCCCCAATCCGCCACGAAAACTTTCTGGGGGATCTTCGGCCTACCTCCCAGGGTTGTTGTGAGGGTCAAATGGAGAAGAGGAGAACGGTGTAAGCCGCTCTGGATCCCCGTTTGGGAGACAGGCGGAGTACAAATGAATTAAATAAATAGGTAGGGGATAGATCTAGGTGGGCGATTGTGACTACTTGGCTGACGTTTTATTAGGAGGGGGGAGCAAAAACAGCGGGGGCCCCCTGAGATCTAGTTTTGTCCAACCCGATCTAGAAAAATGCGGAGCCCATTCACCGGTTTTGCTACCCAGTCCAGCGGCCGCTGGAAAACTAACACATTTTACTCCATCGGACCAGTGAAAGCACACTGGGGCCACCCCCTTCCTTCAAGGCCCTCGGGGCGCTCTCCTGCGCCATTTGATCCTCACAGCAACCCCGCGAGGCAGAGCGTGACCGGACCCAGCCCCCCCCGAGACAGGGAGGCAGGTGGTCGGTCTGGAAGGTGCCCCCCCCCCGTATCTCACTCCCCTTTTCTTCTTTCGGCCGCGAATCGAGTCCTGCAGAGCAAAACTAGCCGGTGCTCTCAGGCCTGTGGCCACCACGGCTAGACTCGTGCTCCTTTGCCGAGTCAGAGCTCCCGATCCTCGGCTCATTTACTCGGAAGTAAATTCAACTAAGTCGGGCGTGTAAAATGCCGCCGAGTGGCAGGAAGACCCCTGGTGCAGTTGGGAAGGCGAGGGAGTAGCAGAGGTGATTTGCGCCCTTGCCTGCCTCTGCAGAGCGACCCCGGACTTCCTTGGTGGTTTCCCACTGAAAGGACTAGGCCTCGGGGCGCTCCAGACCTGGATTCACACTCCACTCCATGGACAGTTGCGCGGCCGTCCGGGCCATCAACTCGCTGTCCTGGGAATTGGTGTAGTTAAGCAGGGGCCTCCCTGGTTAGTATTTGGATGGGAGACCAGACCACCCCTAAAAACCTGCGGGGTCGCGACGCAGAGGCAGCCAAGGGAGCAAAACCGCCTCTGAAAGTCTCCTGCCCTGAAAACCCTACCGGGCCGCCGTAAGCCGGCTGAGACTTGACGGCACTGCCCGCCCGCCCGCCTCCCCTCGAGCCAAGCGCTGCAACTTTGCCTCCCTCCTTTCCCTTCGGGCGCAGCCAGCCCCGACCTCTGCTCCTTGGAGGGGGGGGATATGCCGCCGCCGCGGCCCCCCAGAGAAGCGGACTGAGGACGGCGGCCTCCCGCCGACATACCTAAAGCCCTCCGGGCCCCTGGCCGGCAGCAACCCTGAAGCAGCCGAGCGCTGGCGCAACAGCAGTGCAAGTGGGACGGGTCGGAGGCAGCCCTGCCTCGTGTCTCAGTCCGAGCTCGCCAGACTGCCTCGCCCCTCCCTACCTGCAGGCAGCCTCGGCCTGGGGTGGTAGAAAGTCCCTTTTCACCACTTGCCGGCCTGCCGCCCCCAGAGAGCCCACTGCACATGCTCAGAAGCGCTCTTTCCTTCATTAACGGCCTGGGTTCCTCAGGAGTAGCCCCGGGCAAGCCTTGAATGCCTCTGAACATGTGCAGAGCGTCTTCTCTGCCACCACGCGGGTGGGACAGCGGGGGTCTGGTGGTTGAGAGGCTGACTATGGACGGGGTCGTCGGACTCCGTGAACTCTCAGGAGCCTCGCATTGATGGATTGGCTGGCCGATGGGTCGCTGTCCTGGGGATGGCCAGCGGGATTGGGCGAGGGGCGGAGAGAGACGCCACACGCCCTGCCTGGAGGCCCCGGCTGCCGGCTGGTTCCGGGCGCTAGTTGGCTGGCCCGGAGCAGGATCAGCCTAACGAGCTGGACTGCCTCGCCGCTCGACCTCTGGCCTCCAGGCCTCAGGCAGTGGAGGATAGCGCTGGGCCCTGACTGCCTTCTCACCCACCCGGTCTCTGACTCTTTCTCCACAAGCTCTGGTTCGACGGTCTGCAGGCTCTGGGCCCTACAGACCCAGAGGAGTGAAATTGTCCAGGGCTGCGGTCAGACACACTAAATCACCCACTGTCAATCCACTTTCCATCTGGATTTTGCCAGTTCGCACGGTGAAATCCAGTTGGAAAGTGCACTGAAAATGGGAGGAGGAGATTGGGTTTTTACCCCGCCCTTCATTAGCCAAAGGAGTCTCAGAGCTGCTTACAATCCCTCCCCCTCCCCACAACAGACACCCTGTGAGGTAGGTGGGGCCGAGAGAGCTCTCCCAAGAACTGCCCTTGAGAGAACAGCTCTGAGAGAACTTTGACCCGAGGTTAAGCTGCATGTGGAGGAGTGGGGAATCAAACCCCGTTCTCCCAGATTAGAATCCGTACTCCTAACCACTACACCAAACTGGCTCTCAAGAGGGTCAAGGCGCCTTGCTGCTGGCTGCTCTCCCGCCTGGGCTGCGATCCCGCAGGACGCTTCAGTCCCGTTGCCCTCAGGACTGCAGGCCCAGACCTCGGCAACGCGATAGAGAGCCTCCAACACGTGCTTATCGGGCTCCTTTTCCACCCGCTCTCTCGCTCCCTCCTGCCTGACCGTGTGTGTGGAGGGGGGGGGCGTTCTCCGCGCCCCAGGACTACCCTCCGCCTTTCCAGACTGCCCCGTTCTCCAGCGTGGCTGCTGCTGATGTCACTTGTCGTGCCTTGATCGCAAGGGAAAAAATGCCCCTCACAACGAGGCAAGGGTCAGGTGGGAGCCCAAGGCTGCTGCTCCATCAGACATGCCATTTTTATTATTCCTTTATTTAAAGAAAGGGAGAGTACCAATGGCATCCTTCTCCCCCCTCCTCCGTGTGGCCCTCACAACAAACTGCCCTGCGAAGCCGATTCAAAGTGGGGGTGATAGTCCAGTTGGCCTGCAGTAGAACAGCTGGGTTCGAGTCCAGCAGCAGCTTAGAGACCAAAACAAGATTTTCAGGGCATTTTTAAATTTTATTTATTTACATCCTTTGGAGTCCATCTTTCTGTCTTGGGCTCCAGGCGGATTACATAGCATGTGAGCTTTTCGGAGTCAAAGCTCCCTTCCTTAGATCTGATACCTACACCGGGGAAATCTTGTTGGTCTCCAAGATGCTACTGGGCCCTCATCTAGCTCCTGAGAGGTCGGTTAGGCTGAGACCCCCAGGGACTGATCCGAGGTCGCTCAGACCGTTTACTGAAGACCCAGTGAGGATTCGAACCGGAATCTCTCAGACTCTTCTCCCGCATTTCAACCGCCACACCAGCCTGGTTCTCACCCCAATGTCACATCCCTCAGTCTTATTTCCCCGGAAATGTGTACCTAGGATTGCTACCTGAAAGATGGTGAAGGCCAAACAACGAGCACCTGCATTCTGGAGAACATCCAACAGCTTTCACATAACCAGGGAGCAGCGTTCCCTCTAAGCTGAGTTAGTGTGACCTACCTCACAGTTTTTAGCTCTTGGCTCACATATTTTTGTCTTAGTTCAGAAAGGATGGGTCCAAAGCAAATTGATTTATGCAGTAGCCAAATTGCTCGCTCACAACTTGCATGCCGGTAGCTCAGAAAGTAGAATTTCTGCTCACAGGACTCCAGAGCTTAGAGGGAGCATTGCCAGGGAGTTGAAAAGTTTCCATCGATTTCAAACAGATTGATCTCAAACAACTTTCTCTCGGGCTGGTGTGGTGGAGGGAGAGCCCAAAAAGGGATTAAGGAGTCGACGAACCTATCCGAAACCCACTAGGGGGAGGGGAACATCAACGCCACTGATTTCCAAGCAAAGTCCAAGAGCTGCCCAGAGCAGGGGCCCCGGCGCCCCTCCCACCTTCTGACTGGGATGCAGAGACTCAGATCCCCATTCCTGAGGAAGGGAGCTTTGCGGTTGGCCCTGAAAGCACCTACCCTGGAAATCTCGTTGGTCTCTAAGGTGCTCCTGCACTCGGGTCTAGGTGTTCTGTGCTATAGCCACAGTGTTTTGAAGGGCAGTTGTCAGTCTCCCCACCCCACCCCCCAACCAGTCTGGATTGCTTAGGAAGGGAAACGCCAAAAAAAAAATGAACGAATTTTTGTATCAACATAATTAGAAGTAGATCCATCGCTGGATTTGCCCGGATTGTCTGTAAGACTGGCAGAAAGCTTTTGTGGAGCTCTTTACAAAATAAATAAATCAATTCTTAGAGGGTCTTTCTAGAGACCCTTCTGGAAGAGAGACGGTAACCTACATCCCCCCACACCCCGGGCAGGTTCTGCATACATGGCTAAAAAGCTGCATTCCGGTCAGCGGCTGACCTCCCCAGGGCCGATGCCGAGGGCTCTCTTGGGACTCGTCTGGAACCAGAAAGGGGTACCAGCAACTTAGCCAGGAAGCACAACAGAATCTGTCTCCAACATGGACCTCTCACGCTGCAGACTTAACCCGGAGCGAAATATCTGTTTTACTTCCGAGTAAACGCGCCTATCTGCCCTTGAAAATACGTCTGCTAAACTCCGGCGTATTCCTGTGTAAACACGCCGAGGATCGAACTGCACAACCGGGCCCTTAGCACATTTCTGCAAAACCGAGCGCAGGGCCCCGATTCTAGACGCACTTGCATCTCAGAGTCAGTTCCGCCGAGATCAATGGAACTTCATTCCAAGTACGGCCGGCGTCCTAAAAATCCATGTTTAGAAAGCAAGGCCCGTTGGGATCAATAGGAGTCGAGAGCGCAGCTCCTAGTTTTGCTGGCTGCGATCCTGCACACGCTTACTCCCGTGGAAGTCCGCGAGATTTGCACAGGATTAGGTCGGGTTACGTATGTGCAGGGTCACACGCCCAGGGTGTAGGATACAGATTTCACATACACCCCGGCTCTCTCCCCCAGGAGGCGGGTGACCCTAAGAACAAAGACCGTTGGCCTCATTCTGCTTCTCCTAACATCACGCAAAGCGTCGAAGCGCTCAGTCTGGGCAGGGGGTCCTAACCGCGAGGCGGAAGCCAAAGCATTTGGTGGCCCGACCACCCCCCCCCAGTCCAATGGCGCGGGTGATTCTTCGCAGCCCCCCCCCCCCCCGCGCCGTACTTGCCTGCTGAAAGGGCATCCGCAAAGCGCCCACGTTCACGTAGGGGGCCACTCGGCAGGCTTCGAACTGACTGGCTGCTCCGATGAGGACCCCTGGAAGGAACAAGAAGGGGGTTCATCGTCGGGGGAACTGGGCCAAAAGAGGCTGTTGGGGAGTGCGCGAGGGGCGCGGGTCTGAGCCCGGTGGGTGGGACCCTTCCAGACACGAAGTTGAAGAGAGGCGAGTCGGTCCGGAAGGGACCTCAGGAGGGTGGCGCCGCCTTGTGCCTGGGACTTGGTTGGGAGGGAGGAGTCTACCCCTAAGGGTCTTCCTTTGCGGGGGGCCGTCGTAGTGCAAGACTCTGCAAAGCTGTGTTAAATGCACCAAGTCGCTCCGGATTTAGGGCGACCTTTGAATTCATGTCCTCCAAAACGTCCTGTCATTGACAGCCTTGCTCAGGTCTGGCAAAGTGAGGGCCCTCGTGGCTTCCTCCGGTGAGTCAATTCATCTCACGCTGGGTCTTCCCCTTTCACTGCTGCCTTCAGCTTTTCCTAGCATTATTGTCTTTTCCAGTGACACTTGGCTTCTCATAATGTGACCGAAGTTTGCTCAAGTTGCTTTCACACGTGCTGGATGAAGCATTTTGAGTGCGTTTTACTGTTCGTTTGCAACTGGGACTTTCCTGCGTGAAAGTGGATTGCAACATCCAGCGTGTGTGAAAGCCGTCCCAGAGCTTCTCCGAACTAAGTCTGTTGGTTTCAAGGGGCTTATACTAGGGAGTAGCTCTGCATAGGATTGGGCCGCTGAGCTCTCGGAGTAATTTCTGGTCAATTTCACCTACCTTTGTGTAGCTGATTCTCTTGCTTTCGGCATTTCGCTCTTCTGTTCTGAAACCACACCTAGGGGAACAGGCAGAAAACGGGCTCAGTACAAAGCCACCTCTGTGTGTGTGTGTGTCCAGCTCCTGCTGCCTCCCTGTTTTTCAGAGCAGAGCCCTGTTGCTTTGCAGCAGAACAGCTAGATTCGATCCAGGAGCACCGACAAGATTTCCCGGGCGCCCAGCTTCCCCAAGTCAACGCTACTTTCTTCCCAAAGAAGAAGCACAGAGAAGAAGGGAAGCATTCGCCATGCTGCCACGAGGCGCTCCCACCGCCCCAATATTTGGCCCGCCTTGCTCCGTGCTGGAATGCTGGCCCATTATGGGGTAAAAATCCACGCTCCAGGTTTTGACTTTGGGAGGCAAACCAGTCCATCACATGCGGCTGCTTTAGGCCATTCGTCTCTTGAGGCCAGTACTGTCTGCTCTGAGAGACAGCAGATCTCCGGGGTCTCCTCGTTACCCGATCTTCTTATTTGTTTAAGAAACCCAAAACCTGGAACTGCCGGCCCCGGGACTTCATCTTGCTCTACCGCTGGGCCACCCTTCCGCTTGGTAGACTTTTGCAATCCCCCCCCTCGCGTTTGGGGCTATGTGACAAATGGCAGCTTTCTGCCCGTCTTGGAAGTCTCAGCACTGCCAGGACAAACAGGCTTCAGGCCCTGTTTGTGGGCTTCCCTGAAGAAACGGTTCAGGCCCTGCTGGTGGAGACACCGCGCTGACGATCTGAGATGGGATGATCCAGCAGTCTCTTTCCGAAGAGGAAAGACAAATGGCGCCCTTTAGGGATTCTCTATTAATCAGTGCCTTGGCAGTACTTAACGTCTGTTTTCTGGGTGTTCAGGAAGTAACCGTTTGGGGACACACTTCGGAGAGAGGAGAGGGAGGGAGGGAGAGGAGAGGAGAGAGAGAGAGAGAGAGAGAGAGAGAGAGAGAGAGAGAAATGTGTCATCCCATCCCCAAATCTTGCCTTGTGCATACATGGTATCAGTTCATGCAGAGAAACGCGACCAGGTAGCTCCAAATCCCCCTTTTTTGGGGGAGGGGGTATCCAGGTTTTAGGATTTCCCATGAACCAGTGTACCTGGGACCAGTGTTTCCTCTAAGCTGAGTTAGTGTGAGCTAGTTCACAGTGTTTTAGCCTCCAGCTCACAGATTTTTGTCTTCGCTCAGGAAGGACGGCTCCAGAGCAAACTAATTTATGCAGTAGCCAAATCGCTCACTCTCACAACTGTAATGCCAGTAGCTCACAAAGTAGAATTTTTGCTTGCAAGATGCCACAGCTTAGAGGGAACATTGCCTGGGACTCCACCTGTACCCTACCTGCTCATCCGGGAGATGCCGTCACGGTTTAGGTTTCCCTCCCCTCCCCTTGACCGAGTTAGTACACCAGAGAGGCCTGTTTCAGTAAGTAGCCCTGCTGGTCGGCGGCAGAACAGTTCGGTCTGAGTCGAGGGAGCACCTTAGAGACCAATAAGAGTTGGCCTGATGATGACCCCCGGACATTTCTGCAGGGAGTGAGAGTCTTCTCTCTCTCTCTCTCTCTCTCTCTCTCTCTCTCTCTCTCTCTCTCTCTCTCTCTCTCTCTCTCTCTCTCTCTCTCTCTCCACACACACACACACACACACACACACACACACACACACACACACACACACAGGGGAACCCCTTTTCCCAAACCGATCTAGACCGAAATGTTAATGGGCCTTCCTCTTTCCCTCTGGGATGGAACTGGCTTCCCAGGGGTGCAAGCGAAGCTTCTGCGCATTCACCAATGGCTCAGTAGCAGATCACTCCCAAGTAAGCGTCCCAGGGTTGCAGTCTTTCTGCGAATCAGTGACATCCATTGGATGGACACTCTTTTCCCCCAGCCCTTCTTCATTTTAACGGCTATTGTTTCGAGCGGTGGGAGAAACTTTCAACAAGAGTGTAGCTTTTCGCTGAAATCGAAGGAGTCGAAATGGCTGGATTGACCAGGAGGCCGCAAGTGTGTGCACGATTGCCATCCTAAACTGCATTTCTTGGCGGGGGTGGGGGGGGTTGGATCTTACTGGGAAGTAGTTCCTTGAAGCCAATGGACTGCTCAGGTGTAAGCGCACTTGCATGGTTTCCACGATCCTCAATGTGGACCCCAATATTAGGAACTGGGCTAATTGGCGACTAACTTTCTGCGCCCCGCTTAGAATCAGAGACTTAAAAGAGCGCCCCTTTTGGAAGCGGACAGTTGCCGCCTGTTCCGCTTCGTAGTCAATTACTTTCTCGGGCTCCCTTTCATCTCGGGCCAATCGAA
This sequence comes from Gekko gecko, assembly GCA_029375565.1. Classification (NCBI taxonomy): domain Eukaryota; kingdom Metazoa; phylum Chordata; class Lepidosauria; order Squamata; family Gekkonidae; genus Gekko; species Gekko gecko. Next base: position 118,526,080 of record JAPDNY010000008.1, read on the forward strand.
TGATCCCCCTCCCGAGCTGCCTCCCCCTCCCAACTTTCCCTGCTATCTAATGCTTTAAAAAAAACCCACCTCGTGATAAAGGGAGTTCAGATGTTTGCGCAAGAAGACCCGAGAAGAATGCGCTCATTAAAAGCCTGTAATATTAATTAGCTTTATCTTCAAGAAAAACGAAAACACCAAAGCTTTTAATGACTCACTTTTGGGGGGGTAATTACTGTCATAAAAGCGTCACTACAAAGAAGTTGAGAAATTCTCTGTTCCTCTGTGCAGTGAAGTGTAACACAGAAGCGGAATAATTGTCTCATTATTATGATAATCTAATTTGCTCCCATAGAGGAAAAAAAAGAAAGAGAGACAGAGAGAAAACTCCGAGCCCGGCAAGGGGATACTTTGCCGGCTGGAAAGAGGGAAAAGTTTGAGATCAGCCGCAAGAACTTGGGCCCTGTTTCCTTAGAAGAGGAGAGGGTTAAACCTCGGCAGCCGAAGCTAAACCTTTGGACCCCTCCCCGATCTGGGCATGCTCAGAAGTAAACCCCACAGAGTATGATGGGACTTACTTGGGAGTAATCGCCGTTGGCCTGCCGGTAAACAGGTTAGTCCTGTTAATTTCAAGCGTTTCGCGTCTTTCCCATTTTAATCAATGGGACTCTGCGAGAACAGTCCTAAACAGGTCTCCTCGGAACTCCCCCAACGGGGCTTTACTCCCAGGGAAGATGAAATGCTTGACATCGGCTATATCGGGGGGTGGGGGGTGAGAAAGGGGTGTGCTCGAGAAGTGTCTCAAAGACCGGACGGAGTGATCTTTCCCCCGGGGAAGATAAAAAACAACAGGGAGGACAGAGTTTATTGGGATTTGGTGGAAGAGGACGACATACCCATTCCTATAAATGCATATTGCCTAATTTATCGCAATATAGTCCTCCTAGACATGTTTACTCAGAACTAAGATTCAGTTCAATGAGATTTACCCCCTGGTAAGTATTCCGGGGTAGATTCCGAGTACACACCAGACAGGAACAGGGCAATCCTGTGCAGAGTTGACCCGTCCGTTTATTCGTGGGGTTAGGCTGCTGGAGTCACCCGGCATGGGAGGGGCCTCTGTTAGAGGACTGCACACAGCGAATGTTCTGAGGCTCCCTGGGAACTCCCTCTACCTAACCAGGCTTAGGACCGCATAAGTACGATCTTAGTCCCAAAAAGGTACCGTGACATTTTTTTGGAACGGACTTCACGATCGAGCTAAAGGCAAAAGGATCGGACTGCACGCCCGTTTACTTAGAAATAAACCCCGCTGCCTACAACCCGACAGAAAAGCAAGTGTCCCGAGGCAACCTACGTTTGCAGGACGTTCCCTGGAAAGCGGTGGGGTTGGCTTCTAGGTAAAGGTGCTCGGGATAGGGCCCGTTTAAGTAAGCATGAATACAGCCGTGCTGTTATTAGGTCCAAGGTCCTAGGCAGAATTACTTGGGAGTAAATGCCATGGGGGAGGGGGGGGATCGATGGGATTTACTTCCGAGTAAACAAGGATTTCCAGCCTGCCTCGCCGGACTTTTTCCAAGCGCTCCTGCCTCCGAGATGTCACCATCTGCCAATGAGAGGCAGGGAAGCAGCGTTTGAAACAAAATCGCTGCAGAGCATTTCTGGGGGGGCGTTTAAAAGGAAAGAGACTATAATCTATGTAAATCTCTGACGGTGATTCTGTATGGATTATGCTGGGCGGTAGTTATTCTTTTGTTGGGCCAAACAAACCTCCCTCCGTAGGAATCACCGCCGTTAAAAAAAAAATTCTCCCTCCACAGACTAGTTGGGTGACCGAGAGCGGTTTTTTTTTTTTATTTAAAGCGGCCAGGCTGAATCAGTAGCCGCCTAGAAAAACAGAAAAGCAGAGACAAGTAAAAGGGGGGGGAGGGAAGGGCTCTTTTTCTCTAGGCGGGGATGTCTTTCAGAAATACGACTATATTCGCCTCTTCCCTCCCTCTGGAAGACAACGCGAGGGCTCCGTTTGCTGCCTTTTATCCGATTACGAGACGCAAAGAGAAAGCCTCTAAGAACCGGAGCCCCGCTCGGTGCAGATGGCCGCCTCCGAGCACAAAGATGGAGGGGGAAGTATCGGTTACAGGCAAGGACCTGGCTGGCAGCTGCAGATGTTCGCGGGCCTAAAACGGCTCCACGTGCCCGCCCGCACAAAGCAGGCCCCGTTTCCCAGGCCGGAGCACCGAGACCGTTCCCCGCCCGGAGCCCTTCTGGTTCATTTCGCCCCTTTCCAGACACTGGGGGGGAAATTGACGCGCTCTTCAGAATCCGGCTGCCCCGGCCGAGGCTCGGGTGTCTCTTCCCTTTTCTCGCCACTCTCGGGTCCCTTGAGATTAACGGGACGTGTGTGTGTGGATTTTAAATGGACTGTAAATGTGTGCGCTTTGGCAACTCTCAGCGTCCTTTATTTGTCAATCCCTCCTCAAAATTAATTCATTCCTCCGCCTGTTATTTTTTAAACGGACCGCAACGCAGCTCACATGAACCCAGATGGATCGCTTTGACTGGCACATTTAAAACCCAAGTGAAAATAATTCCACGGTGCGAAGCCGCATTTTATGGACATCCATTCCGCCCGCTCGAGACTGTATGCATCTTCCGGCAGAGACCTGTTTCTTTTACGCGTGCCAGGCCGATTCATCGAGCACTATTTACTTTAACGGGAGGACAGGGAACGGACTGGCCACCGAGGCTGGCAAGGCGGCCTTTTCTCAATAGGGGCCAAGTAACTGAAATAAAATTTGCTTGACCCCCTGGAAATATGTGAAGAATCGGACTGAAAGGGCGCATCCCCGGATCTGTTACTCCAGAATCATTCCTGTCCTCCGACTCAGAACTAACAAAATAAGCCGCGCCGCCTGTTACCACCCTGTGGTTTGCCGCCCCTTCACCTCCAAACACATTCGATGGGGGGGGGTGTTTGAGGTGGCATCAGCCGGATTCTGTCCTGAGTCCATCCCATGAACGGTCGAACCCCCCCCCTTTATGTTCCAGACTGGAAGGACCCGGAGGCAGCGCGGTTCTGTCCCACCAGAGAGTTCCGAGGAGGGCAGGTCCGCGGGAATCACCTCGGGGTCAAAAGCGCCCCGGCCGAGGAAGCGCTGCGGCCGGCCTCTCCGGAGGGCCTCCCCCCCCAAGACCGCCCCGCGGGGCTCCGGCTCACCTGCACGCGGGCCTCGGACAGCCCCAGCCGCTGGCTGAGCTCCTCCCGCATGAAGGCGTCCGGGTAGTGGGTCTCGTCGAAGAGGCGCTCCAGCTCGTTCAGCTGCTCCAGGGTGAAGTTGGTCCGGCTCCGGCGCTGCTTGATCTTCGTCTGGCCCTCGTCTTCCATCACTTTGGCATCGTCTTTGCGATCCTTCAGCTCAGGGGAAACTGGGCGGGAAAGCAAAAGGCGGTCAGAGATCGTCTCTCCCCCCCCCCGCGCAACCAGCCCTGCCCGGATCCGAAGGAGGGCGCCGTCTACTCTGGGGCTCCCCGGCTGGGTTCCCCCCTTAAATCAGGGCAAAGGAGGGGGAGGGGGAGGAGGGATCAATGAACCACGCAAAGGTCACCTCTCTTAACAGCTTCGGCCTGGCTGGCTGGCTGACTCCGCCGGCGAGAGCGGATCGCGGGCCAGGCCAGAGGGAGCCCCCCTCCAGCCAGCCAGCCCCCCCCCTCCCGCTTTCGTGAGCCCGGCCAGGCGCAGCATTCCGCAGGGCGGCCTTGGCTCATTCCCGTGCCCGGAGACGCCCTCTTACAAAGACCAAAAGCGCCCCAAAGGAACTTGGGTCTGCTCAGAATCCTACTCAGGTCTATTCGGCGGGGCTTACTCCTAGGAAAGTGTTCTTAGGATTGCACTGCGACTCCTGGACAAATTTGCGGGGGGTCCAGAGTAAGGCCTGTCCAAACGCGATCCTCCGCACAATTCGTTTGGAGCAAAAGCCCCTGAAATGACCGGGGCTTGTCCTGCTCGGGTTCGCACTGCACCTGTTTCTCGACCGGAGTCCCGGATTTCGAGGAAGCCAACTTAGCCAGGCTAAGGCCCCGGTTGGAAACGCGGCCTTCGCCGAGGTCGGTGTGCTGAAGCAGCCGGACTGACCGGCGCGGTTTGACCCGAAGTCAGGCTAGCGATTCCTGTCTAGAGTTTCCAAACTCTCAGCAGGACGCAGGTCAAATTATATGTATTGTGCAGTCTGGCCCTGTCTTTCAAGAGGGTCCCTTTCCTTCCGCAGAGGCCGGTTTTTGACAGCTCTCCCAGAGATGCTCTCTGCCACAGTCCCCCCACTGCGGGCAGGAGATCCGGCCTAAGAAACCCGGGATCACCGCTGGGAGGAGGAAAGGAACCGCCTGGTCCGTCCGTCCGTCCGTCCGTCCCCCCCTCGGTTCTGGCTTCCCTGGGAAAGGGGGACCCGGGACGCCCAGAGGGTTCAACGCCGGGACCTTCAGGCCTCCCGCTGAGCAGCCAGCGCCGCCTCGCAGCAGGTCCCCCCGGCAGGTGTCGGTGGGGGGAGCTGGACAAGCCACCCGGCAGCAGAAAGCTTCTGGCGGCTGCCAACTTTTTTGGGGGGGGGAGCGGAGGGGGGAGTTTACTGCCTGCCAAACTAGATGCTGGTCGGAGCAACTTTCCCTGGGCCCCGCCACAAGCTCGCCGGCAGCCCTCCCTCTTCGGTCCCTTCCTCCCCTCCTCTCCGGGTGCCCTCGCGGTCCCTCCTCGCCGGCCAGACTGCACATTCCTTGCGGCAGGGACCCCCTGCCTGCCCCCCCTCGGCACGCTTTCCGGGCTAGACGGACGCCGGCCTGGCTTCGCTTGCTCCCTCTTCTCCTCTAACCACACACACACACACACCCTTCACTTCGGAGGCAAGCCTGGATTCCCTTCGCTGCGTGTAAACGTGGCGGAGTGACACCATCCTTCGGCTCCGCAGGGGCGCCCTGAAGCCGGCTTCTCCTCCCTCCCTTCCCCGCACGGATCGGCCTCCCGCCCCCGAGCCCAGGCCTGCCGCGTGCGCATCTCTCTCTCTCGAACCGTAGCCTGGATTTGTTTAGGAAATCGCTCCCGGCAGAGGCTCTCCCCTCCAGCGCCCACCGGCCCGGCACCACTTCAGGGAACAAAAGAGTCGGAACAGACCCTCCCTCCCCCGCCGGTGGCAGCCGCAGTCTCCGACCCAGGCCGGGCGTCGGCGGTATTCAAATGTGCGCCGAAGCCACGAGGCGCTTTGGATAGGCAAACAAGGCAAGCAATTGGGCTCCCTTCCTCCCCCTTCTCTTGGGGGGCTGGGGCGGCGTCCATGCTCTCTCGCCTCCCCTCCTCCCCATATTGCTCGGTTGGATTTGACCTCCCAATTGACCACCAGCAAAAGGGGCCTTCCAAGTGTCATGCTCGGTTCGCATTTCTAGGCTGCTGGACTGGGAATGTGTTGGTTTTCGATAGAGTTAGGCCATTGGTTAAAAACTGAAAACAGAACTGAAAATTTTAAACTTTTATAAAGCGTCTGTGATTTCAAGGGAATACCGGTTTAAACAGATTTTTTGAGGGGAAGGAGGGATTCGGTCCCTCCCTTTTCTGGCGCACCATGCTCGACGCTTCCTTTCTCCAGCGATGGAGAACAGTGTTTCAAACTTCGCGAGGCTATTCGAGCCACGCTAAAAACAGGCTTTGCGCTCCTTTCGTTGCAGAACTGAAAGGAATGGACGCGGTCGAAATTTATCCTCCGCTTACATATTTTCAATAACTAGACCAATGCGTGCCGCCTGCACTTTCGAAAGAAAGAAAGAAAGAAAGAAAGAAAGAAAGAAAGAAAGAAAGAAAGAAAGAAAGAAAGAAAGAAAGAAAGAAAGAAAGAAAGAAAGAACTAATTCTTGCGCATAGGATCCCTCCACCATTACGCACTAGCAGGAAGGCTCCCGGAACCAGGCAAAGTGACAGTCTACTGGGTTCAGACCCTGCAATTTCCCCCGGAATACCCCGAGACAAATCCTCTCCCTCAGCGTTTGGGTCTGGACGAAAGAAACTACAGCCTGTGACCGAGGAAGGCTCGGCCAGGTTGGAAGAAGAAGCGGTAGAGGAAGGGCCGCGAGGTCGTCCCTCTCCGGCCGCAGGCCAAGCCCCCCTCGCCGGCATCCCCCAGTCCGGAGCACCCCCCCCGCGGGTCTGGCGCAGGAGGAGGCGCCGGGCGCCCCCTCCCCAAGTCTGTTCTGCCCCTTGAGGAGAAGCGGCTCTGCCTGCCCCCCAGCGCCGCGCTCGGCTCGCCGGATCGGGCCGGCCCCTGCCAGCCCGCGCGGCCTCGGTCCTGCTTTCGCCGGAGGGTTTCGCCCCCGGAGGACCCGGCGTGTCCTCGCCTTTTTGGGGGGGGGGGCTCTGGGAGCCAAAGCACCGGCGGCCTCTCTCCCCCCCCCCCCGCGACCGGCACACCCGCGGGAACCCGAGCCGGCGCCCCGCCAGGCACAAAGCCGCCCTTCCCCGGAGCTCCGCGGCCCCCCGCCCGGCAGGAACCGCCCGCGTCCCAACGCGCTCCTTCCCTCCCCCGCTCCCCGCCCCCGACAGCGCCCGGCGGCCTCGGTACCTTCGCTGAGCTTGGGAGTGCCGGCGTCCCGGGTCCGGTCGACGGCGCCCATGTCCAGCTCTCGGGCCGGCGATCGCCCTCCCGCGCCTCCGCCTCCTGCCGCCGCCCGGGCCGCCGGGCTGTGTCCGTCCTCCCGGCCGGGCTCGCCTGAGCCTGCTGCCGCCGCCGCCGCCGCCGCCTCCTTGGCCCCACGGACGGGTCCGCTCTCCAGCACCTCCCGGTAGGTGATGAGCTCCTTCTTCTCTTTCACTTTCTGATCAAACGACTTGGAGACAAAAGCCGTAAGTTCTTCCATCGCCGGCGCTTCTCGGGTTTTCTTGCGTCTCCCCCTTCGCTTGCCTCCTCTGGCGCTTCCAAGCCCCCCAATAAACACATCAAGGGGGTAGGGAGGAGGAGGAGGAGGAAGAGGAGGAGGAGGAGGAGGAGGAGGAGGAGGGGTGGGGTGGGGGGAGAAAGGGGGGGGAGAGAGAAGCCGCAGAGGGGCCGGCGGAGAGTTAAAGGGGAGCGGATGTTCCCCAACTGGAGCGCGCTTGTTCACCGGGAGGCTCTTTGACAATTCTCCCCCGCGCCGAGTTCAGATCTGATAGGGCTGCCCGCTATTGAAGTCCCCCTATTTATACTTTGCGGAGCCGGCCCCTCGTTCGGAGGCGAACTACCTCCCCTTTGGAACTGTGAATGAACCCCCGGCTCCTGGAGGGCTCCGGCGGCGGCCGCGCCGGGGTGGAGAAGAGGAGCCGAGCGGGGAGAGGAGAGGGGTGGGGTGGGCGGAAAGGTGGGGTGGGGGGAGGGAGAGGGGGGAGCCTCCCAGCCCCCACCCACCCCCGGCTGGCAGGTCCAGGGGCCGGGGGTCGCTCTCGGCCATTCATCCAGGCTTGACAAGGCTCCCTAATTAATTTAATTAGGCGTGGATCTCGCGCCGGTGTCCGGAGTTAGTTAAACATGGGTGTGGGTTGGGCGGGGGGGAGGCGAGGAGGGGAAGGAGGCTGGAGCTGCAGCAGGGGAGGGGCCAGCGCGGAGAATGACAGGGCGGCGGGCGAGGCGGGGGGAGGGGGAGGCGAGGCCAGCTGCCGCCGGAGAAGAACATCTTATTTACCAGCGCGCGGGGCGGGCGCACAGGGAGGGCATCGCCTGCTGCCCCGCTGCTGCCCAAGAGCTGGCGCGCCCCTTTGATCGGCTCCACTCGCCAGGGGCGGCCGCGGCCAGTTCCGCCGGCCTTCCGATTTCCTTTTTCCCTTTTTTTTTTTTGCCTAGCTCAGACCTCCCCAGCCCGGTCCTGAACCTCGTGGATCTGGGAAGAGAGGACTGTCCTTGAACACCGGAAATGTGATTAGGACCTCCGCAGATAACACGGAGGAAAGTGAAAAATCCGTCCGAATTGTCCCCCTGTCCCGAGACGTTGCCTCCCCTTCCCAAATTACCTCCCCCCCCCGCCACCCCCGAGCAAGACTACTCTAGACATTGACGGTATTCGGCTTGCTTTCCAACGGAGCTATTTCCGAGTGCTGTCCGTTCGGATTTCGCTAGCTTCCCACCCCCTCCCTCCAGTCTGCCTTCTCTTTACAATAAAGTTATCTTTGTGGCGGAACCGGGGGTGGGCTTCAAAGTCGTCCGCAGGGATGAAGTCTCTCCTGCGCGGCTAGAGAACTCCACAAGTCCCGGGTTTTTTGCTCTTTTGTACCGGAAAGCCGGCTCCTGGCTGGAAACGCACGTGGAGGGCGAAAGCTCCCCGAGGCTGCCTTTTGCAGGCGAGCTGAGACAGGAGATGCGCTCGGCTCCCCCCACCTAAGCGAGAGGAGAACCGCGAATGGTCCTCTGTCTGCCCGTCTGTCCGTCCGTCCCGTCAGCAGCGCCGTGCCGCTCAGAATCCCACTCAGGCCTCCTCAACGGGGCTCACTCCCAGGAAAGTGTCCTCAGGATGCTCACTGCAAAGCTTTGAAGGGGAATGCCAGTGTGGTGATCGGAGTGACTGTGAACATCCGGATAGTTCGTGCTTCAGGAATCCAGCAAGCCCTCAACTTAGAGCTGCAGTTCTGAGCATGTTGGGCTGAGGGCAAATTCCACTGAATAGTGGCACTTATTGATGAGTAGACACATTGACGGTCGCGATACAAATTACATTTGGGAGCTCCCCCCCCGAGTTACACTTGAACTACCATCCAAGTTTCAGGCGGCAGCCCTTATACACAGTGTGTGTCAATCTGATGGCACCCAATGGAATTTACTTCCGAGTAAACGTGATTGGGATCGCGCTGCCCTTAGATTTTCATCCTCTCTGTATTCCCCCTCCCCAAATCTGGCTAAGAGGGATATCAGTGAAACTCGATTTAGAACCTTTATAGCTAATTTGTCTTTCTTTTTCTCCGCCATTGTTTCAACTCATTACTTTCCGGCCTGTAAAACTGACAGGCTGTTTAAGACACAGCGTTTTTACGCCTTGGCAGGAGAGATGCCTAATTGTCGACGCCTGGGGCCTTCCCCTCCCGAACAAGACCGTAAGGAGCGGCGGTATCTAAACTTCAGCTTCACACGAGGCAAGAATCGAAAATTTTAAAAAACATTTGGAGGAAAACAGCAGCCGCCAGCCGAGTATTGTCTTATCTCCCTATAATTCTCTCACCCCCCCCCCCTTTTAGCCTGTTAAGATTTAAATTGACAATATTGTGACACGAAAGTATTGGACTGCAGGAAAAGCGGCGGAATTATTACTGTCATGTTCTATTGACTGGGAGGAAATTGCTGAACACACACGCACACGCACAACACAAAAACCCAGGCAATTATTCTGATGGACCGAAGGGGGGGGGAGGGGAAGCGTTCCTGAACTCTTCACACCAGGACCGAAAGCCTCGCTTGCAAATGGGCCTCGTTGGATTCCGGGGGACTTTTAACTTTTAAGCGAGGCAGTTGGGAATCAGGCGCCACTCGCTCCTCGAACTGCCTGCGACCCAACTGTTTTAAAATCATGTTGTGTGTGTGTGTGTCTGTGTGCGGCGTTTTAATCAATGGCTTCCTAAAGTTTTAGTGGAAGACCTCCGGTTTTCCCAATTGGTCGATCCCGTCTGGTACACTTCAAACGGAAACAAAACCAAGCGTTGGACGAACCAGAAAGATCAGGCCGGTTTTTCCGGGGTAGAGGATTCGCGTCGCCAACAAGCAACAATCGAGGTTACATTTACGACAGAACATATTCCTATTTATTCGTGGCATAATTAAAAAAAAGTGTCGAGATGGTCACACTTTCCGGATTATGAGAAATAAAGGTTTGCAAGGCGTCCTTGGGAAGAACCCCTATGCGCGAGCAAAATCCTCCTCCGCACAGTCACTGGGGCGCAATCGACGCCCGAGGCGAAAAGTCCAAGTTTGGCCCGCCCGGAAGGTTTGTTTGCCCCCCCTCCCCCCAAATTGTCTCGGCCCTCTGGAGCGCCACATTTGCAAGGCGCCCAGCTTAGGATCGGCGCGAAAGCCCGGCGATGGATCGGCTCTTGGGAGGCCAAGTTCCCAGCCTGCAGGGGAAGGCGTCCACAGAAAAGAGAAAGGCCCAGAGAGATCAGACTGTTGCACGGCCCCTGGACCTCTCCCCAGCCCATTCTGTTGAATGGCATTTCAGGAGTCTCTCTGAAGAAACGCCGCCGCGTCTGCCGGCCTGGGTGCTCGACCCGAGGCCTATTCAGTGGCCTTGGCTCACCGGCCAGCGCAAAACAGAACAGCGGGGCGACTTGACTCCCCCAGACAAAAGCGTCTTCTCGTCTTTATAAAAAAAGGGGGGGGGCGCGATGGTTTCCTCGGCTAGGAGGGAGAGGGAAACGTCGATGGAGCCTGGAATCCAGGAAATAGGGAGCTTCTTTAATTACTCTTGGCTTAAATGAAATACGATAAATTTTCCTCCTTGCCTCATCCAACGGGGCTTCTCCGCTCCCCTCCTCCCGCGACAATCTCAACCTCTAAATAGTCTCAACTGGGAAACTAATTTGCACCGTCCTAACCTCAGAAAGCCCATCATTTCCCGGGAAGGGAAATTGCAGCATTTTTAAAGCAATTTGTAGATAAATCATTGCAATTTTAATCATAGCGCACCTTATACGGACAGAACTCTGTGATTTATTTCGGTTTGTCCCCCCCCCCCCCCCGGGGGTGGTGGCTGAAAGGCGGGGGGGAGGAAGTAGGCAATAAAGAAAGAGCATGAATAGCACTGCATTTTAAAAAATAAAGCATCTGTAGCGAACATTAGTAAGATCTGCTTTTTTGTATGTTTGTGTTGCCAGCAACATTGCCTTGAAAAGAAACGAATGCACCCCAGGAAACCATGAACGCGCCGAATGAGCGTGGAAAAGGCTACCCTTCCAATCGATGCCTTCGGCACTCTTCTGCCTTGGCTGCGTGTTGAATAGATGAGATCTGGGATAGCTTAGCTAGGGCTGGCTGTTACTCCGGAGGAGGAAGGCGCTGAGCTCAAACTACGGAAGCTCGGCAGCGAGGCGGCCTTCGGCGGACTCGAAGATAAACGGGCCGGTGGCTCGGGAGTTGCCATGGTGACAGCAGTGCTGTGACCTTTGGGCCACAATAGAAGCCTAGGCCGCGGCTGGCAGTGGTGGTCGTAGTAGTGAAAGGGCGGCGACTTAGAGCGCGCCCCGCAGTTGCTCGTGAGCTACTGCTTGTGGCGGGGAGACACTCGTTGCCTTCACCGGTGGTGAAAGGGAAGTCGACAGACCGGAGGGCTCGGCTCGCTGCTCCTCCTCGCCACGGTTGCTAGAGCTTTTAGAGGAAAGGTGATTATTTCTTCTCACGTCTCAGGTCTCCCTACTGGTGGGAGGGGGGAAAGAGAGGCCCATGTTGATGACCTGCATTACTTCTTTATAGAGAGCAAGCCGAATCCTCAATTTAGGGCTTCAGTGTCTGTCACCCTTCTCGCGGAAAGGGTTACTGTTTATAGGCTTTAGAATTGGCCAGAATGGAGAGGTGTGACTTCACCTCTCTCATTCTGGAGCTGCACTCCTAATCGCGAAATTCAAAATTTTCACAGAAACCGAGAAAGTAGAACACTTCATTGGCCAGCCTTTCTTTCTTCCTTGTCTGGGGAGCCCCTTCTCTGCTTCTCACCTAATACTCTGGTAATGCCAAGTGAGGACGTAATTTGCTGCTCTGGTCGCTAACTAGTTGTCCTGGGGAATCACTTTCCTGGGATTGTGGGCTCTTAACTCAGACGCTATCCCCACGTAGTGTGTTAGGAACTGCTGTTACCAAAATTTTCATTTTGTTCAATCTCTGTTGGCTCTTCTTGTTGGGGAGGAGCCATGACAGTGGCAAGTATCCACTTTGTGTGCAGAAGGTCTTAGGCTCAATCAGTAGCATCTCCAGCTAAAGGGTTCTGAAAGTGGGTGATGTGAAAGATGAAGAGTTGCTGCCGGTCAGGGAAACCAGTACCAGTGACTCGGATAGTGGAGTGGTGTAACTTAGAATGAATGGCTTTATTTGTTCATATGCTTTAAGTTAGCTTTTGGGAACCACACTGCATCTCTTTGTTTACAGCTGTCCCAAGGACCTCTAGTTCTGAACCCCTATAGTTGGATGCTTTTCTTCTTTCCCTTCTCCTCAGTGCTTATCAAAGGAAAAGTGAGGTCAAATATATTCTGTTGCCCCCACCTTTTTCCAGCCCCTTCTTCATCTTGAAGTGGTTTTGCTTCCACTCTGTGAGGGAGTACATAGCATGATGCGAGAGAGATGGCCAATAGGCAGATCTTTTATCTTAAGTTTCCAAAAAACCACAATCCTCTTAGATGAGTTCAGATCCACACTTACCTGGGAGTTAGTCTTTGTGCGCTGAATCAGTGAAAAAATCTTTGCCTAGAAGCATTCTTAGTTTGTCCAAGGAGTACTCTGTGTTAAAAAGCCTCTAATTCTTTGTCCCTTTGTTGCATTAAAGGGCTCCAGTTTGCAAATCTGCACCTACTCTGTTATGTACTGGGTTCACTGCGTGCGAGGCAAGGCCTGCACGCGGCCAGGCAAAGAGCTCAAGCTTCGGACCTGAGACAATAGCATGAGCGGATCCTAGCCTGCACCTATCAAGAGGGCTGGGATCCGAGGAAGACCTATGGAACTCTGTTCCACTGTAAATAACCCTATCCTGTGTGTGTGTGTTGGGTGTGGTTTGATCCCGAATATAAGCCAGCCTGTGAGCTGGTCTCCCCTTGTCTTGTTTCTGAACCCTAAATAAAGTATGAGCTGATTTCACTCAACGACACATCAGTCTTAGTACTTTTCACTGGCGACGAGGATGGGATCTACATGAATGAAGATGACATTGTACCGAGCATCACGCCTCGCACCGCTGACTCCGGTTCCAGCACCGCATCGCGCCCTGCTTCACCGATTGCTGAACCTCACACCACGTTCCGCAGCGTTGACTCCAGGTCTGGCACCACACCGTGCTCCACATCCAGCATCCTCCCACCACGTGGAAACCGCAACATGGCCGCCACTCAAGGTACCATCCCAGAATTCAATGCCACACACCCCAAACAGTGGGAAACCTGGCTGGAGAATTACCTCGAATTCCACAACATCGCAGAAGCAGGCAAGAAACGATCCTTGCTGATCAGCGCTTGTGGCATCGACACACTCTGACTCCTCAAAGATCTGATCGCGCCAAAGAAGATGGAGGAGACCTTCGAAGTTCTGGTAAAAGTGCTGACCGTTCACTTTGCGCCCAAAACCAACAAAGATAGCTAAGCACATCGACTTCTTTGCGCGTGTCCAGGGCCCTGACGAAACCGCCACCGACTTCCTGGCAGGGCTTCACCCGTTGTGCGTTCCCCAGCCTCAGAGATACCCTGATGAACCAGTTCATTGTGGGTTTCAGGGAACCCAAGCTGTGCCACAAGCTGGCCAGCCACGGTGACCTGACACTGGACATGGCTCTAAAGGAAGCAGTAGCTTATGGGAAAGTGCATCAAGACCGCCACAGCCAAGTTGTCCACCTCACCACCATGGCTCGGACTTCCGACGGCTCAGACGAGGAGGAGGTTTTGCAGGTATGCCACCTGCTATGTTGGCCCCAATGACCACAAGCATCGCCTGCCGCCCCGTCAGAAAAGTCCTTCATGGCTTGCACCAGTTGCAGTGAGGCACATGAATGCCGGATCTGCCATTTGTGAGATGCTGTCTGCCAGAACTGAGGCAAGCAGGGCCACATCGCCTGTGTCTGCTGCTCTCGAGGACTGCACTGCGGGGTATCCATCCACCAGGAGTCAATGGATCTACACACCCTCCCGATCCACAACCAGCAGCACCAGGTAAGGAACTTGCCCCCAGACAGCCCTAATAAGATGCATGTCACAGTATTGATTGAGGGGTCCCCATGTAGAATTGAGCTCGACACGGGGTCATCCTTTTCTATAATTTCCATGGACACCCTACGCCAGCTCTGCCCCAGAAGGGGACCCCTCCTGCAAAGGCCACAGGGTTTGGCACTGAGGGATTGCAAGAAAAACCCGGTGGTAACTAAGGGCTGGGGCAAGTTCCAGGTGCAGTACAAAGACTTTAGTGGACTGTTGGACTTGCTGGTTGTGGAGGGAAGGCTCATGAGCCTGCTGGGACTTTTTTGGTTCGAGCTGTTGGGTTTTAAGTGACAGGCATCAATCACGTCGTGCCCCTCACATTCGTTTTGGTCTGCGATGAGTTTCCGGGAGTGTTTGATGGCATGCTTGGGCAGTACTCCAGCACCCCGGTCACGCTAGACCTTGACCTGACAGTGTGCCCCATTCGCCTGAAGGCCTGGCATCCCCCGTTGGCACTTAAACCTAAAATTGAGGCGGAACTGGACTGCCTCGTGGAGCAGGGTGTGCTGGAACCATCACCCACGCTAGGTGGGAAACACCGATAGTCACACCAGTTAAGCCTAACGGGGATGTAAGGATTTGTGTGGATTATAAATGTACTCTTAACAGGGCTCTCCAGGACCACGCTTACCTGGTGCTGGTGGTCAGCCAGGTCTTAGCTTTGTTGGCCAGGGTGCGAGTCTTTGAAAAATTAGACTTGGCCCTGGCATACCAACAGCTGCCGATAGACACCGCCACCACCGAGGCACAAACCATAGTGACCCATAAAGGTGCCTTCAAAGTGACATGGTTACAGTTTGGGGTGAGTGTGGCTCTGGGGATTTTTCAAAGTTTTATGGATTGTCTCCTTAAAGGCTTCCCAGGAGTCCAGCCATTTCTAGACGATGTGCTGATCGCTGCCCCCATCCCTGAGACGTTTGTGACCCGACTCCGGGTGGTGCGCCAATGCTTTGACACCATGGGACTCAAGGTCAAGTGGGAAAAGTGCCTCATGGGGGTGCCACGGGTGGAGTTCCTGGGGGTTCATGGTAGACACCCAGGGAATCCACCCCACAGACAACAATATTAAGACCATCATGCAGGCGCCCCTGCCCTCGTCCAAAACGGAGCTCCAAGCCTTCCTCGGGCTGTTAAATTGTTATCATTCTTTTTTACCCCACAAAGCTGCCGTGGCTGAGCCTCTTCACTGCCTTCTGGACAAGGAGGCACCCTGGGTCTGGGTGCGAGGTCCCAGTGGCGTATTACTCCAGGATGTTGTCGGTGCTGGAGTGCAATTATGCGCAAATCGATAAAGAGGCGCTCGCTATTGTGGCTGGGGTTAAGAAATTTCACCATTACTTGTATGGTAGGCCCTTCACGGTGGTCACGGACCATAAACCCCTCTTGGGCATGCTGGCCCCCGACTGCCCAACCCCCCAGATGCTTTCCCCGCGGGTGCTCCGCTGGTTGATCTTTCTGGCGGGGTACAGTCACGAGCTAGTCCACCACCCAGAGAAGGCAATGGGTCATGCGGATGCGTTGAGTCACCTTCCATTGCCTGCCTCTGATCCAGATCCTGCCCTAGTGCATCAGGTCGCTCTCCTAGAGGCCCTTCCCGATCAGCCAGTCCAGGTGGCAGAAGTGGCCAGGCACACGTGTGGCCTGGGACCGCATCCTCTCCAGGGTTTTGGACTAGGTGGGGAGGGGGTGGCCTACAGTCCTGGGGGGGCCAGACTTTGCCAGGTTCTCTTCCTGAAAGGACAAGCTATCGACCCACAAAGGTTGCTTGTTGTGGGGCAGGCAGGTGGTGATTCCGTCCCTTTTACAGGACCAGGTGCTTGACACCCTGCACAACTCATACCGGGATCGTCCGGATGAAAGCGCTCACCAGAAGCTACGTCTGGTGGCCGGGGCTGGACTGGGACATTTAGGACAAAGTTAGGAGATGCCGTACATGCCAGGAGTCACGCCCAGAACCCCCCAAGGCACCAGCGCGCCCCTGGGAATCGTTGCACAAACCCTGGGCCAGGCTACACTTGGACTTCACGGGGCCGTTCCAGGGGCAATTTTTCTTTATATTGGTGGATGCCTACAGCAAGTGGCTGGAGGTAATCCCGGTCCCCTCCACATCCTCCCAGGCCGCCATCCAAGCAATGTGGCGGAGTTTTAGCGCTCAGGGCATCCCCGACTCCCTGGTAACTGACAATGGGTCAGCTTTTACTTCCTCTGAATTTCTGGAGTTCACAGACTATTACGAGATAAGGCACATCTGTTCGGCCCCATTTCATCCGGCCACAAACGGCCAGGCCGAACACATGGTGCGAACCACCAAAGAGGTGCTCAGGCGGATGGATAAGGGGGATTGGGACTACAAATTGGCTGCTTTCCTGTTCGGCCGGCGTACAACCCCCCACACTGTGATGGGGAGCAGTCCTGCCGAGCTCCTCCTGGGTAGACATTTAACAATGAGGCTAGATTGCCTTCACCCAGACCGTGCACCCGAGCACGATTCTCAACCCGTGAAGCAGGTGGCTCCGAGGGGTTTTTTTTTCCAAAAGACCCGGTCTACGCCCGGAACTATGGCTGGGGCCCAGCATGGATGCCAGCACGAGTCCTGAGGGTAACTGGACCCCGATCCTATGAGGTCTCGACAGAAGACGGACAACTATTAAGGCGGTACTTCGACCAGCTGCGCTGCAGGGGCCTTCTGGTGGACCCAGAGGATGGCAACTTCTAGTACCCAGGCACCCCAGAAACCGAGGAGCCAGTCCTGGCCGGCCTCCCCCAGGGACCGATAGGAGTGGATGCTGCGACAGCCCTAGAGAGCCCGGACCCCGACAGCAGGCCGAGTTCCCTAGAGCGCGCAGGAGAAGAAGCATCACCCACAATGCCTCCCTGGGCTCCTCCGAGCGCCATGGCCCCAGCTCCGGAAACCCCGGTACTTCGCTGCTCCTCCCGTGAGTGAAAAGCACCAGCGTATCTCCGAGACTACATCTGCTAGGGCACTCCAGACTTAGGGGAGAGGGGTGTTATGTACTGGGTTCACCACGTGGGAGGCAAGGCCCATGTGCGGCCAGGCAAAGAGCTTGAGCTTCGGACCTGAGACAGTAGCATGAGCGGATCCTAGCCTGCACCTATCAGAGGGCTGGGATCCAAGGAGGACCTATGGAACTGTGTTCCACTGTAAATAACCCTATCCTGGGCGTGTGTGTTGGGTGCGGTTTGATCCCGAATATAAGCCGGCCTGTGAGCCGGTCTCCCCTTGTCTTGTTCCTGAACCCTAAATAAAGTATGAGCTGATTTTACTCAATGATGCATCGGTCTCAGTACTTTTCATAATCCAAGACTAGGAAGGTTCAGATATTTTACTAAAATCACCTACTATTCTAAAAAGTCAGTGTAATGGTATAAGCAACTAGCTTAGTTCAACATAATTATCACATTCAACAGATATAGTTCTTTAGAATTTTCAGCTACATGTTAAAACAGTTGTGCCTGTTGCCATGGCATAATGATATCAAACTAAGCGAGTCACTTGTACCATAATGCTTACTTTGTAAAATAGCTGATAGTTTTAGTAATATACCAGAGTTAATGATCTGATCCTTTTGCTGAACTCCAGCAACTAGGTTAGACACCTCATTATGTGGTGGTAGTGGAAAGTGCTGTCAAGTTGCACCCCACTTATGGTGATCCCATTGAGCTTTCAAGGCAAGAGGCATTAAGAAATGGTTTGCCATTGCCTGCCTCTGCATCATTACCCTGGACTTCCTTGGTAGCTTCCCATCCAATGTAATTTGACTAGCTTGGGCTATCCAGGTCAGGGCTTGTATGCATTTATGTATGCATGTTTAATTAAAATAGGCCTGGTGTGATCTGGTCCATGGGGTCGCGAAGAGTCAGACTCGACTGTGCGACTGAACAACAAAAGATTAAACCTCTGCTAGATTTTGTATTAAAAACAGACTTTGTTTAGATTGTTTTATGCTTGACTACACTACATTCTTCTGCAAATGGACCTTCACTTGTTTGGAGGTTCTAGCAGGGGAGTGCAGTTATTGTATACCCTTGACTGAAGAATGGTATACTCTGTCCTATCTGGGATGGTCATCTTCCACCAAGTGTGCAGTGAAACAGGAAGGGGACACCTGGCTAACCAGCCAGATCAGCAAATCAACCCTTGGCCATCAGTAGGGTGACAGATGTCACAGCCAGATCACCGTCACATATTTGCTTTTTTTGTCTCTCTTAATGGATGATTGTATATCTACTCTTACAGCCTGTAATGATTTAAAGTTTTAAGCATGTGTTTCTTTAAATGTTTGGTAAATTTCAGAAGAGAAAGGGGGGTGAAAGGGGTGGATGAGTGAGTGAGGTGATTGAGAGCTAAGAAGAAAAAACTTGTAGAGAGAGAGAAAGCAGCATTTATTAGTCAGCAGTTAACTGTCAACAGAAAAATAGAAAGCAGTCAGCAGAGTCTGAGAGAGCTGACTTCTGTAAAGTTTAGTCAACAGAACTGAAAGAGTAGTCTTCTGATAGGAATCCAACAGAGTGCTGTAAAAGGCATTAAGATTCTATGGAAGAAAGTAGTAATACTTATAGAGGACATATTAGGGACTAGAGAGAGTCAAATCCTAATATTGTCAAAGTATTAAGAGTATGAGAGAAAGAAGCTGACAGAAACCTGAGTTAAAAGAAAGAGGAAGATTTAACTGAGCAAAATATATTAAAGCTAAGGACAAGGTACATGAATGAGAGGAGTGATTGAGAAGAGAAAGGGTGTGACAACTTAGTCAGAGGTTATTAACATCCGCCGTTTTATTTACCGAAGAGATAAGTTGCTGAACATCCTGAACCCAATATGCTTCTTATACAAATAAAGTTTTATTTTGTTTTATGTAAACCTGGAGTCACATGCTGTTAAAATACAAGAGTGTCATCCTCAGGACCACATAGTCCAATGAAGGGCCTTAGAGCTTGCACACAATACTATGGGAAAGGTTAAGTAATAAAATTGGAATTAAATTCCTGGTGGCAGCATTATATACTGAAAGAGAAATATAACAGGAAAGTTGAAGACACACCTTATCTAACCACAAGTAATCGTGACACAGCCACTCTGTTAATGCATATTTCATTGTGCTAGTCCATGACCGAAATGATTGATAGTTTTATGATGTAATAGTTGAATGGCCCTGATTCCCAAGACTTATTTTTGCTCTACAAAGTTTGAGTCCAGTAGCACCTTTAAGACCAACACGTGCACATGTGCATGCACATGAAAGCTTTTACCTTGAATAAAACTTTGTTGGTCTTAAAGGTGCCACTGGACTCAAATTGTGTTCTGCTGCTTCAGACCAACATGGCTACCCACCTGAATTTATTTTTGCTGTACTTGGGGCTCTCATCTTCCTTCCACGTATTCTTTTTCAGCTCCCCCATACCACTCTTTGTGCTAGGTCTATTAGAAACAAACTTTCTAAATGAGAAAGACAGGTTCTGTTTCAGGTTAACTGTTGAGGGAATATCTGACTGATAATTGACACATTTAAACATTACAGGGAATTGTCCCTGAGTGCGTCTCTGTGCATATGCTGTGTGCATGCCTGTGTCTTTCTTGGGTGTGTGATGGCATGTAAGATAGCACTGAGGAGAGAAGCAAGGAATAAATATGTAAATAAAGTGCATTGTATGATATCACTGACAGAAATGTATCCTTGGTGTTTTCAGTTTTGTCTCTTTATCAGAAGTTAAGTACTGAAGAAGAACTAGGTGTAAGGAGTTCTGTGTGCACACAAGGTGCTAGCTCACATCTATAATTATAATATGGCATTTGATTCCTTTACAGTGTTTTTATCTTTTTGAACAGTAGCTTCTTAGAATGGGTCGCCGTTCATCGGACACTGAAGAAGAGACCAGAAGCAGAAGAAAAAAGAAACATCGTAGGAGGTCATCTTCAAGTAGCTCTTCAGATAGCAGATCTTACAGCCGTAAGAAATCGGGAAGAAAGTCAAGGTCAAGATCTCGAGATCTTCAGTTTCACTCACATTCATATGAAAAGAGGTAAACAAATGAAGTTATATTAGGGATTGAATATGTTTATAAATGTGGCTCTGAAGTCTTCAGCAAGTATAATTCGCACCATGATCCTACATTCTGCTGGGCTGAAGGAGTGGCATATAAACTGTAAAATAAATCCCAGGTATTGGTCCTTCATCTGGTGCTCGTAGTAATCTGCTTTGTGAGTGCTCCACACCATCTATGCAAACATGGGGTTTGGAGGGGGCAATGAGACAATAGTCGAGGGGAAGGTGGCTGCTGGAAGGTGGCTGCTGGTCCAGCAGGCATTTGCAGAGTGCTGTATATATGCAAGATTTTGGAGGAAAGTTAAAAATTAATGTTGCAGTTGAATCTCTTCTGGTCCATCTTTCTACCTTCATGATTATTAATGCTTTCCCAAGATCTCTCTCACTGGGTTCAGGGCTACAAATGGCATTGATTTTCTACCAATAAAGCATTAGATTAGATAATTCCAGGATATAAAATTTAGTAATCATCTTAAATGTACTTAATAGAAGTCTCTAACATGTAGTATTATGAAATGCTGAATCAGCTGTCCAGCAGTGCACTTGATCTGCTGGTGACTCTTTATAATGGTATGAATATTTCTCTTCAGGTTTGTCATGAACTGCTTTGCTGTAGCTGTTCTGAAACCTGAATTGGGACTTGGGAATCCAGTCAGCTTTGAAAACATAAATTGAGCTTCATGCACTTGTGATGCTTCTGAACTCTTCAGTTTCTTGGTCATTGTGAAGAAATGCACTCTTCCTTTGGAGATTTGAAATGAGCAAAATCTTCACTCTGAGTTTTTTTTCCCCCTCTGGGCAGAGAACAGGCAGGGAAGAGGAAATCAGTCAATGGCTTTCCAGGTTCACCTCAGCTACCTCTTAAGAAGTCTAGCAAGAGACAGTAGGAGGGTCCAGCCCCCCCTTCCAAGCAGGGAACAGAGATCTGGAGGAATTAAATACTAGAGAGGCTTCAGGAAGGAAATTTATGGACACATCAGGAAAAGCTTCCTTGACCTGGCTGGACCAGGTCAGTGGGAGGGGAAAGGGAGAAGATAAAACTTTTGGGAGCAAGGAGGAAGGTCTCTTTGGTGCTGGGCAGTGTTCCCTCTAACCTGAGTTGGTGTGAGCTAGCTCACAGTTTTCTAGCCTCCAGCTCACACATTTTTGTCTTAGCTCAGGAAGGGTGGCTCCAGAGCAAACTAATTTATGCAGCAGCCAAATCGCCTGCTCACAACTTTAATGCCAGTAGCTCACAAAGTGGAATTTTTGCTCACAAGACTCCACAGCTTAGAGGGAACATCGGTGCTGGGTCCATCAGAGCAGGCAGAACTCTTAACTGAGGTCTGGAGGAGGCAGCCATTAGCCATGTGATGGCCTGGTCAGCTGAAGGAAACATCAAGGTAATGGTAACTCTGTAGAGATCTGTAACTTCCTAAGCTACAGAGCCTGTCCTGTATTTTAACATCAGATAGGTCATGTATAGAGAGAGGGACAGAGGAATTGTGTTTTATTCATTTCTTTTGAATCCCTTGCTCAATCTGGTAATGTGCTAAAAGTATATGAACATTTTCTTTTTAATAAATGCTTTATAACTTTTGATGCCAGTAGTGGTTCTCTGTACCACACTATTTTTAAAAGGCGCACCAGGGGGAAGGCAAGCAATTGGCGAGTGCTTATTCCTCCAGTGGTGCACAAGGTAGTAAACTGTCCCCATGGTGACCAGGTGCTGGGCAGTGGGAGACACAGAGGCAAGGCGTCAGAACTTGGAAGGGAAGCTGGGAGTCCTGACCCTCCCAGCAGGCAATTCCTACAAAGACCAGGTGGTGGTGGCAGGTTACCGGAGAGAGAGAAAAGCCTCTCCAGCTGTTGGAGAGCAGAGTGGAATAGGGCTTGCATGCCAGAGCATTCCCATTCCTCCACAGTCATGTTTTCAACTTTGTTTTTCTGAATGGCAGGCCTAACTTCCTTAGAGGTTGTATTTAGATTTCAAGCCTCCTTGCTTTTTAGATGTGTATTTTTTTAACTGAAATAGGAAACTACAGTTTAATCTGACCCGGTCTGCTTGGATATCCTGGATGCCCCTCCGTTTGGCCTATTTCCAGTGGAATGAAATAAATCCGATTTTGTTTTAGTGTTTGATACCTTGTGTGTGTGGGGGGTGTACAATAATATTTAAAACATTGGTGAGATCTTTATGCAATGGTTGAGTATGTATGGAAATATGGGTAAATAAAGGCTGTGTTTGAGCAGGAGAGTAATTGCCACACCCTACCCTCTAAGGAGCTGCAGTGGCTCAAGTGGTTAAGACACTGAACTGCAGGCTGGAAGGTCGGTAGTTCAGCAGTTCAAGTCAGGTTAGAACAGATAAAAGGAAATACTTCTTCACCCAAAGAGTGATTAACATATGGAATTCACTGCCACAGGAGGTGGTGGCAGCTACAAGCATGGACAGTTTCAAGAGGGAATTAGATAAACATATGGAGCAGAAGTCCATCAGTGGCTATTAGTCACAGGGTATAGATGGGAATTCTAAGTCTGGGGCAGGTGATGCACTCTATTCTTGGTGCTGGAGGGGGCAGCAGTGGGAGGGCTTCTAGTATCCTGGCCCCACTGCTGGACCTCCTGATGGCACCTGGTATATTTTGGCCGCTGTGTGACAGAGTGTTGGACTAGATGGGCCATTGGCCTGATTCAACATTGGCTTCTCTTATGTTCTTATGTTCTTGTCTAATGCCTTATCTACACTCTTACCTCAGCTGCCTTCTTGCCCTTTTCAGTCCTTATGGTCTATGGCTCTCCACTGTCACCATGTTGATTGGTCATCCAGATGATTTGAATTTGTGTCCTAGAATTGGTGGTGAGCCATTGTTCAATGAGCTGAAGGTTTTGGTTTTCCAACACCTTGCAGTGTCCCACTCTGTTTTCCTTGAGTCTTGCACTGCCACTGGGTTGTGCTACCCAGTAGTAATTGTGGTGATTGTTACTTGCTTCTTTGTGACTGTATTCATTTTTTCCCTTTAAGCTGGATACCCTTTCCTTAGTTATATTGGTTGTTAGGCCTGGAAGTAGTTCTTGGATTAGTTTGTGAATTGTGGTGATGGCTGCTTATGTTGCAAAGGTGTTGTGGTATTTTAAATGTAAGGGAAAGGAGGGAAGGAGATGGCTGTTTCCCAGGTAAAAGTTTTCAGATGCCCCAAATGCGTGTATCTCAGCTGTCAGACAGAGCTGTCTCTTTCTCTTATTAACAAAAACATTTAGGAGAAGGTAATGTGGAGCAATAATATGGAATGTTGTTCTTGTTGCTAGAATATATATAACTTCCTCTACATTATAAATGAAAATGTGCTGTTGAACTCCCAGGATCTTATGATTAGAATAAACAGAACTGCACCAATCTGTTTTTGGTAACTTCTTTACACTTATTCATACTCAGCAGCAAAAAATTATTCTCTCCAGGAAGTTTTGATTAGTAGGCTCCTTTAAGCATTTGTCTTTTTTTCTTGTTGGACCTGTTTTTAATATTTACATGCATCCCCTAAGGGGACATAGCGGGATAATATCAGCTGCAATGCCCACATTATGCAGATGACATGCAGCTTTATGAATATCTCTCTTACAGTGGAGATATGGCTATCTAACAGATAACGCCAAGCTTGAGAGACCCTGGAGGCCGGATGAGAACCATCTGGCTTGTTTGAGTCCAGAAAGATCTAAGTGTTTGCTTTGAGGATTTGGCTGGTACCACTGTCTTGACCTCAATATAGGAATATGCCCATGGCTGTTAAGATAATATGAAATCTCAAGGTCATGCTGGATTCTGCCTGATCCTCTAAGAATTAAATTACTGTGATCAATAAAAGTAACTGTGTGTCTTCAGGTAGTAAATAAATTCCAGTTCTTCTCAGATGTACTGCAGTCTAAGTCCATACCACAAACATGAACATCTTAAGAATCTTGTGACATGAAAATGTGTTTGCCAACTGTGCTTGCTTCGTATCTTCTTGCTAGACCTAACTCAGACATCTCAAATGATTTTGAGCCTGTGCGCATCTTTGGAATTGTAACACTGGATGGTAGGTGCAGCCACAAAATTAATGCTGCATGAGGCAGAGTCTCATTTTTACCCACTGGTAACTCAATTATTAGGGAGTGAGGTCATTCAGCATTTCAGCTCTGTTTAACAGGATGCCCTTTAAAATAAACACGTTGTTTAAAAATCTATTCTTCTACACAGCTTATCTTCATTAATATAGTGAAAGTCTTTGTGCAGTAGTGGCACCTTCTTAAAAATCTGCACAGCTAATCAGCTTTCCAGTGGCCAGTCAGAAGCCCTGCCCACTTTCTAAAAACACTTGGCAGGCACCAGGAAAGGTGTACTGGGGTGCCCATGGGCACCATGTTGGGGAACCCTGTTTTCTCAAGCTCCTGCTGTTGGTTGTTCTAGTCCTAAATAAGATAATGTTGACGTTAGTCTGTTGGCTCAATAGAAGATAGCAGATTTATGTTCTTTCTTAAGCAGAGAAGGATGCCCTCCCACAGTAGGTTTCTGCTTCCTGTGATTCCCTAGAGGCAGGAAATAGGTTGCTCTTTCTGTCTCCAGGACAGAGGGAGGCCCACCTCTGTAGTCTTTTTCTTGTCTTCTCCATAAGAACATGGATTGAGAGAGCTTCAAGATTTTACCCATTGGTAACTTTTTCTTTTCCTTTCTGTGTTTACCTCTCCCTTTCCCTCCTCCTCCTTTTTAAAAAATGGATTGTTCCTTTTTTCATGTTCCCTGGATAGTAATCCCTAGGCAATGGAACAGACAGTCCTGCTAGCTTGCATTGTGTCCAGCTCAGAGGACAAGGAGGCTGTTTTGTGTTTGGACACCAAAGCTGTGTGCAACCACTGGACAGCCTGGATGGGTGGTCTGTTCAGGCTCCCAAAACATAAAGTTCACAGTCAGTTGAGGCTGCCAAAGTGATAAGGTGTTGGGCTGTGAAGGCTCCTGAACAAATGAACAACAAAGGGAGCTAACAGCCCTTTGTTGTGCTACCTGGATTTTGGGCTTGTGTGGAACATTTCTTCCCCAAGGAAATGGAGGAAAAGGAAACATTCTTCCCAAGTCTTGACAAAGAGGCACATTGAATTTCCAAGCTCCATTTCTGACACATTCCCCCCAACCCCCGAAACCAACTTTATAAAGGGCTACTCACTGACTAAGGCAGCCTGCATGAGTTCTCCCCTTACTAGGGTGTAGTTGCCCATCTCTTCAGGCTACAGGTTTGAAGACAGGGATCTCACCATTGATTTGGAAGACTCTGAAGTGGATAAAGGTGAGGAGGAGGGTGAGTTATTTGAAGATGTACCCCAGCAGAGGAAACAAGCACACAGACTCCTCACCCAGGAAGAATTTTCTCACTTATTACACAGAGACTTGAAAATCATTCAGCTCTCAACCCCCCAAATAGAAAAACTAAGATCCCCAAGAAGAGGAGGGTGGGGGCCCAGCAGTGTTGTCCATGGTCAGAGATTCGGGTTCAATGGTCCCCTTCCCTTCATTCTTTACTATGGAAATTAAAGAGCAGTGGCTGAAGTCCACCAGCAATTGTCTTCATGATGGTCAAACTGAAGTAATTATTCTTTCCCTACCCAAGGTTCCAATGGTCATAAGAACATAAGAGCACTAGAGAAGCCAGTGGCATATCCAGTCCAACACTCTGTATCACACAGTGGCCACAGCCCAGGGGCCATCAGTGCTCCTGTGGCCAAAATCCAGTGGTCAGTGCTCCTGTGGCTAGGCTGGCATCTGCACTACAAGAGAAATTCTATCACTATTGACTGAGATGACATTTGGGTGGAAAATCTTACAACATGGCCTAATTTGGCCATTTCTTTTGATTGGTAGTCATCTATTTCACTCCTAACTTCCATTAGCTTCATAACATCCCAAGTGTATTCATAAGGGAAGGGAAGGGGGAAAAAGAAAAAAAAAGGCAATTGTAGGCTATTAGGCCAATCATAAAGGCAGTAAGAGAAGTATAGAGAGCTAATTGTCGGAGGCAATGATGTCAGTAGCCGGATATGCATGGCAGTGAATGAGTAAGGAATTGAATTCCAACATCGATTGTACATAGGGTATTGTCATTATCGCCAGCTTAGTTGGTAGGTCTGAGGTTCTAGTTGTTTGAAACTAGCGAAGACCACTGTGGTGGCAATAACTGGGCTCGGGATCCCAGTGCTCCTGCGGAGGGGAAAGTATAGCAGTGGGGCCAGGCAGAAAGTGAAGGGAAGGGGGCAGAGAAATAGGAGAGCTTGGCCCCCTTCCAGCCTGCGCCCCATACCGAGGGATGTTGGCAGTGGGGCTAGGACGGTCAACCCCCTCCAGCATTGGCATTGTGTAACACCAGGTCTATAAATAATAAGACCATGGTTCTTCAGGACTTCCTGCTAGAGCAGGATGTAGACCTGGCGTGTGTGACCGAGACCTGGGTGCGGGAAGGAGAGACGGTGGCTCTCTCCCAACTTGCTCCTTCCAGGTTCTCGGTCCTTTACCAATCGTGGACTATAGGGCAGGGGGGACTAGGGGGCGGGGTGGAGGAGTGGCTCTATTCATCCAGGAAGCTTACTCCTTCAGGGCGCTCCCGCTTGCCAAAGATCACGGGCATTGAGTGTGTCGGCCTGGCGTGGGAGGCCGGGGAGAGTTTAGTGATTTGGCTGGTGTACTGACTGCCTAACACACTGGCCAATAGCCTACCATCCCTGAAGGAGGCCATATCAGGCTGGGCATTGGAACACCCTAAACTGATAGTCTTGGGCGAGTTCAGTGTCCATGCCGATGATGCAACCTCTACTCAGGCAATGGACCTGGTGTCGTCCATGGTGGCACTGGGGCTCTCCCAATATGTAACGACACCCACTCACCTAGCAGGGCATACGCTTGATTTGATCTTCACGGCTGGGGTAACAGTGGACTGGGTTACTGCTTTGGCAGTCCCATGGTCAGACCACTGAGGGCCTGCTTGAATGTTCCACCCCAACCCTGTTTAGGTGGCAAGCGTATTTTAGCTCACCCACAGAGCCAGATGGACCCAGTGCAGCTCCGGATGGCCCTGTGGGATCCAATGCCCCCTAGCGGCTTGCTGGATGAGCTTGTAAAGGACTGGCATAGCCGGCTCTCTGCAGCCATCAGCGAGATCACTCCCTGGTGTCCTCTGTGCTCTCTCCTTAGGCTGGCTCCCTGGTTTACCCAGGAGCTGCGGCTTATGAAGCGAGAGCTTGGATGGCATGAGAGACGGTGGCGCCATGTTCGTGACAAAGCGACAAGAGCATCTTACAGGACGTTTATGAGATCTTATGAGATGGCAGTTAAAGCCACAGAGAGAGAGAGTTCTATGCGGCTACGATTGTGTCTGCGAACTCATGCCCAGCCCAGTTGTTTAGAATGATTCAGTCTATATCAGCTCTGCCACAGGGCAGACCAAACGCTAGGGAATTGGATATTGGCTGTGAGGCATTTGTGAGCTATTTCACGGATAAAGTCTTGTTGCTCCACTGTGACCACCCCACCACAATTGAAACAGTTAGCAAGTTCGAGGCTCCTAGCACATCTTT
Organism: Gekko gecko; assembly: GCA_029375565.1. Classification (NCBI taxonomy): domain Eukaryota; kingdom Metazoa; phylum Chordata; class Lepidosauria; order Squamata; family Gekkonidae; genus Gekko; species Gekko gecko. The sequence continues at coordinate 118,553,629 of JAPDNY010000008.1, forward strand.
GAATTTGGTTCTGGATCGCTTCGGCCCACTCAGCCTAACAGATTGCTCTTGACTGTTCATCCAACCACATGCAGCTTATATCTGTGCCCTTCCTGGCTTATTAGAGCTGGCCACGAGGGGTTTTGAGGTGCCCTAAGGGAAATGATCAACAAGTCCCTCTCTGAGGGGCTGTTCCCAGGGGCACTCAAGGAAGCGATGGTCTGCCCTCTCCTAAAAAAACCATCTCTGGACCTGGCCGAATTGGCTAATTACCGGCCAAGCCCCAATTTGCCCTATCTGGGCAAATTAATTGAGAGGGCAGTGGCAATACAGTTACAGGGCTTTATGGATGACACCTTCATGTTAGATCCCTTCCAGTCCAGCTTTCACCCGGGACATGGGATGGAGACGGCATTGGTTGCCCTAACTGATGACCTCCAGAAGTATCTGGATTGGGGCAGATTGGCAGTGCTGTTGCTGTTGGACCTGTTGGCTGTGTTCAACATGGTCGACCATCAGTTGCTGCTCCACTGTCTCACTGACACGGGAATTCAGGGGCTTGCCTTGCAATGACTTGCTTCTTTTCTCCAAGGTCAGGGACAAAGGGTGGCACTTGGGGAACAGCAGTCCCGGAGACACCCACTGGAATGTGGAGTGCCTCAAGGGGCAGTGCTTTCCCTGATGTTATTTAACATCTATATGTGTCCCCTTGCCCTGATAGCCCAGAGGTATGGGCTAGGATGTCACCAGTATGCTGATGACACCCAGCTCTATCTCATGCTGGGTGGCCAGTTGGATTCCAGACTGGAAGATTTGGACTGGGCGTTACAAGCCTTGGCTGGTTGTCTCAGGCTGAGCGGGCTGAAGTTGAATTCGGCGAAGACTGAGGTCCTGTGTGTGGGTTGGGGCGGTTCAGGGGTCCCACTCCTGACCTTCAGTGGGACACCATTGGTTCCAGCGTCGGTGGTTAGGAGTTTGGGAGTGCTCCTGCATACCTCCTTAACAATGGAGGCCCAGGTAGCAGCCATTGCCAAGTTGGCCTTTTATCACCTTCGGCTGGTTAGGCAGTTGGTTCCTTTCCTTGACCGCAGTGATCTGGCCACAGTGATCCATGCGATGGTCACCTCAAAACTAGAATACTGTAACGCTCTCTATGTGGGGCTGCCCTTGCCGCAAATCCGGAAGCTGCAGCTAGTGCAGAATGCCACGGCGAGGCTCTTGATGGGCCTGCCCAGATGGGAGCCCATCCAGCCCATGCTGAAGGCACTGCACTGGCTGCCAATAGCATACCGAATTCGTTTCAAGGTGCTAGTTCTTACCTTTAAAGCCCTATATGGCCAGGGTCTGGCATACTTGAGGGACCACCTTTCCCCACTGCTGTTGGGGTCACAGAATCGACTGACCCTCCCGGGCCCTAAAGATGCCAGGCTCACCACTACCAGGGCCAGGGCCTTTTCAGTGGCGGCTTATTGCTGGTGGAATGAGCTCCCAGATGAGATCAGGGCCCTGCAGGACCTTCTGCAGTTCTGCAGGGTCTGTAAAATGGGGCTCTTCCATCAGGCTTTCGATTAGGAGCCGCCCTGACCCTTACCATCAACAAGCCTGGCCCTTAGTCCAACATCCAGCCTATACCACCGTGTGACTTAAGAAGACTACGAGCTGGCCTGTCTGCAATTAATAATTTTAGTACGCTATCTCAATCAACTAATGAAGGATTATTAGCACCTAATGATTTTATGACTATTTGTATTTGAATTGTTTTAATGTGATTTTATGTGTTTTTACTGCTATTGTGTACCAATTGTGTAAGCTGCCCTGAGCCTGCTCGTGGGGAGGGCGAGGTATAAATTGAATGAATGAATGAATGAATGAATGAATGAATGAATGAATGAATGAATGAATGAATAACATCCCGAGTATCTTCCCTTTGAGAGAATGAGGCACTGGACTTCACTGTGAAGGTTCCTTCTTGATGAGAAGAAGAGGAGATTGGATTTATACCTTGCCCTTCACTATGCGAAGGAGTCTCTGAGTAGCTTACAATCAATGCTTCATCTAAGCTGTGGTGTCTTGTCAGCAAAAATTCTATGTTGTGAGCTACTGGCACTAAAGTTGTGAGCAAGCTATTTGGCTACTGCATAAATTAGTTTGCTCTGGGGCCATCCTTCCTGAGCTAAGACAAAAAACGTGTGAGCCGGAGGCTACAAAACTGAGCTAGCTCACACTGACTCACCTTAGAGGGAACACTGCTTACAATCCATTTCCCTTCCTCTCCTCAGAACAGATGCACTGTGAGGTAGGTGGGGCTGAGAGAGGTCTCTCAAGAACTGCCCTTGAGAGAACAGCTCTGAGAGAACTTGTGACTGACCCAGGGTCACACCAGCAGCTTCATGTGGAGAAGCAGGGAATCAAACCCGGTTCTCCCAGATTAGAGTCCACGTTCCTAATCACTACACTAAACTGGCTGTCTCACTGAAGTTGAGGTGTTCAACTGGCAACACTTTTATTGCTCTACTGTTGCTCGGTCTTGTTTATGACAATCAGCATGTTCATTGTTCTTCCTGCTTGTCTATTTTTTTCTGTCTGGTTCACATAGGTTTATTATAAGGAGTAATTAAAGGCACACATGGCTGATTCTTGCTTGAGCAGCCGTGGAAGTTTCTAGACTGAAGCGGCCAGTCCTTCTTCTCTGTTGTCAGTGAAAAGAGCAACTTATTTCCTGCCTCCAGGGATCATGGAAAGGAAAGCCCAAGCATAGCAGGGTGTCCTCCTCATCCTGGAAGGGTACCTTTTACAAAAGTTCAGGTTTTCAGAGATTTTTACTTCTTTATAGGGAGAACAGTTACTATAGTAGTTCCAGAGAATTAAAAACACCAGTTTGGAAGGAAGCTTTATAGGACAGTTACTGTTGGTGGAAAAAGTAAAGGCTTATGAACCTTGCCAGCTTCAGTTATTTGGAAGAAAACTAAAAGAAGAACATGAAAGGTGAACTCAACATCCAGTCTTGAAGGAATGCATCAAAATATTTGAGGCCCCAAACTGGGTATATATTACAAAGTCTTTCTTCTCATAAAATAGTGGTAGTTAAAATATATGTAGTCTTTAGTTGCACAAAGTCATTGCTATAAATCTCAAAACAAAATTGTTTGCATGGTTCTTTTTAGGTGTAATGTAGAAACAGATGAGGAATGATTTGCATATTGCAAAGAAACTTGTGGCTTCTCTGTCACACCGTAATGCAGATTGTGGTTCTCTTACATCCATACTTACCTGCCTACCATAATCTAAGCAATGCTCAGTTTGTGTTTGAAATAATAGTTGCAGTGAAATGTAGCTGCAAGTCAGGAGGCTCTGGAGCAGTAACTGCCCACTAAAAGCAATTTCTACCTGTGTTAGGTAGATGGCTATTTATAAACCAGAGCTAAAACTAGCTATGAAATGGTGGTATAATCCTTAGCCACTGGATCTATCACATTACAATTAGTTATTTCCATACTGTCAAAACTATTTCTTGAGTAGGTGATGTCACAATCCCAGTCTTCCCTGGCACTTGGCTCACTGACTTTTGCCTGCCACCTTGACTCAGTGCCTAAGCTAAATCACAGAGGAGATGGGATTTGACTGGAGAACTTTATCTCATCCAAACTGGATGAGACCCAGAGAGCATGCCACCACCAGACTGGTTCCAGTTTCTGGAATTTCTCCTGTATAATGCTGGAAGAGATGTTCTCTGGCCCGCCTTTGCTAGATGTGTATGTGAGAGAGGAGGTCAGGTTCACCCTTCCCTAGTTTCTTGCTCCTCCCTTCCTTCCGTTTCAGTGAGGTGGAGTTGTCCTTTTTAGACTGTTACTGTCTTTCTGTGGCTTGTGGCCTGGAGTTGTTTATACAAGGAATTCCCTCTCTCCCAAGGATCAAGTGCTTTAGTTTCTGAAAGAGCTTTATTCCCTATAATATCTAATTAAGCAGTAAGCACAGGAAGAATTTTAAAGCAAAGGAAAATATAGCAGGATTGACTAGAAAAAAATGAACATAAAACTGCACTGGCTAGGGCTTATTTATTTTATTTATACACCCCACCCTCTCCCCACAGGGGACTTGGGGTGACTTCCGACATTTAAAATACAATAAATATAAATACAGTACAAATAAATATGATGTATAAAATAATAATACCAAGTAAAACATTAGCTTAAAACAACTGGCCAGTTCCCTGGCTCTTGACACTAACTAAAGGATGCACGAAGTAAAGCAGCCTTGCCTGCCCTACAGAATGCTGGAAGGTCCCACAGGACACAAACTTCCCCAGGGAGCTGGTTCCAGAGAGAGAGGGTAGCCACTGAAAATACCCTCACCCTGGTGGTTGACAGGCACACAGTTTGCACGCCAGGCACCTGTTGAAGGCCCTGCGATGATAATCTAAGGAGGCAAGGGAGATCATACTGGTAGAGGCAGTCATGCAGATAAGATGGTCCCAGACTGTTTAGAGCTTTATCAATCAAAATAAGCACTTTGAATTGGCACCAGAAGCTGACTGGAAGCCAGTGCAGGTGCCGAAGTATTGATGTTACATGTACAGACCAGGGTGACCCAGCCACATTTTAGGCTGCCTGAAGCTTCCAAAGCATCTTCTAAGACAGCCCATGTAGGGCATGTTACAGTAGTCTAGTCTGGAGGTGACTGTTGCATGGATCACAGTGACAAGGTTAGAGTGGGACAGATAAGGGGCCAGCTGACAGACTTTGGTGTAGGTGATAAAATGCTGTCTTTGCCACCCCGGGCACATGTTCATCCAGGGTAAGGGAAGAATCAAGCTGCACTCCAAAACTCCTAACGGTATCCACTGCAGAGAGCTGGACTCAAGTGCAGGTAAAGCTGGCCACCCCAGGCCTCAGACCTACTCAACCACATTATCTCCGTTTTTGAAGGATTTAACTTCAGCCAGCTCTCACTTACCCAGTCTACTATGGTGTCTGGGCATGAGGCCAGGGCTGAGTAGTCAGTTGCTCTTCAAGCAGGAGGTAGAGCTGGGTATCATCCATGTATTGGTGTCACCCAACTCTAAACCTCCTAATGATCTCTGCTAGAGAGCGTACATAAATATTAAACAACACTGGGGAGAGAATTGAACAGATAAAAGGAAATACTTCTTCACTCAAAGAGTGATTAACGTATGGAATTCACTGCCACAGGAGGTTGTGGCAGCTGCAAGCATGGACAGTTTCAAGAGGGAATTAGATAAACATATGGAGCAGAAGTCCACCAGTGGCTATTAGCCACAGGGTATAGATGGGAACTCTCAGTCTGGGGCAGGTGATGCACTCTATTCTTGGTGCTGGAGGGGGCAGCAGTGGGAGGGCTTCTGGTGCCCTGGCCCCACTGCTGGACCTCCTGATGGCACCTGGTATATTTTGGCCGCTGTGTGACAGAGTGTTGGACTAGATGGGCCATTGGCCTGATTCAACATTGGCTTCTCTTATGTTCTCTTATGTTCTTATGACCGTCTGGAACTCTACAGGTTAGGGCCCAGGGGGGCCGATCTCTTTCCACCAACAGCTTCCTTCTGTGAGTGTCCCTGAAGGAACTAGGGGAACCAACTCAGTCTAGTGTCCCTCACCCCCAGGCAGGCTGGGTGGTCAACTAGGACCAAACAATTAACTTTGTTGAAAGAAACTGACAGATTCAAGAGGATCAGCAGTGCTGGTCTGCCTTTGTGAAGGTGTAATCTGAAGTGTTCAGCCAAGGTTACCAGGGCTGTCTCAGTGCCAAACCCTTGCCTGAAACTGAATCATAAGGGATCCAGGGCTGATGTTTCATCCAGGAATTCCTAAAGCTGCTCATCCACTGCTCACTCAATCACCTTTCCCTAATTGGCTGGGTCCCTTTCATCTAACAATTTTTTTTTTCAGGTGAGGTGTCACCACCATCTCCTTATGGGAGTTAGGAAAAGAGCCCTGAAAGAGGGAGAGATTAATTATTTCTCTCAGGGCTGCTCCTACCATTTTCTTGCAGGCTTTCACCAGCCAGGAAGGGCAGGGTTCCAAGGACACGCAGTAGGTCGAATCTCAGTCAGAACTCTGTTGATCTCTGCCTGGGAGAGTAGACTGAAGGAGTCCAAAAATCCACAACGTTTGGGCTGTGTCTCAGTGGAAGAGCATCTGATTAGCTTGCAGGAGGTCCCAGGTTCAATCCCTGGCATCTCCAGTTAAAAAAGGGGGCAAGCAGTAGGTGATGTGAAAGACATCTGCCTGAGCCCCTGCCAGTCTGAGTAGGCAATACTGACTTTGATGGGCCAAGGGTCTGATTTAGTATAAGGCAGTTTCATGTGTTCATGGTAGGTGGAGCCTCCATTCTGCTACTGGTCCCAGCAGAGGGAAGAGACTTTATTCACAAAAAATGTTGCAAGAGTCACAGCTAATAACTAAATCATTATCCATTTTAGGAACCAATGCTGGACTGGTCAGGTGCTGAATTAGTCTAAACAATTGCACTGGATGCAGGCTTAAACTCCACTGAATACTCCCTGTCCTCCTTGTTTTGAGGGATGTGTTGGTTTTTGCCTCACCACCAAAGAAGCTTAGGCTCATTCATCTAAGGTTTCACGGCAGAGAAAAACAGAGGCTAGAGAAAGGGGCACATTGCTGTGCATTTTTATTTCTTGGATTGAAGACTAGGAAGTATTCCTTTGTTTAGATCAATCACAGTTGGGAGGCTTACTCTCCATTTCCTGCTGCAAACCAGTTCACCAGTGATATTTCCAGTTAGAGACCAGAAACTTTCTCCCACAGTCCCTCAGTTTGGGGTTTGGGCAATTTGGGTCTTGGTGCCTTCAAGAAAAAAACGGGGTCTTCCACCAGAGGAGAAGCTTGAAAATGTTTTGCTGTCTGCCTGGATTTCCCCAAGTCATGATCACCCTAAGAATGTCACTCTGCCCCTTTAGTGTAGCTGGCAATCTGATTACCCATTCCAGCAAATAAGCTTGTGTTATTTTAGCATCAGAGTGATTCCCTCTTCCGGTTCGTGACAGGTGAATCCTCCTAATCAAAATAATTGAAAGGAACTTCTAATGAAGGGTCCACAAATTTCCTGGTTGCACTTGCCATTATGGACTACTCTTGCTGTTGCTTCTTCTGAGCTTGGTTATGGGAACGAGGGTGGGGGACCATTCAGGACTTTGCTCTACATTTTGGAGGCTCTCACACCCAGGATAGCATTCCCACAATTCAGGAATGTTGTGGTGATGACAAATTTTGTGAACTGAAAGTTGTGGACAAGTGCATCTAATAATGCCAAGCACTTATTTAGCAGTTTTAATAATTAGAGGCTTCTGGCAGACTGGTCTGTTAAAGCAGAACAACTGGGTACTGTACAGATAGAGTTTCTGGAAATTTTAAAGCCACTGGAAAAAAGCACCTCTTTTCTGTTCCCTCCCTGAAAAAATGGAAATTTTGGGAAGACTTGAAATATATGAAATACTTATTTTCTTATAGAGCCTAAACTTTTGTTACCACTTTAGCAGCATAAAATGCATCATGTATAATTTAGTTAGTAGACGGAATTGCGGTATTTGGCGTATTTACAGAAGTATACATTATTTAGTTTTCTGCAAGCAAAATTTAAATATACTCAGTGTTAACAGAGAGAGAGAGAGCACGCTGTTGAACTCTGTTCTATAATGTATCTTGGTTTCAGCCATTTGAGAGGTAGGGAAAATAACAGTTGAAAATAGGAAGTACAAATTTTGTAGGAAACAGAAGAAAAGTGTGTTTTGGCAGAAGCAGTTTCATGTGGTCACAACAAAAATAACAGTGTATTTAGATATCAAATTAAATATGGGAAAACTGAACCATTCAATAGTATATTAAGATACACATTACGGAATATTGTAGACAAATTGCTCACATTTAAACATATCCTTGGAAGTATTAGCATCACCTCCAGCAAGGCAGAGCAATAAGCTGCTTGTTCTCCTGTCTATGCTTCAGTCCTTTGAGGAACGTGCTATGGAGGATGGGTCCAGTCAAGAGAAGTGCAAATTCAGGCTACTGGTTTCTATTCTCTCTGCCAATCGAGACTAAAGAGTTAAACCAGACATTACTGTTAACTAGTTAAATATAATGTCTGGTTTGGATTAAAGTCACCAGAGGAAAGCAAGCAGCCTTTCTTATGCAAAGAAGCCTTTGTCCTGTCTACTGTTCTCATGAAGATGGCAGCACCTTCTTGGTGCAGAAATGCATCTTCTGTATATCTGCAGTGTGTACTGGAATTACTCTGTAATGCTGTAATGTTTTCATGTAAAAATCTGCATGCTTTGATGAGTAAAATCTTGTCTTAAGTATTTCATGCATTCCAAAACATAATTTTTCAGTTCTTTTCAGTACTGCAGACAAATTTCCAATTTTCTCATTGAAATAATTGAAAAAAAGTCAGGGGGAGGGAATGGGGGGAAAACTGTGCCTCCCCAGTTTTTATGGATTTTTGTGATTTCTAGTGGCAGTTATTCAAAATTCTGTATTTCACAGTATGTTGTGTGCCAGTTATCATTATTTGAAGAAGTGAATGCTGAACAGCTGTGACCTCTCTACTTCCAGAAAATCCAGCATAGTTAACAAAACTGTACTGCAATTATAAATAACAGTTGATGGACTTCATACAGCTAAACTGTTGTGGTATCAGGCCTGAACTTGGCAATGTAAAATCACTTAATGTATTCAAAGTATACATTTTCAGAAAATACTTCTGCAACCTGCACAGAGCATTCTCATTCTGGGAAGTCACTGGCTTGCATAACACAAAGCCCTTTTGCATATATCATGATAGAGCTTGTTACAGTTGGCCCCTGTCACTATGTTTCTGTTGACAGTACATATGCAAGAGTACCCAGCTCAGTGGCAGTACAAGTGAAAAATATTAGTTATATTATGTCCTACTTATAAATAAGTTATGGTGGTATCTGTTGATATTTTAGGCGCAGGCATCGATCTAGCAGTAGTTCTTCATATGGATCCAAACGAAAGCACAGCCGAAGCCGATCAAGAGGTCGCGGAAAATCAAATAGGTCTCAGAGATCAAGATCAAAGAGCAGAACAAGAAGGTATGACATATCCCACTTCCCCCCTCCCCCTGATAATGAGATTAAACAGGTAATATATTTTTCACTGTATGTTTCCTTTCAGAAAGAACTGTGGTGATTAAGAATGGGCATGGATCGGAAAAATGGAGGTCCATGGAGGTTTGTGGTTCGTGAATTTCATGAACAATGGACTTCTATGAATGTTCCTGATTTATGAACCTGTTTGTGGTTCGTGAGGTCCATGATGGGCGCAACCTGTAAGTGGGCTCAAAAGGTATTTAAATGCCTTCTGAACCAACTTCTGGAGGTTTGAGGTCAGTGAGCTCAGGAGACATTTAAATGCCTCTTGAGTTCACTGGCAAGGCCCCAACAGACCACCCCAACAGACCACCCAAAAAATTGCAGTCCATGGGTGCTCCATCAAAACCATACAAGGACCAGGCAAATGCACTGTGAATCGGGACCTGATTTATCACAAAATTAGGTCCGTGGACCAGTCCGTGCCCATCCCTAGTGGTGATAGTTGTCTTGTGTCAACTTTAAAGGGCTACTTAGCTTCAGTGCAAGAGATTGGACTAGGATGACTTTCCTTTTCCTCTTGTCCTGTAATTTTAAACAAAGCTCATGGTGGTGGAAAATGCCATTAGGTCACAGCCAACATATAGCGACCCCATTGGCTTTTCAAGACAAGAAACAAACAGAGGTGATTTGCCATTGCTTGCCTCTGTTTAGCAACCCTGTGCTTTCTTTGTGGTCTCCCATTTGAGTACTAACCAGGGCCGACCCTGCTTAGCTTCTGAGATCTGATGAGATTGGGCTAGCCTGGGCCATTTATGTCAGAGCATAAACTGAACTACTGGTCATTATAAATAGTTTGATACTTAGGTTGTGGTGTACATGCCATGATTATAGCACTAGAAGCATTTTTTTAGGGTTGTTACATTAACATCCATAATAGCTGCAATGACCTGAATGGTAGACTTGGGATGACTTGGGATGAAAGTAAAACATTGTAGCATTTCATAGTAGCATTTTTTATGAAAAATGAAAACTTTTGATATGAACATATGTTCGAAGTTGCAAGAGTTCTGAGAGCATGAAGGAGATAACCTATTGGATCCAACCAATATGAGTGGAATTCTGCTACTACAACAGGGCTTTCTCTCTTCTTCTCATGGTACCCCTTGTACATCCATAGAGTCAGAGGACCCTTGGGAACTGCAAGAGAAGTGTGGTTCAGGGTGGTGCAACTGGAGGGGAAAAAGGCTCTTTCTTTTGAGACCAGCAGATGATCTTTGTATCCAGACCTGTAGGTAGAAATAAGCAGGAGTCTTGTGGCACCCTAAAGACTGACAGATTTTTATTCTAAGGATTTCCTTAAAGTAGGTCAGAATGTATGAAGTCCTACAGTAAAGTATCTGCTTTGTGTGGAGAAGGTCTCAGGCTCAGTCCTTGGCATCTCCAGTTAAAGGATCTGGCAACGGGTAATGCAAAGGACCTCTGCCTGAGACTTTGGAGACTTGCTTCCTGTCTGAGTAGACAATACTGACTTTGATCAACAAGGGGTCTGATTCAGTGTATGGCAGTTTCATGTGTGTTGTAGTACCTGAATTGTGATGTTCTTGGGATCCCCAAATAGTTCAAATCACAAATGTTTAGGAGATGCTACATTGCTATCTTATATTCTAATCCCAGACTTTTTTTTTTCTGTGCGGAAAACAGGGGCCTCACTGTCCCCCAACAGCTTTTCCTACATAGTCAGTAGACTTCCTGGGTTTGTAGAAAAATCTGAAAAGTAAGGAAATCCCTTCAGGGATGGTTGAATTCCCCCCAAAAGCCTTTTGAAATGGCCTCTGCAGGGACCTGACTCCAGGCAGCAACGGTGGTGAGAGATTAGAACGTTGGGGGGGGGGGAGAGGAGGCTTCTGACTGGCTCTGTCAGTCAAAGGGTGGGGGGAAGGGCCCTTTCTTTCCCGGCCTCTTTCGGCCTGGGAGGGAGGGAGGGAGGGAGAGAGGGAGCCTTGGGGCCAGGCTGGGGGATTCCTAGAGGTTTTGGGGTGGAGTGCAAGGAGGGCAGGATTTGGGGAAGGGAGAGGCCTCAGCTGGGCATCATGCCACAGAATCCACCCTCCAAAGCAGCCATTTTCTCCAGGGAGACAGATCTCTGTTGTTCACAGATCTCTGGAGTTCACTCTCCAGGCCCCACTTGGAGGTTGCCAACCCTAGGCCTGGCAGCAGTATAGGGTTGCCAGGCACTGGCAGGGGATGGGGTAGTGGGGTTGCCAGCTCCAGGTCTGGAAACTCCTGGAGATTTGGGGATGGAGCCTGGGGAGGACAGGGACCTCAGTGGGGTACAATGCCCTAGAGTCCACCCTCTAAAGCATCCATTTTCTCCAGGGGAAGTTATCTCAGTAGTCTGGAGCTGAGCCGTAATTCCAGGGGATCCCCAGATCCCACCTGGAGGCTGGCATCCCTAGGCAGCACCCTCTGGGTGACTTGATACCACCTAATTTGCATGACTCAACTTGGCCTGGCTGCTTGCTGCTGTTCAGCAGCCACCCGATGAAAGCCAGCAGTGATGCAGCAGTTAGAGCCTCAGAGTAGGGTCTGCAAGACCCAGGTTCAGATCCCCATATTGCGGTGGAAGCTGACTGGGTGATTTTGGACCAGTCACATACTTTCAGCCTAACCAACCTCACAGGGTTGTTGTGCAGATAAAAAGGAGGTGAGAATAATGTAAGCTGCTTTGGTCCCCACTGTGGAGAAAGACTATAATTTTCCTTGGTAGAAGCTGTGGGGGAGGGGGTGGAGACAAAAAGCTGAAGACAGATAAAGGCAGATAAAGGTTAAGTTGGCTGTTGGGTGGGAAGGAAATAGGGTTGCCAACTCTGGATTGGGAAACTCCTGGACATTTAAGGGGTGGATCCTGGGGATGGTGGGGTTTGAGGAGGGGAGGAACTTCAGACCAGTATAATGCCATAGACTCCACCCTCCAAACCAGCCATTTCCTCCATGAGAACTACCATTGCCAGCCTCTGGGTGAGGGCTGGAGATCATCCAGAATTACAACTGTTGTCCGGGTGACAGAGATCAGTTCCTCTGGATAAAATGGCTGCTTTGGAGAGTTGAGTCTATGGCTCCACCCCCAGAAGGGAGAAAGAGTGAGAGATAGGTAAGGGTAGAGGGGAGGAAGCAAAGGTGTGAGGAATGGGATGACCATCCCGCAAGTTTCTTGCGGGTCTCCACTTGTTGTGTAATAATTGTGAAACAAACTGGGTAGACCCAGTAAGTATTTGTCTCTCCAATATTAAATCCCCAGGTTAGAAATAAAATGGCTGGTTTCTTTCAGGAAGAGAGGAAAAAGAAAGGCAGAGCAATCATCTTGGATATGTGGCCAAATGGTCCTGTTTTGGGGGCACGGATTGGGAATAAGTAAAGGCAAAGCTTTCTTTTGAGCCAGGACAGAGCTTCTGTAATGGTAGCAGCTGCAGACCTGTATCACACATACCTGCAGGGATATCAAAGATACTTTCCAGAAGGATTATCCTATATGGCTTGATACTGCAGTCATTTAAGCATGTCCAGCCATTCGGGAAGGACCCACATTAGTAGGTGTATGTCTTCCCAAACTCCTTGGAGGAAGGATGGGATTCAACAATGTACGAAATGCATAGATACTCACACATGGTTTTCAGCTGATGGGACAGCACCATAGAGGAGCACCATAGAGGATGGGTGGATGTTTGTGTGTGCATATGTGAAGGAGACTGAGTGAATGCAAGGGGCCACAGTTGCAAGATCAGTGGAAGCTGATGTTTGGAATGTCTGGATAGATTTATGGGTTACTGCTGTTTCTTTTGCTGTTGAACAATAATTTTGTGCATGTGGTTGTAAATGGAATTATAATCCTCTGTGGGTCTGTAATTCTTTCTGTACTGATCTCCTGTGTCATTATAATCAGCAGTTAAAAGTTCTTTACCATTTTAACTGTTGAGAACTATAGAATGATGGCTCAGTCATTGTGGTTCAGGGCATACAGCTCTGTGTCCTTGGTTTTACAAAGATAGCTGTGTAATTTGTTTTCTGCTTCTTAGATCCATCTTATCATTTTGTTATGTATATAGCTAGTTTTACCCACCCCTTTAAGGATATATACATTGAGCACTTCTGAAATTAAATGCATGATGGTAGAATATTTTTGTCACTGAAGGAAGCAGGTTTTTTTTTTAACACATAGCCTCCCTTATCTGTCAGGTTTGCGAAAGTAAAAAAAGGCCAAGTTAAATAAAACATATGCTGAAATTAATTCCCAGTGAAAGCTTAGTATAGACCACCAAACCCATTTAAAAAAGAATTGTCTATGCTTATGGAAGTTTGGGCTTTGGGGAGTGCGTGTAGGAGGGAAGTTCTATAGTTACAGGAAACAGAAGAAAGGAACCCAGGATTCTGTATAATATTCGGGTATTTAGAGTTTGGATTCCAAATTTTCAAGCCTTAGTTTAAATGGCATAGCATTTGCAGCACAGTAAGCTTTTAGGAAATTCTGCAACTAAGTATTTTGTTGGTTTTGTGTTTGTGTTTGTGGTGAAAATGAAGATAAGTGCACAGTGTCAAATATTCAAAATTGGTCTTGGAATATAAATTTTTCCATTTAAAAAATTTAAAATGGAAAGTCTTACTATTTTCCATATTTAAGGACTCATATAGGTTTCCTTAATCCAAAAGATAAAACACATATGTTCACATTACAAGCGTTTATTTTATTTTGGGTGCATCTTGAGTCAAGAATTGAAGCTGCCTAGGAATGCTGTGATTCAGAATTGTCCTACAGCAAAATGCTACAATGCAAATATGACTTAATAAGATCACAAACTGAATTTCAACAAAACAACCAAGATTTACATTAAATTAGGAATTTTAAAACTGATTTAGTTTGTTTTACTGAGCATTTGCTTAATAACATTTTGCCTTCTTGCAATCTTTTTAAAGACAATAATTCGTCTGTGAAATGCAGGCACATCCTCAGTAGAAAAATTGAAAGCAACAGCTCACTTTCTGAAACCACAGATATAGTGATATAAAGAAATATTTCAGCTCTACAAAATTTAATAAATCATCCCATTTCCTAATTTGATCATATTAGATGCTGATGTGGAAGAAGCATTTCAAATACCATCTCCTCATTAATATACATCAGTCTGGGGAATGGAATAGAATACTTATGCAGAGATGTCACAGTTAGTGTTTCTTAGTTTACTAAGTGGAACAGGTTGATGCGATACTGAGTGCTATTTGTCAATGTCTTGTTAAAATGGTTTGGGTCGAGTTATGGAGTCCAGAAAGACGGCGGCTGATAAATCAAAAGTGGATTGAGTGGACAGGAGGCAGTGATTGATACTGTGACAGGATATGAAGAAAGGAATCTTGATACAAGCATGCACAATATTGAATATGAGAAGGAAAATGACCCTGGAGTATGGATATTATTCAAGGAAATGAGAATAATAATATCAGTTTGAAATTATTGCCATGTGAAGATTAGGATACGGCAATTCTTATTGCTCTATCGTGTCTCTAGAACAGCAGCATTAGAATTTTGTACAGTTCATATGTATATGTTTCACTGAAGCCATCCTGTTTTAATAGTTATTCCTGTTAATTGTGAAAGTCCTCTTTTCCGTATATATCGCATGATTTCTTTGAATTATAAATACTTTAAGTTTAGTAAAGGGGAAAAAATGGCAAATCTGACTCAGTTTTGTTTCCACTTGTGTTGTAACACATCAGGGTTTTTTTAGTTGCATAGCAAGCATGCAAACATGTCTGTCATAAATGATCAGTTTGTAAGTTTCTAAAACTTAAAATACAAATGATATTGAAAATGTATCAGTTTTAACAGTGGATAAAAATTAATGCATGTAATGAATATGTCATCTTCTGTTTGTTGCTGAAATTAGGTGGAAATTGTGTTTCTTGATTGTTGATATACAAAGCCATTATTTGCAACATGCCTCCATCATAAATCTTTAATATTTTTTCATACCAGTTGGATTCCTGTGCACCCCCCTAGGATGAGAGTTCACATTTAACCATATTGAATTGTTTAGTTAAAACAAATCTTTCCATATGTATTTGATGTTAGTTTTCACGTGTGCTGCTTTATGGCATAGGCATGTATTTGTAAGATTTATGTCCACAGACTGTCCCTTGTAATGCAGACTAAGTATATCATCTTGCATTACATGTGCAAAGGTAATGTCAATGACGAACCAAATTAATTTGATGCTGTCCCATGGAAGACCAGTGCCATTTTAGACAGTTAACATGAACAACATTTCCAAGGCTTAGAAAGGTACAGTGCTTTAACTGCGGTGCCCAGAACTAAGCACACTAGCTCAAATGAAGTTTTACTCATACAAGAATGATGTTGACTTTTTGGAAGGGATTCATAAGAGATAAACGAGGGCAGTGGAGGGGTCAAGAAGACAAATCATACGTGGAACAGCTTTGGTGAGTATGGTGAGTCTAAATCAGTGGGTTTCAACTTTTCTTCATTGATGTGCACTGCAGTGGCATGACTGACAGCTGTAGGAGCACTGCCACTTTGAAGCATTCACTACATGACAGCATTTGGTCTGCAGTAGTCAGCTAATTGCCCAGAGATGTTACAAAAAAAATACTCAAGTTCCAAACAGAAAAAAAAATACTTACCTTAGATATAAGGTGACCCTTGGCTTCTAATGGTGTGTACAGATTTCTGAAAATCCACTTCCACATGGTGAAGAGCTACCTGAGCACTATTTTTAAGTGTGGTGTTGTTAACTTCACATAAATTTTCCTGCTGTTTGAGAATGCAGTTTTACCTGTAGAGGCTGTACCAATCATGTCAAGGGCTTTGATACAAGAACTGTAATTTGGGAAGTGCCAGTTCTCACCTCGTTATTACATCTAGGGGTTTTTTTTAAGTTGAGAAACAAGGAATCTACTTTGGCTGACAGTTCTTACAGAAGTATTACTCTTTGATTTTGTACGTGATTCAGCAGGAGCTTGTAGTTGTGGTAATTTTATGAAGATTGTTGACTGAGAAGAGTCCGTCAAATATTTTTGCAGGTCTTTGGGATTAGTATAGTGGTTAAAGTGTTGGACTAGGATATCAGAGACCCAGGTTCAAATCCCTCACTATGACATGAAGCTCACTGGGTGACCTTGGACCAGTTACTTATTCTGAGCCTAACTTACTTCACAGGGTTGTTATGAGGAGAAAATGGAGTGGGGGCCCTGTGAAGGAGTACAAATGTAATGGACAAGCAAATAATAAATAAATCTCTGTATCCGTCATATGAGGTCTCATAGTCATCCAAAGGAGTTTCAGAGGGCAGCTGTGGTATTAATCCAAAATGGACTTTGTATAGGCGTGATGGCAAAATATGAATACTTGCTGGCTTCCACCATGCCTGTAATATAATGCATGAAGTTGCCCATGTACTGATTACTTTTTTATACATTACTTTTTAATGGGGAAGAATTGCATGAAATGTGTGTGGCTCATTGTCTTATGTATGTAGGGCTACCTGTGGAAGAGCTGCTGTAGGTTATTATATGAACTGGACCTGAGAGATGGTATAGCAGTAAAAAGATCAATGGGGAGACATTCCGAGCTTTAAACATGAAAATCAAACTGCTGAAAGCTGACTCTTTCTTTACAGGAATGATCCCCCATTTACTTAGAAAAATAATTTCCCCTGATTTTATGGTTGGCCGGTCAGCCTAGTGGTATTGACAAGCAGGGCTATTTTTGTGCAGGAGTGCACAGGAATGGAGTTCTGGCTGACTTCAGAGTTGGCCATGCCCACTACAGCCAAAACCTCTGTGTGTGTGGCTACAGAGGGAAGGCCTGGAGAGCGACCCCCCCACGACTCCGAGGCGGGTGGGCCAGGGGGCCCTGGAAGGATCAGGAAGGCATTTAAATGCTTCCCTATGCCTTCCCCAGCCTGTCCAAGAGCTGCCTTGACCTGGTGCTCCGCAGCCACAGGGTGCCCAGGCAAGCCAAGGGAAGGCAGTTTAAACTGCCTTCCCTTCAAGGGGGGCTTGCCCTGGCTTCCCGCAGCCATAAGGTGCCCGGGCAAGCCAAGGGAAGGCATGGGGTGTGTGGCCTAATATGCTAATGAGCTATGCTGTCAGGGCTGTGGCCTAATATGCTAATGAGTTTCTGCTGTTGGGTGTGGTCTATTATGCTAATAAGTTTCTGCTGGGCTTTTTCTACAAAAAAGCCCTGTTGACAAACATGTTTTGTGTTGCTGTCTCATGCTATTTAATATGTTGGTATAAGGTATCAGAGGAGACATAATTGGTGTGTATGTTATAAAAATTGAAACAGTGGAATAGTTCTTGCTATTTTATGGTGATGATTCCCTTCATCTCCTGTTCATGTGATATGTTAAATGGAGAGCCCTGTATTTACGGGGCCCTATCTACTGTAAGTGGAGCTGCGGTGGCTCAAGTGGTTAAGACGCTGAACTGCAGGCTGTGGAAGGTCAGTAGTTCAGCAGTTCGAGACCCGGGTGCCGCATGACAGGGTGAGCTCCTGTCTCTAGTTCCAGCTCCTGCCAACCTAGCAGTTCGAAAGCAAGAAATTGCAAGTAGATAAATAGGTACCACTTTGGTGGGAAGGTAACAGCGTTCCGTGCACCTTGGTGTTTAGTCATGCCGGCCACATGACCACGGAGACGTCTTTGGACAGCGCTGGCTCTTCGGCTTTGAAACGGAGATGAGCACCGCAACCCTAGAGTCGGATTCGACTGGCTTTCGAGCAAGGGAACCTTTACCTTTACCTATCTACTGTAAAGGTAATGTCCTAGAATCCTATAATATATTGTCTTCACAAGACGGATACAAGTATAATGGTACAAGAAATACTTGGTTATGGTTAATCCAGAGTACTTCATCCTAAAGCAGAAGTGAAACTGAAGTAGACCAGATCCACATTAATCACCAGTGGTGGGCAGAAGTTTACTCAGGAGTCACTCACCAATTAATTAAAAGAACAAAATTCAAATCCAAAATTTGAATGGCACTTTTAAGACCAACAATGACATATTGTTCAGGAGGATCTTTCAACCCTTAGGCATTCTTTTGGGTGGGTAGAGGATGTAGGATACTGTTTGGGGAAGGTAACGTTAGAGATGATCTGCTTCTGCAAAGTCCTTCTGTTTGTCAGAGTTAGGACCTGACCATGTGTCATTAATTCTGTAGTGCAAAACCATGGAACTTTTGGAGAAAGCTCTTTCTCTTATAGTCAGCTTACTTTTGTATACTCAGGTTTATGAATGGCTGCATATTTCATCAACATGTTTTTTTAAAACCTCAGTAATATAAGGGAAATATAAGAGGGAAAACTAGGCTTCATGAA
This sequence comes from Gekko gecko, assembly GCA_029375565.1. NCBI lineage: Eukaryota > Metazoa > Chordata > Lepidosauria > Squamata > Gekkonidae > Gekko > Gekko gecko. The sequence continues at coordinate 118,572,087 of JAPDNY010000008.1, forward strand.
AAGCTTTGGAAAAAACTATCCAGCTTTTTTTGAATTAATCTCTCAAGGTTGTATGTATGCTGATTTAAAAACCCAGACTATATAATTTTTAACATGCTCTTTTTCAACTGTTCTGCTTTATTCTTATGTACCATTTTCTGTGCTGCTCTGAATGTCTCTCTTTGGGCAGGTATAAACTATTGTTGCAAGCAATAACAAGGTGCTCTGGGGGATGTATGCCTCTGTTTTGTTGCCACTGAATAATCTATTCTCATTCTTATTTCAGATATTTATCCTTTGAATGAAGACTCATTTAAACAGCCTTACCCATTCTCAGAGAATGAAATTAGCCAATGAAGGGAAAACCTATGACTGTTTTTCAGTCATTCATAATGGTGCATTTATTGTGTGGGGGTATGACTGTTTGGAAAATAAAGGGGCCTTAGGGGACATAATAGTGAGTGAGCACACATAGGCTCTAGTTAGTTCTGATAAGTTGGGTAGTTGTGAAGATGCCTAGAAGGTGGATTCATTCTGTGTGTGTGACAGAGAGGGAGGTAGGGAATGGAAGGTCCTTTGTGATACAGGAACAGCCAAGTGACTTGATTTACTTTCCCCATTTTCAAAATTTTTGCTTTATTGAAGTTAATACAAATGGATTTGTTCCTTTTGCTCTAGCTGCTGCAGCAGAATAGTGCTAGAATAAATTATTACTTATGATTTATTCTTAAACCCCGAAGTATTTTAAGAATGAATTTATGAGCCATTAGAGAGGCTCAGATAAGATGGAGCAAAGAAACTGAGTTGAAGTGAGGTAGAAATGCCTGCTTGAGTGTCCTCTGTGGGGCTCTACTAGGTGTTTGCTCTTGAGTTGCTGTTCTAGGGACTATCAGAAGGGCAGAAATAAGGAAAAAAGTGTATGGAGTCTTTGGTTTTAGTGCTCTTCCAGTTTTACTGTGGCCATTTTCCCGTAAGTGGTTAGAACACAGACATATCTCAGCACAGTGCTGCCCTAGAGGACCTCCAGAACTCAATGTAGTAATGCATAGGAGCTGATGCTGGAAAAAAAGACATTATTTAAGATGGTTCCAAAAACAGTGTAAAAAACAAAGTAAAAATGAAACAGCCCCCCACCTGAGGATAGGTGCTTTGCAACAAGTTGTCATATAGTGAAATACATGTTCTGTATTCCAGGCCTTGACAAATTTCCTTTGACTCTAGCCAGCCCCAAAATGTTGAATTCAGGGTGGACAAAAGGAAATACTTCTTTACACAGAGTGTTTATAATGTGGAATTCACTGCCAGAGGGTATAGTGATGGCCACAGGAATAAACAGCTTTAAAAGGGGATCGGATAGATTCATGGAGGGTAGGTCTATCAGCAGCTACTAGCCATGATGACTGAGGGGAATGTCCTCATTCACAGGCACTAAACCTCTGAATCCCAGAGCCAGGAAGCAACATTAGGGGAAGGTCTCGGTCTTTATGCTGTTGTTGGCCCTCCAGAGGAACTGGTTTGCTGCTGTGTGAGACAGGATGTGGACGTCTAACTTCTTCCCATTTTTTCATAGTTCTCTTATTGCCTTTTAAAAGCTCTGTTCAATTGAATATTGGGTCCAGTATAACAAGCATCTGGTTAAGAAATGAATTTGTCCCCCATCACTGAATGGTGTAAAGTTAAATTTACATATGACCAAGCAGTGACAAGAACTTCATTTATTTATGCAGCAAACATTCTGATGTGAAATGACAAATAAGTTTTGGGTAGGATCCAGCTAGCTTTTTTGCTCAGTTGTCATTTCCCCTCCTTATTATAGCTCCTGTTCTTCACAGCTTTTTCCCGTGCAGGTCCCATGATCCCAAACATCCCCCCCTTCCCCCTGTTCACCCGTGGAAAAGCTCGTTGGACGCAACCCATTGCACTTGCACTGTGAACTGCTTGATAGTATTTTTAGCAATGATTTTATCATATAGTCTATGTGCCGTGATGAAATTGTCTGATTCACACCATTCATTCTGTGGTTTATTTTATTGGGAAAAACAACAAAAGCAACATCAAGGATAAATTACAAATATTTGTAATGCCTAGTTTGGCTTAAGGTTGCTATCTTGGCTTATGTCTCAGAAGCTGAAATGTTTGTGGGAATGTTAGTCTTTCCAGATAGAGGGTTAGAGAGCACAGAGTGGATGAGGTTGCTAAAAAAAAAAAGGCTGTAAACACTGAGTTGTACCCTAACACACTGCTCATGGTGGTGCACTCCTTTGGTGCAAGGAGTCTTCTTCCTATGCAAGAGGTTTTTGCATTAGTAGAAAGCTCCTTGTGTCAGAGTAATGTGCTGCTTTCCCCTTCCACCAGCAGACTTTAATCTTGTGGAATTCTGCTTTGAATTAGGTACATGGAAATCTCTTTTGCTTTCATTTTCACTTTATTTTGGCTTAGTGTCACTCATTTTTGTTTCATTTGTTATGGTCATGCACTTGAATTATCATTTCAGATGAAGCAATGTGTTAGGTTGGATCCCATTGATCTGTCCTGCTATTAGTTGTTGTAGATTTTCTGGGCTGTATAGCTGTGGTCTTGGCATTGTAGAACCTGACATTTCGCCAGCAGCTGTGACTGGCATCCTCAGAGGTATAACTCAGAAAGATGGAGTACTCTCTGTGTAAATGTGAGAAGGAAAATGGTAGGCAGGTAATTTATATCTACTCAGGAAGGTGCAGCAATCTACAACAGCTAATGAACTCTGGCCGTGAAAGCCTTTGACAACATATTGTCCTGCTATTAGTGGCACTTTTCTTTAGTATAAAGAACCATGGCAGAAAGTCCCTTGTGTCAAAGGATACCATTGGTACTGCAACTTCCATGAAGTTGGAGGCCAGTTTTGAAACCTTAGTTTCAAGGAGTTATGCTGGCCACAGGTAGACAGACCAACACAGATGTCCTTCAATTATTATAGATTTAACTACCGTGCATTTGTTTGCCTGAATCCATATAATATTGTATAAAGTATATATGTGCTTTAAGTGCTAGATAACAAAAGCATAAAGTGCTCCCTCTCCAATGGCTTTTAAGACCAGGTAACTGTTGAGACAGGTAAATTGTATTAAAAGATGGCAATGTAAGTATTGAATTTTAATAGCAATCATCTGGCAGGTTTTAAAGATCCTGGCAGCATACAGTCAAGAAATTATTACACCTTGCAACTGTGAACCCAGGTCATTTTGATTTTCTTCCAATCAGTTGAAAAAAAAACCCTTGAAATTTAGATGTGCATTTTAAAATGACCCATTCTGCTATTTAGGTCACTTCAGGAAGAAAAAGAAGGAGGCCTCATCCGACATACCTTAGTTTTAATAACTGTAGTTGAAATTTAAACCATGTTTATGTTGATAACAAAGTTAGGAGGGTTGAATTTGCCTGTATATTTTCAAAAGTACTCATATGGCATGTTCTTTAATACTCAGCCCTCATATAGCTTATTTTTTACAAGTATAAAGAAGAAGAAGAAGAGATTGGCTTTATACCCTGCCCTTCACTACCCAAAGGAGTCTCAGAGCGGCTTACAAACTCCTCTCCCTTCCCCTCCCCACAACAGACACCCTGTGAGGTAGGTGGGGCTGAGAGAACATCTGACAGAAACTGCTCTTTTTCAAGAACAGCTGTGCCAGAGCTTGTGACTGACCCAAGGTCACATCAGCAGATGCAAGTGAAGGCGTGGGGAATCAAACCTGGTTCTCCCAGATTAGAGTCCGCGCACTTAACCACTACACCAAACTGGCTTTGTAGATTTAAAACCATTTTGTAATTTTGAAAGTGAAATATTTAATATATTTGACATTGCTATTGCTAATTATTTTAATATAACTGCGCAACAAGAACATAATATTTATAAATTATAGTACAAGAGATTAAAGAGAAATGAAGCAAGAACACAGGCTCTCTGGGTAGTAATTACAGTTTTAGGGATTCTATAGGAGGTAGCCTACTTTTGAAACAGGAACTACTGTAAAGAGTTGATAAATCAGCAAACATTAATCTGCATCAGTGCCTGGAAACCTGTTCCGCAGAATGCTCCCATTTACAGTATCAAATGCTGATTAGGTGGTAGAGCCCTCCCTGCAAATTGTGGACCATCAGGAGCACTGTAGGAGTAAAGTAGGGTCTCCAGTATTATGTGTAATTCAGCACAAGTGGTGGAAAACTTGGTTAAGTTTCACCCATATAATAGATACTTGTGCAATAAGCGATCAAGCAGACAGTATTAATCCTGCACAGAGTAACGTTCTAAATTTAGCTTGAGCTTTACTAAAGGGTCTGTTGCCATATTCTTTTACCATAATCATCAAATATTTTGCAGTTTGGCCGTATATCAAGCCATGAATAATTGGTAAGTACCTTCCTATTCCCTCCCTTCTCTACACATAATAACATTGGAATTCTGACATACAGTGGTAACTTCCATTAACATTGCATGATCAAAAGGTTTGGCTAAGATTGGAATAAGTAACACTTCTCCAGGAGTTCTGAGCTGAGTCTTGCTTTCTGTCCTTTGGATTTGTCTCCTCTGTCTTTTGGTACTTTAAAACATTAGGGTTGGATTATACAGATTTGTTCCTCTAATGGCAGAGGCTTCTGTTGCAAGAGGCTTTGCCTACAATACAGGGTTCCTTGTGCTGGAGGAAATCTTCCCGGTTGGAAAAGATTAACAGAATCCAATCTACTGGTTTTCTGGAGAGATTAAAAACATCTCTCCTTATAATTATTATCTTTTGGTTTCGTAAGATTCCATGCGCTCCCATTGGCTGTATAATGCCCTCCCTCAGCCATTGGCCCATCAGCCGCCACTCGAGTACTCGCGTGCCATTGGCCGGGTACTAGGTCTGCTCCTCTTCCCCACCCATTCCCCCTTCAGACAGATTTGCATGTCAGATTTACTGGCAGACCAGCTCTCTCCTGAGGAAGACAGTTCTCTTGACTCCTGTGAGGGACTGTCCCCTCAGTGGCTGTTGGTAGGCAACCAAGCTTGGTTCTGTGAGTAAAAAAACAAAGGACTTTCAGCATAACCCCCTCCCCCGCCCATAACCCCTCCCCAATGGCCACTTTCCTGTCAGAATAAATGGAAAAAGGCTCTTTCTCCTGCTTAGCTTCAGCATGGCTGGCTGGCTAACGAGGTGGACCAGCGACCATCAAACCATTTTCTTCAACTCCCCGCTGTGCGGCTGACTTTCCCCTAGGGTTGCCAATCTCCAGGTGGGACCTGGAGATCTCCCACTGTTACAGTTGACCTCCAGATGACAGAGATCAGTTCCCCAGGAGAAAATGGTTGCTTTGGAGGGTAGACTCTATGGCATTATACCCTGCTGAGTCCTTCCACACTCATCCCAAATGCTGCCCTCCACAGGATCCACCCCCCCAAATCTCCAGGTATTTCCCTAATCAGAGTTGGCACCTGTACTTTCTCCTCTGTCAGTAAAAGGCCCTTTCCACACCTATGTTGGCCTTTGGGAGAAAACTCATTGGACCCAGTCCTGATCAGGTTGCCAACTCCAGGTGGGCAATTCCTGGATATTTGAGGGATGGAGCCTGGAGAGGGTGAAGTTTGAAGAGGGGTGGCACCTCAGACAGGTACGATGCCATAGACTCCACCCTCCAATCCAGCCATTCCTTGATGGGGAACCATTGTTGCCAATCTCCAAGTGGGGGCTGGAGATCACTCAAAATTACAAGTGCTCTCTAGGAGGGAGGGGGGAGGAGATAGAAAACTAAAGGTAGGTTGATGGTTGGCTGGGAGGGAGATAGGGTTCTCAACTCCAGGTTGGGAAATTCCTGGAGATTTGAGGGGTCGAACCTGGAGAGGGTGAGTGTTGAGGAGGGGTGGGACCTCAGACAGATACAATGCCATAGACTCCACCCTCCAAACCAGCCACTCCCTCCTGGGGAACCACTGTTACCAATCTTGGGGGTGGGCTGGAGATCACTCAAAATTACTACTGCTCTTCAGGTAGCAAAGGTCAGTTCCTCTGGAGAAAATGGTGGACTCTATCATTATATCCTGCTGAGATTACCACAGCAAATTGTCACTGAGTGCCCAAAGCCGGGGCATTCTCCCAGAGCCTCTTTCTAGAGCCCATTGTATTTATTTCCACAACAGGCCTTATTCCTAGTAATTTAATAATCATAAATATAATTTAAAGATGGTATCTGGAACATTTCTCTTATAAGGAGGTAGATGTCTCTCATATCATATGTTTGGCCTAAGCACTTCAAATACAATTGTAGTACTGGGGTATATGTTTCCTTTTATTTCAAATAAAGACTTGGGAATAAGTAGGAACAAGTAGAATATACATTATTGAGCTTGCTTGTGTGATCTTCTGTGTTTTATTGATGGGGAAAGATCATACCACTTCTTGTTATTTCAATAAAACAACAATGTTTGAAATTTGGAGTTAGCTGTTGCATTAAAGGTTATATCACACAGAATCCTTTAAAAATAATAGCTGTGCTCTTGAAGTCTCTCAAAGGAAATAAGAAAAAGTTTGTCATCTTGGATGCTATGAAATAATAAAGGGGTGAACTAAAAGTTTACATGATATCCTTGAGCAACAACCTGCCAATGAGGATATTACCAAGATCTAATTGACCGCTTTGGGAAATTAAACTTCATAACCGACAGCCAAGGGCTCTTGAGTTATCAATAGGACCAGATAGCTGCTAGTGACAGCTGCTTTGATGCTTTTCATTGGTTTAAGAAAGCTAAAAAATGATATGAATACATAAGGGCTGTTAATTTGGTGCTGAATACTGCTATGTATTGTAATCACATTTTTATTTTGTCAGCACTCCAGGTGTGTTGGTAGTAATGAGTTACAAGCTTTTTCCTCTTCCCAGTACGATTTATAGTGTTCTTTGGAGAGTAAATGTTACAAATAGTAAAACATTTGGCCTGCTTTCCCCACCAGCAAATGAGGGTTTTGCTAATTTTAGACCTCAGGTATTGATTACAGCCTCAAGGAGAAGGACACTCTAGCCTCTTCCACTAGCCAGAAAACCATAGCCACTGGGAGGCTGTACCCTTCCATTTCAAGAAGAATGCCATCAAGGGAATGCTGGCATGTCTAACTTAATACCTGTCAACTCAGCACTTTGTTCCGGCTCTGTTGAACTGTTCTCCCTCCTCAGCCTTTTCTTTCTACTCCCCTTCACATGTGTGTCTTTTAGTTTCTAAGCTTGAATTTTACTTTCATTTATGTATAGCATCTGCCACCAAAACTCTGTATTGAATTATAGCAGGCCACTTTTGGAAACATTTGTATGCAAATGGCGCTCTGCTTTGTGCTATGGGATTTTTGATTCTGGTGTTCACAGGACCCCTGGGAACAGTGTTGGATATGATATGGCGGTCTGCATCAGGAGGCAGGAATGTGCAAAAATTACCCACTGTCAGCAGAAAAAATGAGATAAAAATATAATAAATATTATGATCCCTATACTCTTTGTATTTGTTCTGTTCATTGTCTGTCTTCCTCCAACATTGTTTGGCCAGAATGACCAAGGTATCTCTGGTGATAAGAAGTATGATTTTGCCATGTTGGCAGTATTCTAAAAATGATTTGCCAAAACCTATGACACAGAGCTACCAAAAAAGCTTTGCTCTTAAAGGTAGTACCAGTGTCCTTCCTCATACCTTCCTCTGTATTATAGTTCATTTTCATAACAAAAGTTTAGCTAATGTACTTAGTATAATGATAGGCTTCAAATACACTAACATTCAAAGAGCTGTTTATCAGTTAGAAAATACCACTACATGTGGTAGCAATGGCTGTTCATCATTCCCACAACTTGCTTTTTCTCATGGGCAAGCAGGTAAGCACCAGGAGCAATCCTTGCCTGCCAGTGCCACCTTACACACCTGTGTGGGCAGAGATGGATGCATTCCTTTCCATTGAGGTTGAACAAGGACATAACGAAAATCCATTAAGAAAGCATAGGTCCACCTATTTATTAACTTAGCTGGGAAAACAACATGCATTAGCACAGTAGGCAGTCAAGTACAAGATAGGACAAGACAAATGAAACTGCTGAGAGACCGCCTCTCCCTTTATGACCCCCCTCAGCAGCTGTGGTTGTCATCTCATGGCCTTCTGGTGGTGCTGGGCCCTCAGGTCACATGTTTGGCATCTACCAGGGCAAGGGCTTTTTCAATCATAGCTCCATCCTGGTTGAATGCCCTGTCAGATGAGACCTGGGCCCTATGGGACCTCCCTAAGTTTTGCATGGCCTGTAAGGCTGAACTTTTCTATCAGGCTATTCCTAGTTAAGTTTATTTTGGGGGGCATAATGGTGGATCCACCGCTATCAGTTATGAATTACTTGTTTTTTAAAATTTGCATTTTTATACTGTTTTTAACTATGTTATGTCTGTTTTATACTGTTGCTAACCTGTCTGAGCCCTACTTTGTTGGGGAGGGGCAGTATATAAATTGAAATAATAAATAAGAATAAGTAAATGTATCAAAACAGCAGTGATTAGAAAACACTCAAGGAACTTAAAAATAAATAAGTACATAATTTATTCCACTGCATTTGGAGGATAACTTTTTCTCAAGCAATGAGAGTTCACAAAACCAACTTAAAGATGATGACTGTGAAAACAGTCTGAATCTCAGAGAACTCTATACCTTGCACTTAAGAGAGCTGCAGACTGCTTCATCTTATGCTGCATTCACACATGCACTTTAATTTTGCTCTCTGAGAGGAAGGCAGAATAAAATTTTGTGCTAAACAGGAAGAATATTTGGACAAAAACAGTTTGATACAGTTGTAGAAAGGACTTTAGTAATTTGGTAATAAAAAATTTCATTTTCATCATTGCCAAAATTATTAACATTTAAATAAGCATATTGAAAATATGTCGTATGTGTCTACTTACAGTGTATGTAGGGGCATCAACATAGTTCCTTTTGTGGAATACCATTTGTTTGTGGAAGAGGCAGCAATTCCCCCTCCTACTGCAGATTCTCACATTGGCCTCTGTGCTGTTCATGAGGGTCTAGTGGCTCTCCAGGTACAAAATTGGGGAGAGGGAAGAAATGCTCAGTGGGCTACTGTGGGAGGGGCAAGCTGGAAAGTCCCACTCTACAAAGTCTGCAGATTATTGCATATATATGCCTGGATTTTTCATTACATAATGTAGAGATTAAATATTTTTATGCTACACATTTTGAATGAGTAAAACCTTATTTTATAAAGCAGGTTTCTTATTGTAAATGAGAAAATATTTCATAGGATTGTTTTTTTTGGGGGGGAAAGACCTTCCGTTCTCTACACTATGCACCTATATACTCTTTAGTGAATAAGGCATGTGGGCTGCATATTAAGGATATTGGATTATATTTTGGGTTATTATGGGGTCTCTGTTTAATTGTAGCAGTGATTCTTCAGAAAATACATGTAAAAGGAACTTGGAAATTATTTAAATCAAAGGTAAATCAACCCTTTGATTATTTAAATCAGATTACTCTGATAATATTTGAATTAAAGGGAAATTTTGGCTGTAGTAGGGAGCATGATGTACATCACTTAAACAAGAGCCAGTGATTTTAGAAGTAGCTATTATTGCATTATTTGGAACTTTATTCAACATTATTAATGTGTCCCATTAAGGAGTTCCATGTAAATCTTTTACTGTAGATTTATATGTTTTATTTAGCATTCCTGAAATTTTACATCAATATAACAAATTAGCAAAGATTTAAAATATATCATTTTGGGTATGTTGATATAAAGCTAACCAAATTGTAAGCAAGGATATATTTTTGTAACAAAAAGAACAGGCAATATGGCAAGGTATTGTACGGCAATATAATATTGTCACTTAATGGTGCTTTTAACTACCCCCTGAGAGCTCTTGAGAGTCAAATGACAGACTGTAAAATGGCACCAAAATTAATTCAAACAGATCCTCATGTTATGTGCCCTACCCCTTCAATTTTAAGTGGAGTATTTGAACCAGAATTATATCATGCATGGCTGTAGGGGAGTTGGGATCTGCAAACTCAACAAAATAGTTTATCAATACTTTCTAGGTAGTCTTTGTGGCAAAAAGTATCTATAAATTATGCATTTTTGCACGTATGTGTGTGTTAGTTGCCATTCAGAAGGCTGTCCTTTATAATCTATAAAAGTACCTCCTGGCTTAAAATATTTGAACATTCTTTAACTAAATGCATTTGCTTTATCTATCTAATTCTGAACCTTATAGAGTGTGGATCAAAAATCCATAGAGTGGTTCCAGGGACACACAGGTGGGGGACTGGGGGAAGCCTCCTGTTTCAGAAAAATCTGATATCTGCCAAAAATACATTGAGATCTCACAAGACTACATCAAGAGATCTTGGTGGCCATTTTGGGCACTGTAAAGTAAAGGTAAAGGTTCCCTTGCTTGAAAGCCAGTCGAATCCGACTCTAGGGTTGCGGTGCTCATCTCCGTTTCAAAGCCGAAGAGCCAGCGCTGTCCGAAGACGTTTCCGTGGTCATGTGGCCGGCATGACTAAACACCAAGGTGCACAGAACGCTGTAGGCATTGTAGGCAACCCTAAATAGCATTGCCAAGGCTTCCATGCCTCAGTTAGTGTCAGCCATGGAGTGTGTGGGGAAACGAAAAATGATAAAAAATGAGAGGGAGAGAAATGAAAGCTGGAAAGGGAAGGAAGAACAGAAGGTGGGAAGATGGGAGAAAAGAAAAGGGGAAGGTCAGCAGGATCTACAGAAGGATTCTTTCAATTTTTTTCCTATCACAAAATGATTGTCACAGAAGCATCAGTACAGGAGTCCTCCCCCCGCTTCCAAGTAGTGTCCATCCAGCTCTTCTTTAGCTTAAACTGGTATATGCCTGATTCACAGCTGATGACAGCAGATATTCATCTGGTGTAGCTGTTCCAAAAACTTTCCCCGTGTGATTGCCTTCTGCTGTGTTTTACACATGCTCCATGCAGTTGTGCTCCATGCAGCTCCCACCCCTTCATGAGTTCCCAGTCCTGTTGTGACAAGTGTATTGTACTTTGAAATAGCAGTCATTTTCTGCTACTGTCGACCTTTTCTTTATTATAAATTTCCTGAAGTTTTCCTCAGTTGTCCGATTGGTAAGTAATTCATCTGGTCATGTTTCGATACAGCTTGGATAAAACAACCCCGTAAGCCTTAACTTGCTTCACTAATGCCATATGTACAGCTGCAAAGGAAGCAGAATTGTGGACAAAAGACCCCTCATCCAGTCCTTCCCATTATAGTGCTCACAGGTGCAGATGTGCTTGAGGTGCTCCTTCCATGACCAATAACCAAGATCTGATTAGGGTTCATCAGGGCTGAGTTGTTGTGATTTATTTTCAATGCCAGTGAATTTAGGACTAGTCCTGAGCACGTGCAGAGTCTGTTCCCTTAATCTGCATGTGAATATACAGCACCTGCATACATTAGGAATTAAGGCAATAGTTTTTGAATATCAGAGGGTTGTGATTTGAAATATGTTTGGTCCTTAGCCTCTCTAGATAAGTATTCTAAGGATGTATATTCCATTGCTGCGGGTTCTCTAAGTAAGTATTCTGAGGATGTATATTCCATTATTGAGGGTTCTTTGGTTAAAGTTACCCTCCTGTACCTCCCTAAGAAGAAGTGCTTTTGCTTTCAGTGAGATACCTCCAAGTAAATATGCTCACAGTGTTGCTGTAGTAGTCACAATCACCTGCAACAAAGTGTCCCTTTTCCATGAGACTTTCCCCCTAGATACCTGGTACAGAAAGAAGCCAGTTTTGATAGAATGTACCTTGTGTTGGGCACCAGGGAAAAGTTAGGAATTTTGCTGGTTTACTATTGCTTTAGCTTGTCAGTGGGTCCCTGGCTGAGTTGACGAAGGTGATCTCAGTTTTGGTGTTGAGGACTCCCAAGGATGATTGATATGGGAGATGTAAACATCCATAAACAAGGTTGCCTTGTCAGGTCAAGCTTAGAGTTTCATGGCTGCTGTGACAACTATGAATCTTTCTCAAATTGTGATATGTCCTTTTTTATGTGTTGGACCCATTCTGGACCTTCTTTTCTGCACTGAGCGACCTGCTTAGTGAACTGAATATGGAACTGAAGGTTCAGCCCCTGTGACAAATCACTATCTTCTGAAGGCTGAGCTTGCTGCTTTTGTGATGGGAATGTGGGATGCCCTGAAATTACACAAAAGCTGGTTTTACAACTCCAGGGGCCTCAGGTCCTCTAGGAACCAGGCAATAAAAGCCTCTTGTTACCCATAGAAAGGAAAGTAGCCCCATTTCTGGTAATAAATGGAGGGACCATTCACTATACTGCCAGGGAGAAACAGTATGGATTGCTTTTGATATCCTCACTGGTGGGGCCCTCAGAGCCAACGGAGTGCTACAAAACTTGTTGATTAGATTTTATCTGGCAGGCAATTTGGCGACTTAGTTCCCATTTCAGGATAGGTCAAGCAGAACCCTTCCCAAATAAGGAGGACATGGTTAAAAATGTGCTCATGGAAGCTTGACCTTGGCTAATACAAGGCAGAGGGAGGAAAGAAGCAGTTATTGAAATCCATGGGTTAATTATTCTATTTGAACTTGCTGTTAGCCCTGCAGGTCTCCTTTGCTTCTCTGTAGTGCTTACTGTAGTGTAGACGATACCACTCTGATGGCAGAAAGTGAAGAGGACCTAAAGAGCCTCTTGTTCAAAGTGAAAGAGGAGAGCGCAAAAGTGGGCTTGAAGCTCAGCATCAAAAAAACTAAGATCATGGCATCTGGCCCCATCACTCCTTGGCAAATAGAAGGGGAAGTCGTAGAAGTAGTAGACTTCACGTTCCTGGGATCCCAGATCACTGCAGGTGGTAATTGCAGCCATGAAATTAAAAGACGCCTGCTCCTTGGGAGGAAAGCGATGGCAAACCTAAACAGCATGATAAAAAGCAGAGACATCACCCTGCCAACAAAAGTCCGCATGGTCAAAGCAATGGTATTCCCCGTAGTAATGTATGGCTGCGAGAGTTGGAATATAAGGAAGGCCGAGCGCCGAAGAACAGATTCTTTTGAACTATGGTGCTGGAGAAGGCTCTTGAGAGTCCCTTGGACTGCAAGGAGATAAAATCATTCAATCCTAAAAGAAATCAACCCTGACTGTTTCCTGGAAGGCCAGATCCTGAAGTTGAAGCTCAAATACTTTGGGCTCCAAATAAGAAGGGAGCATTCACTGGAGAAGACCTTGATGCTGGGAAAGATTGAAGGTCAAAGAAGAAGGGGACGGCAAAGGATGAGATGGTTAGACAGTGTCATCGATGCAATGAACATGAAATTGAGCAAACTTCAGTGGACAGCGGAAGACAGGAGGGCCTGGCGTAATCTGGTCCATGGGGTTGCGAAGAGTCGGACTCGACTGTGCGACTGAACAACAACAACAACAACAACAACAAAAGTGCTTACTGTAGTGGGTGTGAGTAAGGAGAAACATTTCTGATTGCTTTGTTTCTTCCCCATGTAGTGCTGTCCAATTATTTATCTCCTAAAAGAACATATTACCCTGCATTTGGATGTTGTGCAGAATGGAACACACTTCCATAACATTTGTCATGCTTGAATTAAAAGCAATTTTAGCCTGCCTTTCTCCAACAGAAGACTTTGAGGCAGGTAACATAATGAAATTACAGATTCAGATGGGTAGAAGAGGAGATTGGATTTATACTCTGCCCTTTGCTACCTGAAAGAGTCTCATGGTGGCTTACAATCTCCTTTCCCCTCCTCTCCTCTCCTCTCCCCTCCCCACCCCTTCCTACAACAGACTCCCTGTGAGGTAGGTGGGGCTGAGAGAGCTCTTTTGAGAACTGCTTGTGAGAGAACAGTTCTGAAAGAACTTGTAATTGGCCCAAGGTCACACTAGCAGCTGCATGTGGAAGAGTGGGAAATCAAACCTGGTTCTCCAAGATTAGAGTCTGCGGTCCTAACCACTACACTAAACTGGCCACATTATGGAGCTGTGTGGAAACTTCTATATATATGCTTGTGAGACTTGCCTTTGGAACTATAGAAAGATGAGTGTGACCATGCAAAAATGGTATTTACAGCTGAAGAACTCCTGTCCTCTCTGGACCAGTTATCTCCTTGTAGCAGCATTCCAAATAGTGCTGTATGGGAACTGTTACTCTCAAGGATTGTCTTGGCCTCATCCTCTATCTGGATCAAGTTTTCAGAGCACTGTCAGGTTTCCTGAAATATTACCTTGAAATTGTAAATGTCAGATACTTCCACAGCTAGTAGATCAATGGTGATATTGTATCTGCAGTTGATGGTGCATTTATACAAAAGGAGGATGACACTCTTCTTCTGTGGAATAGAGTATCTCTTGTTATCTTTCCAGTGCAAAATTGGCACCACCATCTCCCAGATTAGATGTTCAAAGGTAGTATCTTGAAGAAACTTCTGAAATAAATATGGTCCACTCTGGGCTCATTAATGACATCTAACAATGATTTTTCCTTGGCATCGCTCATGTCCTTACATGAGTGCTGTCTTCCATCATCAGGTACCCTGAAAATTTTGCCACTATGGTCTAGGAGTTCTGAGATAATGTTCAGGGCTACCCTGTACCTCATTGTGAAGACTGAAAAATTTCTTTCCTTCCTGGCTAGCACAGTTTGGAGCTATGGTGCATATTTCATTCTTGGCGTTCCATTCTGTTCAAGGCCTTTCAAAAATCATTTGTGGGATTCCAACCTTGAACTTGCAACACATTTCTCCTGGCCCTGGAAGCAAAAATTGCAGCAAAAGTTTGAAGTCTTGATGTGATCAGAGAAGAGAGGTTGGAGAAGAGAAGGGCTGAAAACTGGAGAAGGGTTTAAAGAAGTGAGGAAAGAGATCGCTGCATACTATGAGTGGGTTTTGGATGGGGATTGAGTGAGTTGGTGAACTGCCTTGATTTAATGAAGATGGGTAGCTATGTTTGTCTGTAGTAGTAGAAGAGTCCAGTAGCACCTTGAAGACTAACAATTTGTGGTAGGGTGTGAGTATCTGAAGAAGTGAGCAGTGACTCAAGGAAACTCATACCCTACCACAAATTTTGTTAGTCTTTAAGGTGCTACTGGCCTCTTTTCTACTGCTTGATTTAGTGGTCATTCCTAGAACAAACATCTCAGAAGCTAAGTAGGGTCAGCTCTGGTTAGTACTTGGATGGGAGGCTTCCAATGAACTCTAGGGTTCCTACACAGAGACAGGCAATGTCAAACTGCCTTTGAACATTTCTAGTCTTGAAAACCCTATGGGGTTGGGTATGACTTGACAGCAATAATAAAAGTAAATGGTACTTTACAAAAATTCATCAAATAGTGTTTTCTCATTAAGCTTCCTTAGCTACAGAGTGGTATGATTTCTGAATTCTGCCATCGATTTGAGAAAAACTAAGCCTAAAATATTGCAATCATTAATAGCAGCTTTTCTTCATTTCAAAAATCTTTCTGGTTCAATTTCCTAATGGGATTGCTCTACTTATTAATGTATTTTCACCTTATTGTATAAGAATACTGTTTACAATTATATGCCCTAGAATAAAAGGCATCCATTTGTACAAATAATGATGTATTTGTTTTATACAAAGATGCCATGGATTAGAACTTTAAATTCATTTGGCATGCAGCACTGAAAATCTGCTACCTATCTTTATCAAATATATGCTAAAAGTTTTTCTATTAAAACTGTTAGGCTTTTTTGATTGGAGATGAGTGAAAAAGCCCTTTTTCCTATATAGGCTTCTTGAATTTCTTCCAAATTAGATTTTAAATGCCAATTAGGAGGTTGAATATACTAAAATAAAAGCAAATACTTCCAAAATAGTTTCACCTTATGGCTAGTTAGGCCTTTTCTCTCAAAAGTGAAACCTTTGCTCTGAGCATGGCTTTGAGAAAGATATTCAGCTTAATGAACACATTAATTAGAACCATAACTATTTATAAGATAATTAGAAACGAAGCATGGTAAACTGGGCTTTTCCTGCAATTAATGGAGGATTAATTACTGGAGGTAATGAAGTGGTTTTTTAAATGCATTAAGGTGAAGTACAGAGATTTGCAAGGCTTTGTGATAGTTGCATAATTATTTCAGGCTGTTTGAGCATAGCTCATATGAGATCGCTAATAAGCATCATTGCATCATTATGTATGCACTTAAAAAGACTTACCACCAAAATGACTGCCTAATTATTTCTAATTGGCAGGACTCTGTGTAGTCATTGAGCTGTTTGTAGCCATTTTAAGGTTCATTTAACCATCCTTGGGGCCATGTGATAGATGGAAAAAGCTTCAACTACATGCTGGCCTTGGCTGGCGCCGTTAATCAATTTTGGTGGGCTTCAGTTTGAAATGCATTTGCTCATACAGAGGTCAAAACCTGAAGTAGTCCAAGCAAAGTTTTGCTTTTTGAAATCACTTTACTGTATTCATTAGCAATTAGTAAAATAATTGTGTCTGTCACTATATTTGGATTTCCATATGACTTGGTATTCTTTCATCACTGTCCTTTCTTATGCCACATTAGCTTCACTGGAAACCAACTATTCTTCCAGCAGACTCTTTTTAACAACTTCAGTGTAGCGGCATATGTTCCCATATACTACCTTTCTTCATTCATTTGTTAACTTAAACA
This sequence comes from Gekko gecko, assembly GCA_029375565.1. NCBI lineage: Eukaryota > Metazoa > Chordata > Lepidosauria > Squamata > Gekkonidae > Gekko > Gekko gecko. Next base: position 118,588,751 of record JAPDNY010000008.1, read on the forward strand.
GCGAAGTACATTTCAACACAGTCCTCTAATTTGTTCCCAATTGATTGCTGAGTGAAAGTTTCTGTCCAAGGACAACATTTTAGGGCTTTCAAGGATACCTCTAAGGAATTAGTCATTAAGCATTAAGAGTGGAAACAAAAAGTGGTCAAAGTTATGCAGTTAAAGCCATCCATGTCTGAGATGTTGACAGCTATGTATATGTTCAAGGACATCTTTGATTATAGTGGAGTTGTATAATAGCTACACTTGTTTTAAAAACTAATTTGTACGTAAATGTTAGTGTACCGGTTTGTCAAGTATTTGTGAATGCTGGAATGTCAGGTTCAAATGATTTCTTTGCTATTACCTAATTGGCATATAGTTATTTTATTCTACTTTATCAGATTTAATGTGACATCCCATTAGGTAAGTGTCTGTAAAAGTTTTCAATGAGTGCATTGTCCTGTTAACATAATCATGACCATCTGTGGGATGTTGTCAAGATACATAAGCCATTCCACATAGCTTTAAGCAAACAGCAATGAAGCACATTTCAGACTTAATAAAAGAGGCTGTTTTTATTCTTTCTGTTGTGACATATTTAATATAATATTAGAGTGTAATGTTCAAAAATGCATATATCCTTATCAAGGTAAATATGACAGAAATGTATTTCAAAAATGACATTTTGAAAAAATAAGATGGGTACCTTGCACTTAAACAACAGTTTAGAGTATAAACACTATAATAGGGTATAAACACTAACAACAAACCCATTTTCAGGAGATTTTTTAAAAGTTTGTTCTTTTGTATGCATGGCAGTTTACTCATACACTTATGTGATCTCTTAGATTTGTCTGTTTTTGGTAAATGGTTATAATAGACAAACAGTACAAACCTATATAGCTATACCCTTTTAAGACCATTGACTTCAGTGTACTTAGAAAAATATAATGCTGATTAGAATCGCACTGTAATTCTAGAATCACATGGCATTTATTGGTTAAGAATCAGTGTGCTGCAGGAATCTTGCTACAATGCACCTGCTTTCTGGAAAGGGCCTGTTGTTCTCTGGATTGTATACATTGGTCTGTTGGATTCTGCCCTATGAGAGTGAACTAAATGGAGTTTGGGCTCTTTTAAATTTCTGTGATTCTTATCCCACTGCTAATACATGATATACCGTAACTTTTCAAGCTCTGCTGTACTAAGTGAGCTGAATGGGATACTTAGTGTTCAGTAAATCCTAGGACACCAGGGATATGGGTATGGTGATCCCTGATTCAGTCAGAGAGGCGCATTTTATTTCACATGTTCTTTCCCACTGCGGTCGCAATTGAGTGGTATTCACAACTTCTTCTGCTTGTTTCAGCACATAGTTCATCTGATATGGCTATACTAAGCATAGGTACACTAGGATATATGATTTTGAGATAATACTGTTTCTTTTATCACAATCAACTACGTTCAGATCATTTGGCAGCGCAAATGGTATTGTGTTTCTTGAAGGATAAAAACAGTCCACACAGAATGATTCAACTGATTGGGATAAGAATTCAGGGATGCAAATGAATGAAATCGTAGTAATTCAGTCTGTCAATCCTTATTAAAGTGTCCGGTCTTATAATTGAAAGAAAACCATGCAATAATCTCCCAATACTTTGTGTGGCTTGCTTTGGGGACTGTTTATAGTTCCTCCTTCCTCAAACCAAAGTTTTGTCTGTATTAGACTGCTTTTTGTTGCATTTTTTAAAAAAAAAAACAATTCTGAAATCTGCCTTGAATCTCAGTAAAAAAGGTGAGCTATAAATGAAGTAAGTAAAGTAATGAAGTTATGAAGTAAGTAATGAAGTAAGTGGAATCTAGATATTATGGACTGCAAATATTCCAGTGTACAAATTCTTTCCAACTGTAGCTTTCTCTCTGTAATGTATTTTTTTTTAAACAAACAAGGAAGGATTGCTGAAGGGAATTAAGTTTGTAGAGATGGTATTGCACATGAAAGGATTTAAGAACTTGCTTTTAGATGCACTGTGCCAGAGAATAATTTGGGTCTAAAATCAGTTGGATCCAAGGCACCTTTAAGCTTAATAGTCATATTTCAGAACTCTAAGGTACTGATGGTCTATCCCTTTTACAACTTCATATACGGTTTGTTATATATTCCATTCCTATTCTACTATTTTAGAGAATGTGCCAACTGTTTTATGAGGTTTACTTCAGAACATTTTACTGTGCTTTAGACTCTGAAAGCTTCAAGGTGGGTTTTTTGGCAGCTCTTGAGACTTGTAGTATCTCCCCACTTAAGAAATTGCATCAGTGTGCTGCCATACTTTTATGATTGGTTGATAGCAGAAAAATCAGTGATTTTGCTGCCCACATATGACTGCATGAAAATTCTAGCTGACAAGTTCTAGCTGACAGAAATTGGCCTCTGTGTGTGTATCCAGTGAAGTATTTATAATTTGCCACTGCTGTCACTTGCTGTGCAAGCCTAAACAGAGTTATGCCGACTTAAATCCTTTGAAGTCAATTGGTTTAGCAGGGTTTGACACTACTTAGGGTGGCACTGCTTGTACTAGTCTGAACATCTGTACTGTTTGGCATAGTTATACTATATATAAAGATTAAGCTTTAATGAGATTATTTTTCTAAATTTTTGTCTTAGATTATTTGGATATCAGTGAGCTATATTCTTAATGTCTTTTCTTATTCAACAAGTGTATTCTGTTTTGGCAACACAAATGTGTTTATGTGTGTGTATTAAAGTATGGGACATATAGCCAAAAACTACCATAGAGTGTTGGAGCTACTGGGAAATATATTTATTCAAAATGTTTTTAAAATCCTGTCTCTTCATGTATTGTCATTCAAGATGGCTAATTAGAAAACACATTTAAAACAGACATTTCACAAGAAAAAAATCAATTCAAACACCAATTAAGAACCATCTACTAATAGAAATAGCACAACAGAGTAAAATAAACCATTCAGTCAAAAAAAGAGTGCCTTCAACAACAATATAAACTGACTCAATAGGATAGTCACCTAGCTGATTGCTTGATAGAGGGAGTTGCATAGTTGTGGCATCACTGCGGAGGAGGTCCAAAATCTAATCACCCAGCTTGCCTCTGAACTGACTTTTGTGTCAGCATCAGCCCTGTAGCTAGACACTTTTCAGTACAGGGCACGTGCCCTTGTGCCCCATTGTGGTGATGTCATTTCTGATGTCACCAGGAAGTGACTCTCACCCACCATGCCTATCTGCCAGGAGAGGCTTCTCTTCCACCCTCTCCATCCTGATGTGGAGGAGGCAGGCAGTCAGGACAACAGGTGAGCTCTCCTCCTCGTCTCCTCTCCCTCTGCCTCCGTTCCAGCATAGAGGAGGCAGGGAGGCAGAATGGCCCACATAACACTGGGTCACCAGACAGCGATTTCCTCCCCCACCACCCTGGTACAGGTGCAGTGAGGTGCCAGGGTGGGCCATCCTGCCTGCCCACCTGCTTTCTTCATGCCGCGGGACCTTCTTGGGTGCCGCAGGGCCACAAGAGGAGAAGGAGAGCCCCGCTGCCCTGCCTGCCTTCTCCACAGGACCTTTTCCCTCTGGTGGTTAGGTGAGGCAAGCCTCAACAAGCCCAGGTGCCCAGACTCCCAGAAGGGATGAGGAGGGGAGGGGGGACTGGGAGAGGAGGGGAAAGTTGAGGGGTCAGGGAGAGGATGGCAGTTAAGGGGCAGGGCAAATTCAGTAGGGGGCATTGCCCCCAATGGTCCCTCTAAGCTGTGTAGTCTTGCGAGCAAAATTGTTGCTTTGTGAGCTACTGGCATTAAAATTGTGAGTGAGTGATTTGGCTACTGCATAAATTCGTTTTGTTAGACTGATTGCTCATGTTTATTAATAACAATGGGGGGAATATGCGTAGTTATTAATAGGCAATCGGCTGCGGGAGCGAACACCAGTGTATACAGAGGTCCCGCCCCTCCGGGAGGTATCAGTAACAGGCACGGAGACTTTATGAGGTTGAAAATAAAGTCTTTTACTGGAATTCTTCACAAGCAAACAATGCACGGACACACACACAATTACTCAAGTTTAGGAAAATAAAGAGAGATTCACAGCACAGTTGCAAGAGCAGGGGGTTGTTGGTGGGTGATATTTACCGGTCCTGCTGTGTAGAACATTCCTCTGGAAGAATGGAGGGGAAGAATGGAAGAAAGGGACCACGTGGCCTGAACCAGCAGGTAACACATGGAAACTCAGGCTGCAGACCTAGAGTTTAAAGATGGAGGCAGGGGTTGAGGATAGCAAGCTGGACATAAGAGGGTCAAAGATTCAATAGGGGTCGTGCAGTAGAGAGAGAGCCTGTGGCCAGACATTCCCTTATATGTAGGAGGGTGGGGGCTGGTCACAACCCGTGGTCACACCTCCTGGTTAGTCCATCCCTGAAAATACCCTATTAACTGGAAGGTATAGGGGAGGGGAAGCTGAGGAGTGGTCAGTATTGAGGGCTAGAATCTTAGCTCATGTCTGGCACCTGGGAGCAGGCAGGATGAGTCACCGAGCCAAGTCCATTGTTCACCTGATGACCTTAGCCAGGCTCCTGATGGCAAGCAATTAGTTGCCGAGCAACAATGAATAGTCTCTCCCTGGCTTACATGTGAGGTCTGGTAGGTGTGGGGGAGGGAAAGAGGTTGCCTGCAGGTGTTGGAGGGAACTCCTAATGGCGATTTTGGAGTTCTTTGTCTTCGTGTTCTAACAAGGCATGGCTTTGTGCTTGGTGCATACTGAGGAACTGATCCATTCTTCATCAGAAAAACGGGCTGGTAACTTTGGCTGATCACTGGAGCTGCTTGGAAAGGTCAGGAGGGTGTCTCTTGCCTAAGGTGCAGTCTCATCTGGCATCATATTGGGTCCCTTTTGTATACTCTTGCACAGTTCATTGTTTTATTATAGTCCTTCTAAGGCATTCAGAAGCCTTGCAGGGCAACAGTTTGCTCTGGAGCCATCCTTCCTGAGCCAAGACAAAAATGTGTGAGCCGAAGGCTAAAAAACTGTGAGCTTGCTCACACTAACTCAGCTTAGAGGGAACACTGCCATGGACTCCATTACCCACGGCCATGGTCAGCATGCAGATGTTTAGAATACATCATTATAAAATGCAGCAAAAATACATGTTGTATAAGAGATTCTTTGTTCTTCCTGTAGTTGTAGAATGTTCAGTTAAAGGCAGCTTGCAAGTGCTTGAATGGAAAATGCTTTTGTTTGCAGAAGGATGAACTGACAAAATTTCTTCTCTGTGGCAAGAGATAGATCAAGATGGGTAGCTGTGTTTGTCTGTCTATAGCAGAAGAAGAGAAGAGATTGGATTTCTACCCTACCCATCACTTCCTGAAGGAGTCTCAATGTGGCTCACAATCCCTTTCCCTTTTCTCCCCACAACAGACACCCTTTGATATAGGTGGGCCTGAGAGAGCTCTCCCAAGAACTGCCCTTAAGGGAACAGCTCTGAAAGGACTTATGACTGACCCAAGGTCACACCAGCAGCTGCATGTGTAGGAGTGGGGAATCAAACCCAGTTCTCCCAGATTAGAGTCCGTGCTCCTAACCACTACACCAGCTGTAGAAAACAGTAAGAGTCCAGTAGCACCTTAAAGACTAAGAAAGTTGTGGCAGGTTATGAGCTTTCGTGATTCGCTGCTTACTTCTTTGTGAGTCATATGGCAGCCTTTCATGACCTGTGTAGTGGCAGTCTGGAGTCCCCATGGCCTTGGGAGGAGCTTGTTATGTGGCACAGGTGGGCTGCTGCTCAAAGGGAAGTTTGAAAGCTCCTATTTTCAGGTGGAATATCTACTTTCTCCTGTTTGGATCCCAGCCAACATAAATCTGTCAGTAGATATTGAGGAGCATACCAGAGTTTATTATGTAAATAAGTGGTTAAATTACAAGTGTATTCTTGACAACATCAGAGATATCACCAATCATGCAAATCGATTTAATGTAGGTACAGTTGAATTAAGTCGGATGTGAAACAAGTCAAGCTGCCTTGATCTCTTTATGACTACTGATGTATAAAAAGGTAATGTATAAGTAGTTCGGTTGCAGAATGGCCCAGTAGTTCTCCAAACATTCCCCTTGGTTTTAGAGGACTCCCAGGAATGGCACAATATGTGTCTGTAGTGTCTGGGGGGGAGGGCGGTTTGGTGGAAAATTATATCCATTTGCTGTGCCAATGGAAAATGGCCATAAGATTAACACATTTGATTTGCAACATGATTGTGCTTGTTCGTATTTTCGCTACAGAATACCAACTGCTGTACCTTTTGACCAAGACCCAATTCACTCATATCATATTAAGGCACTTCACAATGTTTTTTTAATCTTTCAGAGAATGGTTTAAAGTTTTCTGAAAATGTACATTATTGGAAACTATTACTTTAGCTTGGCAAGTTAGAAAATGGAGACGTTAAAATCAGCAACTCCATACTGATGTATAAGACTTTAGACACTAACTCAGGTTACTACTCAGTATGATTTATACTTCCTTTCTTAATCGGGAGATTGTTAGATTCTTTTGTAGCTGGCCATATTTGGCTTCCATGGAAACTACTTTTACAATTTAGTTGGTAGATTAGGTACTCTACTACTGAGACAAAAGCAATTTCATAAATATGAGCAGTTCTTTATTAGGTACTAGTAACATCCATTATTTTGATGGGCATTGTGCTTGGGGAAGGGGGGGGGAGGAGTTCTAGCTCACAGCTACCCTGAAGGGCAAGGAGTCCATGTTCCTCCATATCTCAGCATCTAGACATTTGGTGAGGCATGATTCTTCTTCTCCTCCTCCCTGGTTCAGAATACTGTTCCTGTTTGTTAAAGGGGGGATAAGTAGAGAAGAGTCTATGCTTCAGGGAGCCAGGACTGGTATCTTTGCTTGGGTGGCTGAGTGTTTCACATTCCTGCTCAAGACATCCATCTGCCCCAAAAGCAGTATTCAAGACAAATGTTAAAGTGGCTTGGTTTTCACACGTTTTAGGTATTCAGACCTTTTGTAAAATAGAGTGGTGGTAAAGATCAAACGTTAAAGAAGCTTAGTTTATGGGAGCAGTGATACATATTGCAAAATGATAGTTTGGGAATGTCCCATAAATTTCCCCCACAATGCTCAGACATAAATTGTTTGTTGTGTGGAAAATCTTAAAATACCTTGCTGGGGTCTTGAGTGGTACTTTCCCCCCTGTTAGACTGAGCAGAGAAACTCTTCCTGAAATCTAAATCAGAGTCAATACTTTTTAACTCTGCACTAAATTAATCCAGTGTTCATCCCTGACCATATTCAGTGTGAGATTTTGAGATTTTCCTGGGATGCCCCTGCCATACCTCTACAGGCATTGTGCATGTCTAGAAAATCTGCTTGTTTTGACTTGTGTTAAGAGTTGTCTGAAGTGGCCAGACAGATAAGGAATTTAAGTGATCTGACAAAGTGTGTCATGTGCGTACAGGGAAGGCAGAATGCTGTCAGTACAGCCATGAGTGCCAGCAAGTTCTCTGTTAGACCATACTACTTGTATAGTAGATTGGGCTAATAGATATGGTGTGCTAATAGGTTGTTGCCTAAATTGGATTATGCAAACCTCACCTTATCTCAAGCAAACAAAAACTGTTTACTGACAGTATGATGTCTTTTCAGAGTAGTTTTTGGATTAATTTTGGTGTTCATCCATCTGGAGCTTGGTTTTATGAATTAGCTAAACATGTATTTGGCTGCTGTTGTAAACCACCCACACCCATTCAGCCATTTGCCGAAAGGACTTGCCAAACTCTGTGAGGAAGCCACGTGGAACTCATTGACAAGGCCAGGTTCTGCATGGAACACTGCCTGAAAAAAAATCACTGAGTAAAAACAAAATTAAAAAATCACTTGTTCAAGAGTTGTCTTCTGTACTCTAGTTGTCTAAGTTCTTGCACCAATATGTTAACAGTTTTATTCATAGCCAGAAAGCTGTTGGTTAATATTTTAGCAGATGTGTTTTATTGTTTGGTGGTAGCTAACTAACAAGGCTGTTATTAACCAAAAAGGTGTTACCGATAAACTGATCAGTGGGTGCCAGAGTCTGGGAGTCATTTATAATTATCACATGCTGTCTCAAGTCCAGTCCTTGTATCCAGCATCTCTTGCTTATACTGTCACCTAGAATTGGGTGTCAAGAGGACCCAAGGCGTATCTTCACTTTTGACAGATGTATGTTAATCTTTTCAGCTATAATGTGTTTTTTTTAAAAAAAAGATTAGTTGGTGGTTTTAGTGTGTTAGGGCTGTATAATTGGGGGAATGCTAAATGACAGTGACCTCATTTCCTATAGAACAATGAAAATTAGTAGTTTCTCGTTTTATTAGGCTGATATTCCAGATGTAGTGTACATTTAATTAAGTGTAGTTTCCTTTTGGTTATGGTATGTGTATCTGTTTTTTGTCGCAAATTCTTTCTAGTTTTACAGTTTTCCACATGTTTTCTTTCACCATTTATGATTTTTTCAAAGCAGAGCTATAAGGACTTAAATCACTTTAGTATGCAGTGAAACAGTTCTCATTCAAACAATAAATGCCATTTTAAAAAGCCCTTAGATCTTCTGTCACTTCATAAATACAAATGTATAAAAACATTATGCAGTTGTAGTGCCCACCTGCTAATTAAATGCAGATTTTCTCAAACTTGTTTTAAAATCTGCTTTATTTGTTTCAACTCTGTCTCTGTTTGGATTACATATGGCCCTTGTGAAACTAATTATGCTTATGGAGCAGCTGTTAAATTTAGTGCAACTCATTTTATCCAATATTTTACATTTTAATTGATTACCTGTGAAGAAATTAGCAAATTAGCACTTATTGTGCAGTAACTGAATAGTCTTTTATGGATCTTTTCAGGATTCTTTTTTACAAAACAAGTGGGATAAATGCTGAAGGAATAAATACAATGCTGAGGATTTTAGGTAGAACGTTTTTGGTGAGCCCTGATTATCTGGTGTGAAATTCAGGGATGCTGAGTGATGCCAAGCATCTCTGTGTGTTCAGTAAGTTAGACATGAAAAGCAGATTGGAAAGAAATGGCTTTTTCATAGGATTTTCATAGCATATGGGCTTATCTGGATCTAAGAAGCCTTTGAAGATCTTTGAACTTGACTAAATGACTTAACCTTTGGCATGATGGGCGTGTGCTGTGAGGGCTTTTTATTTTTTAATGTTTTGGTAGAGCTGGTAGCACATTCTCCACCCTCACTTCCCTCCTTATGTCCTTGCAGTTTTTGTAATGATAACTTTTTAGGCATTTTATTTTAATAGTTATAATTAGAAGCGATTATTTTTGTTACATACATAGCATAAAACCAAACATTTGCTTGATTTTTCTAGATAAAAGTGCTGCTTTTTGATGTTATTTTGCCCTATCCCTTCTTAGTACTCAGACCAGAACATGTTTTAAACAAAGTGTAAACTTATTCCCCATTACAAGATAAATTCTCAGCTCTCCTCACCCCATATTATCAACTTCTTGGAAATGTATAAGCATATTGTTGTAGGTCTTAGTGGGAAGGGAATTTAATAAATATGGGCAGCCAATGAGCATATCTTTGTGTCCTTGTAGTATAGATTTCCTTCATAATAGTTGTGGGTAGAGGCCAAACAATAAGAGGATGGCTGTTACTATCATGATCTGCATGTGAGCTTCAGTTAGAGCCTGGAGTACAGTGGGAAATCTTAATCTTGAGTCTGAAATGGGACATAAGAGAAAAGGTACACACTGTTGAAAGATTTTTGATTGAAAGGGTTATCTTGAATTGTATCTGGAAAGACTGTAAGGAACCATTGCACATCTACTAAGTTGGTGTGAGATGCTACTAAATCAAAGACTGTTTTGGAGCCTCCAGCCAACAGCATTTGTCACAAGGACAGTTATTGTTTAAAATATTTATTCCTAATGTTTCAAGTGTTCCTGCTTTCTGAGATTAGATGGGCGGCAATCTGGGAGGGACCTGGGAGGAAGATACTACAATCTATTTGAAGGAATCATTAGGAGAACTTGGTGTCAGTTGTTTTTCATTCATTGTCACTCGATTAAAGAAATCTCAACTGAGTCAAAATTCCAGTCAACTAATTAATTGATTAAATGTGCATGTGCATAAAATGAAGATTTCTGGTGAAAAATGAGAGCTTTCCCTTATTTAAGTGTTCCTCTTTTTGGTTTAGAGCCTTCTCCATGGCATAAAATTTAGGACATTTAATGTCTCTGTAGAAGGGAAGGTTTAGGGTAGTATTGTCACTGTTGTTTTCCCCCTCATAACTTGTGTGTTTAATGGTATACCACCTCGATACGGGAAGGCTAATAAAGAATGGAAGTAATCAGTTACACCTAAGGTCCTCTGTTTTGGCATCCTGTAGTCATCAGTGTGTTGGGTTGTGAACTCATGAGGCCCATGTTCAAAGCCCGACTCTGACATAGAAACTTGCCGGATGACTTGCCCTTTCTCACAATACAAGAACTCATGGGCACTCCATGAAATTGCTGAGCAGTTGGGTTAGAACAGCTAATAGGAAGTACTTCTTCACCCAAAGAGTGATTAACACATGGAATTCACTGCCACAGGAGGTGGTGGCAGCTACAAGCATGGACAGTTTCAAGAGGGAATTAGATAAACATATGGAGCAGAAGTCCATCAGTGGCTATTAGCCACAAAGTATAGATAGGAACTCTCAGTCTGGGGCAGGTGGTGCACTCTCTTCTTGGTGCTTGGGGGGCAGCAGTAGGAGGGCTTCTAGTGTCCTGACCCCACTGCTGGACCTCCTGATGACACCTGGTATTTTTGGCCACTGTGTGACAAGAGTGTTGGATTAGATGGGTCATTGGCCTGATTCAACATTGGCTTCTCTTATGTTCTTATGTTCTTACTAGGAGTAAGGCCCGTTGTGGAAATAAATACAATGGGCTCTAGAAAGAGGCTCTGGGAGAGTGCCCTGGCTTTGGGCACACAGTGTGAATTTGCTGTGGCGACCTCAGCAGGGTATAATGACAGAGACCACCATTTTCTCCAGAGGAACTGATCTCTGCTACCTGAAAAGCAGTTGTAGTTTTGAGTGATCTCCAGCCCTCACCTGGAGATTGGCAACAATTGTTACCCAGGAGGAAATGGCTGGTTTGGAGGGTGGAGTCTATGGCATTCTACCTGCCTGAGGTCCAACCCCTCCTCAAACCCCACTCTCTCCAGGTTCCACCCCTCAAATCCCCAGGAATTTGCCAACCTGGAGTTGGCAACCCCATCTCCTTCCCAGCTAACCATCAACCTACTATTATCTGCCCCTCTGACTTCAGCTGACTTCTGCCCTCTCTCCTGGAGAGCAGTTGTAATTCTGAGTGGTTTCCAGCCCTCACCTGGAGATTGGCAACAATGGTTCCCCATGAGGGACTGGCTGGTTTGGAGGGTGAAGTCTATGGCATTGTACCTGTCTAGACCCCACCCCTCCTCAAACCTCACCATCTCCAGGCTCTACCCCTCAAATCTCCAGAAATCTCCCAACCTGGAGTTGGCAACCCTATCTCCCTCCCAGCTAATTGTCAACCTACTGTTATCTGCCCCCTGACTTCAGCTTTCCATCTCCTCTCCCCTCCCTCCTGGAAAGCAGTTGTAATTCTGATTGATCTCCAGCCGCCACCTGGAGATTGGCAACAATGGTTCCCCAGGATGGAATGGCTAGTTTGATGGGTGGAGTCTATGGCATTGTACCTGTCTGAGCTCCCACCCCTCCTGAAACCTCACCCTCTTCAGGCTCCATCCCTCAAATCTCCAGGAATTTCCCATCTGGATTTGGCAACCGTATCAGGACTGGCCCCAATGAGTTTTCTCTCAAAGGCCAAAACAGCTGACAGGACCAAGCTTGGTTACCTACCAACAGGCACTGAGGGGAAAGTAGGGTTGCCAGCTCTAAGTAGGGAAATACCTGGAGATTTGGGGGTGGATCCTGTGGAGGGCAGCATGGGGGGGGGGCGGAAGGACTCAGCAGGGCTTAATGCCATAGGGTCTACCCTCCAAAGCAGCCATTTTCTCCAGGGGAACTGATCTCGGTCATCTGGAGATCAATTGTAACAGCAGGAGATCTCCAGGTCCCACCTGGAGATTGGCAGTCCTAGGGGAAAGACAGCTGCACAGCAGGGGGTGGAAGAGAATGGTTTGGTGGCCGCTGGGCCAAGATTGGCAACAATAGTTGCCCAGGAGAAAATGGCTGGTTTGGAGGGTGGAGTCTATGGCACTGTACCTGTCTGAGGTCCCACCCCTCCTCAAACCTCACCCTCTCTGGGCTCCACCCCTCAAATCTCCAGGAATTTCCATACCTAAAGTTGGCAACTTTATCTCATCCCCTCTCAAGAGCCTCTTCCTAGGCAAAATTCTGTCTTTCTCATTAGCGGGGAGCAAAGCAGTTTACTTCATTCTTTTCAGCTTTGTGATCTGTACAGCAACCCTGTAAGGCAGGTTAGGCAGAAAGTCTCCGGCTGGTCCGAAATCACCCAGGCAGTTTCCATAGGGATGCTCCTGCTGAACAGGAGCAAGCAGCCAGGTCTAGGGTTGCCATTGCCAACAAAGACAAATTGATGCAAAGGAGGATGGAAAAGTCTCCATATCTCTATTTTGCCTTCAATTGGTTTTGATGCCAGAAGAGTGAGAAAATGCCAGAGGCTCTGGGTGGGTGCCCCATGGTAAATGCACCAAACAATTCTAAAGATTTTCCGCTGTGTCGATAAATCATTTTCTACACTCACAGCATCCCCTCCAGAATTAGTACCAGAGCTTTTTTTGCCTTGTGGTATTTTGCTTGTGGTGTGACCTGTCTTTTTTGTGGTGTGGCATGGTTGTGTTATTGGGTTTATTTCTTTTGAAGGGGAAGTGTTGCGAGTGAGGACATATTTCACCTCAGAATACAACAGGTTGCATAAACAACTGACAATTTCAACTGTCTTGCGGGGGGGGGGAGTTTGAGGTTCGAAATGGAGTGAAGTCCAATCAGCTTCCATATGCAAACGAGCTTGAAATGCTGGCCCAATCAGAGAAGAGTGGCCTAGGCTGCAGTGGGTGGGAGAGAACTCAGGCAACGCAGCTAGTGGATAGGGACAGATTTTGAACGACATACCAGGGAGCGAACTGATTTTGCCAAGCATAGAATCTTGCCAGACCACTACCCTTTTATATAATAGGACAGGATGACTAGTCATACACACTTATCGTAACCTGTCTACAGGTATCTAAAGAAGTGTGCTTGCACACGAAAGCTTATACCTTGAATTAAACTTTTTTGGTCTTAAAAGTACCACTGGACTCAAACTGTGTTCCCCTGCTTCAGACCAACATGGCTACCCACCTGAATCTACCTATAGGGTTGTTACGAGGATAAAATGGGAATAAAATGGTGGACAGTAGAATGATGAAGCCTGCTTTGAGTCATCATTGTAGACAAAGATGGTATGTGAATGAAGCAGATAAATAAGTAAATCCTGTTCCCAGCAATGACTAGTTATGGGTATTGTTAGAGAATTGCGAGGAGACAGGTATAGTGAAAAACCTCTATGAGGCCTGGTTAGATTGACGGAGATGTATTGTCAAATGAAACTTGCTGGGGAAGAGGAATGCTGACATAGAAGTAAATCTGAGAAATAATACAGTAATTAACATTATATCTGTTGAAAGTACAACAGGGTTTGCGATAGCTGGGTTGTGCTTGATAGTCTCTAGAACTGATGTCCTATCAGGACTGATAGTCAAGAACAGAAAACATACCCTTTCTTCTTGTACCAATTTCCTGCTCAAAATTCACACACCAAGCTACCGTTATTTCCACAGGGGAAAACTTAAAGATACTTCTGTATCTTATTCCCAGGCAGAATAGAAACAGCTTGTGGGACACATTTTAGCAGGGAAAAGGCACAAGAGGAAGTCCTTCCCTGCTATTCTCCCCCAGCAGCTGCATTGTATTAAAATACAAAGTCTGTGGAAAGAATATCAGAACTACCCATAGTTTCATCTTGAATACCTTGATCTCTATCCAGTCACGCATTTTGGTGTCTTAAGGCCTCTTAAATGTTCAGAAGAGAGGCTCGTGACTTTTGTCAATTTACCACTCCCACTGCAGTCTCCATATTGTTTCTGGTTGCTGACTTTAGAAGTGTAGGGGGGGCTCTCTGTGGGCTGCAGTGGATGTTGGAAAAGGCTGAAATTGCTATCCTACTTTTCTGAAAAGTCTTTGTAACTTTGTGGTTAGGTACAGGCCCCTTATGCTTTAAGCAATATGAGATTCTGTATATGTTCTTTCGAAGCTGCAGCGGCTCAAGTGGTTAAGACGGTGAACTGCAAGCTGGTAGTTCAGCAGTTCAAGACCTGAGTGCCGCAAGATAGAGTGAGCTCCTGTCTCTGGTTCCAGCTCCTGCCAACCTAGCAGTTCGAAAGCAAAAAATTGCAAGTAGATAAATAGGTACTGCTTTGGTGGGAAGGTAACAGTGTTCCATGTGCCTCGGCATGTAGTCATGCCGGCCACATGACCATGGAGATGTCTTCAGACAGCGCTGGCTCTTCGGCTTGGAAACGGAGATGAGCACCGCAACCCTAGAGACAGATACGACTGGCTTTCGAGCAAGGGGAACCTTTACCTTAATTTTACCTATATGTTCTTTCTGCAGAGTTAGATTTCTTTACCTAACAAGCCCTCTCCTGATATTGCAGTCATAAATAAATGTGCATGTCTGTACCAAACCTCAGACTGAGACCAATGCATAATAGTAAGTCTTCCTCTTTGGAACAACATACTTTTGCTTTTCAGTGCTCAGCTTTGGTTTCTGAAGTTATTTTAGTATCAAAATTCCTTGTTTCTTTTTTTTTGAATTTTTTTTATTGCTTTTCACTACACCCTAAGAACTACGAACTAGAAACTAAACTCTAAAAAACAGAGTAGGCAAGGATCTTAAAACGTCTGCATTTGAATTTAGGGATTCCCTATAGGTATGATTACAAAGTAGTTATAATAAAATAGCACTAGCTCGAAATACAATTTAAGGTAACATAATAGTGCATTATCTCAAATAAAAAACAAAGTAGATTCTCAGATCTTCACTTTGACTTTTTCTTCTGGTTACGTTTCTTCTTCTTCTCGAAGGGGATTTTGACCTTAAATGATCTAGGAGCAACTGCCCTAGTTCAGATTCAAAGTCAGAGTCTATAAAGTCACCTAAAGACACCGATGTAGATGAGGAACTGCCACTGCTTGACCCATCTTTTTCACTTGTATCTGTAGCATTATTGTCCTTTACTTCTCTTTTGGTTTTGCTGGGGTGTGTTGCTGTTCCAGAAATATTTTATCTTTAGCCAAAGAGTCAATCTTTTCTTTTTTTCCCTTATAATTGAAAGTCAGTCCTTCTGGCATAAGCCATCGATATGGAGTTGAATTTTCTTGCAGTATTGTTGTAACATTTTTATATTGTTTTCTCTTTTTCTATATTTCAAATGGAATATCTTTCAAAGTCTTTATTTCTTCTTGGATTTGTAAGGTTATCCCATTAGTTGCTTTCAAAATCAAATCTCTTGTTAATCTTCTTAAAAAATTCACAAAAATTTCCCCTGGAAGATTACTTTTCTTAACAAACTCAGGGTAAATACAATAGACCATGTCTATATCCAATTGTAATGTTTCTGGTTCACAGTTTATCAGAGGAGCCAGTGTTTCACTTAAAATCTGTATGAGATTTTCTTCTTTTTTTCTGGGACCCCTTGAAATCTAAGGATGTATGAGGATCTTTCCACTTGAAGTTGTCATAGTTGTTGTTTTTCTGAGGTTCTTTCCTTTTCCACTGATTCCACTTTTTGATTCAAAGATTTTGTATTGTGTTCAACTTTTTGAAGTTTTTTAGCTGTCTTCTCTGATGTGGACTTGACTTCCTTAATCTCTTTTTGGAGAGTTTCAGAGTTTTTGTTGAGGTTTGTCATCTGGTCCAGTAGAGGGTGTAATGCTTCGGAAATAATGCTTTCTGTGTCTATGGTCATTTCCGGTCTGTGAATCAGTGATGATGAACTGGTAGTTCCTGTAGTAAGTTTCACTTTGGTCACCATTTTTCCCACATGCTGAAACACTGTTTATATTAAAGGTAAAAGTTCTTTGACGTTCTGAAATCTTTCTCTGGAGTGCTAAAAACTGTTCTTGGCACTGGTGGGTTCAGATGGATGTATACGCTTAAAGTCAGTTTCTGCCTTAATCTTTTATTCAGTTGTTTAGGCTAGGCAAGGGCTACTCTTCCCCTCCGGAAGGGTTTCCCCCCCTTCTTCTTCAGATTTAAGGCTTATGTTTAAATCCAATCCCACAGCGCTTCTTTTAAGTATTTTGGCACTCAGGTTTAATATCGATTAACCGCTGCACGATAGGGTAGATTCTTCTTCCACTTCATTTAGATCCTTTGTTTGCTCTGGATGCTGTGTGTGCCTCTGAGCACCATTGCTGGCCCAGGTGTGGTAGAACCTTTGGGGACAAAAAGGGAGCCTCAGTCCCTCAGCTGCAGCTTCGGAAGTGGCTCACTTCAAATCCCAGGCTAGAATCTCCCTACAGGGACTCTAGGGGAGGCTGAAATCGTCTGGTCTCCCTTCTTGCCGCTCTGGTACAGAACGCACCCATCGGAGCTTGATGGGATGTGACCATCTAGCAAGTCGCCAAAACCGAAACCTCAAAATTCCTTGTTTCTAAAGCTTGTTCTAATTTCAGGCCCTTAGAGGAGAATACCTGTTCTAAAGATCCCAAAGATCCTATTACGATGGCATGCATTAGGTTGGATGGCGCTGGCTGGCTTCCCCTTCCCATCTTTGCAAGTCCCCTCTTTTTAACATCTAAGGCAATATACACCTGGTCTGAGTTAGTCTGTAGAACACAAATTAGTTTATTCTTCTGTAACTGCATTGATAAGGGGTTGGATCAGTAGGCCTGCTTGCATGAAGGAAAGACTCTTGTTTTCATTCAGTGCAAGGTCTGGTGTTTCTGTGAATATCCAGCTCCATCTGCATTTCTCCACACTATATCGACAATGTTCCTGAAAGGCTCCCTGGCTCTCAGGAACAACTTTTGGGGAGATGGAGAGGGAGAGGAAGAGGAAGCAGAAGATTGCTGTTTCAGAATGGAATCTGAGCACACAGTTTTCTGGATCATGCTCATAGTGTTTTCAGTAGGCTCATGTGTTAAAGTCAGAACACATCATTTCCCTTCTCATCTATGTAATTTAATATGGTGTCCTTAAAAATCACAAATATTTAAAACAAAAACGATTATACTTCTTGCAAAGTCAGTAAGTGTGCAGGAATGTTAATGCTGTAAAAACTGCTACATCGTTATTTACAGTTTCCCCTTAATTTTCAATTTACAGGTCTCACTCGAGACCTCATCAGCGTTCCTATAGCCGAAGTAGCGAAAGGACCAGTCACCGAAGAACTCGAAGTAGATCTCGTGATAAAGAAAGACGTAAAGGCAGAGATAAAGAGAAAGCAAGAGAGAAGGACCGGATCAGAGGAAAAGAGAAGGACCAACATTACACCAAGATAGGGTGAGTAACAAAGAAAATTTAGCTTAAATAAAAAAGAAGGGGTTTTTTGATATCAAAGTATTGTTTTTATGTCCTTCGGTTCCTTGAACTGTTTGTTCTTTCTTTTGATTACAATGATTAAGCAGCTATATTTGATTCAAGTAGCATGTTAAGAGACCAACAAGATCTTTTTAGATACAAGCTTTCAAGAGTAAAAGCTCCCTTTGTCAGATCTAACAAAGGGAGCTTGGACTCTTGGAAGCTCATACCCTCAAAATCTTGTTGGTCTCTAAGGTGCTACTGGACTCAAATCTAGCTGTTCTACTGCAGACCAGCATAGTTGCCCTCTGGAGCAATAATTAAGCAATGACTGCAGGCGGAGATTCATGCACAAAATGCATTTACAGAACAGATCTCTTCCCCTTCCTCTTGCAGATGCCTGCAGCCCAGAAAAGCTGCCCATGAGTGTCAAGGGCCCCTTAGAAACAGACTGGGATGTTGTGTGGAAAGTCCAGGCAAGAGAGAGGAATCTGCATGGATCAGCCATTCCATGTTGCCATGCTTCTTCAGCATATACATTGCTGAGATCAATCTCTGCCTCTTGGGTGTGTGACTAAAATCATCTTTTCCATCAAACTCAGGATCTGGCAAGCACTATCTTACCGTTGTTTGCAAAAAGAATCCCAGAAGAGTAGGTAGGAGTGGGTTGCTCAACCTGATTGAATTATAGTCACAGAGGTGCACTGGGTAGCTTACTTGACATAAATAAGCCCAGAAGAGTGAAGCCTGGCACAATAGAAAGTTCAGTGAAAAACTGACCCAACCGTAAATGGAAGACTTTGAAACTATTGCATGAGGCATTTTTGTTCAGTCAGGGTGCAGGGTTTTGTTGCCAGAGGCCTCCTTAACAAAACAACCCCTGTAAGTTCACTCCCCGAAATTGATACCTCTCATTTTGATGGGATAATTATGTCTGCCTCTCCTTAATATGGAAAGTTTTCCAGTGTAGATCCTCCTCCCTGCCCCAAAGCTTTGCCCCTTCCTTAGTGTTGAAAAGTTTGCAGGATCTGAGAATGGCTTGAATCCAATGGAGCCCCTGGAATTTGACTCCAAGCAGATGCTACCAAGCGGAGGTGAGATATGAGTTGAGGACTTCCTAAATCATGGATCATTCTATTAGCCAGTATGTGACATTAGTTTTGCAAGTTTCAGAAGTAAATTTGGACAAAATAATTATGTAGTGGTCAAGAAAAGTTGAATCTGAACTAATTCCCACTAAACAAATGTGAGTTCTCATATGTAAATATTGCTGATTATATAAAGATGTCATTTCATTGCCCTTGGTTTTGGCTTTTCCAGACTTTCAGTGGTAGTTGTGTCTCCAGCATTCGCTTAATCAATTTTTTAAAAAGTGTTTAGAGAGCTTTTCTTCAAGCCTTGTTATGTCTGCTCTGTATGGTTTGACAAGTGTCTGTCCAAGGATGTCAGAGATGCTGGTAATGTCGCTGAAGAGGATAAGATAAGCACTGTAATATGAAGTGAATTGCAGACAGATCGTTGTTTTCCAGGAATATAGACTTTGAAGTGAAATTCTGTAGCCAAGTTTGGACAGCAGCTGTGTCATTTAAACACAGATTTGCAGCAGTATAAAAAGAGTCCAACAGATACCAGTAACAAGAATTTATCTAAATATTTTGTTATTGTGAAGTTAGTGTTTCTCTGGATCCATTGTCTATTTGCACCAAGAACAATCACTAACAATGTATGCCATGTTAAATTTTATCACATACATCTAAGAATAATTGTAAAGATTATTAATATAAGTTTATGAAACATGAATAATTATGTGTTCTGTCAATTTTATGTGTGAAGGCAATTCATTTAATACTCTTAAGAACAACTTGCTTTTTTGCTTTAATGTAAACTGGCTAGTTTAAAGGTTTCTGTAGTTTCTGTAAATTTACAATTATTTAAATGAACGTGGTTAAGAGCTTGTTAAAGGTAAGATAATTCTCCTTTGCTGTGAAATGTTGGTGGCGCTCCTAAAGTGACACTTTCAGTTATTGAGGCAGTCAGTTGCCTGGCACTACAATTTGTAGTGTAGCTATGATGCTAGGTCTGAGAGTATAATTGAAACCTAACCATGATGATTTTTTGAAGCAAATAGTGTGTCTTTGCATGGCCCACATTTCGCCAGATGTTTTTAGTTTAGGAGGGGAAAAAGAGCACTTTAATAGATCTTTTGTGTGCCATTTATGAAGTGGAGCCTTTACTCAAACAAAACTTATCTACAAGTGTTCTGGCAAAGACTGTTCTGAGCCAGGCACATCGTTCTTATTTGCATGTAGTTTCAAACTTACCCTTAGCTAACTGTTGTTCAGGGTTACTGCTGGCACTGGTAACTGCTTATTTAGATAATTTGTTTTTACCTGGAATCTCTTGTTTTAGATTTTTCTTTCCTCTCATTAGTTATCTGTTTGCATCCAAATTTTCTCTGTGGTTCTCTGCAAGTCCTAGTCTTTGTATTTTCTTTGTGTATTTATTTAGAAAATTTGTAGGTTGCCTCTTCAGACGTGCTTGGGGTGGCTGTTATAAAGTAATATATGGGCCGTGTTACATCACTTAAAATTGCTGGATTGTCCCCTGCAAGAGCATTTTGAAACTAGCCTCCAGAGACATATTTCACAGGGATCTAGACATACTCCACTAGGCCTCCCCTGCCATCAAGCTCTGTCTCTGCCTTGTAGCCCCACATTCTAGAAGCTTTGCTGCAGGCATTTCTCTTTAATGACAATGGATTAAGGGAAGAGGCTGCTGTGGCAAATGATATGAAAGGGTGAGATTAAAGCCTGGTGCACAGGAACAGCCCCAAATATCCACTCAGTATGTGAGGAGAGGAGGAGCTCGCTCGCTGGCCTTGGCCCCTGCTTCCTCGCTGTCACCTGGTTGTGTGAAGGGGCAGCTGTGTGGAGGGAAGCAGCTTCATGAATTCTCTCTCTCTGTGATCAGTGGCACTGGTTTTGGGACATTGCTGATTGTGGGGGCAAGAGTTTGCATGGTCTTATTCTCTGCACAAGTCACTAGTGCAGATGTCCAGGCGATCTTGTGGAGGCAGGGGTGGGGCTGGCACACTCACTCCTGCTCTCCCTTCCCCACATGTTCAGTGAATGCCTGGGGGGCTGTCCTGTGCACCAGGCTCTTATGTATTATTGCCTATATCTACATAGGTGTATTTTCTGTTCGCTATAATACTTGTTATCTTTTTAACATTTATAGCACTTCATAACACTAGTGTTCTCTCTCTCTCTCTCTCTCTCTCACACACACACACACACACACACGCACGCACACACACAGGCGCACACACACACACTGTTTACTATATGTAAGTCTTTGAAAATGAGCATTTTTTACTTTTTAGAAACACTTCAAATATTAACAGGCTACTAAATGGGATTGGCACAGGATGTTCTTGATGTAATTTATCCCTTCTCTACTTTTTAAACTGGAATAGAGTTTTCATTTAATCAGACAATGATCAAAGAATGTCTACATAGGGAATATGGATCTGAGAAACTTTAGTTGCTACAGCTATTTTTCATTTTGAAGATTTAGGTTGCTATCAGCAACTTGTTATTTAGTGCCTGGTTTCCATCCCCATTTGGGTACGAAAGGAACACAGTACAAAGGTATTTTTGTGGTAAGATCTGTAGACAGTGATTCCAAATTCTATTATCGGGCCTTAGTTACTTTGAGACATGTACTTGCTTGAGGATTAGCAGAATATAACAGATTATTATTATCTTAGATCTGTGCTTTTAATTCATAATTTTGTACACTCTTCTTGCGACAGTTACAAGCAGGGCCTAAAACAAAATGTTGCACCATCAAGTACAGGTCTTGGCAAGCTACTCATCCAGCTGCTTACCCTATTGGGTTAGCGGAAATAAGCTATAGCACAACTAGTCCAGAAGCTGAGGAATACAGCGTGGAAGAGGGGTATACTTGAGAGTTCCCCCAAATATGTAGAAACCTCCTCCTTTTATTGCGTGGCCTCATTTTGCTGTCTGTTTGGTTGGCATGGAACTTCACACTTTGTTGCTGTTAGAGTGAATGAAAGCTACGTGAAGATAGCTTTCATTGGGAAAAGCTAATGTTGGGCCACTGCTGTCAATTTGCTGAGGGAGCCAATTATGGCAGGAGCAGCCTGAGTGAATGGTGAATTTGCGGTGGTTCTGATGGGGCCCATTTGAATTGTGTATCTCTCCCTCCCCTCCAGTTCCAGTTTCAGCAAGGAAACTTAAAGGGAAGTGAAGAATGGTTGGGGTGTAGAAGCGAGAAAATGGAAAATTTGGGCAGATCTACTGGAAAGGTAATATGGAGGCAGTCAGTTGCAGGCTGCAGTATGACCAAAAGCTCTGTCTGAAGCAAGGTGCAGATATGCCCCAGGCAGAAGGGTGGACAGAAAAGCTGGCTGTGTGGGAGGGAAGAAAGCAGGCATGGAGATAGATAAGACTGTCAGCTGAAGACATATAAGGAAGGCCAGTCTTCCATTTGCCCTAGTAACAAATCATTCCTGATCCATGAGTGTTTATAGCCAAACCAGTCCAAGTCAAACTAATGAGATTACTTGATGGTCTTGATGAGGAGCCCTGGAAAGTCAATACTTATTCTTGCTCCAGCCTCAAGTGGCTCATCCCATGAAGCAAATGCATACTGGTCAGGAGGCTCCAGATTCAAGTGCTGGCCAATCCTGGTAACTTCTTTTTATCAGTTACGGCTTCCAGTCTCTGTTAGGTTTGCTTGCCTGATGAAGGTCTCCTCCCACTACTTCTGTGTCTGCCTGCCAACTCTCAGGATGAATAAGTGATGCACCAGTCCCAATTCTTCCTCTCTCTGTGGCGGTAGCCTGTTTGGGAAGAGATGGGGAATCAGGGGAGATCTTTCCTTCCACTGTACCTCTCTTGTCACTCATCATGGGATCACTGTATATGCAGTTTAGAGGAACTGATTTTAAAAGATTATCTTTACCATCATCACACTTCCTGCATCTCTTTCGGTACCTGTACTACTTCAGTTCCTGCAGTAGCCTCTTTGTATTTGGAGAGGCCAGACTATAAAGCCAGGAAAAAAGCAACTTCGAACCATTAGCTTCCCACCCAAAACACCACTACACTTTCCAGGTGTCTGATCAAGACTAGCCAGTTTAAGCCAGTTTTTAATATGTATGAATATCCCTAAGAGCATGTCACCATGAATAAACCCATTTGTCTGTTTGGTGCTGCAATTTTTTGTAGGATGGATTTTTAAAAAAATATAATTTTAAAATTTCCATATATTGTGAAACTCAGTATCTATTGCTATTTCTTCTAAATGGCCATATATGTTATTTATAGATTCTTGAATTGGCTCACACACTGAACTTGAATATTTGCAACTATGAAATACCAGTATTCGAGATAGTGATTAAAATTTGCAAACAAGTAACTGTAAAATAGTCTGGTTTGAGTGCTCATTGCTATCTTTATCCATTTTTAAGCATCTGTTTACACTACTCCTTAATGACAAGCAGGGAAGATACATGATAGATACAACATACGGATCCCATGAAACTGAATTCTAATTTACTAAGATATGGGTTTGGATTCAGTGTTAATTTATTCAGATGGAGGGATTTCCAAGCAACTTACTTATCTCCCCCGCCAATTTCATCCCCAATTGCCCCCTGAAATGCTGCTTCTGGGGATCAGAGGGCTCCCCATGAACAGCATGAGGAGTAGAGTTGGAGGTCTGAAGTGGGACCTTTCAGCTTTCCGCAAGGCCCGCAAGATGGAGCTCTTCCGCCAGGCTTTTAATTAGGAGCCACGGGACCTTTCAAGTGTTGGTCCTTTCACAGTCCTGCAGGACCCGCAAGACGGAGCTCTTCTACCAGGCTTTTAATTAGGAGCTGCCACTACCACTACCACACCACTAACTATCTGTGGTAACATCGGGGGTAATGGGACGGCCCAATATAAGACCACTGTTATGGATTGGTGCCACCGAAACAAGCTCGGGGCTAACATCTACAAGCCTCCATCTTGATTTGTCTACAGGAATAATATCACCGAGCACTTTATTAATGTTAATTTTGTTGTTCTTACCTTGATTTTAATGTTTTATATTTGGCACTTGGTGCCCTTGTTGTGAGCCGCCCTGAGCCTGCTTGCGGGGAGGGCGGGATAAAAATTCAATAAATAAATAAAATGTGAGGGAGTCACCCCCTGCTTCATCCATGAGACTCCTCTATTGGATCGAAGCCAATGTTCTTCCTCAGTAACTGCATTTTACAGAATTTATACTATTCTTATTTATTTGTAATAAGTGAGATATGCACTTTTATGTAGTATGATAGCAAAGATATTATTTATGGATAGCATTCTTCAAAATAAGGTGTTGTAAATTTCTACTGATATTTAAAATTTTGGCTACACATAAGGCACTTTATAGGATGGATAGCCACATCCAGTCTTGTGGGGGTTACTTTTTAAAATAAGAATTTACAAGACAGAACAAGAGTTACACTTAGAATCTCACAGGAGAATAGATAAATAGTTTGTACTAAATAATCTTGAGTCTGCAGCCTTGTTTAAGTACATAAATGCTTGGATGAAACCAAGGACTACCTAGTCAATCATTTGTCACATGAATCTCACCAATCAGCAAGTTCTGGGTGGTCCATTAGACATTTGTCAGTGGTCTATCAACCAATCATATTCTACCCCCCCGCCCCCGCTTTATGGAACATATTGGTGATGTGGACCTGCCCTGACAGCTGAAACCTGTATGAGAGGGAAACTTTGGGAATTGTTGAGTTGTGAAAGACAGATGTCAGGATCATGATGGAATAGCAACTAAAACTGACCTAGGGCAAGTTCAGAGAAGAGTTCACTAAAGAAGTGGGCCTTAATCTGAAAGAAAATATTGCAGACACTGGACCAGCATTACATGTGATCAGGTGTGAGAGATGAGACTATGGTAGAAGAGACAGAATTGGAGAAGGAAACTGTAAGAGTACGCATAAGGGGTACTCTTGTGGCACAGCAGTATGAAATCTGGACTAAAACTTGGCTCAGCAAGATATGGGTTCTGTCTCATGTTAATTCTGAGGTGTTCTAACTATCAAGACCTTCCTCTTTACATCAGATCAAACATTTAATAGGAAAATGGTGAATGGGATCTAATACTCAAATGTTTCCCACATATTTATGATATGTTCACTAATGTCTTATGAAATGCTGTTATAAATGAACCAAAATATTTTTGATGAGGTAGCATCACTTTGCTTGTAAAATTCAGAAGTTATGAGAATAGACAAGCTAGTGGGGATTGGTAAAACATGATGTTACACTGCATTTCTTTTTGCTTCATAGCTAGTGGTTTTCAAAGGGGCAGCAGGAAATTATGCACTTTTTATTCTCTGCTGGGTTTCAGACATTCCAGTTTGTTTCTTTTGTTTGTTTTGCACACTGTGACTCTTGGTTTTATCAGGCAACAAATTTGTTGCCCCCTGTTTCCCATCATTTCCTAGTGAAAATGTTAATTTTGTAGATTCAAAATACCATATTCACTTTATAGTTTGGTGAATATATGAATGAAACCTTTAAAAAAGCATTCCTTTAGATTTTATTTTTTATTGGTTGTGAAGCATATAGAATTATACATATCTAGTTCCCCAGTTAAGACATGAACTGATTGTGTTTCAAATTACACTTACACTGTTTTTAACCACATTGTTAAAATATTGGTGTGAGTGTTTTTTGGAGTAGCAGTGATTTCGTAGTTTGCACAGGTGTGCAACTTCATAGCTGATTAAAATGGGTGCTGAACAGTTTGAGAATACAAATAAGCCGTGAAATTGTTATGTTGCTACTTTTTAGTTGGCTGGGAGGTCTGAGGCAGAAAAGCAAAATAAATTAATATCCCAGCTGTAGGTTCTGTTCCTTAAAAGTTATGAATTCTCTTAATAAAGAAGTTGGTTGTGTTTCTCTCTTCCATTTAACTGGATTTGTTTTTAAAAAAACCCAATGGATATTGTTAGTGATTGGGGTCCGGAAAGTGTTTATAAGCTCCATTCTTTTCTCCAGCCAGGGTCCAAGATAAGCCTGTCTACCTAGGAGTGGTACAACCAGACCTCGCTCAGACAGTAAAGACTTGAATAAGAAGCAAAGAAAGAATGCTAGTGATCCTGCAGACACTTTATTTATAAACAACATGTTTGCTAAGATCCCTCTAATTTCCCATACTCCTGACACACAGTGCAGTTGTTTCCTCATCTGTCCCACCTATCAGGGCTATTCACCCTTTCCCTGTGGGCCAGCACCTCCTCTCCTAACGCCTCCTGATAAACGTGCCTCCTTGAGAAAATTGCCTGTTTTTGCTGAGAATGCTTCGGGCAGAGCATGGTAGTGAGGTTAGAGTTTCATTGTGACCAAGAGATGGAAATTCTGTGCTGCCTCTAACACACTTTACATTTATATATGCTTGTTCTAGGCAGATGAAAATTATAAAAACCACATGGGTCACAAAGACAGTAATCCTATGCTGGTCTACTCAGAATCTGATTCAAGTCTACCAACTGGAGCTTGCTCCCAAGAAAGTGTTTTTAAGATTGCACTATGAATTACTTAATGGGGAGTCAACAATCATGACCTCAGAAGACAGGATCTCTACTCTGGGTAACCTACTAGATAAGGACTAGATCAATAGCCAGTGTCATAAAGAGGCTTTGTTAAATAGTCACATCTCATTTTTGAGAAGTATCTCTTGTTTTTCTTACTGCAACTATATTATGCTGTAGAACAAACTTAGAGTCCAGTGGCACCTTTAAGACCAACCTGGAACTATATTATGTTGTGTGGATGGGTAGGTTTTATGTTCTCCAAATGATTTGGCCAAAGGGGTAGGCTATTCTGCAGTTCCTTGAAGCAGAATTTTTCAAAACTTCACTATGAACACTTACTAGGTGACTTAAAAAATGCTGAATTTAAACATGCCATGTAATGCATTTGTGTATATTTACCTATATCCTGCTTGTCTCTGCAGTTGGGGCTCAGTGCTTGTAATATCTGTACACATTTAGCAAATTACTCTCCCTGTTTGTTGAATACTTTTATCATGCATCAGGCTGAAAAATTGTAAGATGGAGCCATGGTAAGCATTACTTAGATCTCTTGCTGATCTCCTTTGTTTAATGTCTGTGTAGCAGAGACTTGTATATTGACTCCAGTTTGATAAGTTTAATCTAGTATCCATATCTGTCCCTCTTGTGTTTGGTCATCATTTTTTTTTGGGGGGGGGAGATGAATTCTGTCTGAAGGACTTTACAAGAAAATATATTTTGGCTAATGTTTTTCATTTGGAATTAGCTAATTTCTATGACTGTTTTTTTCTGCATTACTAAACCCCTTAGCTATCTAGCAGTGCTTGCTGACCATGGTTTTATAAATGACTACCTCTTGATGGGCTTTCAGTACTTGGCAGAAGACATTAAAAACCAGCAAGGATTGTTGGATTATTCTGACTTTGACAGCAGTCATACACTCTTGGAGCTTGTCATATTTTTCTTTACTTCTTACTACTTTATTCAGCAGGAAGTCATTTATGCTAATTTTGTCTCATTTGCATATAGGTTATAAGGGTGTTGTGGTAGAAAGCATGCTCAGAACTCCTTTTAAGTGCCTGTTTAGATCAAAGTGGGACTGTGTGATAGCTGTTGTCTGACTCCAAGCTGTGTGGTGTTGTTTTCATTAAACATTTATCATACTTCCAACATGACAGCAGGCAACTCTGTAGCATGTTTCTATGCAAAATTTATTGGAAAAGATGAGATGTTGTTGTAAAGAGATCTTGTTGTCTTTCACAAGTGGCGAAGGGTAAGTGTTTGACTGGATGAAGTGTACCTT
This sequence comes from Gekko gecko, assembly GCA_029375565.1. NCBI lineage: Eukaryota > Metazoa > Chordata > Lepidosauria > Squamata > Gekkonidae > Gekko > Gekko gecko. Next base: position 118,616,256 of record JAPDNY010000008.1, read on the forward strand.
TAACACAGTTCAGAGAAGCTACGTGATGACAGCAGCAGCATTGTTTACTTAATTAAGGATTGATTTTTATTATTTTCTGTTTAAACTTTGACTGCTTATATGTTTTACATATATTATTTTAAGAAACTATTTTAAGTAACTTTTTTGTTGAGAAGGGTTTTTTTAGGTAGTTTTGCCCATTGATAGTATTCATTGACCATTATATTACCCCAGTCTCAGAATTTGTTAGCTCTTTTCGGAGAGAATGAGTGTTTACTTATTTATTCATTCCATTTATAGCCCATTTTTCTCTCTTGAACTCAAGGTGGATTACAAAGTGTAAGACAATGCAGTCAAAGAATACAAGATACCTAACAAACAATATGACTAGAATCACAAAAATAAGAAACAATGCCAAAAAATCAGCCATGATATGTCATAAACAGTGCAAAAATTGAATTACAAAAGATGAAAACCATGCAGTAAGAAAAAGATAATACAATAAACAGTACTGTATTCCAAACTATGTTCTATTATAAAAGCACCCTCCATTCTATCATACTACAGTTTTATTCCCTTCATAAAAATGACCTCCTGAACAATTCTGTTTTGGACACTTTGTGGAATGACAGAAGTATGGGGGATTTCTTGAGACCCTTAAGTAGGCTGTTCCACAATGGAGAAAACATATGTGGAGTAGTATCATGGTAGTAGTCTCCAATTTGACCATCTTCCAGTGAAGATGTGTACAGGCCCTATACAGCTCTCTTCTTGTGAGTGGAAACTCTGTTCCTCCAGGCTTTCTAATCACCCAGAGAGATGCAGATACTTTCACATGGATATAATCTACGTACACCTGCAGGATACCAACCTGTGTGAACCTGTGGGCAGCTTTGGAATTTTGAAAGGGGATGGTGAGCATCACTCTAAAATGGCTGCCACAGGAGGTGGAGCCATATCGCAAATGGCTACTGCAGGAGACAGAGTCAAGCACAATATTTACGCCCTTGCTTTGCAAAAGAGTCACATGACAAGCACACTGAACACATGAAGCTGCCTTATTCAGAGTCTGGACATTGATCTGTCAAGCTCTATGTACTTTGGTTGGAAGCCACTGGGAGGACAGCAAGCCTGGAGAAGAAATGGGTGGTTTCCTACCCCTAGGTAATTATCTCCCTTCTTGGAACAGCCCAGCACCCCAGATTCTAAGAGTAGAAAAATGTTCCCTCTGCTTTGCAAAAAGAAGCTGATCACAATAGTTGGTGAGGTATGAAGGGGAAATGGAACCACACACTGTATAAGGAAAGCCCAGGTTCTTAATGGTCCTCCTGATCCTCAAGTGGCTGTGGTGCTATTGTAGCCATGGAGAACTTTCATTTAAATGAAGGCAGCTAATAACAAGCACAGCCTTACAGTGGCCCCTGCCCATTTTCTGAAAAGCTCAGTAGGTGTCAAGGGAAGTAATGGAAGGAGTGGAAGGAGGCCATGTTGGGGAACCCTTTTCTAAACCTAGCATGCATGTTGTAGCATAGCTTGCCATGGTAATCTTTGTTGGTTTGAAAGGTGCCATTAGACTCTAACTTTGTTCTATTGCTTCAGACCAACAAGGCTGTTTACCTTGCTCCATTCATGTTCGTGCTGCTCCCAAAAATGTCTCCTCAGAAGGTATTATAGTCCTGCTGAGCCATGTGAGATTCCATCAGCTTATTTCTTTCTGATCTTTTTCGTGGTGTCTGTGCATCACACCTCTGGGATATAGTGCGTTTGCACCAACCCCGATTGGTACAATTGAAAGTGAAAGGGATTTTTGCACCTGCTCCCCACTCATGTGCAGGGCTCCAGTACTCATGACTCTGGGAGGGGCACAACAATCCCACCAGTTTTCTTCCGGCCACTACGCTGTTTGGATCTTTTCTGCTCCAGTTGGCACTTTCTCTTTCTGGCCTACTTGGCCTTCTTCAATTTTCTGGACTAACCTGCAAAAGAACAAAAATCTTTACTTGGGACTCAAGTGAGTACTCTGCTTTGGCAGACTCTCCCTACCCCCCAGCCTGTGGCCAAACGGTGGGGTTTCTTCAAGCTGTCTTCAAAGTGTGGCTGTAAGATCACTCCCCCGGATGGACACTCTCTTTGCTTCTTGTGCCTCGGGGGAGCCCACCGCGTGGACTCCTGTACTCACTGCTCTAAATTCTTGAAGTAAATGAGAAAGAATAGGGCTGTGAGACTTTGTATCACCTTATTGGAATTAGCCCTCTAACTGATGGCGTCGCCTCAGGACACCTCCGGGCATGCTTCGATGTCGACCCCCGCTTCAGGGTCTACAGCCGTGATGTCTCCGGCACTGGTTCATACTGATGTTGATTGGCTGGTGCTGAAATGCTTGGTCCCGATGTTTCAGTCCGATACCCATACTCACGTCAAGAAACGCCCGGTAGGCAAGGACGCCAAGCCTGTCAAGCACATGAAGCATAAGAAAGACTCTCCTAGCAGAGTTCCTTTGACTACTAGGTGTGTACTGGAACTGTTTCAAGTTTCTGGAGTTGCTTCGCTTAACTCACCAGGCCGTGGGCAGTTGAAAGGTGCTTCATCTTCACCTTTGCCACGCCCAGTTCAGCTCACTGACTCTGAGCACACCATGGATCTGAATCAGGTCTCCTGGTCCTCCAGTGGTGAGAGTCTCCATTTGGGCCGAGGAACTTGTGCTTTCGCACAACCCTCCACTTGCTGTTCATCTGTTGATGATCAAAACTGAAATTTGGGGTCACTTCTTCCTCCACTGAACTCCTGGAATCAACGCCAATGGCAATACCTGTATGGGGCATATCCATTGTCAGCTCCTATGCTCTGGCTCCCATCTCGTATGCCGATGGAATGGGATTGCCAGTTGACATCTTCCTGCCTATCTTGGTATCGAGATCCTGCTCTGACACCAGAGTTTTCGCCACCCCAACTATCGATGCCGACAGGCAAGCGCTTTAAGCAGAAGCCTTTATTGACAGCTCAGACCGTATCTCAGTTGATACCAACCCAGTTGGCTCTGACATTGCCAGTGGCATTTTTGGTCCCTTCTGACCAGTCTAATTTGTCAGATTCCTCGCAATTGGGGGACGAGAGCCTGGAGCAACCACCCGGCCCCTCCCTACCACAAAAAGTGTCAGAGGACCTTCCAATATCTTCCTCAGAGGATCTGAAGTCTTATGGGGAGTTTATTAAGTGGATGGTGATTACCTTGACTTTGTTGACGGTGCAGCCTCCTCCAGAAGTCACTGATTCAGTTTTCAACATCGTCCAACTGGACAGCAGTTGACCTCCCCATGACTTCAGTTCTGCTACAAGCAGCTAAGGCTCTGTGGCCACATCCGGCATCCACCCCCATCTCCAGCCACAGAACTGGCCATATGTATACGGTCCAAGAGAGTGGTGCTGAATTCTTGTTCACCCACCCGAAACCGAATTCGATGGAAGTGAACTCCTCCTCCAAGGGCCGATGTACTCATTCCTTGCCTCCTGATAAAGAAGGATAGACTTCTTCGGAAGGAGATTTTACTCTGCTGGGGCATTGGGCAATAAAACTTCAAATTACACTGCCTGTATGGGCCGATATCAGTATGCCTTCTGGGAACAGTTGTCTGAATACATTGCATCCTTCCCTGAGGACCAAAACCACAAAGACAGGCGAATCCAGAAGGAGGGAATGCTTCTGGCCAAACACCAGCTTAATTCATCCAAGCATACCGTAGATGTTGCAGCTAAAACTCTCACCTCAGCTGTTGCTGTTAGATGCCATGCCTGGTTGTGTTCCACTTCACTGCAGCAAGATACCAAAGCTTTTGTGGAAGATCTCTCCTTTGAAGGAAAAGGAGTCCACGCGCAGGGCCGGAGAGACAGGCACAGATCAGGAGTCTCAATGCGTGGATGAGACGGTGGTGTAGGGGGAAGGGTTCAAGTTTGTTAGGCACTGGGATGCTTTTTGGGACAAGAGGGAGCTGTACAAAAGGGACGGTCTCCACTTGTCCCGAGAAGGAACCAGGCTGCTGGCGCTCAAAATCAAAAAGGTGGCAAAGCAGTTTTTAAACTGAATAATGGGGGAAAGCCGACAGGAGATGAAAAGTCTCTGGTTCGGGATGGCTCATCTCAAAGAGATGAAGGGGTAGCTATTACTTTTGTACAAGGAAATGGATTACAATTGTCCACTGAGACTGTGGCTAATGATAGGAACTGCCTGGCAAGGTCTTGAGGCGGCAAGAGGAAGGCTGTGGGCTTAACAAACATGGGAAACTATAAGTGTTTATACACAAATGCTAGAAGTCTCCGAGGTAAAATCAGGGAGTTGGAATGCTTGGTGTTGGGGGGGAAATAGACATTGTGGGTATTTCAGAAACTTGGTGGGATGAGGAAAATCAGTGGGATATGGTGATTCCTGGTTATAAATAATATCGGAAGGATAGGGGGGAAAGGGTTGGAGGTGGGGTGGCTCTGTATGTCAGAGAGGGTATACCGTCCAGTAAGATTGAGAGGGTAAGAGAATTGGATTCACTTCTGGAAATGCTATGGGTTGAAATAGTGGGTCCAAAAGGAGGCTTAACAGTGGGAGTTTGTTATCGCCCACCAGATCAAAAGATAGAGGAGGATTATAAAATGATGAATGAATTAAAGATAGCGGCTAGACGAAATAACTGTGTTGTAATAGGCGACTTTAACTACCCACACATTGATTGGGTCAATATGAGTTCTAGTCGGGAAAAAGAGATTGCGTTCTTAGACACTCTCAATGACTGTGCTGTGGAACAGATGGTCACAGATCCTACCAGGGGAGAGGCGATCCTGGATTTGGTCCTAAGTAACACCCAAGACCTGGTGAGAGATGTAAAAGTGATTGCACCACTTGGGAACAGTGACCATAATGTCATTGAGTTTAACATTTGTACAGATAGGGAGTTGCCCAAAAAGACTGACGCAACCACTTTTAACTTTAAAAGGGGTAACTTCTCTGGTATGAGGGGACATGTGAGGAAGAAATTGAAAGGAAGAGTGGAGAAGGTCAAAACCATTGGGGAAGCTTGGAGACTATTTAAAAAGACAATCCTAGAAGCTCAGAAAAAATATATACCGCAGGTTAGGAAAGGTACAAATAGGTATAGAAAAATGCCTGCATGGTTAACAAATAAAGTAATGGAAGCTGTAAAAGGTAAGAAGGATTCCTTTAAGCGGTGGAAAGCTAGTCTTAGTGAGATTGATAAAAGGGAACACAGACTATGGCAAATAAAATGCAAGTCTGTGATCAGGCAAGCAAAAAGGGAACATGAGGAGCATATCGCAAAAAACATAAAGACCAACAATAAAACTTTCTTCAAATACATTAGAAGTAGGAAGCCAGCCAGGGAGGCAGTGGGGCCCTTGGATGACCAAGGGGTAAAAGGAGTAGTGAAGGATGATAGGGAAATGGCTGAGAAGCTGAATGCATTTTTTGCCTCTGTCTTCACTGTGGAAGAGGAGAAGTGTTTGCCCACTCCAGAAGCACCGATTTCGGGAGGGGGTTTGAAAGACCTGAATCAGATTGCGGTAACAAGAGAGGAAGTCCTCCGACTGATGGAAAATTTAAAACTAATAAATCACCAGGCCCGGATGGCATTCATCCGAGAGTTCTGAAAGAACTCAAATGTGAACTTGTGGATCTCCTGACAAAAATATGTAATCTTTCTTTAAAATCTGCCTCCATTCCTGAGGACTGGAAGGTAGCTAATGTCACTTCCATCTTTAAAAAGGGCTCCAGGGGAGATCCAGGAAATTACAGGCCAGTCAGTCTGACATCGATACCGGGTAAGTTGGTGGAAACTGTTATTAAGGAAAGAATTAGTAGGCACATTGATGAACAAAAACTATTGAGGCAGACCCAGCATGGGTTCTGTAAGGGAAGATCTTGTCTCACTAACCTGTTAGTGTTTTTTGAGGGAGTGAACAAACATGTGGGCAAGGGGGACCCAATAGATATTATTTACCTTGACTTCCGGAAAGCTTTTGATACAGTTCCTCATCAAAGGCTCCTAAGTAAGCTCAATAGTCATGGGATAAAAGGACAAGTCCTCTTGTGGATCAAAAACTGGCTTATAAATAGGAAACAGAGAGTGAGTATAAATGGGAAACTTTCCAAGTGGAGGGTGGTAAGCAGTGGGGTACCACAGGGATCAGTACTTGGTCCGATGCTTTTTAACTTGTTTATTAACGATTTGGAATTGGGAGTAAGCAGTGATGTGGCTAAATTTGCAGATGACACAAAGTTGTTCAGGGTGGTGAAAACCAGGGAGGATTGTGAGGCACTCCAAAGGGATCTGTTGAGGATGGGTGAGTGGGCGTCAACGTGGCAAATGGGGTTCAATGTGGCCAAGTGCAAAGTGATGCACATTGGAGCCAAAAATCCTAAATATAAATACACGTTGATGGGGTCTGATCTGGCAGAGACGGACCAAGAGAGAGATCTTGGAGTTGTAGTGGATAACTCGCTGAAAATGTCTACACAATGTGTAGCTGCAATAAAGAAGGCCAACGCTATGCTGGGGATTATTAGGAAGGGAATTGATAACAAATCAGCCAGTATCATCATGCCCCTGTATAAATCATTGGTGCGACCTCATTTGGAATACTGTGTACAGTTCTGGTCACCACATCTCAAAAAGGATATTATAGCATTGGAAAAAGTGCAGAGAAGGGCAACTAGAATGATAAAAGGGTTGGAACACCTTCCCTATGAAGAAAGGTTAAAATGCTTGGGGCTCTTTAGCTTGGAGAAACGACGGCTGAGAGGTGACATGATCGAGGTTTATAAGATTATGAATGGGATTGAGCAGGTTGAGAAAGAAGTACTTTTCTCCCTTTCTCACAATACAAGAACTCGTGGGCACTCTATGAAATTGCTGAGCAGTCGGGTTAGAACAGATAAAAGGAAATACTTCTTCATCCAAAGAGTGATTAACATATGGAATTCACTGCCACAGGAGGTCGTGGCAGCTGCAAGCATGGACAGTTTCAAGAGGAAATTAGATAAACATATGGAGCAGAAGTCCACCAGTGGCTATTAGCCACAGGGTATAGATGGGAACTCTCAGTCTGGGGCAGGTGATGCACTCTATTCTTGGTGCTGGAGGGGGCAGCAGTGGGAGGGCTTCTGGTGCCCTGGCCCCACTGCTGGACCTCCTGATGGCACCTGGTGTATTTTGGCCGCTGTGTGACAGAGTGTTGGACTAGATGGGCCATTGGCCTGATTCAACATTGGCTTCTCTTATGTTCTTATGTTCTTATCTTCAGCCGGTGTTTGACAGGTGGGGGCACCCAGAGGTGGATGTCTTTGCAACAAGACAGAATAAGAGCAGGAACAGACCTTCTCTCACTAGGAGATGGTCTCCTCTACCCCTGGTCACACCAGCACCTGTTCCTCTCCCCACCGATTCCTCTTCTCATCAGAGTGATTTACAAGATAATGAAGGAAGCCCCTCGATGCATCCTCCTAGCACCTTGGTGGCCTTGGCAGCATTGGTTTCCCATTCTCCTTCATTTATCCAAGGGCTCCTTCATCCACTTCCAGGCAGCACCAGCTCTTCTTCTTGCCGGGAGAGGGGGTCTGGTGCTGCACCATGATGTGCCTCATCTCAAGCTCACGGCATGGCAGATCCTGTAGCAATGCTCAAACACAGGACAGAATATGTGTTGTTGAACTGTCGCAAACCTTCTACTCATAACTCCTATAATGGGAAATGGAAGAAGTTTTTGTCTTACCTCAGTTCAGTTGGGTTGCCTACTTTGGACTTAGTTACAATTTTTGGCTTCTTGCTGTCCTGTTTGGACCTGGGTGTCAGTTCTTTGCGCATGTATTTGGCGGCTATCTCTGCTCACCATCCCCCAATTGATGGCCATTCAGTGTTTACCCACCTGCTTACCAAGCAGTTTCTTAAGGGCCTCACCTGCCTTTTCCCTCCATCCCACCAACCTACACCGGCATGGGACTTACCTTTAGTGTTGGCCAAGCTTTCGGGGAAACCTTTTGAACCTATGGCCATATGCAGCTTGCAGCTCCTTTCCTGGTAGACGGCCTTTCTAGTAGCCATTACCTCTGCTAGGAGGGTGAGCAAACTGTCGGCTCTGTGCTGTGATCCGCTCTACCTGGTTTTCCACCATGGAGGTGCCACCTTGGCTCCAGATGTGTCCTTCCTTCCCAAGGTAGTTTCGGGGTTTCACTTGCAAGCTGACATCATTCTTCCTGTGTTTTTCCCAGCTCTGAAGGATGATGCCGAGCATTGCGTCCATACTCTAGACGTTAAAAGGGCCCTGCTCTTTTACATGGACAGGACTAAGGCTTTTCAGAAGTCTCCAGCCCTTTTTGTCTCCTATGCTTTACCTACGCTTGGGAATAAGCTTTCGTCGCAACGTCTGTCCAAATAGATTGTGGAGATGATTCAGCTCTCCTACCTGGTGGCTAAGAAGCCACTTCCAGGACCACTTCGTGCAGACTCCACACAAGCTGTGGCCACATCTAGCGCCTTCTTGAAGGGCACGTCACTCTGTGACATCTGCTACGCAGCAACTTGGGCCACCCTTCACACGTTTCTGAAACATTATGCCCTAGATGTGCATCTTCATCAGCGTTCTGTGGTAGGACAATCTATGTTGCAGTTGGTGTGTGTCTAAGGACCTCCAGCTCCTCCCTGCAGGTAGGCATTGTTTGCTTGTTACTCTCCCAGAGGTGTGATGCACAGAGACCACGAAGAAGATAAACAGGTTGCCTACCTGTAACTGGTGATTTTACCTGTAATTGGTGATCTTTGAGTGGTCATCTGTGTATTCACACCACCTTTCCTCCCATAGTCATGCACATTGGAGCCCTGCTCGTGACTGGGGAGCGGGCATGAAAATCCCTTTCACTTTTAATTGTACCAATCGGGGTTGGCTCAAGTGCACTATATCCCAGAAGTGTGAATGCACAGATGATCACACAAAGGTCACCAGTTACAGGTAAGCAACCTGTTTATGCGTGTTCAGTTTCCTACATATACATCACCTTTCTTCCCTCTCAGTTCTGTTTGTAACTGTATATTTTCAACCCTCTGCCAATGTTCATCTCAGTGAATATCTCAGTACCTTTTTCCTATATAACTTTTCACCATTATAAGCAGTAGTGTTGTAAAGGTTCCCACAGAAATATAGATACTGTTTTGAGTTATATGTCCAAGGGCGTACATTGCAATAATGTGCTCAGGACTTAGGTGGCTGGTGACTGTTAAAAACAGAGCAAAATGCGATTCTCTGGGTTTTAATAAATAATTTGACTGTTTAGGTATAACTTTTATTACCCAGTAGTGACCAGTTATGTGCATTGTCTGTGTTAATTTGCCTCAGATGCTGAAAAAACCTGTGGAACAATATCTGCACTGTTAAAGTGGCTTCATACATAAACACAGAAAGCTATTCAACCATTATTCTTTAGTACTTTCGTCTTTCAGTTGTTACACCATGCAGGTGCTTTCAGTTTCAAGGTTATAAGTAACTAATTTTCACTCAAAGCTAATATTGCAACCTTGAATCCAGGTCAAGCAGGTCTAATTCAGTGTTTTAATCTGTTTTGTAGGAAGGTAGTGTTGGTGTTTGGTATTACCTTTTCTATTGAAAATAAACTTTTGGTCCTTTTTTTGGTCTCATTGGTGCTATCACCCTATTTTATTTCTTTCTGTCTAGAGCTGAATACAGTCCAAACCACTGATGGCTGAGGAGAATAGTCCAGGTGCTTTTCATGATTTTGAACTTCATCAGTTGCTGGAAATCCTGGCATGGTCCTTAGCTCTCTTTAAAGTGAGCCAAATTCAGATGAAATGTTTTCATGAAGATGTCCTTAATGTTGTTTTTTCATAGCGTGAATTTGGACATGATACATCATCACAGTTAGAGATGCAGAATACCTTTTGAAATGAGCTTGCTGTCCAGATGAATTTGCCCTCAATTGTCTTTCTCTCTGCTATGGTAAATACAGAGAAAATGCTTGATGCCACCTACAAGTCCTCAACTTTGAAACATCTTCTCTTGCCAGCTTAAAAGTCAACCATAAAGTCCCTGCCCATTCAGCTGTTTTGCTCACATTTTAAGTCTTGTATAGTAATTGGAATTGGAAAAATTGTGTGATCTGTTTGAGATTTTCAAGTTAAGTAGTTATGCTGCAGAATAAAGACATTGGCCCAGTTTGAGAGTTGGCTAGCACTTTGATTCTACACATTTGTGCTGCTGCATCTGTGGTTTGGACTAAAGGGTCTTATTTTATAGAACAAAACTCAAGAGAACTCAAAACCGCATCTGGGTTAAATAAGGGAAATTAAACTTCAGGTTTATCTTTTGTGCTGCTCCTTTTGATTTTATCGTACTTTTATCATGCTTTTATTTATCTTATCTTTTATTTGACTTTGAAACCTCCCACTAAATAGTAGGGTAGAAGTTTCTGTTGAATAAGTAAAGGAACAATTACAATAGAAGCATTTCTTCTATCCAGATGCTTAATGTGCTTTGTTATATACAAAATGTCTTTGCAACCTCCCTTCCTTTTGTTGAGCCCTACTTTTGCTCTCCTGTATATTAAAATAAGTAAGTTAAAATAATGAATTAAGAAGAGCACACTTCATGCTTTATAATAGTATATAATATTTGAATCTTGAGATATGCTTTTTCAAATGATTTTGAAAGACAGAATTTTCAGGTGATCTGGAATTTACTAGAATGGGCTGCTAGTTTAAACATTCCAAGATACCATGAAGACTATCTTGCAGTATCAAAACCACCATTTTGAGTTCCCTAGGTCAATGGGTGGGTGGGTGGGGAAGGGATTTCCCCTCCCAGCAAATCTTTACTGGTCTCCTGTTCATAGCCTTCCTGAAATGCTAGTGTGATGTCACAGTTTATGACACCGCACTGATTAACGTATTGTCCTGACTCCTGAGTTTATATTTTCTTTCTCCTTCACAGTGTTTTTCTTTTTCTTTTGATTACTCATTCATTATGTGGATTGCATCATTCCCCCCTTCCCCCCAATGCTATATGTGAGGTTTGTGAATAGTAGAAAGTCACTGTCAGTTTAAGCATGTATGCACACACCAAGGATTGTGATTGCCATGGTCAGGTATGTATGTTATAAGGTTTGTCTTATTTAATTTCAATTTGTTGTGTCCTTAAGTAATTGAACTTACTTTCTTGGATTATGAAACTTTTGTCATATTTCTTACAGAAGGAGTTATTAAATCTGCAATTCCTGAATGTGTGTGCTTAAAAGTCTAAGAAAAACTTTTATACAACCTAAGTCTTTTGCCACACAGACTATTTGGAATGTGAATAATTAATTCCCAAAAAATTCAAAATTGTTTATTTTTTCATAAATAAATTATAGAATAATTATTATTCATTTTCAGGCCTTATAATCAACCTGCTTTGGCATTAACACATGTTTATATGCCATAGTGTGCATGTGTACAATAATTTGGCCACTGAGGAAGGCATTGGAGGCCAAAACGCATTTGGTCCTATTTTAATCTGGTGGTTCAAGGTTATCAGTTTAGAGATATTGAATTGTATGCCCTGTTTTATTGGTTCAAGGCTATTAACCTAAAGATATTTAATTGTATCATGTTATATAGATACATGACTCCTTAATCCACATATTTTCTGCTTCAAGGACAGAATGTGCCTGTGTTCTTAAAGTAGAGTTTTAGTGCACTTTGGAATATATCTGTATCCAGGGGTCTTTTGGGGGGAGCCAAGCCCCGCCCCCAGCTGGCGTCCCGGGGAGTCTTTCAGGCAGCCGAATGTCAATTTCAGCTCCATTATATCGTGTGGGCCATTGAAGTCAATGATGAAAACATAGGGTATATTCTGGGGGCTGGAGGGAGGGGTTTGAGGAGAGGCTCCAAACTCACAGGGTAGCTCATGGAGCCTCTCCCCAAGATACCCACCTAGTTTCAAGAACATTGGATCAGGGGGTCCAATTCTATGGGCCCCAAACAGGTTGCCCCTATTCCCTCCATTGTTCTCTATGGTGGGGAAAAAGTAACTTTTATCATCTATCATCTATCTATCTATCATCTATCTATCTATCATCTATCTATCTATCTATCTATCTATCTATCTATCTATCTATCTATCTATCTATCTATCTATCTATCTATCTATCTATCTTTATATATTTATATTATAATCCATTTCTTATAATTTTCTCTCACCTAACCTTTGGTTACCTAAGATCTCACCACTTATACAGCTATTTTGTGTGGCATTTAACCTCTTTCAGAGATGAAGGGACTAGAAACTGGAGAAGGGAGATTCTTGGGTGTTACAAGGAGGAAGGCTGAGAGGGGAACTGTGAGGGGGAGGGAGGGGAGGAGCAGCAAAGCGTGAAGGAGAAGGTGGAAGAATGTGTGCTGGGAAGAATGGGGGAAGCAGAGGCAAGGATGGTAAAGCAGAGATAGCATAAGGGAGGGGGGCCAGTGTGGAGGGAAAGGAATATCCACTCTCTTGTGTGTCCTTGCAGGTCCCCTGTTCCTAGCATTCTTGAAATGCTAGTGTGATGTCACAGTGATTAACATGTTCATCCTGTTTTGTTGGCAGAGAGAAATAAGCTATTAGATAATAATTTAAAACCTTCTGGATACATGAGGTATGCATTAAGTATTTGAGCAAGATACAAGAGATTTTTATAAGTATGCTTTGTAACATTTCAGTTCTGCATTCATATGGTTCAAGAATTTTCAAATGAAAAATTTAATTTGTTGGTCCTCATTTACAAAAAGATTTGGTGACCTCTCTGGAAACTTATTTATCTAGATGAAATATTTTTATCATGACTCAACAAAAATGTTGATCACAGTGGCCAAAAAATGCAAAAGATAAAAACAATACATGCATATTTAGCAATAAAATCCAACAGTTAAAATGATTCAAAAATGACACATTACTTGATGCTGCTCAAGGTTTGAGAAGCATAGGGCTCTTGTAACTTCCAGCACCATTGCTGCTTTCCTGTAAGGTCCTAATCTGAGTTAGTGTAGCGGCTTTATTTGAATCATCACTTAAACAAAATATTTTTTTCTCACCCTAAAAGGTGTTTTTTAAACCTGAAGGGGTATTTTCAACCTCCAATGTACCTTGTGTTTTAAAAGCAGCTGGCTATTGTTTGACGAGACCCTTTTAATCTGTGTATGAGGAATCCAAACTGAATGATACGGAGCTGTGAAAATCCAGTTACTGTGAGCTGTAATCTCTTTACTGGCTTTAAGTAGTTAGAGTAGCATTCAGAAACCCTCCAGATACTGAACTGCAGAGATACAGTAATCACCTAAACATGTGCCCAATATTTTGCTGTCAGGCAAGTAAAGCAGAAAAGTCCCAAACAATCATTCACTGGAAGTAGTGACCTCTTTGTTGTCAGATAACATTGAATTAAAACAGGGTTAGAAATGTATTTCTGAAACCATGTGACTGCCTCTCAGCACCGTAAATCATCTAGACCATAGATGAGAAGACGACATATATTGCCTCTTTGAAAATAAAATACAGTGATTTTGGCAGATAAACAATTTTAAAGAAGTGAAATCACATTATTTAAAGGTTAAATATGGGCATATAATTGAATGCAAATTACAACCATGGTCTTTTAATTGAAGTGTGTGCATTATATATTCCCTTTATTTGTTGATTCTCTATAGCAGACAAATTTGGAATTATGTTAGTGATTACACATTTCCATGAAAGGGTAAGGTACTTGTATGCTTTAGCCATTGGATTACCAGTAAAGTTTTTGGCAGTGTTTAACATGCATACTGTATATTTTAGTTATGAAATTGGGCATGAAAAAGAAATGAGTGTTACTGTAGCCCTTTGAACTTATGTGCTCCAGAGCTGTACAACTTGTGACCAGTCAAACTGAATGGAGTTCACAAATCATATATGGCAACTCACCATGGGATTGACAGATATTTTCTTGCTGCCTACCTGCAATGAAGAAGCTGAGCTGGGAGGAGTTTGTCAATATCTAGGAGGCTTGGTGTGTCTGGTGGGCTGCATTGGGCTTGATGGGTCAGAAGCTGTATTAAAAGTGATTGGCAGTGAAAGAGGTGCCATGGCTCAGTGGTGAAGAATTTGTTTGGCGTGTAGAAGGTCCCTGGTTCAGTCTTGAGTTTTTTAAAAAAACACCAGGTAGTAAGTGAAAGTCCTCCATCTGAGACCCTGGAGAGCAGGGTCTAAGTACTGGCCTTGATTGTCCAGTGGTCTGGTTCAGTATAAGGCAGCCTCATGTATTTGTGTATACGTTCAAGGTGTATTGAAAGAATTCTTACATATTATTGTAATAGTCCTATCACGTCATTGAGCAAACATGTCATAATCCTAGGATATATGATAAGAGGGGTGTCAGTTGATTAGTGAATGTACGGTTGGCTAGCTCATGGAGTTTCTTGTTGATGTTTTAGGTTCAGTGGACCCGACCATGCTGTTCTATGCTTTTGTAATCTCATGGTTGGCTTACTGTAATGCACTCTGTATTGGACTGTCCTTGAAGACAACTTGAAACTAGAACTGTTTCAGAATGTGGTAGTTTAGTTATTTTCAGGGATTGGCTGATGGGAACATTTCTTGCTTATTTTAAAACAGCTACATTGGTTACCAGCTTGTTTCCAAGTTCAATCCAGTTATGATCTTTAAAAGCCTTCATGGCCCCACGTAGCTAAAGGACCACCTCTTCCTATACATTCCCATGTGCTACTGTAGTTTTCAGGTTGCTACCTATTGTCAGTTCTCCGACTTAAGATAGCTCAACTGGCATCAACCATAGTGTATGCTTTTTCATTCATAGCTCCCACCCTATGGAACAGGCTCCCTGTGGAGTGAGTTTAGCACCATCTTTCAGAGTTTTTAAGATGTTCTGCAAGGCCATTTTATTTGGTAGGGTTTGAAGGGGGTATAGACTTCAGGCATTTTTATGGGGGAAGGGAGTTATTTGGTGTTTTATTGCATTTTTGTGTATTCTAAATTTAGATTTTTAAAATTTAGATTTATAAGCCACCTTGAGCTACAGGGAAAGGTGCTATTTACATATTTTAATAATTAAGAAAATCCCATACAGATTTAGGGCAGGAAGATAGTGCTGTTTTTGACTAAAAATCTTTCCCACAGCAGAATGAGTAACAGAACCAGGGTAAGTTGCAAACCATTATCTCTGCATCTTTTCCTGAAAAGTCTGCCTTTTAAAAAAAAGAAACAAACAAAGAAAGAAAGAAACCATTTAACTAAGATTTACTATTCTTTTTAGGCACCACAGTGCACTTTTACAAATAAAGGTTAGGAGCTACCTGAGTATTAGGAATTTTAAATTCCTTTTTTTAATACTAAACCTGTTCTCTCTCATCCTTCTTTTTCCTAGCTCAGTCTGGCTTTCTGTTAATCCCCAATTATTGTAACTGACTTTTTGTTCTTGAACAGTTACTAAGACTGAGTGAGGAAATCCAGCAAAGCCATCCATGAAGATATATGCCATAGTAAATTGGTCTTCAGCATGCCATGAGACTGTTGTTTTGCCTGTAGTAGAGTAACAGCGCAGTCCTAAACAGAACTGCACTCTTCTAAGTCCACATAAGTTAGTGAGTTTAAATACATGTAACCCTGTTTGGGATTGCACTTGGTGCATTTCTAGCCATTAAATTTCACAAGTATGTTGCTGCTTTCCTTTGGGTGGTGATCATTGTTCTCATTCTCAACTATTCCTTTTCACCATGAATAACAAGAGAATTTTTTAGTTCCTAAAATTAATTTTTTATTATGGCATAAAATTTTGTGAGTCGGGTTGTCAGATCGCTGAAGTAATAAGAACATAAGAGAAGACAATGTTGGATCAGGCCAATGGCCCATCCAGTCCAATACTCTGTCACACAGTGGCCAAAAATACCAGGTGTCATCAGGAGGTCCACCAGTGGGGTCAGGACACTAGAAGCCCTTCCACTGATGCCCCCCCCCAGCACCAAGAATACAGTGCATCACTTGCTCCAGACCGTGAGTCAAAGACACCTTGTGTCTAATAGCCACTAATGGATCTCTTCTCCATATGTTTATCCACTTCCCTCTTGAAGCCATCCATGCTTGTAGCCACCACCACCTCTGTGGCAGTGAATTCCACTCTTTGGGTGAAGATGTACTTCCTTTTATCCATTCTAACCCGACTACTCAGCAATTATTAAGGTGATTAATTACAAATAGCCTGATTACAGAGGAAAGGAAAATCCAACAGGTATGTGCAAGATCCATACCATAGGTGTGACCTACTGGGTAATGAATAGGCATAGCAAAATCAATAGTGCAAATAAAATCTGCCCTGAGACTCAGCAAGAAAGTTGGACGGTGTGTATGTCTTAAGTGCCATCAAGTTGCTTCCAACTTATGGTGACCTTATGAATTAATGACCTACAAAATGAGGTTTCCAGTTTCAGTGATCACCATGGCAGTCGCTTTCTCCCAGGGCTCTAGGAGAAGCCTGCCAGTGCCTACGGCTGGGTGGGGGTGCGATTGTCCACACCACCCCAGGAGTCCTTGGGTTGGACTCCTAGCCATGGGGTGCTAGAGAACCCCCCCGGCGCGACCAGCTGCTGAGGGAGGGGCTCCTCCAAGCCCCGCCGGGCCCGCCGTAGAGTGTCCCAAATGGGAACAAGATCAGCACATCAGAGCAAGTGCATGGTGATCAAGCGATTTTGAATGCAAAAGGACAATCGCTAAAAATGTGAGTCAAACTATAAGCGAAAATCACCTGCAAATAGCATGCTCCCCTATAAGAAAATGGGGGGGAGGGCATTTCCCCCTGCTAAGAACTGTTTACCAGCAATTTTAAAGCCAGAAAAAGGGGGGGCTGGCAGCAAAAAGCAGTTGAATGGAAATAAAGAGACTGTGAGAACTTACCTTACTGTAGAAGAGCTTCCAGAGACTTTGATAAACTTTTAATAAAAGTGAGCAATTCTGAAACATGGCACCGCTGAAGTACTCTAAGGATAAACTAGCAAAAGCTAAGCTTCCTTCCGGAAGTTCCAGCCCGTCAAGTTCTGTGCCTAGACAGGACTCAACTGTGGAACTCCAAAGGCTGTTTTCGGAAGCACTTCGCCCCCTGCTGGAGAAAATTACAGCTATTGATAATAAGCTCAATGCACAACAAACACAAACGGCTTTGGATACACAGAGGATTGAAAAAACAGAGCAGGAGCTTAAAGAGATTGGTTCCAATTCAAAAAGGTGAATAAAAACCTGCAGGCATTGAGGAAAAAGTGCCAAATCGAAGAGTCTCGTGTATTACAGCTGCAAATGGAAAGGGCAAGATATGTTTTGAGACTTCAAGGTATCAAGGAGGAGAAAGGGGAGAATCTGAGACAGATTGTGGGCAATTTGTTGGCTCCTGTGGCAGAGATGATATCAGATCAGCTTCAAAGTGAAATAGATACAGTCTTTAGATCGTATTTGGAAGTTACAATAAGATTCTCCCGAAGAAAAGTGAGAGATCAACTACTGAAAGAGACTAATGGAGTTACCTTGAAGGGAAAAGATAAGGATATTAAAGTACTGAAAGATGTTCCATTTGAGATAAGAAGGAAGAGAAGGAAATATAGAGACTTGGTGTTATTTTTGCAAAGTCACAACGTTTCCTACAGATGGTTGGTACCTGGGGGTCTAATCTTCAGATATGCAAATGGTAAAGAAAGCATAGACTCTGTTGAAAAGGCTTGCGAGTTTTTGCATCAACATGGTCCATCAGGAGGATTTACCGACGGAGCCAAAGAGAGCGAGGAAGAAGGAGATACTGGATCTTCTGATGAGGACTCAGACTCTAAATTGGGGGCAGTAGGCCCCAAAGCAGGCTATCATTTGAGAGGGAAAAAAGGGAAAAAGTAGATTGTTAATGTTCTCTGGAGTGCTTTAAAATATGTTTATCGTAATTCACAGTTCTCTTTTGAAGCTGAAGTTGTTGGTGAAATTTTGAAACGTTTTATTAGCTAGATGATCATTTTCGGCAAAAGTTAATTTGCATTTATGAGGGAAAGCAGTTATGTAGAATGTTGGTATGATCACTGTCTCTTGGGTTTTTAGAGGGTTTTCTTTTCTTTCTCCTTTAGCGGGTAGTTCCCCTTTCCTATCTTTTCTGTTTGCAGTTTTTTGGGTTTTTTTAGTATGTAGTTATTAGAAAATGCAATAAAAAATCCCCTTTGGGGGGGCCAAAAAAAATAAAATTAATGACCGACAAAACATCCTATCATTGACAGCCTTGCCCATGTCTTGCAAATGGAGGGCCGTGGCTTCCTTGATTGAGTCCATCCATCGCATGTTGGATCTTCCTCTTTTCCTGCTGCCTTCAACTTTTCCTAGCATTATTGTCTTTTCTAGTTATTTGTCTTCTTATAATTTGACCACATTACAGTAGCCTCAATTTAATAATTTTAGCTTCTAGGGTGAGTTCAGGCTTGATTCGGTCTAGAACCCACTTATTTGTCTTTTTGGCTGTTCATGGTATCCATAAAATTCTTCTCCAATACTATATTTCAAAGGAATTTACTTTCTTCCTGTCAGATATCTTTATTGTCTGACTTTCAAACTCATACATAGTAATGGGGAATACTATGGTATGAATTATCTGGATCTTGATCACTAACAACACTTCCTTAACACTTAAGAATCTAGCTCCTGGATAGCCCAGAAAAGCCCAGTCTCATTGGATCTTGGAAGCTAAGCAGGACCAACACTGGCAAGTACTTGGATGGGAGACCTCCAAGGAATACCAGGGCCAGGATGCAGAGGCAGGCAATAGCAAACCAGCTCTCTGAAATGTCCAAGCCCCACTAGGGGTCGCCAGAAGTCAACCATGACTTCCAGGTGCACGTGCGCGCACACACACACACACACCAAAAATGTTAAAAAAGAAGAAGAATCTAGCTCCTTCATGGCTGCCCTCCTGAGTCTCAATCTCCTTCTGATTTTGGTTGATGATGAAGCCAAGGAATAGACCATCTTTAACAATAACATTTTTTTCATCATCAACCTTAAAGCTGTATAATTACCTAGTAGTCATTACTTTTGTCTTGTAGATGTTTAGCTGTAATCCTGCTTTGGCACTTTCTACTTTAACCTTTATCAGGAGTTGTTTCAGATCTTTAGTATTTTCTGCCAGTAATGTGGTGTTTTCTGCATATCTCAAATTGTTAATGTTTCTTTCACCAATTTTCACTCTGCCTTCATCTAACTCCAATCCAGCTTTTCTTATGATATGTTCTGCATATAGACTGAAGAGATAGGGAGACGAAATACATCCTTGTCTGACAATTTTGCTAACTGGGAACAATTCTGTTTCTCCACATTCTGTCCTAATAGTAGCCTTTTGTTCAGATTATAGGATGTGCATCAAAACAATGAGATGTTGTGGCACACCCATTTCTTTTAAAGCCAGCCATAACTTTTCATGATCCGCACAGTCAAAAGCTTTGCTACTATTTATGAAACACAAGCTGATTATCTTCTGAAATTCTCTCATATGTAAATTAGCAATAGGATCTCTATTGCTCTATTGCCTCTTGCTTTTCTGAATCCAGCTTGAACATCCAGCATTTCTTGTTCCATATATGGTAACAGTCTTTGTTGTAAGATTTTGAGCATCACTTTACTTGCTTGAGAAATTATTGCGATGGTCTGATAGTTGCTGCAATCTTTGATGTCTCCTTTTTTGGAACTGGAATGCAGATAGAAGGTTTCCAATCTGTGAGCCATTGCTTTGTTTTCCATATTTGTTGGTGTATTCTTGTTAAGATTTTGATGAACTTCATTTCTGTGGCTTGAAATACCTCTATTGATATCCCATCTACTCCTCTTGATTTGTTTCTCTCGGTTGTTTTAAGTGCAGCTTAAGGTGGACTTTAAATAAATAAAATCCCCTGAAGAGAGTCAGTGGGTTGCATCCAACCAACCATGAGCAGACCATATTTGCAGAAAAGGTCTTTGTCACTTCCCTACCGCAGCTGCTTACACTTATATTCTGTATTGCTGATGAATGTTGGGGGAGACTAAGAACTGGCATTGTCTCTAGTGCTTGGATTCAACAGCAAGCAGCTGGAATTGGTAGAAATTGCCCTTCTCTGCTTTTGCTTGAATTCTTCTGTGACTTGAAGCAAAAGTGAGTAAGGGGATTCTTCCTGATCCCTTTTCCTTTTATATCTTGCTCTGTTCCCAAGAATGTTGCCCCCTCCACTTTTTTGGAAGAGGCATGCAGAGGACTGTAATAGGAAGCAGTAAAGGCCTTTCTGTAAACTTGTTCTATTTTTTGTTGGTTGGATCCAACCACATTCTGTAGTACACTAGCTTTCTATAGGATTCATTGAGACCAAATTCCACAGGGTCAGCTTTGCTAATGAATCTCAATTGTTGGTTTCATATTGAGATCTATTTTTTATGAGATATGGTGATTGTTAAGGTCTGCTACACAATGTTCTGGGAGACTAAAGTGTTCCCTTCTGTCTGTTATCGATGCCCAATTTGTGTTCCATTTCTCTACTTGCATGGATACAGTTTATCATATGTAAATGACAGGAGAGAATTGTTAACAGATGATGGTGCACATAATTTTAGAAGAAGATATGTAGGCAAATGAGTCCTCAGTGGTTTGGCTGGTGATGTACTCTGTACATCAGGTCTTGTTGCTGAGGTTTATTCTGTGTTTGTATCCCCATCAGGCTGCTTATTGTTTCTTGTGAGTAGCTCCTTTACAGTGGGATACTTTCTGAAAGCAAGGACAACTGTCCTATCCAATACATGGATGGGAATCATAATCTTCTTCTATGTCTTCTGTGGAGCCTTCTTCTTTCGCTCCCCCCCCACCCATGAACTACCTGGTAGTTAGTGGTCTCTGCCACAAGATGGAGAAGCTAAAGCAGTTCTATCATACGGCTTGGCTGTGGATTGTGTAATATGCTTAGGCAGGTAGTAGTGACTGTTTGGTTTCTGAAACAAGGTGGTGTTTTTAATCTTTTTATGTAACTGTACAGTGGTGGATCTGGTACATGTAGTGGCTGAAAGCATTTTTTTGGTCTAGTCGTAACATTACCATTGATAGGAAGACATAAGCCATATCTGATTACTTTGATTTTTAAAAGTTTTTTTTCTCTCCCTTGTTGGCTGTTTTATCTATGAAATTCCAATTATTTTTTAAAAACATTGCCCTATCAGCGGGGCCTTCAGAAAAGCCCTCAGATTTGCAGAAGAACCTGAAAATTTACAAGCAAAGGAGGGAGGATTTAAATTCCTCCAAAAGAGAGGACTGTACAGACAACGTGCACTAACCATGAGAGGAGAAGGAAGTGAGAGACAGCGGAGCCTGGGAATCCAACACCACTGCCAGCCCTGTCACCACTGTGTCTCCTCTGCAGGCTGACAGTCAGGAGCTGCTGGGGTTGCTGTGCCCTCTGCCACTTGAGCCGGGTGGGTGGGGGGGCACTTTCTGCTCCCTCACCACCAAGGCAGGTATGCGGTGGCTGGGTGGGCAGACAAAGAGGAGAACCAAAGCCTCCACAGCCTCCTTTACTGCCTTTGACTGGCCAGTCCACCAAGTGAGGAGAGGAGGATGGGCTGCTGTGGCACTGGAAGCTGGCAGGCAGAACGGTAGCTGGCCAGGGGACTAGTGAGTGAGTGAGGAATTCGCTGCCACTGGGACTCTCCCTCTTTTTCTGAATTTCTCATGGGTCCAGGCTTGTAGTAGAGCTATTTTTTTTACCAAGTAATAACACATCTTACACTGCACTGTCTATCAGAGTTTTGCCTTCCTTTTATCAGATGAGTCACAGAAAATTGATCTCACTGAGCAGTAATTGTGTGTGTATACTACTTCTTGTTTCTGTGTGTGTCAAGTGAGTCTTCCATAGCGTGGGCCAGGATTAACCTAAAGAGCCTAAATAAGGAAGCTGGCCAGCAGGACGCTGTATCAGTCTGTCAAAGACTGAAGAAGCAACCAGTCATCCAAGGCTGCCTCATATATGCCATTGTATATGTTGAGAGATTATCACTGTCTAGGAAAAAAAGGTGTTTGCACATGTCTAAAGAATATTTATTTTGATCTATGATCTCTGCAACATGTGTAATTTATTTATTTAGTTAATACATCTGGGAGCTAAATTGGCTGACATTGGTCTTCTTTCCTCACTTTTATCCTCACAGGGTAGGGTAGGCCCAAGTTCACCCAGCAAGCTTCCATGGTAGAGTGGGGATTCAAACCTGGGTCTCCCAGATTATGGTCTAATGCTCTAACCACTACACCATGGTCCAGTATGTCTCCAACCATAAGCGAGATGGGTCAATTTACTCAGAACACAGTTGATTTTATTTTAGAAATGTATACTCTTCCTTTTTATTATAAAATCAAGGCAGTTTCCAAGTCTTGAAAACTTAAATTAAAACAGAATAAAAACAAGAATGCAACCTATCAGTAGCCATAAAAGTTAGTTACTGTTAGAAGCTCTCATGAACAGGAAGGACTTGTTCTGTCATCAGCAGCTGCCTTTTGCACAAGATGCAGTTTCTGAGTTACTTTCAAGTGTGTCCCATGGAGTATGTTATAGAAGTCCAGTTTAATATAGAACCATGTATCAGCATTGTTATGTCAGCAGAGACCAAGAGGGAAGAACGTCTCTGAATTCGTTGCAGATAGTAAAAAGCATTCCTATAGCGCAGTCCTCAACAGAAGATCCCATGGATTTAGAAGAATGTAACTCTATTTAGGATTGCACTGCTAGTAACCAGGGTAACCTACTTCTCAAAAAGCAGTGATGTCTTGAAGAGCTTCCCAAAACTTTTTACTGTGTTTACTGGAAAGGAAGAGGACCCTGAATGTAAGGTGACCCTGTTAAAATGTTATACGCACAAATAATTACTAGATGTAACTGTAACTTTTCTGCAAATGTAAGATGACCCCCTCTTTTTTTCATGGCATACCTGTGAAAAAACCTATTCCTGCATTTAAGGAAAATACTGTACTTGTTCCAGTAAGGTCAGATTGACCACATCTAGACTAAATGGGTTAATACTTCAGAGGTTTCTGCATTTCCACCTAGCATCTCTAGTGGAAAATGAGATACAACCATTTATATATAATTTCATATTTATATAACTTATTTTGAGTGCCAAATTTTATATACTTTATTTTGATTTTCTACAGGGCACAGTGTATTCTGTTGCACAGGTTATAAATATCTATGCTTTTATAAGTCTATATTTATGTGCATATTGATTTTTAACTCTCGAGACTAGTATTATGTGAGTATCTTATTTGAAGTTGTATTGTGTTCATACATCTCTTTGCAAAGCACGTATCAAAATATGGTCCTTTTTGCTTGTAAAAACATTTACAAAGGAAAAATGATTGCTTTTGCTTGCAATTGCTATTTTAATTAATTGAAATCAATTATTGTGCCACATATCTTAGTTTAAGGAAAACATTTCCTGCAAAGAATAATACTTATCCTGTCAGAGGAAATATATGCAACCTCCTGATATTTTCTATTGGCTTCCCTTTAGACTCATGTTTGCATTTATGAAATGCAGTACAAATATTGCTAACATGATTACTCTCTTTATTCCTTATTAAGTTTAATATTAGGCATAACAAAAATGAAAATTGGCCATAATTTTGTTAAAATTAAAAGGTTAGCAAAAGAAGCATTGCAGCTTAAATGCCTGAGATGAAAGGAGCTGTAAATGACATGTGATAACATTTCCATCTTGGACCTTTTCTATCCATGTTCATGTTTGATTATATTTTAACAGTATGTCTGTGGCACCAATATCAGTGGAGTAAAATCAGTTCAAACTTGATGTTATTGGTCTCACAAAGAAAAACATTGCCTGATAGTTCTTTGTGATAACCAGTTTTAGGCATAATTTGCCTTACATCATCTTGAATTTCCATCTGTGTTACTCTGATGTTCTTAAGTATGCTTCATGTACATAATGCTCTGGGCTATTTTCACTTAGCACGTATGTAGGCTGTGACTATCTTAAACTGTAGATGACATGAATAACAATTGTTTGAAGATCTTACCCTCTATCTCCCTGGATAACCTACCGTCTGCAAAGGATAAATAAGTGGCAGATAGCTTTTGTCATCCCTTATCCGAGCTGTACACTTGTAAGGAAGAGCAGGGATAATCACCTAAATCTAATTATGGGTTAAAAGAGGCCATGACTGTGATGTGGCAGTGAGACACCTTACTGTATCAATCCTGTTTGCATTAGAAAAATAAGGTTGTCATATTGATTATTCAAATTAGCTTGTATTGGCCATGGCTCAGTGGCTTATATCACAGCTGAAGCACTTGAAGAGCCCAGCTTTTCAGAGAAGACCTATGCCTATAGCATATATTATTTGGTATCGTGCTTGTTAATTTAGGGGTTTAAAGTGGAAGAGTTTAGTTCAAGCATTAAGGTTTTGTGGACCCTCAGAAATTGCTTGTATGTCATTCTTAAAACTAAAAACAGTTACCAAAGGAAGGCCAAGAAAAAAATAATCACCACTTAGTTAATATCTATGAAATCGAACTGTACAGTTAGCGTAGAATTAAGTTAACTCTTTGTGAAAAGGAATAAACAACAATACTTTTTATTTTGTAAGCCACCTTGGATGGGGTCCTAGAAAGGTGGCATCAAATTTTCTAAATAAAGAATATATAATTATTTATGCTTTTATTTATATAGCTTTGGGGAAGAAGGGAGCCTTGTAGCGTTGTGAGAGCTGGAGTAATGTAGTGGTTATTATGAGATTGAATCAAAGTCTCTGGTTTGAATGTTGTCTTTGCTCTGAGCTAACTAGGTAGCCTTAGGCAAGCCACTGCCTCTTAGCTGTAGCCTCCATCTGCAGTATGATGATAAGGATATTGGCATCCCATACAGGGTTGTTGTATAAGAAGGTATAATTTATTTAGAAAATTTGTATGCCGCCTCTCCAGAACTGCTTGAGGTGACTCACCACAATAAACAAATCAAGTAGACAATAAAGACCATCATATCAACAAAAACATATTAAGAACACTCCAAATGAATTAAAATATGCCAAAAACTGCCAACAAAAGCAAACCAGGGCATACAAGCACATAAAATGGAACTGTCTGTAATAATATTGATAAAACAGTCCTCAGGCTATGAACAGACCATAAAACCATCTAAAAAAGATGGAACCCCTAAGTTAAAAGCCTGGGTACAGAGAAATGGTTGGCCTGGCACTTAAAAGAAAGTAAAAAAACCCCCTTGTCTCTGTTCACCATCCTCCTCTCCTGTATAGTCTTGGGGGGGGGCGCACAGAAAGCAGGACTAATGTATTTGCAATGCTTTGAATGTGCTGAAGGAATTCATAAATGCTAAATATATCTGTAAAACTGTAAGACAAGACAAACCATTGATACTTTTCATCCTAGAAACAGACACATGTGTTTTGGGGTTTCAGCATTACATTTTCCTACCCCCCTGTACTTGATTTCTTTCTCCTGCACCATGGTGGGAGATCCATTGAGCCTCAGGTGCCTACTTACAGCAGCTTAAGGGCTCTTGACTACTCCAAGATGGTTTTCTTACCCTTGCTTTCTAACTGACTCTGATCCAGCACAGTGTTAAACACACTGAAATGAAGAGGCTTCTGTGTGCCTAACTTGGTACTGGTTTGTGACTTCAATATATTGATGGCGTTCATAGAACTATACCAGCACTTTAAAAAGGGTCTGTAGTGCCGGCTAATACTTTGATGTGAAACCAAGCTATTTCAGAGAGCTGCTGTGAACCTCCTCAGTAAAAATATTCAAAATGGGTCCATATAATTTGTCCCTATACAGAGTGAGCATGAGGTTTTTGTGGTGGATCTCTTTCACAAGAGGCATTTCAAGGTTTTTTTTAAACATATTGTGTGTACATGATTACTTCATAGCGACTCTTTTTCAAAAGTTAATTGCCTCCTTACTGTCCCCACCGTTTTCTAAAGCAGAAGAGGACATGGAGCATGAACATGCCAAATGTATTTATAGAGCTATGATAGCTTCTTCTGTGCATCTTTCGTCTTACATCATGTAGGGGCTTTTCTAGATCACCTGTTGCCAAATTTTCCAAGCTGTGCTCTCCTCCTAGAGTGAGCTTTCCCACAGGAAAAAGCACTGGTATAAGAAAGTGTACATAAGAGCAAGTATCTGAACAAGTGCAGAGTGGGTCAGTTTAACGTCCTCAAACAGATATTTTAAAAACCCTCTAAGATCACCTAAAATTGGCTGCAAAGCTTTCTTCCGCATGTGCTATATTTTCTCAGGACTTATCTGCTGGCTAAGGCTCTCTGCTGCAGTGACCAGTGTTGCACTAGACCAGTCAGTGAGAAATGTGTATTGTGCTGAGAGAAGACAGGGTGAGTGTGTACTTGGCCAGACTCTGTGGCTTCTTCAAAAGGATAATATATCTTCTAGGAATGTACATTCAGATATTTCTGGTCTGAATACATATCTGAAAAATACCTTATTGATTTTTTGGGGTATATTTAGGTATCCAGGTGATATTCGGGATTCTTGGGAATACTGCATATCAATTCCAAAAAAGTTTGGAAATATTTGGGCATACCCCAAAATATTTGGAGGTGCTGTTTTAAGGCTCCATGCCAGTTCTTCAATTCTACAAGTTTGCTAGCCAGTGGGAAGGAGGGGAGAGAATGGCAGCTCTCCCAGTCAGTGGAATCAGATGGGGAGGCATTTCTGTAAAGAAAACAAATATGGGGCCTAAAGTATTGTTTTTGCTACTGTCATAAAGTCTCCCCCAAATATCACAGGAACAAGAAATGTTAGGAAAGTGGATGAGTATATCAATTTAAAACAAGCAGATCCCACAGAAAAGCACCTAAATTGAAGCTCGTGCATGCTGTGTTGCTGTTGTGCCACTTCTTTTACAGGAGTGGGAGAAGTACCAGCGATTAAGAGCTATTGATTCTATTGGGCTTGCTGCACTGGCTCTGGTTTCTGCTGGGATTCTCTGGTTTGACCTTGGTTGTTTTGGGTTGCCACATTGCTGAGATTATCTGGTTTGATGTTGGTTCTGTTTGCATATGGAGGCTTTTGATCAGTGGTTATTCTTGTGTATTTGAGTAACGGTTTCCTTGAATTTTTTTCTGCATAGGAAGCAGTGAAAACAAGTAGTCCCAGGGGCATCTTGTTTAGGGGTTCATACAATTAGATTCCTTAGTCCAATCTTTAGTGCAGGTGCAGCACTAGGTCTTCTGCAATTTTGGTGTCATTTGGTTGAAAAAGCCTCTCCCCCCCCCCGGTCCTACATAGGAGACTAATGGAACACAATTCTGGAATCCTGGGCAGGGGAGCCAAACCTGAATCCCAAAATGTAATTGGGGGACCAGGTACTAGTGTTTACAGCCCTTCCTGAAATCCAAATCTAAAGAATACCATTTTAAAAAAGTTGTACATCCCTAGTATTTTCTGTGATTATGTGACTGCAGGATTTGTTATCTGATACGGAGTCTGGCAAATGCATAACAGACTTGAAAATGTTATGCTTTTATTAGTCTATAAATAATAAATATATAACTTCTGTATTTGCAGGTAAACAGAGATAATAGAATGCCCTTGTTTCATGGTAACCAGTGATGCTCTGTTTACCATAACTCATGTTTTGCATTGGTGGTGGGAGTGAGGGAAGAAAGATCTTTAACCTTAGCCTGTCCTGGCACTGTGTTTGATCATTACTGGTTGTTGAATGGGTGGTATTCTGAAGGCTGCTACTGTTATATTCATCTGTATCTCAACCTCCTTGTGTGGGCAAATTGCAACTTCCATACTCCTTAACACCTGTTGTGCTAGTGTAAATAGTGTGGGAAAGAAGCTGAAGTGTGAAGTAGCAGTCATTCTAGGCCAGCCTCTTTGTCCTACTAAAGGCATTTATTTTTAGCACTGCAGATTGCTCAATAATTTTTTGGAGTGAAGCATGGTAGGTGGTGGCGGGGGGGCTGCACTGGGAAGTCCAAAGTGCCTGATAAAGCCCACGGACCTTATGTTTGACAGCCCTGATAAAGCCTGGATGAAAGGAAACTTTACACCATAAAAAGAATCGAAAGTGTTTTTTCATCAGATGCTTTAAATACATTTGAAGACACACTGAACAAGATTTGAATTTGTTGGCTTGTCTTGCCATGCTGAGGGGGATGTTTCTAGGTCAGATCCAAAGAGCTTAAAGGATACGGATTGTAAGACCTTAACAAAACACACCAGAATTGATATACAGACTTGTACCTCTTAATCAACAGCTGCAGCAGCATTTACAGTGAAAAAACTTGAGGCATGGACTGAGGGCTTACCCATACTATTTGTGCAGAAGGCTGACCTGCAAACTTATTTGCCACATCACTAGGAACAGACTCTTGAACTTAAACTTTCATAATAGTTATTTTCTATGTGTACAGTTGAAAATACAGGCCTTATTTGTATATTCCCAGCTCATAAGGAGTGTTTTCAGACTGCTAACTCATGTACATAGGTATTGCTATCTCTTCATGTCATATATTGTTAAGGAACTGTTTCTGTGCAAGTTTCAAAGAAACAAGTTCAGTAAAAGGACAGAAGAAGGGAATTTTATTTTTTTCTGCCTCACATTCTGTAGAAGAGACTGGAAGCAAGGATATAAAGAAAACCACAGTCCCCATAGTTCTTTGTATTTCACATAGCACAGAGATGAGTGTTTATTCTTTTTCTAAATATTGGATGCAGTCATGCATCGAGTGAGGCCCATCAACATTGAGATGAGAAGGGCTTGCTTCTGTACCATGATCCTTGACAGAGCAAAAGCTTCTAGGAAACAAAATTGGAGCAGTCTGATTTGCAAACTCAATGCTGTTAAAAATATAGTTGGCGCCTGGTTTGTCTTAACTGCAGTATAAAATACTCAATTAGCATTCTCCTGTACTCACTGAAGTTTGAAATGTTCTGTATTTTGCTTCTGTTTTTGGCACAAGTTTACTGAAACAGGGATTATTGAATTTTTGCAAGTAATGCAGTCTTTGAAAAATTTTGTTTGACGGTGAGAGCCAGCACAAAAATTTAGGAGCCAGACTCATTTTTCATCCTTTGAGATTTCATATAAATGGCCATATTTTCTAGTGATTGCTACCCTAAAACCTAACCCTAAGCTGTTCAGTTTCTCATAACTTTATTAAAGCTCTGACAGAAATATTGTAGTATATAAATAAATATAGGGGTAACCCTGGTTGTCATCACCAAAACAAAAAAACTAACCTCTAACCCTAGCCTAATCTCTCCTGAATTTTTCATAATTCCATTATTGCTTTCAAATCTCCATTTAATTGAATATTTGAGCCAGTATAGAAGGCAAGTGGTTAAGAAATGAATTCATCCACCACCATTAAATGGTATAAAATTAAGTTTACATACAAAAAAGCAATGATAAGAACTTCATACTCATTTCTTTTTATGATATACAACAAAACATTCTGATGCAAAATCTTGTCCTTATATATATTTGAATTTTGGTTCCACAACATTCTATGCTTGCCATAATTGATTCGGCTCATGAGCTGGCAGTCAGAAGACACTGGCCAGGGCTGACTGGCTGCTTCGCAAAGTCCCGCCCCGGTCAGTGTTTTCCGCACAGTATGCTCCAGTCCTCCGACAGGAGAGGACCGTCTGGAGTGTGAGCGCAGGGACAGGCCCTCAAAGCTGAGGCAAGTGAGAGAAGCCCTTTTCTGCCCCCCCCCACACCATCCCCTGGGCCTTCTATGAGGGGACTAGGCCCAGAGAAGGCCTTTTCCGTCCCCCACATGCCATCCCCTGGGCCTTCTATGGGGCACTAGGCCCAGAGAAGGCTTTTCCGCCCCCACACGCCATTCCCTGGGCCTTCTATGGGGGCAGTACAGGCCTTTTCCGCCCCCCACACCACCCCCTGGGCCTTCTATGAGGGGACTAGGCCGAGAGAAGGCCTTTTCCGTCCCCCACACGTCATCCCCTGGGCCTTCTATGGGGCACAAGGCCCAGAGAAGGCCTTTTCCGTCCCCCACATGCCATCCCCTGGGCCTTCTATGGGGGCAGTAGGCCCAGAGAAGCCCTTTTCTGCCCCCACACGCCATCCCCTGGGCCTTCTATGGGGGCAGTAGGCCCAGAGAAGTCATTTTCTGTCCCCCACATGTCATCCCCTGGGCCTTCTATGGGGGCAGTAGGCCCAGAGAAGCCCTTTTCCCCCACATACTGCCTGCTGCCCCATAGAAGGCCCAGGGGATGGTGTGTGGGGGACAGAAAAGGTCTTCTCTGGGCCCAGAGAAGCCCTTTTCTGCCCCTCTTCCCTTCCTTTCCCCCTTTTCCTTTCTTCCTCTCTCCTTTCTTTCACTCTTCCCCTATTCATTCCTTCCTTCCTTCCTTCCTTCCTTCCTTCCTTCCTTCCTTCCTTCCTTCCTTCTTTCCTTCCTTCCTTCCTTCCTTCCTTCCTTCCTTCCTTCCTTCCTAGGACCCGTTGTCTTCCACCACAACGGGCTTTGCTCCCTAGTTGTAAATAAACTTTGTCTGGATCCAACCAGCTTTTGTTATCCAGTCTTGGCCAATTCATCTCCTTATTACAGATCCAATTCCACATGGCTTTTGTCCATGCAGGTCCCATAACCCCAAGCATAGACTTTTGGGTGGATTGGAGCACTTCCTTCCCTGTTTTGTCACTGGACATACAGGTTGGATACTGAAAATACTAGGCACATAATGAATTTGTAGGTGCCATGGCAACCTGGCTCCTGGGATTTGTTGAGCCCTGCAGTGAGATGTTTCAGAATCACCCTTATGTCTGTTTTCTTAGGTTGAATTCTTCATCACATTGACAAATTTGTTTGCAATCTAAAATGAGCAGTATTTTGAGTAGTTTTGCATCTGCTCAGTGGCAGCAGTCACGTATGGCGGCTGACTGTTAGCATGTCCACAATTTACTGGCTTTGTGAGCTTGTGCCCAGGGTTATTATAGGCAGATTATGCATCTAGAGGCAAAGCCTGAAAGGTTCTCCCCAGTAGGCTTGAGGCAACCAAGGAAAAGACCCTCTTTTGTAAGGTGTTTTTGGGGTTTTTTTGGTCAGGGAGTTAAATGGATGGCAGATGTTGGAGAGTGGATAGGGATAGTCATAGAAAAGCAGTGTAAAGTTGTACATGCTCAGACGGTTGTGTTGCAATTTAAAACAGTTTTGAGCATGGGGAAAAAGTGAACGATTTTAAATGATTCAAGAATGCAATTATTTGTGATTAAATTGTGATTTTAACATAGGGGCATCCTCTCTATTATTACTGTTATTGCTACATTAATAGAGAAATATGAGTTTCTACTACAGTCAT
Organism: Gekko gecko; assembly: GCA_029375565.1. Lineage (NCBI taxonomy): Eukaryota > Metazoa > Chordata > Lepidosauria > Squamata > Gekkonidae > Gekko > Gekko gecko. The sequence continues at coordinate 118,647,656 of JAPDNY010000008.1, forward strand.
GCAGTTTTAATGTACTAACTATATGGGTGTTCTGTATTTTTATCACTTAATTTGTTGCTTTAATGTTTTGCTATGATAAATTAAAAATGTGACACTAGGTATCAGTGTCTTCTATGTGTTTCCCTTCCCCTTCTCACAGCCATTAGTCTGTCTGCTCTGATGCAGTGGAGTGTCCATGACTATTTCAATTTTTTTTAAAGGAAGAAGACATCAGTAATATAATTTTAAAAAGCAGTACAAAATTAAAGGCCAAGTAAGATGAGATAAACTTGACAAAGGACTTTTGTTCTGTAGGCTGCAGGGACTGTGTGCTGTAGATAAGAACAGAGGATACTGTTGAGAAGATTATAGAGGCCTGGAAACTTAGCTTATTTATTAGTTTATATTTTTATTAACTTCAACATTGCCTTTCTACCTGTAAAATGTGTTCAAGGTGGCTTACAAAAAATAAAATACAAACAGTCCCTGATGTAACAAACATAAATGTTTTAAACAACTTAAATCAATCTAGACAATCTTGGGGTTTAATCAATTTATCCATCATCATTAAAAATAGCAACAAACTACCTTCTGGATTTTTTTTAAAAAAGGGTTTGGTGTCTTCCAGAATGCTTGTGTAGATGGCTCCAACCTTGCCTTCTAATGAAGGGAGTTCCACAGTTTGGAGCAGCAGCTGAAAAGACCCTCCCCTTGAGCCCTTGCCAGGGACCCTTCAGGTACTGCATGTTCCTGCGGGAAGGCCTCTCTTACTGATCTTTGCTGTCAGGTTAATATGGCAGAGGAGAAATGAGTCCTTCAGGTACTCTGGAACCAAGTTGTTTGCCATCTAAGCCGATACAATATTGGCTTTATATGCTCAATGTGGCAAGTTCTTCCAAACAGTCTTGAGGAGGAGTCTTACACGGAATTCATTAAAGTAGTTATTAGTAGTCCAATCTGCCCGATAGGTGTAGTAAAACATGAAGTATTCCGTCTCCCATATTGAACTTGCCTTTCCTCTAAGGTCATTTTTCGAAAGCCCTGCTTCAGGTGCCCCTGACATCTGAGAAAGGGCCTTCTTGGTTGTAGAGCCAGTACTTTGGAGACTTGTCTGACTCCCTCTATTGCTTTCTTCTACCAATGGGTGAAGACTTTTTTGTTTTGTTCGGTTCCTCTCCCCCAGTATGAGTTGTTGGCCCTCCTCCCTATGTGTGTTTGTGTGTTTATATATTTTCCCTGAATTGTTTAAATATTTTACATGAAACCTTGACGGAATGAAAGTGTCTAGTAAATTTTAAAATAAAATGCTGTTTTAATGTCGTAAAATTTTTGATGTAGAAATGTTTTAATGCTTTTATTTCATTGCCTTGGGGACCCAACTTGGGTGGAAAGGCTGCATAGAAATATTTAAAATAAATAAAATATTTTTTTCTATAGCTGAACAGTTGATCAGAGGGGACAGATCCAGGGGGGGCAGTCCTACACACACAGACTCAGTGCTGTTCTAGATATAGGTTATCCAGTATTTACAGGTAACTTGCACTGCCCTGAAAGGCTAGGGGTTGGATCCTATACTCTGTTGTGGAACAGAACTTTCCCATCTCCCCCTGCTACCTGATCTGCTCCTTAAAGAACTACTTCTGCTGACCTGTGTTCCCCTATGCTGCTGCAACATTGTCCAGTCTACCTACTCCAGCTGAACGACTGAAAGGCAGCAGAGCTGTAGTCCTGTCTTTCAGACAAGGAAAAGACCCTGAACATGAGGAAAAGCTGTTACCATTTGCTCACTGTGAAGAGGATTTGCCATTTTTAGTTGTTTTAATTTTGTTCCTAGAGGTGGTTCTCCTTTCCATCTAATATCCTTCTTTGAGATGGCAACCAGATCTGTACACAGTATTCCAAATGAGGCTACACCATAGCTCTGTGCAAGGGCATTACAATATTTACTGTTTTATTCTCAGTCTCTTTCCTAATAATCCTCAAAATGGACTTTGCATTTGTCACTGCTGCTGCACTCTAGGTCAGCATTTTCATTTAGCTAACTACTATAACCCCAAGGTCTCTTTCCCTAGGAGTTCAAATCTCTTATTTTTCTCTCTGTGTTGAATCCTTATTGGATCTTCGTCGTGGTCTCTGTGCAGTCCCACACATGGGTGGGGCGCCTGCGCACGACCTCGTTCGGAGAAACTTCTAGAGCTTTACCTCAGAAGAGCTTTTGGCGGGCTCTCCTCCCGCCCTGGGGGAGGAGACGTGCACTGCGCATGCCCAGAGCGGGAGAGAGAGCCGCCTCCCACTCAGTTCTTCTTCGACCGCCTTCATGTTCATACCTCGTTCCTGTCGTTCCTCCATTTACCTCAGCTGAGTATATCTTTCTTCGCTTTCGCTTTATTTTTCCATCTGCTTCTTTCTCTTCTAAAAAATATTTTTTTAAAAAAATCTTTGTCTATCTCTCTTTCCCCTCCCTCTCCTTTCTTTGGAGGGTGGGTGGGGATTTTTGTATGGGAAAAACTCAATTCTTTAAGGTCTGTCGTCGTTGCCCTGCTAAAATTCCATCCAACGACGGGCACGACCTTTGCTTAGTTTGTTTGGGTGAGGCCCATAGAGTAGATTCTTGCCCTCATTGCGTGAGTTTCACTCGTCAGGCTCGCCGTTATCGAGAGGCTAGGCTCAAAGCTCTTCTTGTTGAATCGGCTCTGCGTCCCACAATGTCTTCAGGAGCTTCCCAGGTCTCGGTAGCCAAGAAATCGGACACCTCCTCGAAGGCACTGAAACAGAAACCTAAGCGGGCTGAAGATAAGACCCCTTCGAAGTCGAAGGCCACGCCCTCTGCTTCGGTTTCGAAAGTGGACCCCATCGTCGTGACTGGGTTCTCGACGTCGATGCCGGCCCTCGCCTCTACATCCCATAAGTCTGCGGCTCGACAACAGACTCCGCAGCACTCCCACTCGTCACCTACGGGGACGATACCGTTGGGCCAGTTGACCAGATCGCCTCCGCACCTGTCTCCGCAAACAGGCTCCCGGTCTCCACGGAGGCGTTCCACTACCCCGATCCACACTTTGGACGAGGGTCTGGTTGTGCACCGCCATGTGCGGTCCCGATCCCGATATGGTCGTCGATGCCTGATCCGTAGGCAATCCCCGTCGTCGTCTGATTCCGCCTCTGACCACCAATGCTGGTCCTGCGATGACCGTCGGGAGTGTCCGGATGCGGCCTACTATTATTCGAGGTCTCCGACACCGGAGAGACACCGCTATGACTGAATCCGGCATTCGGAACGCGGAGATCAGGCCCACGCCCCCAACCGCCCTCGGTGCTCGGCATCTGTGGCCTCGGCTCATTCTGCCTCTCGGGAACAGCCTTCTGACCTTCCCAGAAATCGGGATGCCCCAAGGAGTTCCCCAATGGAACCTCGACACCGTCCTGCCGTCGACCATCCGGTCATCGACCTTGTCCAACCCCGATCCTCCTCTCCTATGTCGATCTCGGACAGGTCGGATTCGGCGGAGTTTGATCCCGAGGTCTCTTGGATCGAGGACGAGCCTCGACGCTCGGGGTCGATTTCACCAACGGAGGGCCCTAAGGCATTTTTGGAGCTCGTTACCAAGATGGCGACTGCCCTCCAAGTTCAGTGCTTTACGGAGTCCCCAGCAGTGACCGACGTCGTTCACCGATTGGTCCAGGCTGATCTTCCTCCGTCTCCCGTCTTGCCTTTGCTGCCTGTCCACCTTTCTATGTTGAAAGAGTCATGGGAACACCCGGCTTCGATCCCTCCGGTTTCGAGGCGCTATGATGGGTTGTACAGGATCCAGGATGCTCCTGGCAAATTCCTCCTTTCTCAGCCACCACCGAACTCCATGGTGGTTCACTCTTCTTTGAAATCGAGGCAGCCTGCTCGCCAGTCCACGCCCCCTGACCGTGAGGGTCATAAACTGGATCTTCTGGCCAAGAAGATGTACTCTCTGGCCTCCATGAATCTCCGGGTCGATACTTATCTGTCGTATTTATCTGCTTACGCATTCAACGTTGCAAATGCAATTCGCCCTGTCCTGGAGTTTGTTCCGGAAGAGCACCGTCCCACTCTCTCAGCTGCCTTGTCTGAGGTTTGTGCCATATCAGAGCAACAAATCAATTCCGTTCGTCATGCAGTCAATTGCTCCTCTAAACTCCTGGTATCTTCTGTCGCTCTCCGGCGTCATGCCTGGCTGCGGGGCACATCTCTACAACCGGACGTCAAGTTCCGTGTAGAAGACCTCCCCTTTGATGGAAACGGCCTTTTCCACTCCACCACCAACGAAGTGTTGAAGGCTGTCGATGAAAGTCGTAAGCAGGCCCAAAACCTTGGAGTCTCGGCTGCACCTTACCGTCCCAGAAACCGTTCCTGGAAACCTTCCGGTTCCAGGCGATACCTATCTCCGGCACCTCACTCCCAATGGAGGAGAAAACCGTACGACTCCCGTCCTCCTTCCAAACACCGTTCCCAACCCACCAAAAAGCCGCCGCAGCCTAAGCAGTCTGTTTGACTGTCCCCACCGTCTCTCTCCAACGTCGTTCACTCCTTCCGTCCGTACCCGCCTCTTCCCCTTTCTACCAGCCTGGGAACAAATTTCAACCGACTTCTGGGTCCTCACCATCCTGCGGGTCGGGTACGCCATAGAGTTCGTTTCGCCTCCGATTCTCCCACACTTTGTCGTCACGCCTCCAGACCCCCTCCTCGATCTCGAGGTTTCTGCTCTCCTTACCACGGGGGCCATCGAGGTTGTCCCAGAGGCGCAACGAACTCTCAGCTTCTACTCGAAGTATTTCCTGGTCCCCAAGAGAGACAGAGGCTTCAGACCAATTATGGACCTTCGGGATCTCAACCGTTACATTCGGTATCAGAAATTCAGAATGGTCACTCTGCAGTCGATCCTCCCTCTCATTCCACGGGCAGCGTGGCTCGCGTCAGTCGATCTTCAAGACGCATACTTCCATGTCACGATCCATCCCCAACATCGGCAGTTTCTCCGGTTCGCCGTTGGAGATGCCCACTACCAGTACAGGGTGCTTCCCTTCGGCCTTTCTACAGCTCCACGGGTGTTCACCAAGCTGATGGCTGTGGTGGTAGCCGAACTCCACCGACGGGGAGTCACTCTTTATCCTTACATCGACGACTGGCTTCTCGTAGCTCCAACGCCAACTCAGTTGCTCCACGACACTCGGGAGACTCTCTCCCTTCTCCGTACTCTCGGACTCTGCGTCAACCACGCCAAGTCCTCCCTTCAGCCCCTCCAAATCCTTCGATTCCTCGGGGCTCAACTCGACACCAACCTCAAAGCAGCTTTCCTTCCGGAGTCCAGGGCTTCCGACATTCGGGCGATGGTGTCCGCCTTTCAGACGTGTCCCCAACAATCCGCCCGTTCTGTCATGAGGCTCCTCGGTCACTTTGCCTCCACGGTGTTCGTTGTCCACAACGCTCGGCTGAGAATGTGGCCGCTTCAGCTGTGGCTTCTCTGCACCTTCGATCCTCTACGGAGTCCTTGACACACGATTTTGTCAATCCCGCAGAGCATCCTCGACTCTCTCAAATGGTGGTCTCAACCCGTCCACCTCCTTTCAGGGATGCCCTTTCGACCTCCTCCTCCCGAGTTCTTGGTGACCACAGATGCTTCCCTCTGGGGTTGGGGAGCCCAATGCGGAACGCTCACTGCTCAAGGGGCTTGGTCTGCTCGAGATGCAACTCGCCACATAAATTACCTGGAGTTGCGAGCAATTTATCTGGCCCTTTGGTCATTTCTTCCGACCCTTCGAGGCCGTGTCGTCCAAGTGGCTTCCAACAGCACCATGGCTGTTTATTATGTCAACAAACAGGGTGGCACTGCCTCTGTTCATCTCTGCAGCTTGGCGATCGACCTCTGGTCATGGTGCCTCGGTCACTCCATCACGCTCTCGGCGATATACATTCCCGGGGATCGGAATGTCGATGCCGATCGGTTGAGTCGTTCTGCCTCCTCGGACAACGAATGGTCCATTCCCCTCCAGTACCTTCGACCTCTATTTCGAGAGTTCGGTTACCCATCTGTCGATGGCTTTGCGACCGGCTACAATGCTCGATGTCGCCTGTTTTTCAGCAGGGGCCCCCCCCCCGTCTGTTCGGTCACTCGGGGATGCCTTTCTCCACACGTGGACCGGAGCCCTGTTTTATCTTTTTCCTCCGTTCCCTCTCATCTCCCGGGTCCTGCAGAATATCCGTGCAGACGGCACCTCCTGCATTCTAGTCACTCCGTGGTGGCCACGCCAGGTTTGGTTTCCTCACCTGCTCCAACTCTCCCGTCATTCCTTCCGCCCTCTCCCTGTTGTCCCAGATCTCCTCTCTTGGGCCCGAGGGAGAATTCTCCGTCCCAATCCAGGATTTTTCAGATTGACGGCCTGGAAGATCCAACCTTAGACTTCTCGCCTCAAGTTTCTGAAATCCTTCTGAACGCTAGGAAGCCTTCTACTCAACGTTCCTATCGATTCAAGTGGAACAGATTCCAATCCTATGCTTCTGATCACTCCTTCAATCCGGTTCAATCATCTCTCTGTGAGATTTTCTCCTACATCGTACACTTAAAGGATACTGGCCTTGCATACTTGTCCTTGCGGGTTCATCTGGCGGCAATCTCCGCCAATCATCCCCTGATACAAGGATCTTCAGTGTTCTCCCATCATCTCACCAAAATGTTCCTCAAGGGTCTCCTTCGAATGTGCCCTCCTAGGAAACCGTTGGTGCCTTCGTGGAGCTTGTCACTGGTCCTTTCTCAACTCATGTCTAAACCATTCGAACCCATGGCTACCACCGACCTCAGGTTAGTTTCCTGGAAAATGGCCTTCCTAGTAGCCATTACCACTGCACGTAGAGTAGGGGAGCTAGCTGCCTTTAGGGCTGATCCCCCCCTTTACCGTTTTTCACAGGGAAAAGGTGGTCCTTAGAACAGATCCTTCCTTTCTCCCTAAAGTCATCTCTGCCTTTCATCTCTCTCAGTCGTCTGTCCTGCCTACTTTCTTTCCGAACCTGACTGATGCCTCTCAGAGAGCCTTGCACTGTCTCGATGTGCGCAGAGCGCTCTCTTTCTACCTGCATAGGACACAGCCCATACGTAAATCTCCTCGGCTGTTCCTAGCTTATGCCCCCCGCGGCTGGGGGAACCAGTCTCTTCTCAACGTCTCTCTAAGTGGGTGACTTCCACCATAGCCCTTTGCTATGAGCTGGCGCGTCAACCTGTTCCTACCTGTCTCACTGCCCATTCCACATGGGCAGTATCGATGTCCACCGCTTTCCTGGCGGGTGTCCCGTTGGAAGACGTCTGTGCGGCTGCTACGTGGTCCTTGGCATTGACCTTCGTGACCCACTATGCCCTGGACGTCCGAGCCCAGCGGGATGCTGCCTTCGGTCAGACGGTGCTGCGATCTCTCTTCGCTTGACCCTGCTACACCCTCAGGTAGGACCCCTGGGTGATTTGGTTTTGATGATCACGCTGTGTCTTACCCAGTATTTTTGTGTCTTTTGCAGCTGCCAGCTCCCTCCTCCAACTGGTTCAGCTCTTGTAATCACCCATGTGTGGGACTGAAAAGAGACCATGACGAAGATAAACAGGTTGCTTACCTGTAACTGATGATCTTCGAGTGGTCATCTGTGCAGTACCACAATCCTACCCGGCCTTCCCCGCTGCTGGCTTCTCCAGATTTCCTTCTTTGGATTCTTTGGCCTTGACAGTGGTCGGTCGAAGGAACTGAGTGGGAGGTGGCTCTCTCTCCCGCTCTGGGCATGCGCAGTGCGTGCCTTCTTCCCAGGGCGGGAAGAGAGCCCACCAAAAGCTCTTCTGAGGTAAAGCTCTAGAAGCGTCTCCGATCGAGGTCGTGTGCAGGCGCCCAACCCATGCACAGATGACCACTCAAAGATCATCATAAGCAACCTATTTTTCTTGTGTTAGATTCAAACAGTACATCTTTACAATCAAGGTGTCTGATGTCATTTTATATGTATCTCATTCCTCTACTAGCTATTTTCTCTCCTGTAATTATGCTACCAGCTATGTTCACATTCACCTACTTTTTGGATCTCTTTGTTTCTTTTCCCACTTCTGCCTTCTCCATCGTACAACAGGTTTCCTTCCTGAGTCCATCATACTGCTTTGTCCAAATTCCTTCTCAAAACTTGTGTTTCAGTATCATAGCCACTATTTCATTTTGATCACTTTATATTGTAAGAGCATATCCTTTGTATGAGCAACTACACATACAGAGAGAATTTGTATGAATTTGAATTCCTGTGTTTTTTGTTTGTTTGGTGGGGGAGGGACCAATACAAGGGAAACAAAATAACAAAAGTTTAGAATCTGTGTAGGGGTCGTAACTGAAACCTGCTATTTTTTGACACGGTGCATAGATGACCAACCTGAGGCTGACAAAGTAAATTCAGCTCAGAGGTTGGGTGCTTTTTCTATTTGGAAAGGTATGGGAAGGCTTTGAAATCTTCATAAGTATTCTATTGCTGTGTAATATATAAGCTACTGCCAGTCGCTTTCTAGTAGATAGTAATGATTTATTGATTGAATTTTCATTTTATCCATACTGTTATCGTACTGCTATATAAGTGAAGCTTTGTAGTCATTACAAATGCTGATGTTTTTAAAAAAGAAAATAGTATTTTCAAATATTTTATGAATAACATATTCATTTTATCTTGGCTTGTTAGTAGAATTTTTCCAATGCATGTAACTTCTACATAGAATTAATATTACACATCATTTTTCAGTTTTAAAAAGTCATATGAAGTTTAAAGTTCTAAAATATACATGGAAATTATACTTATGGGGTTTTCCTTTATTTGAAATTAAAACTTAGTAAAGACTTATTCCTTCAAATATTCTTTTGCCTTATGAGGCGGCTTAATAAAGAAAAATAGGTTTTCTAGGAGTATTTGCTTAATATGATTGATTTTTTTTTAAAAGAACATTGTGTCTAATTCTTTTTTGTATGCCAAATGCTTTTAAAACAACAGACTGAGGACCTGAAGGAATAGAGGAAATGAATGGACACCAATGTGTCCAAATATCTCATTTTGCCTAAAAGCAAGTGCCGGCAGATAAATGCCCATAAAGGGATTTTTTTTCTTAAGCCCCGTGGATTTTTTTTTGCAACTTTTTGTGTGAGTTAGAAATGAAAACCATTCATCTAGTGCCCCAAAGAACGGCCTTATTGAATGGAATAACAGTGTAATGTACCATTGAAGGCAGGATTGAAAGTGATTATCTTGTTAACTCTTGACAGTTACCGCCAGCTTGAAATAGAACTGGCAGGCTTGATTTGCAAATGAATTACAGCTTTTTCATTTTGTGCCAGGATCATCTTTTTATATTCTGATATGACAGATGCTATGTTCCCTGCTTTTGTTTCTCTTCAGTTTTATACTTGCAAATAAAAAACAAAAGATTATGATAGTAATTTTATTTGCATCTTTTCTCTAGGAGTTTAGCCTTTGTGGAGAAGTTTTTAATCTTATATTTTTCAAGCATTTGTTTAAGAATATTATTGTTACTACCAGAATGAAATTCCATTAACTTTAAGTACAGTAGTAATTAAGTAAGTATAATATAGTTTATAAGCTTTCTGAAAATGGGAAATCAATTAGCCTTTTACACTTAAAATGTCAGCTTTAAATGTAATCCAGTGATGGTAGCATTTTACTACTTGTATCTGTCAGTAACTGAACAAAAGCCATGTGTTTTTTAATTTAGGTTTTGTTGGTTTTTTTGCAATAATTATGACAATAGCAAACCCATATTTTTACTTTAGTCTCCCAGCTCCTAATAGTCCTTTGCCTGTGCACACTGATAGTAAGGTGTTTGGCAAAATAAATTGCCAGACATTTTTATATGTATCTCATTAACCTTTAACACACTGTACTAATCCAGTGAGTTTTGTTAATATAAATATAGTGAAATTTAAACCAATATTTTATGGATTGAAATTGTCTATTTCTATAACCAGTTTCCCATGAATATTTTTGGCATGTTTGCTTAATGATTCTGAAACAGATCTTGTAAATTTTGTGCTGACGATATTTCTTTCCTCCATTAATTTTTATTCACCTGCTGTCAGTATTATGGCTTCTGTCTCTGAGCAGGGAATGTACTAATGAGCTTTTGTTTTTCTTCAGCATTTATCCATGAAAAATTAGTGGATAAAATAATAAAATCTTCAGCTTGGTTTATTTTCATGGCATCTGTTTGATGAATAAGAGAAATGTGATGGTATTACGTGCCTGTGAAAGAGAAAGTCCTGATACTTTTAATAATATTCTTTAAAATGAGGTTGGAAAATGTGAATTGGAAAGTGGTACCATGTATCATGGTGGAAATCAGTAGAACAACATGTTTATGCCCCTTTCTCAATTAAATCCAGTATCAATTGGGCAATGGTTGGCAAGAATTCTAGTATCACGTTTTAATACTTAGGGGTGGAGCTTGGAAAAAACTAACCAAAGCTGCTGTAGAAGCCACTTGGACTCCAGCATATCTACTGTCAGTTGTAGTCTGGATTCTACCAGGCTTTCTGTTGAGGAAAGTTGAGGACAGTTTTCGACCATCTATTAGCAGTGCTGCCTGTTTTTTGACAGCTGTCTGGGGTGTTGGTTATCAGGTGTCAAATGATCATATTTTATTCTGCTGCCTGAGCTTTTCCCTTTTTTCCTGTCAGGGCAGCAGAGGATGAGGTTCCTTAGATTCTCACACCTCTCCCCACACCACATTTTTCCTCCTTTTTTTTTGGCAAAAGAGAATAACTTAAAGCTCTGTGGGTGACATTGCCCACTACAGACAATCCCTGTGTCTAAGCGAGTAGCATTGGGTTGACGCAGCAGGCATTCTCAATCCTGACCTTAGACATGGCATTGGCACCAACTACCACTAAGGGGCATACCCTGAAGTCCTTTTCTAAGTCAAAGCCCCTGTCCTTCCGAGTCCAAGAAAGAAAAAGATAAGGACCATAAGAGCACAGCCTTTACAGTGGCTCTAACACCATCCCGTTTGACAGAACCTTTTGGTGTCTGTGGGCCTGAGTGGTTGGCAGTTGTTTCTGCTGTGCCTATTTTGGGGAGGTTCCAAAGGAGGTGGTGGCAGCTACAAGCATGGACAGTTTCAAGAGGGAATTAGATAAACATATGGAACAGAAGTCCATCAGTGGCTATTAGCCACAGGGTATAGATGGGAACTCTCAGTCTGGGGCAGGTGATGCACTCTATTCTTGGTGCTGGAGGGGGCAGCAGTGGAAGGGCTTCTAGTGTCCTGGCCCCACTGCTGGACCTCCTGATGGCACCTGGTGTATTTTGGCCGCTGTGTGACAGAGTGTTGGACTAGATGGGCCATTGGCCTGATTCAACATTGGCTTCTCTTATGTTCTTATGTAAGACAGAACACTGCCCCGGTGGTAACCAGGCACTGGGTAGCAGGAGACACAGAGGCAAGGCCTTAGAACCTGGAAGGTAAACTGGAAGTCCTCCTGACCCTCCCAGTGTTCTTACTTTCCCATGGCTACTGCACCACTTCCTCATGTTCTGGAATCTATGAGATCCTGTATGTGGACTGTGTTTCTGAGGACCAAATAGAAGACATTTCGGTGGGCATTGTCTCCTCCTCTCCATCTTCAAGAGAGGTCTCCAGAGGTCATTTATTTTATAACTTTCTTTCTTGATCCTGAGACTGTTCCCACTATGGCCCTATTTGAACTAGGGATTTTTCATTGAGATTGACATTAGGACTTCTATAAATACCTGCTCCAAGAGCACTGGGAGTCATTTTTGAGGTGCCGTCACCATTTCCTCAGTCCCATATACTTTGGGACCAGCATCATTGGGATCATCTGTCAGCCTACTCCTCATACCACTCTTCATCTCTCACTGCCATATCTCAGAAAGGGACATGCACACTTCCAAAAATCCACCATCCTTGGTGATTCTGTCATGCCTACCACATACCACTTAGTCCATTGATTTGTCTTGATATCAAATCTTACTTCATAGCACAAATTCTCTTAACCACTTTGGTACTGAGAAGCCCCTTCTGTTCAGCACCCTTTTCAGTGGCCATCTCAAAACTGAACACCTTCCTGAACACCACAGCCTCGGCCTCTATTAGTCACATCATCTCAAGTTCATGATGGCTTAACTAGCATTTCATTTTCAGTGAAATATGATCAGCTGAGCAATCCCATTTGTGATCCTGAAACTGAACACTGTGGCACCCCCCCCACACAGTCAGGCAATGATTGGATAGGGCATCTGATTCCTTTCCAACCCCCTGATATTCAATCTGAAACTGGCTTCACCCTCTGAGGATCTGAATCACTGTTCATAGCAGCTTTTGCAAAATGGCCAACATAGTGAGTTGGCACAATCCAACAGCCATTCCTTCCAGTTGGGGACCATGTCTTCCACCTTACAGATAATGAATCACGTGCCTCTGTAGCTCTGCCCATGTTGCCTGCCCTCCTGCAAGTCATCAGATGCTGGGATGAAAGCCTCTTCTGCTCCACCCATTGCTACTTGTCTTGAGGGCATGTACAAGCTACAACAGGCATCATATCCCTAGTTGTTCACATCCTACCCCCAACTCCATTGTGGTGGAGGTGGCCCCACATAAGAATAAGCATAAACTCCATTCCTCCCCACCAGATGTGCAAGGGTACACACTGGACAACATGGGATGCAAGTTCTGTTTTTATGGCCTGTGCCATAACATAGCCAACATTGCAGTGTGCATGCCACTCTGTCAGCACTGTGAGAAGATGATACCTCTACTGGACTGTATTCCTCAGGATAAGTGCCTTTTGGCTAATGCCCTGAAAGATGAGGCACTATGAGTCACTAAGCAATAGTTCAGTGCAGCCCATTACTCAGCAGGCTGTGGAGCAAAATCACTGGCAAGTACTATCACTCTACCGTACCACATCTGGGCAGCAAGGGCGAAGACTTTGCAATTTCCCAGGGGGGCTGGGGCTGGGCCAGAGGCATTGCTAAGTCATTAAAAGAACTGGGACCCAATGACTTCAAAGGGAGGAGCCAGTGACATCACAGGCCATTGTCACTATCTATGGAAGTGGAGCTATGTGGCATTTAGGGAGGGGCTCCCCAGAAAATTAGGGTGGCCTGGGAACCCCCTAGCAATGTCCCTGGGTTGGGTTAACCCCAGGAACAGGTGCCTTCTTATCACACTGCTTAGAATCCACCTTAAAATGCAGCACAGATTCTATTGCTAGGGACTGTTTTTCCACTCTGGGAACTGTCATTACAGTCCTAGAATAGCCTATCTGGGCCCAAAAACCTTATTGGAAAAACCATTCTGCATTTTCTTTGCAACTTTTTTTGGGCTGCAGTGTATTTCAACAGAGCCCATGAAAGTCAATTGGCATTCCTGGCTCCCATTATCTCCAATGGGCCTTCAAGCCTCTCCCATTATTTCCAATGGGCAATCCTGTCATTCCTTTTAGTACATCCCAGTTGGTTGCCCCTTTGAAACTACCACACCATTTTAAGTAACAGCAAAACAAAGAGCATGAACATAGAGTGCACATCCCTTACCAATGTTCTCTCTGAGCTGCACACAGATCAAAAGGAAATTTTAAAAGGCCTCTGATCTGCATGCTCCCCCATCTTGTTCATGCAGATGGGCTTACAATTTAAAAATGAAATGGAGATTGAAAAAAGAGCAGCTCACCCCCCACTACCATGAAAACAACAACAACTGTTCTCAATCAAGGATATATAGACCTAAGTAAAATACACCCCTCCCCTCCACCACCTGGCTGTTGTGCATCCTACATGAAGCAGGGTGATTCAGCAGATGCAAGCCAATGTCAGTGGTCTGCATCCACCATCTCACACAGAAGAACCAGAGCTTCCAGTTTCATTACTAGAGCTAGGGGTGCCACCCTCCAGGTGGGACCTGGGGATTCCCCTGGAGTTACAGCTCATTTGCAGACTATAAAAATTAGTTTCCCTGCAGAAAATGGATGTTCTGGAGCGTGGACTCTATGGCATTGTACCCCACTGAGGTCCCAGTCCTCCCTAGGCTCCATTCCCAAATCTCCAGGAGTTTTGAACCTGTATTGGGCCACCCCTCCCCCCATCCCCCAGAGGTGGACAGGGGGAACCTGGCAACCCTAACTAGGGACATTTTAACAAGGGAGGGAGGCAAGAGGTGGAAAGAAAGAAAATAGATGGGAAGAGAGGAAGGAAAGAAGGAAAGAAAGGGGGAGGGAGGGGAGAAATGAAAAGAAAGAAAATAGAAATCCGTCTCCGTAATTTATCCAGGAGTTCAGGGGAGAGTTGGTCTTGAATGTATGCATTTAAACTCTTTGAGGTTTCACCTGCCCCCCTCCCCCTGCACGGGCTGTGTGTGCGATTTCAGAGATTGTAAACTGCTGATTCCTGGCTTTCCTAATATCCTCTCTCTGTCAAGGGAAGGGGTGGAGGTCAACAAAGAACTCAGAAGAGTCTCCTCTTGGAGGAAATAAATGGCTCTGGTTAAGTAGCGAACTCGGGAGCGGGAAAACAACAGCAGCGGCACAAGGCTGCAGGAAAGGTGCCTGGGCACCCAGCCGCCCAGAGATCCTCCATGGATGCCGGCCTCCCCCTCCTGACCTCCATGCATGGCTCTGCAAGGCAAGCCTTGTGTGTGTGGGGAAACAGAAGAACAAGGGCGCAGGGCACCCAGCTGTCCCAAGGCCGGCAATCCTCCATGGATGCTGGCCTCCCCCCATCCTCATGGCTCTCTGCAAGGCAAAACCTTGCAGGGAGTGGGAGAACAGCAGCGGCATGAGGCTGCAGGAAAGGTGCCCAAGAGTCCAGCCACCCCAAGGCAGGCAAACTTCCATGGATGCCAGCCTCCCCCCACTTGCCTCACCTCCTGACCTCCCTGCATGGCTCTGCAAAGCAAGCCTTGCAGGGAGAGAGAAAAAACCTAGAAGAACAAGAGCACAGGGTGCCCAGCCTCCCTGAGGCTGGCAATCCTCCAAGGATACCAGCCTCTTCCCCCAACCTCCTCGCATGGCTCTCTGCAAGGCAAGCCTTGCAGGGAGTGGGAAAACAACAGCAGCGGCACAAGGCCGCAGGAAAGGTGCTTGGGCACTCAGCTACCCCAAGGCTGGCCTTAGCCAGCCAGCCTGGGCACTCTCTGCCTAGTGCCCACCACCCCGCCCCTGAAAACATCCCCCCTCCCTCGCTGGAGCCCCAGGACAGCTCCTTACCTTTCTGTGCAGGAAAGCTGAAAGCACTGAAAACATGTGCAGCCCCCAGCTCCACCAGGCCCAACTGAGGGTTTCAGGGAGCTGGGGTTGGGCCTTAGCTTTCAGGAAGCAAGCCTTGTGTTTCCTGTCACCCCACCTGAAGTCTCAGAAAGCGGAGGAAAAAAACCCTCCACTTTCAAAATGGGTTGGGGGTGGCATGGGGTGGTAGTGGCAAGACTTGTGAGCCTGGTTGCCCGGGGGGCTCAGTCACCCCTGAAAAATTTCGGAGGTAGCCTCAGCCCTCAAGCCCCCTGAAGTTGACACCTATGCTGGGCAGTAATATTCATCCCTCTGAATTAGGACTCTTGCTGTAAACAGCCCTCAAAAAACATTTAGCAACCACCATTTTCCTCCTGAATAATATATAAAGCAGCTAATAAATGTCTTTCCCCCTGTTTTAAATCATATTAGGAAAGTTGCTAGATCTGGTATAATGGCTGCCAACTGCCTGCCAAGTAGAAATTTAGTGTCAACAGGTATTCCTAAAGAGAAAACAAGTATCTTGTCCATGAGACAGATAAACCTGGAGACAGATAAACCTGGCCCCACTGCTGGACCACCTGATGCCACCTGTGTGACAGAGTGTTGGACTAGATGGGCCATTGGCCTGATTCAACATTGGCTTCTCTTATGTTCTTATGAGCTTCTGTGAAACCTGGAGGATGAGCTTCTGTCTTGCCATTAATCTATCGTTTTGATTCATGTAATTTGAAGGTTTAAGACTTAAAAATTGGGTTGGCAGAGTGTGATGCTACTAATTAGCAATCACAGTTCATCAGTAGTGAACATGGTATTTCTGTACTAAAATTATCCAGATACAGAGCATTGCTTATGACACAGAAAAGAGCATTAATTAATATTTATGCACAAAGTTTTATTTTCGTAATCTGTGCCATTTGTTAAATGTAATTTATTGTTCGTTATGATATTTGTGAGTTTTTAATTGTATGAACCATGATATAGTTCTCATAAACAAGTTTAATGTTGTCTGAGAGTTTTGTATGTGTGTACAATCATACACGTTATATGGATACTTATGGTGTGCAAACTGATGCTTCCTCACACAAGGTAGTGCTATCTGTGGAGTTACAGTTTTGTTAGATTCAGCAGTTAACTATATTGTGATTCTGAACAATGTAATTATGAGCTGGTAAAATTATTAAGCGTCTATTGCAGACCTTTATAGACTTCCTCCAACTCAGAAAGAGTATAATGCTTGTTTGTTTACCCTACCTATGGATTTGTGTGAGAGAGCTCTTTCTATTGGAAAGTGATGAAGACATAAGAAAAACATGAGTACAAAATAGGCATGCAAGACAAAGAGAAGTAAATTATACCTCTTTTAAGTATCAAAATAGATTAAGGCAGCAATCTACCTCCCAGCACACAATCAATGGAATGCTTCCATGCATTTTAATAGTTCTGAATCACACCCATTGCACTTTGGCTGCTAATTGTTTGAGAGACTGGTCTAGTAATTGTTGTGGAGGTGTAGTATTGTATAAAAATATAGAATTTTAAAAATCTGCAATATACACTTTGATGGTTATTTAAATTAATGTTGGCAATGGTTTTTTCTGCTGTCATGTTTTAAAGCAATTATCTGTGAACGGTTACAAATATATTGTTCTTGCTCAGAGTGAATTTTAATCAGTTTTAGCACTTTCTGGTATTAAGGAGGAGAAGTCTTACTATAGATTGTGCCTTCAAAAGCTCTTTATACAATTGTGACAATAGTGACTGATATTTTTGTAATATACTAGTTTAAGACTGTAGGGATCCAAATACTGTTTAGGCCATGGCTTGACAAATCCCAGGTGCCAGCTTGCCATGGTGCCCAGAAATTTCATTATATCACCTAGTATTCAAAAATTAAAATATGAAACCCTGAAGATTGAAATGATACTGGCTCCTAAATATTCAGGACTGGGTCCTTGAGCCAAAGAAAATTTGTTAAGGCCTGGTTTAGGCAAATGCCGTACCTTATGCTTGTTCAATGAGATTTTTTGTCTTTGAACAGCAGACCTCCATGCCATATCAAAAACCATGTTTGAAACTACCTTCAGTTTCAAAAGTAGTTTGCCACATGCATGAGAGGTTATCATTTTTAAAAAAGCAACAGCCTTGCAGTGGTTTCCCAGGATTAATCCCATGGTTCTTTTCATTCTGGCCATTCTGAGCAAGTGTCAACTATGTTACCTAGGTTATTTTGCATAATGCATACATTATATCTGTTCATTGGGAGGACAGATGCCTTGATAGTGACGGGTGTCACAAAGTTTATTTAGGACAACCTCAGCATGTCTCAGTTAGCCTTATGAATGTTCGACTACAGCATTTCCTCCTTTAGAACCTTGTGTTACACCAATATTACTCTCTGTGCTCCTTCAACTACAAATTGGATGAACAGACAGTGACACTTTTTCAATATTATTACATTAAACCAAGTGGATTTTGATTGATAACCTAATATTCAACTAATGCAAAACATCAATCATGGCAAGTATATTAATTATTTAATATTGCAGTCTAATTCAGAAATCAATGCGCTGCATGAGGGGAAGGGAAACTCACTGTTCCCAGAAGACTTAAGACAGGGAATGATTAAAAAAAAAAGACCTGCTATACTCTCGTGTGTTAGCTCGATACTAATCTTTATTCATTTGCCAATAATCTCTTCCCATTTTCCACTTCAGGACCATTTTATCAGTTTTGAGATCTATAATTGAATTAAGTCTGCTTTCAGCACAGAGCAAAAGGAGTTGCACAAATATTGATGAAGTCATGACAGGGACAGCACAGGAGACAGACCACTAAAGAGGACAGATTTGATACCATTAGCTGGAAGCTCCCTGTATCAATGACCTGAGTCTTGCTTCCCAGCAATTAAGTTCATTAGGACCTTTGGCACCACACAGCATAAATACAGGACTTGCATTCTCTCAATAATGCATGATGCGGTGCAGTAACTTTTGATTATTATTTTAAGCATTTGTGGAGTCCAACTTTTTCTGCTGGCTTTTTTAAAAAAAACGAAACTGTATAAGAACAGCTACGTACTTAGATTTTATAACATATTTTAAAACATGGATACAGCTTTAAAACAAATATTGCTATAGAGTACTTTATGGACCCTTGGGAAATATTTAAAAGACTGTATTAGAATTTGCATACGTATATCTATTGTGTTTGTAAATTGCCCTGATGGTGAGTAGTTTCTGTGATTGGGAGAACCGGGTTTGATTCCCCACTTCTCCACTTGCACCTGGCTGGATGACCTTGGGCAAGCCATAGTTCTGATAAGAGCTGTTCTTGAAAAAGAGCAGTTTCTGTCAAGAGCTCTCTCAGCCCCACCTATCTCACAGGGTGTCTGTTGTGGGGAGGGGAAGGGAAGGGAGTTTGTAAGCCGCTCTGAGACACCTTTGGGTAGTGAAGGGCGGGGTATAAATCCAGTCTCTTCTTCTCTTCTTCACAAATACTGCAGCAATATCCCAGTTTCCTGTCCTAGTTATTTAAAGCGGGAAGAGTCAGGACGGGATAACCCCATGCTGTTGATTCCTGGTTGCAAAGCAGAGTGCTGAGCCACGATGGTTTTCTGCTCTGTGCCTCAGGAATGGAGATCTCTAGTTGAAAATGTCTCTGGCATAGGAGGATTAGGCCAATAAGAGTAGGGCCCCAGGTGAATAGTGGTGATCAGAAAACGCTCTCTGAAAAGTGTTTGCAAGGCTCAGTTAGCCCAAGATGGCGTCCAGTGCCGATATGATGTTTTTATGTTATTTTATAGTCTGTCTTTCTCACAGGGATTCAAGGCATATTACACATAGCAAGTCAGTACAATCAACAAAATGGGACATTCGGTAATCATTGCTTTAGGATTTTAGAAGTCTGGGACCACGAGAAAGAACTGAAGCATAGCATAAGTATTGACATGACACAATAAGTGATACAGAGATTACATAACGGGATCCTATTACAATGCAATGATATAAACTCCAGTACCCATCATTTATCCAGGTCTGTTTGTGAACCATTTTGTACAGGAAAAGAAGAAAAGCCCTCTTGAATATTTCAGTTTTGCATAGTTTGTGGACGGCCAGGAGAATGGGAGCTTTCTTGATCTCCTTGGGATAATGATTTTAGATTCTCTTATGTATCTTTTTAAGTGAGCTGCAACATCATTATTAAACGTCTGCTCTGCATGTCTCAAACTTAACTTGGTGGTCTGAAGTAGATGTTTTCACCCAATCTTCCCACCCAACTTCACAGTATGGTTAATAATTCTGGAGTATTGTCCTTGCTACTCTATTTCGATATTCTTAAGTTGTTTACATCAGTTCCTTGTAGCTGTAGATTTTAGTTATTTATTAATTTTGTTTTTTCTCTATGCATGCTGTAATCCTTTCAGCTAGCATGAGAAATACACATTTAAGAACTGATTTGGTTAATTGTGGATAAACCACAGTTTTGTTAAAAAATGCTTAGCCAGGGTGTGTAAATATATACTTTAGAAAACCATCTCAACTAAATAGAGTAGCACATAGAGTCAGTTCTAGCAGTATGAACTCAAAATAGATTTGAACACAATTCATGAGCTCGGAATAGATATTAACATAACTCAAGATCAATGCTCCCTCTAAGCTGTGAGGTCTTGTGAGCAAAAATTCTACTTTGTGAACTACTGGCATTAAAGTTGTGAGTGAGCATTTTGGCTGCTGCATAAATTAGTTTGCTCTGGAACTATCTTTCTTGAGCTAAGACAAATATGTGTGAGCTGGAGGCTAAAAAACTGTGAGCTAGCTCACACTAACTCAGCTTAGAGGGAACACTGCTCAAGATAATAGCATAAATTTAATTGTTTTGGTTCTCCAAAGTGTTTCAGCAATTGGTGTGAGGCTGTAGACCAAGTCCTCTGCCTCTTCTCCATTCTGAATATAATCAGGGAAGACCTCCCCACAGCCCAAACTTCTGTGTATTAACTACCTGTAGACTCCCTCCCCCCCAGCAAATGCAATAGCAGCCTCTTGCATTGAGTGAAACTGTCAAGCTGACTGTGGGAAACATCTGCATGGCTCTATTCCAAAGCAACAAGGTTGCTGGGATCTTCATGTGGTTCAGTCAGACTTCCTTCAAGTGCCTGGGGCTTCCCTGAGCCTGGCTAAATTTTTGAACTCTGTTGTGCTATATTGTGTCAAATACATTTAGAACTAGACTACCCTTCCACCTGGATTAAAGATGTTAATATTAGTGTTGCAGTTCATGAGTGTTTGTTTGTTTAAATAGGTTTTTTGGGGTATGGGAATGTCAGCTTTCAAGGAATTTTTCTCTTTTGGTAACTTTTGGAAGGACAGAAATAGCCTGTCAATTTGCAAATTTTAGAAAAATAGTGTGAAGTAGGGCTGGTGCGAAGTGGGAGGGCAGCCTCCCCTGTATGAAGCAAGGCTGGTTGTGATCTCAGTGGTGGCAGTCAATGGATTGAATCTCATCAAGGCCTGACCAATAGAGCCGGTGGAAAAGTTCACATAAATTGGTGAATCAGACCTTTCCTCATTCCTCCCTTTCCCAAGCAGCCTGCTGTTTGCTCTTGAAATCCTCCTGTAAGATTGGGAGATCCTCATTAATTAAATGCATGACAGTACAGGGCAATGCTATGATGAGGGGAAATCAACCACTTCCTTCTCCCTGTTATGCAAGTGGCTTGCGTCTGTGAAGGAGGGAGAAAGAGGTGATTTTACCCGATTCCTCCTTGTTGCTGCAGCATCCCATGTTTGTGTGCATGTTGTTTGTTAGGTTTTCGTGATCATCCAAAAGGACTTTCAGAGTAATAGCAAGCTGCTTTGGAGAATGGGTAGGCAGAGCAAAATCCCCTCCACCAACCTAGTCTGTGAACTTGGGCATTGGAACTAAACCATTGGCTTGGCAGCTTGTCTTGTCTTGTCTGTCTTTTTCGGGGTATGTTTTAAGGGACAGTTGATCAGTGAACTTCAAAAATAAATGTTGTGGGGTCTTAAGCTAGCTGGATGTCCTATCACATTGCAAATCATTCTCTCTAATCCTAAATATATGGGAGATGGCTGTGGTTATTCAGTGGTGAGAGATATTTTATAAATAGTCAGCAGTTATATTGCCAGGGATCAGCCCAAGCACTGAAAGTAAGTTCTAATACTAAGGTTCTGTGGACCATATTAGTTTCCCTTGTGGCTGAAATAATTAGTCCTTTCACCTCTAGGGGAACATGACTTCATTTATGAGAAATTAAATGGCTTTTAAAGGAAAATGAATCTAAATGCAACTGGAAGTAGTGTCCCCTGCTGTTTTTAAAATGCTGTTGTATTTTTGTAAGGCTTTCACTCAAATCAAATCAACCAACTTTCCCCCAACTTTGTTTTTTTACATGCATGCATGTAATGGAGCAGGTACCATCTCCAAAGAAGCATTCCCTTCACTGCATGAGAGAAGAAATGCCTCTTCTGAGAAGAATCTTGTCACACAAGGATTTGTAATGTACTTATCAGTGTTGGCCCTCTGCCTCACTGACACTGGGAGTCTATGGAATAGCCTTGCAGTGGCTTACTTCATTCCCTCAGGGTCAGGGAAAGAGGGTGTTGCCCCGCCACCCTTTGGTGTGTGGGGTTCCCCAAGGGGCAATCCTCTCTCCCATGTTGTTTAACATATATATGCACCCTCATGCCCAGCTGGTGTGGAGTTTTGGCCTGGGTTGTTGCTAGTATGCTGATGACACTCAGCTGTACCTGTTGATGGACCCCATCTAATTGGCTGCTGCCCCATCTAATTTGGCTGAGGGATTGGAGGCCATGTCTGGATGGTTCAGACAGGGCTGGCTGAGGCAACCCATCAAAGATGGATGTCCTTTGGCTGGGAGAGAGCGACCTGAGATTGGGGTGTCAACTCCCAATGATCAGTGGCACACTACTAACACTGTTGCTGACCGTCAAGAGCTTAGGCATGCTCGAACAAAATATGGTGTATTATAAAGGAGAAGTATTATAAGAAAATTCCCAGATGGGTATCCCCCTTGGAAGCATTTATTAGTCCAGCCTTGATAACAGAGAGTAAAAAGATAAGCTATCAATTCTTGTTAAGCAGGGACAATAGGTTAGAGGAAGAAAAGTTACAACGTGAAAACAACTTAACCTGGTGGGAACGGATAATGTTACGAGATAGATACAACAAAGATATGTTAAGGGGATTCGAAGATCAGAATAATGAGTTGGACAAGATTTGGTTGTCTTTCAGTGATAAATTGATACAGAAAATATATAGGCTGTTATTGGATGAGTATGAACAAGATGAGTCTGTCAAAAATGTTATGATCACCTGGATGAAAGATTTTGGGAAAACGATAGAATATGATGAATGGTCTAGAGTTTGGAAATCTGTTCAATATATGAGAGCTATCACATATGAAGAGAATGTTTATAAGTTGTTCCACAGATGGTATTGGTCTCCGGACAAGGGTGCAAGATGCTATCCCGGTACATCTAGTCAGTTTTGGAAATGCAAAGCAAACACAGGGACTTTTTACCATATGTGGTGGACTTGTAGTAAGATACAAGGGTACTGGAAAATGGTGAACAGGATAATCTGGGAAATTTGGGATAAAGATCTAATATTGAAACCAGAGGTATATCTATTAAACATGATTCCGAAGGAATACAAAATACAAGAAATATATGTAATGTCATACATAATAACCGCCGCACGTTCATTGTTGGCCCAAAATTGGAAGTCTGATGTAATCCCCACCAAAGAAGATTTAATAAGGTATTAGAGGTAGCGTGAATGGACGATTTAAGTCTCATATTATCAAATAAAACTGGAAAGATACATAGTAAGCGATGGGCAAGGGTGTATAAATGGGTAGATAAGAATGTATAAGACTCTATATGGAAAATAATGTAAGATGGAATGTAATATTTATTTTGGAAAACGAAATAAAAATTTTCACAGAAAAAAAAAGAGCTTAGGCATGCTCCTGGACTCCTCTTTATCAATGGATGCTCAGGTAGCACATGTTGCCAGGCTGGCATTCCTCCAACTTTGCCAGGTCAGGTAACTTGCCCCTACCTCTGTAGTCCCGACCTTGCTACAGTGATCCATGCAATGGTCACCTCAAGACTGGATTGTTGTAACTTGCTCTATGTAGGGCTACCCTTGAGGTGGATCCAGAAATTACAGCTTGTCCAGAATGCAATGGCACATGTACTTATGGGTACCCCAATGATTGCACACATTTGACCTGTGCTTGGCCAGCTGTATTGGCTCCAAGTTGAGTACCGAATCCGCTTCAAGATTTTGTTTTTGACCTTTAAGGCCCTTAATGGTCAGAGACCAGTGTACCTGCAGGACCACCTCACCTGGTGTGCCCCCCGAAGAACTTTATGCTTGGGAGACCAAAACCTACTGGTGATCCCTGACTCAAAAGATGTCTTCCTGTCCTCTACCAGGGCCTGGCCTGGTGGAACATTCTACCTAGTAAAATCTGTGCCCTGCAGGACCTTGCTCAGTTCCACAGTGCATGTAAAATGATGTTCCATCAGGCATACAGTGGAAGACAGCAATGGTTCTTTACTTGGCCTTACCAATCCCAGCATGTGATCCACCCTATTGAGGGAGCGAAATCTGGTGTAGTGGTTAAGTGTGTAGACTCTAATCTGGGAGAACTGGTTTTGATTCCCCACTCCTCCACTTGCAGCTGCTGGATGACCTTGGGCAAGCCATAGTTCTGAGAAGAGCTGTCCTTGAAAGAGCAGTTCTTGAAAGACCTCTCTCAGCCCCACCTACCTCACAGGTATTGTGGGGAGGGGAAGGGAAAAGAGTTTGTAAGCCGCTCTGAGACTCGGAGTGAAGGGCAGGGTATAAATCCAATCTCCTCCTCCTCCTCCTTCTCCTCCTCCTCTCTACTCCATCTAATATCTGGAGGAATTATATTGTTTTATCTGTTTTAACCATTTTTCATTTTCTGTTTATAGTTGTACATGTTTGACTCATAATGTATACCACCTCGAGCCCTCTGGGGGAGGATAGTTTATAAATTTAATAAATAATAATAATAAAAAGCAATTAACAACACTGCAGCCCTAGTTTTTGTTTTCAGCAGTGTGATGTGTGTGTTCTCATAAAGATGCAAGAAATCAAAATTTTGTACCACAAGGTATGGCTTAATATGTAAATAGGAAATTCTGGGGCTCAAATCTTTAACTGCTGTTTTTAAAATTTACTTTCTACTAGTGGTCAGTATCTTAATTTTGTTGTGATAGTGGTTTCAATATATGCTGCAAACCTCTTTGAATGTCAGGAAATATAGGGAAATTTTTTTAAAAATAATAAAAAATGTCATTTAGAAGTAATGTGCATGCCCTCTTTAGATGCCATTTTTTTCCTGTCTGTGGGTTGGTAGAAAATAGTTGGATGGTTTTCATTGGGAAATTAAGCACTTTTCACCTGTTTAAAAGCACTTATTACTTTATAAATATAGTACAAGATCTGATATGTGGGGCACTGGCAATTAAAGCAGTTAACAGCCACCATGAAAGAACGCATATGTTTATATTTTGCTAACTGAGCTATAATGATATTTAAAAAAGCATCCTCCTGCACATATTTAGGTTTTTAAGAGTAGATACTAAAACATTAGAAAAGTTAGTTAGTGTGTGTTACATGCTGTTAAGTTGCTTCCAAGTTACTGTGACCCTATGAATTAATGAACCTCCTATTGTTAACAGCCTTGCTCAAGTCTTGCAAACTGATGACCGCGGCTTCCTTTGTAGAGTCAATCCATCTCATGTTGGGTCTTCCTCTTTCCCAGCTGCCTTCAATTTTTTCTACCATTATTATAGTGGGTTTTTTAAAAAAACAAATAAACAAACTTAAAGTTAAACATAAATAATATAGTACTAAATGATGGCAGAGAAAGGTTTAGCAACTATTTAGAACTTTTTCTTCTTCTGTTAACAGGGAGGCTGGAAACATCAAAACTGGATTAGAACATCTGGTAAGTTCTAATTTTCTCTTGAATATTTGCATCATCTTTGATATCTGCATTCCAATTGAACACTTTTGAATGAGCTTTGAATACCTTGAATTGAGAAAGTCAACTATTTCCCAGAGGGTCAGCTTACTGTTATTATGTGAAGGCACTTACATTTTCATTTATCTTATATTTCAAGGGATTTTAATTTTTTTAATTACTTTTTTTGATGTCAAGATGAAATAAAATGGGCTATAATCCTTGGATTGATGATTGCCTTAATTATAAACAAAAAAGTTGTTTGGTGTTGGATTTTTGGCGCATTCTGATCTAAAAACAGCAAACTTGTGTTTTAAAACCCAGTTCAAATATTGCATGCATAAATATGGCATTTCAGTAATTTGAAATCTCTGAAAGAAGTAAACAGCTTTGTTTTAGCATTGCCTTTATGTTATGAATTACATACTCATTTAAATTCCATTCAGCTCTAAGATATAAAATAATATTCTGAATGCAGAATAATTGTCTTAAGTAAGCATATTGGAATTTTATGTGAAAGTAGTGGGTTCTTCACCTTAAATGCAGTGCTCTCACAAGCCTGATATATATCAAATATATATATCATTAGTCATGAGAACATTAAGCAGTATGCCGTAAAGCTGTGTCATAGTTCCAAAGAACAGTAGGCAGAGTTCACCAGTATAATGGCTTTTGTTTCAGTTTCCCACTGAAGCCACTTGTCTCCTTCCCCATGCCTGCTCCTGAGGGTTAGGGAGTGGGTTTAGAGTTGCCAACTTTCAGGTGGTGCCTGGAGATGTCTTGGAATCATGACTGATCTCCAGATGACAGAGATCAGTTCCCCTGGAGAAAATGGCTGCTCTGGAGGGTAAACTACTCTGTGGCATTATACTCAGATGTGTTCCCTCCCTTCCCCAAACTCTGACTTCCTCAGGCTTCAGCCCCAAAGCTCCAGGAATTTCCAAGCCCATAAGTGGCTTGCATTGTAGAGTAAAAGTGAAAGGAGGTGTTTAAATCAAAACCTTTTAGTTGATTTTTTGTGTGTGCGTTACAAGTAATGACTCAAATTCATTCCTATAACTGTAAAATTTGTAACCCAATTATCCTGATGTGTTTTGCCATAAAATGTTCTTCAAATTCAAACTACTGCTGCTCATTCTCCCCCCCCCCATCACACTCATACTCATGTATTGTTATGCACTGGTGATATGGTACAACTGAGTGTAAATCCAGCTTGCCTGTTGTCTTCCCTTCTGTTAACCAGCATGTGGTTACTTTTATTCATGTCTTGAATTAGTATAGAAAGTTGAATATCTGAAGGTGGGTGAAGCGAATGCAGTTCAAGTGCTTCAAAGTTTGTACAGCAAGCCGTAGCACAGCACCTAGAGGTGCCACAGTGCCTGTGGAGCTCTGGCAAATTCCATGTAAACACTTGTAAAATAAGATTAACATACGGTGGGTTACTGAAAAAAATGTTCTTGTTTATTCTGGAGCTGGCCTTGCAATGTTGAAGAATCCGTCAGTTCCCTGGGTTGTTGTAAATAATTTTAGTTTGTTTTCCTTTGATTAAAAAATCAGAAAATTGTGAATCTTCAAAATGCCATTGTGGTACAGGATGGCTAAGGCCCACCAGCCTGTGACTGCATTCTACTATAGCTTGGAGCAAAGTCTGCCGGACACATGAGCTTCTGGGAACCCCAGGCCAAAGAAACAGACCACCTGCTGCTACCCATTCTGCCCTTGTTACTGGGAAACCTCTAAGCCCCCCCCCAACAACTGGAGCTCTGTTCTTCTCTCTTGATTGACAGGGTAGTTCTGGAGTGAGGTTTTATTCCTTAGAGGTCAGCCCAGACTGCATGATAGGGAGACATCTGGAAGGAGGCAAGGCTTGGGGGGAGCCTTGAAAGGAAGTAAAGAGTCAAAGGGAGATGGGTTTGGGTCAGGAACCAGACAAGGAGTTCTCACTGCCAGAGCAAAGACTGATTACCTGATAAAAGCAGTGCTTCTAACAGTCTTTGTAAATAGTTAAATAAGTTAAGATTTTAGTTTGAGCATCACACCTGCAAAAACTTGGCCTGTGCATATGTGGTCGTAGGTTAGCTGTCTCCCTGCCTCTGGAGGTTATCACAGGGAATCATGCATTTATTTTAGGAAGATATTCTTCATGCAGGCCCGTAGCTACAGTGGGGCATCTCGGTGCTAGGCCCCTGACTTACTGGCAAGGCCCCCCAACTTCCCATCCACCCCAGGGCCCTCAAGCGGTGACAGGTGCAGGGAAGGAGCCAGGTATTCCTTTAATTTGATAGCCAGTGCCCCCTAAGAAATTTAAATGCTCACTGACTTTAAAAATCCTGGCTATGGGTCTGTCTTCATGTGGGTCTTGCTGAAGAGGTGGTTTTCTGTTACAAGCGGTATAGGGAAACCACCTTTAACTTGGGCCTGTGGAGGATTTCAGGCTGTGGAAAAAGTTGTATAGACAAATGTTTGGGAACACTGCGTTTTAGTGAAGTACTAAGAATGAAAAGACTTTTTTCAGTGAATCTGAGTGACAGATTAACTGCGGTATCATTTAACTCCAATAGAGGTTCCTGCTTAGTTCTGTGAGTTGTAACACTTAATAAATGGAAGAAGTTATGGAATGCAAATTGTACTCTGTTTTTTCTTTTTGTTAATAACCAGAGTCTAACCTATAGCTTTTTCCAACTGGGAAGAATGATGTCTCCTTCTCTGACATTGCAGAACAGTGACCTGCTTGTCCTTGTGGTCAAGAAAAGAAGTCTGACCATTAAGTGTTGAGTTGCAGACTGTCATTAATAGCTTGTTAGCCCATCAGTAGTTTGTGTATAGTTACCGGCTTTCAGCAATGTAGACATTCCCTTGTTGTAACATGTTAATCAATAACCACCAACAGGGGCTGCTAAAAGCACTTTTTAAAGCTAGCTAGCATGTTTCATGTATCTTTGCCAGTACAATTATTCATGATCTTCTTTGAGAGAGTATTAGCTAGGCTTTCCCAACCCATGTACTCGTGGTCAAATAAGCTCATGTATAGACTTCATATATGATAGTACATTGTATATGTAGTGAAAATATAACATGAAATGCTGCATAGTTTTATTTGAAGAAATATAGAACGATTTAGCATTCAAAGTATTTTGTTTGTCTTAAACTTGAATTTTACTTTACCTTTAGAAGTAGCCTTTTTAACCATATAGTGCAATCCCATTAATTCACTGGGTTTACTGTAATAAATCTGTGTAGCAATGCCCTGTCAGCATTCCTTCTCACATTGGAAAGAGGACTGTGTTGATGTTTCAACAATATGTCTGAATCTCAACATGACCAGATCTGTAGGATCTTCTTCGTGGTCTCTGTGCATCACACCCATGGGAAACAGTACGCCTGCACTGACCTGGTTGGTGTTGTACAAAGCTCACAACAGGATTTTTGCGCCCTTGCTCCGGGCCTGCGCGGGGACCTCCCAACACGCATGCCCAGAGAGGCAGGGCACGAATATCCCTCCAGTTCTCTTCGGACTGCCTCGCTGTTAACAGCCTGTGTTGGTTGCTCTGAGAGCGTTTTTTCCTCACAGCAGGGATCTTTTTCTCCTCAGCATTTGGGTTTTTTTCCTTCAGCTTTTTCATTACTCTTTTGTTGGGACGCTTGAGAAATTCTCTTGCGAGATTTCTCATGGTCTTCGGACCTTGTCCCTTCGATTCCCCCCCCCTTTTTCCCTAAAGCTGTCTCTCCTGCGTCAGTTTATGGAAAGCCAAAAGTGGGGGTGCTTCAAACGGTGCTCTTCTTGCGGCAGCAAGTTAGCCCTCAAGGACGAGCATTCTTTGTGTGTTTTTTGTTTGGGCGAGAGCCACCGACCTGAAGCCTGTGCCTTGTGTGCTCGTTTCTCCAATTAAATGAGAAAAAACAGGGCCACTAGGCTGAAAGTGGCACTCTGGGAGTCGGCTCTTGCGCCCCCTACTACCAGCATGGAGACCGAGCAGTCGGGATCGAAGCCTGCAACAGCCTCGACTTCAATATTGAAGGATCTTTCAACACCGAAGCCTCCCCGAGTAGGGAAGTCCTCCTCCAATACGGGACTGGCTTCTAAAAAGAAAACGGGCTTGAAGACGACATCCTTGGTGTCGACTCCAGTGAAAAAGCCCTAAAAAGATAAATCTAAGGGGCACGCTGCCCAGACGTCAGGAGACACACGTAAGTCTCATGGTGTGATCAGTGCTATATCTCCAAGGGGCTCTGCTTTACATGCTGACGCATCACAGCAACCTCTTCAGACACTCCGCCCAACTACGGAGCCGGCGAAGGTTCTAGTGGAGCCTCCAGTAGAAATCTTGGACTCCCCACCTCGACAGCTGGACCCCCTGGTGTTGGGTATCCGACGTCAAGCCAAGCCACTCCCGTCGATGTCACCCCTTCCTACCGATGTCGACCTTATCTCTGACACCCAAGCTGTGGGTTCCCGCTCACTCTCTGTGGCTTCCTGGGCTAGTGACCATTCGGAACATCTCTGACACCATCCTAGAGGACGCTCTCGGTCTCCTCTTCGACCGGATCGATATGGATGGGAAGACTACGACCCAAGGTATCGACCAAACTACCCGCATGAACCCCAGGGGAGATATCCTTATGGCCCATCCAGATACCCATACGACCACAGGCAAGATATGCCGTATTGGTTTTCTTCTGGCCCATGGCAGTATCCACGGAGACCAGATCCTTGGGAATCCCACCGACATAGATCACGCTCTCCACGTCGCCCTCTGCCTTCAGCATCACTGTCGAAACCACCACCATCTCCTCCACAGCTTCCTGCACAATCTTCTTTGCATCAGCCATCGATACCGATGCCCCTGCAACAGCCCCCAATGTCGTTACCAAGTCAGGAAGTTGTATCCAGTTCTGAGCCCTCTCAAGATGGTTCTGATGAAGAGGGCATGGAGGATGATTTCTCTCCCATAGACCTGCCTCCGAAGCAACCCATCTCTGGAGACAGTCCAATATCACCGTCTGAGGATATGTCCTCGTACGGGGAACTAGTTAAGCGGATGGCCCATTCCCTTGGTCTCACCATTGTGCAGCCATAACCATCTGCTGCGGATGAAGTGTACGACATCATAGAGATTGATGCATCAACACCTACTGCTCTCCCGATGTTGAAACATCTCCTTAAGGCAGTCAAGACTCCTTGGGTCAAGCCATCCTCGGCTTGATCACATGTATCGAGTACAAGAAGAAGGGGCCTCCTTCCTTTACCTTCAACCTCATCCTAATTCGCTAGTTGTCTCTACTTCGTCCAAAAATAGAAGATCTAGCGCCATCCCTTTGGATAGGGAGAGCAAGAAAATCGATGCCTATGGTCGCAGGATCTACTCTTCCGCTACCCTGGGCATAAAGTCCTCAAATTACCTGGCTTGTTTTGGGAGATATGAATACTCCCTCTGGCAAAGGATGTCTGCCTTACTCCCTTCCATACCAGAAGACAAATTAGCCAAAGCCCGGACCATCCAGAAGGAGGGCCTTCTGGTTTCTAAACAAATCTTAAACACCGCTAAGCACTCCCTAGATGCCTTTTCAACATCGATGGCCTCATCGGTATCGCTTCGACACCATGCATGGCTTCGTACCACTTCCTTACTGCTGGATACCAGATCCTATATTGAGGACCTCCCTTTTGATGGAGACAGCCTCTTCCACTCATCCACCAATGCTGCTTTGCAGGAGTTAGACAAAAATATCAAGGCTTCAAAGTCATTAGGGGTATCTGCTCCACAACGATCCTACCGACAACGCTTGTGGTCCCGGTATGCTCCATGGCGTCCATATTCCACCAAGCCTTCTCCGGATAACACCTGGAAACCACGCCAGTCTCCGATTCCTCATTGCCCTCAATATCAGTCTAAGTTGAGGTCAGGAATGCAGCAACAGCAACAGAGGTCGAAGTCCAACCGAGGTCCAAAGCAGAATCTTTGACTCTCTACCATCAATACCGTCAGAGACAACTCGTCTCCATCCATTCCTCTCCATGTGGAGAACCATCACCTCAGATGCCTGGGTCCTTTCCATTGTGACCGAGGGCTACTACATCGAATTTATCGACCGTCCTACCCTCCCTGTCTTCCGTCCCACCCCTCCTTCCGCCATTCTTCTTCAGGAGGTCGACTCCCTCCTGAGGAAGGAGGTGATAGAGCCTGTACCAACGTCTTCGAAGCAGAGAGGTTTCTACTACTGATATTTTGCAGTACCGAAGCGCGACAGCAGGTTGTGGCCCATCTTGGATCTTCGGGATCTCAATGTTTACATCCGATACCGAAAATTAAAAATGACGACTCTGCAGGTTATACTTCCCCTTCTTTCCCAAGGTGCCTGGATGGCTACGATCGACCTCTGGGATGCCTACTTCCACCTCAACATCCACCCTTTTCACCGGAGATACCTCCGTTTTGCCATAGGAGAGTGTCACTATCAGTACAAATGCCTCCCCTTTGGTCTCTCCATCGCACCAAGGATCTTCACCAAGACCATGGTGGTGGTGGCAGCCCACCTTCGTCTCCAGGGATTCACCATCTTCCCTTTATATAGACGACTGGCTTCTGGGGGCGGACGACCCAACGCTCCTGAGAAGGGATATTGCTCTGATGCTGCACCTCCTATTGTCTCTGGGACTTCAGGTAAACCACTCAAAATCTCACCTGGAACCATCCCAGAAAGTGCAATTTATTGGAGCTCTACTGGACACTATCACCTGCAGAGCCTACCTTCTGGCAGACAGGGCTCAAGCCCTGGCCTCTCTAGCAATCGCCATTCGCACTTCTCCATCCTCAACGGCGTACCAGATACAGCGCCTCTTGGGACACATGTCCGTGACAACTTCTTTCCTCCCACTAGCCAAACTACGGATGAGGCCCTTCCAACTCTGGTTCTTAAGGAACTTTCGTCCAGCAATCATGCCGCAATCCAAATCCCTCACTCCACCTCAGGCCATGCGAGACTGCCTTCTCTGGTGGACTGTCATCCCGAATATCACAGAAGGTGCACCTTTCACCCTTCCTGTTCCTCACTACACTCTGATCACGGATGCCTCTCTATGGGGTTGGGGGGCCCACCTCAATGGCATCAGTATCGGGTGCCTATGGGATGCTTCCACCACAACTCGCCACATCAATTTCCTAGAGCTGCTGGCAATCAGATTGGCCCTTTGGGCCTTCCAGCCTCTCCACCAGGGCAACTGTGTGGCTATCCTCACAGACAATACGACAGCCATGAGCTATGTGAACCGCCAAGGGGGAATGGTGTCACGGAGCTTCTGTCGCCTTGCAGTCGAAATGTGGGATTGGTGCGTAGCCTCCCAGATCACTCCTATAGCCACGCACATTCTGGGAGTCCTGAAAGTAGAGGCGGATCTGCTCAGCAGAGGTGCCACTCATCAGCACGAGTGGGAACTGAACCTAGCCTACCTCCAACCTCTCTTCCAACAATGGGGCACTCTGGCGATCGATGTGTTCGCCTCCAGAGAAAACAAGAAATGCATGCACTTCTGCACCCAGGGAGGAAGAGATCATCTTTCCCTAGGAGACGGCCTTCTATTTCCATGGGATGGAGCATTTCTTTATATGTTCCCTCCCTTGCCCCTACTCCTGAGAGTGGTACACAAGTTGGCCAGGCTTCGTCCGGATTGCATCCTAATAACACCGTGGTGGCCCAGGCAACCCTGGTTCCCTGTTCTACTTTGTCTAGCGCGAGGGAAGTACCATCACTTTCCCAAGGTTCCAGATCTTCTCACGACAGAAAGGGGCACGCTGTTCAACCCAGAAGTAAACAAGCTAAAACTGATGGCCTGGAGAATTCAACCTTAGTATTCTCTGCCAGAGTCGCAGAAGTGCTCTCCAATGCTAGGAAGGAATCCACTCGTCTATCATATAAGAGGAAATGGTGCAGGTTCCTTTCTTACCTCCGCTCCCCAACTGCATCACCTACTTCTGTTGGTCTTGACAGGATCCTGGATTTTCTCATCTCCCTTAAAGATCGAGGCCTTTCCCACTCGTCCATCCGAGTCTACCTGGCAGCTATATCTGCATACCATGAGGGTCTGGATGGCCATACCATCTTTTCCCATCCGACCTCTAAACAGTTCCTAAAGGGTCTTCTCCGACTGCATCCCCCTGTGGCTCCACCCACAGAACTCTGGGACCTACCTCTCGTACTCTGCCATCTCACCAGATGCCCGTTTGAACCGATGGCAACGTGCGAGCTTCAATACGCCGCCTGGAAGACAGCCTTTCTGGTGGCCATCACCTCGGCTAGGAGGGTCAGTGAACTCACAGCGTTACGACATGACCTGCCGTATTTGGTCTTTTTCCCCGATGGAGTTCATTTAGTGCCAGACATTACCTTTGTTCCAAAAGTTGTTTCCGAATTCCACGTCAACTCAGAGATTTTTCTACCGGATTTTTCCTCGCATCCTGACGGAGATGAACAGTGCCTACTGCACACCCTAGATGTCAAAAGGGCGCTTCTGTTTTATCTTAACAGGACTCAACCTACCAGACGGGACAGTACCCTGTTCATCTCTTATAGCCTGACTTCCTTGGGATTACGCATCTCATCCCAGCGTTTGTCCAAATGGATTGTTGAGACAATTAGACTGTGCTATGCCCTAGTGAAGCAGTCGCATCCTACTACTCTAAGGGTTCACTCCACAAGGTCCATGGCGACCTCTACGGTCTTTCTAAAGGGCGCATCCTTATCATCCATCTGCAGAGCTGCAACGTGATCCACGCCAACCACGTTCATCAAACACTACGCTCTGGACGTTCGTGCGCAACAGAAGGGTGATCTGGGTCGTCTGGTCCTTTCCGCTGCGGCTCACAGAGTCTGACAGCACCCACCTCTAGGTGAGCCACTGCTTTTTAATCTCCCATGGGTATGATGCACAGAGACCATGAAGAAGATAAACAGGTTGCTTACCTGTAACTGATGATCTTCGAGTGGTCATCTGTGCATTCACACCGCCTGCCCGTCCTTCCCCACTGCTGTCATCCTTGGCTGTTCTCATACATGGCTTTGGTTGATAGCGGTCAGAAGGAACTGGCGAGATATTCGTGCCTCGCCTCTCTGGGCATGTGCGCTGGGGGGTCCCCGCGCAGGCCTGGAGCGAGGACGCGAAAATCCTGTTGTGAGCTTTGTACAACACTGACCAGGTCAGCGCAGGCGCACTGTTTCCCATGGGTCATCGAGTGACAGATGACCACTCGAAGATCATCAGTTACAGGTAAGCAACCTGTTTTACTTAAACCCAGAGATTGGAGACATGAGCAGACAAGACCTGAAATACTCAATGTTCGCAAAAAAATCTGAAATCTGAACAAACACTGGGGGGATTAACCCTTGAAATAATAGAAGCAGCACATGTAGCTTTAAGAAAAGAATGCTCTTAGTGGCTGTTGCTAGGCAACCATGATGGTACTGCCAGCCTTCAAGCCTTGGTTTCTGTCAGTAAAATGTGGAGAAGGGGACAAGACCCTTTCCAAGGCTGCGTTGGCATTTGAGGGAGGGCTCATTGGAGCCAGGTCCACCAGCAACCATCAGCCAGCCATGTGACTTCCATGACTCACTCAGGCCTGGCTGCTTGCTGCTGTTCAACAGCAGCCACCCCAGAGATGCCAGTGTT
This sequence comes from Gekko gecko, assembly GCA_029375565.1. Lineage (NCBI taxonomy): Eukaryota > Metazoa > Chordata > Lepidosauria > Squamata > Gekkonidae > Gekko > Gekko gecko. The sequence goes on from JAPDNY010000008.1 coordinate 118,682,626, forward strand.
GTGTAGTGGTTAGAGTTTCAGGCTAGGATCTGGGAGACACAAATTCAAATCCCCACTTTGCCATAGAAACTTACTGGGTAATCTTGCCAGTCACTCAACATAATCTACTTCACAAAGTTGTTATGATAATAAATCTGAGGAGAGGAGAATGATGTAAGCTGCTTGGATCCCCATTGTGGAGAAAGGTGGCGCATAAATGAAATAAATTATTAGTAAATATAGCTGAAGGTGGGGGTCAGATTAAAAGGCAGGTTGGTGGTGGGAAGGAAGCAGGGAAAGGTGTGGATATGGGGGTTGCCAGGAGGATGGAAAGAGGAAATAGTGTGTGGAAGGAATTAATACAGGGGAAAATGTATCCCCAGTAAGTTCTTGCAGGTTTCCCACCTTGCACTTTGTAAATGGTTTTTCCAGGTAGAAGCTGCTAAGGGTAGGGAATGAGGGAAAGCTGAAGACAGGGCAGCAGAAAGGTAGGTTGGCTGGTAGGTGGGAACGAGAGAAGGAATCAGGACAAGGGAGAGAGGCTATGGGGGCTGCAGGGAAGTGATAGAAGAAATAGTGGAGAAGAGGGAAACGAGATGCTTCCCATAAGACACTGAGGGTTCTCTGCTTGTAACTACTATTAAGGAAAACTGTGCTCAAAACTGGCATGTTGCTAGGCTTCTGTGTATGCCTCACACCTCCTTTCTTGTGCTGAGCAATGCATTTGAACAAGGACTCTAGCAACTCATGTAATATGACTGCAGGTATGTGAGTTAACCAGAGAATCCCACTTAGTGGGGGGAAACTAACTCAGGATAACCCATATAGCTGCATTTGTATGGCATGGGTAATTGGAGTTAGTAGTGTAATTACAGTTCTCAGCACAAGAGAGAAGGGGGAGGATCAAGGAGCACCTGTGAGCATAGCAACAAGCTGGCTTCGTGCCTGTTTTTCCTATGTATGACAATGCAGCCTAACATAGATCTGATCGTGAGGTCTTTGCACTTTGATTTTAGTCATGTGTGATGGACTGTACTTTGTAAAAGCTTAAAAGTGCTAGACAAACAGTTGAAGGACTGTGCAGGGTTAATTCTTCACAGAAACAGAGAGCCTTGAGTGACAGGCTGCTGCAAGCAATCTGATTTGTTAGCATCAGCTGAGCAGAGAAAGACTTCACAGCTGAATGCTGAGGAGGAGAATTCATTTGGAATTCAGCCTGACTGAGAGCAGTTTAACACATACAAGAGAACTGAGGAAAATTGGCAAGGACTAGTGGGTAGTTAGATGGAAGCTCCCATTTGAGCCAAAGAAAGGGATCTTCTAGTGAGAGCAGAATTTCTCTACCCAGTCAAACAGGGAGTTAGCTCTGAACACTGCAAAGATCCCTGGTCTGATGTGGTTAGAAACTGCCTTTGAAGACCTTAAGAGTCAGTTAAAAACTCAATATGAGTATTGGTGTTTCAAGAAAAGGGGTCTGAATACTGGAAAGAGTGTACCAGCCTTCTGGAAACCAAAAGAGTCAGAGAATACTCAAAGAAAGTGGTAATGTGTTTGGGAAAACACTGGGACAAAAGCCTCTCAACATAAAAAAATTAAGTAACTCTGAGTAGATGAAGAAACTCTCATTAGCCTGAAACATAAAAACTAAAGTCTGTGCATGTACTGGTTTTGCCTCAGAAAATCCAACCCCTTATTTCACCTGACTTTTCCCCTCTATGTTAAATAAAATATTTTCTTATTTTTGAATTTCAAAATGCCTCACATGCCATTTAAGTTGTTTAAGTTAAAGGGGGCTCCTGATCCTTCCTTCAGGTTCCCAGGCTGAGCTAACAGCCAAAATATTGTACTGTGACAGGGTGGGACAGCCAGAGATCTTCAGCCAAGTGAAGGGGAATAAAAACGGAGGGAAAAATCTTGCCTCTGAGGGAAGGAAGTGTGGATACGTTATCAAAAAGAGGATGATGTGGAGGGATTTCTTTTCAGTTTTGAATGAACTTGTCTCAATTTGGGGTCCTAGATCAGGACAGAATGATAAAAGGGTTGGAACACCTTCCCTATGAAGAAAGGTTAAAACGCTTGGGGCTCTTTATCTTGGAGAAACAACGGCTGAGGGGTGACATGATCGAGGTTTATAAGGTTATGAATGGGATTGAGCAGGTTGAGAAAGAAGTACTTTTCTCCCTTTCTCACAATATAAGAACTCATGGGCACTCCATGAAATTGCTGAGCAGTCGGGTTAGAACGGATAAAAGGAAGTACTTCTTCACCCAAAGAGTGATTAACTTATGGAATTCACTGCCACAGGAGGTGGTGGCAGCTACAAACATAGACAGTTTCAAGAGGGAATTAGATAAACATATGGAGCAGAAGTCCATCAGTGGCTATTAGCCACAAGGTATAGATGGGAACTCTCAGTCTGGGGCAGGTGATGCACTCTATTCTTGGTGCTGGAGGGGGCAGCAGTGGGAGGGCTTCTAGTGTCCTGACCCCACTGATGGACCTCCTGATGGCACCTGGTATATTTTGGCTGCTGTGTGACAGAGTGTTGGACTAGATGGGCCATTGGCCTGATTCAACATAGGCTTCTCTTATGTTCTTATGTTTATGTTCTTATGTAATGATTTATTTGTGCCCACAGATTTGTGGAGGACTGAGCGAAGTTTACTCAGAGATGAGGGATGAGGAGACCTCAAATTATTTGCTTTTTAAGGAGAGGGTCAGAGTGATACAGAAGGATACAGGAGTGGCCTAGACCCACAAGTGATACAGATGTGGCCTAGACTGATAAGTGATACAGGAGTGACCTGGACCCACAATTGATACAGGTGTGGCCTAGACTGACAAGGCAGATCAGAGCATTTATAGGGGTCATTTATAGGAGGTTGATTCCTGAATTTAGTTGTATTGCTGCTCCTTTGTGTGAACGCATAAAGGAAACCTTTCTGGATAAGGTGACATGGACACAAGAATGCTGCATTTGACCACCTACTAACCACAGAGCCAGTGTTAAGGCATCCTGACTTCAAGAAACCCTTTACTCTCCACACAGATGCATCTAATGGTGGGATAGGGGCCATGTTAAGTCAGACTGAGGAGAATGGAAATCAACATCCCATCCTTTACCTTAGTAGAAAGTTGGTGGAAAGAGAGCAACACCTCTCTGTGATTGAGAAGGAATGTTTGACAATAGTGTGGGCCATAGTAAGGTAAGGCCATACCTGTGGGGAAGGAAATTCACTTTGTGCACTGACCATTCATTTAAACCAGGTGAAGCATACAAACAGTAAACTGATAAGATGGAGTCTTCAGTTACAGGATTACAACTTTATCATATTGCACATAAAAGGGAAGGAGAATGTCATTGTAATTCACCTTTAATTGGTAGCATTGGTTAATATTTTTTTCTTATTAATGGTATACCAGAGTCATCATAATATCATATCATAATATCATAATACCTTTAAAAGTTTTAAAGACTAGCATATTTTTTTGGTATATCCTGCGTTCAGTACTCTGAACCTAAACAAATTTATTTGAAAGGAAGGCCTACAGAGGTTGATGGACTTCTTGGTGAGTGTGCATATGACCAAGGCATATTCTGAACAATTAATAAAATCTACAACACAATGAATAATATATGCTTAGGGTTCTTCACTTTTCTCATTTGCAAGAGCATTAGGGAAAGAATACTAGGATTTCCAATGAATGACTGGCATACTGTTATTTAAGAACCATTTTTACTGCTTAAATAGGACCTCAAATCTTACAGAGCTTTTGAAAGAAGTTTGAACTTTGAGGCTTTAAGAAGGGAGCTATGTAATTGGGCTCTTGCAACAATCACCCCAAAGTTTTAGTTGACTCGTAGTATGCAAGTAAATATTTATCAATGCAACATGGAAGAAATACATGAGTTTTTTAAGATCAGGTTCTTTTTAGTAAACAGACTTGGATTTATTGAACAATTTATGTAAAGGACAGAACATTTTGGTGAAATAAAAAGAAATATTTGTATCAGTATATAGCAGGAAGAAAAAATCTTGCATTCCTGAAGTACTTTCAGAGTGTGTAAGTGATCGTGATCAAATGAATCTTGATTCTAAATAATACACTTGATGAAGAGAAGATGAGGCACTAAATTTTTGAACCAGTAGCATCAATACTGGCCCTGGTGCGGTGGCTCAAGTGGTTAAGACACTGAACTGCAGGCTGTGGAAGGTCAGTAGTTCAGCAGTTCAAGACCCGGGTGCCGCAAGACGGAGTGAGCTCCCGTCTCTGGTTCCAGCTCCTGCCAACCTAGCAGTTTGAAAGCAAGAAATTGCAAGTAGATAAATAGGTACCACTTCGGTGGGAAGGTAACAGCGTTGGTGTTTAGTCATGCCGGCCACATGACCACGGAAACATCTTTGGACAGCGCTGGCTCTTCGGCTTTGAAACGGAGATGAGCACCGCAACCCTAGAGTCGGATTCGACTGGCCTTCGAGCAAGGGAACCTTTACCTTTACTAGCATCAATACTTTTTTAAGAATTGCCCCTGTGGCTTATGATGGGTATAACAAGAACCTTTTGATGTATTTATTTCCTTAAAAATCTCTTTCATTCATGGCTATTACTTCCACATACAGTTAATGCATTTTTATACCCCAAGCAAGCTGCTTGCATGAATTATTGAAATAGTCATTAGACTTCTGTTTGCTTACATCAAAGTTAATGTGGACAAATTATTTTATTTAGGAGATCTTTTATAGATTTTGTTTGATACCATGTTGATGCTCTGTTATTTCAGCGAGTTCTTTCAGAGTTCACTGGAATAACTGTGTGGAGAATATCATACATTAACTTTGTTTTAAAAAAAACTGTCATATAAATCAGTCAGCATTAGTTCATTGTCTTAACTGATAGTCTACGCTATATCGCAGTTAAGTCAAAGGAATGCATTTTAGTTAGTTGTTCTGTTGGCTTTTAGGGTCGTAAAGTACTTTACATCCTAGTTTTTCAGCTTATGTTAATTATTTTATTTATTTAAAATGTTTCCGCCTGCCACTCCACATTATTTATATAGTGCATTTCTGTCACATCAGTTCTTCAAGGAGCTGAGGGTGGCACATGCACTTCTGTTCTCCACAACAACTCTGGGAGGCAGGTTAGGCTGAGAGAGGTGACGTGACCTAGTTTAAGGTCACCCGGTGAGCTTCCATGGCAGAGCAGGGATTTGAATCTTGCTTTCCTCAGTCCTAGTCCAACAATCTAACCACTTGAGACAGTTTACTTTAAGTTGAAATAAACTCTTCAATGTAATAAATAGCCAGAATTACCATTTTAGATTACTGTCTGCAAATGGCCTTCCTGGAATGATATATTTTACATCCTTACTGGGAGAGAAGAAGAATTGTCCTACTCAAGGGTCATCGGGTGTGATCTTGTCACAGTGACCCATGCTCTAATCACATCCAGCTCGTCCAAATGCAGCAGCTAGACTACTGTCAGGAGTAGGATTATCATATCATTTTGTATTTAAAGATCTTCAGTGACTGCCTGTCTGATTCCAGGCACAACGCAAAGTGCTGGTTTCCACCTTTACATGGCTTGGGACCAGAAGAACCACCTCCTGTCATATGGCCTAGTCTTCCAGCTGATATCTTCCTCACAAGCCCTCGACTCTGTGCTCTGACCTTCAAAGGTGATGTGGGTGGTGACGAGAGACAGGGCTTTTTCAGCGGTGGCACCTTGCCTGTGGAATGTCTTTCCTCTTGAGGCTTGTCTGTCACCTCCCTACTTTTTTTAAGCACCAGGGCAAAATGTTTCTTTGTACCCAGGCTTTAAATTCAGAGGTCAGTGTTTTACGATTGCTTTAATCGTCTCCTTCTAATCTGAACTGCTTCGAGACTCATTTCAGTCTGCTCATTCTTATATGTTTTGATGTTCTGGTTGGGTTTTTAATGCTTTTTTAAAAAATGCTAGCAACTTTCATGACATTGAAATGTTTTTATAGTGTTTTACTTAGTAAAGAACCTTTGGCCGGTTCTTTGGATAGGTGGCATATAAAATTATAAACAGAATAAAACAAACAAGCAGGATCTTCTCTCCAAAGAAGTAGGGCAATTTCAGTAAAATTGTACTTCTGATGGTAGACAGTATTGTAATGAAGGCACCAGGAAACTTAGGCACTGAGAGGCTGATATCCTCAACTAGGCCTTCAAGCTAACTGGCAAACAGTTGCCACAGATTTGGTTTAATATGCTGTTGCCTGCTATCGTCCAGTGGAATGCAAGCAGCGGCATACTGCACTAGCTGAAGCTTCTGAGGTGTCTGCAAGAGCAACTCCACATGTAGTAGCTGTCAGTTGTTGTTCCAGAGGCTACAAAAGTCTGGAGAAGCACAGTGAGGTTTCTTCAACCCCAATAAGGGAATGCAGCCTATATAACAAATATAATTGATTGAAAGTGCTCCTAGCAACTTACCACCATCTGTTTATCCAAGAATATGATCATTAGGCTGTGCAGGGAAATGTATGTATCAGTCTGATTGTAAGGCATGGAAACTATTTTACAGTACTTATTGTACACTTTTCACTTATTTCATTAACTTGAATGTACTGGGAAATAATTGACATAAACAGTGTAACTTAAATATTCTTTGAGCTTCAAACTTCCAGGGATTAGCATACATCTGTGAAGGGAAAGGCTTTAGCATGTGTTTTGAAAGTTTGCATTTTCACCTCTCCATACATGGGGAAGGATGTGTGTGTGTGTTGTTTGTTCTTTATGCATTTCCAATGCTTTATTAACCCTTATCAAAAATCTACTTAAACTGGTGAATATGATAATGAATGCGAAGATGCCCAAAAAACCCCAACCCTCATGGATTTCAGTTCTTTCACTTTCAAAGCATCTTACTGTGGTACTTGGGCATTGCAGAAGACCAGTTGACCTGTAACCAAATATACAGTCCATTCTTCGGTGTCAGTCCTGTAGGATAGCTCAGAAAGGCAAACGGAAGCAGCAATGCAGCTGATGTCAGAGGGGCATCAGTGGTGGGAGGGCAGTGACTGCACCTGTATCAGCTCACCTGGGTAAAATAATCCACCAACTGCTAGATTCAATACACGGTGAGGTTATTCAGTAGAACTTTATAGTCTTCCACACTGCAGGCTTTTACTTTCCTCCACAACTCTATGTCCAAACAAAAAAAGTATGCTATAGATGTCATAAAGCATATCCTGGACATCAAAGTGACATCATGAATACCATCACTGAGATGATTTTCAATCTCTTTATTACAGTTCCTCTCAAAGAATGGGGAAGACTGTTATGGATGTTAAGTTTTTAATAAGTTCTTGGTTACAGAACATTCATGATGGACATTTAGTAGAAGCATTGATCTGCTGGTAGCTTATTGACATATCCTGGTCTTTCCTCCTCATAGACTATTCCTCTAGTCTGCATGCTATCCTGCTTGCATCCAGTGTTCCCTCTGAGTTAGTGTGAGCCAGCTCACAGTTTTTTAGCTTCCGGCTCACACATTTTCCTCTTAGCTCAGGAAGGATGGCTCCAGAGCAAACTAATTTACTCAGTAGCCAAATCGCTCACTCACAACTTTAATGCCAGTTGCTCACAAAGTAGGACTTTTGCTCACAAGACTCCACAGCTTAGAAGGAACATTGCTTGCATCTTACCAATATGACCTTCTCCTCAGGTCACTGTCCAAACGAAAGGCAGTTCATGAAATGAGTCAGTCTCTCTCTATATATGAGTCAGTCTATATACTGATTTCTTTTTCATGATTATGTTTTTTATTTTCTCAGGAAAAAGTGGGATACAGAAGGGGGAAAGGGTTAAGAGAAAATATGAATTCATCAAAATTATCAAATATGAATAGTTACATATAACAATTAAAATCAACTGTATTCGTAAAAATACATCTTTCAAATATGGAAGCAGATATTAAAACATTATTTCAGGGTTCTGGAATCAGTTCTCTTTAACAGAATAAACAAAAAGATTCCTGATATTAGCGATAATCTAATAACAATAAAAAGGTTACATCTTTAATAATTAAACACATTTCTGTGCTAAGTTTAAACCATCCTTAAAACCTGGATACTATCTTAATCATTTGTCAGATTCTTGATATTATACTTACTGAATATTTAAATAGCAGTGGAATACTAAATAACAAGATTAAAAGTATAATCAATATCTTCATTAGCTTTAATATAATCAGATAATTTCAAGCATCAAGAAATTTAACCATTCCCATAAGATGAGCAGTGAGCTTGCCATTTCTGCTGAAATTCTTTCAGTGGTTTTCTGCTTATATAGTTAGCTTGGCCACTGTTGCATACTCAGCTAATTTTTCTTCCCACATCTCTGTTGTTGGACATTCTTTAGTCTTCCATTTCATTGCAAATGTTACTTTGGCAGCTGGCAGCATATATCTAAGTAGGTCTTGTGAGGTTTTTTCTATGTTGCCTGGCAGGATTTCCAATAACATAGTCTCTTGGTTTCATCAGGAATTTGGTTTTTAAAATATTTTGGATCTCTTCATCATCTTTTTGTCTTGATGCAGGTCCACCATATATGATAAAAAGTGCCTTCTACTTCTTTACATTTCCAGCAGGACCTTTTGTAGTTCTTGTCCATCCTTTCAATATCTTTTGTGGTAACATACCACTGGTAGAATATCTTGTACCAATTTTCTTGTACCAATTTTCTCTTAATGCTTGGCTAGCAGTAAATCTACCATCCTTAGTCCATAGGTTTTCCCAGCATTGAAACTGTATTTCCTCACCAAAATTTTGCATCCATTTAAACATATAGGGTTTAACATGTTCTCCTTCAGAATCATAGTGAAGTAGTAACTTGAAAATTTGTCCTAATAAATGGTCTTTAGAGTGTGAAACAATTCTGGTTTCTGATCAACACCTCAGCTCAGTCAGTTTTACATCTGGGTGGAGTATAGACTCCATCAAAGGACTATAGCAACAGATATTGTACACTAGAGCATATTTAAGAGTTAATAAGTGGATTTTTGTACCTTTCAAGAGTTTCATCTTTTTGAAGCTGTATGTTAAGGTCAAAGTGCTCAACTGAGCCACAGAATGCAGTGGTGGACAGTGGAAAATCACTTTTCCAGAGGGAAACGTTTTCAAGTCCTACAGACATTTCAGTTAACATTTGGGAGACTGGGGAGTCCACAGCTATGGACTGTGCAGTTTTGGAGCAACAAGATGGCTATATATAGTATCTGGTCTATGGAGCTCAAAGCCATTCAATGTACACTGACAACTTTTAGATTGGGATTCATCAACTATGTATAGAAATCAGAATGGACAACTGTGCCCCTGCCATGGGGGCAGCAGGACATCATAACTGATTTCCAAAATCAGCAGAGACTCACCAGATGCAATGCTGTTCCTTAATTGTCTTTTTATTAGATGTAGCAAAGCCCATGCAGCTTTCCTCATGAGCACAGTTCCCGTCACCTGCTCGTTTCTGCCATTCAAACCACAGGGGGTTGAGCTATGCCTCTGCCTTGGGGCACTTCCACCAGGCCTGTTCCATATATTGCCCCAGGCTTCAGCTCCTCCTTTAGGTTCCTCTTTTTTCCTTCTTTGAACCTCCTCAGCTTTGCTCAGCCAGCTTGCATTCCTGACCTCCCTGTGTCTTCTGACATTGCCCTTTTTATCCCTGGGGCTCTGCCCATGCTGGTCAAATCCAGCACCATTCCTCCCTTCTCAGAGCCTTGTTGCTCTCTTAACCCCTTCCTTGCCTTGCCCCACTCCAGCTGTATTTGCATAAGGCTGCTACTGTCTTCTTGTGAGCTGCTCTGTCCTATCCTGGAGCATATGCTGCTTTTTGCCCAGTAAATGGAGCCTCTGCTGCCACCTTTGTGCCACAACAACACAATGGGCAAGGCAAGGGGACAGCAAATCCAGAGCACTGCAGTAAGAAGCAGCAACACGTCTCTGAGTGGAAAAACACCTAACCTTCCTGACAGTAGAACACGTCACCAATTCATTTGACACACAGGTGGACTAACTAAATTGGAATCAACTGATTCCAGAAGAATAAGTACCATACCTGGAGATATTTCAACAATTCTCTGTCCAGTTCAGTCTAAGTTGACCTGTTTGTGTTTTCAGGGAAAGTCAAACTCAGCAGATTCCCCCCCCTCCCATTCCATTTGTCTAGAAAGGTGGATGCTGTGATGATTTCATGAACACCAGGACACCTTTATGCACCCCCCCAGCCCATGTTCTCTAATTAAAGACAGAGTTGTTAGGCACATAGAGAGACAAAGCCTTCTGAGGGAAAATCAGCATGGCTTCTGCAAAGGGAAATCCTGTCTCATCAACCTTTTGGAGTTTTTTGAGAACATGAACAAGCAAGTAGACAACGGTGACCCGGTAGACATTATATACCTAGTCTTTTGAAAGTATTTTGACAAAGCACCTCACCAACTACTTCTGAGTAAACGTAGCAGTCATGGGATAAGAGGACAGGTTCTCTTATGGATTAAACACTGGTTAAATGTCAGGAAGCAAAGAGTAGGAATCAATGGACAGTTCTCACAATGGAGGAAAGTAAGCAGTGGGGCTGGTCCTATTTATTCATAAATGATCTGGAACTAGGGGTGAGTAGTATAATGGCCAATTTTGCAGATGACACAATACTATTCAGAATGGTAAAAACTAAGGCTGACTGTGAAGAGTTCCAAAAGGACCTCCACAAACTGGGTGAGTGGGCAACAATGTGGCAAATTAAGTCCAGTGTTGGTAAGTGTAAGGTACACACTGGGACAAAAAATACTGATTTCAAGTATAGGCTAATGGGGTCTGAACTTCCTGAAACTGAGAGAGAAAAAGAATTTGGGGTCATAGTGGATAGCTCAATGAAAGTGTCAACCCAGGGTGCTGCAGCAGCAGGGGTGAAAAAGGCAAACTCTGTGTTAGGGGTTATTAGGAAAGGGATTGAGAATAAAATGGCTCATATTGTAATGGCCCTGGTGAGACCTCATTTGGAATCCTGTGTACAATTCTGGTCATCATATCTCCAAAAGGACATTGCAGAGCTGGAAAAAGTACAGAGGAGGGCAAGCAAGATGAGTAGGGGGTTGGAGCACCTTCCCTATGAGGAAAGGCTGAAGAGTCTGGGACTTTTCAGTTTAGAAAAGAGACAACTGGGGGGGACGTGATAGAGGTTTATAAAATTATGCATGGGCAGAGAGAGTTGACAAAGAGAATTTTGGTGTAGTGGTTAAGTGCATGGACTCTAATCTGGGGGAGCTGGGTTTGATTCCCCATTCCTTTACTTGAAGCTGCTGGATGACCTTGGGCAAGCCATAGCCCTTTCAGAGCTGTTCCTGAAAGAGCAGTTCTTCTCAGCCCCACCTACCTCACAGGGTGTTTGTTGTGGGGAGGGGAAGGGAAAGGAGTTTGTAAGCTGCTCTGAGACTCTGAGTGAAGGGCGAGGTATAAATCCTATCTCTTCTTCTTCCCTGCCAAAATACTAGAACTCGAGGGCATCCAATGAAGCTGATGGGCAGAAAATTCAGGCCGGAGAAAAGGAAATACTGCTATACACACAGAGAGTGATTAAAATGCAGAACTCGCTGCCAAAGGATGCAGTGATGGCCATAGGAATATACAGCTTTAAAAGGGGATTAGATTGATTCATGGAGGATAAGTCTATCAATAGCTAGTAGCCATGGTGACTGCAGGGAACGTTCACATTCAGAAGCTCTAATCCACTAAATCCCAGAGCCAGGAGTCAACATCAGGGTAAGGCCTCAGCCTCTATGCCCTGTTGTTGGCCATTCAGAGGAACTAGTTGGCCACCGTGTGAGACAGGATGCTGGACTAGGTGGACTGTTGGTCTGATCCAGCAGGGCTCTTCTGATGTTCTTAAGATGATAAAGATACTTGGATGGGGAGAAGTAGATGTGGTGTGCATTATCATACCTTAGATAAGGAGGCCATGATTTCATCTCTGATGAAACAGTCAATCTGACAACCCTGGCATATTATGGCAGCCTCTACAGAGCATGTATCTGTAATCCTAAAACACTTCAGAGCCCATGCAGGTGGAACATTTTAACTTCCCCATGCTTTTGTGGAGTATCAGCACCATAGTCACCCTTGCCTTGAGTAGATAGTAAAAAAGAGGAGAGACACCTCTATACGAAAACACAAAGTTGAGTAGCCAGTGGCCAGACCATGGCTCAGTCCAAATTGGCAACCCCAAAACAAGACTCCCTTCATAGTGTCAGGGCAAAAGATTAAGGCAAGGGGTAATTTATTTTATATGTTGGACTTATTTGTCAGGGCAGCCAAAAAAGGTATAAAATCGTGGACCAGCCCTGGTGAGAAGGACTCAGCATAAATGTTGAAGCCACCTAGAAAAAGAAGTCTTGGTGTCTTCAGCACCACATCTGAGAGCACGTCTGCTAACTCAGAGAGGGTGCCCACTGGCAAACTATGCAGCTGGTAAACAAGTAGAATGCCTAATCTATCTGTAGTCCTCAGCATAACGCGTGTAGAATCAATGGCAGCTATGGTTTGTACCAGGAGTCTGAAAATTGAAGGGTTCTTGGGAGATAATAGCCATCTTCCTCCTCTGCCACCAAAGTGAAGGCCCCTGTAGTCATGTGGAATTAATTGGAATAGACAGGCTGTGTCATTTTTGTCCAGCCGCTTGTCTGTTGTGCAAGCCAGGTCAGTTTTCTCCTGCTGTAATAACCTAGACAGGCATGCAGTTCTGTGCTTCACAATATTAGTAAAGAGCCCTTACATCATCATCTTTTTGGGTGGTACCAAGGCCAGATAAGCAGTGAACATGCTTGACAAATACTGGCCTTCTTTGAAAATCCCAATATCTACCAATCCCCAACTGCACTGATATATTACTTTCAACTTCCATCCTGTGGCAAGTACAGATTGCCCCAGAACCACTAAGAAATGCTCCATACGTGGCCTGCTACCAGCTATAGAAAAGCCATGAAGCAGTCCAAGGCTACAATCTTGATGTGATGATGTTGGCATTGTCCAGCAGGTAGTAATCTATATCTTTATGGGTCATACCTGAGGTTGCAGGTAGGTGACTGATGTCTGCTTGTTGTGTGGAGTGGGTGGGCTCTATGCTGCAAGCCCCTGACTAAGAGCCACAGGGCA